>OV702284.1:23797434-26297434 GCA_916181665.1 Avena sativa
CCTTGATGTTTATGTCTTTTTGTTTCAAGCATATTGGCAATGACGTGAGGTGGTAATCATGATACCACATCAGATCATCTGATTTGTAGACATGTAGTGTTGGTATACAACATCAACGGACATCTGGTTTGCTATCTTGTATGTGTTGAACTCGGACTCAAAGTTTGCGTCTTGTGGAAGTTCTCTGTAATGGATCAGAGGCCACAGAATGCTATTGCCCAGGAATACATGCACACATCCCTATTGTAACATCCCTAAAATCATGATTTCAAAGATTGCATATCATTCATGCATGCATATAGTTTTGAGATCAATTTCAAACCAATTCCAAGAAAACAGAAGCACATAGTGCTATCATTTTATGTGAACAAAATGACCATCCTCATTTGAGAGCTTAGTGTTTTAAACCAAGTTTGTTTGATTCCTTGTGGATTGGATTGAGTGTGGAGTTTGATCAAAAATATACAAAGTAAAAATGGTTTCAAAACCATTTTCAAACCATTTGCAAATCAAGTGCTATGGCACTGTTTATTTTGTTTATTCAAAAGAACCAAGCTTGAACAGAGAGACCACTTGATTTTATGCCCTGAAATGTGAGTGTTGCACCCTACAAATCCTGGGAAAAGTTTGAATTCAAAAGCTTTTGAAATCATTTTGAAAATCAATCCAGAAATTCAAATCAGAAATAGAAAAGGAATAAAGAAAAGAAAAAGGGCCGGCGCTAGACTTTGGGCCCAACAGTGAAACCAGCCCAGCTATCCCACCCGGGTCCCCTCTCTCTCTCACGCGCAGAAGCACCCCCAGAGTTGCTGACACTCGGACCCCACTCCCTCTCTGTTCTATTCGCTGACAAGCGGGCCCTCTCCACGTCGACTCCTTCTTCCCCAATTCTCGCGCAGACGCCGTCGCCGCTGGCCATTGCTGCGTTGATTCCGCGGCGTAATTGCCATTGATTCGCTGAGCGTTTCTTGTCGAACTCCTGCCTATTTAGACCCCTCCCTCTCGCGGCCATTTCCCCTCACCCAATTTCCTCTCCACGCCACCAGGCTGCTCGCAACTCACCCGACACTGCCGCTGTTCCGACGACCTCGCCGACGAATTCCGGTGAGCACCGTGCCCCCCTCTGTCCATGGTTCATACTAGCATGCTCTGCAGCTCCATGCGCATCTACTGACACCTCCCTTTTGCTCGCGCATGGTCTGTAGCCTCGGCAACATCAACGACTGAACGCCGCCGCTCTCTGCTCGAACTCCGGCGACCTCTCCCCGTAAGTACCAGCCGCCCCTTGCCTTCTGTTTGATACGCCTAAGATCCCCAGCGTCTTGCGCGTCTAACGGTGTCCTCCTCTTGTCTTAGCGCGACGCAGAACCTCGCCAACGTCGACCAGCAGCCGTACCCGACGCGTTCGTGAACTCCGACGAGGAATCCCCGACGACTCCGAGCGCCCCTTCGCCAACCAGAGACACGTTGAGCTTCACCTCGACACGGTAGTTCTAGTGAGCATCCTCTCCCCTCCTCAGGCGACCTAGAACGCCGGCACCGCCGCTGACAGACATGCCGCCGCCAGTCGCCGCCGCTAGCGCCGCTAGGCTATGGTCAAAGCAACAGCAACCATTAGATGTAGATCTTGCGGTTAAAATTAGATTTGAGCGAAACGTTTTCTTTTGATCTGGCATGTTGGATCTGACTTGATCTGACGGCGCGGAAGGGTGATCCTAAGTGAAACGGTATCAACCAATAGGAAACAGACGCGTGGCTAGGGTTTGATTTTAAAATAGATTTTGAATCTGATTTATATCCAATTTTGAATTAGCTATAACTTTTGATCCCCACGTTAGAATTTGACAAATTTTATACCGTTGGAATCAGGAGAGCAAGCCCTTTTCATTTATGCAATGTGTTTAAAGTTTTGCTTCTGTTAAAATAGCTTTATTTGCAGAAACATGTGTAGGGCTTATTTGAGTATATGAAATGTTTAGGAATTGTTTTTAGAGTCAAATAAACTTGGTTTGGCAAGTTTTTGACTTGTTTAAGATTCATTACTATGCACTTGCTTGGTTGATTTCTAAAAATCATCACTTAGCATCTTGCATGCATGCATATATATTTTTGGTTGAATATATCTTGTATGTGATTGTGGCTATATTCTATGTGTAGATTTTGGTGCTAGTGATTGTGATTGTGAAGAGTGCTACTCTCCCAACTACCAAGACAAGTGGTACTTCATGAATAATTCTATCCCTATATTTTTATACTAAGCATTAGAAATATTTTCCTAAGTCTTGCATGTTATTATTTTTGCCTATATGCCTTGTTGGGAAATCCTAAGTAGTTGTAGAATTGCTAGGAAATTTCTAAGTTAAGTTACTATCTATGTCATGCTTAGCCTAGCTAGTAGCAAACAAGGGTTGGTGAATTATACATGCTATGATGAAAATATTTCTAAGTCTTTGGACTTGTTTTACTTAATAAAACAACTAAGTCAATGAATCACCTGGGTGGAAAGGGACTTGATTGGTGGTTTTTGGTTGAGTGGTTACACAAGGCCCATGGCTATGGTTTACCTTGTGTATCTCACTTGTGTGGTAAGCCACCCATGAACAAAGAGATTTTAGAGGCCAAGTGTTAAGAAGCTTCTAGTGCAGCCACTTGGCAATATGGGCTCTGCCTGGACCACATAAGTTGCTAGAACTTAGCCATTTGGACAGTTGGTGGTAGTGGGAATGATAGGTTGGAACGCGTCCATTTGGTCTAAGGGAAGGCTTCTGAAAGGTCCTGTCTTGGTGAAACCAAGTCTGGTGGGGAAAGTTCACAACCTCTGCAGATGGAAAAATCTAAGTACTTAGCCAAGTCCATGGCAATGGACAACTTGAGCATCAAGGCATGGAAGCTATCAAGAATCTCCTCATCCCAATTTCTAAGTAAAAATTTGTGGGTGAACAAGGGTGAAGGACCTCAATGTCTATTGGTGGTTCCTTGGGAAAAGTTTTGACAAAGAAAACTTAGTGATTTCAACTAATAGGCAAAACCTATTTTGAGCAAAGCAAGCTAAGCTACACTTAGCCAAATTGCATATAGTAATATAGTCCACCTAAATTTTACTAAGGTATCACTTGCCAATACTATTCCAAAGTATTGACCCACTGTGGCTGTAACTTGTGATGTTGCAGGTTACTCTGATGAAGATTAGGTGTCATGAGTCTACACTCAACATGATTGCCTGTGGCACATGAAGATGAAGACTTATATTTATTTACTTATTCAAACTCTTGTATTAGGCCTGTGGCCTTGAGTTGTAAAGACTATGTTTATCTCTGGAATGGATGTAATAAATGACCTTTGTATCTATGTACTCCATCTTAAACTGTGGATGCTAGCAATGATCCAGGGACTAGCATTGCAATCACAGGGATCCTTTTCCTTTACAAAGGAGGGATCTTACACCTATTTTATGACATAGTTCAGCACAGTTAAGTAGGAAATTTATTTATTTTGAAACAAGAAGGTAGGCAATTGATCACCAAGGTTGGTCCATAGATTTTGGAGGCCCTAGGGAAATACGACACAAAAAGGCCCCTCATTTAAAGTAGCAAATTTTTACTGAGTAAGGGTGGGGGCAATGGCCCCCCTACTTTAGAAAATTGCAAAAATACGCCACCACTAGTAACTACCTGTGGCGTGTGGGTTCAACGCCACTAACTTCATTTTCCGAATGCCATTAATGAGCGTTTTCCTACCAGGGAACCCAAGATCTAGCATCATCTAATAACACAATACTTCGTAAGAATGGAAAATAGCTCACTGTAAGAAATGGTTTGCCCAGTCATCAGCGGTATGACTTGTCACACAAGCATAGTTATGCCTATGTCGGTTCCATCTCTCATCACTTGTTGTAACATCCCAAAAATACTAAACTTGGATCATCAAACTCTAATCATCAAAATTAGGGTTAACAAAAACTTTTCTAAATAAAAATATGAAAGCATGCATGTGTGTATGCACCCCATTTTGAATTCTTTTGAATTGCCTTGTTTATGTGTTTGTTTGCTTGTAAAAGGATTCTTAGGTGAAATAAACATCATCTAAACAATTCCCAAACCTTTTCCCAAAGACAAATAAATCAAAACAAACAAAATGAGTGAATGGTCATTTTGACCAATTTAACTCCCATGCCTACTTTGGCTATCCCAAACTTTCAGAACTTAATAGAAACTCGTTTGGATCTTTACACCCCTTGATAGTACTCTTAACAAAGTATCAAGGCCCACCTTGTGATCATCCAGAAACTTTCAAAGGCATAGTTTAAATGACAATTCAAAATTGAATCTATATCATATGGGAAAATCCCACTTTTTCAAAAACCACTCAAACAAGCTCAACTTTCAAAACCCAAGCATCTGCAGACTCACCAGCACCAACCTAGCACACCCCACCCACCAAAAATCTTTTCAAAATTCAAAACTTGAATTCTTGCGGCCATTTCATCAAACACCTTGCTGATTCAAATCAAATAAAATCTAAACACTATTGTGAGCAGTGATTGGAGCCTTACTTGTTCCCTCTCTAGCTCACAACAACCTAAGTAGATCATCTAGCAAACTAAACCAAGCACTAGCCCCACTGTAAGCTTGGCAATTCCATCAATGGTGAACAACCGAAGCTCACCATGTCACCCCAGTGTGGACAACAAGCTAGGAGAAGAAACAAGCCTAGCCAACATGTCTGGGAGCAAGCCAACACCCCACCGCCACTCCTTGTCCAGCGCTCGAACGTTTCCAACCCCTGGACCACACGCACAAACCGTGCCCAGCTCGCCAGCAACCATGCCGAGCATGCGCCAGAGCGCCGCCCTCGACACACGCCCACAGACCGCTCGCCACCCTCTCCGCGTGCATACACGATCACCACCGAACCAGGAGACCGCCAGACATCCCCGTTCGCCGCCCCATGCCTCACAGCCACCGCTCGCCGTCGAAGACGCCGCCTTGATCGCGTAGAGCATCGCATGTTCCAGACCATTTTCCACCGCCCCTACATGTGAATTAAAGCCATAGAGCATCGCCAGGAGACCACCAAGCGATCGCCACCGCCGGCCATGCCTCTAGCAGCCCGTAGCCATGTCGCCACCGTCGCCTAACCATGCCGTTCGGTCTCGTCATCGCGACTATAAATAGAGGCCACCCCCAGCCGAATTGAGCACACCATCTCACTCCCCTCTCCTCACTAATCGTTCCACCCCGTTCCTGAAGCAAGGAGAGCAGCGCTTCCCCGGAATTGCAACGGAGCCCGCCGCTGCTGGAGAAGAAGGGAGCCAGCGATTCGAGCCGCCCCAGGAGAAGCTACCGGTACCAGGAGGTTCGACGTCGTCGACTTTGTCGTTCCCCGCCTCGCCGACCCTCGCCTGAGCCCCGGTGAGCCCCCAACGACCCCCACCTGCCGCTTTAGGGTTCAGTCTCGTCGGTGTTGCCCGACGTGGACGACGACCCTCAGCCGCTGGATTAGAACTAGATCGAACGCACCATATTGCCCCATACCGCTTCGCACCCCCTCGTCTCACTGACGCGTGGGGACAGCAACGTAACCAGCCCGCGTAAGCGCTGTGCTTAGCAGGCCGGCCAAGTATCGTTTCCCGCGCAGCCCAGTCATTTGAATTTAACATTTTCCATTTTATTTCAAACACACTTCTACACCTAGTTTCAAAAATCAACCCAGCTCGATTCAGTGAACCAAATTGAATGAAACCAATTTTGTTAGAAAGGTCTGGAAGTGCTGAATCCAAGCCCGTTGGATTTAAATCATTTGGATCTGTAGATAACCCTTGGTAAAAATAACAATGCAGAAGCTTTTCTGCATTCAAACATTTTTCAAATTTAGACTATAATAGCTTTTGAGTTGATTCCAACTCTCAAAAATCACATTTGATCATACCTTTCAGAATATATAAAAATATATAGGTTTACTTACAGAAATAATGACCAAGTAATAAAAGAATGCCACATAAGCATTTCTAGTCACTTTATTTAATTAAAAATAAAAGGTTAAACCTTATTAAATTGTGACACCACTTTAAATCACATTCCCATGGACTAAAATATGTGGTGATGACATGTGTCAACATGATCCCATGTTTGGTTTGCAGAATATTAAATCTTAAGTAGTTTTTCAATGAGTAGAAATTACTTTTCTAAAAATAAAAGGAATTAAACCAAGCTTTAATCTTGTAATGTTAGTGATGATGCTAGATCATCTATAGGACCCTTGTGTGTGATGATTGCAAGTAGTTAAGTATTGTTTGGTGATTGTGTACCTCGTATTTATTCATATACACTAGTACCGACCAAGGATACGAGGAGGAAGGAGGATACTACGAAGAAGAAGCCGAGGAGAACTTCAACCACTACTCTGCACAAGGCAAGCTAACATTTGCAAGATACTCTACTTTAGCAAGCCTAATACTACTAGTTGAATGTGCAAGGTAACACTTGCAACTTAGCAAGCTTAAACTGATACTTATGCAAGCCGTTACTAATCCAGTTGACCTATGCAAGCCCATACTTGCTTGTCACCATGCCAACTATATGCCTTAAGCATATGTGATCATACCCACTTGATAACTCCAATCCTAGTTTTTACTTGCAAGCTTCGTACTTTATTTCTTTATCAAAGCTAATACTTAGAGCTTACTTAAGTGAATTTTAGATATTAGAAAGATAATTGAAGGTTGCATAAAGAGCATAAAATTTGGCGTAAGTTAGATAATCTTTATGTCACCCCAAGGCATGAGAATGTACTTAGTTGAAACTCCACTTGTTTACCACCCCTCATTAGTACCCACTCCCATTTGTAGATGCTAGTGCTAAGCATAAAACTTGACCCACTTTAGATGGGAATACTTGGTAGAAAAATGGTTATGAAAACCTTGGAACGATGGATCATTCTATTGAAATGTTTTGGACATGTGTTTCCGAACACCAGATGATTTATGGTGATGAAAATGTTGAGGCATGAGCCTTAGCCCTTTATAAAACTGATGGTTGTCTGGATGCGATACCATTCCAATGTTACCGTACAACCACAATACCCGAGAATTGTGTAGGCTTGACTAGAAACTTATATACCTTAGTATTAGTTCCCTCACGGCCAAGGTCTGAGCTGAGGCTACCTTGTGAAGATTGTCCACCTGTGTAGTACCCAAGATGACAGTTGCTCATGGTTGGGAGGCCAAACTCACGTGAGAGGTGCTTATACTAGGGCGTGTAATTGAAAGGTTAGGATTGATTATCCGCATACTAAGTATGGTGAATTCAGGATTTCTTCCTGACGGATGTATCGAATGTTGTGGTGAAAGTGTACAATCTCTGCAGAGTGTCAAACTATTCGAATAGCCGCGTCCACGGTTATGGATAGTTGGAGTGACCATATTCTTTCCCCGTAAGATGTTTTCAAAATGACTTGTGAAATGATTTGAGAATTTGACTTGACCACAACAGAGTTTTGGCATGAGATACAAGTTCCCACTTAGGTGTTATAAAACCTTAAATAGAATTCGTTGTATCCAAACTTAGTAGAGGTAAATCTGGCTTTTTGCAAAACAACCCTAGAGCTTAGTGTCCTATTACAAAAACCCCTTCACTTGTTAGAATTAGTTTGCGAGTACTTAAAGAGTACTCATGGCTTTGTCCCGGGATATTCCCATGGCCATACTATGAAGAGGAGTACCTCGAAGATGGACCCCAGGAAGGTTACGACAACTAGGATCATCTCCCATCGTCAGCATTGCCAGTGACCCCGAAGATGGAGCTTCGCCTACGCTACCGTTATTATTACGTATTCCGCTTCTTGTGTTGTATTAAGACTGGATCACAAGATCCTTATTTGTGTAAGACCTTATGTATGGTTTGTAATGGATGATGTACTGTGGTATCCAATTCTGTTATGTCTCGCAAAAATGGTAATCCTGGGATTGCGATGTATGGCATAACAGGCATCTGGGATTAAAAATCCGGGTGTTGACACTTGTCATTATCAAAGTTGGAAGCTCCTTGCGATGTGGTAGCATCCGAAACATGTCCATGGGGAATGGGAAGAAACCACCCGACCTTGATGTTTATGTCTTTTTGTTTCAAGCATATTGGCAACCACGTGAGGTGCTAATCGTGATACCACATCAGATCATCTGATTTGTAGTGCTGGTATACAACATCAGTAGACGTCTGGTTTGCTATCTTGTATGTATTGAACTGTGACTCAAAGTTTGCGTCTTGTGGAAGTTCTCTGTAATGGAGAAGAGGCCACAAAATGCTATTGCCGAGGAATACATGCACACATCCCTGTTTTATGCCATGGTTCAACACAGTTAAGTAGGCAATTTATTTATTTTGAAACATGAAAGTGGGCAATTGATCACCAAGGATGGTCCATAGATTTTGGAGGCCCTAGGGCAATACGACACAAAAGGCCCCTCATTTAAAGTGGCAAAGTTTCACTGAGTAAGGGTGGGGGGGGGGACAATGGCCCCCTACTTTAGAAAATTGCATAAACACGCCACCACTAGTAGCTACATGTGGCATGTGTGTTCAACGCCACTAACTTCATTTTCCGAATGCCACTACTAAGAGTTTTCCTACCAGGGAACCCAAAATCTAGCATCATATAATAACACATACTTTGTAAGAATGGAAAATAGCTCACTATAAGAAATGTTTTGCCCAGTCATCAGCGGTATGACTTGTCACACGAGCGTAGTTATGCCTATGGCGGTTATGTCTCTCATCACTTGTCATTGTCAAAGTTGGAATCTCCTTGCGATGTGGTAGCATTCGAAACATGTCCATGCATGGGAATGGGAAGAAACCACCCGACCTTGATGTTTATGTCTTTTTGTTTCAAGCATATTGGAAACCACGTCAGGTGGTAATCATGATACCACATCAGATCATCTGATTTGTAGATTTGTAGTGCTGTTATACAACATCAGCAGATGTTTGGTTTGCTATCTTGTATGTGTTGAACTGTGACTCAAAGTTTGCGTCTTGTGGAAGTTCTCTGTAATGGAGCAGAGGCCACATAATGCTATTTCCCAGGAATACATGCACACATCCCTGTTTTATGCCATAGTTCAACACAGTAAAGTAGGCAATTTATTTATTTTGAAACAAGAAAGTAGGCAATTGATCACCAAGGATGGTCCAAAGATTTTAAAGTTCCTAGGGCAATACGACATAAAAGGTCCCCTCATTTAAAGTGGCAAAGTTTCACTTAGTAAGGGTGGGGGCAATGGCCCCCCTACTTTAGAAAATTGCATAAACACGCCACCACTAGTAGCTACCCGTGGCCTGTGGGTTCAACGCCACTAAATTCATTTTTCGAATGCCACTGAGCGTTTTCCTACCAGGGAACCTAAGATCAAGCATCATCTAATAACACAATACTTCGTAAGAATGGAAAGTAGCTCACTGTAAGAAATGTTTTGCCCAGTCATCAGCGGTATGACTTGTCACACGAGCGTAGATATGAATATGGCGGTTCTGTCTCTCATCACTTGTCATTCGCAAAGTTGGAAGCTCCTTGCAATGTGGCAGCATCCAAAACATGTCCATGCATGGGAATGGGAATACACCACCCGACCTTGATGTTTATGTCTTTTTGTTTCAAGCACATTGTCAACCACGTGAGGTGGTAATCATGATACCACATCAGATCATCTGATTTGTTGATTTGTAGTGGTGGTATACAACATCATCACACGTCTGGTTTGCTATCTTGTATGTGTTGAAATGTGACTCAAAGTTTGCATCTTGTGGAAAATCTCTGTAATGGAGCAGAGGCCACAGAATGCTATTGCCCAGGAATACATGCACACATACCTGTTTTATGCCATAGTTCAGCACATTTAAGTAGGAAATTTATTTGTTTTGAAACAAGAAAGTAAGAAATTGATCACCAAGGCTGGTCCATAGATTTTTGAGGCCCTAGGGTAATACGACACAAAAAGTTCCCTCATTAAAAGTGGCAAAGTTTCACTGAGTAAGGGTAGGGGGGGGCAATGGCCCCTCTACTTTAGAAAATTGCATAAACACGCCACCACTAGTATCTACCTGTGGCGTGTGGGTTCAACGCCACTAACTTCATTTTCTGAATGCCACTAATGAGCGTTTTCCTACCAGGGAACCCAAGATCTAGCATCATATAATAACACAATATTTCATAAGAATGGAAAGTAGCTGACTGTAAGAAATGTTTTGCCTAGTCATCAGCGATATGACTTGTCACACGAGCGTAGTTATGACTATGGCGGTTCTGTCTCTCATCACTTGTCATTCTCAAAGTTGGAAGCTCCTTGTCGTGTGGCAGCATCCGAAACATGTCCATGCATGGGAATGGGAAGAAATCACCTGACCTTGATATTTATGTCTTTTTGTTTCAAGCATATTGGCAACCACATGAGGTGGTAATCATGATACCACATCAGATCATCTGATTTGTAGATTTGTAGTGCTGGTATACAACATCAGCAGATGTCTAGTTTGCTATCTTGTATGTGTCGAACTGGGACTCAAAGTTTGCGTCTTGTGGAAGTTCTCTGTAATGGAGCAGAGGCCACAAAATGCTATTGCCCAGGAATACATGAACACATCCCTGTTTTATGCCATAGTTTAGAACAGTTAAGTAGGCAATTTATTTATTTTGAAATAAGAAAGTAGTCAATTGATCACCAAGGTTGGTCCATCGATTTTGGAGGCCCTAGGGCAATACGACACAAAAAGGCCCCTCATTTAAAGCGGCAAAGTTTCACTAAGTAAGGGTGGTGGGGCAATGGCCCCCCTACTTTATAAAATTGCATAAACACGCCACTGATACGTCCAAAACATATCTACTTTCCCAAACACTTTTGCTATTGTTTCTCCTCTAAACTTATGTGATTTGGATACAACTAACACGGACTGATGATGTTTTCAGCAGTATTGCCTTGGTGTCTAGTTTTTGTGCAGAAAATCAACTATCAGGAAAAATCCCGGAAAATATGCCAAAAATCCTATTTCACCAGAAGATCCACGGAGCCAGAATACGAGACGGAGTGGAGCCCTGGGGGGGACCATACCCCCCTGCCGTGCGGGTGGGCCCAGCCCGCACCGGGAGGAGGTGTGGCTGGCCCAGGCACCCCCTCATTCTCCCTCTTCGCCTATAAGATGCCTCTTGACCTAAAAACCGAGGGGGGTTTGACGTTTTTCCAGAAGGAGTTCTGCTGCGCTGCCACCACCAAAAAACACGATCCAGAACCAGAAACCCCGTTCTGGCACCCTGCTGGGATGGGGAATTTGGAGAGGATCATCGCCATCATCATAACCAACGCCTCTCCATCAACCATCCATGTGTCCCTCATCCATGAGTGAGTAATCCCCCGCTGTAGGCTATGGGGATGGTAGGGATTGGATGAGTTCTATAATGTAATCAAATAAGATTGTTAGGGCATGGTGCCTAGTATATCTATTAGTGCTATTTGACTTTGTTGCAACTTGTTGTGCTTAATGCTTGTCACTAGGGACCGAGTGCCATGATCTCAGATCTGAACTTATTATTGTAGCATTATGATAGTATTGTTTGTTATCTTATCTGCAAGTTGCTTATACATATCATTGTCCGGATCCAAAGGCCCCGAAGTGACAGAAATTGGGACAACCGGAGGGGATGGCTATGATGTGAGGATCACATGTGTTCACGGAGTGTTAATGCTTTGCTCTGGTGCTCTATTAAAAGGAGCACCTTAATTGCCAGTAGTTCCCTTGAGGCCCCGCTACCATGGGCTGGAAGGACAAAAGATGTTGTGCAAGTTATCATTGCGATCACGCATGACTATATATGGAGCACATGCCTATGATTGTTTAGTACTTGGATGCTTATTCTTATTTATCTGCAATTGCCCTAGATATTGAAGTTACATGTTTAGACTCGTCCATGCAAGGCCTGTCCATCCATCCTTATGCCTACCGCACTCATATCCTACTGTCTGCTGCTACTGTTACTATTGCTCTTGTTTTACTGTTGTTGTTGCTTTGCTGTTGCTACTACAAACCGTTGCTAATGATAAACTTCTATGAGCAAGAACTATTTCCAGGTGCAGCTGAATTGACAACTCAGTTGTTAAGGCTTGCAAGTATTCTTTGGCTCCCCTTGTGTAGAATCAATAAATTGGGTAATACTACCCTCGAAGACTGTTGCGATCCCCTATACTTGTGGGTCATCAGGACTATTTTCTGGCGTCATTGCTGGGGAGCATAGCTTTATTTGTAAGTTCACTTGGATCTACTATTGTTAACTGCTACTCCGTTCATTATGGTTAGGTCTCATGATGGAAAGTTCCCTATTTTACCATCCACTACAAGAAGAGGTACAATCCTAAACACCTCTACTGCTCTTGATTCACCGTCTATTATAAGTAAGCTTGTTACACCACCACCACACACTCATGCTACACACACTGCTACTACTGCTGAATATGAAATTGCTTCTGATACCATGATGTTACTTCTACTGTGCTTGATGCGAGTGGTTCATTAGGTCCTTTCCTAGATGCTACTATGTCTAGTCTAGGAAATACTGAAACTCCTAGTGAAGACACTGTTACACCTGTTAGCTCACCTGAGTCTAGAGAGAGTATGACATTAATGATGGTTACATTGATTTTACTGATGATTTATTGAGGAGTGCCAAAACACACATGGTGCTAGTGCTATTAAGAGTCTCCTTGAGAGATGTACCATTATTCCTAAACTGTCCTCTAATCCTAAGTTTGCCACCTCTCCCATAGATATTAAAGATAAAGACTATGATTTCTCTCTTGATTTATCTTATTTAGACATTGTTGAGAAAGTACCTTTTTCTGGGACTGAAAATGAGAGTGTTGTAGCTCATATGAATGAGATTTCCACTATGAGTGCTTTATTCTCTGATGATTTTAAGATGCGCAAGTACTTTGTTACTAAGATCTTCCCTTTTTCACTAAAAGGAGAAGCTAAGTCTTGGTTTAATAGATTACCACTCAGTTCCATTGATATCCCTGATTGTTTGATTGCTTTTTTCTTTCAGAAGTATTTTCCTCCTAGTGCTAGACATGCTGCTTTGCAGAGAATTTTTGATTTTAAACAGGGAGAAGAGGAGAAATTGCCTGAGTCATGGACAAGGTTATGTGCCTTGATTCATGCACATCCTGGATGTCCATTGCCTAAAAATGAGCTTCTTGATATTTATTATAATGGAATAAATGATGATTCTAGGACATACCTAGATAGTTTTGCTGATTGTGTTTTCAGGAAAAGAACTCCTACAGATGCTGAAGAATTAATGGCTAAAATAAGCAAGAATTATGATGATTGGACTTCAACTGAGCTAAATACACCTAAGCCTATTACTCTTGAACCAGTTGTGCCTGAACCAATTCCAACACCAACACCAAAGAAGAGGGGAGTAATTGCATTAAATGATGAAGTGATGAAAGAAGCTAAGAAATTTCTAAAGGAGAAATGTATTAGAGCTGAAGATGTGAAGAATCTACCTCCTATAGAAGAATTATGCAAGCCAATTCCCCACTCATCTACTATTGAGGTACACTCTCTCCACTTTGATAAAGGTGATATTCCCTATGGTAAGCCTCATGATCAATGCTTAGAGGAACTTGACACATTTATTGTTAAACAAGGTAATTTTTAATAAACAAGTTCAGAATCATTTATTGGAAAACTCTAGAGCTATTAATGAATTGAAAGATATTGTGGAAAGAACTGCTAATGATATTAAAATGCTTTGTAAACACTTTCAAATGGTTCAAACTCAAATTGATCAACTTGCTAAGGTACAAAGGATATGCTAGTTAATGCCTCAGGAGATAAACAAGCTTATGGAATTAGAACTAGGAGTGGTATAGCTACTCAAGATCCTTTATATCCTGAAGGACACCCTAAAAGAATTGAGCAGGATTCTCAACAAGGTGAAAGTAGTGGTAGTCCTCGTAAGAGAAATAAAAAGAAACATAAAATAGTTGAGGAACCACTTGAACCTGCTGTAGATCCTAATAGTATATCTGTCTCTGATGCTGAAACTGAGAGTGGTAATGATAAAAATGATGCTCATGATAAGGAGGAAGTTGAGGAAGAACCTGAGAAGCACACTAAGAACACTAGGTACACTACGGAAGATTTTATTGCTAATAAATATGGTAAAGAGAGAGAACCTTGGGTGCAGAAACCTATGCCTTTTCCAAATAAGAAACACAAGTCATAGGAGGAAGAACACTACAATAAGTTTTGTGAGTGGATGAAACCTTTATTTTTGCAAATTCCATTGACTGATGCTCTTAAGTTGCCTTCTTATTCAAAGTATATGAAGGATATTGTCTCTAATAACAGGAAGATTCCTAATGTGGAAATTTCTACTTTGCTTGCTAGTTATTCCTTCAATGGTAAGGTTCCAAAGAAAATTGGTTTATCCAGGTATACCAACTATTCCTTGCTCTATTAAGAACAATTTATGTTAGAACTGCTTTATGTGATTTAGGAGATGGAGTTAGTGCTATGCCATTTTCTCTCTACAAGAGACTCCAGCTAGAAAAGTTGATACCAACTGATATATCTTTGCAAATGGCTGATAAGTCAACTACTATTCCTGCTGGTATATGTGAGGATGTTCCTGTTCAGGTGACTCATAATTGCTTGGTTTTAACTGATTTTGTTGTGCTTGAAATGCCTGATGATGATAATATGTTCATTATTCTTGGGAGAACTTTTCTTACTACTACAGGTGCTGTCATTAATTGCAATCAAGGAAAAGTAAATTTTAATATTAATGACAAAGAGCATACTGTCTATTTCCCCAAGAAGGTTGCTAAGAGCTATTGCCTGAATTCCATTGAAAATATTGAGAGCATCAAGGTTGGAGAAATATATTGTCCCATTCCACAAGAAAGTTTTGAAACTATTATGATTAGGACCATTGCTATCAAGTTTGAGGTAACATAATCACTTTGTGGAATGCAAAGTTTTGTTTCATATAAGATTTTTTTGGTAACAATACCTGATCAACCTTGTTAACAAAATGATTTTAATGAACAAAACAATGTTTTCACAGTGGTTATACTTGCTCACTTTTACTTTTCTCCTTCCTAGTCTTTGCTTTTTCTCTTACTAGCTTTGGTTTTGCTAGTTGCTTTCTTGTTAGAGTGTCTTAGCACTTATGTAGTTTTGGGTTTTTGTTTGCTTTTGCTTCTTCTCAAAAAAAATATTTTCTGCGATAAAATCAATTTTCATACCCTGCAAATTGGCCAAAAATAAAGTTTCCTGAAAAATCCCAGAAAATTCATATTAAATGTTTCCTCGAAAAAAGGGGCAGAGGGACACCTGGAGTGTCCCAGGGGGACCCACCAGGCCAGCACACCCCCTGGTGGCACGGCCAGCCCTAGGTGGCGGCTGGCCTGGGTGTGGCCCACCTGTGCGGTGACCCAGCATACCACTTCATGATGTAGTATACTATAGTCGTTGACATAACACCAATGAAACACCGTTCACTAGTATTACATCCCTCAGAATGGCACAACATAAACACAACGGCTCCAATACATGGCCAAGGGTTACAACTCACTCTTTACATAAGATCTAGAGAACAATCTAGGTTAAAGAGATAGAAAGAACTTCTTACGGAGAAGAATCAAAGATAAATAACACAATAACAATTATACTATTAAGTCTAGTATTCTGGCTAAGAGGTTGGCATTGCTGCTATTGCAACGCACTACAGAAATAGGTTCTTTGGTTACAGATTGTACTTCTATCTAATCAGTATCTTCGTCTTCACTTGAGTTGAGGTATATGTTGTCTTCCTTGTCTTCATTGAAGAGCTTAAGCTGGGCATGATAAGTCCTGGAGCATAACTTGATGTAGGCGTCGTCTTAATGGCTTCAAAATCTATCAAGGGTTAAGAAGATACTTTGAGTACGAGCGTACTCAGCAAGATCACTAGAAAAGGAGTGTTTGATGCACTATATCTACAACCACAGACCACAGGTCGTAGGCAATGCAGGTTTTCATAAACATTTCTTCAAAGGTTTCTTTTATTCTAAAAAGCTATGTCCATCAGCCTTCACGGGTTTACCAGAACTTTCATGGAGTTCCTTTCCCGCCGCGTTCGTAGCTCCTTCCCGGAATAGGGAGTAACAAGTTACAGTTCTTACACTCTGCAGAGGTGCATTAGTTTACCCATTAGAGATCAACTCTTTGTTGCACAACCGGACATCTTATTCCCGTCCACAATTCCATGATATGGGGCCCAGAAGATGATCCAAGCCAATCACTGCCCCCTTCGCGACCTCACATTCCTCCTTGGTGTACACCATGCCCACATATTGGATTACAGTAATGGTTTGTACAAACCATTAGATGCCAAAACTATAGTGGGACGATGAAGGTTCCCACCCATATGCTGCATATCCTCTACGAATTACCAATTAATATGCACGCTACGAGGATAACAGCCACGACCTGCACATCCGGTTTCATGCGAGAGGAAGAAGATACAACTGACTTCTCTGTCCCATTCCAAATCTCATGGTCAACGCGTAATATACGGCGCAAGAATCACTGGAGACATTGGTTGTTAAGTCCTAGGTGATATAGTTCCGAACAGTGGTATTCCAACTGTCAGATTTAATAGATTAGCTGATCACCCTGGATCAGTAACCAATAGTTCACATTATTATCGAAAATAGTGTTTTAAGACTATTTTCAAATGCACGTGATAACAACACTGGATTTGTAAAATACTTTACAGAAAATAAACAAAGGACATGAGCAAGTGTGAACTTGCCTCTTGCGATTGCAAGATTCTGCACTCACGGTCTTCGAGTTAGTATAAGATCCAAAATCTGAAATCAACATCATTGGTCCGGTAAGGACTAATGTTTAAACAAGCAATATGCTTTTATGCATAAGTAATGTGATGCATGTTCTAAACGCAAATCCCGGGGATAACATTGTCCTAGGGTTTGGATTTTGGAAATGGTTACTTTGGAATGTGTGGTCCTTTTAGATAAGTTTCACATTTGTGCTTTTATTAGAGCTTATGAATGCGTGTGAACAACACATATTTAGCAATGAAATATATATTTATGAAATACTATTCAAAATTGTTTATATAGGAGTTCTTGTTTGAAGTGGCAAAACGAATAACCTTCAAAGAAAAGGTTCTTCTTCTAAGGTTTAAACAAGCTTTGTGGTTAATTAGTGGGGGTTGATGTTATTTGTTTGCTCAAATGGTTTGGATTGAGTTGCTTTATAATTTAACTACATCAGACCAAAGTTAACTATAAATCATATAGTAATATTTATTGTATTATATTTAGATTCTTGGAGACTAAAGTTAACTTTAAAATATAGATAGTTTTGAAAGTATAGTACTTATACATTGGTATCTTGTATATCTGAAATGTGTTCTCTAAGTTACTTAAGAATGGTTATTCATTTACTTGGGGTAATGGTTTCTTGATTCTAAAATGGAGTAATATCATTTATCTTTTATAGATGAGTGAGTATAGTTTATAAACCAAAACATAGTATTACTTAACTACTTAAGGACTTATATAGTGTTGTGGTAGTTTTTGTAATTTGGTGGTTAACATGGTTTAGAAAAGGTTTGGTGTATTTATAAGTTGTTCTTTAAGGTTTTTATTATAAGTGGGAATCTGTTTAGAATATGATCTTCATTTAAGGTTGAGGATAATTTAATAAGAGGGTATTTATAATGTTTTAAACCATTATGGCCTTATATTATTAATATTTAGGACTAATACTATTTATTAGACTTATTTGACTCATTTTAGGAATATTAATAAATTTTATGTATCCTTATATGAATTATTAATGAAGTAAATAAGTTTAAATTTGAGTTATTAAATATTTAAATTTTTTATTTAACTCAAAAGGAGATTATTAGATTTTTAACATGTATATATTCGTTTTGTGATCATTTTGGTATATCATATTTATTTTTGTGATTTATAAATAATAAGATATGATTTTTATAATTCTTATTAATTTATAATTACTTAATAAATAATAAATATTTAATTAAGTGAAATAATAATACATGATTATAGTTTTAAATTAGAATTCTTATTTTTCTAAGATTTTTGGTATTTTATTTATATTATTAACATTTATCATTATAAAAATATGAATTATCAAAGTTTTATTACTTATAAAACCTTTATTAAATAATATTTATTTATATAATTATCATAATAATATTTGATAATAGTTTTAAGTTGTAGATTTTATTTTTCTGAAAAATTTCATATATTATACACATTTTTCTGAATTATAAATCAAAAGTTATTAATTAAACAAGATTTAATAATTTATTAGATTTCTGGAATATTATTAATTATAACATTTTATTTATTTCTTAACAGAAAATACTTTTTACACCGTACCAAGAGCTAGCCCCAGTCACTGACTAGTGGGCTAGTGACCACCTTAGCACGCTGTGTAAAGACATTCCATTTATTACCGACCCTGCCTTGACCCCCAGTCAATGACATATGGGCCCAAGGCCATGTCATCAACCACGCGGGCAAAGACTGGTCAAACGAGCTGACGAGGTTCGATCATGGGGCGAGTATGACGTAGCGATGGCGTCAGCACCACCACCGCCGTCAATGGTTGGTCGCCGGCGACGATCTACTGCGCCCTAGCAAGCGAAATAATCCTAGTTCGAATCAGCGCAACCTACTGAACCTAAAAGTGGCAGCGCCACACGGAAATGTTCATCGGAGCTTCAAATCCGACGAGCTCCGACGATACCAATGGTGGTACCAGGTGAAACGGCGATTTACAACGAGATCAGGCGATTGAAAGTTACTGGAAGGTTCCAGAACTCACCCTGATGATGATAGAGCGGTCGAGGAGGCTCGGGGAGGCGTGTCGATGGCGAATCAACGGTAATGGCCACGGCGGCCGAGGAAAAGGAACGCTCGATTTCACATGATTCTCGGCGAGCGGGCCTCCATGCTTTGTCCTAGATGGTTCAATCCACGATGGCGCGTCTAATGGTGGCTACCACGAGGTGAGGGGCGGTCGGAGTTGGCCGGAATGATGAACTCCGACGAGCTAGGTTTTTGGGTGAAGGAAAAAAGTGAGTCTGGGGAGCGAGATTAAGGATGAGGACGAGCAGGGTTGTCGCGGTGGTCTTCTTATCCTCTCCTGGCAATAGTGGCGTTGATCTTGGCGCAACGACGACGATGACGGCATCAGGCGACGGCGAGCTCCGCCAGCGAGCTGTCTGTGTGCGTGACGATGATGACGATGGCTGTTTTGCGGATAACCCCTGGCTATTCTTTCGGCTCAACCCGCAGTCCTCTCCTGACCCACTTGTCAGTCACAGATGGAAACGAGCTGGGCTCGGTACTGGGCTTTTGTGGCTGCATATGGCGTCAAATAGGTGTTAGACCCCTCCTTTATAAAGGAAAGGATCCCTGTGATTGCAATGCTAGTCCCTGGATCAATGCTAGCATCCACAGTTTAAGATGAAGTACACAGATACAAAGGTCGTTTATTACATTCATTCTAGAGATAAAACATAGTCTTTTACAACTCAGAGCCATAGGCCTAATACAAGAGTTTAAGGAATAAGTAAAATAAACATAAGTCTTCATCTTCATGTGCCACAGGCAAGCATGTTGAGTGTAGACTCATGACTCCTACTCATCATCGGAGTAACCTGCAACATCACAAGTTACAGCCACAGAGGGTCAATACTTTGGAATAGTATTGGCAAGTGATACCTTAGTATATTTTAAGTGGACTATATTACTATATGCATTTTGGCTAGGTGTAGCTTGGCTTGCTTTGCTTGAAAATAGGTTTTACCTATTAGTTGAAAACACTAAGTTTTTCCTTGTCAAAACATTCCCTAAGAAACCACCAATAGACATTGGGGTTCTTCACCCTTGTTCACCCACCAATTTTTATTTAGAAGTTGGAGTGATGAGATTCTTGTAGCTTCCATGTCTTGATGCTCAAATTGTCCATTGCCTTGGACAAGGCTAAGTACTTAGGTTTTCCATCTGCAGAGGTTGTGCACTTTCCCCACCAGACTTGGTTTCCCAAGACAGGACCTTTCAGAAGCCTTTCCTTAGTCAAATGGACGCGCTCCAACCTATCATCCCAACTACCACCAACTGTCCAAGTGACTAAGTTCTAGCAACCTATATGATCAAGGCAGAGCCCATATTGCCAAGTGGTTGCACTGTAAGCTTTCTCAACACTTGGCCTCCAAATCCCTTTGTGCCTGGGTGGCATACCACAAGTGAGATACACAACCCAAGTCCATGGCCTTGTGTAACCACTCAACATAACCCAATCCTTCCATTCCACCCAGGAGGTTCATTTGACTTAGTTGTTTTATTAGGAAAGCATAAGTCTCATGACTTAGAAATATTTTCATCATAGTATGTACAGATTTCTACCAACCCTTGTTTGCTAAATAGCTAGGCTAAGCATGGTAAGATAACTTAACTTAGGAAAATTCCTTAGCAATTCTATAATTCTACCCTACTTAGGATTTCCCAACTTAGCATTAGGCAAAGTATGCAAGACTTAGCAAAATATCTAATGCTAGTACAAAACATAGGATAGAAATATTCATGAAAATATCACTTGCCTTGGTAGTGGGGAGAGTAGCACTCTTCACAATCACAATCACTAGCAAAATCTACACAAAATTATAGCATACAATTACACACAATTATATTCAATCAAAAATAATATGAATGCATGCATGCAAGAATTTACCAAGTGGTGATTTTGAGAATTCTACCAAGCATGCACATGTTTACAGAAACTAAACAAGTCACAAGTTTGCCAACTAAACTTATTTGGCACCAAAACAATTTACCAAAATAAATCTATACTTAAAATAGCCTTAAACATGTTCTACAAATAAAGTCAGTTTAACTGTTACTATTTGTTAAACAAATTGGATATTCAGAAAGGTCTTGTTTCACTGAATCCAACGATATAAAGTTTGTAAAATTCTAACATGGCATTCAAAAGTTATAGCAGTTTAAAGTTTGGTTCTAAATCTGATTCAAATTTCTGTTTTTGAATTATCCCTAGCCACGTGTCGCAGCCTCACTGGCGCGTACCGCTTCGGTTGGATCACGCTCTGCGGACCGCAGGATTTAAGTGGGATCTAGCGGCTCAGATGCGCGCTTACCCCTTCGTCCTACTTCTATTCTACGCCACAGGATCTAGATCCAACGCTCCCAAACATTCTGACCACACTCTGGCGACGCTAGCGGCGCTGACCGGCGGCGGCGAGTCAGACTACGGTGGCGCCGGCGTTCTAGATCGTCCCAGGAAGCAGGGAGGTGCTTACCAGATCCGCAAGGTCGTGCTGAAGCTTGACGTGGTACTGGTTTGCGGAGGGGCGCTCGGAGATGGACTCTGGATCTCGTCGGAGTTGCGTCTGGCATCGGGTGGATGTTGTCGGAGTCGTTGCCGAGGCTCCGCGTCGCTCTAACACGAACCAGGGGGTTTAGGAGGTGCGCAAGACAGTTGCGAACACGCTCGTGTGAAGGAAAAGGCAAGGGGTGCACGGGACTTACTGAGATTGGTCGCCGGAGTTGGGGTGGTCATCAGGTGCTTACGGTGTCAAGCGAATACGGCGACCTGGGGCAATACAGGATGAGCTAGTGGGGTCAGGAGGTGCGCCAGGAGATTACAAAGTGGCTCGAACAATCCGGAGGGGAAGGGGCGCACGGGGCTCACCTGAATCGATCGCCGGAGTGATCTTTGTCTGCGGCGGTTTTGAGCGAGTCGTGGGCAGCCTGGTGGCGTGAATGCAGAATTGGCTGGGGGGAAATGACTGCGAGGAGGTGGGGATCTTATAGCCGGAGTCTCGACAGGAAACGCTCGTCGCATCAATGCAATTTACGCCCGCGGATTCAGTGCTGCAACGGCCAGCGGCGGAGGTCACGCGCGGAATCAGAGGAAGACGATGACGACGTGGACCGGGCCCGTTCGTCAGTGAAAGGTGCGAGGTGGAGGTGGGGTATGGTCGTCAGTGACTAAACGCGTGCGCTCGCGCGTGAGAGAAGAAAAGAAAATTCCCGGGTGGGCTTGTTGGGCTCGATTCGATGCTGGGCCTAAAACCTGGCGCGCGGCCCTTTTCCTTTGTTTATTTCTTTTTCCTTTTCTATTTTGATTTTCTGGTTAGATTTAGATATGAATTCAAATCTTTTTTTGAATTCAAACAATTCTGGGGATTTTTGCAGGGTACTGTGGTTTCAAAAATCAGTCATTTAACCAAGTGGTTACACTGTAAGGGCTTGGTCAAGCTTGGACTTAAAACAATTAGAGACATTGCCTCTGGTTTGCAAATGTTTTAAAAAAATAGGGTTCTGAATTTATTCCCAAATTGAAAACTTTGGTCAAACTTTTATATCTAACTTCCCAACAATGGAGGCAAGCAAACAAGTTTCTAATCATTCAAGTTTCAAATGGTGTTGGTCTTTTGAATTAAATCTGTCCACATAAAATCATAACATCAAAAGCTTCTATTTTTCTGAAATGATTTTGAATATGATCTTTAAAATCTATATGCATGCATGAGTGATATGTAAAGTTTGAAATCATGATTTTAGGGATGTTACAATAGGTATAGGGGTGTTGGGCCACGTCCAGGTGGTGTTTTTATTTGTTTTATCCTTTTTCTATTTTCTGTTTTCTTATTCAGATTTGAATTTGATTTATATTTTGAACCTTTCTTTGTATGATTTATTTGCTGGATATTTGCAACAATACTAAAACATATTTGGTATCATTTGTGAACTTTTATCATATCATCTTTTTGTATTTCTTTTATTTACTCAATATGAACCCCTTTTTAATAGTTTGTAGAAGCTTTTCTTATTATTTTTTTCTCTCCTATTTAAGTTACGGATTTCTTGAATGATATATTCTTATTTTCTTATCAACTTAACTCTAGTTGGCTCATAGTTTGGATAGAAACTTTTATATGTATAATGAGCCTATATCATTATTTGATGCATGAAATATAAAAGACATTGATATGGTTATTACTACTCCCATTAATTTGAAAAATGTCAATGTATCTATTTTATTATGACAAATAAAGAGGTTTAGGATTTCAAGTTATGATTATTTACCTTTGGGTTTAGGGTTTTTTCTTAAAATACTTAGACTCCTTTATGGATGTGGTTAAAGATTCAATAACTAAACATATGGTTTTCTGTTTGGGATATTTGTTGACATCACCTTTAGTGTTTGGAAGTTATATCTTGAATGTTTTATAGAAAGGAATTGATAAAGATATACTTAAGCACATATAGTTTTGTTGGTTGGAATTAACAGAGATGTGCTTATGTGATTTGCTATAGGGAAATATTTCTATAAAGTGTTATAGACATCAGATGATAGATCAATAGCATGATATGGATATTATGTTGATTTGATATTTAGAGTTGGTTGTTTACCAAGAATGTCTATTTTCCATAATTCACAATTCTGGATTTTTAAATAAGGAATTCATTTCCTAGATATACTACCTCTTCCTATCAATCATCATGATTAACATGATGAGCTTTACTTCACAAAGTATTCTTATTCACCTTTTATTCTTCTAAACTCATGGATGAATCCAATGAGTTGGATACAAAGGTATTTCATAGTTTTCTCATATCCTTGCTTGGATGTATTTACTATTCTACTGTTGATAATCTTCCATCCAACTAGTAGTCCTTCAAACTTTACTCACAATCTTCCTTAATCCTGCATCACTAATCTTTCTCTAATAGTTGGATGCATCCAACTACCTTTCTCTAAAGTTGACTATCCTTTAAGATGAATAACACTACTTCTATAACTCTATGTTATAATAGCTGTAATTGAATAATATCATCTTAGATTCACTTTACTCCAATAACTCACACTCTAACCCTAAATCATATTTATGTGGTTTGTAATGACTACTCTAGGATAACTTACCTCTACTAGGTTTTCAATCATGTTTTATCCACCAATACCACTTATACATGACATAAGTACTCAATCTTGGTGAATAAGGCTTGATCATTATAATCTTTTGATCCATTATGGTTTAGGTTTTTAGTTGGCTAAACAAGGCTCCATCAATAGAACATTACAGTTGTATTATAATTATCTTCTGTTTAGCTCTATTGGGTTAAGAGATATAATTCATTATCTATAACTACTTGATCCAATAGGACTACTCCTGGTAACTATCTCCAGACTTCATCCTTGTAATCTTCTTTTCTATCAAGGAGGGATTTAACTCCATCAACTATCTTTTTGATTGGATTGTTTTTAATCATTCTTATCAAATAAATGACATCTGAAACTAGCATCACTATTCACCTTTTCTTAGTTGTTTCTTTGTAGACACTTATTTGTCAGCTATGTTATGATTAAGTACTTGATAGGTTGAGAATGGATGAATCAATAGTTGATTTCTCAACATTGATGAACAACAGACATGGAAATATAACTCAACAGAGATGATAAGGATTGATATGGAAATAAAGATATATGGTGAATGATCTAAGCTTGGTTCCTTTCCTACTCCATCTTACTTAAGAAGTAGGGTTAGGTATTACCAAGATACTCATGGTATATGCAGATGAGATTAAAAATATAGTTGTTACATTCTTGTTACTGTGTTATATCCTTAAATTTGTACTCATGAGTGATTATAATGGATACTATGATATGATCACCTAAGGATCAAATATAAATTATAATGTATTAGGTTTTATCTTTTATTTCATTTCATCTACCCTTAGGTCAAATCTCCCTTACCAAAAGTAAGGTTTTAGCAAAGTCCTATTGAAACTTATCGCAGTCAACTTGATGATCTACTTCTTATTCCATCAAGTTAAGAGAAGCTTCAATCACTTTGATAAGTTTTGTTTAAAAGCGCGAAATTTATTTGGATTTTCTATGCATGAATGCAATGCACACATCTGGGTTCAGCTTATTTCTAAGCTCTAATGCTGGGATGTTACAGACTCTCCCCCTTAAAATAAACTTCGTCCTCGAAGTTTGCAAACTCTCACATTCTGGAGTAAGGAATTGACTTGTAGTGGTTGCTACACTCTCCACTCCATGACAACCTTAAATGGAATTATTTGAAGTATTGCATAACCTGATTAGATATCCTAATCCAATACTTCTTACTTAATCATCAAACTTTATTCCTATTTTAAATACAGTTTAGAGGTTCTCACTAAAACAAGTTTTATGCTTCTATATACCCGTGGTAGTAGTCAAAAGACTACCTTTCTATTACATCGTAGTATAGTTGATCCTGGTAATCCTTCCCGGATTGGATTTGAACTCAATTTGTCCATACCCATTGGAATTTTTCATTCTCGACACTTTCCCAATTAGGTATTCTATATTACTTCTTAAGGGTTACTTAAAAGTTGTTTCTTTTAGAATTGATTGTTAAATGTATCCTTTATCACCTTCAAGCTTATAACTTCTTAAGATTTTGAAATAATCTTTCCTTATTACCTATAGGATTTTCTTCAACTTTCATTCATAATGTCTACTCTCCCCCTTAGGTTTTACTAACAGTCTTTAAACTACATTCATAGAGACCATTGGTTCGTAAACTAGAATGTTGATCTCGGTTCAGTTTATAATTTACCTAATTAGGGTCTGATGAAAGATTGTACGGTGTATCCACATAATTGTGGATCTCCGAAGAAAATCTTTCAGCGTTATATGTCTACTTACTTTTGGACATTTTCTCTTGGATAAGTTTGACTTTGCGGAGCATCTCGATAGACGATGGGGGCCTTTAAATTTTATACTTCTTTAGGTCTTACTTAGCTTAGGACAAATTTAATGCTCTTTATGCAACTTCTAAGAAGATCTGAGTAACTATGTTAACCAGGTACCAACTGCGGACAAAACACCAACTGTGGATCAGAATACCGATTATGGATTAAGTACTAGTTGTAGAAATTTACCAACTGCGAATCATCCTAGGGTGTATGTATTACCCTATGATTTCTATCATACTTATGGCATTCTCTCTAAATTGTCAGAATTTGAATACCATTTTGGGTTCCAAAACTTCTTTGCACTTATTCATGATACTTCCATGAACTTGTATAATTACTCCATTGACTTCTTAGTAAAATTATCTATTTAGATTGAACTTTAAGTTCATCACTTCTTGTTGCGGACTAATGATAATCTAGGCTTGATCCATCCTCCAAATGGTGTTACTACCTCTTATATCATGCTTCATCCATCAAGTCAGTCTTCTTTATGATCTTCGAAACTCGTCACTCCCTTACACGAATTCCCATTTCTATCTAGGTCTATAACATCAAGTAATAACTGGGTGTTACATCATGCATTTGCACACCTAATTAAAATTCATGTACAGATCTAGTCAATCAAGAAGATCCAGTAAGATCCAAAAGTCAATAAACAACCAAACATATACCATGTATTGCACATAGGTTTAAATAATTTACAAATGTACTAGATGTTCCCACGGTTTGCTCCAAACTTATTTACACAACTCTCTTACAAGAACTCCTTGTTCTTGTGGATATATCCTTACTTATTTCGACAAACCCTTCAAACTACAATACACATTACCCTCTATATACATTATTCAAGCCCTCATCCCTTGGGATGTCGTTCCTTTCTTATTTTCATCTTCCTCTAGTGCTTCCTGGAGTTCCGTCCATGATGACGTGAAGTCCTACGACTGCCTTCTGGAGCATAAGAGCATACAGGAGGTGCGTATTCTTGATTAGAAGTACCGAGACTGAGATTAGTCATTGAAAAATTACTAGAGTTGGTGTAATCTTCCACCGAATAGTCTGGGTTTTCTGGCAACGCTTCCTCATAGTAAGTTGGTTCCTTAGCTTTTTCTTGGATCCAGTCATATATATTGGTATAGTAGCTATCTGAGTACTCTTCTAAGTTGATTGGATTCGTATTGCCCCCATATGGTCCATAAGGCTCTCTATGGTTATAGTTGGTCTCTTCTTCAATACCTGTATCACAAGGTATAGGATTTCCTATGGTTCTACCTTGAGATTCTATTTCCCATCCATATTTGTTAGGATCAAGATTATTTGGAATAACTTTATTCCATTCCTGTTGTTCGGAGTTATATTTGGTCCATAGGTCTTCAGGTGGCTTGAAGTCATTTTGGTAATAGGCATAATTTTCTGAGTTTGGGTCATCAAACTTAGTTTCGTCAAACATCTCTCCTGAAGGTATGTATTTAGGATGCCTAGCTTCTTTATATATCTTCTTCCTACGAGCCATTGCTTTATCAGGATTAGTAAAATCATCAATGACCGTATCCAGTTCCTAGACTAAGACTTGGTGAGTGTTATGATAAGTGTTTAGCAAAGACCGATAACGATCCATATACTCTACATCTAGAGTAGGTTTAACTTGGACTAAGATAGAGTGGTATAACTCATGCTCTAAGTTTGAGGTTTCATGTGGTATAATGGTTTGAGTAATACCTTCTAGAGCTTGGGATTTTTGTTCTCGGATCATGGTTATGGCTGCTGCTACGACAATCTGATAAGCAGATGCCATGCACCTTGCCTCTCCTGATGGAATTTCTCCCTTAAGTCCTAACTTATTGGTTAACATGATCATGACACGGTATTTAGCTAATACCTGCCCATCATAGTAACTGTAAATATTGACCAAAAGTCTTGATTCACATTCCAAACTCCATAGAAGTTGTTGGAGATTGTCTGTCCAATCCCCTCCGTAGCCATCCAACGTCCTGTTCATCATTTGAACATTCCGGGGTGGATATCGAGGTGCCATGTGGAACTATGGATAAGAAATTATCATCAGTCACATAGAGTTAAAACTCTTGGGTAATGTTTGGAATTGCAATCATATAAAATAGTTATCGCACTAGTAACATAACAGGATTATCCTCAAGTGAATATCCCTCATATCACTAGAGAACTCTTTATTATTGCTAGGATGTGTGCTACAAGTTCTACCCATTTACTAGGTTTCCAACCTAAGGTCAAAGCATATGCTCTGATACCAACTACGGTGACCCAGCATACCACTGCATGATGTAGTATACTATAGTCGTTGACATAACACCAATGAAACACAGTTCACTAGTATTACATCCCTTAGAATGGCACAAGAGAAACACAGCGGGTCCAATACATGGCCAAGGGTTACAACTCACTCTTTACATAAGATCCATAGAACACTCTAGGTTAAAGAGAGAGAAAGAACTTCTTACGGAGAAGAATCAAAGATAAATAACGCAAGAACAATTATACTATTAAGTCTAGTATTCTGGCTAAGAGGTTGGCATTGCTGCTATTGCAACGCACTACAGAAATAGGTTCTTTGGTTAGAGATTGTACTCCTATCTAATCAGTATCTTTGTCTTCACTTGAGTTGAGGAATATGTTGTCTTCCTTGTCTTCATTGAAGAGCTTAAGCTGGGCAAGATAAGTCCTGGAGCATAACTTTATGTAGGCGTCGTCTTAATGGCTTCAGAATCTAGCAAGGGTTAAGAAGATACTTTGAGTACGAGCGTACTCAGCAAGATCACTAGAAAAGGAGTGTTTGATGCACTATATCCACAGCCACAGACCACAGGTCGTAGGCAATGCAGGTTTTCGTAAACATTTCTTCAAAGGTTGCTTTTATTCTGAAAAGCTATGTTCGTTAGCCTTCACGGGTTTACCAGAACTTTCATGGAGTTCCTTTCCTGCCGCGTTCGCAGCTCCTTCTCGGAACAGGGAGTAACAAGTTACAGTTCTTACACTCTGCAGAGGTGCGTTAGTTTACCCATGAGAGATCCACTCTTTGTTGCACAACCGGGCAGCTTATTCTTGTCCACAATTCCATCATGTGGGGCCTAGAAGATGATCCAAGCCAATCACTGCCCCCTTCACGACCTCGCATGCCTCCTTGGTGTACACCATGCCCACATATTGGATTACGACAATGGTTTGTACAAACCGTTAGATGCCAGAACTATCGTGGGACGATGAGGGTTCCCACCCATATGCTGCATATCCTCTACGAATTACCAATTAATATGCACGCTACGAGGATAGCAGCCACGACCTGCACATCCGGCTTCATGCGAGAGAAAGAGGATACAGCTGACTTCTTCGTCCCATTCCAAATCTCATGGTCAACTCGTAATATACGACGCAAGAATCACTGGCGACATTGGTTAAGTCCTAGGTCATATAGTTCCGAAAAGTGGTATTCCAACTGTCAGATTTAATAGATTAGCTGATCACCCTGGATCAGTAACCAATAGTTCACATTATTATCGAAAATAGTGTTTTAAGACCTTTTTCAAATGCAGGTGATAACAACACTGGATTTGTAAAATACTTTACTGAAAATAAACAAAGGACATGAGCAAGTGTGAACTTGCCTCTTGTGATTGCAAGATTATGCACTCACGGTCTTCAAGTTAGTATAAGATCCAAAATCTGAAATCAACATCATTGGTCCGGTAAGGACTAATGTTTAAAGAAGCAATATGCTTTTATGCATAAGTAATGTGATGCATGTTCTAAACGCAAATCCCGGGGATAACGTTGTCCTAGGGTTTGGTTTTCGGAAATGGTTACTTTGGAATGTGTGGTCCTTTTAGATAAGTTTCACATTTGTGCTTTTATTAGAGCTTATGAATGCGTGTGAACAACACATATTTAGCAATGAAATATATATTTATGAAATACTATTCAAAATTGTTTATATAGGAGTTCTTGTTTGAAGTGGCAAAAAGAATAACTTTCGAAGAAAAGGTTCTTCTTCTAAGGTCTAAACAAGCTTTGTGGTTAGTTAGTGGGGGTTGATGTTATTTGTTTGCTCAAATGGTTTGGCTTGAGTTGCTTTATAATTTAACTACTTCAGACCAAGGTTAACTATAAAACATATAGTAATGTTTATTGTATTATAATTAGATTCTTAGAGACTAAAGTTAACTTTAAAATATAGATAGTTTTGAAAGTATAGTACTTATACATTGGTATCTTGTATATCTGAAATGTGTTCTTTAAGTTACTTAAGAATGGTTATTCTTTTACCTGGGGTAATGGTTTCTTGATTCTAAAATGGAGTAATATCATTTATCTTTTAGAGATGAGTGAGTATAGTTTATAAACCAAAACATAATATTACTTAACTACTTATGGACTTATATAGTGTTGTGGTAGTTTTTGTAATTTGGTGGTTAACATGGTTTAGAAAAGGTTTGGTGTATTTATAAGTTGTTCTTTATGGTTTTTATTATAAGTGGGAATTTGTTTAGAATATGATCTTCATTTAAGGTTGAGGATAATTTAATAAGAGGGTATTTATAATGTTTTAAGCCATTATGGCCTTATATTATTAATATTTAGAACTAATACTATTTATTAGACTTATTTGACTCATTTTAGGAATATTAATAAATTTTATTTATCCTTATATGAATTATTAATGAAGTAAATAAGTTTAAATTTGAGTTATTAAATATTTAATTTTTTTATTTAACTCAAAAGGAGATTATTATATTTTTAACATGTAGATATTCTTTTTGTGATCATTTTGGTATATCATATTTATTTTTGTGATTTATAAATAATAAGATATGATTTTTATAATTCTTATTACTTTATAATTACTTAATAAAAAATAAATATTTAATTAAGTGAAATAATAATACATGATTATAGTTTTAAATTATAATTCTTATTTTTCTAAGATTTTTGGTATTTTATTTATATTATTAACATCTATCATTATAAAAATATGAATTATCAAAGTTTTATTAATTATAAAACCTTTATTAAATAATATTTTTTTTAAATAATTATCATAATAATATTTGATAATAGTTTTAAGTTGTAGATTTTATTTTTTCTGAAAAAATTCATATATTATACACATTTTTGTGAATTATAAATCAAAAGTTATTAATTAAACAAAATTTAATCATTTATTAGATTTCTGGAATATTATTAATTATAACATTTTATGTATTTCTTAACAGAAAATACTTTTTACACCGTACCAAGAGCTATCCCCAGTCACTGACTAGTTGGCCAGTGAACAACTTAGCACGCTGTGTAAAGAAAATCCATTTATTACCGACCCTGCCTTGACCCCCAGTCAATGACATATGGGCCCAAGGCCATGTCATCAACCACGTGGGCAAAGACTGGTAAAACAAGCTGACGTGGTTCGATCATGAGGTGAGCATGACGTAGCGATGGCATCAGCACAACCACCGCCGTTAGTGGTTGGTCGTCGGCGACGATCTACTACGCCCTAGAAAGCAAAATAAGCCTAGTTTGAATCAGCGCAACCTACTGAACCTAAAAGTGGTGGCGCCACACGGAAATGGTCATCAGAGCTTTAGCTCCGATGGTGACCGATGGTGGTACAAGGTGAAACGGAGATTTACAACAAGATCAGGCGATTGAAGGTTACTGGAAGGTTCAAGATGTCACCCTGATGATGTCACATCCCAAAAATTTCCAAATTTTGAAATGTGAAAAATAATTAAACAAAATAAATAATTGTTGAAATTTTGGGTGAAAAGAAACTTTTTGATTCTAAATGGAAACATCAAAACCCTTCTTGAACAAACTTTGAATAAAGTTTGAATCCAACTAATTTCAAATCAAGTGAAATGCATCTTGAAATTAAACACTTGGAAAACAAACCAAAACTCTAAAACCCTAATGGAAGAAAGTCATTACCAAGATCTATCTAAAACTATGGATTTGATCCATATGAAAATTTAGCAAAAAACATTTATGAATGATCAAAATGATAAATAAAAATATTATAAAACCATAGAAATTGGTTTCACTTAATTTGGAGCCAGGGATAAAATCTTATGAAGTAAATAAGATAAGGAAATTGAGTTCCCAAAGCTAATAAAACACCTACCTAAAATCCATACCAAATTGTGATCAAATTAATCCCAAAGAGACCTAAAAGGATAAGCAAATATTAAATAAGATTTTACAAATTGGAATCACCAATTTTGGATCTATAAATAAAAAGATATGGATGTTATAAGACAAAGAAAGAAAGAAATAAATAAAGAATATTTAAAAGCCAAATTAAATCTTGGACAAATCCATAAGCAAATGGAATTAATATAATCCAAATAAAGTAAATCGATAAAGAATTTTCAAATAAAATAAAATGGCCTTGACCAAATTCTATTTCTATTTGATTAAAGATTTTTCCCTAATAGAAATGATTAATTAAATCATGGGATAATGATTGGAATTTACCCAAGTGGAATAAAAGTTATTTAATAACTTAAATATAACCAAAGAATTATTTGAAGTAAATTTTATGTGATCAAAACTATATTTGCTATTACTTGAATAAAGGGAAATAACCAATTTAAATGATTAATAAAAACATATTAAAATAATTCAAAGTGAAATATTTAACACCCTGTAGAATAAATAAAACTTACAAAAAAGGGGTTTGATAAACTTTTGAATTTAAAACAGAAAGTTAAATCGTTTGAATAAATAATAGGAATTGGAGTCATATTTAAAACTCTATTTAAATAAAGACAAAGTTCCATTTTAATTAAATAATTGAACCATGTGGGAATAAAAGAATTATTCCAAAAAGTTATCTTTAAAATACATATTTAAATAGAATATAAACTTACTGAATATTTTGAAAAGTTTTGAAATGAAATAGTGTTTGAATAAAATGAAAAACAGAGATAAAAATGGAAAAGAAAAAGAAACATAACAAAAAAAGGGAAAACAAATCAGCCCGACCCAGCAAGCCCACCAGGCCCAGCAGCCCACCTCTCTCCTCTCCCCCGAAGCGTTTTTCTCACTGCAGAACAGACCCGCCCCCTCGCTGACTGCCGGACCCCACCGCCAGCTCATCGTCGTCCTCGCGACCAGTTCCTTTCTCTCACCTCGCTGCCGTTTCTGCCGCTGATCTCTCGCGATTAATTTGGGTTAATGGCCGCATAATGCTTGCCCCTGACCACGCTCGCTTAAACGCCTCACTCTTCTCCCTCTTTCCCCTCAGTCGACGCCTCCCAGGAGCCCCTACGCTGGAAGAATTTCTCCACGCGCCCTACTGTTCTGACGACCTTCTCCGGTCGATTCCGACCATCCTCCATCGCCCCTTGCCTTCCCGGACCCACTAGCGTGCTCGCTAGAACCAGGCATACCTGCCAGTAGCCGTAGCTCGCTCGCGCACGCCCTGGACACTCGCCTTCGTCTTCAACAGAACATCTCCGCCATCCGCAAACACTCCGGTGAGCTTTATCGCTTAAACCAGTGCGCGCCTCGACCAGAGATTCATGCCAACTAGTTAGCCTGTGCCTTGTGAACATCCAGGTGCTCGCCATTCACTCGTGCAGGACCTGTAGACTCGCATTCGACGTCGACAACAAGTGCCAGACACAGACGACAACTTCGGCGAGGGATTACCATCGTCCCCGTGCGCCCCTTCGCCAACCACGAGCACTTTGAGCATCAGCATTCCACGATGAACACGGTGAGCCTATCCTCCCTCTCCCTCCCTTCCTGGAATAGCCAAAACGCCATCGCCAGAGCCGCGCTGCCGCCGACCATCGTCACAGCGCCGCCAGTTCTTGGCAATGCATTAGGAGCCGTCCGATCTAGATCCGAGTGATGTGATAGATTGACTTATCGAAGGGGTATCCTTTGATCTGATCCATGCGATGCCCTTTAGATCCAACGGCCTGTATCTATTGATCCACGTGAACCGTTATTGCCCAATAGAATTGCTCCACGTGGCCTAAGTTTAGATTTAAAAACCAGAAACTATCCTATTAGATGTTTGAACTTGTAAATTCCATAACTCTTGATCCACACGTCCAAATTTTGTAAATTTTATATCAATGGAATCATCAAAAAAAACTCTATCAAACCATGCATTTTGTTTAATGAATTGCTTCTGGTAAAATGGTTGTTTTTGCAGAAACTTGTGTAGGCATAATTTGAATATAAAATTATTCTAGAAATGTTTTCAGGATAAAATCTTTTGCAAATGGATTGTTTTGAACCTACTGACCTTAGGAACCAACTTTTAGTTTTAAAAACATATTTTGGGATACTAAGGAATAAATTTTTGAATAAAATCATTTCTAGCCAAATAAAAATATTGATTATGGTTTGAAAATGATTTCTTGAGAAAACCTTTGAAAAATGATTTGATTTAAACTCTCTGACCCTAAACACCAAGTTTTAGGATTTACAAGTATATTTGATGAACCCTATAGATTATTACTTTGCTAAAAAGCATTTTCAACCACATAAAATATTGATTTGGTTTAAAAATGGTTTATAGGTAAAATCTTTTGCAAACGGTTTTGCCACTTTTATAAAATGAACAATAGATGTTTTAGAATGTTTATAGCCTATTAGAAACCACTTTTGTAAATAAACCAATCTTTGGCATTCTTGCATGCATTGTTTTGTTTCTATTATTTTATGTGATGAATTGCTTGAATGGTAGATTGAATTTTTGCTTGCTTGATTGAATTGTAGTGGAATTTGAAGAGTGTGATCATTGCAAGATCAAGGAGTGAACTTATATTCTCTACCAAAAAGGCAAGTGGTGCTACATACTTTTGTCCCATTATTTTCACTATGCATTAGTGATATTTCTAAGTAGGACTTGCATGGAATTTTTGCTAAGTATAAACTATGCCATGGGAAATCCTAGTAGATGAAACCTTAGTAGAATTATTCTAAGTTAAGATTCCTGCTACTATCATGCTTATCTTAGCTAGTAAAAAGCAAGGGTGGATTATATTCATGCTATGGAATATTTCTAAGTCAAGGACTTGTGTTTTGTTTAAACAACTAAGTGAATGAATCACCTGGGTGGAATGGAAAGAAAGGTTTGTGTTGAGTGGTTACGCAAGGACCATTTCTATGGTTTACCTTGTGTATCTCACTTGTGGAAAGCCACCTAGGAACAAAGAGATTTGAGATGTCAAATGTTGAGAAGCTTCAAGTGCAGCCACATGGCATTATGGGCTCTGCCTGGATCATATAGGTTGCAATAACTTAGCCAAATGGACAGTTGATGGTAGGGGATAGATAGGTTGGAGCGCGTCCATTCTGGTCTAAGGGAAGGCTTCTGAAAGATCTTGTCTTGGTGAAACCAAGTCTTGTGGGGAAAGTGCACCACCTTTGAAGAGTGTAAAATCTAAGTACTTAGCCATGTCCCTGGCAAAGGACAATTTGAGCATCAAGACATGGAAGCTATCAAGAATCTCCTCATCCCAATTTTTAAGTTAAAAACTTGTGGTTGAACAAGGGTGAAGGTTCACCAATTTCTATTGGTGGTTCCTTGGGTGAATTTATCAAACAAAAACTTAGTGTTTTTCAAATGATAAGGAAAATCTATTTGAGCAAATCAAGCCTAAGCTCCACTTAGCCAAATGCATATAGATGATAGAATCCACTATACTACCATAGTATAACTTGCCAATACAGTTAAAATGTATTGACCCTTGTGGCTGTAACTTATTATGTTGCAGGTTTGTTTGATGTTAGTGAAGTATGTTGATTAGGATTACAAGTCTACAACCAACATGATAGCCTGTGGCACTTTGAAGATGAAGGACCCCATGCTGTAGTTATTTCTGTTGCATTGTAATGAGATAGCCAAATGAGCTATGTAAGATGTAATAAATTATTTTATTCCTGGTTATAAAGTTGTAATATGACCTTTGTTTCTTGATATTACATCTTAACTGTGGATGCTAGCTATTGATCCAAGGACTAGCATTGTAAACACAGGGATCTCTACCTTATTAAAGGTTGGGACCTCTTACAGATGATGATATAGCGGTCGAGGAGGCTCGGGGAGGCGTGTCGACGACGAATCGACGGTAATGGCCACGACGGCCGAGGAAAAGGAACGCTCGATTTCACATGATTCTCGGTGAGCGGGCGTCCGTGCTTGGTCCTAGATGGTTCAGTCCACGACGACGCATCTAATGGTGGCTACCACGAGGTGAGGGGTCGTCGGAGTTGGCCGGAATGATGAACTCCGACGAGCTAGGTTTTCGGGTGAAGGAAAGAAGTGAGTCTGGGGAGCGAGATTGAGGATGAGGACGAGCAGGGTTGTTGCGGTGGCCTTCTTATCCTCTCCTAACAACGACGGCGTTGATCTTGCGCAACGACGACGATGACGGCATCGGGCAGCGGCGAGCTCCGCCAGCGAGCTGTCTTTGTGCGTGACGATGACGACGACGGCTATTTTGCGGATAACCCCTGGCTATTCTTTCGGATCAACCCGCGGTCCTCTCCTAACCCCACTTGTCAGTCACAGATGGAAACGAGCTGGGCTCGGTACTGGGATTTTGTGGCTGCATATGGCGTCATATAGGTATAAGGGTGTTGGGCCACGACCAGGAAGTGTTTTTATTTGTTCTATTTTCTGTTTTCTTATTCAGATTTGAATTTGATTTATATTTTGAACCTTTCTTTGTATGATTTATTTGCTGGATATTTGCAACAATACTAAAACATATTTGGTATCCTTTGTGAACTTTTATCATATCATCTTTTTGTATTTCTTTTATTTACTCAATAAGAACCCCTTTTTAATAGTTTGTAGAAGCTTTTCTTATTATTTTTTCTCTCCTATTTAAGTTAGGGATTTCTTGAATGATATATTCTTATTTGCTTATCAACTTAACTCTAGTTGGCTCATAGTTTGAATAGAAACTTTTATATGTATAATGAGCCTATATCATTATTTGATGCATGAAATATAAAAGACATTGATATGGTTATTACTACTCCCATCAATTTGGAAAATGTCAATGTATCTATTTTATTATGATAAATAAAGAGATTTAGGATTTTAAATTATGATTATTTACCTTTGGGTTTAGGGTTTTTTCTTAAAATACTTAGACTCCTTTATGGATGTGGTTAAATATTCAATAACTAAACATATGGTTTTCTGTTTGGAATATTTGTTGACATCACCTTTAGTGTTTAGAAGTTATATCTTGAATGTTTTATAGAAAGGAATTGATAAAGATATACTTAAGCACATTTAGTTATGTTGGTTGGAATTAACAGAGATGTGCTTATGTGATTTGCTATAGGGAAATATTTCTATAAAGTGTTATAGACATCAGATGATAGATCAATAACATGAGATGGATATTATGTTAATTTGAGATTTAGAATTGGTTGTTTACCAAGAATGTCTATTTTCCATAATTCACAATTCTGGATTTTTAAATAAGGAATTCATTTCCTAGATATACTACCTCTTCCTATCCATCACCATGATTAACATGATGAGCTTTACTTCACAAAGTATTCTTATTCACCTTTTATTCTTCTAAACTCATGGATGAATCCAATGAGTTGGATATAAAGGTATTTCATAGTTTTCTCATATCCTTGCTTGGTTGTATTTACTATTCTACTGTTGATAATCTTCCATCCAACCAGTAGCTCCTTCAAACTCTACTCACAATCTTCCTTAATCCTCCATCACTAATCTTTCTCTAATAATTGTATGCATCCAACTACCTTTCTCTAAAGTTGACTATCCTTTAAGATGAATAACACTACTTCTATAACTCTATGTTATACTAGCTGTAATTGAATAATATCATCTTAGATTCACTTTACTCCAATAACTCGCACTCCAACCCTAAATCATATTTATGTGGTTTGCAATGACTACTCTAGGATAACTTACCTCTACTAGGGTTTCAATCATGTTTTATCCACCAATACCACTTATACATGACATAAGTATTCAATCTTGGTGAATAAGGCTTGATCATTATAATCTTTTGATCCATTATGGTTTAGGTTTCCAGTTGGCTAAACAAGGCTCCATCAATAGAACATTACAGTTGTATTATAATTATCTTCTGTTTAGCTCTATTGGGTTAAGAGATATAATTCATTAACTATACCTACTTGATCCAATAGGACTACTCCTGGTAACTATCTCCAGACTTCATCCTTGTAATCTTCTTTTCTATCAAGGAGGGATTTAACTCCATCAACTATCTTTTTGATCGGATTCTTTTTAATCATTCTTATCAAATAAATGATATCTGAAACTAGCATCACTATTCGCCTTTTCTTAGTTGTTTCTTTGTAGAAACTTATTTGTAAGCTGTGGTATGATTAAGTACTTGATAGGTTGAGAATGGATGAATCAATAGTTGATTTCTCAACATTGATGAACAACAGACATGGAAATATAACTCAACAGAGATGATAAGGATTTATATGGAAATAAAGATATATGGTGAATGATCTAAGCTTAGTTCCTTTCCCCACTCCATCTTACTTAAGAAGTAGGGTTAGGTATTACCAAGATACTCATGGTATATGAAGATGAGATTAAAATATAGTTGTTACATTCTTGTTATTTGTGTTATATCCTTAAATTGGTACTCATGAGTGATTTTAATGGATACTATGATATGATCACCTAAGGATCAAATATAAATCATAATGTATTAGGTTTTATCTTTTATTTCATTTCATCTACCCTTAGGTCAAATCTCCCTTACCCAAAGTAAGGTTTTAGCAAAGTCCTATTGAAACTTATCGCAGTCAACTTGATGATCTACTTCTTATTCCATCAAGTTAAGAGAAGCTTCAATCACTTTGACAAGTTCTGTTTAAAAGCACGAATTTTTTTCGTATTTTCCATGCATGAATGTAATGCACACATCTGGGTTCAGCTTATTTCTAAGCTCTAATGCTTGGATGTTACAACCTGTGGCCCTCCAAGATGCCTCCTCCTGGCCACCTTCTTTCTCTCTCCCGAAAAATGCCGAAAAACTTCCTTAAGCTCTAGTTCTTGTTGTTCTTGCTCCCGATTTTCGATCTCCTTGCTCAGCCCATCTTTGCTGCTGATTTTTTGAGGGATTGCTCCTTGGTATGTGCCTCCTCTACTTGTCCAATTAGATTTATGATTGGTAGATTGTATCTTGAGTATTTTGCTGCTATAGGTGACAGGTTATGTGAGCTTGCATGCTTGTTCTATGCTTAGAGATTTCATTTTGATGCATGTGTAGCCCTCTAGCAAGTTCCTATAGTAGTTTCTCATCATTTATCAACATGGAAATCACTTCCACCTTTCCTTGTCCTACCTTTTTGCGGGCTGCTGGGATTCTCAATGATTTCCTAACCTTGGTTCGGAGAGTTGGTATAACAAGTTATATGCAGTATGAGAGTGTGCAGTATGCTACACTCACTAAAACCTTTGTGGAGAGTTTCTCTTTTTCTAACAGCCTGTTCAAACCAGACGTGTCTTTCAAAATTTATGACAAGCCTTAATCCATGACATTGAAAAAAATTGGAGATCCTGGGTGTTGGTACAACTAGGACGATGAAGAAGATTCCAGCTTAACCCACTGATTTGTTGGAGCTCTACCGCAGGATAACTAATGATGATGACGTAGAGCCTAGCGGGGAAAGATAAGAAATATTCAACTTCCAGCTATTAGGTACTTTGCTTATTACCTTGCCACTAGTGTTCTTGGTAGGGAGAACACTAGCAATATTTCCAACTATCATTTGGCCTTCCTAGCTGCTACACTCAACAACGAAACCAGGTAAAATGTTGGTTTTCTCATTGCTCCTCGCTTAGCTGCCAAGGGACCCATTTATGGGGGAATTATTGTTGCACATGTTGTTGCTGCCTTAGACCTTGCTGTTGATCCAAATGATACAGTTTTGGCTCTTCAGAGGCTTGATCTTGCTGCCATGAAAGCGCATGTCACATCCCAAAATTTTCCAAATTTTGAAATGTGAAAAATAAGCAAAGAAAAGAAACAAATGTTGAAATATAGGGTGAACAGAAACTTTTTGCTTCTAAATGGAAACATCAAAACCCTACTTGAACAAAATTTCAATAAGAAAGCAACAAACAAATATTCCAAAGATCAAATGCATCCCTGCATGGAATGTATCTTGAATTTAAAGCACTTGGAAAGGTTGAACCAAAGCCCTAAAACCTAATGAAAGAAATCATTTTCAAGATCACTCTAAGACTATGGCTTTGTCCCATATAAAAATTTAGCAACAAACATTTCTAAATGACCAAAAAAGGTAAACAAAAATATTACAAAACCATGAGAATTGATTTCATTCAATTTGGAGCCATGGATAAAAACTTATGATTTTAATAAGATAAAATAAAGTAATTCCCAAGGCTAATAAAGCTCCTAACTAAAAACAATATCGAATTGTGAGCAAAGTAATCCTAAAGGGATTTAAAAGGATAAAAAAAATATTAAATAAAATTATACAAATTGGAATCACCAATTTTGGACTATAAATAAAAAGATATGAATTTTATAAGGAAAAGAAAGAAATAAATAAATAAGAAATTATTGCAAAGATAATTTAACCTTGGACAAATCCATAAGAAAATGGAGTAAAAGTAATTCAAAAAAAATAAAGTAATAAAAAATATTTGAATAAACTTATATGGGTTTAAACCATATTCAACTTTATTTGAATAAAGACAAAATGCCTAAGTTAAATAAATATTAAATCATAGGAAAAATAATTAAGTTGGACTAAGTAACACACTAATAAATAGATTAAACCTACTGAAAACTTTTGGAAAAGGTTTGAATTCAAATTGGAATCTGAATCAAATGTTCAAATAAAAACAGAAATAGAAAAAGAAAAACTTTTGAAGAGCAAACAAATGGAAAAGAACCCCCAGCAACCTAAGCCCAACAAACCAGCCCACCGGGGAAACACACCCCTCTACCCTTTCTTTTCTCACCCACGTGCACCCCTCACCCTCGCTGACGCCCTGGCCCCACGCCACGTCGCCATCGTCGTCCTCACCCGCGCGCTGACCTCGCCCTTCTTCCCTCACTATTTCTGGTCAAAATTAACTCAATTAAATTCCTTTGAATGCGCGGTTAATTCTCCCCCGCAACCATTCTCACTTAAACTCCTCCCCCTCCTCTCCATTTCCCCTCAGACGCTGCACCCAATGAGCCCCTAGGCTGCCCTGACTTTTGCTCGAACCACCACTGCCTTCGACATGCTCCGGCATCGATTCTGGCGAGCTCAGACCTTCCCTTTCCCCTAGCTCACGCATACCTGCCCGCCATTGTCGTGCGCACCTGCCAGCAGCCTCCATTTGCTCGCGCGAGCCCTTGATGCTCGGCAACAATATTTCCTGCACGCCGCCACCGGCGTCTTCCTCAACTCCGTTGAGAAGTTGCCGACGATTCATTGTGCCCCTTGCCCTCCGGTAGGTTTTCCCGCGATCCTTGAACCCGTGCGCATCTCACGGATGCCTTGCCTTGATCGCTTGGGTCCCAGGTACTCGCCTCCGACGATGCCCGTGCGTGCCCGACTCCAGGAACATCTCCGGCGAGCGATTTCGGCCAATCCCGTGCGCCCCTTCGCCCACGAAGACCACCTTGAGAATCCCCTCGCCACGGCGACTATGGTAACATCCTCCTCCCCTCCTCTTGCCTCCTAGAATCTCCGGACCGCCGTCGATAGAGCGCCACCGCCGCGCACCGTCGCTTGCGCCGCCCATCTTAGGTCAAAGCACCTCGATCCGTTCGATTTAGATCTTGCGGCTAAAATAGATCACTTAATCGAAGCAGTACACGCGGATCTATGCTGTGCGATTCCATTTAGATATTTCGGCCAACATAGCTTGATCCACCCGAAGCGGTAACAGCCAGTAGAAACATGACACGTGGCCAGTTCAGTTCAGACAAATTCCAAAAAATGAATTTAGATGTTTAAACTTGCAAAAATCATAACTTTTGATCTATTTGTCCAAAAATTACAAATTTTATATCAATGGATTCATAAAAATGAAAAAAATTCGACTATGTACCTTTTTTGGTCATTTTATTCTAAAATATTAGGTGTTTATGCAGAAACATTTGTAGGACTAATTTGGGTATAAAAATTGTTCTAAAAATGATTTTTGAGTGAAACCTTTTGCAAATGGTTTGTTTTGAACCCTCTGACCATAAACACTAAAATTTGAATTTAAAAATATATTTTGTTAACACTAGGAATTATTCCTTTGAATAAAAGCATTTCTAGTAAAACAACAATGATTTAAAAGGCCTATTTTCACTAACTTGATTTTAAATGATTTTCCCACTTTCATAAAATACCATGTAAGAGGTCCCAACCTTTAATAAGGTAGAGATCCCTGTGTTTACAATGCTAGTCCCTGGATCAATAGCTAGCATCCACAGTTAAGATGTAATATCAAGAAACAAAGGTCATAATACAACTTTATAACCAGGAATAACATAATTTTATTACATATTACATAGCTCATTTGGCTATTACATTACATTGCAGCAGAATATCTATAAGTATGGGGTCCTTCATCTTCAAAATGCCACAGGCAAACATGTTGGTTGTAGACTTGTAATCCAATATCAAACAAACCTCCAACATAACAAGTTACAGCCACAAGGGTCAATACATTTGAATTGTATTGGTAAGTTTCACTACTATGTAGAATGTAAGTGGATCCTATCATTACATGCATATTTGGCTAAGTAGGGTTTTAGGCTCATTTGTAGAAAGCAATAATTTTCCTGTCTTTTCAAAACAGTTTTGATTCTTTGTCAAAAGTCTTTCTGAGATCCTTGGTACACCCCAAGTGCTTCAGGTCTTTGTCAAAATCTCTTGAGCTCCTTGGTAAACCCCAAGTGCTTCAAGTCTTTTTGTTGTCACTTGAAAGTTTTGCTTTTAGAAATTTGAATGTCGAGATTTCCCATAGCTTCAGCTTTAGTTGCGCAGTATTGTCCATAACCGGGGACACGGCTAAGTACTTAGATTTTTACCTTCTGCAGAAGTTGTACACTTTACCCACATGACACACTCTCATCTTTTTGCCACCAGTGGCCGCTGGATAAGTACTCACCAAGATGGAGTACCGGCAGATTGAGAATGTGACGAAGTCTTTCCATAGGGTCCTCCCAATCTAGCTTGTCTACCAGGCACCAATGTAGGGTTCCAAGTTCCCTCATTTAGTTAATCTGAAGAGGCTAATGCATGGGTCTTCCCAATGTAGTTGACTAAGCCAATGCCCATTTAGCATGTGACTGTACACGGAAGCCACTGTTGGAGAAACATGTTCAATCTCTAAGTCCCTGGGTGGTTTTCATCTGGTGCACAACAAAAAGAGATTGCCATATAAACATGGTTTCTCTTTTTGTCACCTTGTCCAAAACTTGAGTAACCTTGTCCACCCAGGTGGTTCATTGAGTACTTGTTTTATTATATAAAACATAAGTCTTTTCTCAACTTCATAAAATCTCAACATGTATCTCTTCTCAAAATATTTAGCATGGCTAAGAATTTTACAACTACATTGTTTTCACTAAGGAATATATAAGGGTATCCTATTAGGATTTAGCATAGCATAAGTATAGAAATTCTTTTCATGCATGTTTGAAAATCCACTAAGTATAATGGAAATAGTAGGACTTGGATGATAGTGTCACTTGCCTTTTTGGTATGGAATGTTGGTTCACTTCTTGATCTTGCTAATCTCACACTCTTCTAACTTCACTACAAGTCAATCAAGCAAACACAATATCAACTAGCATTCCAACCAATAATCAATCAAACAAAACTTCACACATAAAATAATAGAAACAAAGTCATGCATGCAAGCTTGCAAAAGATAGTTTTATTTGCAAAGGTGGTTTCTACTAGGCTTTATACTTTGTAAGGTTCAAAGTGGTCATTTTATAAAGTGTCAAAGTCATTTGCAAAAGGGTTTTATCTATAAACCATTTTTAAATCAAACCATTATTTTATGTGGTGAAAAATGTTTTTAGCAAAGCAACCAGTTTATGTTGTTCACCAAATAATTTGTTAATTTCTCAAAACTTGGTGTTTAGGGTCAGTAGGTTTGATTCAAATCATTTTCCCAAAGTTTTTACTCCAAAATCATTTTCATAACAAAATCAATATTTTTATTTGACTAGAAATGGGCTAATTCAATTAATTAATCCTAATCTTCACCAAAAACATTTTTAAATCCATGAGTTGGTTCCTAGGGTCAGTAGGTTCTCAAAAAACCCATTTGCAAAGATTTCAACCTCAAAATCATTTTGGAATAATTTTTATAACCTAAACTAGCATACAAAAGTTTCTGCAAAAACAAACATTTTACCAGAAGCTTTTTACTAAACAAATTGCATGGTTGCCTAGGGCTTGTTCCACTGATTCCATTGATATAAAATTTGCAAAATTTGGACATGTAGAACTAAAGTTATGGATTTTTCAAATTTGCAAACAAATCTGATTCTAATTCTGTTTTAAATCAAAAGTTGGGCCACGCGGCATGTTCTCATTGGGCGGTACCGGTTCGCACGGATCGGCCTCTGTGAGGCGTTAGATCTAAACAGATCGCATGGCTCAAGCGGGCTCATACCCTTTCGCTCAGGTTCTAATTCTAGCCTTAGGATCTAGATCCAACGGTCTCAGCTGCCTTGACCAAGGACTGGCGGCGCTGCGCGGCGGCTGGCGGCGGCGACGCTCAGACGGTGGCGGTACTGGCGATGCAGGAAGCAAAGAGAGAAGGGGAGGTGCTCACCGTGCTCGCAGGGTTGTGGTGATGGTCGAGGCGTGGTCGGTTGGTCGAGGGGCGCACTAGAGTGAAGGGGATTGCTCGCCGGAGTGGGGGACGGCGTCAGGCGGTTCTGGAGGTCGTCGAGGATGGGCTTGCAGTTCACTCCGAGGCAAGACAAGGGTACGATTAGACGCGTACAGTCCTGGGGTTCACGTGAGCATGATTGAGAGGGCTCGGGGCGGTCTAGACTTACCAGGAAAACTCGCCGGAGAGAGAAGCAGATGCGGCGGCGGTGGTCGTCGTCGTTGCCGAGCCTGCAGAGCATGCGCGGTTGAGCTGGCGACACGGAAAGGTGCGCCTAGGTCTGGGGAATGTGCCTGCGTGCTCGGGGAGGCAAGGGGTGACGCGGGGTCGCCGGAATTTGCTCGCGAGTTCGTCGGAGCAGAGGGTGGTGCAGGAGATAATTTGGCAACCTGGGGGCGTGCTAAGGTGGGGCGATAGAATGGAACGAGAGAGGAGATGCTGGCGCTTAAGTAGGCGTCGTCGCAGGGCCGTTACATGGCGTGGTTAACGCGTAATCATGCCGGCATTTCATCGGCAGTAATGGCCAGAGGAATGAGGGGAGAGGTCGTCGCGGGGAGGAAGAGAGTGAGTTGGCGGTGGGGCCGTCTGGCAGCGAGAGAGGGAAAAGGGAAATGGGGTCCACCTGTCTGTCGCTCTGCGGGTGCGTGTTTAGGTGGAAAACGCTTCGCGCGTGGGGAAAAAGTTGGGCTGGAGTTGGGCTTCCTGGGCCAGGTGAGTTGGGTCAAGCCTGGTTCTATTTTTTTCTTTCTAAATGCTTTATCATTTTCTATTTCGATTTTCTGTTTTGAATTTCAAACAACAATTCAAACATCCAAAACAAATCAAACCTCCTCCAAACATGTATTGAGTTTTGGTTCTGTTTAACAACATAAACCAAAGTCCAAAAACAAAAATAATATTTTTAATCTTTTTAGGATCTATTTAATAATTAAATAAATAGTCCTAAGTTATTTATTCAAATAGGATTTGTTTGATTCAAAATCTCCATTTGAAATCTAAAATTAAACAAAAACACATCAGTAGGTTTTATTTGAGAATATAAAATATTTGAAAAACTTGTCTAAAATAATTTAACAAGTTTTGATATTTAATAAAAATGGCAAAGCCTTTACTTTAATAAAATTGGTTTATTAAATCCTTATTATTTTATATATATAAACCTTTACTATTTTTATCAAATAGAAATATTTTATTTCAAAGGCTTGGCCAAGTTTTAATTTGGCTCTATAAAATAATACTTATTTATATTTCTACCTTCTCATTTGAAAACCAAATCTTTTTATTAAAGGATCCAAAAATAGTAATTCCAAATGTTTTTAACTTTTATTGTTTATTTAACTTTTTAAATCCCTTTAGGATTTTATTGTTCAAAATTGGTTTGAAGGTTTCCAATTGGAATCAAAAAGGTTTCTTCTCACCCTGAAATTCAACAATGTTTTATTTTATTCATTTATTTTTCACATTACAAGATTTGGAAAATCTTGGGATGTGACAGGCTACCACCCTTAAAATAAATCTCGTCCCGAGATTTGGGAAGGCTAGGGTTACAAGTAGGCTCAAGCATCTAGGGTACTACCACCCTTAAAAAAAAATTCCATCTAAATTACATCTTGTCTTGCTTGGGGTCTTGGGGAAACTTCTCTGGACAAACATCTGCATAGTGTCCCTTGTTTCCACACTTGAAGCATGTGACAAGGCTGAGATCCTTCATAGGCTTGTTTATCTTGTGCTTCATCTTTTCTGGACAGTTGCTTGCATAATGTCCTTGGTTACCACAATTGAAACATGTGATAAGTTTGAGTTCTTCACGTGTCTCTTGTGGACAGGTTGCTGCATAATGGCCTAGCTCTTTGCAGTTGTTGCACCATACTTGGCCAATTTCCTTATACTTCTGTTTCTCTGGACATTCACTGGAATAGTGTCCCATTTCTTTACAATGGTGACATTGCACATGGCTTTTGTCCTTCTTTTTCTTGGGTTTCTCCAAAGCTTGGAGTGCATCTAGTTCATGTTGTTCATATGTTATCTTATAGGTAGGAATGTCTACTTGTTTCTTGGACCTTCTATTACTCCTTGGATATGCCTATTCTTTGGTCCTTTAAATTGGGTTGTATTGCATGGAGGTATAAGTGGAGCTTTTCCTTTGTCCTCATTCTTCTTGGTAGATTTGGATCCATCTTGATAGTTTGCAATCATTTGTTGCACTCCACCTTGTTTCCTTTGTTAAACTATGGAATAGATGGGGCATCGGATAGGGACATGGTTATTTCCTTCACATAGGTAGCAAGTAGCTTGAGATGTGGGACATTGGCCAACTGGATGTTTCTCTTCACAGTTGGGGCATTGATCTCCATGCTCCTTGGAAGTGTGATCCTTGTCTCCACAAATGTTGCAAGCATGAGTTCCTCCTAGAATAACATCTTTGTCATCCTTGTTGTCACAAACTCCTTTGGAAAAGTTGCTTTCCATGTTGAGCATTTGATCTGTCACCTTATGCAACATTTGGGCTTGGGTTTCCAAAAATCCTTGCAGGGTTGGATCTTCCCCACTGGTGTTGAATATGAATTGAGCTGTCATTTGGTTCAACTGGTTTTGGGTTGTTATGAGTTCTCCCATGTTGTCCTCTTGGTTGTTGTTGTTGTTGTTGTTATCAACCTTGATGTTGGAGTCTCTTGGAGTGGTCATCTGTTTGGATTGGATTGAGATTAGATGTCAACACCCATATTTTTCAATCCTAGATGCCTGTTATGCCATACATCGCAATCCCAGGATTACCATTTTTGCGAGACATAACAGAATTGGATACCATAGTACTTCATCCATTACAACGATACATAAGTTCTTACACAAATAGGGATCTCATGATCCAGTCCTTAGTACAACATCAAGCAGCGGAATACGTAATAATAACGGTAGCATAGGCGAAGCTCCATCTTCGGGGTCACAGGAAATGCTGACGATGGGAGATCATCCTAGTTGTCGTAACCTTCCTGGGGTCCGTCCTCCAGGTACTCCTCTTCATAGTCTGGCCATGGGAATAGCCAGGGACAAAGCCATGAGTACTCTTTAAGTACTCGCAAACTAATACTAACAAGTAAAGGGGTTTTTGGATAATAGGACACTAGGCTCTAGGGTTGTTTTGCAAAAGCCAGATTTATCTCTACTAAGTTCCAAAGCTGGTCACAATTTTATAACTCCTAAGTGGGATCTTGTATTTCCGGTCACAACTCTGTTGTGGTCAAGCCAAAGTCTCAAGTCGTTTCACAAGTCATTTTGAAAAGTCTGACGAGGGAACAGTATGGCCACTCCAACTGTCCATAACCGCGGACGCGGCTATTCGAATAGTTTGACACTCTGCAGAGATTGTACACTTTCACCACAACATTTGATACATCCGTCAGGAACAAATCCTGAATTCACCATACTCAGTATGCGGATAATCAATCCTAACCTTTCAATTACACTCCCTAGTATAAGCACCTCTCCTGTGAGTTTGGCCTCCCAACCATGACCACTGCCATCTTGGGTACTGCACAGGTGGACAATCTTCACAAGGTAGCCTCAGCTCAGACCTTGGCCTTGAGGGAACTAATACTAAGGTATATAAGTTTCCAGTCAAGCCCTACCCAATATTCGAGTATTGTGGTTGTACGATAAAATTGGAATGGTATCGCACCCAGACAACCATCAGTTTTATAAAGGGCTAAGGCTCATGCCTCAACATTTTCATCACCAGAATCATCAAGTGTTTGGAAACACATGTCCAAAACATTTCAATAGAATGATCCATCATTCCAAGGTTTTCATAACCATTTTTCCACCAAGTATTCCCATCTAAAGTTGATCAAGTTTTATGCTTAGCACTAGCATCTACAGGTGGGGGTAGTACTAATGGGGGGGGTAGCTAGTGAAGTTTCAACTAAGTCCAACCTTATATCCTAGGCTGATATCAAGGTTTCTCGCTTAGGCCAAATTTTATGCTCTTTATGCAACCTTCAGCACAACTGTCTAGTATCTACCAAACTCTTAGGTAGCCTCCAAGTAAGCTTTGATAAAGAAAAAAAAAGTAAGAAGCTTGCCATAAAACTAGGATTGGTTTAGCAAGTGGGTATGGTCACATACGCTTAAGGCATATAGTAATCATATCACAAGCATGGGTTTGTGGCAACAATAGGGTATCTTGCAAGTGTTAGCTTGCACATTCACTAGTGGTATTAGGCTTGCAATCAATGTCAATATAAGCTTGCATAGTTACTAGCTTGCATTAGGCTTGCAATCAATGTCAATATGAGCTTGCATAGTTACTAGCTTGCATTAGGCTTGCCTTGTGTAGAGCAGTGGTTGAAGTTCTCCTCGGCTTCCTCTTCGTAGTATCCTCCTTCCTCCTCGTATCCTTGGTCGGTACTAGCGTCTAGGAATAAATACGAGGTACACAATCACCAAACAATACTTAACTACTTGCAATCATCACACACAAGGGTCCTATAGATGATCTAGCATCATCTCTAACATTACAAGGTTAAGGTTTGGTTTAAGTCTCTGTATTTTAGAAAAGTAATTTCTACTCATTGAAGAACTACTTAAGATTTAATATTCTCCAAACTAAACATGGGATCATGTTGACACATGTCATCACCACATATTGTAGTCCATGGGAATGTGATTTAAAGTGGTGTCACAATTTCATAAGGTTTTACCCTTTTATTTTAATTAATTAAAGTGGCTAGAAATGCTTATGAAGCATTCTTTTATTTCTTGAACAAAATTTCTGCAAGTAACTTATATATATTTTTGTATATTCTGAAAGGTATTGTTGAATGTGATTTTTGAGAGTTGAAATCAACTCAAAAGCTTTTAGGGTTTAAATTTGAAAAATGTTTGAATGCAGAAAAGCTTCTGCCTTGTTAATTTTGCTATGGGTGATCTACAGATCCAAATGACTTGAATCCAACGGGCTTGGATTAAGCATTCATAGACCTTTCCAACAAAATTGGTTTCATCTAATTTGGTGCACTGAATCGATCTGGGTTGATTTTTGAAGTTGGGTACAGAAGTGTGTTTGAAATTAAAAAGAAAAGGTTTAATTTGAATTGCTGGGCTGCGCGGGAAATTCTAACGGGCCGGCCTGCTAAGCGCAGTGCTCCCGCGGGCTGCTTAAGTGGGTGTCCCCACTCGTCAGTGACACGGGGCTAGGCGAAGAGGTATGGGGCAACGTGGTTCGTTCGATCTAGTTCTAATCCAACGGTTGAGGGTCATCGTCGACGCGAGACAGCTCCGGCGAGAACGAAACCTAGCACGGCCAGTGAGGGGTGCTGGGGGCTCACCGGGGTACTGGCGAGGGTCGGCGAGGCGGGCGAACGACGAAGTCGACGACGGCGAACCTCCTGGTACCTGTGGCTTCTCCTGGGGTGGCTCCAATCGCTGGCTCCTTTCTTCTCCGGCAGCGGCAGGCTCCAGTTAAATTCCAGCGAGGTGGTGCTCGCCTTGCTCTGAGAATGGTGTGGCACGATCAGTGAGGAGAGGGGAGTGAGATGGTGTGAAGAAATCGTGCGGGGGTGGCCTCTATTTATAGTCGAGCGAGGGGACCGTCGGGGCGCAAGGTGAGCTCGTCGGAGGCGACGTTACAGGCAGCTAATGGCATGGGCAAGGGTAGGGGACGGTACGGTGTCTCCTGGCTATGCTCAACGACATGGTCGCGAGGCATGGGGCAGTGTGGTTTGGTCTGGAACGGGCGGTGCTCTGCGCGGCAGAGGCGGCGTCTTCGACGGCGGGCGGTGGCTGTATGGCGCGGGGCGGCAAACAGGGATGTCTGGCGGTCTCCTGGGTCGGTGGTGATCGTGTGTGCGCGCGGTGAGGGCGGCGTGCGGTCTGTGGGTGATGGTCGAGGGTGGCGCTCTGGCGCACGCTCGGCATGGTCTGGGCGTGTCTTGTGCGCGTGGTCCAGGGCTTGGCAACGCTCGCGGCTGGGACAGGCAGTGGCGGTGGACGGTGGGCTGCCTCCCAGACATGCTGGCTAGGCTTGCTGCTTCTCCTAGCTTGCTGTCCACATTGGGGTGACATGGGGTTGCTCGGCTGTTCACCATTAATGGCAATGGCAAGCTCACAGGGGTGCTAGTGTTGGTCTAACCTTTCTAGATGATCTACTGGATTGTGTGAGAGCTAACTAGGGAACAAGTTAGGCTCAAAACACTGCACACTATAGTGTTTATGGTTTTGTTTGATTTGTGTCTGCAACCTGTTTGATGAAATGGCCGCATGAAATCAAGTTTTGAATTTTTAAAAGATTTTTGGTGGGTTTGCTAGATTGGTTCTGGTGAGTCTGCAGATGCTTGGGTTTTGAAAGTTGAGCTTGTTTGAGTGGGTTTTGAAAAAGTGGGATCTTCCCATATGAAGAAGATTCAATTTTGAGTTGTCATTTAAACTATGCATTTGAAAGTTTCTGGATGATCACAAAGTGGGCCTTGATACTTTGTTATGAGTACATTCAAGGGGTCCAAAGATCCAGAAAAGTTTCTGTTAGGTTTTGAAAGTTTGAGACAGCCAAAGTAGGCATGGGAGTTAAATTGGTCAAAATGACCATTCACTCAATATATTTGTTTTGACTTATTTGTCTTTAGGAAAAGTGTGGGGAATGTTTTAGATGATGTTTATTTCACCTAAGAAACATTTTACAAGCAATGGATCACACAAACAAGGTGGTTTTTAAAGAAATCAAAATCCATGGATACACATATACATGCATTCATGAATTGATTTAGAAAAGTTTTTGTTAACCCTAAACTTTAGGATTAGTGTATTGATGATCTAAGTTTGATATTTTTGGGATGTTACAAACCTTCCCCCCTTAAACAAAATCTCGTCCCGAGATTTGAAAAAGGACGAAAAGATTACCTAGGATTTGAAGAGATCTGGAAACTCCGTCCTGATGTGATCTTCGCGTTCCCAGGTAGCTTCCTCTTCTGTGTGGTTGCTCCACTGAATCTTGAGAAACTTGATGCTTCGGGTTCTGGTAGTTCGAAAGGCTTCCTCCAATATACGGATGGGTACTTCGGGATAGGTCAGGTCATCATTGATCTCTATGGTCCTATGATCGATATTCTTGAACACTTCGGTCTTCTCGGGGACTTCGAGACATTTGCGAAGTAACGAGATATGGAACACATTGTGCACAGCTGGCATCTCTTCTGGTAGCTCAAGTTGATACGATACTTCTCCTCGACGGTTCAAAATTTTGAAAGGTCCGATATATCTGGGGGCTAACTTTCCTTTGAGTTGGAAACGCTGCATTCCCTTCAATGGCGACACTTTCAGATAAACAAAATCTCCAATGTTGAAGGCGAGGTCTCGACGTGTCTTGTCGGCGTAACTCTTTTGTCAGGATTGGGCTGTCTTGAGGTGCTCGCGAATCTTGTGAACCTTCTCTTCTGCTTCTCGTAGGATGTCGGGTCCGAAATTTTGACTCCCTCCTACTTCCAACCAGTTCAAAGGGGTGCGGCACTTTCTTCCGTACATGAATTCAAATGGGGCCATTTGCAAACTGGCTTGGTAACTATTGTTGTAGGAAAATTCTGCAAACGGCAGACAGTCTTCCCACTTGGATCCATATTCTAGCACACATGCTCTAAGCATATCTTCGAGTATTTGGTTTACTCGCTCCGTTTGTCCATCGGTCTGAGGGTGATACGCGGTACTGAAATCTAGGCGGGTTCCTAAACCTTCTTGGACTTTCTTCCAGAATCTCGAGGTAAACTGAGTTCCTCGATCCGAGACTATATTCTTGGGGACTCCGTGCAAACTAACGATTCTAGCGATGTACAACTCCGCTAGCTTCGAACTCTGATAGGTAGTTTTAACGGGCAAGAAATGGGCGACTTTGGACAATCTGTCCACTATGACCCAAATAGAGTCATTTCCCCTACTAGAAGTAGGTAGTCCAGTGATAAAGTCCATTCCTACAGAATCCCATTTCCATTCTGGAATTTGCAAAGGTTGCAACAATCCAGCGGGTCTTTGATGTCCTGCCTTTACTCGCTGACATATATCACACTTGGCGATATAGCTTCCGATTTCTCTCTTCATCTTATGCCACCAAAATTGCTCTTTCAAATCTTGATACATCTTAGTTCCTCCGGGATGGATAGAATAAAGAGTATCATGAGCCTCCTTCAAGATAACTTCTTTTAACTCAGAATCTGATGGTACACAGAGGCGTCCTTTGTACCACAAAACTCCTTCTTCGTCCTCGGTGAATCCGGGTACTTTGCCTGTACCGATACGATGTTTAATTCCGTCGATACTAGCATTTCCTTTCTGCGCCTCCTTAATCTGACTGATCAAAGTGGGCTGAAGTTCTATGCTAGCCAAAAATCCTTCACTTACTAACTCCATTTGAAAATCTTCCATCTCTTTGTGCAAACTTGGTTGCTCCTTAAAAATCATGGAGTTCAAGCGGCACGGCAATCTGCTAAGGGCATCGGCTACTACGTTGGCTTTTCCAGGGTGATAGTGAATGTCCAGGTCGTAATCCTTGATTAACTCAATCCATCTTCTCTGCCTCATATTCAGCTCCTTCTGAGTGAATATATACTTTAGGCTCTTGTGATCCGAATAAATCTCACAACGGTTTCCCATAAGGTAATGTCTCCATGTCTTTAGGGCTAGAACTACGGCTGCGAGTTCGAGGTCATGGGTTGGGTAATTTTGTTCATGTTGCTTCAATTGTCGCGATAGATAAGATATAACTTTGCCTTCTTGCATTAGCACACATCCGAGACCAAACTTGGATGCGTCACAATACACATCGAAGGGCTTCGTGATATCCGGCATGATCAAGATTGGGGCTGAAATCAATCTCCTTTTGAGTTCTTGAAAACTCGCTTCACACTTGTCTGTCCATTCAAACTTCTTGTCCTTCTTCAGCAATTGGGTCATGGGTCGGGCGATACTAGAGAATCCTTCTACGAATTTGCGGTAATATCCCGCCAATCCGAGAAAAGCACGAACTTGGGTTTGAGTGGTTGGGGCTTGCCAATCTTCCACATCTTTCACTTTGGCAGGGTCAACGGAAATTCCTTCGGCTGATACAATGTGACCGAGGAATCCTACTTCCTGTAACCAGAATTCACATTTGCTAAATTTTGCATACAGCTGATGCTCTCTAAGGGTTCCAAGAATGGTCCTTAGGTGTAGCTCATGTTCTTCTTCCGATTTGGAATAAATTAGAATGTCATCGATGAAAACAACGACAAACTTATCCAGGAAGTCCATAAAAATCTTATTCATGAGGTTCATGAAATAAGCGGGGGCATTGGTTAATCCAAAAGACATGACTGTATACTCATACAATCCATATCTGGTGGTAAAGGCAGTCTTTGGAATATCCTCTTCACGAATTTTGAGTTGATGATAGCCAGTTCTAAGATCAATCTTAGAAAACACCTGGGCACCGGTCAACTGATCAAACAAATCTTCTATCTTAGGCAATGGGTACTTGTTCTTGATGGTGACATCATTCAACTTTCGATAATCCATACACAAACGGTTAACTCCATCCTTCTTGTCCACAAACAAGACAGGTGACCTCCATGGGGACGCACTTGGTTGAATCAATCCGATTTCTAACATGGAATCCAATTGCTTCTTCAGTTCTTCTAGTTCTGACAGGTTCATACTATAGGGTCTCTGGGCTATAGGTCCTGTTCCGGGGATTAGTTCGATGGTAAACTCGATATCCCGATCTGGGGGCATACCGGGCAAAACATCTGGAAATACATCAGGGTATTCACAGACTATCCGAACTTGGTCAATGGTAGGTTGGGCTAGACTCTTGTTACACTTGAATTGGCGAGGTAAGGTTTCAGATATATGCTCGACTGATACTCCGGCGGTACTGGTCATGGTAATGGCTTTCTTGGCACAGTCAATCATTCCTTTATGTTTGGACATCCAATCCATTCCTAGTACTACTTCCAAACCTTTTGTTCCGAGTACTATTAGTTTAGCATAAAAATCTATGCCATGGATTCGGATAGGGACGGCTTTGCAAATTTGCCTAGCCTTGGTGGTCGATCCGGGAATTTGTACAATCATCACATGCTTCAGTTTGGTTGGTTGAATTTTACTAGTGCAGGCAAATTCTTCGGTGACAAATGAATGTGATGCACCAGAATCAAACAACACTCTTGCAAGTATTGAATTAACAGAAAACATACCCAGCACGACGTCTGGCGCTTCCTGAGCTTCTTCATCATGCATGAGAAAAAGACGGGCATTGCGGTTGAGTGAATTCCCTGGGGCAAATCTTCTCCCTGGCTGGACACGACGCTGCTGCTGAGCTGGGACATTGGTATTAGGGGCCGTAGCGTTCTTCTTGTTGGGGCACTCGTTGGAATAGTGGCCTTTATTTCCACAGTCATAACAGGTCACTTGTGACTTGTCCTTGGCTGCGACAGGCACAACATTGCTTCCAGTCCTCGGGGCAGCATTGGGGTTGGCGGTAGCATTGTTGGTGTTGAACTTGGGTGGGGCACGGGTGAAATTGCTATAATTGCCGGGGTTGTTGTGATTTCCTCCGGGTCTAGGGTTTCCACGGTTGGGATAGGTCGGACGGGTCATAGGGGGTCTGTTGGTTCTTGGGGCAAATCCTGGAGATGGGTTGGGGCGATACTTTGGGGTCTGATGGGTTCCTGGTTGATGCATCATGCGACGCTTGCGGTTCTCATTGGCTTGGTTGATCTTTCCTTCCATCTGGATAGCAGAGTCGACAAGGGCTTCAATATCAGCAAAGGGTATATTGACTAACACTGTCTGCATCTCGTCATGCAGACCATTCAGGAATCGTTCTTTCTTCTTGGCTTCGGTGTCTATCTCGTCCGGGGCATACCTAGCTAATGACAAAAATTTGTCACGGTATTCTACTACAGTCATCCTTCCTTGTTTCAATTCTCTGAACTCGTCTCTCATTCGCTTGATCAAACCTGGCGGCACATGGGTTCTGCTAAACTTGACCTTGAATTTCTCCCAGGTCATCATTTGGCCTCCGGTCATTGCACGAACACTGTTCCACCATGCCATGGCATCTCCAGCTAGATAATGAGTGGCGAACAAGACTTTCTCGTTGGCTTCTACTCCGGCTACTTCTAAGTTATTCTCCATGGTTTGCAGCCAATCATCGGCGTCTAGGGGTTCTTCCGACTTGGTGAAAACGGGTGGGTTGGTATTCTGGAAATTCTTGAGCTTAGATCCGTGGTTGTCCTGATTTCCATGGCCTTGGTTGTTGTGGGCTAGCTGGGCTATCTATTGCAGAGTGGCTAGGTTGGCTTCACGTTCCGCTCTTTCAGCTTCGCGGTCAGAAGTCAACATTTGCAGGATCTGCAACATCGGGTCCGGGGCTGAACCACTTCCTCCACGTGGCATCTGAAGATTGATATAGATCATGAGAAAAGAGGGAAATTTCTAAGGTTTTGGGTCTTTGAAAAGTTTTTAGAGTTTGACTCAAGTTTTCCAGCAACTTGCTTTTTCATTCATTCACTCATAGCACACAGTACAACACACACCACAACAAAGCAAAACAGATGGTTTTAAGAACCATTCTGGGAACTACGATACAGTGGGACCGACTACTACTCACTACGCTAGTGCTCAGTGCTACTACTGCTTGGAGTCTGTGGCTTCATCATCTTCCTCATCATCGATGAAGGCAAAATCATCCTCATCGGTGAAGAAGTCCATGGCCTGATCCTCCAGAAAATCATCGTCATCGCTGAGATAGGAGTAAGGGTCTCCACGAAGATCTTCTCTGGCATTCTCCCTTTCCTCTAACTGCATGTCTCTCTCATGGATGGTCTCTTCCAGAGATGAGATACGTTGGCGAAGACGGGCAACAATGCGCTCCTTCTTGTCGAGCTGACGGCGGCGAGACTTGCGATCCCTTGCTAGCATGGCAATGGTTTGATCCTTTGTCTTGATGATGGCAGACTTGTGGTTGCAATAGTCACGGCAGTTGTCCAACTCATGCTGACGGTCGTACATCATGAAGCTAAGGTGGTCCAATTGAGTCTTCAGCTCGGGGTGGTATGGGGCTTCCAGTGGTTGACCATTTGCATCACGTCTTGGGCAAAACTCAAAGCGAGTACCCTTGATCTGATTGATGCTCTGCCCACACAGACGGGAAAGAGCTTCCTGCATTGCTCTGGCAAGTCCATCGAGCCAGTTGTTTTCCCTCAAGGTAAACTGAATTCCCTCTGCAGTGGGAGGTTCAATCTTTCCTCGGAGACTTGCAACAATTAGCCACTGCAGATCTTCTCCCCCTTGATCATTGAGCTGAGCTCCGAAGAACTCGGGATGCGGGTGCTCCAGAAGTTCCGAAAGCTAATCCAGATCCCTCTCAAAGATAAGGTCTCCTCCATTCCCGAGTTGGAAAAACTTGCTGTACTTCACGTCCATCTATAAAAATAGAGGATGAGTAGATTAGCAAAGTGATCAAGTGTGTCAAAATTTTATATATTTTGCAAGAGTTTTTGAGGAACATGAAGTTTTATTAAAGAATTAAAGAGGTAAGAATGAGAATAAGCTTTTGTAAATAGTTTTGTTCTTGAGTTTTGAAACTAAGTTTTTGGGTTCAGCGTCCAATCTAACTAGGGTCTCCTATGGTCAGGATGGCTCTGATACCAACTTGTCAACACCCGGATTTTTCAATCCTAGATGCCTGTTATGCCATACATCGCAATCCCAGGATTACCATTTTTGCGAGACATAACAGAATTGGATACCATAGTACTTCATCCATTACAACGATACATAAGTTCTTACACAAATAGGGATCTCATGATCCAGTCCTTAGTACAACATCAAGCAGCGGAATACGTAATAATAATGGTAGCGTAGGCGAAGCTCCATCTTCGGGGTCACATGCAATGCTGACGATGGGAGATGATCCTAGTTGTCGTAACCTTCCTGGGGTCCGTCCTCCAGGTACTCCTCTTCATAGTCTGTCCATGGGAATAGCCAGGGACAAAGCCATGAGTACTCTTTAAGTACTCGCAAACTAATACTAACAAGTAAAGGGGTTTTTGGATAATAGGACACTAGGCTCTAGGGTTGTTTTGCAAAAGCCAGATTTATCTCTACTAAGTTCCAAAGCTGGTCACAATTTTATAACTCCTAAGTGGGATCTTGTATTTCCGGTCACAACTCTGTTGTGGTCAAGCCAAAGTCTCAAGTCGTTTCACAAGTCATTTTGAAAAGTCTGACGGGGGAACAGTATGGCCACTCCAACTGTCCATAACTGCGGACGCGGCTATTCGAATAGTTTGACACTCTGCAGAGATTGTACACTTTCAACACAACATTCGATACATCCGTCAGGAACAAATCCTGAATTCACCATACTCAGTATGCGGATAATCAATCCTAACCTTTCAATTACACTCCCTAGTATAAGCACCTCTCCTGTGAGTTTGGCCTCCCAACCATGACCACTGCCATCTTGGGTACTGCACATGTGGACAATCTTCACAAGGTAGCCTCAGCTCAGACCTTGGTCGTGAGGGAACTAATACTAAGGTATATAAGTTTCCAGTCAAGCCCTACCCAATATTCGGGTATTGTGGTTGTACGATAAAATTGGAATGGTATCACACCCAGACAACCATCAGTTTTATAAAGGGCTAAGGCTCATGTCTCAACATTTTCATCACCAGAATCATCAAGTGTTTGGAAACACATGTCCAAAACATTTCAATAGAATGATCCATCATTCCAAGGTTTTCATAACCATTTTTCCACCAAGTATTCCCATCTAAAGTTGATCAAGTTTTATGCTTAGCACTAGCATCTACAGGTGGGGGTAGTACTAATGGGGGGGTAGCTAGTGAAGTTTCAACTAAGTCCAACCTTATATCCTAGGCTGATATCAAGGTTTCTCGCTTAGGCCAAATTTTATGCTCTTTATGCAACCTTCAGCACAACTGTCTAGTATCTACCAAACTCTTAGGTAGCCTCCAAGTAAGCTTTGATAAAGAAAAATAAAGTAAGAAGCTTGCCATAAAACTAGGATTGGTTTAGCAAGTGGGTATGGTCACATACGCTTAAGGCATATAGTAATCATATCACAAGCATGGGTTTGTGGCAACAATAGGGTATCTTGCAAGTGTTAGCTTGCACATTCACTAGTGGTATTAGGCTTGCAATCAATGTCAATATAAGCTTGCATAGTTACTAGCTTGCATTAGGCTTGCAATCAATGTCAATATGAGCTTGCATAGTTACTAGCTTGCATTAGGCTTGCCTTGTGCAGAGCAGTGGTTGAAGTTCTCCTCGGCTTCCTCTTCGTAGTATCCTCCTTCCTCCTCGTATCCTTGGTCGGTACTAGCGTCTAGGAATAAATACGAGGTACACAATCACCAAACAATACTTAACTACTTGCAATCATCACACACAAGGGTCCTATAGATGATCTAGCATCATCTCTAACATTACAAGGTTAAGGTTTGGTTTAAGTCTTTGTATTTTAGAAAAGTAATTTCTACTCATTGAAGAACTACTTAAGATTTAATATTCTCCAAACTAAACATGGGATCATGTTGACACATGTCATCACCACATATTGTAGTCCATGGGAATGTGATTTAAAGTGGTGTCACAATTTAATAAGGTTTTACCCTTTTATTTTAATTAATTAAAGTGTCTAGAAATGCTTATGAAGCATTCTTTTATTTCTTGAACAAAATTTCTGCAAGTAACTTATATATATTTTTATATATTCTGAAAGGTATGGTTGAATGTGATTTTTGAGAGTTGAAATCAACTCAAAAGCTTTTAGGGTTTAAATTTGAAAAATGTTTGAATGCAGAAAAGCTTCTGCCTTGTTAATTTTGCTATGGGTGATCTACAGATCCAAATGACTTGAATCCAACGGGCTTGGATTAAGCATTCACAGACCTTTCCAACAAAATTGGTTTCATCTAATTTGGTGCACTAAATCGATCTGGGTTGATTTTTGAAGTTGGGTACAGAAGTGTGTTTGAAATTAAAAAGAAAAGGTTTAATTTGAATTGCTGGGCTGCGCGGGAAATTCTAACGGGCCGGCCTGCTAAGCGCAGTGCTCCCGCGGGCTGCTTAAGTGGGTGTCCCCACTCGTCAGTGACACGGGGCTGGGCGAAGCGGTATGGGGCAACGTGGTTCGTTCGATCTAGTTCTAATCCAACGTCTGAGGGTCATCGTCGACGCGAGACAGCTCCGGCGAGAACGAAACCTAGCGCGGCCAGTGAGGGGTGCTGGGGGCTCACCGGGGTACTGGCGAGGGTCGGCGAGGCGGGCGAACGACGAAGTCGACGACGGCGAACCTCCTGGTACCGGTGGCTTCTCCTAGGGTGGCTCCAATCGCTGGCTCCTTTCTTCTCCGGCAGCGGCAGGCTCCAGTGAAATTCCGGCGAGGTGGTGCTCGCCTTGCTCTGAGAATGGTGTGGCACGATCAGTGAGGAGAGGGGAGTGAGATGGTGTGAAGAAATCGTGCGGGGGTGGCCTCTATTTATAGTCGAGCGAGGGGACCGTCGGGGCGCAAGGTGAGCTCGTCGGAGGCGACGTTACAGGTAGCTAATGGCATGGGCAAGGGTAGGGGACGGTGCGGTGTCTCCTGGCGATGCTCAACGACATGGTCGCGAGGCATGGGGCGGTGTGGTTTGGTCTGGAACGGGCGGTGCTCTGCGCGGCAGAGGCGGCGTCTTCGACGGCGGGCGGTGGCTGTATGGCGCGGGGCGGCAAACAGGGATGTCTGGCGGTCTCCTGGGTCGGTGGTGATCGTGTGTCCGCGCGGTGAGGGCGGCGCGCGGTCTGTGGGTGATGGTCGAGGGTGGCGCTCTGGCGCACGCTCGGCATGGTCTGGGCGTGTCTTGTGCGCGTGGTCCAGGGCTTGGCAACGCTCGCGGCTGGGACAGGCAGTGGCGGTGGACGGTGGGCTGCCTCCCAGACATGCTCGCTAGGCTTGCTGCTGCTCCTAGCTTGCTGTCCACATTGGGGTGACATGGGGTTGCTCGGCTGTTCACCATTAATGGCAATGGCAAGCTCACAGGGGTGCTAGTGTTGGTCTAACCTTTCTAGATGATCTACTGGATTGTGTGAGAGCTAACTAGGGAACAAGTTAGGCTCAAAACACTGCACACTATAGTGTTTGTGGTTTTGTTTGATTTGTGTCTGCAACCTGTTTGATGAAATGGCCGCATGAAATCAAGTTTTGAATTTTGAAAAGATTTTTGGTGGGTTTGCTAGATTGGTTCTGGTGAGTCTGCAGATGCTTGGGTTTTGAAAGTTGAGCTTGTTTGAGTGGGTTTTGAAAAAGTGGGATCTTCCCATATGAAGAAGATTCAATTTTGAGTTGTCATTTAAACTATGCATTTGAAAGTTTCTGGATGATCACAAAGTGGGCCTTGATACTTTGTTATGAGTACATTCAAGGGGTGCAAAGATCCAGAAAAGTTTCTGTTAGGCTTTGAAAGTTTGAGACAGCCAAAGTAGGCATGGGAGTTAAATTGGTCAAAATGACCATTCACTCAATATATTTGTTTTGACTTATTTGTCTTTAGAAAAAGTGTGGGGAATGTTTTAGATGATGTTTATTTCACCTAAGAAACATTTTACAAGAAATGGATCACACAAACAAGGTGGTTTTTAAAGAAATCAAAATCCATGCATACACATATACATGCATTCATGAATTGATTTAGAAAAGTTTTTGTTAACCCTAAACTTTAGGATTAGTGTATTGATGATCTAAGTTTGATATTTTTGGGATGTTACATTAGAATAAGCAAGATATTTCTAAGGAAATAATTCTAATCACACATTTCACAATTCACTCAAGCAATGTGCAAGCAATCACAAACAAACATTTCACTCAAACAACAAAGTTCAAGCATATCTTTAGGCAACAAAATATTTTTGTTACACCACATAAGTTGGTGTGTTGACTTAACTAAAATATGGTAGTCCATCTATATGGTTCACTTGTGATCTTTCCATCCTTCTTGGTTGATTCTTTTTACATGAGATTATGGTTTCTTTGGGAAAACTTTTGGTCACATAACTTCAAGTGATGTGGTCTCCTTCTAACTTGTGTTTCCTTAGTCTCCAAATCTTGAGCAAGATTTCCTTGTCTCACTTGTCCTTAGTGACATCCAAGATTGAAGTCCTTGGTGAATATGCTGAAGATGTTGAAGTCATTAGAGTTGAAGATGTTGAAGTCATTAGAGTTGATGAAGTCCTTTGCACATGGTGAAGTCTTTGGCCATGGGGTAGATTTTTCCATCAAGTTGAAATAGATGAGATGTAGAATCAAAACCAAAATGGTTGAGGAAAGAGTTTACAAGATTGTTTGTAAATAAATTTTGGAACAAATACAACTCCTATTTTTCTAAGGGGTTTTGTCCAATCCTAGGGTTACAATCCTACAGGAAACACAATGCTCTGATACCATCTGTAAGAGGTCCCAACCTTTTAATAAGGTAGAGATCCCTGTGTTTACAATGCTAGTCCCTGGATCAATAGCTAGCATCCACAGTTAAGATGTAATATCAAGAAACAAAGGTCATAATACAACTTTATAACCAGGAATAACATAATTTTATTACATCTTACATAGCTCATTTGGCTATTACATTACATTGCAGCAGAATATCTATAAGTATGGGGTCCTTCATCTTCAAAATGCCACAGGCAAACATGTTGGTTGTAGACTTGTAATCCTAATCAATCAACTTCCCTAATATCAAACAAACCTGCAACATAACAAGTTACAGCCACAAGGGTCAATTCATTTGAATTGTATTGGCAAGTTTCACTACTATGTAGAATGTAAGTGGATCCTATCATTACATGCATATTTGGCTAAGTAGGGTTTTAGGCTCATTTGCAGAAAGCAATAATTTATCCTGTCTTTTCAAAATAGTTTTGATTCTTTGCCAAAATTCTTTCTGAGCTCCTTGGTACATCCCAAGTGCTTCAGGTCTTTGTCAAAATCTCTTGAGCTCCTTGGTAAACCCCAAGTGCTTCAAGTCCTTTTGTTGTCACTTGAAAGTTTTGCTTTTAGAAATTTGAATGTCGAGATTTCCCATAGCTTCAGCTTTAGTTGCTCAGTATTGTCCATAACCGGGGCCACGGCTAAGTACTTAGATTTTTACCTTCTGCAGAAGTTGTACACTTTACCCACATGACACACTCTCATCTTGTTTACACCAGTGGCCGCTGGATAAGTACTCACCAAGATGGAGTACCGGCAGATTGAGAATGTGACGAAGTCTTTCCATAGGGTCCTCCCAATCTAGCTTGTCTACCAGGCACCAATGTAGGGTTCCAAGTTCCCTCATTTAGTTAATCTGAAGAGGCTAATGCATGGGTCTTCCCAATGTAGTTGACTAAGCCAGTGCCCATTTAGCATGTGGCTATACACGGAAGCCACTGTTGGAGAAACATGTTCAATCTCTAAGTCCCTAGGTGGTTTTTATCTGGTGCACAACAAAAAGAGATTGCCATATAAACATGGTTTCTCTTTTTGTCACCTTGTCCAAAACTTGAGTAACCTTGTCCACCCAGGTGGCTCATTAAGTACTTGTTTGATTATATAAAACATAAGTCTTTTCTCAACTTCATAAAATCTCAACATGTATCTCTTCTCAAAATATGTAGCATGGCTAAGCATTTTACAACTACATTGTTTTCACTAAGGAATATATAAGGGTATCCTATTAGGATTTAGCATAGCATAAGTATAGAAATTCTTTTCATGCATGTTTCAAAATCCACTAAGTATAATGGAAATAGTAGGACTTGGATGATAGTGTCACTTGCCTTTTTGGTAGGGAATGTTGGTTCACTTCTTGATCTTGCTAATCTCACACTCTTCTAACTTCACTACAAGTCAATCTAGCAAACACAATATCAACTAGCATTCCAACCAATAATCAATCAAACAAAACTTCACACATAAAATAATAGAAACAAAGTCATGCATGCAAGCTTGCAAAAGATAGTTTTATTTGCAAAGGTGGTTTCTACTAGGCTTTATACTTTGTAAGGTTCAAAGTGGTCATTTTCTAAAGTGGCAAAGTCATTTGCAAAAGGGTTTTATCTATAAACCATTTTTAAATAAAACCATTATTTTATGTGGTGAAAAATGTTTTTAGCAAAGCAACCAGTTTATGTTGTTCACCAAATAAGTTGTTAATTTCTCAAAACTTGGTGTTTAGGGTCAGTAGGTTTGATTCAAATCATTTTCCCAAAGTTTTTACTCTAAAATCATTTTCATAACAAAATCAATATTTTTATTTGACTAGAAATGGGCTAATTCAATTAATCAATCCTAATCTTCACCAAAAACATTTTTAAATCCATGAGTTGGTTCCTAGGGTTAGTAGGTTCTCAACAAACCCATTCGCAAAGATTTCATCCTCAAAATCATTTTGGAATAATTTTTATAACCTAAACTAGGATACAAAAGTTTCTGCAAAAACAAACATTTTACGAGAAGCTTTTTACTAAACAAATTGGATGGTTGGCTAGGGCTTGTTCCACTGATTCTATTGATATAAAATTTGAAAAATTTGGACGTGTAGAACTAAAGTTATGGATTTTTCAAATTTGCAAACAAATCTCATTCTAATTCTGTTTTAAATCAAAAGTTGGGCCACGCGGCATGTTCTCATTGGGCGGTGCCGGTTCGCACAGATCGGCCTCTGTGAGGCGTTAGATCTAAACAGATCGCACGGCTCAAGCGGGCTCATACCCTTTCGCTCAGGTTCTAATTCTAGCCTCAGGATCTAGATCCAACGGTCTCAGCTGCCTTGACCAAGGACTGGCGGCGCTGCGCGGCGGCTGGCGGCGGCGACGCTCAGACGGTGGCGGCACTGGCGATGCAGGAATCAAAGAGAGAAGGGGAGGTGCTCACCGTGCTCTCAGGGTTGTGGTGATGCTCGAGGCGTGGTCGGTTGGTCGAGGGGCGCACTGGAGTGAAGGGGATTTCTCGCCGGAGTGGGGGACGGCGTCAGGCAGTTCTGGAGGTCGTCGAGGATGGGCCTGCAGTTCACTCTGAGGCAAGACAAGGGTACGATTAGACGCGTACAGTCCTGGGGTTCACGTGAGCATGATTGAGAGGGCTCGGGGCGGTCTAGACTTACCAGGAAAACTCGCCGGAGAGAGAAGTAGACGCGGCGGCGGTGGTCGTCGTCGTTGCTGAGCCTGCAAAGCACGCGCGGTTGAGCTGGCGACACGGAAAGGTGCGCCTCGGTCTGGGGAATGTGCCTGCGTGCTCGGGGAGGCAAGGGGTGGCGCGGGGTCACCGGAATTTGCTCGCGAGTTCGTCGGAGCAGAGGGTGGTGCAGGAGATAATTTGGCAGCCTGGGGGCGCGCTAAGGTGGGGCGACAGAGGGGAACGAGAGAGGAGATGCTGGCGCTTAAGTAGCCGTCGTCGCAGGGCCGTTACATGGCGTGGTTAACGCGTAATCACGCCGGCATTTCATCGGCAGTAATGGCCAGAGGAATGAGGGGCGAGGTCGTCGCGGGGAGGAAGAGAGTGAGTTGGCGGTGGGGCCGTCTGGCAGCGAGAGAGGGAAAAGGGAAATGGGGTCCACCTGTCTGTCGCTCTGCGGGTGCGTGTTTAGGTGGAAAACGCTTCGCGCGTGGGGAAAAAGTTGGGCTGGAGTTGGGCTTCCTGGGCCAGGTGAGTTGGGTCAAGCCTGGTTCTATTTTTTTCTTTCTAAATGCTTTATCTTTTTCTATTTTGATTTTCTGTTTTGAATTTCAAACAACAATTCAAACATCCAAAACAAATCAAACCTCCTCCAAACTTGTATTAAGTTTTGGTTCTGTTTAACAACATAAACCAAAGTCCAAAAACAAAAATAATACTTTTAATCTTTTTAGGATCTATTTAATAATTAAATAAATAGTCCTAAGTTATTTATTCAAATAGGATTTGTTTTATTTAAAATCTCCATTTGAAATCTAAAATTAAACCAAAACACTTCAGTAGGTTTTATTTGAGAATATAAAATATTTGAAAAACTTGTCTAAAATAATTTAACAAGTTTTGATGTTTAATAAAAATGGCAAAGCCTTTACTTTAATAAGTTGGTTTATTAAATCCTTATTATTTTATTTATATAAACCTTTACTATTTTTATCAAATAGAAATATTTTATTTCAAAGGCTTGGCCAAGTTTTAATTTGGCTCTATAAAATAATCCTTATTTATATTTCTACCTTCTCATTTGAAAACCAAATCTTTTTATTAAAGGATCCAAAACTAGTAATTCCAAATATTTTTAACTTCTATTGTTTATTTAACTTTTTAAATCCCTTTAGGATTTTATTGTTCAAAATTGGTTTGAAGGTTTCCAATTGGAATCAAAAAGGTTTCTTCTCACCCTGAAATTCAACAAAGTTTTATTTTATTCATTTATTTTTCATATTACAAGATTTGGAAAATCTTGGGATGTGACAGGCTACCACCCTTAAAATAAATCTCGTCCCGAGATTTGGGAAGGCTAGGGTTACAAGTAGGCTCAAGCATCTAGGGTACTACCACCCTTAAAAAAAATTCCATCTAAATTACATCTTGTCTTGCTTGGGGTCTTGGGGAAACTTCTCTGGACAAACATCTGCATAGTGTCCCTTGTTTCCACACTTGAAGCATGTGACAAGGCTGAGATCCTTCATAGGCTTGTTTATCTTGTGCTTCATCTTTTCTGGACAGTTGCTTGCATAATGTCCTTGGTTACCACAATTGAAACATGTGATAAGTTTGAGTTCTTCACGTGTCTCTTGTGGACAGGTTGCTGCATAATGGCCTAGCTCTTTGCAGTTGTTGCACCATACTTGGCCAATTTCCTTATACTTCTGTTTCTCTGGACATTCACTGGAATAGTGTCCCATTTCTTTACAATGGTGACATTGCACATGGCTTTTGTCCTTCTTTTTCTTGGGTTTCTCCAAAGCTAGGAGTGCATCTAGTTCATGTTGTTCATATGTTATCTTATAGGTAGGAATGTCTACTTGTTTCTTGGACCTTCTATTACTCCTTGGATAATTCATATGCCTCTTCTTTGGTCCTTTAAATTGGGTTGTATTGCATGGAGGTATAAGTGGAGCTTTTCCTTTGTCCTCATTCTTCTTGGTAGATTTAGATCCATCTTGATAGTTTGCAATCATTTTTTGCACTCGACCTTGTTTCCTTTGTTCAACTATGGAATAGATGGGGCATCGGATAGGGACATGGTTATTTCCTTCACATAGGTAGAAAGTAGCTTGAGATGTGGGACATTGGCCAACTGGATGTTTCTCTTCACAGTTGGGGCATTGATCTCCATGCTCCTTGGAAGTGTGATCCTTGTCTCCACAAATGTTGCAAGCATGAGTTCCTCCTAGAATAACATCTTTGTCATCCTTGTTGTCACAAACTCCTTTGGAAAAGATGCTTTCCATGTTGAGCATTTGATTTGTCACCTTATGCAACATTTGGGCTTGGGTTTCCAAAAATCCTTACAGGGTTGGATCTTCCCCACTGGTGTTGGCTATGAATTGAGCTGTCATTTGGTTCAACTGGTTTTGGGTTGTTATGAGTTCTCCCATGTTGTCCTCTTGGTTGTTGTTGTTGTCATCAACCTTGATGTTGGAGTCTCTTGGAGTGGTCATCTGTTTGGATTGGATTGAGATTAGAATAAGCAAGATATTTCTAAGGAAATAATTCTAATCACACATTTCACAATTCACTCAAGCAATGTGCAAGCAATCACAAACAAACATTTCACTCAAACAACAAAGTTCAAGCATATCTTTAGGCAACAAAATATTTTTGTTACACCACATAAGTTGGTGTGGTTGACTTAACTAAAATATGGTAGTCCATCTATATGGTTCACTTGTGATCTTTCCATCCTTCTTGGTTGATTCTTTTTACATGAGATTATGGTTTCTTTGGGAAAACTTTTGGTCACATAACTTCAAGTGATGTGGGCTCCTTCTAACTTGTGTTTCCTTAGTCTCCAAATCTTGAGCAAGATTTCCTTGTCTCACTTGTACTTAGTGACATACAAGATGGAAGTCCTTGGTGAATATGCTTAAGATGTTGAAGTCATTAGAGTTGAAGAATGTTGAAGTCATTAGAGTTGATGAAGTCCTTTGCACATGGTGAAGTCTTTGGCCATGGGGTAAGTTTTTCCATCAAGTTGAAATAGATGAGATGTAGAATCAAAACCAAAATGGTGGAGGAAAGAGTTTACAAGATTGTTTGTAAATAAATTTTGGAACAAATGCAACTCCTATTTTTCTAAGGGGTTTTGTGCAATCCTAGGGTTACAATCCTACAGGCAACACAATGCTCTGATACCATCTGTAAGAGGTCCCAACCTTTAATAAGGTAGAGATCCCTGAGTTTACAATGCTAGTCCTGGATCAATAGCTAGCATCCACAGTTAAGATGTAATATCAAGAAACAAAGGTCATAATACAACTTTATAACCAGGAATAACATAATTTTATTACATCTTACATAGCTCATTTGGCTATTACATTACATTGCAGCAAAATATCTATAAGTATGGGGTCCTTCATCTTCAAAATTCCACAGGCAAACATGTTGGTTGTAGACTTGTAATCCTAATCAATCAACTTCCCTAATATCAAACAAACCTGCAACATAACAAGTTATAGCCACAAGGGTCAATACATTTGAATTTTATTGGCAAGTTTCACTACTATGTAGAATGTAAGTGGATCCTATCATTACATGCATATTTCGCTAAGTAGGGTTTTAGGCTCATTTGCAGAAAGCAATAATTTATCCTGTCTTTTCATAACAGTTTTGATTCTTTGTCAAAAGTCTTTCTGAGCTCCTTGGTACACCCCAAGTGCTTCAGGTCTTTGTCAAAATCTCTTGAGCTCCTTGGTAAACCCCAAGTGCTTCAAGTCCTTTTGTTGTCACTTTAAAGTTTTGCTTTTAGAAATTTGAATGTCGAGATTTCCCATAGCTTCAGCTTTAGTTGCTCAGTATTGTCCATAACCGGGGACACGGCTAAGTACTTAGATTTTTACCTTCTACAGAAGTTGTACACTTTACCCACATGACACACTCTCATCTTGTTGCCACCAGTGGTCGCTGGATAAGTACTCACCAAGATGGAGTACCGGCAGATTGAGAATGTGACGAAGTCTTTCCATAGGGTCCTCCCAATCTAGCTTGTCTACCAGGCACCAATGTAGGGTTCCAAGTTCCCTCATTTAGTTAATCTGAAGAGGCTAATGCATGGGTCTTCCCCATGTAGTTGACTAAGCCAGTGCCCATTTAGCATCTGGTTGTACATGGAAGCCACTGTTGGAGAAACATGTTCAATCTCTAAGTCCCTGGGTGGTTTTCATTTGGTGCACAACAAAAAGAGATTGCCATATAAACATGGTTTCTCTTGTTGTCACCTTGTCCAAAACTTGAGTAACCTTGTCCACCCAGGTGGTTCATTGAGTACTTGCTTTATTATATAAAACATAAGTCTTTTCTCAACTTCATAAAATCTCACCTGGGTGGAATGGTGAGAATGGTTTGTGTTGAGTGGTTACACATGGCCCATGTCTATGGTTTACCTTGTGTATCACACTTTTGGATGGCCACCCAGGAATAAATATATTTGAGATGTTTTGTGTTGAGAAGCTTCCAGTGCAACCACATGGCGTATGGGCTCTGCCTTGACTACATAGGTTGAAAGAACTCATACAGGTAGATAGTTGGTGGTAGTGATGATAGGTGCAACGCGTCTGTGCTGATCTGAGGGATTGTTTCTAAAAAGTCTCGTCTCGAGGCATGTCGAGTCTTGTGGGAAAAGTGCACCACCTCTCGAGAGGGTAAAACCTAAGTACTTAGTCGTGTCCCCGGTAATGGACAGTTTGAGCATCAAAGGCATTGAAATGATCAAGGATCTCCTCATCCCAATTTCTCTAAGTTAAAACTTGTTGGGTGAACAAGGGAAGCACCTGGTGTGACTCCAGTGTGCCATTGTGTGATGAAATGATTTGAAAAAGAAAAAAACTATTTTCAAAGCATAGGGAAAACCTATTTTATGCAAAGGCCAGCCAAAACTCCAATTAGCCATATATTCATATAGATGTTAGATTCTTCATGTCAATATGATATCACTTGCCAATACAATTCAAATGTATTGACCCTTGTGGCTGTAACTTATTATGTTGAAGGTTTGTTTGATGTTAGTGGAGTTTGTTGAGTAGGGATTACATGTTTACAACCAACATGATTACCTGTGGCACATGAAGATGAAGGACTCCATGCTATATAGTTTTATTTGCTGCTTTGTAATAAGATAGCCTTATGAGCTATGTAAGATGTAATGAACTATTTTATTCCTGGTTATAAGTTGTAATATGACCTTTGTTTCTTGATATTACATCTTAAACTGTTGGTGCTAGCTATTCGATCCAGGGACTAGCACTGTAAACACATGGGTCTCCACCTTATCAGGTTGGGACCTCTACAGCGCATCACTTTGTCACTGATGGCTCTACCCTTGAGAGCCTAGTTTATAGAATGCTGTTTACTGACGGGTAAGAGAGAGAGATTCCTCTGCCCCAAACCAGTTTGTTCAGTATTTCCCAGGCACTTTTATCACGCTCTAAGGAGGAGATGGACGAGAAGCTGCGCATTCTTGGTTTCCATTCACACTATCAGGGGGACGCACCCTCATACGACCCCTTTATGCACTACACATGGGATTCCTCGAGCTCATACCAGGACGAAGGGGCCTCCTCGTCATATTACGGAGGTGCACCTTCTTGGTCACCATGGAGTTGAGCCCTACTTAGGCCAAAAGCCTAAGCTTGGGGGGAGGTACACCGACATCACACTCATCTCTATATCATATTTCGTCGTTTCTTTGTATTTTCCATTGTTTCGCTTTCTTTTTGGTTTTTGTTTCTGCTTTCTCAAAACACAAAAATACCAAAAATATTTTCGTTGTTTGTCTTGTTTTGTTTCTTTGTTTTTTTAGCTTTGGTTTGCCTTAAAGAAAAATCCAAAAATATTTTTCTTTGTTTGTTTTTGCTTGGTTTGTTTTTTGCTTTGTTTGCTTGTTTTAAAAAAATCAAAAACACCAAAAATATTTGTTGTTCTTCTTTGGTTTTGTGAAGTTCTTTGCATGGTTCAGCAGTCCTCAGTGGAGCCTGGTTTCATGTTATTATTCAAGTCACATAAATGAAGGGCAATAATGACGATTAAGACAACTTGAGGTGTGGTAAGAGGCTGGTAACAAACTCTATTTGTTTTCATTTTTGTACATATACTCATCATGGTGAGCATGCTTACTCTGTTCATGTAAGGTGTATGTTATTAATGGATGCTTGGTAGTTCTTGCTCTATTATGATTAGCTCCACCTTGTTATTAGTCTGTAGCATGTCATATGATTATTTTCTTGCATTGTTTTATTCATAATTTGGTATGATATTGTGGTATCCTCCTCTGAATGTTTCATGTGAATTGACTTGGCACATGCTCATGCATGCATATGAGTAAACAATAGTCAGTAAGCCTCGATGATTTATTTTTCCTCAGAGTTCGTGTATCATTTTCATGCCATAATTAGTCATGTTTTGTTGCAAGCGTGATTATGACAGTTATTGCTCTCTTATTCGTCGCTCCATCTCTATTGCTAGCCTTCACTTGCACTGAGTATGAGCTCCACTTGTGCATCCAACTCCCAAAACCAATATTGCCAACAGTGTCCACCATACCTCCCTATTAGCATCATTTGCTATTCAGTGCATATTCATTATGCCTTGTTTTCTTCCAAATAAAATATTTGACTATTTTGAGAAAGTTAGTTAGTAAATCTCTCACGAACTTGATGGAACACTTTATTCCTTGCACTTAATAATCCCGAACCACATGAAAGTTACATGCTTGCAAATTATAGGCTAGGAATTAGCAGAACCGTGCTGTCACGGAGAACGCTTTCAACACTTATGGATCATATCTAGGTGATATCATGCTCTTTTTTTGCGAATGTCGCCGGTGTGAAATAAAAGGGGAGCTTGTGAGTTCATGGAGTTATATATATGTGTTAGAGAAACGCCTGGGCCGCTAGCCTAAGCCATGCCTAATCATGGTGAAAACTTGCAGCAAACCATAATGAGCAATCTGTGAAGCATCCTCAATAAAAACCAATGCAAATAGCAAATAAAAAGATCGTCGAGATGCTCATTGTCTGCTTGCCTTGTCATTTTGATCATGGGATAGCTCCTGTATCATGTGCAAGGGGTACCCCATTGGCGGTTCTCTATGATACACATGTATTTACTGTGATAAGAACTTATAGGTAACTAAAGTTGAGTAGCATGAGGAGCGTCCCTCGTACTCAAGGGACATGGGATTTCCAGTTTATGGTCTGTCAAGCATATAACTGATATTGGACCTCACTTTCATCCTTAACCATATAAATATGCCTATGATAGGGTCAATGAGAGCTCAAAGCTAATGAGTACCTTACTTTAAGCATTTGGAAGCCTTTCAAAACCTTTTCACCTCCTTGTTGAGTCACCACTTATTTTTTGAGAACCTTCTTGAGAGTATAGTTTTCATTCTTATTTTTTCTCAAAACTTGGTTAATTGTGTCATGACTTTGATACTTGTACCTCTGATATATTTACTTCTAGTCTTCACTTGAACTTCAGAGGTGACTTGGCATTTATATTGTGCTCTAGAAACAAAGGAAAGCAAGATACCACTCTATCATACCTTATTATGAGCATTGCAATGTTGCTTATGTTTATGTTTCATGCTACTTATTATTACTGAGTTGGTTTCTCTTCATAGCTTGCAATGACTATTGAGTAGACTTAGTTGCATACTTCTTATTATGAATGGTTTAAGTATCTACTCCTGTGCTGAGAATATATACATCATATGAAGCAAATGTGTTCGTGAAAGTTCTTTTATCGCACTCAGTTTTCAACTGAATTGCTTGAGGACAATAAATAAGCTAAGCTTGGGGGAGTTGATACGTCCAAAACGTATCTACTTTCCCAAACACTTTTGCTATTGTTTCTCCTCTAAACTTGCGTGATTTGGATACAACTAACACAGACTGGCGCTGTTTTTAGCAGAATTGCCTTGGTGTCTAGGTTTTGTGTAGAAAATCAACTATTAGGAAAAATCCCGGAAAATATGCCAAAAATCCTATTTCACCAGAAGATCCACGGAGCCAGAATACGAGACGGAGTGGAGCCCTGGGGGGGCCACACCCCCTGCCGCGCGGGTGGGCCCAGCCCGCACCTGGAAGGGTTGTGGCTAGCCCAGGCACCCCCTCGGCCTCTCTCTTTGCCTATAAGATGCCGCTTGACCTAAAAACCGAGGGGATTCGACGTTTTTCCAGAAGGAGTTCCGGTGTGCCGCCACCACCAAAAACCGCGATTCGGAACCAGAAACTCCGTTCTGGCACCCTCCCGGGAGGGGGAATTTGGAGAGGATCATTGCCATCATCATCACCAACGCCTCTCCATCAACCATCCATGTTTCCCTCATCCATGAGTGAGTAATCCCCCGATGTAGGCTATGGGGATGATAGGGATTGGATGAGTCCTATGATGTAATCGAATAAGATTGTTAGGGCATGGTGACTAGTATCTCTATTAGTGCTATTTGACTTTGTTGAAACTTGTTGTTCTTAATGCTTGTCACTAGGGCTTGAGTGCCATGATCTTAGATCTGAGCTTATTATTGAATCATTATGATAGTATTGTTTGTGATCTTATCTGCAAGTTGTGTACACATATCATTGTCCGGATCCAAAGGCCCCGAAGTGACAGAAATTGGGACAACCGGAGGGGATGGTTATGATGTGAGGATCACATGTGTTCATGGAGTATTAATGCTTTGCTCCGGTGCTCTATTAAAAGGAGCACCTTAATTTCCAGTAGTTCCCTTGAGGCCCCGCTGCCACGGGCTGGCAGGACAAAAGATGTTGTGCAAGTTCTCATTGTGAGCACGCATGACTATATATGGAGCACATGCCTATGATTGTTTAGTACTTGGATGCTTATTCTTATTTATCTGCAATTGCCCTAGATCTTGAAGTTACATGTTTAGACTCGTCCATGCAATGCCCATCCATCCATCTCTATGCCTACCACACTCATATCCTAATGTTTGCTGCTACTGTTACTATTGCTCTTGTTTTACTGTTGTTGTTGCTTTGAAGTTGCTACTACAAACTCTTGCTACTGCTAAACTTCTGTGAGCAAGAACTATTTCCAGGTGCACCTGAATTGATAACTCAGTTGTTAAGGCTTGCAAGTATTCTCTGACTCCCCTTGTGTCGAATAAATAAATTGGGTAATACTACCCTCGAAGACTGTTGTAATTCCCTATACTTGTGAGTCATCAACCACCACTAGTAAGTACCTGTGGCGTGTGGGTTCAACCCCACTAACTTCATTTTCTGAATGCCATTAATGAGCGTTTTCCTACCAGGGAACCCAAGATCTAGCATCATCTAATAACACGATACTTCGTAAGAATGGAAAAAAGCTCACTGTAAGAAATGTTTTTCCTAGTCATCGGCGGTATGACTTGTCACACAAGCGTAGTTATGCCTATGGTGGTTCTGTCTCTCATCACTTGTCATTCTCAAAGTTAGAAGCTCCTTGCGATGTGGAAGCATCCGAAACATGTCCATGCATGAGAATGGGAAGAAACCACCCGACCTTGATGTTTATGTCTTTTTGTTTCAAGCATATTGGCAACCACGTGAGGTGGTAATCATGATTCCACATCATATCGTCAGATTTCTAGATTTGTAGTGCTAGTATACAACATAAGCAGACGTCTGGTTTGCTATCTTGTATGTGTTGAACTGGGACTCAAAGTTTGCATTTTGTGGAAGTTCTCTATAATGGAGCGGAGGCCACATAATGCTATTGCCTAGGAATACATGCACACATCCCTATTTTATGCCATAGTTCAGAATAGTTAAGTAGGTAATTTATTTATTTTGAAACAAGAAAGTAGGCAATTGATCACCAAGGCTGGTCCATAGATTTTGGAGGCCCTAGGGCAATACGACACAAAAGGCCCCTCATTTAAAGTGGCAAAGTTTCACTGAGTAAGGGAGGGGGGCAATGCCCGCCCCTACTTTATAAAAATGCATAAACATACCACCACTAGTAGCTACATGTGGCATGTGGGTTCAACGCCACTAACTTTATTTTCCGAATGCCACTAATAAGCGTTTTCCTACCACGGAACCCAAGATCTAGCATCATCTAATAACACAATATTTTGTAAGAATGGAAAATAGCTCACTGTAAGAAATGTTTTGCCTAGTCATCAGCAGTATGACTTGTCACACGAGCGTAGTTATGCCTATGGCGGTTATGCCTCTCATCACTTGTCATTCTCAAAGTTGGAAGCTCCTGGCGATGTGGCAGCATCCGAAACATGTTGATGCATGAGAATGGGAAGAAACCACGCGAACTTGATGTTTATGTCTTTTTGTTTCAAGCATATTGGCAACCACGTGAGGTGGTAATCATGATACCACATGTGATTTGTAGATTTGTAGTGCTGGTATACAACATAAGCAGTCATCTGGTTTGCTATCTTGTATGTGTTGAACTGGGACTCAAATTTTGCGTCTTGTGGAAGTTCTCTGTAATGGAGCGGAGGCCACATAATAGGAATACATGCACACATCCCTATTTCATTCCATAGTTCAGAATAGTTAAGTAGGTAATTTATTTATTTTGAAACAAGAAAGTAGGCAATTGATCACCAAGGCTGGTCCATAGATTTTGGAGGCCCTAGGGCAATACGACACAAAAGGCCCCTCATTTAAAGTGGCAAAGTTTCACTGAGTAAGGGAGGGGGGCAATGCCCGCCCCTACTTTATAAAAATGCATAAACATACCACCACTAGTAGCTACATGTGGCATGTGGGTTCAACGCCACTAACTTTATTTTCCGAATGCCACTAATAAGCGTTTTCCTACCACGGAACCCAAGATCTAGCATCATCTAATAACACAATATTTTGTAAGAATGGAAAATAGCTCACTGTAAGAAATGTTTTGCCTAGTCATCAGCAGTATGACTTGTCACACGAGCGTAGTTATGCCTATGGCGGTTATGCCTCTCATCACTTGTCATTCTCAAAGTTGGAAGCTCCTGGCGATGTGGCAGCATCCGAAACATGTTGATGCATGAGAATGGGAAGAAACCACGCGAACTTGATGTTTATGTCTTTTTGTTTCAAGCATATTGGCAACCACGTGAGGTGGTAATCATGATACCACATGTGATTTGTAGATTTGTAGTGCTGGTATACAACATAAGCAGTCATCTGGTTTGCTATCTTGTATGTGTTGAACTGGGACTCAAATTTTGCGTCTTGTGGAAGTTCTCTGTAATGGAGCGGAGGCCACATAATAGGAATACATGCACACATCCCTATTTCATTCCATAGTTCAGAATAGTTAAGTAGGTAATTTATTTATTTTGAAACAAGAAAGTAGGCAATTGATCACCAAGGCTGGTCCATAGATTTTGGAGGCCCTAGGGCAATACGACACAAAAGGCCCCTCATTTAAAGTGGCAAAGTTTCACTGAGTAAGGGAGGGGGGCAATGCCCGCCCCTACTTTATAAAAATGCATAAACATACCACCACTAGTAGCTACATGTGGCATGTGGGTTCAACGCCACTAACTTTATTTTCCGAATGCCACTAATAAGCGTTTTCCTACCACGGAACCCAAGATCTAGCATCATCTAATAACACAATATTTTGTAAGAATGGAAAATAGCTCACTGTAAGAAATGTTTTGCCTAGTCATCAGCAGTATGACTTGTCACACGAGCGTAGTTATGCCTATGGCGGTTATGCCTCTCATCACTTGTCATTCTCAAAGTTGGAAGCTCCTGGCGATGTGGCAGCATCCGAAACATGTTGATGCATGAGAATGGGAAGAAACCACGCGAACTTGATGTTTATGTCTTTTTGTTTCAAGCATATTGGCAACCACGTGAGGTGGTAATCATGATACCACATGTGATTTGTAGATTTGTAGTGCTGGTATACAACATAAGCAGTCATCTGGTTTGCTATCTTGTATGTGTTGAACTGGGACTCAAATTTTGCGTCTTGTGGAAGTTCTCTGTAATGGAGCGGAGGCCACATAATAGGAATACATGCACACATCCCTATTTCATTCCATAGTTCAGCACAGTTAAGTAGGTAATTTATTTATTTTGAAACAAGAAAGTAGGCAATTGATCACCAATCCTGGTCCATAGATTTTGGAGGCCCTAGGGCAATACGACACAAAAGGTCCCCTTATTTAAAGTGGAAAAGTTTCACTGAGTAAGGGAGGGGGGCAATGCCCCCCCTACTTTAGAAAATTGCATAAACACGCCACCACTAGTATCTACCTATGGCGTGTGGGTTCAACGCCACTAGATTTATTTTACGAATGCCACTAATAAGCGTTTTCCTACCAAGGAACCCAAGATCTAGCATCATCTAATAACACAATACTTCGTAAGAATGGAAAGTAGCTCACTGTAAGAAATGTTTTGCCCAGTCATCAGCGGTATGACTTGTCACACGAGCATAGTTATGACTATGGCGGTTCTGTCTCTCATCACTTGTCATTCTCAAAGTTGGATGCTCCTTGCGGTGTGGCAGCATCCGAAACATGTACATGCATGGGAATGGGAAGAAACCACCCGACCTTTGATGTTTATGTCTTTTTTTCAAGCATATTGGCAACCACCTGAGGTGGTAATCATGATACCACATCAGATCATCTGATTTGTAGATTTGTAGTGATGGTATACAAAAAACGCAGACGTCTGGTTTTATATCTTGTATGTGTTGAATTGTGACTCAAAGTTTGCATCTTGTGGAAGTTCTTTGTAATGGAGCAGAGGCCACAAAATGCTATTTCCCAGGAATACATGCACACATCCCTATTTTATGCCATAGTTCAACACAGTTAAGTAGGCAACTTATTTATTTTGAAACAAGAAAGTAGGCAATTGATCACCAAGGCTGGTCCATAGATTTTGGAGGCCCTAGGGAAATACGACACAAAACGTTCCCTCATTTAAAGTGGCAAAGTTTCACTGAGTAAGGGTGGGGGGGGCAATGTCCCCACTACTTTAGAAAATTGCATAAACACGCCACCACTAGTATCTACCTGTGGCGTGTGGGTTCAACGCCGCTAGCTTCATTTTCCGAATGCCACTAATAAGCGTTTTATTACCAGGGAACCCAAGATCTAGCATCATCTAATAATACAATACTTCGTATGAAGGGAAAATAGCTTACCGTAAGAGATATTTTGCCCAGTCATCAGCGGTATGACTTGTCACACGAGCGTAGTTATGACTATGGCGGTTCTGTCTCTAACCACTTGTCATTCTCAAAGATGGAATCTCCTTGCGGTGTGGCAGCATCTGAAACATGTACATGCATGGTAATGGGAAGAAATCAACCGACCTTTGATGTTTATGTTTTTTTTTCAAGCATATTGGCAACCATGTGAGGTGGTAATCATTGTACCATATCATATCATCTGATTTGTAGATTTGTAGTGAAGTGATGGTATACAACATCAGCAGACGTCTGGTTTTATATCTTGTATTTGTTGAAATGGGATTCAAAGTTTGCGCCTTGTGGAAGTTCTCTGTAATGGAGCAGATGCCACATAATGCAAATTGCGCAGGAATACATGCACACATCCCTGTTTTATGCCATAGTTCAACATAGTTAAGTAGGCAATTTTATTTATTTTGAAACAAGAAAGTAGGCAATTGATCACCAATGCTGGTCCATAGATTTTGGAGGCCCTAGGGAAATACAACGCAAAAGTTCCCCTCATTTAAAGTGGCAAAGTTTCACTAAGTAAGGGTGGGAGGAGGCAATGGCCCCTCTACTTTAGAAAATTGCATAAACACGCCACCACTAGTATCTACCTATGGCGTGTGGGTTCAACGCCACTAGATTTATTTTCGGAATGCCACTAAAAAGCGTTTTCCTACCAAGTAACCCAAGATCTAGCATCATCTAATAACACAATACTTCGTAAGAATGGAAAGTAGCTCAGTGTAAGAAATATTTTGCCCAGTCATCAGCGGTATGACTTGTCACACGAGCATAGTTATGAATATGGAGGTTATGTCTCTCATCACTTGTCATTCTCAAAGTTGGATGCTCCTTGCAGTGTGGCAGCATCCAAAACATGTACATGCATGGGAATGGGAAGAAACCACCCGACCTTTGATGTTTATGTCTTTTTTTCAAGCATATTGGCAACCACCTGAGGTGGTAATCATGATACCACATCAGATCATCTGATTTGTAGATTTGTAGTGATGGTATACAAAAAACGCAGACGTCTGGTTTTATATCTTGTATGTGTTGAATTGTGACTCAAAGTTTGCGTCTTGTGGAAGTTCTTTGTAATGGAGCAGAGGCCACAAAATGCTATTGCCCAGGAATACATGCACACATCCCTATTTTATGCCATAGTTCAACACAGTTAAGTTGGAAATTTATTTATTTTGAAACAAGAAAGTAGGAAATTGATCACCAAGGCTGGTCCATAGATTTTGGAGGCCCTAGGGCAATACGACACAAAACGTTCCCTCATTTAAAGTGGCAAAGTTTCACTGAGTAAGGGTGGGGGGGGGCAATGTCCCCTCTACTTTAGAAAATTGCATAAACACGCCACCACTAGTATGTACCTGTGGCGTGTGGGTTCAACGCCACTAGCTTCATTTTCCGAATGCCACTAATAAGCGTTTTCTTACCAGGGAACCCAAGATCTAGCATCATCTAATAATACAATACTTCGTATGAATGGAAAGTATCTTACCGTAAGAGATATTTTGCCCAGTCATCAGCGGTATGACTTGTCACACGAGCGTAGTTATGACTATGGCGGTTCTGTCTCTAACCACTTGTCATTCTCAAAGTTGGAATCTCCTTGCGGTGTGGCAGCATCTGAAACATGTACATGCATGGGAATGGGAAGAAATCAACCGACCTTTGATGTTTATGTCTTTTTTTTTCAAGCATATTGGCAACCACGTGAGGTGGTAATCATGATACCATATCATATCATCTGATTTGTAGATTTGTAGTGAAGTGATGGTATACAACATAAGCAGACGTCTGGTTTTATATCTTGTATTTGTTGAACTGGGATTCAAAGTTTGCGTCTTGTGGAAATTCTCTGTAATGGAGCAGATGCCACATAATGCATATGGCCCAGGAATACATGCACACATCCGTGTTTTATGCCATAGTTCAACATAGTTAAGTAGGCAATTTATTTTTTTTGAAACAAGAAAGTAGGCAATTGATCACCAATGCTGGTCCATAGATTTTGGAGGCCCTAGGGAAATACAACACAAAAGTTCCCCTCATTTAAAGTGGCAAAGTTTCACTGAGTAAGGGTGGGAGGGGGGCAATGGCCCCTCTACTATAGAAAATTGCATAAACACGCCACCACTAGTATCTACCTATGACGTGTGGGTTCAACGCCACTAGATTTATTTACCGAATGCCACTAATAAGCATTTTCCTACCAAGTAACCCAAGATCTAGCATCATCTAATAACACAATACTTCGTAAGAATGGAAAGTAGCTCACTGTAAGAAATATTTTGCCCAGTCATCAGCGGTATGACTTGTCACACGAGCATAGTTATGCCTATGTCGGTTCTGTCTCTCATCACTTGTCATTCTCAAAGTTGGATGCTCCTTGCGGTGTGGCAGCATCCGAAACATGTACATGCATGGGAATGGGAAGAAACCACCCGACCTTTGATGTTTATGTCTTTTTTTTCAAGCATATTGGCAACCACGTGAGGTGGTAATCATGATACCACATTAGATCATCTGATTTGTAGATTTGTAGTGATGGTATACAAAAAACGCAGACGTCTGGTTTTATATCTTGTATTTGTTGAACTGGGATTCAAAGTTTGCGTCTTGTGGAAGTTCTCTGTAATGGAGCACAGGCCACATAATGCATATTGCTCAGGAATACATGCACACATCCCTGTTTTATGCCATAGTTCAACATAGTTAAGTAGGCAATTTATTTATTTTGAAACAAGAAAGTAGGCAATTGATCACCAATGCTGGTCCATAGATTTTGGAGGCCCTAGGGAAATACAACACAAAAGGTCCTATCATTTAAAGTGGCAAAGTTTCACTGAGTAAGGGTGGGAGGGGGCAATGGCCCCTCTACTTTAGAAAATTACATAAACACGCCACCACTAGTATCTATCTATGGCGTGTGGGTTCAACGCCACTAGATTTATTTTTCGAATGCCACTAATAAGCGTTTTCCTACCAAGGAACCCAAGATCTATCATCATCTAATAACACAATACTTCGTAAGAGTGGAAAGTAGCTCACTGTAATAAATATTTTGCCCAGTCATCAGCGGTATGACTTGTCACACGAGCATAGTTATGACTATGGCGGTTCTGTCTCTCATCACTTGTCATTCTCAAAGTTGGATGCTCCTTGCGGTGTGGCAGCATCCGAAACATGTACATGCATGGGAATGGGAAGAAACCACCCAACCTTTGATGTTTATGTCTTTTTTTCAAGCATATTGGCAACCACGTGAGGTGGTAATCATGATACCACATCAGATCACCTGATTTGTAGATTTGTAGTGATGGTATACAAAATAAGCAGACGTCTGGTTTTAGATCTTGTATGTGTTGAATTGTGACTCAAAGTTTGCGTCTTGTGGAAGTTCTTTGTAATGGAGCAGAGGCCACAAAATGCTATTGCCCAGGAATACATGCACACATCCCTATTTTATGCCATAGTTCAACACAGTTAAGTAGGCAATTTATTTATTTTGAAACAAGAAAGTAGGCAATTGATCACCAAGGCTGGTCCATAGATTTTGGAGGCCCTAGGGCAATACAACACAAAAAGTCCCCTCATTTAAAGTGGCAAAGTTTCACTGAGTAAGGGTGGGGGGCAATGTCCCCTCTACTTTAGAAAATTGCATAAACACGCCACCATTAGTATCTACCTGCGGCGTGTGGGTTCAACACCACTAGCTTCATTTTTCGAATGCCACTAATAAGCGTTTTCTTACCAGGGAACCCAAGATCTAGCGTCATCTAATAATACAATACTTCGTATGAATGGAAAGTAGCTTACCGTAAGAGATATTTTGCCAAGTCATCAGTGGTATGACTTGTCACACGAGCGTAGTTATGACTATGGCAGTTCTGTCTCTAACCACTTGTCATTCTCAAAGTTGGAATCTCCTTGCGGTGTGGCAGCATCTGAAACATATACATGCATGGGAATGGGAAGAAATCAACCGACCTTTGATGTTTATGTCTTTTTTTTCAAGCATATTGTCAACCACGTGAGGTGGTAATCATGATACCATATCATATAATCTGATTTGTAGATTTGTAGTGAAGTGATGGTATACAACATCAGCAGACATCTGGTTTTATATCTTGTATTTGTTGAACTGGGATTCAAAGTTTGTGTCTTGTGGAAGTTCTCTGTAATGGAGCAGAGGCCACATAATGCATATTGCCCAGGAATACATGCACACATCCCTGTTTTATGCCATAGTTCAACATAGTTAAGTAGGCAATTTATTTATTTTGAAACAAGAAAGTAGGCAATTGATCACCAATGCTGGTCCATAGATTTTGGAGGCCCTAGGGAAATACAACACAAAAGGTCCCCTCATTTAAAGTGGCAAAGTTTCATTGAGTAAGGGTGGGAGGGGGGCAATGGCCCCTCTACTTTCGAAAATTGCATAAACACGCCACCACTAGTATCTACCTATGGCGTGTGGGTTCAACGCCACTAGATTTATTTTCCGAATACCACTAATAAGCGTTTTCCTACCAAGTAACCCAAGATCTAGCATCATCTAATAACACAATACTTTGTAAGAATGGAAAGTAGCTCATTGTAAGAAATATTTTGCCCAGTCATCAGCGATATGACTTGTCACACGAGCATAGTTATGACTATGGAGGTTCTGCCTCTCATCACTTGTCATTCTCAAAGTTGGATGCTCCTTGCGGTGTGCAGCATCCGAAACATGTACATGCATGGGAATGGGAAGAAACCACCCGACCTTTGATGTTTATGTCTTTTTTTCAAGCATATTGGCAACCACCTGAGGTGGTAATCATGATACCACATCAGATCATCTGATTTGTAGATTTGTAGTGATGGTATACAAAAAATGCAGACGTCTGGTTTTATATCTTGTATGTGTTGAATTGTGACTCAAATTTTGCGTCTTGTGGAAGTTCTTTGTAATGGAGCAGAGGCCACAAAATGCTATTGCCCAGGAATACATGCACACATCCCTATTTTATGCCATAGTTCAACACAGTTAAGTAGGAAATTTATTTATTTTGAAACAAGAAAGTAGGAAATTGATCACCAAGGCTGGTCCATAGATTTTGGAGGCCCTAGGGCAATACGACACAAAAAGTCCCCTCATTTAAAGTGGCAAAGTTTCACTGAGTAAGGGTGGGAGGGGCAATGTCCCCTCTACTTTCGAAAATTGCATAAACACGCCACCACTAGTATCTACCTGTGGCGTGTGGGTTCAACGCCACTAGCTTCATTTTCCAAATGCCACTAATAAGCGTTTTCTTACCAGGGAACCCAAGATCTAGCATCATCTAATAACACAATACTTCGTAAGAATTGAAAGTAGCTCACCGTAAGAAATATTTTGCCCAGTCAACGAGATCAGGCGATTGAAGGTTACTGGAAGGTTCAGGAACTCAGCCTGATGATGATTAGCGGTCGAGGAGGCTCGGGAAGGCGTGTCGACGGCGAATCGATGGTAATGGCCACGGCGGCCGAGGAAAAGGAACGCTCGATTTCACATGATTCCTGGCGAGCGGGCCTCCGTGCTTGGTCCTATATGGTTCAGTCCACGACGACGCATCTAATGGTGGCTTCCACGAGGTGAGGGGTGGTCGGAGTTGGCCAGAATGATGAACTCCGACGAGCTAGGTTTTCGGGTGAAGGAAAGAAGTGAGTCTGGGGATCGAGATTGAGGATGAGGATGAGCAGGGTTGTCGCGGTGGCCTTCTTATCCTCTCCTGGCAACGACGGCGTTGATCTTGGCACAACGACGACAATGACGGCATCGGGCGGCGGCGAGCTCCGCCAGCGAGCTGTCTGTGTGCGTGACGATGACGACGATGGTTGTTTTGCGGATAACCCACTGGCTATTCTTTCGGCACAACCCGCGGTCCTCTCCTGACCCCACTTGTTAGTCACAGATGGAAACGAGCTGGGCTCGGTACTGAGATTTTGTGGCTGCATATGGCGTCAGATAGGTATAGGGGTGTCGGGCCACGGCCAGGTAGTGTTTTTATTTGTTTTATCCTTTTTCTATTTTCTGTTTTCTTATTCAGATTTGAATTTGATTTATATTTTGAACCTTTATTTGTATGATTTATTTGCTGGATATTTGCAACAATACTAAAACATATTTGGTATCCTTTGTGAACTTTTATCATATCATATTTTTGTATTTCTTTTATTTACTCAATATGAACCCCTTTTTAATAGTTTGTAGAAGCTTTTCTTATTATTTTTTTCTCTCCTATTTAAGTTAGGGATTTCTTGAATGATATATTCTTATTTGCTTATCAACTTAACTCTAGTTGGCTCATAGTTTGAATAGAAACTTTTATATGTATAATGAGCCTATATCATTATTTGATGCATGAAATATAAAAGACATTGATATGGTTATTACTACTCCCATTAATTTGGAAAATTTCAATGTATCTATTTTATTATGATAAATAAAGATGTTTAGGATTTTAAATTATGATTATTTACCTTTGGGTTTAGGGTTTTTTCTTAAAATACTTAGACTCCTTTATGGATGTGGTTAAAGATTCAATAACTAAACATATGGTTTTCTGTTTGGGATATTTCTTGACATCACCTTTACTGTTTGGAAGTTATATCTTGAATGTTTTATAGAAAGGAATTAATAAAGATATACTTAAGCACATATAGTTATGTTGGTTGGAATTAACAGAGATGTGCTTATGTGATTTGCTATAGGGAAATATTTCTATAAAGTGTTATAGACATCATATGATAGATCAATAGCATGAGATGGATATTATGTTGATTTGAGATTTAGAGTTGGCTGTTTACCAAGAATGTCTATTTTCCATAATTCACAATTCTGGATTTTTAAATAAGGAGTTCCTTTCCTAGATATACTACCACTTCCTATCCATCATCATGATTAACATGATGAGCTTTACTTCACAAAGTATTCTTATTCACCTTTTATTCTTCTAAACTCATGGATGAATCCAATGAGTTGGATACAAAGGTATTTCATAGTTTTCTCATATCCTTGCTTGGTTGTATTTACTATTCTACTGTTGATAATCTTCCATCCAACCAGTAGTTCCTTCAAACTCTACTCACAATCTTCCTTAATCCTCCATCACTAATCTTTCTCTAATAGTTGTATGCATCCAACTACCTTTCTCTAAAGTTGACTATCCTTTAAGATGAATAACACTACTTCTATAAATCTATGTTATACTAGCTGTAATTGAATAATATCATCTTAGATTCACTTTACTCCAATAACTCGCACTCCAACCCTAAATCATATTTATGTGGTTTGTAATGACTACTCTAGGATAACTTACCTCTACTAGGGTTTCAATCATGTTTTATCCACCAATACCACTTATACATGACATAAGTATTCAATCTTGGTGAATAAGGCTTGATCATTATAATCTTTTGATCCATTATGGTTTAGGTTTCCAGTTGGCTAAACAAGGCTCCATCAATACAACATTACAGTTGTATTATAATTATCTTCTGTTTAGCTCTACTGGGTTAAGAGATATAATTCATTAACTATACCTACTTGATCCAATAGGACTACTCCTGGTAACTATCTCCAGACTTCATCCTTGTAATCTTCTTTTCTATCAAGGAGGGATTTAACTCCATCAACTATCTTTTTGATTGGATTCTTTTTAATCATTCTTATCAAATAAATGACATTTGAAACTAGCATCACTATTCACCTTTTCTTAGTTGTTTCTTTGTAGACACTTATTTGTAAGTTGTGTTATGATTAAGTACTTGATTGGTTGAGAATGGATGAATCAATAGTTGTTTCTCAACATTGATGAACAACAGACATGGAAATATAACTCAACATAGATGATAAGGATTGATATGGAAATAAAGATATATGGTGAATGATCTAAGCTTAGTTCCTTTCCTACTCCATCTTACTTAAGAAGTAGGGTTAGGTATTACCAACATACTCATGGTATATGCAGATGAGATTAAAATATAGTTGTTACATTCTTGTTATTTATGTTATATCCTTAAATTGGTACTCATGAGTGATTATAATGGATACTATGATATGATCACCTAAGGATCAAATATAAATCGTAATGTATTAGGTTTTATCTTTTATTCATTTCATCTACCCTTAGGTAAAATCTCCCTTACCCAAAGTAAGGTTTTAGCAAAGTCCTATTGAAACTTATCGCAGTCAACTTGATGATCTACTTCTTATTCCATCAAGTTAAGAGAAGCTTTAATCACTTTGACAAGTTTTGTTTAAAAGCGCGAAATTTATTAGGATTTTCTATGCATGAATGTAATGCACACATCTGGGTTCAGCTTATTTCTAAGCTCTAATGCTTGGATGTTACAACCTGTGGCCCTCCAAGATGCCTCCTCCCAGCCAACTTCTTTCTCTCTCCCGAAAAACGCCGAAAAACTTTCTTAAGATCGAGTTCTTGTTGTTCTTGCTCCCGATTTTCGATCTCCTTACTCAGCCCATCTTTGCTGCTGATTTTTGGAGGGATTGCTCCTTGGTATGTGCCTCCTCTGCTTGTCCAATTAGATTTATGATTGGTAGATTGTATCTTGAGTATTTTGCTGCTATAGGTGACAGGTTGTGTAAGCTTGCATGCTTGTTCTATGCTTAGAGATTTCATTTTGATGCATGTGTAGCCCTCTAGGAAGTTCCTATAGTAGTTTCTCATCATTTATCAACTTGGAAATCACTTAGTTTGTCTAAAAATTTCAGAAAAAAAGGGGTCATGGACAACCACACTTATGGTGAAATATTTGAGAGTGATGCACCTAGAAGGACAAGGCCTTCAAGATCATCCTCTCGAGCTGGGCCCTCATACAATGAGGATCTCATTACACCGCGATTTGGCGACGAGGGAGATGAGGGGGATGCGCACCCTTCCACCTTTCCTTGTCCTACCTTTTTGCGGGCTGCTGGGATTCTCAATGATTTTCTAACCTTGGTTCGGAGAGTTGGTCTAACGAGTTATATGCAGGATGAGAGTGTGCAGTATGCTACACTCCCTAAAACCTTTGTGGAGAGTTTCTCTTTTTCTAACAGCCTGTTCAAACCAGACGTGTCTTTCAAAATCTATGACAAGCCTTACTCCATGACATTGAAGAAATTTTTTGAGATCCCGGGTGTTGGTACAGCTGGGACGGTGAAGAAGATTCCATCTCAACCCACTAATTTTTTGGAGCTCTACCGCGGGATAACTAACGATGATGACCATAGAGCCTAGCGGGAAAAGATAAGAAATATTCAACTTCCAGCTATTAGGTACTTTGCTTATTATCTTGCCTCTAGTGTTCTTGGTAGGGAAAACACTAGCAATATTTCCAACTATCATTTGGCCCTCCTAGCTACTACAATCAACAACTCAACCAGGTACAATGTTGGTTCTCTCATTGCTCCTCGCTTAGCTGCCAAGGGACCCATTTGTGGGGGAATTATTGTTGCACGTGTTGTTGCTACCTTAGACCTTGATGTTGATCCAAACGATATAGTTTTGGCTCCTCAGAGGCTTGTTCTTGCTGCCATGAAAGCGCATGTCACATCCCAAAATTTTCCAAATTTTGAAATGTGAAAAATAAACAAACAAAAGAAACAAATGTTGAAATATAGGGTGAAAAGAAGCTTTTTTCTTCTAAATGGAAACATCCCTACTTGAACAAAATTTCAATAAGAAAGCAACAAACAAATATTCCAAAGATCAAATGCATCCCTGCATGGAATGTATCTTGAATTTAAAGCACTTGGAAAGGTTGAACCAAAGCCCTAAACCCTAATGAAAGAAATCATTTCCAAGATCACTCTAAGACTATGGCTTTGTCCCATATAAAAATTTAGCAACAAACTTTTCTAAATGACCAAAAAAGGTAAACAAAAATATTACAAAACCATGAGAATTGATTTCATTCAATTTGGAGCCATGGATAAAAACTTATGATTTTAATAAGATAAAAGAAAGTAATTCCCAAGGCTAATAAAGCTCCTAACTAAAAACAATATCAAATTGTGAGCAAAGTAATCCTAAAGGGATTTAAAAGTATAAACAAATATTAAATAAAATTATACAAATTGGAATCACCAATTTTGGAACTATAAATAAAAAGATATGAATTTTATAAGGAAAAGAAAGAAATAAATAAATAAGAAATTATTGCAAAGATAATTTAACCTTGGTCAAATCCATAAGAAAATGGAGTAAAAGTAATTCAAATAAAAATAAAAGAATAAAAATTATTTGAATAAAATTATATGGGTTTAAACCATATTCAATTTTATTAAGTTAAATAAATATTAAATCATAGGAAAAATAATTAAGTTGGACTAAATAACACACTAATAAATAGATTAAACCTACTGAAAACTTTTGGAAAAGGTTTGAATTCAAATTGGAATCTGAATCAAATGTTCAAATAAAAACAGAAAAAGAAAAAGAAAAACTTTTGAAGAGCAAACAAATGGAAAAGAACCCCCAGCAACCTAAGCCCAACAACCTAAGCCCAACAAACCAGCCCACCCAGGAAACACACCCCTCTGCCCTTTCTTTTCTCACCCACGTGCACCCCTCACCCTCGCTGACGCCCTGGCCCCACGCCACGTCGCCATCGTCGTCCTCAACTGCGCGCTGACCTCGCCCTTCTTCCCTCACCATTTCTCGTCAAAATTAACTCAATTAAATTCCTTTGAATGCACGGTTAATTCTCCCCCGCGACCATGCTCACTTAAACGCCTCCACCTCCTCTCCATTTCCCCTCAGACGCTGCACCCAATGAGCCCCTAGGCTGACCTGAATTTTGCTCGAACCACCACTGCCTCCGACGTGCTCCGACATCGATTCCGGCGAGCTTAGACCTTCCCTTTCCCCTAGCTCACGCAGACCTGCCCGCCATTGTCGTCTGCACCTTCCAGCAACCTCCGTTTGCCCGCGCGAGCCCTTGACGCTCGGCAACGATATTTCCTGCACGCTGCCACCGGCGTCTGCCTCAACTCTGTCGAGAAGTTGCCGACGATTAATTGTGCCCCTTGCCCTCCGGTAGGTTTCCCCACAATCCTTGAAACCGTGCGCATCTCACGGATGCCTTGCCTTGCTCGCTTTCGTCCCAGGTACTCGCCTCCGACGACGCCCGTGCGTGCCCGATGCCAGGAACATCTTCGGCGAGCGATTCCGGCAAAACCCGTGCGCCCCTTCGCCCACAAAGACCACCTTGAGTATCCCCTCGCCACGGCGACTATATTAACACCCTCCTCCCCTCCTCTTACCTCCTAGAATCTCCGGACCGCCGTCGACAGAGCGCCACCGCCGCGCACCGTCGCTAGCGTCGCCCATCTTAGGTCAAAGCACCTCGATTCGTTGGATTTAGATCCTGCGGCTAAAACAGATCACTTAATCGAAGCGATACACTTTGATCTGCGCCGTGCGATTCCATTTAGATATTGCGGCCAACGTAGCTTGATCCACCCGAAGCGGTACCAGCCAGTAGAAACATGACATGTGGCCAGTTTAGTTCAGACAAATTCCAAAAAATGAATTTAGATGTTTAAACTTGTAAAAATCATAACTTTTGATCTGTTTGTCCACAAATTACAAATTTTATATCAATGGATTCAAAAAATGAAAAAAATTATACTATGGCCCTTGTTTGGTCATTTTATTCTAAAAAATTAAGTGTTTATGCAGAAACATTTATAGGACTAATTTGGGTATAAAAATTGTTCTAAAAATGATTTTTGAGTGAAACCTTTTGCAAATGGTTTATTTTGAACCCTCTGACCATAAACACTAAAATTTGAATTTAAAAATATATTTTGTTAACACTAGGAATTATTCCTTTGAATAAAAGCATTTCTAGTAAAACAACAATGATTTAAAAGGCCTATTTTCACTAACTTGATTTTAAATGATTTTCCCACTTTCATAAAAGACCAGCAGGTGTTTTTAAATGTTTAAGAAACTTGTTAGAAAACACTTTTACAATAAAACAACCTTTACCATGCTTGCATGCATTTCTTTGTTTTTATTGTTTTGTCAAATGTTTGAGTGCTAGTTTTTGAATGTGTGCTTTGATTTAGTGAATTGTAGTGAACTTTGAAGAGTGTGACATTTGCAAGATCAAGGAGAGTGCCTAGATTCTATACTAAAAAGGCAAGTGATACTTTGGTCATCAAAACTCCTATATTTTCAATATTGCATTAGTGATATTTTTGTAGTATGCATGATAGGACTATTTTTATATATTGCTATGCTATAGTAGATCCTATAGAATATATCTTTGTAGGAAACTTCCTAAGTTAAGAGACGTGTATGCTAGTGTGCTTAGCCTAGCTATTGGAATTCAAGGGTGGAATATTCATGCTATGATATTATGCAAAGTCTATGACTAAGTTTTGATTAATAAAACAACTAAGTGAATGAATCACCTGGGTGGAATGGTGAGAATGGTTTGTGTTGAGTGGTTACATAAGGCCAATGTCTATGGTTTACCTTGTGTATCACACTTTTGGATGGCCACCCAGGAATAAATATATTTGAGATTTTTTGTGTAGAGAAGCTTCTAGTGCAACCACATGGCACATGGGCTCTGCCTTGACTACATAGGTTGAAAGAACTCAGACAGGTAGATAGTTGGTGGTAGTGATGATAGGTGCAACGTGTCTGTGCTGATCTGAGGGATTGTTTCTAAAAAGTCTCGTCTCGATGCATGTCGAGTCTTGTGGGAAAAGTGCACCACCTCTTGAGAGGGTAAAACCTAAGTACTTAGCCGTGTCCCTGGTAATGCACAGTTTGATCATCAAAGGCATTGAAATGATCAAGGATCTCCTCATCCTAATTTCTCTAAGTTAAAACTTGTTGGGTGAACAAGGGAAGCACCTGGTGTGACTCCAGTGTGCCATTGTGTGATGAAATGATTTCAAAAAGAGAAAAACTATTTTCAAAGCATAGAAAAACCTATTTTATGCAAAGGCCAGCCAAAACTCCAATTAGCCATATATTCATATAGATGTTAGATTATCCATGTCAATATGATATCACTTGCCAATACAATTTAAATGTATTGACCCTTGTGGCTGTAACTTATTATGTTGAAGGTTTGTTTGATGTTAGTGGAGTTTGTTGAGTAGGGATTACAAGTCTACAACCAACATAATTGCATGTGGCACATGAAGATGAAGGACTCCATGCTATATAGTTTTATCTGCTGCTTTGTAATAAGATAGCCTTATGAGCTATGTAAGATGTAATGAACTATTTTATTTCTGGTTATAAGTTGTAATATGACCTTTGTTTCTTGATATTACATCTTAAACTGTGGGTGCTAGCTATTCGATCCAGGGACTAGCACTGTAAACACAGGGATATCCACCTTATCAGGTTGGGACCTCTACAGCGCATCACTTTGTCACTGCTGGCTCTACCCTTGAGAGCCTAGTTTATAGAATGTTGTTTACTGACGGGGAAGAGAGAGAGATTCCTCTGCCCCAAACCACTTTGTTCAGTATTTCCCCAGGACTTTTATCACGCTCCAAGGAGGAGATGGACGAGAAGCTGCGCATTCTTGGTTTCCATTCACACTATCAGGGGGACGCACCCTCATACGACCCCTCTATGCACTACACATGGGAGTCCTCGAGCTCATACCAGGACGAAGGGGCCTCCTCGTCATATTACGGAGGTGCACCTTCTTGGTCACCATGGAGTTGATCCCTACTTAGGACAAAAGCCTAAGCTTGGGGGAGGTACACCGACATCACACTCATCTATATATCATATTTCGTCGTTTCTTTGTATTTTCCATTGTTTCGCTTTCTTTTTGGTTTTTGTTTCTGCTTTCACAAAACACAAAAATACCAAAAATATTTTCGTTATGTCTTGTTTTGTTTTTTTAGCTTAGGTTTGCCTTAAAGAATAATCCAAAAAGATTTTGATATGTTTGTTTTTGCTTGGTTTGTTTTTGCTTTGTTTGCTTGTTTTAAAAAAAATCAAAAACAGCAAAAATATTTGTTGTTCTTCTTTGGTTTTGTGAAGTTCTTTGCAGGGTTCAGCAGTCCTCAGTGGATCCTGGTTTCATGTTATTATTCAAGTCACACAAGTGAAGGGCAATAATGACGATTAAGACAACTTGAGGTGTGGTAAGAGGCTGGTAACAAACTCTATTCGTTTTCATTTTTGTACATATACTCATCATGGTGAGCATGCTTAGTCTGTTCATGTAAGGTGTATGTTATTAATGGATGCTTGGTAGTTCTTGCTCTCTTATGATTAGCTCCAGCTTGTTATTAGTCTGTAGCATGTCATATGATTGTTTGCTTGCATTGTTTTATTCATAATTTGGTATGATATTGTGGTATCCTCCTCTGAATGTTTCATGTGAATTGACTTGGCACATGCTCATTGTTGGGGGGATAACCCCCGGTAGGGTCACGAGAGGGGAAACATAGCGCAGCTGGGTTGGCTCCGAGTAAAAAATGAACCAGTTTGGGTAAGAACGGCCGGGTAAGATAAGCAAGAAAGCCGAGATACAAACTATCTCGGCCCGTATAAGACAAAGTTGTAACCCTTGCAGGTACCAACGAGCCGAGGAAGGGCCGAGTCAAGAAGGACGTGTGGCACCTTTCGGAGTAAGGTTCGGGAAGGACCATGGTAAAGCATGGTCAAAAGAGAAGGGCGACGTCGGGATGACACAAAAGGAGCCGGGTGATGCCCAAAGCAAGCGCTGACGTACAAAGCAACTGCGTGACGCCAAAAAGAACAAGAAGCGGTGTACCAGAAGACCGTTAGCTGTCAAGATTTATGGACCGGGCCTATGGGCTTAAGGCAAGCCCATAACCCGGCCCATATTGTAGGGACCAAGATCCAAACAGTAAACCCTAGAACCCAAAGGGATATTAGCTAGCTAGCACTACCTATATAAGGGAGAGCATAGCAGTAGTAGAAGGAGGATGGACCAAGTAGAGAAAAGGTGCTGCGTACTCAAGCCAATACAGCTCAAGGAGCACTTGTAATCTTTGGGGTATCAATCAAATTGTCAAGTGTGGAGAGTTCTTCTTGTTCTTCGTGCATGGCTCGACCGTGCACTCCCTCCCCGGTGACCACAAGCACCCATTCGGCCCCCAACTTAAGCCTACCCATGGCATCTGCCGTGCCACCACCACGACAGTTGGCGCCCACCGTGGGGCTTGGACAATGCGTAAAGAGTAAGGACTCACTACCGAGAAGGAAGTTGATGGCAGTGAGCTTGATATGCCAAGTCTTGGTCTTGGCTTGAAGGGCGTCGAGGTTCATATTTGTCGACTCGACCAATGACTCAGCCTCGTCGAGCAGCCTCTTAGTCTTCTCGGCACTGGCAGCCTGCTGCTCGTTCTTCTCGGAAAGCTCCTCCTTCAGCCCTTTAACCTCGGCCAAGTGCTTCTGCTTCGTCTCGGCCATCAGTTTCTTCAGCCAAGTCACCTCATCGCGCTCCTTCTGGAGTTCGGCTTGGTGCTTCTCTGCTTATTGAGAACAAAAATTTGTCAGTACCAACAGAAAAATTTCAACTATTGGCTTAGAAGGAAGGAAATTTACTCTCGGCCTCGCTGATTTGCGAGTGAAGGTCGTTGATGGTATCCAGAGCAGTGGCTGTGGAACAAGAGAAAGAGGAAAAATGAGAAGATGAACCAAGGAAAATTACATCAAAATAAGAAAGAGGAAGAGCAAAGATATTACCTTGGCCGTAGGTGTCAGTCTGCAGCTTCTTATACGCAAGTTCGAGCTTGCGATGCGCCAGGACGAGAGCTTGGTGCACCTTGGTGCGCTCGTTGTGCGTAAGCTAATCAAAGAAGTTAGACAATAAGGAAGAGTCAAGACAGGCGACCGTCCGAATAAAGAAGAGCTTAAGAGCTTACAGCCGAGTAAGTTCCTTACTCGGCAGTAACCTCGAGGGCTAGGGATTGAAGCTCTAACATGAGTTTGTCATAAAGAAATCAAAGAGTTGAGGAGGTTATAGCCTAGTAAGTCTATTACTCAACTGTAACCTCGGGGACTAGGTGATATGTATAAAGGAAATACTCAACAGTACAAAAGAGTAAGAAGTTATGTCACCTCGTTTATTTTGTCAGCGCGGGCCATCAGAGTAATGGCCTGCTGGGTTATGTCGGAGACGACCTTGGGGCCCAGCTTCAGATTCTTCCCGGCACGAGTGCTGACCTCTTGCTCGCCTGCTGCATTCCATGCTACGGCGTAAGGCTCAGCCGAACCAAGGCTCTGCCCACTGAGCGTCCGAGTGAGAACTCGACCCGTTTTCAGGGCGGTTCCCACAGTGGCACGGGTTGCAGCGGCAGAAGTATGGAGGGTAATAGCCTTGGAGCCATCACCTGACCCGTAAGCCGCAGATTCGTCCCCCTTACCCGTTGAAGAGAACACGGTCGCCGACGTAGGAGGCCGAATCTGAGGAGCATAACCCGGAGCGCAAACTGGAGTTGCTTGCTTGGAAGAGGTGGATTTGCCAGAAGAAGGGTGAGTAGAACCAGAAGCCTTGGGCTGGGTCTGGCCTTTTGACAGAACTGGAGAGCGAGCAGAAGGATTTGAAGAAGAACGTGGAGCCCCCTGACTGGGCTTAGCAGTTTTGTTGGCTCCAAGATCACGAAGTTGTTCATTCACATCATCTTGAGGGCTGATGCCAGAGGAACTGGTATTAGAGGGTTTCTCGGCGCCAGATGCGCGAGCACCAAGATCAGGAAGTTTCTCCTGGCCAGCGACAGGGGTGCTAGCCGAGTGATCCACCAGGTCTAACTGACACTGAGAAGTGTGAGCCTCAACGGTGCGAGCCTCGACCCGGACGGGACTCGGCGCCGCCGAGTCAGCTGGAGGAGGTGCAGACCTAAGCGGCGAGGCAATGCTAGAAGCAGCCTGATTCGCCGTCAAAGGTGCAACACTGAAAACAACAAGATATATATGAGAGAACAGCAGTAATAAGAAAGAAAAGAGCAAAGAAAGCAAGGTGCAAAAACTTACCCGGTGACAACCGGGTCGCGGATGACTCGGCGCCCAGCAGCTTGGCGAGTCTCACTCAGGCTGGCTGCAGCAGAGGCAGCAGGAGCTGTCGGACTAGGCTTGTTCTTCTTGGGCGGCTGAGTGCTGGAGGAGGTTCCACGTCGCTTCGGCTTAGCAACAGGAATCTTGCCGACTCCGCCCACGGAGAGAGGAGGAACGTCATGTACCTGACCAGCTGCATAAGTAAATAACGGGCTTACTCGGATAAGGAAAGATATTAAGCTCACAAGGCATGTACCTCCAAAAGCGTACAATCATCATCCTCATCATCGTCAGACCAATCTTGTAAGGGATTGCGAGATTGACACTTACCCGAAGCTGAACCAGCCTCAGTGTGCAGGATGGGCATGAAGCACTCCAGGTCATACTCGAACTCATCCGAGTCAGAGCGATCCCCATTATAACCAGCAGAAGGGACAGTACTGTCATCAACCTGGTGAAGGAGATTCTGCGAAAGACAAACAGAATGAGAGACTAAAAACTAAGCTAAAGAGTGGCAAAAGAGCTAAAGCCAACTCGGCGAGAAGTTAATTCGGAAAACTTACCCAGGGGACAGGCCTGACCCGGCTAAATGGTGGGCAACTCCAAGCCCAATCATCCGCCAAGTTCAATTTGAAGATTGAGCTTACTCGGCGGGCAATGGAGTCATGGGTGACTTCCTTGGTGGAATGCCGAGTGGGATCATGGGACCCGCTCATGAAGCACATCTTGTGGCTCCTGGCTTGGATGGGGCTTACCCGTCGTGAGATTAAGGTGCGTATGAGGTCAAAGTCGGCGAGATGAAAGTTCTCATCTGGCGACAGCAACCTTTCCAGGATAGCGTTTGCCTCGTTTACCGCATCGTCTTGGTCGCGCGGGTCAAGTTGCCAGTACTTCTTGTTGGGGACCTCGTCCGAGAAAGGGGGAAGCCGAATGTTGTCAGTGGACCCGTTGTTTTTGACATAGAAAAAGGTTCTATGCCATTTCTTGCAAGAATCGATACCAGCAACCCGAGGAAAGATGGAATCCCTCCTGGGCGTGATGCTGGCAGCGCCGCACCGAGTAGGTTTCTTCTCGGCACGGGGAACCTCGGGCTGGGGAACAACCTGAACTTTGAAGCGAAAGTACTTGGCCCACAAAGGAACTGTGGGCCAAATTCCAAGATAGGCCTCACAGGCAGATATGAAACAAGAAAGAGAGCCAATTGCATTGGCAGGAAGATGGTGGGTCTGCAGATGGAAGGTAGAAAGAAACGAGGAAAAGAAGGTGCTCACAGGAAGAGCAAAACCGCGTTCAAAGTGTGAAAGAAAAACCACCCGCTCGCCAGCTTGAGGGGTGGGGGAAATCTCACCGGTGGGGAGACGGCAATCCACTTGCAGTGGAATGCGTCTGGTGGAGCGGAGCCACTCCACCTCTTAGGTGGAGACCTCAGAGCCTTCCCAACCACCGCGCTCGCCGGAGGGAACCTCCTGTTCCTCAGCACCATCAGCGCCGTCACGAGCATCCATGGGATCGTCGGAGTCTGTCTCCTCCACGGAAAGGAGAGGCTTGGAACAATGAAGACCCGTGCTGGAATCAAAAGAGGACAGGGGCAATCGCAGCACTAAAGCAAGAGGGAGAAGGAACCGCAAAGGAGGCATTTCAATCTTGCAGGCGCGAGGAAGAAGAAAGGATAAGGAAACTAAACGGGCGTGGGGGAAGTGGAAACCCCCAACCGCTACTTAAGGGCAGTAAAAAACCCCGTAGTGGGATCTAACTATGCCGTGCGGCCAGCGTGTGGCCGTGTACCAGGCCGGGTGAGCCAGTCAGCGAGCGCCACGTAGCCAAAGATACACGAAAAATCCGGTGCCACGTGGAAGGACAAGAGGCGCAGACCGATGGGACTGCCATAGTGACGGGGAATAACTGCGCAGCCGTCACTATGCCGCCAGAACTTGGAACAAAAATTGAGGCAAGTAATCATGATTACTAGTTGTCAGTGACTGAAGTGCGCCGAAAATGACCCGGAATTGGCCAAAATAACTTGGCTTGAGGCAAGAATGAGCCAAGAAGTCAAAGAATTGACCCGAAATTGTCAGATTAACCCGGCAAGATGCAAAACAGAGATAGATAAAAGACAAAAACTAAGTTCCATTCACACAAACGGAACCTAGAGACGCCTAACAGCTTGAACTGCTAGACCTCACCAGCTTCGGGGCCTAATGTTGGGGGGGACCCCCGGTAGGGTCACGAGAGGGGAAACATAGCGCAGCTGGGTTGGCTCCGAGTAAAAAATGAACCAGGCCGGGTAAGAACGTCCGGGTAAGATAAGAAAGAAAGCCGAGATACAAACTATCTCGGCCTGTATAAGACAAAGTTGTAACCCTTGCAGGTACCAACGAGCCGAGGAAGGGCCGAGTCAAGAAGGACGTGTGGCACCTTTCGGAGTAAGGTTCGGGAAGGACCATGGTAAAGCATGGTCAAAAGAGAAGGGCGACGCCGGGATGACACAAAAGGAGCCGGGTGATGCCCAAAGCAAGCGCTGACGTACAAAGCAACTGCGTGACGCCAAAAAGAACAAGAAGCGGTGTACCAGAAGACCGTTAGCTGTCAAGCTTTATGGACCGGGCCTTTGGGCTTAAGGCAAGCCCATAACCAGGCCCATATTGTAGGGACCAAGATCCAAATAGTAAACCCTAGAACCCAAAGGGATATTAGCTAGCTAGCACTGCCTATATAAGGGAGAGCATAGCAGTAGTAGAAGGAGGTTGGACCAAGTAGAGAAGAGGTGTTGCGTACTCAAGACAATACAGCTCAAGGAGCACTTGTAATCTTTGGGGTATCAATCAAATTGTCAAGTGTGGAGAGTTCTTCTTGTTCTTCATGCATGGCTCGACCGTGCACCCCCTCCCCGGTGACCACAAGCACCCATTCGGCCCCCAACTTATGCCTACCCATGGCATCTGCCATGCCACCACCACGACACTCATGCATGCATATGAGTAAATAATAGTCAGTAAGCCTAGATGATTTATTTTTCCTTAGAGTTCGTGTATCATTTTCATGCCATAATGGAGCAGAGGCCACAGAACTGTGACTCAAAGTTTGCGTCTTGTGAATTTTTTTTGTAATGGAGCAGAGGCCACAAAATGCTATTGCCCAGGAATACATGCACACATCCCTGTTTTATGCCATAGTTCAACACAGTTAAGTAGGAAATTTATTTATTTTGAAACAAGAAAGTAGGCAATTGATCACCAAGGCTGGTCCATAGATTTTGGAGGCCCTAGGGCAATACGACACAAAAAGTCCACTCATTTAAAGTGGTAAAGTTTCACTGAGTAAGGGTGGGGGCAATGGCCCCTCTACTTTAGAAAATTACATAAACACGCCACCACTAGTAGATACCTGTGGCGTGTGGGTTCAACGCCACTAACTTCATTTTCCGAATGCCACTAATGAGCGTTTTCCTACCAGGGAACCCAAGGTCTAGCATCATCTAACAACACAATACTTCGTAAGAATGGAAACTAGATCACTGTAAGAAATACTTTGCCTAGTCATCAGCAGTATGACTTGTCACACGAGCGTAGTTATGACTATGGCGGTTCTCTCTCTCTCATCACTTGTCATTCTCAAAGTTGGAAGCTCCTTGCGGTGTGGCAGCATCTGAAACATGTCCATGCATGGGAATCGGAAGAAACCACCCGACCTTGATGTTTATGTCTTTTTGTTTCAAGCATATTGGCAACCACATGAGGTGGTAATCATGATACCACATCAGATCATCAGATTTGTACATTTGTAGTGATAGTATACAACATCAGCAGACGTTTGCTTTTCCATCTTGTATGTGTTGAACTGGGACTCAAAGTTTGCGTCTTGTGAAAGTTCTCTGTAATGGAGCAGAGGACACAGAATGCTATTGCCCAGGAATACATGCACACATCCCGGTTTTATGCCATAGTCAACATAGTTAAGTAGGAAATTTATTTATTTTGAAACAAGAAAGTAGGCAATTGATCACCAAGGGTGGTCAATAGATTTTGGAGGCCCTAGGGCAATACGACACAAAACATCCCCTCATTTAAACTTGCAAAGTTTCACTGAGTAATGGTAGAGAGCAATGTCCCCTCTACTTTAGAAAATTAGATAAACACACCACCACTAGTATCCACCTGTGGGGTGTGGGTTTAACGTCACTAGCTTCATTTTCCGAATGCCACTAATAAGTGTTTTCCTACCAAGGAACCCAAGATCTAGCATCATCTAATAACACAATACTTCATAAGAATGGAAAGTAGCTCACTGTAAGAAATATGTTGCCCAGTCATCAGCGGTATGACTTGTCACGCGAGCATAGTTATCACTATGGCGGTTCTCTCTCTCATCACTTGTCATTCTCAAAGCTAGAAGCTTTTTGCGGTGTGGCAGCATCCGAAACATGTCCATGCATGGGAATCGGAAGAAACCACCCGACCATGATGTTTATGTCTTTTTGTTTCAAGCATATTGGCAACCACGTGAGGTGGTAATCATGATACCACATCAGATCATCTGATTTGTACATTTGTAGTGATGGTATACAACATCATCAACGTCTGGTTTTCTATCTTGTATGTGTTAAACTGTGACTCAAAGTTTGCGTCTTGTGAAAGTTTTTTGTAATGGAGCAGAGGCCACAGAATGCTATTGCCCAGGAATACATGCACACATCCCTGTTTTATCCCATAGTTCAACACAGTTAAGTAGGAAATTTATTTATTTTGAAACAAGAAAGTAGGCAATTGATCACCAAGGCTGGTCCATAGATTTTGGAGGCCCTAGGGAAATACGACACAAAAAGTCCCCTCATTTAAACTTGCAAAGTTTCACTGAGTAAGGGTGGGGGGGAAATGGCCCCTCTACTTCAGAAAATTGTATAAACACGCCACCACTAATATCTACCTGTGGCGTGTGGGTTCAACGCCACTAGCTTCATTTTCCGAATGCCACTAATAAGCGTTTTCTTACCAGGGAACCCAAGATCTAGCATCATCTAATAACACAATACTTCGTAAGAATGGAAAGTACCTCACCGTAAGAAATATTTTGCCCAGTTATCAGCGGTATAACTTGTCACACGAGCGTAGTTATGACTATGGCGGTTCTGTTTCTAACCACTTGTCATTCTCAAAGTTGGAATCTCCTTGCGGTGTGGCAGCATCTGAAACATGTGCATGCATGGGAATGGGAAGAAATCACCTGAACTTTGATGTTTATGCCTTTTTTTTTCAAGCCTATTGGCAACCACGTGAGGTGGTAATCATGATACCACATCATATCGTCTGATTTGTGGATTTGTAGTGAATGTATACAACATCAGCAGACGTCTGATTTTATATCTTGTATTTGTTGAACTGGGATTCAAAGTTTGCGTATTATGGAAGTTTTCTATAATGGATCAGAGGCCACATAATGCATATTGCCCAGGAATACATGCACACATCCCTATTTTATGCCATAGTTCAACATAGTTAAGTAGGCAATTTATTTATTTTGAAACAAGAAAGTAGGCAATTGATCACCAAGCCTGGTCCATAGATTTTGGAGGCCCTAGGGCAATACAACACAAAAGGTCCCCTCATTTAAAGTGGCAAAGTTTCACTGAGTAAGGGTGGAAGTGGGAAATGGCCCCTCTACTTTAGAAAATTGCATAAACACGCCACCACTAGTATCTACCTATGGCATGTGGGTTCAACGCCACTAGCTTTATTTTCTGAATGCCACTAATAAGCGTTTTCCTACCAAGGAACCCAAGATCTAGCATCATCTAATAACACAATACTTCGTAAGAATGGAAAGTAGCTCACTGTAAGAAATATTTTGCCCAGTCATCAGCGGTATGACTTGTCACACGAGCATAGTTATGACTATGGCGGTTCCATCTCTCATCACTTTTTATTCTCAAAGTTGGATGCTCCTTGCGGTGTGGCAGCATCCGAAACATGTACATGCATGGGAATGGGAAGAAACCACCCGACCTTTGATGTTTATGTTTTTTTTTCAAGCATATTGGCAACCACGTGAGGTGGTAATCATGATACCACATCAGATCATCTGATTTGTAGATTTGTAGTGATGGTATACAAAATCGGCAGACTTCTAGTTTTATATCTTGTATGTGTTGAACTGTGACTCAAAGTTTGCGTCTTGTGGAAGTTCTCTGTAATGGAGCAGAGGCCACATAATGCTATTGCCCAGGAATACATGCACGCATCCCTATTTTATGCCATAGTTCAACACAGTTAAGTAGGCAATTTATTTATTTTAAAACAAGAAAGTAGGCAATTGATCACCAAGGCTGGTCCATAGAGTTTGGAGGCCCTAGGGCAATACGACACAAAAAGTCCCCTCACTTAAAGTGGCAAAGTTTCACTGAGTAAGGGTAGGAGGGGGGCAATGGCCCCTCTACTTTAGAAAATTGCACAAACACGCCACCACTAGTATCTACCTATGGCGTGTGGGTTCAACGCCACTAGCTTTATTTACCGAATGCCACTAATAAGCGTTTTCCTACCAGGGCACCCAAGATCTAGCATCATCTAATAAAACAATACTTCGTAAGAATGGAAAGTATCTCACTGTAAGAAATACTTTGCCTAGTCATCAGCAGTATGACTTGTCACACGAGCGTAGTTATGACTATGGCGGTTCTTTCTCTCATCACTTGTCATTCTCAAAGTTTAAAGCTCCTTGCGGTGTGGCAGCATCTGAAACATATACATGCATGGGAATTGGAAGAAATCAACCGACCTTTGATTTTTATGTCTTTTTTTCAAGCATATTGGCAACCACGTGAGGTGGTAATCATGATACCACATCATATCATCTGATTTGTAGATTTGTAGTGATGTTATACAACATCAGCATCCGTCTGGTTTTATATCTTGTATGTGTTGAACAGTGATTCAAAGTTTGCGTCTTGTGGAAGTTCTCTATAATGGAGCAGAGGCCACATAATGCATATTGCCCAAGAATACATGCACACATCCCTGTTTTATGCCATAGTTCAATATAGTTAAGTAGGCAATTTATTTATTTTGAAACAACAAAATAGGCAATTGATCACCAAGGCTAGTCCATAGATTTTGGAGGCCCTAGGGCAATACGACACAAAAATTCCCCTCATTTAAAGTGGCAAAGTTTCACGGAGTAAGGGTGGGGGAGGCAATGGCCCCTCTACTTTAGAAAATTGAATAAACACGCCACCACTAGTATCTACCTGTGGAGTGTGGGTTCAACGCCACTAACTTCATTTTCCGAATACCACTAATGAGCGTTTTCCTACCAGGGAACCCAAGATCTAGCATCATCTAATAACACAATACATCATAACAATGGAAAGTAGCTCACTTTAAGAAATGTTTTGCCTAGTCATCAGCGGTATGACTTGTCACACGAGCGTAGTTATGACTATGACGGTTCTGTCTCTTATCACTTGATATTCTCAAAGTTGGAAGCTCCTTGCGATGTGGTAGCATCCGAAACATGTCCATGGGGAATGGGAAGAAACCACCCGACCTTGATGTTTATGTCTTTTTGTTTCAAGCATATTGGCAACCACGTGAGGTGGTAATCGTGATACCACATCAGATCATCCGATTTGTAGTGCTGGTATACAACATCAGTAGACGTCTGGTTTGCTATCTTGTATGTATTGGACTGTGACTCAAAGTTTGCGTCTTGTGGAAGTTCTCTGTAATGGAGAAGAGGCCACAAAATGCTTTTGCCGAGGAATACATGCACACATCCCTGTTTTATGCCATGGTTCAACACAGTTAAGTAGGCAATTTATTTATTTTGAAACATGAAAGTAGGCAATTGATCACCAAGGCCAGTCCATTGATTTTGAAGGCCCTAGGGCAATACGACACAAAAGTCCCCTCATTTAAAGTGGCAAAGTTTTACTGAGTAAGGGTAGGGGGTAATGGCCCCTCTACTTTAGAAAATTGCATAAACACGCCACCACTAGTATCTACCTGTGGTGTGTGGGTTCAACGCCACTAGCTTCATTTTACGAATGCCACTAATAAGCGTTTTCCGACCAGGGAACCCAAGATCTAGCATCATCTAATATCACAATACTTCATAAGAATGGAAAGTAGCTCACTGTAAGAAATATTTTGCCAAATCATCAGCAGTATGACTTGTCAAACGAGCGTAGTTATGACTATGGCGGTTCTGTCTCTCATCACTTGTTATTCTCAAAGATGGAAGCTCCTTGCAGTGTGGCAGCATCTGAAAAATGTACATGCATGGGAATGGGAAGAAACCAACCGACCTTTAATGTTTATGTCTTTTTTTCAAGCATATTGGCAACCACGTGAGGTGGTAATTTTGATACCACATCAAATTATCTGATTTGTAGATTTGTAGTGATGGTATACAACATCAGCAGACGTCTGGTTTTAGATCTTGTATGTGTTGAATTGTGATTCAAAGTTTTTGTATTGTGGAAGTTCTCTATAATGGAGCATAGGCCACAGAATGCGATTGACCAGGAATACATGCACACATCCCTGTTTTATGCCATAGTTCAACATAGTTAAGTAGGCAATTTATTTATTTTGAAACAAGAAACTAGGCAATTGATCACCAAGGATTTTGGAGGCCCTAGGGCAATACGACACAAAAGTCCCCTCATTTAAAGTGGCAAAGTTTCACTGAGTAAGGGTGGGGGGGGGGCAATGGCCCCTCTACTTTAGAAAATTGCATAAAAACGCCACCACTAATATCTACGTGTGGCATGTGGGTTCAACGCCACTAAATTCATTTTCTAAATGCCACTAATGAGCGTTTTCCAAATAGGGAACCCAAGATCTAGCATCATCTAATAACACAATACTTTGTAAGAATGGAAAGCAGCTCACTGTAAGAAATGTTTTGCCCAGTCATCAGCGGTATGACTTGTCACACGAGCGTAGTTATGCCTATGGTGGTTCTGTCTCTCATAACTTGTCATTCTCAAAGTTGGAAAATCCTTGCAATGTGACAGCATCCAAAACATGTCCATGCATGGGAATGGGAAGAAACCACCCGACCTTGATGTTTATGTCTTTTTGTTTCAAGCATATTGGAAACCAGTGAGGTGGTAATCGTGATACCACATCAGATCATCTGATTTGTAGATTTGTAGTGCTGGTATACAACATCAGTAGACGTCTGGTTTGCTATCTTGTATGTGTTGAGCTGTGACTCAAAGTTTGCGTCTTGTGGAAGTTCTCTGTAATGTAGCAGAGGCCACATAATGCTATTGCCCAGGAATACATGCACACATCCTTGTTTTATGCCATCGTTCAACACAGTTAAGTAGGAAATTTATTTATTTTGACACAAGAAAGTAGGCAATTGATCACCAAGGCTGGTCCATAGATTTTGGAGTTCCTAGGGCAATACGACACAAAACGTCCCCTCATTTAAAGTGGCAAAGTTTCACTGAGTAAAGGTGCGGGCAATGGCCCCTCTACTTTAGAAAATTGCATAAAACGCCACCACAGTTAAGTAGTCAATTTATTTATTTTGAAACAAGAAAGTGGGCAATTTATCATCAAGGCTGGTCCATAGATTTTGGAGGCCCTAGGGAAATATGACACAAAAGTCCCCTCATTTAAAGTGGCAAAGTTTCACTGAGTAAGGGTGGGGGGGCAATTCGAAAATTGCATAAACATATTTTTATGCTAATTTTTTAGTATTACTCAAATATTAAGCATAATTTGTGTTCTTAGGCCTCTAAACAATGAAATAATCCATATACCTAATAGACCACTCATCTTTGGAATCTCGGTGAAGACATTCAAAACTACTTATTTCTATTAATCGAGCAAACTCTTTACCATGATACTTATTCCTATTTATTTCTCCTTGTGTAATGTGTACACGTGTATATACATATGTACCTCTAGAATTAATAACAGAACAAAATTATGAAAGTAATAAATTCATATGCATGTGAAAAAATGAGTACAAGTATACACATATTAGACATTGTATTAATGAGAGGATGAAATAGTCTCTACAACATGGATGATGGGGACAAGTACTGTCATTGGGAATCTAAGGAAAGCTCCTTGTGGACTAATATTTTTTTTTTTGAAATGGGCACATTTATTAATCAAATATTGATTCTTACACCCGGCCTCTGCATAACTAAGATGCACACAGCCACACGAAAGACAAACTAAGACAATAATGAAAAAAGCATTACAAAAAGGCACTAAATTAAAGCCTGGAAACTAAGATAGCTCAATCCTCAGATCACGCGGCCATCCATGTCGTGAGAAAATATTCCTCGCCGTGTCCTCCAATCGCGTACATCCGTCCAGAAATACGTCCCGAAACTCCATGCGTTGGAGAATATTCCATGATCGAAGGATAGCCATGGCTCGATAAATAACCTGCAGAGGGGAAGACACAATGTTATTAAAAATCTTGTCATTTCTACAAAGCCATAGCGACCATATAATGGAAAGCGCTCCCACCCTAAACAAGGTTCTGTACTTATCAACAATTCCATGTAACCAATTACCAAAAACATTGGTTACTGAACGTGGGGGAGATAAGCCAGAAGATATTTGGATGAATGACCATATAGACCGAGCAAATTTGAAGTGAAAGAATAAGTGTCGAATTGTCTCATCTTGATGACAAAAAACACATTGTGTACTTCCATGCCAATTCCTCTTTACAAGATTATCCTTTGTTAGAATTACCCCTTTCCGTAGATACCATGCAAATATCTTCGTCTTAAGGGGTATTTTCATTTTCCAAATTTTACTATTATCATCGACTAGGAAATCAGGTTGGACCAAAGCTTTATATAATGAACCAACGGAAAATTTACCACTTTCCAGTAATTTCCATTTGAACACATCAACACCGTCCGACAATTGTATCCTGGATAACCGTAATAGGAGATTGTTCCAAGATAATAGTCTAGGACCGATGAGACTTCTTCTGAAAGACATATTAGGAGGATAGTCCTCCATCACTGTGGAGATTGTATCTCCTTTATGTCTAACAATTGAATATAGAGCTGGGTACTGTTCGCGAAGAGTAGATTGGCCTAGCCATTTATCTTCCCAAAACCTAATTTGCGATCCATCCTTAATCTCAAAAGCACCAAAACGAAAGAAATGTTTCTTGGTGGCCATAAGACCTGCCCAAAAATGTGAATCTCCGGGTTTCCATACCACTTGAGACACAGCTTTGGAGCCCACATATTTCCTCCATAACATGGTTTGCCAAACGCCTTCCTCAGTAAGTAGTTTAAAAAGCCATTTGCCCAGAAGCGCGGTGTTTTTGACTTGCAAATCGTGTATGCCTAGTCCACCAAACTCCTTCGGCCGGCAAACCACATTCCATCTGGTCAGACGATATTTCTTTTTCTCACTATCCCCTTGCCAAAAGAATCTTGAACGGAAATAATCCACTTTGTTCAAAACCCCTTTTGGCATTTGGAAAAACGAGATCATATACAGTACCATATTAGTAAGAACTGAATTTAGAAGTACTAGTCTTCCCCCAAGAGATAACAATTTTCCTTTCCAACTATTAAGACGTTTTTGTATCCTTTCCTCAACGAGCTTCCATTCAGCAATTGTGAGACGCCGATAATGAATCGGTATTTCCAAATAATTGATTGGAAACTGACCCAGACCACAGCCGAAAAGTTCAGCATATATGTGGGCCTCGTTTTGGGCCTCGCCAAAACAATACAAATCGCTTTTATGGAAATTTATTTTAAGCCCAGATAAGAGCTCGAATGCTGATAATATTAATTTCAGATTCTTAGCTTTCTCCAGATCATGTTCCATAAAAAGAATTGTATCGTCAGCGTATTGAAGAATAGAAAGTCCACCATCAACGAGATGTGGAACTACACCTTCAATTTGGCCGTCAGCCTTTGCTCTCTCAATAAGGATAGCCAACATATCAGCCACTATGTTAAATAGTAAAGGCGATAGTGGATCCCCTTGTCTCAGTCCTTTCTTGGTCTGAAAGTATTTGCCAGTATCATCATTTACTTTAATGGCAACACTACCCCCAGACACAAAAGACTGAATCAAAGCACGCCACTCCTCAGAAAAACCTTTCATACGGAGTGTTTGCTGGAGGAAAGACCAGTTAACTTTGTCATAAGCCTTCTCAAAGTCAATCTTGAACAGTACACCATTTAATTTTTTTGAGTGTAGTTCATGAATTGTTTCATGCAGAATCACAACCCCATCTAGGATATTTCTTCCTTGCATGAACGCAGTTTGAGACGGGCTAACAACATTGTCAGCAACCGAATTTAGTCTAATTGTAGCAACTTTAGTGAAAATTTTAAAGCTAACATTAAGCAAGAAGATTGGACGGTACTGTTGTATCCGTTCTGCATTATTAACCTTAGGCAGTAAAATTATGTTACCAAAGTTGAGTCTAAAGAGATCCAATTGTCCAACCTGTAAAAACCCAAACAAATTCATCAGGTCCTCCTTGATAACGTCCCAGAATTTTTGGTAAAATTCCGCTGGGAATCCATCAGGACCTGGTGCTTTGTTATGTTCCATTTGGAAAACCGCTTTCTTGACCTCTTCCTCGGAATATGAGGCAGATAGAAAACTATTTTCTTCATCCGAAACCTGGGGAATATCGGACGTTTGGGACTCATCAAGAGAAAAAGAATTCTCCACTGTTGCCCCAAACAAGGATTTATAATACGTAGTAATATATGACTTCAGATGTTCTTGTCCCTCAATCATACCTTCATCCTGAATCAGAGAGTGAATAAGTTTCTTCTTATGCCTGCCATTGGCAACTGCATGGAAGTATCTAGTATTCGCATCTCCTTCCAGAATGAATTTAGCTTTAGAGCGTTGGTACCATTTGAGTTCCTCTTCGCGAAGAAGTCGGGCTATCTCTGCATTCGATTGACTTTTAAGCTCAATTTCTTGTGCAGTTAATGGCCTTACCTCCGCGGAATCCTCTAATTCATCTATTATAAGTGTTAGGCGTAATTTTTCTTTTTTTAGGATACCCGCTGTATGCCTGGCCCAACCCCGAAGGAACTTGCGTAAAGTACGCATTTTGTTATTCCATCGTAGGATAGGCGTTTGGCCATGTACCGGTTTCTCCCAATTAGCCTTAACCATCTCATAAAAACCATCACAAATCATCCAATCGAGTTCAAATTTAAACTCATTTGTAGACTTCCGTGGCGGTAGTCCAAACGAAAGAAGTAAAGGGGCATGATCCGATAAAGCCTCAATACGCTCTAGAGCCCGAACAGTTACCATAGGGAATTTTTGTTCCCAATCAGTATCCATAAGCACTCTATCTAGTTTTTCGTATGTTGGCTCCGGAAGACTATTAGCCCATGTGAATTGCCTTCCTAACATTGTAACCTCTCTCAAATCCATACTGTCAATGACAGCATTGAACAGAAAAGGCCAATGTTCATCGAACCGGCCCCGACTTTTCTCATGAGGAAATCTGAGAAAATTAAAATCCCCTCCTATAAGAATAGGATAAGGATTGTCCTTTGACAAATTCACAAGCTCACGTAAAAAGTCAGCCTTATAAACATCCTGAGCGGCCCCGTATACAGCGACTAAAGACCATATGAAGTTGTCAGCCTTGTTACGGATATGGATTTTTATAAAAAAATCTCCCACCGAACTAGCTAAAACTTCCATAGTCTCATCTCGCACGCCTAACAGGATCCCCCCGGATCGACCACGCGGCGGACGTGATATCCACGTAAAGTCCACTCCACCAGAAAGGCGATTGAGTAGAGTTTGCGAAAAATCCCGTCTACCAGTCTCAGAAATACCCAGAAAATCCAAATTATAATCCCTCACGCAGTCAGCAAAGAATAAATGTTTAGCCAAGTCCCGAAGACCTCTGCTGTTTGAAAACATTCCATTCATTGAGAAACTATAGGAGATTTGGATACACGGGATCTCTTACGCAGCCGCTGGCTCTTCGATTTTCGACCAGAAGCTTTCAGCTCATACATAGAAGCAAGCCCAGTCTCATCAAAGTCCACTTCCGACACTTCACCGACTAAGTGAGAGAGGAGTTGACCATCTATTGTGGCATGCAACTCCTCCTCCTCCTCAGTTAGTAAAGCATCAGGAAAAGCACTGACCTTAGGAGTAACCGTTAGACGGTCAACCTCCATATGTCTCAAAACATTAGAAGAAAAAGATACATCCTGTACAGAGCTACCCAAACTAATGCCAACGTTGGCTAGTTTAGAAGAAATAACAGGAGTAGAAAATGACAAAAAAGACTTCGAATTACTCTTTATACCTGGCGAATCCAAGTTCCTCTCCGCCTTACGCCGCATGGCCTTGAGCATGGAGTCCTCATTAGTCACGGACGCCCCAGAGGCATCGACTCCATGACGCATGCTCCGGCTGAATGTAGTACCACTCCCCTGCACAGGCGAAGCGTCCCCTGGAGACCGAGGCACCCCAGACCCCTCCTGGGTCCGGTCGTCCCCATCGACCACCGAGGTCACCTGCCCCACCAACGTAGGCGAGACGTCCCGAGGGTCCAACCCCACCTGGGTCGGACCAAGCGAAGCCATACCCTGAAGCTGGTGACAAGCGTCGCGGTCAGCCGACCCCTCCTGGGCCAGCTTCCGCAAACACACCGAAGGAACAACCTCCTCAAGTACAGGAGTGGAAACAGGAATAGATCTGCCCAAAATATGCGTTCTGGACCTCGCAGGTGCTGAGCAAGCTCGCAAGACCGGGATGGAAGCAGAACGAAGAGCCTCCTGTAACTGAGCCGGTGAAACGCGGGGTGCTGAAGTAGAACCCTTCCCACGAAGAGGAGAATCCAAAGGAAGAGCATCTAGTAGTTGTCGTCCCCGCGGAGTCACCGGATTAGCATTAAAGGGGGTGACAGCAAATGCCCTCTGCACCCCGTGACTGGAAGATGCAGGCCCTGAAGTACCCTGCACATCGGAGGAAGATCCAGTACCTCCGCCCCCTCCCTGAGTGGCAGCAGAAGCCTCTGAAGTATCCATAGCATCCTCAAACTGCTTCCCATTGGCATCATCATCCGCATCATCATCTCCTTTTCTCCACAAGAAAGGAACAAACTCTGGTTCCGGAATATAACCCTCAGGTTCAATCCGAAAACGAAACTCAAATACCTTGTGTTTAACCACAGCATCTGACACAATAAAGTGACCAAGGGCGTCCTTCTCCTTGAGAAAGATCTTCGTGTCAAACATCTCCACGAGTATACGGACTACCCCCCGCTTCCGCAGACTGAATAAATCAACATCAAGAGTGTTCCCCATGAGTCCTCCAACTGCCCACAAGCCCTGAAAGGATCCCAGAATATGGGGTACCCCCTCCACATGTAACCAAACCTGCTGCATCTCAAGCTTATGTGGCACCTCCTCCATCCTGTATACCGAGAAGGTCAGCTGGGCGGTACTAAGTGGAACTGTCATCAGGATTCCATCGACCCTGTCCAAATCCTCAAACGTCGGGAAGCTCACTAAGAAGGCAGAATCACCATGAGGCACCGCCTCCCACTTCCACTGAACATGCACCTGACATCGCTTGGCGATCTGCCTCTGAACAACCTCTGCTGAAACCATCGGTCCAGAAACACGTACCAGAGCAATCGGAGTCTGACTGCGCTCAAGATGATCCCGAGTCACTGCATCCGGAATCTGGGTGAACAACGTCTGGTCACTGCCAATACCCGCCATATACGGAGTCAAGCGCGGCTGCTTCAGCACCGGGCACCTCAATGTGGGATGTGCAACGGAATCACAAATATAGCAATAATGAATGACCTTACAATCCTTGGTCGCATGAGTATTGACCGCACACTTCCAACAACGAACAAATTTTTTATTCTTCTTACCGACATCAGCCACTGCCGTACCCTCAGAACTTGGTGCAGTGACAACCGGTGGCTGACTCAGCTGATGCTCCTGCGGAATGATCTGCTGCGGAAGAGGAGGTACAAAACACCCAGGCACCTGCATCTGTGGAACCCCATACTGCTGGAAACCCTGTTGCTGAAGATGAAAATGCTGATCCGACTGTGCATTCAAAACATGTTGCTGAATCCCACTAGCTTGTGGCTGCTGTGACTGCTTTTTATTCTTCTTTCTCTTAGGAACAGTAGAAGCCGCAACGCCCGCTCCCACAGAAAATTGTTGCGGGGGTTGCGACGGAACCACCGCCGCCTGATTACCATTGTGGCCCCCATGGATCGGAGGGGCAGACGTAGTCCCCTGGAAAAAAGCGGCAGACGGCTGACCGACAAACGGGGTCGACGACCCATGATAAGGACGCTGCAAAGGCTGATGCGGGATAGCTTGCATCGCATTGAAATAAGCCATCGGAGGCCTGAACTGAACTCCCGGAGGGAACTGCGGATGACCTGAGTTAGGCTGGTACGTCCCGACAGAAGCTTGCATATTTCCCTGTCCGGCCGCGGCATGCTGTATCGGAGTAGCCGATACCGTCGTCGTAGGCTTCAGCGCAGCAGCAGTAGCTGCCCCAACGACCGGCACAGGAGCGGCGTGATGCGCAGGCACAGAGGGCGGCCCCCTAGGGTTTGCCCCATTGCCTCTACCCGCCATCGCTGGAGTGGAGAGCACCGAGGCAAACGACCTCTCGGAGATGTTCTGGGGCAGCGCTGGGACCGAGGCCGTCGACCGCGGAGCGGGTTTGGTCGATGAAGACGGCGACCTGGCGGAAGATCTGGGTGTCGGGGGCGACTTGGCGAAAGAGCTGGGCGACGGGGAAGCTAACAGAGCGTTTTCTGGCGTCGTGGGAGAAGCCTGGTACCGATACCAGGACCGAAACCGGTTCCCAATCTTTGTCCAGGAAAAAAACTGCACCGTCCCGATCAAGTCCGGAACCACCCCACTGGCCACGTCCAACCTCCCGCGATCAAAGGGCGCCCGCTTGGAATCCGGATCGACCGCCGAGACCCGCCGCCCCCGAGCGAACGCCTCCGCCGCGAGCTGAGCAAAAATCGGAGGATCAGAACGTCGACGAGGAGGCAAAGGACCTCGCCAGGGCTTGATCTTACCCCTGGACAATCTCATTCCCGACGAAGAAACAAGCCCTCCGTGGCTTCCAGGCGAGGACGACCTGCGCCGCAGAACAGCGCACTCCGGCGATGGAACGTCGCACGCCGGCGACGACGATCTTCTCTCCCAGAACCGAGACGCTGGGGTAGGGAATCCAATCTCCTCCCAGAATTCCTGCTTGAGTTGATCATCTGTCTTCCGCCGTCGTCGCGACACCGTCTTCCATCCGAGCTCCCCAGATTCATCCTCCAGCGCCTCCAGGGCCTCACGTATTGTCCCTGCCGGTTGAACGGACTCATCCGCGTCGGAATCAGACCCGAGGCAGAGAAACCTCGACCCAGACGCCCCTGGCGAGGTCGACGGCGGCGAAAGGCCGCCAGGTGCCAGGGTGAGACGTCGCCGTGAGCCTCTCATCTCCTCTCTCGTCCTCCCGTGTATTTCCATGATTCAGCAACAATGGCTCTGGCTGCCTGGAGAAGCAAGAACAGTTATATGATTGAGTCATTAGTCTGCACTAATGAATACTCACAACGTTGTAGAGGCACATCAGGGCCGTTGTTGTTGTGCACATTTGGAGAGGCCACAAACATTATCGCATCGAGAAAAAATATTCAAAAATGATGGAGTATTTTTCTAGGAGGATGTTGATGTTGTTTCCCGTGATCGAAACTGAATGTTGTATCTCTATGAATTTCTTAAATAGAACCGTCGCTTCCCCTTTTCAATTAAATTTTTTGGAGTACCTTTTATGAAAAGAGAATTCAAAGTAAAGACATACTAGGCTCTCTTGGGCCATCTATATTTTTTAAAATTATTTCACCATGTTGGGACTCACCAAGGTAGCCGTTAAGCGGGGCAGGGGATTCCTATTTGACGTTCTTTATCGGAGTTAACATCTCTCCGCATATTCTTTCTTCTTCTTGGGCCCAGCAGCGCTCCTATATAAAGCTTAATGCATTCTCGACCGAAGATACCTCTGAAGCGTGTTACTAATGTGCCGGATCTTGCGCAACCCATAACATCATCAACTTTTTTACACCGTTTAATTTTTCCTTCTTCTTACACGGTACATAATAGATTGTCCATGAGATTTAAGAATTTGTTCATTTTAAAATTTGAAAAATGTTCAGATTTGAAAAATCTGGGATTTTGAAAAATGTTCAGATTTATAAAATGGTAAAATTTGAAAATTTCTAGATTTTAAAAATATTCATATTTGAAAATATATATATTAAAAATAGATTTTATTTTTTTCATATTTAGAAATATTCCTACTTGAAAAAGTTTAAATTTAAAAATGTTGAAATTAAAAATTTGCAGTGACACAACACACCAGCTACGTTGTAGTACACAAGTCATACTGATGACATTTTGTTCCATGAGTATTACATCCAACGGAGTAGTAAAACAAAAACATGGCAGGTCCAAGACCCGACTATAATATTCATAGGACAGATCTTTACAAAATATCTTCGAAACTTTCATGACACAATGAGTTTGTCGGGTAAATTAAGGTTCAAAACAAAATCCATAAAGAGAAACTAGTAGACTCGTCTAGTACTAGATCTATACCTCAAAGTCTATCCCTATAACTTAGATCTGACTATTACTTCATTAATAATGTCCTAATGGAATGGTTCCTATTATGGGAAATTGGTTTACGTCTATATTTCATTTGTTATCCACTATCACTAATTGTAGTATCCAATTGTATTATCTCTGTTTGACTAGCTTCAGCTTCTTGTTAGGGTCCTCTTACGTCTCGTAGTTACGTGTTTGCAGTCCTTACATTGTCTTCATAACCTAAGAAAGAGGTTTGAGAAGATAGATTGGGTACATCTATACTTAAAAAGTTTTACTAGGTGGGTGTTTGATGCACTATCAACAGCCGTGGATAACAATCCTAGGCGTATGCAAGTTTTCAAAAATGGGATTTTAGAAAATGTAAGTTTTATTTCAGAAAATTATGTTTGTTAGCCTTCACAAGGTTGTTAGAACTTCATGGAGTTCCTTTCTATGTTGCCAAATCGTAGTTCCTTCTTGAAACAGAGAGTAACATTTCACATTTAATAGATTCCACAGAGGTGCGTTACTTTCCCATAAACTCATTTAGCCTTGTTACACAATTAAAACATGCACATAGAAATTCCCATTTAGACTTCCTTGGTCTGAGGCCCAGTCTAAAGACTCACCAATCACTGTCTTTCAGCACTTTGCAATACACCTATTGCAATAAACCCGGTTAGCAACCGCCATTCAATTGCACATATTCTAAGACACTAAAGTCGTCATCCTTCCGTACAGGATAGAAAAGTTACGGGCTCCCAGCCATTGTCATTTCTCGCAACGAATACAATCTTACCTAATAATCTAAGAATGTACATAACGGAGAATATCCGGCTGCCTTACTTGTCCCATACCAAGATCTGTCGTCGGCGTTGTCTATATGGCATCTTGGAATGACTGGCTATAGTTGTTGTTTAATCCTAAACTTTCTTTACTCGATCCCATGTAATCTTTTCCCATAATGGTTCCCATCATGGTTTCTGTTGACCATCACATCTCATTTATTTCATTTATAAATAGTATTTTTCTTTTGAATACAGGTAATAATGTAATACTCCCTAGGAGAAGGGTTGTGCTTGAGTGATCCCTAGAAGATTACTGTGTCGAATGTGTCAGGAGGACATGTATTAGGAACATGAGTCTACCCTGGCAGCCATTACACCCAAGCGGAGGTGGAGGCCTTCAGAGGTATATCGGTGCCACCTTCTCTCTATTTTAGCAACCGCATTAAGACGCATCCCAATGCTTGATGCAACACAAATGGAGCATGCTCAGCAGGTTGCCAGGTCCAAGGACTTGGGATCCACCTCAGGTACTTTACCTTTTTTCAAAATTTTCATTGCGCTCTATTCCATATGATGTTATTTTAGCTAGAGAAAATTCTTTGGGGGTTTTGTTATATCTTCCTCCTACATATACTTATAAATCCCTTGTTTGCATCAAAGAAATGATAATGCGCATACTCTGATCATGTTAAAAAAATTAAGAGAATGCTCTTTTATAATCAAAGAACCTTTCTTTGGATCTTGGAGAAAATGAGAAACACGACCTAGAGGATCATGAGGATCTTATTATCCAAGACATGAAAGTTTCTACAACTCGTAGAAAGAAAGAGAGAGTGACACCAACTTCAGTTCATCGGAGTGTATGAAATCAACAAAAACACATAATTTTTTAATGAGAGTGATATTTTGGAATAGTGATGGTTTTGGGGACTTGGCAAAGCATATCTTCATTCGATAAACAATTACAGAACATAAGTTGGACTTCTTCGCTATCTTGGAGATCGTAAGATCTAGTTTTTCCACTTCTTTTTTGAATCATTTAGCTGGGATGTGATTTTCAATGGCATTGTTTACCTAACATTGGAAGGTCTGGAGGGATGTTGATTGACATCAATGCAGCTTCCTTCCACGTTCAGAATATCATACTAGGTGATCAATGTGTTAAGTTATGTGTTTCGTATAGAGCTAATAACTTTAAGTGGGTTTTGGTTTTTGTTTATGGAGCAGCTCAAGATAATCAGAAATCGGAATTCTTAGCTAAACTAGGTAGGATTTGTGAGGATGAGCCTCTCCCTATGCTAGTTGACAGTGATTTTAATATAATTGTAAGACATGATAAAAAAATAATGATAATTTTAATGCCTATTGGACTTTTATTTTTAATACGATCATTGAGAGCCTTGACTTGAGAGAAATAATTCTATCAGAAAGGGAATTTACGTGGGTGAATCATAGAGATACGCAAATGTATGAGAAACTCAATAGGATTTTGGTGAGTGTCAAATGGGAACAAAAATTTCCTTTGGTTTCTGTCGAGGTATTTTACGAAGGTAGATTTATGTGCGGAGGGGTCATGCTCGGAGATCGGGATGATAGCACACTAAGACAGCGATTCATACATGTTTTGGCCCTGGACGAACAATGCCTGGTAAAAACCCTACTTCATGTTTGTGATGGATGGGATTATCATAGTGTGCTCGGATGAAATCGAGATACGGCTCGATATAACCTATGGTGGTTGGTGGTACAAGACGATCTAAGGGATTATTAGAAATCAGATGCCCGTCCAATCAAAGGGATCAGATGGGAGTTCTAGGTTATGTGTCATGTGTCCTCCAACATTTGGCGTCCCTGCCCCTCTTATATACACGATCGGGGCAAGGGTTACAAGATTGTCGAGACGATTTACAAGTGGAGGCGCCTACGTGATATCCTAATAACAATATTAGATATAATCATGATGACATAATCATAATATTCCGCGGAATCCATTTGGCGATACACCCTAGCTTGGCTATTGTGGCGCCCCGCAAAAACCACTACTAGAAAATCGCGTTATTTTTTTGTGCATTGCATCATCATGACCGCATGCTCATGTCATCATGCCACATTGCATTTGAGCATCGTCATCATCATGCATTTGTTTGTCTGAAACTATTTCCGAAAAGCATATTTTGTTTTCTAAATACCCCGCCTTTATTCAAACACAAAACCCGGGTCTCCGGAATATTTTGTTTCGTCTACCCACGGTTTGCAAAAGCCCCGTTTTAAATAAATAAAAATTTTAATTGTTTTTAGGATGCAGCCAGCCAGGCCCGAAAGCCTAGCCGGCCACCTCCAGATAAAATCCTATCTAAACCAGAGCTACCCCAAACCTTTTCCTACCTAATTCTAGTCTACCCAGCCCCTTTGTGGCATCCCGCAAAACCACTGCTAGAAAATCGTGTTGTTTTTGTGCACTGCATCATCATGACCGCGTGCTCATGTCATCATGCCACATTGCATTTGAGCATCATCACCATCATGCATATTAATTTGCCTAAAAACTATTTGCGAAAGACAATCGTTTTCTAAAATTTACCTCCTTCTATTTCAAATTAAACCCCCGGACGCTTCCGGATACTTTTGTTTGTCTAAAATCTATTTATACAAGCTTATTGCAAAAGTTAAATAAAAATTATATTATTTTTGGTGGGGCAGTCGAACGGGCCGAATGACCCGAACGACCACCCCAGAAAAATACAAACGGTCCACCCATAAACCCTTTTACACCCAGTCCTAGTCTAACCACCCCCAGCCACATCACCTCGACCACTCAGATCGTGCCACCTCACCTCCTCCCTCTCCCTTACCCACTCACACGCCGCCACGTCACTCAACCTCCTCTCTCTCCTCTCAACCCTCCCTCACCCCACTCTCTCACCACACAGCCACACGCCACGCACGCAGCCCCCTGGCCCCTGGGACCCACCCGCACCGACGCAGCCGCCCCCCCACACCCGACGCGCTCCTCTTCCCCCCGTGGCTCCTCTCCCTGGCAGGGCCTCGCCGGAGCCGCCCTCCTCCGTCCTCCTCTCTCCCCCGTTCCACCCAGCGCGCCGCCAGGCCTCATCGCCACCGCCCGCTCTCCCACCAACCCCGCCGCACGCTCTCTGCCGCCGCTCTGCCTCGCGCTCGCCCCTCCCTCACCGGCGTCTGCCCCCGCCAACCGCCGGTCCGCCGCGTGCCCCAGAGCCGCACCGCGGCCCCCCTCGTCGCCCTGCAGCGCCGCCCGTCCGGCTCCACCGCCCGCCGCTCCGCGCGCCCCGCGGCCCCCGCGCCCGCCCGCCTCCGTCCGCGAGCTCCGGCGCGCGCGCGCCCGCCGCCGCCCCTCTGGCCGGAGCCCGCGCCCGCGCTCGCCCCGGCACAAGCCATCCCCGCCGCGCCCGCCGCCGCCGCGACCACCCCCGCGCTGGCCCGCATCTCCGCCCCGTGGCCTCCTCCACCCGGTCCCGAGCTCGTCGCCGCCGCGTCCGCAAGTCCCTGGCCGCCGTCGCGCTCGTCGGCCCTCCGGTGCCCGCTGGCCCGCGACGAAGCCGCCAAGATCCTCGTCGCCGGTTCGTCAGTGCCACCACCTCGCCTTCTGGACGCCGGCGTTCCCGACGCCTCTGCCTCCGCATGTCCGTGCCCTGCCCCCTGCTGGCTGCAAGACCACCTCCTCGGGGATCTCCTGGGATGCTGCCTCGCTCGCAGGTCCACGGAGGCCAGATTCCTTCGACGCCATCAAGTCCCCGTACCCCGAAGGTGCTCGAAGAATCGCGGACAAGAACCCCCTCTCGGGCCATCAAGCACTCCTACTTGGACCTGGGACCGATCGTCGGATTAGAAGGCGCCAAGTGTGCCGGCATGGATCCTCAGGATCTCCGTCGTGGAACCGAAGCCGAGAACCCCGTCAAAACACCAAGACCCGTGGAATTTGCCAAGTCCTTCCTCTCAGAACCAAAGGACGCCAAGACCCGCGGTACCGGAAGGGCGACACCAGACCGAAGCATCAAGGCTCCTTCACGGACCTCAAGTTCTCCGTCTAGGATGCCAAGATTGCCACGAGAACGCTCCCGAACGCTAACACCGACTCGATGGCGCGGGCCCGACAAGACCCTCGCAACGGCAAGATCGACCCCGTGGGACCCGACAAGATTTGCACGACGACAAGAGCGACAGCAACCAGGGCGAGTCCGAAGCCCTGACGCCAGACCAAGCACTTCGTCCCGAACGCCATAACCGTCAACATGGCCCGACCACCACGGATGCGACAAGACCTACCTCAGTTATCCGAGAACGATCCCGTCGAAACCCAGATCCGGACCCTGAGACCGACCCCGAACCCCGGAACCCCAAGTTCGTCGAACCCTAAATGTGTGAATCCCTTCCCGAAACCCTATTTTATAACCTAATATAACTTGTCGCATAATAATTGTCTTGCATGCATATACTCATGTGGTTTGGGGGCCTTATGCCGATTCACCATATAATTAAATATGGGGCCCATATGCGGGCAAATCTAGTCTCATATTGGCCTCATTTAAATTTGAGTAGAGAACCGGTGTTATCTTTTTGCCATGCTAAAACAATATTTACTTTGCGGGGTAGATAAACAACTTGAACCATCTAATTAATTGTCGGGACCTCCGGTTCCGCTTAATAGGACCTAATTGCATTGCACCTTTGCCATGTCATGCATCATACATGCATCATGCCGATCTTCTGCCGTTGTATTAAATATTGCATCCGGTGTTCTTCTAGTGTTTTGCTTCTTCGCGGATTGGACCGTTGAGTTGATGTGAGCTTCGCCCCGATCTTCGGATGAACCTTCGACAATGTTTTCAGGCGAGCATCTCCCTCTTTCTACCTATCTTCCTTTTATAGTATTTATTCCCTCCTGTTGATCTATTGCTACCTGTGTTGCGATGCTCTAGTTTTCGTACCCGTGATATCCCTTGCAGCCTTATACTGCCTTGGACACATCCTATTACCTGTTGTTTGGTAGATAGCTGGACTTGCGCGTCGTAGTCGCTTGCTCAATTGCCGCTGCGTGTCGTCAAGTGCCACAGTTGTTGATGTATTGCCGCATGTTGTTGTTGGAGATGATCCTAGTTTTACTTATCGCTCACTTTAATTCCTGTTTAACAACTAAAATTGAAGTAATAAGCAGAGGCATCGGTGGGTGATAGATAATATTTGGTTTCCGAACGCCCACTTGTGTCCCGTAGGACCCCGAGTACTTGATACCTGTTCCTTGAATTATCGCGCTATCCACATCCGGGAGGTATATGGGACCCCCCTGAGCCAGAGCTTGATTCAGTCTTATTTCTTGGGGCCACAAACTAGTTTGAGGTTTTATTTACGATCTTGTACTTATGCCATGCTTTACTGCTTTAATTAAATTGTGCGACAGATAGCACCTGTACTGTTTAGGATCGGGACACGTTTTCGCGGTGTCGACAAGCCCAGTTTTGGGTTCCCAGTCGCTCACAGCCGTCCACCCAAACCTTGAGTCCGTCTCGGAGCTAGCTTACTTCGTTGCGGGTAAGACTCCAAGGGGTGGCCCCCTGAAATATTTCTGAATCCTGTGATTGCTTTGTCGTGAAAGCCTCGTTGGGTTTTGATTTGGTTTTTCCGAGGTTGATCGAGTGTGTGTTGCTATTGGTGCACCCCGGCCGGGTAAAACTTTCTGAAAGCCGTGTCCGCGGTTATGGACGACTTGGAGCATAGTATCTCGACCATAGACAAGCATAACTAAAGTTTATTGCTATAAATTGACTTTATAATGACTAGTAATCAGCTTCACTATAATGGAATGGCTAAGTAATACTGCCCACAATTGCTTGTTTGAGATGTCGCTTGCGACCATTGTATCTGACTAGTAAGTACTGCAACTACAACGGAATGGCTAAATAAAAGTACCAACAACTGCTGGGTTTTGGGTTTATCTCATGCTATCTATATCTGATTAGTAATTGTTGCAACTACAACAGAATGAATAACTAAAAGGGCCCACTGCTTCTTTTATCAGGACGATTATCTAAACCTGACTAGTAAAATGCCGCAACTATAACTGAATGAATAAAACTGCCAACGGTGTGAGTTCCTCGGTTGACTTCCTCGTATGGTCTCGAGGGGGAAACACCAGGATGGGTTTGTTTGGTGTTAGCTTCAGGTTGGATCCGGATAGGTCATTCTTATCCCTCTCTGATAACCGCCAGTTCTATCGAGTCTCTATAGGTTGTTTAGTGCATGCTGCCGCTGCCGCTTCAGTCCACCATACCTATGTAGGCGAGGACCGCCGAATTCTAGTCTCGCCGTGTACTGGCCTCAGTACTGACGCTCCTCTTTTTCCTATGCCCTTTGTCGGCACCCCTTTTGTTTGAGCAGGTTTTGAGATCGACGTCGTTAGCAGGGTTACCCTTCCGGCTTGGCCTGGGCAGGGTTATGGACGCCATTGGTTATTCTTCAGGGCTCTTAGCCCCATTTGCATCTTGTCCGTAGTCGGACGCCCTATCATTTTCAAGGTGATTTGGATCTTTGTATATTATATCTGTATTCTTGACTCTTTTGAGTCGCTGTTATATATATCTGTTCTGTGGGTCCCATCGAGGACTGTTGTGTAATGTTATTACTTCGTTTTCCACCCGCACGAAAGTGCCTGGTGGGCACCTTTGAATCGTTTCTATGCGGGTTTGGCAGGCTTCGCTAAAACTTGCATAGGTCCGATTCTGAGGGTGTTACACCCTTCCTCCACCCCTCCACCTCACCCCATCCAATCAGTGCTCGCCACATCGCCCCAGCCCTCCACCTCAGCCCCACACACCACCTGGTTCCCCTGGAACTCCCGCCCAGGCTCCACCCCACCCTGCCACCTGGGCGCGCACTCCCGCGTCGCCCAGGGCCACCAGCCGCCAACCACCCCACCACCTGCTCCTGGGCCCACCCCGCGGTAGCCCGCCCCCAGGCACGCCTCCCCCGCTCCCTCTCTCCCCTACCTCTCCATCGTCTTCCTCACCCCCCCGCCTGCCTCTCCCCTCTGCTCGCCAAGAACCCCGTCGCCGGCTTGCTCCTTCCTCCCCTCTCGCGGGTCCCGTCAGCGGGCCCTCCTACCCGTCTTGCAGCGCCTCCGGCTCGACCTCATCCCGCCGCCTCTCTCGGTGCTCCTGGCCACCGCCTCCGCTGCGTGCTCTCAGTCTGGCCTCGCGCGCCGTTCCCCGCTCGCTCCGCGGCCCTCCGTCGCCATTCCGTCGCTCACCCCCCCTTCGGCCTCAAGCTCCGGCGCCGGACCTCCCTCTCCTCTCCGTCTCGCGCGATTCGTCGCAGACCGGAGCTCCGCGTCGGCCCCCGTCGGCCTCTGCTGCCGCCACCTTCCCGCCTCCGTCTCCGTCTTCCCCTCCGGCTCAGCATCCGTGCGCGAGCGCCCCGAAGCTCGCCGACGCCGCCAGGGGGCGCCCTCGTCTCCGATGCCACCGCAGGACCCAGCCTCCCCGTGCTGTGCCTCCTCCCTTCGGCAAGCTCGCCCACCACCCTGGTCCGGCCGCCTACTGTCGCCGTCTCCTGGCGCCTCCTCGTCGTCCCCGGCACCCTGCGCGACCCCGCCGGCCATGGTCTCCCTCCCTCGACGATCCATGGCCGCCTTGAGGCCGAGCCCGCCTCCCCATCAGCGGCATCGCCGCCGGCACCTGGGTGTCCTCGTCGTCCTCCACCCTCTTCCGCGCGCCCCGTGCGTCCTCCTTGTCCTGGACCTTCCTCGTCTCTGGCCAGCGTGGCCCGTCTCCTTCGTCTTTGCCCCCTGCGGCCCGTGCTCGCCCTACGCCCTCTCGTCGCCGTCCTCCGCCCGAGCGGCGCCGCCAACCACGCCTGCGGGCGAGTTCTCTGTCCTGCAGGGATTTAGGTCACAGGGGTGGTTTGGGTCCACCGCACCGCTGTTCCGTGGTGTTTTGCTGCTTGAAGGTGCGGTGGTGCCTAGTTGTTGCTCCAGTTGGCTTTCGGTCCTCTCGGTAGTGGCACATCAGGATCCTCTTCGACAGCATGTCCGAACCCGAGAGCACCACGTCGAGAACCGATGCTGAACCAAGTTCTTCTGTGCCGTGAAGCCCTGGAGCGGAGAGGACCCATGGCACCATAAGATCCCCGGACCCGATAACCCGAAGGCTATGCCACTCAAGTGCTTCTCCTCGGAACCCGAAGACCGATCCCGGCGTCCTAAGACCAAACCTGAACCACATTGAACCAAGATCGCCGACGCCAATGTGTGACCCCTCCGAGCCCCAAGTTCGCCGAACCCCAAAGTGTGACCCTCTTTTTCGTGACCTATATTTTATAAATAATATTACTTGTTGCATATAAAATTGCCATGCTTGCATACATATTGTCATGTGGGTTGGGAGCCTTATGCCGATTCACCTTATAATTAAATATGGAGGCCATATGCGGGCGAATCTAGTCTTATATTGGTCTCATTTAAATTTGTGTAGCGAACCGGTGCTATCTTTTGCCATGTTAAGACAACATTTAAATTGCGGGATATCTAAACAACACGAACTTAATAATTAATTGTCGGAACCTCGGTTTCGCTTAATATTGCCTAATTGCATCGCATCCTTTGCCATGTCATGCATCATACATGCATCATGCCCGATCTTCTGCCGTTGTATTAAATAGTGCATCCGGTGTTTCCTTTAGTGTTTTGGTTCTTCGCGGATAAGGCCGTTGAGTTGATGCGAGTGTCGACCCGATCTTCGGATGAACCGTCGGCAATGTTTTCCAGGCGAGCATTCTCCCCCTTTCTACCTATTTTACGTTTCTAGTCTTTATTTCCTCCTGTTGATCTATTGCTATCTGTGTTGCGATGCTCTAGTTTTCGTACCCGTGATATCCCTTGCAGCCTTATATTGCCTTGGACACACCCTATTACCTGTTGATTGGTAGATAGTTGGACTTGCGCGTCGTAGTCGCTTGCTCAAGTGCTGTTGCGTGTCGTCAAGTACCACAGTTGTTGGAGTGTTGCCGCATGTTTAATGTTGGAGATGTTCATGGCTTTAATTATTGTTTAATAACTAAAATTGAAGTAGGTAAATGCAGAGGCACCGGTGGGTAATAGACAATATTTGGATTTTAACCGCTCACTGGTGTCCCGTAGGACCCCGAGTTCTTGACACCTGTTCCGAGATCGAGCGCGCTAACCACAGGTGGGGTGTGTGGGCACCCCCATCGATTAGTACCTGATTTCAAAGTATTGTACCGGGGGCCACAAGTAGTTTGGGGCTTTATTACTATCCTGTACTTATGCCATGCTTTACTGCTTTATTTACGATTGTGCGTGGAGCACCTGTACTGTTTAGGACCGTGACACGTTTTCGCTGTATCGACAAGCCTAGTCACACTTTCGGGTTCCCAGTCGTTTACAGCCGTCTACACAAACCCTGAGTCCGTCTCGGAGACCGGCCGACTTTGTTGCGGGTAGCTTAGTGGGGTGGCCCCCATGTACTTTCTTTGGGTCTGGGAAACGTCATGACTTAGGCCCCGCCGACATACCGATGGGTGTATGTTAACTGATCTGGCAAAAAGGGTCGAAGTGCGTGTGGATACTTTGGTGCACCCCTGCAGGGTTAAATCTTTTCGAAAAGCCGTGTCCGCGGTTATGGACGACTTGGAGCACAGTTCTCGATCATAGACAACTATAACTAAAGTTTACTGTTATAAATTGACTTGTATCCGATATGACTAGTAATCAGCTCCACTACCACGGAATGGCTAAATAAAAGTACCAACAACTGCTGGGTTTGGGATATCTCATGCTAATTGTATCTGACTAGTAAGTGTTGCAACTACAACGGAATGTTTAACTAAAACTGCCCACTGCTTATTATATCAGGATGACTCATGCCATCTTTATTTGACTAGTAATTGCCGCAACTATAACGGAATGAATAAAACTGCCAACGGTGTGAGTTCCTCGGTTGACTTCCTCGTTTGGTCTCGAGGGGGAAACACCAGGATGGGTATGTTTGGTGGTAGTATCAGGTTGGTTCTGAATAGGTCTTTCTTACCCCTCTCTGATAGCCGCTAGTTGTATCGAGTCTCTATAGGTTGTTTAGTGCATGCCGCGCTACCGCTTCAGTCCACCATACCTATGTAGGCGAGGACCGCCGAATTCTAGTCTCGCCGTGTACTGGCCTCATTACTGACCGTTCTCTCTTTTTCCTTTGCCCTTTGTCGGCACCCCTTTTTTTTAAGCAGGCTTTGAGATCGACGTCGTTAGCAGGGTTACCCTTCCGGCTTGGCCTGGGCAGGGTTATGGACGCCATTGGTTATTCTTCAGGGCTCTTAGCTCAATTTGCATCTTGTCCGTACTCGGACGCTGTATTGTTTTCAAGGTGATCTGGATCTTTGTACTGTAAATCTGTATTCTTGACTCTTTGAGTCGCTGTTGTATATATATGTTTTGTGGGTTCCATCGAGGACTATTGTGTAATGGTATTACTTCGTTTTCCACCCGCACGCAAGTGCCTGGTGGGCACCTGAATCGTTTCTATGCGGGTTTTGGCGGGAAGCGCTGAAACTTGCATAGGGCCGATTCTGAGGGTGTTACAGCTATCAAGGCATCCTCATTTGGGTCTCCTCCTAAGTCCCAAGGCTTTAGGCCAGGCCATGATGGTTCTGGGTGGGTCCCTTTTGATAATCTGTGCCTACCCGGTTTCGATGACCTTGATATTAGTTCTCGAGCCCTTCATGATCGGAATGATGCATCCTCGAGTTCCACTCGGGGTTGCTGAGTGGAAGTCACGAAGGAGTCCTCCGAATCCTTGTAGGTCGGTGTGTCGATGATGTGCTTGCTCTTCATTGTCGTATCTATACTGGGTTCGAGCTGGGTGGTAGATCTGGAAAAAATGAAAACGTTTGGACGTAGGAGACTTCTTAGCAGAGGGCAAATCTTAGTGATCCAGCCCCTTCCTCCGATATGCAGTGGTAGATCGGGAACAGATCCCCCTTGGACTCCCCTGCAAGAGGGAGTGTGTCCCCTTCGGGCAGCTCAGAGATTTTTTCGCCAGGCCCTCGAGGAAGAGGGGCCCAAGCTCTAAACCTTCCACCCCGGCGAGCAAGAAGGCCAAGCCCTAGGATCAAACTCTGTCCGTTCGGTAGTCTTTGCGCCTGAATCCGAGAGTATTCCCACTGTTCCATCCTTTCTCTTTCTCAAGAAACATCAAGAAGGATCATGTGGTAAACACCAAGTAAGGGCCATAGCTTACCCTTCTTTTTCAACGGAATTACGCTTTATTCTTACTTTTAGTGCTCAAGAACTTCCACTTCCTTTCTCCTCTGGTTTGGGTCCACTACTAAACAAAACGGTCTCTCTCCACCGACTGGGAGATCGGAATCGGAGCCTCCCAAAACATCCACTGCCAAGGTAGGGAAAGAGCAGGAGGCCGAGAGCACGATCATCACTGCCGAGCCTGTATCTAACACTGAGACGGGAAAGGTGACTACCGGTTTGGCTCCTATGCTGAATGTGAGCTCGTCAAAGAGCCCTCATGAGCCAGCCGTGCAGATGGAGGGAGCCTCCGCTGCCCAAACCAGCTTCAACAGGAGCCCGAGCCTGAACTTGTTCAAGGACATGTTGACTCAGGCTTAGGAGGTGGCACACCATTCCGACTTGGTGTTTGGACAGGTCCAGGTAGCCTCAGTTGTGCTTTTGGGTGCACCCAGTAGGTGTAGACCCCGAGCCAGTTACCTATGGGACTTGGTCGGGTGCTCAAGGGTTATTTTCATTTCTGACAGAATCTTGTCTTCCACAAGCTATCCTCTCTGTTAGCTTAATCTTAATAAGTGAGTCAAGGAGTCAAGTGTGTGCAAGGTAGCACGTTCAGTTGATGTTATGTCTGTGAGTCATTGCTATGTCGGAGTCTTGGTTGAGTTGGTACTAGCTTGTTAGTTTCCTAGTTAGCTTGGACTGCATGGCATGTACGTGAGTGCTTGTCCGAGGAGTACTAGACACTGGTTTGCTTGTACATGTCGGGTTTGAATACTAGTAGGCTTAGGTAGTTTAAGTCAGTGTCTTAGACGTGTATATATACACGGATAGAGCTGTAACTTCTATGTACCGTGAGTTGAGAAAAAAATAAAGAAAAATAACGAACACGACACGTGCCTTTGGCCATAATTTTTTTTAATCGTGTTTGTTTGTCTAATTTGATATAGTCGATCTAACAAATTTCAACACTCTTTTGCGTCGAGCACAATATAGAACTTCTTCGTGAGGCAGCCCCACTGCTCGGAGCGCCCCAGAAGGAGCCCCCACAGCAACAAGTTGGTCTTGAAGAGGCACGATCACAGGCGCAAGTAAGGACGGCAATGGGCAGGATAGATCAATACCATACCCATACCCGTGTAGCCAATGGGTACAAAAGCTTACCCATACCCATACTCGTGGGTATAAAAGTTTACCCATACCCATACCCGGTGGATACCCATACCCATTGGGTACCCGGTGGGTATATCCAATATTATACAAGTTATTCAAAATTTACTTTCATCAATAGCATATTTGAAAAAAGACAATAATCTCTACTTACTAATAGTAAACAAGTACATAAAAGTATCAAATTATAGTTTAGAAGTCGCAATCTCATACTCGTCCCTAGGCTTCTTGGTTATATAGGTTCAAACTCTATAGGTAAGTTTGACATGTCAGTTTAAACGGACAGCGTATGTGTATACCCATGGGTACAAGTCTATACCCGTGCCTGTACCCGTGACTTAACGGATAGGGTTTGGGTATTATCCATGGGTATAAAAGTGTGCTCATACCCTACCCATGCGGGTACGGGTACCCGCGGGTAAAATTGCCATCCTTAGGCGCAAGGTTGGTGTTTTGGTTTCGATTGGCCATCCTTTCTTGTATTCATATCAGGCTAAGTAAGAATGAACAATCACCCGTGATAGAGTCTCTTTCCTGGAGAAAGAGATCCACAACTAGGAAAACAGTCTTCGTCAGGTTCTTTCTAAGCTCAACCAGACTTGTGCCAGGGCGACCAAGGACGAATCCCCGTCTGCATGGGTGGAACCGAGAAGGAACTTGTTACTCTAAAGAAAGAGCGCGATAACCTCGCTGCTAAACTGGAGACCACTCCTGAATCTGCCGAGAGTAAGCCGGAAGGCCTTTCGTGCGCACACTTTTCATTTCCATCATTCGGCCTTGTCTGAATCTTCAAAAACTGTCTTGAGCCTCTCTTTAGTGAACAACTCGTCACGTGTCCCTTTGTTCTTACGGCTAGTTAGTGACTTTATGCCTTATCGAACGCTGAATGAGAATCTAGACCCATAGTCATGATCAAGAATTTGAGCGCCGGATCTGACTCAGTGGTACTAAAAACTACTGTTACATTCATCGGTAATCGAAAGATCATTAGGGAAGTGTGCACCCATTAGGTGGTCCACGAGAGACTGTCGTTTCGGGTCTCTTGTGGTCCGGAAGCAAAAGTAATCGAATGTTTTCCAAAACTTGTATGTTTATTAAACGAGCGTAGGACGCGCGGCCCTACCCACGAAAGATACTGTAGAGGAGTACATAAGTTTGAGTTGTAGAACCAGGGTTTGCCGAATCGTTCTGCATACTTAGCTTGAAGATCCTGCACCAATCGGACAAGCTCAATTCTTTGTACGGATGTGATGCTTTTAAGAACAACGGTCGACTTTTTTCATGTGTGGGGGAGCAAGTTTGTGTCTCCCCTTTTCGTAAACACGTTCCCAATGCGTGGTCGAGACGTGGACAAGACGAGGAATCCGTTGGCGTGCATTGCAGCTGCGATATCTCCTTAGACTCTATTCGGCATCTTGTCATTCGGACTCGGAGAAGATGCTAGTTGCCGGGTTGGTGCGGGGGGTGAGGGCAACAAATGTGTGTGTACCAACTCGTTGAGACTCCAAATGCAGAGTGTTTTAGTAAATGTCTTTCCCCACGATGGTGACTCGAGGGTTTATATCGAACTCTCGGAAAATTATCAAAGAGTATCTTTTTTTCTCTTCTCAAGCAGCCTTGTGTCCCCAACTCCACCATGTGGTTGTCAAGCACAAGGTTTCGTATTAGTAATATGAAATAAAAATAATAACTAAGTAAAGTAAAAATACTAAAGTAAATGCGATAGATAAAGGTCCTTTTGTGTTTTGTTTGTGTTTGCAAGAAAGAAAGTATTTTTGTGTTTTTATGTTAATAGATTGCAGCAAAGGTAAATGATAACAATAATATTGTAGGTTGTTTCTTATGATAAAAGTTGGACCAGGGTTCATGGGTTCACTTGTCTACTCTCTTTAAAGATGAAATGGAAATAAAACAATTCATCATCAATATTATATTGGTGGAACATCACTATGTGTTTGATAAGCATTCATATGGGTATCATGTCCTAACATATAGATGATGCAATACATCTCTCTTATACTCCTCTAGGAAAGGAAAACTCCAAGCAATCTAGAATTAAGAATTAATAGAGTATAACCTTAAATACTTTGACACCATGTTTGAATCACAAATATGCTAACTTGAACAAACAAGATTATTAAGATGACACTAGATAATTATAGCATAGGAATTCACTTACTCCCTAGTGAGGTAACAAAATAAAGGTAAAAACCATAGTAGATCTTGAATTTGTTGTCACTATTCAATCACCACCACCATGTTACTCCATCTAATACACACTCCCCCCACACACACACACACGTTCTTGCATACAAGTTGGATAAAAACAAGCAATTAATAACGGGGTACAACATATGCATCTACCAATGCATCTTACACACAACTAAATTCCTATCTCAAATATCAAATCATAGAATAGAGATCGACCACATATGAATTACATATATGACCATAATCATGTAGGACAACTCATATGGTACTAGATCTATGAAGAGAGAGAGAGAGAGAGAGATTAAGTTACTGCCACAAACCCATAGTCCAGAGGTGTACTACTCCCTCTTCATCATGGTGATGAAGTTGGAGATGTTGGAGAAGGTAGAGACCCCTCCGGCGGCGGAGGCGAAGTTTCCCCCTCCATTCTTTGCTCGTTCTGACTCCTTTTTGGTGTTTATGTGTTACTACGACGCTCTCCTCGAGGATGCCCTGGGGGACCCTTTTATAGAAGTTTTTAGGTCAAACCAAGTCTGTGGGTGAAAGATTGAAGCGATTAGACGCCCGAGGAGGGAAATAGCACTGGTGGCGCATGCACTGGGAGTCTTTCAGGCCTCCGGGCCTCCCTTATGAGGTCCAAGCACTCCAGATCCTTGTATTCATGAAATATTGGATTTCCCAGAGTTTTAGCTTCATTGGACTTTGTTTAGGTCCCTGAAAGATCAAAATATGCAAGACAGGTTTTTCCTGTCCTACGGAGTTAACCAAAATAAAGGGGATCATTGTTAAATTCCCAAAAATCAATATAAAACATGGTTATTGCATTATAAATGTTTTAGATATGTAGGAATATGTATCAATAAACTACAAAGTTCATGTATACATTTTACATGCATTAGGAGGTCATTTTCACGGGTACTCGGCTCTCCCATCATCTTGCACTTGCACAATAGGGGTGATCGTATTCCCGCTAGTCCACTTTAGGTTGAGGTCAGCGAGGGTCTCCTGGATCCCTCCGAGATCCTCATTTCCCATTCCCCTTGTGTGGGGAAGGGGAGTCTTCTTCCTAGGGCGTGACTTTATTCGGATATTGTATGAGTGCCACGTCGTTGGATTGTCTTGATCTGCCTCCTGGATCATCTCCACTCGGGCGAGGGTTGGGAAGGAAAAATCCAATAGCCTTGGACGGAGATGTGGGTCCTTCCTAGGTAGTCATCCGGGCATTTGGTGGATGGCATTCTCTAGCATGCTCGAGGTTGCCAAAGACGTTGATGATGCCGCTCGGCGCTAGAACTTTCAGCTTGAGGCAGGCATAATTGTAGACCGCCATGAACCCAAAGAAGAAAGGTCGTGTGAGAATGGCACGGTAAGCGCTTCGCTCGGCGACCACCGTGAAGCCCAGGCTATCAACACCCGGATTTTTAATCCCAGATGCATGTTATGCCATACATCGCAATCCTAGGTTTACGATTTTTGCGAGACATAACAGATTTGATATCACAGTTATCATCCATTATAAACCATACATAAGGTATTACACAAATAAAGGATCTCATGATCCTGTCTTAATACAAGTCAAGCAGCGGAATAATGTAATGATAACGATAGCATAGGTGAAGCTCCATCTTCATGGTCACAGGTAATGCCGAAGATGGGAGATGATCCTAGTTGTCGTAACCTTCCTGATGTCCATCCTCCTGATAGTCCTCCTCTTCATAGTCTGGCCACGGGAATAGCCAGGGACAAAGCCATGAGTACTCTTTAAGTACTCGCAAATTAATACTAGCAAGTGAAGCGGTTTTTAGTAGGAAGTACTAGGCTCTAGGTTGTTTTGTAAAAATCCAGATTTATCTCTACTGAGTTCAGAAGCAAAGAAAGCTAGTTGAAAGTTTTATAACACCTAAGTGGGAACTTGAATTTCATATCACAACCTTGTTGTGGTCAAGTCAAGTCATGAATCATTTCATAAGTCATTTTGAAAACATCTGACGACGGAACAGTATGGCCACTCCAACTGTCCATAACCGCGGACGCGGCTATTCGAATAGTTTGATACTCTGCAGAGGTGGTACACTTTCACCACAATATTCGATACATCCGTCGGGAACAATCCTGAATTCACCATACTTAGTATGCGGATAATCAATCCTAACCTTTCAATTACACGCCCTAGTATAGGCACCTCTCGTGTGATTTTGGCCTCCCAACCATGACCAACTGTCATCTTGGGTACTGCACAGGTGGACAATCTTCACAAGGTAGCCTCAACTCAAACCTTGGTCGCAAGGGAACCCATACTAAGGTATATAAATTTTCAGTCAAGCCCTACCCAAATTTCAGGTATTGTGGTTGTACGGTAAAATTGGAATGGTATCTCATCCAGGCAACCATCAGTTTTATAAAGGGCTAAGGATTATGCCTTAACATTTTCATCATCAAAATCATCTGGTGTTCAAGAACACATGTCAAAACATTTCAGTAGAATGACTCATCATTCTAAAGTTTTCATAATCAATTTCACCAAGTATTCCCATCTAGAGTTGATCAAGTTTATGCTTAGCACTAGCAACTATAAGTGAGGGTAAATACAAATGAGGGGTGGCAATCAAGTGTATCTTATCTAAGTTCAGTCTCATGCCTCAAGATGATATCAAGATTATCTAACTTAGGCCAAGTTTTATGCTCTTTATGCTATCTTTAAATAAACTTTCTAAGATCTACAAATTACAAGTAAACTTTACTAGAAAGATTTGATAAAGAAATAAAATAACTAAGCTTGCAAATAAAACTAGGATTGGGTATAATAAAAGGGGTATAATCACATATGCTTAAGGCATCTAGTTTGCATAGTTATCATGCAAGTTTTAGCTTGCTCAGTTCATATCTTGCTAAGTCAACTTGTATAGTGAGGCTCGCATAATGGCAAGTATAAACTTGCTTAGATAGCTTGCCTTGTGCAGAGCAGTGGTTGAAGTTCTCCTCGGCTTCTTCCTCCTCGTATCCTTGGTCGGTACTAGCGTCTATAAATAAATACGAGGTACATAATCACCAAACAATACTTAACTACTTTTATTTATCACACCAAGGTTTTCACTAGATGATCTAGGATCATCACAAACATTACAATCATCAAAGCACTTGTCTTATTTATTTTATTTTGGAAAAGTAATTTCTACTCATTGAAAAACTACTTAAGATTAAATATTCTCCAACTAAAAGATGGGATCATTTTGACACATCTCATTACCACATATTTCAGTACTTGGGAATGTGATTTAAAGTGGTGTCACAATTTAATAAGGTTTAACCTTTTTATTTTAATTAATTAAAGTGACTAGAATGGCCTATGGGGCATTCTTTTATTGCTTGTCCAATATTTCTGCAAGTAACCCTAGATATTTTTATATATTCAGAAAGGTCTAGTTAAATGTGATTTTTGAGAGTTGGAATCAACTCAAAAGCTTTTGTGGTTGAATTTTGAAAAATGTTTGAATGCAGAAAAGCTTCTGCCTTGTTATTTTTACTATAGGTGATCTACAATTCCAAATGAATTGAATCCAACGGGATTGGATTAAGAATTCCAGTACCTTTCTAACAAAATTGGTTTCATGCAATTTGGTTCAGTGAATCGACCTGGGTTGATTTTTGAATCTAGGTACAGAACTAGGTTTGAAACTAAATTGAAAAATATAAATTCAAACTAACTGGGTTGTGCGGGATGTTAACTAGGTCGGCCCACAGTGCACAGCGCACGTGCGGGTGAGTTTAAGTGAATTACCTCACCAGTCAGCGAGACAGGGGGTGCGAAGCGGTACGGGGTGATCTAGACCGCACGATCAAACGCTAATCCAACGGTTGGGACCTATCGTCTCCGTAGGGCATCGCCGGTGAGACAAAACCCTAGCGCGGCCAGTGGGGGTCTACGGGGGCACACCGGGGTTCAGGCGAAGGTCGCCGATGGGGGCGAACGACGAAGTTGATGACGGTGAACCTCCTGGTACCGGTGGCTTCTCCTGGGGCGGCTTCAATCACGGGCTCCTTTCTTCCTCCTCCGCAGCAGACTCCGGACAAATTCCGGCGATGTGCTTCTCGCCTTGCTCCGGGAATGAGTGGGGGTGGTTCTGAGAGAGAGGGTAGTGAGATGGTGTGCTGAGTTCGAATGGGGGTGGCCTCTATTTATAGTTCCAAGAGGGGACCGAAGGGCGCGGGTGGAGCTCGTCATGGTCGTCGGCTATAACATCGCAGCATTTAGGAACCAACGAAGGGTAGATTTAGGAATCTGTAAAATTGCATGCATTCATCTGTAAAAATATGGGTAAATTATTCGCCAAATAAAAACCTAAAGTGATCAATGTTTCTTTCACTGTTTAAGATTAGGAATAGCCTTGGAGAATGATCTTTGTGGATTAGTGTGTTTTGGGAAATGAAATTTGAATTTAAACTTGAGTGTTGGATTTATAATGTAAAAGGATTTAGAATTATGTTTGAGTGATTTGATTTAATCAAGAGTTAAAAATTAGCAACTCAAACTTTAAATGAAATAAATTAATCAATAAAATGAATATTTATTTCATAACTTTATTCAATAAATGAGTTACAAAATGTAACTTATTAAGAATCTTTACAATAGTAAATGAAAAAAAAAGAAGAATCTTTATATATTGAATAATATTACAATCTTTATTACAAAGGATAAAATAAAGATTACAAATGAATAAAATAAATATTACAAGGGGCTATCTATAAAGAAAAGAAAAACCTAATCTAAGTCTCGAATCTTCAAGTCCGGTACCTGCAAAACAAACACAAACTAAAAGAAAGAAAGTTAAGGATTAAAATTATATTACTCTCATAATTGACAGTGAGTTGCACTGTTCAATTTTTCATCACTGAGTAAACTTTAAGGGGAAAGTTTCACCAATATGAAAGAACTGAATCTTTCATAATTTTAAGCCATAAGTCAAATAACTCCAAACAGCAAGAAGGGGCAAGTTTCACCAAGCAGTTAAGTGGTAAACAGATAAAAAGTAACTTTCTTATCCTGAGCATATCCACAAGGTGTGCAGCAGGCACACAAGCAGCACACACACCAAACTGCATGGTTTGTGCTGTCAGCACAGCATCAACAGCTCCAATAAACAAAACTGCTCAGCACAGCCGTAGGCAAGCAACCCTAATACCAGTCCCTGGTTCATACACATGAAGCACAACAACCAAACCAAATCAAACTAGATCACACCAACCATACCCCTGATCATCTCACCAAGATGGTGACATAAGGAGAGGGTAGATCAGGTGGATAACAAGAACAAGGTCAAGCCAATAGGACCAGGAGGTGGAGAGCTACATCAAGGACAAGTCCAGGAGCTGGAAGTAGCAGGAGGAGCATTAGGAGAAGCACCATATCAGGCTAGCCACATAGTCACAAGATCAACAAGTTGCAGTCCGAACAATTTAACTGTTGTGGTGAGTAGAAAAAGACCATCACATGATTATTCTGTCTAAGCTAGACAAGCATTCATGAGTTTTCTCGTACTCAAATTCTCAGAAAACACCCAAGTGGGGTGAGTCCATCATTGAAGTTTTTAAACACTAAAAACAATCAGAAAACTATAAAGATCCAACTAGGATCTCAGGACAACATCATTGATCCTAGCTATCAGGCTATATTTTAAATTCTAGGAATGAATATAGCTAAGATCTGAACTTCTAGGCACACCTCTTAAACAGGATTAGCACCATAGAATTTCATCTTATGGATCCATATAAATTATCAAGCCTACAAATCATTTTCCCAACTTTGACTCAAGAATCAGTAGCTGGTATCACTACCAGGACCAATCCATGAGGAACAACAAGATAAGGGCCTAGTCCCTAAACCTCAGACCAACATCATAGGTTTTAGGGATTCAAGGAAAGAAGTTTCCATTTATCTCTGATGCTAATATAATCTTAAGCTTGAACAAAACCAAGCCAAGTAATAGAACCTAATCTTGTGTGCCATATTAGAATGATGTCACAAGAACAGTTTCTAAAATAAGCAGGTTAAGCATCCAACTTTCACAGATACACTCACAAGCAAATATAAATCATTTTCCTGATACTAATCACAGGAATCATTTCCAGGAATGTTCATATACATAACATCACTATATGAGACAAGTTAATCTCAAACTGTGTATGAATCTATAAGCCAACAAATACATATACAGTGACTTCATCACTCAAAAATCACTGTTAATCACCAAGTAAAGACAGTGGTGAGTTCTCAAACCACTAGAATCTCTAAGTAATGATTCTAGATTAACATTATCATCTGAACCATATCAAATTAACCAATAGAATCCATCTAGTAAGCCACTAGCATCACCACAGCTAACCATAAGCAGTAATCCACAACAAACCACCACTCATCATGCTTAGGGATCGTCAATACATGATCCAACTCATCAGATATATAATCAACAGAGGGATATGAACCCTAAGCAGAACAAACAACCCTAATCAGGACATGACCACTAGCCAGGAGTAGCCACAACAAACACATAGCACAGGGTGGCCTATCACAGAGGACACGAGGGGGAGAAGGATAACTTACTAAAGGTTGTCATTGTGGGCAAGAAGAGGAAGCAGAGGTCGTCGACGAGCACGGCGACACGGGGAGCACCCCAAGGGGGCGCTGCGACCCACACCATGCCGAGGCAGCAACCACATCCACGCCTGAAGGCGAGGAACACCACCACAGCACACGAGAGCAGCAGCGGCGACAGCACCAGCACCATCCCAAACCCTAGGGTTCGGGACAGAGCCGGTCTGGCCACAGGAGGACTCCAGGTCCAAATCGAGTTGGACAGGAAGGTGGAGTAGGGTCAACAACCACCCTATACATCACGGCGACGGCCGAGGAGGTCCACGACAGCGTGAATCGCCAGCGGCAGCATCGCAGACCACGGGGTCGGGGGAGGAGAAGAAGAGAGATGAGAACGAGAGAGTGATAGAGAGAGATGGGCTGAATGGGCCAAGATCCCTTCGGGGAGTTGTTTTGGTTCTGCCCTATTGGGCCACAAGGGCCCAATAAACAAACACAGACAGCCCAATTACTTATAGGCAGTTTTTAATAATTAAGAAAAGACCAAAATGCCCCTAAATTTAAATAAATTCTAGAAAATAAAAGAAAAATCCAAAAATTATAAATAAAATATTTCTGGATTTAGAATAATCCAATCTATCTAAATAAAATAAGAAATAAAATTTTAGGCATATAATTTTTATCAAGAATTTTATAATATATATTCCTTATGGAATTTTATAAAATTAAAGAAAGATGATAACAATAAATAAAAATCACTTTTATTATATACCAATATTGTAGTATTTTAGAAAAATACTAAACAAAGAATTTAACTGAAAGAAAAATGATAATTCTTAAAGGAATTATTAAATGATTAAAATTCAAATAAAATAAGTAATACAATATCCAATAAATATTAATAATTAATATTTAGAAATTCTTTGTTTATGAAAAGAGTTTTATAATTTAAATAATGGGGGAGAATACACATAAAACTAAATGATGCATTACATTACTTTGCATAATCATCTTGTTTCTTTATATATTGTCCTTACCGGGCAATAATGATGTTTTCGTAGACATAGAAGCTCAAGGTCTAGTGCAAGCATCATACTTCACTACCTTGCAATCTCAAGGAAAGTTCAACACTTGCTCATGTCCTTTGAAGAGTCTTTATCAAGTATTTGCAAATTATGTGTTATCATCTATATTCCAGAAAAAGAAAATATTATTTTCTAAAAATAAATAAATCTTAGGTATCATCCTAAGTGATGATATGATGGGGCAATAGAACTTAGGTTTCTATTTGCAATAATGATGAACCATTAGGGATTAATAACCCATGACATCAATGATTCTAGCACCGTATATTACGCGTTAACCATGAGATTTGGAATGGGACGGAGAAGTCAGCTGTATTCTTTTCCTCTTGTATGGAGGCAAGACGACCTTAATGTGACGTTGTGATTCCTTGTGCGGATCCAACATATGGGTGGGCACCCTTACGCCCCACACTTTTGGTGTCTAGATTATCTATGAATGGTGTTTAGGGATATAGTCCATTTAAATGGTACTCGTCCGGGCATCACCGGGTCATAGAGTCTTCGGGAACTCATCAGGGTTTTAGCCTGCCCGAAAGGGGGCTTAACGGAGGTGAGCCGGCCCCGAAGGATCGTGCAGACATATGAGGTCGCAGAGAGGGCAGTGATTGGCTTGGACTAACTACTGGGCCCCACATCATGGAAGTTTTTAAACACTAAAAACAATCATAAAACTATAAAGATCCAACTAGGATCTCAGGACAACATCATTGATCCTAGCTATCAGGCTATATTTTAAATTCCAGGAAAGAATATAGCTAAGATCTGAACTTCTAGGAACACCTCTTAAACAGGAGTAGCACCTTAGAATTTCATCTTATGGATTCATATAACTTATCAAGCCTACAAATCATTTTCCCAACTTTGACTCAAGAATCAGTAGCCGGTATCACTACCAGAACCAATCCATGAGGAACAATAAGATAAGGGCCTAGTCCCTAAACCTTACACCAACATCATAGGTTTAGGGATTCAAGGAAAGAAGTTTCCATTTATCATTGATGCTAAGATAATCTTAAGCTTGAACAAAACCAAACCAAGTAATAGAACCTAATATTGTGTGCCATATTAGAATGATGTCACAAGAACAGTTTCTAAACTAAGCAGGTTAAGCATCCAACTTTCACAGATACACTCATAGCCAAATATAAATCATTTTCCTGATACTAATCACAGGAATCATTTCCAGGAATGTTCATATACATAACATCACTGTAAGAGACAAGTTAATCTCAAACTTTATATGAATTTATAAGCCAACAACTACATATATAGTGACTTCATCACTCAAAAATCGTTGTTAATCACCAAGTAAAGACAGTGGTGAGTTCTCAAACCACTAGAATCTCCAAGTAATTATTCTAGATTAACATTATCATCTGAACCATATCTAATTAACCAATAGAATCCATCTAGTAAGCCACTAGCATCACCACAGCTAACCATAAGCAGTAATCCACAGCAAACCACCACTCATCATGCTTAGGGATCATCAATACATGATCCACCTCATTAGATATCTAATCAACAGAGGGATATGAACCCTAAGCAGAATAAACAACCCTAATCAGGACATGACCACCAGCCAGGAGTAGACACTACAAACACATAGCACAGGGTGGCCTAGCACAGAGGACACGAGGGGGAGAAGGATAACTTACTGAAGGTTGTCACTGTGGGCGAGAAGAGGAAGCAGAGGTCGTCGACGAGCACGGTGGCACGGGGAGCACCCCAAGGGGGTGCTGCGACCCACACCACGCCGAGGCGGCAACCACAGCCACGCCTAAAGGCGAGGAACACCACCACAGCACACGAGAGCAGCAGCGGCGACAGCACCAGCACCATCCCAAACCCTAGGGTTCGGGACAGAGCCGGTCTAGCCACATGAGGGCTCCAGGTCAAAATCGAGTTGGACAGGAAGGTGGAGCGGGGTCGACAACCAACCTATACATCACGGCGGCGGCCGAGGAGGTCCATGACAGCGTGAATCGCCAGCGGCGGCATCGCAGACCACGGGGTCGGGGGAGGAGAAGAAGAGAGATGAGAACGAGAGAGTGACAGAGAGAGGTGGGATGAATGGGCCAAGATCCCTTCGGGGAGTTGTTTTGGTTCTGCCCTATTGGGCCATTGTGGCCCAATAAACAAACATAGACAACCCAATTACTTAAAGGCAGTTTTTAATAATTAAGAAAACACCAAAATGCCCCTGAATTTAATTAAATTCTAGAAAATAAAAGAAAAATCCAAAAATTATAAATAAAGTATTTCTGGATTCACAATAATCCAATCTATCTAAATAAAATAGGAAATAAAATTTTAGGCATATAATTTTTATCAAGAATTTTATAATATATATTCCTTATGGAATTTTATAAAATTAAAGAAAGATGATAAAAATAAATAAATATCACTTTTATTATATACCAATATTGTAGTATTTTAGAAAAATACTAAACAAATAATTTAAATGAAATAAAAATGATAATTCTTAAAGGAATTATTAAATGATTAAAATTCAAATAAAAGAAAAAGAAAATAAGTAATACAATATCCAATAAATATTAATAATTAATATTTAGAAATTCTTTGTTTATGAAAAGAGTTTTATAATTTAAATAATGGGGGAGAATACACGCAAAACTAAATGATGCATTACATTACTTTGCATAATCATCTTGTTTCTTTATATATTGTCCTTACCGGGCAATAATGATGTTTTGGTAGACATAGAAGCTCAAGGTCTAGTGCAAGCATCATACTTCACTACCTTGAAATCTCAAGGCAAGTTCAACACTTGCTCATGTCCTTTGAAGAGTCTTTATCAAGTATTTGCAAATTGTGTGTTATCATCTATATTCCAGAAAAAGAAAATATTATTTTCTCAAAATAAATAAATCTTAGGTATCATCCTAAGTGATGATATGATGGGGCAATAGAAATTAGGTTTATATTTGCAATAATGATGAACCATTAGGGATTAATAACCCATGACATCAGTGATTCTAGCACTGTATATTACACGTTAATCATGAGATTTGGAATGGGACGGAGAAGTCAGATGTATCCTTTTCCTCTTGTATGGAGGCAAGACGACCTTAATGTGACGTTGTGATTCCTTGTGCGGATCCAACATATGGGTGGGCACCCTTACGCCCCACACTTTTGGTGTTTAGATTATCTATGAATGGTGTTTAGGGATATAGTCCATTTAAATGGTACTCGTCCGGGCATCACCGGGTCATAGAGTCTTCGGGAACTCATCAGGGTTTTAGCCTGCCCGAAAGGGGGCTTAACGGAGGCGAGCCGGCCCCGAAGGATCGTGCAGACATATGAGGTCACGGAGAGGGCAGTGATTGGCTTGGACCAACTACTAGGCCCCACATCATGGAATTGTGGACGGGAAAGTACGCCCGGTTGTGCAAGAAGGAGTTGATCTCTCATGGGTAAAGTAGCGCACCTCTGCAGAGTGTAAGAACTGTAACTTGTTACTCCCTGTTCCGGGAAGGAGCAACGAACGCGGCAGGAAAGGAACTCCATGAAAGTTCTGGTCAACCTGTGAAGGCTGATGGTGATAGATTTTCATAATAAAATCAATCTTTGAAGAAAGATTTACGAAAATTGCATAGTGCCAAGGACTTATAGTCTGAGGTGGTAGTTAGAGCATCAAACTTCCTACCTTGCATATAATGAACTTGTTGGGTAACGCTGTTACTCATCCTTTCCTTTGAATCCTTTCTTAGACTCTGATAATCCCAAAGATACTCCAAGTAATGCAACTGAGAGCCAGGAGGAGGTCTTCTATGAAGATCCCAACCTGTATGGAGCCGTAGAAGGGGAGGACTATGACATCGTCTACGGAGCAGAGTTCCAAGAGTCCAAATAATTACTATAGTTCTAGTCGCCACTTGAGCCGAGCAACATGAACAATATATAGCAAAAAAAATTGAGCTCAATTTGGAGTTTAAGTTTTAAATTTGAAACTTCCACTGAAAAACTTATATTATGGTGTGCAAGTTAAATCTTTTAGAAGTCTTGAACTTCCGGTATTGTAAGAATAATAATGTATGTATGTTTGTAATATGGACCCGCAATGTTTCTGTTGTACCACTCTGAGGGATGTGATATTTACGGAACGGTGTTCTGTGGATGTCATGTCAACGACTATAGTGTACTACACATGCAGTGGTATGCTGGGTCACCGCAGTTGGTATCAGAGCAAATGTAACACTACAGTTCTGAAAAGACCGTAGCTTCTATGTGACATACCAATCCCTGGATCGGTTCATTGGCCCACAATAGAATAAGATGAATAACATAGCAAAATATACGTGTAGTAAATCCTCCATTCTTCAAATTGCCCACAAGTGAACAAGTGTTGGAGATATGCCCTAGAGGCAATAATAAGTATAGTTATTATTATATATCTTTGTGTTTATGATAAATGTTTGCATTCATGCTATAATAGTATTAACAAGGAAACCATTAATACTTGTGTGATTTGTAAACTTAATTTGAAGTCCCTAGTATAGCCTCTATACTTCACTAGCTTGTTGGTTGATTGATGATGTGGTTTCTTTGTCATGAACATTGAGATGTTATCAACAACAAGATCATATCGTTAGGAGAATGATATGGTGGACATACTCCTATAGACAAGCGTAGCATAAAGATCAAGTCATTTCAATAGTTCAATTGCTATATGCTTTCTGATACATAGTAACCTAATTCCTTCGACCATGAGATCATGCATATCACCTTTACTGGATGGATGCTTTGATGTCATCAAACACCACACCGTAACAGGGTGGCTATAAAGGTGGCATTGAGTGTTCGGAAAGTATTGGTTGAAACACATGGATCAAGAGTGGGATTTGTCCATCCACATGACGGATAGATATTCTCTGGGCCCTCTCGGTGAAATGTCATTCAATTAGCTTGCAAGCATGTGACTTGGTCACAAGGGATCACATATCACGGGAACGAGAAAAGAGTACTTATCAGTAACGAGGATGAACTAGGTATGCAGAGATACCGACGATCATAACCTCGGATAAGTAACATATCGTGAGACAAAGGGAAATTGGTATCGTATGTAAGTGGTTCATTCGATCGCAAAGTAATCGTAGAAATATGTGGGAGCCATATGAATTTCCAGATTCCTCTATTGGTTATTGTTCGGAGAAGTGTCTCGATCATGTCCGCATAATTCACGAACCGTAGGGAGACACACTTAAGGATTCGACGTTGTTTGAGTAGTTATGGTATTATGAGAAAGAGACCGAATGTTGTTCGGAGTCTCGGATGGGATCCGGGATATCACGAGGTGATCCGGAATGGTCCGGAGAATAAGATTCATATAAGGAAAGTCCCGTTTCGGAGTTCGGGAATGATTCCAGTGTTTTCATCGGGGATATTCTAGAAGGTTCCGGATTGTCCGGCACTCCGGGGGGGAAGGGGTACATGAATGTGTCATTACATATTGGAATGATTGCATCATGTACTAAGTGTTCCTGCTGTCCCAAATATAGGATTAAATTGAATCCTAAAACAGAAAAGTCAAATGTCCAGTTTGAAAGTCAAACTGCCAAAAACAAGAAACTGTGGGAAACAAGCAAGAGGAGTTGGAGTCGACTTGGAGGAGGAGTTTCTCTCCTCCAAGCCGGCGGCCAGCCTAGGCCGAGTTGGGGAGGGACTCCCTCCCTCCCCTGGCGCGCCACCCCCTCCCACCTATATAAGGAGGGGCAGGGCTCCCCTCCTACACACAAGTTTCCTATCCTCTAAACTAAACCCTAGATCTAGACCCCGGTTTAGAGCTATTCGGTTTAGAGCCTTCTAATTGGTTTAGAGCCCTCTAATTGGTGTGTCTAATTACTAGACCACTAATAGCCTCTCTCATAAGCTCCACCATACTCGCACCGGCTTAAGGCGAAGCCCTGCGGGATTTCCCCTCTACCTCCGGTACCACGCCGTTGTGCTGCCGGAATCGCGAGGAGAGTGCTACAACCTCCGCTGCCTGCTGGAACAAGGGAGAGGAAGGTCTTCGTCGAGTACCGAACGTGTGACCGACTGCGGGAGCGCTGCGGGAACGCGGCGCCGGAAGGATCGTCTACGCGATCTTGAGATCGGAAAGAGTACGACTACATCACCCACGAGAATCTGCTCTCGTTAAACACTTTGGAATCTTCGAGGGTGAGTTATTCCATTGACTCGTTGCTACAATCTAATAGATAGATCTTGGCTTGTTTGTTTGTATGCGATAGAAAATTTTTGTTTTCCATGCTACGAACCCCTACAGTGGTATCAGAGCCGTGTCTATATGTAGATCTGTTGCACGAGTAGAACACAATGGTCATTGTGGGCGTTGATGCTTTTATTGTAGATTGCTTTTTGTGTACTTTGCATCTTGCGGTATGTTGGGATGAAGCGGCCCGGGCTAACCTTACATGACATCGTTCATGAGACTTGCTCCACGTTTGACATGCAACTTGTATTGCATAAGTGGCTTTGCGGGTGCCTGTTTCTCCTAGCATAGTTAAGATCCAATTTACAACGGGTAATCAACAATGCTAGTATCAATGTTGTGGTTATTGTTCGTAAGTTAGAACGACACTTATGGAAAGCCCCAAACCACGTAAAATATGCAAAGAAAGTAGAAGCGTCTAACTTTGTTTTGCAGGGGTGTGCAGTGATGTGATATGGCCATGATTGTGATTATATTTGATGTATGCAATGTTCCTTATTGTAAGTTGGCAACCGGCAGGAGCCATATGGTTGTCTTTAATTTCTGTTAAGACCTGCGTGTCTATTCAAAATAGTTGTAATAGTTGAAGCTGGTGGACGACAACCATGGAGAAGCGTCATTGACCTTGATGCTATGCCGGTGATGATGGAGATCATATTCGTGCTTGAAGATGGAGATCGGAAGCACAAAGAAGAAAGGCCATATCATATCACATATTATGAATTGCATGTGATGTTAATCCTTTATGCATCTTGTATTGCTTAGTAGACGACGGTAGCATTATAAGATGATCCCTCATGCACATAAATTTCAAGTTCTAAAGTGTTCACCCTTAGTATGCACCGTTGCCAAAGCTTGCTGCTTCGAAGCACCACGTGATGATCGGGTGTCTTTGATTCCGCGGGTGAATACAACGTAAGCAAGCCAGATTTGCTTATGCGGAAGCTAAGGTTTGATCTTGACGAGCCTAGCATGTACAGACATGGCCTCAGGAACACGGATCGCCGAAAGGCAAAGCATGAATCATATAGTAGATATGATGAACATGATGATTGTTCGCCATTAAAACTATATCAGCTCTCGTGATGATCGGTGTTGATGTAGTGGATTTGGTTCGTGTGATCACTAAAACAATGTGAGGGATGTTGTTTTGAGTGGGAGTTCACCTAGTTTAATTTCATTAATTAATTTGAACTCAATTTGTCATAAACTTAGTCTAAACTATTGCAAATATGTTGTAGATCAATGGCAGCCCCTACCATCAATTTTAATGCGTTCCTAGAGAAAGAAAAGTTGAAAAACAATGGAAGCAACTTCGCGGATTGGTTCCGCAATTTGAGGATTGTCCTCACAGCTGGTAATTTGACCTATGTGCTGGATGCACCGCTAGGTGACCCACCTGCAGCTGATGCTACCGATGAAGTAAAGAATGTTTACCTCGCTCGGAAGAATCAGTACTCCATAGTTCAGTGTGCTATCTTGTATGGTTTAGAATCGGAGCTTCAGAAAAGGTTTGAAGAGTCAGATCCATATGATATTGTCGAGGATCTCAAATTAATCTTTGAGACTCATGCGGCAATTGAAAGTTATGAAGCTTCTGAAGAGTTCTTTAACTGCAAGATGGAAGAGGGTAGCTCCGTCAGTGAGCATGTGCTTAAGATGTCTGGGCACGCAAATAAACTTCAAAGTTTGGGTATAGTAATTCCTAATACTTTGGGAGTTTACCGCATCCTCCAATCACTACCACCAAGTTACAAGAACTTTGTGATGAACTACAACATGCAGAACATGAACAAAGAGTTGCCAGAACTATTTGCTATGTTAAAATCTGCAGAAGTGGAGATCAAGAAAGAGCACCAAGTGTTGATGGTCAATAAGACCACCAAATTCAAGAAAGGCAAGTCTAAGCAAAAGGGACACTTCAAGAAGGGTGGTAAGAAAGTTACCACGCCGACGAAGAAGACCAAGGCTGGACCTAAACCTGAAACTGAGTGCTTTTACTGCAAGGGAGAAGGTCACTGGAAGCGGAATTGCCCAAGGTACTTGGCGGATTTGAAGAACGGCAACATCAAGAAGAAAGGTATATCTGATATACATGTTATTGATGTGTATCTCACTAGTACTCGTAGTAGTGCCTGGGTATTTGATACTGGTTCGGTTGCTCATATTTGTAACTCGAAACAGGAGCTGTAGAATAAACGGAAGCTAGTGAAGAACGAGGTGACGATGCGCGTAGGAAACGGATCAAAGGTTGATGTGATCGCGGTCGGCACGCTACCTCTTCATCTACCATCGGGATTAGTTTTATACTTAAATAATTGTTATTTGGTGCCTGCATTAAGCATGAACATTATATCAGGATCTTGTTTATTGCGAGACAGTTACTTGTTTAAATCCGAGAATAATGGTTGTTCGATTTATATGAGTAATGTGTTTTATGCACATACACCTTTGATAGATGGTCTATTCATATTGAATCTCGATAGTAGAAATACACATATTAATAACATTGAGGCTAAACGTTTGAAATCAAGCGATAATTTGACCTATATGTGGCACTGTCGTCTTGGTCACATTGGAGCGAAGCGTATGAAGAAACTCCATTCCGATGGACTTCTTGAATCACTTGATTTTGAATCACTTGAAAGATGCGAAGCATGTCTGATGGGTAAAATGACTAAGACTCCATTTTCTGGTATAATGGAGCGAGCTACAGACTTATTGGAAATCATACATACCGATGTGTGTGGTCCAATGAGTGTAGCATCGCGCAGTGGTTATCGTTATGTTCTTACCTTCACGGATGACTTGAGTAGATATGGGTATATCTATTTCATGAAACATAAGTCCGAAACTTTCGAGAAGTTTAAGGAGTTTCAAAGTGAGGTAGAGAATCAACGTAACAAGAAGATTAAATTTCTACGTTCTGATCGTGGAGGTGAATATCTAAGTTACGAGTTTGGCGAGCATTTAAAGAAGTGCGGAATACTTTCACAATTGACACCGCCGGGAACACCACAGCGTAATGGTGTGTCTGAACGTCGTAATCGAACTCTCTTAGATATGGTTCGTTCTATGATGTCACTTACAGATTTACCGCTATCATTTTGGGGTTATGCATTAGAAACAGCCGCATTCACTTTAAATAGGGCACCATCTAAATCCGTTGAAACGACACCGTATGAATTATGGTTTGGGAAGAAACCTAAATTGTCGTTCCTTAAAGTTTGGGGATGCGAAGCCTATGTAAAGAAGTTACAGCCGGACAAGCTTGAACCCAAAGCGGAAAAATGCGTCTTCATAGGATACCCGAAGGAAACTATTGGGTATACCTTCTATCATAGATCCGAAGGCAAAAATCTTTGTTGCCAAGAATGGATCCTTTCTAGAGAAGGAATTTCTCTCGAAAGAAGTGACTGGAAGGAAAGTAGAACTCGACGAGGTTGTCGAACCTTCTCTCGAAATTGCGAGTAGCGCAGCACCGGAAGAAGTTCCTGTGGTGCCTGCACCAATAAGAGAGGAAGCTAATGATAGTGATCATGAAACTTCGGTTGAAGTTGCTACAGAGCCTCGGAGGTCAACGAGAACTCGTACCACTCCAGATTGGTATGATTCCGTTATGAATGTCATGTTGGTGGACAACACCGATGACCCCGAGACATATGAGGAAGCGATGATGAGCCCAGATTCCAATAAATGGCAAGAAGCCATGAAATCCGAGATTGGATCCATGTACGAAAACCAAGTATGGACTTTGGTGGACTTACCGGATGGCCGGAAGGCTGTCGAGAACAAATGGATTTTCAAGAAGAAAACAGATGCTGATGGTAATGTTACTGTCTATAAAGCTCGACTTGTCGCAAAAGGGTTTCGACAAATTCAAGGAGTTGACTACGATGAGACTTTCTCACCGGTAGCGAAGCTAAAGTCTGTGAGGATTATGTTAGCAATCGCTGCATATTATGATTATGAGATATGGCAGATGGATGTCAAAACAGCATTCCTCAATGGAGACATTGATGAAGAGTTGTATATGATACAACCCAAAGGTTTTGTCGATCCTAAAGATGCTAACAAGGTATGCAAGCTTCAACGGTCCATCTATGGATTGAAGCAAGCATCCCGAAGTTGGAATCAACGTTTTGATAAGGTAATCAAAAGTTTTGGTTTTATACAAACTTATGGAGAAGCTTGTATTTACAAGAAAGTGAGTGGGAGCTCTGTAGCATTCTTAATACTGTATGTGGATGACATATTGTTGATTGGGAATGATGTAGACCTTCTTAATAGTGTCAAGGAATATTTGAATAATAGTTTTTCAATGAAGGATCTTGGCGAAGCAGCTTACATATTAGGCATAAAGATTTATAGAGATAGATCGAAACGCCAAATATCATTGTCACAAAGTACATATTTGGACAAAGTTCTAAAGAGGTTTGGAATGGAAGATAGCAAGAAAGGGTTCTTGCCCATGTTGCCCAATACGACCTTGAGTAAAACTCAAAGTCCGACATCGGCAGAAGATAGAGAAAGGATGAGTAAGACTCCCTATGCCTCAGCCATAGGATCTCTAATGTATGCCATGCTATGTACTAGACCCGACATCGCATATGCTGTTAGTTTAACTAGCAGATATCAAAGTGATCCAGGAGTGGATCATTGGACAGCGGTCAAAAACATCCTTAAGTACTTGAGAAGAACTAAGGATATGGTTCTTTCTTATGGAGGTGATGAAAAGCTCGTTGTTAATGGTTACACCGATGCTAGTTGGAACACCGATCCAGATGATTCTAAATCACAATCTGGATACGTATTTATTTTGAATGGTGCAGCAGTTAGCTGGAGGAGTGCAAAGCAAAGCGTTGTGGCGAGATCTTCAACTGAATCGGAATACATGGCTGCTTCGGAGGCTTCACAAGAAGCGATATGGATGAAAGAGTTCATTACAGAGCTAGGTGTGGTTCCTAGTGCGCTGGACCCAATGTCTATCTACTGTGATAACATGGGCGCCATAGCCAATGCGCAAGAACCAAGGTCACACAAGAAGCTGAAGCATATCAAGCTACGTTTTCACGCTATTCGAGAACATATCCAGGATGGGGATATAAAGATTTGCAAAGTACACACAGATCTGAATGTGGCGGATCCGTTGACTAAACCTCTCCCGAGGGCAAAACATGACCAACACCAAACTGCCATGGGTGTTCGGTATATTACCATGTAATCTAGATTAGATGACTCTAGTGCAAGTGGGAGACTGTTGGAGATATGCCCTAGAGGCAATAATAAGTATAGTTATTATTATATATCTTTGTGTTTATGATAAATGTTTGCATTCATGCTATAATAGTATTAACAAGGAAACCATTAATACTTGTGTGATTTGTAAACTTAATTTGAAGTCCCTAGTATAGCCTCTATACTTCACTAGCTTGTTGGTTGATTGATGATGTGGTTTCTTTGTCATGAACATTGAGATGTTATCAACAACAAGATCATATCGTTAGGAGAATGATATGGTGGACATACTCCTATAGACAAGCGTAGCATAAAGATCAAGTCATTTCAATAGTTCAATTGCTATATGCTTTCTGATACATAGTAACCTAATTCCTTCGACCATGAGATCATGCATATCACCTTTACTAGATGGATGCTTTGATGTCATCAAACACCACACCGTAACAGGGTGGCTATAAAGGTGGCATTGAGTGTTCGGAAAGTATTGGTTGAAACACATGGATCAAGAGTGGGATTTGTCCATCCACATGACGGATAGATATTCTCTGGGCCCTCTCGGTGAAATGTCATTCAATTAGCTTGCAAGCATGTGACTTGGTCACAAGGGATCACATATCACGGGAACGAGAAAAGAGTACTTATCAGTAACGAGGATGAACTAGGTATGCAGAGATACCGACGATCATAACCTCGGATAAGTAACATATCGTGAGACAAAGGGAAATTGGTATCGTATGTAAGTGGTTCATTCGATCGCAAAGTAATCGTAGAAATATGTGGGAGCCATATGAATTTCCAGATTCCTCTATTGGTTATTGTTCGGAGAAGTGTCTCGATCATGTCCGCATAATTCACGAACCGTAGGGAGACACACTTAAGGATTCGACGTTGTTTGAGTAGTTATGGTATTATGAGAAAGAGACCGAATGTTGTTCGGAGTCTCGGATGGGATCCGGGATATCACGAGGTGATCCGGAATGGTCCGGAGAATAAGATTCATATAAGGAAAGTCCCGTTTCGGAGTTCGGGAATGATTCCGGTGTTTTCATCGGGGATATTCTAGAAGGTTCCGGATTGTCCGGCACTCCGGGGGGGAAGGGGTACATGAATGTGTCATTACATATTGGAATGATTGCATCATGTACTAAGTGTTCTTGCTGTCCCAAATATAGGATTAAATTGAATCCTAAAACAGAAAAGTCAAATGTCCAGTTTGAAAGTCAAACTGCCAAAAACAAGAAACTGTGGGAAACAAGCAAGAGGAGTTGGAGTCGACTTGGAGGAGGAGTTTCTCTCCTCCAAGCCGGCGGCCAGCCTAGGCCGAGTTGGGGAGGGACTCCCTCCCTCCCCTGGCGCGCCACCCCCTCCCACCTATATAAGGAGGGGCAGGGCTCCCCTCCTACACACAAGTTTCCTATCCTCTAAACTAAACCCTAGATCTAGACCCCGGTTTAGAGCTATTCGGTTTAGAGCCTTCTAATTGGTTTAGAGCCCTCTAATTGGTGTGTCTAATTACTAGACCACTAATAGACTCTCTCATAAGCTCCACCATACTCGCACCGGCTTAAGGCGAAGCCCTGCGGGATTTCCCCTCTACCTCCGGTACCACGCCGTTGTGCTGCCAGAATCGCGAGGAGAGTGCTACAACCTCCGCTGCCTGCTGGAACAAGGGAGAGGAAGGTCTTCGTCGAGTACCGAACGTGTGACCGACTGCGGGAGCGCTGCGGGAACGCGGCGCCGGAAGGATCGTCTACGCGATCTTGAGATCGGAAAGAGTACGACTACATCACCCACGAGAATCTGCTCTCGTTAAACACTTTGGAATCTTCGAGGGTGAGTTATTCCATCGACTCGTTGCTACAATCTAATAGATAGATCTTGGCTTGTTTGTTTGTATGCGATAGAAAATTTTTGTTTTCCATGCTACGAACCCCTACAACAAGTGCCGAGTGGAGTACCGTGGCCTAAATCGATTACTCAGAATCGGAATATCCTGCAACATGAAACGTAGCAGCCCCGAAGGGTTAATACATGGAATGTATGGCAAGTAGAGCTATTAAAGGAGACAATAGTGCTAACATCTATATGCATATTTGGCAAGTGGAGCTGTGGCTAGCTTGCATTTGCAAATACCTTTGTCCTACTTTCTTAAATAGTTTTTTATTTTCTTTGAAAAGATCCCAATTAAGTTAACCCATCAGCATTAAAGCAATTGTGAAATTGGAATGAGCGAGAAACATGTCATGGAGTCAATATCAAGCAACTCAGTCGTCCATAACTGGGGACACGGCTAATCGATTAGATTATACACCCTGCAGGGGTTAGTACACTTTATCCATGTGACTTGGCCAGCCCAGCTCGTACCATCACTCTCATTTTGGGTGATGATAGGGAGAAGACCAAGAAGAGACCGTTCGGGAAGTAGCTCCCCAATCCCGACGCGCACCGGTCCAACCTACCAAAAATTCTACATCTCTGGATACGCGGGTTCGAGTTACCACAACCTACTGAGTCCAACCAACCGCCCATTTCATTATTAGCACATGGTTGTACATGTAAGCTACGAAATAAATAAGCCAATCATTTTCTCTTGATACCTGGGTGCCTTTCCGCAATGATACCACCAAAAATTATCAAACCCATCACACCTAGGAGATTCTTTGATTAAGTTGTTTTAGTTTTCACAAACCAAGACATTTAGAAACAACTTTTAGTGATGTAACCCAGCCCTCGTTCATCATAGCATGGCTAAGCACATCTACCAACGGTGGTTTATCTACAGGGAAAATCCTACCACATAATAGGACATAGCATAGCGATAGTATTATCCTACACATGCATCTTCAAAATACATGACAATGCATTGAAAATAGTAGGATAACATCATGAACAAAGTAGCATCTACTTGCCTTGGATGTAGCGGTCGGAAGAACAATCCACACACGAGCAAGCGTTGCACTCGTCACAATCTACACGATACAATTGCAATCATAAACAAACCATCCACAATCATATGCAAACAAAGATGATGCGAGATGCATGCATGACAAGAGAAATGACGCTACAGCAGCATCACATAATCTTATTCAGTATAACTACTGTATGCATGCATGGAAATTATTTTTAGTGCAAAGAAAACAAGGCATGCAATTTATAACGCTCAATAATAGAGCTAGAACTAAATAATTCACCACTGCTAACATACTGTTTGTAAAATCTTGGAAAACTTCTACTGAGTAGGCAACTCTAAATAGGAACAGTACCAATTGGAATTTCTCAAAAAGGATTTATTTAACTCCCTGAGTAATTAAAATACTACAGTAAGCCTTTAAATAGATTCTGCAAAAATTATTACTCTAAGCCTAACCTTTTAATTCACTTTGAGATTCCCCTTGTTCCACAGAATCCAGGGACATCTTATTTGCAATTTTTGGAGTTACAGAACTTATTCTATGAATTTATTACTCTAAAAAGAGCATTAACTCAATTAATTAACTAGGACAAAACCTTGCTGTAAAAGTATAAAACAACTGTACAGCAATGTTCTACGTGAGATGCTGAATCTACACATATTTTATTTGAAATTTTTGGCCCAGTAGATATAAATATATGAATTTTACAAGATCGTAACTAAATCTGTCAATTAAATTGATTTAATTAAATCAAAAATCGAGCTGACCAGTCAACGCCGAGTCAGCGCTGACGAGGCAGTTGACTAGTCTTCAGTCAACTGCTGACTAGTCAGCGCCTGATCTGGGCCGTTCATCTGTGATCGAAGTGCAGGGAGTGGCGCGTGGAGGAGAGGCTCACCGGCGGCGTCGGGTTCGACGGGGGCGGTGGCTCCGACGAGGAACGACGAGGGCTATGCAGCGTACGGCGTGCGGGGCGAGGCGGCGGAGCTCGTGGGGGCGACGGCGTGGGCCCTCTCGTCCGCGGGCGGCGGCAGTAGGCGGATGGAGCGGCGTCGACGGGGGACGGCTCCGGCAAGCTCACGTGGAGAGCTTCGGACGCGGTTTGCACGGGGAAAAGTATGTCGGCGAGTCAGTACAACGCGGGGAAGATTTACAGGGGGAGAGCGAGGCGAGGGGACAACTCGCCGTGGCTGTGGAGCTCCCTACGGCGTCAATGGCGTCGGCGGTGACGTCGTACTCCGGCGAGAAATTTGGACATCGTGGTGGCCTGATTGTTGTGGATTTTAGGGGGGTTTTGGAGAGGATATTGTTGGCTATTTATACCTAGGATTTCGTGGTAAAAGAGCAAACGATTTGGCCGGATTGGAGATTTTTCCAGGCTGTTTTCGAACTAGGAGCTAAGTCGTACGCGTTCTGGTATCTCGCTCCTGAGCTGGAAGACGATACGGTCTGGTCGGCTCCACATGGCGGAAAAAAAATTGAAAGCAAAGCCGGGAGAGAATAGGCTGCGCTGGCCGGCTGCTGCGCTTTTTTGCTGTCTCGCGCGCACTTAGGTGCTAGGTGCTAGGCTGGCTTAGGCGCATGAGCACGCTCGCTGCTCTTTTCTTTATTTATTTTTAATCTTTTTTTATTCTTTTTCTTATTTCTTTTGTAGAATGCAGTTTTGAACTCAGATTTAAATGAAACAATTTCTTTGAGTTTCTAAAATTTATTATATTGTTTTAGGATGTTAATGAACATTATTCATTTCCAAATAAAATATAGGATCTATAAATCCCTGTAAGTTTCGCGTTTTTTTAAATCTTATTTTTCATAACTTTTACATACTAACTCCAAATAAGTTCAATTTTGTTTCTAAAATTTTCTATTATTCTAGAGATCAATCTAAGGTCCCTTTTGGCAATAATTTGTCTATTTCAAAATAGTGATTTCACAAGTCCATGTGTTTCTTTTTGTGGGAGCACTTCGGTAATTCCATTTAGGGTTGCAATGTAGTGTTTTGCTTTTGAAAATTTTCATGAATGCAAAATGCTATGCCAATGCAATGCAAATGCAATTTTTTTCCCAATTTCTAAAAAAAACTTGGGATGTGACAGCAAATTTCTTTGACCTTAGGTTGGAAACCTAGTAAAGGGTATTACATGTAGGAGTATGTAGCAACGATAAAGAATTCTCTAAAAGAAATATAATGGGTATTCAAATAAGGATATTCCGTTATATGTTTTAGTGCGATAATTCTTTGTTATGATGCAATATATTATTGGTTACTAATAAAATATTTTTCTTATATACAGAGTTATGGCACCAAAGTTTCCAAAACAGACTTTGGTAAGGAAAGAGGAGACTCTTGATGATTATCAAGGATCATTTACAGACCAACTTCGTCAACTTTTAAAGATTTTTAGTTGTCCAACTAGAATTCTAGTGAACACAATAACCTATTATGATGGTCGGATGTTATCCAAGTATCGTGTGAGTATTAAAATCCCAGAGGAGCTTGGATTATATCACGATCTACCTATAGGTGAAGGTAGGAGTCACTTAGCAGCATATCATGTTGCCGTTGTGGAGGCGATAGCTAATATCCGGGAGCATAAAGCCAAGGAGTTGGAGGGTAGCACATTTTCCGTGATACCTCATGATTCTATAGACTCGGAGCATGTACCGGATCATCTTACTTTGGTCAAGAAGCATACTAAGTTAGCTTCCAAGTTTATGGATCGATACCGAACACTCGTTGCATCTTTTTATAAGACACATCAAGTGATTGTTGAAGATAAAAATGACATGTTAGAGGATCTAACTGATCCGGAAAGGAGGAAGCAGTTAGCATTCCAGTTGGAGAAGGAAGCAAGTAGTAGTGCAAAACCTATCTTTAAGGATATACCTATAGATCCTGAATCTTTTACACCATATCCTTATTCACCAAGGCCTGAACCTATATATGATCCTACTGTGGATATGAGGTATGCAGTACCACAGGGTTCAGAGGATGGTTCTGATTCAGAACTTCCTATTGAGAATTCTAATGGTTGGAGAATGGGATCATATGAAGGATGTCCATAGATGGTTCTCACAGAGATGGTGCAAGAATTAACCTTAGTAACAGTAGTACAAATGCCATGTTCATAGATAATCAGGACGAAGAAGAAGATCTTGAGGAGAGAGTGTTTGAATCATCAACATCTTCTCAAAACCCAGGGAATATACATTATCCGGTGTTTAACTATCTTGCCCAAAGGAGCACCTGGGGATCAGCAGGATCTGCGTATTCTGTTGACAACTCAAGGAATGAAGCTCAGGATATGCAAGTGGGAGATAATGTTGAATATGTTTCTGAAGACTTTTCAGCTGAGCTGGAGGGAGTCAATGCGCTCAGATTGAGTAATGACTCAAGTCCTGACACTTCAGATACTGAGTATGTTCCTTCTCGAAGGCCATTTGTTCCACAAACTATGCGACGAACGTCACATCATCATGGTTGGACATCATGCATGTATGATGAGTGTAGTTACTACTAGAAGCAGGCAACTATTTAGAAGTACTGGATACCGTGTATTGTAATCCGAGAAATAAGGTAGTTAGATAAATAAGGTAGTGTATGATTATACCTATATATGGTATATGTTGTAATGAATTTGTATTATTATGATATTGTAATGTATAATATGTGAAATGCATATTTGGATTTTATTTGGGTTTTCATTGTGTGACTAGTTCTGTGCGTAAAGTCGAGCTCAGAACACATGTGCATGATGTAATTATGAGTATTCGCTTTATGTTGTAGGACTAGGGGGTCATGGATACGGGTGTAGAGACCGAATCTAAGCAGCAACGGATGGAACGTGAGGCCAAGGAGAAGGACGATGCAGATGCAGCAAATCAGGGGACATTACCACCACCACCACTAATGAGGCCGTTAATGGAGTAGAACTTTATGCAGTGTATGCAAATGATGCAAGAGACCCAGAACAAGTTTATGGAGGAGTTGCTGGGACGAGAAAATATAAGAGCACCTACAGGTGGAGGAGTGAGTCTTTCTGACTTCCAGAATGCAAGGCCGTTACCTTTTGCATCATCTCCTAAACCAATGGATGCAGAAGATTGGCTAGCAGATATAGAAAGGAAGTTGAAGACTGTAGGTTGCAATGATGAGGAGAAATTGAGGTATGCAACTCATCTTCTGACTGGACCTGCAACATCATGGGGGAGAATCAGTCAGCCATGCAACAGCCAGGAAGGGAGTACACTTGGGAGGAGTTTAAACAGAGATTCGGTGAATATCATGTTCTGGAAAGTGTTATGGAGTTGAATCGGAGAGAATTTGAGGAGCTTCAGCAAGGATATACTAGTGTCATGAAGTATATCCGGGAGTTTAGTCAACTGTCTCGATATGCGGAGGAAGAAGTTAATACGGAGGAAAAGAGGAAGAAGCGTTTCCTACGTGGATTAAATCCATTTGTGAGGATGCAGTTGAGGTTGGCTAATAAGCAAACTTATCAGCAGTTGTTGGATGCAGCTATTACTTTCGAGGATGACTACAATAATGTCCAAGAGGATAGGAGGAAGAGATCTAAAAAGGAAACCAAGAGGATACAAGCAAGTAAGTCCAAGCCCAATCTGGAATTCAAACCCAGGAATAGACCTTATAACAGCAACAATTCCAATCGGAGTGTAAATCCAAACATAAAGAATATTATATGACACAATTGCAAACTCCCAGGGCATATAAGCAGGGATTGCCCAAAACCAGTAATTGTGTGCCATGCTTGTGGCCAGAGAGGTCACATAAAGCCAAATTGTCCAAGCAAACCACAAGGAGGTTGGCCAGTTAGAGATGGAAGGCAAGCTAGTGGAGGAAATGGACAGTCCAATAAAGGAGGGAATAATGTCAAGAACAACAATGGCAAGAGAAACAGACCTACCAGGAAGCTGAATTGTGCAACCCTAGAAGAGGTGGATAACTCGGAGCATGCAGTGATAGGTACGCTCAATATCCTTACCAATCCCGGCAAAGTTCTATTTGATACTGGTGCAACTACTTCATTCATTTCTGAACAATTCTGTGATAAGTACGGGATTAGAAGGGCAACATTAGAAGACCCTATGACCATAGTTACGGCAGGGGGAAATGTGATTGTATGCCACATTAAACAAGATCGGGTTATCTCGATTTGTGGTTGTACATACTTTGTGGACCTTTATGTGATTCCTTTAAAGGGAATTGCAGTAGTGCTGGGGATGGACTTGATAATGGAGCATGGAGCTCAGATAAATTGTGAGGAGAAAACTGTCTCAATAAAAACTCCAAGTGGAGCAAGAATAGTGTATCAAGCAGATAAGCACAGTCATATCATGGTGGATATGAATTTGAACTCAATGAAAGAGGTCAAATTGGAATATATTCCTATAGTAAATAAGTTTCAAGATGTTTTTCCGGCAAAGCTACCTGGAATGCCACTAGATCGGGAGATAGAGTTCACTATTGATCTAATTCCAGGTACATCACCAATAGCTCAAGCACCATATAAGATGGGACCAAAAGAATTAAAAGAACTCAAAGAGAAAATTGATGAGTTAGCCATAAAAGGGTTTATCCAGGAAAGTGTATCCCCATGGGGAACACTAGTGATCTTTGTGGATAAAAGGGATGGTGGAAGAAGGATGTGTAGAGACTACAAAAAAATGAACAATGTTACCATAAAGAATAAGTATCCTTTACCAAGGATTCAAGATTTGTTTGATCAAGTGAAAGGATCCGGAGTATTTTCAAAAATCGACTTAAGATATGGATACCATAAGATAAAAATTAAACCTAAGGATGTTCCAAAAACAGCATTTGTCTCAAGATATGGACACCATGAGTATCTGGTTGTACCATTTGGTTTGACCAATGCACCAGCAATATTCATGAATCTAATGAACAAAATATTCATTCTATATTTGGATAAGTTCGGCATAGTCTTCATTGATGATATTCTGATATATTCAAAGGATAAGGAAGAGCATGCTGATCATTTGAGAATAGCATTACATACTCTAAGAGAACATAAACTTTATGCTAAGTTCAGTAAGTGTGAATTTTGGCTAGATGAGGTAGAATTCCTCGGCCATGTGATTAGTAAAGATGGAATTGTTGTAAATCCATCCAAAGTTCAATCAGTACTGGAGTGGACTGCACCAACCCATGTGAAACAAATTCGAGGTTTCTTGGGGATGGCTGGTTACTATCGAAGATTCATTGAAGGTTTCTCCAAAATAGCTGGACCAATGACCAAATTGCTAAGAAATAATACACCATTCAATTGGGATGAGAAGTGTGAAGCAAGTTTTCAGGAGTTGAAAACCAGGTTAACCACAACTCCAATCTTAGGAGTTCCAGAAACAGGGAAAGACTTTACAGTATACCGTGATGCATCTAAAGAAGGTTTAGTTTGTGTGTTAATGCAAGATCGGAAAGTGATTTCTTATGGTTCAAGACAACTGAAACCACATGAAGTCAACTATCCAACTCATGATTTAGAGTTAGCAGTAGTAGTCTTTGCGCTGAAAGGATGGATGCACTTTCTTTATGGAGCGAGATGCGAGTTATACACTGACCATAAAAGTCTTAAATATTTATTCACTCAAAAGGAATTGAATATGAGACATAAGCGTTGGTTGGAACTAATCAAAGATTATGATTTAACAATCAACTATACTCCAGGAAAAGCAAATGTTGTAGCAGATGCTCTAAGTCGTAAAAGTGCAGATATTCAGCCTAGCAATCGGGAGCTACCAAAAGATTTACAAATGGACTTGGAAAGATTAGAGATTCAATTCATTAGAATAGAGGTTCTTGGAGGATTAGCTACTATGCAGGTAGTTGCAGAGCATGACAATGATCTTAAGCACAAAATTTTTAGACATCAAGCAGAAGATCCTTTCATTGCTGAGGAAATTCGAAGGATATCTCAAGGACAAAAATCAGCTTTTCACCTTGGAGATTATGAGTCTTTGTGGTTCCAAGATCGTCTTTGTGTTCCATATGTGACTGCGATTCGTGAAGTCATACTCAGAGAAGCACATGAAACACCATATTCTATACATCCAGGAAGTACTAAGATGTACATGGATCTGAAAGAATTATTCTGGTGGAATAACATGAAAAGAGACATTGCTAAATATGTATCAGAATGCCATACTTGCCAAAGGGTGAAGGCTGAACATCAATGTCTAGCAGGACCATTACAACCCTTGGAAATTCCTGAATGGAAATGGGAGGAAATTGTTATGGAATTCATCACAGGATTGCCCATGACACCTAAACGGAAGGATATGATATGGGTAATTGAGGATAGACTCACTAAAAGTGCACACTTTATTCCGGTAAATCAAAAGGATAATGTCGAGAAGTTAGTAGAAGTTTACATCAAAAAAATAGTAAGTAAGCATGGGGTGCCCAAAAGATTGTTACTGATAGGGGATCAGTGTTTACTTCAGCATTTTGGAAGCAATTACATGAAGCACTTGGTTCAAAGTTAGATTTCAGCACAACTTATCATCCAGAGACAGGGGGTCAAACAGAAAGAACAAATCAGATACTAGAAGACATGTTAAGGGCTTGTGCATTAGATTTTGGAGGTTCGTGGGAAGATCATCTACCATTGGCAGAATTTTCCTACAACAATAGCTATCGGAGTAGTCTGAAGGCAGCTCCATATCAGGTTCTATATGGAAGGAAATGTAGATCACCAATATGTTGGTTTGAGCCTGGAAGTAGCAAGGAATTTGCGCCAGACTATCAAGGAAAAACAAGATATCATTGATAAGATCAAGGATAGACCGAAAATAGCTCAAAGTAGGCAGAAAAGCTATGCTGATCAAAGTCGAAGATCATGGCATCCTGAAGTGGGAGACATGGTATATTTGAAAGTAAGTCCAATGAAAGGGGTTAAAAGGTTCGGAGTTAAAGGAAAATTGAGTCCAAGATATATCGGGCCATTCAAGATACTGAGTCAGAACAGGACTATAGCTTATGCTTTAGAGTTACCATCAAGATTGGCTCAAGTTCATAATGTTTTCCATGTGTCACAACTTCGTAAATGTTTGAAAGTTCCGGACGATGCAATTACACATCAGGAGATAGAATTACAAGTAGACTTGACCTATGGTTAAAAACCCTGTAAGATTTTGGAAGAAAACTGGAAAAGGTTGAGGAATAGGGCAATCAAGTATTGCAAGGTACAATGGGAACATCAGCCCGAAAGGGAAGCCACCTGTGAGAAAGAGAATGATTTAAGAAAAGCCTATCCAGAACTGTTCAGGTACACTTCAACAAACTTTGGGACGAAGTTTAATTTAAGGGGGGAAGTCTATAACATCCCAGCATTTAGGAACCAACGAAGGGTAGATTTAGGAATCTGTGAAATTGCATGCATTCATCTGTAAAAATATGGGTAAATATTTCGCCAAATAAAAACCTAAAGTGATCAAAGTTTCTTTCACTCTTTAAGATTAGGAATAGCCTTAGAGAATGATCGTTATAAACTTTGATATGATCTTTGTGGATTAGTGTGTTTTGGGAAATGAAATTTAAATTTAAACTTGAGTGTTGGATTTAGAATTATGTTTGAGTGATTTGATTTAATCAAGAGTTAACAATTAGCAACTCAAACTTTAAATAAAATAAATTAATCCATAAAATGAACATTTATTTCATAACTTTATTCAATAAATGAGTTACAAAATGTAACTTATTAAGAATCTTTACAATAGTAAATGAAACAAAAGAAGAATCTTTATATATTGAATAATATTACAATCTTTATTAAAAAGGATAAAATAAAGATTACAAAAGAATAAAACAAACATTACAAGGGGCTATCTATAAAAAAATAAAAACCTAATCTAAGTCTTGAATCTTCAAGTCTTGTACCTGCAAAACAAACACAAACTAAAAGAAAGAAAGTTAAGGATTAAAATTATATTACTCTCAGAATTGACAGTGAGTTGCACTATTCAATATTTCATCATTGAGTAGACTTTAAGGGGCAAGTTTCACCAATATGAAAGAACTGAATCTTTCATAATTTTAAGCCATAAGTCAAATAACTCCAAACAGCAAGAAGGGGCAAGTTTCACCAACCAGTTAAGTGGTAAACAGATAAAAAGTATCTTTCTTATCCTGAGCATATCCAAAAGGTGTGCAGCAGGCACACAAGCAGCACACACACCAAACTGCATGGTTTGTGCTGTCAGCACAGCATCAACAGCTCCAATAAACAAAACTGCTCAGCACAGCCGTAGGCAAGCAAACCTAATACCATTCCCTGGTTCATACACATCAAGCACAACAGCCAAACCAAACCAAACTAGATCACACCAACCATACCCCTGATCATCTCACCAAGATGGTGACATAAGGAGAGGGTAGATCAGGTGGATAGCAAGAACAAGGTCAAGCCAACAGGACCAGGAGGTGGAGAGCTACATCAAGGACAAGTCCAGGAGCTGGAAGTAGCAGGAGGAGCATCAGGAGAAGCACCATATCAGGCTAGCCACATAGCCACAAGATCAACAAGTTGCAGTCCCAACAATTCTACTATTGTGGTGAGTAGAAAAAGACCATCACATGATTGTTCTGTCTAAGCTAGACAAGCATTCATGAGTTTTCTCATACTCAAATTCTCAGAAAACACCCAAGTGGGGTTAGTCCATCATTGAAGTTTTTAAACACTAAAAACAATCAGAAAACTATAAAGATCCAACTAGGATCTCAGGACAACATCATTGATCCTAGCTATCAGGCTATATTTTAAATTCCAGGAATGAATATAGCTAAGATCTGAACTTCTAGGCACACCTCTTAAACAGGAGTAGCACCTTATAATTTCATCTTATGGATCCATATAACTTATCAAGCCTACAAATCATTTTCCCAACTTTGACTCAAGAATCAGTAGCTGGTATCACTACCAGAACCAATCCATGAGGAACAACAATATAAGGGCCTAGTCCCTAAACCTTAGACCAACATCATAGGTTGTAGGGATTCAAGGAAAGAAGTTTCCATTTATCTGTGATGCCAAGCTAATCTTAAGCTTGAACAAAACCAAGCCAAGTAATAGAACCTAATCTTGTGTGCCATATTAGAATGATGTGACAAGAACAGTTTCTAAACTAAGCAGGTTAAGCATCCAACTTTCACAGATACACTCACAACCAAATATAAATCATTTTCCTGATACTAATCAGAGGAATCATTACCAGGAATGTTCATATACATAACATCACTATATGACACAAGTTCATCTCAAACTATATATGAATCTATAAGCCAACAACTACATATACAGTGACTTCATCACTCAAAAATCACTGTTAATCACCAAGTAAAGACAGTGGTGACTTCTCAAACCACTAGAATCTCCAAGTAATGATTCTAGATTAACATTATCATCTGAACCATATCAAATTAACCAATAGAATCCATCTGGTAAGCCACTAGCATCACCACAGCTAACCATAAGCAGTAATCCACAGCAAACCACCACTCATCATGCTTAGGGATCGTCAATACATGATCCAACTCATCAGATATCTAATCAATAGAGGGATATGAACCCTAAGAAGAACAAACAACCCTAATCAGGACATGACCACTAGCCAGGAGTAGCCACTACAAACACATAGAACAGGGTGGCCTAGCACAGAGGACACGAGAGGGAGAAGGATAACTTACTGAAGGTTGTCACTGTGGGCGAGAAGAGGAACCAGAGGTCGTCGACGAGCACGGCGACACGGGGAGCACCCCAAGGGGGCGCTGCGACCCACACCACGCCGAGGCGGCAACCACAGCCACGCCTGAAGGCGAGGAACACCACCACAGCACACGAGAGCAGCAGCGGCGACAGCACCAGCACCATCCCAAACCCTAGGGTTGGGGACGAAGCCGGTCTGGCCACAGGAGGGCTCCAGGTCAAAATCGAGTTGGACAGGAAGGTCAAGCGGGGTCGACAACCACCCTATACATCACGGCGGCGGCCGAGGAGGTCCATGACAGCTTGAATTGCCAGCGGCGGCATCGCAGACCACAGGGTCGGGGGAGGAGAAGAAGAGAGATGAGAACGAGAGAGTGGCAAAGAGAGGTGGGCTGAATGGGCCAAGATCCCTTCGGGGAGTTTTTTTTTCTGACCTATTGGGCCACAAGGGCCCAATAAACAAACACAGACAGCCCAATTACTTAATGGCAGTTTTCAATAATTAAGAAAAGACCAAAATGCCCCTGAATTTAAATAAATTCTAGAAAATAAAAGAAAAATCCAAAAATTATAAATAAAATATTTATGGATTCACAATAATCCAATCTATCTAAATAAAATAAGAAATAAAATTTAGGCATATAATTTTTATCAAGAATTTTATAATATATATTCCTTATGGAATTTTATAAAATTAAAGAAAGATGATAAAAATAAATAAAAATCACTTTTATTATATACCAATATTGTAGTATTTTAGAAAAATACTAAATAAAGAATTTAAATGAAAGAAAAATGATAATTCTTAAAGGAATTATTAAATGATTAAAATTCAAATAAAAGAAAAAGAAAATAAGTAATACAATATCCAATAAATATTAATAATTAATATTTAGAAATTCTTTGTTTATGAAAAGAGTTTTATAATTTAAATAATGGGGGAGAATACACATAAAACTAAATGATGCATTACATTACTTTGCATAATCATCTTGTTTCTTTATATATTGTCCTTACCGGGCAATAATGATGTTTTCGTAGACATAGAAGCTCAAGGTCCAGTGCAAGCATCATACTTCACTACCTTGCAATCACAAGGCAAGTTCAACACTTGCTCATGTCCTTTGAAGAGTCTTTATCAAGTATTTGCAAAATTGTGTGTTATCATCAATATTCTAGAAAAAGAAAATATTATTTTCTCAAAATAAATAAATCTTAGGTATCATCCTAAGTGATGATATGATGGGGCAATAGAACTTAGGTTTCTATTTTCAATAATGATGAACCATTAGGGATTAATAACCCATGACATCAATGATTCTAGCACCGTATATCACGCGTTCACCATGAGATTTGGAATGGGACGGAGAAGTCTGCTGTATTCTTTTTCGCTTGTATGGAGGCAAGACGACCTTAATGTGATGTTGTGATTCCTTGTGCGGATCCAAAATATGGGTGGGCACCCTTACGCCCCACACTTTTGGTGTCTAGATTATCTATGAATGGTGTTTAGGGATATAGTCCATTTAAATGGTACTCGTCCGGGCATCACCAGGTCATAGAGTCTTCGGGAACTCATCAGGGTTTTAGCCTGCCCGAAAGGGGGCTTAACGGAGGTGAGCCGGCCCCGAAGGATCGTGCAGACATATGAGGTCGCGGAGAGGGCATTGATTGGCTTGGAACAACTACTAGGCCCCAGATCATGGAATTGTGGTCGGGAAAGTACAACCGGTTATGCAACAAGGAGTTTATCTCTCATGGGTAAAGTAGAGCACATCTGTAGAGTGTAAGAACTGTAACTTGTTACTCCCTGTTCCGGGAAGGAGCTACGAACGTGGCAGGAAAGGAACTCCATGAAAGTTCTGGTCAACCTGTGAAGGCTGATGGTCATAGATTTTCATAATAAAATCAATCTTTGAAGAAAGATTTACGAAAATTGCATAGTGCCAAGGACTTATAGTCTGAGGTGGTAGTTAGAGCATCAAACTTCCTACCTTGCATATAATGAATTTGTTGGGTAACGCTGTTACTCATCGTTTCCTTTGAATCCTTGCTTAGACTCTGAGAATCCCGAAGATACTCCATTGTATGCAACTGAGAGCCAGGAGGAGGTCTTCTATGAAGAGCCCAACCTGTATGGAGCCGTAGAAGGGGAGGACTACGACATCGTCTACGGAGGAGAGTTCCAAGTGTCCGAATAATTACTATAGTTCTAGTAGCCACTTGTGCCGAGCAACATGAACAATATATAGCAATAAGTTGTTGAGCTCAATTTGGAGTTTCAGTTTTAAATTTGAAACTTCCGCTGAAACACTTATATTATGGTGTGTAAGTTGAATCTTTTGGAAGTCTTGAACTTCCGGTATTGTAATAATAATAATGTTTGTATGTTTGTAATATGGACCTACAATGTTTCTGTTGTACCACTCTAAGGGATGTGATATTTACGGAACGGTGTTATGTGGATGTCATGTCAACGACTATAGTGTACTACACATGCAGTGGTATGCTGGGTCACCGCATCGGCACAACGAGCTACTAGCATGGGAGACGATAGGGGCGGTGCTATGCTCCCTGACGAATCTCAATGGCATGGTTACGCGGCGTGGGGCGGTGCGATACGATCGGAATGTTACGGTGCTCTGGGCGGGTCCGACGGGCGTTTTAATGGTGCACCACGGCTACGGGGCGCGCGGCGGCGAACGGGGTTGTCTGGCGGTCTCCTGGGATGGTGGTGATCATGCTTGCACGCGGCGATGGCGGCGCGTGGTCTGTGGGCGCGTGTCAAGGGTGGCGCTCTGGCGCGCTCTCGGCATGCTCGCAGAGACATTGGGCGCGAGCGTTCCATGTGGTCCAGTGGCTGGTAGGGCTCGAGCACTGGATAGGGGGTGGCGGTGGACGGTAGCGTGCGTCCCAGACATGGTGGCTAGGATTGGTGCTTGCTCTGGCTAGCTAGCCATGGTTGGCTGGCAAGGGTTCCTTCGGGTTGGCATGGCATGGTGCAATGGGTAGGGGCTAGGGGTGGTTAAAGCACTGGTTGGCACTGGGGGAGACAAGTGTGATCAATGGGGAACAATGCTTAGCCAAATTACTGCTCAAAACAATGAAGTTTGGCCAGTTTGATTTTCTGTCTCCAAGTGTTTGATGAAATGGCCGCAAGAAATTCAAATTTGAATTTTTGGTTCAAACTTGGTGGGTGTAATAGTTACATACTAGGGAGTCTCTGATTAGTTGGAAAGGTCAAGGTGAATTGGTTTGGTTGGTTTTTGAAAATGGGTGATCTTCACATATGTTAAAGATTAAATTTTGAATTGTCATTTGAATCAAGTTGCCAAGTGTTTCTGTAATTTTTAAAGGTGGGCTTGGGTTCACTTTTACTTTGTCTAGCAAGGGGTGAAAAGAAACGGAAATTTTTCTGTTTGAAATCTTGGACTAGGAACACTCAAAGTGGCCTAGTGATTAAGATTGGCAAAAAATGACCATTTGCTTTATTTGGTTTGTTTTTGATTTTCACTTGATTTGTTTCCGCTTGGAAATTTTTTAGATGATGTTGTTTTCATCTTTAAACCATTCCTTGCTATTTAGATCAATCACAAAAGTCCATTCATGCATTCATACAGTCATCACATACACACATGCATCCATTTGATTTTAATTAACAACAGTTTTTGTTAACCCTAATTTTGTTTATTGGAAATTGATAATCATTGTTCAATATTTTTGGGATGTTACAAACCTTCCCTCCTTAAACAAAATCTCTTCCCGAGATTTGAGAAATAAGAAAAAGAGATACCTAGGATTTAAAAAGATCGGGAAACTCCGTATTGATGTACGCTTCTCGTTCCCAAGTAGCTTCTTCTTCAGTGTGGTTGCTCCACTAGATCTTGACAAACTTGATGCTTCGGGTCCTGGTGGTTCTGAAAGCTTCTTAGAAAATACGGATGGGTACTTCGGGATATGTCAGGTCATCGTTGATCTCTATGGTGTGGTGATCAATGTTCTTGAAAACATCATTCTTCTCCGGGACTTCAAGGCATTTGCGAAGCAACGATATATGGAACACATTGTCCACTGATGACATCTCCTCTGGCAGTTCTAGTTGATACGATACTTCTCCTCGATGATTCAGAATCTTGAAAGGTCGAATATATCTGGGGGCTAACTTTCCTTTGAGCTAGAAACGCTGCATTCCTTTCAAAGGCGACACTTTGAGATACACAAAATCTCCGATGTTGAAAGCGAGGTCTCGACGTCTTTTGTCGGCATAACTCTTCTATCTAGACTTGGCGGTCTTGAGGTGCTCACGGATGTTGTGAACCTTCTCTTCTGCTTCTCGTAGGATGTCGGGTCCGAAAATCTGACTCTCTCCTACTTCCGACCAGTTCAAAGGGGTAGGACACTTCCTTCCATACATGAATTCAAACGGGGCCATTTGCAAACTAGCTTGATAACTGTTGTTGTAAGAAAATTCTGCAAAAGGCAGACAGTCTTCCCATTTAGATCCATAATCTAGCACATAGGCTCTCAACATATCTTCGAGTATTTGATTTACTCACTCCGTTTGTCCGTCTGTCTAAGGGTGATACGCTGTGCTGAAATCCAGTCGGGTTCCTAATCCTTCTTGAACTTTCTTCCAAAATCTCGAGGTAAACTGAGTTCCTCGATCCGACACAATGTTCTTGGGGACTCTATGCAAACTGGCGATTCTAGCAATGTATAACTCCGCTAGCTTCGAGCTCTGGTAAGTGGTCTTGACTGGTAAGAAATGGGCTACCTTGGACAACCTATCAACTATGACCCAAATAGAGTCATTTCCCCTACTAGAAGTAGGCAAACCGGTGATAAAGTCCATTCCAACGGAATCCCATTTCCATTCTGGAATCTGCGGTGGTTGCAATAGTCCTTCGGGTCTCTGATGTCCCGCCTTGACTCTCTAACAAATGTCACACTTGGCGTTGTAGCTTCCAATTTCTCTCTTCATCTTATGCCACCAAAATTGCTACTTCAAATCTTGGTACATCTTTGTTCCTCCGGGGTGGACAGAATAAAGAGTATCATGGGATTCTTTGAAAATAACTTCCTTCAACTCTGAATCTGCTGGTACACTGAGACGTCCTTTGTACCACAAAACTCCTTCTTCCTCGGTGAATCCGGGTACTTTGCCTATACCGATGTGACGTTTGATTCCGTCGATACTAGCATTTCCTTTCTGCGCCTCCTTGATCTGACTGATCAAAGTGGGTTGAAGTTCTATGCTAGCCAAAAATCCTTCACTTACTAATTCCATTCTGAAATCTTCCATCTCCTTGTGCAAACTTGGTTGCTCCTTCAGAATCATGGAGTTCAAGCGGCACGGCAATCTGCTACCACATTGGCTATACCGGGGTGATAGTGAATGTCCAGATCATAATCCTTGATTAGCTCGATCCATCTTCTTTGCCTCATATTCAGCTCCTTCTGAGTGAATATATACTTCAGGCTCTTGTGATCCGAATAAATCTCACAACGGGTTCCCATCAGATAATGCCTCCATGTCTTTAGGGCTAGAACTACGGCTGCTAGTTCAAGGTCATCGGTTGGATAATTCTGTTCATGCTGCTTCAGTTGTCAGGATAGATAAGATATAACTTTGCCTTCTTGCATCAACACACATCCGAGACCGATCTTGGATGCGTCACAATACACATCAAAGGGCTTCGTAATATCCGGCATGATCAAGATTGGGGCTGAAATCAATCTCCTCTTGAGTTCCTGAAAAATCGCTTCACATTTGCCCGTCCATTCAAACTTCTTATCCTTCTTCAACAATTGGTTCATGGGTCCTGTGATACTTGAAAATCCTTCTACGAACTTGCAGTAATATCCCGCCAATCCGAGAAATGCATGAACCTGGGTTTGAGTAGTTGGGGCTTGACAATCTTCAACATCCTTCACCTTTGCAGGGTCAACGGCAATTCCTCCGGCTGATACGATATGTCCAAGAAATCCTACCTCCTATAACCAGAATTCACATTTGCTAAACTTGGCATACAACTGATGCTCCCTAAGGGTTGCAAGGATGGTCCTCGGGTGTAGCTCATGTTCTTATTCTGATTTGGAATAGATCAGAATGTCATTGATGAAAACAACGACAAACTTATCCAGTAAGTCCATAAATATCTTATTCATGAGGTTCATTAAATAAGCGGGGGCATTGGTTAATCCAAAAGACATGATAGTATACTCGTATAATCCGTATCTGGTGGTAAAGGTAGTCTTTGGAATATCCTCTGCGCGAATCTTGAGTTGATGATAACCAGTTCTAAGATCAATCTTAGAAAACACTTTGGCACCGGTCAATGATCAAACAGGTCTTCTATCTTTGGCAGTGGGTACTTGTTCTTGATGGTGACATCATTCAACTTCCGATAATCTGTACGCAAACGGTTACCTCCATCTTTCTTGTCCACAAATAAAATAGGTGATCTCCAAGGCGACGCACTTGGTTGGATCAATCCTATCTCTAGCATAGCATCCAGTTGCTTCTTCAGTTCCACTAGCTCAGACGGGTTCATACTATATGGTCTCTGGGCTATGGGTCCGGTTCTAGGGATTAGTTCAATGATAAACTCGATATCCCTATCTGGGGGCATACCGGGCAAAACATCTGGAAATACATCGGGGTATTCATAGACTATTCTGACTTGGTCAATGGTTGGTTGGGCTATACTCTTGTTGCACTTGAATTGACGGGGCAAGGTTTCAGATACATGCTCTACTGATGTTCCTGATGTACTGGTCATGGTTATGGCTTTCTTGGCACAGTCGATTAATCCTTTATGTTTTTACATCCAATCCATTCCTAGTACTACTTCCAAACCTTTAGTTCCAAGTACTATTAGATTATCATAAAAATCTATGCCATGGATTCGGATAGGTACGGCCTTGAAAATTTGTCTAGCTTTGGTGGTTAAACCAGGTATTTGAACTATCATAACATGCTTCAATTTGGTTGGTTGAATCTTACTAGTGTATGCAAATTCTTCAGTAACAAACGAGTGCGATGCTCCAGAATCAAACAACACTATTGCAAGTACTGAGTTAACAGAAAACATACCCAGCACGACATCTGGCGCTTCTTGGGCTTCTTCAGCATGCATGAGAAAAAGATGGCCGTTGCGATTGAGCGAGTTCCCTGGGGCAAATCTCCTTCCGGGCTGAACACGACGCTGCTGCTGAGCTGAGGCATTTGCATTGGGGGCTACGACAGTCTCTTGGGAAACTCATTGGAATAGTGACCCTTGGTTCCACATTCATAACAAGTCACCTGAGACTTGTCCTTTGCTGCAACAGGCACAGCATTGCTTACAGTTCTTGGGGCAGTGTTGGTGTTGGTGGTGACATTGTTGTTGTTGAACTTAGGTAGTGCACTATTGAAATTGCTGGGGTTGTTGTGATTTCCTCCGGGCCTTGGGTTTCCTCCTCCACGGTTAGGAGAGGTCGGACGGTTCATCGGGGGTCTATTGGTTCTTGGGGCAAATCCTGAGGATGGATTGGGGCGATACTTTGGAGTATGATGGGTTCCTGGTTGATGCATCATGCGACGCTTGCTGTTCTCATTAGCTTGGTTGATCTTGCCTTCCATCTAAATGGCGGAATCCACAAAGGCTTCAATATCATCAAATGGGATTTGACCAACACTATCTGCATCTCATCATGCAGACCATTCAGGAATCTCTCCTTCTTCTTGGCTTCGGTATCCATCTCATCCGGTGCATACCTAGACAATAACAAAAATTTGTCACGGTACTCAACTACGATCATCCTTCCCTGCTTCAGTTCTCTGAATTAATCTCTCATCCTCTTGATCAAATCCGGTGGCACATGGGTTCTACTAAACTTGATTTTGAATTCTTCCCAAGTCATCATATGACCTCCATTCATGGCGTGAACGCTGTTCCACCATGCTCTTGCATCTCCAGCCAGATAGTGGGTGGCAAACAGAACTTTCTCGTTGGCTTCCACTCCGGTAACTTCTAGGTTGTTCTCCATGGTTTGCATCCAATCATCGGCATCGAGAGGCTCTTCAGATTTAGTGAAAATGGGTGGATTGGTGTTCTGGAAGTTCTTGAGCTTGGATCCATGGTTGTCCTGATTTCCATGTCCCTGGTTGTTGTTGGCCATCTGAGCGATGTGCTGAAGGGTGGCTAAGTTGGCTTGACGTTCTGCTCTTTCAGCTTCGCATTCCGAAACCAACATTTGCAAGATCTGCAACATAGGGTCCGGGGATGAATTGCTTCCTCTGCGAGGCATCTGAAGATTGAGATAGATCATGAGAAAAGAGGGAAATTTCTAAGTTTCAGGGTTTTTGAAAAGTTTTCAAAGTTTGACTCAGATTTTTCTTGCAACTTGCTTTTCATTCATTCATCACACATCATACAACACACACCACAACAAAGGAAGTAGATGGTTTTAAGAACCATTCTGGGAAACTACGATACAATGGGACCAGATACAACTCACTAATGCTAGTGCTCAAGTTCTACTAATCCTCGGAGTCGGTGTCCTCATCATCATCAATGAAGGCGAAGTCGTCCTTGTCGGTGAAGAAGTCCATGGCCTGATCCTCCAGAAAGTCATCATCATCACTAAGATAGGAGTAGGGGTCTCCACGGATATCCTCTCCTGTATTCTCCCTCTCTTCGAGCTGCATATCCCTCTCGTGGATGGTCTCCTCCAAGTCTGTGATCCTGTGGAGAAGACGGGCAATGATGCGCTCCTTCTTGTCAAGCTGACGGCGACGAGACTGGCGATCTTTCACCAGCATGGCGATGTTCTGATCCTTCTAGGCGGCGATGGCGGACTTGTGGTTGGCATACGAATGGGCGTTGTCCAACTCCTTCTGTCAGTCATACATCATGAAGCTGAGGTGGTCCACTTGATTCTTCAGCTCGGGGTGATATGGTGCCTCAAGTGGCTGTCCCATAGCATCACGCCTTGGGCAAAACTCAAAGCGGGTACCCTTGATCTGATTGAAACTCTGCCCACACAGACGGGCAAGAGCTTCCTACATGGCCCTGGCAAGTCCATCTAGCCAGTTGTTCTCTCTGATGGTAAAATGAATTCCCTCTAAGGTGGGGGGATTCAATCTTTCCACGGAGACTTGCAACAATTATCCATTGCAACTCTTCTCCTTCCTGAACGTTGAGCTGAGCTCTGAAGAACTCGGGATGCGGACGCTCCAGCATTTCCGACAGCTGGTCCAAGTCACGCTCAAAGATGAGGTATCCTCCATTCCCCAACTAACAGAACTTGCTATACTTCACGTACATCTATAAGAATATAGGATGAGTAAGTTAGTAGAGTGATCAAGTGTGTCAAATTTTATGTAAGTTTTCAAGAATTTTTGGAGAACATGAATTTTCATGAAAGAACCAAAGTGGTAAGAATGAGAATAAGTTTTCATAAATACTCACTTCCTTGGTTTTGAAACTAAGTTTTTGATTCAAACATCCATTCTAAACTAGGTTCTCCTACGGTCAGGATGCTTGTGATACCAACTTGTCAACACCCAGATTTTTAATCCTAGATGCCTGTTATGCCATACATCGCAATCCTAGGATTACGATTTTTGCGAGACATAATAGATTTGATATCACAGTACATCATCCATTACAAACCATACATAAGGTCTTACACAAATAAATGATCTCATGATCTAGTCTTAATACAAGTCAAGCAGCGGAATAACGTAATGATAACGATAGCATAGGCGAAGCTCCATCTTCATGGTCACAGGCAATGCTGACGATGGGAGATGATCCTAGTTGTCATAACCTTCCTACTATTTGTCCTCCTGATAGTCCTCTTCATAGTCTGGCCACGGGAATAGCCAAGGAGAAAGCCATGAGTACTCTTTAAGTACTCCCAAACTAATACTAGCAAGTGAAGCAGTTTTTAGTAGGAAGTACTAGGCTCTAGGTTGTTTTGCAAAAAGCCAGATTTATCTCTACTGAGTTCAGAAGCAAAGAAAGCTAGTTGGAAGTTTTATAACACCTAAGTGGGAACTTGAATTTCATATCACAACCTTGTTGTGGTCAAGCAAGTCATGAATCATTTCATAAGTAATTTTGAAAACATCTGACAACGGAACAGTATGGCCACTCCAACTGTCCATAACCGCAGACACGGTTATTCGAATAGTTTGACACTCTGCAGAGGTGGTACACTTTCACCACAATATTCGATACATCCGTCAGGAACAATCCTGAATTCACCATACTCAGTATGCGGATAATCAATCCTAACCTTTCAATTACACGCCCTAGTATAGGCATCTCTCCTGTGAGTTTGGCCTCCCAACAATGACCAACTATCATCTTGGGTACTTCACAGGTGGACAATCTTCACAAGGTAGCCTCAGCTCAAACCTTGGCCGCAAGGGAAGCCATACTAAGGTATATAAATTTCCAGTCAAGCCCTACCCAAATTTCGAGTATTGTGGTTGTACGGTAAAATTGGAATGGTATCGCATCCAGACAACCATCAGTTTTATAAAGGGCTAAGGCTCATGCCTTAACATTTTCATCATCAAAATCATCTGGTGTTCAAGAACACATGTCAAAACATTTTAGTAGAATGACTCATCATTCTAAGGTTTTCATAATCTATTTCACCAAGTATTCCCATCTAGAGTTGATCAAGTTTTATGCTTAGCACTAGCATCTATAAGTGGGGGTAAATACTAATGAGGGGTGGTAATCAAGTGTATCTTATCTAAGTTCAATCTCATGCCTAAGGATGACATCAAGATTATCTAACTTAGGCCAAGTTTTATGCTCTTTATGCTACCTTTAAATAAATTTTGTAAGCTCTACAAATTACCAAGTAAACTTAGGAAATGTACTCTTTTATCGTTCCTGTGATATAACATTCTAGTGATCAAATCATTTGCTTGCAATCTAACTAATGTGATATCACTGAGAGGGCCCAGAGTATATCTATCCATCATTAGGATGGAAAAATTCTACTCTTGATCCATGGGCCTCAACATAACACCTTAGTAGTACTGAACCCATCTTTATAGTCACGCTGTTACGGTGTGATGTTTGATGTTATCAAGATACTCTTCTAGTGTTAGTGATTGACATGATCTCATGGTCTAAGGATTAGGATTACTTCGTATGATGTTATAGCAATAAAAACTCAATGACTTTGATCGTAATGCTATACTTTGGATGAATGTTCATCACACCATTCCAATAATGTTTTGACATTGTTATTAACAACATCCAATGTCCATGATCAGTAAATCTTGATCATCTTGTTAATCAACGAGCTAGTTGATATGTCGTAAACGTATCTATAATCTTTGATGCTCCATGCTTGTTTCATATCATTTGTCTTATGTTTTGTCTACACTTTGAGGTATTTTTATACATTTTCCGGAACTAACCTATTGAAAATATGCCGCAGTGCCAGTTGCATGTTTTCTACTATTTTTGGTTTCAGAAAAGCTAGTAAAGAAATATTCTCGGAATTGGACAGGACAAAAGAAAAAGTCAATATTTACCGGAGCGAACACAGAGACCAAAGGGCAGCCGGAGTGGGGCCACGAGGTGGCCACACCATAGGGTGGCGCAGGCCCACCCTAGGGCGCGCCACTAGGTGGTGTGGGCCCCTCGGGCGCCCACCGACCTTCCCCTTCCGCCTATATAAAGCCCTCGAGGCAAAAACCCTAAATCAATCGGCCTCCATCCACGAAAAGTTCTGCAGCATCGCCCACCGAAGAGGAGATTCGGGGGGACCGAAGTCTTTGTTCCGGCACCCTGCCTGGACAGGGAATTGCCACCCGGACCCATCTTCATCGACTCCACCACCATCTCCATCGCCGTTGCTGACTCCCATGATGAGGAGGGAGTAGTTCTTCCTCGAGGCTAAGGGCTCCACTGGTAGCTATGTGTTCATATCTCTCTATGTGTGATCTTATTGTGGTCATGAGCTTTGTAATCAAGTAGATCTACTCTGCTTCTCAAGTGATTTAATTGTAATCTCCGATTATCCCCACATGTTTGAAGTTGACAGTGTGCATACCATGTGGCACTTAGGCTAAAGATTACAGAAATACTTATCACGAGTTATAATTTGAGTTGGATGTCTCTATGAAATTGTGGTGTGTGTTGGAACCATCTAGCACTCAATGTGACTCTGTGGGGTTACCTAGATGGGGAATGCGGACTTTAAGGAGAGCTTTTATAGCCCTACCATGGATTGTAGTTGTCCAACCGGAGAGTAGTTCAGAGTAGCTTAATGAAGAGAAGATATTTATATGAGGGTGTCCACTAGTGAAAGTATGATCCCTAGGCCTTCTTTCTAAGCATTGAAACACCATTTACAATCAGTCATATTACATGTTTGCTTGCTTCCATCTTTATTTCAGATTGCAATTACCACTTATAATCATCCATATTACTTGTATTTCACTATCTCTTCGCCGAACTAGTGCACTGTGGCATCCCGCAAAACCTCTACTAGAAAATCGCGTTGTTTTTGTGCATTGCATCATCATGACCGCATGCTCATGTCATCATGCCACATTGCATTTGAGCATCGTCATCATCTTGCATTTGCTTGCATAAAACTAACTGCGGAAAAACCCGTTTTTGTTTTCTAAACGCCCATCTTTATTCAAACACCAAAACCCCGGGTCTCCGGATTATTTTGTTTGACTGCTATCGGTTTGCAAACGGTGCATTTAAAACCAATAAAATATTATATTATTTTAGTGGGGCAATCGAACGGGCCGGATGGACCCGAACGACCACCCCCAGTCCAAATAACGGTCCACTCCAAACCCTTTTCTACCAACCTATCTACCCACACCCTCCGGCCACCTCACCCCGACCACTCCCCTCGTGACACCTCACTCTACCCCTCTTCCTTACCCAACCCCAGCCCGCCACCTGGCCCAGCCACCCCTCTCTCCTCTCTCCCCACTCAACCCTGCCCCCACCACACACACCCCACACCGACCCACCTCTCTCCTCTCTCCCTGCGGGTCCCACCGGCCAGCCTCCCCCTGACCGACCCACACAAGCACACACAGCCTCCCCCAGGCCACACCCTCCCCGCCACGCACGCCCCACCCTGGCCCGCAGACCCCGGTCCCACCTCCTCCTCCCTCCCTGCTCTTCGCCGCCGCGGGCTCGCCACTTCGTAGCGCCCCGCCCGCCGGACCCCCCTCAGACCTTCCCCGCCGCCGGCGCAGACCACGACCCCCACCTCTGCCTCGCCCGCACCCTCCTCCTCTCGCCGCCTCCACCCAGCTCGCTTCCTCTGTCTCCCATCCAGCGCCGCCCCGCCGCTCTAGCCCCTTCCTTCGCCCTGCCGCGCCGCTCCTCCGCTGCCGGCCGTCGCTCCTCCGCTCGCCGCCTCCCTCTATCCCCGCTGCTCGTCGAGCCGCCGCCGTCCATCCCTCCACCCGCGCCTCCCCGCCCCCATCTCGAGCGCCGCCGCCCCAGAGCTCCTCCTCCCGCCTGCGTCCGTCCTCTCCACCACCGGCCCGCGTCCCGCGCGTCCTCCCCGAGCCGGCCTTCTCCTCCCGACGCCGCCGCCGCGTGGCCCAAGCGCCGTCGCAGCGGGCCCTCTCCGGCCGACCTCCTCTGCCCGATCTCCTCCTGGCCGCGTCGAGGTCGCCCTCCTTCCAGCCGCCCGTCCGCGTCCGGCCGCCCGCCCTCGCCGTCGCGGCAGGCCGCCGCGTCGCCAAGCCGTCCCTCCCCGCGAGCCAACCGGACCGCCCGCCCTCTCCGCCGCCTCTCCTGTGGCCGGCCTCGCCGCACGCGAGCACGCCGCGAGCGAGCGCCGCCTCAGCCGAGCTCTGCTATCGCCGTCGCCATGCTGCCTTGCGGCTCAACATCGGTCGGGCTCTCCCTGTGGTGCTGGTAAAGAGATGATGTGGCGGTAGTGTTTTTGTGTGCACAAGATTCCTAAGCCGGACGCCAAGTTTTTCTTCCGGAACGGTTCCAGGAGCCAAGATCGTCCAGTGCCAAGACCTCCAACATCGCCGGGGATGTCGCCGCAGCACCACTACCGGAGGATCACCGATGAGAACTGTCACCGTGCCAAGATCTACCGAAAGTCGATCCCGCCGACGCCAAGCGCTGCAACGACATCGAACCGTCAAGTCAAGTTCATCCGCGGACAAGACCGACAATTGTGCATGATAACCCAAGAGCGACATGAGGCCCCGACAAGATCTGCTTCCGTTGGCCGGGACCGATTCCGTCGAACCCTGAATCCCGAGACCGGACCCCGGACCCTGTCGAACCCCGAACCCCGGAACCCCAAGACCGTCGAGACCCCTCAATGTGTGAACCCCTTCCCGAAACCCTATTTTATAATATAATACAACTTGTCGCATATTACTTGTCATACTGGCATGCATATTTGTGTGGTTTGGGGGTCTTATGCCGATTCACCTCTAATTAAATATGGGGCCCATATGCGGGCAAATCTAGTCTCATATTGGCCTCATTTAAATTTGTGTAGCGAACCGGTAACTTATCTTGCCTTGTTAAAACAACATTTAAATTGCGGGGTATCTAAATAACATGAACCACCTAACTAATTGTCGGGACCCCCGGTTCCGCTTAATATGACCTAATCGCATCGCATCTTTGCCATGTCATACATCAACCATGCATCATGCCGATCTTCTGCCGTTGTATTAAATATTGCATCCGGTGTTTATTCTAGTGTTTTGCTACTTCGCGGATAAGGCCGTTGAGTTGATGCGAGTGTCGACCCGATCTTCGGTTGAACCTTCGACGATGTTTTTCAGGCGAGCATCTCCCCCTTTCTACCTATCTTACTTTTATAGTATTTACTTCCCTCCTGTTGATCTATTGCTATCTGTGTTGCGTTGCTCTAGTTTTCGTACCCGTGATATCCCTTGCAGCCATAAATTACCTTGGACACATCCTATTACCTGTTGTTTGGTAGATAGTTGGACTTGCGCGTCGTAGTCGCTTGCTCAAGTGCTGTCGCGTGTCGTCAAGTACCACAGTTGTTGGAGCATTGCCGCATGTTTAATGTTGGAGACGGTTATGGTTTTACTTATCGTTCACTTTAATTCCTGTTTAACAACTAAAATTGAAGTAAGTAAGCAGAGGCATCGGTGGGTGATAGATAATATTTGGTTTCCGACCGCCCACTTGTGTCCCGTAGGACCCCGAGTACTTGATACCTGTTCCTTGATTTATCGCGCTATCCACATACGGGGAATTATGGGGCCCCCTTAGCCAGAGCTTGATTCAGTCTTATTTCTTGGGGCCACAAACTAGTTTGAGGTTTTATTTACGATCCTGTACTTATGCCATGCTTTACTGTTTTATTTAAGATTGTGCGAGGAGCACACTGTACTGTTTAGGATCGGGACACGATTCCGCGGTGTCGACAAGCTCAGTTTTGGGTTCCTAGTCGTTCACAGCCGTCCACCCAAACCTCGGGTCCGTCTCGGAGCTAGCTTACTTCGTTGCAGGTGTACTCCAAGGGGTGGCCCCCTGAAATATTTCTGAATCCTGTGATTGCTTTGTCGTGAAAGCCTCGTTGGGTTTTGATTTGGTTTTTCCGAGGTCGATCGTGTGTGTGTTGCTATTTGTGCACCCCGGCCGGGTTAAAACTTTCTGAAAGCCGTGTCCGCGGTTATGGACGACTTGGAGCACAGTATCTCGATCATAGACAACTATAACTAAAGTAGTGCTATAAATTTGACTTTATAATGACTAGTAATCAGCTCCATTATAATGGAATGGCTAAATAAAACTGCCAACAATTGCTTGTTTGGGTGTCGCTTGCGACCATTGTATCTGACTAGTAAGTATTGCAACTACAACGGAATGGTTAAATAAAAGTACCGACAACTGTTGGGTTTTGGGATATCTCATGCTATTTGTATCTGACTAGTAAGTGCCGCAACTACAATGGAATGGTTAAATAAAAGTGCCCACTGCTTATTTTATCAGGATGATTATCTATACCTGACTAGTAATTACTGCAACGATAACTGAATAAATAAAACTGCCAACGGTGTGAGTTCCTCGGTTGACTTCCTCGTTTGGTTTCGAGGGGGAAACACCAGGATGGGTTTGTTTGATGGTAGTATCAGGTCGGTTCCGAATAGGTCTTTCTTACCTCTCTCTGATAACCGCCAGTTGTATCGAGTCTCTATAGGTTGTTTAGTGCATGCTGCCGCTGCCGCTCAGTCCACCATACCTATGTAGGCGAGGACCGCCGAATTCTAGTCTCGCCGTGTACTGGCCTCAGTACTGACGCTCCTCTTTTTCCTTTGCCCGTTGTCGGCACCCCTTTTGTTTAAGCAGGTTTTGAGATCGACGTCGTTAGCAGGGTTACCCTTCCGGCTTGGCCTGGGCAGGGTTATGGACGCCATTGGTTATTCTTCAGGGCTCTTAGCTCAATTTGCATCTTGTCCGTAGTCGGACGCCCTATCATTTTCAAGGTGATTTGGATCTTTGTATATTATATCCGTATTCTTGACTCATTGAGTCGCTGCTGTATATATATCTGTTCTGTGGGTCCCATCGAGGACTGTTGTGTAATGTTATTACTTTGTTTTCCACCCGCACGAAAGTGCCTGGTGGGCACCTTTGAATCGTTTCTATGCGGGTTTGGCGAATTTCGCTAAAACTTGCATCGGTCCGATTCTGAGGGTGTTACAGAGTGGTATCAGAGCTCGGCAGTTACGATACCCCACAAGTCCAGCCTGTAGGATAACCTAGCTAACGGCCGAAGTAGAGTGTCAAAACTATTTTTGAAAAATCGGTTGGATAGTTCTGATTAGGTCTGATTTTTTCTCCTTACCCTCTGCTATTCTCCTCTTACCTCCACGTGTTTTGGATCCGCTCTCGTCTTTTCTTCGAGTCCAGGATTTCTCGTGGTTGGGTTCCGTCGTACCTTCAGGGTTTCGCTTCCTCTTTTGGTAACGGTGTGGCTACATTTGTTCTTCATGCTATCCGAGGGGTCCTTCGTCTGATGGACTTCTCTTTGTTCCTTCTCGTGCCTTCCGGTGTTTCCGACGCGACGACATCATCTATGCCAGATCCGATGCAGAGTCTGCATCACTCCTTTGCTTCCGAACCTCGCTTGTCGAGATCTTCAGTCTGATTCCGAGAATGGTTGCACTCCCTTCTACTGATTGTGCGGAGTAATAGTTTGGGTGCGTGATGGATTGGCCCCCATGCCGACTACCCCTTCTATTCGCTTGCGTACATTGAAGTGGATGATAATGCATCGTTTCCCTCTTTCCATCGAAGCTAGAGGTGGCTTTATTTGTTGATACCTCTACCTTCGACCTTTTGTTTCCGGAGTGTTGTCTCGACGATCACGGACAACGACCTCTTGTTAGTGGTGTCGCGAGGATCTACACGAAGCGAGAAGATTCAGATCGCCGACCCTCCTCCCGGTACCATGAGGCGGATCTCGAGGGCGAGATCCATTGTTAGTGGTGTCGAATTGTGGCATCCCGCAAAACCACTACTAGAAAATCGGGTTGTTTTGTGCATTGCATCATCATGACCGCATGCTCATGTCATCATGCCACATTGCATTTGAGCATCGTCATCATCTTGCATTTGCTTGCATAAAACTAACTGCGGAAAAACCCGTTTTTGTTTTCTAAACGCCCATCTTTATTCAAACACCAAAACCCCGGGTCTCCGGATTATTTTGTTTGACTGCTATCGGTTTGCAAACGGTGCATTTAAAACCAATAAAATATTATATTATTTTAGTGGGGCAGTCGAACGGGCCGGATGGACCCGAACGACCACCCCCAGTCCAAATAACGGTCCACTCCAAACCCTTTTCTACCAACCTATCTACCCACACCCTCCGGCCACCTCACCCCGACCACTCCCCTCATGACACCTCACTCTACCCCTCTTCCTTACCCAACCCCAGCCCGCCACCTGGCCCAGCCACCCCTCTCTCCTCTCTCCCCACTCAACCCTGCCCCCACCACACACACCCCACACCGACCCACCTCTCTCCTCTCTCCCTGCGGGTCCCACCGGCCAGCCTCCCCCTGACCGACCCACACAAGCACACACAGCCTCCCCCAGGCCACACCCTCCCTGCCACGCACGCCCCACCCTGGCCCGCAGACCCCGGTCCCACCTCCTCCTCCCTCCCTGCTCTTCGCCGCCGCGGGCTCGCCACTTCGTAGCGCCCCACCCGCCGGACCCCTCTCAGACCTTCCCCGCCGCCGGCGCACACCATGACCCCCACCTCTGCCTCGCCCGCACCCTCCTCCTCTCGCCGCCTCCACCCAGCTCGCTTCCTCTGTCTCCCATCCAGCGCCGCCCCGCCGCTCTAGCCCCTTCCTTCGCCCTGCCGCGCCGCTCCTCCGCTGCCGGCCGTCGCTCCTCCGCTCGCCGCCTCCCTCTATCCCCGCTGCTCGTCGAGCCACCGCCGTCCATCCCTCCACCCGCGCCTCCCCGCCCCCATCTCGAGCGCCGCCGCCCCAGAGCTCCTCCTCCCGCCTGCGTCCGTCCTCTCCACCACCGGCCCGCGTCCCGCGCGTCCTCCCCGAGCCGGCCTTCTCCTCCCGACGCCGCCGCCGCGTGGCCCAAGCGCCGCTGCAGCGGGCCCTCTCTGGCCGACCTCCTCTGCCCGATCTCCTCCTGGCCGCGTCGAGGTCGCCCTCCTTCCAGCCGCCCGTCCGCGTCCGGCCGCCCGCCCTCGCCGTCGCGGCAGGCCGCCGCGTCGCCAAGCCGTTCCTCCCCGCGAGCCAACCGGACCGCCCGCCCTCTCCGCCGCCTCTCCTGTGGCCGGCCTCGCCGCACGCGAGCACGCCGCGAGCGAGCGACGCCTCGGCCGAGCTCTGCTATCGCCGTCGCCATGCTGCCTTGCGGCTCAACATCGGTCGGGCTCTCCCTGTGGTGCTGGTAAAGAGATGATGTGGCGGTAGTGTTTTTGTGTGCACAAGATTCCTAAGCTGGACGCCAAGTTTTTCTTCCGGAACGGTTCCAGGAGCCAAGATCGTCCAGTGCCAAGACCTCCAACATCGCCGGGGATGTCGCCGCAGCACCACTACCGGAGGATCACCGATGAGAACTGTCACCGTGCCAAGATCTACCGAAAGTCGATCCCGCCGACGCCAAGCGCTGCAACGACATCGAACCGTCAAGTCAAGTTCATCCGCGGACAAGACCGACAATTGTGCATGATAACCCAAGAGCGACATGAGGCCCCGACAAGATCTGCTTCCGTTGGCCGGGACCGATTCCGTCGAACCCTGAATCCCGAGACCGGACCCCGGACCCTGTCGAACCCCGAACCCCGGAACCCCAAGACCGTCGAGACCCCTCAATGTGTGAACCCCTTCCCGAAACCCTATTTTATAATATAATACAACTTGTCGCATATTACTTGTCATACTGGCATGCATATTTGTGTGGTTTGGGGGCCTTATGCCGATTCACCTCTAATTAAATATGGGGCCCATATGCGGGCAAATCTAGTCTCATATTGGCCTCATTTAAATTTGTGTAGCGAACCGGTAACTTATCTTGCCTTGTTAAAACAACATTTAAATTGCGGGGTATCTAAATAACATGAACCACCTAACTAATTGTCGGGACCCCCGGTTCCGCTTAATATGACCTAATCGCATCGCATCTTTGCCATGTCATACATCAACCATGCATCATGCCGATCTTCTGCCGTTGTATTAAATATTGCATCCGGTGTTTATTCTAGTGTTTTGCTACTTCGCGGATAAGGCCGTTGAGTTGATGCGAGTGTCGACCCGATCTTCGGTTGAACCTTCGACGATGTTTTTCAGGCGAGCATCTCCCCCTTTCTACCTATCTTACTTTTATAGTATTTACCTCCCTCCTGTTGATCTATTGCTATCTGTGTTGCGTTGCTCTAGTTTTCGTACCCGTGATATCCCTTGCAGCCATAAATTAACTTGGACACATCCTATTACCTGTTGTTTGGTAGATAGTTGGACTTGCGCGTCGTAGTCGCTTGCTCAAGTGCTGTCGCGTGTCGTCAAGTACCACAGTTGTTGGAGCATTGCTGCATGTTTAATGTTGGAGACGGTTATGGTTTTACTTATCGTTCACTTTAATTCCTGTTTAACAACTAAAATTGAAGTAAGTAAGCAGAGGCATCGGTGGGTGATAGATAATATTTGGTTTCCGACCGCCCACTTGTGTCCCGTAGGACCCCGAGTACTTGATACCTGTTCCTTGATTTATCGCGCTATCCACATACGGGGAATTATGGGCCCCCCTTAGCCAGAGCTTGATTCAGTCTTATTTCTTGGGGCCACAAACTAGTTTGAGGTTTTATTTACGATCCTGTACTTATGCCATGCTTTACTGTTTTATTTACGATTGTGCGAGGAGCACACTGTACTGTTTAGGATCGGGACACGATTCCGCGGTGTCGACAAGCTCAGTTTTGGGTTCCCAGTCGTTCACAGCCGTCCACCCAAACCTCGGGTCTGTCTCGGAGCTAGCTTACTTTGTTGCGGGTGTACTCCAAGGGGTGGCCCCCTGAAATATTTCTGAATCCTGTGATTGCTTTGTCGTGAAAGCCTCGTTGGGTTTTGATTTGGTTTTTCCGAGGTCGATCGTGTGTGTGTTGCTATTTGTGCACCCCGGCCGGGTTAAAACTTTCTGAAAGCCGTGTCCGCGGTTATGGACGACTTGGAGCACAGTATCTCGATCATAGACAACTATAACTAAAGTAGTGCTATAAATTTGACTTTATAATGACTAGTAATCAGCTCCATTATAATGGAATGGCTAAATAAAACTGCCAACAATTGCTTGTTTGGGTGTCGCTTGCGACCATTGTATCTGACTAGTAAGTATTGCAACTACAACGGAATGGTTAAATAAAAGTACCGACAACTGCTGGGTTTTGGGATATCTCATGCTATTTGTATCTGACTAGTAAGTGCCGCAACTACAATGGAATGGTTAAATAAAAGTGCCCACTGCTTAGTTTATCAGGATGATTATCTATACCTGACTAGTAATTACTGCAACGATAACTGAATAAATAAAACTGCCAACGGTGTGAGTTCCTCGGTTGACTTCCTCGTTTGGTTTCGAGGGGGAAACACCAGGATGGGTTTGTTTGATGGTAGTATCAGGTCGGTTCCGAATAGGTCTTTCTTACCTCTCTCTGATAACCGCCAGTTGTATCGAGTCTCTATAGGTTGTTTAGTGCATGCTGCCGCTGCCGCTCAGTCCACCATACCTATGTAGGCGAGGACCGCCGAATTCTAGTCTCGCCGTGTACTGGCCTCAGTACTGACGCTCCTCTTTTTCCTTTGCCCGTTGTCGGCACCCCTTTTGTTTAAGCAGGTTTTGAGATCGACGTCGTTAGCAGGGTTACCCTTCCGGCTTGGCCTGGGCAGGGTTATGGACGCCATTGGTTATTCTTCAGGGCTCTTAGCTCAATTTGCATCTTGTCCGTAGTCGGACGCCCTATCATTTTCAAGGTGATTTGGATCTTTGTATATTATATCCGTATTCTTGACTCATTGAGTCGCTGCTGTATATATATCTGTTCTATGGGTCCCATCGAGGACTGTTGTGTAATGTTATTACTTCATTTTCCACCCGCACGAAAGTGCCTGGTGGGCACCTTTGAATCGTTTCTATGCGGGTTTGGCGAATTTCGCTAAAACTTGCATAGGTCCGATTCTGAGGGTGTTACATGCACCTATACACCTGATAAGTGTATTGGGTGTGTTGGGGACACAAGAGACTTCTTGTATCTTAATTGCAGGGTTGCTTGAGAGGGATACCTTTGACCACTTCCTCCCTGAGTTCAATAAACCTTGGATGATCCACTTAAGGGAAACTTTCTACTGTTCTACAAACCTCTGCACTTGGAGGCCCAACATTGTCTACAAGAATAGAAGCGTGCGTACACATCAAGCTATTTTCTAGCGTCATTGCCGGGGAGGTAAGGTAAAAGGTACTCACATCCTCTGGCTACTAAGCTATCTTCTAGTACTGTTGCTGGTGTGTGAGTGATCGAAGTTATTTCCTTTAGAGTCTACAATTATATCTTTTGTTTCTTGTTTTTATTTTCACTAGTTTGGCTTAATGAAAAAATAGAGAGCTTTATAGTATTGATCTTGAGTTAGAATATGAAGTGTTTGAAGAGAAAATTAAAAAACCCATGGAACTTTATTTGCATGCTAGAGTTAGTTCAAAACCGTGACACTTATTTAGGATCGGAGGGAGTAGTATGAATTCTTTGAACAGCATTATTGCTAATGCTATGGAAAAGTCTAAGCTTGGGGAAGCTAGTTTTTATGAAAATGTCTTTTTAGTTCCCCAGCTTTAGAGGAGAAAATTGCTATGATGATACTATACCTCCAATATATGATGATTACAATGATGAATATGATATTTTCGGTTCACTTACTATTGAGGAGAAAATTAATTATGATTACAATATGCCTCCTATATTTGATGATTATGGTGATGAAAATAATAATGATAGCTATTTTTCTGAATTTGATCCAACTACAATTAATAAGAATGACTATGCTTATGTGGAGAGTAATAATCATTTTATGCATGTGGCTCATGATAAGAATGTTTTATGTGATAGTTATATTGTTAATTTTATTCATGATGCTACTGAAATTTACTATGAGAGAGGGAAACATGGTTTTATGCATCTCAATAATATTAAGTTTCCCCTCTTTATGTTGAAAATTTTGAAGTTGCACTTGTTTTGCTTTCCTATGCTTGTTGCTTTGTGCTTCTATGACTTGTTTCTTTACAAGATTATTTTTCATAGGAAGTGGCTTAGACTTAAATGTGTTTTGAATTTTCTTCTTGATGCTCCCTTTTACTTCAATTCACATTTCTTATGTGAGCATCTTCTCAAACTATCATGCCTAACTTAAAGGCGTTAAAGAAAAGTACTAATTGGGAGATAACCCAAATTTCGTTAGGTTTTTATTTTGTTGAGTCTGGAAGTTATTACTTCTATAATAACCTCTCCTTATCCTGTTTGTGTGGTTTTTGTGCCAAGAATAACCTCTAATGAGAGAGAGAAGTAAGATTTGGGGAAGTTGATGTTTCGAAACAGATTTTTGTGCTTCACTATAAAGATTCGTGAAAAATCCCAGTACGTCGGATTGAGCTGTAATTTTCTGTGAGTATTCCCCAGGTTATTATCTAACTTCCATTAGTTTAATACTTTTCAATTTGAGCAACAAAAGGTCTTCGCAAAAATCGGTTTTTACCCACTGGTCTGTTTTGACAGGTTACTGCCATTATTTGCATTTGCCTCTTAATCGGTTTCTTTTGAGTTCTCTTTGATCACCTGAGCTTTTAAAAGGAATTGCTACAGTAGCTTGTGTTTTAATGGAAGTTTTATTTGTGGTTTAACTAAACCCAAGGGCTTATTATGTTGAATACACTAATGTGGCTAATGAAGAATTGTGTGAAGTTTTGTATGAAGGAAATTTTCAAGTGTAGGGGAAGAATGATGTGATGAGATGAAGAATGGGAAAAAGCTCAAGCTTGGGGATGCCTACCGTGTCACCCCAAGAAATATTCAAGAGGTACAAGCATCAAATCTTGGGGATGCCCAAGGCATCCCCTTCTTCATCAATAAAAATCTCCGGTCTTCTTTCAAGACACTTCATTTTTATTGCTTCATAAACTATTGTGTTGTTCTTAGAGCGTCTTTGTTTTTGTTTTTAGTTTTATTTTGCTTGTTTGCTGCAATAAGTTGGTTGGATCCCGGCATACTTTTTTTTGGAGAGAGACACACTCTGTTTTCATTGTTTAGAACACTCTAGTTTTCACTCTTATTGTTCTGTGAGTGTTCTCTTTTGCTAGCACTGCGTTTAGCTTTAGTTTTCTTGTGCTTTCAGGTTAGAACTTTTTACTTCTTCTTTGTGGATTTGTGACACTTTCTCACTTATCTTTATTGAGTATTATCTTTGTGAGTTGTTTCAAATAAGTCGATTGGTGTTGGAAAAGAGTAGGAAGTTTCATGCTTATAGTGGTACAAAAGGAAGCTTGTTTTGAATATGGCTTAGACTTTATCATGTCATGCTAGATGTTGCTTTGACTATATGCTTAGTGATTATTGTTGTATCATGACTTGTTCCAAACAATTGAGATTGCTTAATGTGCCATGAAAGAATCATACGTTGTTTTAGCATACAAAAGCATAATATTGTGGTATTCTCCTTTGTTGCTTTATTTGGGTTGACTTGGCACGTTCTTACACCATGTTATGACTATGAACCAGTCACCTTAGCCTCTATGATCATTTAGTTTTTGACTTGTGATATCACTTTATGCTTTAATTAATAATGTGTAGTCGCTTTGCATGATTATGGTCATTATTGCTCTCTTAGTTGGTCGCTCTCAGCCTTTTGCTAGCCTCCACTTGTATTGAGTAAGCTCTACTCACGCATCCAACTCCCAAGAAACCAAGTTATTCCAAAGAGTCCACTATAAATTCCTATGCATGGTGTGTTACACCATTACAAGTATATTCATGTTTTTATCTATCTTCCAAATTAAACTTGTTATGTGAAAATTAGTGATTAAAGCTCTCACAAACTTGATGGCACACTTTATTTCCTGCACCTAATAAACTTGAACCATTGTGTCATCTATGTTGTATATGCTTGCACTTATAAGTTGAGAGTTAGCAGAACCATGCTGTCATGGGGAATGCTTTCAACACTTGTACATAGTACCCAGTTGATATCATGATCTTTTGTTTGCGGATGTCGACGGTGTGAAATAAAAGGGGAGCTTGTAAGCTCATGGAGTTTGTATATGTGTTAGAGAAACGCCTGGGAGACTAGCCTAAGCCATGCCTAATCATGGTGGAAACTTGCAGCATAACCATAGTGAGCAATCTGTGAAGCATCCTCAATAAAAAACCTATGCAAATATCAAATAAAAGGATCGCTGAGATGCTCATTGTCTGTTGCCTTGTCATTTTGATATGGGATAGCTCCTGTGTCATGTGGCAAGGGGTACCCCGTTGGCGGTTCTCTATGATACACATATACTTACAATGACAAGAACTTGCTTGTGACTAAAGTTGAGTAGCATGAGGAACGGCCCTCGTATTCAAGGGACATGAGATTGTCAACTTATGATTTGTCAAGCATATACTTCATATTTGTTTCACTTTAACCTTAATCACTTCAAGATGCTTATGATAGGGGCAATGAGAGCTGAAAGCTAATAAGTACCATAATTTTTGGAAGCTCTTTATGAAACCTGAAATCCCTGCTTCTGTAACATCCCAAAAATATAAAACAATGATCATCAAACTCTAATCACTAAAATTAGGGTTACCAAAAACTTTGATTAAGTAAAATCATATGAATGCATGTGATGATTTGATAAATGACAGAATGAACTTGTGTGATTAACCTAAATAGCAAGAAATGGTTTAAAGATGAATATAACATCATATAAAACAATTCCATGCAGAAACAAAACAAGAGAAAATCAAAAACAAATCAAATAAAGCAAATGGTCATTTTTGCCAATCTTGCTCACTAGGTCACTTTGAGTGTTTCTAGTCCAAGATTTCAAACAGAAACTTTTCCAATTCTTTTCACCCCTTGCTATACCAAGTAAAAGTGAATCAAAGCCCACCTTTCAAACTTGCAGAAACATTTGGCAACCTCATTCAAATCACAAGTGAAAATTGAATCTTCATCATATGTGAAGATCACACATTTTCAAAACCCAACCAAACCAGTGCCCCTTGACTAATCCAACTAACCAGAGACTCCCTAGTATGTGCCTAGAAAACCCACCAAGTTTGAAGCCAAAATTCAAATTTGAATTTCTTTCGGCCATTTCATCAAACACCTTGTTAGCAGCAAACAAACAAACAAACAACAAACACTATAGTGTGCAGTGATTTTTGCCAACCTTGTTCCCTCTCTAGCTCTCACTACACTTTTAGTAGATGAACTAGACTAATTAACAAGCTTTAGCACCACTGTAAGCTTGGCATAGCCATTAATGGCGACCATGCTGAGCCCCTTTGCCACCCCCAATGTGGACAGCAAGCTACACGCCTCTCTAGCCTCGCCAACCTTGTCTCACAGATGCAAAACCGTCCACCGCCACTCCCTGTCCCAACCCAGAGCGCAGCTAGCCCCTGGACCACCCGCCAAGCACGCGCCCAGTTTCTCTGCGGCCATGCCGAGAGCGCGCCAGAGCGCCCCGCTCGACACGCTCGCACAGACCGCGTGCCGCCCTCGCTGCTTGCGTGTGTGATCACCACTGCCCCAGCAACCCCGCAGACATGCCCGTTCGCCGCCGCGCGGACCACGCATGCTGTGCGCCATTAAAATCGTCGTTGGACCCGCCCAGAGCATCGACGTGTTCCGACCGATAAGCACCACCCCACGCCTCGCCACCACACCGTTGAGCTTCGCCAGGGAGCACAACACTGCCCCTATAGCCGCCCATGCCATTAGCCCTCTGTACCGTCGACCATGACGAGCTCAACCCGCGCCCGTCGGTCCCCTTCAGCCACTATAAAAGAAGAACTCTCCCGCTCATTTTATTCACACCAGTTCACTCCCCACCTATCACTGATCACACCCACTCACTCCCGGAGCAAGACGAGCACCAGGTGGCCGGAATTTCATCGGATTTTGCCGTTGCAGAGGAGGAGAGGCGCCGTCGATTGGAGTCGCCGCAGGAGAAGCTGTCGGTACCAGGAGGATCGTCGTCATCGACTTCATCATTCACCCCCGTCGCCGACCATCGCCGGAGCCCCGGTGAGCCTCCCACGACCCCCACCTGCCGTGCTAGGGTTCTGTCTCGCCGGCGCTGCCCGACGTGGACGATGAACCAGAGCCGTTCGATTAGAGTTAGATCATGCGGCCTTGATCGTCCCGTACCGCTTCGCCCCTCACTATCTCACTGACGCGTGGGGACAGCCACTTAACCAGCCCGCGCGTACGCTGTACGTAGTGGGCCGGCCCAGTTAAACATCCCGCGCGACCCAACAATTCAAATTTACTTTTATTCATTTAATTTCAAACACATTATGTACCTAGATTCAAAAATCAACCCAGCTCGATTCACTAAACCAAAATGCATGAAACCAATTTTGTTAGAAAGGTACTGGAATGCTTAATCCAAGCCCGTTGGATTCAAACCATTTAGAAATGTAGATCACCCATGGTAAAAAATAACAAGGCAGAAGCTTTTCTTCATTCAAACATTTTTCAAAATTCAACCATAAAAGCTTTTGACTTGATTCCAACTCTCAAAAATCACACTTGACCATACCTTTCAGAATATATAAAAATATATAGGTTTACTTACAGAAATAATGATCAAGTAATAAAAGAATGCCACATAGGCATTTCTAGTTACTTTAATTAAATAAAATAAAAGGTTAAACCTTATTAAATTGTGACACCACTTTAAATCATATTTCCATGTACTGAAATATGTCGTGATGACATGTGTCAACATGATCCCATGTTTGAGTTGGAAAATATTAAATCGTAAGTAGTTTTTCATTGAGTAAAAATTACTTTTCTCAAAATAAAATAAATGGGACAAGTGTTTTAATCCTCGTAATGTTAGTGATGATGATAGATCACCTAGTGTGAACCTTTGTGTGATGATTAGCAATAGTTAAGTATTGTTTGGTGATTGTGTACCTCGTATTATAGACACTAGTACCGACCAAGGATACGAGGAGGAAGGAGGATACTACGAGGAAGAAGCCGAGGCGAACTTCAACCACTGCTCGGTACAAGGCAAGCCTAATACTACTAGTGGAATTAGCAAGCTATTAACTTAGCAAGCTTACACCACGTGATACCCAATCCTAGTTTTACTTGCAAGCTTAATACTTTATTTTCCTTATCAAAGCTTTCTCTTAGAGTTTACTTAGTGAATTATAGATTCTAATAAGATAAGTGGAGGTAGCATAAAGAGCATAAAATTTGGCCTAAGTTAGATAATCTTGATGTCATCCTAAGGCATGAGATTGAACTTAGCTAATCCCCACTTGTTTACCACCCCTCATTAGTATTTACCCCCACTTATAGATGCTAGTGCTAAGCATAAAACTTGATCAACTTTAGATGGGAATACTTGGTGAAAATGGTTATGAAAACCTTAGAATGATGAGTCATTCTACTCAAATGTTTTGACATGTGTTTCTGAACACCAGATGATTTTGATGATGCAAATGTTGAGGCATGAGCCTTAGCCCTTTATAAACTTGATGGTTGTCTGGATGCGATACCATTCCAAATTTTACCGTACAACCAAAATACCCGAAATTTGGGTAGGGCTTGACTGGAAATTTATATACCTTAGTATGGGTTCCCTTGCGGCCAAGGTCTGACCTGAGGCTACCTTGTGAAGATTGTCCACCTGTGTAGTACCCAAGATGACCGTTCTTCATGGTTGGGAGGCCAAACTCACAGGAGAGGTGCCTATACTAGGGCGTGTAATTGAAAGGTTAGGATTAATTATCCGCATACTGAGTATGGTGAATTCAGGATTATTCCTGACGAATGTATCAAATGTTGTGGTGAAAGTGTACAATATCTACAAAGTGTCAAACTATTCGAATAGCCGCGTCCGCGGTTATGGACAGTTGGAGTGGCCATACTGTTCCCCCGTCAGATGTTTCAAAAATGACCTGTGAAATGATTTGTCACTTTGACTTGACCACAACAGAGTTGTGATATGAAATTCAAGTTCCCACTTAGGTTTTGTAAAACTTTTCAACTAGTTTTTCTCTGCTTCTTAACTTAGTAGAGGTAAATCTGGATTTTTGCAAAACAACCCTAGAGCTTAGTATCCTACCACAAAAACACCCTTAACTTGTTAGTATTAGTTTGCGAGTACTTAAAGAGTATTCGTGGCTTTGTCCCTGGCTATTCCCGTGGCCAGACTATGAAGAGGAGTATCAGGATGACGGACAGCAGGAAGGTTATGACAACTAGGATCATCTCCCATCGTCAGCATTGCATGTGACCCTGAAGATGGAGCTTCGCCCATGCTATCGTTATCTTTACATTATTACACTGCTTGAGTTGTATTAAGAACGGGATCATGAGATCCTTATTTGTGTAAGACCTTATGTATGGTTTGTAATGGATGAGGTACTGTGATATCCAATATGTTATGTCTCGCAAAACTGGTAATCCTGGGATTGCGATGTATGGCATAACAGGCATCTATGATTAAAAATCCGGGTGTTGACAAGTTGGTATCAGAGCCATCTTAACCATAGGAGACCCTAGTTAGAATGGACGTTTGAATCAAAAACTTAGTTTCAAAACCAAAGGAAGTGAGTATTTACAAAAACGTATTCTCATTCTTATCACTTGGATTCTTTCATGAAAATTTATGTTCCTCAAAAATTCTTGTAAACTTACATAAAATTTGACACACTTGATCAATCTACTAACTTACTCATCCTATATTGTTATAGATGGACTTGAAGTACAGCAAGTTTTATTAGTTGGGGAATGGAGGAGACCTCATCTTTGAGCGTGACTTGGACCAGCTGCCGGAGATGCTGGAGCGTCCTCACCCCGAGTTCTTCGGAGCTCAGCTCAATGATCAGGAAGGAGAAGATCTATAGTGGCTAGTTGTTGCAAGTCTCCGAGGAAAGATTGAACCTCCCACTGCAGAGGGAATTCAGTTCACCTTTAGAGAGAACAACTGGCTCGATGGACTGGCCAGGGCAATGCAGGAAGCTCTTGCCTGTCTGTGTGGGCAGAGTATTAATCAAATCAAGGGTACCCGTTTTGAATTCTACCCAAGGCGTGATGTTATGGGACAGCCACTGGAGGCCCCATATCACCACGAGCTGAAGAGTCAGTTCGACCAGCTCAGCTTCATGATGTACGACCGTCAGAAGGAGTTGGACAATGCCCGTTCCTACGCCAAGCACAAGTACGCCATCGCCAAGAAGAAGGATCAGACCCTTGCCATGCTAGTGAAGGATTGCAAGTCTCGTCGCCATCAGCTCCACAAGAAGGAGCGCATCATTGCCCGTCTTCACCACCGGATCACGGATTTGGAGGAGACCATCCATGAGAGAGACATGCAGTTGGAGGAGAGGGAGAATGCAGGGGAAGACCTTCGTGGATACCCCTACTCCTGTCTCATCGATGATGATGACTTCGCCTTCATCGATGATGATGATGATGAGGAGGAGGAGGACACTGACTCTAAGGAGTAGTAGCACTTGAGCACTAGCATTAGTGAGTTGTATTTGGTCCCACTATATCGTAGTTTCCCAGAATGGTTCTTAAAACCATCTGTTTTCCTTTGTTGTGGTGTGTGTTTGTATCGTGTGCTATGAATGAATGAATGAAAAGCAAGTTGCTAGAAAAATCTGAGTCAAACTTCAAAAACTTTTCAAAATCCCTAAACCTTAGAAATTTCCCTCTTTTCTCATGATCTATCTCAATCTTCAGATGCCTCGCGGAGGAAGCGGTTCATCCCCGGACCCAATGTTGCACATCTTGCAAATGTTGGTTTCTGGCCGCGAAGCTGAAAGAGCCGAACGTCAAGCCAACTTAGCCACCCTTCAACACATCGCCCAGATGGCCAACAACAATCAAGGCCATGGAAATCAGGACAACCATGGATCTAAGCTCAAGAATTTCCAGAACACCAATCCGCCTGTTTTCACTAAGTCAGAAGAGCCCCTAGATGCAGATGATTGGTTGCAAACCATGGAGAACAATCTGGAAGTTGCAGGAGTGGAAGCTAACAAGAAAGTGTTGTTTGGCACCCACTATCTGGCCGAAGATGTAAGAGCATGGTGGAACAGCGTTCGCGCAATGACAGGAGGTCAGATGATGACTTGGGAAGAGTTCAAAGTCAAGTTCAGCAGAACCCATGTGCCACCGGGTTTGATCAAGAGGATGAGAGATGAATTCAGTGAACTGAAACAAGGAAGGATGATAGTAGTAGAATACTGTGACAAATTCTTGTCATTGGCTAGGTATGCACTAGATGAGATCGACACTGAAGCCAAGAAGAAAGAGAGATTCCTGAATGGTCTGCACGATGAAATGCAGATAGTGTTAGTCAATATCCCCTTTGCAGATATTGAAGCCTTAGTGGACTCTGTCATTCAAATGGAAGGAAAGATCAACCAAGCTAATGAAAACCGCAAGCGTCGCATGATGCATCAACCAGGAACCCACCATACACCCAAGTATCGCCCCAACCCATCTCCAGGATTTGCCCCAAGAACCAACAGACCCCCGATGAACCGCCCGACCTATCCCAACTATGGAAACCCAAGGCCCGGAGGAAACCACAACAACCCCGGCAACTCCAACTATTTCAACCGTGCACCATCCAAGTTCAACAACAACAATGCTGCCACCAACACCAACACTGCCCCGAGGACTGGAAACAATTTTGTGCCTATTGCAGCGAGGGACAAGTCGCAAGTGACTTGTTATGAATGTGGAACCAAGGGTCACTATTCCAATGAGTTCCCCAAGAAGATTGTCGCAGCCCCCAATGCAAATGCCCCAGCTCGGCAGCTGCGTCGTGTTCAGCCTAGAAGAAGGTTTGCCCCAGGGAATTCGCTCAACCGCAACAGTCGTATCTTTCTCATGCATGCTGAAGAAGCCCAGGAAGCGCCGGATGTCGTGATGGGTATGTTTTCTGTTAACTCAGTACTTGCAAGAGTGTTGTTTGATTCTGGAGCATCGCACTCCTTTGTTACTGAAGAATTTGCATGCACTAGTAAGATTCAACCAACCAAATTGAAGCATGTTATGATTGTTCAAATACCTGGTTCAACCACCAAAGCTAGGCAAATTTGCAAAGCCGTCCCCATCCGAATCCATGGCATAGATTTTTATGCTAATCTAATAGTACTTGGAGCTAAAGGTTTGGAAGTAGTACTAGGAATAGATTGGATGTCCAAACAAAAAGGATTAATTGACTGTGCCAAGAAATCCATAACCATGACCACTACAGCCGGAATATCAGTCGAGCATATATCTAAAACCTTGCCCCGTCAATTCAAGTGCAACAAGAGTATAGCCCAGCCCACCATTTACCAAGTCTGGATAGTCTATGAATACCCCTGATGTATTTCTGGATGTTTTGCCCGGTGTGCCCCCAGATTGGGATATCGAGTTGATCATTGAGCTAATCCCTAGAACCAGACCCATAGCCCAGAGACCATATAGTATGAACCCGTCTGAACTAGTAGAACTGAAGAAGAAACTGGATGCTATGCTGGAAATTGGATTGATTCAACCAAGTGCGTCACCATGGAGATCACCTGTTTTGTTCGTGGACAAGAAATATGGAGGTAACCGTTTGTGTATGGATTATCGGAAGTTGAATGATGTCACCATCAAGAACAAGTACCCGTTGCCAAAGATAGAGGATTTGTTTGACCAGTTGACTGGTGCCAAAGTGTTTTCTAACATTGATCTTAGAACTGGCTATCATCAACTCAAGATTCACGTAGAGGATATTCCAAAGACTGCCTTTACCACCCGATATGGATTATACGAGTATACTTTCATGTCTTTTGAATTAACCAATGCCCCCGCTTACTTCATGAACCTCATGAATAAGATTTTTATGGACTTCCTGGATAAGTTTGTTGTTGTTTTTATCGATGACATTCTAATTTATTCCAAATTAGAAGACGAAGATGAGCTACACCTAAGGAACATTCTTGGAACCCTTAGAGAGCATCGATTGTATGCCAAGTTTAGCAAATGTGAATTCTGGTTACAGGAGGTAGGATTCCTCGGACATATCGTTTCAGTCGGAGGAATTGCCGATGACCCTGCGAAGGTGAAGGATGTCGAAGATTGGCAAGCCCCAACCACTCAAACCCAAGTTCATGCATTTCTCGGATTAGCGGGATACCACCGCAAGTTTGTAGAAGGATTCTCGAGTATTGCCAGACCCATGATGCAATTGCTGAGGAAGGACAAGAAGTTTGAATGGACGGACAAATGTGAAGCGAGTTTTCAAGAACTCAAGAGGAGATTGATTTCAGCCCCAATCTTGATCATACCGGATATCACGAAGCCCTTTGATGTGTATTGTGACGCATCCAAGATCGGTCTCGGATGTGTCTTGATGCATGAAGGCAAAGTTATATCTTATCTATCCCGACAACTGAAGCAGCATGAACAGAATTATCCAACCGATGACCTTGAACTCACATCCATAGTTCTAGCCCTGAAGACATGGAGGCATTACCTGATGGGAAACCGTTGTGATATTTATTCGGATCACAAGAGCCTGAAATATATATTCACTCAGAAGGAGCTGAATATGAGGCAGAGAAGATGGATTGAGATAATCAAGGACTATGATCTGGACATTCACTATCACCCCGGTAAAGCCAATGTGGTAGCAGATTGATGTGCCTCTTGAACTCCATGATTTTGAAGGAGCAACCAAGTTTGCACAAAGAGATGGAAGATTTCCGAATGGAATTAGTGAGTGAAGGATTTTTGGCTAGCATAGAACTTCAACCCACTTTGATCAGTCAGATCAAAGAGGCGTAGAAAGGAAATGCTAGTATCGACGGAATCAAACATCGTATCGGTACAGGCAAAGTACCCGGATTTACTGAAGACGAAGAAGGAGTTCTATGCTACAAAGGACGTCTCTGTGTACCAGCAGATTCGGAGTTGAAAGAAGTTATTTTGAAAGAGGCCCATGACACTCTTTATTCTATCCACCCCGGAGGAACGAAGATGTATCAGGATTTGAAAGAACAATTTTGGTGGCATAAGATGAAGAGAGAAATCGGAAGCTATACCGCCAAGTGTGATATATGTTAGAGAGTCAAGGAGGGACATCAAAGACCCGTGGGAATATTGCAACCATTACAGATTCCGGAATGGAAACGGGATTCAGTTGGAATGGACTTTATCACCGGATTGCCTACTTCTAGTACGGGAAATGACTCTATTTAGGTCGTAGTGGACAGATTGTCCAAAGTCGCCCATTTCTTACCAGTCAAGACCACATACCAGAGTTCGAAGCTAGCAGAGTTATACATCGCTAGAATCGCTAGTTTGCACGGAGTCCCCAAGAACATCGTATCAGATCGAGGAACCCAGCTTACCTCGAGATTCTGGAAGAAAGTCCAAGAAGGTTTAGGAACCCGACTGGATTTCAGCACACGTATCACTCTCAGACCGATGGACAAACGGAGCGAGTAAATAAAATACTCGAAGATATGTTGAGAGAATGTGTGCTAGAGTATGGATCTAAATGGGAAGACTGTCTGCCTTTCACAGAATTTTCATACAACAACAGTTATCAAGCTAGTCTGCAAATGGCCCCATTTGAGTTCATGTATGGAAGGAAGTGTCGCACCCCTTTGAATTGGTCGGAAGTAGGAGAGAGTCAGATTTTAGGACCTGACATCCTACGAGAAGCAGAAGAGAAAGTTCACAAGATTCGTGAGAACCTCAAGACCGCCCAGTCAAGACAGAAGAGTTACGCCGATAAGAGACGTCGAGACCTCTCTTTCAATATCGGAGATTTTGTGTATCTCAAAGTGTCGCCTGTGAAGGGAATGCAGCGTTTCCAACACAAAGGAAAGTTAGCCCCCAGATATATCAAACCCTTCAAGATTCTGAATCGTCGAGGAGAAGTATCGTATCAATTGGAACTTCCCGAGGAAATGTCAGCAGTGCATAATGTGTTCCATATATCGTTACTTCGCAAATGCCTTGAAGTTCCGGAGAAGACTGAAGTTTTCAAGAATATTGCTCACTACACCATAGAGATCAACAATGACCTGACCTATCCCGAAGTACCCATCCATATTTTGGAAACGCTAAATTTACCGATCTCTTTAAATCCTATGTAATCTTTTTTGTTCTTTTTCAAATCTCGGGACAAGATTTTGTTTAAGGGGGGAAGGTTTGTGACATCCCAAAAATATAAAACAATGATCATCAAACTCTAATCACTAAAATTAGGGTTACCAACAACTTTGATTAAGTAAAATCATATGAATGCATGTGATGATTTGATAAATGCATGAATGAACTTGTGTGATTAACCTAAATAGCAAGAAATGGTTTAAACATGAATATAACATCATATAAAACAATTCCATGCAGAAACAAATCAAGAGAAAATCAAAAACAAATCAAATAAAGCAAATGGTCATTTTTTGCCAATCTTGCTCACTAGGTCACTTTGAGTGTTTCTAGTCCAAGATTTCAAACAGAAACTTTTCCAATTCTTTTCACCCCTTGGTAGACCAAGTAAAAGTGAATCATTGCCCATCTTTCAAACTTGCAGAAACATTTGGCAACCTCATTCAAATCACAAGTGAAAATTGAATCTTCATCATATGTGAAGATCACACATTTTCAAAACCCAACAAAACCAGTGCCCCTTGACTAATCCAACTAACCAGAGACTCCCTAGTATGTGCCTAGCAAACCCACCAAGTTTGAATCCAAAATTCAAATTTGAATTTCTTTCGGCCATTTCATCAAACACCTTGTTAGCAGCAAACAAACAAACAAACAAACAAACAAACAAACAAACAAACAAACAAACAAACAAACAAACAAACAAACAACAAACACTATAGTGTGCAGTGATTTTTGCCAACCTTGTTCCCTCTCTATCTCTCACTACACTCTCAGTAGATCAACTAGACTAATTAACAAGCTTTAGCACCAATGTGAGCTTGGCATAGCCATTAATGGTGACCATGCCGAGCCCCTTTGCCACCCCCAATGTGGATAGAAAGATACACGCCTCTCTAGCCTCGCCAACCTTGTCTCACAGACATAGCACCGTCCATCGCCACTCCTTGTTCCAACCCAGAGCGCAGCCAGCCCCTGGACAGACCGCGGGCCGCCCTCTCTGCTTGCGTGCGTGATCACCACCGCCCAAGAAACCCCACAGACATGCTCGTTCGCCGCCACGCGGACCACACACACTATGCGCCATTAGAATTGCCGTCGGACCCGCCCAGAGCGTCGATGTGTTCTGACCGATCAGCACCGCCCATGCCTCTCCACCACGCCGTTGAGTTTCGCCAGGGAGCACAGCACCGCCCCCTACCGTCGCCCATGCCATTAGCCCTCTCTGCAGTCGACCACGACAAGCTCAGCCCGCGCCCGTCGGTCCCCTTCAGCCACTATAAAAGGAGAGCTCCCCCGCTTGTTTTCTTCACACCAGTTCACTCCCCACCTCTCACTGATCACACCCACTCACTCCCGGAGGAAGGTGAGCACCAGGTGGCCGGAATTTCATCGGAATTCGCCGCTGTAGAGGAGGAGAGGCGCCGTCGATTGGAGCCGCCCCAGGAGAAGCTGCTGGTACCAGGAGGATCACCGTCATCTACTTCGTCGTTCGCCCCCTTCGTCGACCATCGCCGGAGCCCCGGTGAGCCTCCCACGACCCCCACCTGGCGTGCTAGGGTTCTGTCTCGCCGACGCTGCCCGACATGGACGATGAACCAGTGTTGTTCGATTAGAGTTAGATCATGCAGCCTAGATCACCTCGTACCGCTTTGCCCCTTACTGTCACACTGACGCGTGGGGACAGCTACTTAACCAGCTCGCGCGTACGTTGTGCGTAGTGGGCCGGCCCAGTTAAACATCCCGTGTGACCCAACAATTCAAATTTACTTTTATTCATTTAATTTCAAACACAGTTATGTGTTGGAATTATGCCCTAGAGGCAATAATAAAGATGTTATTATTATAATTCTTGTTCATGATAATGTTTATATTCCATGCTAGAATTTTATTAAGCGGAAACTTTAATACTTGTGTGGTTTGTGAACAACACCGTGTCCCTAGTACGCCTCTATGGACTAGCTCATTGATTAATGATGGTTAAGGTTTCCTAACCATGGACATGAGTTGTCAATTAATAATGAGATCATATCATTGGGAGAATGATATGGTGGACAGACCCAAACTAAGCGAAGCAATTAGATCGTGTCATCGTGTTCGTCTTTGCGAAGCTTTTCTTATGTCAAATATTGTATTCCTTAGACCATGAGATAATACAACTCCCTGGTATCGGAAGAAAGCTTTGAGGTCATCAAACGTCATCCTATGAGAGGGTGATCATAAAGGTGTCTCTCAGGTGATCGGAAAGTATCTGTTGGGTTGTATGTATCGAGATGGGATTTGTCCCTCCCAAGTCGGAGAGATACACTTCGGGCCCACTCGGTAATCGATATCAACACCGCTTGCAAGCATGTGGTTAAGGAGTTAATCACAAAGTGATATCGGATTACGGAACGAGTAAAGTACTTGCTGTGAACGAGATTGAACTAGGTATGACGGTACCGACGATCGAATATCGGGCAAGTAAAATATCGTGAGACAAAGGGAATATATATATGGGATTGATTGAATCCTGGCATCGTGGTTCATCCGATATGATCATCGATGAATGTGTGGGAGTCAATATGGGTTTCCAGACCCCGCTGTTGATTATTGATAGAAGATCATGTCTGCATATTCTCGAACTCGCAGGGTCACACACTTAACGTGTCTCGACGCTAGGATAGATTGGATAATTGGTTTATGAGTTTTTGTTCGGAGTCTCGGATGGGATCCGGGACATCACGAGAGGTTCCGGAGTGGTCCGGAGAATAAGATTCATATAAGGCAGTGCAGTTTTTGGAGTTCGGAATTGTTCCGGGTTAATCGGTATTGTACCGGAAGCTTCTAGAACCTTCCGGAAGGGGACCAACATGGCCCCACCTTCCGGGAGGGGGCATGGGCCTATGAGGGAGTGCCCTGGCCGCATTGGGCCAGGGGCACAAGGCCCCATAGGGCCCAGCCGGCCAAGAGAGGTTTAAACTCTAGATAGAGCTTCTAGAAGGGGGGTTTCCTTGCCCCCCACTCTTCCTCCTTGGGGCCGCCGGCCTTGGCTTGGGGGAGGGGCTAGGGTTGCGCCCACCCCTCTATATATAGAGGGCTGGGGGCGCACCAATCCCCTACACCTTCCCCTCCAACCCTAGACGCCCTGTTGCCCTCCTCTCTCCCTCCCGACTGCTTGTAGGCGAAGCCCTGCTGCAGAAATTCTCCATCAATTGCACCGCGCCGTCGCGTTGTAGATCCAACCCATCTCTCCACCATACTTGCTGGACCAAGGAAGGAGGAGACGTCGAGGTGCTGCACGTGTGCATCTCACGGAGGCACCGCCAATTGTGGTGCTAGATCGCATCGGATCGCGAGGAGGAGAAGCGAGTACGACTACATCACCCACGTTCCGACAAACGTTCCGCTGTGCGAATCTTCAAGGGTATGAAGATCTAATCCAATCTCTCTCGTTGTTTGCATCTCCTAGATTAGATCTTGGCTTTCCCTCTATTCGCATCCGTAGAAAATTTTGATTTACTATGCCGCGAAACCCTTCAGTGGTATTAGAGCTAGATCTATGCGTAGATGTGTTTCACGAGTAGAACGCAACATGGTTGTTGCGGGCGTTGATGTTTTCTGTTGCAAGCCTCTTGTTTGTGTTCTTCTTATGACGCGGGATAGTGAGATTGAAGTGGTCCAGGCCAACCTTACGCAACGTCGTTCGCGAGACTGGCTCCGCACTTGACGTGTGGCTTGTTCCACACATGCGGCTGGTGGATGTCAGTTTCTCTCACTATAGTTGTCATGGGATTAACACCGGAGTTTGGCAACCATAATATCACCGTTGTGGATTTCCGTAGGTAAGAATCGTTCTTAGCATCTACTCCCATAAGCCACGTAAAACATGCAACAACAAAGTAGAGGCGTCTAACTTGTTTTTGCAGGGAGTGTTTTCTGTGATATGGTATGGCCCAAGATGTGATGTGTATATTGTATGCGATGATCATGTTTTGTAATGTTTCACGACTTGCATGTTGATGAGTACACAACCGGCAGGAGCCATATGGTTGTCTTTATAATTGTGTATGACCTGCGAGTCAACTTCTTATACGCCATGTAATAGTTTCACTTTATCGCTAAGTAGTTAGCAAAAGTTGTAGTTGCTATTCGTGGTGGAGGCAATCATGGTGGAGTGATGGAGATCATGCCAGCACACACAAGATGGATATCATTGCGCGAAGACTGGCTATACCATGTCACATAAAGTTATATGCATGTGATGTTTATCCTTTTATGTATCTTATCATGCTTAGATCACGACGGTAGCATTATAAGATGATTCCTCACTTAAAGATCAAGATAAAACTGTGTTCTCCCCAAGTATGCACCGTTGTGAAAGTTCGTCGTGTCCAAGCATCACGTGATGATCGGGTGCTATAGACTCTACGCTCACATACAACGGGTGCAAGCCAGTTTTGCACACGCGGAAATACTTGGGTCTAACTTGACGAGCCTAGCATGTACAGACATGGCCTCGGAACACATGAACCAAAAGGTTAAGCATGAGTCATATGAATGATATGATCGAGACTTCGTTATCCACCATTGAAGCCACATCTCTTCTCGTGATGATCGGATTAGGTGTGGTGAATTTGGATCATGTTCACTAAACAACTTGAGGGATGTTGAATTTAGTGGGAGTTCATCTAGTAATTTGATTAAGTTGAACTATTTATCATGAACATAGTCTAAGTTGTACTTGCAAATACTGTAGATCACATGGCCAAGTCCAACTTCAACTTCAACGTTTTTTGCTGAGAAGGAAAAGCTTAGAAACAATGGGTCTAACTTCACCAATTGGTTCCGCAATCTAAGAATCATTCTCTCTGGCGGTCAGAAGGACTATGTCCTTGGAAAAGCGTTAGGTGACCCCCCTGCTGCAACTGCGCTGGCTGATGAGAAAGCTGTCTATCAGTAGCGCAAAGATGATTATGGTGTGATTAAGAGCACCATGTTGTTTGCTATGGAACCGGAACTTCAAAATCGTTTTGAAGACTATCCCGGGCCCTTTGAGATTCTCGAAGAGCTGAAAACCATGTTTCAGACTAAGGCCTGTTCTGAGAGATATGAGATCTCTAAGAAGTTCTTTAACTGCAAGATGAAGGAAGGGAGTTCCGTTAGTGAGCACGCCATTAAGATGACGGGCTACACTCAACGCCTTGAGCAACTGGAATGCACGATTCCAGAGGAGCTCAAGATTGACAGGGTTCTGCAATCACTCCCTCCCAGCTACAAAAGTTTTGTAGTGACTCACAATCAGATTGGTTCCACTGATACGATCACCGAGCTCTTCGCAAAGCTGAAGGCCGCGGAAGTGGACATCAAAAAGGATAATCATGTGTTGATGGTCAACAAGCCCACCTTCAAGAAAGGTAAGGGTGCAAAGAAGCCCTTCAAGAAAGGCTGCGGCAAGCGCGTTGCCCCTGCTGAGAAGAGGCTCAGGTCTGGTCCTAAGCCGGACACTGAGTGCTTCTATTGCAAGGACAAGGGTCACTGGAAGCGCAACTGTCTGAAGTACTTAGCGGACAAGAAGGCTGGCACCATCAAAGGTATATTTGATATACATGTTATTGATATTTTCCTTACTAGCCCTCGTTGTAGTGCCTGGGTATTTGATACCGGTTCAGTTGCTAATATTTGTAACTCAAAACAGGAGCTACGGAATAGATGGCGGCTTGCGAGGGATGAAGTGACGATGCGCGTTGGCAACGGATCAAGAGTTGATGTGATGGCCGTCGGCACGCTCTCCTTAGTTTTACCTTCGGGATTAGTTTTAAACCTTAATAAGTGTTATTATGTGCCTGCGTTGAGCATGAACATTATTTCTGGATCTTGTTTATTGCAAGACGGTTATTCATTTAAATCGGATAATAATGGTTGTTCTATTTATATGAGTAACATCTTTTATGGTCATACACCTATTGTGAATGGTTTATTTCTTGTATATCTCGAAAGGGATGAAACACACATCCATAACATTGAGGCTAAGAGATGCAAAGTAGATAGTGATAATACTACTTATTTGTGGCACTGTCGTCTAGGTCATATTGGTGTAAAGCGCATGAAGAAACTCCATTCTGATGGACTTTTGGAGTCTCTTGATTTTGAATCATTTGACACATGCGAACCATGCCTCATGGGCAAGATGATCAAAACCCCGTTCTCCGGTATGATGGAGCGAGCAACGGACTTGTTGGAAATCATACATACCGATGTATGCGGACCGATGAGTGTTTCGACGCGCGGTGGATATCGCTATTTTCTCACTTTTACCGATGACTTAAGTAGATATGGGTATATCTATTTAATGAAACATAAATCTGAAACGTTTGAAAAGTTCAAAGAATTTCAGAATGAAGTGGAGAACCATCGTAACAGAAAGATTAAGTTTCTACGATCCGATCGTGGAGGTGAATATTTGAGTTATGATTTTGTCACGCATCTTAAAGCAAGTGGAATCGTTTCACAACTCACGCCACCCGGAGCACCACAGCGCAATGGTGTGTCTGAACGCCGGAATCGAACCCTATTAGATATGGTCCGATCAATGATGTCTCTTACTGATTTGTCGTTATCATTTAGGGGTTATGCATTAGAAACCGCTGCATTCACTTTAAATAGGGCTCCATCTAAATCCGTTGAGACGACACCGTATGAACTGTGGTTTGGTGCTAAACCTAAGTTGTCGTTTCTTAAAGTTTGGGGATGCGAAGCTTACGTCAAGAAGTTGATGCCGGACAAGCTCGAACCCAAAGCGGAGAAATGCGTCTTCATAGGATACCCTAAGGAAACTATTGGGTATACCTTCTATCACAGAACCGAAGGCAAAGTGTTTGTCGCAAAGAACGGTTTTCCTTTCTTGAGAAGGAGTTTCTCTCGAAAGAAGTGAGTGGGAGGAAAGTAGAGCTAGACGAGGTTATTGAACCTTCTCTTGAATTGGAGAGTAGCGCAGCACCTGAAATTGTTCCAGTGCCGCCTGCACCAACAATAGAGGAAGCTAATGACAAGGATCATGAAGCTTCGGACGATGCTGCTACTGAACGTCGTAGGTCGACAAGGTCACGTGCCCCTCCTGAGTGGTACGGCAACCCTGTCTTGACTGTCTTGTTAGTAGAAGACAGTGAACCTACGAACTATGAGGAAGCGATGATGAGCCCAGACTCTGAGAAATGGCTAGAAGCCATGAAATCCGAATTGGGATCCATGAGCAAAAACCAAGTATGGACTTTGGTGGACCCTCCTAGCGACCGAAAGGACGTTGAGTGCAAATGGATCTTCAAGAAGAAAACGGATGCGTATGGTAATGTTACCGTCTATAAAGCACAGCTTGTCGCGAAAGGTTTTCGACAAGTTCAAGGTGTTGACTACGATGAGACTTTCTCTCCCGTAGCGATGTTTAAGTCCATTCGGATTTTATTAGCAATTGCTGCGTTTCATGATTATGAAATATGGAAGATGGATGTCAAGACTGCGTTCCTCAATGGCAACATTGATGAAGAGTTGTATATGATGCAACCCGAAGGTTTTGTCGATCCTAAGGATGCTGATAAAGTATGCAAACTTCAGCGTTCCATTTATGGACTGAAGCAAGCATCTCGGAGTTGGAACCTTCGTTTTGATCAAGTGATCAAGAGCTTTGGATTTGTTCCAAATTGCTACAAAGCTTGTATCTACAAGAAAGTGAGTGGGAGCTCGGTGACGTTTCTGGTACTATATGTGGATGACATATTGATTATTGGAAATGACATCAACATGCTTAACGATGTGAAGAGTTATTTGAACAAGTGTTTTTCAATGAAAGACCTAGGTGAAGCTGCTTATATATTGGGCATCAAAATCTATAGAGATAGACAAAGACGCCTGATAGCTTTAAGCCAGAGTACATACCTAGACAAAGTTCTGAAAAGGTTCAGAATGGATAAGGCAAAGAAAGGTTCAGTGCCTATGTTGTCAGGTAAGATATTGAGCAAGGCTCAGTGTCCAGCTACGGTAAATGATAGGGAAGCTATGAGCAAAGTGCCTTATGCCTCGGCCATAGGTTCTATCATGTATGACATGTTGTGTACTAAACCGGATGTGTCCAATGCTCTTAGTTTGACGAGCAGGTATCAAAGTGATCCAGGAGTGGAACACTGGACAGCCGTGAAGAACATCCTAAAGTACCTAAATAGGACTAAAGAAATGTTCTTAGTCTATGGGGGTGATGAACAGCTCGTCGTAAAAGGTTACGTTGACGTTAGTTTTGACATCGACAAGGATGATTCTAAATCTCAGACAGGATACGTGTATATTTTGAATGGAGGAGCTGTGAGCTGGAGAAGCTGCAAGCAAAGCGTGATCGCGGGATCTACAGTAGAAGCGGAATACATGGCTGCTGCAGAAGCGTCAAGTGAAGGAGTTTGGATAAGGAACTTCATCACTGAGCTTGGCATGGTTCCAAGTGCATTGGACCCACTGGAGATTTTGTGTGACAACACAGGCGCCATAGCACTCGCTAAGGAACCAAGATATCATCCAAAGACCAAGCATATCAACCGCAAGTTTCATATAATCCGAGATTATATAGCAGATGGAGATCTGAAGATCAGCAAAGTACATACAGATCTGAATGTCGCAGATCCATTGACTAAACCTCTTCCACGTGTAAAACATGATCAGCACCTCAGTGCCATGGGTGTGAGATTGTTGCCAGATGTAAACTAGATTATTGAATCTAGTGCAAGTGGGAGACTGTTGGAATTATGCCCTAGAGGCAATAATAAAGATGTTATTATTATAATTCTTGTTCATGATAATGTTTATATTCCATGCTAGAATTGTATTAAGCGAAAACTTTAATACTTGTGTGGTTTGTGAACAACACCGTGTCCCTAGTACGCCTCTATGGACTAGCTCATTGATTAATGATGGTTAAGGTTTACTAACCATGGACATGAGTTGTCAATTAATAATGAGATCATATCATTGGGAGAATGATATGGTGGAAAGACCCAAACTAAGCGAAGCAATTAGACCGTGTCATCGTGTTCGTCTTTGCGAAGCTTTTCTTATGTCAAATATTGTATTCCTTAGACCATGAGATAATACAACTCCCTGGTATCGGAAGAAAGCTTTGAGGTCATCAAACGTCATCCTATGAGAGGGTGATCATAAAGGTGTCTCTCAGGTGATCGGAAAGTATCTGTTGGGTTGTATGTATCGAGATGGGATTTGTCCCTCCCAAGTCGGAGAGATATACTTCGGGCCCACTCGGTAATCGATATCAACACCGCTTGCAAGCATGTGGTTAAGGAGTTAATCACAAAGTGATATCGGATTACGGAACGAGTAAAGTACTTGCTGTGAACAAGATTGAACTAGGTATGACGGTACCGACGATCGAATCTCGGGCAAGTAAAATATCGCGAGACGAAGGGAATATATATATGGGATTGATTGAATCCTGGCATCGTGGTTCATCCGATATGATCATCAATGAATGTGTGGGAGTCAATATGGGTTTCCAGACCCCGTTGTTGATTATTGATAGAAGATCATGTCTGCATATTCTCGAACTCGGAGGGTCACACACTTAACGTGTCTCGACGCTAGGATAGATTGGATAATTGGTTTATGAGTTTTTGTTCGGAGTCTCGGATGGGATCCGGGACATCACGAGAGGTTCCGGAGTGGTCCGGAGAATAATATTCATATAAGGCAGTGCAGTTTTTGGAGTTCGGAATTGTTCCGGGTTAATCGGTATTGTACCGGAAGCTTCTAGAACCTTCCGGAAGGGGACCAACGTGGCCCCACCTTCCGGGAGGGGGCATGGGCCTATGAGGGAGTGCCCTGGCCGCATTGGGCCAGGGGCACAAGGCCCCATAGGGCCCAGCCGGCCAAGAGAGGTTTAAACTCTAGATAGAGCTTCTAGAAGGGGGGGGTTTCCTTGCCCCCCACTCTTCCTCCTTGGGGCCGCCGGCCTTGGCTTGGGGGAGGGGCTAGGGCTGCTCCCACCCCTCTATATATAGAGGGCTGGGGGCGCACCAACCCCCTACACCTTCCCCTCCAACCCTAGCCGCCCTGTTGCCCTCCTCTCTCCCTCCCGACTGCTTATAGGCGAAGCCCTGCTGCAGAAATTCTCCACCAATTGCACCGCGCCGTCGCGTTGTAGATCCAACCCATGTCTCCACCATACTTGCTGGACCAAGGAAGGAGGATACGTCGAGGTGCTGCACGTGTGCATCTCACGGAGGCACCGCCACTTGTGGTGCTAGATCGGATCGGATCGCGAGGAGGAGAAGCGAGTACGACTACATCACCCACGTTCCGACGAACGTTCCGCTGTGCGAATCTTCAAGGGTATGAAGATCTAATACAATCTCTCTCGTTGTTTGCATCTCCTAGATTAGATATTGGCTTTCCCTCTGTTCGCATCCGTAGAAAATTTTGATTTACTATACCGCGAAACCCTTCATTATGTACCTAGATTCAAAAATCAACCCATCTCGATTCACTAAACCAAAATGCATGAAACCAATTTTGTTAGAAAGGTACTGGAATGCTTAATCCAAGCCCGTTGGATTCAAACCATTTAGAATTGTAGATCACCCATGGTAAAAATAACAAGGAAGAAGGTTTTCTGCATTCAAACATTTTTCAAAATTCAACCATAAAAGCTTTTGAGTTGATTCTAGCTCTCAAATATCACATTTGACCATACCTTTCAGAATATATAAAAATATATAGGTTTACTTATAGAAATGATGACCAACTAATAAAAGAATGCCACATAGGCATTTCTAGTCACTTTAAATAAATAAAATAAAAAGGTTAAACCTTATTAAATTGTGACACCACTTTAAACCATATTTCCATGTACTGAAATATGTGGTGATGACATGTGTCAACATGATCCCATGTTTGAGTTGGAAAATATTAAATCTTAAGTAGTGTTTCATTGAGTAGAAATTACTTTTCTCAAAATAAAATAAATGGGGCAAGTGTTTTAATCCTTTTAATGTTAGTGATGATGATAGATCACCTAGTGTGAACCTTTGTGTGATGATTAGCAATAGTTAAGTATTGTTTGGTGATTGTGTACCTCGTATTTATAGACGCTAGTACCGACCAAGGATACAAGGAGGAAGGAGGATACTACGAGGAAGAAGCCGGGGAGAACTTCAACCACTGCTCTGCACAAGGCAAGCCTAATACTACTAGTGGAATTAGCAAGCTATTAACTTAGCAAGCTTACACCACGTGATACCCAATCCTAGTTTTACTTGCAAGCTTAATACTTTATTTTCCTTATCAAAGCTTTCTCTTAGAGTTTACTTAGTGACTTATAGATTCTAATAAGATAAGTGGAGGTAGCATAAAGAGCATAAAATTTGGCCTAAGTTAGATAATCTTGATGTCATCCTAAGGCATGAGATTGAACTTAGCTAATCCCCACTTTTTTACCACCCCTCATTAGTATTTACCCCCACTTATAGATGCTAGTGCTAAGCATAAAACTTGATCAACTTTAGATGGGAATACTTGGTGAAAATGGTTATGAAAACCTTAGAGTGATGAGTCATTCTACTCAAATGTTTTGACATGTGTTTCTGAACACCAGATGATTTTGATGATGCAAATGTTGAGGCATGAGCCTTAGCCCTTTATAAAACCGATGGTTGTCTAGATGTGATACCATTCCAAATTTTATCGTATAACCACAATACCCGAAATTTGGGTAGGGCTTGACTGGAAATTTATATACCTTAGTATGGGTTCCCTTGCGGCCAAGGTCTGAGCTGAGGCTACCTTGTGAAAATTGTCCACCTGTGCAGTACCCAAAATAACCGTTGGTCATGGTTGGGAGGCCAAACTCATAGGAGAGGTGCCTATACTAGGTCGTGTAATTGAAAGGTTAGGATTGATTATCCGCATGCTGAGTATGGTGAATTCAGGATTGTTCCTGACGGATGTATCAAATGTTGTGGTGAATGTGTACAATCTCTGTAGAGTTCAAACTATTCGAATAGCCGTGTCCACGGTTATGGACATTTGGAGTGGCCATACTGTTCCCCCGTCAGATGTTTTCAAAATGACTTGTGAAATGATTTGTGACTTTGACTTGACCACAACAGAGTTGTGATATGACATTCAAGTTCCCACTTAGGTGTTATAAAACTTTCAACTATTTTTTCTTTGCTACTGAACTTAGTAGAGGTAAATCTGGCTATTTTGCAAAACAATCCTAGAGCTTTATATCCTACCACAAAAACCCCCTTAACTTGTTAGTATTAGTTTGCGAGTACTTAAAGAGTACTCATGGCTTTGTCCCTGGCTATTCCCGTGGCCAGACTATGAAGAGGAGTATCAGGATGACAGACCGCAGGAAGGTTACGACAAATAGGATCATCTCCCATCGTCAGCATTGCCTGTGACCCTGAAGATGGAGCTTCGCCCATGCTATCGTTATCTTTAAATTATTCCACTGCTTGAGTTGTATTAAGAACGGGATCATGAGATCCTTATTTGTGTAAGACCTTATGTATGGTTTGTAATGGATGAGGTACTGTGATATCCAATATGTTATGTCTCGCAAAACTGGTAATCCTGGGATTGTGATGTATGGCATAACAGGCATCTATGATTAAAAATCTGGGTGTTGACAGCTTCCCTTTACAAAGGACCTTTCTTCTTACCTTTATGTTGAGTCTCCACCTTCTATCTTTATGCACCAATTAATAGAGCATAGTTTTCATTCTTAGTTTTATGTGCATTGTCCCAAAACTTATTGATTCATTCATAATATTGATATTGCTTGTTCTTGAACTATTTGTATCTAGTCACCCTGATGAACTTTGAAGGTGTCCTATGTATTTATGTTTTGCTAATCCATGAGGGACAAGCTTAATACCACACATGCTATGTTTTCCATATGTGAAACATGTAGGGTTCGCAACATAGAAAACAAAAATTTTCCTACGATGGGAACAACTAAGTACCAAGATCTATCTACTAGATACTAGCAACGGGTGGATATACATCCATAGAATACATACCCTCAAAGACCGAATAGTGTTAACGAGGTTTTACTCGTGGATGATGTACTCGAATGCTTGCCGATCTCAAGATCGTGATGAAGTCCATCTGGTCCAGCCGGTCCAGCTCCATCAAGTCCAGCACCGCAAAGAAGTGGTGCATCCGTGATCGCACACACGTCTGGGTACCCCGACAACCTCCGCGCCCTCGCTCCGGCAAAGAAGAAGAAGCAACAAATCCTTCCAGAAAAAGCCATCGGGAACATGTATCTCGCTGATCCGAGACCATGGGGAAATTCTAAAGGGGGGAGAGAGATCATTCGCGAGGAGGTGTGCTTTGAGAGGAGGAGAGGGAGGACTTTTATAGGGAGAGGGGGCACGCCAAGGGGCATGGCGCCCAGCCCATGGTGGCTGCCCCCACCTCTTACACATTCAAGTGGGTGGAGCTCCCACTCAAAATGAAAAGCCTCCACTCACATAAACATGCCTCCACTCAAAAATCCACTCACATGCATTAAATTTCCACCAAATTTAATGCAAGCTCTCATTTAAATAGAAATCTTTTATTTATTTATTCAGAATTTTTTTAATTACTCTAATTAACAAACATTCACATAAAACCCCTTATAACATTTCAATTTCACATGCAGAACTAGTTTCAGCAATTTCAACTGAAACGGTTTTGGTGTCTAGTGAAATAAATTCCTGCGCTTTCCTTTTTCTTTCTCTGACATATTATTTTCTCCAAATGGTGTCGGTATCCCTTAAGTGTGTCACCCTACAGTTTGTGAATAATGTAGACATGCTCGAGACCCCTCTCTGATCAATAATCAGCAGTGGGACCTGGAGATCCGTACTGACTCCCACATATTCAACGATGACTTTTGTGATTGCGTGAACCTTATACGCATGTAACTCAATCCCTTTGTCTCGCGATATATTACATGTCCGAGATTCAATCATCGGTATCTCCATACCTAGGTTGATCTCGTTACCGACATATACTCTTTTCTCATTCCCGTGATATAACATTCTAGTGATCAAATCACTTGCTTGCAAGATAACTAATGTGATATCACCGAGAGGGCCCAGAGTATATCTATCTGTCATAGGGATGGACAAATTCCACTCTTGATCCATGAGCCTCAACATAACACCTTCGTAGCACTGAACCCATATTTATAGTCACCTTGTTATGGTGTGATGTTTGATGTTATCAAGATACTCTTTCGGTGTTAGTGATTGACATGATCTCATGGTCTAAGGACTAAGATTACTTCGTATGATGTTATAGCAATATAAACACAATGACCTTGATCGTAATGTTATACTTTAGATGAATGTTCATCACATCATTCCAACAATGTTGTGACCTCGTTATTAACAACATCCAATGTCCATGATTAGGAAACCTTTGATCATCTTGTTAATTGATACGTCCAATTTGCATCACCATTCTATATTATAATTTGCCTCTATTCATTGATATATGTCTTATTATGAGGTATTACTTATGTCTTTTTCACTGTTTATGCATGTTGGATGATTCTTGGATGATTCTTGGAGGATGAACTGCCAGAGTCTGGATTCTGATGGAAAAGAAGGCGTTTTGATGCAATTTCGCGATCAGAAAAATACAAGAAAAATATGGGAAAATATTATTTTTCCAGGAGATTGAGGAAGCCAGGAGGAGCAAAGAAGGGCCGTAGGGGGCCCACACCCCCCCCCCCCCTAGGCGTGGGCCCACCTGACCCCGTGCCTAGGGCAGGTGTGGCCCACCTGCCTGGCTCCTGACTCCGCCCCTTCGCCTATATCTTCCCTATGGAACCCTAATACGAGGAGGGGCGACCACAGATAGATTTCCGCCGCCTCTGCGGGGCGGGAAACACCGAGATAGAAAGATCTCTCCAGCTGACAGATTTCTGCGGGGTGAATTCCTTCCCGAAGAGGGAAGATCGTCTCCATCAACACCATCATCAAGCTAGGCTTCATCGGGATCATCATCATCCACACCATCATCTCCACCAGCACCATCGTCACCACTTCGTCCCGCTGTAACAATTGTGTTGGATATTGGTTTAGTTCTTAGGGGAAACTTTCCCGGTGTTAATTACTATTGTAGTTGATGCTTGTGAGTGGAACCATTGCATTATTGTTTATGTTCAGATTTTTATCCATTATCATATCATCTTTGATATTGATCCATATGATGTCTTGTGAGTAGTTCGTTTAGTTCTTGAGGACATGGGATAAGTCATGTTACTAGTGGATCTGTGTTGAGTTATTATTCAATTGTTTAGTATTTAAGTTGTGGTGCTATTATTCTAGTGGTGTCATGTGAACATCGACTACATGATACTTGACCATTTATAGGCCTAGGGGAATGCATTGTGTATTTGGCTACTAATTGTGGGGTTGCCGAAGTGACATAAACCTAAACCCCCGTTAGGACATCTTTGCATAAGGGAGCATAGGATCTCAGAATTTAAGGCTATGGTTAGGTTTATATCTTAATTACTTTCCTATAGTTATGGATGTTTGCAGGGGGTTTAATCACAAGTATGTATTAGTCCAAGTAAGGTCGGTACATTAGCATAGGTTCACCCCCACAACACTTACAACACCAAAGAAGAGTACTCAGCTATTTGAAGCGAAAGCACTTGATAGAGTTCACATGTGTCCTCGAGAACGTTTGGTCCTTATAAGTATTTCCACCGTCTTGTCCTCGAGAACGTTTGTTTTGTTGCCTTATCAGAAAACCACTAAAAATCCGTTTGCTAAGTATTTACAGATATTTCCTACTCCATACCACTAGTCAGCACCTTCTGCTCCTCGTTGGGATCGACACTCCTATTCATCGAAAGTACTATGATACACCCCGTATACTTGTGGGTCATCAAGACTATTTTCTGGCACCGTTGCCGGGGAGTGAAGCGCTATTGAAGAGTGGAACTAGTAAAGGAAACTTCTACTGTGAGTATTGCTTTTTGTTACTACTTGTTACTTTGTTTCCAATATGGATAACCCACTTGGTTTTCTGTTTGGGAAAACTACTACCACTGCTAGGGTATTAGATGAACCACCACCTGTTGAGATAGATCCTTTTAAGATACCTACAAGTATTGTTGATCGTGTTATGGATAATTATTATTTTGGGGATGGAACTGTCCATCTTGGTGATCATTTGCTTTTTATCCATGAATTATGCGGGTTGTTTAAGTGTGCAGGTATCACAACCGAACAGGTGAAGAAGAAGTTACTCTCCATATTACTTGAAAGGGAGAGCTGAAGAATGGTATAAGCTGCTGAAGAATGGACAATCCATGGAATGGGAGGAAATGGCATCTCTTTTATTCTAAATTCTATCCTCCGAGTGAGATTCATAAGGATATAAATCTGATATATAACTTTTGGCCTCGTGATGGAGAGAGTACAACTCAAGCTTGGGGAGATTGAAGTTACTAATGCTTAAATGTCCTATTCATGAACTCCCTAACAATATTATTATCAATAACTTTTATGCTCAACTTTCTTTTCATGATAAAGATTTACTAGATGCTTCTTGTGCTCGATCATTCACATGTATGAAGGAAGAAGCTAAATGGGATCTACTAGACCGTATTCAAGAGAACACTGAAGCTTGGGAGAATGACAAAGGAAGAAAGTCAGGTATAAGCTATGATTATGAATGCATTAAATCTTTTATGGGAACTGATGACTTCCGTGATATTAGCAATGAGTTCGGTCTTGATTCCCAAAGTATTGCCAACTATTTTAAGGCCTTTGCCTCTTACATAGAAATTCCAAAGAAGAAGTGGAATAAGTACCATGCACCTTATAAAGATGTTGTTAGTCATGTTCCTGTTAGAAGCACTGAATTTTGTACTACTAATCATATTGTTCCTGAACCTTATGTTGAGAACATACCTTTTCTAGCTAAGGTAAAGGAGTATTCTATGATGATTAGTGCAAATAGTAAAAGTGCAAAGAAAACTATGGAGCTTGATGAGTAATTGAATATTGAACCTGTGGTAACTATTGTGAAATATCTTGACGCTAGATATATAGAGGATGAGAACATTGTCTTCTATGAAGACGCTTCTAATATTATCTCTCATCCTAGTAAAGTTAGAAAAGCTAATGTCCCTATGCTTTTTGTTAGAATTGGTAATCATAGCTATTATGGTTTATGTGATATTGGTGCAAGTTCTATGATATGTCGGAAACGTATCTATAATTTTTTATGCTCCATGCTTGTTTAGTATCTACTTTGCTTTGTCTACACTTTGAGGTGATTTTTACATGTTTTCTGGTACTAACCTATTAACAAGTTGCCACAGTGCCAGTTGCCTGTTTTCTGCTGTTTTTGGTTCCAAAAAAGCTAGTAAGGAAATATTCTCGGAATTGGACGGGACAAACGTCAAAGTCATTACTTTCCGTGGGGAACAAGAAGTCCATAGGGGAGACGGAGAGGCGTGCTAGGGCAGCCACAAGCCCCTAGGCGCGGGTGAGCCCTGCCCCGCGCCTAGGTAGGGTGTGGGGCCACTGGCCACCTCCTCGGCCTCCCCCTTCGCCTATAAGAATCCCCCGATGCAGAAACCCTAAGTACCCGATCAATATTCCACGAAACCTTCTGTAGCCGCCGCCACCGTCGTCCCTAGATCGGGGGGATCTGAAGTTCTTCCCGGCACCCTCCCAGAGGGGAGATCATCCCAGAGGCCTTCTCTCCGGTATGATGCGTGAGTAGTTCCATCTTTTACTATGGGTCCATGTAGTAGCTAGATGGTTGTATCTCCTCCTTTGTGCTTTCATGTATAGATCTTGTGAGCTCCATTCATGATCAAGATCTAATCTATTTGTAATCATGCATGTTGTGTTTGCGGGGATCCGATGGATATTGAGATTATTATGTTGGTTTGATTAATGGTTTTGTCTTTATGATTCTATCATGTTTGTGTTGTTTGTGATCTTGCATGCTCTCCGTTGTTAGTATCTATCTTGGCCAAGTAGTTGCTAGTGACTCCAAGAGGGGGTATTTATGCTCGATAGTTGGTTCATGTCTCTAGTTTCCAAGGGAAGTGACAGAAATCTCTTCGGTTGTAGATGTGTTATTGCTACTAGGGAGATAACAACGGTCTCTTGTTCATGGAACATGTGGAATGTTTACCTTACACACTTTGCTTAAAGAAGTTGTTTGTTGCTTGCAACTTAATACTGGAGGGGGTTTGGATGATAACCTGAAGGTGGACTTCTAGTCAGTTGGATGGCGGTCTATGTATCTTGTTGTATTGCCCAATCGAATCTCATAGGATCTTTCTGACTAGTAATTCCATTGTTATGCCTTGCTCAGTTCCTGTCAATTGCCCTGTTGTAGTTTGTTTACCCTTCATGCCTTGTTGTTTATCTAAGGAGAGCACCTCTAGTGAACTATGGACCCCGGTCCAATCTTTCCCATTGATACATCTTCCACTATTACTTGTTTACTTGCTTCAAACAACCATTATCTTCCACACTATACATTTAATCCTTTGTTACAGCAAACCAGTGAGCTTGACAACCTCATTGTTTGTTGGGGCAAAGTCTTGAGTTTGTGTTGTGCAGGTCTCCACATTGTTTGCAACACCTGTGTGACGTTTCCTTCCTCCTTCTGGTTCGATAACCTCGGTCTGAACTGAGGGAAAACTTGCTGTTGTGCTCTTCACACCCTGCGCTTGGGGTCACCAACAAAGTGCCATGTCGAGCACCGTCAAGTCTTTCTGGCGCAGTTGCCGTTGCCGTCACTAGGGGAGGCCTTCACTTCCTTTCTCTTTACTTTGTTTTTAGTTTTCTTTGTTTCTTTTGCTTGGTTTTGTTTGCTTCTTTTAAAAAAAAAACCCAAAAAATTATCCTAGTTTGGTTTGCTTTCTTTATTCAAAAACACAAAAAAATTAGTTCCTGCTCTAGTTGTTGCTGCTATTTTTGGCTTTCCCACCTTTGCCAAACTGAACTCTGCTGAGAACACCAAGTTGTGTGACTTCACTGGCACCAACAACAATGATTTCCTAAGCACTCCTATTGCTCCACCTGCTCCTGATGCTACCTTTTATGAAATTAAGCCTGCTTTGTTGAATCTTGTGATGAGAGAGAAATTTTCGGGTGCTAGTTCTGATGATCCTGTTGCCCATCTCAATAGCTTTGTTGAACTTTGTGAGATGCAAAAGTATAAGGATGTAGATGGAGATATTATTAAGCTCAAGTTGTTTCCTTTCTCCTTGAGAGGAAAAGCTAAAGAATGGTTGCTATCTTTGCCTAAAATAGTATTGATTCTTGGACTAAGTGCAAAGATGCTTTTATTGGAAAGTACTACCCTCCTGCTAAGATTATATCTATGAGAAGTGACATTATGAAATTTAAACAACTTGATAATGAACATGTTGCTCCAGCTTGGGAAAGAATGAAGTCTTTGGTTAAGAATTGCCCCACTCATGGACTCACTTCTTGGATGATTATCTAGACTTTTTATGCAGGTTTGAACTTCTCCTCGAGAAATCTGTTGGATTCAACTACTGGAGGTACCTTATGGGCCTCACCTTGGGTGCTGCAACAAGGCTCCTTGATAATATGATGGTTAACTACTCTGTATGGCACGTTGAGAGAGCTCCACATGATAAGAAGGTAAATTATGTTGAGGAAACTTCCTCTTTGAGTGATAAGATTGATGTTATTATGGCTATGCTTGTTAATGAGAAAGCTCCTCTAGATCCTAATAGTGTTCCCTTAGCCTCTTTGGTTGCTCAAGAAGAGAAAGTTGATGTGAACTTCATTAGAAACAACAATTTCAACAACAATGCCTATAGGAACAATTTTGGTAGCAACAACAATTATAGGCCTTATCCTCCTAATAATGGTAATTCCTATGGAAGTTCTTACAACAATGCTAGAGGTGCCCCTTCTAAACATGAAGTCATGCTCAAAGACTTTATTAGTAAACAAAATGCTTTCAACAAAACTGTGGAGGAGAAACTTTTAACTGTTGAGAAAAATATATCCTCTTTGTCTGAAGCTCGGTCTTCCTTGATTAATAAAATGGCTGCTAAACCTGAAAATATGGAAAACACCTTTGCTAATGCTCATGCCATACAAGTTACTATTGATGAAAATGTTAGGCTGTTAGCTCAACTTCATGCTAAGTGGGAAAGGGAAGCTGAAATTGATAGAAACAATAGTGTGTACACCATCACCACTAAACCACAAGTAGTCCCTGCTCCTCCTCCTACTATGCCTAAGCCTATTGAGCCTATTACTAGTGATGCTAACTTTGATTTTGATATTTATGGTTGCAATATTTCTGAAGTGATCATGTTTCTGCAAAAGCTTGCTAGAAGTCCTGATGCTAGTGATATGCATGTTGCTTTCACCAAACATATTACAGATGCTCTTGTTAAGATTAAGGAAGAGAAGCTAAAACACAAAGCTTATATTCCTAGGAAAGTAGAAGATAGTTGGGAACCCATTATTAATATACAAGTGAATGACTTTGATCTCAAAGCTTCATGTGATCTTGGTTCTAGTGTCTCTATTATGCCTAGGAAGATTTATGAAATGCTTGATTTGCCACCATTGGAAGATTGTTATTTGGATGTCCCACTCAATGATAATGCTAAGAAGAAACTCATAGGGATTAATAATGATGTTATCATTATGGTTAACAACGCATATGTCCCTGTTGATTTCTATGTTTTGGATGTTGAATACAATGCTTCTTGTCCTATTACTTTGGGAAGACCTTTTATTAGAACAGTTGGTGCCATGATTGATATGAAATAAAGCACCATTAAATATCATTTTCCATTCAAGAAAGGTATTGAACACTTCCCTATGAGGAGAGACAAGTTGCTTTTTGCTCCTCCTTTTAAAGAAAGGTTTGATGTTAATGCTTCTTCATTTAAAAATACTTGATTCTTCTTGCTTCTTGTGCCTAACTTAAAGGCATTAAAGAAAAGTACTTGTTGGGAGATAACCCAAGAGTTTCCTTGAGTCTTGGAAGTTATTACTTCAGTAATAGCCTCTCCTTATCCTTCTTGTTTGCTTTTTGTGCCAATAATGACCTCTAATGACAGGGAAGTAAGATTTGGGGAGTTGCTGTCCTGAAACAGATTTATGTCCTCCACCAACAAAATTCGTGCGGAGTCTCTGTAACTCGGATTGAGCTGAAAATTTAGGAATAAATCCCCCAGTATGTTAGCTAACTTTTTTTAGTTCAACACTTTTTGATTTGAGCAACATAAGATGTTCAAAAAAATAATTTTCTACCTGCTGGTCCGTTTTGACATATTTCTGTCATTATCTGCATTTGTTTCTTATTGATTTCTTTTTGAGTTATCTTTAAGTGAATTGAGCTTTTTGAAGGAGTTACTACAGTATATTGTGTTTTTAGAGAAAAGCCTTGCTGTTCCAAAGCTTTGCCAGAGGTCTAATATCTTTTGAATAAGCTAATGTTGCTAATGAAGATTGTGTGAAGTTTTGTATGAAGGAAAATTTTCAGGTGTAGAGAGAGAATGATGTAATGAGATGAAGAGTGGACAAAATCTCAAGCAAGGTGATGTCACTCCGGTGTAACCCCAAGAAATATCCAAGAGGTACAAGCGTCAAAGCTTGGGGATGCCTAAGGCATCCCCTTCTTCATCAATAAAAAGCTCAGGTCTGTCTAGACACTTCGTTTTTATTGTTTCATGCACTGCGGTGTTTTTCTTGGAGCATCTTAGTTTTAGTTTGGTTTGCTTAGTTTGTTTAGTTTTCTTTAATAAAATAGTTTGTACCCCCGTTCTCGCTGTGTTGTTTGCAAATAAGTTGATTGGTGTTGGAAAGGAGTAGTAAGTTCTTGCTTGTAAGTGCAAGAGGAGCTTGCATTGACTGTGACTTAGACTTTAGCATGACATGCTAGGTGTTGTTTTGACCTTATGATTAGTGGTTATTGTTGTAGCATGTATTTTTCCAAACAATTGGGATTGCTTAGTGTGCCTTGAAGAAATTATGCGTTGTTTTAGCATGCAAAAGCATAGTATAGTGGTATTCTCCTTTGATGTTTTGCTTGGGTTGACTTGGCACATGCTCACACCATGTTATGACTATGAACAAGTCACCATAGCCTCTATGATCATTTAGTCCTTGACTTGTAGTACCACTCAATGCTTTGATTAGTAATGTTTTGCTATGCTGCATGATTATGGCCATTATTGCTCTCTTATTTGGTTGCTCCCAGTCTTTTGCTAGCCTCCACTTGTATGAGTAAGCTCTACTCATGCTTCCAACTCCCAAGAAACCAAGTTATTCCAAAGTATCCAATATAAACTCCTATGCATGGTGTGTTCCACTATTCCAAAGTATATTCTTGTTTTCAGCTATCTTCCAATTAAAAACTATTTTGTTATGTGAAAACTTAGTGATTAAAGCCCTCACAAACTTGATGGCACACTTTATATTCTTTGCCCCTAATAAACTTGAACCATTGTGTCTTCTATATTGTATATGCTTGCACTTATACGTTGGAATTAGCAGAACCATGTTGTCATGGGGAACGTTTTCAACATTGCACTTGTACTTTGTACTCAGTTGATATCATGCTCTTTTGTCTATGGATGTCACCGGTGTGAAATAAAAAGGGAACTTGTAAGTCCATGGAGTTTGTATTCTGTGTTAGAGAAACGCCTGGGCCGCTAGCCTAAGCCATGCCTAATCATGGTGGGAACTTGCAGCATCACAATAGTGACATCTATGAAGCATTCTTCTTATAAAAAAAAGAAGAGACACATTGATAAAAGAGGAAAGAGAGAAAAAAAGCACCATATTCCCATGGTAAATTAGAAGATTGCTAAGATGCTCATTGTCGCCTTGTCATTTTGGTTATGGGATAGCTCTTGTACCATGTCCAAGGGGTACCTCGTTGGCGGTTCTCTATGATATGCAAATACTTACAATGACAAGAACTTGTAGGTGACTGAAGTTGAGTAGCATGAGGTGTGGCCCTCGTATTCAAGGGACTTGAGATTGCCAACTTATACTTCGTCAAGCATATACTCCATCTTTGTTCACTTTAACCTTAATCACTTCAATATGCTTATGATAGTGGCAATGAGGGCTGAAATCTAACAAGTACCATAATTTTTGGAAGCTCTTTTTGAAACTTGAAATCCCTGCTTCCTTCATAAAAAGGGGCTTTTCTTCCACCATTTATTTGAGTCTCCACCTACTACCTTTAGGCACCATTAAGAGAGCATAGTTGTCATTCTGTGTGCAGTGTTCCAAAGCTTATTGATCGATGCATATTGTGATATTACTTGTTCTTGTGCAACTTGTTTCTAATCACCCTTGTGAACTTTGAAGGTGTTCTATGCATCTATTTGCTAGTCTATGAGGGACAAGCTGATTTCCACTATGCCATGTTTTCTGTATGTGACACAAACAAACGTTTTCCAATGCATGTTATTCATGATCTTTTTTTGTAGCTTGCCATGTTGCATGCATAGTTACTATGTCCTATTGCTAGAACTCCATCTTTCATGCACATGTTTAGAGTTCATTGATCCCAGCTTTCAATGCTTGCAAATGGTTAGATCTTCATTGTGAGGGTGCATGTCACCTCAAAAATTATTCTTTTCATCACTTACCTACTCGAGGACGAGCAGGAGTTAAGATTGGGTATGCTTGATACGTCGGAAACGTATCTATAATTTTTGATGCTCCATGCTTGTTTAGTATCTACTTTGCTTTGCTTTGTCTACACTTTGAGGTACTTTTTACATGTCTTCTGGTACTAACCTATTAACAAGTTGCCACAGTGCTAGCTGCCTGTTTTCTGCTGTTTTTGGTTCCAGAAAAGCTAGTAAGGAAATATTATCGAAATTGGACGGGACAAACGTAAAAGTAAATTACTTTCCGTGGGGAACAAGAAGTCCAGAGGGGAGACGGAGAGGCGTGCCAGGGCAGCCACACCCCTAGGAGCGGGTGGGCCCTGCCCCGCACCTAGGCAGGGTGTGGGGCCCCTGGCCACCTCCTCGTCCTCCCCCTTCGCCTATAAGAATCCCCCGATGTAGAAACCCTAAGTACCCGATCAATATTCCATGAAACCTTATGTAGCCGCCGCCACCATCGTCCCTAGATCGGGGGGATCTGAAGTTCTTCACGGCACCCTCCCAGAGGGGAGATCATCCCGAAGGCCTTCTCTCCGGTATGATGCGTGAGTAGTTCCACCTTGGACTATGGGTCCATGTAGTAGCTAGATGGTTGTATCTCCTCCTTTGTGCTTTCATGTATAGATCTCTGAGCTCCGTTCATGATCAAGATCTAATCTATTTGTAATCATGCATGTTGTGTTTGCGGGGATCCGATGGATATTGAGATTATTATGTTGGTTTGATTAATGGTTTTGTATTTATGATTATATCATGTTTGTGCTGTTTGTGATCTTGCATGCTCTCCGTTGTTAGTATCTATCTTGGCCAAGTAGTTGCTAGTGACTCCAAGAGGGGGTATTTATGCTCGATGGTGGGTTCATGTCTCTAGTTTCCAAGGGAAGTGACAGAAATCTCTTCGGTTCTAGATGTTCTATTGCTACTAGGGAGATACGGTATCTTGTTCATGGAACATGTGGACTGTTTACCTTACACACTTTGTCGTGGTATTGCACGGCAGATGCTACTGGGGGTAGCTTACGTAGAGGGAGCAAGGCGACGTAGGAGAATCCGGGAGCGAGATTGGCACACGATGTACCCAGGTTCACGTCCCCTCGGTGGAGGATCGCTACGTCCTGCTATCAATCCAGTATATGATCACAGATTGGTTTACAATGGAGTCGCCGGAGGCGGTGGGGGAGACTAGATCTAATATGACGTACCCCTTGGGGGTTCCCTTGGTGGCTTTATATATGCAGCCAGTTAGGGTTTACAAGTGCTTTGGTGGGCTTTCTATTGGAGTCGCCATCTTGGGCCTCCAGTCATGTAACATCCCAAAAATCATAGTTTCAAAACTCATTCATATCATCTTTGCATCATTCATCCATTTAGGGTTTTCTTAAAAATCATTTAGAGACAGAAGTTGGAGCTATGATTTCATGTGGGCAATTTATCGCAAATGACCATCACCCTTTGAAATTTGAAAGTTTAAATACTTGTTTGCTTGTCTCTATTGATGGAAAGATTAGGTGAAGCTTTTAACCAAGGTTTCAAATTTAGAAATGGTTTCAAAATCCTTTTACAAATATTTGCAAAATAAAGCAAATCTCTGTTTACTTTGAAACCCAAGCTTGACCCAAACCTTGCAAAGTAACCACTTAGTTAATATGACTGTTTTTGAATCCACAAAACCCTGCAAAAATTCCCAAGGCAGTTGAATTCAAAAGGATTTGAAATTCATATCAAATTCATACCAGAAAATGAATTTAGAAAAAGAAAAGGCTTGAACAATGGAAAAGGGCCGCGCGGCCAGAATCTGGCCCAGCAGCGGATCAAGCCCAGCAAGCCCACCCGGGGATCTCCCTTTTCTTCTCACACGCGTGAGCACACGCAAACAGACGCTGACAGCCTGACCCCACCATCACCTTGCGCGTTTCGCTGACGAGCGGGTCCAGTCCACGTCGTCCTCGTCTTCCCCAGACTGCGCCTGCGACCACGTCGCTGCAGCAGTGATGGCCGGTAATGGCGCGGAGTAAATGGGCAATTATCTTCGAGCGTTTCTTGTCGATTCCCCGGCTATAAGACCCTCTCTACCCCGCGATCTTTTTCCCCCAAACACCTCGCTCACTCCGCCACCAGGCTGCCCTCAATCCTCCGCGCATCGCCGCTGACAGAGCCCTCTCCGGCGAGCAATTCAGGTGAGCCTCGCGTTCCCCTCTGCCTATCGTTCTTGCTATCTGACTCAGTGTATCTTTGCGCACCTCCTGACCTCACTAGTCCGTCTTGTACTGCCCCAGGTCGCCGGTTCCACTTGACACCGCGAGCACTGACGGCGACGTCAACTCCGACGAGTTTTCCCGGTAGGTACAGACCGCCCCTCGCCTTTCCGTTCGTGCACACAACTTTCCCTTGACCCTGTGAACCTAACCGTGTCGCTATCTTGCCCTGGGGTGATTCACAGCGACGTCCACGACGACCACCTGACGCACCCGACGCCGCCACGAACTCCGGCGAGCAATCGCAACCGTGCCCGAACGCCCCTTGACCAACCACGAGTACGACGAGCTTCGCCAAGATCTCCTGAGCACGGTGATCTACTCCTCGATCTCACCTACCCCATGTAGCGCCGCCTCCGTCGACGACTGACAGTTCCGCCGCCGGTAGCCGCCGCTCCGCCGCCAGATCTTGGTCAGTACAATAGCAGCCGTTAGATCTTTATCGTAGCGCTAGGATAGATTCACTTACTCTGAAACGGTACGCGATCTGAGCCGCCAGATTTCATTTAAATCCTACGGCTGTGGAGCTCGATCCGGTGCGAAGCGGTACGGGCGAATAAAAACACGACGCGTGGCTAGGTTAGATCTAAAAACAGATTTAAAAACGAGAATTTTGATCCAAATTCAAATTCTCATAACTTTCAAATGCCACGTTAGATTTTTGCAAACTTTATACCGTTGGATTCAGTGAAACAAGGCCTTTCTGAATATCCAATTTGTTTAGCATATAGTAATAGTTAAAATGATTTTATTTGTGGAACAAGTTTAGGGCTATTTTAGATATAGTTTTATTTTTGTATATTATTTTGGGGCCAAATAAGTTTAGTTGGCAAACTTGTGTCATGTTAAGTTTCTGTAGTCATGAACATACTTGGTAGAATTTTCAAAATTCAACACTTGGTAGATTCTTGCATGCATGCATTCATATTATTTTTGGATGTATATAATTGTGAGTAATTGTATGCTTTAATTTCTTGTGTAGATTTTGCTAGTGATTGTGATTGTGAAGAGTGCTACTCTCCCCACTACCAAGGCAAGTGATATTTACATGAATAAATTTGTCCTATGTTTTGAACTAGCATTAGATATTTTGTTATAGTATTGCATGTTATTTTGTCTAATGCAAAAGATGGGAAAATCCTATGTAGTCTAGTAGATTTGCTAAGGAATTATCCCTAAGATAGGTTGCCATACCTTGCTTAGCCTAGCTTATAGCAAAACAAGGGTTGGTGAAAAACTACACTTACTACAAAGAAAATATTACTAAGTCAAGAGACTTATACTTTTCTAATAAAACCACTAAGTCAAATGAACCTCCTGGGTGGAATGGAAAGTATGGGTTATGTTGAGTGGTTACACAAGGCCATGGACTTGGGTTGTGTATCTCACTTGTGGTAAGCCACCCAGGCACAAAGGGATTTGGAGGCCAAGTGTTGAGAAAGCTTACAGTGCAACCACTTGGCAATATGGGCTCTGCCATGATCATATAGGTTGCTAGAACTTAGTCACTTGGACAGTTGGTGGTAGTTGGGTTGATAGGTTGGAGCGCGTCCATTTGACTAAGGAAAGGCTTCTGAAAGGTCCTGTCTTGGGAAACCAAGTCTGGTGGGGAAAGTGCACAACCTCTGCAGATGGAAAACCTAAGTACTTAGCCTTGTCCAAGGAAATGGACACTTTTGAGCATCAAGACATGGAAGCTACAAGAATCTCATCACTCCAACTTCTAAATAAAAATTGATGGGTGAACAAAGGGTGAAGGACCCCAATGTCTATTGGTGGTTCCTTGGGAATGTTTTTGACAAAGAAAAACTTAGTGACTTCAACTAATAGGTAAAACCTATTTTCAAGCAAAGCAAGCCAAGCTACACTTAGCCAAAATGCATATAGTAATATAGTCCACTTAAAATATAATAAGGTATCACTTGCCAATACTATTCCAAAGTATTGACCCTCTGTGGCTGTAACTTGTGATGTTGCAGGTTACTCCGATGATGAATAGGAGTCATGAGTCTACACTCAACATGCTTGCCTGTGGCACATGAAGATGAAGACTTATGTTTATTTACTTATTCCTTAAACTCTTGTATTAGACCTATGGCCCTGAGTTGTAAAAGACTATGTTTTATCTCTGGAATGAATGTAATAAACGACCTTTGTATCTGTGTACTTCATCTTAAACTGGATGCTAGCATTGATCCAGGGACTAGCATTGCAATCACAGGGATCCTTTCCTTTATAAAGGAGGGGTCTAACAAGTCGGCGCCAGTCATTTGGGTCCAGCATGCGCCAGTCGCCGTATTGGGCGAGTCGACCCGCTCAGGGCTAGGTTCCAGTCGGCTCGATCCAGCTGGCGAATCCGCTTCGTGGGTATACCCCGATTGGTATTCCCCCATCAGTAGTCCCCGAGCGCGTTGTCGATTCAACGCGGGCTTGAGGCATGGCGCGGAGAGTCTTGACGATGGGTCGTGGTGAATCGGCGACAAGCTCCTGAACAAAGAAAATAACCGTGAAGCGGGAGGCGGTCGGCGTGATCCAGTCGGTGATGGCCAGTTGGCGAAAGACGCAGGGTGTTGGTGAAGCCGTCAGTCCCCGAACGTGGAGCGTGCCGAGTCGCCGAGCGTGGCGAGTGGCGAGGTCGAGCGACCGGCAAGTGCCGAGTCCCCGAGCATGCCGAGTGGCGAGGTTGGGCGACCGACGAGTGGCGCTGTCTGTAGCGCGCCGAGTTCCCGAGCGTGTTGAGTACGCGAGGGTGAGTCTGCGGCGGCGAGTACCTGAGCGTGGAGAGTACGCGAGTGGAGAGTCCGTGGTGGAGAGTCCCCGAGCGTGTTGAGTACGCGAGGGCGATTCCGCGGTGGCGAGTCCCCGAGCGTGTTGAGTACGCGAGGGCGAGTCCGCGGCAGCGAGTCCCCGAGCGTGTTGAGTACGCGAGGGCGAGTCCGCGGCGGTGAGTACCTGAGCGTGGAGAGTACGCGAGTGGAGAGTGCGTGGTGGCGAGTCGACAAGGACGAGCCGCGATCGTGGACCCACGCGTATACGCAGCATGCCTAGGAGTAGTCCCCGAGGCTCGAGTTGGCTTGTAGAGGCGACTTGAGGCTCTTTAGAGATGCATATTCTGAAAATAGTAGTGGTTGCTGCCGAGCATCGAGCGAGTCCGTGATGATTGCGAGTCCGCGAGGGGAGAGTCCCCGAGCGTGGCGAGTCCGCGATGATTGCGAGTCCGCGAGGGGAGAGTCCCCGAGCGTGGCGAGTCCGTGATGATTGCGAGTCCGCGAGGGGAGAGTCCCCGAGCGTGGCGAGTCCGCGATGATTGCGAGTCCGCGAGGGGAGAGTCCCCGAGCGTGGCGAGTCCGCAATGATTGCGAGTCCGCGAGGGGAGAGTCCCTGAGCGTGGCGAGTCCGCAATGATTGCGAGTCCGCGAGGGGAGAGTCCCCGAGTGTGGCGAGTCCGTGATGATTGCGAGTCCGCGAGGGGAGAGTCCCCGAGTGTGGCGAGTCCGCGATGATTGCGAGTCCGCGATGATGTTGATTGCGCTGTTTTGTTAGCGAGTCTCTCGTCTTGGCCCGGGGGGCCAGTCGCATGGCGACTCCAAAGATGCCTCTCGACTTGGCGTTCTTCCTGGACGATCCGAGGCTCAGTTTGCGAGTCCTCGTCCGCAGTACTTGGCCGTGCGAGTCGCACTGTCTAAGGTTGAGGAGGACATGGTGCTGTTTGTGTAGCACTACCATTTGTCTTGGCCCGGGAGGCCAGTCGAGCAAGGCGACTCCAATGATGGCTCTCGGTTAGCGTTTTTCGTGGACGATCCGAGGCTCGGTTTGCGAGTCCTCGTCCGCACTACTTGGCCATTGTGAGTCGCTCTATCAAAGGTTGACAAAGGCAAATAGATTTTTCCCGGGGGGAAGAGACACCCAGTGGTGAGTCCATGCAGCGTGGCGTGCGACCCTCTCTGGCGACTCGGACGATGAAGGTCCCTTAGCAGGCGCGGCGTACGCATTCGACGTAGCCGGAAAGAGTCAACGCGGCGGACACGGGGTCGACGCGGCGGACGGAGTTCGCGCTATGGCGAAGTCGACGAGGCGGACACGGGGTCGACGCGGCGGAAGGAGGTCGCGCTACGGCGATGTCGACGCGGCGGACATGGGGTCGACGCGGCGGACGGAGGTCGCGCTACGGCGATGTCGACGCGGCGGACACGGGGTCAACGCGGCGGACGGAGGTCGCGCTATGGTGATGTCGACGCGGCGGACACGGGGTCGACGCGGCGGATGGAGGTCGCGCTACGGCGATGTCGACGCGACGGACACGGGGTCGACGCGGCGGACGGAGGTCGCGCTACGGTGATGTCGACGCGGCGGACTCAGGGTCGACGCGGCGGACGGAGGTCGCGCTACGGCGATGTCGATGCGGCGGACACGGGGTCGACGCGGCGGACGGAGGTCGCGCTACGGCGAAGTCGACGACGGCGGGGCCGCGAGGGCGAGGTCGTGATGGCGATATCGACGACTGGCAAGTCTCCGAGCGTAGCGAGTTCGCGTTTATGCGTGTCCGCGTTTAGGCAAGTTCCGGAGCATGGCGAGTCGGCGAGCCGGTAGATTGGAGAGTCGGTTAATTCATGATGGCGATCCCGCGACAGGCGAGTCCATGACGGACGCGTCCCCGAGTGTGGTCGTGAAACAGCTTTTAGAGATAGGCGGATCGAGTCAAACTCGGACAACCGCAACTGCAGATTTCCTCATCTCGAGGGATTAATTCTCCCGCACGTGAGAAACCAGATACAAAGATTAGACTAGTTTCAATAAAATAATTTAGAACAATAAGTGAAAGAGGCTTCAATTGAAATAAAGGAACCCGTCGATGCACGATTTTCTTTGACTGCTTCGTTTGGCATGGTTTGCTTTTGCATGATCGAGTGGAGAATTGCTCCATGCTTTGGGACTGAAGCTCTGCAGACGTGCGCGCTTCAGAAGATGCAGGGGATCCAGCCGTGCAGGTATGTATCAGGGATGCCGCCGTGTGACTTCAAGATTGCCGACCTGATTTTGCCTGATGGTGTAGTTCTCCAAACAGTGCATACATACAGAAAAATCAACAGACGAGGGGTTAGATCTGATTGTAATAGGTACTACCAGCTAATTCGGTCGGAACAAATAATAATGAATATAAAAAGCCTTTAGACCACGACCCCATGCATTGGGAAGCCATGATCCATATCAAGTGATTAGGATGTCTGCATCCTAAATCCTTGATCTTAACATCGTGGTCGAGGCAGCCGGCCGCCGGCCGCCCGACGCGTCTAGCTGGCTTCAGTGTGGAGCGATTGGACGCGAGCCGCCGCCGGACGAGCTTTTTCTTGATCACACGCATAGGTTGATGACGAATTTGAGGATCTCGCCCGGATTATCACCCTCCAAGCATCGCTTGCCCCACGGTGGGCGCCACTGTCGAGGGAATTGTCACGGCAGATGCTGCAATCGGCAGCGAGTAGTAGAACGAGGGGCAAGGGCGGCCAGCCATCTGCGGTGCGAGATGAGGGCAAAGACACAGGGTTTTACCCAGGTTCGGCCCCCGGAGGGTAAAGACCTACTCCTGCTAGATTGTATTATGGAGGTGTTACAATGGGCGAGCTCGGCGGCTAGGCGGCGAGTCGCTTGGGTGTATGAGGGAACGTGTCTCTACTCACCCCATAGGGAGGTTTATATAGGCTCACCTCCCCTAGGGTTTACATATCTCAACCGATTCGGTTATAGCTTCAGTAGTCGTTTAACCTAGTCCGACTGGGCCTATCTACTCGCCTGGGCCTTCAGCTTCCAGTCGCTCGGTACCTTGCTGGGCTTCAATCCACTCGCCGTTCTGCAGGCCCACTCGCCAGCTCACGGGCCAGTCGGAAAAGCCCTGCTGGGTATACCCCAGTAGGCATATCCCCATCACACTTTGCTTAAAGGAGTTGTCTGTTGCTTGCAACTTAATACTGGAGGGGGTTCGGATGATAACCTGAAGGTGGACTTCTAGTCATAGATGAAGTTGGATGGCGGTCTATGTGTCTTGTTGTATTGCCCAATCGAATCTAATAGGATCTTTCTGACTAGTAATTGCATTGTTATGCCTTGCTCAGTTCCTGTCAATTGCCCTGCTGTAATTTGTTTACCCTTCATGCCATGTTGTTTATCTAAGGAGAGCACCTCTAGTGAACTATGGACCCTGGTCCAATCTTTACCATTGATACATCTTCCCATGTTACTTGTTTACTTGCTGCAAACCGCCATTACCTTCCACACCATACGTTTAATCCTTTGTTACAGCAAACCGGTGAGCTTGACAACCTCACTGTTCGTTGGGACAAAGTCTTGAGTTTGTGTTGTGAAGGTCTCCACGTTGTTTGCAACACCTGTGTGACGTTTCCTTCCTCCTTCTGGGTCAATAACCTCGGTCTCAACTGAGGGAAAACTTGCTACTATGCTTTTCACACCCTGCGCTTGGGGTCACCAACAAAGTGCCACGTCGAGCACTGTCATTCTAGTGCTATTCCTTATGAGATTTACAGGGAAATTATGCATGAAATTGGTCCTTGTGAGCTTGAGGACATTGATGTGGTTATTCACCTTGCTAATAAGGAAACCATTTTCCCAATTGGTATTGTAAGAGATGTGGAGGTTCTTTGTGGTAAGATTAGGTATTCTGCTAATTTTCTAGTGCTTAATTCAGCATCTAGCAAAACTTGTCCTATCATTTTTGGTAGACCCTTCTTGAACACTTGTGTAGCAATTATGGATTTTAAGAAGGAGAAAGTTTTAACTAAGTTTGATGGAGATTCTTATGAGTTTAACTTTTCCAAATTCGTTAAAGCTCCTTGTGAAAATAGCTTGCCTAATAAAGATTTTAGGATGGAACAACTTGCTTCTATTGATCCGGTTTATGACCTTGGACCTCTTTTTGGTGACTGTAAGTATGCTCATCCTTGTAATAAAATTTATTTTTTTGATGGTTACATTGTCAACTTTATTCAAAGTGCTACTGAAAGTTATTATGAGAGAGGGAAACACGGTTTTATGCAACTCAATAATGTTAAGTTTCCCTGTTTTATGGTGAAATCTTTGAAGTTGCATTTGTTTTGTCTTCCTATGCTAGTGGTTTTTTGTTTCAACAATTTGTTTTCTCATGATACCCCCATGCATAGGAAGTGGGTTAGACTCAAATGTGTTGGTTATTTGCTTCGTGATGCTCTCTTTCATTTCAGATATATATCTCCTCTATGAGCATCTTTGAGACTTTCAAGCCTAAGTTAAAGGCATTAAAGAAAAGTACTTGTTGGGAGATAACCCAAGAGTTTTGTAGAGTCTTGGAAGTTATTACCTCTGTAATAACCGCTCCTTATCCTTTTAGTTTTAGTTTTTGTGTCAAGTTCAACTACTTTTGTAAAGTAGAGGAGTTGTGAAAAGTGGTTGTCCTGGGACAGATTTTTGTGCTGCATTGTAAACATTCGCGAGGGACATCACTATGTCGGATGGAGCTGTATTTTTCTGAGCTTGTTATCCAAGTTGTTACCCATCTTTCATTAGTTCTGCACTTTTTGATTTGAGCAACAGAAAGTTTTCGAAAAAATCAATCTTTACCTGCTGGTCTGTTTTGACAGATTTCTGTTATCATTTGTATTTGCCTCTTACAGAAGCCTTTTTTTTATGGATTTAAGTTGAAGTGTGTACCTAAAGGTTAATTGTTTTTTCTTACACTAATGTTGCCATTAAAGTTTGTGTAATGCCTTGAGAGAAAAGGAATTTCCAGGGGAAGGAGAAAAGGAGTTTGCAGAGTTCGTCTTTGAATAGGTAAAAGTGGTGAAAACAGAAGGTTCGTGAAACCCCAATCTTTTTATATTTTTTATGTTTTTAATACATAAGGGAAGTTACGAGACGGAACAGAGGAGGAGACGGAGTCCGGGGTGGACAAACCCACCCCAGGCGCGGGCCCCTGCCTGGCCGCGCCTAGAGGGGGTGTGCCACCCCCGAACTCTGACTCCACCTCGTTTACGTGCCAAAACCTTCCTTATGCTTTGAAACTTTGTAATATATAACCCCCCGGATCCCCCGAGGTTTGTGCATCGTGTTCTCGTCATGTTTTCGTTTTGATCTGTTTCTGTCAGGAAAACTTCTCAAGTTTAGAGCACCATGGTCTCCGCCAACGACAAAGGCAAGAAGCCCGAGGAAGACGATCCTCGCAAACCCAAGGAGGAGGAGATTTTGGTAGGTTATGAAGGAGACATGGAGGTGGACAAGAAACCGGACACCCGCGCTACCGTCGCAAGCATTGGAGTGGTGGCAAAACCTATCAAGCTCAAGAGGACAGCACGGATGTCCACAGGAGGGAAACCTCCACGTCATATCCTCTCTCCACGGACACTTCCTCCTTGTACCACTCATTCTAACCTTGCAGGGAAGGAACACTCTAAGAAGGAAGAGTGGAGGAAGAATAATAAGGACTGGGACCCTCGGTCCGAATTGATCGTGAGCTGCATTGAGCATAATTCAGAGTTGATTCATACTCTGACCTTCGATATTGAGGATTTGAAGAAACTTATTGAAGAGCTTATCAAGAGAACACCGCCACCACCGAAGGAGTAATTCGTCATCAGTTTTGGCATCCCCTTGGCTTGTTCCAAGCATGGGGGGAGTGCCGCGGTATCACAATCATTATCTTTTATCTTTTACGTTTTTAGTGGATTCATATCTTTCGTAGAGAGGTTATATTGTAGTTTGGTTTGCATGTGGAAGTATCTATCCTTTAGTTGATTATCTATGTATACCTTGGTGTGAGTGCCTTTATTGGAATATTAATGAGAAGCTTTATCTTTTACTTTTTGCACTTTTTATTTTAGTCAGCAATCTCTATTATATGATCGATCTTGTTGACCAGTATTGTCATCACTTTGGGGTCGTCAAGTGGATCTAAATTGGTTTTGGCAAACCGAGTTCTGGTCAGTAGCAATACTTTTTGAGGTTTGAAAGAAAAAGAGAAAAGCTTACAGGTATTTTGTATCATTTGTTTTCTTTCCTGTTGGCTCATAAGCGTAGTATTCTTTATTTAAGATCTTTTGTGTCTTCAAGGAAGATTGCATGTTTGGCTTTATTACTTGTATGTTTGCTTGTTTCTTTCAACTCTCTTGCTTGTCACCCAGCCTTGCTAGCCAAAAACCTGTTTTGAGAAGGCATACTTCTCATGTTTCCAATCCCTTTGAACCAAAACCTTTTCCATTTGTGTCCACCATATCTACCTAGTAGCTTTTGCTATTCCAAGCAAATTCTCAAGCTTCATCTATCTTTCGAATTAAAAGGTATTTTGTTATGTGAAAACTAGTTAGTAAAGCTCTCACGAACTTGATGGCACACCTTATTTTCTTGCCCCTAATAGACTTGAACCATTGTTCCATCGAAGTTGTATATGCTTGTATCTATATGTTGGAATCAGCAAAACCGTGCTGTCACAGGGAACGCTTTCAACATTGCACCTGTACTTAGTACACAGTTGATATCGTGCTATTTTGTCTATGGATGCCAATGGTGTGAAATAAAGAGGGAACTTGTAAGTCCATGGAGTCTGTATTTTGTGTTAGAGAAACTCCTGGGCCGCTAGCCTAAGCCATGCCTAATCATGGTGGAAACTTGTAGCATCACCATAGTGAGCTATCTATGAAGCATCCTCAATAAAAATCTATGCACATAGTAAATAAAAAGATCGCTGAGATGCTCATTGTCTTCTTGCCTTGTCATTTTGGTTATGGGAAAGCTCCTGTACCATGTGCAAGGGGTACCCCGTTGGCGGTTCTCTATGATACGCATGTACTTACAATGACAAGAACTTACCGGTGACCAAAGTTGAGTAGCATGAGGAATGTCCCTCATATTCAAGGGACATGAGATTGCCAACTTATATTTCGTCAAGCATATACTCCATCTTTGTGCACTTTAACCTTAATCATCTCAAGATTCCTATGATAGGGGAAATGAGGGCTCAAAGCTAGTAAGTACCATAATCGTTTGGAAGATCTTTATGACTTGTAATCCTTGCTACCCTCTATAAAGGGACCTTTCTCCTAGTTACCAGTTTGAGTCAGTAAACCTACTTACTCTCTATCTCAAGCAAGCAATTGAGTTGTTGTGTTTCAAGCATTCATATGGTGATTTATTCAATCATGTTCTCTATTTTCCTTGTTTGCACAAGACTCTTATCTATTGAGTATTACTTTGAAAGCCTTCATTGAAAAACCTTTTTGAGCAAAGAGTGCTCCTATTATAAAACTTCTACAAAAAGCTTTTTGTGAAACCATTTGCTAGTTGTTCTCTGACCAGGAACTAGAGTTTGCCAATTCCAATTATGATTTATCTTTATGCATCTCTATTGTGACTCATGTACTTGTTGCAAGCTAAGTTATATAATGGTGAGTTGCTTGCTTCTATAAGTTGTGTAATGGTAAGTGTGATGCTTCTTGTTCGTATTCTTTTTATCGACACTTCACTCCATAAACCTGTGGACATGTTTATTGAGCTCAGTTTTCGCTTGGGGGCAAGCGAAGGTCTAAGCTTGGGGGGAGTTGATACGTCCAATTTGCATCACCATTCTATATCATAATTTGCCTCTATTCATTGATATATGTCTTATTATGAGGTATTACTTATGTCTTTTCCACTATTTATGCATGTTGGATGATTCTTGGAGGATGAACTGCCGGAGTCTGGATTCTGATGCAAAAGAAGGCGTTTTGATGCAATTTCGTGAAGATCAGAAAAATATGGGAAAATATTATTTTTCCAGAAGATTGAGGAAGCCATAAGGAGGAGCGAAGAAGGGCCGCAGGGGGCCCACACCCCCCTAGGCACGGGCCCACCTGACCCTGCGCCTAGGGCAGGTGTGGCCCACCTGCCCGGCTCCCGACTCCGCCCCTTCACCTATATCTTCCCTATGGAACCCTAATACGAGGGGGACGACCATAGATAGATTGTCGCCGCCTCTGCGGGGCGGAAAACACCGAGAGAGAAAGATCTCTCTGGCAGACAGATTTCTGCCAGGGGAATTCCTTCCCAGAGAGGGAAGATCGTCGCCATCAACACCATCATCAAGCTAGGCTTTATCGGGATAATCATCATCCACACCATCATCTCCACCAGCACCATCATCACCACTCTGTCCCGCTGTAACAATTGTGTTGGATATTTCTTTAGTTCTTAGGGGAAACTTTCCCGGTGTTAATTACTATTGTAGTTGATGCTTGTGAGTGGAACCATTGGATTATTGTTTATGTTCAGATTGTTATCCATTATCATATCATCTTTGATCTTGATCCATATGATGTCTTGTGAGTAGTTCGTTTAGTTCTTGAGGACATGGGAGAAGTCATGTTGTTACTAGTGGATTTGTGTTGAGTTATTATTCAATGGTTTAGTATTTAAGTTGTGGTGCTATTCTTATAGTGGTGTCATGTGAACGTAGACTACATGATACTTCACCATTTATGGGCCTAGGGGAATTCATTGTGTATTTGGCTACTAATTGTGGGGTTGCCGGAGTGACAGAAACCTGAACCCCCATTAGGACACCTTTGCATAAGGGAGCGTAGGATCTCAGAGTTTAAGGATGTGGTTAGGTTTATATCTTAATTACTTTCATGTAGTTATGGATGTTTGCAGGGGGTTTAATCACAAGTATGTATTAGTCCAAGTAAGGTCGGTACATTAGCACAGGTTCACCCACACAACACTTACAACACCAAAGAAGACTACTCAGCTATTTGAAGCGAAACCACTTGACAGAATTCACATGTGTCCTCGAGAACGTTTGGTCCTTATAAGTATTTCCACCGGCTTGTCCTTTGCTAAGAAAGGATTGGGCCACTTGCTGCGTTTGTTCTTTGTTACTTGCTCTTTGTTTTGTTGCCTTATCTGAAAACCACTAAAAATCTGTTTGCTAAGTATTTACAGATATTTCCTGCTCCATACCACTAGTTAGCACCTTCTGCTCCTCATTGGGATCAACACTCCTATTTATCGAAAGTACTACGATACACCCCCTATACCTGTGGGTCATCATTAATCAACGACCTAGTTTATAAGAGAGGCATAACTAGGAACTTCCTTTTTGTTTATTAAACACACATGTATTAATGTTTCCGTATTAATACAATTATAGCATGCAAAATAAATATTTATCATAAATAAAGAATACGATAATAACCACTTTATTATTGCCTCTCGGGCATATTCCCTTCAAAACAAACAAACGTCTTTCAATGCATTGTTATTCATGATCTTTTGTTTGTATCTTTTCATGTTGCAACATAGTTGCTTTGTCTTATTGTTAGAACTACATCTTTCCTGCTCATGTTTAGAGTACTTTGATCCCAACTATCAATGCTTTCCAAATTTTTTGATCAAGATTGTGATGGTGCATGTCACCTCAAAAATAATTATTTTTATCACTTACCTACTCGGGGACGAGCAGGATTTAAGCTTGGGGATGCTTGATACGTCGTAAATGTATCTATAATTTTTGATGCTACATGCTTGTTTTATATCATTTGTCTTATGTTTTGTCTACACTTTGAGGTATTTTTATACATTTTCCGAAACTAACCTATTGACAAGATGCCGTTGTGCCAGTTGCCTGTTTTCTGCTGGTTTTGGTTTCAAAAAAGCTAGTAAAGAAATATTGTCGGAATTGGACGAGAGAAAAGCCAAAGTCAATATTTACCGGAGCGAACACAGAGACCAAAGGGCAGCCGGAGTGGGGCCACGAAGGTGGCCACACCATAGGGTGGTGCGAGCCCACCCTAGGGCGCGCCACCAGGTGGTGTGGGCCCCTCGGGCGCCCACCGAATTTTCCCTTCCGCCTATATAAAGCTCCAAGGCAAAAACCCTAAATCAACCGACCTCCATCCACGAAAAGTTTCGCAGCGCCGCCGCCACCAACGATGAGATTCGGGGGACAGAAGTCTCTGTTTTGGCACCCTGTCGGGACGGGGAATTGCCCCCGGAGCCATCTCCATCGACTCAACCGCCATCTCCATCGCCGTTGCTGACTCCCATGATGAGGAGGGAGTAGTTCTTCCTCGAGGCTAAGGGCTCTACCGGTATCTATGTGTTCATATCTCTCTCTCTATGCGTGATCTTATTGTTGTCATGAGCTTTGTAATCAAGTAGATCTACTCTGCTAATCAAGTGCTTTAATTGTAATCTCCGGTTATACCCACGTGTGTGAAGTTGATAGTGTGCATACCGTGTGGCACTTAGGCTAAAGATTACAGAAATACTTATCATGAGTTATAATTTTATTTGGATGTCTCTATGAAATTGTGGTGTTTGTTGAAACCATCTAGCGTTGAAGGTGACTGTGTGAGGTTACCTATATGGGGAATGCGAACTTTAAGGAGAGCTTTCGTAGCCCTACCATGGATTGGAGTTGTCCAACCAGAGAGTAGTTCGAAGTAGCTTAATGAAGAGAAGATATTTATATGAGGGTGTCCACTAGTGAAAGTATGATCCCTAGGCCTTGTTTCTAAGCATTGAAATACCGTTTACAATCAGTCCTGCTACATGTTTGCTTGCTTTCATCTTTATTTCAGATTGCAATTCCCACTTATAATCATCCATATTACTTGTATTTCACTATCTCTTCGCCGAACTAGTGCACATGTACACCTGACAAGTGTATTTCGTGTGTTGGGGATACAAAAGACTTCTTGTATCTTGATTGCAGGGTTGCTTGAGAGGAATACCTTTGACCATTTCCTCCCTGAGTTCGATAAACCTTGGGTGATCCACTTAAGGGAAACTTGCTGCTGTTCTACAAACCTCTGCACTACAAGACCCAACACTGTCTACAAGAATAGAAGCATGCGTAGACATCGCTAGTTTATAAAAGAGACATAACTAGAAACTTTCTGCTTGTTTATTAAACACACATGTATTAACGTTTCCGTATTAATACAATTATAGCATGCAAAATAAAAATCTATCATATACTTGGAATATACATAATAAAAACTTTATTATTGCCTCTCAGAACATATTTCCTTCAGATATTGCTATCACCATGTGTGTTGTAAATAATATAACAATAAATAAACCATCTTTTAACTTATGGTATGCCATCAGTTCTTGATTTAAATATTTTAACAACAGACAAAACTAAGTCTTTTATGCAATACCAATACAGGGGAGGGGCATTTGCCCCCCCCCCCCCCCCCCCCCGCGCTCCGCCCGCCCCTATGGTTCTAGTTAAAATGATATATCTATAATTCTAATTAAAATGATATGTCTATGATTTTGTTCTGCCAAATTTTTAGATGGTCCTCCACCATTGATCTACACTGGTGAGAGCAAATGCTCTGCTGTGACTCTGATTCTGATATCTACACGGGAGATAGCAAATGGTCTGCTCCTGTGTAGATATCCGAATCAGTTCCACATCCATTAACCATGAAGAAGACCATTTGCGCATGTAGATATCTGAATCAGTTCCATGCCCATTAACCATGAAGTAAGCCATTTGCTATCTCCCGTGTAGATATCAAAATCAGTGTCACATCATTAAACATGAGGCGGAGCATTTGCTCTCATCAGTATTGTAGACCAGCGGCGGGCGATGCTCTAAAAGTTTAGTAGGACAAAATCATAGACATATCATTTTAATTGGAATCATAGACACATCAATTTGAATAGAACCATAGGGGTAGGGGCAAATGCCCCCTCCCCTATATTGATATTAGATAAAAGATTCACTTTTGTCCATTGTTAAAAGATTTCAATCAAGACCTGATCGTATACCACAAGTTAAAAATTAGTTATTTTATATTATTTGCATCACACAAGATAATGGAAATATCTTTAAATAAAAATTATAACCTATGAACGCATCGATAGTAAAGCTTTAATTCCGTCTGGCAGTCCTAGGAAATGTCAGAACTCTAGTTTATTTTTAAAAATCTTCCTTAGTTTCAGAAAGATCAAGACTTTTGAATATTTCTCGCTCGATGTAGCAAAACTCATAAGAAACATAACTATGTATTTTAAAAGTTGTTATTTTATTATTCATTGTATTTGATAGTTTTTTATTATATTTACCAAGACTAACATATTAATAGTTGTAAAAGTGCATAAGTTTTTCATTTATATATATCTAAACTACTTATAAATGCGCGAAGTGTGGCACAAATATTAAATCCCAGTCGTCCATCCTCTAAGATCATGTTCCTTCAATGACGGTTGCGCTGCTTCCCATGTTTACTTGCTAAGAGCACGTACACTCGTTATGACGACCACCTTGTTTGCAGTACGTGTACATGTCAGCTATAGACAACAAAATAGATATCTCGTACCGTAGATTGTTTTTTCATATGTTTCTAAGATCTAAAACTCCTAACTGCATGTAATTAATAATATTATTTATTAACACTAATTACTCGGGAAGGAAACGGTTAGACGTATTAATATCACAAGATGTCAATTACACCCGGCCTCTGCAATAATGCATTGCCCTAGCGGCCATAAGGATGCACACAGCAAAAAAATAAAAAATTACAAAAAAAGTTCCTCTAGAGTGACCAGTTCGTTGAAACAGTGGTACTACCACCACCAAGACGGCACTAGAAGTCCAGCTTCTTCAAAAGCGACACCTTCAATAAGGGAACAGTGCACAAACACCATCATCGCCCAATCATAGATCTTAGATTTTCACTCTAAAGAAAGTCCACGCTCTCAAAACAATATCTTTAATAAGGATATTGTCAGGCACAACCAATTAAGGCCAGACCCTGGTTTTCACGCTGAAAGGTAGGATTGTGAACATTTCCTGTGTAGCAGTCCCCACTTGTATGCCACTGCTCCAAGTCATGAGTCACCAAGCCAATTCCCCGTCACCTCCTTGTAACTAGAAAACTGTTCTCAAACATGACATTACTTGGTTTTAAAAATAGGCTCGTGAGCTGGCAAATGATGTGTTCGTTTCTTAGCTTAGTTTAGTTTTTTTAGCTATCATTTTATTTTAAGTTATTCCCTGTACAACTTCTATATTGCAATGAAAAACAGTCTCAGTCTCCTTTTCATCAAAAAAAAGTTAGATGGCTTTAATATAGTGAGCGAGATTCTATATTTTATTGACACTAATAGCAGTTTTTTCTTAATTATTTTGGAAAGAGAATATGTACGAATTGTCTATTTCAAGAATATATTGAATCTACCCGACATCACTTTAGAATATTTTAGAATAAATAAGAAAATGGTGCACGATGTAAACGAATTACTTATGATAAATTCAAAATTATATGGAAAACCATAGCATTGCGTGACCGAGTGGTAAAATCAACTTTGATTATTTATAAACAAATAATGTAAGACTATTAACAGGTTTAAAGTTGAGAAGCTGCAGGCAACAAAGAGAAAGTGTGGAGTAGTAGTTCTTTCGAGGGTAAATTGGAAATGGAAGAGGGAGGCACCCTTGATGGGTGGCTCACAAGGGATCACTACTGACAGAGACGGAGCCCTCCTTTCGGCTGCCCTATCTTGATTTTTAGATAAAAACAACATATATATATACATTTTCTTATGTATATAATTTTTTCTATTTTTTCTAAATAAAACATACTCCCTTGTCACATAAGAAGTTGGATTTAGATGTATAAATGAAAAACTTATGCACTTTTACAACTACTAATATGTTAGTCTTAGTAAATGTAATAAAAACTATCAAATACAATGAATAATAAAATAACAACCTTCAAAATACATAGATATGTTTCTTATTAGTTTGCTACATCGAGCAAGCAATATTCAAAAGTCTTGATCTTGTTGAAATTAAGAAAAAATAAAAGAAGCTAGAGTTTTCACCGCTAGATGGAATTAAAGCTTTACTATCTGCGCATTCATAGGTTATACTTTTTATTTAATAAATATATTTCTATCACAATGTGTGTTGTAAATAATATAACAATAAATAAACCATCTTTTAACTTATGGTATGCCATCATTTTTTGATTTAAATATTTTAACAACAGACAAAACTAAGTCTTTTATGCAATATCAATAAAGGGGAGGGGCATTTGCCCCCCCCCCCCCCCGCCCCTATGGTTCTAGTTAAAATGATATATCTATAATTATAATTAAAATGATATGTCTATGATTTTGTTCTACCAAATTTTTAGATCGCCCTCCGCCATCGATCTACACTAGCGAGAGCAAACGCTCTATTGTGACTCTGATTCTGATATCTACACGGGAGATAGCAAATGGTCTGCTTCTGTGTAGATATCCGAATTAGTTCCACATCCATTAACCATGAAGAAGACCATTTGCGCATGTAGATATTCGAATCAGTTCCATGTAACCATGAAGTAAGCCATTTGCTATCTCCCGTGTAGATATCAAAATCAGTGTCACGTCATTAAACATGAGGCAGAGCATTTGCTCTCACCAATATTGTAGACCAGTGGCGAAGGACGCTCTAAAAGTTTAGTAGGACAAAATCATAGACATATCATTTTATATAGAATCATAGACACATCAATTTGAATAGAACCATAGGGGCAGGGGCAAATGCCCCCTCCCCTATATTGCTATTATATAAAAGATTCACTTTTGTCCGTTGTTAAAAGATTTAAATCAAGACCTGGCCTTATACCACAAGTTAAAAATTAGTTATTTTATATTATTTGCATCACACAAGACAATGAAAATATATTTAAATAAAAAATTTAACCTATGAACACATTGATAATAAAGCTTTAATTATGTCTGGCTGTCCTAGGAAATGTCAAAACTCTAGTTTATTTTTAAAAATCTTCCTTATGTTTAGAAAGATCAAGACTTCTAAATATTTCTCGCTCGATGTAGCAAACTCATAAGAAACATAACTATGTATTTTAAAAGTTGTTATTTTATTATTTATGGATAGTTTTTATTATATTTACCAAGACTAACATATTAATAGTTGTAAAAGTGCATAAGTTTTTCATTTATATATATCTAAACTACTTATAAAGGCGCGAAGTGTGGCACAAACATTCAATCCCAATCGTCCATCCTCTAAGATCCGACGGATTACGTTCCTCCGATGACAATTGCGTTACTTCCCATGTTTACTTGCTAAGAGCATGTACAGTGGTCAAGACGTCCACCATGTATACAGTACTGTACATGTCAGCTATAGACAACAAAATAGACAACTCATACAGCAGATTGTCTTTTCAGATGTTTGTAAGATATGAAATTTTTAACTGCATGTAATTAATAATATTATTTATTAACACTAATTACTTTGGAAGGAAACGGTTAGACGTATTAATATCAGAAGATGCCAATTACACTCGGCCTCTGCAACAATGCATTGCCCTAGCGGCCATACGGATGCACACAGCAAAAAAATAAAGAATTACAAAAAAGTTCCGCTAGAGTGACCAATTCGTTGAAACAGCGGTACTACCACCACCAAGACAGCACTCGAAGTCCAGCTTCTTTAAAAGCGACACCTTTAATAAGGGAATAGTGCACAAACACTATCATCGCCCAATCATAGATCTTAGGTTTTCACTCTGAAGAAAGCCCACACTCTCAAAACAATATCTTTAACAAAGACATTGCTAGACACAGCCAATTAAGGTCAGACCTTGGTTTTCACTCTGAAAGGTAGGACTGTGAACATTTTTTGTGCAGCAGTCCCCACTTGCATGCCACTGCTCCAAGTCACGAGTCACCAAGCCAATTTACCATCACCATCCAGACTCGGACCACCATTATCAGCCCTCAGATCTCGGTCTCCATGATATTCTCCCTCAGTACCATGGAACGAGAACATGCCCCATGATATTAACACCCAAGAGAGCTTCGAAGCGCTCCCTCCAAACCCAACGGTCAGAGTAAAACATGGGTGCTCACGACCAAATCCCTCCAATCCGGCAATCTACATGAATTATTCTCCCATGGGAGTTCACCGACGAAGCCTTCCATAACTCGCCACTCCGACAAGATCAAAGAGGGCAAGCAACAAGTAGATCCTCATCTTGGCGCGAGAGGAATCCTATGACCGCCGCCATTATTTTCAGTAGACGAGCAGGGCTCCACGCCGCCCGTCATCTCTGTGCAACACCAACAGAGGAGGAAAGGGCAATGAACGTAGGAGATTGGTGTGGCTAGGCCACAACCTCACCCCCGATGGCGTATGGCCACCATCCCAACCTATCGGAGCCGGCAGAATGGCGGTGTTCCTCCATCCCCTCGTCGGCCACCGAAGATCCTTAGGCCCTGGCAAAGACAGTCGTGTCGCATCAATCCCACGGCCAGCAGCGCACCTCCCCCTGTGAACGTCGCTGCATACCCCTCTTCTTCCCCATCTTTGATACATGGGGCACCGCCACCGCCGCCGGAGTCGGCAGCAGCGGCGGCCGAGGCGGTGAGGGTTGGGGGAGGTTCTTAGGGATGGAGGGAGAGGAGTCCCTCCAAAGCCGCCGGAGTCGCCTGGGGGCGGCTCGGGAGGGGTTAGGGTTACCGCAGCTAGCCTAACTCTTTAGACCACACATAACCGATGCCATCTATACAATAGGACGGGAAGTGTCGCTAACCACCCAACCGGCGACCCCTTTCTCTCTCTCTCTCTCCTCTAACCGACCACAAAATATGACGTGGCACTGTTACCGACAGCTGACTAGACACTACTATATACTACCTTCGTCCCAAGGCTTAAGGCCTATATTTTTTCCAAAGTCAAACTAGCTAAAGTTTGACCAATTTTTAGACAAAAATATTAATATTTACAAAACATAATTCATTCCCTTCCATACATAATGAAACATATTTTCACATGGTATCTATATAATATAGTAGTTTTTGATAGTTTTTTCTAAATGTTTGGTCAAACTTTTCATAGCTTGACTTTTCAAAAAAAAAAAAATAGGCTTAGGCCTTGGGATGGAGGGAGTATGCCCTAAGACTAGTTATAGTGGGAGTAACTTAGTTACTACCACGTTTCGGTTTATAAGAAAATTACGTATTTCAAGGAAATAGTTTGACCATAAATTTTGTAACAAAATATAAACTATATTTAATAAAAATTATATTATTATATTCATATTTGAAATACGCTTTCAATAATATCATTTTTGTGACATATGATTCATATATTGTTGATCAAATTTATGGTCAAAATATTTTCTTGAAATACGTATTAGCCTAATAAACAGGAATTAAGGTAGTAGTAACATATAGAGCTATATGCATTGCCACCCAAGCATTTAAATAATGGACTGTGCTATCTAGGACAAGTGCCCTAAATTAACATTGTGTGGACATGGATTTAATATGGAAACTTAGTCATGCATGCATGCATGCATGCATATGGTCTAACTGCCACGTGTGATTCATTTTCGTTTATAAACTTCAAAATGTTTTATCTCTTAAACCGTAAGTTATAATTTAGATCCGTTTTCACGGTTAACTTTGTTACGACAAGATCTTTAAACTAGATCCCTTGTTAATAGATTTTGACAACTTTTTTCTTTGAATATAGTTGCCAGATTATGGTCACATAGTGGCATGATACAATAAAGTTGGCTATCAGATTAAAACCCAATAATTATCAGGAATTCTGAATTTTTTTTACTAATATAGGCCTTATATAATGATAACGCTATACTTTACGTGTTTATAATAACAAAATACTGAATTTTTATAGATATACATCATCATTATTATAAGAAACATGTAAAAAGTTAACTGGTAAATGTGCATTATTTGGATGGTAACTGTTCATTATTAATCTGGTAGCTATAGTACAATAATCTAGCAACCGGCGACGAAAAAATAGTTAAAACATATTAAGATGGGATCTTGTTTTGAAATACTCATCGAGACGAATCTAGCGGTGAAAACGAATCATCAATCGGGTCAACGGTTTAAGATATATTGTATTTCAAATTTTTAGATCATAGAAAGATTTTCTACATGGAGCTAGACGTCAGCTTTTTTTTCTCAACGAAATAGAACTTCATTGATTAGAAAGTGAGATTATAATCCTTCGACATAACATTCTCAAAGAAGAGTGGCTTTTAATTTATCCACAAATACCTTCTCCTATTGCTAGTAGCATTCTTAGCACAAAGATGAGAAGCCTCGTTTGTTAATCTACCCACAAACTTAAACTTAAATGCTAGCAACAAACTCACTTAGCTCCTTAATTTCTTGGCGAATAGAAGCAATTTCAGACCTGTTTTCTCCAGGAACATCCAACAGGTTTAGAACCACCTTGACATCAGTTTCAATCTCTACTGAAGCATAGTTTCGATCAACTGCTAGTTAAACCCAGTCTCTCACCGTGAGGGCCTCCATAATCAACGACGATGCGGCATGTTCATACCACAGCGCCTGGCCTAAAATCAAATGGCCCTTGTGGTCACGAACAACCATCCATGTGGTTCCTTATCCGTCTGTCTCAACGAAACCTGCATCAATATTGATCTTTAGAGTACCTACTCCCGGTTTCGCCCAGACTGGCTTCTCCTTAGGTATTTTTTTGTGATTTCACTTTGCCCAACTAAACTAGGTCATAGGTAACATTCATAGCCCACTTCACCGATGTTGTCACCAATCGAGAACTGTCACCATGCGACACTACGTTTCGCTCAGTCCATATAGCCTAACACCCACATAAAATAACAGATGCACTCTCCGTACATATTCTTGAGCCATTAACTAAGTCAGTAGCCCACGAATCAGGATGTAAGACTGGAATCTTGATCTATGCTACTTCCTTAAGATCCTTCCAAAATTGTTTCGCCCAGGTACATTGGAAGAATGCATGGAATATCGATTCTTCCTCTGCCCCACAAGTGATGCAATGTGCAATTTCCTCCATATGCCTTCTTTTTAATACTTGCCGACATGAAATGTAGCCATTAATGATTCGCCACCAGAAATTATGAACTTTCGGTGGGACTTCAAGCTTCCATAGTTTGTTACAGTATTTATTTTCATCACGATCGGGAGCTGTTGTGTTCTAGTTCGCTCCCCCTTCAGAGCCAGTGATTGATAGAACGATCGGACCGTAAATTGGCCCGATCTCTCCAGTGTCCAGGACCAGAAATCCTCGCCAAACCTTCCAATGGGTATGGTTTTTATGGCATAGACATCTGAGGGTATAAAGGACTCCTCAAGTCTCTCATAATTCTGGCCAGCATTTTGATTGTCCAATAAGTCACTAACCATAGTAACCACAACACCAGTGGCGCGAGCCAATGGTTTTTTATTGTAATTACTTGGGATCCAAGGGTCCTTCTGTTGGAAATATAAGCAATACTCCATATGATTTAATCTGAATAATAAACTGATAAAACATGATCATACAAACGGTACTAAAACCAATTATGCAGATCAACGAAGTAGATGAACAGATTACATCTATAGGAGATAAACCTATCACATCTACACCAAACGCTAAAACAAAGAACTCTAGCATAATCCGAAAGAGAGAAATCGAGATCACATACGATGTAGGCTGAATCGTAGCGGCAGCGGTTGTAGCAGCGTCGCCCATGTTGAGGTTATCGAAGAGATCGCTCACGTCCGGAAAGAAGTCGTCGTTCGGGAACTCGTCGTCGGACGACGTTGTGGTTGCCAGTAGTCGCGCTTGAGCGCTCCCCAAAAACCTGATCGCCCCTCACCCGTACAGGTTCACGAGAGACGGGGTTCCGGAGGCCTATTGTCTCGATCTGCGGTGCACGCCGCAAGCCGGGATGAGGAAGACGAAAGCGGCAGCGCAAGGTTCTGGAGGATAGGCGCGTGTGTGGATTGATTCCGTGCCGATTAGGTTTAGCCCGGATGCTTATATAGTGCAGGTTAGGAGGATCGTGGGCTCAGCCCACGTCCGAGTCGGTAACAGCCACGTCCATAAAAACTGGAAACGGCTGTAATTAACGCGTCCGTTAATGACTTATAATCAGTTTTCCCAACCAGCAAAATAAAGCTCGGCTCGGCAAGATTCACGCAACCCGCGGCGCGCGCGCTTCGTGACGAGGCGAGGCGAGGCGGGCGGCGTCGGAGGAGGAGTGCGCGAGGGCTACTCTTCTTGTCACACCTTAGTGAGTGATGCAACACTCTACTATATAAGGTGGTCCAACTCCCCTTCAACTAGCAATGTGGGACTAAACTTTAGCACCACTACACGGCCATATGCCGCCATATACAAGTGGGCCAAAGAGAATTTCAGAATTTGTCTAATGGGCCAACAGCCCAAAACTCACCAAATTCCAACAATCCCCCAGAAAGTCTCATTGGCACATCACATCACGTTTCCTTCCAGAACATTGTTTTATATACCAGTATGTAGTGGAGACTGTTAAGTTGAACTTCCATGTTAAACTTCATGCTACACTAGATAGCAACTTGAATAGTGGACTATGCCTTGAACTAGAAGTTTTCTGCGTGCTAGTTTCACACAAAATCTAGACCGGTACAGGGCTACCGTCGGCTTCCCCGCGGTTTGGAGCTTATGCGTCATACTCCAGGGCCTTTCATGAGTTTATTAGAGATCACCCAACTCTCACGGACTGCGACGTTTAACAGTCAGACTCATATAGGTGTGTTCCTCAAGAGATGTTCTGCAGGACAACATCTCTGCTTATAAAAGCCACTTGGAACACATTAATATAAATATCAACCTGCCATGCAGATTAAGAGAGTATTGATCTTTATGGAGATGTAAATATAATATAGGGATACTCTCCTCTCAACTGACCAACAACTTGTCTCCCAACTCTAATTCACGGGATCTCCGATCACATAAAGTGGGTTGCCACTGGGATCAACTCATAGCGTGGGTCTCAAACCCATCTCCCTCGATGCATTATCTATCACATTACGTGATAAACCCTTTGTGAAGGGATCTGCCAGGTTCTTAGATGTTTGGATATAATCCAATGCAATAACTCCGGAGTTTCTCAATTTCCTGACAGATTTCAATCTCCTCTTCACATGCCTTGATGACTTCATATTATCCTTAGAACTGTTTACTTTGACGATCACAGTTTGATTATCACAGTTCATTGGGATGGCGGGTATTGGTTTTTCAACCACAGGTAAGTCCATCAAGAGCTCATGAAGCCACTCTGCTTCAACAGTGGTCGTGTCTAATGCTGTGAGTTCTGCTTCCATTGTTGACCTCGTTAAGATGTTCTGCTTGCAAGACTTCCAGGAAACAGCGCCACCACCAAGTGTAAACAAATAACCACTTGTGGCCTTAATCTCATCAGCATCAGATATCCAGTTTGAATCACTATAACCCTCAAGTACCCGTGGATACCCAGTATAGTGAATACTGTAACTCGCAGTGCCTTTCAAATAGCGCAGAACTCTTTCAAGAGCATGCCAATGATCATCTCCAGGATTTGACACAAATCGACTCAGTTTGCTTATAGCAAAGGAGATGTCAGGTCTAGTAGCGCTGGCTAAATACATGAGCGAGCCAATGATTTTAGAATATCTCAATTGATCTTTAGCAGTCCTTTGATTCTTTCGAAGTAGCACACTGGGATCATAAGGAGTTGGAGAAAAATTGTAGTCGCTATACTCGAAGCGACTCAATATCTTTTCCACATAGTGAGATTGAAGCAATGTAATCCCACCATTGTCATCCTTTAGTAGCATGATGTTTAAGATTACATCAGCCACTCCCAAGTCCTTCATCTCAAAGCAGCGAGATAGGAACTCTTTGACCTCCTCGATAACAGCTAGGTTGGTCCCAAATATCAATATGTCATCAACATAGAGACACATAATAACTCCCTCGCCCCCACCATGGCGATAGTACACACATTTGTCAGCTTCATTTACAACAAAGCCTTCAGCAGTTAAATTTCTTTCAAACTTCTCGTGCCACTGCTTAGGAGCTTGATTAAGACCATATAAAGACTTCACTAACTTACACACATTTCCTTCTTGACCATCTACTACAAATCCGTCAGGCTGCTCCATATAAATTTCCTCATCTAGCTCTCCATTTAGAAAAGCTGTCTTAACGTCCATTTGATGAACGAGAAGACCATGTGAGGCAGCCAAGGAAAGTAGTACTCGAATAGTGGTCAATCTGGCTACAGGTGAGTAGGTATCGAAGAAGTCTTCACCTTCCTTTTGGGTAAAACCCTTAGCCACAAGACGTGCCTTGTACTTTTCAATAGTACCATCAGGTCTAAGCTTTTTCCTGAACACCCACTTACATCCTACAGGTTTGCACCCATAAGGACGATCAGTGATTTCCCAAGTACCATTAAGCTAAGATGGAGTCCATCTCTCTTCGGACAGCTTCCTTCCAGTAGTCAGCATCTTGAGATGCATAGGCTTCTGAAATAGAAGTGGGAGTATCATCCACAAGGTACACAATGAAATCATCACCAAATGACTTTGCAGTCCTTTGTCTCTTCCTCCTTTTGGGAGCTTCATTGTCATCCTCCACAGGATCATTAGATTGTTCTATCGGCATAGTGGGTTCAGGAATTATAGAAAATTCCTGACTAGATGAACTAGTCATCTCCTGATTTGATAAGCTAGACATGCCTTTCATAGGAAAGATGTCCTCAAAGAAAGTCACATCATTCGACTCCATAATTGTACCAACATGCATGTCGAATACCTCAGATTTTACTATCAAAAATCTATAGCCAATGCTATGAAAAGCATATCCCAGAAAAACACAATCAACGGTTTTTGGTCCAAGCTTTAGCTTCTTGGGTATTGGAATATTGACTTTCGCCAAACAACCCCAAGTTCGTAAGTAAGAGAGTTTAAGCCTTTTCTTTTCCCATTCCTTAAATGGATTCATGGTTTTATCCTTTACAGGAACATGGTTTAGGACATGACACGCGGTCATTAGCGCCTCCCCCCACCATTCCTTGGAAAGACCCGATGTATCTAACATGGCGTTAACCAAATCAGTTAGAGTGCGGTTCTTCCTTTCGGCCACCCCATTTGACTGAGGTGAGTAGGGAGGCGTCCTCTCATGTATAATACCGTGTTCCATACAGAATAAATCAATTCGTTTGAAAAATACTCTCCACCACGATCCGACCTTAGACGCTTGATTTTAAGATCAAGTTGGTTTTCTGCCTCAGCTCTATAGATTTTGAAGTAGCTCAAAGCTTCATCTTTAGATTTCAGAAGATAAACATATCAGTATCTAGTGGAGTCATCAATCAACGTCATAAAATATCTTTTTCCACCTTTTGTCAACACACCATTCATCTCACAAAGATCTAAATATATAAGTTCTAGCGGTGCTAAGTTTCTCGGTTCCACGGCCGTATGAGACTTGTGGGGTTGCTTTGCTTGCACACAAACTTGGCACTTGAAACCTTTGACAGTGGTAAATTTCGGAATTAAACTCATATTGGCTAGTCGCGTCATGCAACCAAAGTTAATATGACAGAGTCGTGAATTCCAAACATTGGACTCATTATCATTGCACACATGATTAATAACTTTAGTACATGAGTCTGACAAATACAAGCGGAACAGACCTCCGCACTCATAACCCTTTCCAACAAATTGTACATATTTAGAAATTACAACTTTATTGGACTCAAAAACCAACTTAAAGCCATCTCAACATAAAAGCGATCCGCTGACGAGATTCTTATTGATGGAGGGAACGTGCTGCACATTCTTCAGCTGTACGGTCTTCCCCAAAGTAAACTTCAGATTTACCGTACCAACACCATGAACAAAAGCACGTGAGCCGTTTCCCATCAGCACGGAAGAGGTCCTTGAGACCTGATAAGAGGAAAACATGGAAATATCAGAACATACATGTGTACTAGCACCTGTGTCTATCCACCAATCAGGAGAATGACATACTGAAAGAATAGTAGGTAAAATACCGTACCCAACATCCTTCATCTCAGTATCGCTAATAACAACATTAGCGGCATTGTCGTTGTTGACGCTTGTCAAAGCGAATAGGACAGCTAGGAGCCCAATGACCAGGATCACCACAGACGTGGCAAGAGCCTTTCCTCTTATCATTTTTCTTCTTGAAGTTGGTTGAGTGTGTGGCCTTGTTCTTTCCATCGAACTTCCCCTTTCTAGTTTTGTTCTTATTCTTGAACTTGTGGGATTGGAAGTTTTTCCTCTGCACTAAATTGGCAGTAGAACTTCCCTCAAGTCCTCGAGCAATTTTGTCCTTTGCTCTCGCCTTCTCTTCCACATGAAGAGACCCAATGAGATCCGTAACGGAAAACTCTTGTCTCTTATGCTTTAAAGAAGTAGCAAAGTTCCTCCACGAAGGAGGAAGCTTGGCAATAATGTCACCAGCCACAAATTTGTCCGGTAAGGAACACTTGAACTGCTCAAGTTCTTTGGTAAGTGATTGTATCTCATGAGCTTGCTCAACGACGGAGCGCTCATCAACCATCCTATAGTCATAGAATTGCTCCATGACATACAGCTCAGTGCCAGCGTCCGAAACCCTAAACTTGGCCTCGAGCGCTTCCCACGCTCCTTGGCATTATCAAATGATATATAAGGGTCAACAATATTGTCCCCAAGAACACTGAACAAAGCCGCCATAAATATGGTATCGGCTTTCTTAAAGTTCGCTTCCTGCTCAGCAGAAAGATCTCCTTCAGGCTTGCCAAGAGTGGCGCTATAGCAGTTTAGGTTTTCAAACCAGAGAACTGCTCTCTTGTGCCATCTCTTATAGTGCATGCCATCAAAAGGAGGCGGCCTAGTAGCCGCGGCTACACCAGTGGAATTCAGTTGCCTATAATCAGGTTTTTGGATTGTTGGAAATATAAGCAATAATCCATATGATTTAATCCGAATAATAAATTGATAAAACATGATCATACAAACGGTACTAAAACCAATTATGCAGATCAACAAAGTAGATGAACAGATTACATCTATAGGAGATAAACCTATCACATCTACACCAAACGCTAGAACAAAGAACTCTAGCATAATCCGAAAGAGAGAAATCGAGATCACATACGATGTAGGCTGAATCGCAGCCGCAGCGGTTGCAGCAGCGTCGCCCATGTGGAGGTTGTCGAAGAGATCGCTCACGTCCGGAAAGAAGTCGTCGTTCGGGAACTCGTCGTCGGACGACGTTGTGGTTGCCAGTAGTCGCGCTTGAGCGCTCCCCAAAAACCTGATCGCCCCTCACCCGTACAGGTTCACGAGAGGCGGGGTTCCGAAGGCCTACTGTCCCGATCTACGGTGCACGCCGCAAGCCGGGATGAGGAAGACGAAAGCGGCGGCTCAAGGTTCTGGAGGGTAGACGCGTGCGTGGATTGATTCTGTGCCGATTAGGTCACGTCCGAGTCGGTAACAGCCACGTCCATAAAAACTGAAAACGGGTGTAATTAACTCATGTTTTATGAGTTTATTATTCGGATTGGTTTTATCAGCCGCACCTCAAACCTCTGTTCCCAACCACGTCGCCTATCCCCGCTGGAAGCAACCGTAGACACCCTCTCGGCGAGCAGCCGTGCCTCACATAGCCAACGAGATGGCGTCTTCCCCGCCTCGATGCCCCCATTGGATTCCGGCGCTTTCACCGTTTGGTCCGATTGGTCTCCCCGTCATGTGAGACATCAGTCCCGATCGGAGATGGCAGCGGTGGCAATTGTTGTGTAACAGGACAACTTCCGTCTCTTGCTGCGGTACTATATGCCGCGCCACATCGCCGTCGATCAGGGATGAGACCGAGCCGAGGGTAGTGGATCGCCTGGAGATACAAACGGTTCCTGCCAACTTACACTTGCCTCCGTTCAACAGCTCTAATCATGGAGGCTGTAGATTCATACGTGCCGGTCCGGTCAAATCCTAACTAAATTTTACTCGGTTAAACCCTATAATTTTGCTCCTTGGGTTCCAATTATTGATTGATTGACTCAATCGGTTTCAGGTATGCGCTCTACTACTTTCTACAAATTGCAGGACACAGGAATGAAAGTCTGTTTATTAACAAATATGACGATCTTTTGGGTCAACTCGAAGTATGCAGGCTAGATTGTTGACCAGCGCGCGCTGTCATGATTCACACTGTTTGAGTTACTCCTCTATATTTAATCTGATCAATCAGGAATTTTGGATTCTATTCAGGTGACTCCTGCTCATTGTTCCATCTCAAATTGGACTTAGTAGCTCATTTCTTCCTCCCTTCATCCTGAGGAGCAGAGTGGTGGTCCTGCTGATGTGCATGGATTCTTTCTCCATGTACCGAGACAGGTTTGCAGATCTTTTTTCCAGTGATGGTGAATATTTCGTACAGTAATTTATTTTGGCATAGTACATGTTTTTGGTAAGAGGGAGGTACTTCAGTTTACTGATATAGTCAATTGCGATTTCTGGGGTTGTTGGGTCACTACTGTGTCATCTATACTACTTATAAAGGAGCAAACATGAATTTCTCTAAACGTATCCCCAAAAACTCACAAGGACAAATTACCACCGCACGATGAGGACCACAAAACGCTAACTAACAGCCACCATTAATCTAATTCGTTATTGGTGTGCGCTTAGCATTTTATCACGTGGACGCACTTATCCCTCGGAGGAAACAATTCCGTGTCTGCAGCCTTTACCTTGCCCAAATCAGCGCAAAAAAAGGAACTGATCGAGGAGCTTTTCTAGCCTGTAGCCGGATGTCTCCCTCCCTTGCGCCGCCATCTCCCCACACGCCGATCGGCAGCCCCGCTTCATCCTTGCACGCCGCATGCCGCATCGCAGCCCCGCCTCACTGCATCGTTCCCTCGCCGCCCTGGACCCCGCATGGAGGCGCCGTCCTGGAGCAGCGATGTATCATATCATTGGCTTCTCCTCTCTACATCCCCGCCTCTCTAACGCCCCCTCTCTCCACCTCATGGATTTGACGGCTTGGACCCTACTGAAGCTGAGAACTGTGGCCTCTTGGGCGGCATGCTCCATGCGGGGCACCTACTGGAGCGCCCTCACCTCCATGGCTCCACTACGCCCTCACCTCCATGGCTCCACTACCAGGTACAAGTGGATATCTTTGATGTAGTGATAGCCTCCTCACCATTCTTCTTTCCAATTCTTGAGATATTTAGATTTCTTAATCTGCATAGTTGTTTATTTGTAAGGTGATGACTGATATGTAAGTGCTTCTGCGAATCGGTGGCAAGTCCCAGCAATTAATGGAGGAGCTCGGCTTGTATGATGGGTTTGTAGTGAGCAGCATCTTAGAGTTTCTCATGTCATTCTCACCTGACATATGTAGATATTTTTTGAACCGTAACAATGGATTACTATCATGAGTTGGAAACATATAGATTACTCTGCATCTTAACGTAGCAATGACATTGACATATATTGTATTTCTTGTAGTAAATAGTTGTAGATATGTATAGTAGCAAATTCTTCTCTGGATGGAATAAAAGTAATTGCAAATATTTGAAGTCATAATGTTTCGAGTGAATCTTAAGTTGCAATGAAAAAAACTCGGACGGAAGCATACATATTCTTATAATTGTTGTGTTTCTGAAAACTCGCACGACAGCTGGGAATATCGCGGAAGCATACGTACATGTCTTTGTAGCGTGAATTCACATGTTTGTGGAGGGAGCATTTTCGGTGAACTTTTATTGTGTCTTCATGCTTTACTGCCTTTCATATATTATGCGATGAGACAATAATTGTTAAGTTGTGGTATGGAAGTTTTCTAATTGCTTTAGGGGATGTCAAGATTTTCTTACTATTAAGCTTCGGGAAGAATTATAATTTGAACGTCATGTTTGCCGCATGTTGGGTATAAGGTTTTTACTCACACTTATTTACTGACTTCAGTGTACCCCATGATTTAACATTTATTTATTCTTTCATCGTAGTCATTATACATGAAGAATATTCATCTAGCCATGCCCCCCTTTGGATTAGAGAATTCCCTGTTTCAAGACCTAAGGAGCACATCTATAGAGGGGAATGCAAATTCCGCAAGTGGTAATCTTTGGGGAAAAAAACATTGACGTGGTATGCCTGAATGTCTGACGGGTGGTAATCTTAGGGAACAAAACAGTGAAGTGGTATGCCTGAATGCCTGATGCGTGATAAACATCTCTTGCATATTGTTCAAATGTGTTAGAATTTCTTGCAGTCGAATGGTATTGCTAGGCAAGCTTAGTCGTAATTGTCATGTGTTTTCCTACTGATTTCGTTGAGAGATTTTGTTAAAAGCTCTATATATACAACAAGGTCATAATGTTTTGCCTCATTTGTTGCAGTAATCGGTGCACATAATGTACCTTCTCTCCCTTTAAAAAAGTATCTTCTCCTTTCTCTTTTTGGGAGCATAATTTACTTTCTTTTTTGTCCGCACATAGTGTGTACCTTATCCTTTTTCTTTTCTTGGGAGCATATTTTACTTTCCCTTCTTACTTGTTCTCTAACTGCCCCAGCTAAATATTTGTAATTTAGGGTGCTAGAAGGAAAATCAACGGAGGTTTTGGGCAAGCATCACAGTTCTAGCACTAATGTCTTCTGTAATGAGCCTGATGACTTAAATCATCCATGATATATATTCTCCCCTTAAATACCACTAGACAATATAGAGAAGATGGTGTGCTCAAAAGGGTTGGGTACACTTAAAGTATTGGTAGACCTCTCAGTGTTGAGAGGGTACCATCCTATGGTACTTTCTGAAACTGACAGTAACGAAACTTGAACATAATCTCAATCGCATACCTGATTAGGTTTGACTTTTGTATAAGTTTCGCATACTTTTGCCAAGTACACAATATAATTATGATATGCTATAATTTAATAAATGTCTCCTTTTGCTTTCGCATTTCTTACTATAGTCGATGGAAATAAATTATCAAACCACTCCGATGTTTTTGAGCTATGGATGCAAGTCAATTGGCTTCACCAAATTTTCTACACGATTACTCATGAATGCATGTGTGCGGACTGGTTTTTGTGCCCAGGCAATATTATCTTTTTTATATGTTCACGATGCTACAAGTTTAATATGGAGTATCTCATTTTTCCATTTTATCTTTTGTTAAGTAGGGAATGTTGATCGTGTGATCTTGGCTGCTCCTTCTTCCCTTTTTCATTGCGAAGCTACATAAGATTTACACTAGCTAATTCATTTTAGAAGATATTTTTTATCAGCTACAGGTAATAGAGTTTAGATGTGGTGTGCTTTGTAATGTTGTAGCTCATTTTTTTCTCCCTTTAAAAAAGTACCTTCCCCTTTCTCTTTTTGGGAGCATACTTTACTTTCTTTTTTGTCTGCACATATTGTGTACCTTATCCTTTTTGTTTTCTTGAGAGCATATTTTACTTTCCCTTCTTGCTTGTTCTCTAACTACCCTAGCTAAATATTTGTAATTTGGGGTGCTAGAAGGAAAATCAACGCAGGTGAAAGGATACGGATGTCGCCTAGAGGGGGGGTAAATAGGCGATTAAAACTTTTCCTAGAGTGGCTCAACAAAGGCGAAATAAAACTAGTGTTTACTTTGTTAAGCACAACCTAGAACAACTAAGGTTCACCTATGTGCACCAACAACTTATGCTAAGCAATACAAGAAACAAAGTGATAGCAAGATATATATTACTTCAAGCACGAAGGCTATCACAATATAAAGTGCATAAGTAAAGAGCTCGGGTATAGAGATAACCGAGGCACGCGGGGACACCAATATTTTACCGAGTTCCTCCCAACATGGAGTACGCCTCGTTTGGAGAGGGGGTGGTATCAAACCACCAACGCCACAAAAGGCCTCCCTTATTCTCCGGTGAATCTCACCCCAATGGGATCGATCCACGCTTCCACTATCGGTGTACTTGTCGGTGGCAACCGGAACCTCTCACAAGGTTGGGTCACAACTCCACAATTTAATTGGAGGCTCCCAACAAACGCCACAAAAGGCCTCAACAAATGCCACCAAGGCCACAATGCCACCAAGGCCACAATGCCACCAAGGCCACAAAACCGTCTAGGGTTCCAAGAACCCAAGAGGGACAAGCTCCAATGAGCAATTCAAACCAAATCCTCCGAGGAGAACTCAAACCGATGCACCAAATGCAAATGGCAAAAACACCACAAAGATGCTCAAATCCCTCACTCCCAAGTTCCAACAAAGCTACTAAAGCTATTGGGGGAACAAGAGAGGAGGAATCAAAGAGAGGCACAAAATCCCCAAAATCTAGATCCCCAAAGATACACTTACAAAGAGATGTTTTGGTTTGGTCAAAACGTGGATCTAGATATCCTCCAACTACCCCTCGAAAATATGCAAGAAGCAATGGAGGGGTGAGTAGAAATCAAGCTCAAAGATTAAGGCAAATGGGGGCAACGCTTAGACAAAAGGAGGAGGAAGAAGTAACCCTAAAAGGCAAAGGGGCAAGGCTATTTAAAGAGACGGGATGATTCTGCCCGTTGGGGAAATTTTTCTGGACGGAACGGTAGTACCGGACCCAAACAACACAATGCCAGGAAAATAGGCAAAGCACAATGAGCAGAGTGGGGCTAGCAAACAGTGCAGCAGACAAGCGGGCCCAGCGGTGGCAGAGCGTGCGAGCGCGCAAGTCAACGCGTGAGGGCGATGTGGACAGCGGCAGCTGCGCGCGAGATAGCAGCGGCCAAGGCACTGCGCGCGCGCGGGAATTGGCGAGTGGGGCTAGGCATGGGCGGGTGCAGCGCAGCAGCAAAGCAGAGCAGCAACAGCGGTGAGGGCGAGCTGCATGCGGCAGCAGCGCAGCAGCAGCTGTAGACGCAGCGGGGCATGCAAGCAGCAGCGAGGCCAGAGCGGGCCCAGGCAGGCGCGTGCATGCGAGCGGGGGCCAGCAGGCGGCAGGCGCAGCGCGCGCGTGTGGCGCGGCGGGTGCACAGTGCAGGAGCGGCAGCGGCTGGGCCCAGCGGGGAACGCGCGCGGGCACGCGAAGCGAGGCGGCGGCGTGCGGGTTCAACGCGGGGCGCAGATCGAGAGCAAGACGAGCGGCTCGAGTAGGAGATCTAGGCTGAAACGGTCCTGGGAAAATATCTGGGCCGGCAGGTACTACCGGCCCACCCGGGCGGTACTATCGGGCCGGCCGATAGTACCGGATTTAGGTACCTAGCGAGGCAGAAAGAAAACGGACCATTTTTAGGCCCGAGCGGTAGTACCGGCCCGTCTGGGTGGTACTATCGCTCGGCCCAAAAAACAGATTGGCAGACAAATATTCAAACGGCAATAACTTTTGACTGGAAGCTCCGATTGACCCGATTCAAATTGCGTTGGATAGAGGACGACAAGGGCCTCCCAATAAAAAGTGAAAATATTGGTTATCACCAAGTGAGAAAGTATCAAGTAGAATAATGTGATATACCTCACTTTGTGAGAAACCGAAAAGCCGCATAAATCAAAATCGCAACAAGATACATATGGGAGATCCGATTTTGATGAACAAGAGCTTGTTATGGAGATTACCACAAGCTCTATATCCTCACATGGATAAGACCAAATAACAACAAAAAACGATGATGGAAGTATGCAAAGGTTTGAGCTCTCTCCAAACGATGTGACGGAATTACTCATACGAGAGCCCCTCTTGATAGTACGGTTATCTATCCTAAACCCGGTCTCCTACACACAACAAGAGACCGGTAAAAGGGAAAACCTATCAAGATTATACCTTTGCCTTGAGCATTCCACTTGAGCTCGATGTAGACGATCTTGCCCTTCTCAAGATGGAACGCCTTTCTTAATTTCTCATCATCGACCTCGCATATTGAGCTTGCACAACATATCTCCAAGCGATGCCAATGGACAAATCCTACAAGTATAACTTAATACACACATTAGTCCATAAAGATTGTCATTAATTACCAAAACCACACATGGGGGCCCAACATGTTCTTTCAATCTCCCCCATTTTGGTAATTGATGACAATCCCTTTAAGAGGGTTTATATAAGGAATATTAATGAATAAAACGGTAATACCAATATCAAATACTACAAGAGTATGTGATATTGGTACCACCACCATATATAGAGCAAACTCCCCCACAATCTATGCATGTGTGATGAACTTGAATTTCATTGCATATATTGCCAATCATTACCATTGGTGGAGTTTCCTCTATAAGATGCAAGAGCATGAGAGGCAAATGCACAAGAACAAACTCAATGCATAAACCAACTTCCCTTAAACCCTCTAAAACTTCTCCCCCATTGGCATCGATTGCCGAAATGGGTGACAAGTTCTAGAAGGCAAATATAGTAATAATTCCTCCAAAGGTGTGCTTTTGCACATATCCAATGATGAATACTTGGGAGGGAGTAGAACTATATTGAGGACCCGAAGGTTGCCAAAATAAAGTCAAATGATGTAAGCAACTACATGGTCCGACAAACCAATTTGAAAACAACAAATGAGTCCAAATGGAAACTACAAGATATTATGATATGAGCAAAAGAGTGTTTTAAATAACAAATAGAGAAGCTCCCCAAGATTTGTGCACAATTCAAAATAAATGCATAGGAATACATAATGCACAAATATGGAATGCTTGCTCCCCCATAAGCATTTAAAACTCAATAAATGAGAAAGAAGACAAATGAACATTATTATATGAATTGGATGAGCTCCCCAAAGATAATGCACCAATTATGATAATTGCATTTGGGAACAAGGTGCATAATCATGGAATACTCACTCATCCAAGCTCATTTAACAATACAAGGCATGAGAGAAAAAATATGAGTGCACGAAGATGTAAACTAGAGGAACAAGTACTCATAGGAAAATAAATTGGGAAGCCACCAAAGAATCAAAAAGGAATAAAAGGTGGTATCCAAGGAAAAAAATTCAACTAAAATTATATTCTCATGTGTGTATATGTCTCTAGGTGGAAAACATCAGAAAGACATATGCCAACAAAGACATATGCACACATAAAGAAGATATACAAGAGAGTACATGAAAGCAAAAATGAAGTCATAACATATACCAATAAGATTTTTGCTTCAAAGCATGGCCAAAGGCTCAAATATATCTTCTTGTATATTCATGAGCTTCAAATACCAACACACTACATATATTACAACAATCACCAAGGGAAAAAAAGGAAAAGTTGGAATATTTGGAGAAAGGCAACAAGTATCATAAGATAGAATAGACTAGCAAAAATCTCACTATTGCACATGAGAGAAGTTGATGAAATGATAGGAAATAAAATTTCTAGATTGACATATTTGGGATTGGAGGATCATATGCCTGATTTTGTATAGTCCCAATTATATGCACTCATCTCAACTTAAACACATATACAATAGAGAGTCCTCTTAAAACCATGGCTAGAACTACAACAATAAATATAATAACAAAATCGCATGCCAAGATGCAACCTACACAAGGTTGGAAGCAAGATAAATATGCATGAGCAAGAGATACTTGTTACCGAGATATAATTGGTAGGATGTAGAGGATATGAATTTGTTGATCATCCTATAGCTTTCCTCCAATTTTCATGTAAGCATCATTTCTTCAAAAATTGAGAGACAAGCATCCAATCTGTCTCCAATGTACCTAAAACATATTTAAGTACAAAATGGTCCCCAAACTTATTGGGTCCAAACTAGTTAGTGCAACTACAATACATAGGAGATACTCCACATAAATATGTGCATATTGATATGAAAATGAATTTCATGCACAACTTAGCCGATGGGATTTAGTGGAGTTTCCCTTATATATTGGATCAAAGAAAGCAAGCATGCCATAATATAGATATGTAGTAAATATGCATACACAAAGCTTTCAAGAACCAAAAATGAGATACAATTTGAACAAAAACACCAAGTAAACCGAGATGGCACACACAAGAGTGTGGCAAGACAAGCGGTGTCCAAATTGTATCAAAGAACCAATTCAACACATGAAAGATCACAAGTTCAACAAATGAACTAGGCTAAGGCCAAAAGAGCAAAAATAGATAGAAATAAAAATGCTCAAGGATTTGTCTCATTCTAAAATGGTCAAATCAAGAAACAAGGAATGAGACAAAACCAACTCCCAAAAAGAGCAAGGTTCCAACAAGAAACCAAACTCCCCAAACTTCACATGATGGCACAAAATACCAAAACGAAAAGATTGAGGTTCCAAGCACATAAGACCCGATATGGATCAAGCAAAGAAGCATAAATATGAGTGTTTTAAATAATATAGGAAGGTTCCCCCATGGATAGTGCATTATGTAGGATTTTCCTTTTGAATGCAAAATGCACACAAATGGGATCATAACTGTAACATCCCAAAAATACTAAACTTGGATCATCAAACTCTAATCATCAAAATTAGGGTTAACAAAAACTTTTCTAAATAAAATTTTGAAAGCATGCATATGTGTATGCATTTCATTTTGAATTCTTTTGAACCAACTTGTATGTGTGTTCCATTGCTTATAAATGGATGCTTAGGTGAAATAAACATCATCTAAACATTTCCCAAAACTTTCCTAAAGACAAGTAAATCAAAACAAATAAAATAAGGGAATGGTCATTTTGACCAATTTAACTCCCATGCCTACTTTAGCTGTCTCAAACTTTCAGAACCTAACAGAAACTTTTCTGGATCTTTGCACCCCTTGAATGTACTCACAACAAGGTATCAAGGCCCACTTTGTGATCATCCAGAAACTTTCAAATGCATAATTTAAATGACAATTCAAAATTGAATCTTTATCATATGGGAAGATCCCACTTTTTCAAAAACCACTCAAACAAGCTCAACTTTCAAAACCCAAGCATCTGCATACTCACCAGCACCAATCTAGCACACTCACAAAAAATCTTTTCAAAATTCAAAACTTGAATTCTTGCGGCCATTTCATCAAACACTTGGCAGATTCAAATCAAACTGGCCTAACTTCACTGTTTTGAGCAGTAACTTGGCTAAGCAATGTTCACCATTGATCACCCTTGTCTCCCCCAGTGCCAACCAGTGCTTGGACCAACCCTAGCCCCTACCCTTTGCTCCATGCCATGCCAACCCGAGCACCCCCTTGCCAGCCGACAATGGCTAGCTAGCCAGAGCAAGCACCAAGCCAAAACAACATGTCTGGGAGGCAGCCCACCGTCCACCGCCACTTACTGTCCAGCGCTCGAAACCTGCCAGCCACTGGACCACACGCACGGACCGCGCCCAGACCGCCAGCGACCATGCCGAGCATGCGCCAGAGCGCCACCCTCGACCAAAGCCCACAGACCGCGCGCCGCCCTCGCCGCGTGCATACACGATCACCACCGACCCAGGAGACCGCCAGACATCCCCGTTCGCCGCCCCGTGACGCACAGCCACCGCTCGCCGTCGAAGACGCCGCCTCTGCCGCGCAGAGCGTCGCGTGTTCCAGACCAAACCGCACCGCCCCTACAAGCGCATTAAAGCCGTAGAGCATCGCCAGGAGACCACCAAGCGATCGCCACCGCTGGCCATGCCTCTAGCAGCCCGTAGCCATGTCTCCACCGTCGCCCGCCCATGCCGTTCGGTCTCACAGTCGAGACTATAAATAGAGGACTCCCCCGCTCGAATTCTTCACACCATTCCACTCCTCTCTCACCCAGAACCACCCCACCTCAGTCCCGGAGCAAGGCGAGCAGCGCATCGCCGGAATTTCACCGGACCCCGCCGCCTTTGGAGAAGAAGGGGGCCATTGATTTCGTCCACCCCAGGAGCTGCCGCGACCAGCCCTGAGTTCGCTGTCGTTGACTTCGTCATTCGCCCGCCTCGCCAACCCTCGCCTGCACCCCGGTGATTCCCCAGCAACCCCCACTGGCCGCGCTAGGTTTCTGTCTCGCCGGCGTTACTCAACGTCGACGATGACTCTCAGCCGTTGGATTAAAACCAGATCGAACGTCCCACGTTGCCCCGTACCGCTTCGCACCCCCTGTCTCACTGACGTGTGGGGACAGCCACTTAAGCAGCCCGCGGAAGCGCTACGCTTAGCAGGCCGGCCCGTTAACTTTTCCCGCGCAGCCCAGTTATTTGAATTAAACCTTTTCCATTTTATTTCAAACACACTTCTATACCCAGTTTCAAAAATCAACCCAGATCGATTCAGTGCACCAAATTGAATGAAACTAGTTTTGTTAGAAAGGTCTGGGAATGCTGAATCCAAGCCCGTTGGATTCAAGTCATTTGGATCAATAGATCACCCCTGGTAAAAATAACAAGGCAGGAGCTTTTCTGCATTCAAACATTTTTCAAATTTAAACCATAATAGATTTTGAGTTGATTCCAACTCTCAAAAATCACATTTAACCATACATTTCAGAATATATAAAAATATACAGGATTACTTACAGAAATAATGTTCAAGTAATAAAAGAATGCCCCATAGGCATTTCTAGTCACTTTATTTAATTAAAATAAAAGGGTAAAACCTTATTAAATTGTGACACCACTTTAAATCATATTCCCATGGACTAAAATATGTGGTGATGACATGTGTCAACATGATCCCATGTTTGGTTTGGAGAATATTAAATCTTAAGTAGTTTTCCAATGAGTAGAAATTACTTTTCTAAAAATAAAAAGAATTAAACCAAGCCTTAACCTTGTAATGTTATAGATGATGCTAGATCATCTATAGGACCCTTTTGTGTGATGATTGCAAGTAGTTAAGTATTGTTTGGTGATTGTGTACCTCGTATTTATTCATAGACGCTAGTACCGACCAAGGATACGAGGAGGAAGGAGGATTCTACGAAGAAGAAGCCGAGGAGAACTTCAACCACTGCTCTGCACAAGGCAAGCTGATACTATACCTATGCAAGCCAATACTTTCAAGCTTATATTGACACTAATGCAAGCCTAATACTACTAGTGAATGTGCAAGTCAGTAACCTTGCAAGCTAACACTTGCAATTTAGCAAGCTTATACTGATATTGTGTCAATAAACCCTTACCTGTTACCCTACCTACTATATGCCATAAGCATATGTGATCATACCCACTTGATAAACCCATCCTAGTTTTTCTTGGAAGCTTCTTACTTTATTTCTTTATCAAAGCTATTACTTAGAGTTTACTTAAGAGATTGGTAGATACTAGAAAGATATGTGAAGGTTGCATAAAGAGCATAAAATTTGGCCTAAGTTAGAAACCTTGATATCAGCCTAAGACATAAGGTTGTACTTAGTTGAAACTCCACTAGTCCACCACCCCTCATTAGTACTTACCCCCACTTATAGATGCTAATGCTAAGCATAAAACTTGATCAACTTTTAGATGGGAATACTTGGTGGAAAACTGGTTATGAAAACCTTGGAATGATGGATCATTCTATTGAAATGTTTTGGACATGTGTTTCCGAACACCTGATGATTTTGGTGATGAAAATGTTGAGGCATGAGCCTTAGCCCTTTATAAAACTGATGGTTGTTTGGATGCGATACCATTCCAATTTTATCGTACAACCATAATACCCGAAGATTGGGTAGGTCTTGACTGGAAACTTATATACCTTAGTATTAGTTCCCTCACGGCCAAGGTCTGAGCTGAGGCTATCTTGTGAAGATTGTCCACCTGTGCAGTACCCAAGATGACAGTTGGTCATGGTTGGGAGGCCAAACTCACAGGAGAGGTGCTTATACTAGGGCGTGTAATTGAAAGGTTAGGATTGATTATCCGCATACTGAGTATGGTGAATTCAGGATTTGTTCCTGACGGATGTATCGAATGTTGTGGTGAAAGTGTACAATCTCTGCAGAGTGTCAAACTATTCGAATAGCCGCGTCCGCGGTTATGGACAGTTGGAGTGGCCATACTGTTCCCCCGTCAGACTTTTCAAAATGACTTGTGAAATGAGTTGAGACTTTGACTTGACCACAACAGGGTTGTGATATGAAATACAAGTTCCCATTTAGGTGTTATAAAACTTCAACTAGCATTCGTGCTCCTAAACTTAGTAGAGATAAACCTGGCTTTTGCAAAACAACCATAGAGCCTAGTGTCCTATTATCCAAAAAACCCTTTACCTGTTAGTACTAGTTTGCGAGTACTTAAAGAGTACTCATGGCTTTGTCCCTGGTTATTCCCATGGCCAGACTATGAAGAGGAGTACCTGGAGGATGGACCCCAGGAAGGTTACGACAATTAGGATCATCTCCCATCATCAGCATTGCCTGTGACCCCGAAGATGGAGCTTCGCCTACGCTATCGTTATTATTACGTATTCCGCTGCTTGATGTTGTATTAAGGACTGGATCATGAGATCCCTATTTGTGTAAGAACTTATGTACCGTTTGTAATGGATGATGTACTATGGTATCCATGTCTCGCAAAAATGGTAATCCTGGGATTGCGAGGTATGGCATAACAGGCATCTGGGATTAAAAATCCGGGTGTTGACAAGTTGGTATCAGAGCCATCCTGACCATAGGAGACCCTAGTTAGACTGGACGTTTGAATCAAAAACTTAGTTTCAAAACCAAAGAAAACAAATATTTACAAAAACTTATTCTCATTCTTATCCCTTTGATTCTTTCATAAAAATTCATGTTCCTCAAAAACCCTTGCAAAATACCTAAAATTTTGACACACTTGATCACTCTGCTAACCTACTCATCCTCTATTCTTATAGATGGACGTGAAGTACAACAAGTTTTATCAGTTGGGGAATGGAGGAGACCTTATCTTTGAGAGGGATTTGGACCAGCTTTCGGAACTTCTGGAGCGTCCGCACCCCGAGTTCATCGGAGCTCAGCTCAATGATCAAGGAGGAGAAGATCTGTAGTGGCTAATTGTTGCAAGTCTTAGAGGAAAGATTGAACCTCCCACTGCTGAGGGAATTCAGTTTACCTTAAGAGAGAACAATTGGCTCGATGGACTTGCCAGGGCCATGCAGGAAGCTCTTTCCCGTCTGTGTGGGCAGAGCATCAATCAGATCAAGGGTACTCGCTTTGAGTTTTGCCCAAGACGTGATGCAAATGGACAACCCCTGGAAGCCCCATACCACCCCGAACTAAAGACTCAATTGTACCACCTTAGCTTCATGATGTACGATCGTCAACAAGAGTTGGATAACTGTCGTGACTACTCCAACCACAAGTCTGATATCATCAAGACGAAGGACCAAACCATCGCCATGCTAGCAAAGGATCGCAAGTCTCGCCGCCGTCAGCTCGACAAGAAGGAGCGCATCATTGACCGTCTTCTCCACCGCATCTCATCGTTGGAGGAGACCATCCACGAGAGAGACATGCAGTTGGAGGAAAGGGAGAATGCCGGAGAGGATCTTCGTGGAGACCCCTACTCCTATCTCAGCGATGAGGATGATTTTCTAGAGGATCAGGCTATGGACTTCTTCACCGATGAGGACGATTTCGCCTTCATCGATGATGATGAGGATGATGAGGCCACAGATTCCGAGGAGTAGTAGCACTTGGGCACTAGCGTAGTGAGTAGTATTCGGTCCCACTGTATCGTAGTTCTCAGAATGGTTCTTAAAACCATTTGTTTTTCTTTGTTGTGGTGTGTGTTGTACTGGGTGCTATGAATGAATGAATGAATGAATGAATGAATGAATGAATGAATGAATGAATGAATGAATGAATGAAAAAGCAAGTTGCTAGAAAATCTGAGTCAAACTTTTAAAAAAATTTAGAGACCCAAAACTTTAAAAATTTCCCTCTTTTCTCATGATCTATCTCAATCTTCAGATGCCACGTGGAGGAAGTGGTTCATCCCCGGACCCGATGTTGCAGATTCTGCAAATGTTGACTTCTGACCGTGAAGCTGAAAGAGCGGAACGTCAAGCCAACCTAGCCACCCTTCAGCAGATAGCCCAGCTTGCCCACAATAACCAAGGCCATGGAAATCAGGACAACCATGGATCTAAGCTCAAGAATTTCCAGAATACCAACCCAATTGTTTTCACTAAGTCTAAAGAGCCCCTAGACGCCGATGATTGGCTGCAAACCATGGAAAATAACCTAGAAGTCACCGGAGTGGAAGCCAACGAGAAGGCTCTGTTCGCCACCCACTATCTAGCCGGAGATGCCAGGGCATGGTGGAACAGTGTTCACGCAATGACCGGAGGCCAGATGATGACCTGAGAGGAATTCAAGGTCAAGTTTAGCAGAACCCATGTGCCACCAGGTTTGATCAAGAGAATGAGAGACGAGTTCAGAGAGCTGAAGCAGGGAAGGATGACTGTAGTGGAATACCGTGAAAAAATTTTGTCATTAGCTAGGTATGCCCCAGATGAGATCGACACGGAAGCCAAGAAGAAAGAAAGATTCCTGAATGGTCTGCATGACGAAATGCAGACAGTGTTAGTCAATATCCCCTTTGCTGATATTGAAGACCTTGTGGACTCAGCTATCCAGATGGAAGGAAAGATCAACCAAGCCAATGAGAACCGCAAGCGTCGCATGATGCATCAACCAGGAACCCATCAGACCCCAAAGTATCGCCCCAACCCATCTCTAGGATTTTCCCCAAGAACCAACAAACCCCCGATGAACCGTCCGACCTATCCCAACCGTGGAAACCGTAGGCCCGGAGGAAATCACAACAACCCCGGCAACTCTAGCAATTTCAACCGTGCCCCACCCAAATTCAACAATAACAATGCTACCGCCAACACCAACACTGCCCCTAGGACTGGAAGCAATGTTGTGCCTGTCGCAGCCAAGGATAAGTCGCAAGTGACTTGTTATGACTGTGGAAATAAAGGCCACTATTCCAACGAGTGCCCAAACAAGAAGAATGCTACAGCCCTCTATAGAGGTCTCAACCTAATAAGGTAGATTCCTCCTGTGTTTTACAATGCTAGTCCCTGGATCAATAGCTAGCATCCACAGTTAAGATGTAATATCAAGAAACAAAGGTCATAATATAACTTTATAACCAGGAATAACATAATTTTTTTACATCTTTCATAGCTCATATGGCTATTACATTACATTGCAGCGGAATAACTATAAGCATGGGGTCCTTCATCTTCAAAGTGCCACAGGCAGATGTTGGTTGTAGACTTTGTAATCCTAATCAATCAATCTTCACTAAAAACAATCAAACCTGCAACATACAAGTTACAACCACAAAGGGTCAATACATTTGAATTGTATTGGCAAGTGATACTATGGTAGTATGGTGGAGTCTATCATCTATATGCATTTGGCTAAGTGGAGTTGAGGCTTGCATTGCCCAAAATAGATTTTACTTATCATTTTGAAAATACTAAGTTTTTGCTTTGACAAAATCATTTTTCTCAATCAAAGATTGAAGATCCTTTCCAAGGCATCTATCAATCAAAGATTTAAGATTTCAAACAACCCTTGTTCAATCCACAAGTTTTATCTTAGAAATTTGAATAATGAGATTCTTGATTGCTTCCATGTCTTGATGCTCAAATTGTCCTTTACCGGGGACATGGCTAAGTACTTAGATTTTACACTCTGCAGAGGTGGTGCACTTTCCCCACAAGACTTGGTTTCCCAAGACAAGATCTTTCAGAAGCCTTCCCTTAGACCAAAATGGACGCGCTCCAACCTATCAAACACTACCACCAACTGTCCATATGGCTAAGTTCTTGCAACCTATATGATCATGGCAGAGCCCATATTGCCAAGTGGTTGCACTTGAAGCTTCTCAACATTTGACATCTCAAATCCCTTTGTTTCCTGGGTGGCCATCCACAAGTGAGATACACAAGGTTCACCAGTCCCCTGGCCTTGTGTAACCACTCAACATAAACCAATCCTTCCATTCCACCCAGGTGATTTATTAACTTAGTTGTTTTATTAAACAAAACATAAGTCCTCAGACTTAGAATATTTTTCCATAGTGTGAATATATTTTCCACCCATGTTTTCTATTAGCTAGGCTAAGCTTGATAGTAGTAGGAATCTTTAACTTAGGAAAATCCTACTAAGGATTCATCTACTAGGTTTTCTTATAGCAAGGTCTATACTTAGCAAAATTCATGCAAGTTTTACTTAGCAAAATCACTAATGCATAGTGAAAGTAATAGGATAGAAAGTATGAAGCATCACTTGCCTTTTTGGTAGGGAATGGTGGTTCACTCCTTGATCTTGCTAGTCTCACACTTTCTAACTTCACTACAAGTCAATCAAGTAGACACAAAATCAACTAGCATTCCAAACCAATAAATCAATCAAACAATTTAACACACACAAAACAATGGGATCTAAGTCATGCATGGGAGCATGCACAAGATAGTTTTATTTTGCAAAGAGGGCCTCTATTGGGTTTCTAAACTTTGTAAGATCCAAATTGGTCATTTACCAAAGTGGCAAAGTCATTAGTTAGAGGGTTTTGCCCAAAAACCATTTTTAAATCCATTCATCATTTCATGTGGTGAAAAATGTTTTTATCAAGGCAAAACTATTAAGTTGTTCACCAAATGAGTTTCTAATTTGCAAAACTTGGTGCTTTGGGTCAGTGGGTTTGATCAAACCATTTTCTTAAGGTTTTCTTTCCATAACCATTTTTATAACAAAAACCATTCTTTCTATTTGGCTAGAAAATGGCTAAGTCAAGTAATCCAACCTAATTCTTTCCAAAATCATTTTTAACACCAAGGGTTGGTTCCTAGGGTCAGTAAGGTCACAACAATCCAATTTGCAAAGGTTTTAACCTTAAAATCATTTTTTAACAATTTTTATACTCTAAACAAGCATACAAATGTTTCTGCAAATTAAAACAAGCTAACAGATACTATTTGCTAAACTAAGGGCATGGTTGGCTAGGGTTTGTTCTCCTGAATCCAATGACATAAAATTTGTAATTTTTGGACGTGTGGATCCAAAGATACAAGGGTTTGAAGTTTGCAAATAAATCTGATTCAAACATTCTTTTAAACAGATTCTAGTGCCACGCGGCAGTATCCTACTAGACGGTACCGCTTCGCGCGGATCAGCGTTGCGGTGAGTTGGATCTAATCGATCGCACAGTTCTGGAAGCATACCTCTTCGGCGTTTAAGTGACCTAATCCTGTTCGTCTGATCTAGATCTAACGGACCTAAATAGATGGCCATTAACCGGCGGCTGTGCGCGGCAGCGACGGGCAGACGGCGGCGGCGCTGGTGAAATAGGATGCGAGAGGGGAAAAGTAAGTGCTCACCGAGTTCGTGAGGACATGGTGGTGCTCGTCGTGTGCTCGACATGGCAAGGGGCGCACGAGATTTGCGGTAATTCCTCACCGGAGTGGGGCTGCGCCTCGGCCAAGCTCAGTCGTCGTCGAGGACGGCGCTAGGGATCACCCGGAGACAATTTAAACACACAGTCAGGAGCGCAAGGTCACGGCGAAGGCGTGTGCGTGAACGGGAGGGGTCGAGGTAGTCTGATTTACCAGAGAGGTTCCGCCGGAGTAGAGCCAGACGGTGGCGGTGCTGGGGGTTGTCGTTGGCGAGGCTACAGGGGCGTCCTAGGACAAACGGAAAATGCTGTGAGGTTCGCATGAGCCTGTAGATCATCAACGTGTCCACGGGGAAAGGAGGGGAGGTCAGGTTCTACCTAGGGACGTCATCGGAGAAGAAGACAAACACGGCGGCGTCGGGAGCTTGTCGTAGTCGGTGCTCCAGGGCGTCCGCGGTCGAACTAAAAGTGCTGGGAGGTGCGTCTGGGAGTGGGGAAGTTGCTAGGTTGCACAGGGAGGCACGGGGCGGTGAAGCTTGGCTGGAATTTGACGAGGAAGGTCGTCGGAGCAGTGATGGTGCAGGGCGAAATATTCGCAGCCTGGGGGCAGAGAGAGGGAGAAGCTTGAGGGAAAAGGAGGAGGAGGCGCTGGCGTTTAAAGGTGCTTGATCACTGTGAGTTAAGGTGGCCGCATTAAGGCGAATTGATGCCGCGAAATCAAGGCCTGCAACGGCCGGCGAGGGGGAGAAGAGGTCGTGCGGGTGGGGAGGAAGAACAGTGGCAAGTGGGGTCGGTCAGTCAGTGGGAAAGGAGCGAGGAGGAGGTCCACTGGTCAGTCTCGGTGTGGTCAGAAACGGAGTGCGAAATGTTTTCCTTCGGGTGAGGGGGAGCTGGGCTGCTGGGCTTAGTTGGGCTTGGCCAGAGGGTGGGCTGTTCTATTTTTTTTCTGTCTGAATTCTTTTTCCTTTTCTATTTCTATTTTTCTGTTTTGAATTTCAAAACAATCAAACAAGGTTCAAATTAATTCAAACAACACTCAAACTTTGTAATATTGAAATTAGTTCTGTTCAGTAACATGAACCAAAATCTAAAATAAAAATAATATTTTAAATCTTTTTAGATTCTATTTATTAATTAAGTAAAATGGTCCATGGTTTATTAATAAAATAGGGTTTGGTTTATTTGGTAAAACCTCATTTAAAATTCAAATATTTTCAAAACCAAATCAGTAGATTTTATTTGGGAAATATAGAATACTTGGAAACTTGTTTTAAAACAAAATAACATTTATTTTAGAGTCCATTATTAATTAAATATAATAGACTTTCATTATTAAATCAAATAGGATTTGTTTTATTGAGATATTTATTTTGAAACCTAAAATAAAGCCAAAACACTTTAGTAGGTTTTATTTGTGAATATCAAATATTTGGAAAACTTATTTTAAATATTTTAATAAGTTTTGATGTTTCAATTAAATTGCTAAAACCTTTTATTTAAATAAAGTTGGATATTAAATCCTTATTAATTTATTTAAATAAATCTTTGCTAATTTTATTTAAAATAAAATGTTTTAATTCCCAAAGCTTGGCCAAGGTTTAATTTGGCTTTATAAAATATTCTTTATTTATAAACTTCTATTTCATTTGAAAACAAATCTTTTCATTTAATTATTTCAAAATAGTATTTCCAAATGTTTTTATTTTTCCTTTTATTAAATGTTTATCTTTTTAAATCCCTTTAGGTTTTATTTAATTCAAATGGGTTTGAAGTTCCAATTGAATTCAAAAGTTTCTTCTGGCCTTGAAAATCAACAAAGTTTTATTTTATTCATTTATTTTCACATTACAAGATTTGGAAAATCTTGGGATGTGACACCCTCAATGCCAATGCCCCAGCTCAGCAGCAGCGTCGTGTTCAGCCAGGAAGAAGATTTGCCCCAGGGAATTCACTCAACCGCAATGGCCGTCTTTTTCTCATGCATGTTGAAGAAGCTCAGGAAGCGCCAGACATCGTGCTGGGTATGTTTTCTGTTAATTCAGTACTTGCAAGAGTGTTGTTTGACTCTGGTGCATCGCATTCATTTGTCACCGAAGAATTTGCATGCACTAGTAAGACTCAACCAACCAAACTGAAGCATGTAATGATTGTTCAAATTCCCGGATCAACCACTAAGGCTAGAAAAATTTGCAAAGCCATCCCTATCCGAATCCATGGCATAGATTTTTATGCAAATCTGATAGTACTCAGAACTAAAGGTTTGGAAGTAGTACTAGAAATGGATTGGATGTCCAAACATAAAGGATTGATTGACTGTGCCAAGAGAGCCATAACCATGACCAGTACCGCCGGAATATCAGTCAAGCATATATCTAAAACCTTACCTCGCCAATTCAAATGCAACAAGAGTATAGCCCAACCTACCATTGACCAAGTCCGGATAGTCTGTGAATACCCCGATGTATTTCCAGATGTTTTGCCCGGTATGCCCCCAGATCGGGATATCGAGTTTATCATCGAACTAATTCCCGGAACAGGACCCATAGCCCAGAGACCATATAGTATGAACCCGTCAAAGCTAGCAGAATTGAAGAAGCAACTGGATTCCATGTTGGAAATTGGATTAATTCAACCAAGTGCATCACCTTGGAGATCACCTGTCTTGTTTGTGGACAAGAAGGATGGAGGTAACCGTTTGTGTACGGATTATCGGAAGTTGAATGATGTCACCATCAAGAACAAATACCCCTTGCCCAAGATAGAAGATTTGTTTGATCAGTTGACCGGTGCCAAAGTGTTTTCTAAGATTGATCTTACAACTGGCTATCATCAACTCAAAATTCGTGCAGAGGATATTCCAAAGACTGCGTTTACCACCAGATACGGATTGTACGAGTATACAGTCATGTCTTTTGGATTAACCAATGCCCCCTCTTATTTCCATAATCTCATGAATAAGATTTTTATGGACTTCCTGGATAAGTTTGTCGTTGTTTTCATTGATGACATTCTGATTTATTCCAAATCAGAAGAAGAACATGAGCTACACCTAAGGACCATTCTTGGAACCCTTAGAGAGCATCAGTTGGATGCAAAGTTTAGCAAGTGTGAATTCTGGTTACAGGAGGTAGGATTCCTCGGTCACATTGTATCAGCCGGAGGAATTTCCGTTGACCCGTCCAAAGTGAAAGATGTAGAAGATTGGCAAGCCCCAACCACTCAAACCCAAGTTCGTGCATTTCTCGGATTGGCGAGATATTACCGCAAATTCGTAGAAGGATTCTCTAGTATCGCCAGACCCATGATCCAATTGCTGAAGAAGGACAAGAAGTTTGAATGGACCGACAAATGTGAAGCGAGTTTTCAAGAACTCAAGAGGAGATTGATTTCATCCCCAATCTTGATCATGCCGGATATCACGAAGCCCTTCGATGTGTATTGTGACGCATCCAAGATCGGTCTCGGATGTGTGCTAATGCAAGAAGGCAAAGTTATATCTTATCTATCCCGACAACTGAAGCAACATGAGCAAAACTACCCAACCCATGACCTCGAACTCGAAGCCGTAGTTCTAGCCCTGAAAACATGGAGACATTACCTGATGGGAAACCGTTGTGAGATTTATTCGGATCACAAGAGCCTAAAGTATATATTCACTCACAAGGAGCTGAATATGAGGCAGAGAAGATGGATTGAGCTAATCAAGGATTACGACCTGGACATTCACTATCACCCTGGTAAAGCCAACGTGGTAGCAGATGCCCTTAGTAGATTGTCGTGCCGCTTGAACTCCATGATTTTTAAGGAGCAACCAAGTTTACACAAAGAGATGGAAGATTTTCGAATGGAATTAGTAAGTGAAGGATTTTTGGCTAGTATAGAACTTCAGCCCACTTTGATCAGTCAGATTAAAGAGGCGCAGAAGGAAAATGCTAGTATTAACGGAATCAAGCGTCGTATCGGTATAGGCAAAGTACCTGGATTCACCGAGGACGAAGGAGTTTTGTGGTACAAAGGACGCCTTTGTGTACCAGCAGATTCTGAGTTGAAAGAAGTTTTCTTAAAGGAGGCTCATGATACTCTTTATTCTATCCATCCCGGAGGAACTAAGATGTATCAAGATTTGAAAGAGCAATTTTGGTGGCATAAGATGAAGAGAGAAATCGGAAGCTATATCGCCAAGTGTGATATTTGTCAGCGAGTCAATGCAGGACATCAAAGACCCGCTGGATTGTTGCAACCCTTGCAGATTCCGGAATGAAAATGGGATTCTGTAGGAATGGACTTTATCACTAGACTGCCTACTTCTAGTAGGGGAAATGACTCTATCTGGGTCATAGTGGACAGATTGTCCAAAGTCGCCCATTTCTTGCCCATCAAGACCACATATCAGAGTTCGAAACTAGCAAAGTTGTACATCGCTAGAATCGTTAGTTTGCATGGAGTCCCCAAGAACATCGTATCGGATCGAGGAACTCAGTTTACCTCGAGATTCTGGAAGAAAGTCCAAGAAGGTTTAGGAACCCGCTTAGATTTCAGTACCGCGTATCACCCTCGGACCGATGGACAAACAGAGCGAGTAAATCAAATACTCGAAGATATGCTTAGAGCATGTGTGTTAGAATATGGATCCAAGTGGGAAGACCGTATGCCGTTTGCAGAATTTTCGTACAACAACAGTTATCAAGCCAGTTTGCAAATGGCCCCATTTGAATTCATGTACGGAAGGAAGTGTTGTACCCCTTTGAACTGGTCGGAAGTAGGAGAGAGTCAGATTTTTGGACCCGACATCCTACGAGAAGCAAAAGAGAAGGTTCACAAGATTCGTGAGCACCTCAAGACATCCCAATCCAGACAAAAGAGTTACGCCGACAAGAGACGTAGAGACCTTGCCTTCAACATAGGAGATTTTGTTTATCTGAAAGTGTCGCCATTGAAGGGAATGCAGCGTTTCCAACTCAAAGGAAAGTTAGCCCCCAGATATATCGGACCTTTAAAAATTCTGAACCGTCGAGGAGAAGTATCATATCAATTGGAACTACCCGAAGAGATGTCAGCCGTGCACAATGTGTTCCTTATCGCATTACTTCGCAAGTGTCTCGAAGTCCCCGAGAAGACCGAAGTGTTCAAAAATATCGACCACCGGACCATAGAGATCAACGATGACCTGACCTATCCCGAAGTACCCATCCGTATTTTGGAAGAAGCTTTTCGAACTACCCGAACCCGGAGCATCAAGTTTCTCAAGATTCAGTGGAGCAACCACACAGAAGAGGAAGCTACCTGGGAGCGCGAAGATCACATCAGGACGGAGTTTCCCGATCTCTTCAAATCCTAGGTAATATTTTCGTCCTTTTTCAAATCTCGGGACGAGATTTTGTTTAAGGGGAGAAGGTTTGTAACATCCCAAAAATACTAAACTTGGATCATCAAACTCTAATCATCAAAATTAGGGTTAACAAAAACTTTTCTAAATAAAATTTTGAAAGCATGCATATGTGTATGCATTTCATTTTGAATTCTTTTGAACCAACTTGTTTGTGTGTTCCATTGCTTGTAAATGGATACTTAGGTGAAATAAACATCATCTAAACATTTCCCAAACCTTTCCTAAAGACAAGTAAATCAAAACAAATAAAATAAGGGAATGGTCATTTTGACAAATTTAACTCCCATGCCTACTTTAGCTGTCTCAAACTTTTAGAACCTAATAGAAACTTTTCTGGATCTTTGCACCCCTTGAATGTACTCATAACAAGGTATCAATGCCCACTTTGTGATCATCCAGAAACTTTCAAATGCATAGTTTAAATGACAATTCAAAATTGACTCTTTATCATATGGGAAGATCCCACTTTTTCAAAAACCACTCAACCAAGCTCAACTTTCAAAACCCAAGCATCTGCATACTCACCAGCACCAATCTAGCACACTCACCAAAAATCTTTTCAAAATTCAAAACTTGAATTCTTGTGGCCATTTCATCAAACACTTGGTAGATTCAAATCAAACTGGCCTAACTTCACTGTTTTGAGCAGTAACTTGGCTAAGCAATGTTCACCATTGATCACCCTTGTCTCCCCCAGTGCCAACCAGTGCTTGTACCAACCCTAGCCCCTACCCTTTGCTCCATGCCATGCCAACCCAAGCACCCCCTTGCCAGCCGACAATGGCTAGCTAGCCAGAGCAAGCACCAAGCCAAAACAATATGTCTGGGAGGCAGCCCACCGTCCACCGCCACTCCATGTCCAGCGCTCGAACCCTGCCAGCCACTGGACCACACGCACGGACCGCGCCCAGACCGCCATCGACCATGCCGAGCATGCGCCAGAGCGCCACCCTCGACCAAAGCCCACAGACCGCGCGCCGCCCTCACCGCGTGCATACACGATCACCACCGACCCAGGAGACCGCCAGACATCCCCGTTCGCCGCCCCGTGACGCACAGCCACCGCTCGCCGTCGAAGACGCCGCCTCTGCCGCGCAGAGCGTCGCGTGTTCCAGACCAAACCGCACCGCCCCTACAAGCGCATTAAAGCCGTAGAGCATCGCCAGGAGACCACCAAGCGATCGCCACCGCCGGCCATGCCTCTAGCAGCCCGTAGCCATGTCTCCACCGTCGCCCTCCCATGCCGTTCGGTCTCACAGTCGAGACTATAAATAGAGGACTCACCCGCTCGAATTCTTCACACCATTCCACTCCTCTCTCACCCAGAACCACCCCACCTCAGTACCGAAGCAAGGCGAGCAGCGCATCATCGGAATTTCACCGGAGCCCGCCGCCTCTGGAGAAGAAGGGGGCCATTGATTTCATCCACCCCAGGAGCTGCCGCGACCACCCCTGAGTTCGCCGTCGTTGACTTCGTCGTTCGCCCGCCTCGCCAACCCTCGCCTGCACCCCGGTGAGCCCCCAGCAACCCCCACTGGCCGCGCTAGGTTTCTGTCTCGCCGGCGTTGCTCAACGTCGACGATGACTCTCAGCCGTTGGATTAGAACCAGATCGAACGTCCCACGTTTCCCCGTACCGCTTTGCACCCCCTGTCTCACTGACGTGTGGGGACAGCCACTTAAGCAGCCCGCGGAAGCGCTACGCTTAGCAGGCCGGCCCGTTAACTTTTCCCGCGCAGCCCAGTTATTTGAATTAAACCTTTTCCATTTTATTTCAAACACACTTCTGTACCCAGTTTCAAAAATCAACCCTGATCGATTCATTGCACCAAATTGAATGAAACTAATTTTTTTAGAAAGGTCTGGGAATGCTGAATCCAAGATCGTTGGATTCAAGTCATTTGGATCTATAGATCACCCCTGGTAAAAATAACAAGGCAGGAGCTTTTCTGCATTCAAACATTTCTCAAATTTAAACCGTAATAGCTTTTGAGTTGATTCCAACTCTCAAAAATCACATTTAACCATACCTTTCATAATATATAAAAATATATAGGATTACTTACAGAAATAATGTTCAAGTAATAAAAGAATGCCCCATAGGCATTTCTAGTCACTTTATTTAATTAAAATAAAAGGGTAAAACCTTATTAAATTGTGACACCACTTTAAATCATATTCCCGTGGACTAAAATATGTGGTGATGACATGTGTCAACATGATCCCATGTTTGGTTTGGAGAATATTAAATCTTAAGTAGTTTTTCAATGAGTATAAATTACTTTTCTAAAAATAAAAAGAATTAAACCAAGCCTTAACCTTGTAATGTTATAGATGATGCTAGATCATCTATAGGACCCTTTTGTGTGATGATTGCAAGTATTTAAGTATTGTTTGGTGATTGTGTACCTCGTATTTATTCATAGACGCTAGTACCGACCAAGGATACGAGGAGGAAGGAGGATTCTACGAAGAAGAAGCCGAGGAGAACTTCAACCACTGCTCTGCACAAGGCAAGCTGATACTATACCTATGCAAGCCAATACTTGCAAGCTTATATTGACACTAATGCAAGCCTAATACTACTAGTGAATGTGCAAGTCAGTAACCTTGCAAGCTAACACTTGTAATTTGCAAGCTTATACTGATATTGTGTCAGTAAACCCTTACCTGTTACCCTGCCTACTATATGCCATAAGCATATGTGATCATACCCACTTGATAAACCCATCCTAGTTTTCCTTGCAAGCTTCTTACTTTATTTCTTTATCAAAGCTCTTACTTAGAGTTTACTTAAGAGATTGGTAGATACTAGAAAGATATGTGAAGGTTGCATAAAGAGTATAAAATTTGGCCTAAGTTAGAAACCTTGATATCAGCCTAAGACATAAGGTTGTACTTAGTTGAAACTCCACTAGTCCACCACCCCTCATTAGTACTTACCCCCACTTATAGATGCTAGTGCTAAGCATAAAACTTGATCAACTTTTAGATGGGAATACTTGGTGGAAAACTGGTTATGAAAACCTTGGAATGATGGATCATTCTATTGAAATGTTTTGGACATGTGTTTCCGAACACCTGATGATTTTGGTGATGAAAATGTTGAGGCATGAGCCTTAGCCCTTTATAAAACTGATGGTTGTCTGGATGCGATACCATTTCAATTTTATCGTATAACCACAATACCCGAAGATTGGGTAGGGCTTGACTGGAAACTTATACCTTAGTATTAGTTCCCTCACGGCCAAGGTCTGAGATGAGGCTACCTTGTGAAGATTGTCCACCTGTGCAGTACCCAAGATGACAGTTGGTCATGGTTGGGAGGCCAAACTCACAGGAGAGGTGCTTATACTAGGGCGTGTAATTGAAAGGTTAGGATTGATTATCCGCATATTGAGTATGGTGAATTCAGGATTTGTTCCTGACGGATGTATCGGATTTTGTGGTGAAAGTGTACAATCTCTGCAGAGTGTCAAACTATTCGAATAGCCGCGTCCGCGGTTATGGACAGTTGGAGTGGCCATACTGTTCCCCCGTCAGACTTTTCAAAATGACTTGTGAAATGAGTTGAGACTTTGACTTGACCACAACAGGGTTGTGATATGAAATACAAGTTCCCATTTAGGTGTTATAAAACTTCAACTAGCATTCGTGCTCCTAAACTTAGTAGAGATAAACCTGGCTTTTGCAAAACAACCCTAGAGCCTAGTGTCCTATTATCCAAAAAACCCTTTACCTGTTAGTACTAGTTTGCGAGTACTTAAAGAGTACTCGTGGCTTTGTCCCTGGCTATTCCCATGGCCATACTATGAAGAGGAGTACCTGGAGGATGGACCCCAGGAAGGTTACGACAACTAGGATCATCTCCCATCGTCAGCATTGCCTGTGATCCCGAAGATGGAGCTTCGCCTACGCTACCGTTATTATTACGTATTCCGCTGCTTGATGTTGTATTAAGAACTGGATCATGAGATCCCTATTTGTGTAAGAACTTATGTACCGTTTGTAATGGATAATGTACTATGGTATCCAATTCTGTTATGTCTCGCAAAAATGGTAATCCTGGGATTGCGAGGTATGGCATAACAGGCATCTGGGATTAAAAATCCGGGTGTTGACAATCACTACTACCTACATTAAATAAAACACAAGAGGATACCAATAAAATAAGAAGATCCAAAAAATAGCAAGGAATACATGGGAGCACACAAAACATTTACTTGGCCAAAGATGGGACAATATTAAGCAAGGGCCACAGTGAATATGATCAATGAATTCTACCATAAGTTGGGTGCTCATTGTCCAAGGACAAGGAATATTGGGAATAATTTTCCCAAGGTAGCTTGCATGGATATCCAAGATCATAGTCACAACAAGAAGCATATAACTAAATATAAGAAATTAAGCATGATACTTCGAACAAGATTCTTGGTAGCTTCCAATAGTCACGCAATCACTAGTGATTAGAGTAACTTGAAGCAAGTGGTTTCCATGAGGATATATATCTAAATATGAGGAAACACATACCAAGAAACATTCTCATATACAAGATCCAAAATAAGATCAATAAAGGCATTCAAGCGAATTGGAACTTGTATGAGCAAATGTGTCACATAGGTGCTAGATAATTATCAATATCAATTCTAAGTGACACAACCTCAAATATTCACATTTTCTAGGATTGTAATATGCACTGAGCATATGACTCCCCCATAATGTGATACTACCATAAAAACCAACGCGAGGCAAAATAATACAAATAGAGATAATTAATGGACATTATAAAACTCAAATTCCTCATGAGAATTATACCACATAGAGACTAGACAATAATCCAATATAAATACTAGGTGGTATTTCTCATGTACACACAATTTTAGGATTGTGGAATGCCCAAGCATAACACTCCCCCAAAATGGGATAATCCATTAATTTCTCACAAGAGCCAAATAAGATACCAAATATAACCAAGCAAGGCTCAAACATAAGAAACACACATACATGGTGTGCCACCTAATCATACACAAATATGCTTGATACCTCAAGATAATTAAGTGGATAGCACAACATGTACAAAATGTAAAGAGTGTAGCATATGTTACCGCAAGGAGGAACATTGGAAATATAATATAATCAAGATAATCCAAATGGCTTGGCTTGACAATAATAATTGATGAAGATCCCTCAATTCTTCATAATGTATCCAAGACTCCAATGCCCTCCAAAACACACCTATTGATCAAGTTTTGGCTTGTTGGTCCCCAACCAAGTTGGGTCCTAAGAGGTTAGTCACAATAGGCTTGGCAACCCAAATGGTTCTTTTCTTGACACCACATTGAGCACCAACAAATTTGGCAAACACATTGTCAACCTCATCCTTACGGAGTAAATAAGCATCATTAATCAAGATAGGATGGGATGAGGCGATACCAATAGTGCATGAGGAAGAAATGTGCCCCTTCTCGCGGCATATGTAGCAAGTTCTACTCTTGCCCTCTTTCTTTTTGGATGAAGAAACAACTTGAGGAAGAGCTTGAGTCTTCTTGGGAGGAGGCCCATCTCTAACAAGATGTAGATCTTGAGGCCGCTTCCCTTGTTGCTTCTTGCCAAGGGACTTCTTCTTTAATGGGCAATGTTTGACATGGTTCCCTTCTTCCTTGTACTTGAAGCAAACAATGTTGGCCGGATTCTTGACTTGATCTTGGCCATTCTTCTTGTTGTCCTTGTGCTTCAACTTGATAGTGGACTTGTTCTTGACATTGGAGTTGAATCCAAGTCCACTCTTGTCATTGGGGGATTTTTGCACACTCAAGATTTTGTTGAGTGCGGCCTTCCCGTGATGACCCTTTTTCAAGTCATTCTTCAAAGAAGTGACTTGAGCCTTGAGCTCTTTGATTTCCTATACATGGTTAGTTTCAACAAAAGTACTAGAGTAAGTAGATGCTACATTGTTAGAGCAACAAGGCATGGAATGTAATTCATCACGAGATATAGCATGGTTGTGAGAGGATGAATTACAAGGACTAGCACATGGCAATATAACATTTGAAGTAGATATAGTGCTAATGTCCACATGAGGCCCACTAGATGTTACCTTTGACATGATGGCCTCATGAGCTACCCTTAGCCTACCATGGGAGACTAGAAGATCCTCATGCGAGCTCGAGAGCTTAACATGACTTTCTTCTAATTTCCCATAGTTGCTAGTTAGCAACGCAAGTTGAGCCTTTAGCTCAACATTCTCCTTCAAAGTAGATGCTTCACAAGAAATAGAGTTAGTAGCACAAGCATCGTCACTATTTGCAAGAGGTGAGGGCAACTTGGCAAGCTCTTTTGAATATGAGGCTTTAAGTTGCTCATGTGACTCGGTGAGTTTGATGAGCTCACCCTTTATGACCCTAGAGCCATTTTTGAGGTGCTCAAAATCCTCAAGGAGTTTAGCATAAGCAACTTGAGTCTCATCATTTTTACTTTTGAGATCACTTGCCACCTCAAGATCTCTATCATGAGATTCCTTTACTCTAGATAGCTCTAAAGCAAAGGTATCCTCAAGAGATTCCTTAGTGGTTTGTTCCTCTTCGAGAGCTTTATTTAGGTTTGCAATTATATTAGCATACTCACGCTCAATACTACACATTTTATCAACGTTGTTATCATGCACCTTAATTTGTTTTTCTAACTTATCAATATGTTCTTTGCTCTTAATAGCAAAGTCCAAGACTTCAACAAAGTTAGAGCAAGCAATATACTTTTTAACAAGGGCACGATAAAGAATCTCACCCTTTTCACATAAATCATCAATATCAAGCTCTTCTTCCACATTATCCATATCCTCCTCATCACATGAGGTAATGGGTTCCAAAGTAGGAGTTACCTTAGAATCCCTAGCCATAAGGCATAGGTGGGTACCGGAAGAAGGTGAAGATGATATTGCATATGTGGCTTCATTCAAAACCATGTCTTGGACCATAGAATCTTCGGTTTCCTCTATATGGTTAGCAACACAAACACTAGAGGAAATGGAAGCATTTTTATCATGGCAACAAGACAACACAAGCATATCATCATGAGATTTATTCAAGTCATTTCTAGATGATATGCAAGGACTATTAACACAATCATGTAAGGAGGTTATAGTGCTAGAAGTGTTAAAGTCCAAAGATAGATCATTGCAACTAGATAGAGATGAGGGATTACAAATAGTAAGCACACTATCCAAATTGCAATTTCTATCACCACTCACCATATCATTACCTTGTGAAAAGTCACATGTTGGTGAAGTGGTAGAGGATGAGAACTCATCTCGACCGGAAGTGGAGGCAACACAATCAACCTCAATAATGTTGGACACAACATATTTATCTTGAAGTTTTGTCCATAACTCATGAGCGCTCCAAAAAGGAATGATTGAAGAGGTAACTACATAGCTCAAAGCATTAACAAGCACATTAGAAGCTTGGGCATCGAGATATAAGTTTTTCTCATCCTCACAAGATAGATTTTTGAAATCCATAGGAGGAGAAAAACCTATATCTACAATATGCTCCAAATTTGGGTCCATGTCCCGAAAATGAATGAGCATGAGATTTTTACATATATCATAATTTGTGCCATCGAATATGAACATGTCATTGTGCACTAATCCTATAGCCGACATCTTTACTCTCAAGGCGGTGAAGCCTAAAATGAGAGACCGGGCTCTGATACCAATTGAAAGGATACGGATGTCGCCTAGAGGGGGGTGAATAGGCGATTAAAACTTTTCCTAGAGTGGCTCAACAAAGGCGGAATAAAACTAGTGTTTACTTTGTTAAGCACAACCTAGAACAACTAAGGTTTACCTATGTGCACCAACAACTTATGCTAAGCAATACAAGCAACAAAGTGATAGCAAGATATATATTACTTCAAGCACGAAGGCTATCACAATGTAAAGTGCATAAGTAAAGAGTTCGGGTATAGAGATAACCGAGGCACGCGGGGACACCGATATTTTACCGAGTTCCTCCCAACATGGAGTACGTCTCGTTTGGAGAGGGGGTGGTATCAAACCACCAACGCCACAAAAGGCCTCCCTTATTCTCCGGTGAATCTCACCCCAATGGGATCGATCCACGCTTCCACTATCGGTGCACTTGTCGGTGGCAACCGGAACCTCTCACAAGGTTGGGGCACAACTACACAACTTAATTGGAGGCTCCCAACAAACGCCACAAAAGGCCTCAACAAATGCCACCAAGGCCACAATGCCACCAAGGCCACAAAACCGTCTAGGGTTCCAAGAACCCAAGAGGGACAAGCTCCAATGAGAAATTCAAACCAAATCCTCCGAGGAGAACTCAAACCGATGCACCAAATGCAAATGGAAAGAACACCACAAAGATGCTCAAATCCCTCACTCCCAAGTTCCAACAAAGCTACTAAAGCTATTGGGGGAACAAGAGAGGAGGAATCAAAGAGAGACACAAAATCCCCAAAATCTAGATCCCCAAAGATACACTCACAAAGAGATGTTTTGGTTTGGTTAAAACGTGGATCTAGATCTCCTCCAACTACCCCTCGAAAATATGCAAGAATCAGTGGAGGGGTGAGTAGAAATCAACCTCAAAGATTAAGGCAAATGGGGGCAACGCTTAGACAAAAGGAGGAGGGAGAAGTAACCCTAAAAGGCAAAGGGGCAAGGCTATTTAAAGAGACGGGATGATTCTGCCCGTTGGGGCAATTTTTCTGGACGGAACGGTAGTACCGGATTTGTCCGGTACTACCGGACCCAAACAACACAACGCCAGGAAAATAGGCAAAGCACAATGAGCAGAGTGGGGCCAGCAAACAGTGTAGCAGACAAGCGGGCCCAGCGGTGGCAGAGCGTGCGAGCGCGCAAGTCAACTCGTGAGGGCGATGTGGACAGCGGCAGCTGCGCGCGAGATAGCAGCGGCCAAGGCACTGCGCGCGCGGGAATTGGCGAGTGGGGCCAGGCATGGGCGGGTGCAGCGCAGCAGCAAAGCAGAGCAGCAGCAACGGTGAGGGCGAGTTGCATGCGGCAGCAGCGCAGCAGCAGCTGCAGACGCAGCGGGGCATGCAAGCAGCAGCGAGGCCAGAGCGGGCCCAGGCGTGCGCGTGCATGCGAGCGGGGACCAGCAGGCGGCAGGCGCAGCGCGCGCGTGCGGCGCGGCGGGTGCACAGCGCAGGAGCGGCAGCGGCTGGGCCCAGCGGGGAACGCGCGCGGGCACGCGAAGCGAGGCGGCGGCGTGCGGGTTCAACGCGGGGTGCAGATCGAGAGCAAGACGAGCGGCACGAGTGGGAGATCTGTGCTGAAACGGTCCTGGGAAAATATCCGGGTCGGCCGATACTACCGGCCCACCCGGGCGGTACTATCGGGCCGGCCGGTAGTACCGGATTTAGGTAGCTAGCGAGGCAGAAAGAAAACGGGCCGTTTTTAGGCCCGGGCGGTAGTACCGGCCCGTCTGGGCGGTACTACCGCTCAACCCAGAAAACAGATTGGCAGACAAATATTCAAACGGCAATAACCTTTGATTGGAAGCTCCGATTGACCCGATTCAAATTGCGTTGGATAGAGGACGACAAGGGCTTCCCAATAAAAAGTGGAAATATTGATTATCACCAAGTGAGAAAGTATCAAGTAGAATAATATGAGATACCTCACTTGGTGAGAAACCGAAAAGCCGCATAAATCAAAATCGCAACAAGATACATATGGGAGATCCGATTTTGATGAACAAGAGCTTGTTATGGAGATTACCACAAGATCTATATCCTCACATGGATAAGACCAAATAACAACCAAAAACGATGATGGAAGTATGCAAAGGTTTGAGCTCTCTCCAAACGATGTGACCGAATTACTCATACGAGATCCCCTCTTGATAGTACGGTTATCTATCCTAAACCCGGTCTCCTACACACAATAAGAGACCGGTAAAAGGGAAAACCTATCAAGATTATACCTTTGTCTTGAGCATTCTACTTGAGCTTGATGTAGACGATCTTGCCCTTCTCAAGATGGAACGCCTTTCTTAATTCCTCATCATCGACCTCGCATATTGAGCTTGCACAACATATCTCCAAGAGATGCCAATGGACAAATCCTACAAGTATAAATTAATACACACATTAGTCCATAAAGATTGTCATTAATTACCAAAACCACACATGGGGCCCAACATGTTCTTTTAGCAGGTTTTGGGCAAGCATCACAGTTCTAGCGCTAACGTCTTCTATACTAAGCCTGATGACTTAAATCATCTATTGTATATTTTTTCCCTTAAATACTACTACACAATATATAGAAGATGGTGTCCTCGAAAGGGTTGGGTATACTTAAAGTATTGGTAGACCTCTCAGTGTTGGGAGGGTACCGTTATATGGTACTTTCTTTTTTTTCGAAACGGAGGCAAAAGATTTGCCTCGATCTATTAATTAAGAAGAACAGAATTGCGCAGTTAATCAACGGAAAAATGGGAGAAAACCATTACAACCAACACCAACCCACAACAGAGCAACATCTCGATAACACAACCTCAAGAACCAACAACCACACACAACCTACTACAACCGCAAACCAACGACACGTGGAGCACAACTCTGAAAAAGGCTCACCTACCGGACGACCCAAAATAAACTCGAACTATTAATCATCAGTTGAAGCTTTGCTCGCTACACCCATCTTCCTTCTTCTACCTCGTAGAGAAACCTTTCTGAGTGACTTCTCCACCTTTCTGATTAAGTCCTCCGAAGCATTTCCAGCTAAGACACGGTCTATCTCCTTTCCATAACCTAGGCTCGCCGCCTCCAAACTGGCAAGCAGCCCACAAAGCTCTCTAGCAAAAAGAGCCTCTGAGCTATGCGCCAACACCATACTGCCCACAGAGGTGGGCAACGACGGTGGCGAGGGCGTCGAGGACACCGCCAAGGCCTCAACGAAGGCCATCTCAAAAGGCTGCGGTGATGGGCCACAAGGAGAGAGACAAACGTAGGGTTGCTCTTCCTCAACCACACACGACTTCTGCTCAGACAAGTCAAACGCAACCGAATCCTGTGATTTGGCAAGCCCCATACCATTTGAAGGGCATGCCTCCGCCGGCTCCAAAGAAACACCACCACGCGCCAACAACAGCTTGAGAGATGCCACCTCCTCACGAAGGGAGCGAGTCACCTCCTTGATACGGACATCGACAGTTGAAAGAGCTCCATGCGCATCAAGGCGACCTGGCACTGAAAGAGAGAGTCTAAAGCGGCGTTGACCTTGAACTGCCCGCAACACCTAGGAGAGGGTCTCTGCGGCACCACTGCAATTGCCGACGAGTGGCCCACGACCTCGGCCCAATTTCGAGGCGGCGAGGGACGACGAGGCTGAGCAGATGGAGAGCGGCCCCGCTGATAGGGAGCACGAGCGGCCGAAGAACGAGAAGGGGTGACCACCTCTTCTCCAAGAGCGGCAGGAAAACGAGCACAACAGAAACGCTCCCGATGACCGGGACGACAACAACGGATACATCTGAAGGGCTCACGACACGCGCGGACCTGGTGGTCACGCTCGAGGCACCGGAAGCATCTCCCACGAGCCCAACGCTTGAAGGCGAGACTACGCTCGAGACCTTCCTTTTGAAGCAAAGACGAAGGCTCGCGGCCGGGGCGGCCGCCCCGACCCACCTGCACCCAGCCCTCGGCATCATCATCAACGGAAGCGTTTCCCTCGACTTCTTCATCAACAGTATCAGTGCAGAATTTGGTAGCCGACGGCGTTTGAGGGGCTAACTCTTCATCATCACTGTCCTCCTCATCCTTAGCTGAAGCCCACAAAGAGTAATGGAACTGAACATAATATCAATCGCATACCTGATTAGTTGATTCGTGTTCTTCTTGAAAGTTTTTGAAACATGTCACGTTCTTTTTGAAATTTTTTGAAACATGTCACGTTCTTTTTGAAAGTTTTTGAAACAAAGACACAGGCTATGTTGTTCACAGACATGGAAAGATTTAAATTATAGTATTTGTATAATATTTTTGGCTATAAGTTAGTTGATTCGTGTGTTATATGTGCAAGCGGATATAAATTAATTGATTCGTGCGTTGCACGTGCACGTGCAAGCTTACTAGTCACGGTGAATCTGTATGTATATCATCAATATTTACCTCTAACTCTAACATTCAGTAAAGCCTGGTATCTCAGCTAACAAGGATATTAGATCATTCATCGATTTATAGCTCTCTTCCCCGCTCGTCCTATGTTGTTGCAGAAGCAGAACGCACCTTTAATTTCTGCTAGTCATGCTAATTTTTTCTTTTATATACCACTTCTTTCAGTTCCTATTAATGGATTCAACTTTATCTAGATTCGTACATTTTTTGCTTTAGCTAATGGAGCTTGTGGTATTGGGGTAGCACCAGGCATCATCTGGAAAACTCACATCTACTTCTTAGCTTCTCTACGTCTACTTAGCTTATCTACCACGTATGCAAGGCCAAGGCGAGAAGGAAACATCCCTCTTAAAAAATCCCCCGCATAATGTTAGAGGTGATGTATGTTGGAAATATAAGCAATAATCCATATGATTTAATCCGAATAATAAACTGATAAAACATGATCATACAAACGGTACTAAAACCAATTATGCAGATCAACAAAGTAGATGAACAGATTACATCTATAGGAGATAAATCTATCACATCTACACCAAACGCTAGAATAAAGAACTCTAGCATAATCTGAAAAAGACAGTTGACTATTACGTACAGTGTAGGCTGAATAGCAGCCGCAGCGGTTGCAGCAGCGTCGCCCATGTTGAGGTTGTCGAAGAGGTCGCTGACGTCCGGGAAGAAGTCGTCGTTCGGGAACTCGCCGTCGGACGACGTCGTGGTTGCCAGTAGTCGCGCTTGAGCGCTCCCCAAAAACCTGATCGCCCCTCACCCGTACAGGTTCACGAGAGGCGGGGTTCCGGAGACCTACTGTCCCGATCTGCGGTGCACGCCGCAAGCCGGGATGGAGAAGACGAAAGCGGCGGCGCAAGGTTCTGGAGGTAGGCGCGTGTGTGGATTGATTTCGTACCGATTAGGTTTAGCCCGGACGCTTTATATAGTGCAGGTTAGGAGGATCGTGGGCTCAGCCCACGTCTGAGTCGGTAACAGCCAAGTCCATAAAAACTGGAAACGTTAATGACTCATAATCAGTTTTCCCAACAAGCAAAATAAAGCTCGGCTCGGCGAGATTCCCGCAACCCGCGGCGCGCGTCGTGACGAGGCGAGGCGTGGCGAGGCGGGCGGCGTCGGAGGAGGAGTGCGCGAGGGCTACTCTTCTTGTCACACCTTAGTGAGTGGTGCAACACTCTACTATATAAGGTGGTCCAACTCCCCTTCAACTAGCAATGTGGGACTAAACTTTAGCACCACTAGCACAGCCATATGCTGCCATATACAAGTGGGCCAAAGAGAATTTCAGAATTTGTCTAATGGGCCAATAGCCCAATATACACCAAATTCCAACAATCCCCCACAAAGTCTCATTGGCACATCACAACACTTTTCTTCCAGAACATTGTTTTATATACCGGTGTGTAGTGGAGACTGTTAAGTTGAACTTCCACGTTAAACTTCATGCTACACTAGCTTGCAACTTGAATAGTGGACTATGCCTTGAACTACAAGTTTTCTACGCGCTAGTTTCACACAAAATCTAGACCGGTACAGGGCTACCGTCGGCTTCCCCGCGGTTTGGAGCTTATGCGTCATACTCCAGGGCCTTTCATGAGTTTATTAGAGAGCACCCAACTCTCACGGACTGCGACGTTTGACAGTCAGACTCATATAGGTGTGTTCCTCAAGAGATGTTCTGCAGGACAACATCTCCGCTTATAAAAGGCCACTTGGAACACATTAAGATAAATATCAACCTGCCATGCAGAATAAGAGAGTATTGCATCTTTATGGAGATGTAAATATAATATAGGGATACTCTCCTCTCAGCTGACCAACAGCTTGTCTCCTAGCTCTAATTCACGGGATCTCCGATCACATAGAGTGGGTTGCCACTGGGATCAACTCATAGCGTGGGTCTCAAACCCATCTCCCTCGATGCATTATCTATCACATTACGTGATAATCCCTTTGTGAAAGGATCTGCCAGGTTTTTAGATGTTTGGATATAATCCAACGCAATAACTCCGGAGTTTCTCAATTTCCTGACAGATTTCAATCTCCTCTTCACATGCCTTGATGACTTCATATTATCCTTAGAACTGTTTACTTTGACGATCACAGTTTGATTATCACAGTTCATTGGGATGGCGGGTATTGGTTTTTCAACCACAGGTAAGTCCATCAAGAGCTCACGAAGCCACTCTGCTTCAACAGTGGCTGTGTCTAATGCTGTGAGTTCTGCTTCCATTGTTGACCTCGTTAAGATGGTCTGCTTGCAAGACTTCCAGGAAACAGCGCCACCACCAAGTCTAAACAAATAACCACTTGTGGCCTTAATCTCATCAGCATCAGATATCCAGTTTGAATCACTATAACCCTCAAGTACCCGAGGATACCCAGTATAGTGAATACCATAACTCGCAGTGCCTTTCAAATAGCGCAAAACTCTTTCAAGAGCATGCCAATGATCATCTCCAGGATTTGACACAAATCGACTCAGTTTGCTTACAGCAAAGGAGATGTCAGGTCTAGTAGCGCTGGCTAAATACATGAGCGAGCCAATAATTTGAGAATATCTCAATTGATCTTTAGCAGTCCTTCGATTCTTTCGAAGTAGCACGCTCGGATCATAAGGCGTTGGAGAAGAATTACAGTCGCTATACCCAAAGCGACTCAATATCTTTTCCACATAGTGAGACTGAAGCAATGTAATCCCACCATTGTCATCCTTTAGTAGCTTGATGTTTAAGATTACATCAACCACTCCCAAGTCCTTCATCTCAAAGCAACGAGATAGGAACTCTTTGACCTCCTCAATAACAGCGAGATTGGTCCCGAATATCAATATGTCATCAACATAGAGACACATAATTACTCCCTCGCCCCCACCATGGCGATAGTACACACATTTGTCAGCTTCGTTTACAACAAAGCCTTCAGCAGTTAAAGTTCTTTCAAACTTCTCGTGCCACTGCTTAGGAGCTTGCTTAAGACCATATAAAGACTTTACTAACTTACACACCTTTTCTTCTTGACCATCTACCACAAATCCGTCAGGCTGCTCCATATAAATTTCCTCATCTAGCTCTCCATTTAGAAAAGCTATCTTAACGTCCATTTGATGAACGAGAAGACCATGTGAGGCAGCCAAGGAAAGTAGTACTCGAATAGTGGTCAATCTGGCTACAGGTGAGTAGGTATCGAAGAAGTCTTCACCTTCCTTTTGGGTATAACCCTTAGCCACAAGACGTGCCTTGTACTTTTCAATAGTACCATCAGGTCTAAGCTTTTTCTTGAACACCCATTTACATCCTACAGGTTTACACCCATAAGGACGATCAGTGATTTCCCAAGTACCATTAGCTAAGATGGAGTCCATCTCGCTTCGGACAGCTTCCTTCCAGTAGTCAGCATCTTGAGATGCATAGGCTTCTGAAATAGAAGTGGGAGTATCATCCACAAGGTACACAATGAAATCATCACCAAATGACTTTGCAGTCCTTTGTCTCTTGCTCCTTTTGGGAGCTTCATTGTCATCCTCCACAGGATCATCAGAGTGTTCTATCGGCATAGTGGGTTCAGGAATTATAGAAAATTCCTGACTAGATGAACTAGTCATCTCCTGATTTGATGAGCTAGACATACCTTTCATAGGAAAGATGTCCTCAAAGAAAGTCACATCACTCGACTCCATAATTGTACCAACATGCATGTCGGATACCTCAGATTTTACTATCAAAAATCTATAGCCAATGCTATGAAAAGCATATCCCAGAAAAACGCAATCAACGGTTTTTGGTCCAAGCTTTCGCTTCTTGGGTATTGGAATATTGACTTTCGCCAAACAACCCCAAGTTCGTAAGTAAGAGAGTTTAAGCCTTTTCTTTTCCCATTCCTCAAATGGAGTCATGGTTTTATCCTTTACAGGAACACGGTTTAGGACATGACACGCAGTCATTAGCGCCTCCCCCCACCATTCCTTGGAAAGACCCGATGTATCTAACATGGCGTTAACCAAATCAGTTAGAGTGCGGTTCTTCCTTTCGGCCATCCCATTTGACTGAGGTGAGTAGGGAGGCGTCCTCTCATGTATAATACCATGTTCCGTACAGAATAAATCAAATTCATTTGAAAAGTACTCTCCACCACGATCCGACCTTAGCCGCTTGATTTTAAGATCAAGTTGGTTTTCTACCTCAGCTTTATAGATTTTGAAGTAGTTCAAAGCTTCATCTTTAGATTTCAGGAGATAAACATAGCAGTATCTAGTGGAGTCATCAATCAACGTCATAAAGTATCTTTTTTCCACCTTTTGTCAACACACCATTCATCTCACAAAGATCTGAATGTATAAGTTCTAGCGGTGCTAAGTTTCTCGGTTCCGCAGCCGTATGAGACTTGCGGGGTTGCTTTGCTTGCACACAAACTTGGCACTTAGAACCTTTGACAGTGGTAAATTTCGGAATTAAACTCATATTGGCTAGCCGCGTCATGCAACCAAAGTTAATATGACAGAGTCGTGAATGCCAAACATTGGACTCATTATCATTGCAAACATGATTAATAAATTTAGTACATGAGTCTGACAGAGACAAGCGGAACAGACCTCCGCACTCATAACCTTTTCCAACAAATTGTACATACTTAGAAATTACAACTTTATTGGACTCAAAAACCAACTTAAAGCCATCTCGACATAAAAGCGATCCGCTGACGAGATTCTTATTGATGGAGGGAACATGCTGCACGTTCTTCAGTTGTACGGTCTTCCCCGAAGTAAACTTCAGATCTACCGTACCAACACCATGAACAGAAGCACGTGAGCCGTTTCCCATCAGCACGGAAGAAGTCCTTGAGACCTAATAAGAGGAGAACATGGAAATATCAGAACATACATGTGTATTAGCACCCGTGTCTATCCACCAATCAGGAGAATGACATACTGAAAGGATAGTAGGTAAAATACCGTACCCAGCATCCTTCATCTCAGTATCGCTAATAACAACATTAGCGGCATTGCCGCTGTTCCCATGTTGACGCTTGTCAAAGCGATTAGGGCAGCTAGGAGCCCAATGATCAGGATCACCATAGATGTGGCAAGAGCCTTTCCTCTTATCATTTTTCTTCTTGAAGTTGGTTGAGTGCATGGCCTTGTTCTTGCCATCGAACTTTCCCTTTCCTTCAGTTTTGTTCTTATTCTTGAACTTGTGGGATTGGAAGTTTTTCCTCTGCACTAAATTGGCAGTAGAACCTCCCTCAAGTCCTCGAGCAGTTTTGTCCTTTGCTCTCGCCTTCTCTTCCACATGAAGAGACCCAATGAGATCCGTAACGGAAAACTCTTGTCTCTTATGTTTCAGAGAAGTAACAAAGTTCCTCCACGAAGGAGGAAGCTTGGCAATAATGCCACCAGCCACAAATTTGTCCGGTAAGGAACACTTGAACTGCTCAAGTTCTTTGGCAAGTGATTGTATCTCATGAGCTTGCTCAACGACGGAGCGCTCATCAACCATCCTGTAGTCATAGAATTGCTCCATGACGTACAGCTCAGTGCCAGCGTCCGAGACCCCAAACTTGGCCTCGAGCGCTTCCCACGCGTCCTTGCCATTATCAAATGACATATAAGGGTCAACAATGTTGTCCCCAAGAACACTGAACAAAGCCGCCATAAACATGGTATCGGCTTTCTTAAAGTTCGCTTCCTGCTCAGCAGAAAGATCTCCTTCAGGCTTGCCAAGAGTGGCGCTATAGCAGTTTAGGTTTTCAAACCAGAGAACTGCTCTCTTGCGCCATCTCTTATAGTGCATGCCATCAAAAGGAGGCGGCCTAGTAGCCGCGGCTACACCAGTGGAATTCAGTTGCCTATAATCAGGTTTTTGGATTGTTGGAAATATAAGCAATAATCCATATGATTTAATCCGAATAATAAACTGATAAAACATGATCATACAAACGGTACTAAAACCAATTATGCAGATCAACAAAGTAGATGAACAGATTACATCTATAGGAGATAAACCTATCACATCTACACCAAACGCTAGAATAAAGAACTCTAGCATAATCTGAAAAAGACAGTTGACTATTACGTACAGTGTAGGCTGAATAGCAGCCGCAGCGGTTGCAGCAGCGTCGCCCATGTTGAGGTTGTCGAAGAGGTCGCTGACGTCCGGGAAGAAGTCGTCGTTCGGGAACTCGCCGTCGGACGACGTCGTGGTTGCCAGTAGTCGCGCTTGAGCGCTCCCCAAAAACCTGATCGCCCCTCACCCGTACAGGTTCACGAGAGGCGGGGTTCCGGAGGCCTACTGTCCCGATCTGCGGTGCACGCCGCAAGCCGGGATGGAGAAGACGAAAGCGGCGGCACAAGGTTCTGGGGGTAGGCGCGTGTGTGGATTGATTTCGTACCGATTAGGTTTAGCCCGGCCAAGTCCATAAAAACTGGAAACGTTAATGACTCATAATCAGTTTTCCCAACAAGCGGCTCGGCGAGATTCCTGCGCCGCGCGTCGTGACGAGGCGAGGCGGGCGGCGTCGGAGGAGGAGTGCGCGAGGGCTACTCTTCTTGTCACACCTTAGTGAGTGGTGCAACACTCTACTATATAAGGTGGTCCAACTCCCCTTCAACTAGCAATGTGGGACTAAACTTTAGCACCACTAGCACAGCCATATGCTGCCATATACAAGTGGGCCAAAGAGAATTTCAGAATTTGTCTAATGGGCCAATAGCCCAATATACACCAAATTCCAACAATATATCCGAGCTGCACCTCCGAGCTGCACCTTCTTCATGGGGAATTTGATTCATAAAGTAAATTACTTACAGTTGTGGTTTGTGCTATGTCTGTGTTGTACATTAAAAATAACGCAGGTATTTACAGTGCCTCCACGGTTGTAAAATTTGTTGAGACTTACCCAGATACAACTTCATGATGTCAAAAGCAGTGTGTGTTGTGGTTACAATTTATCGTTTACGTGGAATTATACTATGGCAAGTATGGAAAATGCATTTTTTATTAGACAAGACGTCGTGCCCATATATACTATTTCTTCTGTCCTAAAACTAATGCCACAAATTTATCAAAATTTAGATAAATCTATATACTAAATAATGTTTAGATATATATTTAAATTTAAATAAAACTGAGACATTTATTTCAGGACGGTTGAAGTACTCCCACTGTTTCACAATGCAAGTTTTTTTTAGAAAGGAACGGAGGGAGTGGTAAACTTGTGAAATTGCAACTGCGCAGCAAGAAGTCGCTATCTTAAAGATATCATGAGTAGAAAAAAGAGGGACTCGCCCGTGCTTGTTTGAGCGGTGCCTAATAATGCCACGCTTTGCGACACCACAAAATTAGCAAGTTTGATCTGGCTACAGAAGGCCAAGTGAAGTGAACATAGTCCCGTTTCCGACGGATGGGCGCACGAGCACGAATAGACATTTGCTGGGAATCTGGACTTTTTAGACTGACTAAAATTGCCGAGCTGACAGAAGCTGCAGACATATCCCCACTGCAATCCGGTCAACTGAGTGAGCTCGGTGTGTGCTTATCAACGAAGATCAGTATAGGAGTAGGAACAATTTCCATTAACCATCACTCCCGAGAGTCCACAGACCCCAGAGTCAGCGAGAGCGCTCGGCACGGCAAGTCGGCCAGCCACCATGGCGACCGCGGCGGCTCGCAGCCTCCTCCTCCTGCTGGTCCTCCTCCCGGCGCGCCAGGCGCTCGCCACGGCGGCCGGCGACGCCCACCCGGGCTACGCGGGGGCGGAGGCCGACACCTGCGGGCCGGGACCGGTGGGCGGCGGGGCGCGCCACGGCCCGGCGCTGGAGGAGTACGGGGGCGGGCGCATCGTGGACATCACGCACGCGTACCGGCCGGTCATGCCGGCGTTCGCGCCCGGCGCGACGGTGGGGCCCCTGGTGCGGCTCAAGGCCTCGATGGAGGACGGGTCGGACTACAACCTGTCGGAGCTCCGGATGGAGTGCCACATGGGCACCCACGTCGACGCGCCGGGCCACATGAACCAGGAACACTTCGCCGCCGGCCTCGACGTCGACACGCTCGACCTCGACGTCCTCAACGGTGCGCGCTTCCCTGGGTTTTTTTTTTCTTGTGTGACTTCATTCGGCCGAAAGATTTCGCCGCTAAGATCAAAATTAGCATTGGTGCCTGTGAGTGATTTTGGCAGTTGACTACTTGTTCTTGTCCCTGGACAGGTCCTGCGTTGCTGATTGATGTTCCAAGGCACACAAATATAACAGGTAGGGCGTGCAGGATGCTTCCCCTCTTTGTTACAGGGAGCTCACTAGCTCAGCTCCTGTATCTGTATGACTCTACTGCATCATAGACGAATCACCCTGCTAATGAACTTGTTCTCATATCATGTCACTAGATTAATTCAACATGAAGATGAGATACGTGTGCACCACTTGTATACTGTTTATATTCAGAATTTCAGATATCGGTTTCTCTATCAAATTACAGTGGTTTGGTCCCAATTCAATATGCACATACAAACATCTGCATTTTGAAATAACAAAAAAAAAGTGCCGGTACTCTTACTAAATATATCCGATTCACATCCATTCTGACTACTATTTTGTATATGATGCCCCCTCTAATTCTATGCAGCTGAAGCAATGAAATCCCTAAATATACCCAAAGGTGTTCGCCGAGTTCTCTTCAGGACATTGAACACAGACAGGTAACATAGGTTCAAGTACAGAATACTTCTTCACCATATCATTAGTCGATCATTTTATAGGCTGTATTCAACATGTTGTAAGCAAATGATATGTAGGGGGCTCATGTGGAAAGCAGCTGGTGATCTGAGTTATGTTGGATTTACAGAGGATGGTGCACAGTGGTTAGTTGACAACACCGACATCAAGTTGATTGGTAAGTAAACAGGAGCTGTATTAGGATTATACCACAAGAAATCGTGAACTACCTAGGTTCAGTTAATTCAGGACCATTTTTCATGGTTGATCGATATATGCATTTACTTACCTTATCTGATGTGAACTGAACATGGCAATGTTGCCAATTCTGCAGGGATTGACTATATATCAGTTGCTTCGTTTGATCACTTGATCTCTGCCCATGTGGCCTTCTTCAAAAATGCGGTAAGATGCTGCCCTTTCATGGTAACAGAAATGTGCCCTCATTGTTTTGTACTAATCTCTGGTCATATCCTGCTTATTCCCCAAGTCTCCAGCAGAAAATTCCTTCTCAAGCATTACTGACTAAATAGCCAACTCTGAGAACATGTTAGTACAGCATTGCATGTTGATGAATTGACCAAAGTCTTGGTTTAACAATTTCCTTGCTAATCAACCTCTTTTAGAGGAAAATGTTTCCTTACGTTATATTACTGATGCTCCTAAAAACAGTACATTTCACATATCGGTGACGAACACAATTAAATTACCTCCTTAGAGATTGCATTATTTGAAACTTATCGGTTGGTTTGCTTACTTTGTTCTGTCAGGATATCATCATAGTCGAAGCCCTCAAACTAGACAACGTCAAAAATGGACTATACATGCTGCACTGCTTACCTCTCAGACTGGTTGGGGCCGAGGGTTCACCAATTAGGTGCATTCTTATCAAGTGATCACTTCGCGTCTGCTCTTGCTGAAGGCCGCAATGTATCGTGGCCGCAGGTGCTACATCCCTGCTGTTGTCTTGGTGCATAGTTCATCTCTGTAAAAATAAGATGCCCCCTGTCATGTATATATGTTTGGACTGTCAAATCAACAACGAAAATTTAGCATTACTGCAAACAAGTTAGGGGTGCGAGACAAACCTATATTGGCTCATGGCAGTCTGCTTGATCTGCCGCTGCCATGCTGTATGTCTGTAATGGTGTAACTCATGTTGAACTACATGAACTCAGCAGTTTTCAAGTACATTGTGCTCTTAGGTGATTTGTGCAATACTCAACTCAACTCGACTATGACGAAACCTGCTAGTGCTACTCCCTGTTGTTGAACTCTAGCTTCTTTGTAATGCTGGCATGGTAAACTGCTATATCTGCAAGCAAGCATGTTTCCTGTAACTCAAAACGAGTCGCATGCTGGTGATTCGTGTATGTATGTGCGCGAGTCTTTGGATGCTTACTGTATTGAGTTCTCATTTTTCCTCTAGGTGCACACGGATGATACAGATACAAGTACTGTACATGGATACAGACGTGCACAGCAATATTAGCCCCTGGGAAAAATGACAACTCATCCTTTGTACTCCCTCCGTTCACTAATAGTATAGGATATTTTCCAGGTCAAAAAAAAAATAGTATAGGATATTTCAGATATTTTAAAAAGTGGACTAGATACATTCTAAAATGAGTGAATCTACACAATACAACATGTCCACATGCGTGCATGTTAGAGAAAAGCTTAAATATCTTATATTAGTGAACGGAGGGAGTACATCAGTTTACAAGAGTGAAGTAATTTGATCATGTCTCAGCAGGAGTAAAAGTAGAGAACATGTCAATTTACATTAGTTTTTTTTGGCATGGAAATCAGGGCTTTATTCATAATCATTAGCACCTGCACTATCAGCTTGGTACCTAATCGTGAGGAAGCTAGGTACAGAGTCCAACCAACACACAGTGGCTATTCTTACAACATTATGAATAACAAAGGAAATAGTGGTTTGCACCAAGCTCCAAAGAAGCACGTTGAAGACCGAGCAACTCCTCCTGCTCCCCCCTTTAACATCTCAACGGAACTGCCTGCTTCAGTGTTGATTTTAACCCAACCACTGTCAGGAGGTCTCCAGCCATGCCCTGGTAATACATTAGTTTACAAGAGTAAAGTTAACTGACTTCATTTTGTCTAGATACACATGTATCTAGACGCATTTTAGTACTTGTGTATCAGACAAAGTGAAGTCAGTTAATTTGGGACGGAGGGAGTAATTGGGTCATGTCGCAGGAGCAAAAGCACATAACGTGTCAATCTGATATATATTCTGGTGCATACAATCTCATCATTAACAGCGTACATTACTTTACAAGAGTAGTTGCAAAATTTGTATGAGAGAGCATATGGGGTCACTCGGGCAGATCAGTGAATGTTCAGAATACCAAAGCAAACCAGTAATGCTACACAAAAGACTACGATGTGCGGGGCAAGCCGCTAATCTTGAAAGAATAACCTAATGATCTACTGTGGTAACTAAGAACACGGGTTTTGCGCTATCGATGATGGCCCTACGTTTCTATGTTGATTCTTTCCCTTGTGTTCAAGGATCCAGCCAGCAGTTGAGCGAAGAACAGAAGCAATACTCGGTATGGATCAGGCCATCATGTGGCAAACAGCCGAGTGTGTAGCCTCGAGTTAGTACTTGATAACATGGTGCCGCAGCCACAGCTCATACATAACCATGTGGAATGCATCATAAGGAACAGGAGGCGAGTGCCATACAAAGTGTTTCTGGACCTGCAATCCCGACTTAACATGTTAGTATCAGACTGCACTGGAATTTTACGACCACCAGGTTTTTGGTGCACTACGGAAAAACAATTTTCAAATCAATAGGATCCGCTATTCAGGTCTTACAAATGAACTTCAGAGTAAATTTTAGTCTAATGAAAAGACAGGTGACACATTAGAAATCTCGACCAATGAACAAAAGAGGTGCTTTTGTTACAAAAGAGGTGACACATTATATTCTATAGCAATTATATTCAATATACAACAACATTCTTCCGATCGTTAATAACTGCTCTTTCTTGTAAATAAAGGAAGGCGTATGGATAAGGAGGTTTGATAATGAAAAAATCTTCCTCGAGAGATGCATACCTGAACTAGAGATTTGTGCAATGCAACAAACTCTTCCTGCAATTTGGATTTTAAGATACTCTTCAGTTCATATACGTCACGCTCCTTTAGTACAACCGCAAACTTTCTCCAGTCAAGAACATCATTGAAAGGAAGATCATAGTAGTTCGACAAAATAACTGAAGAAACAGAACAGAATGAATTGGAAAATAATAATCTGGGGAGCACTAAATTCTTTTAGTGCCCATAATAGGGAATAATAAAAACGAATAGCCATGGGTGCCATGTGTTTCACATGTCAAAAATACTAACCAGGTACACAACCATAGTGTATTGAATCAGATATACGAGCACTATTAACTTGAGAGCCACCAGGACAGATACAGAACTTAGTACGGTAGAACTGCTTCTGATAAACTAGCTCTCCAATAGCTCTATTGATCCGATTATTGCTGATAGCAAGCTCTGTATCATTCTCCCAGACTCGTGCTAAAATAACTCTTATTTTTGAATTGCGATGGCCAGCCCAAAATCCAAGATTTGTCCTATTTCCGTTGCAAAAGCAACAAATTAAGATATAGATTTAGTAAGAATGCAAACAGATGTTTAGACTGCAGTGGAGACCACTGTATGGTTATGAACAATTCCAAATTCCAATATGCACTAGAACAACACATTGAGCAGTGTAAAATCATGTACACTTCTGAACTTCATGCATGAATAAGGAGACAATTGGGTAAATAAGCGTGTATGTTTCAGGAAATTTCTGACATGAACCAAATATTCAGTTTGCAAGAGGCTACAGTTATTAGAGTCATATACTAGAAGGTACCAAGTGACCAAGTCTAGCAATAAAAATACTCGAAGAGTTCGAAACAGTTAAATACAATCAATTTTCTGCTGTGTTCCTATGGAATGAAAATTGGTAGTAGAAGTCTGTTTTCTTAGATCTCATATAGAGGCCCATGTAAGTACATTATATAGCACAATAAATAGGAAGTGTCATCAACCTGTTTTCAATGTCATTCCCTCCTTCAGGTAGAGCAAATGGCTGTAACACTTGAGGCAGAGCAACATCCTTATGAGGTATAAAATCAACGTTATAGCTTGGTGAGCAGACAGCTCGAATAGAGTTCTTCACCATGAATGGAAGTCCTTCGAACGCCCTCACGCCTACGTCATGGCATGTGACAAAGAAGTGGTCCGCTCCTAGTGTGCGGTTCCAGTAAGGGTACTTGTTCATCAAGCCTTCAACATAATCCTTAACTATCATTGTCATATTTTCATATGATGTACCCTGCAATACTAAACAAGATGCATGTAAATAATTGCAAGAACAATTCAATCAAAGGCCAGAATAACACAAAAGGATAACTAATCAGTTCAAGTTGCTTCTGATCACTCAGATGTACACTCAACTGCTGCAAAATGAGAGTATGATTCCGAGCAATACCGAGCATACCAAGGAAATTATGGCACTACAATGTGATGAAAGGAGCAGTAGGGCTAAAGGGAGTGTAGGAGGGGACCTTGCCGCGCATCTTGTGGGGCGAGATGGGAACGAAGAAGAGGTCAGCCCTGTCGGGGTCGTGGGTGCGAAAGCGGCTCTCCCGGATGTTCTGGAAGAAGTAGCCCTCGCTGGCGTACTTGCCCGTGAGCTTCCGCGGCGTCTGGTAGAAGGTCTTGGGGTCGCCGTCCGGGTAGATGTAGACCTTGAAGCTCCGCTCCATCTCCGCGTACCCTGCCGCGAACACCTCGGGGGAGTGGTAAACGGACGGGAGCGACGTCTCCGGCGATGAAGAGGAGGGGGAGGAGGAGGAGGAGGGCCGGAGGCGGCGGGATTCATCGACGGAGAGGGAGGGGGCCGCAGCGGGGCCGAGCGAGCGGAGGAAGAGGAAGAATATAGAGAATATGGCTACTATGGCGAGGATTAGGAGCGCCCGGGGGAGGGGAGACGAGGCGCCGGCGAGGCGGCCGGCCATCGCCGGAGGTGAGGAAAGGAGTGGAGCGAAGGAGTGATTCGGGGTGCGGATTGGAAGGGAACAGCGACTCGAGGCTGTTTTCTGTAAAACAAAGAGGCCGTTTAGTTCTTCTGTAAAACATCTCTTTGTGTTCAACCTTGCCATGTTGGCTTCCCAAAAAAAAACTTGCCATGTTAGCTAAACAAACTTGGAGATTGATTTCAAACCCTAACTCTTTGTGTACGCAGGTTCTTAGAGCAAAGTATTATCCCGATGAAAATCTAGTACTCCCTCCGTTTTAAAATATAAAATATTTTAGCTTTATGAAGCAAATGTAACTGACTTGTTTTAGTATCTAGGTTCACTCAGATTTAGGGTAAACACATGCTAAAATAAGTCTAGATATATTTTTCACAAATCTAAAATATTTTATATTTTAAAATAGAGAGAGTACTACTAAAGACGGACGGGATCAAATAAGGGATCTTCGTTTGCGGACTTAAGTACTTTTATAAACGAGGTTGTATATGGAGGGTTGGCTCAGGTCACAGAATCAACATTTGGCAAGATACATGGATTCCAGCGAGCCATGATCGCATGGTCCAAACTGAGCCGTATGGGGTTCCATCCCCTGTTTCGGGAAAAAAAATGATCGCATGGTGCAAACTTTGAGGGGAAATATTCTTCTGACAATTGTGGATTTAGCTGATTAACCCAGCTAAGTCGAAATGGGATGAAAATCTGATTAGAGAGATTTTTAACGCTGAGTGAGAACTTGCAGGAGGACTTTGTGGCCTGGTATAGGACCAAAACTTTTTCCTTTAGAGTTAGATCTGCTTACTATGTTGAATGGAATCATATCAATGGCAAAAGACTAAACCCGGTTTGGGTCATCTTATGGAAGCTAAAGATCCCTAGCAAAACTAAAATCTTTACTTGGAAGACATTGCATGGTACTTTACCGGGCATCACGATCCTTGTTGATAGACATGTCCTAGTATCTCCTGATAAAATGTTTGTTCCTGGGACTTGAAGATGTCCGGAATTTAATGTTAACGTGCAGCAGAGCAAAAGAGGTTTGGCAAGCTTTGGGATTATTGCCTATGATTAACTTAGTTGTAGCCATTGACAGGTCGGGCTCGTGATTCTGGAAGAGATTCTTAGAAGCCAAGTTCAAGAACCGAAACTATAAATAATACTCCCTTATTCCAGAAATAACTAACTTAAAAGCCAATCGAATGCAGAGATAGCCCGACTTCTGCGCGAGGAGGAACTCAAATGGTACCAACGCTCTAAAGCAAAATTCATACTGGAAGGATATGCGAATACTAGATACTTCCATGCAGTTGCCAATGGCAAACATAAGAAGAAACTTATTCACTCTCTGATTCAGGATAAAGGTATGATTGAGGGACAGGAGCATCTAAAGTCATATATCACTACGTATTATAAATCCTTGTTTGGGGCCCCAGTAAAAAACACTTTCTCTATGGATGAGTCCCAAACGTCCGATATCCCCCAAGTTTCTGATGAAGAAAATAGCTTTCTAACTTCCTCATAAACCGAGGAAGAGGTCAAGAAAGCGTTTTTCTAAATGGAACATAACAAAGCACCAGGACCTGATGGATTCCCAGCGGAATTTTACCAAAAATTCTGGGACGTTATCAAGGAGGATCCGATGAATTTGTTTAGGTTTTTACATGTCGGACAATTGGATCTCTTTAGACTCAACTTTGGCAACATAATTTTACTGCCTAAGGTTAATAATGCAGAACGTATACAACAGTACCGTCCAATCTACTTGCTTAACGTTAGCTTTAAAATTTTCACTAAAGTTGCTACAATTAGACTAAACTCGGTTGCTGATAATGTTGTTAGCCCGTCTCAAACTGCGTTCATGCAAGGAAGAAATATCCTAGATGGTGTTGTAATTCTGTATGAACAATCCATGAACTACACTCAAAAAAATTAAATGGTGTATTGTTCAAGATTGACTTTGAGAAGGCATACGACAAAGTTAACTGGTCTTTTCTTCAGCAAACACTTTGTATGCAGGGCCGGCGCTGAGGTATGGCGACCCTGGCATTGGCCAGGGGCCCACGGCCGGAAGGGGCCCAAAAATTTATACTCTACTCACCTAGTACTCTCTCTATCCACAAATAAGTGTACTTCTAGCCTTGTTTTAAGTCAAAGTTAATAATGTTTAACTAATTTTTATAGAAAAACATAGTGATACTTATGACTCTAAATTAATACCAGTAGATATGTTTTTAAATTTACTTTCATAATATGTTAATTTGATGTAATATATTGCTATATTTATCTATAAAGTTGGTCAAATTTAATAAATTTTAACTGGGTCAAATGCTAGACATACACTTATTTGCAACCGGAGGGAGTATATATATACGGGTATACATATGCTACCCACGACGCGAGAAATGAGCAGGGCCTGGAAACCGGACACATCACGCGAGCAGGAAATCAAAAAGGCTCACTATGACACGAGGCACGAGTCTTATGAGTTACGACGCGTTACGACGCTGGCCGCATGGGTTACAACGCGTCGCGAACTTGTGATCTCCCTTCTCTTCTCTTCTCCTCGACTCTGCGGAAATCGGCCGGACTCCGTGCCTCGATCTCTAGGGCTCTGCCTCCCTGACTCGATCGACGATCGCATATTCGTAGGTCGTCTATCGTCTATCGGGGATCACCAATTCACCAGCGGGAGGCCCTAATCCTTACTCCTGACTTATTATCATTGGAATTATTTCTTATTTGAGGTAATCAAACTAGCAACTAATACTACTTATTATATTTTGAGACTAAAAGTTTGGTTGGATGTTAACTTTTATTTCAAAAGTGCTAGTAGATACATATATCATAAAAAATTAATATGTCTATATATACATTAGTTTAAGGGCTCATGCCGTCGACTTTGCCTAGGGTCCTGGAAAACATAGAGCCGGCCCTGTCCGTATGAAAGGTTTTTCTGAGGAGTGGCGTGCTCTGATTCAGTCGTTTGTGTCTAGGGGTAGTGTTGCCATTAAAGTAAATAAAGATACTGGCAAATACTTCTAGACCAAGAAAGGACTGAGAAAAGAGGATCCATTGTCGCCTTTACTATTTAACATAGTGGCTGATATGTTGGCTATCCTTATTGAGAGAGCAAAGGCTGATGGTCAAATTGAAGGAGTAGTTCCACATCTCATTGATGGTGGACTTTCTATTCTTCAATACGCTGATGATACAATTCTTTTTATGGAACATGATCTGGAGAAGGCTAAGAATCTGAAATTAATATTATCAGCATTTGAGCAGCTATCTGGGCTTAAAATAAATTTCCATAAGAGTGATTTGTATTGTTTTGGCGAGGCCCAAAATGAGGCCCACCTATATGCTGAACTTTTCGGTTGTGGTCAGGGTCAGTTTCCAATCAATTATTTGGGAATACCGATTCATTATCGGCATCTCACAATTGCTGAATGGAAACTTGTTGAAGAAAGGCTACAAAAACGTCTTAATAGTTGGAAAGGAAAATTGTTATCCCTTGGGGGAAGACTAGTACTCATAAATTCAGTACTTACTAATATGGTACTGTATATGATCTCGTTTTTCCAAATGCCAAAAGGGGTTTTGAACAAAGTGGATTATTTCCGTTAAGGATTCTTTTGGCAAGGGGATAGTGAGAAAAAGAAATATCGACTGGCCAGATGGAATGTGGTTTGCCGCCCGAAGGAGTTTGGTGGACTGGGCATACACGATTTGCAAGTCAAAAACACCGCGCTTCTGGGCAAATGGCTTTTTAAACTACTTACTGAAGAAGGTGTTTGGCAAACCATGTTATGGAGGAAATATGTGGGGTCCAAAGCTGTCTCAAGTGGTTTGGAGATCCGGAGATTCACATTTTTGGGCAGGTCTTATGGCCACCAAGAAACATTTCTTTCGTTTTGGTGCTTTTGAGATTAAGGATGGATCACAAATTAGGTTTCGGAAAGATAAGTGGCTAGGCCAAACTACTCTTCGCAAACAGTACCCAGCTCTATATTCGATTGTTAGACACAAAGGGGATACAATTTTCACAGTGATGGAGGACTATCCTCCTAATGTGTCTTTCAGAAGAAGTCTCATCGGATCTAGACTGTTATCTTGGAACAATCTATTATTACGGTTATCCATGATACAATTGTCGGACGGTGTTGACTTGTTCAAATAGAAATTACTGGAAAGTGATAAATTTTCTGTTGGCTCACTATATAAAGCTTTGGTCCAACCTGTTTTCCCAGTCGATGATAATAGTAAAATTTGGAAAATGAAAATACCCCTTAAAACGAAGATATTTGCATGGTATCTGCGGAAAGGGATAATTCTAACAAAAGATAATCTTGTAAAGAGGAATTGGCATGGAAGTATACAATGTGTTTTTTGTCATCAAGACGAGACAATTCGCCATTTATTCTTTCATTGCAAATTTGCTCGCTCTATATGGTCATTCATCCAAATAGCTTCTGGTTTATCTCCTCCACGTTCAGTAACCAATGTTTTTGGTAATTGGTTGCATGAAATTGTTGATTAGTACAAAACTTTGTTTAGGGTGGGAGCGTTTGTCATTATATGGTCGCTATGGCTTTGTAGAAATGACAAGATTTTTAATAACATTGTGTCTTCTCCTCTGCAGGTTATTTATCGAGCCACGGCTATCCTCCGCATGGAATATTCTCCAACGCATGAAGTTTCGTGACTTATTTATGGAGGGATGTACGCGATTGGAGGACACGGCGAGGGATATTTTCTCACGACATGGATGGCCGCGTGATCTGAGGATTGATCTATCTTAGATTCTAGACTTTTTATCTTTTAGTGCATTTTTGTAATGCCTGTCTACTTTTTGTCTTAGTCTGTCGTTCGTGTGGCTGTATGCATCTTGGTTATGCAGAGGCCGGGTGTAAGAATTAAACAATTGGTTAATAAATACGCCCATTTCCAAAAAAAAAGGTTATTTCTGAACGGAGGGAGTAGTTATTTTTAGACTGTGGGAGTATGAAGGAGTTAGTCGTGGTTGGAGCATAGTGAATTTGGTGGCAAAGAAGATAATTTGTTAAAGGTGAAACTGTTGCTCGGGACGGACAAGGTTTTATATTCCGAGTTTGACCCTGGATTTCTGTGGAGCTCAATCTCATGTTGTTCTGAAGGAAGTGAGTTGGTGTAGGCCGCCATCAAATACCTATAAAGCTGAATATCAATGCTTGTTTCTTCCCAAATGGTGGGGAGCTACGGGTGTTGTTATTCATAATGATAGAGGAGAGGCGATTGCAGGTTTAGGTTATAGTATGAGTAACATCAGTGACGCAACTACGACACAGAAGCTTCCATGGTTTGAATCTGATAGAACGTATTGGGTGCTCTAGGGTGGTCTTTTTTTTTTACAACGAGCATATATTAACATCGTGGAGATACCGATTACACTCAATCTCTGCAATAACACATTGTCCTAGCGGCTTTACAGATGCACATAATTTTTAAAAAAGAGTAAATTCCAGTTTTTACCCTCTAGTTTTAAAATTTTGACACTAATTACCCCATTTAGCAAATATTCATCCTAATTACCACATTTACCAAAAAATATGCCAATTTTTACCCCATGTAAAATTTTGTGAGTGTTTTAGCAGGGGTGTCTAGTACAGGTTGCATGCCACTTTGTCTTCTTTTTTCTATTTCTTATTTTTCACGAGGACTGATCTGATCATGATCATATTGTTTTTCGGATGCACCGGTTTTGTCTGTTTCTCAAACCGTGTCTTCCCTTGACAAAAAAATGTGTCTTTCTTAAGTCAAATAAAATCCTAGTAATACGTCAAACTAACTGAATACAACCCCTAATCGGTTGATCTGCTGGGCAAAAGCCTGTTACTCTCAAAAGCCTTTCTGTTGCAGCACTACTGTTGCACTAGGCGTCCAGGTCCACTTCAGCTAGTTTTTCATGTAGCAGAGATTGGAGAAACACAACAGCCCGATGGGAGATTGAAAAAAAAACCTGCCAGAAGAAACAGCCATAATTAAACTAGTTTATGTGCACGACACCTGTATTTATAACATGCATCCGCCGGTCAAAACACTCACAAAAATTTAAAAGGGGTAAAATTTGAGACAACTTTTACTAAATGGGGTAATTAGAATGAATATTACTAAATGGGGTAATACTAGGGGATAAAAACTAGAATTTACTCTTAAAAAAAAAGAATTAAAAAAAGTTCCACTACTATAGCAAGCAATTCCTTATAGCAGTGACACTAACACCACCAAAACAACACCCGTAGTCCAGCCGCTCCAACAATGACGCCTTCAAGAAGGATTTAGTGCACAAGCGCCGTTGTCGCCTGATCAAAGATTATAGGTTTTCACCCTGAAGAAATTCCTAGCTCACAAAACAATGTCTTCAACAAGACCATTGCTAGACACAACCAATTAAGGTCAAACCTTGGATTTTCATCCTGCAAGGTAAGACTATAAACTTCTCATATATTGTCGCTCCCACTAACAGTCGCTGCTGCGAGTCACAACACTAAGCCAGTTCCTCATCGTCACAAAGACTCAAACCACCATTGATAGCCCTCATGTACCTGCTTTCATGACACTCTCTGCATCTGACTTCATCCTGGATCATCAAAGACATGACACATAATGGTAACAGATACCAGAGCTTCGTAACGCTCCCTCTAAAACCAAATTGTCAGAAAAAACATGGGTGTGCACGAGCGAATTTCTTCCGATCCAGCAATCTCTAGGCATGATGTGTCCATGTAAGTTTGTCGGCGGAGCCTTCCAAAACACGCCGCTCCATGTCAGATCAGCAAGGACAGGCAGACAACAGATCTTTGTCTTGGCGAGGGAAGCTTGACGAGGCGCATGAGGGGAGCCTGCCCGTCGCCTTCGGAGGCAGGGTGTGGCTGCCACCACCAGCGTCACGGCGGCAGTGGCCGAAGAGGTCTGCCGGAGAGGATTTTAAGGGTTAGGTTGCGGCGCCTTCAGAGTCGCTCTCACACGGAATCGGGAGGGACTCCTTAAAAAGGGATAACTTCACCTTCCTGGCCTCTGCCCCAACTAGGGATGTACACAACCATTAAACATGAGTATCGGTATTTTTAAACTTGGCTAAGGACCAAGTCTGGTCCTTAAGATAAATTGCATGAGTATCAGGATAGCCTGGTCCTCAAGTATAAATAGAAACCTAAATTCGCATCCGTGAAGATTTAAATCCAGGTGTTGGGTTTGTATCTCCACTCCCCTAACCAGTTGAGCTAGGCTCGTTCTTCTTAGGCTCTCTTGAGCCCGTCCAAGCGTTTAATGGAGTTATTGAAATCTGGAGCCCATACAAAGCCATTCTCACAGGTTGCTTCCAAGTTTCTAACAAAATTGGCCCTATATCCATCCAGCATTGTTTCCTGGAAGCTAATATGGTGGCGCATTGTTTTTCTCGATTTTTCTATGATTCAAAACTCTTCTGTGTTTTGGGACTATGATCCCCCTAACTTTATTACTTTTTCTGTAACAAAAGATGTACTAGAAGGTTTTCCCTCAGAAAAATACATTATGATCTCTTTGATTTTGAAAGATTTTCACTTAAATTTTGGTGGATCGTAATCCTTACCAAATTTGCTCATACAAATTTTGTTTACGAATTTCTTTGTACTACATTTTAAACGAAACTTTCTAACCACTTTAGTGTGTGGTATTCGAGCGTACATGACGTTTCGGTCATGCGTTTTTTTCTATTCCCACATTTCGAATCAAACCTAGGAGTGTAGATTATGAAGTTCAAGTAGGAATCTGTGTTTCTCAAAAAAAAAAAAAACAAGAGAGACCGAATAGTCGTATTAGATCCTAAGACTGGGGTACCCTCTCGCGTGCCCCTCGCGTTGCTCCCCAGGGCGACGCCAGGGGCGACCCGCGCGTCGCCACCAGAGCCCCCCGCCGCCTTCCTCTCTCGCCATCGCTGCCGCTAGCCCTCTCTGCGGTGGCGGCGGGCCCAGTCTCTGAAGGAGGTTTGGGGTGGTGGTTGCGGAGGTACCTGCCAGTTCTGCTGGGGAAGGATGGTCAGCGCACTGACGTACAGCGGTCAGGGCGGCATCCCTGGTCGGGGTGGTGGCGGAGATCCTCTCTCGGCGACTCCATGGCCGGCAGCGGAGGTGGGACTGGACCTGGTGGCCATGGACGAAACCCTAGATTAAATCTGGGTGTCTCCCGTGTCGTCCTCCAATTCCTCTTTGATGCATGGTTTGGCTAGATCCGGTGGAGGGTCGATCCTGCTATGCCGCTGCCTTTCTCGATGATGGCCTAGCCCACGGGCTGCTGCTAGGGGTCGGACCGACAGATCTTGCAGGTCGTCGGCGGGTGGCATGGGTTCTTCCGGCTAGGCATGAATAAATGTGGTGGTCCTCGGATCTCTCGCATATCAAGACGAAGATCTACTTGATGTGTGCCCTCATGGATCTGTCCGGAGTGTCTAGTTCCGGAAGGCTCTGTCGACGAACTTCCATGGGCGCATCATGCCTGAAGGTTGCTGGATCAGAAGGAATTCAGTCGTGCACACATATGTTTTTGCTGGCCGTTTGATTTCTGATGAAGCGTGGCGAAGCTCTGCTACATGTTACCATCATGTGTCATGTCTTTGACGATCCATGGTGAAGTCAAATATGGAGAATTTCATGAAGACAAAAACATAAGGGATAGTTATAGTGGATTGAGTCTTTGGGGCATTGAGGATCTGGCTTGGTGATTTGTGACTCACAACAGCGTATGTTTGAGGGGTCGACAACACATGAGATGTTCACATTCTTACCTTGTAGGGTGAAGACCCAAGGTCTGGCCTTCATTGATTGTGCCTGGCAATGGCATGCATAAGGTATTGTTTTGCGAGCAAAGACTTCCTTTGGGGTGAAAACCTAGGATCTTTGATCGGATGACGACAACGCTTGAGCATTGTTTCCTTAGAAGGCGTCGTTTTTGGCGGGGTTCGACCGTTGTGTTGTTTTGGTAGTGTTAGTGTCGCTGCTGCTAAGGATCTGATCGCTATGTGGGACTTTTATCTTTTGTAATTCTTTTTTTGGTTGTGTGCATCTGTAATGCCAATAGAATAATGCGTTGTTTTAGAGGCTGGGTGTAATTGGTATCTTGTGATATTAATATATGCTCCTTTCCAAAAAAAATATCCTGAGATAGGGAGAGCTTGGTTTTTATAAAAGTTTAAAAACTTTAGAAAACAAAAAAACTGAAAAAATTATTGACATATCTTTTCGGACTTCAACTATAGAAAAGGTAACAGATGGAGAGCAAATTTTAGATCATTTTTCCCTTTTTAGAGCCACAATTATTTTTCGCCTAGTGCAAAATGAATGTACCACTTAACTAAACCTTTACAGATGTGTGGAATGCATCTCCATGTGTGAACTGAAAAAGAATAACAGATTATTTTGGAACTTCTAGATATCATTTCCGAATTTTGAAAATCCCAGGCTCATTGGAGCCCGGGAGAAAAAACACAGCAATCCAAATAATGACATACTACATACACATTTTTCAGGTTCTATTTACATTCCACAGCTCTTCAATTCAGATGCTAGCACCTAGCATGCAATGCCATACCAGTACTGCAGTAAAGCAAGAACCTACCATAAATTTCTACTATGTGCTTCATGCCAGGGCAAGTGTCAATCAATCCATTAGATTGTCAATAAATTTTTTACAAGCCTATATTCAGAGACCCAAGAGAAATACCCCTGGAGACTTGGTGAGTCAAGTGGGTGGCATGCACCATGAATTTGTGCAGAGTAAATCACTGCATTCAGCTGCTGGGTCTGTATCGCCGGAGGTAGAGGAACAACGCCGTGCACGCCGCTGCTGCATAAGGGAACACGGTCCAGATACCCTGATTACAAAGGAATTATGATTTGGATTAGAGGAGTTAGAGGAAAGGATAAAGGGAATTGTGGGGGTGGGTGTTGGGAGGATGAAAGATGTACCACGACAGCTGCGACGCTTGCGAGCGCCACGACGGGGCGTTCTCTGAGAAGAAATCCGACCGCTAACTGCAGTGAAACATCTTGAATGTTATGGGTATGATTGACAGAGTTCTCATTCATTGATATGTGGTAAGCTCTTCTGTTGATAAATCAAGTGGCCTTATCAAGTGGTCACTTGGTAACCTAAGAACAGACACAGTTTTAGAACCAAATTATATGTTCAATGTCACTTTACCTGAATTGGAAGAGTAAATAGACAGCCGCAACAAACACCAGCGAAATAACAATCTGCTGATACGCCCTGTTTATTGTTATCAATGATGTCAAGGACAATATGACGTGGAACTCATGAGCACTTGAGCAGTATATTGTTCAAATTTTTAACTGGGAGTGAGCCTTGAATAAGTACTAACCGCTGCGCCTGCCAGAAATGCTGTCGGATTCCTTACACCGATTGAAAATCGCTCAACTGCGGTAAATTGAGCCAATAGTTAAAGTGCTGAAAATTTGTTTACGAACGCATTTGGTGGATTTGTGGAATTTACACCGATTGAAAATCTCTCAGCTGCTTGCCCAAAGCTTATGAATTATTGAGAAGCTATTTTCAGACATACCAAAACCAATCAGGTTCCCATACTTTTGTATCGCACGGGATACACTGAGGGCTTTCTCCTTGCTAACTCCAAGCTAAAAAAAATATAGCTGCAATTAGATCTCAGTATAATGCAGGAAAGGCTTGTGCGTGATTTTGCGAAACATAAAATTACACTAGCAAGGTTAGCAGTTAATCTTAGAATGTAGTGATAAATGATAAATCCCTGCCTAACCTTGCTGTATATGTCTTCAGAGGCTCTTGTTTGCCTAAAAAGCTTCCCAAGATAGAATGGAACCATATCGCTGATACAAACACCCCTTCATCAAAGGATGGATAATGGTAATATTTTACATTAGTTTATGTTGTAATATCCTTTGGCAGAAGGGTCTATAAACAGAGGACAGAGGATGAGCATACCAGTAAACCCACAACACTGTAGAAATTATATAAGATGCATTTGTTGAGAAAGAGTTAACAAGAGATTGCCAAGTTCCATCCAAACAAATTGTCCGTGCTAAGGAAATCCCAACCTACATCATAAAGAAAAAGAAGTCATTAGACTTATAAACACATTAATATGAACAGGTATATTAAATTTCTCCATGTTTAAAATAGAGTTGGAATCTTAGATGAGCATAGTCTGAGGTACCAGTACAGAGGACAGACCCAAACATTTAAAGCCTCTTCACTAATAAACAGTCCAAATCCAGCAGCCATGAGCAACCAGAAGTAGACCCACCTGAATAAAATTTATTAGCAAACCCAATCTATTAAAAGAAGCTTCAATAAAAATATTATTCAGTTGTAAAATAATTTTGCAGTGACAAATAATGTTCTTGAAACATAGCAAGAGAGAGAGGGGAAAATAAATCCAGGTTGTATAAGCATGGACAAAAAACAATTTTACGTAGACATCAACCATTGTGTAGTGTTCAGTTCAATAACAGTTCATGGAAGAACAGATCCAACACCTCACAAACTCATAGTGGTTCATGAATACTTGCAACTAATAAATATTTGTACATAGTCATCTATTTGTTTCTTGAGTAATAGCACAATATTTAGCACGAGGGGAATCAGAAAGATGACAGAGAAATGGTCGAATGCACATACCCTGGCGTATATTCCGGAATTATACCTTCTTCCCAAATAGAGAAAACGTATATCCTATAGTTGCTGCTGCTGTATCTGACGGCGTGGAAGCATCGATAATTTGGGGCAAGCTGAAAGAAGGGCCAGCAGAAGGTTGCTGCATGAAGATTGATATCGCCGTGACCGTCACTGCAACACCTAGAGCAACTGCCACTTTTGCAAGGAAAGAAGCACCAGGATTGCTAGATTCCACTTCCACCGCATCGATGACCTCACCCGGATCGCCGCCAGGCGTCGCCTTTGCAGTCCACGAACCCAAACGGGGCAACCTTCGCAAACTGTTAATATTTGCAGGAAAGAATTATGAGACGTCTAAGGCTAGAAAATTCCGCGAAGCACCTTCTGTAACAAAATCGAGCACTAAATCTACAAAAGATGACTATAAAAAAAATCCAGGATTGAAAATTCAGTGAGAAACATAAGGAGACTTAGGAACAACTACAGTACAGACGTGTCGTTTCCAGCAGAGCGTACTCCAAGTCTCCAAATCGATGCAGCAAAAATATCGTGCAGGCAGAGGAAATCTTAGGCAAGTCTGCACAAACGCCTACGGAGAAACACGCCGTCCTCAAACCCTGATCCTACCAGGGGCAGCTCCAAGACAAGGAAAAGTCAACCTCGTAATGCGGCAGCGGGCGGCGGTGGACCGGCGGGATCCAGCCGAAAAGGTAGCACGGTGGCGGAGACCTCGAGGAGAAGGCAGTAGCGGAGGGGAGCCGAAGTGCGCGGGGACCGTCGCCATGAGGAGACAGCGGCAGCGGCGGCGGCGCGCGTGTGTGTCCCAGGCTATCAGCGTATGTTTTGTGTGGCGCCAAAGTAGGTTGGTTGCTGCAGGGCGGGGAGAGGATGATGGGGGTGGAAAGGGCATATGCCGATGCCATGATACTTTTCAAACTTTTTAATCAACTAGCACAAAACCCGTGCGTTGCTACGGCACAACACCAAATTAAATTAATAATGTTTCATATCGTCAAATTCGCAGTCGAATCCAAATGTCATGGAGTCTTTGATCGACATTTCATTTGTACCACACAATGGCATCGGCTCGTAGCGTGCCGAGGCTGCCGTCTAGCCCGCAACGCAGTCGGCGCCCTCTGTAGATCGATGTTACTTGTGAAGATTGAGATTGGAGGACAGGTCCATGGGATCATTGGTCCATGGTTACCGAGACCATATGTCGGCAGCAGCGGCGGCTTGAAAAAATGCATATTTTTTCTCTTGGCCAGACGGATCGGGTACACTAAGCCATATATATAAGCGTGTAGTTCAAGGAGATTCATCGAGACTTTTTTTTGCGGACTCAGGTCACGTGCATCCATAGGATTCGATCATGAAAGCTAAGGAACGATCATGACACAATTTGAAAACCCGTGACACGCACAACTCCAAGTCGGTTACTACTCTGATAGCTCTCGTCCACGTTTACGTAGGTAAACCAGCCAGGAAGAAAGCACGCACGGCTGATTAAACGAAAAAGGGACACGCCTTTGACGTACGGACGAAAGTGTATTTTTCTTTTTCATTTATCAGTGGCATTGATGGGTAATTTATTTTTTGATCAAAGGGTAAAGTCGCGTATTTTTTCTTTTTCACTTACCGGTGGCATTAGTGGGTAATTTATTTATTGGTCAAAGGGTAAAGTCACGTATTTTTTCTTTTTCACTTACCGGTGGCATTGGTGGGTAATTTATTTTTTGATCAAAGGGTAAAGTCGTCCAAAAAAGTGTAGGTACTACAAGAAACGCTCCTTCCTTTATTATTTTTAATCAATTTCTTCGGGTAATCAATTCTAATATAGATCTTAAATTTTTAATTGATTAACTCGTTAAATACTTACACTATTGCATTCTTTTATCTTACTTCAGATGTTATTATAGTGCCTCAAAGAAAGAGAATAAAACTACAATTTTGTAAACAATGTTTAGCATCCAAAAATGCATGGGACCATGTAAAATATTCAAGTAGATATCGAACCCACAATACTTTTTGTTAGATATAAGAAATTATTAGAACATCTCCGCTAGCATTTCTAGGAGGCCTCCTCACTCCGTTTTGTATCCAAACGGCAAAAAATTGCCTAGTCATGTTTTCGTGCGTCGACTTTTTGCCAATTCGGCCCATTTTACATCCGGAGTTTCCAGACCAAACCCGGGGTGCCGGGAATCGCCTAGGAAACCCAGATGAAGAAGAGTCGGTGGAAAGAAAAAAACCGCGATGTGGCCCCACCTTGTCAGTGTGTGAACCGAGTCGTCCTCATCTCGTCGCCTTGGCTCCGGCGACAGACCGTCGGGAAACGACCGCATGTCCACTCGTCCATGCGTCGCCGTAATGGCGCGCCACCGCACGCCCACCCTCCTGTTGTTTCCACTTTTACCGCCCATGCTGCTACACCCCTCCTTCTCTCGTCGCCCTTTCCTCTTTCGACTATAAATGTTGGTCGCTCTTGCCGTCTCCAAAGCACACACTCTCACCCCCCAATTCCCAACCCACAAGCTTCGCTTTCGGCGATGACAAGAATAGCTCGGCGACAGCAATGGCGGAGCGCTACCCCGATGACCCTGTGGTGGCGAATAGCTTCGACCAGCGTTCTCTTCGGCCTTTGGAGGAACAGATACTCCACGACGTCGTCTACCCAGCGCCCTAGACTTCCGGTGCCCGCTGACCTAGAAGCTCAGCTCGGGTGGCATGCCCGTGCTGCCGCCGTCGTAGGGGTACGAACTGGTCAAGGATATCCAGGCGGCCATCGCCACCATGGAGGATCCGGAGCTCTCCGACGACCCGGCAACCACGCCCACTGGGAACAGTATTTCGTCGACCCCCAGAACCAGGAGCTAGCCGCCTACGAGGGCGGAGGCCCGTCACCGGCGCGACATAACGCCGAAGGACGACGACGGTGGTGGAGCTCACCCGACCACACACTCTCCGCCGTCCTCGATCACATTAGCACTAGGGACAGCCCGCGGCTGGGCTATCCTCTGCTCACCGCCCCGGCACCATGCGGCGTCCAATGATACGTCAAAAACATATCTATAATTTTTTATGCTCCATGCTTGTTTAGTATCTACTTTGCTTTGCTTTGTCTATACTTTGAGGTTTTTTTATATATTTTCTGAAACTAACCTATTAACAAGTTGCCACAGTGACAGTTTCCTCTTTTCTTCTGTTTTTGTTTCCAGAAAGGCAGAAAATCAATATTCTCAGAATTGGACGGGACAAAAGCCAAAGTCAATATTTTACCGTGGGCGACACGAAGCCAGAAGACAAGACGGAGGGGCGCCACAGGACGGCCAGACCCCCCTAGGCGCGGGTGGGCCCACCCCACGCTTGGGTAGGGTGTGCCCCCCTGGTGGCCCTCCTGGCTCGCCCCTTCGCCTATAAGAAGCCCCCGATGCAAAAATCCTAGACACCCGATCAAAACTCCATGAAACCTTCTGTAGCCGCCGCCACCATCGTTCCTAGATCGGGAGGGGGAGGGTCGGAAGTTCTTCCCGGCACCCTGCCGGAGGGGAGATCATCCCAGAGTCCTTCTCCGGTATGAAGCGTGAGTAGTTCCACCTTGGACTCCAGGTCCATGTAGTAGCTAGATGGTTGTATCTCCTCCTTGTGCTTTCAAGTATAGATCTTGTGAGCTCTGTTTATGATCAAGATCTAATCTATTTGTAATCATGCATGTTGTGTTTGCGGGGATCCGATGGATATTGAGATTACTATGTCAGATTGATTAATGGTTTTTTCTTATTGATTCTATCATGTCTGTGTTGTTTGTGATCTTGCATGCTCTCTGTTGTTAGTAGCTATCTTGGCCAAGTAGTTGCTAGTGACTCCAAGAGGGGGTATTTATGCTCGATAGTGGGTTCATGCCTCTAGTTTCCAAGGGAAGTGACAGAAATATCTTCGGTTGTAGATGTGTTGTTGCTACTAGGGAGAAAACAACGGTCTCTTGTTCATGGAATATGTGGACTGTTTACCTTACACACTTTGCTTAAAGCAGTTGTCTGTTGCTTGCAACTTAATACTGGAGGGGGTTCAGATGATAACCTGAAGGTGGACTTCTAGTCATAGATGCAGTTGGATGGCGGTCTATGTATATTGTTGTATTGCTTAATCGAATCTCATAGGATCTTTTTGTCTAGTATTGCATTGTTATGCCATGCTCAGTTCTGTCAATTGCCCTGCTGTAATTTGTTTACCATTCATGCCATGTTGTCTATCTAAGGAGATAACCTCTAGTGAACTATGTACCCCGGTCCAATCTTTACCATTGATACACCTTCCACTGTTACATGTTTACTTGCTGCAAACCATCATCTTCCACACCGTACGTTTAATCCTTTGTTACAGCAAACCGGTGAGCTTGACAACATCACTGTTTTGTTGAGGCAAAGTCTTTAGTTTGTATTGTGTAGGTTTCCACGTTGCTTGCAATACCTTTGAGACGTTTCCTTCCTCCTACCGGTTCGATAACCTCGGTTTCTTACTGAGGGAAAACTTGTTGTTGTGCTCATCACACCTTGCTCTTGGGGTTTCCAATGAAGCGTCCCACGACAGTGTTGGGCGCCATCAAGGTCTTTCTGGCGCCGTTGCCGGGGAGGCTAAGGATGTCTTCACAAGGGGAGTCCTCCTCAACCTTTCTCTTTACTTTGTTTTTAGTTTGCTTAGTTTCTTTTGCTTGGTTTTGTTTGCCTCTTTTTATCAAAAACTCCAAAAAAAATAGTTTAGTTTGGTTTGTTTTTTATTATCAAAAACACAAAAAAAGTTCCTTCTCTAGCTGCTGTTGTTTTTGGCTTGCTCCACTTTGCCAAAATGAACTCTGCTGAGAACACCAAGTCGTGTGACTTCACTAGCACAAACAACAATGATTTCCACCTGCTCCTGATGCTACCTTTTATGAAATTAAGCCTACTTTGTTGAATCTTGTGATGAGAGAGCAATTTTCTGGTGCTAGTTCTGATGACGCTGTTGCCCATCTCAATAACTTTGTTGAAATTTGTGAGATGCAAAAGTATAATGATGTAGATGGAGATATTATTAAGCTCAAGCTGTTTCCTTTCTCCTTGAGAGGGAAAGCTAAAGAGTGGTTGCTATCCTTGCCTATAAATAGTATTGATTCTTGGACTAAGTGCAAAGACGCTTTTATTGGAAAGTACTATCCTCCTGCTAAGATTATATCTATGAGAAGTGACATTATGAAATTTAAACAACTTGATAATGAACATGTTTCTCAAGCTTGGGAAAGAATGAAATCTTTGGTTAAGAATTGTCTCACTCATGGACTCACTGCTTGGATGATTATCCAGACTTTTTATGCATGTTTAAACTTCTCTTCAAGAAACTTGTTGGATTCAGCTGCTGGAGCTACCTTTATGGGCATCACTTTGGGTGCTGCAACAAAACTCCTTGATAATATGATGGTTAATTACTCTGAATGGCACACTGAGAGAGCTCCACATGGTAAGAAGGTAAATTCTGTTGAAGAAACCTCCTCTTTGAGTGATAAGATTGATGTTATTATGGCTATGCTTGTTAATGGGAAAGCTCCTTTAGATCCAAACAATGTTCCCTTATCCTCTTTGGTTGCTCAAGAAGAGCAAGTTGATGTGAACTTCATTAGAAACAACAATTTCAACAACAATGCCTATAGGAATAATTTTGGTGGTAACAACAATTATAGGCCTTATCCTCCTAATAATGGCAATACCTATGGAAACTCCTACAACAATGCTAGAAGTACCCCCTCTGAACTTGAAGTCATGTTCAAAGACTTTATTAGTAAACAAACTGCTTTCAACAAGACCGTGGAGGAAAAACTTTTAACTGTTGAGAAGAATATTTCCTCTTTGTCTGAAGCACAGTTGTAACACCCTCGGAATCGGTCCTATGCAAGTTTCAGCGCTTCCCGCCAAACCCGCATAGAAACGATTCAAAGGTGCCCACCAGGCACTTGCGTGCGGGTGGAAAACGAAGTAATATCATTACACAATAGTCCTCGATGGAACCCACAAAACATATATATACAACAGCGACTCAAAGAGTCAAGAATACAGATTTACAGTACAAAGATCCAAATCACCTTGAAAACAATACAGCGTCCGAGTACAGACAAGATGCAAATTGGGCTAAGAGCCCTGAAGAATAACCAATGGCGTCCATAACCCTGCCCAGGCCAAGCCGGAAGGGTAACCCTGCTAACGACGTCGATCTCAAAACCTGCTTAAACAAAAGGGGTGCCGACAAAGGGCAAAGGAAAAAGAGAGAGCGGTCAGTACTGAGGCCAGTACACGGCGAGACTAGAATTCGGCGGTCCTCGCCTACATAGGTATGGTGGACTACAGCGGCAGCGCAGCATGCACTAAACAACCTATAGAGACTCGATATAACTGTCGGCTATCAGAGAGGGATAAGAAGGACCTATTCGGAACCAACCTGATACTACCACCAAACATACCCGTCCTGGTATTTCCCCCTCGAGACCAAACGAGGAAGTCAAACCGAGGAACTCACACAGTTGGCAGTTTTATTTATTCAGTTATCGTTGTAGCAATTACTAGTCAGGTATAGATAGCAAGAGTCATCCTGATATGATAAGCAGTGGGCAGTTTTAGTTAACCATTCCGTTGTAGTTGTAGTACTTACTAGTCAGATACATATATCATGAGGCATCCCAAACCCAGCAGTTGTTGGCACTTTTATTTAGCCATTCCGTTGTAGTGAAGCTGATTACTAGTCATATCGGGTACAAGTCAAATTATAACAGTAAACTTTAGTTATAGTTGTCTATGATCGAGAACTGTGCTCCAAGTTGTCCATAACCGCGGACACGGCTTCTCGAAAAGATTTAACCCTACAGGGGTGCACCAAAGTTCCCACACGCACCTACACCCTTGTTGTCAGATCAGGTAGATACAAGATCACAAAACATACACCCAACGGTATGTCGACGGTGTTTCGGACACGACGTTTCCCAGACCCAAAGCAAGCACATGGGGGCCACCCCACTAAGCTACCCGTAACAAAGTCGGCCGATCTCCGAGACGGACCCAGGGTTTGTGACAATGGCTGTAAACGACTGGGAACCCGAAAGTGTGACTGGGCTTGTCGATACCGCGAAAACATTCCATGTTGGTTCCAAAATAGTACAGGCGCTCCACGCGCAATCGTAAATAAAGCAGTAAAGCATGGCATAAGTACATGATAGTAATAAAGCCCCAAACTACTTTGTGGCCCCCGGTACAGTACTTTGAAATCAGGTACTAATCGATGGGGGTGCCCACACACCCCACCCGTGGTTAGCGCGCTCGGTCTCGGAACAGGTGTCAAGAACTCGGGGTCCTACGGAACACCAGTGAGCGGTTAAAAACCAAATATTGTCTATTACCCACCGGTGCCTCTGCATTTACCTACTTTCAATTTTAGTTATTAAACGGTAATTAAAGTTATAATCATCTCCAACATTAAACATAAGGCATTACTCCAACAACTGTGGAACATCGACGGCGCGACGCAACACCTACGCAAGCAACTACGACTCGCAAGGCTGACTATCTACCAAACAACGGGTAATAGGATGTGTCCAAGGCAATTTAATGGCTGCAAGGGATATCCCAGGTACGGAAACTAGAGCATCGCACACAGATAGCAATAGATCAACAGGAGGAAATAAAGACTATAAAAGTAAAATAGGTAGAAAGAGGGAGAATGCTCGCCTGAAAACACTGTCGAAGGTTCATCCGAAGATCGGGTCGACACTCGCATCAACTCATCGGCCTAGCCCGTGAAGAAGCAAAGCACTAGAAGAAACACCGGATGCACTATTTAATACTATGGCAAAAGATCGGCATGATGCATGTATGATGTATGATATGGCAAATGTGCGATGCAACTAGGCCACATTAAGCGGAACCGGGATCCCGACAATTAAGTATATGGTTATAGTTGTTCTAGATACCCCGCAATTTAAATGTTGTCTTAACAAGTCGAAACATGGCATCAGTTCACTACACCAATTTAAATGGAGCCAATATTAGACTAGATTCGCCTGCATATGGGCTCCATATTTAATTATGAGGTGAATCGACAAAATACCCCCAAACACCCTATGTATGCGAAATGAACAATTTATATGCAATAGGGATATATTATATATTATAAAATATGGGGCTCGGAAAAGGGGTCACACATGGGTTCGGCGATCTTGGACTCCGGGGTTCGGCCTCAACGTCGGGGTTGGTCTTCGGTTTCCACGTGGGCGGTCTTGGCGTTCCGGGCATCGGATCCTCGAGACCGGGGTCCTTGGAATTCCACCTCGAGCGAGGGTGTGAACTTGATTCGAGCACCAGCGGACATTTGTCAATTTCCCCTCGGAAGATCTTGGCGTGTCGGTCTTGGAGTCCATGTGTTGATCTTGCAAGCACGGGATCCCGAGATAGATGAACTACCGAAGATCTTGACAGTAACTCGAAACGGCAGTCCTCTATTGGCTTGAGCCAGCCCAACACCTCACTCACCATCGACACACCAAGGCCACACCCGGACAGGCAGATACATGAGGCAGAGGGACTCAAGCGAGGAGAGCCGCTCGGACTCAGGCTTGCGGACGACGAAGATAGGGCGCCGGGCGGGGCGAGCAGGGACACGGCCGCCAGGGGGCTCCACGACAAGGGCGAGGGTGAGGCCGGCGGCAGCCTGCTGGGCGGAGAAGCAGCAACGGCCGGAGGAGGGCGGCGCTCGGTGAGACACAGGGCGCGAGGGCCATGACGGCGCCTAGCAGAGACGAGCAGGGCCGAAGGGAGGGACGCTGGGGAGGCGAGAGCTCGCTACCGGGGAGGGAGGTCGTGGCGGCCAGAGGGAGAGCGGGACCGCGGCCGGAGGAGAGGAGGTCCAGAGGCGGCGCTGCGGCTCAGGCTCGCAGAGGCGCGGGCGGTGTCGCGAGGCGCCCTGGGTGCAGACGACAGTGAGCGCGAGCTCACGCGTGCGGGGCGCGAGATAGGGGCGGGCGGGGACCGCGTCTCAGGGGGGGGGTCGACGGAGCGACGAGGCACAGGCCGGGCTCGCATGGCAGGGCCGGTGACGCGAAGGAGAGGCGCCGGTCGGGGATGGCGCCGGGAAGCAGGGAGTCGTCCTGGCGGTGAGGAGCGCCAGGGAGGAGGCGGAACTGCGGAGGCGGCCGGACGTGAGGAGGCCGGCGGCGGCGATTGGGGATCGAGGGAGGAAGGTAGGGTTCGTGGGGGCGATGCGAGGAGAGCGGGGTTCCACGACACGAGCGCTGCAAAGCGGGGTGGGGCCAGGGGAAACGTGTTGTGGCGCTGGGGCGTGACCGCGTGAGTGTGTGCGCGACGCGGGTAGGTGTGCGTGTGTGCTGGTGCGGCTCGGTCGGAGTAGGACCTGGTGTGTGTGTGTGTGTGGTGCAGAGGCATCGTGTGTCGTGTGCTTGTGTGCGTGTAGAGGTCGGGTGCGTGGTTGGGTCTGGCGGCGGGATAGGGAGGAAAGGTGTGGAGGGATTAGGTAGGGTTAGGGTTTGGGGTGGTTCTAGGTTAGGGTTTCCGGTGGGATTGGTTGGGCCGATCGGGGTGGTAGGTGGCCTGGCTTTCGGGCCGGGCTGCCTCCCCCGATCAAAACAGTTTTATTTTAAGGAAAATATTGTTTGTTTTAATTTTGGTAAAAGAATTTTGTAATTAGTTTTAGACAAACAAAATTATCCGGAAAGACCGGTTTTGATTTGAAATAAGACAGGGTATTTGGAAAAACAAGATAGACTTTGTCAAATTATTTTTGTCGAACAAATGCATGCAGTCATGATGATGTACAAAACAAAACACCAGACGGTTTTCTAATAGTGGTTTTAGCCGGGGTGCTACAACAGTCCTCCTTGATTAATAAAATGGCTGCTAAACCTGAAACCATGGAAAGTACCTTTGTTGCTGCTCATGCCATACAAGTTACTATTGATGAAAATGTTAGACTGTTAGCTCAAATTCATGCTAAGTGGGAAAAGGGAATCTGAAATTGATAGAAACAATAGTGTGTGCACCATCACTAGAATGGAGACCACTAAACCACAAGAAGTCCTTATTCCTCCTCCTACAATGCCTAAGCCTAATGGGTCTAATACTAGTGATGCTAAGTTTGATTTTGATATAGATGGTTGCAATATTTCTGAAGTGATTCTGTTCTTGCAAAAACTTGCTTGAAGTCCTGATGCTAGTGATATGCATGTTGCTTTCACCAAACACATTACAGATGCCCTTGTTAAGATTGAGGAAGTGAAGTTAAAACACAAAGCTTCTATTCCTAGGAAAGTAGAAGATAGTTGGGAACCCATTATTAATATACAAGTGAATGACTTTGATATCAAAGCTTCATGTGATCTCGGTTCTAGTGTCTCTATTATGCCTAGGAAGAATTATGAAATGCTTGATTTGCCACCTTTGGAAGATTATTACTTGGATGTTCCACTTGATGATAATGCTAAGAAGAAACTAATGGAGAGTATTAATGATGTTATCATCATGGTTAACAATGCTTATGTCCATGTTGATTTCTATGTTTTGGATGTTGAATACAATGCTTCTTGTCCTATTACTTTGGGAAGACCTTTTCTTAGAACTGTTGGTGCCATCATTGATATGAAAGAAGGCACCATTAAATATCAATTTCCATTCAAGAAAGGTATCGAACACTTCCCTATGAGGAGAGAGAAGTTGCTTTTTTATCCTCCTTTGAAAGCAAGGTTTGATGTTAATGCTTCCTCATTTGAAAATACTTGATTTCTTGCTTCTTGCGCCTAACTTAAAGGCGTTAAAGAAAAGTACTTGTTGGGAGATAACCCAAGAGTTTCCTTGAGTCTTGGAAGTTATTACTTCAGTAATGACCTCTCATTATCCTTTTTGTTTGCTCTTTGTGCCAAGAATGACCTCTAATGAGAGGGAAGTAAGATTTGGGGAGTTACTCTCCCGAAAAATATTTTTGTCCTCCACCATAAACATCCGTGAGGAGTCTCTGTAAGTTGGATTGAGCTGATATTTTCTGAATAAATCCCTCAGTATGTTAGATAACTTTAGTTATTTCAACACTTTTTGATTTGAGCAACATAAGGTCTTCTAAAAAATCGGTTTCTACCTGCTGGTTTCTTTTGACATATTTCTGCCATTATTTGCATTTGCTTCTTAATGATTCCTTTTTGGGTTCTTTTTGGTAAATTGAGATATTTTAGGTAATTTCTACAGTAGCTTGTGTTTTAGTGAATATTTTATGTTTTAAAACTAAACTCCAAGGGTCTATTATCTTTTGAATACACTAATGTTGCTAATAAAGATTGTGTGAAGTTTTGTATGAAGGAAAATTTTCAGGTGTAGAGAAAGAATGATGTAATGAGATGAAGAATGGACAAAAGCTCAAGCTTGGGGATGCCACCCCGTGTAACCCCAAAAAATATCCAAGAGGTACAAGCGTCAAAGCTTGGGGATGCCCAAGGCATCCCCTTCTTCATCAATAAAAAGCTCATGTCTGTCTAGACACTTCGTTCTTATTGTTTCATGCACTGTTGTGTTGTTCTTGGAGCGTCTTAGTTTTTGTTTGCTTTGCTTAGTTTGCTTGAATAAAGTAGTTTGGACCCCCGTTCTTGCTGTGTTGTTTCAAATAAGTTGCTTGGTGTTGGAAAGGAGTAGGAAGTTCTTGCTTGAAAGTGCAAGAGGAGCTTGCATTGACTATGACTTAGACTTTAGCATGACATGCTAGGTGTTGTTTTGACCTTATGCTTAGTGATTATTGTTGTAGCATGTTTTGGTCCAAACAATTGGGATTGCTTAGTGTGCCTTGAAAGAATTATGCGTTGTTTTAGCATGCAAAAGCATAGTATTGTGGTATTCTCTTTGATGCTTTTTTTGGGTTGACTTGGCACATGCTCACACCATGTTATGACTATCAACAAGTCACCATAGCCTCTATGATCATTTAGTCCTTGACTTGTAGTACCACTCTATGCTTTGATTAGTAATGTCTTGTTGCTCTGCATGATTATGGCCATTATTGCTCTCTTAGTTGGTTGCTCCCAGTCTTTTGCTAGCCTCCACTTGTATGAGTAAGTTCTACTCATGCTTCCAACTCCCAAGAAACCAAGTTATTCCAGAGTGTCCACTATAAACTCCTATGCATGGTGTGTTACACCATTCCAAGTATATTCTTGTTTTCAGCTATCTTCCAATTAAAAATGTATTTTGTTATGTGAAAACTTAGTGATTAAAGCCCTCACAAACTTGATGGCACACTTTATATTATTTGCCCCTAATAAACTTGAACCATTGTGTCATTTATGTTGTATATGCTTGCACTTATATGTTGGAATTAGCAGAACCGTGCTGTCACGGGGAACGTTTTCAACATTGCACTTGTACTTTGTACACAGTTGATATCATGCTCTTTTGTCTATAGATGTCACCCTTGTGAAATAAAGAGGGAGCTTTGATACGTTGAAAACGTATCTATAATTTTTGATGCTCCATGCTTGTTTAGTATCTACTTTGCTTTACTTGTCCACACTTTGAGGTGCTTTTTACATGTTTTCTGGTACTAACCTATTAACAAGTTGCAACAGTGTTAGATGCCTGTTTTCTGCTGTTTTTGGTTTCAGAAAAGTTAGTAAAGAAATATTCTCGGAATCGGATGGGACGAAGGACAAATTCAATAACTTTCCGTGGTCAACAAGAAGTCTAGAGGGGAGCCCGAAAGGCCAGCTAGGGGGCCAGACCCACCCTAGGCACGGGTGGGCCCAACCCCTCGCCTGGCTAGGGTTTGGGCACCCTGGCCGCCTTCCGGTCTCGCCCCTTCGCCTATAAGAAGCCCCCGATGCAGAAACCCTGAGTACCCGATCAGAAATCCACGAAACCGTTTGTAGCCGCCGCCACCATCATCCCTAGATCTGGGGGGATCTAAAGTTCTTCCCGGCACCCTGTCGGGGGGAGATCATCCCGGAGGCCTTCTCTCCGGTATGATTTGTGAGTAGTTCCACCTTGGACTATGGGTCCATGTAGTAGCTAGATGGTTGTATCTCCTCCTTTGTGCTTTCATGTATAGATCTTGTGAGCTCTGTTCATGATCAAGATCTAATCTATTTGTAATCATGCATGTTGTGTTTGCGGGGATCCGATGGATATTGAGATTACTATGTCAGATTGATTAATGGTTTTGTCTTATTGATTCTATCATGTCTGTGTTGTTTGTGATCTTGCATGCTCTCTGCTGTTAGTAGCTATCTTGGCCAAGTAGTTGCTAGTGACTCCAAGAGGGGGTATTTATGCTCGATAGTGGGTTCATGCCTCTAGTTTCCAAGGGAAGTGACAGAAATATATTCGGTTGTAGATGTGTTGTTGCTACTAGGGAGAAAACAACGATCTCTTGTTCATGGAACATGTGGACTGTCTACCTTACACACTTTGCTTAAAGCAGTTGTCTGTTGCTTGCAACTTAATACTGGAGGGGGGGTCAGATGATAACCTGAAGGTGGACTTCTAGTCATAGATGCAGTTGGATGACGGTCTATGTATATTGTTGTATTGCCCAATCAACCTCATAGGATCTTTCAGGCTAGTAATTGCATTGTTTTTCCTTGCTCAGTTCCTATCAATTGCCCCACTGTAATTTGTTTACCCTTCATGCCATGTTGTTTATCTAAGGAGAGCACCTCTAATGAACTATGGACCTCGGTCCAATCTTTACCATTGATACATCTTCCACAGTTACTTGTTTACTTGCTGCAAACCATTACCTTCCACACCATATGTTTAATCCTTTGTTACAGCAAACCAGTGAGGTTGACAACCTCACTGATTCGTTGGGGCAAAATCTTGAGTTTGTGTTGTGCAGGTCTCCACGTTGCCAGCAACACCTTTGAGACGTTTCCTTCCTCCTTCTGGTTCGATAACCTCGGTTTCTACTGAGGGAAGACTTGCTGCTTGCTGCTTCACACCTTGCTCTTGGGGTTTCCAACGAAGTGCTCCCCGTCTGCTTCACACCTTGCTCGTCAGCACCATTAACAAGTTTTCTGGCGCCGTTGCCGAGGACCTACAGGACAACTTCAATCTTTTCCTCCCCGTCAAGTTCTTTGGCACCATCAAGGAGTCATCAACAAGTTTTCTGGCGCCGTTGTCGGGGAGGCTAAGGACGTCTTCACTAGGGGAGTCCTTCACTTCCTTTCTCTTTACTTTGTTTTTAGTTTGCTTTATTTATTTTGTTTGGTTTGTTTGCCTTATTCAAAAACAGAAAAAAATCAGTTCCTGCTCTAGCTGCTGCTATTTTTGGCTTGCCCACCTTTGCCAAAATGAACTCTACTTAGAACATAAAGTTGTGTTACTTCACTAGCACCAACAACAATGATTTCCTAAGCACACCTATTTCTCCACCTGCTCCTGATGCTATCTTTTATGAAATTAAGCCTGCTTTGTTGAATCTTGTGATGAGAGAGCAATTTTCTGGTGCTGATTCTGATGATCCTGCTGCCCATCTTAATAACTTTGTTGAACTTTGTGAGATGCAAAAGTGTAAGGATGTAGATGGAGATATTATTAAGCTCATCCTTTTTCCTTTCTCCTTAAGGGGAAAAGCTAAAGAATGGTTGCTATCTTTGCCTAATAATATTATTGATTCTTGGACTAAGTGCAAAGATGCTTTTATTGGAAAGTACTATCCTCCTTCTAAGATTATTGCTATGAGAAGTGACATTATGAAATTTAAACAGCTTGATAGTGAACATGATGCTCCTTCTTGGGAAAGAATGAAATCTTTGGTTAAAAATTGCCCTACTCATGGACTCACTGCTTGGATGATTATCCAAACTTTTTATGCAGGTTTGAACTTCTCTTCAAGAAACCTGTTGGATTCTGCTGCTGGAGGTACTTTTATGGGACTCGCCTTGGGTGCTGCAACAAGGCTCCTTGATAATATGATGGTTAACTACTCAGAATGGCATGTTGAGAGAGCTCCACATGGTAAGAAGGTAAATTTTGTTGAGGAAACTTCCTCTTTGAGTGAAAAGATTGATGTTATTATGGCTATGCTTGTTAATCGGAAAGCTCCTCTAGATCCTAATAGTGTTCCCTTAGCCTCTTTGGTTGCTCAAGAAGAGCAAGTTGATGTGAACTTCATTAGAAACAACAATTTCAACAACAATGCCTATATGAACAATTTTGGTAGAAACAACAATTATAGGCCTTATCCTTCTAGTGGAAATGCTTATCATGATAGATCTGGAATGCCTAGTGAAGAGAGGATTCTAGAAGTTGAGAGATCCACTAAAAAATTTATGCAAATGCAATATGAGGAAAACAAGATTTTCACTAAAACTATGGAGGAACAATCTATTGTCTTTAAAAACATTAGTCTTTAGCTTGAGAATCTAAATAGAGAAATTCCTAGCTTACAGCCAAAAATTTTGAGTGCTGAGATTAATATATCCTCTTTGTCTGAATCTCAAACTTCCTTAGTTAATAAAATGGTTGCTAAACCTGAAACTATGGAAAACACCTTTGATACTGCTCATGCCATATAAGTTACTATTGATGAAAATGTTAGGCTGTTATCTCAACTTCATGCTAGGTGGGAAAGGGAAGCTGAAATTGATAGAAACAATAGTGTGTGCACTATCACCACTAAACCACAAGTAGCCCCTATTCCTCCTCCTACTATGCCTAAGCCTAGTGAGCCTACCACTAGTGATGCTAAGTTTGACTTTGATATTGATGGTTGCAATATTTCTGAAGTGATTATGTTCCTGCAAAAGCTTGCTAGAAGTCCTGATGCTAGTGATATGCATGTTGCCTTTACCAAACACATTACATATGCTCTTGTTAAGATTAAGGAAGAGAAGCTAAAACACAAAGCTTCTATTCCTAGGAAAGTAGAAGATAGTTGGGAACCCATTATTAATATGCAAGTGAATGACTTTGATCTCAAAGCTTCATGTGATATTGGTTCTAGTGTCTCTATTATGCCTAGGAAGATTTATGAAATGCTTGATTTGCCACCTTTGGAAGATTGTTATTTGAATGTCCCACTCAATGATAATGCTAAGAAGAAACTCATGGGGAGTATTAATGATGTTCTCATCATGGTTAACAATGCTTATGTCCCTGTTGATTTCTATGTTTTGGATGTTGAATACAATGCTTCTTGTCCTATTACTTTGGAAAGACCTTTTCTTAGAACAGTTGGTGCCATCATTGATATGAAAGAAGGCACCATAAAATATCATTTTCCATTCAAGAAAGGTATTGAACACTTCCCGATGAGGAGAGAGAAGTTGCTTTTTGATCCTCCTTTGAAATCAAGGTTTGATGTTAATGCTTCCTCATTTGAAAATACTTGATTCTGCTTGCTTCTTGTGCCTAACTTAAAGGCGTTAAAAAATACTTGATGGGAGATAACCCAAGAGTTTATTTGAGTCTTGGAAGTTATTACTACTGTAATAAACTCTCCTTATCCTTTTTGTTTGCTTTTTGTGCCAAAAATGACCTCTAATGAGAGGGAACTAAGATTTGGGGAGTTGTGTCCCAAAATAGATTTCTGTCCTCCACCAAACAAATTCGTGAGGAAGATCTGTAACTCGGATTGAGCTCATAATTTACGAATAAATCCCCCATAATGTTGGATAACTTTCATTAGTTCAACATTTTTTAATTGGAGTAATAGAAGATGTTCAAAAAAATTCGTTTCTACCTGCTGGTCTGTTTTGACAGATTTCTGCCATTATTTGCATTTGCTTCTTATTGATTCCTTTTTGAGCTCTCTTCAGGTAAAATGAGTTTCTTTGAAGGGGTTACTACAGTAGCTTGTGTTTTTAGTGAAAAGTCTTGCTGTTCCGAATCTTTGCCAGTGGTCTAATTGTAGGGGTTCGTAGCATGGAAAACAAAAAAATTCTATCGCATGCACACAAATAAGCCAAGATCTATCTACTAGATTGTAGCAACGAGTTGATAGAAGCACTCACCATCGAAGATTCCAAAGCAGTTAATGAGAGCAGATTCTCGTGGGTGATGTAGTCGTACACTTGTCAATCTCAAGATCGCGTAGATGATCCTTCCGGCGCTGCGTTCCGGCAGCGCTTCCGCAGTCGGTCATACGTTCGGTACTCGATGAAGACCTTCCTCTCCCTTGTTCCAGCAGGCAGCGGAGGTTGTAGTTCTCCCTTCGTGATTCCGGCAGCATGACGGCGTGGTGTCGGAAGTAGAGGGAAGATCCCGCAGGGCTTCGCCTAAGCCGGTGCGAGTTATGGTGGATTAGGGTTTCCCGAAGATCTAGGGTTTAGATAACCGGGAGGAGGAGGAGGTGTCGGCGGCGGCTAGGGCGGCGGCGCGAGGCGGCGGCAACGCGCAGGCGGCAGCGGCGGCGGCGCATGTGCGGGGAGGGCTTAGCTCTCGTGTGCTTTGGGGCAGACCTCTCCCTCTATTTATGAGAGGGGGGCAGCCTTGGGAGGGGTGGGTTTGAATCCAAACCCAAACCCAAGTTGGATTGAGAGAAGGACTTGTTTCTTCTCCCACTAGGAAACTATTGTTCCTCTTTGACTTTTCAAACTCCCGTTTGACTTTCAATTTAGAGCTTTATTTCTCTCTTGCAAATGAACACACCAAGTGATCTAGGATATGATCCAATCATTCCACTTACCCATGACACATTCATGGACCATTCTCCTTCCGGACCGGTGAACCTTTTAGACCCTTCTAGAACCTCTCTGATGAAATCATCGGAAACTTTCCCGAACTCTGGAATCGGACTTTCCTTATATGAATCTTATTCTCCGGACCATTCCGGATCTCCTCGTGATATCCCGGATTCTATCCGAGACTCCGAACAACATTCGGTATCCCTATTAACATTCCATATCTACTAAACAACATCGAATCCTTAAGTGTGTCTCCCTACAGTTCGTGAATTATGCGGACATGACCGAGACACTTCTCAGATCAATAACCAATAGAGGAATCTGGAAATAAATATGGCTCCCACATATTTCTACGATTACTTTGCGATCAAATGAACCACTTACATACGATACCAATTTCCCTTTGTCTCACAATAGTTTACTTATCCGAGGTTTTGATCGTCGGTATCTCTGCATACCTAGTTCAACCTTGTTACCGATAAGTACACTTTTATCGTTCCCGTGATATGTGATCCCTTGTGAGCCAGTCACATGCTTGCAAGCTAATTGGATGACATTCCACTAAGAGGGCCGAGAGTATATCTATCCGTCATATGGATGGACAAATCCCACTCTTGATCCATGTGTCTCAACCCATACTTTCCGAACACTCAATGCCACCTTTATAACCACCCAGTTACGGTGTGGTGTTTGATGTCATCAAAGCATCCTTCTGGTGATGGTGATTAGCATGATCTCATGGTCGAAGGAATTAGGTTACTATGTATCAGAAAGCTTATAGCAAACGAACTATTGAAATGACTTGATCTTTATGCTACGCTTATCTATAGGAGTATGTCAATCATACCATTCTCCTAATGACATGATCTTGTTATTAATAACATCTCAATGTTCATGATCGAGAAACCACGATCATCTATTAATCAACAAGCTAGTATTATAAAGAGGCTTTACTAGGGACTCTAATTTAGTTTACAAATCACACAAGTATTAATGTTTCCGGTTAATACTATTATAGCATGAATGTAAACATTTACCATAAACACAAAGATATAATAATAATCACTTTTATTATTGCCTCTAGGGCATATCTCCAACAGTCTCCCACTTGCACTAGAGTCAACTAATCTAGATTACATGGTAATATACCGAACACCCATGGCGGTTTGGTGCTGGTCATATTTTGCCCTCGGGAGAGGTTTAGTCAACGAATCCGCCACATTCAGATCTGTGTGTACTTTGCAAATCTTCATGTCACCATCTTGGACATGCTCTCGAATAGCGTGAAAACGTAGCTTGATGTGCTTCAGCTTTTTGTGTGACCTTGGTTCATGCGCATTGGCTATGGCGCCCATGTTATCACAGTAGATAGATGTAAGATCCCTCCTTTATAAAGGAAAAGGATCCCTGTGATTGCAATGCTAGTCCCTGGATCAATGCTAGCATCCACAGTTTAAGATGAAGTACACATATACAAAGGTCATTTATTACATCCATTACAGAGATAAACATAGTCTTTACAACTCAAAGGCCACAGGCCTAATACAAGAGTTTGAATAAGTAAATAAATATAAGTCTTCATCTTCATGTGCCACAGGCAAACATGTTGAGTGTAGACTCATGACACCTAATCCTCATCAGTGTAACCTGCAACATCACAAGTTACATCCACAGTGGGTCAATACTTTGGAATAGTATTGGCAAGTGATACCTTAGTATATTTTAAGTGGACTAGATACTATATGCAAATTTGGCTAAGTGTAGCTTGGCTTGCTTTGCTTAAAATAGGTTTTTCCTATTAGTTGAAATCACTAAGTTTTTCTTTGTCAAAACTTTTCCCAAGGAACCACCAATAGACATTGAGGTCCTTCACCCTTGTTCACCCACAAATTTTTTCTTAGAAATTGGGGTGAGGAGATTCTTGATAGCTTCCATGCCTTGATGCTCAAGTTGTCCATTGCCATGGACTTGGCTAAGTACTTAGATTTTTCCATCTGCAGAGGTTGTGCACTTTCCCCACCAGACTTGGTTTCACCAAGACAGGACCTTTCAGAAGCCTTCCCTTAGACCAAATGGACGCGTTCCAACCTATCATTCCCACTACCACCAACTGTCCAAATGGCTAAGTTCTAGCAACTTATGTGATCCAGGCAGAGCCCATATTGCCAAGTGGCTGCACTAGAAGCTTCTCAACACTTGGCCTCTAAAATCTATTTGTTCCTGGGTGGCTTACCACAAGTGAGATACACAAGGTAAACCATAGCCATGGGCCTTGTGTAACCACTCAACCAAAACCACCATTCAAGTCCCTTTCCACCCAGGTGATTCATTAACTTAGTTGTTTTATTAGGCAAAACATAAGTCCAAAGACTTAGAAATATTTTTATCATAGCATGTATATTTCACCAACCCTTGTTTGCTACTAGCTAGGCTAAGCATGGCATAGATAGTAACTTAACTTAGAAATCTCCTAGCAATTCTACAACTACTTAGGATTTCCCAACATGGCATATAGGTAAAATAATAACATGTAAGACTTAGCAAAACATTTCTAATGCTTAGTATAAAATATAGGGATAGAAATATTCATGAAGTACCACTTGCCTTGGTAGTTGGGAGAGTAGCACTCTTCACAATCACAATCACTAGCACCAAAGTCTACACAAAGAATGGTAGCAACAAATTACACACAAAACATATACAAACAAACAAAAATATATGCATGCATGCAAGATGCTAAGTGATGATTTTTAAAACTCAACCAAGCAAGTGTATAGTACTGAATCTTAAACAAGTCAAAAACTTGCCACACAACAATTATTTAAACCCTAAATTAATTCCTAAACAATTCATATGCTCAAATAAGCCCTACACATGTTTCTGCAAATAAAACCTTTTTAACAGAAACTAAACATTAAACACATTGCATAATCTGATAGAGCTTGCTCTCCTGATTCCAACGGTATAAAATTTGCCAAAATCTAACGTGGGAATCAAAAGTTACAAACAAAACAAATTTGAACTATAATCTGATTCAAAATTTGTTTTAAATCTAAACTACTGCCACGCGACGCTATCCTATTGGCCGGTACCGATTCGCTCAGGATCACGCTTCCGCGCCGTCGGATCAAGTTAGATCCAACGCGCCAGATCTAAAGAAAACGCTTCGCTCCAGATCTAATCTAGTCCCTACGATACAGATCTAACAGCTGCCGTTGCTCTGACCAAAGTCGAGCGGCGCTAGCGCGGCGGCGAGCGGCGGAGCGCTCTGTCAGTGGCGGTGCCGGTGAACTAGGTCGCCCGGGGAGGGGAGAGGGTGCTCACCAGAACCGCAGTGACGAGGTGAAGCTCAACGTGTCCCTGGCTGGCGAAGGGGCGCTTAGAGTCGTCAGGGATTCCTCGCCGGAGTTCGCGAACGCGTCTGGTGCGGCTGCTCATCGACGTTGGCGAAGATACAGATCACGCCAAGGCAAAATAAGCAGTGCGTCAGATGCGCGGAGTGATGCTGGTCATGCGAGTGTCAAAGAGAGGACAAGGCGCGGTCAGAACTAACCAGGAAGGTTCGCCGGAGTTGGAGACGGCGTCGGATTCCCTCGGTGCTCGTCGAAGTCGAAGCTCTGGATCACAATCAGACGGGCAAAGGGGATTAGGAGGTGCGCAAGGAAGTTTCGAAGCTGCTCGTATGATCCAGAGAGAAAGGGGCGCACGAGGTTTACCGGAATTGGTCGCCGGAGTAGGTTCTGTCCGCGGCGGCGCAAGAGCGAATACTGGCAGCCTGGTGGCGAGAAGAGTGTGCAGTGTGGGGGGGGGGGAATGACCGCGAGGGGGAGAGGTTCTTATAGCCGGAGCTGGGCGTGGAGTTACTCGCGGAATCAATGGGAATCAACGCGGTAGTGACTGCGGCGAGTAACGGCGGCGCGAGCGGCGCAGGCGCGCGTGATTGACGAAGACGAAGACGGGTCACGGGTCCACTTGTCAGCGAAATAAACAGAGGAGAGGTGGGGTCCGGGCGTCAGCGACTTTGTGGGTACGTCTGAGTGTGAAAGAGAGATAGGGGAGACCCGGGTGGGATAAATGGGCTGCTTCTGTTGGTGGGCTCAAATCCTGGCGCTGGCCCTTTTCCATTTCCTTTCTCTTTTTCTTTTTCTGTTTTGAATTTCTGGATTGATTTTCAAATGATTTCAAAAGCTTTTGAATTCAAACTTTTTCTAGGATTTTGTAGGGTGCAACATTCACACTTCAGGTCATAAAATCAAGTGGTCACTTTGTATTAGCTTGGTCCTTTTGTTCAAACAAGATAAGCAGTGCTATAGCACATCATTTGAACAAGTTTTGGAAATGGTTTCTGTTTCAAATTTGTTTTGTAAAATTTCACCAAACTTCTACAATCAAACACAATCACAAGAGAGTAAGGAAGACTTGGTTTAAAAAATTTAACTCTTCAATTGAGAGTGGCTTTAGCCTAAAAGCTGTTCACATAAAATAATAAGCTCATATGCTCCTGTTTTGAAGTGTTTTGTTTGAAATGAAAAACATATGATCATGGATGCATGGATGATATGCATAAGTTTGAAAATGTGATTTTAGGGATGTTACAATAGACATAGGGTCCAGCGCACTTGGAACCACACCGAGCTCTGTAATGAACTCCTTCATCCATATCGCCTCTTGTGAAGCCTCCGAAGCAGCTATGTATTTCGATTTAGTTGAAGATATCGCCACAACGCTTTGCTTTGCACTCCTCCAGCTAACATCTGCACCATTCAAAGTAAATACGTATCCAGATTGAGATTTAGAATCATCCGGATCGGTGTTCCAACTAGCATCGGTGTAACCATTTACAACGAGCTGTTCATCACCTTCATAAGAAAGAACCATATCCTTAGTTCTTCTCAAGTACTTAAGGATGTTTTTGACCGCTGTCCAATGATCCACTCCTGGATCACTTTGATATCTGTTAGTCAAACTAACAGCATATGCAATGTCGGGTCTAGTACTGTAGAGGTCCCAACCTTTAATAAGGTAGAGATCCCTGTTTTTACAATGCTAGTCCTTGGATCAATAGCTAGCATCCACAGTTAAGATGTAATATCAAGAAACAAAGGTCATAATACAACTTTATAACCAGGAATAAAATAATTCATTACATCTTACATAGCTCATTTGGCTATCTCATTACAATGTAGAAGAAATAACTATAGCATGGAGTCCTTCATCTTCAAATTGCCACAGGCATTCATGTTGGTTGTAGACTTGTAATCCTAATCAACACACTTTACTAACATCAAACAAACCTGCAACATAATAAGTTACAACCACAAGGGTCAATGCATTTGAATTGTATTGGCAAGTGATACTATGGTAGTATAGTGGTAACTATCATCTATATGCATTTGGCTAAGTGGATCTTAGGCTTGCTTTGCTCAAAATAGATTTTCCTATCAGTTGAAAACACTAAGTTTTTGTTTGGCAAAATCACCCAAGGCATCTCCCAATAGAAATTGGTGATCCTTAAACCCTTGTTCAACCACAAGCTTTTAACTTAGAAAAATTGGGATGAGGAGATTCTTGATAGCTTCCATGTCTTGATGCTCAAATTGTCCAATACCAGGGACATGGCTAAGTACTTAGATTTTACCCTCTGCAGAGGTGGTGCACTTTCCCCACAAGACTTGATTTTCACCAAGACAAGATCTTTCAGAAGCCTTCCCTTAGACCAGAATGGACGTGCTCTAACCTATCAATCCCCTACCACCAACTGTCGATTTGGCTAAGTTATTGCAACCCATATGATCTAGGCAGAGCCCATAATGCCAAATGGCTGCACTTGAAGCTTCTCAACATTTGACATCTCAAATCTCTTTGTTCCTGGGTGGCAATCCACAAGTGAGATACACAAGGTAAACCATAGAAATGGGCCTTGTGTAACCACTCAACCAAAAACCACCAAGCAATTACCAATCCACCCAGGTGTTTCATTCACTTAGTTGTTTTATAAAACAAAACACAAGTCCTTGACTTAGGAATATTCCATAACATGAATATAATCCACCCTTGTTTTCTACTAGCTAGGCTAAGCATGATAGTATTAGGAATCTTGACTTAGGAAAATTCTACTAAGGTTTCATCTACTAGGATTTCCCATGGCATAGTTTACACTTAGCAAAAATTCCATGCAAGTCCTACTTAGAAATATGCATAGTGAAAATAATAGGACAAAGGTATGAAGCACCAATTGTCTTTTTGGTAGAGAATATAAGTTCACTCCTTGATCTTGCAATAGTCACACTCTTCAAATTTCACTACAATTCAATCAAGGCACAAATTCAATCTACCACTCAAGCAATCATCACATAAAATAATAAAAATAAAGTAATGCATGCAAGCATGCCAAAGGTTGTTTTATTTGGAAAAGTGGTTTCTAATAGGTTATAAACATTATAAAACACCTATTGGTCATTTATAAAAGTGGCAAAATCATTGGATATCAAGTCAGTGAAAATGGCCATTTTAAGTCATTTTTTTGCTAGAAATGGTTCAAATCAAAGTAATATTTCTAGAGTTTACCAAATTTATTTTTAAACACAAATGTTAGTGTTTTATGTTCAAGTGTTTAGTATTTAAAACCATTTGCAAAAGGTTTTACCTATAAACCATTTTTATACCAAAGTAATATTTTATGTTGTTGAAAATGATTTTTAGCAAAGTAATAATTTATAGGGTTTATCAAATATATTGCTAAATCATAAAACTTAGTGTTTAGGGTCAGAGAGTTTTAAATCAAATCATTTTCCAAAGGTTTTTCTCAAAAATCATTTTTAAACCATAATCAATAATTTTATTTGGCTAGAAATGCTTTTATTCAAAGATTTATTCCTTAGCATCTCAAAATATGTTTTTAAAACCAAAAGTTGGTTTCTAAGGTCATTAGGTTCAAAACAAACCATTTGCCAAAAATTTTACCTTAAAAATATTTCTAGAATAATTTTTATATCCAAATTATGCTTACACAAGTTTCTGAAAAAACAACAAATTTAACAGAAGCAATTTACTAAACAAGGTACATGGTTGGAAAGTACTTGTTTTTCTGATTCCATTAATATAAAATTTGCAAAATTTGGACGTGTAGATTTAAAGTTATGCAATTTACATAATCAAACATCTAATAGATTCTATTCTGTTTTTAAAACAAAACCTGAGCCACGTGTTGTGTTTTGATTGGTCAAAAACGATTCGTGGGGATTGAGCTCTGTGGAGAGTTGGATCTAACTGAAATCGTGCGGCACAGAATACTCGATACCCTTTCGTTAAGTCAATCTATCGTAGACACTGGATCTAAATCGAACGGCTGCTGTGTGGTTGACCAACGATGGGCGGCGCTGGCGGCGGCGAGTGGCGGAGGCGCGCTCGGCAAGTGAGGTTGCCGGCGATACAAGGGGCTATAGAAAGAGGGGAATAGCTCACCAGATTTGCAACGACGAGAGGATGCTCAACGTGCTTGCTGTTTGTCGAGGGGCGCACGGGGTTGTTGTCAATTGCTCGCGGAGTCGATGTCACCGTCGGGTGCGCTCAGACGTCGTTGAGGGCGAGGCTACGGTGCACGCTAGAGGAAAAGGGAGGTGCCGTTAGATGTGCAGGAGAATGGTGAGTACAGGAGCATCAATGAGAAGGGTAGGCGCGGTCGGATGTTACCAGGGGCTTAGCCGGAGAAGGAGCAGACGACGGCGATGCTCAGACGAAGACGGAGTCGACGATACAGGGCACGCGCGGCTGAACGAGCGGCACTGGAGATGCACCAGAGGCTAGGGAGTAGGCTTGTATGCGCCAGGGAGCAAGGGGAGGCGTGGGCTGGCCGGAATCGCCGCGGATGCTCGTCGGAGACAAAGGTTTTGCTGCGAGAATTCCGACGAGCCTCTAGGCAATAAGTGCGGGGCGCCTGGGGGAAAAGATAGAGGGGAGCGAGGTGCGTTAACGGGCGTAGTTGCAGCGGCGATTACTCGCGGAGTTATGGCGAATTTACGCCATGGGATTCAAGCAGAAAAGGGAGAGAGGGAAAGAAGAACTGGTCACGCGGGTTGAAACGACGACTGACGGGTGGGGCTGGCTAGTCAGCGAGAGAGAGAAAGGAAAGGTGGGGGCTAGCGATCACTGAGTGTCACATCCCAAGATTTTCCAAATCTTGTAATGTGAAAATAAATGAATAAAATAAAACTTTGTTTGGTTTTCAGGGCCAGAAGAAAAATTTGAACCCAATTGGAAATCATCAAACCAATTTGAATTAAATAAAATCCTAAAGGGATTTAAAAAGATAAACATTTAATAAAAGGAAAATAAAATATTTTGGAATTGCTATTTTTGATCTTTTAAATAAAAGGATTTGGTTTTCAAAAGAAATAGAAGTTTCATAAATAAGGATTATTTTATAAAGCCAAATTAAACCTTGGCCAAGGCTTTGAAATAAAATATTTCTATTTGATAAAAATAGTAAGGGTTTATTCAAAATAAATTAATAAGGATTTAATATCCAAGTATTATTAATAAGGGTTTTACTATTTCCAAAATAACAAAACTTACTTATTTATTTAAAATAAGTTTTCCAAGTATTTTATATTCCCAAATAAAACCTACTGATTTGGTTTTAAAAATTAATTAGATTTCAAAATGGAGTTTTAAAATAAACATCAAATCATATTTTGATTTAATAACAATGGTCTATTTATTTAATTAATAATGGACCTAAAATAAAATTATTATTTTGGTTTTGGGATTTGGTTTGTGTTGATAAACAGAACCAAATTCAAGTGCAAAGTAGTGATTGTTTGAAATTGTTTGAATGTTTGAATAGTTGATTGAAATTCAAAACAGAAAATAGATTTGGAAAAAGAAAAAGGTTCAGACAGAAAAAAATAGTGCAAAGGACCAAGCCCAACAAGGCCCAGCAAACAGCCCAGCTTCCCCTCCCCGAAAGAAAACGGTTCACACCAATTTGTTAACCCGCAGTGACACTGACTGGTGGACGTCCCTCTCACTTCTTTTCCCACTGACGACTGGACCCCACCTCCCTGTTCATCCTCCTCACCCGCGCGACCCCTTCTCCCCCAAACCGCGCTGCCGTTCTCTGTCATTCAACCGCGCGTAAATTCACGAGTAATGGCCGCGTTAATCTTGCCCCGACCATGCGTACATAAGCACCTCTTCTCCCTCTGTCATTCCCTGCAAACGCCAACTCCACATCGCCACCAGGCTGCTCGGAATTTCTCTGACACCGCCGCAGTTCCGACCACCGTCCTCCCTCGATTCCGGCCGAGCCTCGCCACCTCCTGTCTCCCCGACCAAGCTCACACCTTCCCCACTCCCTGGCGCATCTCCCAGTACCCTCCGTTCGACCGCAGGCGCCCCAGAGCAACGTCTGCAACAAGCTCTGAACGACGCCGCCGTCCGCTTCAACTCCGGCAAGCACCCAGGTAGTTCAGACCGCCCCGCGCTTTCTAAATCACGCTCACACATTCGCCTCACTCTCCTGCGTCTGACCACACCTTCGGTTTGCCTTCTCATGAACCACAGCATCATCTCCGACCGCGACCAGAGCACGCCGTCGCCAGAACGAACTCCGGCGAGCGATTACTCCTACGACCGTGCGCCCCTTGCCCCGTCGACCACACGTCGAGCACCACCTTGTCCTCGCGACCTCGGTGAGCCTACTCCCTCCCTCTCTCGCTTCCTGTTTCGCCAGCGCCGCCACTGTCTGACCGTCGCCGCTGCTAGCCACCGCCGGCGCCGCTCGCATATGGTCAAGTACGCTAGCACCGTAGGATCGAGATCTGACGCTCACGATAGAATCACTTAACCGCGAAAGGGTACGCTCTCTGGACCACGCGATCTATTTAGATCCAACGCGCCGCAGAGCCGATCCGGCCGAACCGGTATCGACCAGTGAAATAGCGACGCGTGGCCAGTTCTGTTTAAAACAGAAATTGAAAAAAACATATTTTAGTTGCAATTTGAAAACCCTGTAACTTTTGATCCACACGTCCAAAAATTGCAAACTTTATACCGTTGGAATCAGTGTAACAAGCCCTAGCCAACCATGCCTTTGGTTTAGTAAATAGTATCTGTTAGTTTGCTTGTTTTTGCAGATACTTTTGTATGCTTGTTTAGATTAGAAAAATTGTTTAAAAATGTTTTTAGGGTTAAAACTTTTGCAAAATGGTTTGTTGTAAACTCACTGACCCTAGGAACCAATCCATAGTTTGGAAAATGATTTTGGTAAAGTTTAGGATGGATAACTTGAATTAGCCCATTTCTAGCCAAATAAAAGTAATGGATTTATTATGAAAATGAATTTAGAGTAAAAAATTTGGGAAAATGTTTTGGACCAAAACTACTGGCCATAAACACCAAGTTTTGAGAAACAACAACTTATTTGATGAACCACTTAAAGTTGTTGCTTGGTAAAAATATTTTCTCACCACATAAAATGTTGAATGGAATTAAAAATGGTTTTGGATAAAACCCTTTTGCAAATGACTTTGCCACTTTGAAAATGACCACCTTGAACCTTACAAAGTCTAGAAGCCTAGTAGAGACCATCTTTACAAATAGAACCATCTTTTGCATGCTCACATGCATGACTTAAATCTTAGATCCCATTGTTTTATGTGTGTGAAATTGTTTGATTGATTATTGGTTTGGAATGCTAGTTGATTTTGTGTTTGCTTGATTGACTTGTAGTGAAGTTAGCAAAGTGTGAGACTAGCAAGATCAAGGAGTGAACCATCATTCCCTACCAAAAAAGGCAAGTTACACTATCATCTAAAAGTCCTACTATTTTCATTATACATAGTGGATTTTGAAAACATGCATGAAAAGAATTTTATACTTATGCTATGCTAAATCCTAATAGGATTCCCTATACACTCCTTAGTGAAAATATTGTAGTTGTTACATGCTTAGCCATGCTTCAATTTGAAAAGAGATACATGTTGAGATTTTATGAAGTTGAGAAAAGGACTTGTGTTTTATATAATAAAACAAGGACTCAATGAACCTCGTGGGTCGCCAAGGATACTTTGAGTTTTGGAGAAGGTGGCGACAAAGGGAACCATGTCTATGGCAATCTCTTTGTGTTGTGCTCCAAAGGAAACCACCCAGGAAACTTAGAGATTGAACATGTTTCTCCAATTGTGGCTTTCGTGTGTAACCACATGCTATTATGGCTCTGGCTTAGTCAATTACATTGGGAAGACCCATACATTGTCTTCAGTTTACTGGACATGGGGATCTGGAATGCTTCATGGGTGCTGAAGACAAGCTAGCAATGGTGTATGGAAGGACCCTTTGGAAAGACTTCGTCACATTCTCAATCTGCCAGTAATCCATCTTGGTGAGCACTAATCCAGTGGCCACTGGTGGCAACAAGATGGGATTGTGACATGTGGGTAAAGTGTACTCCTTCTGCAGAAGATAATAAAAATCTAAGTACTTAGCCGTGTCCCCGGTTATGGACAATACTGAGCAACTAAAGTTTGAAGCTATGGGAGATCTCGACATTCTAATTTATAAAAGAAAACTCTTAAAGACTTGATGTACTTGGGGTTACCAAGGAACTCAAGAGATTTTGTTGAAAACATGAACACTTGGGGTTACCAAGGAACTCATGAGATTTTGATAAAACTTGTTGCACTTGGGGTTACCAAGTAGCTCAAGAGATTTTTGACAAGGACTTGAACACTTGAGTTTCTACCAAGGAGTTCAAGGAACTTGGAAAAGGAGATTTAACAAAGGACCAAAACCATTTTTGAAAAGATAGGATAAATTTTGCTTCATGCAAATGAGCCTTAAACTCTACTTAGCCAAATATGCATGTATTGATAGGATCCACTCATATTATACATAGTAGTGAAACTTGCCAATACAATTCAAATGTATTGACCCTTGTGGCTGTAACTTGTAATGTTGCAGGTTTGAATGATTTTAGTGAAGATTGTTTGATTAGGATTACAAAGTCTACAACCAACATCTTCCTGTGGCACTTTGAAGATGAAGGACCCCATGTCTATAGTTATTCCGCTGCAGTGTAATGTAATAGCCAAATGAGCTATGTATGATGTAATAAAATTATGTTATTCCTGGTTATAAAGTTATATTATGACCTTTGTTTCTTGATATTACATCTATACTGTGGATGCTAGCTATTGATCCAGGGACTAGCATTGTAAACATAGGGGACTCGACCTTATATTGTTGTAAGGTTGGGACACTCCCTCTACAGATGGTATCAGAGCATTGTGTTGCCTGTAGGATTTGTAAACCTAGGATTGGACAAAAACCCTTAGAAAAATAGGAGCTGTTTTATTCCAAAAAATTATTTACAAAAACACTTGTAAACTCTTTCCTCAACCATTTTGGTTTCAACTCTACATCTCTTCTATTTCAACTTGATGGAAAAACCTACCCCATGGCCAAAGACTACACCATGTGCAAAGGACTTCTTCAACTTCTTCAACTCTAATGACTTCAACATCTTCAGCATGTTCACCAAGGACTTCCAACTTGGATATCACTAAGGACTACAAGTGAAACAAAGAAATCTTACTCAAGATTTAGAGACTGAGGGAATGAAAATTTGAAGGAACCTACATCATTTGAAGTCTTGTGACCAAGGAGTTTTTCCTAAGGAAACCATGATCTCATACAAGAAGAATCGTGAAAGAAGGATAGAAGGATTACAAGTAAACCATATAGATGGACCACCAAATTTTAGTTAAGACAAAACCACCAACTTATGTGGTGTAACAAAAATATTTTGATGCCTAAGTATGTGCTTGAACTTTGTTTGAGTGAAATGTTTGGTTTGTGATTGCATGCACATTGATTGTGTGAATAGTGATGTGTGTGATTAGAATTGATTCCTTAGAAATATCTTGCCTATTCTAATCTCCCTCCAACCCAAACAGATGACTACTCCAAGAGACTCCAACCTCAAGGTTGATGACACCAACCCCAACCAAGAGGACAGCATGAAAGAGCTCATAGCAACTCAGAACCAATTGAACCAAGTGACAGCTCAGTTCATAGCCAACACTAGTGGAGAAGATCCAAAGCTACAAGGATTTTTGGAAACTCAAGGCCAATTGATGCTTAAGGTGACTGATCAAATGATCAAAATGGAAGAAAGCTATCCCAAAAGAGTCTATGACAACAAGGATGACAGAAATATTATTCTAGATGGAGCCCCAGCTTGCATTATTTGTGGAGACAAGGATCATACTTACAAGGAGCATGGAGATCAATGCCCCAACTGTGAAGAGAAACATCCTGTTGGACAATGTCCCACTTCTCAAGCTACTTGCTACCTATGTGAAGGAAACAACCATGTTCCTATCCAATGCCCCATCTATGCCATTGTTGAACAAAGGAAACAAGAAGGATCCAAGTATGCCAAGAATTTTGATGGCAAAGGAAAAGGACCACTTATACCTCCAAACAAGACAACCCAATTCAAAGGATCAAAGAAACCCAAGAAGCAAAAGATAGACAAAAGCCATGTGCAATGTTATAAGTGTAAGGAAATGGGACACTATTCTGGTGAATGCCCAGAGAACCCGAAGAATAAAGAGATTGGCCAAGTAGTGTGCAACAACTGCAAAGAGCTAGGCCATTATGTAGCAACTTGTCCACAAGAGCCACGTAAAGAACTCAAGGACATCCATTGTTTCAACTGCAAGAACCCAGGACATTATGCAAGCAACTGTCCAGAAAAGATGAAGAACAAGTTGAAAAAGCCTATAGAGAAACTCAACCTTGGCCCATGAGTCAAGTGTGGAAACAAAGGACACATGCAAATGTTTGCCATGAGAAATTTCCCTAGGATCCCAAGAAGGACAATATGTAATTTTTGTTTGAAAATTTTTAAGGGTGGTAGTACCCTAGTTGTTTTGAACCTGCTTGTAACCCTAGTCTCCCCAAATCTCGGGACGAGATTTATTTTAAGGGTGGTAGCCTGTCACATCCCAAGATTTTCAAAATCTTGTAATGTGAAAATAAATGAATAAAATAAAACTTTGTTTGGTTTTCAGGGCCAGAAGAAAAATTTGAACCCAATTGGAAATCATCAAACCAATTTGAATTAAATAAAATCCTAAAGGGATTTAAAAAGATAAACATTTAATAAAAGGAAAATAAAATATTTTGGAATTGCTATTTTTGATCTTTTAAATAAAAGGATTTGGTTTTCAAAAGAAATAGAAGTTTCATAAATAAGGATTATTTTATAAAGCCAAATTAAACCTTGGCCAAGGCTTTGAAATAAAATATTTCTATTTGATAAAAATAGTAAGGGTTTATTCAAAATAAATTAATAAGGATTTAATATCCAAGTATTATTAATAAAGGTTTTACTATTTCCAAAATAACAAAACTTACTTATTTATTTAAAATAAGTTTTCCAAGTATTTTATATTCCCAAATAAAACCTACTAATTTGGTTTTAAAAATTAATTAGATTTCAAAATGGAGTTTTAAAATAAACATCAAATCATATTTTGATTTAATAACAATGGTCTATTTATTTAATTAATAATGGACCTAAAATAAAATTATTATTTTGGTTTTGGGATTTGGTTTGTGTTGATAAACAGAACCAAATTCAAGTGCAAAGTAGTGATTGTTTGAAATTGTTTGAATGTTTGAATAGTTGATTGAAATTCAAAACAGAAAATAGATTTGGAAAAAGAAAAAGGTTCAGACAGAAAAAAATAGTGCAAAGGACCAAGCCCAACAAGGCCCAGCAAACAGCCCAGCTTCCCCTCCCCGAAAGAAAACGGTTCACACCAATTTGTTAACCCGCAGTGACACTGACTGGTGGACGTCCCTCTCACTTCTTTTCCCACTGACGACTGGACCCCACCTCCCTGTTCATCCTCCTCACCCGCGCGACCCCTTCTCCCCCAAACCGTGCTGCCGTTCTCTGTCATTCAACCACGCGTAAATTCACGAGTAATGGCCGCGTTAATCTTGCCCCAACCATGCATACATAAGCACCTCTCCTCCCTCTGTCATTCCCTGCAAACGCCAACTCCACATCGCCACCAGGCTGCTCGGAATTTCTCTGACACCGCCGCAGTTCCGACCACCGTCCTCCCTCGATTCTGGCCGAGCCTCGCCACCTCCTGTCTCCCCGACCAAGCTCACACCTTCCCCACTCCCTGGTGCATCTCCCAGTACCCTCCGTTCGACCGCAGGCGCCCCAGAGCAACGTCTGCAACAAGCTCTGAACGACGCCGCCGTCCGCTTCAACTCCGGCAAGCACCCAGGTAGTTCAGACCGCCCCGCGCTTTCTAAATCACGCTCACACATTCGCCTCACTCTCCTGCGTCTGACCACACCTTCGGTTTGCCTTCTCATGAACCACAACATCATCTCCGACCGCGACCAGAGCACGCCGTCGCCAGAACGAACTCCGGCGAGCGATTACTCCTACGACCGTGCGCCCCTTGCCCCGTCGACCACACGTCGAGCACCACCTCGTCCTCGTGACCTCGGTGAGCCTACTCCCTCCCTCTCTTGCTTCCTGTTTCGCCAGCGCCGCCACTGTCTGACCGTCGCCGCCGCTAGCCACCGCCGGCGCCGCTCGCATATGGTCAAGTACGCTAGCACCGTAGGATCGAGATCTGACGCTCACGATAGAATCACTTAACCGCGAAAGGGTACGCTCTCTGGACCACGCGATCTATTTAGATCCAACGCGCCGCAGAGCCGATCCGGCCGAACCGGTATCGACCAGTGAAATAGCGACGCGTGGCCAGTTCTGTTTAAAACAGAAATTGAAAAAAACAGATTTTAGTTGCAATTTGAAAACCCTGTAACTTTTGATCCACACGTCCAAAAATTGCAAACTTTATACCGTTGGAATCAGTGGAACAAGCCCTAGCCAACCATGCCTTTGGTTTAGTAAATAGTATCTGTTAGTTTGCTTGTTTTTGCAGATACTTTTGTGTGCTTGTTTAGATTAGAAAAATTGTTTAAAAATGTTTTTAGGGTTAAAACTTTTGCAAAATGGTTTGTTGTAAACTCACTGACCCTAGGAACCAATCCATAGTTTGGAAAATGATTTTGGTAAAGTTTAGGATGGAAAACTTGAATTAGCCCATTTCTAGCCAAATAAAAGTAATGGATTTATTATGAAAATGAATTTAGAGTAAAAAATTTGGGAAAATGTTTTGGACCAAAACTACTGGCCATAAACACCAAGTTTTGAGAAACAACAACTTATTTGATGAACCACTTAAAGTTGTTGCTTGGTAAAAATATTTTCTCACCACATAAAATGTTGAATGGAATTAAAAATGGTTTTGGATAAAACCCTTTTGCAAATGACTTTGCCACTTTGAAAATGACCACCTTGAACCTTACAAAGTCTAGAAGCCTAGTAGAGACCATATTTACAAATAGAACCATCTTTTGCATGCTCACATGCATGACTTAAATCTTAGATCCCATTGTTTTATGTGTGTGAAATTGTTTGATTGATTATTGGTTTGGAATGCTAGTTGATTTTGTGTTTGCTTGATTGACTTGTAGTGAAGTTAGAAAAGTGTGAGACTAGCAAGATCAATGAGCGAACCATCATTCCCTACCAAAAAAGGCAAGTTACACTATCATCTAAAAGTCCTACTATTTTCATTATACATAGTGGATTTTGAAAACATGCATGAAAAGAATTTTATACTTATGCTATGCTAAATCCTAATAGGATTCCCTATACACTCCTTAGTGAAAATATTGTAGTTGTTACATGCTTAGCCATGCTTCAATTTGAAAAGAGATACATGTTGAGATTTTATGAAGTTGAGAAAAGGACTTGTGTTTTATATAATAAAACAAGGACTCAATGAACCTCCTGGGTGGCCAAGGATACTTTGAGTTTTGGAGAAGGTGGCAACAAAAGGAACCATGTCTATGGCAATCTCTTTGTGTTGTGCTCCAAAGGAAACCACCCAGGAAACTTAGAGATTGAACATGTTTCTCCAATTGTGGCTTTCGTGTGTAACCACATGCTATTATGGCTCTGGCTTAGTCAATTACATTGGGAAGACCCATACATTGTCTTCAGTTTACTGGACATGGGGATCTGGAATGCTTCATGGGTGCTGAAGACAAGCTAGCAATGGTGTATGGAAGGACCCTTTGGAAAGACTTCGTCACATTCTCAATCTGCCAGTAATCCATCTTGGTGAGCACTAATCCAGTGGCCACTGGTGGCAACAAGATGGGATTGTGACATGTGGGTAAAGTGTACTCCTTCTGCAGAAGATAATAAAAATCTAAGTACTTAGCCGTGTCCCCGGTTATGGACAATACTGAGCAACTAAAGTTTGAAGCTATGGGAGATCTCGACATTCTAATTTATAAAAGAAAACTCTTAAAGACTTGATGTACTTGGGGTTACCAAGGAACTCAAGAGATTTTGTTGAAAACATGAACACTTGGGGTTACCAAGGAACTCATGAGATTTTGATAAAACTTGTTGCACTTGGGGTTACCAAGTAGCTCAAGAGATTTTTGACAAGGACTTGAACACTTGAGTTTCTACCAAGGAGTTCAAGGAACTTGGAAAAGGAGATTTAACAAAGGACCAAAACCATTTTTGAAAAGATAGGATAAATTTTGCTTCATGCAAATGAGCCTTAAACTCTACTTAGCCAAATATGCATGTATTGATAGGATCCACTCATATTATACATAGTAGTGAAACTTGCCAATACAATTCAAATGTATTGACCCTTGTGGCTGTAACTTGTAATGTTGCAGGTTTGAATGATTTTAGTTAAGATTGTTTGATTAGGATTACAAAGTCTACAACCAACATCTGCCTGTGGCACTTTGAAGATGAAGGACCCCATGTCTATAGTTATTCCGCTGCAGTGTAATGTAATAGCCAGATGAGCTATGTATGATGTAATAAAAATTATGTTATTCCTGGTTATAAAGTTATATTATGACCTTTGTTTCTTGATATTACATCTATACTGTGGATGCTAGCTATTGATCCAGGGACTAGCATTGTAAACATAGGGGACTCCACCTTATATTGTTGTAAGGTTGGGACACTCCCTCTACACTGAGGGGGCGGTTGTGTTCTGCGGTGTGAAGCGTTTTCCTGCGGGGAGAGATAAATGGGCTAGCTGGGCCTGGACTGGGCTAGGTTAGCTTTGCTGGGCCTTTTCCTTTTTTTGATATGTTTCATTTTTCTTTTTCCGTTTCTTTTATTCTGTTTTGATTTTGTCCAAATGATTTCAAACCTTGTTTGAATTCAAACCTTTTTGAAATGTTCAGTATATTTCTATACTGTTTTAAATAGGTAATTTAAGTCCATTTTAGAATAGTTATTTTATTCTTTTATGGATTATATTTTAGTTAAAAGTGGGCACTTGTCTTTTATACAAATAAGATTTAATTAAATTCTCAAACCCTTATTTGAAATCAAAAATTTCACCAAACCTTTTGAGTAGGTTTTATTTATTTAAAAGGGGTGTTAAATAATTCATTTTGAATTATTTAAAGTATTTTATTATGATTATTAATCATTTAATTTGGGCAGTTGTCTTTATTCCAATGAAATTCAAATATGGTTTTAATTCCACATAATTTTATTTGAATATTCTTTATCTATTCATTTGGATTAGGATTATATTTATTCCATTTTCTTATGGACTTGGCCAAGTTTCAATTTGGCTTTTAAATATTCCCTATTAATTATTTCTTCCTTTATTTCATAGAATGCATATCTTTTTATTTATAGATCCAAAGTTGGTGATTCCAATTTGTATAATTTTATTTAATATTTGTTTATCCTTTTAAAAACCTTCATGATTATTTTCTCACCATTTGGTATGGATTTTAGATAGGTGCTTTATTAGCTTTGGGAAAACAATTTCCTTATCTTACTAAATTCATAAGATTTTATCTATGGCTCCAAATTAAGTGAAACCAATTTCTATGGTTTTATAATATTTCCATTTGTCATTCTTGATAATTTATAAATGTTTGTTGACCAATTTTTGTATGGATCAAATCCATTGACTTAGAGTAATCTTGGAAATGATTTTCTCCCATTAGGGTTTTAGAGTTTTGGTTTATTTTCCAAGTGTTTAAATTTCAAGATGCATTTAAGAAGAATGCATATCACTTGATTAGAATTTAGTTGGATTTAAACTTTGTTCAAGGTTTGATCAAGATGGGTTTTTAAGTTTCCATTTAGAAACAAAAAGTTTCTTTTCACCCTAAATTTCAACATTATTTATTTTGTTTATTTATTTTTCACATTACAAAATTTGGAAAATTTTGGGATGTGACAGGATACCACCCTTAAAATAAATCTCGTCCCGAGATTTGGGAAGGCTAGAGGTTACAAGTTGGCTTCAAAACAACTAGGGTACTACCACCCTTAAAATTTTTCCAACTAGATTACATCTTTGCTTGCTTAGAATATTGATGAGACTTCTCTGGGAAAATGTAAACACCCGGATTTTCAATCCCAGATGCCTGTTATGCCATACATCGCAATCCCAGGATTACCATTTTTGCGAGACATAACAGAATTGGATACCACAATACATCATCCATTACAAACCATACATAAGGTCTTACACAAATAAGGATCTCATGATCCAGTTCTTAATACAACTCAAGCAGCGGAAATACGTAATAATAACGGTAGCGTAGGCGAAGCCCCATATTCGGGGTCATAGGCAATGCTGACGATGGGAGATGATCCTAGTTGTCGTAACCTTCCTGGGGTCCATCATCCTGGTACTCCTCTTCATAGTCTGGCCACGGGAATATCCAGGGACAAAGCCATGAGTACTCTTTAAGTACTCGCAAACTAATACTAACAAGTGAAGGGGTTTTTTGTAATAGGAACCTAAGCTCTATGGTTGTTTTGCAAAAATCCAGATTTACCTCTATTAAGTTCAGAAGCAAGAAAATCTAGTTGAATTTTATAACACCTAAGTGGGAACTTGTATCTCTTATCACAACTCTGTTGTGGTCAAGTCAAGTTCTCAATTCAGTTCACAAGTCATTTTGAAAACATCTAATGGGGGAACAGTATGGCCACTCCAACTGTCCATAACCGCGGATGTGGCTATTCGAATAGTTTGACACTCTGCAGAGATTGTACACTTTCACCACAACATTCGATACATCCGTCAGGAACAAATCCTGAATTCACCATACTCAGTATGCGGATAATCAATCCTAACCTTTCAATTACACGCCCTAGTATAGGCACCTCTCCTGTGAGTTTGGCCTCCCAACCATGACCAACTGTCATCTTGGGTACTGCACAGGTGGACAATCTTCACAAGGTAGCCTCATCTCAGACCTTGGCCGTGAGGGAACCAATACTAAGGTATATAAGTTTCTAGTCAAGCCCTACCCAATTTTCGGGTATTGTGGTTGTATGGTAAAATTGGAATGGTATCGCATCAAGACAACCATCAGTTTTATAAAGGGGTAAGGCTCATGCCTTAACATTTTCATCACCAAAATCATCTGGTGTTCGGAAAGACATGTCAAAACATCTCAGTAGAATGACTCATCATTCTAAGGTTTTCATAACCATTTTCCACCAAGTATCCCCATCTAAAGTTGATCAAGATTTATGCTTATCACTAGCATCTACAAGTGGGGGTGAGTACTAATGAGGGGTGATAAACTAGTGGAGTTTGAACTAAGTTCAATCTCATGCCTTAGGATGACATTAAGATTATCTAGCTTAGGCCAAATTTTATGCTCTTTATGCAACTTTCAATTATCTTTCTAGTATCTACATATCTTTCTAGTATCTACAAATCACTGAAGTAAACTCTAAAAGAAAGCTTTGATAAAGAAAAACAAAGTAAAAAGCTTGCAAGTAAGACTAGGATTGTGTATCATCAAATGTGTCTAACCAAGCATGCTTAGTGCATTGCATAGGTCATCTAACTTTCATAATTGCAAGTGTTAGCTTGCCTTGTGCAGAGCAGTGGTTGAAGTTTTCCTCGGCTTCTTCTTCGTAGTATCCTCCTTCCTCCTCGTATCCTTGGTCGGTACTAGCGTCTATAAATAAATGCGAGGTACACAATCACCAAACAATACTTAACTACTTTCAATCATCACACAAAGGGGTTCTATAGATGATCTAGCATCATCACTAACATTACAAGACTAAAGCATTTGACTTAATGATTTTATTTTTAGAAAAGTAATTTCTAGTCATTGGAAAACTATTTAAGATTTAATATTCTCCAAACCAAACATGGGATCATGTTGACACATGTCATCACCACATATTTCAATACATGGGAATGTGATTTAAAGTGGTGTCACAATTTAATAAGGTTTAACCCTTTTATTTTAATTAAATAAAGTGACTAGAAATGCCTATGTGGCATTCTTTTATTACTTGGACATTATTTCTGTAAGTAAACCCATATATTTTTATATATTCTGCAAGGTATCATCAAATGCGATTTTTGAGAGTTGGAAACAACTCAAAAGCTATTATGGTTTCAATTTGAAAAATGTTTGAATGCAGAAAAGCTTCTACCTTGTTATTTTTACCAAGGTTGATCTACAGATCCAAATGATTTGAATCCAACGGGCTTGGATTAAGCATTTCAAGACCTTTCTAAAAAATTTGGTTTCATTCAATTTGGTTCACTGAATCGAGCTGGGTTGATTTTTGAAACTAGGTACAGAACTGTGTTTGAATCTAAATAGAAAAATCTAAATTCAAACGGGTGGGCTGCGCGGGAGACGATAATGGGCCGGCCCAGTGTCACTCCGCGGCGCGGGGCGCAACTGACAGGGCGGGTCTACTGGTCAGCGACTCATTAAACGCAAAGCGGTATGGGGCGATGTGGTGCGTTGGATTAGAATGAAGATCGACGGCTGAGGGTCGTCGTCGATGATGAACTAGTCACCGACGAGCTCGAACCCTAGCGGCTCAGTGGGGGTCGTGGGAGGCTCACCGGGGCTCAGGCGAAGGTCGGCGGTACATGCGAACGACGAAGGCGAACTCAGGGGTGGTCGCGGCAGCTCCGGGGGTGGACGAAATCGACGGCGCCCTTCTTCTCCAGAGGTGGCCTGCTCCGGCGCAATTCCGGCGATGCGCTGCTCGCATTTCTCCGGCTACGGGGTGGAACGATCAGTGAGGGGAGGGGGGTGAGATGGTGTTGTTCAATCGTCTGGGGGTGGCCTCCTTTTATAGGCCCGACGGCGAGACCGAACGGGATGGGCAGGCGAAGGTAGCGACACGGATACGGGCAGCTAGAGGCATGGCCGAGGGTGGCGATCGATCGGTGGTCTCCTGGCGATGCTCTAGAGTTTAAATGCGCGTGTAGGGGTGGTGGCAAACGGTCGGGAACGTGCGATGCTCTGCGCGGCAGAGGCCGCGCCTTCGACGGCGAGCGGTGGCTGTGAGGCATGGGGCGGCGAACGGGGATGTCTAGCGTGCTCCCTGGGTCATGGAGAAGCGGTGGGCATGGGCTGCGGTCGAGGGGCGGCGTGTGCACGCATGCCAGGTGCGGTGCTCTGGCGCATGCTCGGCATGGTTGACAGCGGAACGGACGCGGCGTTCCTGGTGGTTTTGGTCGCTGTCTGCGAGGCAGGGCTGGTCGAGAGGGGGCGGTGAGGCATGGGCTGCCTCCCAGACAAGGTTGGCACGACTAGTTCTTCTCCTAGCTTGCTGTCCACACTGGGGTGACATGGTGCTCTCGGCCTGTTCACCATTGATGACATTGGCCAGCTTATAGTGGTGCTAGGGCTTGGTTAAGGTTGCTAGATGATCTACTAAGGATGCTGTGAGCTAGAGAGGGAACAAGTTAGGCCCAAAACACTATTAAAAACAGTAAGTTTGATTTGGTTTAAATTTGCCTGCCAAGTGTTTGATGAAATGGCCGCATGATTCCAAGTTTTGAATTTTGAAAAGATTTTTGGTGGGTGTGCTAAGAATGTGCTGGTGAGTCTGTGGATGCTTGGGTTTTGAAAATTGAGCTTGTTTGAAGGGTTTTTGAAAAAGTGGGATCTTCCCATATGAAACAAATTCAGTTTTAAACTGTCATTTAAACTATGTCTTCAAATGTTTTTGGATGATGACAAAGTGGGCCTTGGTACTTTGTTATGAGTACTATCAAGGGGTGCAAAGATCCAAACAAGTTTCTGTTAAGTTTTAAAAGTTAGAGATAGCCAAAATAGGCATGGGAGTTAATTTGGCCAAAGTGACCATTCACTCATTTTGTTTGTTTTGATTTGTTTGTCTTTGGGAAAAGTGTGGGGATTGTTTAGATGATGTTTATTTCACCTAAGAATCCTTTTACAAGCAAAGAAACACACAAGCATGGCAATTCAAAAGAATCCAAATTGTAATGCTTACACATATGCATGCTTTCATGTTTTTTTATTTGGAAAAGTTTTTGTTAACCCTAAATTTGATGATTAGAGTTTGATGAGCTAAGTTTAATATTTTTGGGATGTTACAAACCTTCCCCCCTTAAACAAAATCTCGTCCCGAGATTTGAAAAAGGACGAAAAGATTACCTAGGATTTGAAGAGATCGGGAAACTCCGTCCTGATGTGATCTTCACGCTCCCAGGTAGCTTCCTCTTCTGTGTGGTTGCTCCACTGAATATTGAGAAACTTGATGCTTCGGGTTCTGGTAGTTCTGAAAGATTCTTCCAAAATACGGATGGGTACGTCGGGATAGTTCAGGTCATCGTTGATCTCTATGGTCCGATGATTGATATTCTTGAACACTTCCGTCTTCTCTGGAACTTCGAGGCACTTGCGAAGTAATGAGATATTGAACACATTGTGCACGGCTGGCATCTCTTCGGGTAGCTCCAATTGATACGACACTTCTCCTCGATGGTTCAGAATCTTGAAGGGTCCGATATATCTACGGGCTAACTTTCCCTTGAGTTGGAAACACTGCATTCCTTTCAATGGAGACACTTTCAGATACACAAAATCTCCTATGTTGAAGGCGAGGTCTGGACGTCTCTTGACGGCGTAACTCTTCTGTCTAGACTGAGCTGTCTTGAGGTGCTCACGAATCTTGTGAACCTTCTCTTCTGCTTCTCGTAGGATGTCAGGTCCGAAAATTTGACTCTCTCCTACTTCCGACCAGTTCAAAGGGGTGCGACACTTTCTTCCATACATGAATTCAAATGGGGCCATTTGCAAACTAGCTTGATAACTATTGTTGTATGAAAATTCTGCAAAAGGCACACAATCTTCCCACTTAGATCCATATTCTAACACACATGCTCTCAGCATATCTTTGAGTATTTGATTTACTCGCTCCGTCTGTCCATCGGTCTGAGGGTGATACGCGGTGCTGAAATCTAGGCGGGTTCCTAAACCTTCTTGGACTTTCTTCTAGAATCTCGAGGTAAACTGAGTTCCTCGATCCGATATGATGTTCTTGGGGACTCCATGCAAACTGACAATTCTAGCGATGTATAACTCCGCTAGCTTCGAACTCTGATATGTGGTCTTGACGGGTAAGAAATGGGCGACTTTGGACAATTTGTCCACTATGACCCTGATAGAGTCATTTCCCTACTAGAAGTAGGCAATTCGGTGATAAAGTCCATTCCAACGGAATCCCATTTGTTGGGGATATGCTATATGGGTATCCTTATAGCATGTCTCTTATCCGGCTAACTCGGGTGGCCCATAGTCGGTAGCATGGCCTATGGCCTGCTGGGCGGCCCAGTTAGATGGATCCAGAAGGGAGGCTCATGCCGGATAAAGGAAGGCTACGGTGGAGTCACCAGCGTACCCGGAGCCTTGGAGTACAAGATACACAAGACTAGTAATAGATGGTGTAGGACTCTGTAACCTGTCTGGCTAGGACTTTTCCCTGTTACCCTAGGACCTGGCGACTATATAAGTCGGGCCTATAGGAGACAACTACACACAACCTCGCACAGCGAACCTATCTCTGTAACTCGGCGTATTGCCCTTATAGTGATTTATAGCAGGAGTAGGATTCCGCCACCGTTGTGGGATCTGAACCTGGGTAAGCTGTGTTACCTCGTACCCGTCAATCGTCCGCCTTACCCCACGTATCTAAACACGCACTATGAGGGTCGTGGGCAATACCACGACAGTTGGCGCCCACCGTGGGGCAAGAGGCGCTCCAGGCTCTTCAGCGGGCGAGGACCAAGGTCTTTGCGGGAATCGGCAAAACCGTAGCCATCGGCCGTGTTCTGGATCCCTCCTGACGAGTTCTGGATCCCGGCGAAGATGAACCCTACGCGGTGTTCGATTGTTCCTATCGGAGACATCCACCTCTTCATCGGCGAAACCGACTCGGGAACTAGTTCCCTGGGAGTCGGAGGAGCATCAAGACCCGCACGGACCGCCTACGGGCAGGATACGTTCGCGGAAGGATCGATGTCGGATCTCTCTTCGGAGTTTGCCGACAAAGATCGGAAAAATTCAAGACCCGCACGGACCGCCTACGGGCAGGATACGTTCACGGAAGGATCGATGTTGGATCTCTCTTTGGAGTTTGCCGGCAAAGATCGGAAAAATTCAAGGCCCACCCAAACCGCCCCTGTGCAGGATATAAAGGTGGAAGATCACTGCAAATCCGCCGGCTTCGTCCGTGCGTCTGGACAGAAAAGATCCAAGTTCGTCGGCATGGTTACCATCTTCGATCTGGCGCACTGCATTCAGAGAGAAGGCGAAAACCCCCACGATTACCTGGCCAGATGGCTCCGTATACGAGCCGATCTAGCCCACTACCCCGATGATAACGCTTTGTATCACTTCGTGGAAGGACTGGATCGTGGCACGCTTCTCCGACATTCTTTAAGACGGCAGCAGGCAACAGGACGCCTTACCCTCGAAGAGATGGTGAGCACCGTCAACAGCTACGCGGCAGCTGACGTAGCATCCCAGATGGAGCTTGCGCTCAGAGACGGAGAACCTCCAATTCAGCAGCCGCCGCCACCGCCTCCCTTCGCCATCGTCGCAGCAGCACCACCACCTCCAGTTATCGTCGAGCCCGTTGCACCTCCACCGCCCGTCATCGAGGAAGTCCTGGCACCCTCCGACTTTGTCATTGACGCGCTTTATGCTGATTTTAGTGCAGATTCAGAGGAGATAGACTTCAGTCCAGAAGATATAGACTCCACTATGCAGGAGATGGAGGAGGAGTACTCGCGCGACGAGCAAGCCAACAACGCCGTCACGTCCCGAGGGGTGTTCGTCACCATTGGGACAGCGATGGATGAAGATAAACCAGGACGAGCTCCGCCTACGGCGCTGGAAAAGGGGAAGGGGCCACTTATTGCTGCTGACGATGATCGCGCAAAGGTCATGCCTCCTCCGCCTAACCAAGTGCAGCAGCCGCAGGAACTCGGCACCGGCCTGAGCAACAACAACATCGCAAACTTACCACCTCCAGCATCTACGTCTGCAGCAGCCCAAGTTACTCCAGCTGATAGAGTGATGTACGACAATATCCTCGTCGAGCCACTAACCGTTGCTCATATCCGGAACGTGACCCAGCTTGACGAGAAGCGCCAGCAGCTGCTGAAGGAAGCGCAAGCCATCGTGGAGCAAGGCGCTAAACTAGATCGAGATCTGGTCAACGCGCAGAAGTCCATAGAAAAAGCTAGAGCAATGGAGGCCGAGTACAAGACTCTGCTACAGCAGCAGAAGGCTAAGAAAGCTCCAGCTCGCTTCATCAACGATCCTGATGTACGGCGCAACCTAGGATGGGCTCCCTCGAAGCTGGCACAGGCCAAACCATACATTGACAGTGAAGGCAAGCAGGTGATGCCCACCCCACTCCTTAACCTCGCTGTCGCCAAGACCCTTCTGGAGCAGGATAGATCGCCTGAGGCAGTGGAACATGTCTATGACCTAGTGGCCAAGGCGGTGAAGCAGCAGGAAAAGGCCACCTCTCAGAGGCTTGAGTCTAACCCAGCGCTCTGCCAATCTAGCCAGTACAAGCCGCCAAGGGACAGATCTCCTCTTGATGTCGTGTCCCAGACGGGTTCATCAGAACAAAGACGGAGGGATGCGCGCAACAGGAAGGATGCCATCCCCATATCCCCCGATCACGGAGAAAAGGCCCGACCTCTCTCGCCCTTCGCCACCGCCCCGATCTCCCCGACGTCACAAAGATTACAAGGCTCACCATCGTACGGATATGCCCCCACCAAAGCAGTGCGGCATCGTCATCCGCGACAACGCGGAGCAGACCCGTCATGACGGAGAACGCAACCAAGGACACAAGAGCAGGTCACGCCATGACCCTCCGCGTCCGACAAGCAACCATGACATGCGTGAGGCGTCGCAGGAGGGTAACAGCAAGAAGTCTAACCCACCGCCACCTCCGACTCCGTCACCACCAAGCAGTCACCATGGCGGAAGGGGCCCGCTTCGTTCACGCAGTCCATCCCCTGTTGACAAAAAGAAGAAGAACCCGGAGCCGTACGATGCACGTTCGCGGATCGATAAGATCCACGAGGCCCGGGAAGGACCATACCTGGGACCACGTTGCTTTGGACCTGCAATATGGTCCGCAACTTACCCCAAAGGTTTCCGGATTGACAAGACCATCAAGCCCTATGACGGCACCGCCAAGCCAGCCACATGGTTGCAGGACTACGACAACGCGGTGGAGATTGCCGGAGGCAACCCCAACATCGCCGTCAAGTACCTCCCATTAATGTTGGCAGGCACGGCCCGTCAATGGATCGACGACTTGCCGGAGAAATCTATCTACAACTGGCTAGACATGCAAGAAGCATTCACCAAGAACTTTGTGTAAGGGTTCGTAGCATGGAAAACAAAAAATTTCTATCGCATGAACACACACAAGCCAAGATCTATCTACTAGATTTCAGCAACGAGTCGATAGAGTACTAACCCTCGAAGATCCAAAGCGGTTAACGAGAGAAGATTCTCGTGGATGATGTAGTCGTACACTTCCGATCTCAAGATCGCGTAGACGATCCTTCCGGCGCTGTGTTCCGGCAGTGCTTCCGCAGTCGGTCACACGTTCGGTACTCGATGAAGACCTTCCTCTCCCTTGTTCCAGCAGGCAGCGGAGGTTGTAGCACTCTCCTCGCGATTTTGGCAGCACGACGGTGTGGTACCGGAAGTAGAGGGGAGATCTCGCAGGGCTTCGCCTTAAGCCGGAGCGAGTATGGTGGAGTATGATAGAGGCCTTGGCGATCTACGGTTTAGAGGGCACCAAGGGGAGGGCTTGGTCGGTGTCTAGGGTTTGGGGAAACCCTAACTCGCCGAGTTTAGAGGACGCCCTAGGCGGCGGCTTGGAGGTGGCCGACGACTTAGAGGCTAGGGTTTAGGTGTGAGGGTAGGGGGGCGCCCTACCCCTTCTTTTATAGGTGGGAGGGAGGCGGCTAGGAGGAGGGAGTCCTCCTCCAACTCCTCCTCCTTGGCCGGCGGGTGGAGGGAGTGGGACTTCCTCCCTAAGTAGGTTTCCTACTCTCCCTCCACCAAGCAAACTTGCCGTTTGACTTTTCAAATTGGCGTTTGACTTTCAAACTAGGATTTGATTTCTCCCTTTATTTTGCCCAGCCAAGTGACCTAGTACATGATGCAACCATTCCACATTGTCATGACACATTCATGTACCCTTCCCCTTCAGAGTGCCGGACCTTCCAGACCCTTCTAGAACATTCCTGGTGAAAACACCAGAATCATTTCCGAACTCCGAAACAGGTCTTTACTTATATGAATCTTATTCTCCTTACCATTCCGGATCTCCTCGTGATATCCCGGATCCCATCCGAGACTCTGAACAACATTCGGTCTCTTACTCATCATTCCATAACTACTCAACAACATCGAATCCTTAAGTGTGTCTCCCTACGGTTCGTGAATTATGCGGACATGACCGAGACACTTCTCCGATCAATAACCAATAGAGGAATCTGGAAATTCATATGGCTCCCACATATTTCTACGATTACTTTGCGATCGAATGAACCACTTACATACGATACCAATTTCCCTTTGTCTCATGATAGTTTACTTATCCGAGGTTTTGATCGTCGGTATCTCTGCATACCTAGTTCAACCTCGTTACCGATAAGTACTCTTTTCTCGTTCCCGTGATATGTGACCCCTTGTGATCCAGTCACATGCTTGCAAGCTAATTGGATGACATTCCACCGAGAGGGTCCAGAGTATATCCATCCATCATATGGATGGACAAATCCCACTCTTGATCCATGTGCCTCAACCCATACTTTCCAAACACTCAATGCCACCTTTATAGTCACCCAGTTACGGTGTGGTGTTTGATGCCACCTTTATAGCCACCCATTTTATGGCGTCAGGGCCCATCATCGCTTCTTAGCATGTAGTCCGTTCATTATTTTCAAATAATGATTCAACCCTCAAATCTGGTATTTGATTGTTTACCCGACCTACTTGGTTCAATAGAAACTTTGACCTCCGTAACCACAACTTTTGAGGCACGTGAGCCATGAGCATTGTTGCTGCCTCCGGAACACTTTTCGGCACTGCGCAACTTTGCACATATATCTAAGGTTCTTTTAAACTTATCAAAGTTCTATTGTCCTCCCACTTATCTTTTCATGAAAAATTCCTTCTCAAAGAAACTTGACGTTTTAAGCGACAAACATTTTTGTCTCTGATGTTATGGAGGAATACTTAACAGTTATTCAAAATAACATACAAAGACAGGTTCATCCGACTTTGGTTGCAAACATCTTTCTTATGCATAGCATACCAATGTTTAAGAAAGGACAACTTGGGTTTTATGCCAAACCATAACTTTATATGGTGTCATTTCAACGGATTATGATGGAGCTCTTTTCAGTGGAAAAACGGTAGTCTCTAAAGCTTTTAATCTTTAAAATATAATGGCAGTTTTATGAATTACACCTTTGATATTACCATGTCAAACAAGGTTTAATTACATATCTCGAACACTCCATACTCTTATGGTGTTTCGGGAAATGCAAATCCACGGAACGATACCTTAAATCTTAGGTATTATGCTAAACTTGTAACTCAAATATCTTCCTTTATGATCTTATCATAAACTATTTATATTATTGTTACAATGATTTTGCACTTCATCTTGAAAATCTTTGAACTTTTCAAATGTTTCATACTTCATCCTTATTAAGTAAATATTCATATATTCACTCAAATTTTCGGAGAAAGCATATGAAGTTGAAATCCATCGCTCTTGACTACACATAATGTACTTCATACAACAATATGTATAAGTTCCAATAAGCTAGTCATTCGTTCCCTTTTGGCCTATGAACGAAGTTTTAATTATCTCTAGGAAAGTTTTACAAGCGTCATTTGATAAAAAATCAAAAGGCTCCAAAATTCCATTAGCATGGAGTTTCTTCATGTTTTCTTTCCATTATAATTTAAACAGCGATGCCACTTCCTAAGTGATCTTTTAATCAATTTGTCTTTCGACATTTTAGCACTAGTTTTATGGATGTGATTTCTACAACGAGATTTGTAAATCATCCATCTTTTATGGATTATGGCAATTATTTGAACAACCCTTTTGTTCTCATAACACCTGATAAAACAAATCTTGAAGGAAAGCTTTGATGTTTAACAAGCAGCACAATAACCCTTTATTTGTTCTTGATTAACATCATCACATATTCTTTTGCTAGTTACTTAGGCCATTGTAGTTCATGAATTGTGTTGTTTCGTATGACGATTCACACCAACAAATTCAGTATAAAATACTTAAGAAACACATTGTTTAATAAGCAAAGAATATAGCCATAACATGTATATCATCTATATACTTAAGCTGAACAATTCTAGTCTTTTCTTTTCTGCCATATATTTATGAGATTCTCTTTCAGTATTTCCTTTTCTGTTTGAAATAATCTATCATCAATAGTGAAGCCATACATATGACACACAGTCCAAAGCGTGTATAGTTAAATACCAATGTCTTTGGACTTGCACTTTGAAGTAGATCACCATCATCAAATGTTTGGTGTTCTTTCAAATTCCTTTCTTTAGTAATCTCTTGGTGTAGTAAACATTTTACCTACATCAAATATTCACCCTTATCATGGAATTATCCATGATCAAGCTAATTTTAGCTTATAACGATGAATCACGAGTATAATGTTGCTTTCCAAAACCTTTTGGAGGATTAGGACAACTAGTGTTTCTAACCTTTTGCAAATTCTCATCAAATATGAAAACATGACTTTTGCCATATTATACTCTATCATGTTGCAACCAAAACTTCATTTCAGATATCACAATATCTTCCACACATCATGGTTTCTGAAACAACTCTTTCAGATCCTAGATAACCTTGATATTAAGACAATCCTTTGAATATCAAGAATCATGGAGACAAACATGATACTCATACACTAACACTTGGAATTGTCACTCTTGATTTAATACCAATTACTAAACTTCATGGAGTAACCGGAACTTACTGAAATTTTGCAATGGGACTTTTAAACTTTAGATTAACACTTCAAAATAATACTATACCAGTTCGTAAAGTAACCAACCAGAATTCTATAGTTCTATCATCTCAATTATAACTAAGCGCAAGGTAGTAAACGGATGCCAATGACTACAACAATTATGCAAATTCACTTTGATTTAATTTATGATAAATAGTGTTCAACTTTTAATCATATTGCTGTTGAACTCCCACTCAAAACAATATCCCTCACAATGTTTTAGCGATCACACGAACCAAATTCACTACACCAAGTCCGATCATCACGTGACATGATATAATTTCAAAGGCGAACAATCATCATGTTCATCATATCATCTATATGACTCATGCTTTACCTTTCGGTATTCCGTGTTCCGAGACCATGTCTGTACATGCTAGGCTCGTCAAGATCAAACCTTAGCTTCCGCATGAGCAAATCTGGCTTGCTCACGTTGTATAAACTCGCAGAATGTAACACACCCGATCATCACGTGGTGCTTCGAAACAACGAGCTTTAGCAACGGTGCTTACTAAGGATGAACACTTTTGTAAGGTTCCCAACCTTTAATAAGGTAGAGATCCCTGTGTTTACAATGCTAGTCCCTGGATCAATAGCTAGCATCCACAGTTAAGATGTAATATCAAGAAACATAGGTCATAATACAACTTTATAACCAGGAATAAAGTAATTTATTACATCTTACATAGCTCATTTGGCTATTACATTACATTGCAGCAGAATATCTATAAGCATGGGGTCCTTCATCTTCAAAGTGCCACATGCATACATGTTGGTTGTAGACTTGTAATCCTATTCAATAACTTCACTAATATCAAACAAACCTGCAACATAACAAGTTACAGCCACAAGGGTCAATACATTTGAATTGTATTGGCAAGTGATACTATGGTAGTATAGTGGTAACTATCATCTATATGCATTTGGCTAAGTGGAGCTTAGGCTTGCTTTGCTCAAAATAGATTTTCCTTATCATTTGAAAACACTAAGTTTTTGCTTTGACAAAATATTCCCAAGGCATATCCCAATAGAAATTGGTGATCCTTTCAACCCTTGTTCACCCATAAGTTTTTAACTTAGAAATTGGGATGATGAGATTCTTGATAGCTTCCATGTCTTGATGCTCAAATTGTCCTTTACCAGGGACATGGCTAAGTACTTAGATTTTACACTCTGCAGAGGTGGTGCACTTTCCCCACAAGACTTGGTTTCACCAAGACAAGATCTTTCAGAAGCCTTCCCTTAGACCAGAATGGACGCGCTCCAACCTATCAAAACCCTACCACCAACTGTCCATTTGGCTAAGTTCTTGCAACCTATATGATCCAGGCAGAGCCCATAATGCCATGTGGCTGCACTTGAAGCTTCTCAACATTTAACATCTCAAATCTCTTTGTTCCTGGGTGGCCATCCACAAGTGAGATACACAAGGTAAACCATAGAAATGGGCCTTGTGAACCACTCAACACAAACCATTCCTTCCATTCCACCCAGGTGATTCATTCACTTAGTTGTTTTATTAAACAAAACTCAAGTCCTCAGACTTAGAAATTTTTCCTTAGCATGAATATATATTCCACCCTTATTTTCTACTAGCTAAGCTAAGCATGATAGTAGTAGGAATCTTAACTTAGGAAAGTTTTACTAAGGTTTCATCTACTAGGATTTCCCATAGCATAGTTTATACTTAGCAAAAATTCCATGCAATTCTTGCTTAGAAATATCACTAATGCATAGTGAAAATAATGGGACAAAGTATGAAGCATAACTTGCCTTTTTGGTAGAGAGTATAAGTTCACTCCTTGATCTTTGCAATGTTCACTCACTTCAAATCACTACAATTCAATCAAGCAAACAATATTTCAATCTACCATTCAAGCAATTCATCACATAAAATTATAGAAACAAAACAATGCATGCAAGCATGCAAGAGATTGTTTTATTTGCAAAAGTGGTTTCTAATGGGTCACAAACATTTGAAAACACCTAATGGTCATTTTATAAAGTGGCAAAATCATTTGCAAAAGGGTTTTCCTTCACTAACTTTTTTTTAAAACTAAGTCATTATTTTATGTGGTGAAGAAATGCTTTTAATAAGGCAAAATTCTATAGGTTTCACAAAATATGTTTTCAAACCATAAAACCTTGTGTTTAGGGTCAGAGAGTTTATTTCCAAAACATTTCTCAAAGGTTTTCCTCCAAAACCATTTTTAATAAATAAACCATATTTTTATTAGACTAGAAATGGTTTAAATCAAAGATTCATTCTTTTGTTTCACCAAATACATTTTTGAAACCACAAAGTGATTCCTATGGTCAGTAGGTTCAAAATACACCATTTGCCAAAGATTTTATCCCCAAAATCATTTTAGAATAATTTTTATATCCTAAACAAGGATACATAAGTTTCTGCAAAAACAAACATTTTACCAGAAGCTTTTTACTAAACAAAGTGCATGGTTGGCTAGGGCTGTTTTTCTGAATCCATTGATATAAAGTTTGCAAAATTTGGACGTGTAGATTTAAAGTTATGGATTTTACAAATTGGAACATCTAATAGATTAGTTTCTGTTTTTAAATCAAAAGGCTGGCCACGTGGCTGTTTCTCATTGGACGATAACGGTTCGTGCGGATCAAGCGTTGCGAGGCGTTGGATTAAAATGAGATCATGAGGCACAGATCAGTGCTTACCCTTTCGCTTAAGTCGCCCGTTTCTACGCGTCCGATTTAAATCGAATGGCCCTGATCTATTTGACCACAAAGTGGCGGCGCTGGCGGCGGTGGTTGGCGGCGGCGCGGTCAGACGGTGCAGTCGCCGGTGATTTAGGAGGCAAGGGAGACAGAGGAGTAGCTCACCAGAATCGCCACGACGTACTGGTGCTCAACGTGGTTGTCGCAGGGCAGGGGGCGCACGGACGGGTCGGCAATCTCTCGCCGGAGTTGCTCTCTGGCACGGGTGCGCACGGCCGTGGTCGAAGGCGAGCGTCTGGGTCGCAACTGATCAAGTAAACGTGTCAGGAGGGTGCGCAAGGTTGCCTAGGTTGTGAAAGAACTTACCAGAGGGAAAGGGGCGCGCTGTTTTGTCGGCTACTGCTCGCTGGAGTTGAAGCAGACTATGGCAGCGCTTAGTCGAGGTGGTTGCCGATGCTCTGGGTCACCAGAGGAAGTGTGGCTGGGGTCAGTGGATGCGCAAAGTGATGGATATCCAGTGAGCGTGAACCAGAGAGGAGGGGGCGGCGTGTACTCACCGTATTTGTCGCCGGAGTGCGTCGGAGGCCGCGGCGGTGCAAAAGGGAATTAGAGCAGCCTGGTGGCTCTCTGGTGGCGCTGGTTGGGGGGAAATGGGGGAGAGAGGGTGCTGGTTAAATGAGAGTAAACGAGGGGAGGAATTACTGGCGTGATTACGCGAATTGATCCGAGGATTAACAAGCAGAAACGGCCGGCGTGGTCATCGCGTTGGTGAGGACGAAGGTCTGGCAAGAAGGGTCATTTCGTCAGCGTGAGAGAGAAAGAAAGTGTGGGGTCCAGCGGTCAGTGTCTCTGCGGGTTAAAACTCTGGTGCGAATTGTTTTCCTGCTGGGGAGAAATAAATGGGCTAGTTGGGCCTGGACTGGGCTAGGTTAGGTTGGGCTGGCTTCTTTCTTTTTTTTGTACTGATTGTTTTTCCCTTTTCTTTTTATATTTTTCTGTTTTGATTTTGATTAATCAATTCAAACAACTAATTGAATTCAAACCTTTGCCAAAATTTGTGTAGCTTTAAACATTGATTAGTATTGTATTCTGATGTTAATTTTTGAATAAAACCTTTTCATTTTGGGGTCTTTTATTTATTCAAAAAGGCCCTAGTTTTAAATCAAATAGGATTAAATAATGTTTCAAACATCATTTAAATTCTTTTAAACCTTCCAAATCTTTTCAGTAGGTTTTGTTTATTTAAAAGGGTGTCAAATAATTCATCTTGAATTATTTGGAAAAGCTTTTAGTAAGATTTATTAATCATTTAAAAGATTTGGATTTGTCTTTATTCCAATGGATTTGGTTTAAGACATTTTATTTTACTTTGGCAATTCTTTATCCAATATTTTTATTTGGATTTGGATTATAACTTATTCCACTTGTTTATGGTTTAGGCCAAGATTTGATTTGGTCTTTAAATATTCTTTATTTAATATTTCTTTCTTCATCTTATAAAATCCATATCTTTTTATTTAGAGATCCAAACTTAGTGATTCCAATTTGTGAAATCTTATTTGATATTTAGTTATCACTTTAAATCTTTTTAGGATTAATTGTCCACCAATTGGTTTGGATTTATAGATAGGTTCTTTATTAGCTTTGGGAATTTAATTCCTTATCTTATTATATTCATAAGATTTTATCCATGGTTCCAATTAAAGTGAAACCAAATTATATGGTTTTAAAATATTTCTATTTGTCTTTCTTGATCATTTGTAAATGTTTGTTGACAAGATCTTATATGGATCAAATCCATAGGCTTGGAGATACTTGGAAATGATTTTTATTCCATTAGGATTTAGGGTTTGGATTTATTTTCCAAGTGTTTGAATTTCCAGATTCATTCATTGAGGAATGCATTACCCTTGATTTGGATTTTGTTGAATTCAAACTTTAACCAAAGTTTGTTCAAGATGGGATTTTCAGTTTCCTTTTAGAAACAAAAGTTTCTTTTCACCATGATTTTCAACAAAATTTATTTTGTTTATTTCATTTTTCACATTACAAGATTTGGAAAATCTTGGGATGTGACAACTTTAAAACTTGAAATTGTGTGCTTGAGGGATCATCTTATAATGCTACCGTCGTGAACTAAGCAATACAAGATGCATAAAAGGATTAACATCACATGCAATTCATAATATGTGATATGATATGGCCTTTCTTCTTGTGCTTCCGATCTCCATCTTCAAGCACGAACATGATCTCCATCATCACCGGTGTGGCGTCAAGGTCAATGGCGCCACTTCATGGTTGTCTTCCACCAGCATCAACTATTACAACTAATTTGAATAATAGACACGCAGGACTTAATGGAAACAACCATATGGCTCCTGCCGGTTGCCAACTTACAATAAGGAACATTGCATACATCAAATATAATCACAATCATGGCCATATCACATCACAGCACACCCCTGCAAAACAAATTTAGACGCCTCTAATTTTCTTTGCATATTTTACGTGGTTTGGGGCTTTCAATAAGTGTCGCTCTAACTTACGAACAAGAACCACAAAATTGATACTAGTATTGTCAATCACCCGTTGTAAATTGAATCTTAACTATGTTGGGAGAAACAGGCACCCGCAAAGCCACTTATGCAATACATGTTGCATGTCAAGCGTGGAGCAAGTCTCATGAACGATGTCATGTAAGGTTAGCCCGGGCCGCTTCATCCCACCATCCCGCAAGATGCAAAGTACACAAGAAGCAATCGACAACAAAAGCATCAACGCCCATAATGACCATTGTGTTCTACTCGTGCAACAGATATACATATAGACATGGCTCTGATACCACTGTAAGGGTTCATAGCATGGAAAACAAAAAATTTCTATCGCATGAACACACACAAGCCAAGATCTATCTACTAGATTGCAGCAACGAGTCAATAGAGTACTAACCCTCGAAGATCCAAAGCGGTTAACGAGAGCAGATTCTCGTGGATGATGTAGTCGTACACTTCCGATCTCAAGATCGCGTAGACGATCCTTCCGGCGCTGCGTTCCGGCAGCGCTTCCGCAGTCGGTCACACGTTCGGTACTCGATGACGACCTTCCTCTCCCTTGTTCCAGCAGGCAGCGGAGGTTGTAGCACTCTCCTCACGATTCCGTCAGCACGACGGCGTGGTATCGGAAGTAGAGGGGAGATCTCGCAGGGCTTCGCCTTAAGCTGGAGCGAGTATGGTGGAGTATGAGAGAGGCCTTGGCGATCTACGGTTTATAGGGCACCAAGGGGAGGGCTTGGTCGGTGGCTAGGGTTTGGGGAAACCCTAAATCGCCGAGTTTAGAGGAGGCCCTAGGCGGCGGCGGCTTGGAGGTGGCCGACGACTTAGAGGCTAGGGTTTAGGTGTGAGGGTAGGGGGGCGCCCTACCCCTTCTTTTATAGGTGGGAGGGAGGCGGCTAGGAGGAGGGAGTCCTCCTCCAACTCCTCCTCCTTTGCCGGCGGGTGGAGGGAGTGGGACTTCCTCCCCAAGTAGGTTTCCTACTCTCCCTCCACCAAGCAAACTTGCCGTTTGACTTTTCAAATTGGCGTTTGACTTTCAAACTAGGATTTGATTTCTCCCTTTATTTTGCCCAGCCAAGTGACCTAGTACATGATGCAACCATTCCACATTGTCATGACACATTCATGTACCCTTCCCCTCCGGAGTGCTGGACATTCCAGACCCTTCTAGAACATTCCTAGTGAAAACACCGGAATCATTTCCGAACTCCGAAATAGGACTTTCCTTATATGAATCTTATTCTCCAGACCATTCCGGATCTCCTCGTGATATCCCGGATCCCATCCGAGACTCCGAACAACATTCGGTCTCTTACTCATCATTCCATAACTACTCAACAACATCGAATCCTTAAGTGTGTCTCCCTACGGTTCGTGAATTATGCGGACATGACCGAGACACTTCTCCGATCAATAACCAAGAGAGGAATCTGGAAATTCATATGGCTCCCACATATTTCTACGATTACTTTGCGATCGAATGAACCACTTACATACGATACCAATTTCCCTTTGTCTCACGATAGTTTACTTATCCGAGGTTTTGATCGTCGGTATCTCTGCATACCTAGTTCAACCTCGTTACCGGTAAGTACTCTTTTCTCGTTCCCGTGATATGTGATCCCTTGTGAGCCAGTCACATGCTTGCAAGATAATTGGATGACATACCACCGAGAGGGCCCAGAGTATATCTATCCGTCATATGGATGGACAAATCCCACTCTTGATCCATGTGCCTCAACCCATACTTTCCAAACACTCAATGCCACCTTTATAGCCACCCAGTTACGGTGTGGTGTTTGATGTCATCAAAGCATCCTTCCGGTGATGGTGATTAACATGATCTCATGGTCGAAGGAATTAGGTTACTATGTATCAGAAAGCTTATAGCAAATGAACTATATTAAATGACTTGATATTTATGCTACGCTTAACTATAGGAGTATGTCCATCACATCATTCTCCTAATGATATGACCCTGTTGTTAATAACAGCTCTATGTTCATGATCAGGAAATGATCATATATTAACCAACAAGCTAGTGTAACAAGAGGCTTTACTAGGGACTCTTTTATGTTTATAAATCACACAAGTATTAATGTTTCCGGTTAATACAATTATAGCATGGTATGTAAACATTTATCATAAGTATGAAGATATGATAATAACCACTTTATTATTGCCTCTTGGGCATATCTCCAACACTTTGAGGGTACATATAAGCGTCCCTGCACTGTGGGCGATCTACATCGGTGCGTGCAAGAGAAATACGAGACATCTCGCGCCTATCTCTCCTGCTGGCTGGATATGAAGTATTCCTGCGCAGGAGTGCACGCTCACACCGCCATGGCCGCCTTCATCGATGGATTGGAAAGAGGCACGTTGCTCCGACATAAGCTGAAGCGCTTGCAGGACAATCACCAGCTTGACTTAAACCATATGATTCAGTTGGCTAGTGAGTTCGCAGCTGCCGACGATGATGCTCGTGGCTCCTTGCCAGCAACAGCCGTTCCAACTCAAGCTCGGAGGAACAGCAGTACAACGCGGAAGACCGCTCCAGAAGAAAAGCAATCTACCGACATGGTCGCTATGACTTTTGCAGGACGAGGAGAAGGCGGACAACATGGCCGAGGAAGGGAAGCTGGTCGTGGGCAGCAATGAGGAAGTGAAACCACCTCGGCGCCGCTCCGTGTTCCCCAAACCTACGAAGAGTACCGCGATATGCCGTGCCTCGTACTCCTCGACGCCAACGGCAAGGCCACCCATACCAATCGACACTGCAAGTTCGTCAACGACCTCAAGGAAGACCTGGATTCCGGCTACAAGCAAAGTCGGAAGAACATACCGCGAGGCAAGGGCAAGGGGAAGAAGAAGGAGGAGGAGTCCAAGGATTCAAGTGACATGGACGAGGACGTTGACCCCAAGCACGCCGCCAAGAGCGACGACAAGGGCAAGAACCCCTTCGCAAAGAAGGCCCTAGTCTACCACACTTTCCTTGGCACCCCCACCGTCCGACAACAGAAGACCTCTCTGAGGATCCTGATGGCTACACTTCCCCCAGTTCCCCAATACCTGCGCTGGTCGGAGGTTCCAATAACTTGGGATAGGACGGACCACCCAGACCTTATACCCACGGAGAACTAGTACGCCATGGTCATAAACCCCTTGATTGACGGCGTGGAGTTCACCAAGTGTATGGTGGATAGTGGAAGCAGCATCAACATCATGTACATGGATACACTGCAGAAGATGAACTTGACGGAGGCAAACCTAAGGCGGACCAACACCATCTTCCATGGCGTAGTTCCTGGTCGGGAGGCTCGGTCCCTTGGGTGCATTACACTTCAGGTTGCCTTTGGCGATGTTAATTACCGTCAAGAGCGCATGACCTTCGAGGTGGTCCCCTTCAAGAGCGTGTACCACGTCATATTCGGCCGCGACATATTCCACACATTCATGGCCAAGCCATGCTTCGTCTACAACAAACTCAAGATACCCGGACCAAACGGCATCATCACCGTATCCGGAAGCTTTACCAAGGCAAGGGACTGCGAGATCAACGAAGCAGCCGTTGCAGAAGCTGTCCTCTATAGCGAAGAATTCAAGGAGATCCAGAGCAAGGTCGATAACTCAGAGATGCCCGCGTCAAAGAAGCAGATCTCCGACTCCGCTCCTGCGTTCAAGGCCGCCATCGAGACCAAGCCGGTGGAACTTGTGGTAGGCGATGCCTCCAAGGTCACCGCCATTGGGACGAACCTGGATCCCAAATAGGAAAGCACGCTCGTCGAGTTCCTCCATGAGAACAGGGACATCTTTGCCTGGCAACCTGCCGACATGAAAGGTGTACCTAGGGAACTTGCCGAGCACAGCTTAAACATTGATCCAAAATGCAAACCAGTGAAACAACCTCTACGACGCTTTGGAGATGAGAAGATACGCGCCATTGGCAAAGAGATAGCTAGGTTACTCAAGGCTAGATTTATCCGAGAAGTCCTTCACACCCAATGGGTGGCCAATCCTGTACTTGTCCCCAAAAAGGGAACCAATGAATTAAGAATGTGCGTTGATTACACCGGCTTGAACAAAGCATGTCCCAAAGATCTGTTTGCTTTGCCTCGCATTGACCAAGTCATTGACTAGACGGCTGGCTCGGAACTTTTGTGTTTTCTCGATGCATACTTAGGATACCACCAGATCAAGATGAGGAAGTCGTACCAATTGGCCACTTCGTTCACTACTCCATACAACACGTTTTTCTATGTCACGATGCCCTTTGGGCTGAAAAACGCAGGTGCTACCTACCAGCGGACAATGTAACGTTGCCTTCACGACCAAGTTGGTCGGAACGTTCACGCCTACGTGGACGATATCGCGGTGATGTCTAAAAAGTCAAACGACTTAATCTCCGACTTAAAATAAACCTTTGACAATCTCCGGAAATACAACATGATGCTTAACCCTAAGAAGTGCGTCTTCGGGGTTCCAGCCGGCAAATTGTTGGGCTTCATTGTTTCCCAGCGTGGAATCGAGGTCAACCCGGAGAAAATCAAGGCCATCTTGAACATAAACCGCCCGACATGCCTAAAGGACATTCAACGACTAACAGGTTGCGTTGCAGCAGTTAGTCGGTTCATCAGCCGACTTGGAGAGAAGGCTCTGCCGCTGTACAAGTTGCTGAAGAAGGCGGACAAATTCACGTGGACGGACGAAGCAGATGCAGCATTGAAGCAGCTCAAGGAGATTCTTTCCTCAGCGCCCATCCTTGCAGCACCCGAGCCTGGTGAGCCCCTATTAATTTACATGGTGGCAACCAACCGGGTTATCAGCATCGTCGTCGTGGTAGAGCGGAAGGAACCAGGCTATGAGCACAGAGTTCAAAGACCAGTTTACTATGTAAACGAGGTCTTGACGGAGTCCAAGCAGCGTTACCCGCACTACGAAAAGATAGCTTATGGAGTATTCCTTGCTTCTCGGAAGCTGAGGCATTACTTTCAGGAGCACCCAATCACAGTGGTGAGCAAGACTCCACTGTCCGACATTATCAATAACAGCGACGCTACAGGAAGGGTCATGAAGTGGGGCATTGAACTTGCCGCCTTTGAGATCACCTACAAGAGACGCGACGCTATCAAGTCACAAGCCTTGACGGATTTTGTTGCAGATTGGACGGAGATGCTAGACGCTACTCCTCTGCCAGAACCAGAGTACTGTGTGATGCACTTTGTGTAGGGGTTCGTAGCATGGAAAACAAAAATTTTCTACCGCATGCAAACAAACAAGCCAAGATCTATCTACTAGATTGTAGAAACGAGTCAATAGAGGAACTCACCCTCGAAGATTCCAAAGCGGTTAACGAGAGCAGATTCTCGTGGGTGATGTAGTCGTACTCTTGCCGATCTCAAGGTCGCGTAGACGATCCTTCTAGCGCTGCGTTCCGGCAGCGCTTCCGCAGTCGATCACACGTTCGGTACTTGATGAAGACCTTCCTCTCCCTTGTTCCAGCAGGAAGCGGAGGTTGTAGCACTCTCCTCGTGATTCCGGCAGCACGACAGCGTGGTACCGGAAGTAGAGGGGAGATCTCGCAGGGCTTCGCCTTAAGCCGGAGCGAGTACGGTGGACTATGAGAGAGGCCTTGGCGATCTAGGGTTTAGAGGCACCAAGGAGAGAGGGCTAGGCCGGCGTCTAGGGCAAGGGGAGGGCCCCAACTCGGTGGCTAGGCAAACCCTAGGGGCGCGGCGACTTGGTGAGGCCGCCGGCTAGGGCTAGGGTTTAGAGGAGAGATGTGTAGGGAAGAGGGGGCACCCCTGCCCCTTCTTTTATAGGCGGGAGGGAGGCGGCTAGGAGGAGGGAGTCCTCCTCCAACTCCTCCTCCTTGGACGGCGGGTGGAGGGAGTGGGACTTCCTCCCCAAGTAGGTTTCCTACTCTCCCTCCACCAAGCAAACTTGCCGTTTGACTTTTCAAATTGGCGTTTGACTTTTCAAACTAAGATTTGATTTATCCCTTTATTTTGCTCAGCGATGACACCTAGTACATAATGCAACCATTCCAAATTGTTATGACACATTCATGTACCCTTCCCCTCCGGAGTGCCGGACCTTCCGGACCCTTCTAGAACATTCCCGGTGAAAACACCGGAATCATTCCCCAACTCCGAAATAGGACTTTACTTATATGAATCTTATTCTCCGGACCATTCCGGATCTCCTCGTGATATCCCGGATCTCATCCGAGACTCAGAACAACATTCGGTCTCTTTCTCATCATTCCATAACTACTCAACAACATCGAATCCTTAAGTGTGTCTCCCTGCGGTTCGTGAATTATGCGGACATGACCGAGACACTTCTTCGATCAATAACCAATAGAGGAATCTGGAAATTCATATGGCTCCCACATATTTCTATGATTACTTTGCGATCGAATGAACCACTTACATACGATACCAATTTCCCTTTATCTCACGATAGTTTACTTATCCGAGGTTTTGATCGTCGGTATCTCTGCATACCTAGTTCAACCTCGTTACCGATAAGTACTCTTTTCTCGTTCCCGTGATATGTGATCCCTTGTGAGCCAGTCACATGCTTGCAAGCTAATTGGATGACATTCCACCGAGAGGGCCCAGAGTATATCTATCCGTCATATGGATGGACAAATCCTAGTCTTGATCCATGAGCCTCAACCCATACTTTCTGAACACTCAATGCCACCTTTATAGCCACCCAGTTACGGTGCGGTGTTTGATGTCATCAAAGCATCCTTCCTGTGATGGTGATTAACATGATCTCATGGTCGAAGGAATTAGGTTACTATGTATCAGAAAGCTTATAGCAAATGAACTATTTTAAATGACTTGATCTTTATGCTACGCTTAACTATAGGAGTATGTCCATCACATCATTCTCCTAATGATATGACCCTGTTGTTAATAACATCTCTATGTTCATGATCAGGAAACCATGATCATATATTAACCAACAAGCTAGTTTAACAAGAGGCTTTACTAGGGACTCTTTTATGTTTACAAATCACACAAGTATTAATGTTTCCTTTTAATACAATTATAGCATGGTATGTAAACATTTATCATAAGTATGAAGATATGATAATAACCTACTTTATTATTGCCTCTTGGGCATATCTCCAACAGTCTCCCACTTGCACTAGAGTCAATAATCTAGTTTCAAACCTTTGTGTATTCAACACCTATGGCTTTCCGGTGTTGTAAGTACACGTTTGCTAGTGGTCAACTGATCTCCGGATCTGACACTTCCAGGTCCGTGTGTAATTGCATGTCTTTGCGTCTCTACTCATCACTCATTCTCTAATGAGATGGCTTTGTATAAATTTGGTCCTTTGGTGAGACCTTTAGTTCTTTAGGGTTAAAACATGTTGATAATACTGTCGTACAATATATCTTCATAGTATTATACCGCTGTGAACTACACCTAGTTTGATAACAAACTACTTGACACAAATGCCCTCTTTAGCTGCTATAATAGCAGTCATATACTCATCCTTTTGTTGTAGTATCTATCACAATGTCTTAACTTTGGAACTCATCCAAATCCATTATGGAACTTACTTTCCATCACATTATGCCACCCTTAGTTCAGATTGAGATAAACTTAATTTGTATTTTGTGACAAAACTAGTATCAATGTGGTACTTTTACAATGAACTAACCATCTATTTGCCACTTCTACAAAATAATATACTCTTAGTTCTTCCAAAAGATCATGAGAATATCCTTACTATCGTCCAATGATCATCTTATAAATCATTCTGGTATATGCTCATAACATTTAGAGCATAGGACATATCTGGATTTGTACATATCACAGTATGATTGATATAAATACTCTTTGTGATTTCATACATCAAGTATAAATCTATACTTGAATCTTTGTTTCACTTACCAAGTGTCAATACACTTGAATATAACATCAATATTGAACTCATTAAATCCTTTCTGTGTGACAAGAACCTTTCTTGTAGTTTCTATATTGAACTCATTCAATACATCATCTATGTACTTTCGGCACAACCATATTAGCGTCTATTGATGCCAAATATTTGGGGTTTGCCTAAGTCTTTCATCGGGATGAAATTCTTAATATGTGTTAATGAAAGATACATCATTTCCAATCAACAAATATGTCTTCCACATAATGTATTAGAAACATGTCTTAGCGCTCCCACTTAATTTCTTGCAAATGCAAGCATCTTCATCGTCTCCGACGAATTTAAACTCCTTTAACAGTATCATCATGGTGAAGATTCCAACTCCGCGATGCTTACTTCAACCATTAAAGTTTGCATATGATTTTAGCATCCATTGAATTAACAAAACCCTATGGACCGCGTTATGCACATGTCCTAGGTAACAATTCTATTAAAAGAACTTGTTTTGTTTATTCAATTACCACGTAACAAAATTATATGTAGTGGTTGCTACATTAATCCGTCTAGACTAAATATCGCTATGAAAGATAAAATCTTGTCATAGTCAACCTTTGAACATTGTTGTGAACTCTTTCCCAACATGTGGACTATTTCATATATGTGCAACATCCATGTATATTTCTTTATAGATCCAAACACAACTGTAAGGTCTTACACCTTTCTCGAGGGTCCTTCAAGTTCAAAACTTGATTTCTCGTGTATGGAACTATCACGGATTTTATGGCTTCAAGCCATTTTACGGAGTCAGGGCCCATCATCGCTTCTTTGCATGTTGTATGTTCATTATTCTCAAATAATGATCCAACCCTCAAATCTTGGTATTTGATTGCTTACTCGACCTACTTGGTTCAATAGAAACTTTGACCTTCGTAACCACAACCTTTGAGGCACGTGAGCCATGAGCATTGTTGCTGCCTCCGGAACACTTTTCGGCGCTGCGCAACTTTGCACATATAGCTAAGGTTCTTTTAACCTTATCAAAGTTCTGTTTCCTCCCACTTATCTTTTCACGAAAATTCCTTCTCAAAGAAACTTGACGTTCTAAGTGACAAACACTTTTGTCTCCGATGTTATGGAGGATTACTTAACAGTTATTCGAAATAACATAACAAAGACAGGTTCATCCGACTTTGGTTGCAAACATCTTTCTTATGCATAGCATACCAATGTTTAAGAAAGGACAACTTGGGTTTTATCCCAAACCATAACTTTATATGGTGTCATTTCAACGGATTATAATGGAGCTCTTTTCAGTGGAAAAACGGTAGTCTCTAAAGCTTTTAATCTTTAAAATATAATGGCAGTTTTATGAATTACACCTTCGATATTACCATGTCAAACAAGGTTTAATTACATATCTCGAACGCTCCATACTCTTATGGTGTTTCGGGACATGCAAATCCACGGAACGATTCCTTAAATCTTAGGTATTTTGCTAAACTTGTAACTCAAATATCTTCCTTTATGATATTATCATAAACTATTTATATTCTTGTTACAATGATCTTGCACTTCATCTTGAAAGTCTTTGAACTTTTCAATTGTTTCATACTTCATCCTTATTAAGTAAATATTCATATATTCACTCAAATTTTCGGAGAAAGCATATGAAGTTGAAATCCATCGCTCTTGACTACACATAATGGACTTCATACAACAATATGTACAAGTTCCAATAAGCTAGTCATTCGTTCCCTTTTGGCCTATGAACGAAGTTTTAATTATCTCTAGGAAAGTTTCACAAGCGTCATTTGATCAAAAATCAAAAGACTCCAAAATTCCATCCACATGGAGTTTCTTCATGTTTTCTTTCCAATATAATTTAAACGACGATGTCACTTACTAAGTGATCTTGCAATCAATTTGTCTTTCGACATTTTTAGCACTAGTTTTATGGATGTGATTTATCTAATGAGATTTGTGAATCATCCATCTTTTATGGATTACGGCAATTATTTGAACAACCCTTTTGTTCTCATAATACATGGTAAAACAAATCTTGAAGGCAAGCTTTGATGTTTAACAAGCAGCACAATAACCCTTTATTTGTTCTCGATGAACATCATCACATATTATTTTGCTAGTTACTTAGGCCATTGTATTCACACCAACAAATTCAGTATCAAATACTTAAGAACCACATTGTTTAATAAGCAAAGAATATGGCCATAACATGTATATCATCTATATACTTAAACTGAACAATTCTAGTCTTTTCTTTTCTGCCATATATTTATGAGATTCTCTTTCAGTATTTCCTTTTCTGTTTGAAAGAATCTATCAACATCAATAGTGGAGTCATACATATGACACATAGTCCAAAGCGTGTATAATTAAATACCAATGTCTTTGGACTTGCACTTTGAAGTAGATCACCATCATCAAATGTTTGGTGTGCTTTCAAATTCCATTCTTTAGTAATCTCTTGGTGTGGTAAATATTTTACCTACATCAAATATTCACCCTTATCATGGAATTATTCATGATCAAGCTACTTTTAGCTTATAAAGATGAATCGCGAGTATAATGTTGCTCTCCAAAAACCTTTTGGTGGATTAGGACAACTAGTGCCTCCAACCCTTTGCAAATTCTCATTAAATATGAGAACATGACTTTTGCCATATTATACTCTGTCATGTTGCAACCAAAACTTTGTTTCAGATATCACAATATCTTCCACACATCATGGTTTCTGAAACAACTCTTTCAGATCCTAGATAACCTTGATATTAAGACAATCCTTTAAATACCAAGAATCATGGAGACAAACATGATACTCATACACTAACACTTGGAATTGTCACTCTTGATTTAATACCAATTATTAAACTTCATGGAGTAACCAGAACTTACTGAAAGTTTGCAATAGGACTTTTAAACTTTAGATTAACACTTCAAAACAATACGATACCAGTTCGTAAAGTAACTAACCAGAATTCTATAGTTCTATCATCTCAATTATAACTAAGCGCAAGGTGGTAAACGGATGCCAATGACTACAACAACTATGCAAATTCACTTTGATTTAATTTATGATAAATAGTGTTCAACTTTTAATCATATTGCTATTGAACTCCAACTCAAAACAATATCCATCACATTGTTTTAGTGATCACACGAACCAAATCCACCACATCAAAACCGATCATCACGAGAGTTGATGTAGCTTCAATGGCGAACAATCAACATGTTCATCATATCTACTATATGACTCATGCTTTACCTTTTGGTGATCCGTGTTCCGAGACCATGTTTGTACATGCTAGGCTCGTCAAGATCAAACCTTAGCTTCCGCATGAGCAAATCTGGCTTGCTCACGTTGTATACACTCGCAGAATGTAACACACCCGATCATCATGTGGTGCTTCGAAACAACGAGCTTTAGCAACGGTGCTTACTAAGGATGAACACTTTAAAACTTGAAATTGTGTGCTTGAGGGATCATCTTATAATGCTACCGTCATGAACTAAGCAATACAAGATGCATAAAAGGATTAACATCACATGCAATTCATAATATGTGATATGATATGGCCTTTCTTCTTGTGCTTCCGATCTCCATCTTCAAGCACGAACATGATCTCCATCATCTCCGGCATTGCATCAAGGTCAATGACGCCGCTCCATGGTTGTCATCCACCAGCTTCAACTATTACAACTACTTTGAATAGACATGCGGGTCTTAACAAAATTTAAAGACAACCATATGGCTCCTGCCAGTTGCCAACTTACAATAAGGAACATTGCATACATCAAATATAATCACAATCATGGCCATATCACATCACAGCACACCCCTGCAAAACAAAGTTAGACGCCTCTAATTTTCTTTGCATATTTTACGTGGTTTGGGGCTTTCAATAAGTGTTGCTCTAACTTACGAACAAGAACCACAACATTGATACTAGTATTGTCAATCACCCATTGTAAATTGAATCTTAACTATGTTGGGAGAAACAGGCACCCGCAAAGCCACTTATGCAATACAAGTTGCATGTCAAGCGTGAAGCAAGTCTCATGAACGATGTCATGTAAGGTTAGCCCGGGCCGCTTCATCCCACCATCCCGCAAGATGCAAAGTACACAAGAAGCAATCGACAACAAAAGCATCAACGCCCACAATGACCATTGTGTTCTACTTGTGCAACAGATCTACATATAGACACGGCTCTGATACCACTGTAGGGGTTCGTAGCATGGAAAACAAAAATTTTCTACCGCATTCAAACAAACAAGCCAAGATCTATCTACTAGATTGTAGCAACGAGTCGATAGAGGAACTCACCCTCGAAGATTCCAAAGCGGTTAACGAGAGCAGATTCTCGTGGGTGATGTAGTCGTACTCTTGCCGATCTCAAGATCGCGTAGACGATCCTTCCGGCGCTGCGTTCCGGCAGCGCTTCCGCAGTCGGTCACACGTTCGGTACTCGATGAAGACCTTCCTCTCCCTTGTTTCAGCAGGCAGCAGAGGTTGTAGAACTCTCCTCGTGATTCCGGCAGCACGACGGCGTGGTACCGGAAGTATAGGGGAGATCTCGCAGGGCTTCGCCTTAAGCTGGAGCGAGTATGGTGGACTATGAGAGAGGCCTTGGCGATCTAGGGTTTAGAGTCACCAAGGAGAGAGGGCTAGGCCGGAGGCTAGGGAAAGGGGAGGGCCCCAACTCAGCGGCTAGGCAAAGCCTAGGGGCGGCGGCGACTTGGTGAGGCCGGCGGCTAGGGCTAGGGTTTAGAGGAGAGTGGTATAGGGAAGAGGGGGCACCCCTGCCCCTTCTTTTATAGGCGGGAGGGAGGCGGCTAGGAGGAGGGAGTCCTCCTCCAACTCCTCCTCCTTTGCCGGCGGGTGGAGGGAGTGGGACTTCCTCCCCAAGTAGGTTTCCTACTCTCCCTCCACCAAGCAAACTTGCCGTTTGACTTTTCAAATTGGCGTTTGACTTTTCAAACTAGGATTTGATTTATCCCTTTATTTTGCTCAGCGATGACACCTAGTACATGATGCAACCATTCAAACTTGTTATGACACATTCATGTACCATTCCCCTCCGGAGTGCCGGACCTTCCGGACCCTTCTAGAACATTCCCGGTGAAAACACCGGAATCATTCCCCAACTCCGAAATAGGACTTTCCTTATATGAATCTTATTCTCCGGACCATTCCGGATCTCGTGATATCCCGGATCCCATCCGAGACTCCGAACAACATTCAGTCTCTTTCTCATCATTCCATAACTACTCAACAACATCGAATCCTTAAGTGTGTCTCCCTACGGTTCGTGAATTATGCGGACATGACCGAGACACTTCTTCGATCAATAACCAATAGAGGAATCTGGAAATTCATATGGCTCCCACATATTTCTACGATTACTTTGCGATCGAATGAACCACTTACATACGATACCAATTTCCCTTTGTCTCACGATAGTTTACTTATCCGAGGTTTTGATCGTCGGTATCTCTGCATACCTAGTTCAACCTCGTTACCGATAAGTACTCTTTTCTCGTTCTCGTGATATGTGATGCCTTGTGAGCCAGTCACATGCTTGCAAGCTAATTGGATGGCATTCCACCGAGAGGGCCCAGAGTATATCTATCCGTCATATGGATGGACAAATCCCACTCTTTATCCATGAGCCTCAACCCATACTTTCTGAACACTCAATGCCACCTTTATAGCCACCCAGTTACGGTGCGTTGTTTGATGTCATCAAAGCATCCTTCCGGTGATGGTGATTAACATGATCTCATGGTCGAAGGAATTAGGTTACTATGTATCAGAAAGCTTATAGAAAATGAACTATTTCAAATGGCTTGATCTTTATGCTACACTTAACTATAGGAGTATGTCTATCACATCATTCTCCTAATGATATGACCCTGTTGTTAATAACATCTCTATGTTCATGATCAGGAAACCATGATCATATATTAACCAACAAGCTAGTTTAACAAGAGGCTTTACTAGGGACTCTTTTATGTTTACAAATCACACAAGTATTAATGTTTCCTTTTAATACAATTATAGCATGGTATGTAAACATTTATCATAAGTATGAAGATATGATAATAACCTACTTTATTATTGCCTCTTGGGCATATCTCCAACACTTTGACGGATCAAAGCTGCTCAACGACTTGGGGGCTGGTGTATTGCTACAGTCACCAACATGAGACAAGCTACACTACGTTCTGCAGATCCACTTCGAGGCTACAAACAACATGGCGGAGTATGAAGCACTCATTCACGGACTACGTGTAGCCAAGGATATTGGCATCAAGCGCATAGTTTGCTGTGGAGATTCCGACTTGGTTGCCCAGCAGGTGGCTTGCACCTGGAATGCGTGGAACCCATGATGGCGGCATATCGAGACGAAGTGGACGAGATAGCCAAGAGCTTCTTGGGCTACAAAGTCAAGTATGTGCCTAGGGAACAAAACGAGGCGGCTGATCTGCTCTCTAAGCTAAGATCAGGGCGCAAGCGAATTCCGCCATGAGTTTTCCTAGAGCACCTGTGCACACCATCCGTGATGTAAGGGTTCCCAACCTTTAATAAGGTAGAGCCCCCTGTGTTTACAATGCTAGTCCCTGGATCAATAGCTAGCATCCACAGTTAAGATGTAATATCAAGAAACAAAGGTCATAATATAACTTTATAACCAGGAATAACATAACTTTATTACATCTTACATAGCTCATTTGGCTATTACATTACATTTCAGCAGAAAATCTATAAGCATGGGGTCCTTCATCTTCAAAGTGCCACAGGCAGACATGTTGGTTGTAGACTTTGTAATCCTAATCAACACACTTCACTAAATCAATCAAACCTGCAACATAACAAGTTACAGCCACAAGGGTCAATACATTTGAATTGTATTGGAAAGTGATACTATGGTAGTATAGTGGAGTCTATCATCTATATGCATTTTGGCTATGTGGAGCTTAGGCTTGCATTGCTCAAAAATATATTTTTCCTTATCATTTGAAAACACTAAGTTTTTGCTTGACAAAATCATTTCTCCCAATCAAAGATTGAAGATCCTTTAACCCTTGTTCAACCACAAGTTTTTAACTTAGAAATTTGGATGATGAGATTCTTGATAGCTTCCATGTCTTGATGCTCAAATTGTCCTTTACCAGGGACATGGCTAAGTACTTAGATTTTACACTCTGCAGAGGTGGTGCACTTTCCCCACAAGACTTGGTTTCACCAAGACAAGATCTTTCAGAAGCCTTCCCTTAGACCAAAATGGACGCGTTCCAACCTATCAAACTCTACCACCAACTATCCATATGGCTAAGTTCTTGCAACCTATATGATCCAGGCAGAGCCCATAATGCCAAGTGGCTGCACTTGAAGCTTCTCAACATTTGACATCTCAAATCTCTTTGTTCCTGGGTGGCAATCCACAAGTGTGATACACAAGGTAAACCATAAACATGGGCCTTGTGTAACCACTCAACCAAAAACCACCAAGCAATTACCATTCCACCCAGGTGATTCATTAACTTAGTTGTTTTATTAAACAAAAACACAAGTCCTCAGACTTAGAAATTTTCCATAGTATGGATATATATTCCACCCTTGTTTTATATTAGCTAAGCTAAGCTTGATAGTAGTAGGAATCTTAACTTAGGAAAATTTCTACTAAGGTTTCATCTACTAGGTTTTCCTATAGCAAGGTTTATACTTAGCAAAATTCCATGCAAGTTTTACTTAGAAAAATCACTAATGCATAGTGAAAGTAATGGGACAAAGTATGAAGCATCACTTGACTTTTTGGTAGAGGGTATAAGTTCACTCCTTGTCCTTGCAACAATCACACTCTTCAAGTCACTACAATTCAATCAAGCAAGGCACAATCTCAATCTACCAACCAAGCAAAACATCACAAAAATCATAGAACCAAGATAATGCATGCAAGCATGCCAAGGATTGTTTTATTTGGAAAAGTGGTTCCTAGTGGGACATAAACATTTGAAAACACCTAATGGTCATTTTTATAAAGTGGCAAAGTCATTTGCAAAAGCTTTCACTTCATAAATCATTTTCAAAACAAGGTATCATTTTATGTGGTGTAGAAATGTTTTTACTAAGGCATTAATCTATAGGGTTCACCAAATATGTTTTCAAACCATAAAAATTGGTGTTTGGGGTCAGAGAGTTTAAAACAAAACATTTCCCAAAGATTTCCTTCCAAAACCATTTTTAATAAATAAACTATGTTTTTATTTGACTAGAAATGGTTTTAAATCAAAGAATCATTCTTTTGTTTCACCAAATAAATTTTTGAATCCACAAAGTGTTTCCTATGGTCAGTAGGTTCAAAACACACTATTTGCAAAAGATTGTATACCCAAAATCATTTTTGAACAATTTTTATAATCTAAACAAGCATACAAATGTTTCTGCAAAAACAAACATTTTTCCAGAAGCTTTTTACTAAACAAATGGCATGGTTGGCTAGGGCTTGTTCCACCGATTCCATTGATATAAAGTTTGCAAAATTTGGACGTGTAGAACTAAAGTTATAAGGTTTTCAAATCTGCATCTAAATCAGATTACAAATTCTGTTTTAAATCGATCTATGCCACGCGGCGTGTTCTGATTCGTCCATACCGCTTTGGCCGGATCACGTGCTGTAGGGCCTTGGATCTAACTGATATCGCATGGCGCAGGCTCATCCTTACCCCTTCGCTCTCTTTCTATCCTAGCCGTTGGATCCTAATCGCACGGCACCTAGCACACTTGCCAGAGACGGGCCGTGCTGCGGTGGCTACTGGCGGCGGAGCGGCCAGATGGTGGCGGTGCTGGCGAAGCAGGAAGCGAGAGAGGATGGGAGGATGCTCACCGTGTTCGCAATGTTGCGGGGAAGCTCAAAGTGGCAGTATCTCGTCGAGGGGCGCACGGAGGTGAGGGTAATGGCTCGCCGGAATTGCTCCTGGCGTCGGGTCCGCTCGGGCGTCGTTGGAGATGGGGCTACAGGGCATGCCGAAGCAAAGTGGAGGGTGCATTAGACGTGCATGGTTCCAGGGAGCATGTGAGTATCACTGAATGTCATCGGGGCGGTCCGAGCTTACCAGGAATCCCCGTCGGAGTGAATGGCAGACGGTGGCGCTATGGGTCGTCGTCGTAGTCGACGCTGCGAAGCACGCGCGGGCGAGCTGATGATACGGGGAGGTGCGCCTGGGTTTGGGGAGTGTGTCTGCGTGCTTGGGGAGGCAAGAGGTGGCGAATACTGGCCGGAATCGGCAAGGAGGGTCGTCGGAGACAGAGGTGCTCGGGGAGGAATTAGGGCGGCCTGGGGGCGTGTTGAGGTGGGGCGACAGAGGGGAACGAGAGAGGAGGGGGAGACGCTTTATCGTGCATGGTCGCAGGGCGGGGTTATTGCGCCATTAATCGAGAATTAAGCTCGCGAATTCAACGCAGAAACAGGAGAGAGGGGGAGGAGGAACTGATCGCGCGGTTGAAGATAGGTGAGCTGGCGGTGGGTCCGCTTGGCAGCGTGAGAGAAGGAAAGGGAACGGGGTCCACCTGTCTGCGACTTGGTGGGTTCAATCTCGAGTGTGAATCGTTTTCTGCGGGAGAGGGCAGTGGGCTGGTTGGGCTTAGTGGGCTAGGATAGTTGGGCTAGGCCGGCTGGGTTGTATCCTTTGCATATTTTTTTTGTTCTGATTCTTTTCTCTTTTGATTTTCTGTTTTGAAATTCAAACAACCAATCAAGCATTCAAACAATTCAAACATTCACCACACTTGTAATGAGTTTTGGTTCTGTTTAACAGCATAAACCAAATCCCAAATAAAATAATATTTTTATTCCTTTTTAGGATCTATTTAATAATTAAATAAAATAGACTTTATTTATTAATTCAAATAGGTTTTGATTTATTTAATAAAATCTCCAATTGAAATTCAAATATTATGAAAACCAAAACAGTAGGTTTTATTTGAAAATATAAGATATTTGGAAAACTTATTTAAAATAATTTAACATTTTTATTTTTAGGGTCCATTAAAATAAAATGGACCTTAGTTATTAAATCAAATAGGATTTGTTTTATTAAAATCTTTATTTGAAATCTAAAATAAAACCAAAAACACTTCAGTAGTTTTTATTTGAAAATAATAAACACTTGGAAAACTTATTTAAAATAATTTAATAAGTTTTGATGTTTTAATTAAAATGGTAAAACCTTTTATTTAAATAAAATTGTATATTAAATCCTTATTATTTTATTTAAACAAACCTTTACTATTTTAATCAAAACAAAATGTTTTAATTAAAAAGCTTGGCCAAGGTTTAATTTGGCTCTATAAAATAATCCTTATATTTCTACCCTTTCATTTGAAAACCAAATCTTTTATTAAAAGATCCAAAATAGTAATTCCAAATATTTTTTACTTTATTGTTTATTTATCTTTTTAAATCCCTTTAGGATTTTATTTGATCCAAATAGGTTTTGAAAGTTTCCAATTGGATTCAAAAAGTTTCTTCTCACCCTGAAAATCAACAAAGTTTTATTTTATTCATTTATTTTTCACATTACAAGATTTGGAAAATCTTGGGATGTGACAGGCTACCACCCTTAAAATAAATCTCGTCCCGAGATTTGGGGAGGCTAGGGGTTACAAGTTGGCTCAAAGCATCTAGGGTACTACCACCCTTAAAAATTTTCCAACTAAATTACATCTTGGCTTGCTTGGGATCTTGGTGTAACTTTCCTGGACAGAAGTTTGCATAGTGGCCTAGTTCCTTGCATTTGAAACATGTGATAAGGCTGAGGTCTTGAGGTGGATTCTCTGGACAATATGATGTATAATGTCCTAACTCTTTGCAGTGGTTGCACATCACTTGGCTAATGTCCTTCCTCATCTTGGGTTTCACTAGCTTTTGTTTGTCTTCTTGGTTCTTCTTCTTTTCTGGGCATTCACTGGCATAGTGTCCCATCTCTTTGCAATTGTAACATTGCACTTGAGTAATATCCTTCTTCTTCTTTTTGGGTCTCTCCAAAGCTAGGAGTTCTTCTAGTTCATGTTCTTCATATCTCACCTCAGAGGTGGGAAATCTTTCTCTCTTCTTGGGGCATTCATCTTCATGCTCCTTGGATGTATGATCCTTGTCTCCACAAATATTGCTAGCTTGGGTTCCTTCTAGAATAACATCTTTGTCATCCTTGTTGTCATTAGCTCTTTGGGAAAAGTTTTCTCCCATGTTGATCATATGAGTAACCAATCCTTGCAACAATTGGGATTGAAGTTTCAAGATCCTTTGTATGGCTGGGTCTAGTCCATTGTTGTTGGCTAAAAGCTGAGTTGTCTCTTGGCTCAACTGGTTTTGGGTTGCTATAAGTTCTCTCATGTTGTCCTCTTGGTTGTTGATGTTGTCACCATCCTTGATGTTGGAGTTTCTTGGAGAAGTCATCTGTTTGGGTTGGATTGGGATTAGAATAGGCAAAAATATTTCTAAGGGAATAATTCTAATCACACACATCACAATTCACACAAGCAATATGCAAGCAATCACAAACAAACATTTCACTCAAACAACAAGGTTCAAGCACATTTTAGGCAACAAAAATATTTTTGTTACACCACATAAGTTGGTGTGTTTGATCTATACTTAATATGGTGGTCCATCTATATGGTTCACTTGTGATCTTTCCATCTTTCTTGGTTGATTCTTCTTGCATGAGATCATGGTTTCCTTAGGGAAAACTCTTGGTCACAAAACTTCAAAGGTGATGAGGGTTCTTTCTAAGTTGTGTTTCCTTAGTCTCCAAATCTTGAGCAAGATTTGTTGCCTCACTTGTCCTTAGTGATAACCATGGTTGAAGTCCTTGGTGAATATGCTGAAGATGTTAAAGTCATTAGAGTTGATGAAGTCCTTTGCACCTGGTGAAGTCTTTGGCCATTGGGTAGGTTTTTCCATCAAGTTTGAAAATAGAAGAGATGTAGAATCAAAACCAAAATGGTTGAGGAAAGAGTTTACAAGATTGTTTGTAAATAAGTTTTGGAAAAAACACAACTCCTATTTTTCTAAGGGTCATGTCCAATCCTAGGTTTACAAATCCTACAGGAAACACAATGCTCTGATACCATCTGTAAGGGTTCCCAACCTTTAATAAGGTAGAGGCCCCTGTGTTTACAATGCTAGTCCCTGGATCAATAGCTAGCATCCACAGTTAAGATGTAATATCAAGAAACAAAGGTCATAATATAACTTTATAACCAGGAATAACATAACTTTATTACATCTTACATAGCTCATTGGGCTATTACATTACATTGCAGCAGAAAATCTATAAGCATGGGGTCCTTCATCTTCAAAGTGCCACAGGCAGACATGTTGGTTGTAGACTTTGTAATCCTAATCAACACACTTCACTAAATCAATCAAACCTGCAACATAACAAGTTACAGCCACAAGGGTCAATACATTTGAATTGTATTGGAAAGTGATACTATGGTAGTATAGTGGAGTCTATCATCTATATGCATTTTGGCTATGTGGAGCTTAGGCTTGCATTGCTCAAAAATATATTTTTCCTTATCATTTGAAAACACTAAGTTTTTGCTTGACAAAATCATTTCTCCCAATCAAAGATTGAAGATCCTTTAACCCTTGTTCAACCACAAGTTTTTAACTTAGAAATTTGGATGATGAGATTCTTGATAGCTTCCATGTCTTGATGCTCAAATTGTCCTTTACCAGGGACATGGCTAAGTACTTAGATTTTACACTCTGCAGAGGTGGTGCACTTTCCCCACAAGACTTGGTTTCACCAAGACAAGATCTTTCAGAAGCCTTCCCTTAGACCAAAATGGACGCGTTACAACCTATCAAACTCTACCACCAACTTTCCATATGGATAAGTTCTTGCAACCTATATGATCCAGGCAGAGCCCATAATGCCAAGTGGCTGCACTTGAAGCTTCTCAACATTTGACATCTCAAATCTCTTTGTTCCTGGGTGGCAATCCACAAGTGTGATACACAAGGTAAACCATAAACATGGGCCTTGTGTAACCACTCAACCAAAAACCACCAAGCAATTACCATTCCACCCAGGTGATTCATTAACTTAGTTGTTTTATTAAACAAAAACACAAGTCCTCAGACTTAGAAATTTTCCATAGTATGGATATATATTCCACCCTTGTTTTCTATTAGCTAAGCTAAGCTTGATAGTAGTAGGAATCTTAACTTAGGAAAATTTCTACTAAGGTTTCATCTACTAGGTTTTCCTATAGCAAGGTTTATACTTAGCAAAATTCCATGCAAGTTTTACTTAGAAAAATCACTAATGCATAGTGAAAGTAATGGGACAAAGTATGAAGCATCACTTGACTTTTTGGTAGAGGGTATAAGTTCACTCCTTGTCCTTGCAACAATCACACTCTTCAAGTCACTATAATTCAATCAAGCAAGGCACAATCTCAATCTACCAACCAAGCAAAACATCACAAAAATCATAGAACCAAGATAATGCATGCAAGCATGCCAAGGATTGTTTTATTTGGAAAAGTGGTTCCTAGTGGGACATAAACATTTGAAAACACCTAATGGTCATTTTTATAAAGTGGCAAAGTCATTTGCAAAAGGTTTCACTTCATAAATCATTTTCAAAACAAGGTATCATTTTATGTGGTGTAGAAATGTTTTTACTAAGGCATTAATCTATAGGGTTCACCAAATATGTTTTCAAACCATAAAAATTGGTGTTTGGGGTCAGAGAGTTTAAAACAAAACATTTCCCAAAGATTTCCTTCCAAAACCATTTTTAATAAATAAACTATGTTTTTATTTGACTAGAAATGGTTTTAAATCAAAGAATCATTCTTTTGTTTCACCAAATAAATTTTTGAATCCACAAAGTGTTTCCTATGGTCAGTAGGTTCAAAACACACTATTTTCAAAAGATTGTATCCCCAAAATCATTTTTGAACAATTTTTACAATCTAAACAAGCATACAAATGTTTCTGCAAAAACAAACATTTTTCCAGAAGCTTTTTACTAAACAAATGGCATGGTTGGCTAGGGCTTGTTCCACCGATTCCATTGATATAAAGTTTGCAAAATTTGGACGTGTAGAGCTAAAGTTATAAGGTTTTCAAATCTGCATCTAAATCAGATTACAAATTCTGTTTTAAATCGATCTATGCCACGCGGCGTGTTCTGATTCGTCCATACCGCTTCGGCCGGATCACGTGCTGTAGGGCCTTGGATCTAACTGATATCGCATGGCGCAGGCTCATCCTTACCCCTTCGCTCTCTTTCTATCCTAGCCGTTGGATCCTAATCGCACGGCACCTAGCACACTTGCCAGAGACGGGCCGTGCTGCGGTGGCTACTGGCGGCGGAGCGGCCAGATGGTGGCGGTGCTGGCGAAGCAGGAAGCGAGAGAGGATGGGAGGATGCTCACCGTGTTCGCAACGTTGCGGGGAAGCTCAAAGTGGCAGTATCTCGTCGAGGGGCGCACGGAGGTGAGGGTAATGGCTCGCCCGAGTTGCTCCTGGCGTCGGGTCCGCTCGGGCGTCGTTGGAGATGGGGCTACAGGGCATGCCGAAGCAAAGTGGAGGGTGCATTAGACGCGCATGGTTCCAGGGAGCATGTGAGTATCACTGAATGTCATCGGGGCGGTCCGAGCTTACCAGGAATCCCCGTCGGAGTGAATGGCAGACGGTGGCGCTATGGGTCGTCGTCGTAGTCGACGCTGCGAAGCACGCGCGGGCGAGCTGATGATACGGGGAGGTGCGCCTGGGTTTGGGGAGTGTGTCTATGTGCTTGGGGAGGCAAGAGGTGGCGAATACTGGCCGGAATCGGCAAGGAGGGTCGTCGGAGACAGAGGTGCTCGGGGAGGAATTAGGGCGGCCTGGGGGCGTGTTGAGGTGGGGCGACAGAGGGGAACGAGAGAGGAGGGGGAGACGCTTTATCGTGCATGGTCGCAGGGCGGGGTTATTGCGCCATTAGTCGAGAATTCAGCTCGCGAATTCAACGCAGAAACAGGAGAGAGGGGGAGGAGGAACTGGTCGCGCGGTTGAAGACAGGTGAGCTGGCGGTGGGTCCGCTTGGCAGCGTGAGAGAAGGAAAGGGAACGGGGTCCACCTGTCTGCGACTTGGTGGGTTCAATCGCGAGTGTGAATCGTTTTCTGCGGGAGAGGGCAGTGGGCTGGTTGGGCTTAGTGGGCTAGGATAGTTGGGCTGGGCCGGCTGGGTTGTATCCTTTGCATATTTTTTTTTGTTCTGATTCTTTTCTCTTTTGATTTTCTGTTTTGAAATTCAAACAACCAATCAAGCATTTAAACAATTCAAACATTCACCACACTTGTAATGAGTTTTGGTTGTGTTTAACAACATAAACCAAATCCCAAATAAAATAATATTTTTATTCCTTTTTAGGATCTATTTAATAATGAAATAAAATAGACTTTATTTATTAATTCAAATAGGTTTTGATTTATTTAATAAAATCTCCAATTGAAATTCAAATATTATCAAAACCAAAACAGTAGGTTTTATTTGAAAATATAAGATATTTGGAAAACTTATTTAAAATAATTTAACATTTTTATTTTTAGGGTCCATTAAAATAAAATGGACCTTAGTTATTAAATCAAATAGGATTTGTTTTATTAAAATCTTTATTTGAAATCTAAAATAAAACCAAAAACACTTCACTAGGTTTTATTTGAAAAAAATAAACACTTGGAAAACTTATTTAAAATAATTTAATAAGTTTTGATGTTTTAATTAAAATGGTAAAACCTTTTATTTAAATAAAATTGGATATTAAATCCTTATTATTTTATTTAAACAAACCTTTACTATTTTTATCAAAACAAAATGTTTTAATTCAAAAGCTTGGCCAAGGTTTAATTTGGCTCTATAAAATAATCCTTATATTTCTACCCTTTCATTTGAAAACCAAATCTTTTATTAAAAGATCCAAAATAGTAATTCCAAATATTTTTAACTTTATTGTTTATTTATCTTTTTAAATCCCTTTAGGATTTTATTTGATCCAAATAGGTTTTGAAAGTTTCCAATTGGATTCAAAAAGTTTCTTCTCACCCTGAAAATCAACAAAGTTTTATTTTATTCAGTTATTTTTCACATTACAAGATTTGGAAAATCTTGGGATGTGACACGTGAAGGGAGCCGACATCGACAACCCGGATAGAGCTGACTCTTTCGTCAACATAGTGACTAAGGTCCCTCCGGCTTGGACAAAACCGTTCATGGAATAGCTCGAACACGGAACTTTGCCCGACGACAAAGTCGAAAGATTGCAAATAGTACGACGAGCAAACGACTATACCATAATGAATGGGAAACTCTATAAAAGGAGCACTAATGGTGTATACCTAAAGTGTGTTTCCCAGCTAGAAGGTATGGAAATCCTACGCGAAATCCATCTCGGAGATTGCGGGCATCACGCCGCTCCTCGATCGTTGGTCGCGAAAGCCTTCCGGCAAGGATTCTACTGGCTGACCGCGAAGGCGGACACCGACAAGCTAGTTGAGACATGCATGGGATGCCAGTATTATGCCCGACAACCACATCTTCCTGCTGAAGAACTGCGAACAATACCAATAACTTGGCCGTTTGCGGTCTAGGGGCTGGACATGGTGGGACTGTTACAGACGGCACCTTGTGGATTTACGCATCTGCTTGTAGCAGTTGACAAATTCACTAAATGGATAGAAGCTAAACCCATTAGAAAGCTTGATGGGGCAACTGCCCTCAGGTTCGTCCGAGATCTAGTTGTGAGATTTGGTCTCCTACATAGCATTATCACCGACAACAGCAGCAATTTATCACTCGGAGAAGTGGAGGCATATTGCTGGCGCGTTTTGGCATGCCAAAGATCTGCCATCTACCAGCAGAAGCTACGCAGCTACCATAGTCGCCGCGTTCGGCATCACTCGTTTAAAGAGGGGGATTTGGTGCTCCGACTTAAGCAGAAGAAGTCACACAAATTATCCCCGCCATGGGAAGGACCGTTCATCATAAGCAAGGCGCTGCTCAATGGGTCTTACTACCTTGTTGACAATCGTGAACTAAAGTATAGACCCAACGAGGATCATAAGCGTAAGCGACGTGACCCGGATGATGACTACCCGGAGCTTGATCGGCCATGGAACATAGCACAACTACGTCCTTTTTACACTTAGCATTTTTTATCTAATTATGTACCTCTTATATGATCAATGAAATAAAGCTCTTTGGTTCGCTCATATTTCTGAGTCTTTTACTTCCTTTAGTGTTCATTTTTGGATCATGTAAAACCTTTATGCACAAGCTTTGCGTTTGCACTTGTGAAAATTCCGCCTACGGGCGTTAGCTTAAGTTTTCTGGTCTACACGTTCTTCGTTGTTTTTATGTGGATTCTAGAGTAGTGACCTTTGGCACTTATTGTCGGCGATTTTGTGCTCAGGTTATTGACGGTGCCATTGGGCATCATCACCTAAGCGCATGTTTCCGACAACGAGTCTTCCGACTCACGAAAGGTCAAGCATAAAAACCAAAGTAATGGATAAGCCAGCACTTGCTTAAAAAATATATACATGCTGGAAACTAGTTCTTAAGTAGCAGGAAATAACAACCATTGTTTTTCGCCTTAAGTTACATCATCAAGTTTTTTTCCGCGCATACACCAAAGATGAAACAAATATTACAAAAAAAAAATTCATTCCTTTGGCGCAGGAGACTTGGAAGCAGCATCGTCATCAGCCGGAGAATCACCCTCAGCGTCGGCACTATGGTGGGACTCGGAGGAGTCTTGGTTGACGCTCTCGATGGTGTTCATGGGCACGAAGACGTCGATGTCCACCAACTCGGCAACTCTGGTGTCGTAACCCGCGAGTGATGACAAGATGGCTTCGTGATCAATCTCTTTGCCATCATCGTCAATGTCGGGGATACCAGAGGTCACCGTATCGATGTCGGCATCTTCGTAGTGTGCCTTCACCATTGACAGCGCCATCCTTGCTCCAGCCCGTGCACATGAAGCTTTCCAGCTTGTGATACGCTCGGGGGCTCGGCGCAGAATCTCCGAGTACTTCGCCACGGAGTCCGAGGCCTTGATGTGTATCTGGAGGGGCTTGGCAATCTCTTTGGCTTGGGTGATGGCGGTGTTTATGAAGTTGCCGGCAAGAACCATGCATTCCTTGGCTGGAGGAGGCGATCTGGTTAAACCCATAGGATCTGCAAATTCCGACAAGGATCGCATGAGTTCAACAATTCAAACTATCCAGACTACAGAAATACAAGGCGGAGAAATCTTACTGAAGATGCTGGCATTAGCCTGCCAGAGGGTGTCCGCCAGGGATTCTTTCTCTTGCTCGAGGAGCTTATATGCCTCGCTATGGCGATGGTTTTGCTCATCAGCAGCTTGCTTCTGATCTTTTAAGATCGCAAGCTCCTCCTTCAAGCGATTGATTTCCGCGGAGGCGGAGTCCTGCAGGGCCTTCATGGAATCCTCATGCATTTTCAGCATTTCTTCCCTCTCCTTTTTAAGGATCTTGTTCTCGCTGTCCAGCTGCTGGATGTGCTTGGACTGCTCGACAATGTCCTTGGCCTTGGAAACATGTTCTGCAAAGTCGGAGAAAACAAAGTACACAGTAAATACTCGGAGAATGAAGGCACAAAACCAAGACGTAATGCGCAAAAAAGAAAACAGACTCTTGTTTTTGATGATCTGTTCCTTCAAGATGGCAGTTTTACCCTTTTCGGCTTCAAGATCTGCGCGCATCTTCTGGTACTTGTCGTTGGTCGTGCCCCTCCGAGCATTCTCGTTCTTGACGGAGTCGCTCGAGAATTTATCCACGGAGATCCGGAGGCTATCCCTTCGATCACTGGTATACTCGTGCATGAACTTCGCGCGGTGCTGCAGAGGATGGATTCGCCTGATGAACCAGCACATGGCTAGGTCCAAGCCGGTCAAACCCGTCTCTACGAACCATTCGATCCGCCTTATTGCGCGAGAAGCGTGGAGGTCGGAAGGAAGGGAGGCTTGGGATCTCCATGCGGAAACTTCAGCGGCGGCTCCATCCGCGAAGTCCGGGTACGTCACTTCTCGGCACGCCAGAGGAATGTCGGGGCCATAGAAGTACGTCCGCTGCCAATTCTTGCAGGACTCGTGGCCGACAATGTCAGGGAACCGCCGGCCAGGTCGCATCTTGAAGCTTATGGTGCCGCAATTCCTAAGCTCCTCCTTACTATGTCCGGCTTCACGTTTGACGGTGAAGAAGTACACGAACAATTTAAACCTAGGCCTTATCTCTAGGTAACCCTCGCAAAGTGCCGCGAAGTTGCTAAGCACTAAGATGCTATTGGGGGAGAGGTTATGGGGTTAGACCTTGTAGTGGTTCAAGACGGAGAGGAAGAAGTGGGAGATGGGCAGGGAAACGGCGCGTGCCAGCAGAGCTTTGAGGTACACCTTTTCTCCGGCTTGGGGAGAAGGTGTCACCTCGCCGGCCGGCGCTGCCCGCCACGTGAGACCCTCCGTAGCGGGGAGGTAGCCTTCGGCGACCATCTCTTGGATGTCGCGGTCGGTGATGTCCGAGCCACGCCAGTCGCCCTTATGCGAGTCTGGCTCTTCCTCTAGTGGTTCCAGCGCCGCCAAATTGTGGTCGCCACCGGTGGACTCGATCATCGCCGATGCGGGGATGACCAAGCCCTCTGGGGGCACGACGACGGAGCTCTCCGGCTTCGCCGCGGCTTCGCTCGACGCCGCCATCGATGGGGAGGTGCTGCTGTTGGCCATGGAGTGATGGACGGGTGCAACTGACACAGATGGAAGCTAGGGTTTTTGAGGTTTCTCGCGGAGAGCTCGAGGAGACGTGCGGCTGGAGGAAGAAGACGACGCGAGAAGAATGGGGTAAAAAGTGGAAAATTCCCCACGGTTACTAATTATCATCCTTGGCGTCAAGATTCGTGCAGCTAATTGGATGGTTGCCGCGTAGACGACGTGTTTGCGAACATGCGCGGAAATTTCGCCACGTCTCCAACCGCCGCCGCCAACGGTTCTTATCGCTCGCGTGGGAAAATCGGATATGATTGTGTTTTCTGCATGTGTGAGTTACGAGGCGTTGCTGACCTAAGCCTACGTCGTCCTAGCTGACATGGGTAGATGAGCCGTCACATCGAAGATTCCGGCATGGACGGATTTAATCCGACTATGGAAGAGTACGATGGAAGATTCAGCATTTCTCTGGCTTACAAATCAAAGACGGAGAAAACCTTGCAGGGTTCTTTGGGAGGACTACAAGATATTGCTTGACGATTTGCCGACATCCATCTAGACGGAGCATTCCACGTGAAGAGGCAAGACGGCGCAAGATCTCGGAGTTCTCCGGGGGCTACTGTTGGGGATATGCTATATGGGTATCCTTATAGCATGTTTCTTATCCGGCTAACCCAGGTGGCCCATACGGTAGCATGGCATATGGCCTGCTGGGCGGCCCAGTTAGATGGATCCAGAAGGGAGGCCCATGCCGGATAAAGGAAGGCTACGGTGGAGTCACCAGCGTACCTGGAGCCCTGGAGTACAAGATACACAAGACTAGTAATAGACGGTGTAGGACTCTGTAACCTGTCTGGCTAGGACCTTTCCCTGTAACCCTAGGACCTGGCAACTATATAAGTCGGGCCTATGGGAGACAACTACACACAACCTCGCACAGCGAACCTATCTCTGTAACTCGTCGTATTGCCCTTATAGTGATTTATAGCAGGAGTAGGATTCCGCCACCGTTGTGGGATCTGAACCTGGGTAAGTTGTGTTACCTCGTACCCGCCAACCGTCCGCCTTACCCCACGTCTCTAAACACGCACTGTGAGAAACCCTCCATGGCGTACTCGTCGGCAATACCACGACACCATTTCCATTCCGGAATCTGCAATGGTTGCAACAATCCAGCGGGTCTTTGATGTCCTGCCTTGACTCGCTGACATATGTCACACTTGGCGATATAGCTTCCGATTTCTCTCTTCATCTTATGCCACCAAAATTGCTCTTTCAAATCCTGATACATCTTCGTTCCTCCGAGGTGGATAGAGTAAAGAGTATCATGAGCTTCCTTCAGAATAACTTCTTTCAACTCAGAATCTGCTGGTACACAAAGGCGGCCTTTGTACCACATAACTCCTTCTTCGTCTTCCATGAATCCGGGTACTTTTCCTATACCGATACGACGCTTGATTCCGTCGATACTAGCATTTCATTTATGCGCCTCTTTGATTTGGCTGATCAAAGTGGGTTGAAGTTCTATGCTAGCCAAAAATCCTTCACTCACTAATTCCATTCGGAACTCTTCCATCTCTTTGTGCAAGCTTGGTTGCTCCTTCAAAATCATGGAGTTCAAGAGGCACGACAATCTACTAAGGGCATCTGCTAACACATTGGCTGATGTCCAGGTCGTAATCCTTGATTAGCTCAATCCATCTTCTCTGCCTCATATTCAGCTCCTTCTGAGTGAATATATACTTCAGGCTCTTGTGATCCGAATAAATCTCACAACGAATTCCCATCAGATAATGCCTCCATGTTTTCAGGGCTAGAACTACGGCTGGGAGTTTGAGGTCATGGGTTGGGTAATTTTGCTCATGTTGTTTCAGTTGTCGGGATAGATAAGATATAACTATGCCTTCTTGCATTATCACACATCCGAGACCGATCATCTTGGATGCATCACAATACACGTCGAATGGCTTCGTGATATCTGGCATGATTAAGATAGGGGCTGAAATCAATCTCCTCTTGAGTTCTTGAAAACTCGCTTCATATTTGTCGGTCCATTCAAACTTCTTGTCCTTCTTCAGCAATTGGGTCATGGGTCTGGCAATACTCGAGAATCCTTCTACGAACTTGCGGTAGTATCCCGCCAATCCGAGAAATGCACGAACATGGGTTTGAGTGGTTGGGGCTTGCCAATCTTCGACATCTTTCACTTTTGCAGGGTCAACGGCAATTCCTCCGGCTGATACAATGTGGCCGATGAATCCTACCTCCCGTAACCAGAATTCACACTTGCTAAACTTGGCATACAACTGATGCTCTCTAAGGGTTCCAATGATGGTCCTTAGGTGTAGCTCATGTTCTTCTTCCAATTTGGAATAAATCAGAATGTCGTCGATGAACACAATGACAAACTTATCCAAGAAGTCCATAAAAATCTTATTCATGAGATTCATGAAATAAGCGGGGGCATTGGTTAATCCAAAAGACATGACTGTATACTCGTATAATCCATAACGGGTGGTAAAGGCAGTCTTGGAAATATCCTCTGCGCGAATCTTGAGTTGATGATAGCCAATTCTATGATCAATCTTAGAAAACACTTTGGCACCAGTCAACTGATCAAACAAATCTTCTATCTTAGGCAATGGGTACTTTTCTTGATGGTGACATCATTCAACTTCCGGTAATCCGTACACAAACGGTTACCTCCATATTTCTTATCCACAAATAAGATGGGTGATCTCCATGGTGACGCACTTGGTTGAATCAATCCAATTTCCAGCATGGCATCCGATTGATTCTTCAGTTCTTCTAGCTCCGATGGGTTCATACTATATGGTCTCTGGGCTATTGGTCCAGTTTAGGGAATTAGTTCGATGATAAACTATATATCCCGATCTGGGGGCATACCGGGCAAAACATCTGGAAATACATCGGGGTATTCATAGACTATCCGGACTTGATCAATGGTGGGTTAGGCTATACTCTTGTTGCACTTTAATTGGTGAGGTAAGGTTTCATATATATGCTCGACTGATATTTCGGCTGTACTGGTCATGGTGATTGCTTTCTTGGCACAGTCAATCAATCCTTTATGTTTGGACATCCAATCCATTCCTAGTACTACTTCCAGACCTTTAGTTCCGATTACTATCAGGTTAGCATAAAAATCTATGCCATGGATTCGGATAGGGACAGCTTTGCAGATTTGCCTAGCCTTGGTGGTTGATCCGGGGATTTGAACAATCATGACATGCTTCAGTTTGGTTGGTTGAATTTTACTAGTGCATGCAAATTCTTCGGTGACAAATGAGTGCGATGCACCAGAATCAAACAACACTCGAGCAAGTACTGAATTAACAGAAAACATACCCAGTACGACGTCTAGTGCTTCCTGAGCTTCTTCAGCATGCATGAGAAAAAGACGGCCGTTGCGGTTGAGCGAATTCCCTAGGGCAAATCTTCTTCCGGGCTGAACACGACGCTGCTGCTGAGCTGGGGCATTGGTATTGGGGGCTGCGGCATTCTTCTTGTTGGGGCACTCGTCATAACAAGTCACTTGCGACTTTTCCTTTGCTGCAACAGGCACAACATTGCTTCCACTCCTCGGGGCAGTGTTGGTGTTGGTGGTAGCATTGTTGTTGTTGAACTTGGGTGGTGCACGGTTGAAATTGTTAGATTTGTCGGGGTTGTTGTGATTTCCTCTGGGCCTAGGGTTTCCACGGTTGGGATAGGTCGGACGGTTCATCGGGGGTCTGTTTGTTCTTGGGGCAAATCCTGGAGATGGGTTAGGGCGATACTTTGGGGTCTGATGGGTTCCTGGCTGGTGCATCATGTGATGCTTACGGTTCTCATTGGCTTGGTTGATCTTTCCTTCCATCTGGATGGCAGAGTCGACAAGGGCTTCAATATCAGCAAAGGGGATATTGACTAACACAGTCTGCATCTCATCGTGCAGACCATTCAGGAATCTTTCTTTCTTCTTGGCTTCGGTGTCAATCTCATCCGGGGCATACCTAGCTAATGACAAAAATTTGTCACAGTATTCCACTACGGCCATCCATCCTTGCTTCAGTTCTCTGAACTCATCTCTCATCCTCTTGATTAAACCCGGTGGCACATGGGTTCTGCTAAACTTGACCTTAAATTCCTCCCAGGTCATCATCTGGCCTCCGGTCATTGCACGAACACTGTTCCACCATGCCCTGGCATCTCCGGCTAGATAGTGGGTGGCGAACAGAACTTTCTCGTTAGCTTCCACTCCGGCGAATTCGAGGTTATTTTCCATGGTTTGCAGCCAATCGTCGGCATCTAGGGGCTCTTCTGACTTCGTGAAAACAGGTGGATTGGTATTCTGGAAATCCTTGAGCTTAAATCCATGGTTGTCCTGATTTCCGTGGCCTTGATTGTTGTGGGCAAGATGAGCTATCTGTTGCAGGGTGGCTAGGTTAATTGACGTTCCGCTCATTCAGCTTCGCGGTTAGAAACCAACATTTGCAAGATCTGCAACATCGGGTCCTGGGATGAACCACTTCCTCCGCGTGGCATCTGAAGATTGAGATAGATCATGAGGAAAGAGGGAAATTTCTAAGGTTTTGGGGCTTTGAAAAGTTTTTAAAGTTTGAATCAGATTTTCTAGCAACTTGGTTTTCATTCATTCATTCACACGATACAAACACACACCACAACACAAGAAACACAGATGGTTTTAAGAACCATTCTGGAAACTACGATACAGTGGGACCAAATACTACTCACTACGCTAGTGCTCAAGTGCTACTACTCCTCGGAGTCGGTGTAGTCTTCATCCTCATCATCCTCGTCGTCATCGATGAAGGCGTAATCATCCTCATCGGTGAAGAAATCCATAGCCCGATCCTCCAGAAAGTCATCATCATCGTTGAGATAGGAGTAGGGGTCTCCACGAAGATCCTCTCCGGCATTCTCCCTTTCCTCCAACTTCATGTCCCTCTCGTGGATGGTCTCCTCCAAAGCCGAGATACGGTGGCGAAGACGGGCAATGATGCGCTCCTTCTTGTCGAGCTGACGGCGGCAAGACTTGCGATCCTTTGCTAGCATGTTGATGGTTTGGTCCTTCGTCTTGAAGATGGCAGACTTGTGGTTGGAGTAGTCACGGCAGTTATCCAACTCCTCCTGACGATCGTACATCATGAAGCTAAGGTGGTCCAATTGGGTCTTCAGCTCGTGATGGTATGGGGCTTCTAGTGGCTGTCCATTTGCATCACGCCTTGGGCAAAACTCAAAGCGGGTACCCTTGATCTTATTGATACTCTGCCCACACAGACGGGCAAGAGCTTCCTGCATGGCCCTGGCAAGTCCATCGAGCCAGTTGTTCTCTCTTAAGGTGAATTGAATTCCTTCCGCAGTGGGAGGTTCAATCTTTCCTCGGAGACTTGCAACAATTAGCCACTGCAGATCTTCTCCTCCTTGATCATTGATCTGAGCTCCGAAGAACTCGGGGTGAGGACGCTCCAGAAGTTCCGAAAGCTGCTCCAAATCCCTCTCAAAGATAAGGTCTCCTGCATTTCCCAATTGGTAAAACTTGTTGTACTTCACGTCCATCTAAAATAATATAAGATGAGTAAGTTAGTAGAGTAATCAAGTGTGTCAAATTTTATGTATTTTGCAAGAGTTTTTGAGGAACATGAATTTTCAAGAAAGAATCAAGTGATACGAATGGGAATAAGTTTTTGTAAATATTTGCTTTCTTTGGTTTTGAAACTAAGTTTTTGATTCCAAACGTCCAGTCTAACTAGGGTCTCCTATGGTCAGGATGGCTCTGATACCAACTTGTCAACACCCGGATTTTTAATCCCAGATGCCTGTTATGCCATACATCACAATCCCAGGATTACCATTTTTGCGAGACATAACAGAATTGGATACCACAGTACATCATCCATTACAAACCATACATAAGGTCTTACACAAATAAGGATCTCATGATCCAGTTCTTAATACAATTTCAAGCAGCGGAATACGTAATAACAACGGTAGCGTAGGCGAAGCTCCATCTTCGGGGTCACAGGCAATGCTGACGATGGGAGATGATCCTAGTTGTCGTAACCTTCCTGGGGTCCATCCTCCAGGTAATCCTCTTCATAGTCTGGCCATGGGAATAGCCAGGGACAAAGCCATGAGTACTCTTTAAGTACTCGCAAACTAATACTAACAAGTGAAGGGGGTTTTTGTAGTAGGACACTAAGCTCTAGGGTTGTTTTACAAAAAGCCAGATTTACATCTACTAAGTTTAGAAATGAAGAAAAGCTAGTTGAGGTTTTATAACACCTAAGTGGGAACTTGTATCTCATGCCACAACTCTGTTGTGGTCAAGACAAAGTCTCAATTCATTTCACAAGTCATTTTGAAAACATCTGACGGGGGAACAGTATGGCCACTCCAACTGTCCATAACCGCGGACGCGGCTATTCGAATAGTTTGACACTCTGCAGAGATTGTACACTTTCACCACAACATTCGATACATCCGTCAGGAACAAATCCTGAATTCACCATACTCAGTATGCGGATAATCAATCCTAACCTTTCAATTACACGCCCTAGTATAAGCACCTCTCCTGTGAGTTTGGCCTCCCAACCATGAGCAACTGTCATCTTGGGTACTGCACAGGTGGACAATCTTCACAAGGTAGCCTCAGCTCAGACCTTGGCCGTGAGGGAACTAATACTAAGGTATATAAGTTTCCAGTCAAGCCCTACCCAATCTTCGGGTATTGTGGTTGTACGGTAAAATTGGAATGGTATCGCATCCAGATAACCATCAGTTTTATAAAGGGCTAAGGCTCATGCCTCAACATTTTCATCACCAAAATCATTTGGTGTTCGGAAACACATGTCAAAACATCTCAGTAGAATGATCCATCATTCTAAGGTTTTCATAACCATTTTTCCACCAAGTATTCCCATCTAAAGTTGATCAAGTTTTATGCTTAGCACTAGCATATATAAGTGGGGGTGAGTACTAATGAGGGGTAGTAAACTAGTGGAGTTTCAACTAAGTTCAATCTTATGCCTTAGGATGACATCAAGATTTTCTAGCTTAGGCCAAATTTTATGCTCTTTATGCAACCTTCAAATATCTTTCTAGAATCTAAAAATCACTTAAGTAAACTCTAAGGAAGTACTTTGATAAAGAAATAAAATAGAAAGCTTGCAAATAAAACTAGGAGGGGGTATCAAGTGGGTATGATCACATATGCTTAGGGCATATGGTAACAAGTAAGGGTTTGTTTGCATCAGTAGAGTATCTTGCAAGTGTTAGCTTGCACATTCAACTAGTAGCATTAGGCTTGCATCATTATTATTATAAGCTTGCTAAATTGCAAGTGTTATCTTGCAAGGTTAATAGCTTGCCTTGAGCAGAGCAGTGGTTGAAGTTCTCCTCGGCTTCTTCTTCGTAGTATCCTCCTTCCTCCTCGTATCCTTGGTCGGTACTAGCGTCTATGAATAAATACGAGGTACACAATCACCAAACAATACTTAACTACTTTCAATCATCACACCAAAGGGTCCTATAGATGATCTAGCATCATCACTAACATTACAAGATTAAAGCTTGGTTTAATTCCTTTTATTTTTAGAAAAGTAATTTCTACTCATTGAAAAACTACTTAAGATTTAATATTCTCCAAACCAAACATGGGATCATGTTGACACATGTCATCACCACATATTTTAGTCCATGGGAATGTGATTTAAAGTGGTGTCACAATTTAACAAGGTTTAACCTTTTATTTTAATTAAATAAGTGACTAGAAATGCCTATGTGGCATTCTTTTATTACTTGAACATTATTTCTGTAAGTAAACCTATATATTTATATATTCTGAAAGGTATGGTTAAATGTGATTTTTGAGAGTTGGAATCAACTCAAAAGCTATTATGGTTTAAATTTGAAAAATGTTTGAATGCAGGAAAGCTTCTGCCTTGTTATTTTTACCAAGGATGATCTACAGATCCAAATGACTTGAATCCAACGGACTTGGATTCAGCATTTCATGACCTCTCTAACAAAATTGGTTTCATTCAATTTGGTTCACTGAATCGATCTGGGTTGATTTTTGAATCTAGGTGCAGAAGTGTGTTTGAAATAAAATGGAAAAGGTTAAATTCAAACGACTGGGCTGCGCGGGAAGCGATACTGGGACGTCCTGCTAAGCACAGCGCTTATGTGTGCTGGTTAAGTCACTGTCCCCACGCATCAGTGAGACGAGGGGGTGCGAAGCGGTATGGGGCGATGTGAGCCATGGGATCTTGTTCTAATCTAACGGCTGAGGGTCATCGTCCACGTCGGGCAATTCCGGCGAGACTGAAACCTAACGCGGCAGGTGAGGGTCGTTGGGGGCTCACCGGGGCTCAGACGAGGGTCGGCGAGGCGGGCGAACGACAAAGTCGACACGGCGAACCTCCTGGAACCGGCAGCTTCTCCTGGGGCGGCTCCAATCGCTGGCCCCCTTCTTCTCCAGTAGCGGCGGGCTCCGGTGCAATTCCGGCGAAGCGCTGCTCGCCTTGCTTTGGGACTGAGGCGAGGTGGTTCTGGGTGAGAGGGGAGTGAGGTGGTGTGCTCAATTCGGCTGGGGGTGGCCTCTATTTATAGTGGCGAGAGGGAAACGACGGGCGCAATCTGAGCTTGTCGTGGTCGATGGCACAGAAGGCTAGCGGCGTGGGTGACGGTAGGGGGCGGTGCGGTGCTCCCTGGTGATGCTCAACGACGCGGTGGCGAGGCGTGGGGCGGTGCGGTTTGGTCGGAACGCGGCGGTGCTCTGCGCGTGCCCAACGGAGGTTTTTAATGCGCACAGTGTGCGTGGTCCGTGCGGCGGCGACGAGCGTGTCTGTGGGGTTGCTGGGACGGTGGTGATCATGTATGCACGCGGCGAGGGCGGCGCGTGGTCTGTGGGTGTCGTTCGAGCGTGGCGCACGGGGCGTGCTCTCGGCATGGTTGCTGGCGAGCTTGGCATGGTCCGTGCGTGTGGTCCAGGGGTTGGCAAGGTTCGAGCGCTGGACAAGGAGTGGCGGTAGGGTGTTGGCTTGCTCCCAGACATGTTGGCTAGGCTTGGTCCTTCTCCTAGCTTGCTGTCGACATGGGGGTGACAAGGGTGCACTCGGCCTGCTCACCATTGATGGCATTGCCTAGCTTACAGTGATGCTAGAGGTTTGCAATTGAGCTAGATGATCTACTAAAGCCTAGTTGCAACCAGAGAGGGAACAAGTTAGACTCCAATCACTGCTCACAATAGTGTTTGGATTTTAGAAGATTTGAATCTGCAAGGTGTTTGATGAAATGGCCGCAAGAATTCAAGTTTTGAATTTTGAAAAGATTTTTGGTGGGTGTGCTAGGTTGGTGCTGGTGAGTCTGCAGATGCTTGGGTTTTGAAAGTTGAGCTTCTTTGAGTGGTTTTTGAAAAAGTGGGATCTTCCCATATGATAAAGATTCAATTTTGAGCTGTCCTTTAAACTATGCAATTGAAAGTTTCTGGATGATCACAAAGTGGGCCTTGATACTTTTTTATGAGTACAATCAAGGGGTGTAAATATCCAAACAAGTTTCTGTTAAGTTCCGAAAGTTTGGGACAGCCAAAGTAGGCATGGGAGTTAAATTGGTCAAAATGACCATTCACTCATTTTGTTTGTTTTGATTTATTTGTCTTTGGGAAAAGTTTGGGAATTGTTTAGATGATGTTTATTTCACCTAAGAATCCTTTTACAAGCAAAGAAACACATAAACAAGGCAATTCAAAAGAATTCTAAATGGGATGCATACGCACATGCATGCTTTGATATTTTTATTTAGAAAAGTTTTTGTTAACCCTAATTTTGATGATTAGAGTTTGATGATACAAGTTTAGTATTTTTGGGATGTTACACTCTCCCTCTCTCTCCTTCACTGACGAAGCGACCCCACCGTCAGCTCTCCTTCGTTCTCACCCGCGCGCGAAGACCACGCCCTCCCGGCCATTTCTGCCGTTAGCTCCTCGGAGTAAATTCATGGTGATGGCTCGACGATTAATACTAGCGACCATGCTCGATTTAGCGCCTCCCTATTATCCCTCTTTCCCCTCAGTCGACGCCTTCCAGGAGCCCCCAGGCTGGACGTATTCCTCCACGCGCTCCCACTGCTCCGACAAGCTCAAACAACAAATTCCGGCGACACCAGACCTCACCGCTGCCCCTGGACTCCACCTGCCTGCTCCCCAGCCCCTGGCGCTTCTCTCTACACCCTCAGCGCACTCAAGCGCGCCTCAGACGCTCGGCAACAACTTCAACTGAAGTCCGCCACCGTCTGCCTCGACTCTGGCGACTCCACACGGTGAGCCCTAACCTCCCTTTTTCCTTCTTTTTGATGCTCCTGTGCGCGCCACAACCTTGCGCATCTAACCTTGTCCTTCACTCGTCTTAGCACGCTCTCAATCTTTGCCTCGGTCAAGACCAGTATGAGCCCGACGCCAGGCAGAACTCCGTTGAGCAATTCCCCAGGAACCCGTGCGCCCCTTGACCGACAAAGACCACGTTGAGCATCAGCAGTATGCTGCGAACTCGGTGAGCCCTCTCTCTCTTTCTCGCATCCAGCATCGCCGGCAACCTCGCCGCCAGAGCGCCGCCTCCGCACAGCCGCCGCCAGCGCCGCTCATTCTAGGTCAAACGCGCAGCAACCGTTGGGTCTTGATCCTGTGGCGTAGATAGAGTCATTTAAACAAAGGGGTACGAGCTTATCTGTACCGTTCAGTCTCACTTAGATCCAACGCACCTAGTAGCGCAATCCAACCAAAATGGTACAGACCAATAGCAACACGACGCGTGGCCTGTGTATTGTTTTAAAAACAGAATAGACTCTATTAGATATGTAAATTTGTAAATTTCATAACTTTCAAACCACACATCCAAATTTTGCAAATTTTATATCAATGCAATCAGCAAGACAAGTACTTTCCAACCATGCACTTTGTTGAGTGAATTGCTTCTGGTAAAATGGTTGTTTTGTAGAAACTTGTGTAGGCATATTTTGAATATAAAATTCATTCTAAAATTATTTTTGTGATAAAACCTTTGGGCAAATGGATTGTTTGAACCTACTGACCATCTAAATCAACTTGTGGTTTCAAAAACATATTTTGTGAAGCAAAAGAATAAATCTTTGATTTAGAACATTTCTAGTCAAATAAAAATAATGTTTATATATTAAAAATGCTTTTGGAGGAAACCCTTTGGGAAAATGTTTTGATTTAAACTCTGTGACCCTAAACACAAAGTTTTATGATTTAAAATATATTTGTGAACCCTATAGATTATTACTTTGCTAAAAAGCATTTTCAACCACATAAAATATTGATTTGGTTTAAAATGGTTTATAAGTAAATCTTTTGCAAATGATTTTGCCATTTATATAAAATGACCAATAGGTGTTTTAGAATGTTTATAACATGTTAGAAATCACTTTTCCAAATAAAACAATCTTTAGCATGCTTGCATGCATTTCTTTGTTTATATTATTTTATGTGATGTTTGTTTGAATAGTAGATTGAATATTTGCTTTCTTGATTGAATTGTAGTGGAATTTGAAGAGTGTGATCATTTCAAGATCAAGGAGTGAACCTATAATTCTCTACCAAAAAGGCAAGTGACGCTTCATACTTTTGTCCCATTATTTTCACTATGCATTAGTGATATTTCTAAGTAGGACTTGCATGGAATTTTTGCTAAGTATAAACTATGCTATGGGAAATCCTAGTAGATGAAGCCTTAGTAGAAATTTCCTAAGTTAAGATTCCTACTACTATCATGCTTAGCTTAGCTAGTAGAAAACAAGGGTGGAATATATTCATACTATGGAATATTTCTAAGTCAATGACTTGTGTTTTGTTTAATAAAACAACTAAGTGAATGAATCACCTGGGTGGAATGGAAGGAATGGTTTGTGTTGAGTGGTTACACAAGGCCCATTTCTATGGTTTACCTTGTGTATCTCACTTGTGGATGGCCACCTAGGAACTAAGAGATTTGAGATGTCAAATGTTGAGAAGCTTCAAGTGCAGCCACTTGGCATTATGGGCTCTGCCTGGATCATATAGGTTGCAATAACTTAGCCAAATGGACAGTTGATGGTAGGGGATGATAGGTTGGAACGCGTCCATTCTGGTCTAAGGGAAGGCTTCTGAAAGATCTTGTTTTGGTGAAACCAAGTCTTGTGGGGAAAGTGCACCACCTCTACAGAGTGTAAAATCTAAGTACTTAGCCATGTCCCTAGTAAAGGACAATTTGAGCATCAAGACATGGAAGCTATCAAGAATCTCCTCATCCCAATTTCTAAGTTAAAATTTTGTGGTTGAACAAGGGTTGAAGGATCACCAATTTCTATTGGGAGATGCCTTGGGGTGATTTTGACAAGAAAAAGCTTAGTGTTTTCAAATGATAAGGAAAAATCTATTTTGAGCAAAGCAAGCCTAAGATCCACTTAGCCAATTGCATATAGATGATAGACTCCACTATACTACCATAGTATCACTTGCCAATACAATTCAAATGTATTGACCCTTGTGGTTGTAACTTGTTATGTTACAGGTTTGTTTGATGTTAGTGAAATGTGTTGATTAGGATTACAAGTCTACAACCAACATGTTTGCCTGTGGCACTTTGAAGATGAAGGACTCCATGCTATAGTTATTTCTACTGCATTGTAAATGAGATAGCCAATTGAGCTATGTAAGATGTAATGTATTATTTTATTCCTGGTTATAAAGTTGTATTATGACCTTTGTTTCTAGATATTACATCTTAACTATGGATGCTAGCTATTGATCCAGGGACTAGCATTGTAAACACAGAGATCTCTACCTTATTAAAGGTTGGGACCATTACAGATGGTATCAGAGCACTGTGTTGCCTATTGGTTTGTAACCCTAGGATTGGACAAAACCCCTTAGAAAAATAAGAGTTATATTTGTTCCAAAACTTATTTACAAACAATCGTGTAAACTCTTTCCTCAACCTTTTTGGTTTTGATATACATCTCCTCTATTTCAAACTTGTTGGCCAAAGCCTTCCCCATGGCCAAAGATTTCAACTTTATTTTCACCAAGGACTTCACCAACTCAAGTGATTTCAACCTTATTCTCAACAAGGACTTCAACTTTGGATATCACTAAGGACTACAAGTGAGACAGGAAATATTACTCAAGACTTGAAGACTAAGGAAACACAACTTAGAAGGAACCATCATCACCTTTGAAGTTTTGTGACCAAGATACAAGAAATCCTCCATGGATATAAAGATCGTGTTCATAAAGAATCAACTAAGAAGAATGGAAAGAATCTCAAGTGAACCATATAGTTGGACCACCATATTTATTTTAAATCAAAACCACCAACATATGCGGTGTAGCAAAAATATTTTTTTGCCTAAAAATGTGCTTGAAACTTGTTGTTTGAGTGGAATGTTTGTTTGTGAATGTTTGCACATTGCTTCTGTGAATTGTGATGTGTGTGATTAGAACTATTTCCTTAGAAATCTTTTGCCTATTCTAATCCTAATCCAACCCAAACAGATGACTACTCAAGAAAACCCAACATCAAGGATGGTGACAACAACAACCAAGAGATCAACATGAAAGAACTCATAACAACCCAAACCCAGTTGAACCAAGTGACAATTCAGATTTTAGCTAACTACAATGAGTTAGACCCAACCATGCAAAGGTTTTTGGAAACCCAAACCCAATTGTTGCAAAGGATGACAAGTCAAATGATCAACATGGGAGACAAACCTTCCCAAGGAGTTTGTGATAACAATGATGTCAAGGATGACATTATAGAAGGAACTCAAGCTTGCAATGTTTGTGGAGACAAGGATCACACTTCCAAAGAGCATGAAGATCAATGCCCCAATTGTGAAGAGAAACATCCAACTAATCAATGCCCCACAATTCAAGCTACTTGTTTCCCATGTGAAGGAAGTAAGCATGTCCCTATCCAATGCCCCATCTATTCCATAGTTCAACAAAGGAAACAAGATGGAGTGCATCAACAGTTTGTAAACCCTCATGAAGGAACAACTTCTGCCAAGAAGGATGAAGGCAAAATCAAAACCATGCATCATAAGGCCAAATCCAAGGTGACCACAAAGTGTTGCTACTCTTGTGAAGAAGAAGGTCATATCTCTAGTAACTGCCCCAAGAAGAGAGAAAGATTTCCCACCTTTGTGGTGAAATATGAAGAGCATGAACTAGAAGAACTCCTAGATTTGGAGAGACCCAAGAAGAAGAATAAATGCCCCAACCCTAGCAAGAAGGATATTACCCAAGAACAATGTTACACTTGCAAAGAGATGGGACACTATGCCAATGAATGCCCAGAAAAGAAGAAGAACCAAGGAAACAAACAAGAGGCAATGATACCAAAAGAAAAGAAGGATAATAGCCAAGTGATGTGTTTCAAATGCAAAGAGCTAGGCCATTATGCAAACAAGTGCCCAGAGAAGTTTCATCAAGATCCCAAGCAAGCCAATATGTAATCTAGTTGGAAAATTTTTAAGGGTGGTAGTGCCCTAGTTGCTTTGAGCCAGTTTGTAACCCTTAGCCTTCCCAAATCTCGGGACGAGATATCTTTTAAGGGTGGTAGCCTATCACATCCCAAAATTTTCTAAATTTTGTAATGTGAAAAATAAATAAACATAATAAATAATTGTTGAAATTTAGGGTGAAAAGAAACTTTTTTTATTCCAAAATGGAAACTTAAAATCCCATCTTGAACAAACTTTGATCAATGTTTGAATCCAACCAAATTCAAATCAAGTGAAATGCATTCTTCTTAAATGCACCTTGAAATTTAAACACTTGGAAAATAAACCCAAACCCTAAAACCCTAATGGAAGGAAAACATTTCCAAGTTATATCTAAGCCTATGGATTGGATCCATATAAAAAACAATTGGTCAAAAAATCATTTCAAAATGATCAAGAATGACAAATGGAATTATTATAAAACCATAGAAAGTGATTTCACTTAATTTGGAGCCATAGATAAAATCTTATGAATTGAGTAAGATAAGGAAATTGAATTTCCAAAGCTAATAAAGCACCTATCTAAAAATCCATACCAAATGGTGAGCAATTAATCCTAAAGGGATTTAAAAGGATAAACAAATATCAAATAAGATTTACAAATTGGAATCACCAAGTTTGGATCTATAAATAAAAAGATGTGTATTTTATAAGATAAAGATAGAAATATTAAAAGAGGAATACTTAAAGACCAAATTAAATCTTGGCCTAATCCATAAGAAAATGGAATGAATATAATCCAAATCCAAATAAAATAAAAGGATAAAGAATTTTCCAAATAAAATAAATTGGCATTAACCAAATTCTATTTCTATTTGAATAAAGACAAATCCCTAATAAGAATGATTAATTAAATCATGGGAAAATAGAATTTGGAATTCACCCAAGTGGAATAAAGGTTATTTAAATAACTTTAATGGAATCAACGAAATCACCTAAATAAAAATTATGGAATTAAAACCATAATTGGTTTCATTGGAATAAAAACAAATGCCAATTTAAATGATTAATAAATCATATAATTTTTTTTTCAAATAATCCAAGGTGAATTATTTGACACCCTATTAAATAAATAAACCTACTGAATAGGTTTGGTAATATATGGATTTCAAATCAAGTTTTAAACAACATTAAAATCTATTTGATATAAAGACAAATGTCTATTTATAAAGTAAATAAAAGACCCTAAAAAGAATAAAAGAATTGTTCTAAATTTGACTTCAGAATAAATTAATAAACAGTATTTGAAAATACTCAAAGATTGGTGGAAGTTTGAATTCAAATAGTGCTTGGATTGTTTGAATAAAAATCAAAATAGATAAATAGAAAAAGAAAAGGGAAAAACAATCAGTACATAAAAAAATGAAACAAAGCCAACTAGCCCAGCAGGCCCAACCCAGCCTAGCAGCGCAGCCCATTTCTTTCCCTCCCCCAAAACGTTTTCCACTCAGAAACCTCCCCCCTCAGTCGCCGACTGCCTGGACCCACTCTCCCTCTCTCTCCTTCACTGACGAAGCGACCCCACCGCCAGCTCTCCTTCATTCTCACCCGCGCGCGAAGACCACGCCCTCCCGGCCGTTTCCGCCGTTAGCTCCTCGGAGTAAATTCACGGTGATGGCTCGACGATTAATGCTAGCGACCATGCTCGATTTAGCGCCTCCCTCTTCTCCCTCTTTCCCCTCAGTCGACGCCTTCCAGGAGCCCCCAGGCTGGACGTATTCCTCCACGCGCTCCCACTGCTCCGACGAGCTCAATCAACAAATTCCGGCGACACCAGACCTCACCGCTGCCCCTGGACTCCACCTGCCTGCTCCCCATCCCCTACCGCTTCTCTCTGCACCCTCAGTGCACTCGAGCACGCCTCAGACGCTCAGCAACAACTTCAACTGAACTCCGCCACCGTCTGCCTCGACTCCGGCGACTCCACACGGTGAGCCCTGACCTCCCGTTTCCTTCTTTTTGATGCTCCTATGTGCGCCACGACCTTGCGCATCTAACCTTGTCCTCCACTCGTCTTAGCGCACTCTCAATCTTTGCCTCCATCAAGACCAGTACGAGCCCGACGCCAGGCAGCACTCCGGTGAGCAATTCCCTAGGAACCCGTGCGCCCCTTGGCCGACAAAGACCACGTTGAGAATCAGCAGTATGTTGTGAACTCGGTGAGCCCTCTCTCTCTTTCTCGCATCCTGCATCGTCGGCAACCTCGCCGCCAGAGCGCCGCCGCCAGCGCCGCTCATTCTAGGTCAAACGCGCAGCAACCGTTGGATCTTGATCCTGTGGCGCAGATAGAGTCATTTAAACGAAGGGGTACGAGCTTAACTTCACCGTTCAGTCTCACTTAGATCCAATGCACCTCGTAGAGCAATCCAACCGAAACAGTACAGACCAATAGCAACACGACGCGTGGCCTGTGTATTGTTTTAAAAACAGAATAGACTCTATTAGATATGTAAATTTGTAAATTTCATAACTTTCAAAACACATGTCCAAATTTTGCAAATTTTATATCAATGGAATCAGCAAGACAAGTACTTTCCAACCATGCACTTTGTTTAGTGAATTGCTTCTGGTAAAATGGTTGTTTTTGCAGAAACTTGTGTAGTCATATTTTGAATATAAAATTCATTCTAAATTTATTTTTGTGATAAAACCTTTGGGCAAATGGATTGTTTGAACCTAATGACCATCTAAATCAACTTGTGGTTTCAAAAACATATTTTGTGAAGCAAAAGAATAAATCTTTGATTTAGAACATTTCTAGTCAAATAAAAATAATGTTTATATATTAAAAATGCTTTTGGAGGAAACCCTTTGGGAAAATGTTTTGATTTAAACTCTCTGACCCTAAACATAAAGTTTTATGATTTAAAAATATATCTGTGAACCCTATAGATTATTAATTTTCTAAAAAGCATTTTCAACCACATAAAATATTGATTTGGTTTAAAAATGGTATATAAGTAAAATCTTTTGCAAATGATTTTGCCACTTATATAAAATGACCAATAGGTGTTTTAGAATGTTTATAACATTTTAGAAATCACTTTTCCAAATAAAACAATCTTTAGCATGCTTGCATGCATTGCTTTGTTTCTATTATTTTATGTGATGTTTGTTTGAATGGTAGATTGAATATTTGCTTGCTTGATTGAATTGTAGTGGAATTTGAAGAGTGTGATCATTGCAAGATCAAGGAGTGAACCTATAATTATATACCAAAAAGGCAAGTGATGCTTCATACTTTTGTCCCATTATTTTCACTATGCATTAGTGATATTTCTTAGTAGGACTTGCATGGAATTTTTGCTAAGTATAAACTATGCTAAGTATAAACTATGCTATGGAAATCATGCTTAGCTTAGCTAGTAGAAAACAAGGGTGGAATATATTCATACTATGGAATATTTCTAAGTCAAGGACTTGTGTTTTGTTTAATAAAACAACTAAGTGAATGAATCACCTGGGTGGAATGGAAGGAATGGTTTGTGTTGAGTGGTTACACAAGGCCCATTTCTATGGTTTACCTTGTGTATCTCACTTGTGGATGGCCACCCAGGAACTAAGAGATTTGAGATGTCAAATTTTGAGAAGCTTCAAGTGCAGCCACTTGGCATTATAGGCTCTGCCTGGATCATATAGGTTGCAATAACTTAGCCAAATGGATAGTTGGTGGTAGGGGATGATAGGTTGGAACGCGTCCATTCTGGTCTAAGGGAAGGCTTCTGAAAGATCTTGTCTTGGTGAAACCAAGTCTTGTGGGCAAAGTGCACCACCTCTTCAGAGTGTAAAATCTAAGTACTTAGCCATGTCCCTGGTAAAGGACAATTTGAGCATCAAGACATGGAAGCTATCAAGAATCTCCTCATCCCAATTTCTATGTTAAAATTTTGTGGTTGAAGGATCACCAATTTCTATTGGGAGATGCCTTGGGGTGATTTTGACAAGCAAAAGCTTAATGTTTTCAAATGATAAGGAAAAATCTATTTTGAGCAAAGCAAGCCTAAGCTCCACTTAGCCAAATGCATTTAGATGATAGACTCCACTATACTACCATAGTATCACTTGCCAATAAAATTCAAATGTATTGACCCTTGTGGCTGTAAATTTTTATGTTGCAGGTTTGTTTGATGTTAGTGAAATGTGTTGATTAGGATTACAAGTCTACAACCAACATGTTTGCCTGTGGCACTCTGAAGATGAAGGACTCCATGCTATAGTTATTTCTGCTGCATTGTAATGAGATAGCCAATTGAGCTATGTAAGATGTAATGAATTATTTTATTCCTGGTTATAAAGTTGTATTATGACCTTTGTTTCTAGATATTACATCTTAACTGTGGATGCTAGCTATTGATCCAGGGACTAGCATTGTAAACACAGGGATCTCTACCTTATTAAAGGTTGGGACCATTACATCCATCATGCTCTTGCATCTCCGGCTAGATAGTGGGCGGCGAACAGAAATTTCTCGTTGGCTTCCACTCTGGTGACTTCTAGGTTATTTTCCATGGTTTGCAGCAAATCGTCGGAATCTAGGGGCTCTTCCGATTTAGTGAAAACAGGTGGGTTGGTGTTCTGGAAATTCTTTGAGCTTAGATCCATGGTTGTCCTGATTTCCTTGGCCTTAGTTGTCGTGGGCTAGCTGAGCTATCTGCTGAAGGGTAGCTAGGTTGGCTTGACGTTCGGCTCTTTCAGCTTCGCGGTCAGAAACCAACATTTGCAGGATCTGCAACATCGGGTCCGGGGATGAACCACTTCCTCCGCGTGGCATCTGAAGATTGAGATAGATCATGAGAAAAGAGGGAAATTTCTAAGGTTTCGGGACTTTGAAAAGTTTTTAAAGTTTGACTCAGATTTTCTAGCAACTTGCTTTTCATTCATTCATTCATAGAACACGATACAAACACACACCACAACAAAGGTAAACAGATGGTTTTAAGAACCATTCGGGAATCTACGATACAGTGGGACCGAATACAACTCACTACGCTAGTGCTCAAGTGCTACTACTCCTTGGAGTCAGTGTAGTCGTCATCCTCATCATCCTCATCGTCATCGATGAAGGCGAAATGATCCTCATCGGTGAAGAAGTCCATAGCCTGATCTTCCAGAAAATCATCATCGCTGAGATAGGAGTAGGGGTCTCCACGAAGATCCTCTTCGGCATTCTCCCTTTCCTCCAACTGCATGTCTCTCTCGTGGATGGTCTCCTCCAAATCCGAGATACGATGGCGAAGACAAGCAATGATGCGCTCCTTCTTGTCGAGCTGACGGCGGCGGGACTTGCGATCCTTCGCTAGCATGGAGATGGTCTGATCCTTGGTCTGGATGGTGGCGGACTTGTGGTTGGAGTAGTCACGGCAATTGTCCAATTCCTGCTGACGATCGTACATCATGAAGCTAAGGTGGTCCAATTGAGTCTTCAGCTCGGGGTGATATGGGGCTTCTCGTGGCTGTCCATTTGCATCACGCCTTGGACAAAACTCAAAGCAGATTCCCTTGATCTGGTTGATACTCTGCCCACACAGATGGGCAAGAGCTTCCTGCATGGCCCTGGCAAGACCATCGAGCCAGTTGTTCTCTCTTAAGGTGAATTGAATTCCCTCAGCAGTGGGAGGTTCAATATTTCCTCGGAGACTTGCAACAATTAGCCACTGTAGATCTTCTCCTCCTTGATCATTGAGCTAAGCTCCGAAGAACTCGGGGTGCGGACGCTCCAGAAGTTCTGAAAGCTGGTCCAAATCCCGCTCAAAGATAAGGTCTCCTCCATTCCCCAACTGATAAAACTTGTTGTACTTCACGTCCATCTATAAGAATATAGGATGATTAAGTTAGTAGAGTGATCAAGTGTGTCAAATTTTAGGTATTTTGCAAGAGTTCTTGAGGAACATGAATTTTTATGAAAGAATCAAGGTGATAAGAATGGGAATAAGTTTTTGTAAATATTTGCTTTCTTTAGTTTTGAAACTAAGTTTTTGATTCCAAACGTCCAGTCTAACTAGGGTCTCCTATGGTCAGGATGGCTCTGATACCAACTTGTCAACACCCAGATTTTAAATCCCAGATGCCTGTTATGCCATACATCGCAATCCCAGGATTACCATTTTTGCGAGACATAACAGAATTGGATACCACAATACATCATCCATTACAAACCATACATAAGGTCTTACACAAATAAGGATCTCATGATCCAGTTCTTAATACAACTCAAGCAGCGGAAATACGTAATAATAACGGTAGCGTAGGCAAAGCTCAATCTTTGGGGTCACAGGCAATGCTGACGATGGGAGATGATCCTAGTTGTCGTAACCTTCCTGGGGTCCATCATCCCGGTACTCCTCTTCATAGTCTGGCCACGGGAACAGCCAGGGACAAAGCCATGAGTACTCTTTAAGTACTCGCAAACTAATACTAACAAGTGAAGGGGTTTTTTGTAATAGCACCCTAAGCTCTATGGTTGTTTTGCAAAAAGCCAGATTTACCTCTACTAAGTTCAGAAGCAAGAAAAGCTAGTTGAATTTTATAACACCTAAGTGGGAACTTGTATCTCTTATCACAACTCTGTTGTGGTCAAGTCAAGTTCTCAATTCAGTTCACAAGTCATTTTGAAAACATCTGACGGGGGAACAATATGGCCACTCCAACTGTCCATAACCGCGGACGCGGCTATTCGAATAGTTTGACACTCTGCAGAGATTGTACACTTTCACCACAACATTCGATACATCCATCAGGAAAAAATCCTGAATTCACCATACTCAGTATGCAGATAATCAATCCTAACCTTTCAATTACACGCCCTAGTATAGGCACCTCTCCTGTGAGTTTGGCCTCCCAACCATGACCAACTGTCATCTTGGGTACTGCACAGGTGGACAATCTACACAAGGTAGCCTCAGCTCAGACCTTGGCCGTGAGGGAACCAATACTAAGGTATATAAGTTTCCAGTCAAGCCCTACCTAATTTTCGGGTATTGTGGTTGTACGGTAAAATTGGAATGGTATCTCATCCAGACAACCATCAGTTTTATAAAGGGGTAAGGCTCATGCCTTAACATTTTCATCACCAAAATCATCTGGTGTTCGGAAACACATGTCAAAACATCTCAGTAGAATGACTCATCATTCTAAGGTTTTCATAACCATTTTCCACCAAGTATCCCCATCTAAAGTTGATCAAGTTTTATGCTTAGCACTAGCATCTACAAGTGGGGGTGAGTAATAATGAGGGGTGATAAACTAGTGGAGTTTGAACTAAGTTCAATCTCATGCCTTAGGATGACATCAACATTATCTAGCTTAGGCCAAATTTTATGCTCTTTATGCAACCTTCAGTTATCTTTCTAGTATCTACAAATCACTGAAGTAAACTCTAAAAGAAAGCTCTAATAAAGAAAAACAAAGTAAAAAGCTTGCAAGTAAGACTAGGATTGGGTATCATCAAATGTGTCTAACCAAGCATGCTTAGTGCATTGCATAGTTCATCTAACTTTCATAATTGCAAGTGTTAGCTTGCCTTGTGCAGAGCAGTGGTTGAAGTTTTCCTCGGCTTCTTCTTCGTAGTATCCTCCTTCCTCCTCGTATCCTTGGTCGGTACTAGCGTCTATATATAAATACGAGGTACATAATCACCAAACAATACTTAAATACTTTCAATCATCACAAAAAGGGGTTCTATAGATGATCTAGCATCATCACTAACATTACAAGACTAAAGCATTTGACTTAATGATTTTATTTTTAGAAAAGTAATTTCTACTCATTAAAAAACTATTTAAGATTTATTATTCTCCAAACCAAACATGGGATCATGTTGACACATGTCATCACCACATATTTCAATACATGGGAATGTGATTTAAAGTGGTGTCACAATTTAATAAGGTTTAACCCTTTTATTTTAATTAAATAAATGACTAGAAATGCCTATGTTGCATTCTTTTATTACTTGGACATTATTTCTGTAAGTAAACCCATATATTTTTATATATTCTGAAAGGTATGATCAAATGTGATTTTTGAGAGTTGGAAACAACTCAAAAGATATTATGGTTTAAATTTGAAAAAAATTTGAATATAGAAAAGCTTCTGCCTTGTTTTTTTACCAAGGTTGATCTACAGATCCAAATGATTTGAATCCAACGGGCTTGGATTAAGCATTTCAAGACCTTTCTAACAACATTGGTTTCATTCAATTTGGTTCACTGAATCGAGCTGGGTTGATTTTTGAAACTAGGTACAGAACTATGTTTGAATCTAAATAGAAAAATCTAAATTCAAACGGGTGGGCTGCGCGGGAGACGATAATGGGCTGGCCCAGTGTCACTCCACGGCGTAGGGCGCAACTGACATGGCGGGTCTACTAGTCAGCGACTCATTAAACGCAAAGCGGTACGGGGCGATGTGGTGCGTTGGATTAGAATGAAGATCGACGGCTGAGGGTCGTCGTCGACGATGAACTAGTCACCGGCGAGCTCGAACCCTAGCGGCTCAGTGGGGGTCGTGGGAGGCTCACCGGGGCTCAGGCGAAGGTCGGAGGTGCGGGCGAACGACGAAGTCGACGACGGCGAACTCAGGGGTGGTCGCGGCAGCTCCGGGGGTGGACGAAATCGACGGCGCCCTTCTTCTCCAGAGGCGGCCTGCTCCGGCGCAATTCCGGCAATGCGCTGCTCGCCTTGCTCTGGCTACGGGGTGGAACGATCAGTGAGGGGAGGGGGTGAGATGGTGTGCTTCAATCGGCTGGGGGTGGCCTCCTTTCATAGGCTCGACGGCGAGACCGAACGGGATGGGCAGGCGAAGGTGGCGACACGGCTACAGGCAGCTAGAGGCATGGCCGAGGGTGGCGATCGATCGGTGGTCTCCTGGAGATGCTCTAGAGTTTTAATGCACGTGTAGGGGCGGTGGCAAACGGTCGGGAACGTGCGATGCTCTACACAGCAGAGGCGGCGTCTTCGACGGTGAGCGTTGGCTGTGAGGCATGGGGTGGCGAACGGGGATGTCTGGCGTGCTCCCTGGGTCATGGCGAAGAGGTGGGCACGGGCTGCGGTCGAGGGGCGGCGTGTGCACGCGTGCCGGGTGCGGTGCTCTGGTGCATGCTCGGCATGGTTGACAGCGGCACGGGCGCGGCGTTCCTGGTGGTTTGGTCGCTGTCTGCGAGGCAAGGCTGGTCGAGAAGGGGAGGTGAGGCATGGGCTACCTCCCAGACAAGGTTGGCACGGCTAGTTCTTCTCCTAGCTTGCTGTCCACACTGGGGTGACATGGTGCTCTCGGCCTGTTCACCATTGATGACATTGGCCAGCTTACAGTGGTGCTAGGGCTTGGTTAAGGTTGCTAGATGATCTACTAAGGATGTTGTGAGCTAGATAGGGAACAAGTTAGGCCCAAAACACTATTAAAAACAGTAACTTTGATTTGGTTTAAATTTTCCTACCAAGTGTTTGATGAAATGGCCGCATGAATCCAAGTTTTGAATTTTGAAAAGATTTTTGGTGGGTGTTCTAGGCATGTGCTGGTGAGTCCGTGGATGCTTGGTGAAAGGACTATATCTTCCCATGATGTTTTTGGTGTTAATGATAATCCCAACTGTGTTTTTAATTGTGCGCTTGAGTTTCAGGGGAAACGTTGTTGATGTCTCCTTCTATAGTGGTGGATGCTCTCTAGGGATCTCATGAAGACGGTGGCCTTTTAGTCTTCTCCTAGTTTCTCTCTGGTTGTTGTTTTTAGGTCACCGTACTATTAAGAGGGGGTCCATTTTGGAAGGCTGTGGGAAATCACTTGTTCTTGCACAAACCTATATGCACCGCCACAGCCATCCCATTATCCCGTGAGAGAGCGTTTTCCAGCTCAGATTCTTTTCTGCGGGCTGTTCTACACTTTGTTCCGACGCTAGTTCCGCCCCAAGTTCCGATGGTGAATCAGTAACCGTCTGTAGGAAGTGTTATATTTGCCGGAACTTGGGCCGGAACTTGCATCGGAACTTGTCCTGCCAAAAGATCATGAGCGGAACTTCCACCCAGATGCCGGAACTTCCGGCCAGATTCGGTTCACGACCCAGAAGTTCCGCCCCTTGTTCCGCTCCAAGTTTCGGTGGTGGCTCAGTAACCTTCTGTTTTGAAGCGTTCTATTTGCCGGAACTGGGTCAGAACTAGCATCGGAAGTTCACCGGAACTTCCGGTCTGTTTTGACCGGAACTTCCGGTTGCGCTTCTGGAGCGGGCGTCAACGGTCTGATGACTGTTGGAGCCAGGCTGGGCGGAACTTCCGGCCTCTCACCGGAACTTCCGGTGAGGTCGCGGGGGGCTGTAATAGTTCAGCGCGAGGGGGCCTATTTAAGGCACCCCTCTTCTTCCTCCCACTCCCTCTCGAATTTTTCTCTCTCCTCCATTAATGCTTGAGCTTCACCTCACTAGATCTCTCTCTCTCTCTCTCTAGCCACTCAAATGACTTGATCTTTTGAGAGGTGAGGGAGGTGACCTAGATCTACACTTCCACCAAAGAAGATTTGATTTCCCCCACCCATCCTTTGTGGATCTTATTGCTCTTGGGTTTCTTGGAACCCTAGACGGTGTAGGGCATCCTCGGAGCTAAGGCGTGCGTTCTAAAGCTTCGAGGTGTCGTTTAGGGCCTCCAATTGAGTTGTGGAGCCTCCCCCTCAACCTTGGTGTAAAGGTTTCGGTTGGCGCCTTCAAGGTCACCGGTTAGTGGATTGTGAGGCCTCCTTTGTGGGGGAGATCACTGGAGAAGAAGGCGAGGCCTTTGTGGCGCTCGGGTGACCTTGTGTGGCCCCAACACCTCTCCAACATAGACGTAGCTCCTTGGGAGTGAACTATGGGAATTACATCTCCGTGTCCCCTCTCCGGTTACTTCGTTCCCCTCCTTTACTCCTTGCTATTTACTATTTTTGTTGTTGGTGTTTGTTTTCTTGCATTTAGGTTCTTCACTTAGTTGCATCTCTAGATAACTTCCTTTCTCGTTGAGCCTAAAAGTGAGAAACAAATTAAAATTGGGTAGATGCCTATTCACCCCCCTCTAGTCGTATCAAGTCGGTACTTTCAATTGGTATCAGAGCCAAGGCTCTTATTTCGGGCTTTACCGCCTAAGAGACTATGGCCGACGAAGGGGGTAGTGAAACCGAAAAATCCAAGAACTTGGCCACTATGGATGACCTCAAGCAATTGGAGTCATCCATGATGTCCAAGTTCGAGGAAATGATGACTCTCTTGCAGTCTCTCAAGCCAAACCCCATGGTTGCTATTGACACACCCCAACCCAACGAGGTTCCTCCCACCGTTACGGTGTCCGCCCCCGGGGTAACTCCCGCGGCTGCCACCACTCACTTGGGACTTGGTTTTGTTGCTCAAACCTCTACCAAGGTTCCAAGTGAGAACATCGAGGAGCCCGAGAACCCAACTTGCAAAGAGGAAAATGGAGGAAAGGACTACTCGGCGGTACCCCCACCGCCGAAGTACACTCCGGATCCACCCATCCCCATGCCACACATTATACCTCAAGGAGCACCACCCATGCTAGATAATTCTAATTTCGCCAATTGGCAATATCTAATGTGCTCACATATTTCCAGCTCGTCTATTGAGTTAATGAGGATTGTGGAGGATGGATTCTCTCCATATGACCCAAAGAAGTTGACACGAGGTGAAGTGGTGGACAAGAAACTCAATGCCACAGCTTTGGGAATGATTCAAAAGGCCTTGACTCCAAAGGATTTTGCTCAAATTCGCCAATTTGACACCGCCAAGGAAGCTTGGGATCAACTCACCGAGCTCTTTATTGGGAATGCAAGTATCCAAAGCTCCAAGTTTGATGAGATCAACAACGAGTGCGATGGTTTCGCAATGCAAGATGATGAGACCCCCGAAGACATGTATAGGCGCCTTAAGGTCCTTTGTTCCACTATGAGGGACCTTGGGGCTCACTATGTTGATGACAAGTTTATGAAGAGGAAGTTCATTCAAGCTCTCCTCCCATTTGAAGAACAAAAGCTCAACTCTATCAAGGGAAGAACCAACTTTCACCTAATGACCTCCCAAGAAGTCTTGAGTGAAGTAATTGCCATGACTATTGCCAAGAAGAATGCGGAGTCCGCTCGAGCTAGAGTCATTGGGTCAACCAAAGTGAATCTTGCTTTTAAGGCCAAGGCTATTGAAGTTGATGATGATACATCAAGTGAGTGGTCTCAAGAGGACCTCAAATGTGCCTTCAACGAACATCTTGCTCTCGCTCCAAGGGCCTTTTGGAACAAGTCTGGATTCAAGTCAAGATCAAGGGACAACTCAAGATTCAACTCACCCAACAAGTCTCCCAAGGCAAGGTCGTGCTACAATTGCAACGACAAGAGTCACTTCGTGGCCAAGTGTCCCTTTGAGAACCGTGAAGACAATGGTGGTCTTCTCATTCTCAAGATCAAGTCAGGACCTCCTCATCCCTTGAACAAGAACTACGCCGTCAAGAACGCCACTAACAAGGAACGAGCAATTGTGGTCCATGAAGAATATCTTTCGGGCATAGATGAAGATGATGATGATGAAGTTCATGGTGGAGAGATTGTGGGAGTTGCTGCTATTTCCACTACCTCAACTCCACGTCTATCCCTCTTCGACTCGCCAAATGAAAATGTCATCTTCTCCAACCAAAAGTGCTTCATGGCCAAGGCCACCGAGGTAACACCGAAACCCACTCCTCAACCTATCTCTAGTGAGCCTTCCTCTCTTGATCTTGTTGGTCTAGAGGTGAAGAAAGAGATGATTTGACATGTGTGAATTTGTTGCTACCTTAGATGAAGAAACTAAAACTTGTTTTGAGTCCTTACTTGCACAACTTGATAATGCTAGAGATGCCTTAGATGAAAAGGAAGAACTTCTTGACTTGCTAAGTAAAAATGAAAGAGATGCCGCCGATGAAATTTCCTCTCTCACTCAAAGTCTTGAGGATGAACAAAATATGAGAATTAATCTTGAATAAAATGTGTATAAGCTTGTAGATGATCATAACAACACTTTGTGCTCTACAATTAAAGAACGTGACCATGCTCTTGCTTTGGTTAAGGTTCTCAAGAAAGAAAATGCTGAGTTTGTGGGTGGTCATGATAGGACTCAAAAGGATCTTGAGAAACTCAAAGAGGAACACAAAGCCTTGGAGAGTAAATACTCAAATCTTTTTGAAGCCCATGAACAGCTTCAAACTCAATTAACTTGTGATCTCTCTAAGTCTTCCGCTGTGCAAATTATAGACTTGTCTAGCTCTCCTAACCCTTGTTGCAAGCATGAGAATCTCATAGAGGAAGTCAAGGTGTTGAAGGATCAACTTGCCAAGACTAAGAAGAAGAAGAAGAAGAAGAAGAAGAATAAGAAGAAGAACAAGAAGAAGAAAAAGAACAAGGGCATGGCCCAAGGGGTACCAAATGGCCTAACCCTCTTGCAAAGTGACAACTTTGCCGGAAAGAACAATCCCTCTTATATTCTTTGCAAATCTTATGATGGTCATGTATGCTAGATACGTGGGAACGTCTTACACGCATGATTATCATTGGGCCATTTGGGTGCCAAAGGCTCTTGTCACTAACAAAAGGGGACCCATTGCAAAATGGGTACCTAAAACCAAGGCTTGATTTTCTTGTAGGACTATGCTTCCGGTGGATCAAAATGGGTGCTTGATAGTGGTGCCACGAGTCATATGACCGGAAGCAAGTCTATCATGACCGAATTGAGGCCCAATATTGCCAACACCATGGTCTCCTACGGTGACAAAACAAGCTCTCAGGTTTTGGGTTTTGGCAAAGTGGTGGTAACCCCGGATGTATCCTTGGTTGACGTCATGCTTGTCAAAACTCTTGGTTACAACTTACTCTCCGTTCGTGCTCTTGCTCTTATGGGTCTTTCTTCTTTCTTTAATTCTCATACCATGGTCCTCATGTGGAGCAAGTCTCTCAAGGTGGCTTTTGTAGGATATGTAGAACATGACTTGTATGTGGTGGACTTTTCAGGGACCACTACTCCTCATGCTCTATGTCTCTATGCTAAAGCCGACAAGGGCTGGTTGTGGCATCGCCGCCTAGACCATGTTAACATGAGAACTTTGCAAAGACTTCACTTCGAGGGCCACATCCTTGGAATTAACGATGTTTCTTTTGCCAAAGATCGTGTTTGCAGGTCTTGTATTGAAGGGAAGATGCATGAAACTCCTCACAAAGCACTCAATCAGATCACTACCGAGAGGTGTTTGGAGCTTTTGCATATGGATCTCTTTGGTCCTCCCTCTCATGATAGCCTTGGAGGCAAGAAGTATTGCTTGGTTATTGTGGATGATTTCTCAAGATACACTTGGGTGTTCTTTTTCAAGTACAAGAGTGAGACTCAACAAACCGTCATTGACTTTGCTAATGAGGTTCAACGGGAGCACAATGCAGCTATTCTCTCAATTCGAAGTGACAATGGCACCGAGTTCAAAAACTATACCTTGGATGAGTTTCTCAGTGATGAAGGAATCAAGCATCAATACTCCACTCCCTACACCCCTCAACAAAACGGTGTTGCCTAAAGGAAGAATCGCACATTGATGGATGCGGCTTGGTCTATGCTAGCTGAGTTCAAGTCTCCATACAACTTTTGGGCCGAGGCCATCTCCACCGCTTGCCATGCAACCAACCGGCTTTATCTCCGCAAGAAAAAGAACAAGACCCCCTATGAACTTCTCACCGGGAAAAAGCCTAATGTTAGCTACTTTCGGGTGTTTGGTTGCAAGTGCTACATTCTCAAGAAAGGAGTTCGTTTGTCCAAGTTTGAATCCAAGGCTCAAGAAGGAATTTTTGTTGGCTACTCAAATCAGTCCCATGCTTATAGAGTCTACAACAAAGCCAATGGAAGAGTTGAAGAAACGAGCAACGTGAAGTTTGATGAAAATCATGAGTCTCTTGTTAGGCAAGATGGTGTTTGTGATCCAAGTGATGAAATTCCTCCCAAGGCCATAAGAAGAATGGGGTGGGCTTCCACCTCCCCATTGAGGATCCCCTTATGGACGAAGGAGAAGGACCAAGCTCTACTCAAGTGGAGCCCTCACTTTCACAAGATCATCTTGCCCCTCAAGGACCTACTTTCTTGGCACAAGCTCCCTCAAGCTCTTCCGAAGCTTCCCATGCTCATGACTCTCCAAGCTCCAAAGAACAAGCTCTTCATCAACAACATCAACCTCCCCAAGATGGGGCTCCTCCTCAAGGTCACGGCTCTCCCCAAGGTCAAGATCGTCGAGATCAAGAGCAAGTCAATGATCCTCAAGGATCCTCTCTAAGTGATGACTCCCCCGAAGTGGAAATTGATGAAGATGACCCTCGTGTTTGTGCTTATAGTCAAGGCGGCGGCTCAATTGGTGGCAATGACCAAGTGGTAGCTCAAGAATCTCGAGTTGAAGCACAAGCCTGCCGTCAAGCCTATCGTCACTACAAGAAATCTGGCTATATATGACCCTCTATTTTCGTCACAAAATCGTCACAATAGTCCGTTTATGACGATTCTATGACGATTTTAAGATCGTCGAAAGCTGGGCGTCGCAAATGAACTATAACGACGTTATTTGTGAAATCGTCATAACCGTTTATGACGATATTGGATCGTTATAACCATTATGACGATCCAATATCGTCACAGAGAAACTAGCCTCGCCAAGTCAGTTCCTACGTGGCAGAGCCGACGTGGCATAAAATCAGCCCAGTCCATTCAATAGTTTACATGGGCCAAACCCAAAATCCAGTCCATTAATTTCTCCTTGACAACTCTTGTTTGCTGTTTGGGCCAAGCCCAATATTTTGGCCTTTTTATTTTCATGGGCAAGGCTTTTTAGCTCACGGTTCTTTTTTATCTTTTTTATTTCATGCTCGCTGCTCCAGTTCAATACTTTTTGGGCCATGGCCTTTTAATAGCCCAACTAACATTTGATTCATTTCTAAAGTATAGGCATTAAATAATGAATATTGCAATAAGCACAACCAAAATCACATTCAGTATATTACAATCAGACATAATCCAGGAAATAAAACAGCTACGAAAGTACATAGCAACAAACATCTAAACCTCCAGTATTTTAACTCACAATCATGAGATAATTCTAAACCTCCAGCATTTTAACTCACAATCATCAGATAACTCCATTACACTACATCACATCCAGAAATTCAAATAATAATACACTGTCACAACTCACGACAGCCTGTTTATTCAGTCATTTTAGTACATATGTACTACTTGTGTACCGAGATCCCTTCATCAGACCGTTGTAGGTACTCATCCATGTAGAAGTCCACCATGTGCTCCGACTAGCATCACTAAGGAAGAACTATGATCCAAGAACCTGCAACACAGCACCCACACTCCAGTTTATCGTCAAGACTGAATTATAGAGCTGGACATTTATGCATAAGAGATACAACAGTTTTCTGATAAAGGATAAAGGATAAAGGATAATTGTAGTAAACATTATTCCATTCAAAAAAATTGGGAGAAACATCACTACTTACTCCTCGTAGCAAAAAAAAGTACTAATTTGCAGGTTGTTTATCAGTATAAATCAAAGATAATTAACTCGAGTAGATACGTTTGATCAAAGATAAGGTAAAATCACAGTACGGTATTAGCAAGGCAGATTTATAAGAGAAAAACAAACTGCTCCATGTAAATACAAGCAATACACCTAATTCCAGCATACACCTGCAGAAAATAAATAGTTGTAGTAGAGTAAATAAACATATGGGAACTAGCACTATGATTGTACAAACTAAAACTTATGTAAACCGATTGGATGCTCAAATTATGATTACATTTATTACTATTGCGATTATGATTCAGCAGAACAGTCTGTGTTTATACCATACAAGAACACAATCTGTGTTCAGCAGAAGAATGAGCACACAAATGGCAAACATGCTGAATTAGAAGATCAAAAATGGATAAAACAAGCATGTACTAGGATTTGAGTTAGCATAGAATGGAACAGTTTAAGAATGAACTATGATTAAGCAGCATCAATTTAATTGGGAATACTACATTTCGTTGATATTTTATAGCACTAAGTGTTCTGTAGAAACAGTAGTGGCAATACATAAAAGAAACTTAGTTAGCTAGCTAGAAATGTAGAGAAACTTGCATCGCTAGGCTAAGTTAGCTAGTAATCATCCCTGGATATGTATCGGATACAGCTTCCTGGACAAAACGCTTGCAAACACTAGGATCAAAAACGAGATAAAGGGAGGTTGCACCATCGTAGAGCTCACCGATATGGAGTTAGGAGTTTGGTCGGCAGCAACAGCAGCCCGTGCATCGCCGCTGTCATCAGAGCAGACCAGCATCAGCAGCTCGGACTCCTCGTCCTTGTACCAGATCAGCCAGAACCACCGACAGGCGGGAGAATATCTGGGATGCCAGCGCTACTGACCGGCAAACGACCTTGAATGAGGTTGGTGGAGAGAAGAGGCTGTCCCACGGTGGAGCTTGCAAGCCTGGCTCGACGTGGGTTCCTCATACAAGCTGAAGGCAATGTTGAAAAGAGAGAAGGATATGATATATAGATGAGCCAGCTAGCACATCTAAAAAACACAGTACAGTTTGCATGAACATGTTACAATCTGTTGGAAGTTGAACTATATCTGTACAACATGCTATAATCTGTTGCTAACTTACATATTAATTTCCTACATAATACTTCATATGCACAGCTAACGATTATAATTTGTTGCTTCATTTAATGTAACAATTGTATGGGAGAACAATAAAAGTGTTTCCATATTTAACCATAGTAGCAGAATGAGGAAGCACAATTGTATGGGAGTATGAATGTAACAATTACAGAAAGTATTAACGCAAAACAGAGACGATGCTACTCAAGTGTAATACACACCAGGGCATGCTGCCACTAATTCTAGCAGGGATATCGCTTTCGCAATCTAACAAATAGGTATCAGGTAATTTGGTGCTCATAAACACAACTGAGTGCGGAGAAAGATTCCCGAAAATCAAGACCAAGTACTTATAATTCATCTAATACAAGAAAAATGGTAATTACACATGTGTATCTACAAATCCATCAGGCTAAAACACTGAATTACTGATACACAAGTAGCAAGAGCTAGACCTTAATAGTTTCCATCCGGCCAACTGCATGTATCTACCAAGTCCATCAGGCTAAAATATTCTTCATATGTTTCTTCCATTGCAATTTAAAAACCTGAAACTAGTCCATCTAAGCATTAGCTTGCATACAGAAGTTAGCCTGCATCGATTCAAAACTGAAATTAGTAATCTAATGGAGAGGTAGTGGCAGACCAGCTTCTTAGAGAGGAAGATGGGTCTCCGGCGTGTCTTCTCCAGATCTCGCGCGAGGTCGTGGGGTGGCTGGTCTTGCGAGCGTCGTTGTGGGTTCCCCATACGAGCTGAAGGTCGTGGCTTCCCGTAGCATCAGATTTTCGGAATTTATGGGTTGGAGAGGGAGGCTGTGGGGCATAATCGACGAGGGTGACTGAAGGGAGGAAGGGATCTGGAAGGGATCGATCCATGTCGGGGCTCACGTGAGAGAAGGTCGGAGTGAGGGAACAGAAAAGCGGGCGGAGGATCTGGCGACGTCGGGCGCGGATGGATGGGGAGGGCGGTGGGTGGAGCGGTGGTGCGACAGCGGAGTGGGGGACAAGGAGTTCGAGGAGAGGGGCGGGGCTAGCGGCGGATCTGGATCGGGGTGGCTCGATGAAGTGGCTCGGGGCGGTGGGGAAGAGAGTGGCTCTGGGCAGGATGCATCGAAGGAAGCTAGGGTTAGCTGGCGGCGTCTGCGAGAAGGGGGTGGTGACGCATGAAAGAAGGGGAGGGGAATTAGGGTTAGCTTGGGTTGTGTGGCTCGGTTCTCTCAACTCTCTAAGGACCGCTCGGCACAACCATTTTAGATCGGTTTCGCGCCCCTCATCCAAAAATCTTCAGCGGGAAGGGAGTTGAAATTTCAGACGCTTGGATGGAGGTCATATGGATGGCTCAGATTTACGGCTGAGCTGATCTGTGGGTTGTTTATTCCTGTGTTCTAATTGGTGGAGACGTTTTGTGAAGCAAATCACCAAAGAGCTAATTCAAAATGCAACCATCCTATTAGAACTAAAGTTTAGCGAGGCTTATCCCTTACGCTCGTTGTTTTGACCAAAGTTTTAAATCAACACAAGAAAAGAAATAAAAATCAACCAAGCAATGTAAACATAAGAATTCACCAACACCATAGTTTTTGTCTCATCGAAATCAACCAAGCAATGTAAAAACAAAAACGGTCCGATCAACGCAAATCCTTCGCGCGGTGTCTTATTATGTGACATAGTTGCAAGAAAAAATACCAAACTTGGTAAATTGAGTATGTCTCAAAATACCCTTCACAAAATGACCTATCATGTTCGAGGTTTCGTGCCTTTCGGGGCAAATGACCAATGTTATGGCTAGAATCAGGGCATAGTTTGTGATAATGTTCCCATATTGTGCACACATATGTATCATGGCATGGGGAACAATGTTGCAGGAGAAAGTTTTCCTTTTCGACGCACGGAAAATCCATTTTCCATTTTCCGAGCGCAAAAAACGGGGCGTTTTGTGAAGCAACCACCAAATGAAAGTTTTAGAATGGTACCGCCACATTTTGTAAAAATATTAGACCACATTACATGGACAATGTCCCAACCGGGATATCTCAAACCTTTCCGTACGCCCCTGGCGAAAAAGACAAATTCCTGCCGATTCGGTAGGAAGTGGGTCCGGTTTGAACTACAGGTACATGATCCGATGCCCATTATTTTTTGAAAAAATGTGTTTTAGACTCGCAATATGCTATTTCTTTAGAGATCCAATGCAAGTTTAGCGAGGCTCGGCCCTGAGCTAAGAACCTTCATGCCCGCCGTTTTGACCATAGTTTGAAACGGGCATAAAAAAATAAAAAACGGTCCGATCAACGCAAATCCTTCGCGTGGTGTCTTATTATGTGACATAATTTCAAGGAAAAATACCAAACTTGGTAAATTGAGTATGTCTCAAAAAATCCTTCACAAAATGACCTATCATGTTCGAGGTTTCGTGGCTTTCGGATCAAATGACCAATGTTATGGCTAGAATCAGGGCATAGTTTGTGATAATGTGCCCATATTGTGCACACATATGTATAATGGTATGGCGAACAATGTTGCAGGAGAAAGTTTTCCTTTTCGACGCACGGAAAATCCATTTTCCATTTTCCGAGCGCAAAAAACGGGGCGTTTTGTGAAGCAACCACCAAATGAAAGTTTTAGAATGGTACTGCCACATTTTGTAAAAATATTAGACCACATTACATGGACAACATCCCAACCGGGGTATCTCAAACCTTTCCGTACACCCCTGGCGAAAAAGACAAATTCCTGCCGATTCGGCAGGAAGTGGGTCCGGTTTGAACTACAGGTACATGATCCGATGCCCATTATTTTTTTTAAAAATGTGTTTTAGACTCGCAATATGCTATTTCTTTAGAGATCCAATGCAAGTTTAGTGAGGCTCGGCCCTGAGCTAAGAACCTTCATGCCCGCCGTTTTGACCATAGTTTGAAACGGGCATAAAAAAATAAAAAACGGTCCGATCAACGCAAATCCTTCGCGTGGTGTCTTATTATGTGACATAATTTCAAGGAAAAATACCAAACTTGGTAAATTGAGTATGTCTCAAAAAACCCTTCACAAAATGACCTACCATGTTCGAGGTTTCGTGGCTTTCTGATCAAATGACCAATGTTATGGCTAGAATCAGGGCATAGTTTGTGATAATGTGCCCATATTGTGCACACATATGTATAATGGTATGGCGAACAATGTTGCAGGAGAAAGTTTTCCTTTTCGACGCACGGAAAATCCATTTTCCATTTTCCGAGCGTAAAAAACGGGGCGTTTTGTTAAGCAACCACCAAATGAAAGTTTTAGAATGGTACCGCCACATTTTGTAAAAATATTAGACCACATTACATGCAAAATGTCCCAACCGGCGTATCTCAAACCTTTCCGTACACCCCTGGCGAAAAAGACAAATTCCTACCGATTCGGTAGGAAGTGGGTCCGGTTTGAACTACAGGTACATGATCCGATGCCCATTATTTTTTGAAAAAATGTGTTTTAGACTCGAAATATGCTATTTCTTTAGAGATCCACCGAAAGTTTTTTGTACGAGTCAACCCCTAGACGAGAATAGTCACTCCCAAGTTTCAAACTCATATTTTGAATTATGATATTGTGCCTACTATGGACTAATGTGGGATTAGTAAATCCACTTTTTAAGTAATCAAAGTAATTTTAGTTAATACCCTAAGATATTCTACTGAATTTTATAAAAAATTAGAAACAAAAAACAATTATTTTAGACTTATTATGAAAAATCTACAAAAGAATTAAGAAAACAAAAAAAATTAACAAGGAAAGCTGGCCGGGCCCTAATGTGCCGCTTTCCACTCCCTCACAGAGGCCCATCGCAGCCCACTCCCGTCCCACTGAGGCCCATCGTGGCAGAGAAATCAGCCCAGGCGCAACAATTCAATAGATATAATGGGTGGTTGTAATATTATGACAAGAAAGATTGGTTGGTGCAGTGGTATGGGTCGTTGGGTTTAGTTGGGAGGTCGTGGGTTCAAGTCCCTGGGTGGAATTTTTTTGCAAATAATTCTTGCTTGTTAGAGTTTAACGTATATGTGTTAGAGTTTAACATATATGACAAGATAGATTGGTTGATGTAGTGGTATGGTTCACCGGGTTTGGTTGGGAGGTTGCAGGTTCAAGTCCCATTGTGGCCCTTTTTTTTTGCAAATAACTCATCTTTGTTAGAGTTTAACATATATGACACGTAAGCAGCGCCATGTAAGCAGATTTAAACAAACGGATATTACACGTAGTCACACATAGACAAATAGATATTAACACACGGATATTACACGTAGTAAAAAACTGACACATAGACACGGCACATAGGCGTAATTGCTGACGTGGCCAACTATCAATTTTAACCTATCTTAATTTGGACCTCATGACGATTTTAAATCGTCGTAGTGAGGTTCAAGTAACATCGTAGGCTATATTCGTCAGATTATGACGATTTTAGATAATAAAAATATGACGATCCTGAGCAAAATCGTCATAATTTTGTAAGGTTTTGAACCTTCCGAACGGCTTTTGACCATCTGGTGCGAAATCGTCATAACTCTATGACGATTTTGAACACGGTCACTATGAGAAGGTCATAGAATAACACATTCCTTGTAGTGCGTCTCGCCAAGCTTGTTCGAGATGGCCATATCCTTGATAATGTCTATGGAGATTTCAATAAAGGTTCCACTACTAGGAGGCAACTAGCTTCCTTTAGCTCTCACCATGCATTTATCTCTCTTGTGGAACCACAGAAAGTCTACGAAGCTCTTGAAAATGATGATTGGCTTGATGCTATGAACGAGGAACTTCACAACTTCAAGAGGAACAATGTTTGTACATTGGTTGAGCGGCCCAACGACTGTCAAAACGTCATTGGAACCAAGTGGGTCTTCAAGAACAAGTGCGATGCGAATGGAATTTTCGTGCGCAACAAGGCAAGGTTAGTTGCTCAAGGATACTCACAAGTTGAGGGCATCGACTATGGTGAGACTTACGCCCCCGTTGCTCGCCTTGAATCCATTCGTATGCTTCTTGCCTTCGCTACCCATCATAACTTTAAGTTGCATCAAATGGATGTTAAGAGTGCTTTTCTTAATGGTCCTTTGAAAGAGTTGGTTTACGTCAAGCAACCTCCGGGTTTTTGAGGATCCACTTTTTCCGAACCATGTCTACAAGCTCAATAAGGCACTCTATGGCCTCAAGCAAGCCCCACGTGCGTGGTATGATTGCCTTAGGGAGCTCTTGTTAGACCGTGGCTTCTAAGTGGGCCTCATTGATCCCACTCTTTTTACTAAGAAAGTTGGAGGCCACTTGTTCGTATGCCAAATCTATGTTGATGACATTATCTTTGGGTCTATTAACAAAACTTTTAATGAGGATTTTGCCAAGCTCATGACTTATCGCTTTGAGATGTCCATGATGGGGGAGTTGAAGTTTTTCCTTGGGTTTGAATTCAAGCAATTGAGGAAAGGGACTTTCATCAACCAAGCCAAGTACATCCAAGACATGCTCAAGAAGTTCAAGTTTGATCAAGTCAAAGGTGCCAAGACTCCCATGCCAACTAAGGTTAATCTTGATCTCGATCCCAAGGGTAAGGAGGTGGATCCCGACCGGATATTATGTTGAGTGTGGGTATGTGTGCAAGATTTCAAGCCGCACCAAAGGAAAGTCACATGGTGGCGGTCAAGAGAATCTTTCAATATTTAGTTCATACCCCAAACTTTGGGTTGTGGTACCCCAAGGGAGCCAGCTTTGATCTCATTGGTTACACGGACTCGGACTGGGCTGGCGACAAAGTGGGAAGAAAGTCAACCTCCGGATCTTGTCAGTTTCTCGGAAGATCTTTGGTTTGTTGGTCCTCGAAGAAGCAGAACTGTGTGTCTATGTCCACTGCCGAAGCTGAGTACATCTCTGCCGCAAGCTGATGTGCTCAATTGCTATGGATGAAGCAAACTTTGAAGGATCTTGGACTATCTTTTGACAAGGTGCCTCTTCTTTGCGACAATGAGAGTGCCATTGCTATTGCTCACAATCCCGTGCAACAGAGTCGGACCAAGCTCATTGAGATTCGTCATCATTTCATTCGGGACCATGTTGCTAGAGGAGACATTTCTTTGGAGTATGTTCCCACCAAGGCAAATCTTGCGGATCTTTTCACGAAGCCTCTTGATGAAGCAAGGTTCCGGGAGTTAAGGCATGAGCTAAATATCATTGATTCAAGCAATGTTGCTTCAGTACCTTGCACACCTACCCGCGTCTCAATGTGTATCTTGTTTGGATGTAGGCATGGATTTTGGGGGAGTGTAGTTCCTCTTATGAACAAACGCTATCCCTATTATGCGCACATTAAAGTTTTCATACTCTATAGTCTCTAAAGGAGACCATTTGAGCTTCATGATGAGTGTTGGTAATGAACCCAAGATATATCTTTGCGGTGTCAAGCCATTTACTCTTATATAAGGTGGCCTCGGCCACCGACCCGTTTTTATTTGTGTCTTTGACCTTTTGTTTTTCTTGGTTTTTGTTGGCTTTGGTTCTTCACAGTTTGAGCCCTCTATCCTAAGCCTTTCCTTACCTCAAGCCCTCTCTATTCCCTGCACAAGTTCTTCCTTGTTATCTTCCTAACCTGAGATGGTCTTCCTGGTGTCAGCGGAACTTCCGGTCAGTCTGACCCGAAAGTTCCGGTCCACCGGAACTTCCGGTCCCTGACCGGAACTTCCGGTGGTGCTCCCCGTCCTATATAAGGTGGGCCCTGGGGGAAAACGGGATCTTCTTCCTTTTTTCCCCAAGACCCATCCTCTATTTGGAGCAGCCGCCGGCCAGGTCCTCTCCACGAAGGTGCTCCGGCCCCTTCGTCTCCAACCACTCCTCCGCAGATCTGCTCCGTGGGATCCTTCCCCACCTCGATCTCCCGCCATGGACTCCGGTATTTGCCCTCAACTCCCTCCATTAATGGAAATCTTGCTCTCACCATGGCTTGAGTTAGGGCACACCTTGTCTAGGCTAGTTCTTTGGCTAGAACTTGTTGGAAGATCTTGGTAGGCCTAGGGTATCATGCTAGAGTAGATTGGTCCAATACATTCTTGAAAATCTTTGCACTTGTGGCTTTTAGATCTAGATCTAGTGAACTGTTGTTTGGAACCGTCAGTTCGTGGTCTCACCGGAACTTCCGGTGAGCCACGACCGGAACTTCCGGTGTACTATTTTCACCGGAAGTTCCGGCGATTCAGCGGAAGTTCCGGAAACAATGCAATTTGTTTTCCTGATTGTATTTTTCCAATCTATCTCTTTTGTTTCCTCTTCTGAACTTGTGCACTTACCCCACCTTCCCTCCCTACTCTTCTACTTTCCTCTTAGGGCAAGGAGATACCCGCCAAGGCAAGCGTGCCCGCCGACCATCCTCTGACATTCCTCCTGAGATTGATGAAGAAGATGTTGAGGTTGTGCGTCCGACCACTCAGACTACTCGTCAGAAGGCTGCTGCTGCAGGGAAAAGGCCTACTCTTGCTCAAAAGGCCACTGCTGCTAGGCCAGACATGACCAAAGCCAAGATTTCCAAGTGGTCTCAGAAAGCTTACTCTGCATTCAGGGCTACGGATCCCTACCTCGTGCCTCATGATCGTCTTTGCTTGGACCCTCACTTCCACACCTGCCGTCAGGAACAGATATATGAAGAAATTTATGCATCGAAGAAGAAGTTTGTGGTTGCTCCTCAAAAGTATATCAATGTGGCTCACATGGAAGAGAAGCAAGTTTACTTTGGCGAGGCTCTTGATATTTGCCAGAAGTTTGGGCTGGTTCCCCTCATGGAGCACCGTCAGAACTTTGATGTGACTGCTATTGCTCAGTTTTACTCAACTCTGTTTATTCACATGCAGTCCTCAACTGAAGGTGTGTAGAAGTGGATGACCAGGGACATGTTTCTTACCGCCACTTGGTCTGAGTTTGCTGAGCTTCTTGGCTATCCCATTCAGCCTGGCCGCGGGGCAAATGGTTGGCATGTTCATGGTCCTGAAGCTGCTGATCCTGAGGTCCTGGAGCCTCTCTACATTGAAGGGTGGGGAACTGTTGGGTTTGTGAATCATCTGCTGCCAGTTTTTGACATCATGCTCAGGGTGTACTTGAACACCATCTCTCCCAAGGCTGGCAACTTTGATCAGTTTCATGGCTATCAGGTTGACCTCATGCATCAAACTTATCTTCGCCGGGACTCTGACAGGTCAATGGATATTATGCACTTCATCTACTCAGAGATGTGGGCGGCTCTCATTGAAAAGCGCTCCTGCATCTATGCTCCCTACATACAGACTCTCATCAATCACAAGTGGCTTGAGACGACTAGCACTCGCTTTCCTGAAGACAACATCACCATTCATGAGGAGAAGAAGCTACGTGTGAGTAAGCACCAAAAGCCTCATTCTCAAGAAGAAAAGGAAGCTGCCCTCAAGAAGGCTCGAGATGTTGCTGGTGGTCCCTCCTCTGCTCCTGGTGGCTCTAGTGCTGGTGGTCCTTCTCTCCAGAGGCAGCCATCTTGGGCAAAGAAGCTGCTTGGGAAAGTGAAGAAAACTTTCTGCTTTCTGCAGGACTGCGAGTATCAGGCCTATGTTGATCAGCGTCACAATGTTCAGCGCCAAAAGGCCATCATGACCGCTCTCAACATTCCTAGCTCGCCGGTCACTATCTCTGTCACTGTTCCCAAGGATGATTGGATTCGCGACAACTGCCACTGGTCCGAGGATGAGTCAGAGGAGGAGGTCACTGGTATGTCGCCTGAGTGGGGTCCTTGGGTCCCTGAGTCTGCTCCTTCTCCCTCTCGTGGCTGGGACGATTAGCTTGATCTTCTCTTCCTTTTTGGTGTCTCGATGCCAAAGGGGGAGAAAGATGTCTATTAGGTTGTCTACGGGATTTGCATGGGTTGAGTCGCGAGCCTGTTCTTGCCTTTGATCTTTTCTTGCTCGCGAACTCTCTAGTTTATTTGTGTGCTTGTGGTTTTATGTCCGTGAACTTATGTGTGCTTGTGGACCATGTGGTATGTTATGTTTGAGACTATGTGGTATCTTTGTGGTATCTTATACAATGCCGTGAGTGTGGTATCTTGTTGTCATCTTATGAGCTCATGCATATGGTGGTGGAGCCTCATTGATCTTATTGTTACTATTACTCCTTTTGTCTCCACCACATTTGGTTGGTTCTGGTATGATCTCTATCCTTTCTTGTACCTTGCACTTGTTCTATCTTTGCAATTGGTAGGGGGAGCCTCCGTGTATGTGTGCTAGTCTTGTCCTTAGAGTTCTTTTCTCAACCTTGCACACATACAGGGGGAGCTTGTCCCGTCCATTGCAAAGATTGCTTTGATTCTATGCAAATCTTTGGGATTGTCATCTAACACCAAAAAGGGGGAGATTGAAAGGACTATATCTTCCCATGATGTTTTTGGTGTTAATGATAATCCCAACTGTGTTTTTAATTGTGCGCTTGAGTTTCAGGGGAAACGTTGTTGATGTCTCCTTCTATAGTGGTGGATGTTCTCTTGGGATCTCATGAAGACGGTGGCCTTTTAGTCTTCTCCTAGTTTCTCTCCGGTTGTTGTTTTTAGGTCACCGTACTATTAAGAGGGGGTCCATTTTGGAAGGCTGTGGGAAATCACTTGTTCTTGCACAAACCTATATACACCGCCACAGCCATCCCATTATCCCGTGAGAGAGCGTTTTCCTGTTCTGTTGGAGCCTTTTGTGTCTCACCGGAACTTCTGGCCTAGGCCGGAAGTTCCACTCAGATTCTTTTCTGCGGGCTGTTCTACACTTTGTTCCGACGCTAGTTCCGCCCCAAGTTCCGATGGTGAATCAGTAACCTTCTGTATGAAGTGTTCTATTTGCCGGAACTTGGGCCGGAACTTGCATCGGAACTCGTCCTGCCAAAAGATCCTGAGAGGAACTTCCGCCCAGACGCCGGAACTTCCGCCCAGATTCGGTTCGCGGCCCAGAAGTTCCGCCCCTTGTTCCGCTCCAAGTTCCGGTGGTGGCTCAGTAACCTTCTGTTTTGAAGCGTTCTATTTGCCGGAACTTGGTCGGAACTTGCATCGGAAGTTCACCAGAACTTCCGGTCTGTTTTGACCGGAACTTCCGGTTGCGCTTCTGGAGCGGGCGTCAACGGTCTGATGACCGTTGGAGCCAGGCTGGGCGGAACTTCCGGCCTCTCACCAGAACTTCCGGTGAGGTCGCGGGGGGCTGTAACGGTTCAGCGCGAGGGGGCCTATTTAAGGCACCCCTCTTCTTCCTCCCACTCCCTCTCGAATTTTTCTCTCTCCTCCATTAATGCTTGAGCTTCACCTCACTAGATCTCTCTCTCTAGCCACTCAAATGACTTGATCTTTTGAGAGGTGAGGGAGGTGACCTAGATCTACACTTCCACCAAAGACGATTTGATTTCCCCCACCCATCCTTTGTGGATCTTGTTGCTCTTGGGTTTCTTGGAACCCTAGATGGTGTAGGGCATCCTCGGAGCTAAGGCGTGCGTTGTAAATCTTCGAGGTGTCGTTGAGGGCCTCCAATTGAGTTGTGGAGCCTCCCCCTCAACCTTGGTGTAAAGGTTTCGGTTGGCGCCTTCAAGGTCACCGGTTAGTGGATTGTGAGGCCTCCTTTGTGGGGGAGCTCACCAGAGAATAAGGTGAGGCCTTTGTGGCGCTCGGGTGACCTTGTGTGGCCCCGACACCTCTCCAACGTAGACGTAGCTCCTTGGGAGTGAATTACGGGAATTACATCTCCGTGTATCATCTCCGGTTACTTTGTTCCCCTCCTTTACTCCTTGCTATTTACTGTTTTTGTTGTTGGTGTTTGTTTTCTTGCATTTAGGTTGTTCACTTAGTTGCATCTCTAGATAACTTCCTTTCTCGTTGAGCCTAAAAGTGAGAAACAAATTAAAATTGGGTAGACGCCTATTCAACCCCCCCCCCTCTAGTCGTATCAAGTCGGTACTTTCACTTGGGTTTTGAAAATTGAGCTTGTTTGAAGGGTTTTTGAAAAAGTGGGATCTTCCCATATGAAACAGATTCAATTTTAAACGGTCATTTAAACTATGTCTTCAAATGTTTTTGTATGATCACAAAGTGGGCCTTGGTACTTTGTTATGAGTACTATAAAGGGGTGCAAAGATCCAAACAAGTTTCTGTTAAGTTCTGAAAGTTAGAGATAGCCAAAGTAGGCATGGGAGTTAATTTGGCCAAAGTGACCATTCACTCATTTTGTTTGTTTTGATTTGTTTGTATTTGGGAAAAGTGTGGGGATTGTTTAGATGATGTTTATTTCACCTAAGAATCCTTTTACAAGCAAAGAAACACACAAGCATGGCAATTCAAAAGAATCCAAATTGTAATGCTTACACATATGCATGCTTTCATGTTTTTTTATTTGGAAAAGTTTTTGTTAACCCTAAATTTGATGATTAGAGTTTGATGAGCTAAGTTTAATATTTTTGGGATGTTACAGCAAACATCTGCATAGTGTCCTTTGTTTCCACACTTGAAACATGTGACAAGGCTGAGATCCCTCATAGGCTTGATTGTCTTGTACTTCATCTTTTCTGGACAATTGCTTGCATAATGTCCTTGGTCACCACAATTGTAACATGTGACAAGGTTGAGTTCTTCACGTATCTTCTGTGGACAAGTGGATACATAATGGCCTAGCTCTTTGCAGTTGTTGCACCACACTTGGCTAATTTCCTTATACTTTTTCTTCTTCTCTAGACATTCATTGGCATAGTGTCCCATCTCTTTGCAAGTGTAACATTGCTCTTGGGTAATATCCTTCTTGCTAGGGCTGGGGCATTTCTTCTTCTTCTTGGGTTTCTCCAAAGCTAGGAGTTCTTCTAGTTCATGCTCTTCATATCTCACCTCAAAGGTGGGAAAGTATCCTGGTTTCCTTAATCGTTTCATTGGATAATACATATGTTTCCTCTTTTGTCCATCAAGTTGAGTCATATTGCATGGAGGTGCAAGCTGAGATTTTCCTTTCTCTTCATCCTTCTTGGTAGAAGTTGTTCCCTCCTGGGGGTTTCCAAACTGTTGATGCACTCCACCTTGTTTCCTTTGTTGAACTATGGAATAGATGGGGCATTGGATAGGGACATGATTATTTCCTTCACATAGGAAACAAGTAGCTTGAGATGTGGGGCATTGATTAGTTGGATGTTTCTCTTCACAATTAGGGCATTGATCTTCATGCTCTTTGGAAGTGTGATCCATGTCTCCACAAATATTGCAATCTTGAGTTCCTTCTATAATATCATCCTTGACATCAATGTTGTCACAAACTCCTTGGGAAGGGTTGTCTCCCATGTTGATCATTTGATTTGTCACCTTTTGCATCAATTGGGTTTGGGTTTCCAAAAAACTTTGCATGGTTGGGTCTAACTCATTGTTGTTGGCTAAAAACTGAGTTTTCACTTGGTTCAACTGGGTTTGGGTTACTATGAGTTCTCTCATGTGCATCTCTTGGTTGTTGTTGTCACCATTATTGATTTTAGAGTTTCTTGGGGAAGTCATCTGTAACATCCCTAAAATCATGTTTTTAAAGTTTGCACATCATTCATGCATTCATACTCATCTTAGGATCTTTTCCTCAAAAATCAGAAACTTGTGATCTATCATTTTATGTAAGCAAGGCATTGACCCAATGCTACTCTCTAGTATGAGATTATTTGTTTTAAACCAAAGATATTTGATCCTAAGTTTGTTTGATAATTTCCAAAGATTGGACAAAGTTTTCAAAACAAAGAATGAGTGTAAAATCATTTTATACCTTTATTAAGCAATGGTAAAGACACTGTTTTCTTTTAAAATTTCAAAAGACCAAAATAAGTTTGAGTGGACAACAGTGCTAAATGATCAATTAAGAGCTGGATCCATCCTACAAAAGTTTAGAACAAATTTGAATTTATTTTGGTTTGAAAATCATTTGAAAATGTTTTCAGGAATTCAAATTAGAAATAGAAAAAGATAAAAGAATAGGGAAAAGGCCAACGCTGCCATTTTGGCCTAGCACAGAATCCAGCCCACTAAGCCCACCCAGGCCAGTTTCCCCTCTACCCTCTCTCACCCGCGCGAAGCGTACCCCGCAGCCGCTGACACTGGGCCCTCTCCACGTCAGCGTCGTCTTCCCCAGATTCTCGCGCGCAGACGCTGCTCCGCCGTTACCACCGCGCAGTTACGCCACGTTAAACCTCGCTTAAATCCCATTGAATCAGCGCATAAATCTCGCCCCGCTCCTGGCTACATAATCACCTCGCCACCGCGGTCATTTCCCCTCACTTTCCTCGCTCACTCCGCCACCAGGCTACGCGCATTTAAGCTCAAACCACCGCGGTACTGACGACCTCCGGCGACTAATTTCGGTGAGCTCCACCGCCCCCTGCCTCTGGTTCAAACAAGCGTTACCAGCATGATCTTGCGCGTCTCCTGATGCCATTTGTTTGCCCTCTAGTGACCCAGGTCGCCGTCCCCGTTCGCGCCCGCAAACGTCAGAACCGCCGCTCGACTCCGACGAGCGATTGAGGTAAAATCCGACCGCCCCTTGTCTTCTCCTTGACCTAGTAGTGTTCTCCTTGTGCACCTCTTGATACACTTGGTTTGTGCTAGGGTGATCCAGAGTGTCGCCTACGTATCCGACATCGTGCACCCGACGTCTGCAAGCTTTCCGATGAGCTTCTCCGGCCAACACCGCACGCCCCCGTCCACATCAGCGAGTCGTTGAGCATCAGCATGCCCTCACGAGTCTGGTAAGCATCTCGACCAACCCCAGCCCCCTCCGTAGCCATCGGAACACCGCTGGCAGTGCGCCGCTGCCGCGCCGCCGTCGCTAGCGCTGCCCATCCGTGGTCGCGTGCTCGACAGCAGTTAGATCTGAATCCAGCGCGTAGGATTAGATCACTTAGCGGAGGGGTACGATTAGATCTGGCCCGTGCGTTTTCATTTAGATCATGCGGCCCTCGTTGATCGATCCGGCCGAACCGGTACGGGCCAATAAGAACACACCGCGTGTCTGTGTTTAGATTTAAAATCAGAAATTAAATCTATTAGATGTTCAAACTTGCAAAATTCATAACTTTTTATCCACACGTTCAAATTTTGTAAATTTTATATCATTGGAATCAGGAGAAAGAATTCTATCCATTTATACAATGTGTTTAATGAATTGCTTCTGTAAAATTGGTTATTTTTGCAGAGACAATTATAGGCTTATTTTGAGTATAGAAATTATTTGAAAAATGATTTAAAGACTAAAAAAGTTTTTTTAGTGTGTATTTGTCTTGTTTATGATTCAGTACTGTATACTTGTCTTGTTTGACTTAGAAAAAAATCACCACATGGCATTTGCATGCATTCATATATTTTTGATTGTTTATTTTGATATGTGAGTTTAGTGCTATCATTTTATGTGTAGATTTTGGTGCTAGTGGTGATTGTGATTGTGAGGATTGTTGCTACTCCCCCAACTACCAAGGAAAGTGGTGCTTCATATATTTTTGTCCCAATATTTTTACCTATGCATTATAATTATTTTGTATAGGGCTTGCATGAATATTTTGCTAAGTATCTATATGCTATGCTTGGGAAATCCTAGTAGTTGTAGAATTGTTAGAATTTCCTCTAAGTTAAGATACTTGCTATTTCCATGCTTAGCCTAGCTAGTAACAACCAAGGGTGGATTATATATTCATGCATGAGAAATATTTCTAAGTCTTTGACTTATGTTTTGCTTAATAAAACAACTAAGTGAATGAAACACCTGGGTGGAATGGAAGGAATGGTTTGTGTTGAGTGGATACACAAGGCCCATTTCTATGGTTTACCTTGTGTATCTCACTTGTGGTTTGCCACCCAGGAACAAAGGGATTTGAGATGCCAAATGTTAAGAAGCTTCTAGTGCAGCCACATGGCATTATGGGCTCTGCCTGGATCATATAGGTTGCAATAACTTAACCATTTGGACAGTTGGTGGTAGTGGGATGATAGGTTGGAACACGTCCATTTGGTCTAAGGGAAGGCTTCTGAAAGGTCCTGTCTTGGTGAAAATCAAGTCTTGTGGGGAAAGTGCACAACCTCTGCAGATGGAAGAACCTAAGTACTTAGCCATGTCCCTGGTATTGGACAATTTTGAGCATCAAGACATGGAAGCTATCAAGAATCTCCTCATCCCAATTTTCTAAGTTAAAACTTGTGGTTGAACAAGGGTGAAGGTTCACCAATTTCTATTGGTGGTTACTTGGGAAAGTTTTTGTCAAAGAAAAACTTAGTGATTTCAACAGATAGGAAAAACCTATTTTGAGCAAAGCAAGCCTAAGCTACACTTAGCCAAATTCATATAGTATCTAGAAGCTAATATTCTACTAAGGTATCACTTGCCAATACTATTCCAATGTATTGACCCACTGTGGCTGTAACTTGTGATGTTGCAGGATACTCTGATGATGATTAGGGGTTATGAGTCTACACTCAACATGTTTGCCTGTGGCATATGAAGATGAAGACTTTCATTTTATATTGTTAAGTTAAACTATTGTCTTGGGCCTATGGCGATGGAGTTGTAGAAGACTATGTTATCTCTGGAATGACTTTGTAATAATGACCTTTGTATTTGTGTACTTCATCTTAAACTGTGGATGCTAGCATTTGATCCAGGGACTAGCATTGCAATCACAGGGACCTTTACCTTTATAAAGGTGGGGTCTTACAGATGGTATCAGAGCACTATGTTGCCTGTAGGATTATGACCCTAGGATTGGATTAGAAACCACTAAGGAAAATTTTCAACACTTTAAAAAATTTCTACACTTGTCTTTTTCTTCTCGTAAACTTTTCTAATCTTCTTTCTCATCTCTATTTGTAGATGAACTCCATCAACGAAGCCGTAAGGAAGGGACCACTCATGACCATGACTTTGGAGTGTGAGACTGAATTTCCAAAAGCCCTCAAGAACCTTATGGTTACCATGGGGATACATGGTGCAGCTGTGTACAAAGGATTCCCTGTGATGGATGAAAGAGAGGAGTATTGGTGGGTACAATTTCACTTGTACAAAAACAAGGAAGACAACCACAAGGAGTCAGGGTTCTGCATGGTCACCAACTCAGAAATGCACACCACATTCTTTGACTCTGCAAGAAATGCAGCATGGAATGCTATCAAGGAACTTGGTGATAGGCTCAAGTGCAGAATGCTCAACACTCAAAATGACCTTAGAGAAGAAAAGGAGCATACCCAAGAGTTAGAGACTACCAACCAACAACTAAGGGGAGACATCATAGACTTAATTTGGGAATCTTGTGAACAAGATAGACAGATGGCTACTAAGGATGCTTTGATAGCTATTTTGTCTAGTGAGTGAGAGTTGTAACGCACTTCGTTAGTTGGACCACCACACTTATCGTTTTTATTTCCAAAAATTTGTCTAAGTTATGATGAACCTTTGATGCTTGTAATGGATTTGTGTATTCCATGACTTGTGTGTTTGCTATAAAGGATATGCTTGTGTTATTTTGTCTTGTGATTTTTTCTCTATTGATGTTGATTCTAACTTTTCTCTATCTTATAAAATAGATGCCTAGTGTTATTATCAACATGGCCAAGGAGTTCAAGGGAACTCGTTTTGGCACTCGTCTCATTGAGCTCACTAGCGTGCTCAACCTTCCACTACCTAGCATCATGACACTTCCCCTCACAAAGTTTGAGAGGAAGGACCTTTGGGGCTTCAGAGTCACTCAGCCCGGACGCCAAGCAAAGCCAACCACGGAGACCATCACTTTCAAGCTGATGCATGACGACAAGGAGAAAGGCCTAGATATAGTCATGCAGGAGTTACTTGGGCGCTTGGTAGGGAGACACTCTAGAGAGCTTAGAGGTCTTTACTTTCACCCCTTCGGGAGACGCGACGAGGAGGGTGAGGCTATTGAGTTCGAGGATGCTGCTAGAGAGACAGTGGAGCCAGTTCGTCTGTACCTTCAGGACCTAGAGGTTCTTATTAGGCACCTAGATACTGATAGGACCAACGTCATGCTTAGCAATGACGAGCTCCAGGTTCAACTTCGTGAGAAGGACAAGCTCTTCGCGGAGCAAGACGAGTTGGTCAAGGAAATGGAGGCCAAGTTTGAGAGCCAGGACAGGAAGTTCAAGAGCCAAGAGAAAAGAGTCCAAGACAGGAACAAGAGGATTCGGGAGATGAATGAAGAACTAGAGGCCAAGGACTTCGAGCTCGAGCATCAACAAGGAGTGATTGAGAGGCTTCGCTCACAGAAGAGGGCCCTTAGGGATAAGATAGAGGCCTCGACTACTAGTGTTGATGAGTACAAGACCGCCATGGAGAATGCAGGTCTTACACTTGTTGACGAGGAGGTTAATGCAGAGGAGTAGTGATGACTACTCATTTATCTTTCATTTGCCATGCTTATGATTATTGAGTCGCAATGACCATCCAACATGTGGGTGGCTTGCTATGTTGTGTTTACTTTTTCAAACTTGTTGTTTACGTTTTTTAACCTTATGTTATTTTGATGCTTGATTATTGTGGTCGACTATGTGATGTATTGTCTTCCACCAGCTTCAACTATTACAACTACTTTGAATAGACACGCAGGTCTTATCGAAATTTAAAGGACAACCATATGGCTCCTGTCGGTTGCCAACTTACAAAAAGGAACATTGCATACATCATATATAATCACAATCATGGCCATATCACATCACAGCACACCCCTGCAAAACAAAGTTAGACGCCTCTAATTTTCTTTGCATATTTTACGTGGTTTGGGGTTTCAATAAGTGTCGTTCTAACTTACGAACAAGAACCACAACGTTGATGCTTGAACTATCAAGTGCCCGTTGTAAATTGAATCTATACTATGATGGGAGAGACAGACACCCGCAAAGCCACTTATGCAATACAAGTTGCATGTTGAGCGTGGAGCAAGTCTCATGAACGATGTCATGTAAGGTTAGCTCGGGCCGCTTCATCCCATCATACCGCAAGATGCAAAGTACACAAAAAGCAATTGATAATAAAAGCACCACCGCCAACAATGACCACTGTGTTCTACTCGTGCAACAGATCTACATATAGACACGTCTCTGATACCACTGTAGGGGTTCGTAGCATGGAAAACAAAAAAATTCTACCGCATGCACACAAACAAGCCAAGATCTATCTACTAGATTGTATCAACGAGTCGATAGAAGCACTCACCCTCGAAGATTCCAAAGCAGATTCTCGTAGGTGATGTAGTCGTACACTTGCCGATCTCAAGATCGCGTAGACTATCCTTCCGGGGCTGCGTTCCGGCAGCGCTTCCGCAGTCGGTCACACGTTCGGTACTCGATGAAGACCTTCATATCCCTTGTTCCAGCAGGCAGCGGAGGTTGTAGTTCTCCCTTCGTGATTCTGGCAGCATGACGGCGTGGTGTCAGAAGTAGAGGGAAGATCCCGCAGGGCTTCGCCTAAGACGGTGCGAGTTATGGTGGATTAGGGTTTCCCGGAGATCTAGGGTTTAGATGACCGGGAGGAGGAGGAGGTGTTGGCAACGGCTAGGGCGGCGGCGGCTTGGGCACGGCGGCGGCGGCGCAAGTGTGGGGAGGGCTTAGCTCTCGTGTGCTTTGGGGCAGCCCTCCCCCTCTATTTATGAGATGGGGGGCAACCTTGGGAGGGGTGGGTTTGAATCCAAACCCAAACCCAAGTTGGATTGAGAGAAGGACTTGTTTCTTCTCCCACTAGGAAACTATTGTTCCAGTTTGAATTTTCAAACTCCCGTTTGACTTTCAATTTAGTGCTTTATTTCTCTCTTGCAAATGAACACACCAAGTGACCTAGGATATGATCCAATCATTCCACTTACCCATGACACATTCATGGACCATTCTCCTTCCGGACCGGTGAACCTTCTAGACCCTTCTAGAACCTCTCCGATGAAATCATCGGAAACTTTCCCGAACTCCGGAATCGGACTTTCCTTATATGAATCATATTCTCCGGACCATTCTGGATCTCCTCGTGATATCCCGGATTCCATCCGAGACTCCGAACAACATTCTATATCCCTATTAACATTCCATATCTACTAAACACACATCGAATCCTTAAGTGTGTCTCCCTACGGTTCGTGAATTATGCGGACATGACAGAGACACTTCTCCGATCAATAACCAATAGAGGAATCTAGAAATTCATATGGCTCCCACATATTTCTACGATTACTTTGCGATCGAATGAACCACTTACATACAATACCAATTTCCCTTTGTCTCACGATAGTTTACTTATCCGAGGTTTTGATCGTCGGTATCTCTGCATACCTAGTTCAACCTTGTTACGATAAGTACTCGTTTCTCGTTCCCGTGATATGTGATCCCTTGTGAGCCATTCACATGCTTGCAAGCTAATTGGATGACATTCCACCGAGAGGGCCCAGAGTATATCTATCTGTCATATGGATGGACAAATCCCACTCTTGATCCATGTGCATCAACCCATACTTTCCGAACACTCAATGCCACCTTTATAACCACCTAGTTATGGTGTGGTGTTTGATGTCATCAAAGCATCCTTCTGGTGATGGTGATTAGCATGATCTCATGGTCGAAGGAATTAGGTTACTATGTATCAGAAAGCTTATAGCAAACAAACTATTGAAATGACTTGATCTTTATGGTACGCTTATCTATAGGAGTATGTCCATCATACCATTCTCCTAATGACATGATATTGTTATTAATAACATCTCAATGTTCATGATTCAGAAACCACGATCATCTATTAATCAACAAGCTAGTATTATAAAGAGGCTTTACTAGGGACTCTATTATTCAACATTAGAGATCCTATGGCTGAGGCATAGGGAGTCTTACTCATCCTTTCTCTATCTTCTGCCGTTGAAGGACTCTGAGTTTTACTCAAGGTCGTATTAGGCAACATGGGCAAGAACCATTTCTTGCTATCTTCCATTCCAAACCTCTTTAGCACTTTGTCCAAATATGTACTTTGTGACAATGATATTAGGCGTCTCGATCTATCTCTATAAATCTTTATGCCTAATATGTAAGCTTCTTCGCCAAGATCTTTCATTGAAAAACTATTATTCAAATAATCCTTGACACTATTAAGAAGGTCTACATCATTCCCAATCAACAATATGTCATCTACGTATAGTATTAAGAATGCTACAGAGCTCCCACTCACTTTCTTGTAAATACAAGCTTCTCCATAAGTTTGTATAAAACCAAAACTTTTGATTACCTTATCAAAAAATTGATTCCAACTTCGGGATGCTTGCTTCAATCCATATATGGACCGTTGAAGTTTGCATACCTTGTTAGCATCTTTAGGATCGACAAAACCTTTGGGTTGCATCATATACAACTCTTCATCAATGTCTCCATTAAGGAACGCCGTTTTGACATCCAACTGCCATATCTCATAATCATAATATGCAGCGATTGCTAACATAATCCTCACAGACTTTAGCTTCGCTACTAGTGACAAAGTCTCATCGTAGTCAACTCCTTGAATTTGTCGAAACCCTTTTGCGACAAGTCGAGCTTTATAGACAGTAACATTACCATCATCATCTGTTTTCTTCTTGAAAATCCATTTGTTCTCGACAACCTTCCGGCCATCCGGTAAGTCCACCAAAGTCCATACTTGGTTTTCGTACATGGATCCAATCTCGGATTTCCATTTATTGGAATCTGGGCTCATCATTGCTTCCTCATATGTCGCAGGGTCATCGGTGTTGTCCACCAACATGACACTCATAACGGGATCATACCAATCAGGAGTGGTACGAGTTCTCGTTGACCTGCGAGGTTCCGTAGTTACTTCAACCGAAGTTTCATGATCAACATCATTATCTTCCTCTCTTATTGGTGTAGGCGCCACAGGAACTACTTCCGGTGCTGCGCTACTCGCAAGTTCGAGAGACAGTTCAACAACCTCATCAAGTTCTACTTTCCTTCCAGTCACTTCTTTCGAGAGAAACTCCTTCTCTAGAAAGGATCCATTCTTGGCAATGAAGATTTTGCCCTCGGATCTATGATAGAAGGTATACCCAATAGTTTCCTTCGGGTATCTTATGAAGACGCATTTTTCCGCTTTGGGTTCAAGCTTGTCTGGCTGTAACTTATTTACATAAGCTTCACGACCCCAAACTTTAAGGAACGACAATTTAGGTTTCTTTCCAAACCACAATTCATACGGTGTCGTTTCAACGGATTTAGATGGTGCCCTATTTAAAGTGGATGTGGTTGTTTATAATGCATAACCCCAAAATGATAGCGGTAAATCTGTAGGTGACATCATAGAACAAACCATATCTAAGAGAGTTCGATTACGACGTTCGGACACACCATTACGCTGTGGTGTTCCCGGTGGTGTCAATTGTGAAAGTATTCCGCATTTCTTCAAATGCTCGCCAAACTCGTAACTTAGATATTCACCTCCACGATCAGCTCGTAGAAATTTAATCTTATTGTTACGTTGATTCTCTACCTCACTTTGAAATTCCTTGAACTTCTCGAAAGTTTCGGACTTATGTTTCATGAAATAGATATACCCATATCTACTCAAGTCATCCATGAAGGTAAGAACATAACGATAACCACCGCGCGATGCTACACTCATTGGGCCACACACATCGGTATGTATGATTTCCAATAAGTCCATAGCTCGCTCCATCATACCAGAAAATGGAGTCTTAGTCATTTTACCAATCAGACAGGCTTCACATCTTTCAAGTGATTCAAAATCAAGTGATTCAAGAAGTCCATCGAAATGGAGTTTCTTCATACGCTTCACTCCAATATGACCAAGACGATAGTGCCACATATAGGTCGAGTTATCGCTCAATTTCAAACGTTTAGCTTCAATGTTATTAATGTGTGTATTTCCACAATCGAGATTCAATAAGAATAGACCATCTATCAAAGGTGCATGTGCATAAAACATATTACTCATATAAATCGAGCAACCATTATTCTCGGACTTAAACAAGTAACCGTCTCGCAATAAACATGATCCAGATATAATGTTCATGCTCAACGCAGGCACCAAATAACAATTATTTAAGTATAAAACTAATCTCGATGGTAGATGAAGAGGTAGCGTGCTGACCGCAATCACATCAACCTTTGATCCATTTCCTACGCGCATCGTCACCTCGTTCTTCGCTAGCTTCCGTTTATTCTGCAGTACCTGTTTCGAGTTACAAATATGAGCAACTGAACCAGTATCAAATACCCAGGCACTACTACGAGTACTAGTGAGATACACATCAATAACATGTATATCGGATATACCTTTCTTCTTGATGTTGCCATTCTTCAAATCCGCCAAGTACTTTGGGCAATTCCTCTTCCAGTGACCTTCTCCCTTGCAGTAAAAGCACTCAGTATCAGGCTTAGGCCCATCCTTGGTCTTCTTCGCCGGCGCGGTAACTTTCTTACCGCCCTTCTTGAAGTTTCCCTTTTTGTTAGACTTGCCTTGCTTCTTGAATTTGGTGGTCTTATTGACCAACAACACTTGGTGCTCTTTCTTGATCTCCACTTCTGCAGACTTTAACATGGAGAAGAGTTCTGGCAACGACTTGTCCATGTTTTGCATATTGTAGTTCATCACAAAGTTCTTGTAACTTGGTGGTAGTGATTGGAGGACATGGTGAATCCCCAAAGCATTAGGAATCACTATACCCAAGCTTTGGAGTTTACTTGCGTGCCCAGACATCTTAAGCACGTTCTCACTGACGGAGCTGCCCTCTTCCATCTTGCAGTTAAAGAACTTTTCAGAAGCCTCATAACTCTCAACTGCCGCGTGAGCCTCAAATATCATTTTGGGTTCACGGACAATATCATGTGGGTCATGGTTCTCAAACCTTTTCTGAAGCTCCGATTCCAAACCATACAAGATAGCACACTGAACTGTGGAGTACTGATTCTTCCGAGCGAGGAAAACATTCTTTACCTCATCGGTAGCATTAGCTGCAGGCGGGTCACCCAGCGGTGCATCCAGCACATAGGTCAAATTACCAGCATTGAGGACAATACTCAAATTGCGGAACCAATCCGCGAAGTTGCTTCCATTGTTTTTCAACTTTTATTTCTCTAGGAACGCATTAAAATTGATGGTAGGGGCCGCCATCGATCTACAACATATTTTCAATAGTTTAGACTAAGTTTATGACAAATTGAGTTCTAATTAATAGTTAAATTAATCTAGGTGAAATCCTACTCAAAAAAATATCCCTCAAATTGTTTTAGTGATCACACGAACCAAATCCATCACATCAAAACTGATCATCACGAGAGTTAATGTAGCTTCAATGGAGAACAATCAACATGTTCATCATATCTACTATATGAATCATGCTTTACCTTTTGGTGATCCGTGTTCCGAGACCATGTCTGTACATTCTAGGCTCATCAAGATCAAACCTTAGCTTCCGCATGAGCAAATCTGGCTTGCTCACATTGTATACACTTGCAGAATCTAACACACCCGATCATCACGTGGTGCTTAGAAACAATGATCTTTAGCAACGGTGCTTACTAAGGATGAACACTTTAAAACTTGAAATTTTGTGCTTGAGGGATCATCTTATAATGCTACCGTCACAAACTAAGCAATACAAGATGCATAAAAGGATTAACATCACATGCAATTCATAATATGTGATATGATATGGCCTTTCTTCTTATGCTTCCGATATCCATCTTCAAGCACGAACATGATCTCCATCATCACCTTTATAGCGTCAAGGTCAATGGCGTCCTTTCATGGTTGTCGTCCACCAGCTTCAACTATTACAACTACTTTGAATAGACACGCAGGTCTTTAGGAATTTAAAATACAACCATATGGCTCCTGCCGGTTGCCAACTTACAATAAGGAACATTGCATACATCATATATAATCACAATCATGGCCATATCACATCATAGCACACCCCTGCAAAACAAAGTTAGATGCCTCTAATTTTATTTGCATATTTCACGTGGTTTGGGGTTTTCAATAAGTGTCATTCTAACTTACGAACAAGAACCACAACGTTGATGCTTGAACTATCAAGTGCCCGTTGTAAATTGAATCTATACTATGATGGGAGAGACAGACACTCGCAAAGCCACTTATGCAATACTAGTAGCATGTTGAGTGTGGAGAAAGTCTCATGAACGATGTCATGTAAGGTTAGCCCAGGCCGCTTCATCCCATCATACCGCAAGATGCAAAGTACACAAAAAACAATTGATAATAAAAGCACCACAGCCCACAATTACCATTGTGTTCTACTCGTGCAACAGATCTACATATAGACACGGATTTGATACCACTGTAGGGGTTCATAGCATGGAAAACAAAAAAATTCTACCGCATGCACACAAACAAGCCAAGATATATCTACTAGATTGTAGCAACGAGTCGATAGAAGCACTCACCCTCGAAGATTCCAAAACGGTTAACGAGAGCAGATTCTCGTGGGTGATGTAGTCGTACACTTGCCGATCTCAAGATCGCGTAGACGATCCTTCCGGCGCTGTGTTCCGGCAACGCTTCTGCAGTCGGTCACACGTTCGGTACTCGATGAAGACCTTTCTCTCCCTTGTTCCAGCAGGCAGTGGAGGTTGTAGTTCTCCCCTCGCGATTCCGGCAGCACGACGGCGTGGTGTCGGAAGTAGAGGGAAGATCCCGCAGGGCTTCGCCTAAGCCGGATGCGAGTTATGGTGGATTAGGGTTTCCCGGAGATCTAGGGTTTAGATGACCGGGAGGAGGAAGAGGTGTCGGTAGCGGCTAGGGCGGCGCGGCGGCGGCTTGAGCGCGACGGCGGCGGCGCGGGTGTGTGGGGAGGGCTTGGCTCTTGTGGTGTTGGGGCAGCCCTCCCCCTCTATTTATGAGAGGGAGGGGCAGCCTTGGGAGGGGTGGCTTTGAATCCAAACCCAAACCCAAGTTGGATTGAGAGAAGGACTTGTTTCTTCTCCCACTAGGAAACGATTGTTCCAGTTTGACTTTTCAAACTTCCCGTTTGACTTTCAATTTAGAGCTTTATTTCTCTCTTGCAAATGTCAACACCAAGTGACCAAGGATATGATCCAATTATTCCACATATCCATGACACATTCATGGACCATTCCCCTTCCGGACCGGTGAACCTTCTAGAGACTTCTAAAACCTCTCCGATGAAATCATCGGAAACTTTCCCGAACTCCGAAATAGGACTTTCCTTATATGAATCTTATTCTCTGGACCATTCCGGATCTCCTCGTGATATCCCGGATCCCATCCGAGACTCCTAACAACATTCGGTATCCCTACTAACATTCCATATCTACTAAACAACATCGAATCCTTAAGTGTGTCTCCCTACGGTTCGTGAATTATGCAGACATGACCGAGACACTTCTCCGATCAATAACCAATAGAGGAATCTGGAAATTCATATGGCTCCCACATATTTCAACGATTACTTTGCGATCGAATGAACCACTTACATATGATACCAATTTCCCTTTGTCTCATGATAGTTTACTTATCCGAGGTTTTGATCGCCAGTATCTCTGCATACCTAGTTCAACCTCGTTACCGATAAGTACTATTTTCTCGTTCCCGTGATATGTGATCCCTTGTGAGCCAGTCACATGCTTGCAAGCTAATTGGATGACATTCCACCGAGAGGGCCCAGAGTATATCGATCCGTCATATGGAAGGACAAATCCCCACTCTTGATCCATGTGCCTCAACCCATACTTTCCGAACACTCAATGCCACCTTTATAGCCACCCAGATACGGTGTGGTCTTTGATGTCATCAAAGCATCCTTCCGATGATGGTGATTAACATGATCTCATGGTCGAAGGAATTAGGTTACTATGTATCAGAAAGCTTATAGCAAACGAACTATTGAAATGACTTGATCTTAATGCTACGCTTATCTATAGGAGTATGTCCATCATACCATTCTCCTAATGATATGATCTTGTTATTAATAACATCTCAATGTTCATGATCGAGAAACCACGATCATCTATTAATCAACAAGCTAGTATTATAAAGAGGCTTTACCAGGGACTCTACACAAGTATTAATGTTTCCGGTTAATACCATTATAGCCTGAATGTAAACATTTATCATAAACACAAAGATATAATAATAACCACTTTTATTATTGCCTCTAGGGCATATCTCTAACACTATCATGTTTGTGTTGTTTGTGATCTTGCATGCTCTCTATTGTTAGTAGCTATCTTGGCCAAGTAGTTGCTAGTGACTCCAAGAGGGGGTATTTATGCTCGATAGTGGGTTCATTCCTCTAGTTTCCTAGGGAAGTGACAGAAATCTCTTCGGTTGTAGATGTGTTGTTGCCACTAGGGAGAAAACAAACGGTCTCTTGTTCATGGAACAAGTGGATTGTTTACCTTACACACTTTTCTTAAAGCAGTTGTCTGTTGCTTGCAACTTAATACTGGAGGGGGTTCGGATGATAACCTAAAGGTGGACTTCTAGTCATAGATGTAGTTGGATGGAGGTCTATATATATTGTTGTATTGCCCAATCGAATCTCATAGGATATTTTTGTCTAGTATTGTATTGTTATGCCATGCTCAGTTCCTATCAATTGCCCTTCTGTAATTTGTTTACCCTTCCTGCCATGTTGTTTATCTAAGGAGAGCACCTCTAGTGAACTATGGACCCCGGTCCAATCTTTACCATTGATACACCTTCCACTGTTACCTGTTTACTTGTTGCAAACCATCATCTTCCACACCATACGTTTAATCCTTTGTTACAGCAAACCGGTGAGCTTGACAACCTCACTGATTTGTTGGGGCAAAGTCTTGAGTTTGTGTTGTGTTGGTTTCCATGTTTCTTGCAACACCTTTGAGATGTTTCCTTCCTCCTACTGGTTCGATAACCTCGGTTTCTTACTGAGGGGAAACTTGCTGATGTGCTCATCACACCTTGCTCTTGGGGTTTCCAACGAAGCGTCCCACGACAGTGCTGGGCGCCATCATCCAACTGGATGCCGATAAGGATGGCAGGTATGTCGTCTTCGTCCTCGGCGTCGGTGTCGTTCTCATCCGGCTCGGCGCCAGCGCTCTCACCGCGCGACACGCCGCCACTCTATCCGGTGAAGCGGGAGGCGGAGTCATCGGTGCGCTCGCCACCTCGGACGTGTTCGTGCGGCATTGTCATCAAAGAACGCCATGCGCCTTCACCGCTCGACGCCGAGCGGCCACCTTCGGCTGGCGAGAATGAAGTTGTGCAAGCCGAAGACATAGCAGACGGATTGGGCGGTTCCGGTTGATGAGGACGTGTTCCTCTTGAAGATGGAGCTGGAGGTGTCTCTAAACAACGTGTCGCCGATGCAGGCCCCCGACGCGTACGCCTGGTCCGACGCGGACTGGGTGCGGGAGGAAGCCGAACGCATCTAGCGTCGGCATGAGCAGGCCGAGCGCGGTGCTCGTCGGCAGCACGTGTATCAAGGGGTGTCGCTCATCGTCCTCGACAACGACGATGAAGACGAGGTCGATCCCTCATCGCAGCTGTGGCGCTGCAACGACGCCGGTCAGGGCAGCTCCCGGCCACCGCAGCCACCGACCAATGACAATGACGACGGGACACATGACACCGACTACACCTCCTTCTACCGCTACTTCGGTATGTGATCGCACAGCCACGTCGACATCAACATCGGCTAGCTTAGTTACTATTTTTATTTTATTTTAAGTTTTTCTTCGCCTACTGCAGTCAGAATTTGGTATATGTCCGGATTTGATATAATATATACGAATTTGTCTATATTTTAATGCAATCGCCTGAATTCGTCAAATTTCACCGTGTTTAATAAAAATTTGACCAAATCGAGAACTTGGCTTGTGATCGCGATTGAAAATTCGGTCATTTCCATGTTGAATGCTTCATCCGCCCGGTGCTAAATAGCGCCGTATTTGAGTCTAGGAACCCGAACGCGTGAAGATGCTCTTACCCTACGTTAAATTAATCAGCCACACAAAATGGGACCAAGGTTTCATAAAACCTTAAACATTGCAATTTTGCACCTATGATTTTCTAGGTTAAGGCATTCGATGCGTCATCCAATTAGATAGAGAATTTAGCAGGTTTCATGTACATTGCAGAAAACCAAAAAGAAATTTACAAGGCCAAAGTCATCCCACTATATCTTCTGGGTATTGAGCACACGCTATGCACATTGAACAATCTCCTCGCCAAAGTCATCCCACTATATCTTCTGGGTCTTGAGCACACGCTATGCACATTGAACAATCTCCTCTCTCTTGCTAGCGCGGCGACAACATGGCGGAGTTCCTATTTTTTTAAAGGAGCGCGTATTAATATCAGAAGATATCAATTACATCCAGCCTCTACAACAACGTATTGCCCTAAAGGCCATACAGATGCACATAGCAAAAAAATATAAAAAATAAAAGTCTCGCTACTGTGACACATTCGTTGAAACAGCAGTACTACCACCACCAAGACAGCATTACAAGTTCAGCTTCTCCAAAAACGACGCCTCCAAAAAGTAAACAGTGTAAAAACACCATCATCGTCCGATCAAAGATCTTAGGTTTTCATCCTGAAAAAAGTCCACACTCTCAAAACAATGCCTTCAACAAGGTCATTGCCAGACACAACCAATTAAGACCAGACCCTGGGTTTTCACCCTGAAAGGTAGGACTATGAACCCCCTCTTGTGCAACAGCCCCCACTTGTATGCCACTACTCCAAGTAACGAATCACCAAGACAATTCATCATCACCACTCACACTCGAACCACCATTGCCAGCCACAGATCTTGGTCTCCATTATATTCTTTGTTATCACCATGAAACGAGAACATGCCCCATGATATTAACAGCCAACAAAGCTTCAAAGCGCACCCTCTGAAACCAAACGGTCAGAGTAAAACTGTTAGAATTTGAGGCATATTTGATGTTGGGCTTTTGGCCCATAAGAAATACAAATTCTGAAATTCTCTTTGGCCCATTATTATGGCATCTCATATGTGTGCTAGTGGAGCCAAAGTTTAGTCTCACATTGCTAGTGGGAGGAGAGTTGCACCACCTTATATAGTAGAGTGTTACACCACTCACTAAGGTGTGAGAAGAAGAGAATCCCTCGCGCACTCCTCCTCCGATGCTGTCCGCCTCGCCACGCCACGCCATGACGCGCGCGCGCTGCGTCTTGCGGGAATCTCGCCGAGCCGATCTTTATTTTGTTGGGAAAATTAATTATGTATTTATTTTTTTGTTTGGAAAAATTAATTATGTATTAATTATGAGTCATTAACGGACGCATTAATCAACCGGTCGTTTTAATTATGAGTCATTAATGGACGTGTTAATCAACCGCCCGTTTTCACATCGTGGGCTGGTACTGACTCGGTCGTGGGCTGCTGCCCACGTCCTACCTGACCCGCACTATATAAGCAGGCATACGCGAACTCTAGCCGTCACAAGCAATCAGATTGCATCTGCCTACCTGCGCATCGCCATTCCACCTCTCTGTGCTTCCCTCTGCTACTCCATCCCGCCGGCTGCGTGCACGGCCGTCCGGGAGAGCAGGCCTCCGGAACCCTGTCTCTCTGATCCTGCACCGGGAGAGAGGCGATAAGGTTTTTGGGGAGCGTCTAGGCGCGACTGCTCAAGTTCCTCTACGTATGGCTTCCTCGACTCCATCGCCATGTCTGACGAAGCTACCAAGCTTGCTGGTGCCGCCGGTGGCGGATCCACTTCTGTTGCGTCGTTGGTCATACCATCGACGAACTCGTACGTGTTCTTTGCCCTCCTGTTATTTCCTATGATGATTACTAGTATTTGATGTCTACGCACTTCTATCTTATAGACAGTTGTTGGGCCTCCAAGTGCAGAGGTTTGTAGAACAGCAGCAAGTTTACCTTAAGTGGATTACCCAAGGTTTATCAAACTCAGGAAGGTAGTGGTCAAAGGTATTCCCTCTCAAGCAACCCTACAATCAAGATACAAGAAGTCTCTTGTGTCCCCAACACACCCAATACACTTGTCAGGTGTATAGGTGCACTAGTTCGGCGAAGAGATAGTGAAAACGGTGCTAGAAAATAGTTGCTGACTTGTTGTTGACGTGGGGTAACGTGTGTGAGTGAGGTAAAGACTAAAGCAAGCAAACATGCAACAGATCTAGATGCAAACGGTGTTTCAATGTTTAGAAACAAGGCCTAGGGACATACTTTCACTAGTGAACACTCTCTCATATAAATATCTTTTCTCAATGATACTACTCTTAACTACTCTCCGTTTGGACACTGTAATCATTGGTAGGGCTATAAAAGCACTCCTCAAAGTCTACCTTTCCCAATCTGGATAACCCCACACTGTCACCTTGAGCGCTAGATGGTTCCAACAAACACCACAATTTTATAGAGACATCCAACTCCAAATATAACTCATAACAAATATTCAATCTAGCCAAAGTGCCACACACGGTATGCGCGCTGTCATTTTCACACACGTGGGGAAAAGCATAGATCTATTAAAGCACAAAGAGTATTTATGTAGACTCAAACCTAAGTGCCACCATGGCGTGCACGCTGTCATTTTCACACACATGGGGAGAGCAGAGATCTATTGAAGCACTTGAGTAGCAAGGTAGATCTACTTGATTACAAAGCTCATGACCATAACATGATCATGCATAGAGAGAGAGATGAACACATAGCTACCGGTAGAGCCCTTGGCCTCGAGGAAGAACTACTCCCTCCTCATCATGGGAATCAGCAACGGTGATGAAGATGGCGATGGAGATCGATGGAGATGGATCCGGGGGTACTTCCCCATCCCGGCAGGGTGCCGGAACAGAGACTTTATGTCCCCCGAACTCTCCTTTGGTGGAGGCGGTGCTACGGAGGATTTCATGGATTTCTTCTGGATGCCCCAGGGTTTTTAGGTCGGAGGCTTCTTATAGGCGAAGGGGGAGGCCGAGGAGGCGGCCAGAGGGCCCACACCCTCCCCAGGCGCGGGCCAGGCTTGGCCGCGCCCAGGGGAGTCTGGCCACCCTCTGGTGCCTATCCATCCCTCCTTCTGGATTAGTGTCCCTCACGGAAAGTTTTTGACTTTGGCTTTTGTCCCGTCCAATTTCGAGAATATTGATTTTTTGCCTTTCTGAAACCAAAAACAGAAGAAAACATGCAACTAGCACTGTGGCAACTTGTTAATAGGTTAGTTTCAGAAAAGATATAAAAACACCTCAAAGAAAGACAAAGCAAAGCAAAGTAGGTACTAAACAAGCATGGAGCATCAAAAATTATAGATACGTTTCCGACGTATCAGTATTGCAGTATGCGTAGATGTGCTAGGTTTTCACTTGCCTGTATGGTGCATGTCTACTATGCATATGCTAGTTTATCTTGGAAATTGTTCTGTCACGATTTACACCTGGATTAAATTAATGCGAAAACTGTTAATTATTTCAACAATACAAAAACCTTATTTTAGGTTGTTTTCGCGTCAAGGCTTTGCCGCTTGTCTGAAACCAAACCCGTTTACGGATGCGCACTTTAAGCGCTGGCAAACCAAGTGTACCCTCTGGCTGATGGCTATGGACGCCTTTTGGGTATCGGCTGGTAATCCTGAAGGAACGATTACTCCTGAATAGGAAAATACGTTTAAGGAGACCACCATATTCTTTGTGGGATATGTCATAAGCGTCATTGGGGACAAGCTGGTGGATGCATATTTACATATACGCAATGCCAAAGAATTGTGGGATGCACTCGAAGCAAAATTCGGTGCTACTGATGCTGGCAGTGAACTGTATGCCATGTAGAAGTTTCATGACTATAGGATGGTTGAAAATCGTTCTGTCGTTGAACAGGCTCATGAGATTCAATACATTGCAAAATAACTTGAGCTCCTGAAGTGTGTGTTGCCGGCAAATTTGTTGCGGGATGCATTATTGCAAAGCTTCCTCGATCCTGGAGGAGTGTTGCCACTAACCTCAAACACCAGAGGCAAGAGATGTCCGTTGAGAATCTCATTGGGTTTCTGGACCTTGAGGAAAAGGCAAAGGCAAAAGACGCACACCCCAGTCAAGCGCCAATGTGGTGCAGAAGAACTTCCACAACAAGTTCAAGGGGAAGACCAAGGCCGTTCGTACTACCAACTTCAAAAAGAATAAGAAGGACAAGTCACAGGATCCCTGCTTTGTGTGCGGCGAGGTTGTACATTGGGCTCCAAACTGCAAGCAACACAAAGGAAGGAAGAATCAAAATGGACAGAACTCTAAGTCTATCAATGTGACTATGAGCAACAATGATAAGAGTGCATCCGGGTATGGTAATTTACCTACTGTTTTGTCAATCTGTCAATCTACAAATTGGTGGATCGACACCGTTGCTAATATTCATGTGTGTGATGATATCTCTTTGTTTCTTCTTATCAGGTCACAAGAGATCTCTTCGTCTTGATGGGAAACGGATCATATTCTTCTGTTCGTGGTATTGGCAAGGTGGATCTGGAGTTTACTTCGGGAAAGATCGTGCAGCTAAAGAACATGCAGCATGTGCCCTCAATAAATAAGAATATCGTTAGTGGTTCCCTTATTTGCAAAGAAGGTTTTAAGTTGGTATTTGAGTCTAATAAAGTTGTCATTTCTAAGTATGGAAAATTTATTGATAAAGGTTATGAGTGCGGCGGTTTGTTCCGTCTTTTTCTATCAGATTTTTGTAATAAGGTTGTGAACCATATTTATGCCCCTGGCAATGATACCGATGTTTGGCATTCACGACTTTGTCACATTAATTTTGGTTGTATGACGCGGCTAGCTAAGATGAATTTAATTTCAAGTTTCACTTTAGCCAAAGGATCTAAATATCAAGTGTTCAAGCTAAGCAACCGCGCAAGCCTCACAAGCCTGTGCAGGAAGCAAGAAACTTGGCACCACTAGAGCTTATACATTTAGATCTATATGAGATGAATGGTGTGTTGACTAAAGGTGGAAAGAAATACTTCATGACATTGATTGATGATTCTACTAGATTTTGCTATGTATATCTTTTGAAAACTAAATATGAGGCTCTACGCCACTTTAAAAACTATAAGGCAGAAGTTAAAAATCAACTTGAGAGAAAGATTAAGAGAGTCCGGTCAGATCGTGGTGGAGAGTATTTCTCTAATGAGTTTGATTTATTTTGTGCGGAACATGGCATTATTCATGAGAGGACGCCTCTCCATTCTCCCCAGTCTAACGGGGTTGCTGAAAGGAAAACCGTACTCTAACAGACTTGGTTAACGCCATGTTAGGTACTTCGGGTTTATCCAAGGTATGGTGGGGGGAGGCGATATTGACATCATGTCATATCCTGAATAAAGTTCCCACAAAAGACAATGAAACTGCTCCCTATGAATTATGGGAGAAGAGGAAGCTAACACTCTCGTACTTACGTACTTGGGGTTGTTTGGCAAAGGTGAATTTGCCAATTCCCAAAAAGCGTAAACTTGGATCAAAGACCGTAGATTGTGTCTTTCTTGGCTATGCTCATCATAGCATTGGATAAAAAAATTTAGTGGTGAAATCTGAGGTACCTGACATGAAGGTCGGTACAATTATGGAGTCTAAGGATGCTACATTCTTTGAAGATATTTTTTCGATGAAAGATATGCCTAGTACATCTAGACTAGAATTTGTTGAAACTCATGAACCTGACATTCCCATGGAATATTATGATCAAGCACATGATGGAATTCCTGAGGAGGTAGACAATGACGTTCCTATAAGGAACAAGAGACAGAGGATTGCAAAATCCTTTGGTGATGACTTCATTGTCTATCTCGTGGATGATACTACCACCTCTATTTCAGAGGCTTATGCATCTCCTGATGCAGACTACTGGAAAGAGGTTGTTTGTAGCGAGATGGACTCAATCATGGCTAACGAAACTTGGGAGATAACTGATCATCATTATGGGTGCAAACCTGTAGGATGTAAGTGGGTGTTCAAAAAGAAGCTTAGGCCTAATGGTACGATTGAAAATTACAAGGCTCGGCTTGTTGCCAAGGGTTATACCCAGAAAGAAGGCGAAGACTTCTTTGATACTTATTCGCCTGCGGCTATATTGACCACTATTCGAGTTCTACTCTCATTGGCTGCCTCACATGGTCTTATCGTTCATCAAATGGACGTCAAGACAACTTTCCTTAATGGAGAGTTGGATGAGGAAATTTATATGGGTCAGCCAGATGGTTTTGCAGTAGATGGTCAAGAAGGCAAGGTGTGCAAGCTATTGAAGTCTTTGTATGGACTGAAAAAGGCACCTAAGCAATGGCATGAGAATTTTGATCAAACTTTGACATCTGCTGGCTTTTTGTAAATGAAGCCGACAAATGTGTATACTATCGCCATGGTGGGGGCGAATGAGTCATACTTTGTTTGTATGTTGATGACATACTGATTTTTGGGACAAATATGATTGTCATCGAACAGGTCAAGAGTTTCTTGTCTCAAAGTTTTGACATGAAAGACCTTGGAGAAGCTGATGTTATTCTAAACATCAAGCTGCTCAAAGATGAGAATGAAGGAATTACACTTCTGCAATCTCACTATGTGGAGAAGTTGTTGAGTCGCTTTGGCTACTTAGATTGTAGTCCTTTGCCGACACCATATGATCCTAGTAAGATGCTTCGAAAGAACAAAAGAACAACTAGAGATCAGCTGAGATACTCTCAGATAATTGGCTCGTTAATGTATTTAGCTAGCGCAACAAGGCCTGACATCGCGTTTGCTATGAGCAAACTTAGCCGGTTTGTTTCCAATCCGGGAGATGATCATTAGCATGCTCTTGAGAGAGTAATGTGCTATCTAAAGGGTACATCGAGTTATGGTATTCACTATACCGGAGACCCTGCGGTACTTGAAGGGTATAGTGACTCAAATTGGATCTCTGATGCTGATGAGTTGAAGGCCACAAGTGAATATGTATTCACTCATGGTGGTGGCACTGTTTCATGGAAGTCTTGCAAGCAGACCATCTTAACGAGGTCAACAATGGAAGCAGAACTCACAGCACTAGATACAACTACTGTCGAAGCATATTGGCTTCGTCAACTCTTGATTGACTTGCCGGTTGTTGATAAACCTATGTCGGCTATCTTTATGAACTGCGACAATCAAACTGTGATCGTCAAAGTGAGTAGTTCAAAGGATAATATGAAGTCATGGAGACATATAAAGAGAAGATTGACATATGTTAGGAAAATGAGAAACTCCGGAGTAATAGCACTGGATTATATCCAAACATCTAAGAATCTAGCAGATCCCTTCACAAAAGTTCTATCAAGAAATGTGATAGATATTGCATCAAAGGAGATGGGTTTGAGACCCACATGAGTTACCGTGGTAGTAACCCAACCTATGTGATCGGAGATCCCGTGAATTAGGACCTGGGGAAACAAGCCAGTGGCTAACTAGAGGAGAGTAACTTTTACTAACACTCCGCTAAAGATGCATTACTCCGACGATCTGTATGGCAGGTTGACTTAGTCTTAATGCGTTCATAGTATTGTATAAGCCAAGATGATATCCTACAGAGCAGTCTTGGAAGAACGCACCTATGTGAGCCAGACTGCTGGTCATAGTCTATGAGATAGGGTAATCTCTAGAAAGATCATGAAAAAGTCCAGGAGTGTGACTTATATGCTCCACCCGAGGGGTAGCCTTCGGCAGCCTAGTATCAGTATGACATTAGGTGAAACTCATTTACACAAAACTGGCAATTCAAGGCTTAGTCCATTGACAGTTGTTGATGAGTGTAGTCTAGTGCTCTAGGTGGAAGTTTAACTTAACAGTCTCCACTGAAAAACGCTGGTATATCAAAATACTAATTTGGAACAGAATGATGTGATGTGCCAATGAGATTTTGTGGGGGATTGTTAGAATTTGAGGCATATTTTATGTTGGGCTTTTGGACCATAAGAAATACAAATTCTAAAATTCTCTTTGGCCCATTATTATGGCAGCTCATGTGTGTGCTAGTGGAGCCAAAGTTTAGTCTCACATTACTAGTGGAAGGAGAGTTGGACCACCTTATATAGTAGAGTGTTGCATCACTCACTAAGGCGTAAGAAGAAGAGAAACCCTCGCGCACTCCTCCTCCGACGTCGTCTGCCTCGCCTCGTCACGACGCGGGCGCGTGCCACGGGTTGCGGGAATCTCGCCGAGCCGAGCTTTATTTTGCTATTTGGGAAAATTAATTGTGTATTAATTATGAGTCATTAACACGTCATTAACGGACGCGTTAATCAACCGACCATTTCCACATCGTGGGTTGATACTGACTCGGTCGTGGACTGTTGCCCATGTCCTACCCGGACCACACTATATAAGCAGGCAGACGCGAATCCTAGCCGTCACCAGCAATCAGATTGCATCTGCCTACCTGCGCATCGCCGTTCCACCTCTCTGTGCTGCCCTCTGCTACTCCATCCCGTCGGCTGCGTGCACGGCCGTCCGGGAGAGCAGGCCTTCGTAACCCCGTCTCTCTGATCCTGCACCGGGAGAGAGGCGATAAGGTTTTTGGTGAGCGTCTAGGAGTGACTGCTCAAGTTCCTCTACGTCCGGCTTCCTCGACTCCATCGCCATGTCTGACGAAGCTGCCAAGCTTGTGTTGCCGCCGGTGGCGGATCCACTTCCGTTGCGCCGTTGGTCATACCATCGACGAACTCATACGTGTTCTTTGTCCTCCTGTTATTTCTTATGATGATTATTAGTATTGTAGTATGCATAGATGTGCTAGGTTTTCACTTGCCTGTATGGTGCATGTCTACTATGCGTATGCTAGTTCATCTTGAAAATTGTTCTGTCATGATTTACACTTGGATTAAATTAATATGAAAACTGCTAATTATTTTAACAAAAACATGGGTGCGCACGACCGAATCTCATCCGATCCAGCAATATCTTAGCACAATTGCTTTTATGGAATTCGCTGGTGGAGCCTTCCGGAACACGACACAGGAACCAGATTAATATAGACAAACATCAGGCATATCTTGTTCTTGGCTTGAGAGGGATTAAGGACCACCACCTTTATTGAAACCGAGTCAGCAGCCCCCACGCCACCCATCGGCAACTAGCAGGATCCGCCGCACGATGACGAGATCACCCGGCCGACCACTCCGACGGAGAAGGAGGTCACCACCACCATGCCGGGGACAGATGCCCCAAGCTACCTCATGTTGCGAACATGGCCCGGGGAACCTGAGAGTTGGCGTAGGTCGACGAGCGGACAACATATATGGGCCGAGATCGAAACCCGACTCCCCGGCCGCCGCTTGCAACCATCTACCGTCGATCCTTCGGCCGCCGCTTGCAACCATCTACCGTCGATCCTCCGGCCGCCGCCAGCCGCGACACCGCCGTCGATCGTCTAGGAGCGGATGCCGCTGCCAATCCTCGCTAGAATGCAGCCGAGGTTACCGTCGCCGCCGCCACGCCACCAGGGCTTTGTCCGGCGACGATCCGGACGGCGACAAGGAATGAGGGGTTCGCGGGAGAGGGCAAGGGCAGGGAGGGGAGGAGGCTGCCCGGGGCGCCGCCGCGCGGGTGCGAGAGGAGGGTTTCATGGAGCGTTGGGGCGGAGTTCCTAAATGTCCTCACGTTCCTCTCTTTTTATGTCCCCCACATGCAGTAGATTATTATACCGCTCGTTTCCTTCTTTTTCTCCTTTGGCCTTGGCCTTGAGTGCAGTTTAACAACAACTTTTTGGGGCACCCTAATCATGCATTTGAGTACAGCTCGCGATATTTCTAACCTAAGGGATAGGTTTGACGGGAGAAAAACTTGATGAAAACATTTCCGACGTCCGCTCGCCCCTTCTGGCCAGTCTTCTACGCTCGCCCAAGCCAACCATCCCAACATGAATGTTTCTGGAAGCGCCTCCTCTTTTGGCTGGGCCTCACGCCCCGTGTAGCCCAGTGTCATCTGGTACTGGTCTTAGAGTACAAAAGCCTTGTCTTCCAAACACAGTCCAATAAAAGCGCTGGATGAGTCGATTAGAGGGCGGTTGGTTGTGAGCCAGAACGTGGATGGGATGGGATCATCCCTGATTCGCACCCGTTTGGTTGTAACAGGCAGGTATGGAACCATTCTTGGCGGAGGAATAATCGCCAAAGATTCGGGATGGACTCGACCGCCATCGGCCGGACCGTTCATCCCACTTTCCCTAAACGATGGACCAACTCCTAATCCCCTCCCCCTCTCGCTAAAACCGTTCCCTGACGCCAGGATGCCGGCACCGCCACACCATCCCCATCTCTAGCTCTCCCCCCCCTCCCCCCCCACACCCCCGCGCGCGTCTCTGCACGCTCCAGGGAGTGGCCGACGAGCCTCCCGTCCAGCGGACGACCGGCGACCCTGCCTCTGTGCGCTCAAGGGGGGCCGATGAGAACCCCGTATCCATGAGCTCTAGGGGACAGCCGATGAGCTCCCCAGTATCCATGCCCTCCAGGGGATGGTCGGCGAGCGCCCCGTCTCCATGCGCTCCAGGGGATGGCCAACAAACCCCCGCCTCCGTTCGTTCTAGGGTCGGCCGACGAGTTTCCCGCCTCCGTGCTGAGGGTCAGCCAACGGCGATCCCAGCGTGCCACTCCCGACTGGCTCCTCGCCCCCGCTGTTCAAATTTCCCCAACTTTGTTAAGCTATTTGCAATTAATTATCACATAACCTGTTGTTGCTAAATATATTAAGCTAAGCAAATTTCATCCCATTCCTAGAATCCTTCAAACCAAACAAAATTTGGGATCACTCTAATGTGAACCATCCCATCCACAAAATTGGGGATCATCGATCCCATACTTGTTTGTCCACGAACCAAACGCACACTTAGAGGGCGGCGGCGTGTGGTGTCGTGTTTGGGACAGATCAGTACCTAGCCAAGTCCACCAAACAAGCCGTCAAACATAAAATTTGCAAAAAAATAAATCAAAGTAATACTTCCTCCATCCCAAGGCTTAAGACATATAACTTTTTAAAAAAATTAAGTCATGTAAAGTTTGACCAAATTTTTAGAAAAAATATCAAAAAACTATTATATTATATAGATATCATGTAAAAATATGTTTCATGATGTATGAAAGGGTATGGATTATGTATTGTAAATAATAATATTTTTTTCGAAAAACTTGGTCAAACTTTAGATAGTTTGACTTTTGAAAAACGTTATATGCCTTATGAGGTAGTAGTCCATAGGGTTCAAAAGGCAATGTAGTTCCTGCCACCGGAGCCATGTCTTCCTCTTCATCTTGCTCCTCCTAGGAACTCATTGTTAGGTGCAAAATTGTAATGTTTGCGGTTTTATGAAACCTTGGTCACATTTTGTGTGGCTGATTAATTTAACGTAGGGTAAAAGCATCTTCACTCGTTCGGCCGGCGTTTCTACGTGTTTAGTAAGTCAAACTTTGTAAAATTTGATCAAAGTATATAGTAAAAAATATGGACATTGATAATAAAAAATGCATATAATAAGAAAGTATACTTTATGGTGATTCTAATAACATGCATTTATATTATAGATATTGATATATTTTTTTCCTAAATACTTGGTCAAACTTTGCAAAATTTTACTGTTACTAAACTCAGAACACGAGGTAAATAAAAATGGAGGGAGTACTATTATGCTATCTGTAACACTCCTCCGTCCCAATTGTCGCGGTTCCTTGAAATATTTACACAAGAAATTCTGATATGTATATATGTGCAGGTTGATGAGAAAGTATCTACTTTAAATAGCAATATGTTACATGATAGTTCAAGATGTGAAGAGGAGGAAACGTGAAGAAGAACACGTCGTAGTGCAATGCCAGTCAACAAGAAATGGTCAATGGGAACTCAAGTACAAGAAGGCAGCAATGCCAGCCACCAGAAGGCAATTGCCGGCGTTAGAGCTGGCTGAAGAGGCTTCGTCATCTACTTTCGGCGTCGGCTCTGGAGGGCTGCTTACGGAGACGGGCGGCAGCGGCGGGTCAATCACATCGGCGGGTTCCAGCACAGGTGCTGGAGGGAGAGCCGGAGGCAGCGCACCAGCGGGGACCATTTTTTCCAGACCACCGGGATTTGCAGCCACGATTGAGTAGCTCAGGTTCTTGGTCAAATCACTGCATGGGCTCTCTGCAGTTCATTCAGACAAGAGACAAGGACTGTTAGTCTGGCACTTGAGTGAAGTAAGTATATATGCCCCGAAGCGGCTTTCGTGAAATTTGCTGGAATTGCTTGAGCTGAGGAACTCTTTCATGTTGCGGCAATCTGAAACTGTTCAACGTTCATGGTTTCAAACAGGTACTTACTGAAGTATGCAGCTGCAGTGGCAGGGAACTCGGTCACAAGACCATCAGAGACCAATGCCATAGAGTATGTAGCAATCTCGACCATAGGGTCAGCAAAGTAGTCGAATCCAATGTTCATGAACTCATTTCTGAGCACACCGACATGCAGGGTGAGGTTTGCATCGTGAACCCTCTCCACCAAATCAGTGAACCCTGACAGGAAGAAGCCATGGACCCGAACGAGCGAACCGCGGCTCACCATCACTGTATGTGCAAACTCCTTGATCTCGTCAACTGAAGGCTTGGAAGCACTACTTATTATGGGGTCAATAACGAGAACCCGCTCAAACTTTGGGAACTTCTTGAACACAGAAAGCACCGAGGAGTCGTCCGACTGGATGAGCACGCGCTGCTGATTGCTCTCCTTGTCGTAGCTGGCATTGACCAGTGCACTGGAGACTGCATCTACCACGCCAAGACCTCTGGTTGCAAGGTATGGAGCATCCTGCTCTCAGCCAAGAATGCTCAATTCAACAGATTGAATGAGATAAATTTGAGCAAATAATAACTTCAGTGAAAAGGATGCTACCTCTATCTCAATCAGTATACCAGAGACGTTGCTAGTTTTGGCAAAGTCCAGGAATCCAGGCAAAGTCAAGAATTTGCCAGCGTTCTTCGCTGCAGGATTCCTTTTCAGGCCAACCTGAGCGTATGGACCATTAAGGTCGGCTGATCAGATAAACAAAAACAAGGTGTTAGTGCATGCACATATATGTATATATAACATTTCGAAAGAAAGAATATATGAACAAGAGATTCAATTGTTCTTTACGTTTTAAGGTTTGGATCTCGCTCCATGAGAGATCAAATGAGAAAATGCCGGATTTATTCTGTATTTCACTGACAGTAATAACTTTTGTCATGAAAGTGGTTGCTGCCGTCATGCTGGTAGTGAGATCTGAAGAGCCCAGGCAAAAGGCCACGCCGTCTTTTGACATCCGAACCGAGCAATCTATTATGTCTGCACCATCTTTCACTGCTTGTTGGTAGGAAAGGTCAGTGCAGCCTGAGAAGACACCACTTGCACCATTGTGTGTTATTATGAGCGGCCTCTCTCCATCTAATTGAATATATAAATTAGTGGACTGTAGGATGATGGTGAGTTAACAAAGTGAAAACTGCGACATAAAAAAACACACAGCTTACTTTCACTAAGAACAAAAGGCTTTGCCGTAGGAAGAAGAAGATTTTCCTTAGTATGTGCCAAGCACGCTGCAAAGATCCTCAAGATGTTATTCAGGAAAAAATAGAAGATGATAAATCATGTGTAATCAATATTGTCCCTATCAGGTGTTAAGCGACATTTAGCGTTTTATGGCAACCACTATTTTCCTATGGTTAGTTGTGGCATTTCTAAACATCAACCAAACATGCCCTTAGCTCCCCAACATGGAATCGTTCTTAGTTCGTACCGATAGCTCCTGATGCAGTGGGTGTGAAGTCAGTTAGCACACCGTCTACACAGAAGTCTGGATTGTCTATGAACTGCAAGTATTCCGCGGCAGGATCATGACTGTAGTTATAACTTCCAAAGTTATCATTGCTAAACCCTGATGCATACACTTCCATCCCTAGGGCATGTGCATCTTTGACCAAACTGGTGGATGGAAGCAAGTACTCCTCTTTATTCGTCGGCCAAATAAAATGCTTGGGTACCAAGATTCCTGATACAATAGGCTTGAGGCTACTCAAATCTTTCATAACAATATCTCCATATGATTTTGAGAGGGTAGGCTCGGTAGCATTTTCCCAGAGAGACCGCAAAACTATCTTAGCCTTGCCCTTAAACTTTCCACTAATACTTTTCAAGAATGAAATATCTGGTGATGATATGTAGGCGATAGGAATTTCTTTTGGTAGTGCTAACAGGTAATCTTCAATGCTTAATTTATGCTCCTCATAAAATTTACCATACTGCAAAACAAAACATGAACTTGTATTAGATAGAAAACATGGTGCAATAAGAAGGGAGCCTTGACAAACTTTTGAATATTAGTGATATCCTGTTTACCTCCACATTAACCCAAATACGGCTTGGCTGCAGTTCTTTCACATCATCAAGCGTATACATTCCCATGACGCCATCGAATGTGCTTGGGCGAGACAATATAGTTTGAGTCACTATGGGAAAATCAAACAATAGGACAAGTCAATCGTGCGCATCACTAAACGGTTCAGAAGCTAAACGGCAAGAGGAATTTTAAGGTACAATCAATCTGATCGAGTCATTAGTTCTGTATGATCTACTGGGCATACATACTATTACCTTATAGTAGGTAATAGTGTATCAATGATCACATAGGGTTAATATGGATTTTCGAGGTATGCAAGAACTGTTTGGCTGGAAACCGTGAAATTGTACTATACAAATTTGTGTACTAGCGTTCTAGCTGATGATGCAAAGAAGGAAAACGAACTATCATCTTTCAGACGGTTTTGGCCTTCTTGACTCCAAATCGTTTTTGCACACCCCAAGTGATGAGGAAGGAAATAATACATCACAAAAGTTTGGTGATAAATAAGGACATAAACAAGGCTAATCAATGGGTCGTATTCTAGTTTTGGATTCATTATTAGCAAGCTCTTGTATAAACAAGTTTTAGATCTTCCATAGAGGGAGTAACATAGGTGGTAACATGCATTCCATGTAGGCAAAGTGCACCACAAGACAAAATGAGTCTACAACGTAATAAATGAAGCATTGCATGACACTGCACATATGTTATTGCCCACTATGGAGGTAGAAACATAAAGTATAAGATGCATTATACTAGCCTATGTTACTCCCCACTATGCTTTCTTTAGATTGTGTACAAAATGTGCGTCAGTAGTAACACATCAATTGTATCTTAACTTATTGAATGGACACACAAAATTTCTTCTTAAGTATATTTGGAAAATAAAAGTTCCATGGAAAAATTAGAATCTTCATGTGGTTTCTTCATCGCAAAGTACTTTTTACCAAAGATAACTTAGCCAAGCGAAATTGGCAAGGTAGTAAAGAGCGTTGCTTTTGTGACAAATAGGAAAAAAAATTAACACTTGTCCTCAGATTGCTCTTTTGCTAAAATAATATGGCGCATTGTTCATATGGCTTTTAACTTAGCACCCACTAAAAATATTAGAAATTTGTTTGGGAACTGGCTAAACGGAACTATAAAAAAGATAAATTCCAAATAAGGGTCGGTGTTTGTGCTTTACTTTGGGCTATATGGAATAAAAGAAATGATTTTGTGTTTAACAAGACATCAAACACATTTTTTATGCAGGTTATTATGTTGGCCACGCATTGGATCCATATGTGGTCCTTTCTGCAGCCGGAGGGCCGCAGGCTGGCCATGGCTTCTAGGTGTAACCGTATGGAAACGGTTGCACGGGATTTATTCAACCGGTGCGGCTGGCGTTTTGATAATAGGTTATCATGTTGATGCACCAGATCAGCTTGCTACTAGCTTTGTTTAGATGGTTGATACATGTATCAACTTTATGTGATCCATTAGCTGTACTTTTTGTATGAACTCGTTTTTGAATAAGTATGAATAATAAAGCTGAAGGCCATATGCATCAGTCGATGGAGAGGTCGGGGTGCTGTCCCCTTTTTGAAAAAAAGCAACACATCAACTAAAACTTGGAACCTCAAAAATAACAATAATGTGCGTGCCATCAATAACACAAGTAGGTAGTAAATATACACCACAACATGATAACAAATAGGTGGATTTTCTTAATACGCGTCATTTGACCATCCTTGCATTTTGTCAATATATTGCGGTAGCTGCCACAAGTCATGTAAAAATGACAAGATCTGATTTTCCCATACTATCATGTTTAGATGTATGACATAGGAGATTAGAAACAACACCGAACACATTAGATAAAGCATTACGACATTTTCCTTATAATTTGGATGTGGTGCCAGAAAAGGTATATAGAGATGTATAGATCCTGTAATCCATTCATGCAGTTTGAATAAAAACATTGGTGTGTTTACTAGTATATATGGAAGATGGTTGAAATATTGTGAAGGGGGCACAGATAAAGTATACAATTTTTTTTATTTTGCAGTTATAGAAGATCCAAGAGTTTGGCTGCATACCTGTGACGTTATTTAGCAGCTCGTCTGCAGTGAAATCCAAAAGAAACCATCCATGAACATCTTCTGTACCCAACTTGTATGTTTTGTCCCTCTTAGGGAACACCTCCTTAATTAGTGTTGACTTATCAAGCTTCAAGCCCGATTTGCAGATGCCTATACCGTCACTGGACAGTTGCAGATCACAGTAGAGAACGACATCAGGCAAGCCAGTTGACATGGCAAACTGATACGCAGCAGGGCTTGATTCAGGAAATAAGCCAGAGAACCCTCCACGAGCAATGACTAGAGGAGGACTACCTGCAGGACAATGAGAGGATTATTATGCTGCTTTATTGAGTGGAAGGACAACATTTTTCCAATTGAAACTCGAGCAAGAGAAGAGAAGGGTAAGAAAGATGTTTACCATCTAGGGTCTGCCATTTCTGTACTGGTTCATCTAGAGCGGCATTGGCTCCATGAAGGAGTATGAGGATCAAAAGCATGTGAGGATATCTGCCTCCCATTTAGCCAGGAGGAGCACCCTGCATCGTTTGTAACATTCCTCTGAGCTCCAGAGGAGCAATTGCAAGCTTAACAACGCAAACAACACAGATATCTATCCCATGCATTCCAAGAATAATTGAAAAACAAACAAATACAGACAGAATGGCAGTTCCTCCAATTCTTCCTATTAAAAACATACAATGCACGAGAGGATCCACTACGATGGAGGAACAGGCAAATCAAGCTGCAAAGGTTGCAGAGGGGAAGCACAATCTCTCACCAAACATGCAAAATCCAGGCTTCTCAAATCTAATCCCAAGCCAAAAAATATATATAAAAGTTTAGAGGAAAAAGAGGTACCTCACATGAAACAACAGGAAATAAAAGTTTAGAGGAGGCGTGGTGATCTATCTCCAGCCCCACCCACCAAGGCCTGCAATTGTCCCTATTATGAGACCGTGGAGAGGAGAGAAAAGAGAAAATGATTCTAAAATTAGCAGGGGAGGGGGGGAGCAAACGGTGGACGCCTTTGAACATGCTTAATTTAGAGATACCCACCCACCCAGACTCGGTTCAGGAGTTTCTTGAAGGAATCCGCAAGAAAACATAACTCCTTCCCCTCGCCTTAAATTCAGGTACCCCATGGCTCCACGCACACAATCAGTAACTGTTCTCCTCGCTCGTAACATCCAGAGGGAGAGGGGCCGTGTCGGAGGCTGGACAGCATCGGACGCGACGGCGAGGGCGCGTCCCGACTGACGAGTGTGCCCTCCCTGGGTAGTGGTAGGAGGATGACGATATGGAGAAGAAGGGGAAACCAGAACGTCCCACGCGGCGGTCTCCACCGCCCCACGCGGCGGCGCCAGTGCCGACGAGGAGCCAGCGTCGCCACCGGCCAGGCGCCATGGGCTTCTCGGAGTGGGGTCGGGATTTAGGGGTGTCACTCGCTCCGATTTTTATTTATTTTTCCCTCGGTTCTCTCCTAGGCCACGAAATATGCGGTGACGTCAGCCTTTTCTTGTGGTTGCGACCTTAAATTTTGGGAAAATTTACTAGAGAAACCGTTATTTTCTGGCGTTTGTTAAAACACACTATTAGAATGTGGCTTTGCCCAGTATTATTATTATTTCGTGACAATTTGCTAGAACACAGTGTAGTGTCCAAAACGGAAAGTTTGACGTTTTAGACTTTTTACCTTGTTGCAAATATGTCTAGAATTTTAATTGAAATGCAAGATGTTTCAGATAAAAAAACAGTCCAGCTTTTTCCCAATTCCCTCGTTGATTTTTTTTCTTAACCACGATGCTGCATGCTGCAATGGATGGCGACTTGGCGATGTTCCAACTTGATATGAACTTACGTATAGTTTCTAATTCATGTTCGGTATATGCATATGCTGGATTTGGTGAATTTGAATTAGAGAAAAAAGTGTTTAAACCGGACATATGTCAAACTTTCCATTTGTGGCATGCAGTGTGTCCTGGCAAATGTGCCATGAAATTATAATGGTACTCAGCAAAGACACATTCCAGCGGTGTGTTTTGGCAAACGCCAAAAAATAACGGTATCCTCTAGCAAATTTTCCCTTGAATTTTTGTTTAGTTGGAGGTGATAGAAATAAGAAAGAGATGATTGTCTTCTCTTAGCTAAGGGATGGTCTTTTAGAAACAAGAGAAGACTATTTTTTCCATTGTACCACATGTCTTCTCTTAGAAAAACATTTTTTTACTAAAAATAGTTAATTCTCATTAATTGTTAGAGATGGCAATAAAAGAGAATGCATTGTATAACTTATATATAGTGTCTTCTCTAGATGATGTGGAGGGCTAAGAAAAGACATGCCTTCTTTAACATTGTATATGCCCTAAGTGTCGTGACAGCGGTGGTCAATCGTCGCTCCGATGAGACATTTTCGGATTATACTCACGCTTCTTCGCCTCTTCAGACTTCAGTGGCAAAGCACAGACATATATCTAGAATGTACGATAAATGTCAGAAATTTGTTTTTTCCTATGGCCTAAAATAATTACTGAAATTTAGCATAAATATATGGGCCATGTATATGTACTCCCAGGATTTTTCAATTTTTTTTAAAAAAATCATGAGTATATTTTTTGATTTTTTTGAAAACGATGGGAGGACTGGTGCCCATGTGCACCAAATCTCCATATACGTACTCCATACAAAGTTCTGAAACTGTTTCATGCTTATTTCAAAGAAACGACAACAGCATATAACGATGAGTTAGAGAAACTGCGTGATGCGCATCTGCCAATCTTGAACTCCACAAGTCTAGTGAGGGCAGGCCAGATGTACTCCTCGAAACAGCGGCCCAGGTTTATTTGATTTCGAACTACTCATCCATATACTGCGTACATTAACACTGACGAGTGACGATTTCATACATGACATGTTTGAAGCACAGGTGCTGATTCTCCATGCTGGTGCCTAAACCCGTCCAGCATTCGCTCTCTCTTTTTTTCCAGCTTTCAGATCTTCCAATTAGATTCCGTTGAGAGTGATAACAATCTTGCGTGCGGAAGCCTGATCACGATGTTCGCACAGCCATATACCCTGCAAAGAATAAGTTAAGGTGAGATTTGTGATTGCCAAAATGGAATGTGTGATCTGCAGTAAATGTGGGTTCCTAGGCTGAGTTCGTCCAAAAAAGTTTTTTCTTCTTTTTTACTTTGCTACTCCTGATATTCTTCACTGAAACTAAGCTTGAATATCAGATACAATGTGCCACATTGCCTTAGAAAATAAGTTTGAATTCAAACGAGCCAAAGCCAACATAAACCTCCTATACAATATTCCTTGAAATTTCATAGCTCTCTATTCATTGTCTGGGAATTCTATGACTTCTTGGCAAGCTTCTAGTCATGCCTGATATATCTAAGAATACAGAACATAGGATTGCGAAGAGACAACGAAACAGTGATGATAACATACTCTGAGTAAAGACTGAAATGAATGACCAAATAGTACAAGATGATCCATTGCGGAAGAGATTCTATTTCTTACCTGCCAAGTGCCCATATTGAGATGTCCGTCGGTTATAGGAATTCTGAAGAAATGTAGAGCAAGAGTCCAACTTATTACTCTTTGGAAGAAGTGGAAAAGAAAAAGGAAACAAGGAAGGCAGGGAATGCATACGTCAGAGCACAACCAAACATTGATGATTTAATATGTGCTGGCATGTCATCAGGTCCTGAAATTAGAACAGAACTATTATGACCTGGTCACCCAAATGTAATAAAGAGACTAGTGAAGTCTCCACAGATGAAATAACTGCATGCCACTATAATTTCAATGGGGAAGCATACTCCACTAGTTTAGCTCCAACCCAGCCAAATACCAATAGTAGACACTTAACTAACCTTCTAAAGTGTGCTTCCAAGGAGCAGATCGGCCCTGGCAATGATAAAAAACACAATGAAGCAACACTTGAGGATCACTCTTTTGAACAAGACAAGAAAATTTAAGAGCACAGACCTCTGGGACAATTCTGTTGAGGAAAGTTTCGGTGTCAGCCTGTACATCAGAGTCATAGTTCTCATTGATGGTCAGGGAGGCGCTTGTGTGCTGCACTGAAGAGTGAAGGAATGTCACTATTACCAAAACACCTCAAGTACGCGTTGCAGTACATGGTTATCAGCTTATCATCATGCATAAAATAAACAAAACTACTCTATTATGTTTTACATGCCTAATATGTGAATTTGATATGTCTACTTTCACCTGCCTAGTCCCTACAGTAAAGTCTTGTTCCTGATTTCTTGCTCTAGTGATTACTTTTATTTTAGTTATCATGGTCCAATTTTTTTATGGTGCTATTAGATTGATTCTATACTTCCATATATGGCATTAAAAGTTGAAGGATACCAAATGCCACAAGTGACCTTATAAGCTCAACTTGTCAAATATGCAATCACTGCAAGACATCACACATATATTATACTCCCTCCGTCCTAAAATAGATGTCTTAGATTTTTCAAAATTTGGATGAATCTATATACTAAAAAGTGTCTAGATTCGTTCAAATTTTGACAAATCTGAGACATCTATTTTAGGACGGAGGGAGTACTCTATTTTCTCATATCAGGCGAGAGATAAGAAACCTAGTTCTCACCTTCTCGGCACACACGCATATATTCCTTCCCTAATACTTTGCATATACACACTTTTTCGAGCATAAACAGTTCAGAAACCTCCCTAAGACCCACAAAATGATAGAAACACTAATGAAGAATCTGAATAAACAGGAACCACTCCTGCCAAATCCATGTATCACTAGAGGCGTAGTAAAAAGAACATGTACTCATGCTATACAAGTCAACATGGTTTTATTAACACACTGTAACAACTAAAAACTTTGGGGCTATTAAATTTTGACCAAACTCTTGAGACCCAATTCAGAAAATCTCCATCACATCTATTTAACCAAACTCTTGAGACCGAATTTTGCAAATCTCAATCACATCTATTTAACCAAACTCTTGAGACCCAATTCAACAAATCTCCATCACATCTATTTCTAATTTTTTCTTTAAGAGAAGCCTCAGTTTTACACTTTTACTCAGAAAACTGCCTAAGATAACAGAGCTTGTCAGAAAACGGTCCGGAATTAACTGAACAAGAAAAGGGAACAGATCATCGATTCAAGAAGGTGTATCTATACATACAGAACAGATGCGCCAAGCCGCACTTGAACCCGGAGAGGTCACCCTCAATCTCCCTCAAAATCTGCAAGACACCATATAAGAACATAGGAATCGCGGTCAGAAACAAGCTGCGCCCGGAATTGTTCGGACAAGGCGCCGCTTGGGTGAGATTGAGCGAGAGAAACAAACCTTGGGGGTGATGAGGTGGCAGCCGCGGCGCTGGGCAGGGATGACGATGGTCTTCTGGGCCCACTTGGCGGCCATGGAGCAGGGCGAGGGCAGCGAGATGGGGTCAGAGCGGCGCGCGGCAGCGGCAGCGGCGGTGTGAGCTTTGCGCACGCTGACACGAAGCACGGGAAGCAGCGAAGGGGCGTCGTGTCCGTTCGGGAGGGGATCGTTCGTTCCCAGCAGCTGAACCACTTCCAAAGGAGCTACTCCCCGTGTATTTTGCTTATTTATTTAGGACCGTATTTTTTAAAAATATATATTAATATCACAGAAATATCAAATACATCCAGTCTATGCAACAATACGTGTTCTAGTGACTTTAGGGATACACACAGCCTAAAAGAAATTAAAAAAGAAAAGTCTGGGTACACAGAACTATTCTGCGAAACAACAATACTAACACCAACGGAACAACATCGGTAGTCTTCCACTTCAATAACAATGCCTTTAAGAAGAAAACAATGCACAGCGCCGTCGTTGTCCGATCAAAAATCATAGGTTTTCACCCTAAAGAAAGTCCTCGCTCGCAAAACAATGTCTTCAACAAAGTCATTGCTAGACACAACCAGTTAAGACCAGATCTTGAATTTTCACTCTGCAAGATAAAGATAAGACTAGGAACTCATCATCTGTTGTTCACCCCTACAAACAGTCGCTGATCCGAGTCACAGATCACGCAGCTAGTTTGTCGTCGTCACAAAAACTCAAATCACCATCGCTTCTCTCATGTTTCCGTTTTTATGACATTCTCCGCAGCTGGCTTCATCGTGGCTCGTTGAATGGCACTTGGTAAAAACAAACAGCAGAGCTTCATAACACTCCCGCTAAAACCAAACGTTCAGAAAAACAAAGGTACGCACGACGGAATACCTTCCGATTCAGCAATCTTCAGGCCTGATGCGCCCACGGGAGTTCGTCGGCGAGCCTTCCGGAACTCGACACTTCAGCCAGATCAACGAGAGAAAGCATCAAGTAGATCTTCATCTTTGCGCGGGAGGAACCCTAGGACCGCCTCTATTATTCGGGTCGAACCAGCAGTCCCAACACCGCTGACGACTACCGGCAATCGGAACGAGCAGGTCAGCCATTAGCCCTTTTGAGCCCATGGCCGAACCCAGAGATTGAGGGGGACTCCGGGAGCAGCATCACCGTAGGGCAGCCGTCGCCGCCAGGTCCACACCAGACCCTTTCTGCTATTATGTGCCTCCCATCCGAGCCGCCAGCCTGCGTCGCTGGAGCGCCACCACCCCTATCCCGGATCCACCGACATCCCCAAGGTGCCTACCCCCGCACGAAGGCGATTGACGGAGGCTGTGCAAACTGTCCGTCACCTTCGATGACCAAGGTGTGGCCGCCACAGCCGAACGAGAAGAGGGCACGGTGGTAGCGGCCGGAGGGAGAGGGCCCGGCGGCGGCTTGATAGGGTTCTGAGGTGGGCGTCCCGGAGTTGCCTCACGCGAGCGACCCAGGGGCGACGGCTCAGGTGCATTTTTCTGTGCCTTGTTAGTATTTAGGACCGTGCTACCTTTTTTTAAATGGACGCTTTTATTAACAATAGTAATGTTTACACCCGGCCTCTGCATAATTAAGATGCACACAGCCGTACTAACCATACAACTGGATAAAAGAGAAGCACACTAAAATTACATAAATCACCAAAAAAAGGCATCAAGCTATGGAAGATCAATCCGCAAATCACGTGGCCATCCATGTCGAAAGAAAAAAATTCCTTGCCATGTCCTCCAACCGCGTACACCCATTTATAAATAAGTCGAGAAAATCCATACGCTGGAGAGTAGTCCACGATCGAAAAATAGCCGTAGCACGATATATAACCTGTAAGGGAGAAGACATAATGTTATTAAAAATTATGTTATTTTTGTATAGCCATAGCGACCAAATAATGGCAAGAGCTCTCACCCTAAATAAGATTTTGTATTTATCATCAATCCCATGTAGCCAGTTACCAAATACATTGGCTTGATGACCCACAAGTATAGAGAGTATATCGTAATACTTTTGATAAATAGGAGTGTCGATCCCAACGAGGAGCAGAAGGTGTTGAACAGTGGTATGGAGCAGGAAATTCCTGTGGATACAAACGGATTTTTAGTGGTTTTCTGACAAGGTAACAAAACAAGGAGCAAGTAACAATAGTAACAAACAAACGGAGCAAGTGGACAAATTCTTTCTTAGCAAAGGACAAGCCGGTGGAAATACTTATAAGGACCAAACGTTCTCGAGGACACATGGGAGTTCTATCAAATGCTTTCGCTTCAAATAGCTGAGTACTCTTTTTTGGTGTTTGTAAGTGTTGTGTGGGTGAACCTGTGCTAACATACCGCCCTTCCTAGGACTAATACATACTTGTTATTAAACCCCCTGCAAACATCCGTAACTACAGGTAAGTAATTAATATATAAATCTAACAACAGCCTTAAACTCTGAGATCCTACACTCCCTTGTGCAAAGGTGTCCTAACGGGGGTCAGGTTTCTGTCACTCCGGCAACCCCACGAATAGTAGCCAAATACACAATGCATTCCCCTAGGCCCATAAATGGTGAAGTGTCATGTAGTCGACGTTCACATAACACCACTAGAAGAATAGCACCACAACTTAAATACTAAACCATTGAATAATAACTCATCACAGATTCACTACTAACAACATGACTTCTCCCATGTCCTCAAGAACTAAACGAACTACTCACAAGACATCATATGGATCAATATCAAAGATGATATGATAATGGATAACAATCTGAACATAAACAATAATCCAATGGTTCCACTCACAAGCATCAACTATAATAGTAATCAACACCGGGAAAGTTTCCCCTAACGAACTAAAGCAATATCCAACACAATTGTTACAGCGGGACGGAGTGATGGTGCTGGTGGAGATGATGGTGTGGATGATGATGATGATGATCCCGATGAAGCCTAGCTTGATGACGGTATTGATGGCGATGGTCTCCCCTCTCCGGGAAGGAATTCCCTCGATAGAAATCTGTCTACCGGAGAGATTTTTCTCTCTCGGTGTTTTCCGCCCCCAGAGGCGGCGGAAATCTATTTGTGGTCGCTCCCCTAGTATTAGGGTTCCGTAGGGAAGATATAGGAGAAGGGGCGGAGTCGGAGGCCGGGCAGGTGGGCCACACCTGCCCTAGGCGAGGGGTCAGGTGGGCCCGCGCCTAGGGGGTGTGGGCCCCCTGAGGCCCATCTCCGTCCCTCCTTCTGGCTTCCTTCGTCTTCTGGTAAAATAATATGTTTCCATATTTTTCTGATCTTTGCGAAATTGCACCGAAACGCCTTCTTTTCTATCAAAATCCAGACTCCGGCAGTCCATCCTCCAGGAATCATCCAACATGCATAAACAGATGAAAAGCCATAAGTAATACCTTGTAATAAGACAAATATCAATGAATATATGTAAATTATGATATAGAAAGGTGATGCAAATTGGGCGTATCAACTCCCCCAAGCTTAGACTCTGCTTGTCCCCAAGCGAATACCGAGCTCAGTAAACATGTCCACAGGTTTATGGAGTGAAGTGTCGATAAAAGAATACAAAGAAGAAGCATCACACTTACCGTTGCACAACTCATAGAAGAAAGCAACTCACCATTATATAACTTAGCTTGCAACCAAGTACAGCAGTCACAAATAGAGATGCATAAAGATAAATCATAATTGGAATTGGAAAACTTGTTCTTGGTCAGAGAACACCTGGCAAACAGTTTCACAAAAGCCTTTTGTAGAAGTTTCAAAACAAGAGCACTCTTTGTTCAAAAAGGTTTTTCACAAGTGAAGGCTTTCAAAGTAATACTCAATAGATAAGAGTTTTGTGCAAACAAGGAAGATAAAGAACATGATTGAATAAATCACCATATGAATGCTTGAAACACAACAACTCAAAATCTTGCTGGAGATGGAGAGCAAGTAGGTTTACTGACTCAACTTGGAACTAGGAGAAAGGTCCCTTCTTAGAGGGTAGCAGGGATTACAAGTCATAAAGAGATTCCAAAAATATTATGGTACTTACTAGCTTTGAGCCCTCATTGCCCCTATCATAAGCATCTTGAGATGATTAAGGTTAAAGTGAACAAATATGGAGTATATGCTTGACGAAATATAAGTTGGCAATCTCATGTCCCTTGAATATGAGGGCCACTCCTCATGCATACTCAACTTTGGGTCTAGGTAAGTTCTTGTCATTGTAAGTATTTGCATATCATTGACAACCGTCAATGGGGTACCCCTTGCACATGGTACATGAGCTTTTCTCTAACATCCCAAAAATCATAATTTGAAAAGTTTGCATATCATTCATGCATTCATAAGCATTTGGTTATTCTCAAACAAGATTTCAAAATCAGAAACCATTTGTATGCCTATTATTTTATGTAAGAAAGGCAATGGTTTTATTTCTACTCTCAAAGTATGAGAATACCTTGATTTTAAACAGAAATGTTTAAAAGTTGATTTCAAATCTTGCACAAAGTTTTTAAAACAAAAACCTAAAATAAAACCATTCATATGCCTATTGTATATATATTTAAATAAGGCATGGTTTTATTTTATTTTCAATGGGACAAAGTACCTTGGAGTAAACAGTGGTGTTTTATACACAAATATGTGCATGGATCACACTACAAAAATTCAGAGGTGGTTTGAATTCAAACCCATTTGAAATTCATTTGAAATTGGATTCATAAAATCAAACTAAAAATAGAAAAAGAGAAAAGAAATATAAAAGGGCCAGCGCTGCCATTCTGGCCCATTTCCAGAACCAGCCCACTAAGCCCACCCGGGCTGTTTCCCCTCTGCTCTCTCTCTCACCCACACCTGCCCTGCCCTGCTGTCGCTGCCATTGGGCCCAAGCCAGATCATCATCTTCTTCCCACCCCCGCGCGCAGACCCCGTTGCCACCGCCGTTTCTTCCAGAAACACCGTGATTGATTCTCGCTTAATTGACATTGATTCCCTGCGTAATCCCCTCACCCCTGCTGGCTACTTAACCACCTCGCTGCCGCGGACATTTCCCCTCATTCGCAACTGCCTAAGCGCCACCAGGCTGCTCGTATTGGAGCTCGCATCGCCGCTGTCCGACGAACTTTGGCGAGTGATTATGGTGAGCCCCGACCTTCCCTTAGCTTCTAGTTCAAACGAGCGTGCTCGTATTCTTCTTGCGCTTCTCCTGATGCATGTAGTTTGCCTTCTCATGCCCCAGGACGTCACCTCCATCGTCGACAGTGACACCCCGACAACTAGCCCAACTCCGATGAGCAATCTAGGTAAAATCCGAGCGCCCCTTGCCTTATGCCTTCCACTATCGTGTTCCCCTGACCCTTGTGCACACATTGATGGCCCTGGTTTGTGATAGGGAGACCCTGGTCGTCGTCTTCGTCGCCGCCCGCACGAACCCGATGCCGCCCGCAACTCCGACAAGCCCTAGCGACCTCTACAGCACGCCCCTGCTCACACCTGCGACACGTTGAGCTTCCTCGTGCTCTCGCGAGTCTGGTAAGCAAGACCACAACCCCTAGCCCCCTCTATATTCGCCGGACCTTCGCCGTCAGAGCGTCGCCGCCGCGCAACCATCGCTGGCGCCGCCAGACTTTGGTCGCGTGCACTGTAGCCGTTAGATCTAGATCTAACAGATCTAAATAGATAACTTAACGAAGGGGTATGGTTAGATCTGACTCGTGCGTGCCACTTAAATCCTACGGCTCTGTATGATCGATCCAATCGAATCGGTATGGGCCAATCAGATGCGTCCACGTGTCTGGGATTTTGTTTTAAAATCTGTTTTTGAATCTATTAGTTATTCAAACTTGTAAAATTCACAACTTTTGTTCTGTTTATCCAAAAAATACAAATAATATATCAATGGAATCACAAAATTAAATCGTACACATATGTAGGATTGGTTTAGTATTTACCTCTATTAAATTAGAATTTTGTGTAGAGACATTTGTAGGCTTATTTTGTGTATAAAAATTATTTAGAAAATATTTTTTAAAGCCAAATTAAGTTTATATAGTGTATAAATGTTTAGTTTAGTGTTTGGTACTATTTAATTGCTTTTTTTGGTTTGAGAAAAATCATCACATGTCATTTGCATGCATTCATATATTTTTGCTTGATGTATTTGAATGTAAATTGGTGTTATCATTTTATGTGTAGATTTTGGTGCTAGTGGTGATTGTGATTGTGAGGATTGTTGCTACTCCCACCAAGGCAAGTGGTGCTTCATATTTTTGTCTCAATATTTTGACTATCCATTAGTGATATTTTTTATAGGGCTTGCATGATGTTTTTCCTAAGTATATATATGCTATGCTTCGGAAATCCTAGTAGTTGTAGACTTGTTAGAATTTTCTCTAAATTAAGATACTTGCTATATTTTCATGCTTAGCCTAGCTAGTAGCAAATAGGAGTGAAATATATACATGCTATGTAAATATTGCTAAGTATTTTGACTTGTGTTTTACTTAATAAAACAACTAAGTGAATGAATCACCTGGGTGAAATGGAATGTTTGGGTTATGTTGAGTGGTTACACAAGGCCCATATCTATGGTATACCTTGTGTATCACACTTGTGGAAAGCCACCCAGGAATAAAGGGATTTGAGATACTTAGTGTTTAGAAGCTTCTAGTGCAACCACATGACATATGGGCTCTGCCTTGATCATATAGGTTGCAATAACTTAGCCATTTGGACAGTTGGTGGTAGGGTGATAGGTTGGAGCGCGTCCATTTGGTATAAGGGAAGGCTTTTGAAAGGTCTCGTATTGATGCATGTCAAGTCTTGTGGGAAAAGTGCACCACCTCTCGAGAAGGAAAAAATCTAAGTACTTAGCCATGTCCCCGGTAATGGACAATTTGAGCATCAAGACACCGAAGGTATCAAGAATCTCCTCATTCCAATTTCTAAGTTAAAAACTTGTGGTTGAACAAGGGTAAGGGTTCACCATTGTCTATTGGTGGTTCCTTGGGAGTTTTTGTCAAACAAAATCTTAGTGATTTTCAACTGATAGGTAAAACCTATTTTGACAAAGCAAGCCTAAGCTACACTTAGCCAAAATCATATAGATGTTAGAAGCTATTATTCTACTAAGGTATCACTTGCCAATACTATTCCAATGTATTGACCCACCGTGGCTGTAACTTGTGATGTTGCAGGATACTCTGATGAGGTTAGGTTTATGAGTCTACACTCAACATGTTTGGCTATGGCACATGAAGATGAAGACTTTACTTTATTTTGTTAAGTCGAACTCTTGCTCTAGCCTTTGGCTATGGAGTTGTAAAAGACTATGTTATCTCAGGAATGATGATGTAATAATGACATGTAAGACCCCCACCTTTATAAAGGTAAAGGTCCCTGTGATTGCAATGCTAGTCCCTGGATCAAATGTTAGCATCCACAGTTTAAGATGAAGTACACAGAAACAAAGGTCATTATTACATCGTCATTCCAGAGATAACATAGTCTTTTACAACTCCATAGCCATAGGATAGTACAAGAGTTTAACTTAACAACATAAATAAAAGTCTTCATCTTCATGTGCCACAGGCAAACATGTTGAGTGTAGACTCACAACCCTAATCCTCATCAGAGTAACCTGCAACATCACAAGTTACAGCCACAGTGGGTCAATACATTGGAATAGTATTGGCAAGTGATACCTTAGTAGAATAATAGTTTCTAACTTCTACATGCATTTGGCTAAGTGTAGCTTAGGCTTGCTTTGCTCAAAATAGGGTTTTACCTATCAGTTGAAAAACACTAAGTTTTTGTTTGATAAAAACTCCCAAGGAACCACCAATAGACATTGGTGAACCTTTACCCTTGTTCAACCACAAGCTTTTAACTTAGAAATTGGTATGATGAGATTCTTGATAGCTTCCATGTCTTGATGCTCAAATTGTCCATTGTCGGGGACATGGCTAAGTACTTAGATTCTTCCTTCTCGAGAGGTGGTGCACTTTCCCCACAAGACTCGACATGCATCGAGACAAGACCTTTCAGAAGCCTTCCCTTAGACCAAAATGGACGCGCTCCAATCCTATCACCCCCTACCACCAACTGTCCATTTGGCTAAGTTATTGCAACCTATATGATCCAGGCAGAGCCCATATTGCCATGTGGCTGCACTAGAAGCTTCTTAACATTTGGCATCTCAAATCCCTTTGTTCATGGGTGGCTTTCCACAAGTGTGATACACAAGGTAGACCATAGATATGGGCCTTGTGTAACCACTCAACAAAACCCAAACATACCATTCCACCTAGGTGTTTCATTCACTTAGTTGTTTTCTTAAGCAAAACACAAGTCAAAGACTTAGCAATATTTTCCATAATATGTACCCTTGGTTGCTACTATCTAGGCTAAGCATGGCAATAGAAAGTGTCTCAACTTAGAGAAAATTCTAATAATTCTACAACTATTAGGATTTCCCAAGCATAACATATAGATACTTAGCAAAAATTATCATGCAAGTCCTATACAAAATACCACTAATGCATAGTCAAAATATTGGGACAAAAATATGAAGCACCACTTGCCTTGGTAGTTGGGGGAGTAGAAACAATACTCACAATCACAATCACCACTAGCACCAAAATCTACACATAAAATGATAGCACCAAATTCATATTTCAAATAATCAAGCAAAAATATATGAATGCATGCAAATGCCATGTGATGAATTTTTTTAAAACTAAACAAGACAAGTAAATAGTACTGAATCACTAATCTAAACAATTACACACTAAATAAACTTAATTTGGCTTTTAAAACATTTTCCAAATAATTTTTATACACAAAATAGGCCTACAAATGTCTCCGCATAAAATTCTATTTTAACAGAAGCAAATCACAAAACCAAGCCTACAGATGTGTAGGATTTATTTTTTTGATTCCGATGGTATATTATTTGTATTTTTTGGATAAACAGAACAAAAGTTATTGAATTTACAAGTTTATTCATTTAATTAAATCAAATTTGGATTTTAAAAGGAAATCCCTGACACGCAGCGCTTCCTGATTGATCAGTACCGCTTCGGGGAGGATTGCGCTTCCGCGCCGTTGGATCTAATTTAGATCCAACGCACCAGATCAAAACTTACCCTTTCGCATCTAATCTAACCTATACCGCTAGATCTAAGATCTACGGTCCAAATCCTCGCGTACCCCTTCGCTGGAAGATCTAATCGCAACCGCTGGATCCAGATCCAGCGGATCACGTTGCTTTGACCACTCGCGGGCAGCACAAATGGCCACCGTGGCGACTGCGCGTCTACCGGTGACGTTCCGGCGAGACTAGAGGGCAAGGATGAGGGTTCTGGATCTTACCAAGGTCGTGGAGACACGACGAAGCTTAACGTGCAGGTGGACGGGGTTGGGGCGCACGGACACGACGGAGTTGCGGGCGGCTTCGGGTGCGCTCTGTCATTGACGTTGGTGGTGCTACAAGGAACGGGAAAGAAAAAGGAGGGCGGTGTTAGACGCGTACTGAAGCTGCGAGTGTGCGAGCATGAACCAGAGAGGAAGGGGAGGGCTAGGTGTACCGTATGTGCTCGTCGAAGTAAAGCACTTTGTCGGGCATGCGCTTTCGTTGACGATGACGAAGCTGTAGATCACCAGAAGGGAAATCGTGAGCTAGGTTAGATGCACACTGGTATGGCGAACACGACAGCAAGACCAGGAGGCAAGGGGTGGGGATTTCTCACCGGAATTGGCTGCCGGAGAGGCTCGGTACCGTGGTGGAGTGAGCTCGAATGTGGGCAGCCTGGTGGCTCTCTATGGGTGTGGCTTGAGGGGAAATGAGCGGAAGGAGGGGGGGATTAAGTAGCCGGGGCGAGAGAAGGAATTACGTGTAGCATCCCAATTGTCTAACAATTGCAATGCTACTAGCCTAGTCTACCTAAATGCTACTTCCTATATATAATTGTTGCATCATAATTATATCATGCTCATGTCATCATGCCACCTTGCATTTGAGCATCATATAAAACCCTTTTTGGTTTGGTTCTTCTCTCGTATGCATTGTTAATTGTATTTGCCTCTTGATATTATATTTGGTTCTTGATATATTGTTTTAAATGCCCAAGTTGAGTTGGGGGCATATCTTTTATTAACTCCACCACCTTTCTTGTCATCACCCCATCATTCCACCATTCCACCATATATGAGCATTGCAACTTATTTGGTTTTACCTCTAGCTCATGTGGGTTGGGATGGATCCAATTCTATCTCCACATGCTGTCATATATGCACCGTATTGTTTCCACATTATTGGTTTATGAGAGCCACATGGCCACCTTTGCATGCCTTGTGAGTGGAACCTTTTTCTAGCTTCCATATGGGTTGTTTTGGGGTTATTATCATGTTGGGATATTTTTGGGCTTACTAAATACCTAGTGGCACATACACACTAGCAAGTCCCATTTTTATTCAAATATGGTCATCTCCATCTACTCCACATGGGGCATCCTTTCACTTCTTTTAGCTTGGCTTATTCCCTATTTTTGGAATGCATATGTATAAATGCTATGGATATTTATTTTGTTTTCACAAGATGAAACCTAGCATTAATATTTTGCATGGGCCATGCAACCATCTCCAACTTTGTCCTCCTTTGCTTTATTTGGATTTTTTGGGTGAACCATCTCATCTCTCACCTCTCTCTCCCTCCTTTTGGCTTGGTCTTAGTTAATCTTGCTTAAACCCCATCACCACCTTTTACCTCTTCCTCTTTGTGGGCTAGCTCTTGTTTGATCTTGTTTTGTTCTTGCTTGAGCTTGCCCAAAAGGAAACCCATCACCCAATCCTCTATCACCACCCTACCTCATCTCTCTCTCTCCTCTCTCTTTACCTTTCTCTCTAAACCACACCCCCATCTAACCTAAACCGAGCCTCTCTAGCTCTCATCCTCTCTCTCGGCCTCTCTCTTCTCTCTACCTTCCTGGCCCCACCTGGCCACCCTGGGCCACCTAGCTACCACCCAAACCAAACCCTAACCCGAGCCATACCCCCTCTCTCCAAACCCTAGCTCCAACCCTAGCTACACCCGAGCCTACCCCCCTCTCTCTCTAGATCTCTCCCTGCCCTGCATGCCCACATCGAACCACCCTCCTTGGCCTCGCCCGTCCCCACCTGAAAGCCACCTGCCCTGCCCTGGCCGAGCCCCACCCGAGCACGTGAAGGAGGAGGAGAAAAGGTGGCCGAGCCACCTTTTCCACCGTCCACTCCCGCACGGCACCTCCCTCTCCCTCTCTACTATCTACCACCATCTCCCGGCTCTCCTCTGCCTCTTCCAGATCCGCCCGAGCCTGCCTCCTCTCCTCCCTTTCTTCTCCACCGCCACCAGCTACCCCATCGCCGGCCACCGTCGGTCTCCACCGTTCCCCCCTCCTGCAGCCGGTGGCGAGGTGTTCTGGGTGTCGAGGAAGACCGAGGACCCTCCCCTGCTTCGTCCTGTACGTACCAGCAAGGAGGAGGAGGACCAGAAGCCCCAGGACCATCACCGCTAGCCGAAACCCTAGATCGCCGGACCGCCAGCCTCGTCGTCGGTCCGCTGCTCCTCTGCCCAATCCGACCGCACCAACCACCTCCTGGTGAGCACCCGAACGACCCTGACATCCTCTCCTTCCTCTTCATGCCCTGCACCTCTAGTTCGTTCCGTCGAGCGGCCTCCGTGCACCGCCACCGCTGCGCGTCGCGCTCTGGCCGACAGCAGCAGCTGCAGCAGCGTTCGTCCCCCTCTTTTCTCCGTTGTTCCCCACGCGCTGTAGCCCTCCTCCGATGATGCTCTCTGAACGAAAGTTGTAGATTCCAGTACCCTCTTCGTTTTTCGTTTTTGGGGCGACGCGTTTCGTCCAGCGTACGCGTCGCCATCGTCGGCGGAAGACGGCCAGTCTTTCGCCGCCGGCAGCACCGCGTCCGTCAGAGTCAGCAGCAGCCGCTGGCCTTTTTGCGCTGGAGCCCCTGCCCTTTTTCCCGCCTGAACCCGCCGTCCCCAGAGCCCACCTGTCAGTCTCGGTGTCTTTTTGCAAGAAAACCCCTGCGCTCTGGAGTTTCTCCGCCCGCGCCGCCCTGGATCGCCCACGTGTCGCCCACCGGCTGGCCGTGCGCGTGAGTGGCCCCGTGGATCGACCGGTCCCATCTGTCGGTCTCGCGGGCTAGACAGACGCGCGGTAAGAAAAGTCCGGTTCTGTCCCCGCCACGTCGGATGCTGCTGAGTCAGCGCTGGACCCGCGCGTCAGTGACACGGGCTAAGATCCTCTGAGTACAAAAAGTCTGTATGATTTCTGTTTTAAATAAAACAATTTCAGAAAATGTTTTTATAAATGATTTAATTTCTGTTTTAAATAACTTTTAAATTATAAACCCAAATAATACATATAATATATGTTTTTAGATCAGAAAAATGTGAGGATTTCAAATAAGCTATTCAAAATAATGTTTGAACACTTTAATTTTCGAGTTGATCAAAATTACAATAAAATGCCCTTTTTCCTTAATTAATTAATAACTTTTGTTTTATAACTCCAAATTTGACAAATAATATGTCTAAAATGATTAGCTCGACGAGACCTTTCTGTTTATGCATTCCATGTTCTGTTATGCAGCATGCATCATATAAATATAAAGTATACAGCAACTTATTGAGTATAAAATATGATTAAGACTCAATAAAATGTTTATTTCTTGTATTCTACACCTCACCCATGCCATGCTACTTTATTGCCATGCAAATTATGCATCATTCATCATGGTATGATTGTTTGCTTGTCGCATTTTATTCATATGCTTGTGCACTTTATTTATGTTGGCCCTTGTTTGTTTGGTTCTTCTTCGAATAGACGCTGAGCAGGGGATATATCAAGAAAACCAGGAGCACTACCCAGATCCTTCTCTCGCTTCAACTGAGCTGCCAGGCAAGCACTACCACATGCTTGCATACATATAGTACCTATTGCCTCTATCTTATTCTTGCATCATTGAGTCGCGATCGCATTAAACTGAATCCCAAGTACTGCACAGCCTTTACTTTTAAAAAAACCCACCGAAGCTTGTTCCTCCATCCCATGAGCCATTACTACAGGAGTTTTTTGAGCCATGCGGGTCGTAGAACAGCATGTGTAGGGTATGTGAGTGTCTGATGGATAACGAGGTACCTAAACGACTTAACCCGAGTAGTATGGGATAACTAATGAAAGTGGCACCGGTGAGCAATATCTGCTATTTGGTTTTTCATGCTCACTTGTGTCCCGTAGGACCCCGAGTACTTGATTCATGTTCCTTGAATATTCGCGCTATCCACATCCGGGAGGCTTATGGACCCCCCTGAGCCAGAGCTTGATTCATTCTTATTTCTTGGGGCCACAAAGTAGTTTGGGGCTTTATTACTATTATGTACTTATGCCATGCTTTACTGCTTTATTTAAGTTTGTGCGAGGAGCACCTGTACTGTTTTGGAAGCGGAGTGTTTTCGCGGTATCGACAAGCCCAGTCACATTTTCGGGTTCCCAGCCATTTACAGCCACTGACGCAAACCTTGAGTCCGTCTCGGAGTCGGCTAACTTCGTTGCGGGTAGCTTAATGGGGTGGCCCCCTGAAATATTTCTGAATCCTGTGATCGCTTTGTCATGAATGCCTCGTTGGGTTTTGATTTGGTTTTTCCGAGGTTGATCGAGTGTGTGTTGCTATTTGTGCACCCCTGCAGGGTAAAACTTTCTGAAAGCCGTGTCCGCGGTTATGGACGATTTGGAGCACAGTTTCTCGATCATAGACAAGTATAACTAAAGTACCGCTTTTAATTTGACTAAGTAACTGACTAGTAAATAGTGCAACACTCATGGAATGGATAATAAAACTGCCAACGGATGGGGGGTGTTCGTCCGCTTCCTCGTTGGTAAGCGAGGAGGAGGATGGATCTGTTAATATTACTGTTATAACTGTTGTTATTAATTCACGGACATCCGTCTATATTTGGTTAGGCGGATGGTTAGCGAGTATCTATAGAATTGTTAGGTATTATCTTTTTCTGCAATGGCGTCACCCAGGTTGTGTCCCCTTTAGAGGCATAAAGACTTGCTGAGCACCCCTAGGGTCTCACACGATAAATTATTTGATTCAGATGAACAGGTACACTCACAAGATGGATACTGGGTGGAGGAGACGAACGATGTGGGCAACGATCATTCGGTGTAGAGATTCCGGGAACGGGGATCCGTGAGATCTGTGGGCGGGATGTGTTTATTATGGGGCATCTTATGCCGATTTGCTTCTTATCCGTACTCGGATCTTGTTTGCCGCTTCCGCCTGATACTCTGATGTTTGATGTATGAGGAGATATCCTAAACTATTATATCTATCTAGGACATTTGGATCTTGCCGTATGGCGTTGCAATATTTCTATTTCTTTTAGATGGAATGGCTCTGAGGACTGTTGTATGGTGGCTTGCATACATACTCATTTGTATATGTAGTTGATCCCTTCGCCTGTCGATTACGCCGCCCGTTCTTGTCCCGATGTTTGGAAATGGTTAGGACGGCCGAAAGGTCTACCTGTGAGTGGCATTTGGGCCCCACCGTACTATTTTAGCCATTTCCGCTCATCCAGGCTTGTAACTAGGAGCGTAATTCACCGAGGTAGTTACATTACGCCGGAAGTAACTCGCAATCAAGCGCGGAATCAATTGGGAAGAAACGGCCGCAGCAGAGCTGGTCGCGGGCGTGATTTGGGGATGATGATTACGGGGCGTGTGGGGCCAGAGCGTCAGTGAGAGGGGGGTGCGGGAGTGGGTGAGAAACGGAGAGGGGAGGGGGTTTTCCCGGGTGGGCTTGCTGGGCTGGCTACTGGGCCGCGGGTGGGTTGGGCTAGATAGGTTAGCTGTGTTTATTTTTTTCCTTCTCTGCTCTTTTCTATTTCTGTTTTGATTTTCTAAAACCATTTTCAATTTTTTTTCAAATGAGTTTGAATTTAAAACTCCTCTGGATTTTTGTAAAGGGAACCGAGCACATATTTGTGTTTAAAACCTTGTTGTTTGCTCACAAATACTTTGGCCCATTGAAAATAGAATTAAAAACCATGCCTTATTTAAATATTTATAATAGGCATATAAATGGTTTTAAATTTAGATTCTTGTTTTGAAACTTTGAGCAAGATTTGAAATCAATATTCAAACCTTTTCTGGTTGATACAAAGTATTCTCATGATTTGAAAATGGAAATAAAGCCATTGCCTTTCTTACATTAAATAATAGGAAAACAATTGGCTTGTGTTTTTCCATCTTATTTGAAAATAATTTAAAATGCATGAGGATGCATGAATGATGTGCAAACTTTATAAATCATGATTTTTGGGATGTTACATGACCTTTGTTTCTGTGTACTTCATCTTAAACTGTGGATGCTAGCATTTGATCCAAGGACTAGCATTGCAATCACAGGGACCTTTACCTTTATAAAGGTGGGGTCTTACAGATGGTATCAGAGCACTGTGTTGCCTGTAGGATTATGACCCTAGGATTGGATTAGACTAAGAAACCACTAAGGAAAAATTTCAACACTTTGGAAAATTTCCCTCACTTGTCTTTTTCTTCTCGTAAAACTTTTCTAATCTTCTTTCTCATCTCAATTTGTAGATGAACTCCATCAACGAAGCCATCAGGAAGGGACCACTCATGACCATGACTTTGGAGTGTGATGCTGAATTTCCCAAGGCACTCAAGAACCTTATGGTTACCATGGGGATACATGGTGCAGCTGTGTACAAGGGATTCCCTGTGATGGATGAAGGAGAAGAGTATTGGTGGGTGCAACTTCACTTGTACAAAAACAAGGAAGATAACCACAAAGAGTTAGGATTCTGCATGGTCACTAACTCTGAAATGCACACAACTTCTTTGACTCTGAAAGAAATGCAGCTTGGAATGCCATCAAGGAGCTTGGTGATAGACTCAAGTGTATAATGCTCAACACTCAAAATTACCTTAGAGAAGAAAAGAAACATACCCAAGACTTAGAAGCTACCAATCAATGACTAAGGGAAGACATCATAGACTTAATATAGGAATCTTGTGATCAAGATAGACAGATTGCCACTAAAGATGTCCTGATAGGTATTTTGTCTAGTGAGTGAGAATTGTAACGTACTCCGTTAGTTGGACCACCACACTTGTCGTTTTACTTCAAAAATTTGTCTAAGTTATGTTGAACCTTGGTGTTAAAATTGTGCTTGTGTTATTTTGTCTTGTGAATTTTTATCTACTTGTGTTGATTCTAACCTTTCTCTATCTTATAAAAATAGATGCCTAACGTTGTTATCAGCACTGCTGAGGAGTTCAAGGGAACTCGTTTTGGTACTTGTCTCATTGAGCTCACTAGTGTGCTCAACCTTCCACTTCCTAGTATCACAACACTTCAGCTCACCAAGTTTGAGAGGAAGGACCTTTGGGGCTTCAGAGTCACACAGCCGGGACGCCAGACAGAGCCACCCACGGAGGCTATCACCTTCAAGCTGATGCATGATGACAAGGAGAGAGGATTAGATGTAGTCATGCAGGAGTTACTTGGACGCCTGGTTGGGAGGCACTCCACCGAGCTTAGAGGTCTCTACTTTCACCCGTTCGGGAGATGCAACGAGGAGGGTGAGGCTGTAGAGTACGATGACGCTACTAGAGATACGATGGAGCCAATTCGTCTGTACCTTCAGGACTTAGAGGGTATTATTAGACACCTTGACACTGATAGGACCAACGTCATGCTTAGAAATGACGAACTCCAGGTTCAGCTACGGGAGAAGGACAAGCTCTTGGCAGAGCAAGACGAGATCGTCAAAGAGATGGAGGCCAAATTTGAGAGCCAGGACAAGAAATTCAAGAGCCAGGAGAAAAGAGTCCAAGACAGGAACAAGAAGATTAGGGAGATGAAGGATGAGTTAGAGGCCAAGGACTTCGAGCTTGAGCACCAGTAGGGAGTGATCGAGAGGCTTCGCTCACAGAAGAGGGCTCTTAGGGCCAAGATTGAGGCCTTGACCACTAGTGTGTGAGGAGTACAAGGCCGCCATGGAGAATGCAGGTCTTGATCTTGTTGACGTGGAGGTCGACATGGAGGAGTAGTGTAGACTACTCGACTATCTTTCATCTACCATACTTTGATTATTGAGTCGCAATGACCATCCAACATGTGGATGGCTTGCTATGGTGTGTTTGCATTTTCAAAACTTGTTGTTATGTCGTTCAAACTTTATGTTATTTTGAGCTTGGTTATTGTGATTGTTTCTATGTGATGTATTGTGCATGTTAAGCATCTATGGGTATCTCATTCTTATCCTTATTGAAACCACAGATGCCTCCCCGTCATGCCAACCCCAACCAAAACAACAACAATAACGTCACCCCCGAGATGCAGTAGTTGATGACAACACAAGCTCAACTGATGCAGATGATGACGCAATTCATGCAGAACTAGAATCAGAATAACAATAACAACAACAACAACAATCAGAATAATCCTCCAGCATTTGACATGCTCACCAGATTTCTGAGACTAAGGCCTACAAAGTTCTCGGGAACCACTGATCCAATGGTAGCCAATGATTGGTTACGTTTAGTGAACAAGTACTTAGTTACTATTGGCTGCACCGACGAGGAAAAGGTCAGATTCGCAGCACATCTGCTTGAAGGGCCAGCAGCAACATGGTGGGATAACTTTCAGATCACCACTCCCCTTGAGGATGTGACTTGGGCTATCTTTGAGGATGGTTTCCGTACAGCTCAGATCTCATCCGGAGTGATGAATTTGAAGAAAAAGGAGTTCCACAACCTGAAGCAGCATCACTGCAGTGTGGCTGAGTACATTGAGGAATTCAACAATCTGGCGCGCTATGCACCGATGAAGTTGATACTGATGCTAAGAGGAAGGAGAAATTCCTCGAAGGACTTAATGATGAGTTGAACCTGCAGCTGTCTGTTGCCTATGTCCCAACCTATCAATCACTTTGTGATAAAGCTACCATCTTGGAAAACAAGATGAAACAAGTTGAGGGCAGGAAGAGGAAGCATAGCTTTGATAAGCACATCTCGGAATCGTCTCACAAGCGTTCCCATCGTGATGATAGTGGAAGTGATTCCACAAACATGGGAAATACAACAACCACCACAACCACAACCGTCATCATGACAACAAGCATCATCGCATTCATGACAATGACAAGTATAAGAATCACAAGAGTGGACACAAGAGCCACCACAGTGGAAGTGGCAGTGGAAGTCAGCCTGTAAAGAAAGATCTCAGTCAGGTTGAATGCTTCAAGTGTAAGAAGATGGGGAACTATGCTAATGAGTACCCAGAAAAGAAAGTTGAAGGTGTGAACAAGCCCAATCCCTTCCAAAAGGGACAAGTGAACCACATCAATGTGGAAGAAATATATGAAGAATCTGATGTTGTGGCTGGTAAGTTCAAACTCAATTCTATTCCAGCACTTGTTCTTTTTGATACTGGCGCATCGCATTCATTCATATCAAGAGCATTTGTTGATTAAAATGAAATTCCAACTGAAAATATTGGATGTCCTATAAAAGTAAGCTCTCCCGGTGGAGATATGGTAGTGAGCCTTGGATGTCGTGATCTAGTGATAGAATTTGGGAAGCATAAGTTTCCAGTTAGTCTGATAATTCTAGATTCCCAAGGATTGGATGTAATTTTGGGAATGGATTGGATGACTAAGTATGAAGGAGTACTAGATTGTGCCAATCGTACTGTCACACTCACAACCCCGGATAATAAAAGGATTAGATTCAAGTCTAACTTTGAATCAAAAGGGAGTAAGCTAAATTCTCTTAAGGGGGCTAACATAGACAGTGTGCTAATTGTGAGACAGTATCCGAATGTGTTTCCGGATGAATTACCTAGAATGCCACCAGATAGAGATGTTGAGTTTCTGATAGACTTGCTGCCAGGATCTGGACCAATATCAAAGAGACCTTACAAGATGTCAGTTGATGAGTTGAAGGAACTCAAGAAGCAGCTGGGAGAACAGTTATAGAAAGGATTTATTCAACCAAGTTCTTCATATTGGGGTGCAACAGTTTTGTTTGTTGAAAAGAAAGATAGAAGTCAAAGGTTATGCATAGATTACCGTTCACTCAATGAGGTAACTATCAACAACAAATATCCTTTGCCAATAATCAATGATTTGTTTGATCAGTTAGAAGGAGCCCTTGTGTTCTCAAATATTGATATCCGATCAGGCTATTTTCAGCTTAAAATTAGGGAGCAAGACATACCTAAAACAACTTTCACCACTAGGTATGGGTTGTATGAGTACACCGTGATGCCGTTTGGTTTGACAAATGCACCAGCCTACTTCATGAATATGATGAACAAGGTGTTCATGGAATTTCTTGACAAGTTCGTAGTCGTTTTCATCGACGACATTTTGATCTACTCCAAGAGAAATGAAGAGCATGAAGAGCATTTGCGTTTGATACTTGAGAAGCTTAGGGAGCATAATTTGTATGCTAAATTTAGCAAGTGTGAATTCTGGTTGAATGAAGTGGGATTTCTCGGTCATATTATGTCAGGAGATGGTGTAGCTGTTGATCCCGCAAAAGTGTCAGCTGTAACTGAGTGGGAATCTCCTAAGTCAGTGAAAGAAGTGCGTAGTTTCCTTGGCTTAGCAGGATACTATAGAAGGTTCATTGAGAATTTCTCAAAGGTATCTAAGCCAATGCCGGAGTTACTTAAGAAAGACAATAAATTTGATTGGACTGAAGGTTGTGAACTCAGTTTCCAAGAGTTGAAGAAGAGATAAGTGACAACACCAGTCTTATGTCTGCCAGATTTGGAGAAAGATTTCCAAGTATATTGTGATGCATCTCACCAAGGATTAGGTGCAGTTTTGATGCAATAAGGGAAAGTTGTGGCATACGCCTCGAGACAACTCAAAACTCATGAAGTGAATTATCCTACTCATGATTTGGAGTTAGCCTCTGTTGTCCATGCACTCAAAACATGGAGACATTATCTTTTGGGAAAACTTTGCGAAGTGTTCACAGATCACAAAAGTTTGAAGTATATCTTCACTCAGAAAGAAATCAACATGAGACAACGAAGATGGTTAGAACTCATCAAGGACTATGACTTGAGTTTGCAATACCACCCCGGTAAAGCAAATGTTGTAGCTGCATTAAGCCGTAAAGTTTATGTGAATGGCCTCACTAAGGGAGAATTGCCAGATGATCTGTGTGCCCAATTCAAAGATCTCAGATTGGAGATAGTTCCTGAAGGACATCTCATGTCATTGGATGTTCAACCCACATTGTTGGACAGGATCAGGGAAGCTCAAAAGATATACAAGGAAATTGATGAGATCAAAGGATTAATGAAAAAGGGGAAAGCTAAAGGTTTCCATGAAGACGAACATGGTACTTTATGGTATGGAAAACATATCTGTATTCCGCAAGATCCGGAACTTCGGAAACTGATTTTACAAGAAGCACACAACTCACCATATTCCATTCATCCGGGTAATACCAAAATGTACATGGATGTGAAGGAAAGATTTTGGTGGAATAATCTCAACAAGGACATCGCAGAACATATTGCTTTGTGTGATGTGTGTAGTAGAGTGAAAGCGGAACATCAGAAACCAGCAGGATTGTTACAACCACTACCTATTCCTGATTGGAAGTGGGATAATATTGGTATGGACTTCATCACCGGACTGCCAAGGACTAGATCAGGATATGATTCAATTTGGGTCGTGGTAGATTGCCTAACTAAAGTGGCTCATTTCATACCCATGAAGAGAACCTACACAAGTGCTAAGTTAGCCAAGATTTATATGAATAGGATTGTGTGTCTGCATGGAGTACCCAAGAGTATTATGTCTGATAGAGGAACTCAGTTCACTTCACATTTTTGGAGGCAATTTCATGAGTCATTGGGAACAAGACTAGAATTCAGCATTGCTTTTCATCCCTAGACTGATGGACAGACAAAAAGGACCAACCAGATCCTAGAGGATATGTTGAGGGCATGTGCCCTAGACTATGGTGCTAGTTGGGATGAAAGTTTGTCTTACGCAGAATTGTCTTATAATAATAGCTATCAAGCCAGTATTGAGATGGCACTGTTTGAATTTCTCTATGGAAGAAAGTGTACTACACCATTGCTATGGAGTGGTGTTGGAGAAAGAAATTTTTTCGGACCAGAACTAATCAAGGAAGCTGAAGAGAAAGTCAAGTTGGTAAAGGACAGATTGAAGATAGCACAGTCTCGACAGAAGATCTACGCAGATCCAAAGCATAGAGAAGTCACCTATGAGGTATGTGATAGAGCATATCTGAGAGTCTCACCACTTCGTCGAGTGAAGAGATTTGGAGTCAAAGGAAAATTGGCACCAAGGTATGTTGGACCATTCAGGATTCTGAGTTGTAAAGGAGAAGTGGCATATTGAATTGCCTGAATCACTATCTGCCGTTCACAATGTGTTTCACGTGAGTCAGTTGAAGGAATGCCATCCGGAGATGGAAGAGACTTCTTTGAAGGATACTATACCATTGGAAGAGGTCCAGTTGGAGAGTGACCTCACTTACGAAGAGAAACCTATCAGGATTCTTGAGACTGCAGAAAGAGTTACCCGGACTAAGACTATCAAGTTCTGCAAAGTTCAGTGGAACCATCATTCCGAAGAAGAAGCAACATGGGAAAGAGAAGATGACCTTCGGAAAGACCACCCTCACCTATTTGCTAGCCAATCCGAATCTCGAGGGCGAGATTCAACTTAAGGGGGTTAGATTTGTAACATCCCAAAAAACATATTTTGAAAAGTTTGCATATCATTCATGCATTCATAAGCATTTGGTTATTCTCAAACAAGATTTCAAAATTAGAAACCATTTGTATGCCTATTATTTTATGTAAGAAAGGCAATGGTTTTATTTCTACTCTCAAAGTATGAGAATACCTTGATTTTAAACAGAAATGTTTAAAAAGTTCATTTCAAAGCTTGCACAAAGTTTTTAAAACAGAAACCTAAAATAAACCATTCATATGCTTATTATATATATATATATTTAAATAAGGCATGGTTTTATTTTATTTTCAATGGGCCAAAGTACCTTGGAGTAAACAATGGTGTTTTATACACAAATATGTGCATGGATCACACTACAAAAATTCATAGGTGGTTTGAATTCAAACCATTTGAAATTCATTTGAAATTGGATTCAGAAAATCAAATTAAAAATAGAAAATGAGAAAAGAAATAGAAAAAGGCCAACGCTGCCATTCTGGCCCATTTCCAGAACCAGCCCACTAAGCCCACCCGGGTCGTTTCCCCTCTGATCTCTCTCACCCACACCCGCCCTGCCCCGCTGTCGCTGCCACTGGTCCCAAGCCATATTAGCATCTTCTTCCCGACCCCTGCGCGTGTAGACCCCGTCGCCACCCGTTTCTTCCAGAAACGCCGCGATTGATTCTCGCTTAATTGGCATTGATTCCCTGCGTAATCTCCTCGCCCCTGATGGCTACTTAACCACCTCACCGCCATGGACATTTCCCCTCATTCGCCACTGCCTAAGCGCCACCAGGCTGCTCGTATTGGAGCTTGCATCGCCGCTGCCCGACGAACTCCGGCGAGTGATTACGGTGAGCCCCGACCTCCCCTTAGCTTCTGGTTCAAGCGAGCGTGCTCGTATTATTCTTGCGCTTCTCCTGATGCATGTCGTTTGCCTTCTCGTGCCCCAGGACGTCACCTCCATCATCGACAGTGACCCCTGATAACTATCCCAACTTTGACGAGCAATCTAGGTAAAATCCGAGCGCCCCTTTTGCCTTCTGCCTTCCACTGTCACGTTCTCCTGACCCTTGTGCACACACTGATGGCCCTGGTTTGTGCTAGGGAGACCCTGGTCGTCGTATTCGTCGCCGCCCGCATGAACCCGATGCTGCCTGCAACTCCGACGAGCCCTAGCGACCTCTACATCACGCCCCTGCTCACACCTGCGACATGTTGATCTTCCTCGTGCTCTCACGAGTCTGGTAAGCAATACCACTAACCCCATCCCCCTCTGTATTCGCCAGACCATCGCCGTCAGAGCGTCGTCGCCGTGCAACCATCACTAGCGCCGCCAGACTTTGGTCGCGTGCACTGTAGCCGTTAGATCTAGATCTAACAGATCTAAATAGATCACTTAACGAAGGGATATGGTTAGATCTGGCCCGCGCGTTGCCACTTAAATTGTCACATCCCAAAATTTTCCAAATTTTGAAATGTAAAAAATAAATAAACAAAATAAATAATTATTGAAATTTAGGGTGAAAAGAAACTTATTGGAAACATCAAAACCCTCCTTGAACAAAATTTGAATAAAATGGAATCCAAAAAATTTCAATCAAGTGGAATGCATTCATCAATGAAGGTATCTTGAAATTTAAACACTTGGAAAAGTTAAACCAAAACCCTAAAAACCTAATGGAAGAAATCATATCCAAGATCTCTCAAATACTATGGATTTGATCCATATAAAAATTCAGCAACAATCATTTTAAAATGATCAAAAATGATAAACAAAAATATTATAAAACCATAGAAATTGGTTTTATTTAATTTGGAGTCATGGATAAAATCTTATGAATTTAATAACATAAAGAAATTAAATTTCAAAGCTAAAAATCTCCTATCTAAAATCCATACCAAATCTTGAGCAAAATAATCCTAAGAGGATTTAAAAGGATAAACAAATATTAAATAAAAATATATAAATTGGAATCACCAATTTTGGATCTAAAAATAAAAAGATATGGATTTTATAAGGTAAAGAAAGAAATAAACAATGAATATTTAAAAGCCAAATTAAATCTTGGCCAAATCCATAAACAAATAAAACAAAGGGATAAAGAATATTCCAATAAAATTATATGGCATTAAACAAAGTCAATCCTGTTTAAATGGGGACAAAATCCCTAAAGTAAATGATTAATAAATCATGTTAAAAATATTTCAAATAATTCAAAGTGAATTATTTAACACCCTATTGAATAAATAAAACCTACTAAAAAGGGTTGATAAACATTTGAATTCAAAACAGATGTTTTTGGATAAAATAATATAGATTGAAAACATATTTAGAATCCTATTTAAATAAAGACAAGTGCCTAATTTAAATAAATAATAAACCATAAATGAATAAAATAATTATTCTAAAATGGACTTTAAATACATATTTAAAACAGTATAGAAACATACTGAAAGTTTAGAAAAGATTTGAAAAAGGAATCTGGATTGAATGAGAGTTCAAATTTGAAAATAGAAATTGAAATCCGAAAAAGAAAAAGAAACAGGAAGAAAAAAACAGAAAACAAACCCCAACCCAGAACCAGGCCCAGTCCAGCCCAACAAGCACAACCCACTCCCCCTCTCTCCCCCGGACCATTTTCTTTCACTCACAAATGCACCCACGCAGTCACTGGTTCCCCGACCCCACGCGTACCCCTCTCTCTCTCTCTCTCTCTCTCTCTCTCTCTCTCTCTCTCTCTCTCGCTGACGGCAGGTCCCACCGCCAGCTCATCATCCCCAACCTCGCGCTGACCCCGCCCTCTCTCTCCTCGCCGCAGTTTCTAGCCGCGATTAAACTCCGTTAATACGCGTAGATGCCGCGAGTAACTCCGTCAGTGACCTCGCCCATTTAATCGCCTCCTCCATCCTCTCTCCCTTTCCCCCCAGTCATCATGCCACCGAAGCCCCTAGGCTGCCAGAATTTCACGCTTGAACACCCACGGCTCCGACGAGCTCCCCGACCGATTCCGACCATCCCACACTCCCCCTTGCTCCCTGGCTCCTGCTAGCGTGTTCCCCATCGTCTCCTGCACCCGTCAGTTCCCTCAGCTCGCCCGCGCATGCTCCACAGCGTCGGCAACATCTTCGACAGAGCGTCGCCACCGTCTGCCATTTCTCCGACGAGCTCTCCTGGTAAAGTCCGACCGCGACTCTCCCTCTCTTTCACACGCGTGTACTCGCCTCTCCCGTGCGCATCTAATGCCGCCTGTTTTGTGTCCTAGCGCGCCCTGTAGGTTCGTCTTCGACAACGCCAGAGCGTGCCCGATGCCATCGTGAACTACGGCGAGCAATCAACGGCGCGTCCGTGCGCCCCTTGGCCAACAGAGACAACGTCGAGCATCAGCGAGATCACGCGAACACTGTGAGAATTCTCCCTTCCTCCCTCGCTTCCTATCTTCACCGGAGCGCCGCTGACCAAGCGTCGCCGCCGCGCAACAGACGCCAGCGCCGCCAGTTCTTTGTCGATGCACTGAGGACCGTCGGATCTAGATCATAGCGATACAATAGACTCACTTAACAAAGGGGTATGAAACAATCTGTGCCGTGTGATTCATTTTAGATCCAACAGCCCACGATCCTCGATCCAGATGAAAGGGTATCAACCAGTAGAAACGTGACGTGCAGACAGTGTTTTGTTTTAAAAACAGAACCTTTTCTATTAGATGTATGATTTTTTAAAATTCATAACTATTAATCTACACGTACGAATTTTACAAATTTTATATCATTGGAATCAGGAAAAAGAATACTTTCCAACCATGCCCTTTGTTTAGTGTTTTGCTTCTGGAAAATTAGTTGTTTTTGCTGAAAATATGTTTAGGCTTATTTTGTGTATAAAATTTATTCTAAAAATTATTTTAGGGTAAAATCTTTTGTAAATGATTTTTTTTGAACCTACTAACCATAAAAACCAACTTTTGGATTTAAAAATATATTTTGTGACACTAAGGAATTATTCCTTTGAATAAGAAGATTTTCTAGTTAAATAAAAAATGGTGCTTGATTTAAAAATGATTTTTGAGTAAAACCTTTTGAAAATGGTTTGATTTAAACTCTCTGACCCTAAACACCAAGTTTTGGGATTTAAAAATATATTTGATGAAACCTACAAAATTATTACTTTGTTTAAAGACATTTCTAACAAAATAAAATATTGCTTTGGTTTAAAAATGGTTTTTAGGTGAAACCTTTTGGAAATGGTTTAATATTAAACACTTGACCTTAAAACAATAACATTTGTGTTTAAAAATATATTTGTCAAACACTAGAAATTATTACATTGATTAAAATCATTCTAGCAAAACAAAAATGATTTGAATAGCTCATTTTCACTAACTTTAATTTTAAATGGTTTGCCACTTTTATAAATGACCAATAGGTGTTTTAAAATGTTTATAATCTATTAGAAACCACCTTTCAAAATAAAACAATCTTTTGCATGCTTGCATGCAGTGTTTTGTTTTCTTTATTTTATGTGATGAATTGTTTGAATGCTAGTTTTGAATTTGTACCTTGCTTGATTGAATTGTAGTGAACTTTGAAGAGTGTGACATTTGCAAGATCAAGGAGTGAATCTATATTCTCTACTAAAAAGTCAAGTGGTGCTTCATACTTTTGTCCCACTATTTTCACTATGCATTAGTGATATTTTCTAAGTAGGACTTGCATGGAATTTTCTTAACTATGCCATGGTAAATCCTAGTAGATGATACCTTAGTAGAATTTTCCCTAAGTTAAGATCCCTACTACTATCATGCTTAGCATATCTAGTAGAAAACAAGGGTGGATTATATTCATGCTATGAAATATTTCTAAGCCAATGACTTGTGTTTTGTTTAATAAAACAACTATGTGAATGAATCACCTGGGTGGAATGGTGTGAAAGGTTTATGTTGAGTGGTTACACAGGGCCCATATTTATGGCCTACCCTAGTGTATCTCACTTGTGGAAAGCCACCCAGGATCAAAGAGATTTGAGATGTCAAATGTTGAGAAGCTTCAAGTGCAGCCACATGGCAATATGGGCTCTGCCTGGATCATATAGGTTGCAATAACTTAGCCAGATGGACAGTTGGTGGTAGGGGGTGATAGGTTTGGGAACGCATCCATTTTGGTCTAAGGGAAGGCTTCTGAAAGATCTTGTCTCGATGCATGTCGAGTCTTGTGGGGAAAGTGCACCACCTCTAGAGAGAGTAAAATCTAGTTCTTAGCCGTGTTCCCGGCAATGGACAATTTGAGCATTAAGACATGGAAGCTATCAAGAATCTCCTCATCCCAATTTCTAAGTTAAAAGCTTGTGGTTGAACAAGGGTTAAAGGATCTTCAATCACTGATTGGTAGATGCCTTGGGTGATTTTGACAAATAAAAACTTAGTGTTTTCAAATGATAAGGAAAATCTATTTTGAGCAAAGCAAGCCTAAGCTCCACTTAGCCAAATGCATATAGATGATAGATACCACTATTTTACCATAGTATCACTTGCCAATACAATTCAAATGTATTGACCCTTGTGGCTATAACTTATTATGTTGTAGGTTTTTTTTTATGTTAGTGAAGTGTGTTGATTAGGATTACAAGTCTACAACCAACATGATTGCATGTGGCACTTTGAAGATGAAGGACTCCATGCTACATAGTTATTTATGCTGCATTGTAAAAAGATAGCCAAATGAGCTATGTAAGATGTAATGAATTATTATATTACTAGTTATAAAGTTGTATTATGACCTTTGTTTCTTGATATTACATCTTAAAACTATGGATGCTAGCTATTGATCCAGGGATTAGAATTGTAAACACAGTGATCTCTACCTTATCAGGTTGGGACCTCTACATAAATCCTATGACTCTGGATGATTGATCCAACCGAATCGGTACGGGCCAATAAGATGCGTCCACGTGTCTGGGATTTTGTTTTAAAATATGTTTTTGAATCTATTAGTTATTCAAACTTGTAAAATTCATAACTTTTGTTCTGTTTATCCAAAAAATACAAATAATATATCAATGGAATCACAAAATTAAATTCTACACATATGTAGGCTTGGTTTAGTATTTTGCCTCTGTGAAAATATGATTTTATGCAGAGACATTTGTAGGCTTATTTTGTGTATAAAAATTATTTAGAAAATATTTTTTAAAGCCAAATTAAGTTTATATAGTGTATAAATGTTTAGTTTAGTGTTTAGTATTGTTTACTTGCTTTGTTTGGTTTGAGAAAAATCATCACATGTCATTTGCATGCATTCATATATTTTTGCTTGATGTATTTGAATGTAAATTGGTGCTATCATTTTATGTGTAGATTTTGGTGCTAGTGGTGATTGTGATTGTGAGGATTGTTGCTACTCCCCCAACTACCAAGGCAAGTGGTGCTTCATATTTTTGTCCCAATATTTTGACTATGCATTAGTGATATTTTGTATAGGGCTTGCATGATGTTTTTCCTAAGTATCTATATGCAATGCTTGGGAAATCCTAGTAGTTGTAGACTTGTTAGAATTTTCTCTAAGTTAAGATACTTGCTATATTGCCATGCTTAGCCTGGCTAGTAACAAACAGGAGTGAAATATATACATGCTATGGAAATATTGCTAAGTTTTTTGACATGTGTTTTACTTAATAAAACAACTAAGTGAATGAATCATCTGGGTGGAATGGCATGTTTGGGTTATGTTGAGTGGTTACACAAGGCCCATATCTATAGTCTACCTTGTGTATCACATTTGTGGAAAGCCACCCAGGAATAAAGGGATTTGAGATACTTAGTGTTTAGAAGCTTGTAGTGCAACCACATGGCATATGGGCTCTGCCTTGATCATATAGGTTACAATAACTTAGCCATTTGGACAGTTGGTGGTAGGGTGATAGGTTGGAGCGCGTCCATTTGGTCTAAGGGAAGGCTTCTGAAAGGTCTCATCTTGATGCATGTCAAGTCTTGTGGGGAAAGTGCACCACCTCTCGAGAAGGAAAAATCTAAGTACTTAGTCGTGTCCCCGGTAATGGACAATTTGAGCATCAAGACACTAAAGCTATCAAGAATATCCTCATCCCAATTTCTAAGTTAAAAACTTGTGGTTAAACAAGGGTAAGGGTTTACCAATGTCTATTGGTGGTTCCTTGGGAGTTTTTGTCAAACAAAAGCTTAGTGATTTGCAACTGATACTTAAAACCTATTTTGAGCAAAGCAAGCCTATGCTACACTTAGCCAAATTCATATAGATGTTAGAAGATATTATTCTACTAAGGTATCACTTGCAATACTATTCCAATGTATTGACCCACTGTGGCTGTAACTTGTGATATTGTAGGATACTCTGATGATGATTAGGGTTATGAGTCTGCACTCAACATGTTTGCCTGTGGCACATGAAGATGAAGACTTTACTTTATTTTGTGAAGTTGAACTCTTGCTCTAGCCTTTGGATATGGAGTTGTAAAAGACTATGTTATCTCTGGAATGACAATGTAATAATGACCTTTGTTTCTGTGTACTTCATCTTAAACTGTGGATGCTAGCATTTGATACAGGGACTAGCATTGCAATCACAGGGACCTTTACCTTTATAAAGGTGGGGTCATACACTTTCCCATTACCAAAATGACAAGGCAAGCAAACAATGAGCATCTCAGCGATCTTTTTATTTACCATATGCATAGCTTTTTATTGAGGATGCTTCATAGATGACTCACTATGGTGATGCTGCAAGTTTCCACCATGATTAAGCATGGCTTATGCTAGCGGCCCAGGCGTTTCTCTAACACAGAATACAAACTCCATGGAATTACAAGTTCCCTCTTTATTTCACACCGTTGACATCCATAGACAAAAGAGCACGATATCAACTATGTACAGAGTACAAGTGCAATGTTGAAAACGTTCCCCGTGACAACATAGTTCTGCTAATTCCAACGTATAGATGCAAGCATATACAACTTCGATGTTCACAATGGTTCAAGTTTATTAGGGGCAAGTAAATAAAGTGTGCCATCAAGTTCATGAGAGCTTTACTAACTAGTTTTCACATAACAAAATACTTTTTAATTTGAAAGGTAGATGAAGCTTGAGAATTTGCTAGGAATAGCAACAACTACTAGGTAGATATGGTGGACACAAATGGCAAAGGTTTTGGTTCAAAGGGATTGGAAACATGAGAAGTATGCCTTCTCAAAACAGGTTTTTGGCTAGCAAGGCTGGGTAGCAAGCAAGAGAGTTGAAAGAAACAAGCAAACATACGAGTAATAAAGCCAAACATGCAATCTTTCCTTGAAGACACAAAAGAATCTTAAATAAATAATACTAAGCTTATGAGCCAACAAGAAAGAAAACAAATGATACAAAATACTTGTAAGATTTTTTTTTCTTTCTTTCTTTCAAACTAAAGCCACTGACCAGAACTCGGTTTGCCAAAACCAATTTAGATCCACTTGATGATCCCAGAGTGGTGCCAATACTGATCAACAAGGTCCATCATATAATAGAGATTGCAAACTAAAATAAGAAGTGCAAAAAGTAAAAGATGAGACTTTTCATTAATATTCCAATAAAGTCACTCACACCAAGGGATACATAGATAACCAACTAAAGGATAGATACTTCCACATGCAAACCAAACTATAAGATAACCTCTCTACCACAGATATGAATCCACTAACAAGGTAAAAGATAAAAGGTAATGGTAGTGATACCACGGCACTCCCCCAAGCCTGGAACAAGCCAAGGGGATGCCAAACCTGATGACGATTTACTCCTTCGGTGGTGGTGGTGTTCTCTTGATAAGCTACTCAATCAGTTTCTTCAAGTCCTCCATATCGAAGGTTAGAGTACAAATTAACTCCGAATTATGCTCAATACAACCCATGATCAACTCAGACCGAGGATCCCAGTCCTTGTTATTCTTTCTCCATTCTTCCAAATTAGAGTGTTTCTTCCCTGCACGGTTAGAACAAGGGGTACTAGGAGGAAGTGTGCGCGGAGAGAGGATATGACGCGGAGTTCTCCCTCCTGTAGACATCTGTGCTGTCCTCCTAAGCTGGGTAGGTTGTGCCACCAAACCAATGCTTGCGACGGTAGCGCGGGTGTGCGGTTGCTTGTCCTCCTCCATGTCACCTTCATACCCTGCCAGAATCTCCTCCTCCTTGGGGACTTGAGGTTATTCTTCCTCGGGCTTCTTGCCTTTGTCGTTGGCGGAGGCCATGGTGCTCTAAACTTGAGAAGATTTCTTGACAGAAACAGATCGAAACGAAAACACAATGAGAACACGATGCAAGAACCTCGGGGAACCCGGGGGGTTATATATTACGAAGTTTCAATGTATAAGGAAGGTTTTGATATGGAAACGAAGCGGAGACGGAGTTCGTGGGGTTCAAACCCCCTCCAGGCGCGGCCAGGCTGGGCCCGCACCTGGGGTGGGTTTGTCCACCCCGTACTCCGGTTCCTCTTCAGTTTCGTCTCGTAACTTCCCTTATGTATTGAAAACATAAAAAAATATAAAAAGATTGGAGTTTCACGAACCTTCTGTTTTCACCACTTTTACCTATTCAAAGACGAACTCTGCAAATTCCTTTTCTCTTTCTCCTGAAAATTTCCTTCTTACAAAACCCTTGAACAAACTCAATGGCAACATTATGGTAAACACTTCAACTGAAAACCTACCAAAACAAAAGCTTCTGTAAGAGGCAAATGCAAATAATGGCAGAAATCTGTCAAAACAGACCAGCAGGTAAAGATTGATTTTTTCAAAGACCTTCTGTTGCTCAAATCAAAAAGTGCAGAACTAATGAAAGTGGGGTAACAACTTGGATAACAGTCTCAGAAAAATTCAGCTCCATCCGACATACTAAGCTTCCTCACAAATGTTTACAATACAGCACAAAAATCTGTCCTAGGACAGCCACTTTTCACAACTCCTCTACTTCACAAAAGTAGCTAAACTTGACACAAAAACCAAAACAAAAAGGATAAGGAGCAGTTATTACAGAGGTAAATAACTTCCAAGACTCGACAAAACTCTTGGGTTATATCCCAACAAGTACTTTTCTTTAATGCTTTTAAGTTAGGCTTGAAACTTTCAAAGATGCTCACAAAGGAGATATATATCTGAAGTGAAAGAGATCATCAAGAAGCAAATAACCAACACACTTGAGTATAACCCACTTCCTATTCATGGGGGTATCATGGGAAAACGAATTGTTGAAAAAAAAATCCACTAGCATAGGAAGACAAAACAGATGCAACTTCAATGCTTTCAACATAAAACAGGGAAACTTAACATCATTGAGATGCATAAAACCATGTTTCCCTCTCTCAAAATAACTTTCAGTAGCACTTTGAATAAATTTGACAATATAACTATCACTGGTAACAACTTTATCATTAGAGTAAGCATACTTACTGTCATTGAAAAGAGGTCCAAGGTCATAAACCAGATTAATAGAAGCAAGTTGTTCCATCCTGAAATATTTATTAGGCAAGCCATTTTCACAAGGAGCTTTAGCAAATTTGGAAAAGTTAAACTCATAAGAATCTCCATAAAACTTAGTTAAAAAATTCCTTCTTACAATCGATAATAGCTCCACAAGTGTTTAAGAAAGGTCTACCAAAAATGATAGGACAAGTTTTTCTAGCTGATGAATTAATCACTAGAAAATCAGCATGATACTTAATCTTACCACAAAGAACCTCCACATCTCTTACAATGCCAATGGGGCAAATGGTTTCCTTATTAGCAAGGTGGAAAACCACATCAATGTCCTCAAGCTCACAAGGACCAATCTCATGCATAATTTCCCTGTAAAGCTCATAAGGAATAGAACTAGAACTAGAACCAATATCACATAATAGTAGCAATGATCACCAATTTTAACAGAAAGCACAGGAACACTAGCTTTTCTAGCCTTACTAGGATGAGAGATAATATTAGAAGCATCTTCATAGAAGATAATGTGCTCATCCTCTATATTTCTAGTGTCAAGATCTTTCACAATAGCTACCACAGGTTCAACATTCAATTTCCCATCAGGCTCCACAGTTTTCATTGTACCTTTATTATTTGCACTAATAATCATAGAATACTCCTTTACCTTAGCTAGAAAAGGCATTTTCTCAACATGAGGTTCAGGCACACCGTGATTAGTAGTACAAACTTGAGTACTTGTTAGACCCCTCCTTTGTAAAGGAAAAGGATCCCTGTGATTGCAATGCTAGTCCCTGGATCATTGCTAGCATCCATAGTTTAAGATGAAGTACACAGATACAAAGGTCGTTTATTACATTCATTCCAGAGATAAAACATAGTCTTTTACAACTCAGGGCCAAAGGCCTAATACAAGAGTTTAAGGAATAAGTAAATAAACATAAGTCTTCATCTCCATGTGCCACAGGCAAGCATGTTGAGTGTAGACTCATGACTCCTACTCATCATCGGAGTAACCTGCAACATCACAAGTTACAGCCACAAAGGGTCAATACTTTGGAATAGTATTGGCAAGTGATACCTTAGTATAATTTAAGTGGACTATATTACTATATGCATTTTGGCTAAGTGTAGCTTGGCTTGCTTTGCTTGAAAATAGGTTTTCCCTATTAGTTGAAATCACTAAGTTTTTCTTTGTCAAAAACTTCCCAAGAAACCACCAATAGACATTGGGGTCCTTCACCCTTGTTCACCCACAAGTTTTATTTAGAAGTTGGAGTGATGAGATTCTTGTAGCTTCCATGTCTTGATGCTCAAGTTGTCCATTGCCATGGACTTGGCTAAGTACTTAGGTTTTTCCATCTGCAGAGGTTGTGCACTTTCCCCACCAGACTTGGTTTCCCAAGACAGGACCTTTAAGAAGCCTTTCCTTAGTCAAATGGACACGTTCCAACCTATCAATCCCTTCTACCACCAACTGTCCAAAATACTAAGTTCTAGCTACCTATATGATCAAGGCAGAGCCCATATTGCCAAGTGGTTGCACTGTAAGCTGTCTCAACACTTGGCCTCCAAATCCCTTTGTGCCTGGGTGGCATACCACAAGTGAGATACACAACCCAAGTCCATGGCCTTGTGTAACCACTCAACATAAACCAATCCTTCCATTCCACCCAGGGGATTCATTGACTTAGTGGTTTTATTAAGAAATCTTTTAGTCTCATGACTTAGAAATATAGCCATTATAGCATGAATAGATTATACCAACCCTTGTTTGCTAGTAGCTAGGCTAAGCATGGCATGGTAACTTAACTTAGGATAATCCCTAGCAATTCTACCATTCTAACTACATAGGATTTCCCAATCTTTTATTTGGCAAGAGTAGCATGCAAGACTTAGCAAAATATCTAATGCTAGTACAAAACATAGGATGGAAATATTCATGAAAAATATCACTTGCCTTGGTAATGTGGAGAATAGCACTCCTCACAATCACAGTCACTAGCAAAATCTACACAAAATTTATAGCACACAATTACACACAAATATATACAATCAAAAATACTATGAATGCATGCATGCAAGAATTTACTAAGTGGTGATTTTGAAAACTCTACCAAGCATGTGCATGTTTACAGAAACTTAACAAGTCACAAGTTTGCCAACTAAACTTATTTATCCCTAAAACGAATTACTAAACTAAATCTATATTCAAAATAGGCTTAAACATGTTTCTACAAATAAAGTCATTCTAATGGTTACTATTTGTTAAACACTTTGCATAAACAGAAAGGCCTTGATTCACTGAATCCAACGGTATAAAGTTTGCAAAATTCCAACGTGGAAATCAAAAGTTATAAGCATTTGAAATTTGGATCAAATTCTAATTTAAAATCTGTTTTTAGATCTGTTCCTAGCCACGCGTCGTGTTGTGACTGGCGCGTACCGGTTCGCACCGGATCGAGCTCTACAGCCGTAGGATCTAAACAGATCGCACATTCCAGATCGCGTACCTCTTCGCCGATTAATGAATCTATCCTAACGCTTGGATCAAGATCCAACGGTGCGCGAGCAAGCGACCATGTCTTGGCGGCGCGCGGCGTCAGTGAGCGGCGGAGCGCTCGGTCTACGGCGGCGCTAGCGTTCCAGGTCGTCCGCAAGAGGGAGAAGGGCCATACCAGATTCGCAAGAGGCTGCTGAAGCTCAAGGTAGCGTCGGTTTGCGAAGGGGCGTGCTGACACGGCGACGATTCCTCGTCGGAGTTGAGTCTGGCGACAGGTGGTTCCGTTCGAGGTCGAAGGCGACGATGTAGATCACTAGGAGGCAAACGGGGGTGTGGTCAGATGCAGAAGGTCACGGAGTAAACGCGTGCGTGAAGGAAAAGGCCTAGGGCGGTCTGGTCTTACCACTAGAGCTTACCGGAGTTGAAGCTGGAGGCGATGGCGGTCAGACGTTTGCGTAGCCGACGTTCTGGGTCACCCGCGGGCAAACCAGAAGTGCTAGGAGATGCGTGAGGTCAAGTGGAGTCTGTTCGTGTGAAGCAGAGACAGAGGGGTGGTCGGAGGTGGCCGGAATTGTGGCTGCAGCTCGTCGGAGACGACGGGGTTGCAGAGAGCAATTCGTGCAGCCTGGGGGCGCTTTGGGCTTGGGAGTTGGGGGAGAAGAGCGAGGGGACAGAGGGGGTTTAAATAGCCTGGTCGTGAGCGAGAATTACTCGGGCATTGATACGAATTGAAGCCGCGAATCAAACAGGAAACGACCGCGCTGATTTGGGGATGAACTGGTCGTGGGGGGGTGGAGACGACGATGCTCGAGTGGGCCGCGGTTGTCAGCGATAGAGGGAAAAGGGAGTGGGTCCCTTCTGTCAGTGAGCTTGTGGGTGTGAGAGTGGGTAAAGAAAATGATTCGCGGGGTGTGCGCTACTGGGCTAGTCTGGGCCGAATTGGGCTAGGTCGGCCTGATTAGCTGGTTGTCTTATTTTTTTTCCTCTTTATTCCTTTTCCTTTTCTGATTGCTTTTCTAAATATGGTTTTCAAACCCAAATTCAAATCTATTTGAATCCAAAGTTTTATAGGACTTTTGTACAATAAATCTTGCTCTTAAATAAGTGTTAAACACATCTGAACACTTGGGTCTTTTGAAAATAAATTAAAACTATGCCTTTATGATAATAGGCATATAATTTGTTTTAATTCATATTTTGCTTTGATACTTTGCTCAATTTTTTGGAAATCACTTGTGTTTGGATTCTAAACAATAATGAAGGATAAATAGTATTTTTCTCCACAATAAGTAGCACAAAGGCTAGGGTTTCCTTACATAAAATAATGAGCCACAATTGCTCCTGTTTTCTGAAATGATTTTGAGAAAAGCCCTAAATGATGATGAATGCAAGGATGATATGAATGAGTTTTGGAATTTGAATTTAGGGATGTTACAAATCTAACCCCCTTAAGATGAATCTCGCCCTCGAGATTTGGATTGGCTAGCAAATAGGTGTGGGTGGTCTTTCCGAAGATCATCTTCTCTTTCCCATGTTGCTTCCTCTTAGGAATGATGATTCCATTGCACTTTGCAAAACTTGATAGTTTTTGTCCTTGTGACTCTTTCTGCAGTCTCAAGAATCTTGACAGGCTTTTCTTCGTAGGTGAGGTCACTTTCTAGTTGAACTTCTTCCAATGGTATGGTATCCTTCAGAGAAGATTCTTCCATTTCTGGGTGACATTTCTTAAGCTGACTCACATGAAACACATTATGGACAGCTGACAGAGACTCTGGCAATTCAACTTCATATGCAACTTCTCCCTTGCGACTTAGAATCTTGAATGGCCCAACATATCTTGGTGCCAACTTTCCTTTGACTCCAAATCTTTTCACTCCACGAAGTGGTGATACTCTGAGATAAGCTCTATCCCCAACTTCGTAGGTGACTTCTCTACACTTAGAATCCGCGTAGCTTTTCTGTCGGGATTGTGCTATTTTCAACCTGTCCTTAACCAATTTGACTTTCTCTTCAGCGTCCTTGATAAGATCAGGTCCAAACAAACTTCTTTCTCCCACACCATTCCATAGCAATGGGGTGGTACATTTTCTTCCGTAGAGAAACTCAAATGGTGCCATCCCAATACTAGATTGATAACTGTTATTGTAAGAGAACTCTGCGTAAGGTAGACTTTCATCCCAACTTGCTCCATAGTCTAAAGCACATGCCCTCAACATGTCTTCAAGAATTTGGTTAGTCCTTTCTGTTTGTCCATCAGTTTGAGGATGAAAAGCAGTGCTGGATTCCAATCTTGTTCCCAAAGATTCATGAAGTTGTCTCCAAAAGTGAGAAGTAAACTGAGTTCCTCTATCAGACACAATACTCTTAGGCACACCGTGAAGGCACACAATTCTGCTCATGTAGATTTTGGCTAACTTGGCACTTGTATAAGTTGTCTTCACGGGTAAAAAATGAGCCACTTTAGTTAGGCGATCTACTACTACCCATATAGAATCATACCCTGACCTGGTCCTTGGTAATCCGGTAATGAAATCCATACCGATGTTTTCCCACTTCCATTCAGGAATAGGCAGTGGTTGAAGCAAACCCGCTGGTTTCTGATGCTCCGCTTTTACTCTGCTACACACATCACACAAAGCAATATGCTCGGCGATGTCCCTTTTTAGATTGTTCCACCAAAATCTTTCTTTCATATCCATGTACATCTTGGTGTTTCCCGGGTGAATAGAATACGGAGAGTTGTGGGCTTCTTGTAAAATCAGTTTCTGCAACTCCGGGTCTTGTGGAACACATATACGTTTTCCGTGCCATAAAGTACCTTGTTCGTCTATATGGAAACTCTTAGCTTTCCCTAGACTAATATTTTCCTTAATCTTTTCAATTTTCTTATCAGTCTTCTGAGATTCTCGGATCTTGTCCAACAAAGTGGGTTGAACATCCAAAGACATGAGATGTCCCTCAGGCACAATTTCCAATCTGAGTTCTTTGAATTGCTTACACAAATCATCTGGCAATTCTCCTTTGGTAAGGCCATTTGCAAACGTCTTACGACTTAGAGCATCTGCTACTACATTTGCTTTACCGGGGTGGTATTGCAAGCTTAAGTCGTAATCCTTGATAAGCTCTAACCATCTTCTTTGTCTCATATTGATTTCCTTCTGGGTGAAGATATACTTCAAACTCTTGTGATCGGTGAACACTTCACAATGCTTTCCCAAAAGGTAATGTCTCCATGTTTTGAGGGCATGGACGACAGAGGATAACTCCAAATCATGAGTAGGATAGTTTACTTCATGAGTTTTGAGTTGTCTCGAGGCATAGGCCACAACTTTACCGTCTTGCATAAGTACGGCACCCAAACCTTGATGAGACGCATCACAATATACTTGGAAGTCCTTTTCCAAATCTGGTAGACATAGAACTGGTGCTGTCACAAGTCTCTTCTTCAATTCTTGAAAGCTGGCTTCACAACCTTCAGACCAAGCAAATTTCTTGTCCTTCTTTAACAATTCTGTCATTGGCTTAGCAACCTTCGAGAAATTTTCAATGAACCTTCTGTAGTAACCTGCTAAGCCGAGGAAACTACGAACTTCTTTCACATTCTTGGGAGATTCCCATTCTGTCACAGCTGAAACTTTAGCAGGATCAACTGCCACACCATCCTTTGTCATAACATGACCAAGAAAACCAACTTCCTCTAACCAGAACTCACACTTGCTGAATTTGGCATAAAGTTTATGTTCCCTCAGTTTCTCAAGTATCAAGCGTAAGTGTCTTTCATGTTCTTCCTTGCTCTTGGAGTAGACCAAGATGTCATCGATGAAAACGACCACAAACTTGTCAAGAAATTCCATGAACACCTTGTTCATCATATTCATGAAGTATGCTGGAGCGTTGGTTAAACCAAAAGGCATCACAGTGTACTCATACAATCCATACCTTGTGGTGAATGCTGTTTTAGGTATGTCTTGCTCTCTTATTTTGAGTTGAAAATAGCCTGACCAAAGATCAATCTTCGAGAACACACATGTTCCTTCTAGCTGATCAAACAAGTCGTTGATTCTTGGCAAAGGATATTTGTTCTTGATGGTTACCTCGTTGAGAGAACGGTAGTCAATGCATAATCTTTGTGTTCTATCCTTCTTCTCCACGAACAATACTGGGGCTCCCCAAGATGAAGAACTTGGTTGAATAAACCCTTTCTGCAACTGTTCTCCTAGTTGCTTCTTGAGCTCTTTCAGTTCATCAACTGCCATTTTGTACGGTCTTTTTGCTATTGGTCCAGAATCTGGTACCAAATCTATCAGAAACTCCACATCTCTATCCAGTGGCATTCCTGGCAACTCTTCCGGAAACACATCCGGATACTCACACACAATTGGCACACTGTCCATGCTAACCCCCTTAAGAGATTTTAGCTTACTTCCTTTGGATTCAAAGTTTGACCTGAATTTTATTCTTTTTCCTTCTGGGGTTGTGAGTGCAACAGTACGATTAGCACAATCTAGTACTCCTTCATACTTAGCCATCCAATCCATTCCCAAAATTACGTCTAGTCCTTAGGAATCCAGGATTATTAGGTTCACTGGAAACCTATGTTTTCCAAACTCTATGACTAAGTCATGACATCCTGAGTTTACTATCATTTCTCCACCCGGAGAACTTACTCTTATAGGACACCCAATGGTTTCTACCGATAGTTCATTTCTTTCAACAAATGCTTTTGATATGAATGAATGAGATGCACCGGTATCAAAGAGTACAAATGCTGAAATGGAATTGAGTCTGAACTTACCAGCAACGGCATCAGGCTCCTCATAGACCTCCTCCACATTGATGTGGTTAACCTGTCCTTTCTAGAAAGGATTGGGCTTGTTAGGTCCTTCAACTTTCTTCTCAGGGCACTCATTAGCATAATGCCCCAGCTTCTTGCATTTGAAGCACTCAACCTGACTGATGTCCTTTTTAGGAGGCTGGCTTCCACTTCCACTACCATTTCCACTGTGGTGGCTCTTATGTCCACTCTTGTGGTTCTTGTACTTATCATTATCATGACTGCGATGATGCTTGTTGTCATGACGGTTGTGGTTGTGGTGCTTGTTGAATTTCCCAGGCTTATGGAATCCCGAGCTGCCACTGTCATCATAGTGAGATCGTTTGTGAGACGATCCCGAGCTGTGCTTGTCGGAGTGTTTCCTCTTCCTACTCTCGACTTGCTTCATTTTACTCTCCAAAATAGCAGCCTTGTCACACAAAGACTGATAAGTTGGAACATATGCCACAGACAGCTGCAGATTCAGCTCATCATTCAAGCCCTCCAGAAACTTTTCCTTTCTTTTGGCATCTGTGTCAACCTCATCCGGTGCATAGCGTGCTAGATTGTTGAACTCTTCTATGTATTCAGCCATGCTGCGGTGGCGCTGCTTCAGGTTGTGAAACTCTTTCTTTTTTAGGCTCATCATTCCCGATGAGATATGAGCAGTACGAAAGCCATCTTCAAAGATAGCCCAAGTCACCTCATCTAAAGGAGTGGTGATTTGGAAGTTGTCCCACCATGTGGCGGCTGGTCCTTCCAACAGATGTGCTGCGAACCTGACCTTTTCAGCATCCGTGCAACCCACGGTCACTAAGTCCTTGTTCACAGAACGTAGCCAATCATTGGCCACCATGGGATCAGTTGTCCCCGAAAACTTTGCTGGACTCAAACGCAGAAACCTGGTGAGCATATCAAAACCCGGAGGGTTGTTGTTGTTGTTGTTGTTATTGTTGTTGTTGTTGTTGTTGTTGTTGTTGTTATTGGGGTTGTTGTTGTTGTTGTTATTCTGGTTTTGGATGAATGTTGTCATCATCTACATAAGCTGTGTTTGCGCATTCATCATTTGTTGCATTTCCGGGGTGATGTTGTTAGGGTTGGGGTTTGCGTGACGGGGAGGCATCTGTGGTTTGTTCAAATAGATAAGAATGAGATACCCATAAATGTTTTATGCACAATACATCACAAGCAAATCACATAGCATGCAACTCAAGAATAAAAGTTCAACAACCAGATAATAAGTTCATGAAATAAAACACACAAGTGGCAAGCCATCCACATGTCGGATGGTCCAATAACAAGTTCACAAATAACAAGTATGATAATGAAAGATAAACGAGTAGTCAAGTCTACTCATCAGCATCAATCTCCTCCTCGACGAAGGTAAGACCTGCGTTCTCCATCACGGTCTTGTTCTCCTCAATAGTAGTGGTCAAGGAATCGACCTTGGCCTTGAGAGCCCTCTTTTGGGAGTGAAGCCTCTCAATAACCATCTGCTGCTGCTCTAGCTTGAAATCCTTGGACTTCAGTTCCTCGGTCATGTCCCGGATCTTCTTGTTCCTATCCTGGACGCGTTTCTCCTGACTCTTGAACTTGCGGTCCTGGGCCTCGAACTTCGTCTCCATTTCCTTGACCATCTCGTCCTGCTGTGCGAAAAGCTTGTCCTTCTCGCGTAGCTGCACCTGGAGCTCGTCATTGCTGAGCATGACGTTCGTCCTGTCCGTGTCCACGTGCCTGATAAGAGACTCTAAGTCCTGGAGATAGAGACGTATCGGCTCTGCTACGTCCCTCGAGTCGTCCTCAAAGTCGATGGACTCTCCATCAACATCATGTCTTCCGAAGACGTGGAAGTGAGTGCCCCTAACCTGTCGGGAGTGACGGCCTAACAGACGTCCTATCAGGTCCTGCATGACTACCTCCATGCCTCTCTCCCTGTCGTCGTGCATCAGCTTGAAGACGATGGCCTCTGTAGTGGGCTCTGTCTGGCGTCCGGGCTGGTTCACCTTGAAGCCCCAGAGGTCCTTCCTCTCGAACTTGGTGAGTGGGTACACCGTGATGGTGTGAAGAGGGAGATCGAGCAAAGTGGTAAGCTCAACGATACGGGGACCAAAACGGGTAGCCTGGAGCTCCTCAACAGTGCTGATGGTAATAGGCATCTATTTATAAGATTGAAAAAGTTAGAACAACACAATTTAAGGTAAAACAAGACAAAATTCATACATATCCATGGAACACAAAATCAACCAAGTCATGCATACATAACTCCATTACATCAATCATGGTCCAAACTTATTTAAGGTATCATTTTTGGAAAATAAGGTGATAGATGGTGGTCCAACTAACGAAGTGTGCTCACAATCCTATCTCACTGGATCTGGTGGCTATCACAATGTTCCTAAAGGCAATCCATCTATCTTGTTCACATGATTCCATCACTAAGTCTATTATATCTCCCCTTAACTCTTGGTTGGTGGATTCCAACTCTTGGGTAAGTTCCTTCTCCTTCTCTAAGTCTTTTTGGAGGTTGAGCATCCTGCACTTGACTCTAGCACTTAGTTCTTTGATAGTCCTCGAAGCTGCATCTCTGGCTGACTCAAAGAATGTGGTGTGTATCACAGTGTTGGTGTACATGCAGAATCCCCTTTCTTTGTGGTTGTCTTCCTTGTTTTTGTACAAGTGAAGTTGCACCCACCAATACTCCACTCCTTCATCCATCACTGGAAAGCCTTTGTATAAAGCTGCACCATGTGCTTCCATTGCCACCATGAGGTCCTTGAGAATCTTGGGAAACTCAGTTTCACACTCCAAGGTCATGGTCATGAGTGGCCCTTTCTTCACGGCTTCGTTGATGGAGTTCATCTATAAATGGAGATGAGAATGAGAAGATTAGAAAAAGTTTTACGAGAAGAATAGACAAGTGTAGAAGTAGTTGAAAATTTTTCCTTAGTGGTTTTCAAATCCTAGGGTCATAATCCTACAGGCAACACAGTGCTCTGATACCATCTGTTAGACCCCTCCTTTGTAAAGGAAAAGGATCCCTGTGATTACAATGCTAGTCCCTGGAGCATTGCTAGCATCCACAGTTTAAGATGAAGTACACAGATACAAAGGTCGTTTATTACATTCATTCCAGAGATAAAACATAGTCTTTTACAACTCAGGGCCAAAGGCCTAATACAAGAGTTTAAGGAATAAGTAAATAAACATAAGTCTTCATCTCCATGTGCCACAGGCAAGCATGTTGAGTGTAGACTCATGACTCCTACTCATCATCGGAGTAACCTACGACATCACAAGTTACAGCCACAAAGGGTCAATACTTTGGAATAGTATTGGCAAGTGATACCTTAGTATAATTTAAGTGGACTATATTACTATATGCATTTTGGCTAAGTGTAGCTTGGCTTGCTTTGCTTGAAAATAGGTTTTCCCTATTAGTTGAAATCACTAAGTTTTTCTTTGTCAAAAACTTCCCAAGAAACCACCAATAGACATTGGGGTCCTTCACCCTTGTTCACCCACAAGTTTTATTTAGAAGTTGGAGTGATGAGATTCTTGTAGCTTCCATGTCTTGATGCTCAAGTTGTCCATTGCCATGGACTTGGCTAAGTACTTAGGTTTTTCCATCTGCAGAGGTTGTGCACTTTCCCTACCAGACTTGGTTTCCCAAGACAGGACCTTTCAGAAGCCTTTCCTTAGTCAAATGGACACGTTCCAACCTATCAATCCCTTCTACCACCAACTGTCCAAAAGACTAAGTTCTAGCTACCTATATGATCAAGGCAGAGCCCATATTGCCAAGTGGTTGCACTGTAAGCTGTCTCAACACTTGGCCTCCAAATCCCTTTGTGCCTGGGTGGCATACCACAAGTGAGATACACAACCCAAGTCCATGGCCTTGTGTAACCACTCAACATAAACCAATCCTTCCATTCCACCCAGGGGATTCATTGACTTAGTGGTTTTATTAAGAAATCTTTTAGTCTCATGACTTAGAAATATAGCCATTATAGCATGAATAGATTATACCAACCCTTGTTTGCTAGTAGCTAGGCTAAGCATGGCATGGTAACTTAACTTAGGATAATCCCTAGCAATTCTACCATTCTAACTACATAGGATTTCCCAATCTTTTATTTGGCAAGAGTAGCATGCAAGACTTAGCAAAATATCTAATGCTAGTACAAAACATAGGATGGAAATATTCATGAAAAATATCACTTGCCTTGGTAATGTGGAGAATAGCACTCCTCACAATCACAGTCACTAGCAAAATCTACACAAAATTTATAGCACACAATTACACACAAATATATACAATCAAAAATACTATGAATGCATGCATGCAAGAATTTACTAAGTGGTGATTTTGAAAACTCTACCAAGCATGTGCATGTTTACAGAAACTTAACAAGTCACAAGTTTGCCAACTAAACTTATTTATCCCTAAAACGAATTACTAAACTAAATCTATATTCAAAATAGGCTTAAACATGTTTCTACAAATAAAGTCATTCTAATGGTTACTATTTGTTAAACACTTTGCATAAACAGAAAGGCCTTGATTCACTGAATCCAACGGTATAAAGTTTGCAAAATTCCAACGTGGAAATCAAAAGTTATAAGCATTTGAAATTTGGATCAAATTCTAATTTAAAATCTGTTTTTAGATCTGTTCCTAGCCACGCGTCGTGTTGTGACTGGCGCGTACCGGTTCGCACCGGATCGAGCTCTACAGCCGTAGGATCTAAACAGATCGCACATTCCAGATCGCGTACCTCTTCGCCGATTAATGAATCTATCCTAACGCTTGGATCAAGATCCAACGGTGCGCGAGCAAGCGACCATGTCTTGGCGGCGCGCGGCGTCAGCGAGCGGCGGAGCGCTCGGTCTACGGCGGCGCTAGCGTTCCAGGTCGTCCGCGAGAGGGAGAAGGGCCATACCAGATTCGCAAGAGGCTGCTGAAGCTCAAGGTAGCGTCGGTTTGTGAAGGGGCGTGCTGACACGGCGACGATTCCTCGTCGGAGTTGAGTCTGGCAACAGGTGGTTCCGTTCGAGGTCGAAGGCGACGATGTAGATCACTAGGAGGCAAACGGGGGTGTGGTCAGATGCAGAAGGTCAAGGAGTAAACGCGTGCGTGAAGGAAAAGGCCTGGGGCGGTCTGGTCTTACCACTGGAGCTCGCCGGAGTTGAAGCTGGAGGCGGTGGCGGTCAGACGTTTGCGTAGCCGACGTTCTGGGTCACCCGCGGGCAAACCAGGAGTGCTAGGAGATGCGTGAGGTCAAGTGGAGTCTGTTCGTGTGAAGCAGAGACAGAGGGGTGGTCGGAGGTGGCCGGAATTGTGGCTGCAGCTCGTCGGAGACGGCGGGGTTGCAGAGAGCAATTCGTGCAGCCTGGGGGCGCTCTGGGCTTGGGAGTTGGGGGAGAAGAGCGAGGGGACAGAGGGGGTTTAAATAGCCTAGTCGTGAGCGAGAATTACTCGGGCATTGATACGAATTGAAGCCACGAATCAAACAGGAAACGGTCGCGCTGATTTGGGGATGAACTGGTCGTGTGGGGGGGGGTGTGTGGAGACGACGATGCTCGAGTGGGCCGCGGTTGTCAGCGATAGAGGGAAAAGGGAGTGGGTCCCTTCTGTCAGTGAGATGGTGGGTGTGAGAGTGGGTAAAGAAAACGATTCGCGGGGTGTGCGCTACTGGGCTAGTCTGGGCCGAATTGGGCTGGGTCGGCCTGATTAGCTGGTTGTCTTATTTTTTTTCCTCTTTATTCCTTTTCCTTTTCTGATTGCTTTTCTAAATATGGTTTTCAAACCCAAATTCAAATCTATTTGAATCCAAAGTTTTACAGGACTTTTGTACAATAAATCTTGCTCTTAAATAAGTGTTAAACACATCTGAACACTTCTGAACACTTGGGTCTTTTGAAAATAAATTAAAACTATGCCTTTATGATAATAGGCATATAATTTGTTTTAATTCATATTTTTCTTTGATACTTTGCTCAAATTTTTGGAAATCACTTGTGTTTGGATTCTAAACAATAATGAAGGATAAATAGTATTTTTCTCCACAATAAGTAGCACAAAGGCTAGGGTTTCCTTACATAAAATAATGAGCCACAATTGCTCCTGTTTTCTGAAATGATTTTGAGAAAATCCCTAAATGATGATGAATGCAAGGATGATATGAATTGAGTTTTGGAATTTTAATTTAGGGATGTTACAGTACTTCTAACTGGAACATGACTAACAACATATTTATACGCAGCATGGTACTTATTCCACTTCTTCTTGGGGATTTCTATGTAAGAGGCAAAGACCTTAAAACATTTTGCAAGGACTTGAGGATCAAGGACAAACTTATTGCGAATATCATGGAAGTTATCAGTACCCATGAAATATTTAATGCATTCATAATCATAGTTTATACATGACTTTCTTCCTTTGTCATTCTCCCAAGCCTCAGTATTATCTTGAATACGGTCTAAGAGATCCCATTTAGATTCTTCCTTTATACTTGTGAATGATCCAGCACAAGAAGCATTTAGTAAATCTTTATCATGAAGAGAAAGCCTAGCATAAAAGTTATTGAGAATAATATTGTTAGGGAGTTCATGAATAGGACATTTAAGCATTAGTAACTTCAATCTCCCCCCAGCTTGAGCTGTACTCTCTCCATCAAGAGGCCAAAAGTTATATATATAAGACTTCTATCCTTATGGATTTCATTGGGAGGATAAAATTTAGAGTAAAAGAGAGATGCCATCTCCTCCCATTCCATGGATTGTCCATTCTTCAGCAGCTTATACCATGCCTCAGCTCTCCCTTTCAAGGATATGGAGAGTAACTTCCTCTTCACCTATTCAGTTGTGATACCTGCACACTTAAACAACCCACATAATTCATGGATAAAAAGCAAGTGATCACCAGGATGGATAGTTCCATATGTCATGGTTTTGTCGACACATATGCCATAGGGGTATCCCAACGGCGAGTTTAGAGGCATGGGGGGAAGACGGAGAGCGTCCGGGTCGGCGTGACACAGTTTACCCAGGTTCAGATCTCACAACGGTGGCGAGATCCTACTCCTGCTATAAATCACTATAATGGCAATACGCCGAGTTACAGGATTGGGGGTTCGCTGTGTGCGGGTAGTGCTATGCACTTGGTCTTCTGCCCTAAAGGCTCCCGTAGGCCGGCTTATAAGGACGCCAAGACCTAGGGTTACATGGAGAGTCCCATCCGGATACGGTTACAGTCCTAGACTAATACTAACTAGTCTTCGTGTCCTCCAAGGCGTCGGCTTCCATCTTAGGCGGTGGCACGTCGCCTTCCTTTATCCCTGCTAGACCTCCGTCTTGTCTATCAGCAACTGGGCCGCCCGGTTATGCCATATGCCTAACCACCAACTGTGGGCCACACGGCCTTGCCGGTATGAGACTATGCCGTAGGTATACCCATTTGGTATATCCACAACAGTAGCCCCCAGAGTTCTTCAAGATCCTCGCATTCCTCCTTCTAGCTTTGAGCGTAAGCATCACGTCGTCTTCAACTTGTAGGCGTGCTTCACGAAGAATCTTGGAGAGCTCCCATATCATATTCTCATCCGACTAAGCCTAGCCAGAGAGTTGCTTGTATGCTTCTGCGAACGAATCCAAGGTGGATAATTCTCTAACGATTCGTTAGTGATTCTTCCAAGCTCTAGGAACGTCTTCTGTAGGGGTTCGTAGCATGGAAAACAAAAATTTTCTATCGCATACAAACAAACAAGCCAAGATCTATCTACTAGATTGTAGCAACGAGTCGATGGTATAACTTACCCTCGAAGATTCCAAAGCGTTTAACGAGAGCGGATTCTCGTGGGTGATGTAGTCGTACTCTTTCCGATCTCAAGATCGTGTAGACGATCCTTCCGGCGCCACATTCCGGCAGCGCTCCCGCAGTCGGTCACACGTTCGGTACTCGATGAAGACCTTCCTCTCCCTTGTTCCAGCAGGCAGCGGAGGTTGTAGCACTCTCCTCGCGATTCCGGCAGCACAACGGCGTGGTACCGGAAGTAGAGGGGAAATCCCGCAGGGCTTCGCCTTAAGCCGGTGCGAGTATGGTGGAGCTTATGAGAGAGGCTATTAGTGGTCTAGCAATTAGACACACCAATTAGAAGGCTCTAAACCAATTAGAAGGCTCTAAACCGCTGGCTAAAGCAATTAGAAGCTCTAAACCAAAACGGCTCTAAACCGGAGGTAGAAGATAGGAACTTGTGTGTTCTAGGAGGGGAGCCCTGCCCCTCCTTTTATGGGTGGGGAGGCGCGGCCAGGGGAGGGGAGTCCCTCCCCAAGTCGGCCTTGGGCTGGGCGCCGGCTTGGAGGAGTGGGACTCCTCCTCCAAGTTGGTTCCAACTCCTCTTGCTTGTTTCCCACAGTTTCCTGTTTCCCACAGTTTCCTGTTTTAGCCGTTTGACTTTCAAACTGGCAATTTGACTTTCATGTTTTTGGAACAGCAAGAACACTTAGTACATGATGCAATCATTCAATGACACACTCATGTACCCTCCCCCCCGGAGTGCCGGACAATCCGGAACCTTCTAGAACATTCCCGATGAAAACACCGGAATCATTCCCGAACTCCGAAACGGGACTTTCCTTATATGAATCTTATTCTCCGGACCATTCCGGATCACCTCGTGATATCCCGGATCCCATCCGAGACTCCGAACAACATTCGGTCTCTTTCTCATAATACCATAACTACTCAAACAACGTCGAATCCTTAAGTGTGTCTCCCTACGGTTCGTGAATTATGCAGACATGATCGAGACACTTCTCCGAACAATAACCAATAGAGGAATCTGGAAATTCATATGGCTCCCACATATTTCTACGATTACTTTGCGATCGAATGAACCACTTACATACGATACCAATTTCCCTTTGTCTCACGATATGTTACTTATCCGAGGTTATGATCGTCGGTATCTCTGCATACCTAGTTCAACCTCGTTACTGATAAGTACTCTTTTCTCGTTCCCGTGATATGTGATCCCTTGTGACCAAGTCACATGCTTGCAAGCTAATTGGATGACATTCCACCGAGAGGGCCCAGAGTATATCTATCCGTCATGTGGATGGACAAATCCCACTCTTGATCCATGTGTCTCAACCAATACTTTCCAAACACTCAATGCCACCTTTATAACCACCCAGTTACGGTGTGGTGTTTGATGTCATCAAAGCATCCATCCGGTAAAGGTGATATGCATGATCTCATGGTCGAAGGAATTAGGTTACTATGTATCAGAAAGCATATAGCAATTGAACTATTGAAATGACTTGATCTTTATGCTACGCTTATCAATAGGAGTATGTCCACCATATCATTCTCCTAACGATATGATCTTGTTGTTGATAACATCTCAATGTTCATGATATGGAAACCACAATCATTTAATCAACCAACAAGCTAGTGAAGTATAGAGGCTATACTAGGGACTTCAATTTAAGTTTACAATTCACACAAGTATTAATGTTTCCTTGTTAATACTATTATAGCATGAATATAAACATTTATCATAAACACAAAGATATAATAATAACTATATTTATTATTGCCTCTAGGGCATATCTCCAACAGTCTCCCACTTGCACTAGAGTCATCTAATCTAGATTACATGGTAATATACCGAACACCCATGGCAGTTTGGTGTTGGTCATGTTTTGCCCTCGGGAGAGGTTTAGTCAACGGATCCGCCACATTCAGATCTGTGTGTACTTTGCAAATCTTTATATCCCCATCCTGGATATGTTCTCGAATAGCATGAAAACGTAGCTTGATATGCTTCAGCTTCTTGTGTGACCTTGGTTCTTGCGCATTGGCTATGGCGCCCATGTTATCACAGTAGATAGACATTGGGTCCAGCGCACTAGGAACCACACCCAGCTCTGTAATGAACTCTTTCATCCATATCGCTTCTTGTGAAGCCTCCGAAGCAGCCATGTATTCCGATTCAGTTGAAGATCTCGCCACAACGCTTTGCTTTGCACTCCTCCAGCTAACTGCTGCACCATTCAAAATAAATACGTATCCAGATTGTGATTTAGAATCATCCGGATCGGTGTTCCAACTAGCATCGGTGTAACCATTAACAACGAGCTGTTTATCACCTCCATAAGAAAGAACCATATCCTTAGTTCTTCTCAAGTACTTAAGGATGTTTTTGACCGCTGTCCAATGATCCACTCCTGGATCACTTTGATATCTGCTAGTTAGACTAACAGCATATGCGATGTCGGGTCTAGTACATAGCATGGCATACATTAGAGATCCTATGGCTGATGCATAGGGAGTCTTACTCATCCTTTCTCTATCTTCTGCCGATGTCGGACTTTGAGTTTTACTCAAGGTCGTATTGGGCAACATGGGCAAGAACCCTTTCTTGCTTTCTTCCATTCCAAACCTCTTTAGAACTTTGTCCAAATATGTACTCTGTGACAATGATATTTGACGTTTCGATCTATCTCTATAAATCTTTATGCCTAATATGTAAGCTGCTTCGCCAAGATCCTTCATTGAAAAACTATTATTCAAATATTCCTTGACACTATTTAGAAGGTCTACATCATTCCCAATCAACAATATGTCATCCACATACAGTATTAAGAATGCTACAGAGCTCCCACTCACTTTCTTGTAAATACAAGCTTCTCCATAAGTTTGTATAAAACCAAAACTTTTGATTACCTTATCAAAACGTTGATTCCAACTTCGGGATGCTTGCTTCAATCCATAGATGGACCGTTGAAGTTTGCATACCTTGTTAGCATCTTTAGGATCAACAAAACCTTTGGGTTGCATCATATACAACTCTTCATCAATGTCTCCATTGAGGAATGTTGTTTTGACATCCATCTGCCATATCTCATAATCATAATATGCAGCGATTGCTAACATAATCCTCACAGACTTTAGCTTCGCTACCGGTGAGAAAGTCTCATCGTAGTCAACTCCTTGAATTTGTCGAAACCCTTTTGCGACAAGTCGAGCTTTATAGACAGTAACATTACCATCAGCATTTGTTTTCTTCTTGAAAATCCATTTGTTCTCGACAGCCTTCCGGCCATCCGGTAAGTCTACCAAAGTCCATACTTGGTTTTTGTACATGGATCCAATCTCGGATTTCATGGCTTCTTGCCATTTATTGGAATCTGGGCTCATCATCGCTTCCTCATATGTCTCGGGGTCATCGGTGTTGTCCACCACCATGACATTCATAACGGAATCATACCAATCTGGAGTGGTACGAGTTCTCGTTGACCTCCGAGGCTCTGTAGCAACTTCAACCGAAGTTTCATTATCACCATCATTAGCTTCCTCTCTTATTGGTGCAGGCACCACAGGAACTTCTTCCGGTGCTGCGCTACTCGCAATTTCGAGAGAAGGTTCGACAACCTCGTCGAGTTCTACTTTCCTTCCAGTCAATTCTTTCGAGAGAAATTCCTTCTCTAGAAAGGATCCATTCTTGGCAACGAATGTTTTGCCTTCGGATCTATGATAGAAGGTATACCCAATAGTTTCCTTCGGGTATCCTATGAAGACGCATTTTTCCGCTTTGGGTTCAAGCTTGTCCGGCTGTAACTTCTTTACATAGGCTTCGCATCCCCAAACTTTAAGAAACGACAATTTAGGTTTCTTCCCAAACCATAATTCATACGGTGTCGTTTCAACGGATTTAGACGGTGCCCTATTTAAAGTGAATGCGGCTGTTTCTAATGCATAACCCCAAAATGATAGCGGTAAATCTGTAAGTGACATCATAGAACGAACCATATCTAAGAGAGTTCGATTACGACGTTCGGACACACCATTACGCTGTGGTGTTCCCGGCGGTGTCAATTGTGAAAGTATTCCGCATTTCTTCAAATGCTCGCCAAACTCGTAACTTAGATATTCACCTCCACGATCAGAACGTAGAAATTTAATCTTCTTGTTACGTTGATTCTCTACCTCACTTTGAAACTCCTTAAACTTCTCGAAAGTTTCGGACTTATGTTTCATGAAATAGATATACCCATATCTACTCAAGTCATCCGTGAAGGTAAGAACATAACGATAACCACCGCGCGATGCTACACTCATTGGACCACACACATCGGTATGTATGATTTCCAATAAGTCCGTAGCTCGCTCCATCATACCAGAAAATGGAGTCTTAGTCATTTTACCCATCAGACATGCTTCGCATCTTTCAAGTGATTCAAAATCAAGTGATTCAAGGAGTCCATCGGAATGGAGTTTCTTCATACGTTTCACTCCGATGTGACCAAGACGACAATGCCACATATAGGTCGAATTATCGCTTGATTTCAAACGTTTAACCTCAATGTTGTTGATATGTGTATTTCCACTATCGAGATTCAATAAGAATAGACCATCTATCAAAGGTGCATGTGCGTAAAACATATTACTCATATAAATAGAACAACCATTATTCTCAGATTTAAACAATTAACCGTCTCGCAATAAACAAGATCCTGATATAATGTTCATGCTCAACGCAGGCACCAAATAACAATTATTTAAGTATAAAACTAATCCCGATGGTAGATGAAGGGGTAGCGTGCCGACCGCGATCACATCAACCTTTGATCCGTTTCCCACGCGCATCGTCACCTCGTTCTTCGCTAGCTTCCGTTTATTCTGCAGCACCTGTTTCGAGTTACAAATATGAGCAACCGAACCAGTATCAAATACCCAGGCACTACTACGAGTACTAGTGAGATACACATCAATAACATGTATATCAGATATACCTTTCTTCTTGATGTTGCCGTTCTTCAAATCCGCCAAGTACTTTGGGCAATTCCGCTTCCAGTGACCTTCTCCCTTGCAGTAAAAGCACTCAGTATCAGGCTTAGGTCCAGCCCTGGTCTTCTTCGTCGGCGTGGTAGCTTTCTTACCACCCTTCTTGAAGTGTCCCTTTTGCTTAGACTTGCCTTTCTTGAATTTGGTGGTCTTATTGACCAACAACACTTGGTGCTCTTTCTTGATCTCCACTTCTGCAGATTTCAACATGGCAAAGAGTTCTGGCAACGTCTTGTTCATGTTCTGCATGTTGTAGTTCATCACAAAGTTCTTGTAACTTGGTGGTAGTGATTGGAGGACATGGTAAATCCCCAAAGCATTAGGAATCACTATACCCAAGCTTTGAAGTTTGTTTGCGTGCCCAGACATCTTAAGCACATGCTCACTGACGGAGCTGCCCTCTTTCATCTTGCAGTTAAAGAACTTTTCAGAAGCCTCATAGCTTTCAATTGCCGCATGAGTCTCAAAAATCAATTTGAGATCTTCGACAATATCATATGGGTCTGATTCCTCAAACCTTTTCTGAAGCTCTGATTCCAAACCATACAAGATAGCACACTGAACTATGGAGTACTGATTCTTCCGAGCGAGGTAAACATTCTTTACTTCATCGGGAGCATCAGCTGCAGGTGGGTCACCCAGCGGTGCATCCAGCACATAGGTCAAATTACCAGCTGTGAGGACAATCCTCAAATTGCGGAACCAATCCGTGAAGTTGCTTCCATTGTTTTTCAACTTTTCTTTCTCTAGGAACGCATTAAAATTGATGGTAGGGGCTGCCATTGATCTACAACATATTTGCAATAGTTTAGACTAAGTTTATGACAAATTGAGTTCAAATTAATAATAAAATTAAACTAGGTGAACTCCCACTCAAAACAATATCCCTCACATTGTTTTAGTGATCACACGAACCAAATCCACCATATCAACACCGATCATCACGAGAGTTGACATAGTTTCAATGGCGAACAATCGATATGTTCATCACATCTACTATATGATTCATGCTTTACCTTTCGGCGATCCGTGTTCCGAGACCATGTCTGTACATGCTAGGCTCGTCAAGATCAAACCTTAGTTTCTGCATGAGCAAATATGGCTTGCTCACGTTGTATACACTTGCAGAATCTAACACACCCGATCATCACGTGGTGCTTCGAAACAACAAGCTTTAGCAACGGTGCTAACTAAGGGTGAACACTTTATGATTTGAAATTGATGTGCATGAGGGATCATCTTATAATGCTACCGTCGTCTACTAAGCAATACAAGATGCATAAAGGATTAACATCACATGCAATTCAATATATATGTGATATGATATGGCCTTTCTTCTTTGTGCTTCCGATCTCCATCTTCAAGCACGAACATGATCTCCATCATCACCGGCATTGCATCAAGGTCAATGACGCTTCTCCATGGTTGTCGTTCACCGGCTTCAACTATTACAACTACTTTGAATAGACACGCGGGTCTTAACATAAATTAAAGACAACCATATGGCTCCTGCCGGTTGCCAACTTACAATAAGGAACATTGCATACATCAAATATAATCACAATCATGGCCATATCACATCACTGCACACCCCTGCAAAACAAAGTTAGACGCCTCTACTTTCTTTGCATATTTTACGTGGTTTGGGGCTTTCAATAAGTGTCGTTCTAACTTACGAACAAGAACCACAACATTGATACTAGCATTGTTGATCACCCGTTGTAAATTGGATCTTAACTATGCTAGGAGAAACAGGCACCCGCAAAGCCACTTATGCAATACAAGTTGCATGTCAAGCGTGGAGCAAGTATCATGAACGATGTCATGTAAAGTTAGCCCGGGCCGCTTCATCCCAACATACCGCAAGATGCAAAGTATACAAGAAGTAATCGACAATAAAAGCATCAACGCCCACAATGACCATTGTGTTCTACTCGTGCAACAGATCTACATATAGACACGACTCTGATACCACTGTAGGGGTTCGTAGCATGGAAAACAAAAATTTTCTATCGCATACAAACAAACAAGCCAAGATCTATCTACTAGATTGTAGCAACGAGTCGATGGTATAACTTACCCTCGAAGATTCCAAAGCGTTTAACGAGAGCGGATTCTCGTGGGTGATGTAGTCGTACTCTTTCCGATCTCAAGATCATGTAGACGATCCTTCCGGCGCCACGTTCCGGCAGCGCTCCCGCAGTCGGTCACACGTTCGGTACTCGACGAAGACCTTCCTCTCCCTTGTTCCAGCAGGCAGCGGAGGTTGTAGCACTCTCCTCGCGATTCCGGCAGCACAACGGCGTGGTACCGAAAGTAGAGGGGAAATCCCGCAGGGCTTCGCCTTAAGCCGGTGCGAGTATGGTGGAGCTTATGAGAGAGGCTATTAGTGGTCTAGCAATTAGACACACCAATTAGAAGGCTCTAAACCAATTAGAAGGCTCTAAACCGCTGGCTAAAGCAATTAGAAGCTCTAAACCAAAACGGCTCTAAACCGGAGGTAGAAGATAGGAACTTGTGTGTTCTAGGAGGGGAGCCCTGCCCCTCCTTTTATGGGTGGGGAGGCGCGGCCAGGGGAGGGGAGTCCCTCCCCAAGTCGGCCTTGGGCTGGGCGCCGGCTTGGAGGAGTGGGACTCCTCCTCCAAGTTGGTTCCAACTCCTCTTGCTTGTTTCCCACAGTTTCCTGTTTCCCACAGTTTCCTGTTTTAGCCGTTTGACTTTCAAACTGGCAATTTGACTTTCATGTTTTTGGAACAGCAAGAACACTTAGTACATGATGCAATCATTCAATGACACACTCATGTACCCTCCCCCCCCCCCGGAGTGCCGGACAATCCGGAACCTTCTAGAACATTCCCGATGAAAACACCGGAATCATTCCCGAACTCCGAAACGGGACTTTCCTTATATGAATCTTATTCTCCAGATCACCTCGTGATATCCCGGATCCCATCCGAGACTCCGAACAACATTCGGTCTCTTTCTCAGAATACCATAACTACTCAAACAACGTTGAATCCTTAAGTGTGTCTCCCTACGGTTCGTGAATTATGCAGACATGATCGAGACACTTCTCCGAACAATAACCAATAGAGGAATCTGGAAATTCATATGGCTCCCACATATTTCTACGATTACTTTGCGATCGAATGAACCACTTACATACGATACCAATTTCCCTTTGTCTCACGATATGTTACTTATCCGAGGTTATGATCGTCGGTATCTCTGCATACCTAGTTCAACCTCGTTACTGATAAGTACTCTTTTCTCGTTCCCGTGATATGTGATCCCTTGTGACCAAGTCACATGCTTGCAAGCTAATTGGATGACATTCCACCGAGAGGGCCCAGAGTATATCTATCCGTCATGTGGATGGACAAATCCCACTCTTGATCCATGTGTCTCAACCAATACTTTCCGAACACTCAATGCCACCTTTATAACCACCCAGTTACGGTGTGGTGTTTGATGTCATCAAAGCATCCATCCGGTAAAGGTGATATGCATGATCTCATGGTCGAAGGAATTAGGTTACTATGTATCAGAAAGCATATAGCAATTGAACTATTGAAATGACTTGATCTTTATGCTACGCTTATCAATAGGAGTATGTCCACCATATCATTCTCCTAACGATATGATCTTGTTGTTGATAACATCTCAATGTTCATGATATGGAAACCACAATCATTTAATCAACCAACAAGCTAGTGAAGTATAGAGGCTATACTAGGGACTTCAATTTAAGTTTACAATTCACACAAGTATTAATGTTTCTTTGTTAATACTATTATAGCATGAATATAAACATTTATCATAAACACAAAGATATAATAATAACTATATTTATTATTGCCTCTAGGGCATATCTCCAACATCTTCAATATCATCATCCATGCAGGATGATATGTAAGCCGGAAAAAATAACGGCTACTGGGCCATGGTCGTAAAGGCTGCCAAACTACCGACTTAGAGCCAGCAAAGTCACAGACATAAGAGCTTGCCGAATTAAGGTCTTAGATCCTCTCAAGTCATGGATGTTCAGGCCATCGAGCCGTGTAACCCAGAAAACTTCCGTGAAGGCAAAGTTAATCTCAATCCCCCAAGTTTCGCTAACCGGATTCTTCACCCGTCTTGAAAGTTTCTTGACATAACCATATGTAGCCCCCAAGCATTAAGTCGGCTTCGTCGAAGGCGGATTGATGCTCAAAAGGACATGCGTAATTGTACATCAAACTATTGTAGCCCCCGAGCGCCAAGTCAGAGTTTCAAAAATAAATTCGTCTTGGTGCTCTCAGAGTATCCTTAGAGAAAACGTGAATAGTTTAGCCCCCGAGCGCCAAGTCGGAAATAATTTCGGCTTGGTTCTCCAGAGAGAACTTCACAAAAATTCAGCATCAATGTAGCCACCGAGCGTCAAGGTGGAATTCACTTGAATATTCCGGCTTGATGCTCAAAGAGAACTGCACCATATCTTGGAGATCAACGTACTGTAGCCCCCGAGGATTGTTCCGACTTGATGCTCAAAGAGGGACAAAGCTCCTAAGTTAGAGATGTCAGGCCCCCGAGCATCGTTCCGACATCCTCAAAGGTGGCTCAAGTCTTGGTCAAAAATTGCAATTGCAGCCCCCGAGGTGTCAAGTCTAGTGAAAATCCGGCTCAAAACACCTTAATTCCGAGGAACGTGGCAATGTCCAAGCGTCATGTACCTGAAACATAAACATAAAAATACAAATGTATTAAATTGTTCCTTTAATCGTGTCCAACAAATAAATGTAAGGCGGAACAAACATAGCCTTTGAACAAATGCTTTAAAGCTGAAACAATGCATCAGCTGGCACATAAAACTATTTAGGAGGGAAAAAATTCAACTAATTTGAACAGTTTATGTAAAATTTTGTTTAAGCAAGTGCTGGCTTATCCATTATTCTGGTTTTTATGCTTGACTTTTCGTGAGACGGAAGACTCGCAGCACAGAACCATGTTCTTGGGTGATGATGCCTAATGACACCGTCCAGAACCCAAGACCAAAACGCCGGCTTTGAGTGCCGAAAAGTCACTACTCCGGAATCCACATAAAACCAATAGAAAACGTGTATCCAGAAAACTTAAGCTAACGCCCGAAGGCGTTTTTTTTGCATGGTACTGGGGCCTTAAAACGGCAAGCCATAAAAAGTTTATACTCACGAGCGCAAGGCAAATCGTGAAAAGGTATGACCAAAAACGAAAGCGATAAAGGACTGAGAATATGAGTGAACCAATCTTAATCTAATGATCATAAACAATTAAAATAATAAATATAAATAGAGACTTAGCTGTTTGAGAGGAGTCTGTGTCGTTCGCGGCGAAGATGTATCTGGCCATGCCGAAGGTTGACGTGAAGGTTGCCACGATGGAACGATGTCGGACTGCCGACAATGGCCTGCGGACATAAGCTTTATGGAGAATAATTCCGTAATTTGGAGTCTTGACATAGCATGTTCTCCGTGGCCTCAAATCCTGCATGTAGCTAGCCTTGATTGATCGATTATGCCTTCCTCTTGTGAAGCAGTACTATGCAATGGCTTTCCCTTGGATTTGTGATCAACCATGTTTGCTTGAACCGACTCGATCGTCATATGTGCAGCACCAAGCGTACCGATCGATTTGGTGCTTGGTACGTACGTACACGCATATTTGTCCAGAACAATCCGGTCAGGCTCATACACGCGTACGAAACCAACAAAGACCAATTCCAAAAAGTTGACAAACACGCTGAGAAAACCGATCGTGTCACTGATTGGAAATACGGATCAACACAGTGCCAATATTTCAGCGACTAGGAACTTGGATCTTGCCCTGGACCATGCCACTATCACACGCGATGGACACGTTGATGTAGAGTTATTTGACGCCATCAACCTGGCTATACGCCCGAGAGGAGGGATAATAAATCCTCTACAGACTCTCAAGAGAGATGACGAAGCCGGCGCGGTGACGAAGATGCGGTTTTGGCCATCGTCGAAGACGGCGAAGGATCCCGCTCGGATCCGTGCTGTAAGCGCCTCTTGCCCCACGGTGGGCGCCAACTGTCGTGGTTTTGTCGACACGTACGCCATATGTGTATCCCAACGGCGAGTTTAGAGACGTGGGGGAAGACGGAGAGCGTCCGGGTCGGCATGACACATTTTACCTAGGTTCAGATCTCACGACGGTGGCGAGATCCTACTCCTGCTATAAATCACTATAATGGCAATACACCGAGTTACAGGATTGGGGGTTCGCTGTGTGCGGGTAGTGCTATGCACTTGGTGTTCTGCCCTAAAGGCTCCCGTAGGCCGGCTTATAAGGATGCCATGACCTAGGGTTACATGGAGAGTCCCAGCCGGATACGGTTACAGTCCTAGACTAATACTAACTAGTCTTCGTGTCCTCCAAGGCGCCGACTTCCATCTTAGGCGGTGGCACGTCGCCTTCCTATATCCCTGCTGGACCTCCGTCTTGTCTATCAGCAACTGGGCCGCCCGGTTATGCCATAGGCCTAATGTAACACCCTCAGAACCGGCCCTATGCAAGTTTTAGCGAAACACGCCAAACCCGCATAGAAACGATTCAAAGGTGCCCACCAGGCACTTTCGTGCGGGTGGAAAACGAAGTAATAACATTGCACAACAGTCCTCGATGGGACCCACAGAACAGATATATATACAACACGACTCCATGAGTCAAGAATACAGATATAATATACAAAGATCCAAATCACCTTGAAAATGACACAGCGTCCGTCTACGGACAAGATGCAAATGGGGCTAAGAGCCCTGAAGAATAACCAATGGCGTCCATAACCCTGCCCAGGCCAAGCCGGAAGGGTAACCCTGCTAACGGCGTCGATCTCAAAACCTGCTTAAACAAAAGGGGTGCCGACAAAGGGCAAAAGAAAAAGAAGGAGCGTCAGTACTGAGGCCAGTACACGGCGAGGCTAGAATTCGGCGGTCCTCGCCTACATAGGTATGGTGGACTGAGCGGCAGCGGCAGCATGCACTAAACCACCTATAGAGACTCGATACAACTGGCGGTTATCAGAGAGGGATAAGAAAAGACCTATCCGGAACCAGACTGATACTAACACCAAACAATCCCATCCTGGTATTCCCCCTCGAGACCAAACGAGGAAGTCAACCGAGGAACTCACACGGTTGGCAGTTTTACTTATTCAGTTATAGTTACGGCACTTTACTAGTCAGGTTTAGATAATCATCCTGATAAAGTAAGCAGTGGGCACTTTTAGTTAACCATTCCGTTATAGTGGCAACACTTACTAGTCAGATACAATTAGCATGAGATAACCCCAAAACCCAGCCATTGTTGGTACTTTTATTTAGCCATTCCGTTGTAGTGAAGCCGATTACTAGTCATATCGGATACAAGTCAATTTATAACAATAAACTTTAGTTATAGTTGTCTATGATCAAGCACTGTGCTCCAAGTCGTCCATAACCGCGGACACGGCTTCTCGAAAAGATTTAACCCTGCAGGGGTGCACCAAAGTATCCACAGGCACTTCGACCCTTTTTGCCAGATCAGTTAACATACACCCATCGGTATGTCGGCGGGGCCTAAGTCACGACGTTCCCAGACCCAAAGCAAGTACATGGGGGCCACCCCACCAAGTCGAACCCGCAACGAAGTCGGCCGGTCTCCGAGACGGACTTAGGGTTTGCGTCAGCGGCTGTAAACGACAGCAAATCCCCAAACGGGACTGTCGATACCGCGAAAACACTCCGCTTCCTAAACAGTACAGTGTGCTCCTCGCACAAACGTAAATAAAGCAGTAAAGCATGGCATAAGTACATGATCGTAAATAAAACCTCAAACTAGTTTGTGGCCCCCAGTACAATACTTTGAAATCAGGTAATAATCAATGGGGGGCCCATATCTCCCCACCTGTGGTTAGCGCGCTCGATCTCGGAACAGGTGTCAAGAACTCGGGGTCCTACGGGACACAAGTGGGCGGTCGGAAACCAACATTATCTATCACCCACCGATGCCTCTGCTTACTTACTTCAATTTTAGTTGTTAACAGTAATTAAAGTGAACAAAGAGTAAAGCCATGATCATCTCCAACATCAACATGCGGCAATTCTCCAACAATTGTGGTACTTGACGACACGCAAAAACACTTGAGCAAGCGACTACGACACGCGGGTCCAACTATCCACCAAACAACAGGTAATAGGATGTGTCCAAGGCTATATATGGCTGCAAGGGATATCACGGGTACGAAAACTAGAGCATCGCAACACAGATAGCAAAGATCAACAGGAGGAATAAATACTATAAAAATAAGATAGGTAGAAAGGGGGAGATGCTCGCCTGAAAACATTGCCGAAGGTTCAACCGAAGATCGGGTCGACACTCGCATCAACTCAACGGCCTTATCCGCGAAGAAGCAAAATGCTAGAAGAAACACCGGATGCACTATTTAATACAACGGCAGAAGATCGGCATGATGCATGTATGATGTATGTCATGGCAGAGGTGCAATGCAATTAGGCAAGATTAAGCGGAACCGGGGTCCCGACAATCAAATAGGTGGTTCATGTTATTTAGATACCCCGCATTTAAATGTTGTTTTATCAAGGCAAGATATGGTACCGGTTCTATGCACAAGTTTAAATGAGGCCGATATGAGACTAGATATGCCCGCATATGGGCCCCATATCTAATTATGAGGTGAATCGGCATAAGGCCCCCAAACCACATGACAATATGCATGCATGAACAATTAATATGCAACAAGTTGGATTATATTATAAAATGGGTTTCGGGAAAGGGTTCACACATTAGGGTTCGACGAACTTGGTGTTCCGGGGTTCGGGGTTCGGTCTCAGGGCTCGACGGGATCGTTCTCGGACTCCGGGGTTAGGGTCTTCGGATCGGGGTAGATCTTGGCGTTCGGGTAGACGAACTTGGCGTTCCGTCGGGGCGCATCGGTCTCGCCCTGTACGGTGTCGAACTTGTCGGGGCCGCGCAGTCGATCTTGGCGTTTCCAGATGATCTTGCCGACTCCATGCGAAGGCCTTGGCGCTCTAGATCGGTCTTCAGGGTCTCGGCCATCGGATCCTTGAAGAAGGTCATGGCATTCGGCGGGATCGGTCTTCGGATTCCGTGAGGGAGATCTTGATGTTCCGGGTTCTACAGCCGACAGGGAATCTTGGCATGGTTCGATCTTAATAGCATGATCATTGGGGTTGCGGCACCGGATCGGTCTTGATGATCTTGTCGCCCCTAAACTTGGTGTCGATTCCTCCTCGGGAGAGCTTGGCGATGGTCTGCGTGCTGCCGGAGTAGCAAGGCGCGACCTCCCAGACAACTCCTTTCATGATCTGTTTGCCGCGGATGCAGATCTTCCTCGGGCGGTTGCGGCCGAGGGAGGCGCCGGTGTCGGGGTCGACGATCTTGAGCTCAGCGTTCCTGACGACGGTGCCGCAGGACCCCGACTTGACCTCGAACGGCTCCTTGGCGAACGCCAGGCACATGGCCAGCACGGGCCCGGCCTCGGTCATCCCATATCCCTGTCCGAGCACGGCGTTGGGGATCTTGGCCATGAAGGCGTCCTGCAGCTCCTTGCCCATGGGCGCGGCCCCCGACATTACCATCCGGATCGACGCGAGGTCCGCGGCGGTCACCCGCGCGCTCTTGGCGGTCTCCAACACGATGGGGGGCACGAAGGGCGCCACGGTGACGCCGTGCGCGCGCACCAGGTCCACCAGCGCGTCGTGGAGGGACCGCGGTGGTGGCGGGGCGGGCTCGCCGGCGCGGCGGAGGACGGGTCGGGGGAGGACCGGCGGGCGGCGCCAGGAACAAAGGAAGCGCGGGGGCGAGAGCGGTGGCGGAGACGAGGGCCGGGGCGCGCGGAGCGGTGGGCGAGGCGGTCCGCGGGAAGCTGCGTGGAGGCGAGCGGCGGAGGGGAGGCGACGCGGGGAAGAAGGAAGCGGGGGAGGAGAGAGGCGTGGGAGGAGGGGGACGCAGCCCTGCAGGCGGCGGCGCCGAAGGGGGAGGTGCTCGGGAGGCCGGCGATGGGAGAGAGAGGGAGACGCGCGCGGCGTCGGGGAGGAGACGCGCCAGGGAAGGCCGGAGCAGGGAGGGAGGAAGAGGAACAGGGGGCACGGGGCGGGGAGGGACCCGCGGGTGTGGGAGGGCGTGTCGGTCGGGTCAGGGGGGCCTGCAGGCGCGTGCGTTGCTGTGTGGTGTGGCCGGCTGGTTGAGTGGGTCCAGGGAGAGAGGGGGGGGAAGAGAGAGAGGGAGTGGCTGGGCCAAGTGGCGGGCTGTGATTGGGTAGGGGAAGGGAAGAGGGTGAGGTGGCTACATGCCATAGGGTGGGGTGAGGTGGAGGCTGGGGGGTAGACTAGGACAGGGTAGACTAGGGATTTTTGGGTGGGCCGTTTGTTTGGACTGGGGGTGGTCGTTCGGGTCGAATCGGCCCGTTCGACTGCCCCCACTAAAAATAATATAACTTTTATTTAATTTGCGATGAACTTTTGCAAATAGTTTTTAGACAAACAAAATACCCGGCAGCACCCGGGGTTTAATTTGAAATAGAAGGAGGGCTAGTTTCAGAAACCATAGCCTTTCGCAAATAGTTTTTAGGCAAAATAATATGCATGATGATGACGATGCTCAAATACAATGTGGCATGATGACATGAGCATGCGGTCATGATGATGCAATGCACTAAAACAACGCGATTTTCTAGTAGTGGTTTTGCGGGATGCCACACCTAACCACCAACTGTGGGCCACCCGGGCTTGCCGGTACGAGACTATGCCGTAGGTATACCCATTTGGTATATCCACAACACCATCCCCATAATAATAATTATCCATAACATGATTAAAAATACTTGTAGGTATCTTAAAAGGATCGATCTCAACAGGAGGTGGTTCATCTACTACCCTACCAGCGGTAGTAGTTTTCCCAAACAGAAAACCAAGTGGGTTATCCATATTGGAAACAAAGTAACAAGCAGTAACAAAAGCAATACTCACAGTATAAGTTTCCCTTACCAGTTCCACTCTTCAATAGCGCTTCACTCCCCGGCAACGGTGCCATAAAATAGTCTTGATGACCCACAAGTGTAAGGGGTATATCGTAATACTTTCGATAAATAGGAGTGTCGATCCCAACAAGGAGCAGAAGGTGCTGAACAGTGGTATGGAGCAGGAAATTCCTGTGAATACTTAGCAAACAGATTTTTAGTGATTTTCTGACAAGGTAAGAAAACAAGGAGCAAGTAACAGCAGTAACGAAAAAACGGAGCAAGTGGCACAATCCTTTCTTAGAAAAGGACAAGCCGGTGGAAATACTTATAAGGACCAAATGTTCTCGAGGACACATGGGAGTTCTGTCAAGTGCTTTCGCTTCAAATAGCTGAGTACTCTTCTTTGTTGTTTGTAAGTGTTGTGTGGGTGAACCTGTGCTAACAAACCGCCCTTCATAGGACTAATACATACTTGTGGTTAAACCCCCTGCAAACATCCGTAACTACAGAAAAGTAATTAAGATATAAATCTAACCACAGCCTTAAACTCTAAGATCCTACACTCCCTTGTGCAAAGGTGTCCTAACGGGGGTTCAGGTTTCTGTCGCTCCGGAAACCCCACGATTAGTAGCCAAATACACAATGAATTCCCCTAGGCCCATAAATGGTGAAGTGTCATGTAGTCGACGTTCACATAACACCACTAGAAGAATAGCACCACAACTTAATACTATACCATTGAATAATAACTCATCACAGATTCATTACTAACAACATGACTTCTCCCATGTCCTCAAGAACTAAACGAACTACTCACAAGACATCATATGGATCAAGATCAAAGATGATATGGTAATGGATAAAAATCTGAACATAAACAATAATCGAATGGTTCCACTCACAAGCATCAACTACAATAGTAATCAACACCGGGAAATTCTCCCCTAACGAACTAAAGCAATATCCAACACAATTGTTACAGCGGGACGGAGTGATGGTGCTGGTGGATATGATGGTGTGGATGATGATGATGATCCTGATGAAGCCTAGCTTGATGACGGTGTTGATGGCGATGATCTCCCCTCTCCAGCAAGGAATTTCCCCGGCAGAAATCTGTCTGCTGGAGAGATCTTTCTCTCTCGGTGTTTTCCGCCCCGCAGAGGCAGCGGAAATCTATCTGTGGTCGTCCCCTCTATTAGGGTTCCATGAGGAAGATATAGGCGAGAGGGCGGAGTCGGAGGCCGAGCAGGTGGGCCACACCTGCCCTAGGCGCGGGGTCAGGTGGGCCCGCGCCTAGGGGGTGTGGGCCCCCTGGCCCTTCTTCTCCCCTTCTGGCTTCCTTAGTCTTCCGGGAAAATATAATTTTCCCATATTTTTTTGGTATTTTTCCGATCTTCGTGAAATTGCATCAAAACATCTCTTTTTCATCAGAATACAGACTCAGGTAGTCCATCCTCCAAGAATCATCCAACATGCAAAAACAGTGGAAAAGACATAAGTAATACCTCATAATAAGACATATATCAATGAATAGAGGCAAATTATGATATATAATTTTGATGCAAATTGGACGTATCAACTCCCCCCAAGCTCAGACCTTCGCTTGTCCCCAAGCGAAAACTGAGCTCAGTAAACATGTCCACAGGTTTATGGAGTGAACTATCGATAAAAGAATACAGACAAGAAGCATCACACTTACCATTACACAACTCATAGAAGAAAGCAACTCACCATTATATAAATTAGCTTGCAATAAGTACATGAGTCACAATAGAGATGCATAAAGATTAATCATAATTGGAATTGGCAAACTTTTGTTCCTGGTCAGAGGACAGCTGGCAAATAGTTTCACAAAAAGAATTTTGTAGAAGTTTTATAACAGGAGCAATCTTTGCTCAAAAAGGTTTTTAATGAAGGCTTTCAAAGTAATACTCAATAGATAATAGTTTTGTGAAAATAAGGAAGATAAAGAACATGATTGAATAAATCACCATATGAATGCTTGAAACACAACTCAAATGCTTGCTGGAGATAGAGAGGAAGTAGGTTTACTAACTCAACTTGGTAGCTAGGAGAGAGGTCCCTTTATAGAGGGTAGCAGGGTTTACAAGTCATAAAGAGCTTCCAAAAGATTATGGTACTTACTAGCTTTGAGCCCTCATTTCCCCTATCATAGGATCTTGAGATGATTAAGGTTAAAGTGCACAAAGATGGAGTATATGCTTGACGAAATATAAGTTGGAAATCTCATGTCCCTTGAATATGAGGGCCACTCCTCATGCTACTCAACTTTGGTCACCGGTAAGTTCTTGTCATTGTAAGTACATGCGTATCATAGAGAACCGCCAACGGGGTACCCCTTGCACATGGTACAAGAGCTTTCCCATAACCAAAATGACAAGGCAAGCAGACATTGAGCATCTCAGGGATCTTTTTATTTACTATGTGCATAGATTTTTATTGAGGATGCTTCATAGATAGCTCACTATGGTGATGCTGCAAGTTTCCACCATGATTAGGCATGGCTTAGGCTAGCAGCCCAGGCGTTTCTCTAACACAAAATATAGACTCCATGGACTTACAAGTTCCCTATTTATTTCACACCATTGACATCCATACACAAAAGAGCACGATATCAACTGTGTACAGAGTACAAGTGCAATGTCGAAAACGTTCCCCGTGATAGCATGGTTCTGCTAATTTCAACGTATAGATGCAAGCATATAAAACTTCGATGACACAATGGTTCAAGTCTATCAGGGGCAAGAAAATAAGGTGTGCCATCAAGTTTGTGGGAGCTTTACTAACTAGTTTTCACATAACAAAATACTTTTTAATTTGAAAGATAGATAAAGCTTGAGAATTTTCTTGGAATAGCAAAAGCTACTAGGTAGATATGGTGGACACAAATGGAAAAGGTTTTGGTTCAAAGGGTTTGGGAACATGAGAAGTATGCCTTCTCAAAACAGGTTTTTGCTAGCAAGGCTGGGTAGCAAGCAAGAGAGTTGAAAGAAACAAGCGAACATACAAGTAATAAAGCCAAACATGCAATCTTCCTTGAAGACACAAAAGAACTTAAATAAAGAATACTAAGCTTATGAGCCAACAAGAAAGAAAATAAATGATACAAAATACCTCTAAGCTTTTCTCTTTTTCTTTGAAACCTCAAAAAGTATTGCTACTGACCAGAACTCGGTTTGCCAAAACCAATTTAGATCCACTTGATGATCCCAAAGTGATGCCAATACTGGTCAACAAGATCCATCATATAATAGAGATTGCATACTAAAATAAGAAGTGCAAAAAGTAAAAGATGAAAGTTCTCATTAATATTCCAATAAAGGCACTCACACCAAGGGATAGATAGATAATCAACTAAAGGAGAGATACTTCCACATGAAAACCAAACTATAAGATAACTTCTCTACCAAAGATATGAATCAACTAAAAAGGTGATAATAGATAATGATGGTGATACCGCGACACTCCCTCCAAGATTGTAACAAGCCAAGAGGATGCTAAACCTGATGATGAATTACTCCTTCGGTGGTGGTGGTGTTCCCTTGTTTAGGGTCAGAAAATCCTCCAGCATCTTACGAAGCCTGTTATTCTCCTCTTGAAGCATATCCACCTTCATCCTCAAAACACAGTACTTATCACAAAACTCGTATGTGGTTCGAAGGGCTTCCGCTGCCTTAGGGCAGTATCTGAAGTCTAGACCGAAGGCTATGATTCCCTGCATGTTACGAGAAAAAGCATCCCTAGTGTTAGTTTCTCCTACCAAAGTAGGTTTCCTTTCCCTTACCCCTGCGAAGGTTTGTTCTTCCAACTTTGTCTCCTCCACGAGCTTCTTGCCTTTGTCGTTGGCGAAGACCATGGTGCTCTAAACTTGAGAAGTTTTCCTGATAGAAACAGATTGAAACGAAAACACGACGAGAACACGATGCACGAACCTTGGGGGATCTGTGGGGTTATATGTTACAAAGTTTCAAAGCATAAGAAAGGTGCTGATACGGAAGAGAGGCGGAGTCGGAGCTCGGGGGTGGCACACCCCCTCCAGGCGCGGCCAGGCAGGGGCCTGTTCCTGGGTGGGTTTATCCACCCCCGGACTCCGTTTCCTCCTCTGTTCCATCTTGTTACTTCCCTTATGTATTAAAAACACCAAAAATATAAATAGATCAGGGTTTCACGAACCTTCTGTTTTCACCCTTTTTTACCTTTTCAAGGACGAACTATGTAGACTCCTTTCCTCTTTCTCCTGGAAATTCCTTTTCTCACAAGGCAATACACAAACTTCAATGGCAACATTAGTGTAAGCAAAAAAAATTAATCTTTAGTTTCACACTTCAACTGAAATCCATCAAAACAAAGGCTTCTTTAAGAGGCAAATGCAAATGATAACAGAAATCTGTCAAAACACACCAGCACGTAAAGATTGATTTTTTCGAAAATCTTCTGTTGCTCAAATCAAAAAGTGCAGAACTAATGAAAGTTGGGTAACAACATGGAGAACAAGCTCAGAAAAATACAGCTCCATACGACGTACTGAGCTCCCTCACGAATGTTTACGGTATAGCACAAAAAATCTATCCCAGGACAGCCACTTTTCACAACTCCTCTACTTCACAAAAGTAGTTGAACTTGACACGAAAACCAAAAAAAAGGATAAGTAGCGGTTATTACAGAGGTAATAACTTCCAATACTCAACCAAACTCTTGGGTTATCTTCCAACAAGTACTTTTCTTTAATGCCTTTAAGTTAGACTTGAAACTTTCAAAGATGCTCACAGAGGAGATATAAATCTGGAATGAAAGAGAGCATCAAGAAGCAAATAACCAACACACTTGAGTCTAACCCACTTACTATGCATGGGGGTATCATGAGAAAACAAATTTTTGAAACAAAAAGCCACCAGCATGGGAAGACAAAACATATGCAACTTCAAAACTTTCAACATAAAACGGGGAAACTTGACATTATTGAGATGCATTAAACCATGTTCCCCTATCTCATAATAACCTTCAGTAGAACTTTGAATAAAGTTGACAATATAACTGTCACTAGAAACAACTTTATCATCAGAATGAGCATACTTATAGTCACCAAAAAGAGGTCCAAGGTCATAAACCGGATCAACAGAAGCAAGTTGTTCCATCCTGAAATCTTTATTAGGCAAGATATTTTCACAAGGATCTTTAGCAAATTTGGAAAAGTTAAACTCCACTACAAGAAATGTGTCAGCTTGTGACGTTTTGGTAGTGACCATCTACAAAATCGTCTTAGATTTATGAAGATTCCGCTCAAGCTGCTTGGGAGGGTCAAAGCCTTAGTATACTATGACGATTTTTCTCAAAAACGTCGTAATTCCTTTAAATGAAATCATCATAATAGCTAGGGAGATCTAAATATAGAGGATAGCATCATGGATCGTTGGATCCGAGCAAGATGGACGGGTAGGATGCTAATATGAGGGAACTTGACATGGATCGATGACATGGCATGGTACCATCGCGCGCGGACAACAAATATTTCACATCGCGCAGAGACCGGAAATATCCCGCGCGTGCCGGCCGAACCAAAACCGCCACGTCCCCCACCCTCCCAGCGAATGCTTCTCCCCAACCCTAAACCTATCGCCACCGCTCCTCATTCTCCAGCGAGATTCGCCCACCGCCGCTCGTCCTTCTCCAGTGAGATCCGCGCGCTGCCGCCGCCCCCCTCCTTCTCCAGCAAGAAACCCTTTCCTGCTCGCTCCAGCCGCTCCCCTCCTTCTCTAGTGAGATCCCTAACTCTAGATTGCGCCGCCGCTGCCCTCTGTTCGAGAGCCTCTTACACAAGCCCACCGACGACGACTCAAATGATGGCCGAGGAGGACGACGAAGGTGATGGTTTGAGCCCCTAACAAATCCCCATCCCCGCCATGACCCCACTGTTGGCGCCTCTTGCCCTCTCCCCGGCGCAGATCTCCGCCTCCTAGTGCTCCCTCCTCTACCTGCGTGTACCTCGTGCCCCTACCCTCCTCTCACTCCGGTCTGGTACCCTCGGCACCCGCCTCCTCGCGGAAGTCGTGGCCAAGGAGCCCGAGCTCGGCGGGGGTGGATTGGACGGCGGCAGCGTTGGATCTGGGAGTGGTGGTTCCGGAGGGAGCAGTGATCTGCATGGTGGTGGAGAGGAAGAAGGGGAGAAGATGGGGGAGTGGCTCTCCATGTCACAGAAGCTCAACCTCACCTACGCCACGCTCTTCAGAGGTAAGCGTCGCAATGATAGAATCCCTTTTTTTTGCCGTAGTGACAGATCGCAGATCGATTGGATTCGAGTAAACTGCAGTATTTTTTTCGAGCTATGTTCAGTAAAACTATAGATGGTGTTACTGAAGTTTGATTTGGTGTGGGCTACATGTCATTATAACTTATGGCTAATGGATTGTCACTAGAATGTTAGAAGAGAGAAATGGGAGTGCTATGAACTAATAATGTAGTACATTGGGTCCTTATGAGATAGAAATTAGAGGGAGCAGAAGGAATATATTGCTATCGTCAAGGAGTACTAGTTTTGGTGAACCAACTTTGATTCCCTAAAACATTTTCCATAAAAAATAAATCCCTAAACATCATATTCAAGCATTGTTTTTAAGTGATGGTACACCCAAATTGGATTCTTGTACAATCTACAGTACATAGCTTGAATTTCACATGATAACATTATTTTGTCTGTTCTAAGACATATGTCCACAACTACAGTAATTTGATATATCTTATGGAGTGGATGGTGCATATGTATGTTGGCTAGTTAACTAGTTAAAATAACTTGTTCATTTGTACTAAGATGCTAAGAATATTTAATTGTACTGAGCTCGAGCAGGGACACATCGTCGTTGTCCGCGGTGCTGCAGCCGTCACGGCGCAGGATCCTTGCCATCCTTGTCGTCCCCGTCTTCCAAATCATCAGGGACAACTACGTGAGTTGCCCCCTCTTCTCCGCACCTCCACAACTCCGCTCCTCTCCTCAATCTGATCCTCCTATGGGTTTTATTTTCATCTTTTGTATGCAGATATCGGCATCTTCGATCACGCCAATCAGTCCTAGATGCTGGCCAACTCCTACCTCTACAAGGTGACCAATGGATGCTCTTCTGATCTTCTCTCACTGATTTACTATGTCCGGTCGATTCATTCATGTTCACTTACTAGTAAAAGTATCTTAAACTGTGCAAGACCTACTAATAATTTGCTGTAATTCCTTACTACATAAATTAATACACGCAACGATAGTTAAATGCCATAGTTGAGTCTAGAATTATTTACAAAAATGTACTCCCTCTGTCCCGAATTAAATTCCATAGTTTTTTCTAGAGTCACATGTTAGGGTTGGTTAAAGAAATGCATGAATTGCTTCTTTCCTTTGTATACAAAAGCATTCTGTTGCTGACTATGATCATGTGTTTGTTGTTGGTGTGCAAGTATACATAACTAGAAAGAGAACTTGCATCAGGCTTGGTACTGGTTGGTTGGTTCCTCACCGATTTATTATTATCAATCGCCGCAGCCCTCGTGCAACCCAGGTTCGTTGCGTCCCTACTCCCTCTGTCTTCTCCCCCTCACCAATTTAGTATTAGAATAGTTTGCTAGCTGTTTCATTTCAAGCATCAACTGATGCATTGACATACAGTATTCAAAATATGGTTGCTTTGAGCTAAAAGTTACTGGGCTATACTAGGTTCATATAGTTTATTTGTGCATCTTACTATTCAATTCAAACCTTCACACTTGTATATGAATCCTTCTTTAAGTAATGATCTCAAATAAGTATATGGTTACTGATTCAACACTTGTATCATAACTTCATTTCACGACTCCTAGCAAGTAGTAGCACAGTGACTATGTGTATAGGTTTCTTACAAACAAGTAATTTCGCGTTGACTGCATAAAAAATACCACATCGACTTCAGTATATCAATTTGAATACTGGAAGTATGTTTGTAGAAGTTTGTAGAAATTTGAATACTGCATCGACTTCAGTATACATCTGTTTTAGGAAAAGTAGATGTTTGTAGAATACTGGAAGTATGTTTGCATAAGTGAATTACCAAGTTTGTGGAATACTGGAAGTATGTAATACTGGAATACTGGAAGTATGTAGCACAAGTGTATAAAATATAGCTAACGGTGTATCTAGTACTAAACCATTAGATGTATCTAGCAAGTAGGAACTTTGTGGCACAGAAGCAACAAAACTAAACCACGCTTGCAATGCAGATGATGTTGCGTGTTTCTTCGATAGGCTCGACCTGCTCAGTTAGGAGGCAACAGTAATCCTTTTTTTGACAGGCTCGACCTGCTCAGTTAGAAGACTGCTGACAAAGGGTGGGATGTATGTACGTTAGCTGAACCTCTGTACTTAGTGTATATCCTGATGGCCCATGCATTGCACTGGTACTACCCCTTTGTCGCACACAGCTAGTCAACTTGATGTTCATCTTTAGCAAGTAGGGCTCTGTATTTGGAGCAAAAGAAGGTTACAGATTGCAATGTATAGAGGAGGACAAGGTTGCATGCTTTATTGAACTTGCTCAGTTAGGCAACATTTACCAAAAAAATTTTGGCCGCGATTGGAGGGGCTCTATATTGTCTATGCCAGGCGGTGATGGTCCTCATGGCAGTGAGTATATCCAGGCATCAGCTCTAGTGAGCCAACCTACTCTTTACTCGAAGGATTTGGTAGAGCAGCAGCTTGCTGGTCCTGCCATGTGTGTGCATGCTCAGTTTCACGAGGTGATAACTAACCAATAATGATGGCCTTATTTTTCACCACTAATTCTCTGCCAAGTGACAACTTCAGCTGCTGTCATTTGTGAGTAGTAACTATGAGTGCTCTTTTAATAGGGTTAGTTTGAGTCTTATGAGTGGTGCTTGTAAATGAGTTATACAAGATCCATAGTATTTACAGTGATAGGAATGAGTGAATAGAACTTTTTCAAATCTGATTTAAACTTAATCAAATGATTAGAAAGCTTTTGTGGATATGAAACCACTGATTATGAATGCTAATACATTATGTAAATTTTCTGCTACCCCTATTCTGGATTGCTAGAACTATATGTAAAATTTGCTGCTACCCATATTCTGAAACTACAAGCTTTGTTCATGTTTCAGCTGATCGTGCTGGAGTGGAGCTGCGCCACTTCGGGAGAGCGGAGGAGCTTGTTCGTGCAGCGATCCGAGGAGCTTGTCCGAGTTGTTGCAATTGGTGCTATTTGCTAATAAGTTAATGTAAATACTGAATTGTAATCTTGGATGTGCATTTGTGAGCCTGCTATTTGCTGATAAATTATCTGCATGTTGTGTATTTGCTGAAAATGGTGTATTTTATTGATGTATTTGCAAACTTTGGTGTATTTTCTCGATTTATTGCATGGCTGAAGCAATTCCAGAAATGAAAATGCAAATTCTAGTTAAAAAATAGCAGAAATCTGGACTGGATGAAATATATTTGGGCTCTAAAAAGGCTGTGGCCCAAAATATATTGTAACAAATCTGAAAATAAATAAGTGTACCATAAGAAGGCAAGGCCCAAAAGTGACAAACCTAAAAAGGCCAAGGCCTAGCAAATAAAAGGCTAGAATTATTGCGCTAGCCCATTTAGATCACTAAAATGTACTGGGCTGATTTTGATTTAAGACGATTTCATTTCGTCACAATTTTGCCATGTAGGATCAGCCACGTAGGATTTGAGCTGGCCTGGCTAGATGGTTCATGACGATATTGGATCGTCATAGACGTTATGACGATTCAATATCGTCATAGACGGTTATGATGATTTTACCAAAAACGTCGTTATAGTTCATTTGCGATGCCCAGCTTTCGATGATCTCAAAATCGTCATAGAATCGTCATAAATGGACTACTATGACGATTCTGTGACGAAAATTGAGGGTCATATATAGACAGATTCCTTGTAGTGCTCATAAGAATCTCCATCAAACTTAGTTAAAACTTTTTCCTTCTTACAATCTATAGTAGCTCCACAAGTGTTCAAGAAAGGTCTACCAAAAATGATAGGACAAGTTTTGCTAGCTGCTGAATTAAGCACTAGAAAATCAGCATGATACTTAATCTTACCACAAAGAACCTCCACATCTCTTACAATACCAATTGGGCAAATTGTTTCCTTATTAGCAAGGTGAATAACCACATCAATATACTCAAGCTCACAAGGACCAATTTCATGCATAATTTCCCTGTAAAGCTCATAAGGAATAGCACTAGAACTAGCACCAATATCACATAAACCATAGTAGCAATGATCACCAATTTTAACAGAAAGCACAGGAACACTAGCTTTTCTAGCCTTACTAGGATGAGAGATAATATTAGAAGCGTCTTCACAGAAGACAATATGCTCATCCTCTTGTCAACACCTGGATTTTTAATCCCAGATGCCTATTATGCCATACATCGCAATCCCAGGATTACCATTTTTGTGAGACATAACAGAATTGGATACCATAGTACATCATCCATTACAAACTGTACATAAGTTCTTACATAAATAGGGATCTCATGATCCTGTTCTTAATACAACTTCAAGCAGCGGAATACGTAATAATAACGATAGCATAGGCGAAGCTCCATCTTCGGGGTCACAGGCAATGCTGACGATGGGAGATGATCCTAGTTGTCGTAACCTTCCTGGGGTCCATCCTCCAGGTACTCCTCTTCATAGTCTGGCCACGGGAATAGCCAGGGACAAAGCCAAGAGTACTCTTTAAGTACTCGCAAACTAATACTAACAAGTGAAAGGGGTTTTTGGTAATAGGACACTAGGTTCTAGGGTTGTTTTGCAAGAAGCCAGATTTATCTCTACTAAGTTTAGAAGCAACAAATGCTAGTTGAAGTTTTATAACACCTAAGTGGGAAATTGTATTTCATATCATAACCCTGTTGTGGTCAAGTCAAAGTCTCAATTCATTTCACAAGTCTTTTGAAAACATCTGACGGGGGAACAGTATGGCCACTCCAACTGTCCATAACCGCGGATGCGGCTATTCGAATAGTTTGACACTCTGCAGAGATTGTACACTTTCACCACAACATTCGATACATCCGTCAGGAACAAATCCTGAATTCACCATACTCAGTATGCGGATAATCAATCCTAACCTTTCAATTACACACCCTAGTATAAGCATCTCTCCTGTGAGTTTGGCCTCCCAACCATGACCAACTGTCATCTTGGGTACTGCACAGGTGGACAATCTTCACAAGGTAGCCTCAGCTCAGACCTTGGCCGTGAGGGAACTAATACTAAGGTATATAAGTTTCCATTCAAGCCCTACCCAATTCTCGGGTATTGTGGTTGTATGATAAAATTGGAATGGTATCGCATCCAGAAAACCATTAGTTTTAAAAAAGGGCTAAGGCTCATGCCTCAACATTTTCATCACCAAAATCATCAGGTGTTCGGAAACACATGTCCAAAACATTTCAATAAAATGATCCATCATTCCAAGGTTTTCATAACCATTTTCACAAAGTATTCCCATCTAAAGTTGATCAAGTTTTATGCTTAGCACTAGCATCTACAAGTGGGGGTAAGCACTAATGAGGGGTGGTAAACTAGTGGAGTTTAACTAAGTTTAATCTCATGCCTTAGGATGACATCAAGATTATCTAGCTTAGGCCAAATTTTATGCTCTTTATGCAACCTTCAATTATCCTTCTAGTATCTACCATTCATTCCAGTAACTCTAAGTAAGAGCTTTGATAAAGAAATAAAGTAATAAGCTTGCAAGTAAAACTAGGGCGGGGTATCATCAAATGTATCTAACCAAGCATGCTTAGTGCATTGCATAGGTTATTTAACTCTCATAATTGCAAGTGTTAGCTTGCATAGGTATAGTATCAGCTTGCATTGGTCCACTTGGTTAGTAAAGCTTGCTAAAGTAGAGTATCTTGCAAGTGTTAGCTTGCCTTGTGCAGAGTAGTGGTTGAAGTTCTCCTCGGCTTCTTCTTCGTAGAATCCTCCTTCCTCCTTGTATCCTTGGTCGGTACTAGCGTCTATAAATAAATACGATGTACACAATCACCAAACAATACTTAACTACTTGCAATCACCACACAAAAGGGTCCTATAGATGATCTAGAATCATTACTAACATTACAAGATTAAAGCTTGGTTTAATTCCTTTTATTTTTAGAAAAGTAATTTCTACTCATTGAAAAACTACTTAAGATTTAATATTCTCCAAACCAAACATGGGATCATGTTGACACATGTCATCACCACATATTTTAGTCCATGGGAATATGATTTAAAGTGGTGTCACAATTTAATAAGGTTTTACCCTTTTATTTTAATTTAAATAAAGTGACTAGAAATGCCTATGGGGCATTCTTTTATTACTTGAACATTATTTCTGCAAGTAAACCTATATATTTTTATATATTCTGAAAGGTATGGTTGAAGGTGATTTTTGAGAGTTGGAATCAACTCAAAATCTATTATGGTTTTAATTTGAAAAATGTTTGAATGCAAAAAATCTTCTAGCTTGTTATTTTTACCAAGGATGATCTACAGATCAAAATGACTTGAATCCAACGGGATTGGATTCAGCATTCCCAGACCTTTCTAACAAAATTGGTTTCATTCAATTTGGTTCACTGAATCGACCTGGGTTGATTTTTGAAACTGGTTATAGAAGTGTGTTTGAAATAAAATGGAAAAGGTTAAATTCAAATAGCTGGGCTGCGCAGGAAGCGATACTGGGCCGGCCTGCTAAGCATAGCGCTTACGCGGGCTGGTTAAGTGGCTGTCCCCATGCGTCAGTGAGATGAGGGGGTGCGAAGCGGTATGGGGCGATGTGGTGCGTTCGATCTGGTTCTAATCCAACGGCTGAGAGTCATCGTCGATGTTGGGCAACGCCGGTGAGACAGAAACCTAGCGCGGCCAGTGGGGGTCGTTGGGGGCTCACCGGGGTTCAGGCGAGGGTCGGCGAGGCGGGCAAACGACAAAGTCAACGACAGTGAACCTCCTGGTACCGGCAGCTTCTCCAGGGGCGGCTCCAATCGCTGGCTCCCTTCTTCTCCAGTAGCGGCGGGCTCCGATGAAATTCCGGCGAAGTGCTGCTCGCCTTGCTCTGGGAACGGGGTGGCACGATCAGTGAGGAGAGGGGAGTGAGATGGTGTGCTCAATTCGGCTGGGGGTGGCCTCTATTTATAGTGGAGCGAGGGGACCGACGGGGCGCAAGGTGAGCTCGTCGTGGTCGACGGTACAGACGGCTATCGGCGTGGGCGACGGTAGGGGGCGGTGCGGTGCTCCCTGGCGATGCTCAACGACACGGTGGCGAGACGTGGGGCGGTGTGGTTTGGTCGGAACACGACGATGCTCTGCGCGTGCCCGACGGAAGATTTAATGGCGCACAGCGCGCGTGGTCCGCGCGGCGGCGAACGAGCATGTCTGCGGGGTTACTAGGACGGTGGTGATCACGTATGCACGCGGCGAGGGCGGCGCGCGGTCTGTGGGCGTCGGTCGAGTGTGGCGCTCTGGCGCATGCTCGGCATGGTTGCTGGCGAGCTGAGCGCGGTTCGTGCGGGTGGTCCAGGGTTTGGCAACGCTCGCGGCTGGGACAGGGAGTGGCGGTGGACGGTGGGCAGCCTCCTAGACAAGGTTGGCACGGCTAAATATCCTCCTAGCTTGCTGTATCCACTGGGGTGGCATGGTGAGCTTCGGCTATTCACCATTGATGTCATTGCCCAACTTACAGTGAGGCTAGTGCTTGGTTTAACTTGCTAGATGATCTACTGAGATGGTTGTGAGCTAGAGAGGGAACAAGTTAGGCTTCAATCACTGCTCACAATAGTGTTTAAGATTTTGATGATTTGTGTCTGCAATGTGTTTGATGAAATGGCCGCAAGAATTCAAGTTTTGATTTTTGAAAAGATTTTTGGTGGGTGTGCTAGGTTGGTGCTGGTGAGTCTGCAGATGCTTGGGTTTTGAAAGTTGAGCTTGTTTGAGTGGTTTTTGAAAAAGTGGGATCTTCTCATATGATAAAGATTCAATTTTGAATTTCCATTTAAACTATGCATTTGAAAGTTTTTGGATGATCACAAAGTGGGCCTTGATACTTTGTTATGAGTACAATCAAGGGGTGCAAAGATCCAGAAAAGTTTCTGTTAATTTCTGGAAGTTTGAGACAGCCAAAGTAGGCATGGGAGTTAAATTGTCCAAAATGACCATTCACTCATTTAGCTTAGTTTTGATTTATTTGTCTTTGAGAAAAGTCTGGGAATTGTTTAGATGATGTTTATTTCACCTAAGCATCCATTTACAAGCAAAGGAACACACAAACATGGTGGTTCAAAAGAAATCAAAATTGGAATGCATACACACATGCATGCTTTCATATTTTTATTTAGAAAAGTTTTTGTTAACCCTAAATTTGATGATTAGAGTTTGATGATTCAAGTTTAGTATTTTTGGGATGTTACAAACCTTCCCCCCTTAAACAAAATCTCGTCCCGAGATTTGAAAAAGGACGAAAAAGATTACCTAGGATTTGAAGAGATCGGGAAACTCTGTCCTGATGTGATCTTCGCGCTCCCAGGTAGCTTCCTCTTCTGTGTGGTTGCTCCACTGAATTTTGAGAAACTTGATGCTTCGGTTTCGGGTAGTTCGGAAAGCTTCTTCCAAAATACGGATGGGTACTTCGGGATAGGTCAGGTCATCGTTGATCTCTATGGTCCGGTGATCGATATTCTTGAACACTTCGGTCTTCTCGAGGACTTCGAGACACTTGCGAAGTAATGAGATATGGAACACATTGTGCACAAATGACATCTCTTCGGGTAGTTCCAATTGATATGACACTTCTCCTCGACAGTTCAGAATTTTGAAAGGTCCGATATATCTGGGGGCTAACATTCCTTTGAGTTGGAAACGCTGCATTCGCTTCAATGGCGACACTTTCAGATAAACAAAATCTCCTATGTTGAAGGTGAGGTCTCTACGTCTCTTGTCGGCGTAAATCTTCTGTCTGGACTGGGCGGCCTTGAGGTGCTCATGAATCTTGTGAACCTTCTCTTCTGCTTCTCGTAGGATGTCGGGTCCGAAAATCTGACTCTCTCCTACTTCCGACCAGTTCAAAGGGGTGCGACACTTTCTTTCGTACATGAATTCAAATGGGGCCATTTGCAAACTGGCTTGATAACTGTTATTGTATGAAAATTCTTCAAATGGCAGACAGTCTTCCCACTTGGATCCATATTCTAACACACATGCTCTCAGCATATCTTCGAGTATTTGGTTTACTCGCTCCGTTTGTCCATCGGTCAGAGGGTGATACGCGGTGCTGAAATCTAGGCGGGTTCCTAAACCTTCTTGGACTTTCTTCCAGAATCTCGAGGTAAACTGAGTTCCTCGATCCGATACGATGTTCTTGGGGGACTCCATGCAAACTAACTATTCTAGCAATGTACAACTCCGCTAGCTTCGAACTCTGATATGTGGTCTTGACGGGTAAGAAATGGGCGACTTTGGACAATCTGTCCACTATGACCCAGATAGAGTCATTTCCCCTACTAGAAGTAGGCAGTCCAGTGATAAAGTCCATTCCAACGGAATCCCATTTCCATTCCGGAATCTGCAAGGGTTGCAACAATCCAGAGGGTCTTTGATGTCCTGCCTTGACTCGCTGACATATATCACACTTGGCGATATAGCTTCCGATTTCTCTCTTCATCTTATGCCACCAAAATTGCTCCTTTAAATCTTGATACATCTTAGTTCCTCCGGGATGAATAGAATAAAGAGTATCATGAGCCTCCTTCAGAATCACTTCTTTCAACTCAGAATCTGCTGGTACACAAAGGCGTCCTTTGTACCACAGAACTCCTTCTTCGTCCTCGGTGAATCCGGGTACTTTGCCTGTACCGATACGATGCTTGATTCTATCAATACTAGCATTTCCCTTCTGCGCCTCTTTAATCTGACTAATCAAAGTGGGTTGGAGTTCTATGCTAGCCAAAAATCCGTCACTCACTAATTCCATTCAAAAATCTTCCATCTCTTTGTGCAAACTTGGTTGATCCTTCAAAATCACGGAGTTTAAGCGGCACGGCAATCTGCAAAGGGCATCGGCTACCACATTGGCTTTACCAGGGTGATAGTGAATGTCCAGGTCGTAATCCTTGATTAGCTGAATCCATCTTCTCTGCCTCATATTCAGCTCCTTCTGAGTGAATATATACTTCAGGCTTTTGTGATCCGAATAAATCTCACAACAGTTTCCCATCAGGTAATGTATCCATGTCTTCAGGGCTAGAACTACGGCTGCGAGTTCGAGGAGGTCATGGGTTGGGTAATTTTGCTCATGTTGTTTCAGTTGTCGAGATAGATAAGATATGACTTTGCCTTCTTGCATTACCACACATCCGAGACCGATCTTGGATGCATCACAATACACATCGAAGGGCTTCCTGATATCCGGCATGATCAAGATTGGGGCTGAAATCAATCTCCTCTCGAGTTCTTGAAAACTCGCTTCACATTTGTCGGTCCATTCAAACTTCTTGTCCTTCTGTCGTGGTGGTGGCACGACAGATGCCATGGGTAGGCTAAAGTATGGGGCCAATGGATGCTAGAGGGATCTGGGCAGGGAAGATGCAGATGATTCTTCACACGGAAGACAAAGGAAAAGATCTTTATTTCTCCTTCCTTGGGCTACAAGTGCTCCTTGAGCTGTGTTCAAGGAGAAAAAGAAGAACTTTACCAGCCTAACGGTACTAAAATGAGTCGATCCCCCCCTCAGGGTCCAAGCCTCCCCTTATAAAGGAGAGCCTTGGGTTCCTTTAGGGCTGATGTGGCAAGCATATTCGAGGAATATGCTTGTCCCAATATAGTAGTTCGGCGCCCCCCTTTCCCTGTCGCTCCCCTAATGACGGCAAGGTTCCAGAGGGCCCCTCCTGCGCGCCTCGGGCTTCAGGACTGTCACCTCCGTGACCTCCTTCTGTCTCTCTGTCACTCTGCGCCTTTGTCCCTAGTGCTTGGTTCCTCTCAGATTCTCCCTAGCCTGCTGCTAGAGTTTGACTTTAGGCTTCTCCTTCTCCTGCAAGCTTCGTATCATTCGGCCCTGCCTCGCGTAACTCGGCTTGTCCTTCACCTGCATCAAGATTACTCGGCTAACCCGGCGACTTACGCAGTATCCCGGCCGGGTAATGCCTTGCCATTACTATAAGGGTCCTTCCCTTTCCTATCTCGGCCGACCTCTGCAGGATTCAGCCGACTCAGACTGTAACTCGGAAACTAGACGGGGAACATCCTTTCGTCTTTCCCCGTCTTTACCCTATCCGGGGTTATCTCCCCAACATTAGTCCCCGAAGCTGGTATGGCCCCGCTGATAACCTCGGCCGGGCCGTATCAGTTTCATGACACTCGTTCTGTATTGTTTCCGAGTTATCTCTTTCTCGTTCGAGGTATCTTCGTATCTTCTCGCGTACGCCTCGTCCTACGTGTCATACCCATCATTGTTTCTCTAGTTTTTTGTTCCTCTACAGTATTTACTGACAGGCTACATTTACTACTGCGCCTGTCGCGCCGGCGCTGCGATGCCTCGTGTGCCGTTTCCGTTGGGGATCATGACCTTCTTTGCCACCGTGTGGTCCTTGGTGCGGTTCCGCTCAACGACGCGCGGTCGTGTGGCGCACACGATCTACACGGTCAACCGCCACACCCACGATCCCACTACCTCGCAGGCGGCTCGGTTATAAAGAGGGGCGCGGCGCTGGGGAATTCACTTTCCCCTTTTCGCTCGCCCGCGCCCTTCTTCTTCCTCTCGCTTCTGCGCCCGTTCGCGGCTTCGCCGCCGTGCGTTCATCTGAATCTCCGACGGTGAGGACCCCACCGCGCTGCTCCGTCTGCCTCGTCCTTGTTCGCTTGCTCCGGCGTCGTCGCCGGTGAGTTCTTTCCGGTCCCATCGCCTAGGCTTTCCTCTAGATTCCTCTGTTTCCCTTTCGTTTTCGTGCGGTAGTTCCTTTGCTGCACCGCCGCCGTTTCTGCGTAGAATCACGACGGGGCCCTGTAGTTCTAAACTCTCCTCCGCCGCTAGTTCTTCCTCCGCTGATTTCTCCGGCGAGCCCATGTCTAGCTCCTTCAGCGGTGCCCTGATAGAGGATGATGATGCTGGCTCTGGGCCCGAGCGAGGCTCGTGGCAGGGCTCCTCCGTTACTCGCCGCGAGATCGAGTGGCTTATCCGGACTCGGAGGATTCCCGCCGAGGTCGCTTATCGCTTACCCGGCAGCGAGTCCTCTCCGGATCTTAGGGAGAGCGAGTATGTAGTTTTCATGTCGCATTTCTCGCGCGGCTTTGGTCTCCCTCTTAGCGACTTTGCTAGGGAATTTCTCGACTACTTCGGCCTTCAGCCGCATCACCATCCTGCAAATGCCATCGCCTCTCTCTCTGCTTTTATCTCTGCCTCGGAGGGATACTTCGGCCTATGGCCGTCGGTGCATGTCTGGTCGAAGTTTTTCCAGATTCGTTCTAACGTTGTCCCTGACAAGTCTCTGCACCCTTCCGAGAAGCTGCTTACTCAATGTGGAGCAGCGTCCATTACACCTCGGAGGAAGTCCGTATTTCCTCGTGTTACGGGGCTAGAGTCATGCAAGAAGTGGCACAAGTCCTTCTTCTATGTCAAGAACACGGGAACGGAGGACAAGATTCGGCTCCCTGCCTTCTCCATTGGTACGCCCTCCAAGGTGAATTGGACTTATAATCCGAGGAAGAGTCACGCCTTGGCCGAGGCTTTTGAGATTCGGCTTAAGGAGCTGATCCGCGCCGGGTTACGCGGCGAGGATTTGATGGCTACCTTTATCAGTAGCCGAATCTGCCCATTCCAGAAACGGACGCACAAACTCTGCTACATGAGCGGTCCTCTTGACCCCAACCGAGTCTCGACCGTGGAGATGGACAACTATCTCATCTTTAAGCGTGTCCGAGCTATCTTCAAGACGGAGATGCCTGAGGACTGGGCTTGGGGATTGAAGCCGTTTACCCGCGAGCGACCCCCTCCCGAAGTAAGCTTAACCACTAACGCTTTGTTTTCCAATTGTTTTCGTAACTGTTTTCGCTAATTTTCCTCTTTCTTGTCTTATAGAGGTTTGAAGAGCAGAAGGACGAGGATGCCGAGGTTTTGTCGCTTACGTGGCCTGCGGACCGGAATACCCCGGACATTGGGGAGCCGGACTCGGAAGAGTTCGTCCCCAAGTCGGATCTCACTCCGGCTCGTGCTCGTGGCAAGACCTCGGCCCACGAGGAGGAAGGTGATTCGGACGAGGTCCAAGTTCAAGAGGTAGTTGCCGCAATGCCCATTTCTTATGCATTTCCGGCTTCTAATTTCCCAGCTAATCCGGACGGTCAGGTTCACGACGCTGAGCCTATTGCTTCCCGGCCCCCTGTTACCTCGGGGAAACGTGGGGCTCCTGCTGGTGCCTCAGAGGCGGCCCCTAAGAAACGAATGAAGAAATCCGCTCCGAATCCTCCCAGGCGCAAGACCATGCCTGGAGTCGCTGGGTAAGTTCTTTTTGCTCGCATTTCTTGTTTCTCTCTTTCTGCTTTTCAACCTGACGCCCTTCTCTCTTTTTTATTTTCGCAGTGCTCCACTTTCTGTTAAGCCCGGCGGTCCTAGCATGACTAGCCGTGTGACTCGGCAGCCGTCTCCTCCGCCTGCTGAAGATACTAGGATTCCCAGTCCTGCTCGTGCTGCATCTCCTCCAGCTCCGAATCGGTCGCCCCCTCGCCACAATGTGCCTGAGACTCCTCTTGTTGACGTTGATTCCGCTTGGCCCTCCGAGATTTCCACCGAACCAGTTGCCTCCTCTGTGAATCCGAGCGTCTCTACCGAGCCTCTTTCTACCCCCGCGGTTTCTATAGTAACTCCAGCCCCGGCCGAGGACGTCAATATCTCGGCGCCCTCTGCAACCGTGACCCCTCCGGCTCCTAAAGACACCGTTCCCATTGCCGAGGTATCAGCTCCTGCTGATGCCTCTTCTAAAGCAAGAAAAGCTGTCGCCCCTAAGGCTTCCACTTCCCAGAAAGGTCTTGTTGGCTCTTCTCAGCCGAGTATCGCTGATGTGCTGCACAAAGGAACTGCCTCCACCAAAGCCTCCGTCACTCCGGCCGCCGGTACCCAGCTTGCTCTTCATAAAAGCCCTGCAGCCGCGGTGGTTACACAGCATGTCCAGGGTAAAGTCCTAACTCGCACGGCGAGTGGGAACAGCCTCGGCTCGCTGGTGGAATATGCCAATAACTGGAATGCTGCCGATCAGTTTGAGGGTAATCCAAGCAGTCAGCCGTTTCAGCTTTTCGACATTAGCAGCCGCTTGCATTAAGCCGCCAAGATCGTCCTTGATAGTAACAAGATGAATGAGGTAACTGCTGTTTTACGGAGTTTTGATTAATTCTCCAGATGCTACTATATATACTCTAGTCCCCGAAACTTGCAAGCGAATAACTTGTTATTTTCTTGGAAGTTTCACGATGCTCTACTTAATTCAATTTAACTTTAGGGTTCGAACCTATATCCGACTAGATCTGCCTTAAACTTTGCTTGATTTTTGTCTAGCCGATCTTTGAATATCCAGCCACCTAGATCCGGGTTAAGTTTTGCTTGACTCCGATCTGTTTTGGCTTTGAATATCCAGCCACCTAGATCCGGGTTAAGTTTCGCTTGACTCGGATTTGTTTTGGCTTTGAATATCTAGCCACCTAGATCCGGGTTAAGTTTCGCTTGACTCGGATCTGTTTTGGCTTTGAATATCCAGCCACCTAGATCCGGGTTAAGTTTTGCTTGACTCGGATCTGTTTTGGCTTTGAATATCCAGCCACCTAGATCCGGGTTAAGTTTTGCTTGACTCAGATCTGTTTTGGCTTTGAATATCCAGCCACCTAGATCCGGGTTAAGTTTTGCTTGACTCGAATCTGTTTTGGCTTCGAATATCTATTCATCGTTTCCTCTATTGCTCAGGTTGCACATGACCGGCGGACTGCCGAATTTCAAAGATTGCTTTTTTCGCACCGAAAATTGGAAGAAAAATATGAGAAAGCTATTCCTGTGGTGAAAAAGGCTGGTAAGTTAACAATTCTTTTCGTCATCTCCGACATTCTTACTATTTTATATGCACGATGCCGGCTCACTTTGTTGGTAAACAGGTAACATCAATAACCTTAACATCCGTCTTGAGAAGAAAGTCAAGAACCTGGAAGGTTAGTTTCCCTTTTACTTTATACCTTCCCTCTTTAAAATGTGCGCTAAGTTTATTTTATCTCGTTTGGGTTTGGTAAAGCCGATTTACAAACCTTTGCAACATCTCACCAAGATTGCACGCCCATGCCTGATGTGATGCTGCATTTTTTAGAACAAAGCGCTACTCATTCGGCGCAGCTAAAAGAAAAAGACGATGAGATAGCTCGCCTGCGCGCGGAGGTGGAGGCCCTTAAGCTCTCTCAGAAGTCCGAATTAGAAAAGGTCGACCAGGAGTTCTCCGAGGAGAAAAATCGGCTAGCTCTGCAACTGCAGAAAAATAAAGAACTCCTCGAGGCCGCCGAAGTGAAAACTCGGGGAATGAGCGAAGAGATCGCTCGCTTTGAGAAGAGCAAGATTGACTGGGCTAAAGACCTTCAGATAATGCTGAGTTATATTCATCGTAAGCTTCTTAGCACGGCCGAATTATGTTTTTCTTTTTTCCTACTGCCCCTTGACTCGTTGGTGTTTTGCGCAGATCATTTTCCAGAAGCTAAGACTGTGAGCTCTAAAGCGGTTCTTAGTGCTCGTGTGCGCCGAGGTGTTCCTGTTGACGCGGACTCGGAGTACTCGATGGAAGATTTCCTGGTTGCTGTCGGCGCTGCAGTTGGTCCGATGAAGATAATGGGCAGGGATTTGGTGCAGGCAGCTATCCGAGCCTATCATGTTCTCTGGCCGAATACTTCTGGGACTCCTGATATCAATGAGGTCCAATTGCTGGTGAAAAGATTAATGGCGTCCGAGAGGCAACTAAGTCTCTGGAGGGAATCAGCCGGACGGCTGGCGCTGATATGGCTCTCACCATTATTATGTCATGGTATGAAGATATTTCTCTTGATATCTTGAGAAATTTGCGCACTGGTTCCCGTTGGGTTGAGGACCCCACCTTTGTTGCTCTTCGGCAAGCTCGCGCCTTCCAACTCGTTGAGTATGCCGACGTGCATACCTGGAACGAAGGTCCGAGTTTCCTTCCTAACCCGGACGACGAGGTCGTAGTTGAGGATGCATCGGATACTAACTCGGCTGAACAAGGAGAAGGTGAGGACAACTCGGCTACTTCTGGTGATTCCAGTTCGAGCTCGGATGGCAGCGGCGACGCGCGATCCTCATCCAAAGGTACGGGGCATTCTACTGCACAAACTGACGCTCCGCAGCAGCCTTGGGCTTCTTCCGAAGTCGCTCCTGGGTCTGTGGAGGGCGAGGCAACCTCGGCTGAAGTTCCACCTACCTCAGAGTGCCCAGCCCCTGACCAAGTTATTGCCTCTCCAGCTAAAAACCTCTAAGTCATTTCTTATCCCTGGTATGCCGGGCGTATGATGTACGTGGAATATTTGTCCATCTTCTGTATGGTATGAATTTCTTTTGCCGTGTGCTGCTGAGACATATATATTTGTAATTGTTATCACTTTGTTTAAGTGGTCCTGTTCGTCCGAATCCTTGCTTTGGCAGCCTGCAATTTCTTGATTTTGGGATATATAATTGCCTTTGTATTCCCGTGGTTTAGCCCATTAATCTGGGTGTGGACTTCGAATATTATATGAGGTTAATCTGGGTGTGGACTTCGAGACAATAGATGGCAGTCCCCGAGTGACTGCCTATATCGCCGAAGTCTAGCATGTAAACCAAATTTTAGAAATAATATAAGACGGTTGAGTCGCTGCTCGAGGTGCCGAGGTTTAGCACATAACATAAAATTGAAATATCATACAACAGTCCCCGAGTCACTGCCCTGGATGCCGAGGTTCAACACACATCATAAAATTGAAATAACATACGGCAGTCCCCGAGTCACTGCTCTGGATGCCGAGGTTTAATACATATCCTAAAATTGAAATAACATGTGGCAGTCCCCGAGTCACTGCTCTGGACGCCGAGGTTCAACACACATCATAAAATTGAAATAACATATGGCAGTCCCCGAGTCACTGCTCTGGATGCCGAGGTTTAATACATGACATGAAATTGAAACAACAAATGGCAGGCCCCGAGTCACTGCTCTGGATGCCGAGGTTTAATACATAACCTCAAATTGAAATAACATATGGCAGTCCCTGAGTCACTGCTCTGGACGCCGAGGTTCGAAACATAATTGGTGCTTGATCTTGAGATACTACTTTACAATGTGTTGCTAATGACTGCTATGAGTAAAATGGACGAAGTAAAGCTACGTTCCATGGCCTTTTCGTTTCTTCGCCGGCTTTGTCTGCCCTGTTCTTTCCAGGGGATTGAGCATCGATTAGGTAATAGGCATCATTGTGCAATGCTTTGCTCACGGCGAATGGTCCTTCCCATGGAGGCGACAGCTTGTGCATGCCGGCCGTGCATTGCACCAGTCGGAGAACTAAATCTCCTTCTTTGAACACTCTTGGATTCACCTTGTTGCTGTGATATCGTCGTAAGTTCTGCTGATAAATAGCTGATCTTGATAGTGCCAGCTCTCTGGCTTCTTCTAGAAGATCGACAGTATCTTGCCGAGCTACTTCATTTACTTCTGAAGTTGTATATTGAGTAACTCTTGGCGAGTCATGTATTATGTCGGCTGGAAGCACAGCTTCTGCTCCGTATACCAGAAAGAATGGTGTATAACTTGTTGATCTGTTTGGAGTAGTTCTGAGGCTCCATAATACTGCTGGTAGTTCCTCAATCCAACATCCTGCCGACCTTTGCAGCGGTTCGACGAGTCGTGGTTTTATTCCGGATAATACTAGTCCATTAGACCTTTCCACTTGCCCATTGGATGCTGGGTGAGCTACAGAGGCAACATCTAATCTTATGTGTTTCTCTTGGCAAAATCTAGCGAAAGCTCCTTCTGTAAAGTTTGTGCCGTTATCTGTAATAACACTGTGCGGGTACCCATATCTTAAGATAATATCTTTGAGGAATTTCACTGCTGTGGGCCCATCGCATTTTTTATTGGTTTCACTTCAATCCATTTCGTGAACTTGTCCACCATAACCAATATGTGGGTCATCCCCCCTCGGGCCGGCTTAAATGGTCCCACCATATCTAAGCACCAAACAGAAAACGGCCAAGTAATGGGTATCGTTTTTAACTCGGACGATGGCATGTGTATCTTGGTTGCATATCTCTGACAACCATTGCATTTTTCAACCAGTTCTTTGGCTTCTTTCAACGCCGTTGGCCAATAAAACCCATGCCTGAATGCTTTGGCCACTAAAGCACGAGATGAGGCATGATGTCCACATTCTCCTTGATGTATATCTCGGAGTATCTCCTGGCCTTCTGCCGAACTCACACATCTTTGCAATACACTTGTGACGCTTCTTTTGTATAGCTCATTATATATGATCGTATAAGCTTTAGCTCTCCTTGCTATCTGTCTTGCTAACACCTCATTATTCGGCAAAGTCGCATCTCTAAGGAAAGAGAATATGGGTTGCGCCCATACGGGAATTACTTTCTCTGGTGTGATCTCACTGTCTGTTTCCATATTTTCTGCCGACATAGCTGCCTCGGCTTTCTCCATAGTTATGCTTACTTCAGCTGTCTTTCTCTTGGGGAACTCCGGGATATATTGCTGGTCAATTTCCATTGGCACACTATCTTCCGCTGAATTTACTGGAATAAATATGGATTCGGATTATGGTGATGGAGTTATCGATGGTTTCCTTAGGTGTTCTAGGGCGATACCTGGGGGAATTGACTGCCTGGTTGATCCTAGTTTTGACAACGTGTCCACGGCATCATTTTCTGCCCAGGGTATGTGGTGAAATTCACACCCTTCAAAGTATCCACTGATCTTTTGCACATGAAATCTATATAAAGCCATATTATCATCCAATGCGTCCCAATTGCCTGAGACTTGCTGTACTACTAGATCTGAGTCCCCATAACATAAGATTCGGCGTATTCCAATCTCCTTTGCTACCTTCAATCCATGGACCGGTGCTTCATACTCGGCTACGTTGTTTGACGCGGCAAAATGTATTTGCAGCACATATTTCAGCTGATCTCTTTTGGGCGAGGTCAACACTATTCCTGCCCCAAACCATCTCTTAGTTTGGAACCGGCGAAGTGCATCGTCCAATAATTCGGGTCTGGTAATGGTGGCTCATATTGCACCTCGGCCCAATCTACGAAGAAGTCGGCCACCGCCTGAGATTTGATTGCATCTCTCCTATCGAATTGCGGAGCATAAGGTGACAATTCAATCGCCCATTTTGCTATTCGGCCACTTGCATCTTTGTTGCTCAATATGTCGGCTATGGGTGCTTCACAAATCACTTTGATGGGGTGCTCTTCGAAGTAATGTTTAAGTTTCTTTGCCGACATATACACTCCATAAGACATCTTCTGATAATGTGGGTAATTTTGCTTTGAAGCGGATAACACCTCGCTCAAATAATACACCGGCCTCTGTACCGACTTATCATTTTCGAGTCGTTCTACCACGACTACAACACTCACTACTCTGTTGGTAGCCGCTATATAGAGTAACATAGGCTCTTTTGTTAATGGAGAAGCCAAAATGGGTGTTGTGACCAACATCCTTTTCAATTCATGAAATGCACTGTCTGCTTGTGGAGTCCAAATGAATTTATCTGATTTCTTCATCAGTTGATAGAGTGGTAGTGCCTTCTCTCCCAGCCGACATACAAACCGGCTGAGCGAGGTCAAACATCCTGTGAACTTTTGTATGTCATTTAGACACCTTGGCAACTCCATTCTTTCTACTGCCTTTATCTTGGTTGGGTTGGCCTCTATACCTCGGCTAGATATGAGAAAATCGAGTAATTTTCCTGCTGGCACGCCAAATGTGCATTTTTCCGGGTTAAGCTTCATTCGGAACCTTCTCAGGTTCGCGAAAGTTTGCCGTATATCATCCAGTAGCGTTTTGCTTTCCTTGGTTTTGATGACCACGTCATCCACATATACTTGTACATTTTTTCCTATCTGGTCGACATTTTTGCATGCATCTCTGATACGTTGCTCCTGCGTTGCGCAGGCCGAATGGCATTGTGCGATAGCAATAAGCCCCGTACGGGGTAATAAATGCAGTCTTTATTTGATCGGCCGGATTTAACGGTATCTGGTGAAAACCAGAATACGCGTCTACAAATGACAATAACTCACAACCAGCGGTCGAATCAATGACTTGGTCTATTCTAGGTAATGGAAAAGGATCTTTTGGACACGCCTTGTTCAGGTTCGTGTAATCAATACACATTTGCCATACAATGGCTACATTCGGATCATCTTTCTTCTTTTCTACTAGCACCGGATTTGACAACCAATCCGGATACAGCACCTCCATGATGATCCCGGCCGCGAGGAGCCGAGCTATTTCATCCCCTATTATTTTCCTCCTGTCTTCGGCAAAGCGGCGGAGAGGTTGCTTCACCGGCCTTGCTCCTGGCCTTACATTCAGAGAGTGCTCAGCCAACTCCCTCGGAACACCTTGCAAATCCTAAGTTGACCATGCAAAGATGTCCCGATTCTCACGGAGGAAGTTGGTGAGCTCGCTTTCCTATTTAGCATCTAGGCCTGCACCAATAGTAACAGTACACTCTGGGAATTGCTCATCTATCTGAAACTTCTTCGTTTCTTTAGTCGGCTGAAAGGAGACACTTCCATGTGGATTGGCTAGTGTCGGCATATTCAGCTATGCCGACTGAGCGAGGGCTGCTACCTCCTGAATCCTTCTTTTTTCTCTTGCTATAACCAATGATTCGGCCAAATTTGACCCGGCTGAAGCACATTCCATTGACTTCTTGTAATCCCCTGCTACCGTTATCACTCCTTGTGGTCCGGGTAGCTTCAATTTCAGATAACTTACATGACAGCTGCCCATGAATTTGGCCAATGCGGGCCGTCCGAGTAAAGCATGATAACAACTCTCTAGATCCACCACTTCAAACTCTAAGTTTTCTGCTCTGCAGTTATCTCTTGTGCCGAATAACACTTCCACTCGGACCTTACCAATGGGTTCGCATGAAAGCCCTGGTACTATCCCATGGAAAGTGGTCCTCGTGGATTGCAGCATGTTCTGCGATATTCCGAGTTTATGCATGGTATCTTTGTACATGATGTTGATACTGCTCCCATTGTCAATGAGAACCTTTGAAAATTTCACATTAATGCTTGGTCCAACAAATGTTGGATCCAACACGAGTGCATACGACCCCGGACTCGGCATTATCTTGGGGTGATCCTTTATGCTCCAAGTTACTTCTTGATCTGACCAAGGCATATATCTTGGCACTGCCGGCATAACTGCATTTACTTCCATATGCCGGCGCTGCACACTCTGCTTGTCTTGCTGTTCCGTCGTGAACACGCAATAAGACTGATGATGTTCTCTGTAATCATTTCGTCCAGTATTTCCTAGATTTATCCTTCCATCCTGGCCTTGGTTCATCACTTGATGTACCACATCTCTCCGGTCCGAGTTTTCGTATCTCGGGGGAGGAGGCGGTAACATCAGTTGTTGTGCATTTGCTCCAGTCAAATGTGGCTGATGCTGCTGATGTACTTGAAGGGGCGCTGCCTGAATGCCTGCGAGGTTTCCCATTGCATTTTTCATCCAAGCACATTGGCGGGTCGTATGGTTGGCTGGCCTGGCTGGGTTTGACGTGTGAAATTTACACGGCTGATCTAACATAGATTCGAACATGTACTTCGGCCTCTCCTGCCATTGCTTATTTTGTTCTGGGGTCCACTGTCTTTTCCCTTCATTCCTTGGTGTCCACTGCTGAGGACCATTCTTTTGCCGTTGAGTCGTTCCGTGACTCGGCTGATCCTGTGCTACCGCCGCCACTTGGGCCGAATTATATCTGTAATCCGACCTTTCTTCTCTTCTTCTTCCTCTGAAGTCATTGCGCCTGGATGACCCGGCCAAATCTCTTGCATACTGTTCTTGTTGCTCCCGATGATCCGCCGACATTAACTCTGGTTGCGTTGGATATCCCAATGCATAGGAGTCCGCTATTCTGATAGTTTCTGCCAATGTGGTTGGCATATCTCTTTGCAGTCGTTGCCATAATACACTGGCATAACGGCATCCTTGAGCGAACCACGCTATTGCTTGCGACTCTATAACTCCTTCACACGAGTTTCTCAGGTTACACCACCGAGTTAAAAACTCTGTGTCTGTTTCATTCGGCCTTTGCTTGCACATGGCTAACTGTTGCGGCCTGTTTGGCCTCTTGTATGTGCTGGTAAAGTTGCTAACGAACATTTCTTCAAAATCCAACCAACAGTTGATACTGCCTGCTGGTAGATTGTTCAGCCATACCCTAGCTGGTCCTTCCAACATTTGTGGGACATACCGTACTGCCCATCGTAAGTTCCCACCCGCTATTTTCACAGCAGTGGCATAATCAATCAACCAGTCTTGCGGTTTGGTGCTCCCATTATATGTTTTTGTGCCTCTTGCTAACTGAAAGTTCGGCACAGGTGGTTTGCCCATGATCCGTGGTCCGAAGCATGTTGGACCCGGTGGACCCTGTTCTTCCAGCAACTCGGTCCGGTATAGCCGGTCTAGCTTTACTCTGGCATCATTTGATGGCAAATCTCTGTACAGAACCCTGTCCTGCATTCCATAGTGGTTATTCCCCCCATGGATCGGATATTCCATCTCGGAATAGCCATCGTTGTACCTTTCATTCACTTGATTGTGGCGAGCTGGTCTTGCTTCTCTTTCCTGCCGAGGTTCATGTCTTGGCTGCGGATTGAGTGGCAGTTCTCTCCTTACCTCAACAGGGATATTGTTCTCGTGATTGCCTCTCCCGAGTTCTCTTTGCCGAGGTCTCCATTGCCTCGGCTTCCGCCTTCCTTCTCAACACGGCCGGGATTCCTTTCACCACTGTTACCTCGGCTTCCATTGCCTCTAATCTCGTTTGCCTTCCCAGCTATCGCCGGATCATACAGAACGATTTGCTTGTTTCTCTTTCCTGAAGTTACCGCTTTGTCTCTTCCTGCATTGTTTCCGGGCGAGGATGCTGCCGCCACGGACAAGGCAGGTGCTTCTCCAGCCGAGTGAACCATTCGTGAGGCCCCTGGCCTCGCCGGGTCCGCCCTGAGCATTTCTTTGTTTTGCTGGTTCGCGATGCGCACCAGCTCATTTACTCTTTCTTGCTGTTTTTGCCGGGCTTCGCCGGTCAACCCTTCTAACTCCAATGCTGCGGCATTTGCCACTCTCAGGTTCTTTGCCGGGGTACTGTACCTCGGCAAGCCCAAATCAACTGATTCTGCCTTATGAGCATCATGCTCCTTGTTAATATCATCTATGAGGTTCTTCCCTCTTAATCTCAACTCGTCAACCCGTTCGGGAGCGACGTCAAGCTTATTAGCTTTGGCATATTCTCGCAGGGTCCTGTTTAAGGACTCCCGCAAGGCCGACACCTTTTTTGCCTCTACCAGCACCTTTTGCCTAGTTTCTTCTAATTCTGCCTGAGCATTAGCCGGATCAAGTATCGGCGCTACAGGTGTAGTCAGGTTTTCTATGGTCACATGAAGAATGTTTTCTGGTCTTTCCAGAGGTGGCCCTCTCACTCTTGGTGCCTTTGGGGTAGTGTCCTTTACCTCGGCCTGGTTGTTCACTTGAGGGATTACCTCGGTGGGTAGTGGTGCCGTCTGCCTGGGCGCGCCCTGCACGCCTGCGGCGAGGTCTCTGGTCGATCCAGCACCCGCTACTCCCGCCTGCACTCCGGCTGTGACCATCACCTCGACGCTGCCTGCCGGACGTGCTCCGCGTGGACGGCTCGCAGCGCTAAGGGGTGGCTCTCCTACAACAACAACTTGGTGAGGATAAATGCCGGAGATGTCGACGCCGACGTAGACCCTGTGCCCGCCCAAGCTGATGAAGACACTGTTGCACGGGGGAGTTTTTCCCCTGAAGCTGCCCGCATTGTCGCTGACGTAGTCGCAGAGATCAAACCTCCGGACCAAGCCAGAAACAACGCGCTCGCCAGTGTTGATGAAGTTTCCCGTCCGGATCATGACTCCAGCTAGCACCGCTGCTGGACCCACGGTGGGCGCCAACTGTCGTGGTGGTGGCACGACAGATGCCATGGGTAGGCTAAAGTATGGGGCCAATGGATGCTAGAGGGATCTAGGGAGGGAAGATGCAGATGATTCTACACACGGAAGACAAAGGCAAAGATCTTTATTTCTCCTTCCTTGGGCTACAAGTGCTCCTTGAGCTGCGTTCAAGGAGAAAAAGAAGAACTTTACCAGCCTAACGGTACTAAAATGAGCCGATCCCCCCTCAGGGTCCAAGCCTCCCCTTATAAAGGAGAGCCTTGGGTTCCTTTAGGGCTGATGTGGCAAGCATATTCGAGGAATATGCTTGTCCCAATATAGTAGTTCGGCGCCCCCTATTCCCTGTCGCTCCCCTAATGACGGCAAGGTTCCAGAAGGCCCCTCCTGCGCGCCTCGGGCTTCAGGACTGTCACCTCCGTGACCTCCTTCTGTCTCTCTGTCACTCTGCGCCTTTGTCCCTAGTGCTTGGCTCCGCTCAGATTCTCCCTAGCCTGCTGCTAGAGTTTGACTTTAGGCTTCTTCTTCTCCTGCAAGCTTCGTATCATTCGGCCCTGCCTCGCGTAACTCGGCTTGTCCTTCACCTGCATCAAGATTACTCGGGCTAACCCGGCCGACTTACGCAGTATCCCGGCCGGGTAATGCCTTGCCATTACTATAAGGGTCCTTCCCTTTCCTATCTCGGCCGACCTCTGCAGGATTCGGCCGACTCAGACTGTAACTCGGAAACTATACGGGGAACATCCTTTCGTCTTTCCCCGTCTTTACCCTATCCGGAGTTATCTCCCCAACACCTTCTTCAGCAATTGGGTCATGGGTCTGGCGATACTCGAGAATCCTTCTACGAATTTGCGGTAATATCCCGCCAATCCGAGAAATGCACGAACTTGGGTTTGAGTGGTTGGGGCTTGCCAATCCTCTACATCTTTCACTTTGGCAGGGTCAACGGCAATTCCTCCGGCTGATACAATGTGACCGAGGAATCCTACCTCCTGTAACAAGAATTCACATTTGCTAAACTTTGCATACAGTTGATGCTCTCTAAGGGTTCCAAGAATGGTCCTTAGGTGTAGCTCATGTTCTTCTTCCGATTTGGAATAAATCAGAATGTCATCGATGAAAACAACGACAAACTTATCCAGGAAGTCCATAAAAATCTTATTCATGAGATTCATGAAATAAGCGGGGGCATTGGTTAATCCAAAAGACATGGCTGTATACTCGTACAATCCATATCTGGTGGTAAAGGTAGTCTTGGGAATATCTTTTGCACGAATCTTGAGTTGATGATAGCCAGCCCTAAGATCAATCTTAGAAAACACTTTGGCACCGGTCAACTGATCAAACAAATCTTCTATCTTGGGCAAGGGGTATTTGTTCTTGATAGTGACATCATTCTACTTCCGATAATCCGTACACAAACGGTTACCCCCATCCTTCTTGTCCACAAACAAGACAGGTGATCTCCATGGTGACGCACTTGGTTGAATCAATCCAATTTCCAACATGGAATCCAATTGCTTCTTCAGTTCTGCTAATTCCGACGGGTTCATACTATAGGGTCTCTGGGCTTTGGGTCCAGTTCCGGGGATTAGTTCGATGATAAACTCGATATCCCGATCTGGGGGCATACCGGGCAAAACATCTAGAAATAATCGGGGTATTCACAGACTATCCGGACTTGGTCAATGGTAGGTTGGGCTATACTCTTGTTGCATTTGAATTGGCGAGGTAAGGTTTCAGATATATGCTCGACCGATATTACGGCTGTACTGGTCATGGTTATGGCTTTCTTGGCACAGTCAATCAATCCTTTATGTTTGGACATCCAATCCATTCCTAGTACTACTTCCAAACCTTTAGTTCCGAGTACTATCAGATTTGCATAAAAATCTATGCCATGGATTCGGATAGGGACGGCTTTGCAAATTTGCCTAGCCTTGGTGGTTGATCCGGGAATTTGAACAATCATAACATGCTTCAATTTGGTTGGTTGAATTTTACTAGGGCATGCAAATTCTTCGGTGACAAATGAGTGCGATGCACCAGAATCAAACAACACTCGTGCAAGTACTGAATTAACAGAAAACATACCCAGCACGACGTCTAGAGCTTCCTGAGCTTCTTCAGCATGCATGAGGAAAAGACGGCCATTGCGGTTGAGAGAATTCCCTGGGACAAATCTCATTCCTGCCTGAACACGATGCTGTTGCTGAGCTGGGACATTCGCATTGGGTGCTGCGGCATTCTTCTTGTTGGGGCACTCGTTGGAATAGTGACCCTTATTTCCACAGTCATAACAAGTCACTTGTGACTTGTCCTTTGCTGCTATAGGCACAGCATTGCTTCCAGTCCTCGGGGCAGTGTTGGTGTTGGCGGTAGCATTGTTGTTGTTGAACTTAGGTGGGGCACGATTGAAATTGCTAGAGTTGCCGGGGTTGTTGTGATTTCCTCTGGGCCTAGGGTTTCCACGGTTGGGATAGGTCGGACGGTTCATCAGGGGTCTGTTGGTTCTTGGGACAAATCCGGGAGATGGGTTAGGGCGATACTTTGGGGTCTGATGGGTTCCTAGCTGATGCATCACGCGACGCTTGCGGTTCTCATTGGCTTGATTGATCTTTCCTTCCATCTGGATAGCTGAGTCGACAAGGGCTTCAATATCAGCAAAGGGGATATTGACTAATACCGTCTGCATCTCATCGTGCAGACCATTCAGGAATCTTTCCTTCTTCTTGGCTTCGGTGTCGATCTCATCCGGGGCATACCTAGCTAATGACAAAAAATTGTCACGGTATTCCACTACGGTCATCCTTCCTTGCTTCAGTTCTCTGAACTCGTCTCACATTCTCTTGATCAAACCCGGGGGCATATGGGTTCTACTAAACTTGACCTTGAATTCCTCCCAAGTCATCATCTGGCCTCCGGTCATTGCGCGAACACTGTTCCACCATGCCCTGGCATCTCTGGCTAGATAGTGGTTGGCGAACAGAACTTTCTCGTTGGCTTATACTCCGGCGACTTCTAGGTTATTTTCCATGGTCTGCAGCCAATCGTCGGCGTCTAGGGGTTCTTCTGACTTAGTGAAAACAGGTGGGTTGGTATTCTAGAAATTCTTGAGCTTAGATCCATGGTTGTCCTGATTTCCGTGGCCTTGGTTGTTGTGGGCTAGCTGGGCTATCTGCTGCAGAGTGGCTAGGTTGGTTTGACGTTCCGCTCTTTTAGCTTCGCGGTCAGAAGTCAACATTTGCAGAATCTGCAACATCGGGTCCGGGGATGAACCACTTCCTCTGCGTGGCATCTGAAGATTGAGATAGATCATGAGAAAAGAGGGAAATTTCTAAGGTTTTGGGTCTTTGAAAAGTTTTTAAAGTTTGACTCAGATTTTTCTAGCAACTTGCTTTTTCATTCATTCATTTATTCGTAGCACACGATACAACACACACCACAACAAAGAAAAGCAGATGGTTTTAAGAACAATTCTGAAAACTACGATACAGTGGGACCGAATACTACTCACTACGCTAGTGCTCAAGTGGTACTACTCCTCGGAATCCGTGGCTTAGTCATCTTCATCGTCATCAATGAAGGAAAAATCATCCTCATCGGTGAAGAAGTCCATAGCCTGATCCTCCAGAAAATCATCGTCATCGCTGAGATAGGAGTAGGGGTCTCCACGAAGATCCTCTCCTGCATTCTCCCTTTCTTCCAACTGCATGTCTCTCTCATGGATGATCTCCTCCAACGATGAGATACGATGGCGAAGACGGGCAATGATGCGCTCCTTCTTGTCGAGCTGACGGCGGCGAGACTTGCGATCCTTTGCTAGCATGGCGATGGTTTGGTCCTTCGTCTTGATGATGGCAGACTTGTGGTTGGAGTAGTCACGATAGTTATCCAACTCCTGCTGATGATCGTACATCATGGAGCTAATGTGGTCCACTTGGGTATTCAGCTCAGGGTGGTATGGGGCTTCCAGTGGTTGTCCATTAGCATCACGCCTTGGGCAAAACTCAAAGCGGGTTCCCTTGATCTGATTGATACTCTGCCCACAGAGATGGGAAAGATCTTCCTGCATGGCCCGAGAAAGTCCGTTGAGCCAGTTGTTCTCTCTTAAGGTAAACTGAATTCCCTCAGCAGTGGGAGGTTCAATCTTTCCTCGGAGACTTGCAACAATTAGCCACTGCAGATCTTCTCCTCCTTGATCATTGAGCTGAGCTCCGAAGAACTCGGGGTGCGGACGCTCCCAAAGTTCCGAAAGCTGGTCCAAATCCCTCTCAAGGATAAGGTATCCTCCATTCCCCAACTGATAAAACTTGCTATACTTCACGTCCATCTATAAGAATATAGGATGAGTAAGTTAGTAGAGTGATCAAGTGTGTCAAATTTTATGTATTTTTGCAAGAGTTTTTGAGGAACATGAATTTTCATGAAAGAAACAAAGGGATAAGAATGAGAATAAGTTTTTGTAAATATTTGTTTTCTTTGGTTTTGAAACTAAGTTTTTGATTCAAACGTCCAGTCCAACTAGGGTCTCCTATGGTCAGGATGGCTCTGATACCAACTTGTCAACACCCAGAATTTTAATCCCAGATGTCTGTTATGCCATACATCGCAATCCCAGGATTACCATTTTTGCGAGACATAACAGAATTGGATACCATAGTACATCATCCATTACAAACCGTACATAAGTTCTTACATAAATAGGGATCTCATGATCCAGTTCTTAATACAACTTCAAGCAGCGGAATACGTAATTATAACGGTAGCGTAGGCGAAGCTCCATCTTCGGGGTCACAGGCAATGCTGACGATGGGAGATGATCCTAGTTGTCGTAACCTTCCAGGGGTCCATCCTCCAGGTACTCCTCTTCATAGTCTAGCCACGGGAATAGCCAGGGACAAAGCCATGAGTACTCTTTAAGTACTCGCCAACTAATACTAACAAGTGAAAGGGGTTTTTGGTAATAGGACACTAGGCTCTAGGGTTGTTTTGCAAGAAGCCAGATTTATCTCTACTAAGTTTAGAAGCAACGAATGCTAGTTGAAGTTTTATAACACCTAAGTGGGAAATTGTATTTCATATCACAACCCTGTTGTGGTCAAGTCAAAGTCTCAATTCATTTCACAAGTCTTTTGAAAACATCTGACGGGGAACAGTATGGCCACTCCAACTGTCCATAACCGCGGACGCGGCTATTCGAATAGTTTGACACTCTGCAGAGATTGTACACTTTCACCACAACATTCGATACATCCGTTAGGAACAAATCCTGAATTCACCATACTCAGTATGCGGATAATCAATCCTAACCTTTCAATTACACGCCCTAGTATAAGCATCTCTCCTGTGAGTTTGGCCTCCCAACCATGACCAACTGTCATCTTGGGTACTGCACAGGTGGACAATCTTCACAAGGTAGCCTCAGCTCAGACCTTGGCCGTGAGGGAACTAATACTAAGGTATATAAGTTTCCAGTCAAGCCCTACCCAATTCTCGGGTATTGTGGTTGTACGATAAAATTGGAATGGTATCGCATCCAGACAACCATTAGTTTAGAAAAAGGGCCAAGGCTCATGCCTCAACATTTTCATCACCAAAATCATCAGGTGTTCGGAAACACATGTCCAAAACATTTCAATAAAATGATCCATCATTCCAAGGTTTTCATAACCATTTTCACCAAGTATTCCCATCTAAAGTTGATCAAGTTTTATGCTTAGCACTAGCATTTACAAGTGGGGGTAAGCACTAATGAGGGGTGGTAAACTAGTGGAGTTTAACTAAGTTTAATCTCATGCCTTAGGATGACATCAAGATTATCTAGCTTAGGACAAATTTTATGCTCTTTATGAAACCTTCAATTATCCTTCTAGTATCTACCATTTATTCCAGTAACTCTAAGTAAGATCTTTGATAAAGAAATAAAGTAATAAGCTTGCAAGTAAAACTAGGGTGGGGTATCATCAAATGTATCTAACCAAGCATGCTTAGTGCATTGCATAGGTTACTTAACTCTCATAATTGCAAGTGTTAGCTTGCATAGGTATAGTATCAGCTTGCATTGGTCCACTTGGTTAGTAAAGCTTGCTAAAGTAGAGTATCTTGCAAGTGTTAGCTTGCCTTGTGCAGAGCAGTGGTTGAAGTTCTCCTCGGCTTCTTCTTCGTAGAATCCTCCTTCCTCCTCGTATCCTTGGTCGGTACTAGCGTCTATAAATAAATACGATGTACACAATCACCAAACAATACTTAACTACTTGCAATCACCACGCAAAAGGGTCCTATAGATGATCTAGCATCATTACTAACATTACAAGATTAAAGCTTGGTTTAATTCCTTTTATTTTTAGAAAAGTAATTTCTACTCATTGAAAAACTACTTAAGATTTAATATTCTCCAAACCAAACATGGGATCATGTTGACACATGTCATCACCACATATTTTAGTCCATGGGAATATGATTTAAAGTGGTGTCACAATTTAATAAGGTTTTACCCTTTTATTTTAATTTAAATAAAGCCACTAGAAATGCCTATGGGGCATTCTTTTATTACTTGAACATTATTTCTGTAAGTAAACCTATATATTTTTATATATTCTGAAAGGTATGGTTGAAGGTGATTTTTGAGAGTTGGAATCAACTCAAAAGCTATTATGGTTTTAATTTGAAAAATGTTTGAATGCAGAAAAGCTTCTGCCTTGTTATTTTTACCAAGGATGATCTACAGATCCAAATGACTTGAATCCAACGGTCTTGGATTCAGCATTCCCAGACCTTTCTAACAAAATTGGTTTCATTCAATTTGGTTCACTGAATCGACCTGGGTTGATTTTTGAAACTGGGTACAGAAGTGTGTTTGAAATAAAATGGAAAAGGTTAAATTCAAATAGCTGGGCTGCGTGGGAAGAGATACTGGGCCGGCCTGCTAAGCACAGTGCTTACGCGGGCTGGTTAAATGGCTGTCCCCACGCGTCAGTGAGACGAGGGGTGCGAAGCGGTATGGGGCGATGTGGTGCGTTCGATCTGGTTCTAATCCAACGGCTGAGAGTCATCGTCGACGTTGGGCAACGTCGGCGAGACAGAAACCTAGCGCGGCCAGCGGGGGTTGTTGGGGGCTCACCGGGGTTCAGGCGAGGGTTGGCGAGGCGGGCGAACGACGAAGTCGACGATGATGAACCTCCTGGTACCGGCAGCTTCTTCTGGGGCGGCTCCAATCGCTGGCTCCCTTCTTCTCCAGTAGCGGCGGGCTCCAGTGAAATTCTGGCGAAGTGCTGCTCGCCTTTCTCATCGTGGTCGACGGTACAGACGGCTATCGGCGTGGGTGACGGTAGGGGGCGATGCGGTACTCCCTGGCGATGCTCAACGACGCAGTGGCGAGACGTGGGGCGGTGTGGTTTGGTCGGAACGCGACGATGCTCTGCGCGTGCCCGACGGAAGATTTAATGGCGCACAGCGCGCGTGGTCCGCGCGGCGGCGAACGAGCGTGTCTGCGGGGTTACTGGGACGGTGGTGATCACGTATGCACGCGGCGAGGGTGGCGCGGTCTATGGGCGGCGCGGTCTATGTGGCGCTCTGGTGCATGATCGGCATGGTTGCTGGCGAGCTGGGCGCGGTTCGTGCGGGTGGTCTAGGGTTTGGCAACGCTCGCAGCTGGGACAGGAAGTGGCGGTGGACGGTGGGCTGCCTCCTAGACAAGGTTGGCACGGCTAAATCTCCTCCTAGCTTGCTATCTCCACTAGGGTGGCATGGTGAGCTTCGGCTGTTCACAATTGATGTCATTGCCCAGCTTACAGTGAGGCTAGTGCTTGGTTTAACTTGCTAGATGATCTACTGAGATGGTTGTGAGCTAGAGAGGGAACAAGTTAGGCTTCAATCACTGCTCACAATAGTGTTTAAGATTTTGATGATTTGTGTCTGCAATGTGTTTGATGAAATGGCCGCAAGAATTCAAGTTTTGAATTTTGAAAAGATTTTTGGTGGGTGTGCTAGGTTGGTGCTGGTGAGTCTGCAGATGCTTGGGTTTTGAAAGTTGAGCTTGTTTGAGTGGTTTTTGAAAAAGTGAGATCTTCTCATATGATAAAGATTCAATTTTGAATTGCCATTTAAACTATGCATTTGAAAGTTTCTGGATGATCACAAAGTGGTCCTTGATACTTTGTTACGAGTACAATCAAGGGGTGCAAAGATCCAGAAAAGTTTCTGTTAAGTTCTGAAAGTTTGAGACAGCCAAAGTAGGCATGGGAGTTAAATTGGTCAAAATGACCATTCACTCATTTAGCTTTGTTTTGATTTATTTGTCTTTGAGAAAAGTTTGGGAATTGTTTAGATGATGTTTATTTCACCTAAGCATCCATTTACAAGCAAAGGAACACACAAACAAGGTGGTTCAAAAGAAATCAAAATTGGAATGCATACACACATGCATGCTTTCATATTTTTATTTAGAAAAGTTTTTGTTGACCCTAAATTTGATGATTAGAGTTTGATGATTAAAGTTTAGTATTTTTGGGATGTTACACCTCTATATCTCTAGCGTCATGATCTTTCACAATAGTTACCATAGGTTCAATATTCAATTGCTCAACAGGCTCCACAGTTTTCATTGTACCTTTATTATTTGCACTAATAATCATAGAATACTCCTTTACCTTAGCTGGGAAAGGAACTTTATCAACATAAGGTTCATGCAGAATATGATTAGTAGTACAAACTTGAGTACTTCTAACAGGAACATGACTAACAACATCTTTATAAGGTGCATGGTACTTATTCCACTTATTCTTGGGAATTTCTATATAAGAGGCAAAGGCCTTAAAACAGTTGGCAATACTTTGGGAATCAAGACCAAACTCATTACTAATATCACGGAATTCATCAGTTATCATAAAAGATTTTATGCATTCATAATCATAGTTTATACCTAACTTTCTTCCTTTGTCATTCTCCCAAGCTTCAGTGTTTTCTTGAATACGGTTTAGTAGATCCCATTTAGCTTCTTCCTTCATACGTGTGAATGATCCAGCACAAGAAGCATCTGGTAAATCTTTATCATGAAGATAAAGCCTAGCATAAAAGTTATTGATAATAATATTGTCAGGGAGTTGTACTTCAATCTCCCCCAAGCTTGAGCTGTACTCTCTCCATCACGAGGCCAAAAGTTACATATCAGATTTCTATCCTTATGAATCTCACTGGGAGGATAGAATTTAGAATAAAAGAGAGAGGCCATTTCCTCCCATTCCATGGATTGTCCATTCTTCAGCAGCTTATACCATTCTTCAGCTCTCCCTTTCAAGGAATAGAGAGTAACTTCTTCTTCACCTGTTCAGTTGTGATACCTGCACACTTAAACAACCCGCATAATTCATGGATAAAAAGCAAATTATCACCAGGATGGATAGTTCCATCCCCAAAATAATAATTATCCATAACACAATCAACAATACTTGTAGGTATCTTAAAAGGATCTATCTCAAAAGGTGGTGTTTCATCTACTACCCTAGAAGTGCTAGTAGTTTTCCCAAACAGAAAACCAAGTGGGTTATCCATATTGGAAACAAAGTAACAAGAAGTAACAAAAAGCAATACTCATAGTAGAAGTTTCCTTTACCAGTTCCACTCTTCAATAGCGCTTCACTCCCCGGCAACGGCGCCAGAAAATAGTCTTGATGACCCACAAGTATAGGGGGTGTATCGCAGTACTTTCGATAAATAGGAGTGTCGATCCCAACGAGGAGCATAAGGTGTTGACTAGTGGTATGGAGCAGGAACTCTCTGTAAATACTTAGCAAACGGATTTTTTAGGGGTTTTCTGATAAGGCAACAAAACAAAGAGCATGTAATAGAGAACAAACGGAGCAAGTGGCCCAATCCTTTCTTAGCAAAGGACAAGCCAGTGGAAATACCTATAAGGACCAAACGTTCTTGAGGACACACGAGAATTATGTCAAGTGCTTTCGCTTCACATAGCCGAGTACTCTTCTTTGGTGTTGTAAGTGTTGTGTGGGTGAACCCGTGCTAATGTACTGACCTTACTTGGACTAATACATACTTGTGATTAAACCCCCTGATACACCCAATTTGCATCACCATTCTATATCATAATTTACCTCTATTCATTGATGTTTGTATTATTATGAGGTATTACTTATGGCTTTTTCATCTATTTATGCATGTGACGACTGTCTACGCACAGCCTATTGGAAACCCCAAGAGCAAGGTGTGAAGCAGCAAGCAGCAAGTTTTCCCTCAGTTGAGACTGAGGTTATCGAACCAGAAGGAGGAAGGAAATGTCACACAGGTGTTGCAAGCAACACGGAGACGTGCACAAGACAAACTCAAGACTTTGCCCCAACGAACAGTGAGGTTGTCAAGCTCACCGGTTTGCTGTAACAAAGGATTAAATGTATGGTGTGGAAGGTAATGATTTGCAGCAAGTTAACAAGTAACAGTGAAGATGTATGAATAGTAAATATTGGACCGGGGTCCATAGTTCACTAGAGGTGCTCTCCTTAGATAAACAACATGGCATGAAGGGTAAACAAATTACAGCGGGGCAATTGACAGAAACTGAGCAAGGCATAACAATGCAATTACTAGTCAGAAAGATCCCATGAGATTCGATTGGGCAATACACCAAGATACATAGACCGCCATCCAACTGCATCTATGACTAGAAGTCCACCTTCAGGTTATCATCTGAACCCCCTCCAGTATTAAGTTGCAAGCAACAGACAACTGCTTTAAGAAAAGTGTGTAAGGTAAACAGTCCACATGTTCCATGAACAAGAGACCGTTGTTTTCTCCCTAGTAGCAACAACACATCTACAACTGAAGAGATTATTGTCACTTCCCTTGGAAACTAGAGGCATGAACCCACTATCGAGCATAAATATCCCCTCTTGGAGTCACTAGCAACTACTTGGCCAAGATAGCTACTAACAACGGAGAGCATGCAAGATCACAAACAACACAGAGATGATAGAATCATAAAGACAAAACCATTAATCAAACCAACATAATAATCTCAATATCCATCGGATCCCCGCAAACACAACATGCATGATTACAAATAGAATAGATCTTGATCATGAACGGAGCTCACGAGATCTATACATGAAAGCACAAAGGAGGAGATACAACCATCTAGCTACTACATGGACCCATAGTCCATGGTGGAACTACTCACGCATCATACCGGAGAGAAGGCTTCCGGGATGACCTCTCCTCCGGCAGGGTGCCGGGAAGAACTTCAGATCCCCCCGATCTAGGGACGATGGTGGTGGCGGCTACAGACGGTTTCGTGGATATTTGATCGGGTGCTTAGGGTTTCTGCATCGGGGGCTTCTTATAGGCAAAGGGGGAGACCGAGGAGGCGGCCAGGGTTGGCAAACCCTAGCCAGGCACAGGCTGGGCCCACCCGTGCCTGGGGTGGGTCTGGCCCCCTGATGGCCCCTCCGGCTCTCCTATGGACTTCTTGTTCCCCACAGAAAGTAATTGACTTTGACGTTTGTCCCGTCCAATTCCGAGAATATTTCTTTACTAACTTTTCTGAAACCAAAAACAGCAGAAAACAGGCATCTGGCACTGTTGCAACTTGTTAATAGGTTAGTACCGGAAAACATGTAAAAAGCACCTCAAAGTGTAGACAAGCAAAGAAAATTAGATACCAAACAAGCATGGATCATCAAAAATTATAGATACGTTTCCAACATATCAACATCCCCAAGCTTAACTCCTGCTCGTCCTCGAGTAGGTAAGTGATAAAAATAATAATTTTTGAGGTGACATGCACCCTCACAATAAGGATCCAACCATTTGCAAGCATTGAAATCGAGGATCAATGAACTCTAAACATGTGCATGAAAGATGGAGTTCTAACAGTAGGACATAGTAACTATTCCTGCAACATGACAAGCTACAAACAAAGATCATGAATAACATGCATTGAAAAACGTTTGTTTGTTTCACATACAGAAAACATAGCATAGTGGCAATCAGCTTGTCCCTCATAGAGTAGCAAATAGATGCATATGACACCTTCAAAGTTCATAAGGGTGACTAGAAACAAATAGCACAAGAACAAGTAATAACACAATATGCATCAATTAATAAGCTTTGGAAAACTACACATAGAATGACAACTATGCTCTCTTAATGGTGCCTAAAGGTAGAAGGTGGAGACTCAAATAATGGTGGAAGAAAGGCCTTTTTTATAAAGGAAGCAGGGATTTCAAGTTTCAAAAAGAGCTTCAAAAAATTATGGTACTTGTTAGCTTTCAGCCCTCATTGCCCCTATCATAAGCATCTTGAAGTGGTTAAGGTTAAAGTGGCAAAGCTGGAGCATATGCTTCACGAAGTATAAGTTGGCAATATCATGTCCCTTGAATACGAGGGCCACACCTCATGCATACTCAACTTTGGGTCCAGGTAATTTCTTGTCACTGTAAGTATTTGCATATCATTGAGAACCGCTAACGGGGCACCCCTTTTACATGGTACAGGAGATTTCCCATAACCAAAATGACAAGGCAAGCAGACAATGAGCATCTCAGCAATCTTCTTATTTACCATGGGAATATGGTGTTTTTTCTCTCTTTCCTCTTTTCTCAATGTGTCTCTTTTTTTATAAGAAGAATGCTTCATAGATTTCACTATGGTGATGCTACAAGTTTCTACCATGATTAGGCATGGCTTAGGCTAGCGGCCCAGGCGTTTATCTAACACAGGATGCAAACTCCATGGACTTACAAGTTCCCTCTTTATTTCACACCAGTGACATCTAGAGACAAAAGAACATGATATCAACAGAGTACAAAGTACAAGTGCAATGTTGAAAACATTCCCCATGACAGCACAGTTCTGCTAATTCCAACTTATAAGTGCAAGCATATACAAAAAAGTTGTCACAATGGTTCAAGTTTATTAGGAGCAAAGAATAAAGTGTGCCATCAAGTTTGTGAGGGATTTAATCACTAAGTTTTCACATAACAAAATAGTTTTTAATTGGAAGATAGTTGAAAACAAGAATATACTTGGAATGGTGTAACACACCATGCATAGGAATTTATAGTGGACACTTTGGAATAACTTGGTTTCTTGGGAGTTGGAGGCATGAGTAGAAGTTATTCATATAAGTGGAGGCTAGCAAAATACTGGGAGCAACCAACTAAGAGAGCAATAATGGCCATAATCATGTAGTGCAACAAAGCATACTAATCAAAGCAAAGAGTGGTACTTCAAGTCAAGGACTAAATGATCATAGAGGCTAATGGTGACTTGTCATAGTCATAACATGGTTTGAGCATGTGCCGAGTCAACCCAAGCAAAACATCAAAGGAGAATACCACAATACTATGCTTTTGCATGCTAAAACAACGCATAATTTCTTCAAGGCACACTAAGCAATCTCAATTGTTTGGAACAAGACATGCTACAACAAAAATCACTAAGCATCAGGTTAAAACAACACCTATCATGTCATGTCACAGTCAATGCAAGCTCCTCTTGCACTTCAAGCAAGAACTTACTACTCCTTTCCAAACACCAAGCAAACTTATTTGCAAAACAACACAGCGAGAACGGGGGTCCAAACTACTCAAGAAAACTAAAAAAACTAAGCAAAGAAAACGAAAACTAAGACGCTCCAAGAACAACATAACTGTGCATTAAACAATAAAAACGAAGTGTCTAGACAGACCTGATCTTTTTATTAATGAAGAAGGGGATGCCATGGGAATCCCCAAGCTTTGACGCTTGTAACTCTTGGATATTTCTTGGGTGACACCATGGTGGCATCCCCAAGCTTGAGCTTTTTGATGGGTTTCGCGGCATAGTAAATCAAAATTTTCTACGGATGCGAACAGAGGGAAAGCCAAGATCTAATCTAGGAGATGCAAACAACGAGAGAGATTGGATTAGATCTTCATACCCTTGAAGATTCGCACAGCGGAACGTTCGTCGGAACGTGGGTGATGTAGTCGTACTCGCTTCTCCTCCTCGCGATCCGATCCGATCTAGCACCACAAGTGGCGGTGCCTCCGTGAGATGCACACGTGCAGCACCTCGACGTCTCCGCCTTCCTCGGACCAGCAAGTATGGTGGAGAGACGGATTGGATCTACAACACGACGGCGTGGTGTATATGGTGGAGAATTTCTGCAGCAGGGCTTCGCCTACAAACAGTCGGGAGGGAGAGAGGAAGGGCAGCAGGGCGGCTAGGGTTGGAGGGGAAGGTGTGAGGGGTTGGTGCGCCCCCACCCCTCTTTATATAGAGGAGGGGGGCGTAGCCCTAGCCCCTCCCCCAAGCCCAAACCGGCGGCCCAAAGGATAAGGAGTGGGGGGCAAGGAAACCCCCCTTCTAGAAGGTCTATCTCGAGTTTAAACCTCTCTTGGCCGGCTGGGCCCTATGGGGCCTTGTGCCCCTGGCCCAATGCGGCCAGGGCACTCCCTCATAGGCCCATGCCCCCTCCCGGAAGGTGGGGCCACGTTGGTCCCCTTCCGGAAGGTTCTAGAAGCTTCCGGTACAATACCGATTAACCCGGAACAATTCCGAACTCAAAAAACTGCACTGCCTTATATGAATCTTATTCTCCGGACCACTCCGAAACCTCTCGTGATGTCCCGGATCCCATCCGAGACTCCGAACAAAAACTCATAAACCAATTATCCAATCTATCCTAGCGTCGAGACACGTTAAGTGTGTGACCCCGCGGGTTCGAGAATATGCAGACATGACCTTCTATCAATAATCAACAGCGGGGTCTGGAAACCCATATTGACTCCCACACATTCATCGATGATCATATCGGATGAACCACGATGCTAGGATTCAATTAATCCCATATATATATATTCCCTTCGTCTCGCGATATTTTACATGCCCGAGATTCGATCGTCGGTACCGTCATACCTAGTTCAATCTCGTTCACAGCAAGTACTTTACTCGTTCCGTAATCCGATATCACTTTGTGATTAACTCCTTAACCACATGCTTGCAAGCGGTGTTGATATCGATTACCGAGTGGGCCCGAATTATATCTCTCCGACTTGGGAGGGACAAATCCCATCTCGATACATACAACCCAACAGATACTTTCCGATCACCTGAGAGACACCTTTATGATCACCCTCTCATAGGATGACGTTTGATGACCTCAAAGCTTTCTTCCGATACCAGGGACTTGTATTATCTCATGGTCTAAGGAATACAATATTTGACATAAGAAAAGCTTCGCAAAGACGAACACGATGACACGATCTAATTGCTTCGCTTAGTTTGGGTCTGTCCATCATATCATTCTCCCACTGATATGATCTCATTATTAATCGACAACTCATGTCCATGGTTAGGAAACCTTAACCATCATTAATCAATGAGCTAGTCCATAGAGGCGTACTAGGGACACGGTGTTGTTCACAAACCACACAAGTATTAAAGTTTCCGCTTAATACAATTCTAGCATGGAATATAAACATTATCATGAACAAGAATTATAATAATAACATCTTTATTATTGCCTCTAGGGCATAATTCCAACAGTCTCCCACTTGCACTAGAGTCAATAATCTAGTTTACATCTGGCAACAATCTCACACCCATGGCACTGAGGTCCTGATCATGTTTTACTCGTGGAAGAGGTTTAGTCAATGGATCTGCGACATTCAGATCTGTATGTACTTTGCTAATCTTCAGATCTCCATCTGCTATATAATCTCGGATTATATGAAACTTGTGGTTGATATGCTTGGTCTTTGGATGATATCTTGGTTCCTTAGCGAGTGCTATGGCGCCAGTGTTGTCACACAATATCTCCAGTGGGTCCAATGCACTTGGAACCACTCCAAGCTCAGTGATGAAGTTTCTGATCCAAACTCCTTCACTTGACGCTTCTGCAGCAGCCATGTATTCCGCTTCTACTGTAGATCCCGCGATCACGCTTTTCTTGCAGCTTCTCCAGCTCACAGCTCCTCCATTCAAAATATACACGTATCCTGTCTGAGATTTAGAATCATCCTTGTCGGTGTCAAAACTAGCGTCGACGTAACCTTTTACAACGAGTTGTTCATCACCCCCATAGAATAAGAACATTTCTTTAGTTCTATTTAGGTACTTTAGGATGTTCTTCACGGCTGTCCAGTGTTCCACTCCTGGATCACTTTGATTCCTGCTCGTCAAACTAAGAGCATTGGACACATCCGGTCTAGTACATAGCATGGCATACATGATAGAACCTATGGCCGAGGCATAAGGCACTTTGCTCATAGCTTCCCTATCATTTACCGTAGCTGGACACTGAGCCGTGCTCAATATCTTACCTGACAACATAGGCACTGAACCTTTCTTTGACTTATCCATTCTGAACCTTTTCAGAACTTTGTCTAGGTATGTACTCTGGCTTAAATCTATCAGGCGTCTTTGTCTATCTCTATAGATTTTGATGCCCAATATATAAGCAGCTTCACCTAGGTCTTTCATTGAAAAACACTTGTTCAAATAACTCTTCACATCGTTAAGCATGTTGATGTCATTTCCAATAATCAATATGTCATCCACATATAGTACCAGAAACGTAACCGAGCTCCCACTCACTTTCTTGTAGATGCAAGCTTCATAGCAATTTGGAACAAATCCAAAGCTCTTGATCACTTGATCAAAATGAAGGTTCCAACTCCGAGATGCTTGCTTCAGTCCATAAATGGAATGCTGAAGTTTGCATACTTTATTAGTATCCTTAGGATCGACAAAACCTTCGGGTTGCATCATATACAACTCTTCATCAATGTTTCCATTGAGGAACGCAGTCTTGACATCCATCTGCCATATTTCATAATCATGAAACGCAACAATTGCTAATAAAATCCGAATGGACTTAAACATCGCTACGAGAGAGAAAGTCTCATCGTAGTCAACACCTTGAACTTGTCGAAAACCTTTCGCGACAAGCCGTGCTTTATAGACGGTAACATTACCATCCGCGTCCGTTTTCTTCTTGAAGATCCACTTGCACTCAACGGCCTTTCGGTCGCTAGGAGGGTCCACCAAAGTCCATACTTGGTTTTCGCTCATGGATCCCAATTCGAATTTCATGGCTTCTAGCCATTTCTCAGAGTCTGGGCTCATCATCGCTTCCTCATAGTTCGTAGGTTCACTGTCTCCTACTAACAAGACAGTCAAGACAGGGTTGCCGTACCACTCAGGAGGGGCACGCAACCTTGTCGACCTGTGACGTTTAGTAGCAGCATCGTCCGAAGCTTCATGATCCTTGTCATTAGCTTCCTCTATTGTTGGTGCAGGCGGCACTGGAACAATTTCAGGTGCTGCGCTACTCTCCAATTCAAGAGAAGGTTCAATAACCTCGTCTAGCTCTACTTTCCTCCCACTCACTTCTTTCGAGAGAAACTCCTTCTCAAGAAAGGAACCGTTCTTTGCGACAACACTTTGCCTTCGGTTCTGTGATAGAAGGTATACCCAATAATTTCCTTAGGGTATCCTATGAAGACACATTTCTCCGCTTTGGGTTCGAGCTTGTCCGGCATCAACTTCTTGAAGTAAGCTTCGCATCCCCAAACTTTAAGAAACGACAACTTAGGTTTAGCACCAAACCACAGTTCATACGGTGTCGTCTCAACGAATTTAGATGGATCCCTATTTAAATTGAATGCAGCGGTTTCTAATGCATAACCCCAAAATGATAACGGCAAATCAGTAAGAGACATCATTGATCGGACCATATCTAATAAGGTTCGATTCCGGCGTTCAGACACACCATTGCGCTGTGGTGTTCCGGGTGGCGTGAGTTGCGAAACGATTCCACTTGCTTTAAGATGCGTGAGAAAATCATAACTCAAATATTCACCTCCATGATCGGATCGTAGAAACTTAATCTTTCTGTTACGATGGTTCTCCACTTCATTCTGAAATTCTTTGAACTTTTCAAATATTTCAGATTTATGTTTCATTAAATAGATATACCCATATCTACTTAAGTCATCGGTAAAAGTGAGAAAATAGCGATATCCACCGCGCGTCGAAACACTCATCGGTCCGCATACATCGGTATGTATGATTTCCAACAAGTCCGTTGCTCGCTCCATCATACCGGAGAACGGGGTTTTGATCATCTTGCCCATGAGGCATGGTTCGCATGTGTCAAATGATTCAAAATCAAGAGACTCCAAAAGTCCATCAAAATGGAGTTTCTTCATGCGCTTTACACCAATATGACCTAGACGACAGTGCCACAAATAAGTAGTATTATCACTATCTACTTTGCATCTCTTAGCCTCAATGTTATGGATGTGTGTTTCATCCCTTTCGAGATTTAGAAGAAATAAACCATTCACAATAGGTGCATGACCATAAAAGATGTTACTCATATAAATAGAACAACCATTATTCTCCGATTTAAATGAATAACCGTCTTGCAATAAACAAGATCCAGAAATAATGTTCATGCTCAACGCAGGCACATAATAACATTTATTAAGGTTTAAAACTAATCCCGAAGGTAAAACTAAGGAGAGCGTGCCGACGGCCATCACATCAACTCTTGATCCGTTGCCAACGCGCATCGTCACCTCATCCCTCGCAAGCCGCCGTCTATTCCGTAGCTCCTGTTTCGAGTTACAAATATTAGCAACTGAACCGGTATCAAATACCCAGGCACTACAACGAGGGCTAGTAAGGAAAACATCAATAACATGTATATCAAATATACCTTTGATGGTGCCAGCCTTCTTGTCTGCTAAGTACTTCGGACAGTTGCGCTTCCAGTGACCCTTGTCCTTGCAATAGAAGCACTCAGTGTCCGGCTTAGGACCAGACTTGAGCTTCTTCTCAGTAGGGGCAACGTGCTTGCCGCCGCCCTTCTTGAAGGGATTCTTTGCTCCGTTACCTTTCTTAAAGGTGGGCTTGTTGACCATCAACACATGATTATCCTTTTTGATGTCCACTTCCGCGGCCTTCAGCTTTGCGAAGAGCTCGGTGATCGTATCAGTGGAACCAATCTGATTATGAGTCACTACAAAACTTTTGTAGCTGGGAGGGAGTGATTGCAGAACCCTGTCAATCTTGAGCTCCTCTGGAATCGTGCATTCCAGTTGCTCAAGGCGTTGAGTGTAGCCCGTCATCTTAATGGCGTGCTCACTAACGGAACTCCCTTCCTCCATCTTGCAGTTAAAGAACTTCTCAAAGATCTCATATCTCTCAGAACAGGCCTGAGTCTGAAACATGGTTTTCAGCTCTTCGAGAATCTCAAAGGGCCCGGGATAGTCTTCAAAACAATTTTGAAGTTCCGGTTCCATAGCAAACAACATGGTGCTCTTAATCACACCATAATCATCCTTGCGCGACTGATAGCCAGCTTTCTCATCAGCCGGCGCAGTTGCAGCAGGAGGGTCACCTAACGCTTTCCCAAGGACATAGTCCTTTTGACCGCCAGAGAGAATGATTCTTAGATTGCGGAACCAATTGGTGAAGTTAGACCCATTGTTTCTAAGCTTTTCCTTCTCAGCAAAAACGTTGAAGTTGAAGTTGGACTTGGCCATGTGATCTACAGTATTGGCAAGTACAATTTAGACTATTTTCATGATAACTAGTTCAACTTTTAATCAAATTACTAGATGAACTCCCACTAAATTCAACACCCCTCAAGTTGTTTAGTGAACATGATCCAAATTCACCACACCTAATCCGAGCATCACGAGAAGAGATGTGGCTTCAATGGTGGACAACAAAGTGTCGATCATATCATTCATATGACGCATGCTTAACCTTTCGGTTCTTGTGTTCCGAGGCCATGTCTGTACATGCTAGGCTCGTCAAGTTAGACCCAAGTATTTCCGCGTGTGCAAAACTGGCTTGCACCCGTTGTATGTGAGCGTAGAGTCTATAGCACCCGATCATCACGTGATGCTTGGACACGACGAACTTTCGCAACGGTGCATACTTGAGGAGAACACAGTTTTTATCTTGATATTTAATTGAGGAATCATCTTATAATGCTACCGTCACGATCTAAGCATAATAAGATACATAAAAGGATAAACATCACATGCATATAACTTTAATGTGACATGGTATAGCCAATCTTCGCGCAATGATCTCCATCTTGTACGTTCCGGCATGATCTCCATCACTCCACCATGATTGCCTCCACCGCGAGTAGCAACTACAACTATTGCTAACTACTTAGCGATAAAGTGAAACTATTACATGGCGCATAAGAAGTTGACACACAGGTCATACACAATTATAAAGACAACCATATGGCTCATGCCGGTTGTGTACTCATCGACATGCAAGTCGTGAAACATTACAAAACATGATCATCGCATACATTATACACATCACATCTTGGGCCATACCATATCACAGAAAACACTCCCTGCAAAAACAAGTTAGACGCCTCTACTTTGTTGTTGCATATTTTACGTGGCTTCTGGGAGTAGATGCTAAGAACGATTCTTACCTACGGAAATCCACAACGGTGATATTATGGTTTTCAAACTCCGGTGTTAATCCCATGACAACTATAGTGAGAGAAACTGACATCCACCAGCCGCATGTGTGGAACAAGCCACACGTCAAGTGCGGAGTCGGTCTCGCGAACGACGTCGCGTAAGGTTGGCCTATACCGCTTCAATCTCACTATCCCGCGTCATAAGAAGAACACAAACAAGAGGCTTGCAACAGAAAACATCAACGCCCGCAACAACCATGTTGCGTTCTACTCGTGAAACACATCTACGCATAGATCTAGCTCTGATACCACTGATGGGTTTCGCGGCAGAGTAAATCAAAATTTTCTACGGATGCGAACAGAGGAAAAGCCAAGATCTAATCTAGGAGATGCAAACAACGAGAGAGATTGGATTAGATCTTCATACCCTTGAAGATTCGCACAGCGGAATGTTCGTTGGAACGTGGGTGATGTAGTCGTACTCGCTTCTCCTCCTCGCGATCCGATCCGATCTAGCACCACAAGTGGTGGTGCCTCCGTGAGATGCACACATGCAGCACCTCGACGTCTCCTCCTTCCTCGGACCAGCAAGTATGGTGGAGAGACGGATTGGATCTACAACACGACGGCGTGGTGTATATGGTGGAGAATTTCTGTAGCAGGGCTTCGCCTACAAACAGTCGGGAGGGAGAGAGGAAGGGCAGCAGGGCGGCTAGGGTTGGAGGGGAAGGTGTGAGGGGTTTGTGCGCCCCCACCCCTCTTTATATAGAGGGGGGGCGCAGCCCTAGCCCCTCCCCCAAGCCCAAACCGGCGGCCCCAAAGGATAAGGAGTGGGGGGCAAGGAAACCCCCTTCTAGAAGGTCTATCTCGAGTTTAAACCTCTCTTGGCCGGCTGGGCCCTATGGGGCCTTGTGCCCCTGGCCCAATGCAGCCAGGGCACTACCTCATAAGCCCATGCCCCCTCCCGGAAGGTGGGGCCACGTTGGTCCCCTTCCGGAAGGTTCTAGAAGCTTCCGGTACAATACTGATTTACCCGGAACAATTCCGAACTCCAAAAACTGCACTGCCTTATATGAATCTTATTCTCCGGACCACTCCGGAACCTCTCGTGATGTCCCGGATCCCATCCGAGACTCCGAACAAAAACACATAAACCAATTATCCAATCTATCCTAGCGTCGAGACACGTTAAGTGTGTGACCCTGCGGGTTCGAGAATATGCAGACATGATCTTCTATCAATAATCAACAGCGGGGTCTGGAAACCCATATTGACTCCCACACATTCATCGATGATCATATCGGAAGAACCACGATGCCAGGATTCAATCAATCCCATATATATATTCCCTTCGTCTCGCGATATTTTACTTGCCCGAGATTCGATCGTCGGTACCGTCATACCTAGTTCAATCTCGTTCACAGCAAGTACTTTACTCGTTCCATAATCCGATATCACTTTGTGATTAACTCCTTAACCACATGCTTGCAAGCGGTGTTGATATCGATTACCGAGTGGGACCGAAGTATATCTCTCCGACTTGGGAGGGACAAATCCCATCTCGATACATACAACCCAACAGATACTTTCCGATCACCTGAGAGACACCTTTATGATCACCCTCTCATAGGATGACGTTTGATGACCTCAAAGCTTTCTTCCGATACCAGGGAGTTGTATTATCTCATGGTCTAAGGAATACAATATTTGACATAAGAAAAGCTTCGCAAAGACGAACACGATGACACGATCTAATTGCTTCGCTTAGTTTGGGTCTGTCCATCATATCATTCTCCCAATGATATGATCTCATTATTAATCGACAACTCATGTCCATGGTTAGGAAACCTTAACCATCATTAATCAATGAGCTAGTCCATAGAGGCGTACTAGGGACACGGTGTTGTTCACAAACCACACAAGTATTAAAGTTTCCACTTAATACAATTCTAGCATGGAATATAAACATTATCATGAACAAGAATTATAATAATAACATCTTTATTATTGCCTCTAGGGCATAACTCCAACACTTTTGTCCATCCTTCATCTCATTGCATCATTCTCTCTTTACACCTGAAATTTTTATTTCACACAATCTTCATTAGCAACATTAGTGTATTCAAAAGATATTAGATCCCTGGCAAAGCTTTGGAATAGCAAGGTATTTCACTAAAAACACAAGCTACTGTAGTAACTCCTTCAAAAAGCTCAATTTACCTAAAGAGAACTCAAAAAGGAATCAATAAGAAGCAAATGCAAATAATGGCAGAAATCTGTCAAAACATACCAGCAGGTAGAAACCGATTTTTCCGAAGACCTTCTGTTGCTCAAATAAAAAAGTGTTGAACTAACGAAAGTTATCTAACATACCGAGGGATTTATTTGTAAATTGTCAGATCAATCCATGTTACAGAGACTCCTCATGAATAGTTTTGGTGGAGGAAAGAAATCTGTTTCGGGACAGCAACTCCCCAAATCTTACTTCCCTCTCATTAGAGGTCATTCTTGGCACAAAAAGAAAACAAAAAGGATAAGAAGATGTCATTACTGAATGAATAACTTCCAAGACTCAAGGAAACTCTTGGTTTATCTCCCAACAAGTACTTTTCTTTAACTCCTTTAAGTTAGGCTTGAAATCTTGAGAAGATGCTCACATAAGAAATATGAATTGAAGTAAAAGAGAGCATCTAGAAGCAAATTCAAAACACATTTCAGTCTAACCCACTTCCTATGCATAGGAATTTTGTATGCAAATAAATTCACAAAGAACAAAGTTACAGGCATAGAAAGATGAAACAAGAGTAACTTCAAAACTTTCAACACATAGAGAGGTGTTTCAGTACCATGAAAACTTCTACAACCATATTTTCCTCTCTCATAATAATTTCTAGTAGCATCATGAATAAACTCAACAATATAGCGATCACATAAAGTATGCTTTTCATGATCTACAAACTCATAATTTATATCAAGCTCAAAAACAGTGGGATTAAAACCTCCACGGGTTTTATCCAAAGTAGATATTTCAAAAGGATCCAGTATCCTCCTTTGGTAAGCATGGGGGACAATCAAATAATGTAAGGGATAAATAGTTACTCTCGTTAGAAGGTAGGCATGGGTAGATAATCCATTCTTCCTCCTTTTGTTCATCACTCTCCCCCTCTTTTTCATCTAATGAGCTTCCAATTTCAACAATTTCTTCTTACATAGGCTTCTGCAAGGCATTAGTCTCTTCCAGTTGTGGAAGGCACCTATTAAAATATTCAAGAATATAGCCATTTTCTTCCTTGTAATTGTCAAATCAAAATTTAAGTATCTCATAAACCTCATGTTCATAAGGTGCATCATCAGTATTTTCAAGCAAACTGGCAAGTTCAAATGCACCCTTGAAGACAATAAATTCTTCAATTTGTTCCATATCATAAAAGTCATAATTTCCTTTAACATCGGAGGATATGGTAACATTATCATTATACTCACATTGAAAGGAAGGTGTTTATACCTCCTGCAGCAACAAGATTTATCAAAGCAATAAGTAACATTATTAGTAGAGCACATGTCTCTAGCAATAGTATTCAACTTATCAATTTGTTCCCATAAGTGTTTCCCTTTTTGTGACAAATGGTGTTCCTTATAATAATACTTTTGTTCTTCCGTGAACCCTCCTTGCCAATAAGAACTAGTTTCAAAGAAACCATCCATTGATAGAAAGCATGACCAAGCAAGGCAATGATAGACCAGCAACTAGAGTAGGAACTAAATTTTTTGTGTTTTTGAATAAAGAAAGCAAACCAAACTACACTAATTTTTTTAGGGTTTTTTGGAAAGAGGCAAACAAAACCAAGCAAAAGAAACAAAGAAAACTAAAAACAAAGTAAAGAGAAAGGAAGTGAAATACTCCCCTTGTGAAGACGTCCTTAGCCTCCCAGGCAACGGCGCCAGAAAAGCTGGTGCTTGACGGGGAGGAAGAAGTTTGATGGCCTTTTAGTTCCCCGGCAACGGCGCCAGAAAATCTTGACGACTATCTACGCACAGCCTGTTGGGAACCCCAAGAGCAAGGTTATAAGCAGCAAGCAGCAAGTTTTCCCTCAGTTGAGACCAAGGTTATAGGACCAAAAGGAGGAAGAAAACGTCACACAGGTGTTGCAAGCAACACCGAAACCTGCACAACACAAACTCAAGACTTTGCCCCAACGAACAGTGAGGTTGTCAAGCTCACCAGTTTGATGTAACAAAGGATTAAATGTATGGTGTGGAAGGTAATGGTTTGCAGTAAGTAAACAAGTAACAGTGAAGATGTATCAATGGTAAAGATTTGACTGGGGTCCATAGTTCACTAGAGGTGCTCTCCTTAGATAAACAACATGGCATGAAGGGTAAATAAATTACATCGGGGCAATTGACAGGAACTGAGCAAGGCATAACAATGCAATTACTAGTCAGAAAGATCCTATGAGATTCGATTGGGCAATACAACAAGATACATAGACCGCCATCCAAATGCATATATGACTAGAAGTCCACCTTCAGGTTATCATCCGAACTGAAGGGTTCGCGGCATAGAAAACAAAATTTTCCTACAATGGAACAAAGCACCAAGATCTATCTACTAGATAGAAGCAACGGGTGGATATACATCCATAGAATACATACCCTTGAATACCGTATAACGTTAACGAGGGTGTACTCGTGGATGATGTAGTCGAAAGCTTGCCAATCTCAAGATCGTGATGAAGTTCATCCGGTCCAGCCGGTCCAGCACCATTACGTCCAGCACCGCAAAGCAGTGGTGCATCCATGATCGCACACACGTCCGGGTACCCCGACAACCTCTGCTCCCTCGCTCCAGCGAAGCAGCGGAAGCAACAAATCCTTCCCGAAAAATCCACCGGGAACATGTATCTCGCTGATCCGAGACCATGGGAAATTCTAAAGGGGGGAGAGAGATCCTTCACGAGGAGGTGTGGTTTGAGAGGACAGGGGGCCTTTTATAGGGAGAGGGGGGCACCCCAAGGGGCATGGTGCCCAGCCATGGTGGCCGCACCCACCTCTTCCACATTCATGTGGGTGGAGCTCCCACTCAAAATGAATAGTCTCCACTCCCATAAAAGAGCCTCCACTCAAAAATCCACTCACATGCATTAAACTTCAACCAAATTTAATGCAAGCTCTCATTTAAATAAAACTCTTTTATTTATTTATTCAGCAATTACTTTAATTAACAAACATTCACATAAAATCCCTCTGCTAGTATTCAATTTCACATGCAGAACCAGTTTTAGCAATTTCAACCGAAACAGTTTTGGTGTCTAGTGAAATAAATTCCCGCGCTTTTCTTTTCTTTCTCTGGCATATTATTTGCTCCAAATGGTGTCGGTATCCCTTAAGTGTGTCACCCTATGGTTCGCGAATAATGTAGACATGATCGAGACCCCTCTCCGATCAATAATCAGCAGCGGGACCTGGAGATCCATACTGACTCCCACATATTCAACGATGACTTCTGTGATCGTGTGAACCTTATACGCATGTAACTCAATCCCTTTGTCTCGCGATATATTACATGTCCGAGATTCGATCATCGGTATCTCCATACCTAGTTTGATCTCGTTACCGACATGTACTCTTTTCTCGTTCCCGTGATATAAATTCTAGTGATCAAATCACTTGCTTGCAAGCTAATTAATGTGATATCACCGAGAGGGCCCAAAGTATATCTCTCGGTCATTGGGATGGACAAATTCCACTCTTGATCCATGAGCCTCAACATAACACCTTCGTAGTACTGGACCCATCTTTATAGTCACCCTGTTATGGTGTGACGTTTGATGTTATCAATATACTCTTCCGGTGTTAGTGATTGACATGATCTCATGGTCTAAGGACTAAGATTACTTCGTATGATGTTATATCAATATAAATACAATGACCTTGATCATAATGCTATACTTCGGATGAATGTTCATCACATCATTCCAACAATGTCGTGACCTCGTTTTTAACAACATCCAATGTCCATGATCAGGAAACCTTTGATCATCTTGTTAATCAACGAGTTAGTTTATAAGAGAGGCATAACTAGGAACTTCTTTTTTGTTTATTAAACACACATGTATTAACGTTTACGTATTAATACAATTATAGAATGCAAAATAAACATTTATCATAAACAAGGAATACGATAATAACCATTTTATTATTGCCTCTCAGGCATATTTCCTTCAGTCTCCCACTTGCACTAGAGACAATAATCTAGTTTGAAAACTTTGCGTATTGAACACCTATGGCTTTCCGGTGTTCCATATATGCGATTGCAAGTGGTTAACATAATCGACGGATCTGACGCTTTCAGGTTCGTGTGTATTTGCATGTCTTTGCGTCTTCACGCATCACTCATTCTCCAATGAGATGGCATTGTATAAATTTGGTCTTTTGGTGAGACCTTTAGTTCCTTTGGGTTAAATCATGTCGATACTATTGTCGTACAATATATCTTTAGTGTTAGCCCGTTGCGAACCACACCTTAGTTTGATAACAAACTACATGACACAAATTCCCTCCTTTGCTGCTACTATAGCATTCGTATACTTAGCCTTTTGTTGTAGTATCCGTCATAATGTCTTAACTTTGGAATTCATCCAAATCCATCATGGAATCTCCTTTCCATTACATTGTGCCACCCATAGTTCAAATTGAGATAAACTTAATTTGTATCTTGTGACAAAACTAGTATCAGTGTAATGCTTTACAATGAACTATTTGTAATTGTTTGTCACCTCTACACAAATATATTCTTAGTTCTTCCAAAAGATCATAAGAATATCCTCACTATCGTCCAATGACCATTTTATGATTCATTCTGATATATGCTCATAACACTTAGAGCATAGGACATATATGTATGTGTACATATCATGGTATGATTGATCAAAACATTCTTGTGATTGCACTCATAAAGTGTCAAAGCACTTGAATCTTGTTTCACTTATCAAGTGTCGATACACTTGAAACTCAATTCAATTCTTTTCCATGCGACAAGATCCTTTTCTCGTCATTTCTATATTCAACCCCTTCAATATCTCATATATGTACATTTGGCATAACCATATTAGCGTTACAGTCTATCCATGTAGACATTCATGCTAAATATTCAGGTTTTTCCTAAGTCTTTCATCAAAATGAAATTATTAACCTTTGTTAATAAAAGATACATCATTTCCAATCAACAAGATGTCCTCCACATAATGTATTAGAAATATGTCTCACGCTCCCACTTAATTTCTTGCAAATGCAAGCATCTTCATCGTCTCCTGAGGAAAACTCCTTTAACAGTTTCATCACGGTGAAGATTCCAACTCCGCGATGCTTACTTCAACCATTGAAGTTTGCACGCCCTTTTTAACATCCTTTGAATTAACAAAACCCTTTGGATCGTGTCATGCACACGTCCTAGGTAACCATTCTTTTAGAAGAACTTTGTTTTGTTTATTCATCTACCATATACCAAATTATATGTAGTGGTTGATACTTTAATCTGTCTAGACTAAATATCGCTATGAAAGATCAAATTTTGTCATAGTCAACTCCTTGAACATTGTCGTAAAAAACTTTACAACATGTAGACTATTTCATAGATGTGAAACATCCATGTCTGTTTCTTTATAGATCCAAATACGTCCGATAGGTTTTTACACCTTTCCGGAGGGTCTTCCAAGTTCAAAAAACTCGATTTCTCGTGTATGGAACTATCACAGATTTTATGGATTCAAGCCATTTGACAGAGTCAGGGCCCATCATCGCTTCTTTGCATGTAGTCGGTTCATCATTGTCAAATAATGATTTACTCTCAAATCTCAACATTTGATTTTTTTTATCCGACCTACTTGGTTCAATAGGAACTTAGATCTCCGTGACCACAACCTTTGAGGCACATGAGCCATGATAATTCTGTCTGCCTCCGGAACGTTTTCTAGCACTGCACAACTCAGCACATATAGCTAAGGTTCGTTAACCTTATCAAAGTTCTATTGTCCTCCCACTTAACTTTTACGAAAAATTCCTTTTTTTAATAAACTTCACGTTTCAAGCAACAAACCCTTTTTTCCTCGGTGTTATGGAGGAATAACCAATTTTTATTCGAAATAACCTACAAAGACATGCTCATCCGACTTTGGTTGTAAACATCTTACTTATGCTTAGCATACCAAAATTTAAGAAATGACAACTTGGGTTTTACCCCAAACCATAACTTCCATGGTGTCATTTCAACGGATTAAGATGGATATATTTTCAGTGTAAAAGTGGTAGTCTCTAAAGCTTTAATCTTTTAAAACATAATGTAGTTTTATAAATAACACCTTTGATCCAACCATGTCAAACAAGGTTTCATTACACATCTCAAACACTCCATATTCCTATGGTGTTTCGGGAGATGTAAATCTAGGTGTTTTGCTAAACTTGCAACTCAAATAAATCCCTTTATGATAAAATCATAAAACATTTATTTTCTTGTTACACTTACAACTCAAATAAATCCCTTTATGATAAAATCATAAATTATTTATTTTCTTGTTATAATTAATGATTTTCCACTTCATCTTGAAAGTCTTTGAACTTTTTCAAATATTTCATACTTCTTTCTCATTAAGTAAATATTCACTCAAATTTCTGGAGAAAGCATATGAAGTTGAAATCCATCGCTTATGACTATACATAATGGACTACATACATCGATATGTATAAATTCCAATAATTTTAGTCGTTCGTTCTTCTTTGGCCTTTGAACGAAGTTTTAATTATCTCGAGGAAAGTCTCACAAGCGTCACTTAATCAAATGAAAGACTTAAAAATCCATGCATATGGAGTTTCTTCATGTTTTCTTTCCAATATAATTTAAACGGCGATGTCACTTCGTAAGTGATCTTTCAATCATTTGTATTGCGACATTTTAGCATTAGTTTTTATGGATGTGATTTCTCCAACTAGATTTTTAAATCATCCATCTCATATGGAATATGGTAATTATTTGAACAACCTTTGTTCTCATAATACCTGATTTAAATAACGATTATTTAAACAAATCTTGAAGGCAGACTTTGATGTCAATGAGAAATACAAACAACAGCTTGTTTGTTTTCGATGAACATCATCACATATTCTCTTGCTAGTTACTTAGGCCATTGTAGTTCATAAATTGCGTTGTTCTGTATGAAATTTCATACCAACCAATCCGGTATCTAATACCCCAAACCCACATTGTTTAACAAGCAAAGAATACAACCATAACATGTATATCATCTATATACCTAAAACTGGATATTTCCAATCTTTCCTTTTCTGCCAAATATATTTTATAGATTCGCTTTCAGCATTTCCTTTTCCTTTTTAAAAGAATCTATCAACATCAACAGTGGCGCCATCTGCATGACACATAGTCCAAAGCATGTATATTCAAATACTAATACCTTTGGACTTGCACTTTGAAGTAGATCACCATCATCAAATGATCGGCATTCTTTCAAAATCCATTCCTTAGTAATATTTTAGTGTAGTAAACACTTTACATACATCTTCTATTCATCCTTATCATGAGGACTTCCATGATCAAGCTAATGTAACTTATAAAGGCGAATCGTGAGTATACTGTTACTTTCCAAAACCCTTTTGGATGATTAGGATGTATAGCATCTCCAACCTTCGCAAATTCTCATCCAATATGAGAACATACATTATACTCTATCATATTGCAACCAAAACATTATTTCAGATATCATTATATCGGTCACACATGATGGTTTCTGAAACAATTCTTTCAGCTCCTAGATAAACTTGATATTAAAACAATCAAGAATCATGGAGGCAAACATGATACTTAAGATACTAACATTGGAATTATTACTCTTGATTTAATACCAATTATTAAACTTCATGGAGTAAACAAAGTTTGCTGAAAGTTTGAAATAGGACTTTAAACTTTAGATTGACACTCAACACAATACGATACCAGTTTGTAAAGTAAATATCCAGAACTCTATAGTTCTATTATCTCAATTACAACTACGCATAAGGTGGTAAACGAATGCCAATGACTACAACAAATTATGCAAATACACTTTGATATAATTTATGATAAATTGAGTTCTAATAATCTAAATTAGAAATGAACTCCCACTCAAAAACGACATCCCTCGTTCCTTTTTGGTGATTACATCAAACAAATCCACTACACCAAGTCCGATCATCACGTGAGTCGGTGTAGCTTCAAAGGCGAGCATCAAATGGGCATCATATCTTCCATATGACTCATGCTTAACCTTTCGTTCCGTGTTTCGAGGCCATGTCTATACATTCTAGGCTTGCCAAGTAAGAACCTTAGTATTCGCGTGTGTAATTGTCTTACACCCGAAATATGATCTGAAGGTAATATGCCCTGAGAGGCAATAATAAAGTGTTTATTATGTGTATTCCAAGTATATGATAGATGTTTATTTTTCATGCTATAATTATATTAATACGGAAACATTAATACATGTGTGTTTAATAAACAAACAGAAAGTTCCTAGTTATGACTCTCTCATAAACTAGTTCATTGATTAACAAGATGATCACAGTTTCCTGATCATACACATTGGATGTTGTTAATAACGAGATCACAATATTAGTGTAATGATGTGATGAACATTCATCCGAATTATAGCATTACGATCAAAGTCATTGAGTTTATATTGCTATAAACAACTTACGAAGTGATCCGAATCCTTAGACCATGAGATCATTCCAATCACTAACACCGGAAGAGTTTGTTGTTGACATGAAACGGCACACCGTAACTGGGTGATTATAAAGATGGATTAAAAGCTACTAAAGTGTTATGTTGAGACTCATGGATTAAGAGTGGAATTTGTTCACCCCGATGATGGATATATACTCTGGGCCCTCTCGGTGATATCACATTGGTTAGCTTGCAAGCAAGTGATTTGATCACTAGAATGTTATATCACGGGAACGAGAAAAGAGTGCATGTCAGTAACGAGATCAAACTAGGTATGGAGATACCGATGATCGAATCTCAGACATGTAATATATCGTGAAACAAAGGGATTAAGATACAAGCATAAAAGGTTCCGACGATCACAGGAAAGTCATCGTTGAATGTGTGGGAGTCAGTATGCATCTCCAAGTCCCGCTTCTGATTATTGATCGAAGAAGGGTCTCGATCATGTCCGCATTATTCGTGAACCGTAGGGTGACACACTTAAGGGACACTAACATCCAATCGGAGCAAATGTTTCATGCCGGAAAGAATAAACAAGCGCAGGAATTTATTTCACTAGATACCGAAACAGGTTTTTGGGTGAAATTGCAGAAAGTGTTTTTGCATGTGAAATGGAATTCTAGCAAGGGGTTATATGTGAATGTTGTCATTAAAGTAATTGACAAAAATTTAAATAAATAAAAAGAGTTTTATTTAATGAGAGTTTGCATTAAATTTGGTGGAAATTTAATAGCAAGTTTGAGTGGGATTTTGAGTGGAGGGATTTGAAGAGAATTTTGTGAGTGGAGTGTCCACCCACATGAATGAAGGGAGGGCAAGGGGGCAGCCCCCATGCGCCGGCCACCCCCTTGGGGGTACCCCCCTCTCCTATAAAAGGCACCCCTCTCCTCACTTCTCACTCACACCTCCTCGTGAAGGATCTCTCCCCCCTCTATAATTTATCCCCCATGGTCTCGGACTAGCGAGATACATGTTCCCGGTGGCTATTTGGCAAGAAAGGATTGTGCTTTCGCTGCATCGCTGGAGTGAGGAGGCGGAGGTTGCTCGTTGTCTTGTACGTGTGTGCGAGCACGGATGCTCTGCTGCTTTTCGGCGCTAGGACTTCCTCTTGATCTTGAGATCGGCAAGAGATCGTATACATCAACCACGAGTTCAACTTGTTAATCTTTGTCGGTCTTCAAGGGTATGTTCTCTACGGATATACATCCGCCCATTGTTTGTATCTAGTAGATAGATCTTGGTACATAGTTCCCATCATAGGAAATTTTTTGTTTTCTATGCTGCGAACCCTACAGTGGTATCAGAGCCGGATCTATGCGTAGATGCTTTACACGGGTAGTACACTTATGAGTATGTGGGCGATGATGATCATGCTGTTGCTCCTTAGTTATAATTTTGGATATTGGTGGCATAGTGGGATGAAGCGGCCCGGACAAACTTTACATGTCCTCGCACATGAGACCTGTTCCACGCTTGACATGCAACTAGTTTGCATAAGTGGCTAGCGGGTGTCTGTATCTCCTACTATAGTCAATATCTATTTTGCAACGAGTTGTCAACATATTGGTTATCCTCGTTGTGGTCCATGTTCGTAGGTAAGAACGGTTCTATCTTCGAAAGCCCTAAGCCACGTAAAACTTGCAATGGATAAATTAGAGGCGTCTAGTTTAGATTGTTGCTGGGCTAGTGTTATGATATGGTGATGTTGTAAGTAGAAGTATGAGATGATACTCTTACAACACACATAGCGTGTAAGTTCCATAGACCTTGGACTTACACATAAAGGTATGATAGTGATCATACCACGGTGCACATGATAGAGATCATATGCGGGAACTATATCATTTCACTAATAAACATGTGATGTTTGATAGCATCTTATATTGCTTGTTTAGCGCTTTATTAGCATAATAATATGATCCCTCATTTAAATATCAAGATAAGAATGTGTTCTTCCTTTAGTATGCACCGATTATGTTTTCATCACTCCAAGACATCACGTGATGATCGGGTGTTCTTGGATCCACGACCATATTTCGAGTGTAAGAAGTTACACACGCGAATACTAAGGTTCTAACTTGATGACCTTGCATGTACAGAAATGGCCTCGGAACACGGACCGAAAGGTTAAGCATGAGTTATATAGTAGATATGATGCCCATTTGATGCTCGCCTTTGAAGCTACACCGACTCACGTGATGATCAGACTTGGTGTAGTGAATTTCGTTCATGTAATCACCAAAAAGACACGAGGGATGTCGTTTTTGAGTGGGAGTTCATTCGTAATGTGGATTAGTTGAACTCAATCTATCATAAACTTAGTCTAAACTTTACAAATTCTGTTGTAGATGGCACCACCTACTTTTAGTTTCAATGTGTTCATGGAGAAAACGAAAATTGCAACGAACGGTAGCAACTTTACCGAATGGGCCATGAATTTGAGGATTCTCCTCTCTGCTGCACAAAAGAAATATGTGCTAGAAGCGCCGGTAGGCCCCCCACCTTTTGAGGATGCCCCTGACGAGGAGAAGAATGTCTATCAGACTCGCCAGGAGGACCACGACTTAGTTCATTGCGGCATGTTGTATGGGCTAGAGCCAGAACTTAGAAACCGTTTAAAAAACGGCAATGCATTTGATACAATGGGTGAGTTGAAAATGATTTTCGACACACATGCTGCCGTAGAGAGCTACAATGCTTCAGAAAAGTTCTTTAGCTATATGATGTAAGAGCACAACTCCGTTAGTGAACATGTACTCAAGATGTCGGATAATGCCGATAAGCTTGTGTCCTTGGGAATATCGATTCCTATTGACTTAGGCATCCATCGTGTTCTGCAGTCTCTGCCACCTAGCTATAAGAGCTTCGTGATGAACTATAATATGCAAGGCATGAAGAAATCTCTCCCCGAGCTTCTGTCAATGCTTAAAACTGCAGAAGTGGAGATAAAAAAGGAACATCAAGTGTTGATGATCAATAAGAACACTGGTTTCAAGAAAGACAAAAAGGGAAAACGAAAGGGAAGTAAGGGAAGCAAGCCGGTTGCCGTGCCTGAAAAGAAACCCCGAATTGGACCTAAGTCTGATACCGAGTGCTACTTATTGTGGATATACCAAATGGGTATACCTACGGCATAGTCTCATACCGGCAAGCCCGGGTGGCCCACAGTTGGTGGTTAGGCATATGGCATAACCGGACGGCCCAGTTGCTGATAGACAAGACGGAGGTCCAGCAGGGATGAAGGAAGGCGACGTGCCACCGCCATAGATGGAAGCGGGAGCCTTGGAGGACACGAAGACTAGTTAGTGTTAGTCTAGGACTCTGTAACCGTATCCGGCTGGGACTCTCCTTGTAACCCTAGATCCTGCATCCTTATAAGCCGTCCTACGGGAGCCTTTAGGGAAGAGACATAAGAGAACACCAAGTGCATAGCACTACCCGCACACAGCGAACCCCCAATCCTGTAACTCGGCGTATTGCCATTATAGTGATTTATAGCAGGAGTAGGATCTCGCTACCGTCGTGAGATCTAAACCTGGGTAAATTGTGTCACGCCGACCCGGACGCTCTCCGTCTTCCCCCCACGTCTCTAAACTCGTCGTTGGGATACCCCTATGTCGTACGTGTCGACAAAACCACGACAGTTGGCGTCCACCGTGGGGCAAGATGCGTTTACAGCACGAATCCGGACGGGATCCCTCGTCGTCTTCACCGGCACCAGCTTCGTCGTCGCTCTTGAGAGCGTGCAGAGGATTTATCGTCTGTTCTCTGCTCTCGGGCGTACAACCAAATCTACGACGTCACAAAAATTTATATCAACACGGTTCAACGCACGCGACAGCGATGCGATGCGGGGATCCGTATGTAGTGCAGATTCCAAGGTCCTAGTCACCGCTGAATTTGTGCTGGTGCAGACCGGTGCTTGGACACGATGAGTTTCCGCAATATTCGTCGGCTTGATGCGGTGTGGCCTTCGGTTTTATGCACATGTACTGAGACAGGCCGGATCAATCTGGAAAACATACGTACGCACGTGTGCGTACTGGATGCCAGATCGATATGCTGCTTCGAGTCTCAAGAAAAGAGCATTATCTCTCGCTGCATCAAGAGAAATCAAATTCCAATGGAGATGGATATAATTTCCAAGGAAAAGTGACAGCTAGTACTACTTCACAAAGGGAGAAAAACAAAATCGATCAGCTCAAAGCTAGCTTATGCATGGGTTTCAAAGCCACGGAAATTATTTTCCGGTGAGATTTTGTCCGCACGTTGTCATGACCAAGATCGATTTGGCTTTCCGCTTTCATGTTGTCATCGACCTGGGAAACCACGTCTGATGGAAACAACCGATAAGTTTTGTATACGGCAGCGGTCCGGTCACTAGTGGAAACGAGGCTTTTCGTTGATCTTGCAAAGGGCTTTAACACCGATTCTTCTACGAACTGATGTTAAAGGAGGGCCGTACCACCGTGACCCCTGCGGCAAAAAAGGAGTTCCCCCTTTAACACCGGTTCGTGCCACGAACCGGTGTTAAAGGACCCTGCAACAGTGGCCCGCGCAGCCCCCCTTTAACACCGGTTCGTGGCATGAACCGGTGTTAAAGGTGGGGGCTATATAAGACACCACCGCAGCCCACACACCCCACCCTTCCATTTTTTCACTATCTCATTTTGGAGCTTAGCAAGAGGGTGTGAAGAGTGCTAGTTTGTGTTTTTTTCATATGTACAAGAGGTGTTCGGTGAAATGTCCGAAAGCTCAAAATAAGTTTTCTCGTTGCTCTTTCCTTCTCGGTCGAGGTCGGAAACTATCCTTTCATGTGTCATCGATGTACTATATATATAAATGGTCATCTCCCTATTAATTTTTGATATACACTACATATTAATGCAGATGAACCGGCAATGGATGTACGGTGACCGCCGCACTTCCGAGTATATTACGGGCCTCCAAAATTTTATCGTTGTGGCTAATGCAAACCGTGGTCACAATGGTTTTATGTGCTGTCCGTGTGTTCACTGTCAGAACAAGAAAGACTACTCAAATACCAGAACCATTCACGCCCACCTGCTTCGATCCGGTTTCATGCCCAGCTATAATTGTTGGACCAAGCACGGAGAAAAAGGGGTTGTGATGGAAGACAACGAAGAAGAAGAGGATGATGACAACTATCATAATATGTATCCTGAATATGATGATACTGCAATGGGGGTAGATAATGAAGACCAAGAGGGAGCAGATTGGTCCGCTGATGACGATCTTGGTCGGGCCATTACTGATGCAAAGGAAGAATGTGAAACTGAAAAGGAGAAGGAGAAGCTGGAGCAGATGTTAAAAGATCACAAAACATTGTTGTATCCAACTTGCGAAGATGGCCACAAAAAGCTAGGTACCACACTGGATTTGCTGCAATGGAAGGCAGAGAACGGTGTGACTGACAGCGCATTTTCAAAGTTGTTGGTAAAAATGAAGAATCTTCTTCCAAGAAATAATGAGTTGCCCGACAGTACATACCAAGCAAAGAAGGTTGTCTGCCCTCTAGGATTAGACGTGCAGAAGATACATGCCTGCATTAATGACTGCATCCTCTACCGCGGTGAGAAGTACGCGAATTTGGATGCATTCCCGGTATGCACTGCACTGCGGTATAAGATCAGACGAGATGATCCTGGCGATGTTGAGGGCGAGGCCCTAGGAAGAAGGTTCCCGCCAAGGTTATGTGGTATGCTCCTATAATACCACTGTTAAAATGTCTCTTCAGAAATAAAGAGCATGCCAAGTTGTTGCGATGGCACATGGAAGACCGTAAGAAAGACGCGATGTTGAGACACCCCGCTGATGGGTCACAGTGGAGAAAAGTCGAGCGAGAGTACCCGGACTTCGCACGTGACGCAAAGAACTTAAGGTTTGGTCTAAGTACAGATGGCATGAATCCTTTTGGTGAGCAGAGCTGCAGTCACAGCACCTGGCCTGTGACTCTATGTATCTATAACCTTCCTCCTTGGTTGTGTATGAAGAGGAAGTTCATTATGATGCCAGTGCTCATCCAAGGCCCGAGGCAACCCGGCAACGACATTGATGTGTACCTAAGGCCATTAGTTGAAGAACTTTTACAGCTGTGGGCCAAACCAGGTGTACGTATGTGGGATGAGCACAAAGGGGAGCCATTTGACCTACGAGCATTGCTTTTCGTAACCATCAATGATTGGCCTGCTCTTAGTAACATTTCAGGGCAGACAAACAAGTGCACACACTGTTTAGATGAGACTGAAAGTGTATATTTGGATAAATGTAAGAAGGTTGTGTACCTAGGGTATCGCCGATTTCTTCCGAACCTGCATCTAGTAAGAAAGAAAGGCAAGCATTTCAAACGTCTGGCAGAACCCCGGAGGAAGCCTGTCATCCGTACCAGTGAGGAGGTATTTGGTATGGTCAAGGACCTAGAAGTAATCTTTGGAAAAGGTCCTGGCAGTCTATCTGTTCCGAATGACGATGCCGGACACCTGCCCATGTGGAAGAAGCAATCTATATTTTGGGACCTACCCTATTGGAAAGTCTTAGAGGTCCGCTCTTCAATCGACGTGATGCACGTGACGAAGAATGTTTGCGTGAACCTGCTAGGCTTTCTAGGAGTGTATGGGAAGACAAAAGATACACCGGAAGCACGGCAGGACCAGCAACGTCTGAAAGCCCCTGAAGAGCCTATGCATCCTGAGAACGAGAAGGGTAAACGATGCCACTTAACTCCTGCCAGCTATGCTCTTACCAAAGCAGAGAAGGAAATCTTTTTTGAATGTCTGAGCAGTATCAAGGTCTCGTCTGGCTTCTCGTCGAATATAAAGGGAATAATAAATATGGCAGAGAAAAAATTCCAAAACCTGAAGTCTCATGACTGCCACGTGATTATGACAAAATTGCTTCCGATTGCATTGAGGGGGCTTCTACCTAAAAATGTTCGAGTACCCATTGTGAAGCTATGTGCATTCCTCAATGCAATATCTCAGAACGTAATCGATCCAGAAAGCCTACCAGGGTTACAAACAGATGTGGCCCAATGTCTTGTCAGCTTTGAGTTGGTGTTCCCACCATCCTTCTTCAATATTATGACACATCTCCTGGTTCACCTAGTAGAAGAGATTGCCATTCTCGGTCCTGTATTTCTACATAATATGTTCCCCTTTGAGAGGTACATGGGAGTCTTAAAGAAATATGTTCATAATCGTGCTAGGCCAGAAGGAAGCATCTCCAAGGGCTATGTAACAGAGGAGGTCATTGAGTTCTGTGTTGATTTTATTCCTGACCTTAAGGCGATTGGTGTTCCAGAATCACGACATGAGGGGATACTGAGTGGAAAAGACACCCTAGGATGTAAAGCAATGATATGTAGGGACGGGCATTCTCTCAATCAAGCACACTACACGGTTTTACAAAGATCTATCTTGGTTGCCCCATATATCAATGAACACAAGAATTTAATACGCCTCAAACACCCGGGGAAGTCTGATGAATGGATTATAAGTGAACACATGGCAAGTTTTGGCGGCTGGCTGCAAAGACTTCTCACGAATAACACCACTGTTGGGGATCAGTTGTACTTGTTGGCCAGGACACCATCTTCGACTGTATGTACTTTCCAAGGGTACGAGATAAATGGGAATACATTTTACACGATAGGCCAAGATAAAAAGAGCACCAACCAAAATAGTGGTGTCCGCTTCGATGCAGCAGAAGGCAATGGGCAGAAGACCATGTATTATGGGTTCATAGAGGAGATATGGGAACTTGACTATGGACCTAATTTTAAGGTCCCCTTGTTTCGATGCAAATGGGTCAAGCTAACAGGAGGAGGGGTTGAGGTAGACAAGAAGTACGGAATGACAACGATGGATCTCAACAATCTTATGAAGGTAGACAAGAACTTAGACGAACCATTCGTCCTAGCCAATGATGTGGCTCAGGTTTTCTATGTGAAGGACATGTCCTCCAGACCAAAAAAAGAAAAAATATGCAAACGAATACATCATATGATGAGCCAAAGCGTCACATAGTTCTTTCAGGGAAAAGAAACATCGTGGGAATCAAGGACAAGACAGACATGTTAGAAGATTATAATAAGTTTGATGAAATTCCGCCCTTCATAGTGAAAACTGACCCAAGCATTCCGTTAAGTAAAGAAGATGCTCCATGGTTACGTCTGAAGCGATCATAAGGAAGGACATATGCCAAGAAGTTCATGCTCATATTATGTAACTCTAGTTCATGTTTTTAATATTAATACATGTCTTGAGTGTTAGTCTTGTTTTGTGGATGGACCGGGACTATGAGAAGAAGTTGTCCCGATTCGTACTTACCATTAAGATCTGATCTCCAAACGCGCGCGGTCACATATTAGGGAGCGCCTCTATGACCAGTTTCTTGGAGATGCCGGAGGACTGGGCTCCGTCGGCATCTCCCTGAAACTGGCCGTAGTGGTGTCCCTGCTCTCGAAAACCATCTTGCAGCTTTGTAACTTCTCTAACTAGATCAATACACCTGGGAGCTAACTAATTTCACATATTAGGGAGTGCCTCTATGACCAGTTTCTCGGAGATGCCGGAGGACTGGGCTCCGTCGGCATCTCCCTGAAACTGGCCGTAGTGGTGTCCCTGCTCTCGAAAACCATCTTGGAGATGCCTCAAACTGGCTGGAGGACTGGACTCACAAGGATGCCTATTTATAGTGCAAGCAGCTCGACATAGTGTCGACACTTACGAAATAATGTCGACACTCACCCCTATTATTAGTGCTGACTCGTGTTTTGTCCCGGTTGGTGTCTCCAACCGGGACTAAAGGTTCATCTTTAGTCCCGGTTGGTGACACCATCCGGGACAAGGTACACGCCGCACGACATAATGTCGACACTCACCCCTATTATTAGTGCTGACTCGTGTTTTGTCCCGGTTGGTGTCTCCAACCGGGACTAAAGGTTCATCTTTAGTCCCGGTTGGTGACACCATCCGGGACAAGGTACACGCCGCACGACATAATGTCGACACTCACCCCTATTATTAGTGTTGACTCGTGTTTTGTCCCGGTTGGTGTCTCCAACCGGGACTAAAGGTTCATCTTTAGTCCCGATTGGTGTCTCCAACCGGGACTAAAGGTTCATCTTTAGTCCCGGTTGGTGACACCATCCGGGACAAGGTACACGCCGCACGACATAATGTCGACACTCACCCCTATCATTAGTGCTGCCTGGCCCAGCCTTAAATCCCTCCAACCGTCCCATTTTTAGAACAATGTCCCGCCATTTTTCCCGCCATTTTTTCCCGCCATTTTTCTTCCCGCTAGTTCTTCCCTCCAGTTCTTCCCGCCAGTTCACTATATATATATGTAGGGTTGGCCTCCATTGTCATTGCACATCTCTAGACTCATATCTGCAACCTCATCACTCTTTCCCATGGCTTCCACCGTAGCACTAACCCCCAGGGAGGCGGAGGCGCTTTGCGCCTCGAACTACCCCTATCCACCGGGCTACTGTGTCCCCGTCGGCTGGATGCTGAGCGTCGGAGGCGTGCCGGTTCCTCCTGTCCCTCTAGGTGTGGCGCTCCGGATGGCCATCACGAACCACTACTACTTCGAGCTCACGCTGGAGCAGCGGAGGAATCCCAGATGGCATCCCGACTATTTCCCTACATGGGAAGCCTTCTTCGTGGATCGGCGTGAGAGGGCGCTCGCCAGGCACGAGGAGGATGGCCCACCTCCTCCTAACTTCAACGAGGCCGGCCGTCGACTATGGTGGCGCGGTCGGACTCTCCAGAGCGTCATGGCCTATGACACTGCCTCCGACTCTAACCCCCGTCTGCGCTACCCTCAAGTCCAGCCCACGCGTACTCAGCCTTCAAGGTTCAATTACGGCGACCCCGACGACGACAGCGATGACGGCAGCGGCGAGTATGACGACTACAGTGGCGAGTATTACAGGTGTAGGCAGGAGCATGACTGAATCACTCCAACATTCCGAAACAAGTTCGGCCGATTGTTACTTAATCTGGCCATGTATCTTAATTTTCAGTTCTTTTATGTATCTTAATTTTCAGTTCCAGTTCGGCTTTATGTAACTTACTATTAGTTGCATTCTGTATTTTAATTCCAGTTCTATCTCCTTCACAAAATGACCTATCTCATTCGAGGTTTCTTGGCATTCGGGTCAAATGACCAATGTTATGGCTAGAATCAAGGCATAGTTTGTGATAATATGGCCATATTGTGCATACATGTGCATCATGTCATGGCAAACAATGTTGCAAGAGGAAGTTTTCCTTTTTATCGCACCAAAAAGGCATTTTCCATTTTCCGAGCATAAAAAACGGACGGTTTTGTGAAGCAACCACCAAATGGCTAATTCAAAAACCACCAACACATTTTACAAAAATACTAGACCACCTTATATGGACAATGTACCAACAGGGGGATCTGAAAGCTTTCCGTCCACCTCTGGTGAAAAAGACAAATTCCTGCCGAATCGGTAGGAAGTGGGTCAGATATGAACTACAGGTACATGATACGATGTTCATGATTTTTTACAAAAATCATTTTTAGGTTCACAATATGCTATTTTATCAAAAAAAACAATGCAAGTTGATTGAGGCTTGGTCAGATTCAAGTGTATACAAAAGATGCGGCATTTAAATATCCAATCAATTCAAAAATGTTAATACAAAAGATGCGGCATTACAATATGATTTTCTCTAACAAAATAGGGTTAGATTCCTTTTTAGATGCTTAATATTTCTTATGTTCAAAGTTTTAGGATTTGACAATTTATTTTTGTTTGAATTAAATAATCAAAATTTATATGTAAGTGTTTTAATCATTTTGAAAATTTTCATGTAAAGTAAATATAAAATGTTTTTACATGAATGGATAGATATTATTTTTCTGAAAATTATGATATATTATTCATATTTTTCTGAGTTGACATGAAAAAGATATGAATTTCTAAATTCATATCCTATTTTTTGAATTAAAAATGCCCCTTTAATGCATGAAATAAATGTCCCCCCCCTTTAACACCGGTTCCAGACATGAACCGGTGTTAAAGGGGGGGGGGCATTTATTTCGTTTCGCGCGCGCACCCCCCCCTTTAACACCGGTTCGTGGCTGGAACCGGTGTTAAAGGGGGGGTATTAAATGCGCGCGCGAAACGAATTCCCCCCTTTAACACCGGTTCCAGCCCCGGACCGGTGTTAAATGGGGGGGGTATTAAATGCACCATCCCCTTCCTTTCTTCCCCCCGGAGCCAGATCGATCGAACCCCTCGCCGTCGCCACCGCGCGCCCTCGCCACCGAAGCCCTCCATCCCTCGTCGTCGCCGCCCTCGCCACCGCGCGCGCGCCACCGAAGCCGACGACCACCACCGCGCGCGCGCCACCGAAGCCTACGACCGCCACCGCCACCGCGTGCGCGCCACCGAAGCTGCCGACGACGCTGGCGCCTACAAGAACCCCGACGCCGTGGTGAGCTAGCGGACCGCGCCTGGTCGTCCCCTCTGTTTCCTCCCCTTCTCTGTTTCCTCCTGGCGCGCGGCGGTGTGGAGCTCGCATGGTGGCGCCGCCGGCCGACAGAGTGGAGCTCGCGCGGTGGCGCCACTCCGTCCTCTGCGTCGTTCGAAATTTGCTATTGATTCCATTTACAATCTATAAGAAATGTTGTAAGCTAGAGGGTTCGAAATTTACTACTCTGATTTTTGATTCAATTTCATATACTTCTGTATATAAATCAAACCATTGTACTTATTAGTAGTAGGATCAAATTAGAAACAAAAACTGCAATAGGAATGTAGGTACGAAACAGATGTACCAAGATGAAATCGAACAAGCTTTGTAGAAAGTATGATTTCAAACCATTGTACTTATTAGTAGTAGGATCAAATCGGACACGAAGACAGCTTTGACAGGGGAAGACCCAAACCTGATTTTGAGCTCGCATTGTCGGTGGTAGCTCGCGTCATCGGGTGTGGCGGGCAGGAGCGGCTACGCGAGCACGTCCACGGATTGGGGCCAACGACAGGGATACGGAGGGGATGGGTCAGGGAGGCGGATTCGTCGGGGAGGCCCAGGGCCCAGGCGCGGTACGGGGACGGCCTCCCCTCTCGGCTTCGGGGGCGGCCTAGGTGGGGTGCGAGCTCCGGTGGTGGCCATGGGGTGCGATCTCGCGATGCGGCCTAGGTGGGGTGCGAGCTCCGGTGCGGCCTAGGTGGGGTGCGTGATGCCAGCGATGTCGGGGTGTATGCATGGTCCTTCTGGTTTGCAGGTGTGTCCGCTGGTAATGACGGCACGGCGTCCCTCTCTTCGGCGATGCGATGTGTCGTTGGTCGTCAGAGTGGTGGCTAGAGTTCGCGGATGTTGGTGGCGGCCTTAGATGGTGGACTGCGCGGGCAGCTCTTTGGCGAGCGTCGTGGCTTCTCCCCTCGGTCTGGGGCCTATCTTTGGGACATCCCCTCCACATTGTATCTGTTCTGCCAAGTTGTTTGCCGTCGCTATAATGTTTTCCTCGGCCTCCTCTTTCGAACAACGCCCGTTTTAGGTAGGCCGCATCACGCTACCTTGCGCTCCCTAGGTTGCTCTCCAACGCCGCCAGCCTCCGGTCAGCCACTGTAGCTAGCCCCTCTCATATGCATCTGGGATTTCTCCGAATTAGGGTTTGGACCCCTCAGAACTCTTTTAAAATGATCAATCATCCTTAGGGTTTTAATTTCATTTGTGTATTTATTTGTGTATTTTTGTATGAATAATATGTATATTTGTGTATGAATCCAAGTCCACTTGAATGTTTACTCTCTTACTCTAGATAATATTATTGTTTTAGAAACTATGGATCCACTTAGTAGAAACCTTGAAGAAGAAGAAATAATGGAGAACATTATTGGTGAGGACACCTCACAATATCTGAACTTGGAGGGACATGATGACATCTCAAGTAGTCATGGAGAAGATGAAGACTCCGGTGAACGCAATTTAGTGATTACAAAGTCCGGCGAGGTATATGCATTGATTAAGCCTCTACTGACTTCCACCAACAATCTTCTTCTACACGTATTAATTAACGCTTCTTTCTTCTTTTAGCCCTCTGGATCGACCAGCCAGCAACCATCTTCTTCTACGAAAAAGAGCAAGCAAGGCGCGAGCCATCGGTTGAAAGATCGTGCAAAGTTAACGATCGAAGCAGTCCGTGTTGATGGCAGGCCGATGGAGCCCAAGATGGCCGCAGACAAATTTGTACGTGAGGCTGGAGTTCTTGTTAGGGACCAAATCCCAATCATAATTGAAAATTGGAATAAGCCAAAGAAGGGCGACGGTACCTTTGTCGATGAAAGATCCAAAGAAACGCTTTGGAATTCGTTGTTGGTAAATTTCACCCTTCCGCTAGAGGAGGATGAAAACAACCCGGTTATAAAGGAAAAGGTCAAAGAGTGGACTCTAAAGAAGATGGCTGACGCTTTCCGCAACTGGAAGACAAAATTGAACAAATTTGTCAAAGCTGGCGAGACTCCAAATTTCGAAGACGCATATTATGCGAAGATAAGATGTCACTGGCCCGAATTTGTGACATATAAAAAAGGTGCTATAGCTAAAAAGAGGCCAGAAACCAATACGCTTAATGCTCAGAAGAAGGAATATCACCAGAGGACGGGGTCAGGTGGCTACATATCTCAGAGGCCTAAGTGGGAGGAAGTTGAGAAGGCCCTGCGCGCTAGAGGGATCACACCCCAGACAGATGGGTGGGACCTACGTGCAAAGACTTGGTTCTACGGAATCGGGGCAAGGTTGGACCCAGAAACAGGATTGTGTATCTTCCCAACCCTCCTTGCCAAACCCGTCACTGAACTCATCACGGCATACGAGGAAACATCCGCCAGGACCTTCCATTCCGACAGAGAAAATGACCAGCTCACACGCGCCATCGGTAAAAAAGAACACCCTGGACATGCACGAGGCACAGGGGGTATGACGTGGAAGGATGGGTTTACCGAGTGGAGTGACTCTTACAGATGGCGCGACAGAAAAGAAAAAGAGCGTACAAAGCGGATGACACAGATATAACATGCACTTGTGGCGCTGCAGGCGCAAGTGAATGCACAACAGAGCCATCAAGCTACCGGCCCATCTCAGCGGCACGAAGAGCCTGCATTGGAAGCTGCCAGCGGCCTAGACTCTGCGCGGAAAAGCAGTGTGGCTTCCACGGAGAACGTGCAACCCACGCTTGAAATGGCGGGTCCTCGATACCCCGTGGATGAGATCACGGAGAGCGAACACGCTGAGCTGCATGTGAGATTAATGGGATTATCCATTAAGGTGGCTGTCGGCTATGCCTTACCTCCTGTAGCTGGTGGAACTTACCACTGCCGACCGATTCCAGATGGCTATGCTATTGTCGGGGTGGATGAGGTTGTGAAGGAATATGAGGAAGCACAGCTTGACCATGCTACAGGTGAAGGGGAAACTCAACTCAAATTTGCGGTGAAAACAACCATTCTTTGGAAGAAGGAACACATCGTGCTTCCAAATTGGAGGCCACTGGCACCCCCGCCGTCTCCGCAGTGTCAGCAGTCTGAGCCGCTTCAGCTATCTCCTGTGCGGCAGCCATCTCCGGCGCTTCAGCCATCTCCTGCGCGGCAGCCATCTCCGGCGCGCCAGCCATCTCCGGCCCGTCAGCCATCTCCGGTGCTTCAGCCATCTCCGGTGCTTCAGCCATCTCCTCAGCATAAGCGGAAGAGCACTGCCACGAAGAGCATCAGTAGCACTGCCACAAAGAAATCCGCAGGAAACCATACACCAAAGAGTTCAAAAAACTACGTCCCGCAGCTTTCCGCCAAGCCATTGCCGGTTTTACCGTGGAATCGCAGCGACGAGGAGACCAATAGGATCTCGGAAGAAGAGGTCAAGAAATTCTTTGCACCTATACGGGCCGAGCCAAAGGAGAAAATAGATCTGGCGGTGGTGGAGAAGTTTTACAAAAATCTTTTGAAACCTGAAACCCCACTTGTGCCGGACTACGAGCGCCAGATTTTGAAGGGGGGTACAAGGCGCCGTAGGGAGACTGAAAGTAGCAGTCGTGTGACACCCTAGAAAACAGTTCCCATGCTCGGAGAGCAGGATAACCAATCATGCGCCCCGCTCCAAGTGTTCGACACACGGGACGCTCCTCCCGTAAATGATTACGAGGCAGAGCTACAAAGAAAGGCCAATGAGATGGGGATGACTTACATTGCATACTTGAACCTCATGGGAGACAACTTGCCCTAATGCGATGCCAACCCCATACAGCCATGGAAGTATGGGAAGAATCTCGTCAAGAAAGAGGAGCTCAAGAATCTACCAACAAAGATGCGAAGATTGCACAAGTGGTACCTTGATTTCTGCAAGACGAGAAAGGAAGAATGGATCACAGCGCATATAAGAGATCAGATTTTCTTGTGCGGAGACGACGCGATCGACTTCAACATTCAAGACTTGCATTTTCTATTCAATCAGAAGGAACTCGACAAAGCTGCCATCAGCCTTTATTGTGTGTAAGTACTATTTCTGTAATTTATATCTCATCTCATTCACTTCATTAATTGCATGTATATATATATGCTCACCATATATGTATATACTATTATGCAGGAAAAAGGTTATGGAATGCATGAAAGGAGGCCCTTTTGACATTGGGTTCGTTGACCCAAATAGAGTTCATGAAGATGTGGTAAGAACCAAACCCGGGCAAACAGAAGATTACTTGCTAAAGTCTTTACTGAGACAACAAACCAAAAGGGAAATACTATTGCCTTACAACTTCTCGTGAGTACTGTTACCCTCTCTCTTGTACACATTCTGTTTCGGCTTACTCGATGTTAAGTGTAACTGATGATGAGTTATGCGTGCGTAGGTTCCACTTTATTCTGCTAGTCATTCAACCCGACTCAGGAAAAGTCCTTGTCATGGACTCGTTACGAAAAGAAAAAGAGATATGGGAAGACTTTAGAGAGATGCTCCAGAGGTAATTTCAATCATATTATCGCACTAGATCGGTAACTTTCGTGACAACAAGTAATTAATTACTCCTTTATCCATTTTCTTTGTCGGACAGGGTTTGGAAAAGGTTCACGGGCAGGGGCGTGGGTGAATGGTCAGAAGAACTAAAATTTGTAGACCATAATGTAAGTAATACTAGCTATCTAGGTCTGCGTATCTCTTTGATTCTGCTTCCAATTCCATTATATCATGCTTTATTGATTATTATTTTGATTGAACTCTCTATTCTCGTAAAGTGCACGTATCAGGGACCCGACAATAACTTATGTGGGTACTATGTTTGCGAGTTCATTCGCAACACGATATGTGCGACGGGCCAAACCGCACTAGAACAACTTAGAGTAAGTAAACAAAGTACACAACATTATTTTATTACCATCAATTGTGTTGAGTTTCATTCTTATATATATTGACCCCATTCTTCATATATATTCAGATCGAATGGATGCGGGACCAACTCCTACCATTTGACCGCATACGAGCCATTCAAGAGGAACTGGCGGGGTTCATACTTGATGAGGTTGTCACGCCTGGCGGAGAACTCTTTAGATATCCACCAAAATGAACGATGACGATATATGTGCCGATGACGATGTATGTGCCGATGATGATGTTTGTGTATAATAATAGTTGCTTAATTATTCATGTACTCGTATGTACCGATGATGATGTATGTGTATACCGCACCCGATCGATTCCCCCTCCCCCCTCCCGCAGAAATACGCCCAGAACAGGGCAGAGGCTGCCACGGCAGGAAAACGGCCTAAATCTCTGCCGCGGCAGAGATTTAGGCCGTTTTCCTGCTGCGGCAGAGAACCTTTAACACCGGTTCGTGTTACGAACCAGTGTTAAAGGGGGGGGGGGGCTGAGCCCTGCGGCAGCCCCATGTGCGCCACCCTTTAACACCGGTTTGTATAAGAACCGGTGTTAAAGGGGGCCCCCCTCTAACACCGAACCCTCAACAGCGGTTGTAGAACCGCTGTTAGAGGGCCCTCCCAACCGGTGTTAGAGGCGGGGGCTCTGCACTAGTGGGTTTCGTTTTCGTAATGACCTTCCGACTAGCTTTTTTTTGCATGGAACTATATCGTCGTCACGGACTGCATCGCCGTCTCATCGCGGCCAGATTCGTCTTCGTCGTGAACAACACCGAGTCTACTCAAACAACTAAGTCTCTATTTATTTATTATTTTAATTATTTATGATCATAAGATTAAGATTGGTTTACTCGTATTCTGAGTCTTTTACCGCTTTCGATTTTGGTCATATCTTTTCCACGATTTGCCTTGCGCTCGTGAGTATAAACTTTTTACTGGCTTGTCGTTTAAGGCCCCAGTACCATACAAAAACCCCGCCTTCACGTGTTAGCTTATGTTTTCTGGATACACGTTTTCTGTTGTTTTTATGTGGATTCCGGATTAGTGACTTTTCGACACTCAAAGCCGGCGTTTTGGCCTTGGGTTCTGGACGGTACCATTAGGAATCATCACCCAAGGACATAGTTTTGTGCTGCGAGTCTTCCTTCTCACGAAAGGTCAAGCATAAAAACCAGAATAATGGATAAGCCAGCACTTGCTTAAATAAATTTTTACATAAACTGTTTAAATTAGTTCAGTTTTTTCCTCCTAAGCAGTTTTATGTTGTCAAACTGCTGCATTGTTTTAGCTTTAAAGCATTTGTTTAAAGGCTTGTTTGTTCCGCCTTACATTTGTTTGTTGGACACGATTAAAGGAACATTTTAATACATTTGTATTTTTATGTTTATATTTCAGGTACGTAACTCTTGGACATTGCCGCGTTCCTTGGATTAAGGTGTTTTAAGCCGGATTTTCACCAGGCTTGACACCTCGGGGGCTGCAATCGCAGTTGTTGACCAAGACTTAAGCCGCCTTTGAGGAAGTCGGATTGACGCTTGGGGGCTTGACATCTCTAACTTAAGAGCTTTGTCCCGCCTTGCGTCCAAGCCGGAACAAACCTCGGGGGCTACAGTACGATGATATCCAAGATATGGTAAAGTTCTCTTTGAGCATCAAGCCGGATAATTCAAGTGAATTCCACCTTAACGCTCGGGGGCTACACCGATGTTGAATTTTTGTGAAGTTCTCTCTGGATCACCAAGCCGAAATTATTTCTGACTAGGTGCTCCGGGGCTACAATCGTTTGATGTACAATTATGCATGTTCTTTTGAGCATCAAGCCGCCTTCGACGAAGCCGACTCAATGCTCAGGGGCTACATATGGTTATGTCAACAAAACTTTCAAGACGGTGAAAAATCCGGCTAGTGAAACCCGGGGGCTCGACATCAACTTTGCCTTCACGAAATTTTCACTGGGTTACACGGCTCGATGGCCTAAACGTCCGTGATATGAGAGGCTCTAAGACCTTAATTCGGCAAGCTCTTATGTCTGTTACTTTGCTGGCTCTAAGTCGGAAGTTTGGCAGCCTTTACGATCATGGCCCGGTAGCCGTGATTTTTTCCGGCTTACCTATCGTCCTGCGTGGATGATGATATTGAAGACGTTCCTAGATCTTGGAAGAATCACTAACGATTCATTAGAGATTTCTCTGCCTTAGACTCGTTCGCAGAAGCATACAAGCAACTCTCTGGCTAGGCTTAGTCGGATGGGAATATGATATGGGAGATCTCCAAGATTATTCGCGAAGCACGCCTACAAATTGAAGACGACGTGATGCTTACGCTCAAAGCTAGACGGAGGAACACGAGGATCTTGAAGAACTGCGGGGGCTACTGTTGTGGATATACCAAATGGGTATATCTACGACATAGTCTCATACCGGCAAGACCGGGTGGCCCACAGTTGGTGGTTAGGCCTATGGCATAACCGGGCGGCCTAGTTGCTGATAGACAAGACGGAGGTCCAGCAGGAATGAAGGAAGGCGACATGCCACCGCCATAGATGGAAGACGGAGCCTTGGAGGACACGAAGACTAGTTAGTGTTAGTCTAGGACTCTGTAACCGTATCCGGCTGGGACTCTCCTTGTAACCCTAGGTCCTGCATCCTTATAAGCCGGCCTATGGGAGCCTTTAGGGCAGAGACACAAGAGAACACCAAGTGCATAGCACTACCCGCACACAGCAAACCCCCAACCCTGTAACTCGGCGTATTGCCATTATAGTGATTTATAGCAGGAGTAGGATCTCGCTACCATCGTGAGATCTAAACCTGGGTAAACTGTATCACGCCGACCCGGACGCTCTCCGTCTTCCCCCCATGTCTCTAAACTCATCGTTGGGATACCCATATGGCGTACGTATCGACAAAACCACGACACTACTATTGTAAGGGGACTAGCCACTGGAAGCGCAACTGCCCCAAGTATTTGGCAGACAAGAAGGCCGGCAAGGCAAACAAAGGTGTATATGATATACATGTTATTGATGTGTACTTGACTAGTGCTTGCAGTAGCACCTGGGTATTTGATACCGGTTCAGTTGCTAATATTTGTAACTCGAATCAGGGGCTGCGGAACAAGCGACCGCTAGCAAGGGACGAGGTCAATATGTGTGTCGGCAATGGATCAAGCGTTTATGTGATCTCCGTCGGAACGCTGCCTCTCCATTTGCCGTCGGGATTAGTAATAAACTTGAAAAATTGTTATCTGGTGCCAACACTAAGCATGAACATTGTATCTGGATCGTGTTTGATGCGAAGTGGTTATTCATTTAAATCTGAGAACAATGGTTGTTCTATTTATATGAATGAAATATTTTATGGTCATGCACCAACGATGAATGGTTTATTTCTATTGGATCTCGATAATAATGTTACACATATTCACAATATTGATGCTAAAAGGATTAAACTAAATGATGATATATCCGCATATATGTGGCACTGCCGTCTAGGTCATATTGGTGTTAAACAAATGAATAAGCTACATTCGGATGGAATTTTGGAATCACTTGATTTCGAATCATTTGATACATGTGAGCCATGCCTTATGGGCAAGATGACTAGAACGCCGTTTTCCGGTTCAATGGAACGGGCCACAGATTTATTGGAAATCATACATTCTGATGTATGTGGTCCAATGAGTGTGTCGGCGCGAGGTGGATATCGTTATTTTGTTACTTTCACGGATGATTTGAGTAGATAAGGTTATATCTACTTGATGAAACACAAGTCTGAAACTTTTGAAAAGTTCAAGAAATTTCAGAATGAAGTGGAAAATCATCGTAATAGAAAGATCAAATTTCTATGGTCTGACTGTGGAGGTGAGTATCTAAGTTACGAGTTTAGCACTCACATGAAAGAGTGGGAATTGTTTCACAACTCACACCTGCTGGAACACCATAGTGAAATGGTGTGTCGGAACGTCATAATCGTACTTTATTGGATATGGTTCGATCTATGATGTCTCTGACGGACTTGCCGTTGTCATTTTGGGGTTATGAACTAGAAACTGCTGCATTCACTTTAAATCGAGCACCATCTAAATCTGTTGAATAGACACCATATGAATTATGGTTTGGAAACAAACCTAAGCTGTCATTTCTCAAAGTTTGGGGATGCGATGTTTATGTGAAGAAACTTCAACCGGATATACTCGAACCCAAAGCGGAAAAATGCGTCTTCATAGGATACCCTAAGGAAACTATTGGGTATTCCTTCTATCACAGATCCGAGGGCAAGGTTTTTGTTGCCAGGAATGGATCCTTTCTAGAGAAAGAGTTTCTCACGAAAGGTGTGAGTAGTCGGAAGGTAGAACTCGAAGAGGTTATTGAACCTTCTCTTCAAAGTATGGTGAGTAGTGCAGCGCCAGAAGTCGTTTCGGAGTTGTCCTCACCAGTTGAAGAAGGAACTAATGGTAATGATCATGAAACTCCGAAAGATAATACTACCAAACCTCGCAGGTCTAGCAGGATGCATGCAGCTCCCGAGCTGTACGGAAATCCTGTCATGAATTTCATGGTTGATGGAAATGATGACCCTGCGACGTATGAAGAAGCGATGATGAGCCCGGATTCCAACAAATGGTTAGAAGACATGTAATCTGAGATGGAATCCATGTATGAAAATCAAGTTTGGAACTTGGTGGACTTACCTCACGACCAAAAGGCCATGGAGAATAAATGGATTTTCAAAAAGAAAACTGATGCTGATGGTAATGTGACCGTCTATAAAGCTCGACTTGTCGCAAAGGGGTTTCGAAAAATTCAAGGAGTTGAACGATGAGACATTCTCTCCCATAGCGATGCTAAAATCAGTTAGGATTATGTTAGCAATTGCTGCATATTTCGATTATGAGATATGTCAAATGGATGTCAAAACCGCGTTTCTCAATGGTAATATTGAAGAAGAGTTGTATATGATACAACCAAAGGGTTTTGTCGATCCTAAGGATGTTAACAAGGTGTGCAAGATCCAGCGCTCCATATATGGATTGAAGCAAGCATCACGAAGTTGGAATCTCCGCTTTGATGAAGTGATCAAAGAGTTTGTATTTGTCCAAACTTATGGAGAAGCTTGTATTTACAAGAAAGTGAGTGGGAGCAATGTGGCATTTCTGATACTATATGTGGATGACATATTATTGATCGTAAATGATATAGATCTTTTAAACAATGTTAAAAGTTATCTAAACAGCAAATTTTCAATGAAGGACCTAGGTGAAGCGTCATACATATTAGGCATAAAGATCTATAGAGATAGATCTATGCGCCTAATAGGGCTATCGCAAAGTACATACCTTGATAAGATTTTAAAGAAGTTTAAAATGGAAGATAGTAAGAAGGGGTTCTTACCTATGACACAAGGCACGACATTGAGTAAGACTCAAAGTCCGGCTATGGCGGAAGAAAGAGAGAAAATGGACAAAGTCCCCTATGCTTCAGCCATAGGCTATATATGTACTCCATGCTATGTACAAGACCGGATGTGGCACATGCTATTAGTTTGACTAGTAGGTACCAATCAGATCCAGGTTCGGAACACTAGAGAGCGGTCAAGAATATCCTTAAGTACTTGTGAAGAACTAAGGATATATTTCTTATATACGGAGGTGAAGAAGATCTCGTCGCTAAGTGTTATGTTGACGCTAGCTTTGACACCGATCCGGATGACTCTAAGTCTCAATCCGGATACGTATTTCTCATGAATGGCGGAGCGGTTAGTTGGAGGAGCTCCAAACAACCTGTGGTGGCGGGATCAACGACAGAGGCCGAATATGTTGCTGCTTCGGAAGCGGCTCAGGAAGCAGTTTGGATGAAGGAGTTCATATCCGAACTATGTGTGGTTGCAAACGCGTTGGACCCTATGGTGATCTATTGTGACAACAATGGTGCCATTGCCAATGCCAAAGAACCAAGGTCTCACAAGCATTCCAAGCATATTAAGCACCGGTTTCACTCCATCCGCGAGCATGTCAAGGATGGAGATATAAAGATTTGTAAAGTACATACAGATCTCAATATAGCAGATCCGTTGACTAATAATCTCCCTAGAGCAAAACATGATCTACACCAGAACTCCATGGGTGTTAGATACATCACTATGTAACTAGATTATTGTCTCTAGTGCAAGTGGGAGACTGAAGGGAATATGCCCTGAGAGGCAATAATAAAGTGTTTATTATGTGTATTCCAAGTATATGATAGATGTTTATTTTGCATGCTATAATTTTATTAATACGGAAACATTAATACATGTGTGTTTAATAAACAAAAAGAAAGTTCCTAGTTATGCCTCTCTCATAAAATAGTTCGTTGATTAACAAGATGATCATGGTTTCCTAATCATAGACATTGGATGTTGTTAATAACGAGATCACAGCATTAGTGTAATGATGTGATGAACATTCATCCAAAGTATAGCATTACGATCAAAGTCATTGAGTTTATATTGCTATAAACAACTTACGAAGTGATCCTAATCTTAGACCATGAGATCATGCCAATCATTAACACCGCAAGAGTTTCTTGTTGACATCAAACGTCACACCATAACTGGGTGATTATAAAGATGGCTTCAAAGATACTAAAGTGTTATGTTGAGACTCATGGATCAAGAGTGGAATTTGTTCATCCCGATGACGGATAGATATACTCTGGACCCTCTCGGTGATATCACATTGGTTAGCTTGCAAGCAAGTGATTTGATCACTAGAATGTTATATAACAGGAAAGAGAAAAGAGCGCATGTCAGTAACGAGATCAAACTAGGTATGGAGATACCGATGATCGAATCTCGGACATGTAATATATCGTGAAACAAAGGGATTAAGATACAAGTGTAAAAGGTTCCGACGATCATAGGAAAGTCATCGTTGAATGTGTGGGAGTCAGTATGGATATCCAGGTCCCGCTTCTGATTATTGATCGGAGAAGGGTCTTGATCATGTACGCATTATTCGTGAACCATAGGGTGACACACTTAAGGGACACTGACATCCAATTGGAGAAAATGTTTCATGCCGGAAAGAATAAACAAGCGAAGGAATTTATTTCACTAGATACCGAAACAGGTTTTCAGGTGAAATTGCAGAAAGTGTTTTTGCATGTGAAATGGAATTCTAGAAAGGGGTTATATGTGAATGTTTGTCATTAAAGTAATTGACAAAATTCTGAATAAATAAAAAGAGTTTTATTTAATGAGAGTTTGCATTAAATTTTGTGAAAATTTATAGCAAGTTTGAGTGGGATTTTGAGTGGAGGGATTTGAAGAGGATTTTGTGAGTGGAGTGTCCACCCACATGAATGAGGCGAGGGCAAGGGGGCAGCCCCCATGCGCCGGCCACCCCCTTGGGGTTCCCCCCTCTCCTATAAAAGGCTCCCCTCTCCTCACTTCTCACTCACACCTCCTCGTGAAGGATCTCTCTCCCCCTCTAGAATTTATCCCCCATGGTCTAGGACTAGCAAGATACATGTTCCCGGTGGCTATTTGGCAAGAAAGGGTTGTGCTTCCGCTGCATCGCTGGAGCGAGGAGGCGAAGGTTGCTTAGTGTCTTGTACGTGTGTGCGAGCACGGATGCGCTGCTGCTTTGCGGCGCTAGGACTTCCTCTCGATCTTGAGATCGGCAAGAGATCGTCTACATCAACCACAAGTTCAACTCGTTAAGCTTTTTAGGTCTTCAAGGGTATGTTCTCTACGGATATACATCTGCCCGTTGTTTGTATCTAGTAGATAGATCTTGGTACATAGTTCCCATCGTAGGAAATTTTTTGTTTTCTATGCTGCGAACCCTACATGATCGTGGATCCAAGAACACCCAATCATCACGTGATGTCTTGGAGTGACGAAACATAATCGGTGCATACTTAGGGGAGAACACATTTTTATCTTGATATCTGAATGAGGGATCATCTTATTATGCTAATAAAACGCCAAACAAGCGATATAAGATGCAATCAAACATCACATGTTAATAAGTGAAATGATATGGTTCTTGCACTTGATCTCCATCATGTGTATCACGGTATGATCACTATCATACCTCTATGTGTAAGGCCAAGGTCTATGGAACTTACACGTTATGTGTGTTGTAAGAGTATCGACTTATACTTCTACTTACAACATCACCATATCATGACACTAGCCCAGCAACAATCTAAACTAGATGCCTCTAATTTATCCATTGCAAGTTTTACGTGGCTGAGGGCTTTCGAAGATAGAACCGTTCTTACCTACGAACATCAACCAGAGCGAGGATAACCAAATTGCTGATAAATCGTTGCAAAATAGATATTGACTATAGTAGGAGAGATAGACACCCGCTAGCCACTTATGCAAAACTAGTTGCATGTCAAGCGTGGAACAGGTCTCATGTGCAAGGACATGTAAAGTTTGTCCGGGCCGCTTCATCCCACTATGCCACCAATATCCAAAGTACAACTAAGAAGAAATAAAATGATCATCATCGCCCACATACTAATATGTGTACTACCCGTGTAAAGCATCTACGCATAGATCCGACTCTGATACCACTGAAGGGTTCGCAGCATAGAAAACAAAAAATTTCCTACGATGGGAACAAAGCACCAAGATTTATCTACTAGATACAATCAACAGGTGGATATACATCCATAGAATACATACCCTCGAATACCCTATAGCGTTAACGAGGTTGTACTCGTGTATGATGTAGTCGAACGCTTGCCGATCTCAAGATCGTGATGAAGTCCATCCGGTCCAGCCGGTCCAACACCATCACGTCTAGCACCGCAAAGAAGTGGTGCATCCGTGATCGCAGACATGTCCGGGTACCCCGACAACCTCCGCACCCTATCTCCAGCGAAGCAGCGGAAGCAACAAATCCTTCCAAAAAAAGCCACCGGGTACATGTATCTCGCTGATCCGAGACCATGGAAATTCTAAAGGGGGGAGAGAGATCCTTCGCGAGGAGGTGTGCTTTGAGAGGAGGAGAGGGGGGCACCCCAAGGGGCATGGTGCCCAGCCTTGGTTGCTGCACCCACCTCTTCCACATTCATGTGGGTCGAGCTCCCACTCAAAATGAAAAGCCTCCACTCCCATAAAAGAGCCTCCACTCAAAAATCCACTCACATGCATTAAACTTCAACCAAATTTAATGCAAGCTCTCATTTAAATAAAACTCTTTTATTTATTTATTAAGAATTTTGTTACTTTAATTAACAAAAATTCACATAAAATCCCTCTGCTAGTATTCAATTTCACATGCAGAACCAGTTTTAGCAATTTCAACCGAAACAGTTTCGGTGTCTAGTGAAATAAATTCCCGCGCTTTTCTTTTCTTTCTCTGGCATATTATTTGCTCCAAATGGTGTCGGTATCCCTTAAGTGTGTCACCCTATGGTTCGCGAATAATGTAGACATGATCGAGACCCCTCTCCGATCAAAAATCAGCAGCGGGACCTGGAGATCCATACTGACTCCCACATATTCAACGATGACTTCTATGATCGTGTGAACCTTATACGCATGTAACTCAATCCCTTTGTCTCGCGATATATTACATGTCCGAGATTCGATCATCGGTCCATACCTAGTTTGATCTCATTACCGACATGTACTCTTTTCTCGTTCCCGCGATATAACATTCTAGTGATCAAATCACTTGCTTGCAAGCTAATTAATGTGATATCACCAAGAGGGACCAGAGTATATATCTCCGTCATTGGGATGGACAAATTCCACTCTTGATCCATGAGCCTCAACATAACACCTTCGTAGCACTGAACCCATCTTTATAGTCACCCTGTGACGATGTTTGATGTTATCAAGATACTCTTCCGGTGTTAGTGATTGACATGATCTCATGGTCTAAGGAATAAGATTACTTCGTATGATGTTATAGCAATATAAACACAATGACCTTGATCGTAATGTTATACTTCAGATGAATGTTCATCACATCATTCCAACAATGTTGTGACCTCATTCTTAACAACATCCAATGTCCATGATCAGGAAACCTTTGATCATCTTATTAATCAACGAGCTAGTTTATAAGAGAGGCATAACTAGGAACTTCCTTTTTGTTTATTAAACACACATGTATTAACGTTTCCGTATTAATACAATTATAGCATGCAAAACAAACATTTATCATAAACAAGGATTACGATAATAACCATTTTATTATTGCCTCTCGGGCATATTTCCTTCATGAACTCCCTCCAGTATTAAGTTGCAAGCAATAGATAACTGCTTTAAGCAAAGTGTGTAAGGTAAACAGTCCACATGTTCCATAAACAAGAGACCGTTGTTTTCTCCCTAGTAGCAACAACACATCTACAACTGAAGAGATTATTGGCACTTCCCTTGGAAATTAGAGGCATGAACCCACTACCGAGCATAAATACCCCCTCTTGGAGTCACTAGCAACTACTTGGCCAAGATAGCTACTAAAAACGGAGAGCATGCAAGATCACAAACGACACATACATGATAGAATCATAAAGACAAAACCATTAATCAAACCAACATAATAATCTCAATATCCATCGGATCCCCGCAAACACAACATGCATGATTACAAATAGATTAGATCTTGAGCTGGGATCAAGGAACTCTAAACATGTGCATGAAAGATGGAGTTCTAATAGTAGGACATAGTAACTATGCATGCAACATGACAAGCTACAAACAAAGATCATGAATAACATGCATTGAAAAACGTTTGTTTTTTCACATACAGAAAACATATCATAGTGGCAATCAGCTTGTCCCTCATAGAGTAGCAAATAGATGCATAGGACACCTGCAAAGTTCACAAGGGTGACTAGAAACAAATAGCACAAGAACAATTAATAACACAATATGCATCAATTAATAAGCTTTGGAACACTGCACACAAAATGACAACTATGCTCTCTTAATGGTGCCTAAAGGTAGAAGGTGGAGACTCAATAGTGGTGGAAGAAAGGCCTTTTTTTAAAGGAAGTAGTGATTACAAGTTTCAAAAAGAGCTTCCAAAAATTATGGTACTTGTTAGCTTTCAGCCCTCATTGCCCCTATCATAAGCATCTTGAAGTGGTTAAGTTTAAAGTGGCAAAGCTGGAGTATATGCTTGACGAAGTATAAGTTGGAAATCTCATGTCCCTTGAATAGGAGGGCCACACCTCATGCATACTCAACTTTGGTTCCAGGTAAGTTCTTGTCACTGTAAGTATTTGCATATCATTGAGAACCGCCAACGGGGTACCCCTTGCACATGGTACAGGAGCTTTCCCATAAAAAAATGACAAGGCAAGCAGACAATGAGCATCTCAGCAATCTTCTTATTTACCATGGGAATATGGTGTTTTTTCTCTCTTTCCTATTTTCTCAATGTGTCTCTTTTTATAAGAAGAATGCTTCATAGATGTCACTATGGTGATGATGCAAGTTTCCACCATGATTAGGCATGGCTTAGGCTAGCGGCCCAGGCATTTCTCTAACACAGTATACAAACTCCATGGACTTACAAGTTGCCTCTTTATTTCACACCAGTGACATCCATAAACAAAAGAACATGATATCAACTGAGTAGAAAGTACAAGTGCAATGTTGAAAACGTTCCCCGTGACAGCACGGTTCTGCTAATTCCAACTTATAAGTGCAAGCATATACAACAAAGTTGTCACAATGGTTCAAGTTTATTAGGGGCAAAGAATAAAGTGTGCCATCAAGGTTGTGAGGGCTTTAATCACTAAGTTTTCACATAAAAAATAGTTTTTAATTGGAAGATAGTTGAAAACAAGAATATACTTGGAATGGTGCAAGACACCATGCATAGGAATTTATAGTGGACACTTTGGAATAACTTGGTTTCTTGGGAGTTGGAGGCATGAGTAGAACTTACTCATACAAGTGGAGGCTAGCAAAAGACTGGGAGCAACCAACTAAGAGAGCAATAATGACCATAATCATGCAGTGCAACAAAGCATACTAATCAAAGCAAAAAGTGGTACTACAAGTGAAGGACTAAATGGTCATAAAGGCTAATAGTGACTTGTCATAGTCATAACATGGTGTGAGCATGTGCCAAGTCAACCCAAGCAAAACATCAAAGGAGAATACTGCTTTTGCATGATAAAACAACGGATAATTTCTTCAAGGCACACTAAGCAATCCCAATTTTTTGGAACAAGACATGCTACAGAAATAATCACTAAGAATAAGGTCAAAACAACACCTAGCATGTCATGCTAAATTCTAAGTCACAGTCAATGCAAGCTCCTCTTGCACTTCAAGCAAGAACTTACTACTCCTTTACAGACACCAAACAAACTTATTTGCAAAACAACACAGCAAGAACGGGGGTCCAAACTACTCAATAAAACTAAAAAAATAAGCAAATAAAACGAAAACTAAGACGCTCCAAGAACAACACAACTGTGCATGAAACAATAAAAACGAAGTGTCTAGACAGACCTGAGCTTTTTATTGATGAAGAAGGGGATGCCTTGGGCATCCCCAAGCTTTGACGCTTGTACCTCTTGGATATTTCTTGGGTGACACCATGGTGGCATCCCCAAGCTTGAGCTTTTGTCCATCCTTCATCTCATTGCATCATTCTCTCTTTACACCTGAAATTTTTATTTCATACAATCTTCATTAGCAACATTAGTGTATTCAAAAGATATTAGACCCCTGGCAAAGCTTTGGAACAGCAAGGGTTTTCACTAAAAACACAAGCTACTGTAGTAACTCCTTCAAAAATCTCAATTTACCTAAAGAGAACTCAAAAAGGAATCAATAAGAAGCAAATGCAAATAATGGTAGAAATCTGTCAAAACAGACTAGCAGGTAGAAATCGATTTTTTCAAACATCTTTTGTTGCTCAAATAAAAAAGTGTTGAAATAACGAAAGTTATCTAACATACTGGGGGATTTATTCGTAAATTTTCATATCAATCCGAGTTACAAAGACTCCTCACGAATTTTTTTTGTGGAGGAAATAAATCTGTTTCGGAACAGCAACTCCCCAAATCTTACTTCCCTCTCAGTAGAGGTTATTCTTGGCACAAAAAGGATTTACTGAAGTAATAACTTCCAATACTCAAGGAAACTCTTGGGTTATCTCCCAACAAGTACTTTTCTTTAACGCCTTTAAGTTAGGCTTGAAATCTTGAGAAGATGCTCACATAAGAATTATGAATTAAAGTCAAAGAGAGCATTAAGAAGCAAATTCAAAACACATTTAAGTCTAACCCACTTCCTATGCATTGGAATCTTGTATGAAAATAAATTTACAAAGAACAAAGTGACAGGCATAGGAAGATGAAACAAGAGTAACTTCAAAACTTTCAACACATAGAGAGGTGTTTCAGTACCATGAAAACTTCTACAACCATATTTTCCTCTCTCATAATAATTTTCAGTAGCATCATGTATAAACTCAACAATATATCTATCACATAAAGCATGCTTTTCATGATCTACAAACTTATAATTTATATCAAGCTCAAAAACAGTGGGATTAGAACCTCCACAGGTTTTATCCAAAGTAGTTTCAAAAGGATCCAGTATCCTCCTTTGGTAAGCATGGGGGACAATCAAATAATGTAAGGGATAAAGAGTTACTCTCATTAGAAGCTAGGCATGGGTAGATAATACATTCTTCCTCCTTTTGTTCATCACTCTCCCCCTCTTTTTCATCTAATGAGCTTCCAGTTTCAACAATTTCTTCTTACATAGGCTTCCGCAAGGCATTAGTCTCTTCCAGTTGTGGAAAGCACCTATTAAAATATTCAAGAATATATCCATTTTCTTCCTTGTAATTGTCAAATCAAAATTTAAGTATCTCATAAACCTCATGTTCATAAGGTGCATCATCAGTATTTTCAAGCAAACTGGCAAGTTCAAATGCACCCTTGAAGACAATAAATTCTTCAATTTGTTCCATATCATAAAAGTCATAATTTCCTTTAACATCATAGGATATGGTAACATTATCATTATACTCACATTGAAAAGGAAGGTGTTTATACCTCCTGCAGCAACAAGATCATGGATATTTGATCGGGTGCTTAGGGTTTCTGCATCGGGGGCTTCTTATAGGCGAAGGGGGAGACCGATGAGGTGGACAGGGTGGGCAAACCCTAGCCAGGCGCGGGGCTAGGCCCACCCGCGCCTGTGGTGGGTCTAGCCCCCCTGGCTACCCCCTCCGGCTCTCCTGTGGACTTCTTGTTCCCCACGGAAAGTAATTGACTTTAATGTTTGTCCCGTCCAATTCCGAGAATATTTTTTACTAACTTTTCTGAAACAAAAAATAGCAGAAAACAGGAATCTAGCACTGTTGCAACTTGTTAATAGGTTAGTATCAGAAAATATGTAAAAAACACCTCAAAGTGTAGACAAGGAAAGTAAAGTAGATACCAAACAAGCATGGAGCATCAAAAATTATAGATACGTTTCCAACGTATCAGAGGCCGAGTAGGTGGGCCACACCTGCCCTAGGCGTGGGGTCAGGTGGACCCGCGCCTAGGGGGTGTGGGCCCCTTGTGGCCCTTCTTCTCCTCCCCTTCTGGCTTCCTTAATCTTCCGGGAAAATATAATTTTCCCATATTTTTTGGTATTTTTCTGATCTTCGCGAAATTGCATCAAAACACCTCTTTTTCCATCAGAATCCAGACTCCGGCAGTCCATCCTCCAAGAATCAACCAACATGCAAAAACAGTGGAAACTAATACCTCATAATAAGACATATATCAATGAATAGAGGCAATTATGATATAGAATGGTGATGCAAATTGGACGAATTAATATGTTTCGAGAACTTTTTTCAGAACCAAAAGTTACCCATCTATAAAACAAAAGTTATCCCGTATGTACTATATACCCACCTGGTAACACGTAACTTATCCACCCTATGAACAGGTTGTGTATTAAATTTTTGTATGCATGCGAAAACACAAATATGAACTCTTTTGATTTAGAATCCTTTTTCACCGCATCGACAGCATAAAGACTCAACACCCTAACATATATCCTACCGTGTCCAAATCAAATAATCTATCTCATATGAAATTAACTAAAAATAGGGCAACCAAGGTGTAAAAAATATAGTGACTCACAAAGAGAAACTAAAGTTATCAGGCCAATTGTACAAAAGTTGTCTATATAGATAAACAATTACCCATATGATTAGGGAGTAGCTATCAAGGCTTTATGTCATAGTTACCCACATAAAAAATTATTCACCTAAAAATGGCATTCACCTTTCTCGCACAAGGATATAAAATGTTGATGTTAATTACATCACCCTAACCCGCATCAAGACTAAGTTATATTGCATACACATACCCGGATATAAAACGCAACCAGTAGTCTAGCGGCTTGGCTTTATCATCGCTACCGCGTCGTACGCGTGATGAAACCTTGAAGGGTGTTAGAGTACCAAGACATCGTCAATGTTGATTTAGGCTACCACGTCGAGATCTTCGAAACTAGATCACACGTTGATATGTTACGATGAATTTTTTGACCCAAAGTTACCCACTAGTAACATGAGAGTTATCTAGGCTTCAACATGTATGTTACCAACTGAATAACATGTAGTTATCCACCAGTATAAAAAATTACCCACATATAGAATACAAAAGTTCTTCTAGCGGCTCGACTCTGTCGCTCGTCACTGCTCCTGCGATAATATGGGTGACTCGATCTCGAAAATCTATGATGGCTACAATATTTGTCATCTTCCACCGTGTTTAAACATTGTTTTTAGTCAAACAGTTGACAAGAAACACTCAATCCTTATTACTAAAATAATTGCAAAGATACGCAAAATCTTGTTTTGAATTATGTTGTGTAGGAAATCACGGGTCTTAATACAAAATCAGGAGTCATAATGAAGGATTTTGAGAAAGTCTACACGGCCAAGTAATCAGGAAGCTAATTCCAGGCGTTAGTAGGCTTAACGACCACTGGTACGGGAGGGGCCCGCCTGTACCATGTGGCGGCAGCTCCGTCTCGTCAAACCCTATGACTTTCGTGAAGGCGCCTATATATTTTGAGGCTCTAGCTGCCGGGCAGAGAGCCACCATTCTCAGATTTCATCACAACACCATCAAATAAGATCTATACCATTGTTCATCCATCCCCTCCACTAGTCGTAGCCATTGTTTTGTACTTTAGATCTCTTTGTGATTTAGCGACAACTGTAAGAATATTGATTTCAATCTAAGTATTTTGCACAATTCTTTCTATCCTAGATCTATTTGTTATGAGTGAGTAGTTCCCACGGTCTACGGGTTGGAGAGAAACCTCACAACAATTATATGCATCTAATCATGGGATTATTGTATTTTGTTTGCAATTGAAATTTGTATCTTTTGTTTCTTTGTCTCTTGTCTCGATCTGTGGACTTGTAGGTTGTAACACCCCAAAAATATTAATGAGGATCATTCCCTAATTAATCAAGATTACTGACATGGATATGCCCTACGGGTACCCATTGTTAGCATAACTGGTCCAGCCCGACATAAGGCCCACTCAACGACCTGCCAGGGTCCATGACGTCTATGACGTTTCGGCTGCTATGAAGCCCATATAGACACGGGCTCCCAAGCGCACAAGACAAGAAAAGCTTAAGACTAGAGTTTGAATACAACTTATAACCAAATCATATTGGCACCTGAGACCTAGCCTCCCCATATATAAAGTCTAGGAGGGTCCAACAAGGAGGGCACGGCCTACACACACCATAACCCCCAATAGACAAATCTACGATCTCCACCTCCACAATAGGCTACGCCACAACAGATATCTTCCAACATCGCATACACACCTCGCGCCAGATTGCATCTGCGCACCCCTGTAACCTTTAGTTACGCCGTAATCAAGAGCAGACAAGCAGGAGTAGGGTTTTCCCTCCGGGGGCCTGAACCTGGGTAAACCTCGTGTTCCCGTGTTGCTTGCCTGTTAACCGTTCTGCGATCTCCAGCATCCTCATCTTCTCTAAAACCCAAGTCTATAAAAATGGATATTGACGAGATCGAACCTCGTCAATTGGCGCCGTTCGTGGGGACTGGGGACGCTGATCGTGCAGTCACCATGGTCCCATCACCGACAATCTATGACTCGTCGACATCTGAGGAATAGATCTGCGCCTACGCGAGGAACTTCATCATCAACATCTCCGTTGCAACCAAAAATACTCTTCACCAACGCGGGCGTATGGATCTATGTCAACACCATCCTCTTGCTCGGCCGATCGGATCTGACAGATCGAACCTACTGGTTGTGCTATGCTGGATGTATGAGTTCAAAAAAAGAGATGCAAGACTGGCGCCTAGCCTTGGCGGCTGCCGCAGGCACAGTGCTACCCAGGGTGCTTTGACGACAAGCAAAGGGACAAAATCCATGTTGCTCACGTCCCGATATGGATCAAGCTTTGAAGATAGCCACGTGCATCAGAGATGCTTTGTCAGACAAGTGTATATGCTAATATACGTACCACACATACGTGAGTAGGTCTTGACGAAGGGATCAGGTGCGTGAGAACAACTGTCTTCTGATTTTGGCCTTGGCGATCAGCGAGTTCGCGACATCTTTGACCGTGCGTGGCCTGGTGATTCTGTCGCTGCCATCTTCAAGCTCGGGATCTATTTGTGTGCTCGGGATTCGTCACATAACTTCATCTGCGCTAATTTCGGATGACAAAATACGCCGACTCCTTTCGCCGTGCGACTACTTCAAAGTTGACTACACGTCTGCCGGTTGGGTCTGTCCGACTGCGTTGACTCTACGCTGCCTCGACCACATCAACTCAATGCTCTAGGGCTGCGCCCACTTGGCCACGCGACTCGCGACCATCGAACTGTTACGGTTTTTGACTGCGACGATCCTCTGCGCTCTTCAACTGTGGTGACCCGCTGCATCCTTCGGATGCGACGACCCAATGCGATCTTGGATTGTGGCGACCAGTCGCATCAGCTTCAACGACCGCAAATAGGGGGCTCTTTCGACTCCAGTCATCCTCTACGATCTTCGGGTCCAACGACTCGGGGGCTCCCTCCGCTTTGGCTGCGGTCTTCGGCTCTAGCAAACTATGTGGCCTTAGGCTGCGGTGACCCGCTGGATTCTTCGGATGCGAGATCCAGTGTGGTCTTCGATTGCTACAATCTTTGGGTTCGGAACTCGCTGTCGCCATCAACCCTAGGAACTCGTCGCTGCTATGAGTGCGGTCCACCGCATCGACTACGTCCGCCGCGTGACCTGCTACGGCGTCAACTTCGCCACGACAACTAACAAAGCTAAGTTTTCCTCTACTTAGAGCTGATTTATTTTTTAACTCGCACTCGAACCACTCGGGGGCTGCGCCCTCTTCAAGTAACCTAATGTGCCATCGGCTCCACGCACTCGAGCACCTCATACGCGATAGCCCGAGTAGCTGATTCTGCCTGATCATCGAATCCTTGAACTCCGAGCACCTCAGCAAGGTACTGAGACTATGGGTAATCAGGCTAACGAAAAGGCCTAGCATATAGTGCAAAAGTGTCTACTCGATTGGCACCAGAATTTTACTTTACAAGTCGATAGGCAAATATTCTTTACAAGATACAAGTACTTCATAATTTTTTATATTTTCTGCAGCTTACAAGGATGCTGGACTGCCTCGAGCTATTCTATCGGGTCCTCCAACGGATTCGACTAACACCAAGACCCGAGTCGACGCATTCCTCGGATGACCACATCAATCATCGACAAAAGCGGCGTTGGGCATGCACCCGACAGAAGAAACGGCGTCGACTTCATCCGCAACATCGAGTCCTTCCGGCTATACGCCGCACTGTTGGAGATATGCCCTAGAGGCAATAATAAAAGTGGTTATTATTATATCTTTGTGTTTATGATAAATGTTTACATTCATGCTATAACAGTATTAACCAGAAACATTAATACTTGTGTGATTTGTAAACTAAATTAGAGTCCCTCGTAAAGCCTCTTTATAATACTAGCTTGTTGGTTCATAGATGATCGTAGTTTCTCGATCATGAACATTGAGATGTTGTTAACAACAAGATCATATCATTAGGAGAATGGTATGATGGACATACTCCTATAGATAAGCATAGCATTAAGATCAAGTCATTTCAATAGTTCATTTGCTATAAGCTTTCTGATACATAGTAACCTAATTCCTTCGACCATGAGATCATGCTAATCACCATCACCGGAAGGATTCTTTGATGACATCAAACACCACACCGTAACTGGGTGGCTATAAAGGTGTCATTGAGTGTTCGGAAAGTATGTGTTGAGGCACATGGATCAAGAGTGGTATTTGTCCATACATATGACGGGTAGATATACTCTGGGCCCTCTCGGTGGAATGTCATCCAATTGGCTTGCAAGCATGTGACTAACTCACAAGGGATCACATATCACGGGAACGAGAAAAGAGTACTTATCGGTGACGAGGTTGAACTAGGTATGCACAGATACCGACGATCAAAACCTCGGATAAGTAAACTATCGTGAGATAAAGGGAAATTGGTTTCGTATGTAAGTGGTTCATTCGATCACAAAGTAATCATAGAAATATGCGGGAGACATATGAATTTCTAGATTCCTCTATTGGTTATTGATCGGAGAAGTGTCTCGTTCATGTCCGCATAATTCATGAACCGTAGGGAGACACACTTAAGGATTCAATATTGTTTAGTAGATATGGAATGTTAGTAGGGATACCGAATGTTGTTCGGAGTCTCGGATGGGATCCGTGATATCACGAGGAGATCCGCAATGGTTCGGAGAATAAGATTCATATAAGGAAAGTCCAATTCCGGAGTTCGGGAAAGATTCTGATGTTTTCATCGGAGAGGTTCTAGAAGGGTCTAGAAGGTTCACCGGACTTGAAGGGGAATGGTCCATGAATGTGTCATGGATAAGTGGAATGATTGGATCATATCCTAGGTCACTTGGTGTGGGCATTTGCAAGAGAGAATTAAAGCTCTAAATTGAAAGTCAAACGGGAAGTTTGAAAAGTCAAACTGGAACAATGGTTTCCTAGTGGAAGAAGAAACAAGTCCTCTCAATCCAACTTGGGTTTGGGTTTGGATTCAAACCCACCCCTCCCAAGGCTGCCCCCTCTCGGAGGGCTGCCCCAAAATACCAAGCCCTAGCCCTCTCACACCCGCGCCGCCGCCGCTCACAGCCACTGCGCCGCCGCCTTGCGCCGTCGTCCTAGTCGCTGCCGACACCTCATCCTCCTCCCAGTCTTCTAAACACTAGATCACCGGGAAACCCTAGATCCACTATAACTCGCACCGGCTTAGGCGAAGCCCTGCGGGATCTTCCCTCTACTTCCGACACCACGCCGTCGTGCTGCCGGAATCACGAGGGGAGAACTACAACCTTCGCTGCCTGTTGTAACAAGGGAGAGGAAGGTCTTAATCGAGTATCAAACGTGTGACCGATTGCGGAAGCGCTGTCGGAACACAGCGCCGGAAGGATCGTCTACACGATCTTGAGATCGGCAAGTGTACGACTGCATCACCCACGAGAATCTGCTCTCGTTAACCGCTTTGGAATCTTCGAGGGTGAGTGCTTCTATTGACTCGTTGCTACAATCTAGTAGATAGATCTTGGCTTGTTTGTGTGCATGCGGTAGAAATTTTTGTTTTTCCATGCTACGAACCCCTACACGCACAACTCCGCCACATCAACTCTGGATGCATCATTGATTCTTGGCTCCTTATGCATGAGACGCTGACTCGATGCAATTCCGGGTTAGTGGTTTCTCCTCGCATGAGTCTCCACTCGAGTTTGCGACTCGACTAGACACTCGGGGGCTACTCCTATCAGGAGCGCTGGTCGCGCACCCGATGTACTTCCGGGTCAGCGGTACGCCCACGAGATTGCCGACTACAACTTCATGTTACAAGAATCGAGTCTCTGCCCGAGTCTATGACTCCGCCAGACACTAAGGGGCTACTCCAAACTGGAGCGCTGATCGCGCACACAGAAGATCTTCGAGTGTGGAATGCTTTGATTCCTCACTCAAATCAATGATTCGACTGAGGACTCGGGGGCTACTCCCATAAGGATCGCTGGCCGCGTCAAAAAAATGAAGGCATTCAGGGCATCTTCAAGGTCATCCGAAGAACTTCCGGGTCGCCATATCGCGCAACTGACGACTATAAGTCTCTAATCGAGTCTACGACTCGAACAAACACTCGGGGGATACTCCCATAGAGAGCGCTGGTCGTGCACCCTATAATCCATTATGTTGACTACATCCATAATGTCGACTCCTTTACAACAACCGAACAAATTCAGCTGACCCGATGAACTTCTGGGTGAAGTGATTCACAGTCGATACAACTTTCGACTCCGATATCCAACTAAGTCTCCACCCGAATCTATGTTTCCGATGGACACTCGGGGGCTACTGACATGCATATGCCCTACGGGTACCCGATGTTAGCATACCTGGTCCAGCCCGACGGAAGGCCCAATCAACGACCTACCAGGGTCCATGACGCCTATGACGTTTCGGCTGCTATGAAGCCCATATGGACACGGACTCCCAAGCGCACAAGACAAGGAAAGCTTAAGACTAGAGTTTTAATACAACGAGGAGGGCACGACCTACACACGCCATAACCCCCAATAGACAGATCTACGATCTCCACCTCCACAATAGGTTACGCCACAACAGATCTCTTCCACCATCGCATACGCACCTCACTCCATATTGCATCTACACACCCATGTAACCTTCGGTTCCGCCGTAATCAAGAGCAGACAAGTAGGAGTAGGGTTTTCCCTCCGGGGGCCTGAACCTGGGTAAACCTTGTGTCCCTATGTTGCTTGCCTGTTAACCGTTCTGGGATCTCCAGCATCCCCATCTTCTCCAAAACCCAAGTCCATAACAATGAGCATTGACGAGATCGAACCTTGTCAATTAGGGTTAACAAAAGCTTTTATGAATTAAATTCAAATCTTAATGCTTGTGTGTATGACTGCTTGCAATGCCATATATGATTGTTGTAAATGATGAGAAGTGGTTTAAAGATCAAAACTATATCATCTAGGTCACTATAAAACTAGATCAAAACAAAATCATCTAGGTCATTTCTGCCCAAGTTAACCACTAGCTCACTTTGAGCATCTCTAGCAACTAATCTCAAACAGAAACTTTCCCATTTCTTTTCTCCCCTTGCTAGACCTAGTGACACTGAACCCAAGGGAGCTTTCCAACTTGGCAGAAACATTTTCAAAATCTTTTGAGAGGTAATTCAAATTTGAATCTATCTTATGTATCAAGATAGCCATTTTTGGAAAACCACTCAAACCTTCACCACTTAGCAAACCATTGCACCCAGAGACTACCAAGGTTAGTATCAGAACACCCACCAAAAATCACCAGAAAAGGTGATGATTTGGTTCATGCAGCCATTTGATCGAACACTTGGTGATCACAGTACAACTCTACCAACTATCTACTGTTTTGATCAATCCTTTGCTCACCATTGTGACCTCACCGAGCTCACACGTCGTGCACTTAACTCACCCAGTACAAGCATGCGCCATTGAGATCATCTCACTCGCCGTTTGACCCGTGCAAAGTGGTACCCGAGCTCACCTTGCCACCCCGACATGGACACAATGCCACAGACCGCGCTGCCCTCTCCCAAGATGTCTAGAAGGTAGCCCTGACCTCACCGCCTCTGCCTGCATGTGCATGCCCCGACCAAACACAGCTCGATACGATGCCAACAAAGCCATGCTCGTTTAACACCGAACCTTGTCGGTCGCCGCGCCAGAGCGCCAAGCAATCCCGCGCGCACACGTCGCGCCTTGCACTCACCGCGCCTTGCACTCTCCTTGCGCCACTACGTCCGCCATGACTCTAGCAAGCTCCCAGACATGATCGTTTGACCGCCCGATCGCCGTGACGAATGCCGCCGGTATAATCACAGAGCACGGACGTTCCTCAATGATTTGGACCACGCCTCGCCGTTCCACTGTGCGTATGACGTTCGCTCTAAAGCACCGCGTCGACCTATGCCCATGGCCATGCATGTAGCTCACTGTAACTGTGTCGCCGACGAGCCTGAGCCATGCCGCCGTGCCCCCTTCGCTGCAGTATAAATAGAGACCACCCCGACCCCAAAACGCACACCATTCCACTCCTCTCTCATCCAGGAACCTCTCTGACCCAACCCTGGAGCAAGGCGAGCACCACCGCGTCAGAATTTCACCACAGTTTGCCGCTGTAGAGGAAGGAAGAAGCCTAAGCTAGGAGCCACCCCAGGAGCTTCCGCGACCATCGTTCGAACGGCCGTCATCGACTCGTTCGTTCGCCCCCATCGCCGCACCTAGCTGGAGCCCTGGTAAGCCCCCGATTACCCCCGCTGTAGCGCTAGGGTTCTGACTCGCGCGTGCCCTACGAGGAGACGGCGACACTCAGCCGTTGATCGCGCTCTATTCGTAAGGCCTAGATTTACCGGTACTGGTTCATGTTAGATGAGTCACTGACAGGTAGGACCAGCCATGGAGCAGCCCGATGCGTGCGCGTTGTGTTGTTGGGCCAGCCAATTAGCGTTCCCGCGCATAGCCCGTCAATTCAAACTTAGTTTTATCTTTTATTTGAAAATCCCATTATGTAGTGAACTTTAAAAATCAATTCATAGAGATTCACTGTACCAAATAGAATGAATCCAATTTTATTTGAAAGTAGATGAAAATCTCTAATCACTCCTATTGGATTCAAACAGTTTGAAACTAGATCACCCTTGGTAAAAGGAACAAGCCAGTAGCTTTTGCAACTTCAAACATTTTTCTAAAATCAACCATAAGTGATTTTAAGTTGATTCCAACTCTCAAAAATCACATTCGACAAGACCTTTCTGAATATGTAAAAATTTACATACTTACATACAGTAGTCCTGGACCAAAATTAAAGAATTACTTTCTAGTCATTTTTAGCCACTTAAATATTATTAAATAATAGTGTTAAGCCTTATAATTTAGGACAACCATTTTAAATAACATTCTCAAGTATTAGAATATGTGGTGATGACATGTGTGCATATATAATCCCATATTTTGTTTTGGAGAATATTAAATCTTAAGTAACCTTTCAATGAGTTGAAATTAATTTTCTAAAAATAAGATAAATAAAATCTTATCACCCTTTCTTGTAATGATAGAGATGATGCTAGATCATCTAGTTTGACCCTTTGTGTGATAAATAGAAGTAGTTAAGTATTGTTTGGTGATTGTGTACCTCGTATTTATTTATAAACGCTAGTATCAATCCGGGCTATGACTAGGAGGAATTCTACGAAGACGAGGACGAGAACTTCGACCACCTTACCAACCAAGGAAAGTTATTCTATTGCAAGCTAAGCTATACTAAGAAAGCTATATTATGCATGCTATTATATGCAAGCCCCACTTGCAAGCCTTTGTGATACCCCTTTTTACTATACCAAATCCCAGTTTTACTTGCAAGCTTTACCTTTCGCAAAGTTGTTCCCTAGTTAATTATTTGATGATTAGTGGAAGATGAGGAAAGTGTCATCAAGAGCTTAGAGCTGGATGTAGGTAGAACTACTAGTGGATACCACCCCCCAAATAGTGACACCCCCTCTTATAGATGCTAGTGCTAAAATAAACTTGATCACTAGATGGGAACAAATGATTATGAAAACCTTGGAATGATGAGTCATTATAGTGAAATGTTTTGACATGTGTTATGGACACAATGACTTGAAGATGATGGTGAAGGAAGTATGTGACTTTACTTTGATAAAAACTGATGGTTGGGTTCGGATGCGATACAATTCCAATGTTTACCGTACAACCACAATACCCGAATTTGGGTAGGGCTTGACTAGAAGTTTATATGGCTTAGTATGGGTTCCCTCGCGGAACAAGGTCAGCTAAGGCTACCTTGTGAATGTGATTGTCCACCTATGTAGTGCCCAAGATGACAGATGGTCATGGTTGGGAGGCCAAACTCATAGGAGAGGTGCCTATACTAGGGCGTGTAATTGGAAGGTTAGGATTGATTATCCGCATACCAAGTATGATGATTCAGGATTGTTCCTGACGGATGTATCGAATGTTGTGGTGAAAGTGTACCATATCTGTAGAGTGTCAAACTATTCGAATAGCCACGTCCACGATTATGGACAGTTGGATGGCCATACTATTCTGTTGTCAGATGTTTTCCAAAATGACCCGTGACTTGAATGATGACTTTGACTTGACCCCACAAGTTGTGGAGATGAAGCTAGGTTCCCACCTAAGCAACTTAGACAACTAGAGTTAGACTTTTATGTAGAGGTCCCAACCTAATAAGGTAGAGATCCCTGTGTTTACAATGCTAGTCCCTGGATCAATAGCTAGCATCCACAGTTTAAGATGTAATATCAAGAAACAAAGGTCATAATACAACTTTATACCAGGAATAAAATATTATATTACATCTTACATAACTCATTTGGCTATCTCATTACAATGCAGCAGAAATATGTATATAGCATGGAGTCCTTCATCTTCAAAGTGCCACAAGCAATCATGTTGGTTGTAGACTTGTAATCCTATTCAACACACTTCTCTAACATCAAACAAACCTACAACATAATAATTTGCAGCCACAAGGGTCAATACATTTGAATTGTATTTGCAAGTTTTACTACTATGTTGAAATAAGTGGAACCTATCAATATATGCATATTTGGCTAAGTAGGGTTTAGGCTCATTTGCAGAAAGCAATATAGTTTTATCCTATCTTTTCAAAATAGTTTTGATCTTTTGACAATCTTTTTGAACTCCTTGGAAAACTCCAAGTGCTTCTAATACCTTGTTGACACCATCAAGTTTTACTTTGAGAAATTGGAATGTCAAGATCTTCCATAGCTTCAATCCTTAGTTGCTCAGAGTTGTCCATAACCGGGGACACAACTAAGTACTTAGAATTTTGATCTTCTGCAGAAGTTGTACACTTTACCCACATGACACAATCTCGTCTTGACGCCACCAGTGTCCGCTGGATAAGTACACACCAAATGGAGTACCAGCAGATCGAGAATGTGACAAAGTCTTTCCATAGAAGTCCTCCCAAGACATAATGCTAGCATGTCTACCAGGCACTAATGTAAGGATATATTTCCAATACATAATTCTAGTTAACCTGAATATGTGCCAATGCAAGGGTCTTCCACTATGTAATTGACTAAGCCATAGCCCATTTAGCATGTGGCTGTACACGAAAGCCATTGTACGAGAAACATGTTCAATCTCTAAGTCGCTGGGTGGTTTTCTTCTAGTGCTCATACACAAAGATAGCCATATAAACATGGTTCCCTTTGTTGCCACCTTATCCACAATTGAGTATCATCTTTCCACCCAAGTGATTCATTGAGTACTTGTTTTATTATATAAAACATATATTTTTCCAACACTTCATATAATCATATCATGTATTCCATCCCAAGTCTATAGCGGGCTAAGCATACTATAACTATGATGTTTTCACTAAGGAAGATATAAAGGATTTCCTAATAGGACATAGCATAGCATAGTAACATAGTAGCCCTATCATGCATACTACAAAAATATCACTAAGTGTAATGAAAATAGTAGGACATGGATGATAGTGTCACTTGCCTTTTTAGTAGAGAATATTGGTTCACTCCTTGATCTTGTAACAATCACACTCTTCAAATTTCACTACAATTCAAACAAGAAAGAACATATTCAAACTAGCACTCAAGCAATTCATCACATAAAACAATAAAATCAAGCAATGCATGCAAGCATGCAAAAGATTGTTTTATTTGGAAAAGTGGTTTATAATAGGATATAAACATTTTAAACTCTTATTGGTCATTTACAAAAGTGGTAAAACCATTTAAATTCAAGTTGGTGAAAATGACCATTTAAATCATTTTTGTTTTGCTCGGAATGATTTAAATCAAAGTAATATTTTGTAGTTTTAGCCAAATATATTCTTTAAACACAAATGATAGTGTTTATGGTTAAAGGGTTTAATATTAATCCATTTGCAAAAGGTTTCACCTAAATTCCATTTTTAAATCAAAACAATATTTTTATTTGCTAGAAATGCCTTCAACAAAATAATCATTTACTAGGGTTCATCAAATATATTTTTATAAAATCCTAGAACTTGGTGTTTAGGTTCAGAGAGTTAGGATTGATTATCTGCATACCAAGTATGATGATTCAGGATTGTTCCTGACAGATGTATCGAATGTTGTGGTGAAAGTGCACCACCTCTGCAGAGTGTCAAACTATTCGAATAGCCGCGTCCGCGGTTATGGTTAGTTGGATGGCCATACTGTTCCGTTGTCATATGTTTTCCAAAATGACCCGTGACTTTAATGATGACTTTGACTTGACCCCACAAGTTGTGGAGATGAAGCTAGGTTCCTACCTAAGCAACTTAGACAACTAGAGGTAGACTTTTATTACTAGATACCAGTTGAAATAAAATTGGCTTGAGGCAAACAAACCTAGAGCTTAAGATTCCTATTAGAATGAACTTACTGCTTTAGTGAAAGTTTGTACCTCAAAGTACTCATGGCTTTGCCCATGGCTATTCCCATGGCTACTATGAAGGAGACTACGAGGAGGATGGATAGCAGGACGCTTACGATAACTAGGATCATCTCCCATCGTCAACATTGCCTGTGACCCTGAAGATGGAGCCCCGACCATGCTACTATTATTATTATTCTGCTACTTTGATTGTAATCAGACTTGATGAGGAGATCAACTATTTGTAAGACCTTTATGCTTTGTAATGGATTATAAACTATGGTACCAATATGTTATGTCTCGCAAAAATGGTAATCTTGGGATTGCGATGTACGACATAACAAGCATCTGGGATTAAAAATCCGGATGTTGACAAGTTGGTATCAGACCCATCCTGACCATAGGAGACCCTAGTTAGCATGGACGTCGGAAAAACTTAGTTTCCAAAACAAAGAAAATGAGTATCTTTGAAAACCTATTATCACTCTTACCCTTGAAATTCTTTCCAAAAGAGTCATATGTTCCTTAAAATTTTTGCAACCTTACCTAAAATTTGGCACACTTGATCACTTCTCTAACTTACTCCTCTCAAATTGCTTATAGATGGACTACACCTACAGCAAGTTTTACCAGTTGGGCAATGGAGGGAATATCATCTTTGAGAATGACCTAAGTCAGCTTGCGGAATTTCTGGAGCGCCCGCATCCGGAGTTCTATGGAGCTCAACTCCATGATCACCCCGGAGGGGAGCTGCAGTGGCGGATAGTTGCCGATCTACGCAGAAAGATGGAGCCACCTACCTCAGAGAAGATCCATTTCACCATCAGAGAGAACAACTGGATTGATGGACTGGCCAAAGCAATGCAGGAAGCACTTGCCCGATTATGTGGGCAGAATATCAACAAGATTGCCGGCACCCGCTTTGCTCACTATGCTAGAAGTGACTCCAATGGACAACCCCTAGATCTTCCAAGCCACCCTCAGTTGAAGCAACATGTGGACCACCTTGCCTTCATGCTTCATGAGACTTAGAAGGAGCTGGACAACGCTCGTGCTGACGCTAATGAGAAGCAACTTGCTGCCGCCAAGAAGGACCAGACCTTCACCATCCTCGTGAAGGAGCACAAGTCACTTTGTCATCTGCGTGACAAGAAGGATCGCATCATTGCCCGCCTTCATCACAAGGTGTCATCTTTGGAGGAGACCATCCATGAGCGGGACATGCAGCTTGAGGAGAGGGAGAACGAAGGGGAAGATATATGTGGAGATCCCTACTCGTATCTCAGTGATGATGATGACTACTTGGAGGACATGGACCAGGAGTTACACACTGATGATAAGGACCGCGACTTCATTGATGATGAAGAAGCCACCGGTTCTGATGAGTATTAGCACTTGAGCATTGTCGTAGGTGTGAGTTGTATCCGGTCCCACTATATCATAGCTTGCCAGAATGGTTCTTAAAACCATCTGTTTGTTGTTGTGCTGTGTTGGAATGTGTTGCTTGTATGGTGTGACTTTGGAATGAATGAGAATGAGTTGTTGCCTTTCAAACCTTAGCCTTACTCAAAAGTTTAAAAGCTTTTAAAACCAAACCCATAAACCTTATAAAAATTTCCCTCTTTTCTCATGATCTATCTCAATCTTCAGATGCCTCGCGGAGGGAGCAGATCATCTCAAGACCCGATGGTCCAAATCTTGCAAATGTTAGTAGCCGACCGAGAAGCCGGTAGAACCGAGCGTCAAGCAATCTAGCCACTCTTCAACAGATCGCCCAACTGGTGCATGACAACCAAGGCCATGGAAATTAGGATCCTCATGGGTCCAAACTTAAGAACTTCCAGAGTACCAATCCCCCTATCTTTAGTAAGTCAGAAGAGCCCTTAGATGCCGATGACTGGCTGCAGACTATGGAGAATAACTTGGAAGTTGCCGGAATAGAGGAGGCAGAGAAAGTACCGTTCGCCACCCACTATCTAGATGGTTCTGCAAGAGCATGGTCGAATAGCACCCGTACCATGAATGGAGGACAGATGATGACTTGGGATGAATACAAACTCAAATTCAGCCGAACCCATGTGCCACCGGGTTTGATTCTGCGGATGAGGGATGAATTCAAGGAGCTGAAGCAGGGAAGGATGACTGTGGTAGAGTACCGTGATAGATTTCTGTCTCTGTCTAGGTATGCCCCTGATGAGATTGGTACTGAAGCCAAGAAAAAGGAGAGACTTCTGAATGGTTTGCATGATGAGATGCAGACAATGTTAGTCAATATCCCATTTGCTAATCAAGAAGCTTTAGTTGATTCAGCAATACAGATGGAAGGAAAGATCAACCAAGCTACTGAAAACTGTAAGCGTCGTATGATGCACCAACCTGGACCCCACCATACCCAAAGTATCGCCCCAGTTCGTCTACTGGATTTGCACCAAGGAACACTAGGCCACCGATGTCACGCCCGAACTTTCCCAACCATAGCGGAGGAAACCCAAGACCTGGAGTGTAACACCCTTGCTTGATAAGGCTGAGTTCATGTGTATAGTGCCAATCCCTGGATCGGTTCACTGACACACACAATACAAAATGTACCAAATATAACTGTGCATCATAAATACAACGAATATGATCCAGAATTTACATTATTTATTCAAGTACACAGCGGAAAATGAATACAAGGTAGATCTCCATCCTTCAAATGTGCCACAGGCGAACAATTGTTGAGTGGAGTCTCGTGACCTATGAACGATCACTCATATACGATAGAACCTGCAACATGAAACATTGCAGCCATGAATGGTCAATACATTGAATGTATGGCAAGTAGGCTAAAGTGGTTAACAACATATCTATCAACTACATGCTTATTTGGCTGAAGGAGCTGTGGCTAGCTTGCATTTTTAAAACACTTTGTCCTACTTTATTAAACCAATTTTGATTCACAACAACCCATTAAGTTCACCCATCAAGTTTTAGAAATCAAGAAATAAGGATGAGCGAGAATGTGTCATAGCATCCATATCAAGCAACTCATTTGTCCATAACCGGGGACATGGCTAAGCACTTAGTTTTTACACCCTGCAGGGGTTTGTACACTTTACCCATGTGACTTGGTCAGCCCAGCCTCATACCACCACACTCATATTGTGTGACGATAGGGAGAAGCCCAAGAAGAGACTGTTCGGGAAGTAGATCCCCAAACTCCACTGCGCACCGGTCCCAACCTACCATTCACTACATCTCTGGCTATGCTGGGTTCGGGTCACCACGACCTACTGAGTCCAACCAGCCACCCATTCTCACTAGCACATGGTTGCACATGTAAGCTACTGGAATAAAGACAACTAATCATTCTCAGTGCCCTGGGCGGCATTCCCCACCATTATTCACACCCCAATGACTAATCCAACCACTCCGCCCAGGTAGTTCATTGACATTATGTTGTTTTAGTAGAACAAAACCTTTACTTTACCAAAGTATGATCCCTTCCTCGTATCTACATCAATCTTAAGCACATATATCATATGGGAGCTCAACTACAAAGGATTTACCTACCACAATACATAGGATATAGCATAGCATAGTAATTCCTACACATGTAGCTACAAAAACATCTATAATGCATAGGAAAATAGTAGGATATTTATGACCAATATAGCACCACTTGCCTTTGTTGTAGAAGATGTAGTCATTCAAATAACCCTCACAATATAAAAGGTTGCACCGCCCTTAACAATCGCAAATGTTGCACTCCTAGCAATCTATCGATCAAAACAAGTGCACAACAAACACACCATTCAAAACAATGCAATTATGCACAATACAACAAAACAATGATGAACAAATGCATGTGTTAGGTTCCCAACCTTTAATAAGGTAGAGATCCCTGTGTATATAATGCTATTCCCTGGATAAATAGCTAGCATCCACAGTTACGATGTAATATCAAGAAACAAAGGTCATAATACAACTTTATAACCAAGAATAAAATAATTTATTACATCTTACATAGCTCATTTGGCTATCTCATTACAATGCAGCAGAGTCCTTCATCTTCAAAGTGCCACAGGCAGACATGTTGGTTGTAGACTTGTAATCCTAATCATTAAACTTCACTAATATCAAACAAACCTGCAACATAACAAGTTACAGCCACAAGGGTCAATACATTTGAATTGTATTGGCAAGTGATACTATGGTAGTATAGTGGAGTCTATCATCTATATGCATTTGGCTAAGTGAGCTTAGGCTTGCTTTGCTCAAAATAGTTTTTCCTTATCATTTGAACATACTAAGTTTTTGTTTGTCAAAATCATTCCCAAGGCATCTCCCAATAGAAATTGGTGATCCTTCAACCCTTGTTCACCCACAAGTTTTTAACTTAGAAATTGGGATGAGGAGATTCTTGATAGCTTCCATGTCTTGATGCTCAAATTGTCCTTTGCCAGGGACATGGCTAAGTACTTAGATTTTACACTCTGCAGAGGTTGTGCACTTTCCCCACAAGACTTGGTTTCACCAAGACAAGATCTTTCAGAAGCCTTCCCTTAGACCAGAATGGACGCGCTCCAACCTATCAAACCCCTACCACCAACTGTCCATTTGGCTAAGTTATTGCAACCTATATGATCCAGGCATAGCCCATAATGCCAAGTGGCTGCACTTGAAGCTTCTCAACATTTGACATTTCAAATCTCTTTGTTCCTAGGTGGCCATCCACAAGTGTGATACACCAGGGTAGTCCATTGAAATGGGCCCTGAGCAACCACTCAACACAAACCAATCCTTCCATTCCACCCAGGTGATTCATTCACTTAGTTGTTTTATTAAACAAAACACAAGTCCATAGACTTAGAAATATTTTATAGCATGAATATATATTCCACCCTTGTTTTCTACTAGCTAAGCTAAGCATGATAGTAGTAGGAATCTTAACTTAGGAAATTCTACTAAGGTTTCATCTACTAGGATTTCCCATGGCATAGTTTATACTTAGCAAAAATTCCATGCAAGTCCTACTTAGGAATATCACTAATGCATAGTGAAAATGATGGGACAAAAGTATGAAGCATCACTTGCCTTTTTGGTAGAGAGTATAAGTTCACTCCTTGATCTTTAAAATGTTCACACACTTCAAATAACTACAATTCAGTCAATCAAACAATATTTCAATCTACCCTTCAAGCAATTCATCACATAAAATGATAGAAACAAAACAATGCATGCAAACATGCCAAACTTTGTTTTATTTCAAAAGTGGTTTATAATAGATTATAAACATTCTAAAACACTTATTGGTCATTTTTATTAAGTGGCAAAACTATTTGCAAAAGATTTTACCTATAAACCATTTTCAAACCAAATCATTATTTTATGTGGTTGAAAATGCCTTTATCAAAGTAGCAATCTTTATAGGGTTTACTAAATATATTTTTAAGTCATAAAACTTGGTGTTTAGGGTCAGAGAGTTTAAATCAAAACATTTCCCAAAGGTTTTCCTCCAAAATCATTTTTAACAATTAAACCATTATTTTTATTTGACTAGAAATGGTTTAAATCAAAGATTCATTCTTTTGCTTCACCAAATACATTTTTGAAACCACCAATTGATTCCTAAGGTCAGTAGGTTAAAAAAAACCATTTTCCAAAGATTTTATCCCCAAAATCATTTTAGAACAATTTTTATATTCTAAACATGCATACACAAGTTTCTGTAAAAACAAACAATTTAGCAGAAGATTTTTACTAAACAAAGTGCATGGTCAGAAATTACTTGTCTTGCTGAATCCATTGATATAAAATTTGCAAAATTTGGATCGTGTGGTTTGAAAGTTATGAATTTTACAATATTGAGCAACTAATAGATCAAATTGTGATTTTAAACCAGATTCTGTGACACGCGGCGCTATCCTATTGGCGCATACCGTTTCGCGCGGATCGGCTGCTGACAGCCGTTGGATTTAAGTAGGATCACACGGCTCAGAAGCAAACGTACCCTTTCGCTTAAGTTTCTATCGTAACCTTCTGATCAAGATCCTACGGTTCATATTGCTCTGACCATTAAGCAGCGGCGACTGGCGGCGCGCAGTCAGATGACGACGTTCCTGGCGATGCAGGAAGCGAGAAATCAAGGGGAGGTGCTTACCGAGTTCGCCGTGGCGTGGGGAAGCTCAACATGCTGGTTGTAGACGAAGGGGCGCTCGCATGTGCTGGCGATTTCTCGCCAGAGCTAGGGGTGGCGCCAGGAGCTTCTGCTTGTCGACGGGGACGGGGCTGCAGTCCACTAGAAGGCAAGAAAAAGATACAGTTAGATGCGCGAGAGTGCATAGATCATAGGAGCTTCAACGGGAGAGCTCGGGGCGGTCTGTTCTCACCGGGAAAGGTAGACGGAGCGGAGGCAGACGGCAGCGATGCTCAGGCGTGGTTGTTGCCGAGCATAAGGGGCACACGCGGATGATCTAGGGCTATTGGCAGATGCACAAGAGAGTGGGGATCATGATCGTGGGGGTTAGAGGCGGAGGGGAGGTACGGCTTGGTCTGAATCGAGAAAGAGAGCTCGTCGGGGCCGCGAGGTTGCAAACTAAATCTGGTACGGCCTGATGGCTCTGGTCGTGTGATGTTTGAGGGGAATGAAGGAGGGGAGGGAGGCAGTTAAAGGGGACTAATCGCGGGGAGGAATTACTGGCGGAATTGAGCGAATTAACCCAAGGTTTGAATGAGCAGTAACGGCTGGAGTCGAGGGCGAGGTCAGCATGGGTGAGGAAGACGGTGACGTGGCTGTGGGGCCTAGCTGTCTGCAAGTGAGAGGGAGTGGGGGTGGGGTCGTTCTGTCAGCGGTCGAGGGGTGCGGGTTTGAGTGATAAAAGAAACAGAGAGGGGTTTCCTGCGTGGGCTGGCGATGGGCTTAGTGGGCTAGGCTAGTTGGGTTGCTTTGTTTCTTATTTTTTCCTTCTCCTGTTATTTTTCTTTTTCCAATTTGATTTTTCTGTTTTGATTTTGAGTAAACAATTCAAACAATCATTTGAATTCAAACGTCAACCAAAATTTGTGTAGGTTTAAATACTGATTAGTAATATATTCTGAAGTAAATTTTGGAATAAAATTTTATTCTTTTTGGGGTCTTTTTAATTATTTAATTAGGCCCTTGTTTAAATCAATTAAGATTTAATAATATTTCCAAACACCATTTGATTTCGAAAAACCTTCCAAATATTTTCAGTAGGTTTTATTTGATTATTTGGGTGTCAAATAATTCATCTTGAATTATTTGGAAAGTATTTGATATGATTCATAAATCATTTGAATTGGGTATTTGTTTTAATTCCAATGGAATTAAATATAGTTTTAATTCCATAATTTTATTTGGAAGATTTCTTTTATTTTATTTAAGTTAATTTAACAACTTTTATTCCACTTGGGTAAATTCTAAAATACTATTTTCTCATGAATTATATAATTATTCTTATTAGATATTTGTCTTTATTAAAATAGGGATAGAATGGTTAATGCCATTTTATTTTATTTGGAAATTCTTTATCCTTTTATTTTATTTGGATTTGGATTCTAATTCATTCCATTTGCTTATGGTCTTGGCCCAGATTTTAATTTGGTCTTTAAATATTCCTTATTTAATATTTCTTTCTTCCTCTTATAAAATCCATATCTTTTTATTTAGAGATCCAAACTTGGTGATTCCAAGTTATAATATCTTATTTAATATTTATTTATCCTTTTAAATATATTTAGGATTATTTGCTCACCATTTGATATGTATTTTAGATAAGTACTTTATTAGTTTTGGAAATTCAATTTCCTTATCTTATTAGATTCATAAGATTTTATCTATGGCTCCAAATTAAGTGAAACCATTTCATATGGTTTTATAATATTTCCATTTGTCATTCTTGATCATTTTTAAATGTTTGTAGACAAATTTTTATATGGATCAAATCCATAGGGTTGGAGATAACCTGGAAATGATCTTGATTCCATTTAGGTTTTAGGGTTTGGATTTATTTTGCAAGTGTTTAAATTTCCAGATGCATTTTATGATGAATGCATTTCTCTTGATTTGGATTTTGTTGGATTCAAATTTTAATCAAAGTTTGTTCAAGATGGGATTTTAAGTTTCCATTTAAAAACAAAAGTTTCTTTTCACCCCAAAATTCAACAATAAATTTTTTTTTTCACATTACAAAATTTGGAAAATCTTGGGATGTGACAGGCTACCACGCTTAAAAAAAATCTCGTCCCGATATTTGGGGAGGCTAGGGGTTACAAGTTGGCTCAAAGCAACTAGGGTACTACCACCCTTAAAATTTTTCCAACTAGATTACATCTTGGCTTGCTTGGGGTCTTGTTGAATTTTCTCTGGGCAAACATCTGCATAGTGTCCTTTGTTTCCACACTTGGAACATGTGACAAGGCTGAGATCCTCCATAGGATTTATCTTGTGCTTCATCTTTTCTGGACAATTGCTTGCATAATGTCCTTGGTTACCACAATTGTAACATGTGATAATGTTGAGTTCTTCACGTATCTTCTGTGGACAAGTTGACACATAATGGCCTAGCTCTTTGCAGTTGTTGCACCACACTTGGCTAATCTCCTATACTTTTTCTTCTCTGGACATTCATTGGCATAGTGTCCCATTTCTTTGCAATGACAACATTGCACATGGCTTTTGTCCTTCTTTTTCTTGGGTTTCTCCAAAGCTAGGAGTGCTTCTAGTTCATGTTCTTCATATGTTATCTCAAAGGTAGGAATGTTTCCTTGTCTCCTTGACCTTTTTTTATTCCTTGGATAATACATATGTCTCCTCTTTGGTCCTTTAAATTGAGTCATATTGCATGGAGGTGCAAGCTGAGATTTTCCTTTGTCTTCATCCTTCTTGGTAGACTTGGCTCTCTCATGGTAGTCTGCAATCAGTTGTTGCACTCCACCTTGTTTCCTTTGTTGAACTATGGAATAGATGGGGCATTGGATAGGGACATGATTATTTCCTTCACATAGGTAACAAGTAGCTTGGGTTGTGGGGCATTGATTAGGTGGATGTTCCTCTTCACAATTGGGGCATTGATCTTCATGATCTTTGGAAGTGTGATCCTTGTCTCCACAAATATTGCAAGCTTGGGTTCTTTCTAGAATAACATCTTTGTCATCCTTGTTGTCATAAACTCCTTTGGAAGAGTTGTTTCCCATGTTGATCATTTGATCTGTCACCTTATGCAACAATTGGGTTTAGGTTTCCAAAAACCTTTGTATGGTTGGATCTACCTCACTGGTGTTGGCTATAAATTGAGCTGTCACTTGGTTCAATTGGGTTTGGGTTACTATAAGTTCTCTCATGTTGTCCTCTTGGTTGTTGTTGTCACCATCCTTGATGTTGGAGTTTCTTGGAGAAGTCATCTGTTTGGGTTGGGTTGGGATTAGAATAGGCAAAAGATTTTCTAAGAAAATAATTCTAATCACTCACATCATAATTCATACAAGCAATGTGCAAGCAATCACAAAAAAACATTCCACTCAAACAACAAGTTCATGCACACATTTAGGCAACCAAAAATATTTTTGTTACACCACATAAGTTGGTGGGTTTGACTTAAACTAAATATGGTGGTCCATCTATATGGTTCACTTGAAATCTTTCCATCCTTCTTGGTTGATTCTTCTTGAATGAGATCATGGATTCCTTGGGAAAAATCTTGGTCATAAAACTTTAAAGTGATGATGATTCCTTCTAAGTTGTGTTTCCTTAGTCTTCAAGTATTGAGTAACATCTCTTGTCTCACTTGTAGTCCTTAGTGATATCCAAGGTTGAAGTCCTTGGTGAAAATGTTGAAGATGTTGAAGTCATTAGAGTTGAAGATGTTGAAGTCATTAAAGTTGAAGATGTTGAAGTCATTAGAGTTGATGAAGTCCTTAGCTCATGGTGAAGTCTTTGGCCATGGGGTAGGCTTTGTCCATCAAGTTTGAAATAGAAGAGATGTAGAATCAAAACCAAAATGGTTGAGGAAAGAGTTTACAAGATTGTTTGTAAATAAGTTTTGGAACAAATACAACTCCTATTTTTCTAAGGGTTTTTTGTCCAATCCTAGGGTTACAATCCTAGGGTTTTTTGAAATGGGCCCTGAGCAACCACTCAACACAAACCAATCCTTCCATTCCACCCAGGTGATTCATTCACTTAGTTGTTTTATTAAACAAAACACAAGTCCACAGACTTAGAAATATTTTATAGCATGAATATATATTCCACCCTTGTTTTCTACTAGCTAAGCTAAGCATGATAGTAGTAGGAATCTTAACTTAGGAAATTCTACTAAGGTTTCATCTACTAGGATTTCCCATGGCATAGTTTATACTTAGCAAAAATTCCATGCAAGTCCTACTTAGGAATATCACTAATGCATAGTGAAAATAATGGGACAAAAGTATGAAGCATCACTTGCCTTTTTGGTAGAGAGTATAAGTTGACTCCTTGATCTTTGCAATGTTCACACACTTCAAATCACTACAATTCAATGAAGCAAACAATATTTCAATCTACCATTCAAGCAATTCATCACATAAAATGATAGAAACAAAACCATGCATGCAAACATGCCAAACTTTGTTTTATTTACAAAAGTGGTTTATAATAGATTATAAACATTCTAAAGCACTTATTGGTCATTTTTATTAAGTGGCAAAACTATTTGCAAAAGATTTTACCTATAAACCATTTTCAAACCAAATCATTATTTTATGTGGTTGAAAATGCCTTTATCAAAGTAGCAATCTTTATAGGGTTTACTAAATATATTTTTAAGTCATAAAACTTGGTGTTTAGGGTCAGAGAGTTTAAATCAAAACATTTCCCAAAGGTTTTCCTCCAAAATCATTTTTAACAATTAAACCATTATTTTTATTTGACTAGAAATGGTTTAAATCAAAGATTCATTCTTTTGCTTCACCAAATACATTTTTGAAACCACCAATTGATTCCTAAGGTCAGTAGGTTCAAAACAAACCATTTGCCAAAGATTTTATCCCCAAAATCATTTTAGAACGATTTTTATATTCTAAACACGCATACACAAGTTTCTGTAAAATCAAACAATTTAGCAGAAACTTTTTACTAAACAAAGTGCATGGTCAGAAAGTACTTGTCTTGCTGAATCCATTGATATAAAATTTGCAAAATTTGGACGTGTGGTTTGAAAGTTATGAATTTTACAATATTGAGCAACTAATAGATCAAATTCTGATTTTAAACCAGATTCTGTGACACGCGGTGCTATCCTATTGGCGCATACCATTTCGCGCGGATCGGCTGCTGACAGCCGTTGGATTTAAGTAGGATCACACGGCTCAGAAGCAAGTGTACCCTTTCGCTTAAGTTTCTATCGTAACCTTCTGATCAAGATCCTACGGTTCATATTGCTCTGACCATTAAGCAGCGGCGCTGGCGGCGGCGATTGGCGGCGCGCGGTCAGACGGTGACGTTGCTGGCGATGCAGGAAGCGAGAAATCAAGGGGAGGTGCTTACCGAGTTCGCCGTGGCGTGGGGAAGCTCAACGTGCTGGTTGTAGACGAAGGGGCGCTTGCATGTGCTGGCGATTGCTCGCCGGAGCTAGGGGTGGCGCCAGGAGCTTCTGCTTGTCGACGGGGACGGGGCTGCAGTCCACCAGAAGGCAAGAAAAAGATACGGTTAGATGCGGGAGAGTGCATAGATCATAGGAGCTTCAACGGGAGAGCTCGGGGCGGTCTGTTCTCACCGGGAAAGGTTGACGGAGCGGAGGCAGACGGCGGCGATGCTCAGGCGTGGTTGTTGCCAAGCATAAGGGGCACGCGCGGATGATCTAGGGCTATTGGCAGATGCGCAAGAGAGTGGGGATCATGCTCGTGGGGGTTAGAGGAAGAGGGGAGGTACGGCTTGGTCGGAATCGAGAAAGAGAGCTCGTCGGGGCCGCGAGGTTGCAAACTAAATTTGGGACGGCCTGATGGCTCTGGTCGTGTGATGTTTGAGGGGAATGAAGGAGGAAAGGGAGGCAGTTAAAGGGGAGTAATCGCGGGGAGGAATTACTGGCAGAATTGAGCGAATTAACCCGAGGTTTGAACGAGCAGTAACGGCCGGAGTCGAGGGAGAGGTCAGCGTGGGTGAGGAAGACGGGGATGTGGCTGTGGGGCGTGGCTGTCTGCAAGTGAGAGAGAGTGGTGGTGGGGTCGTTCTGTCAGTGGTCGAGGGGTGCGGGTTTGAGTGATAAAAGAAACAGAGAGGGGTTTCCTGTGTGGGCTGGCGATGGGCTTAGTGGGCTAGGCTAGTTGGGTTGCTTTGTTTCTTATTTTTTTTCCTTCTCCTGTTATTTTTCTTTTTCCAATTTGATTTTTCTGTTTTGATTTTGAATAAACAAATCAAACACTCATTTGAATTCAAACCTCAACCAAAATTTGTGTAGGTTTAAATACTGATTAGTAATATATTCTGAAGTAAATTTTGGAATAAATTTTTATTCTTTTTGGGGTCTTTTTAATTATTTAATTAGGCCTTGTTTAAATCAATTAAGATTTAATAATATTTCCAAACACCATTTGAATTTCCAAAAACCTTCGAAATCTTTTCAGTAGGTTTTTATTTGATTATTTGGGTGTCAAATAATTCATCTTGAATTATTTGGAAAGTATTTGATATGATTCATAAATCATTAGAATTGGGTATTTGTTTTAATTCCAATGGAGTTAAATATAGTTTTAATTCCATAATTTTATTTGGAAGATTTATTTTATTTTATTTAAGTTAATTTAACAACTTTTATTCCACCTGGGTAAATTCTAAAATACTATTTTCTCATGAATTATATAATTATTCTTATTAGAGATTTGTCTTTATTAAAATAGGGATAGACTGGTTAATGCCATTTTATTTTATTTGGAAATTCTTTATCCTTTTATTTTATTTGGATTTGGATTCTAATTCATTCCATTTGCTTTTGGTCTTGGCCCAGATTTTAATTTGGTCTTTAAATATTCCTTATTTAATATTTCTTTCTTCCTCTTATAAAATCCATATCTTTTTATTTAGAGATCCAAACTTGGTGATTCACATTTGTAATATCTTATTTAATATTTATTTATCCTTTTAAATATCTTTAGGATTATTTGCTCACCATTTGATATGTATTTTAGATAAGTGCTTTATTAGTTTTGGAAATTCAATTTCCTTATCTTATTAGATTCATAAGATTTTATCTATGGCTCCAAATTAAGTGAAACCATTTCATATGGTTTTATAATATTTCCATTTGTCGTTCTTGATCATTTTGAAATGTTTGTAGACAAATTTTTATATGGATCAAATCCATAGGCTTGGAGATAACTTGGAAATGATCTTTATTCCATTTAGGTTTTAGGGTTTGGATTTATTTTCCAAGTGTTTAAATTTCCAGATGCATTTTATGATGAATGCATTTCTCTTGATTTGGGTTTTGTTGGATTCAAATTTTAATCAAAGTTTGTTCAAGATGGGATTTTAAGTTTCCATTTAAAAACAAAAGTTTCTTTTCACCCCAAAATTCAACAATAATTTATTTTATTTATTTATTTTTCACATTACAAGATTTGGAAAATCTTGGGATGTGATAGCATGCATGACGATTTAATATGTCAAAAAGGTTGTAATTAGTTCTCTGAACATTACTAGATCATATGATGCATGTGGCAAATCATTCAATGCAATAGGGTATTTGTTATTAAATCTTGATTGCCAATATAGAGGTTTTAATGGTTCCGTTAAAACTTCTTCTCTAGATGTTGTACTAAATTTGGTTCTGGGATGTACTGGATAGGGGATGTTAATACGAAACAGTAGCAATTGGATTCACCTTAATCCGAGTTGTAGATCTTTTCTTATGATTTAAATAGTGTTTAATGGATTTTAAATCATTTATTTCGTTTCTGTTGTCTAAAAATCAAACTAAAATCATATCGGTATTCTTCACGGGATTTTGATTCCAAGGGCATATTATTTATATTTTCCAGGTTTATAAATTATTTACTATGAATTTAATGCTCTAAAAATCCACTAAAACTATTTAAATTACTCAAATAATTCTATACTGCAAAAGTTGGATTTAACAGTATATTAATGTTGTATGTGAAATTATGAATCCGTGCATATCTTTTTTGTATTTTTCCGATCTACAGATAATTTACTATGATTTATTTAGTCTAAAATGTCCATTAAAGCATTTAAATTATTACAGCAAAATAGATAGTATAAAAGTTATATACAATTATATATTAATATTCTACTCAATTTTATGAAACCAGTGATATATAATATGCAATTTTTAGAGATGTAGATAATTCCCTATGATTTTTACAAATTCTCTCTATTTTTTGTCTTTTTATTAATTCCAATTGACTAAATTTGACTGGATTTGACCGCTGACTATACACGTGGCAGTTTCTTACTGGCCAATACCCCTTCAGATCAGGATCTAATATGTGCCGTACTGGAATGCTTAATCCAAGCCCGTTGGATTCAAACCATTTAGATTTGTAGATCACCCATGGTAAAAATAACAAGGCAGAAGCTTTTCTGCATTCAAACATTTTTCAAAATTCAACCATAAGAGCTTTTGAGTTGATTCCAACTCTCAAAAATCACATTTAACGATACCTTTCAGAATATATAAAAATATATAGGTTTACTTACAGAAATAATGATCAAGTAATAAAAGAATGCCACATAGGCATTTTTATTCACTTTAATTAATTAAAATAATAAGGTTAAACCTTATTAAATTGTGACACCACTTTAAATCACATTCCCATGTACTGAAATATGTGGTTATGACATGTGTCAACATGATCCCATGTTTGAGTTGGAGAATATTAAATCTTAAGTAGTTTTTCAATGAGTAGAAATTACTTTTCTAAATAAAATAAATGAGACAAGTGCTTTAATATTGTAATGTTAGTGATGATGCTAGATCATCTAGTGTGAACCTTTGTGTGATGATTAGCAATAGATAAGTATTGTTTGGTGATTGTGTACCTCGTATTTATTTATAGACGCTAGTACCAACCAAGGATACGAGGAGGAAGGAGGATACTACGAGGAAGAAGCCGAGGAGAACTTCAACCACTGCTCTGCACAAGGAAAGCCAATACTTGCAAGATACTCATTAAGCAAGCTAACCCTTGCAACTTAGCAAGCTTATACTACTATCTTAGCAAGCTAAACCATGCAAGTTTTACTTGCAAGCTTACACCACTTGGTACCCAATCCTAGTTTTACTGGCAAGCTTAATGCTTTATTTTCTTTATCAAAGCTTTTTATTAAAGTTTACTTAGTAACTTGTAGATGCTAGGAAGATAACTGAAGGTAGCATAAAGAGCATAAAATTTGGCCTAGGTTAGATAATCTTGATGTCATCCTAAGGCATGAGATTGAACTTAGCTAATTCCCACTGGTTTAGTACCCATCATTAGTATTTACCCCCAGTTGTAGATGCTAGTGCTAAGCATAAAACTTGATCAACTTTATATGGGAATACTTGGTGAAAATGGTTATGAAAACCTTAGAATGATGAGTCATTCTACTAAAATGTTTTGACAAGTGTTTCCGAACAGCAGATGATTTTGATGATGAAAATGGTAAGGCATGAGCCTTATCCCTTTATAAAACTGATGGTTGTCTGGATGTGATACCATTCCAATTTTACCGTACAACCACAATACCCGAAAATTGGGTAGGGCTTGACTAGAAATTTATATACCTTAGTATGGGTTCCTTTGCGGCCAAGGTCTGAGCTGAGGCTACCTTGTGAAGATTGTCCACCTGTGCAGTACCCAAGATGACATTTGGGCATGGTTGGGAGGACAAACTCACAGGAGAGGTGCCTATACTAGGGCATGTAATTGAAAGGTTAGGATTGATTATCCGCATACTGAGTATGGTAAATTCAGGATTGTTCCTGACGGATGTATCGAATGTAGTGGTGAAAGTGTATAATCTCCGCAGAGTGTCAAACTATTCGAACAGCCGCGTCCGCGGTTATGGACAATTGGAGTGGCCATACTGTTCTATCGTCAGATGTTTTCAAAATGACTTATGAAATGATTTATGAATTTGACTTGACCACAACAGAGTTGTGATCTGAAATTTAAGTTCCCACTTAGGTGTTATAAAACTTTTAACTAGCTTTCTTTGCTTTTGAACTTAGTAGAGGTAAATTTGGCTTTTTGCAAAACAACTCTAGAGCTTAATATATCCTATTTAAAACCACTTCACTTGTTAGTGTTAGTTTGCGAGTACTTAAAGAATACTCATGGCTTTGTCCCTAGCTATTCCCGTGGCCAGACTATGAAGAGGAGTATCAGGAAGATGGCCAGCAGGATTGTTACGACAACTAGGATCATCTCCCATCGTCAGCATTGCCTGTGACCATAAAGATGGAGCCTCACCTACGCTATCGTTATTATTACGTTATTCCACTACTTGATTTGTATTAAGAACTGGATCATGAGATCCTTATTTGTGTAAGACCTTATGTATGGTTTGTATTGGATGATGTACTGTGATATCAAATCTGTTATGTCACGCAAAAATGGTAATCCTGGGATTGCGATGTATGGCATAACAGGCATCTATGGTTAAAAATCTGGGTGTTGACAAGTTGGTATCAGAGCCATCCTGACCATAGGAGACCCTAGTTAGAATGGACGTTTGAATCAAAAACTTAGTTTCAAAACCAAAGGAAGTCAGTATTTACAAAAACTTATTCTTATTCTTATCACTTGGACTCTTTCATGAAAATTCATGTTCCTCAAAAATTCTTGCAAACTTACATAAAATTTGACACACTTTATCACTCTACTAACTTACTCATCCTATATTCTTATAGATGGACGTGAAGTACAACAAGTTTTATCAGTTGGGGAATGGAGGAGACCTCATCTTTGAGCGTGACTTGGACCAGCTGGCAGATATGCTGGAGCGTCCACACCCCGAGTTCTTCGGAGCTCAGCTCAATGATCAGGAAAGAGAAGATCTGCAGTGGTTAGTTGTTGCAAGTCTCCGAGAAAAGATTGAACCTCCCACTGTAGAGGGAATTCAGTTCACCTTAAGAGAGAACAACTGGCTTGACGGACTTGCCAGGGCCATGCAGGAAGCTCTTGCCCGTCTGTGTGGGCAGAGTATCAATCAAATCAAGGGTACTCGCTTTGATTTCTACCCAAGGCTTAATGCTATGGGACAGCCACTGGAGGCCTCATATCACCATGAGCTGAAGACTCAGTTGGACCACCTCAGCTTCATGATGTATGACCGTCAGAAGGAGTTGGACAACGCCCGTTCCTATGCCAACCACAAGTACGCCATTGCCACCAATAAGGATCAGACCATCGCCATGCTAGTGAAGGATTGCAAGTCTCGTCACCGTCAGTTGTACAAGAAGGAGCGCATCATTGCCCGTCATCGCCACAGGATCACAGAGTTGGAGGAGACTGTCCACGAGAGAGACATGCAGCTGGAGGAGAGGGAGAATGCAGGGGAAGACCTTCGTGGAGACCCCTACTCATATCTCAGCGATGATGATGACTTTCTGGAGGATCACGCTATGGACTTCTTCACCGATGAGGTGACTTCGCCTTCATCGATGACAATGAGGATGATGAGGACCCTGACTCCGAGGATTAGTAGCACTTGAGCACTAGCGTTAGTGAGTTGTATTGGGTCCCACTGTATCGTAGTTTCTAGAATGGTTCTTAAAACCATATGTTTTTCTTTTTTGTGGTGTGTGTTTGTATCGTGTGCTATGAATGAATGAAAAGCAAGTTGCTAGAAAAATCTGAGTCAAACTTTAAAAACTTTTCAAAAACCCTGAACCTTAGAAATTTCCCTCTTTTGTCATGATCTATCTCCATCTTCAGATGCCTCGCTGAGGAAGCAACTCAGGCCTGGACCCGATGTTGCAACTATTGCAAATGTTGGTTTCTGACCGCGAAGCCGAAAGAGCCGAACGTCAAGCCAACTTAGCCACACTTCAACAGATAGCTCAGATGTCCAACAACAATCAAGGCCATGGAAATCAGGACAATCATGGATCTAAGCTCAAGAATTTCCAGAACACTAATCCACCTGTTTTCACTAAGTCAGAAGAGCCCCTAGATGCAGATGATTGGTTGCAAACCATGGAGAACAATCTGGAAGTTGCAGGAGTAGAAGCTAATGCGAAGGTGTTGTTTGCTACCCACTATCTGGCCGGAGATGCAAGAGCATGGTGGAACAACGTTCGCGCAATGACAGGAGGTCAACTGATGACTTGGGAAGAGTTCAAAGTCAAGTTTAGCAGAACCCATGTGCCACCAGGTTTGATCAAGAGGATGAGAGATGAATTTAGGGAACTGAAGGAAGGATGTCAGTAGTGGAATACCGTGACAAATTCTTGTCATTGGCTAGGTATGCACCAGATGAGATAGACATTGAAGACAAGAAGAAGGAGAGATTCCTGAATGGTCTGCACGATGAGATGCAGACAATGTTAGTCAATATCCCCTTTGCTGATATTGAAGCCTTAGTTGACTCTGCCATTCAGATGGAAGGAAAGATCAACCAAGCTAATGAGAATCGCAAGCGTCGCATGATGCATCAACCAGGAACCCACCATACACCAAAGTATCGCCCCAACCCATCTCCAGGATTTGCCCCAAGAAACAACAGACCCCTAATGAACCGTCCCACCTATCCCAATCGTGGAAACCCAAGGCCCAGAGGAAACCACAACAACCCCGACAATCCCAGCAACTTCAACCGTGCCCCACCTAAGTTCAACAACAACAATGGACTGGACGCAATGTTGTGCCTATTGCAGCAAAGGACAAGTCCCAAGTGACTTGTTATGAATGCGGAACCAAGGGTAACTATTCCAATGAGTGCCCCAAGAAGATTGCCGCCGCCCCCAATGGAAATGCCCTAGCTCAGCAGCAGTGTCGTGTTCAGCCCGGAAGAAGGTTTGCCCCAGGGAATTGGCCATCTCTTTCTCATGCATGCTGAAGAAGCCCAAGAAGCGCCAGATGTTGTGCTGGGTATGTTTTCTGTTAACTCAATAGTTGCAAGAGTGTTGTTTGATTCAGAAGCATCGCACTCGTTTGTTACTGAAGAATTTGCATGCACTAGTAAGATTCAACCAATCAAATTGAAGCATGTTATGATTGTTCAAATACCTGGTTCAACCACCAAAGCTAGACAAATTTTCAAAGTCGTCCCTATCCGAATTCATGGCATAGATTTTTATGCTAATCTAATAGTACTCGGAACTAAAGGTTTGGAAGTAGTACTAGGAATGGATTGGATGTCCAAACACAAAGGATTAATTGACTGTGCCAAGAAATCCATAACCATGACCAGTACAACCGGAATATCAGTCGAGCATGTATCTGAAACCTTGCCCCGTCAATTCAAGTGCAACAAGAGTATAGCCCGGCTAACCATTGACCAAGTTCAGATAGTCTGTGAATACCCCGATGTATTTCCAGATGTTTTTTCCAGTATGACCCCAGATCGGGATATCGAGTTTATCATTGAACTAATACCTGGAACCAGACCCATAGCCCAGAGACCATATAGTATGAACCCGTATGAACTAGTGGAACTGAAGAAGCAACTGGATGCCATGCTGGAAATAGGATTGATTCAACCAAGTGCGTCACCATGGAGATCACCTGTTTTGTTTGTGGACAAGAAAGATGGAGGTAACCGTTTATGTACGGATTATCAGAAGTTGAATGATGTCACCATCAAGAACAAGTAACCGTTGCCCAAGATAGAAGATCTGTTTGACCAATTGACTGGTGCCAAAGTGTTTTCTAAGATTCGCGCAGAGGATATTCCAAAGACTGCCTTTACCACCCGATATGGATTATATGAGTATACTGTCATGTATTTTGGATTAACCAATGCCCTCGCTTATTTCATGAACCTCATGAATAAGATTTGTATGGACTTCCTGGATAAGTTTGTCGTTGTGTTCATCGATGACATTCTGATTTATTCCAAATCAGAAGAAGAACATGAGCTACACCTAAGGACCATTCTCGGAAACCTTAGAGAGCATCAGCTATATGCCAAGTTGAGCAAATGTGAATTCTGGTTATAGGAGGTAGGATTTCTCGGACATATTGTATTAGCCGGAGGAATTGCCGTTGACTCTGAGAAGGTGAAAGATGTTGAAGATTGGCAAGCCCCAACCAATCAAACCCAAGTTCGTGCATTTCTCGGATTAGCAGGATATTACCGCAAGTTCGTAGAAGGATTCTCGAGTATCGCCAGACCCATGACCTAGTTGTTGAAGAAAGACAAGAAGTTCAAATGGACGGACAAATGTGAATCGAGTTTTCAGGAACTCAAGAGGAGATTGATTTTAGCCCCAATCTTGATCATGCCGGATATCACGAAACCCTTTGATGTGTATTGTGACGCATCCAAGATCGGTCTCGGATGTGTGCTAATGCAAGAAGGCAAAGTTATATCTTATCTATCTCGACAACTGAAGCAGCATGAACAGAATTATCTAACCATGACCTTGAACTCGCAGTCGTAGTTCTAGCCCTGAAGACCTGGAGGCATTATCTGATGGGAAACCGTTGTGAGATTTATTCGGATCACAAGAGCCTGAAGTATATATTCACTCAGAAGGAGATGAATATGAGGCAGAGGAGATGGATTGAGCTAATCAAGGACTATGATCTGGACATTCACTATCACCCTGGTAAAGCCAATGTGGTAGTAGATGCCCTTAGCAGATTGCCATGCCGCTTGAACTCCATGATTTTGAAGGAGCAACCAAGTTTGCACAAAGATATGGAAGATTTTAGAATGGAATTAGTAAGTGAAGTTTTTTTGGCTAGCATAGAACTTCAACCCACTTTGATTAGTTAGATCAAGGAGGTGCAGAAGGGAAATGCTAGTATCGACGGAATCAAACATCGTATCGGTACAGGCAAAGTACCCGGATTCACCGAAGATGAAGGAGTTGTGTGGTACAAAGGACGCCTCTGTGTACCAGCAGATTCGTAGTTGAAAGAATTTTTTTTGAAAGAGGCCCATGATACTCATTATTCTATCCACCCCGGAGGAACAAAGATGTATCAGGATTTGAAGGAGAAATTTTGGTGGCATAAGATGAAGAGAGAAATCGGAAGCTATATAGCCAAGTGTGATATATGTCAGAGAGTTAAGGCGGGACATCAAAGACCCGCATGACTGTTGCAACCACTACAGATTCCGGAATGGAAATGGGATTCAGTTGGAATGGACTTTATCACCGGACTACCTACTTCTAGTAGGGGCAATGACTCTATTTGGGTCATAGTTGAAAAATTGTCCAAAGTAGCCCATTTCTTACCAATCAATACCACATACCAGAGTTCGAAGCTAGCAGAGTTGTACATCGCTAGAATCGTCAGTTTGCACGGAGTCCCCAAGAACATCATATCAGATCGAGGAACCCAGTTTACCTCGAGATTCTGGAAGAAGGTCCAAGAAGGTTTAGGAACCCGACTGGATTTCAGCACAACGTATCACCCTCAGACCGATGGACAAATGGAGCGAGTAAAGCAAATACTCGAAGATATGTTGAGAGCATCTATGCTATAGTATGGATCTAAATGGGAAGACTGTCTTCCTTTCGCAGAATTTTCATACAACAACAGTTATCAAGCTAGTTTGCAAATGGCCCCATTTGATTTCATGTATGGAAGGAAGCGTCACACCCCTTTGAATTGGTCGGAAGTAGGAGAGAGTCAGATTTTTGGACCTGACATGCTACTAGAAGCAGAAGAGAAAGTTCACAAGATTCGTGAGCACCTCAAGACCGCCCATTCAAGACAGAAGAGTTACATCGACAAGAGACGTCGAGACCTCGCTTTCAATATCGGAGATTTTGTGTATCTCAAACTGTCGCCTTTGAAGGGAATGCAGCGTTTCCAACTCAAAGGAAAGTTAGCCCCCCAGATATATCAGACCCTTCAAGATTATGAATCGTCGAGGAGAAGTATCGTATCAATTGGGACTACCAGAGGAAATGTGAGCAGTGCACAATGTGTTCCATATATCGTTACTTCGCAAATTCCTTGAAGTTCCAGAGAAGACTGAAGTTCTCAAGAACATTGATCACCGGACCATAGAGATCAACAATGACCTAACGTTTCCCGAAGTACCCATCCGTATTTTGGAGGAAGCTTTCAGAACCACCAGGACCCGAAGCATCAAGTTTCTCAAGATTCAGTGGAGTAACCACACTGAAGAAGAAGCTACGTAGGAGCGAGAAGATCACATCAGGATGGAGTTTCCCGATCTCTTTAAATCCTAGGTAATCTTTTTTCTTCTTTTTCAAATATCGGGACGAGATTTTGTTTAAGGAGGGAAGGTTTGTAACTGTAAGGTTCCCAACCTTTAATAAGGTAAGGATCCCTGTGTTTACAATTCTAGTCCCTGGATCAATAGCTAGCATCCACAGTTAAGATGTAATATCAAGAAACAAAGGTCATAATACAACTTTAGAACCAGGAATAAAGTAATTTATTACATCTTACATAGCTCATTTGGCTATCTCATTACAATGCAGCAGAATATAACAATAGCATGGGGTCCTTCATCTTCAAAGTGCCATAGGCAGTCATGTTGGTTGTAGACTTGTAATCGTAATCAATAAACTTCACTAACATCAAACAAACCTGCAACATAATAAGTTACAGCCACAAGGGTCAATACATTTGAATTGTATTGGCAAGTGATACTATGGTAGTATAGTGGAGCCTATCATCTATATGCATTTGGCTAAGTGGAGCTTAGGCTTGCATTGCTCAAAATAGATTTTCCTTATCATTTGAAAAACACTAAGTTTTTGCTTGACAAAAACACCGGTGATCCTCCAACCCTTGTTCAACCACAAGTCTTTAACTTTAGAAATTGGGATGAGGAGATTCTTGATAGCTTCCATGTCTTGATGCTCAAATTGTCCTCTACCAGGGACCTGGCTAAGTACTTAGATTTTACACTCTGCAGAGGTGGTGCACTTTCCCCACAAGACTTGGTTTCACCAAGACAGGACCTTTCAGAAGCCTTCCCTTAGACCAAATGGACGCGTTCCAACCTATCATCCCACTGCCTCCAACTATCCAAATGGCTAAGTTATTGCAACCTATATGATCCAGGCAGATCCCATAATGCCAAGTGGCTGCACTTGAAGCTTCTCAACATTTGACATCTCAAATCTCTTTGTTCCTGGGTGGCCATCCACAAGTGAGATACACAAGGTAAACCATAGAAATGGGCCTTGTGAACAACTCAACACAAACCATTCCTTCCATTCCACCCAGGTGATTCATTCACTTAGTTGTTTTATTAAACAAAACATAAGTCCTTGACTTAGAAATATTCCATAGCATGAAATATAATCCACCCTTGTTTTCTACTAGCTAAGCTAAGCATGACAGTAGTAGGAATCTTAACTTGGGAAAATTCTACTAAGGTTTCATCTACTAGGATTTCCCATGGCATAGTTTACACTTAGCAAAATTCCATGCAAGTCCTACTTAGAAATATCACTAATGCATAGTGAAAATATTGGGACAAAAGTATGAAGCATCACTTGCCTTTTTGGTAGAGAATATAAGTTCACTCCTTGTATTTGCAATGATCACACTCTTAAAATCACTACAATTCAATCAAGCAAGGCACAATTTCAATCTACCATTCAAGCAAATATCACATAAAATAATAGAAACAAAACAATGCATGCAAGCATGCCAAATATTGTTTTATTTGGAAAATTGGTTCCTAATGGGTTATAAACATTCTAAAACACATATTGGTCATTTTATAAAAGTGGCAAAACCATTTGCAAAAGATTTTATCTATAAACCATTTTTAAACCAAATCAATATTCTATGTGGTTGAAAATGCCTTTAACAAAGTAACAATCTTTATAGGGTTCACCAAATACCTTTTCAAATCATAAAACTTGGTGTTTGGGGTCAGAGAGTTTGAATCAAAACAGTTCCCAAAGGTTTTCCTCCAAAATCATTTTAAAATCATAAACAACATTTTTATTTGGCTAGAAATGCTTTTATTCAAAGATATATTCTTTTGCTTCACCAAATAGATTTTTGAAACCACAAATTGATTTCTATGGTCAGTAGGTTCAAAACAAACCATTTTCCAAAGATTTTATCACCAAAATAATTTTACAAAGAATTTTATATCCATAACATGCCTACACAAGTTTCTGCAAAAACAACCAATTTAATAGAAGAAATTTACTAAACAAAGTGCATGGTTGGATAGGGCTTGTCTTGCTGATTCCATTGATATAAAATTTGCAAAACTTGGACGTGTGGTTTGAAAGTTATGCAATTTTCAAAATTGAACATCTAATAGAACAAATCCTGGTTTTTATAAACAGACAGGGCCACATGGACTGTTCTGATTCGACGAAAACGATTCGCGTGGATCGCGTGCTATGAGGCGTTGGATTCAACTGAATCGCACGGATCAGATCGCATACCCCTTCATTTTAAGTGAATGTATCACGTCCACTAGATCTGAATCGAACGGTTCACAGCGAGACAGCCAAGATCTGGCGGCGCTGGGCGACAGCGAGCGGCGGCGCGGTCAGACGGCGGCGGAGCTGGCGAAAAAGGAAGCAAGGGGGTAGAGGGGTATCTCACCGAGAACGCCGTGGCACGGGGATGCTCAACCTGCTCGCGTTGGTCGAAGGGGCGCACGGGTTTAGTCGGAATTCCTCGCCAGAGATGTGTCTGTCGACGGTTCCTCTATTCGTCGTCGCTGGCGAGAGCCGCAGGTCACGAGAAGACACGCGAAGAGGGTCATTAGATGCGGGAGAGTTTGGCGACCATGCGTGTGTCATCTTGAGAGAGGGGGGAGGATGGAACTTACGTGGAGAGATCGTCGGAATGACGGTAGACGGTGGCGCTGCTCTGGCGGAGACGTTGCTGAGCTTGCAGGGCGAGCACGAGCGAGGGAAAGGTACCGTGAGGTGCAGGGGATGCTGGCGAGCAAGCTCATGTGCTCAGGAGGCAGTGGGGCAGACGGTGGTGGCCGGAATTTGAATGCGAGCTCGCCGGAGACAGTGGCGGTGCAGCGCGAAATTAAGCAGCCTCGGGGCGCTCTAGGGTGGGGAATTGAGGGGCAAACAGAGAGGAGGGAGAGACGGTTTAGTAGGCGAGGTTGCGGGGCTGGGTTATTGCGCCATTACCGTGCAATCAATCGAAGAAACCGTCGGGAGAACGGTCGGGGGAGCAGAGCGTGGTCTACGCGCGGGTGAGAAGGACAGTGAGGTGGTAGTGGGGTCGTTTCGTCAGCGAAGGAGAGACAGGGGACGTGGGGTCCAAACGTCAGCGGCTTTGCGGGTTCTGTCTACGGTGAAAAACGGTTCACTCGGGGTGAGAGGGAGAGGTGGGCTGCTAGCTTAGTGGACTAGCTGGGCTGGGCTGCTCCTTTTCATTTTTTTTTGTTCTGATTGTTCTAATATTCTGTTTTGATTTTGATTAATCCATTCAAGCATTCATTTGAATTCAAATTTCTCTCAAACTTTGTGTGCAATCAAAAACTGTTTATTAACACATTCTGAAGTCAAATTTAGAATAAATATTTTATTCTTTTTAGGGTCTTTTAATTATTTAAAATAGGCCTTTGTCTTAAATTCAAATAAGATCAAATATATTTTTAATCCTTATTTAAATTTCATTTTTCCATAAAACCTTTTCAGTAAGTTTTATTCATTAAAAGGGTGTCAAATAATTCACTTTGAATTGATTGAAATATTTTTAATATGATTTATTAATCATTTTAAATTGGGTATTTGTCTTTATTCCATTGGAATTAAATATAATTTTAATTCCATAAATTATATTTGGAAGATTTCTTTGATCTTATTTAAGTTAATTAAACCACTTTTATTCCACTTAGGTAAATTCCAATATCATTTTCCCATGATTTATTTAATCATTTCTAATAGGAATTTTATCTTTATTCAAATAGAATAGGATTTGGTTAATGCCACTTTATTTTATTTGGAAAATTCTTTATCTTTTTATTTCATTTGGATTTGGATTATATTTATTCCATTTGCTTATGGATTAAGCCAAGATTTAATTTGGTCTTTAAATATTCCTTATTTAATATTTCTTTCTCTATCTTATAAAATCCATATCTTTTTATTTAAAGATCCAAACTTGGTGATTTCAATTTGTAAAATTTTATTTAATATTTGTTTATACTTTTAAATCTTTTTAGGATTATTTGCTCACCATTGGGTATGGATTTCTAGATAGATGCTTTGTTAGCTCTGGAAATTCAATTTCCTTATCTTATTAAATTCCTAAGATTTTATCTATTGCTCCAAATTAAGTGAAACCAATTTCTATGGTTTTATAATATTTCTATTTGTCATTCTTCATAATTTATAAATGTTTGTTTGACAAATTTCTATTTGGATCAAATCCATGGTCTTAGAGATATCTTGGAAATGTTTTTCTTCCTTTAGGGTTTTAGGATTTTGGTTTATTTTCCAAGTGTTTAAATTTCCATATGCATTTATGAAGAATGCATTTCACTTGATTTGAATTTAGTTGGATTCAAACATTAACCAAAGCTTGTTCAAGATGGAATTTTTAAGTTTCCATTTAGAAACAAAAGTTTCTTTTCACCCTAAATTTCAACAATTATTCATTTTGTTTATTTTATTTTTCACATTACAAGATTTGGAAAATCTTGGGATGTGACAGGCTATCACCCTTAAAATAAATCTCGTCCTGAGATTTGGGAAGGATAGGGGTTACAAGTTGGCTCAAAGCAACTAGGGTACTACCACCCTTAAAAATTTTCCAACTAGATTACTTCTTGGCTTGCTTGGGATCTTGTTGAAACCTCTCTGGGCAAACATCTGCATAGTGTCCTTTGTTTCCACACTTGAAACATGTGACAAGGATGAGATCCTTCATAGGCTTTATCTTGTGCTTCATCTTTTCTGGACAATTGCTTGCATAATGTCCTTGGTTACCACAATTGTAACATGTGACAAGATTGAGTTCCTCACGTATCTTCTGTGGACAAGTTGATACATAATGGCCTAGATCTTTGTAGTTGTTGCACCACACTTGGTTAATCTCCTTATATTTTTGTTCCTTCTCAGGGCATTCATTGGCATAGTGTCCCATCTCTTTGCAATGGCAACATTGTACTTGGCTTTTGTCCTTCTTATTCTTGGGTTTCTCCAAAGCTAAGAGTGCTTCTAGTTCATGCTCTTCATATCTTATCTCAAAGGTGGGAAAGTTTCCTGGTCTCCTTGACCTTTTCCTTGGATAATACATATGTCTCCTCTTTGGACCATCAAATTGAGTTATATTGCATGGAGGTGCAAGCTGAGATTTTCCTTTGCCTTCATCCTTCTTGGTAGACTTTGTTCTCTCATGGTAGTCTGCAATCAGTTGTTGCACTCCACCTTGTTTCCTTTGTTGAACTATGGAATAGATGGGGCATTGGATAGGGACATGATTATTTCCTTCACATAGGAAACAAGTAGCTTGAGATGTGTGCATTGATTTGTTGGATGTTTCTCTTCACAATTGGGGCATTGATCTTCATGCTCTTTGGAAGTGTGATCCTTGTCTCCACAAATATTGCAAGCTTTGGTTCCTTCTAGAATATCATCCTTGACATCCTTGTTGTCACAAACTCCTTGGGAAGAGTTGCCTCCCATGTTGATCATTTGATCTGTCACCTTATGCAACAATTGGGTTTGGGTTTCCAAAAACCTTTGCATGGTTGGATCTAACTCACTGGTGTTGGCTAAAAATTGAGCTGTCACTTGGTTCAACTGGGTTTGGGTCACTATGAGTTCCCTCATGTTGATCTCTTGGTTGTTGTTGTTGTCACCATCCTTGATGTTGGAGTTTCTTGGAGTAGTCATCTGTTTGGGTTGGATTGGGATTATAATAGGCAAAAGATTTCTAAGGCAATAGTTCTAATCACACACATCACATTTCACACAAGCAATTGCAAGCAATCTCAAACAATCATTCCACTCAAACAACATGTTTCAAGCACATTTTTAGGCAACAAAATGTTTTTGCTACACCATATAAGTTGGTGAGTTTAATTTAAACCCAGCATGGTGGTCCAACTATATGGTTCACTTGAGATCCTTCCATCCTTCTTCGGTGTTTCTTTTGAACAATATCTTTGTATCCTTGGAGAATTTCTTGCATCTTGGTCACCAAACTTCAAAGGTGATGATGGTTCCTTCTAAGTTGTGTTTCCTTAGTCTTCAATTCTTGAGCAACATTACTTGTCTCACTTGTAGGTCTTAGTGATATTCAAGTTGAAGTCCTTGTTGAGACTAAGGTTGAAATCACTTGAGTTGGTGAAGTCCTTTGCTCATGTTGAAGTCTTTGATCATGGTGAAGTCTTTGGCCATGGGGTAGGCTTTGTCCATCAAGTTTGAAATAGAAGAGATGTAGAATCAAAACCAAAAATGGTTGAGGAAAGAGTTTATAAGATTGTTTTTAAATAAGTTTTGGAACAAATATAACTCCTATTTTTCTAAGGGCTTTGTCCAATCCTAGGTTTACAAATCCTACAAGAAACATAATGCTCTGATACCATCTGTAAGGTTCCCAAGCTTTAATAAGGTAAGGATCCCTGTGTTTACAATGCTAGTCCCTGGATCAAAAGCTAGCATCCACAGTTAAGATGTAATATCAAGAAACAAAGGTCATAATACAACTTTATAACCAGGAATAGAGTAATTTATTACATCTTACATAGCTCATTTGGCTATCTCATTACAATGCAGCAGAATATAACAATAGCATGGGGTCCTTCATCTTCAAAGTGCCATAGGCAGTCATGTTGGTTGTAGACTTGTAATCCTAATCAATAAACTTCACTAACATCAAACAAACCTGCAACATAATAAGTTACATCCACAAGGGTCAATACATTTGAATTGTATTGGCAAGTGATACTATGGTAGTATAGTGGAGCCTATCATCTATATGCATTTGGCTAAGTGGAGCTTAGGCTTGCATTGCTCAAAATAGATTTTCCTTATCATTTGAAAAACACTAAGTTTTTGCTTGACAAAAACACCCAAGGCATCTCCCAATAGAAATTGGTGATCCTCCAACCCTTGTTCAACCACAAGTCTTTAACTTTAGAAATTGGGATGAGGATATTCTTGATAGCTTCCATGTCTTGATTCTCAAATTGTCCTTTACCAGGGACATGGCTAAGTACTTAGATTTTACACTCTGCAGAGGTGGTGCACTTTCCCCACAAGACTTGGTTTCACCAAGACAGGACCTTTCAGAAGCCTTCCCTTAGACCAAATGGACGCGTTCCAACCTATCATCCCACTACCTCCAACTATCCAAATGGCTAAGTTATTGCAACCTATATGATCCAGGCAGAGCCCATAATGCCAAGTGGCTGCACTTGAAGCTTCTCAACATTTGACATCTCAAATCTCTTTGTTCCTGGGTGGCCATCCACAAGTGAGATACACAAGGTAAACCATAGAAATGGGCCTTGTGAACAACTCAACACAAACAATTCATTCCATTCCACCCAGGTGATTCATTCACTTAGTTGTTTTATTAAACAAAACATAAGTCCTTGACTTAGAAATATTCCATAGCATGAAATATAATCCACCCTTGTTTTCTACTAGCTAAGCTAAGCATGACAGTAGTAGGAATCTTAACTTGGGAAAATTCTACTAAGGTTTCATCTACTAGGATTTCCCATGGCATATTTTACACTTAGCAAAATTCCATGCAAGTCCTACTTAGAAATATCACTAATGCATAGTGAAAATATTGGGACAAAAGTATGAAGCATCACTTGCCTTTTTGGTAGAGAATATAAGTTCACTCCTTGTCTTTGCAATGATCACACTCTTCAAATCACTACAATTCAATCAAGCAAGGCACAATTTCAATCTACCATTCAAGCAAATATCACATAAAATAATAGAAACAAAACAATGCATGCAAGCATGCCAAAGATTGTTTTATTTGGAAAATTGGTTCCTAATGGGTTATAAACATTCTAAAAATCCTATTGGTCATTTTATAAAAGTGTCAAAACCATTTGCAAAAGATTTTATCTATAAACCATTTTTAAACCAAATCAATATTTTATGTGGTTGAAAATGCCTTTAACAAAGTAAAAATCTTTATAGGGTTCACCAAATACCTTTTCAAATCATAAAACTTGGTGTTTGGGGTCAGAGAGTTTGAATCAAAACATTTCCCAAAGGTTTTCCTCCAAAATCATTTTTAAATCATAAACAACATTTTTATTTGGCTAGAAATGCTTTTATTCAAAGATTTATTCTTTTGCTTCACCAAATAGATTTTTGATACCACAAATTGATTTCTATGGTCAGTAGGATCAAAACAAACCATTTTCCAAAGATTTTATCACCAAAATAATTTTACAAAGAATTTTATATCCAAAACATGCCTACACAAGTTTCTGCAAAAACAACCAATTTAACTGAAGAAATTTACTAAACAAAGTGCATGGTTGGATAGGGCTTGTCTTGCTGATTCCATTGATATAAAATTTGCAAAATTTGGACATGTGGTTTGAAAGTTATGCAATTTTCAAAATTGAACATCTAATAGAACAAATCCTGGTTTTTATAAACAGACAGGGCCACGTGGACTGTTCTGATTCGAAGAAAATGGTTCGCGTGGATCGCGTGCTGTGAGGCGTTGGATTTAACTGAATCGCATGGATCAGATCGCATACCCCTTCGTTTTAAGTGAATCTATCGCGTCCACTGGATCTGAATCGAATGGTTCACAGCGAGACAGCCAAGATCCGGCGGCGCTGGGCGACAGCGAGCGGTGGCGCGGTCAGACGGCGGCGGAGCTGGCAAAAAAGGAAGCAAGGGGGTAGAGGGGTAGCTCACCGAGATCGCCGTGGCACGGGGATGCTCAACCTGCTCGCGTTGGTCGAAGGGGCGCACGGGTTTAGTCGGAATTCCTCGCCGGAGATGTGTCTGTCGACGGTTCCTCTGTTTGTCGTCAATGGCGAGAGCTGCAGGTCACGAGAAGACGCGCGGAGAGGGTCATTAGATGCGGGAGAGTTTGGCGACCATGCGTGTGTCATCTTGAGAGAGAGGGGAGGACGGAACTTATGGGGAGAGATCGTCGGAATGACGGTAGACGGTGGCACTGCTCTGGCGGAGACATTGCTGAGCTTGCAGGGCGAGCACGAGCGAGCGAAAGGTGCCGTGGGGTGCAGGGGATGCTGGAGAGCAAGATCGTGTGCTCAGGATGCAGTGGGGCTAACGGTGGTGGCCGGAATTTGAATGCGAGCTCACCGGAGACAGTGGCGGTGCAGCGCGAAATTAAGCAGCCCGGGGGCGCACTAGGGTGGGGAATTGAGGGGAAAACATAGAGGAGGGAGAGGTGGTTTAGTAGGCGAGGTTGCGGGGCTGGGTTATTGCGCCATTACCGTGCAATAAATCGAAGAAACCGTCGGCAGAACGGCCAGGGGAGGAGAGCGTGGTCTACGCACGGGTGAGAACGACGGTGAGGTGGTAGTGGGGTCGTTTCGTCAGCGAAGGAGAGACAGGGGACGTGGGGTCCAAACGTCAGCGACTTTGCGGGTTCTGTCTGCGGTGAAAAACGGTTCGCTCGGGGTGAGAGGGAGAGGTGGGCTGCTAGCTTAGTGGGCTAGCTGGGCTAGGCTGTTCCTTTTCATTTTTTTTGTTCTGATTGTTTTTACTTTTCTATTTCTAATATTCTGTTTTGATTTTGATTAATCCATTCAAGCATTCATTTGAATTCAAATTTCTCTCAAACTTTGTGTGCAATCAAACACTGTTTATTAACACATTCTGAAGTCAAATTTAGAATAAATATTTTATTCTTTTTAGGGTCTTTTAAATATTTAAAATAGGCCTTTGTCTTAAATTCAAATAAGATCAAATATATTTTTAATCCTTATTTAAATTTCATTTTTCCATAAAACCTTTTCAGTAAGTTTTATTCATTAAAAGGGTGTCAAATACTTCACTTTGAATTGATTGGAATATTTTTAATATGATTTATTAATCATTTTAAATTGGTTATTTGTCTTTATTCCATTGGAATTAAATATAATTTTAATTCCATAAATTATATTGGAAGATTTCTTTGATCTTATTTAAGTTAATTAAACCACTTTTATTCCACTTAGGTAATTTCCAATATCATTTTCCCATGATTTATTTAATCATTTCTAATAGGAATTTTATCTTTATTCAAATAGAATAGGATTTGGTTAATGCCACTTTATTTTTTTGGAAAATTCTTTATCTTTTTATTTTATTTGCATTTGGATTATATTTATTCCATTTGCTTATGGATTAAGCCAAGATTTAATTTGGTCTTTAAATATTCCTTATTTAATATTTCTTTCTCTATCTTATAAAATCCATATCTTTTTATTTAAAGATCCAAACTTGGTGATTTCAATTTGTAAAATTTTATTTAATATTTGTTTATCCTTTTAAATCTTTTTAGGATTATTTGCTCACCATTGGGTATGGATTTCTAGATAGATGCTTTGTTAGCTCTGGAAATTCAATTTCCTTATCTTATTAAATTCCTAAGATTTTATCTATTGCTCCAAATTAAGTGAAACAAATTTCTATGGTTTTATAATATTTCTATTTGCCATTCTTGATCATTTATAAATGTTTGTTTGACAAATTTCTATTTGGATCAAATCCATGGTCTTAGAGATATCTTGGAAATGTTTTTCTTCCTTTATGGTTTTAGGATTTTGTTTTATTTTTCAAGTGTTTAAATTTCCAGATGCATTTATGAAGAATGCATTTCACTTGATTTGAATTTAGTTGGATTCAAACATTAACCAAAGTTTTTTCAAGATGGAATTTTTAAGTTTCCATTTAGAAACAAAAGTTTCTTTTCACCCTAAATTTCAACAATTATTCATTTTGTTTATTTTATTTTTCACATTACAAGATTTGGAAAATCTTGGGATGTGACAGTAACATCCCAAAAATATGGAACAATGATCATCACATTCTAATCACTAAAATTAGGGTTAACAAAAACTTTGATTAATTAAAATCATATGAATGCATGTGTGTATGTGATGATTTGATGCATGCATGAGTGGACTTGTGTGATTGACCTAAATAGCAAAAAATGGTTTAAAGATGAAAATAACATCATCTAAAACATTTCCAAGAAGAAACTAATCAAGAGAAAGTCAAAAACAAAACAAATAAAGAAAATGGTCATTTTTGCCAATCTTGCTCACCAGGTCACTTTGAGTGTTTCTAGTCCAAGATTTCAATCAGAAACTTTTCTAATTCTTTTCACCCCTTGCAAGACCAAGTAAAAGTGAATCAAAGCCCACCTTTCCAACTTGCAGAAACATTTAGCAACCCCATTCTAATTACAATTCAAAATTGAATCTTTATCATATGTGAAGATCACACCTTTTCAAAACCCAACCAAACCAGTGCACCTTGACCAATCCAACTAACCCAATACTCCCTAGTATGTGCCTAGCAAACCCACTAAGTTTGAATCCAAAATTCACATTTGAATTTCTTTCGGCCATTTCATCAAACACCTTGTCAGCAGCATACAAACAAACACAAAACACTATAGTGAGCAGTGATAAGTGCCTAACTTGCTCCCTCTATAGCTCACTCTACACTCCCAGTAGATGATCAAACTAATCTAACTAGCTTTAGCACCACTGTGAGCAAGCCTAGCCATTAATGGTGAGCATGCCGAGAGCACCATTGTCACCCCCATGTCTCAAGCGAGCTAGAGGAAGAACTAGCTTCGCCAACCTTGTCTGGGACACGCAACACCGTCCACCTCCACTCCCTGTCCATGCCTCGAGCGCAGCTAGCCACTGGACCACCCGCCAAGCACGCGCCTAGTCTCTCTACGTGCGAGCCGAGAGTGTGCCAGTGCGCCGTTAGCGACACCAGCCCATAGACCACGCGCCTCCCTCGCCGCTTGCAGACGTGATCGCCAGCACCCCAGCACCCCGCCAGACAACCTCGTTCGCCGCCGCGCGGACCATGCATGTTGTGCGCCATTAAAATTGTCGTTGGACCCGCCCAGAGCGCGACGTTCTAACTGATCAGCCTCGCCCCACGCCGCAAGACCATGCCATTGAGCTTCGCCAGGGAGCACAGCACCGCCCCCTATCATCTCCCATGCCATTAGCCCTCTGTGCCGTCGACACCGACGAGCTCCACCCGCACCCTTCGGTCCCCTTCAGCCACTATAAAAGGAGGCCTCTCCCGCTCGTTTTATTCTCACCAGTTCACTCCCCACCTCTCACTGATACCCCCCACTCACCCTCGGAGCAAGGTGAGCAACAGGTGGCCGGAATTTCACTGGAGTTCGCCGCTGCAGAGGAGGAGAGTCGTCGTCGATTGGACCTGCCACAGGAGAAGCTGCCGGTAGCAGGAGAATCTCCGTCGCCGACTTCTTCGTTCGCCCCCGTTGAGCCTCCCATGACCCACACCGATCGTGTTAGGGTTCTGTCTCGCCGACGTTGTTCGACATGGACGATGAACCAGATCTGTTCGATTAGAGTTAGATCGTGCGGCCTAGATCACCCCGTACCTCTTTGCCACTCGTTGTATCACTCACGAGTGGGTCGCTCACTTAACTAGCCCGCGCATGCACTATTCGTAGTGGACCGGCCCAGTTAAACATCCCGCTCAACCCACTAATTCAAATTTAGTTTTATTCATTTAATTTCAAACCCAGTTCTATACCTAGATTCAAAAATCAACCCAGCTCGATTCACTGAACCAAAATGCATGAAACCAATTTTGTTAGAAAGGTATTGGAATGCTTAATCCAAGCCTGCTGGATTGAAACCATTTATATTTGTAGATCACCCATGGTAAAAATAACAAGGGATAAGCTTTTCTGCATTCAAACATTTTTCAAAATTCAACCATAAGAGCTTTTGAGTTGATTCCAACTCTCAAAAATCACATTTAACGATACCTTTGAGAATATATAAAAATATATATGTTTACTTACAGAAATAATGATCAAGTAATAAGAGAATGCCACATAGGAATTTCTAGTCACTTTAATTAATTAAAATAAAAAGGTTAAACGTTATTAAATTGTGACACCACTTTAAATCATATTCCCATGTACTAAAATATGTGGTGATGACATGTGTCAACATGATCCCATGTTTGAGTTGGAGAATATTAAATCTTAAGTAGTTTTTCAATGAGTAGAAATTACTTTTCTAAAATAAAATAAATGAGTCAAGTTCTTTAATCTTGTAATGTTAGTGATGATGCTAGATCATCTAGTGTGATCTTTGTGTGATGAGTAGCAATAGTTAAGTATTGTTTGGTGATTGTGTACCTCATATTTATTTATAGACGCTAGTACCGACCAAGGATACGAGGAGGAAGGAGGATACTACGAGGAAGAAGCTAAGGAGAACTTCAACCACTGCTCTGCACAAGGCAAGCCAATACTTGCAAGCTACTCATTTTAAGCAAGCTAACCCTTGCAACTTAGCAAGCTTATACTACTATCTTAGCAAGCTAAACCATGCAAGTTTTACTTGCAAGTTTACACCACTTGGTACCCAATCCTAGTTTTACTGGCAAGCTTAATGCTTTATTTTCTTTATCAAAGATTTTTCTTAAAGTTTACTTAGTAACTTGTAGATGCTAGGAAGATAATTGAAGGTAGCATAAAGAGCATAAAATTTGGCCTAGGTTAGATAATCTTGATGTCATCCTAAGGCATGAGATTGAACTTAGCTAATTCCCACTGGTTTATTACCCATCATTAGTATTTACCCCCAGTTGTAGATGCTAGTGCTAAGCATAAAACTTTATCAACTTTAGATGGGAATACTTGGTGAAAATGGTTATGAAAACCTTAGAATGATGAGTCATTCTACTAAAATGTTTTGACATGTGTTTCCGAACACTAGATCATTTTGATGATGAAAATGTTAAGGCATGAGCCTTATCCATTTATAAAACTGATGGTTGTCTGGATGCGATACCATTCCAATTTTACCGTACAACCACAATACCCGAAAATTGGGTAGGGCTTGACTGGAAATTTATATACCTTAGTATGGGTTCCCTTGCGGCCAAGGTCTGAGCTGAGGCTACCTTGTGAAGATTGTCCACCTGTGCAGTACCCATGATGACAGTTGGGCATAGTTGGGAGGCCAAACTCATAGGAGAGGTGCCTATACTAAGGCATGTAATTGAAGGGTTAGGATTGATTATCCGCATACTTAGTATGGTAAATTCAGGATTGTTCCTGACGGATGTATTGAATGTTGTGGTGAAAGTGTACATTCTCTGCAGAGTGTCAAACTATTCGAATAGCCGCGTCCGCGGTTATGGACAGTTGGAGTGGCCATACTATTCTATCGTCAGATGTTTTAAAAATAACTTATGAAATGATTTATGACTTTGACTTGACCACAACAGAGTTGTGATCTGAAATTTAAGTTCCCACTTATGTGTTATAAAACTTTCAACTAGCTTTCTTTGCTTTTGAACTTAGTAGAGGTAAATTTGGCTTTTTGCAAAACAACTCTAGATCTTAGTATATCCTATTCAAAACCACTTCACTTGTTAGTATTAGTTTGCGAGTACTTAAAGATTACTCATGGCTTTATCCCTGGCTATTCCCGAGGCCAGACTATAAAGAGGAGTATCAGGAAGATGGACAGCATGATGGTTACGACAACTAGGATCATCTCCCATCATCAGCATTGCCTATGACCATGAATATGGAGCCTCGCCTACGCTATCGTTATTATTACGTTATTCCACTGCTTGATTTGTATTAAGAACTGGCACATGAGATCCTTATTTGTGTAAGACCTTATGTATGGTTTGTATTGGATCATGTACTATGATATCAAATCTGTTATGTCTCGCAAAAATGGTAATCCTGGGATTGCGATGTATGGCATAATAGGCATCTGTGATTAAAAATCCGGGTGTTGACAGTATAAGTTGGCAATCTCATGTCCCTTGAATACGAGGGCCGATCCTCATGCTCCTCACCTTTAGTCACCTGTAAGTTCTTGTCATAGTAAGTACATGTGTATCATAGAGAACTGCCAACGGGGTACCCCTTGCACATGGTACAGGAGCTATCCCATAACCAAAATAACAAGGCAAGTAGACAATGAGCATCTCAACAATCTTCTTATTTACCATGGGAATATGGTGATTTTTTTCTCTTTCCTATTTTCAATGTGTCTCTTTTTTTATAAGAAGAAAGCTTCATAGATGTCATTATGGTGATGCTGCAAGTTTCCACCATGATTAGGCATGGCTTAGGCTAGCGTCCTAGGCGTTTCTCTAACACACATACATAACTCCATGTACTTACAAGCTCCCCTTTCATTTCACAGCGACGACATCCATAGAAAAAAGAGCATGATATCAACTATGTACAAATACAAGTGCAATGTTGAAAACGTTCCCCCTGAGAGCACGGTTCTGCTAATTCCAACGTATAAGTTCAAGAATATAAAACATAGATGACACAATGGTTCAAGTTTATTAGGGGCGAGAAATATAAAGTGTGCCATCAAGTTTCTAAGAGCTTTAATCACTAAGTTTCACATAACAAAATACTTTTTAATTGGAAGATAGATGAAAACAAGAATATACTTGGAATGGTGTAACACACCATGCATAGGAATTTATAGTGGACACTTTGGAATAAGTTGGTTTCTTGGGAGTTCTAAGCATGAGTAGAGCTTACTCATACAAGTGGAGGCTAGAAAAAGACTAGGAGCAACCAACTAAGAGAGCAATAATGGCCATTATCATGCAGAGCGACAAAACATTACTAATCAAAGCATAGAGTGGTACTACAAGTTAAGGACTAAATGATCATAGATGCTACGGTGACTTGTTCATAGTAATAACATGGTATGAGCATGTGCCAAGTCAACCCAAAGAAAGCATCAAAGGAGAATACCACAATACTATGCTTTTGCTTGCTAAAACAACGCATGATTTTTTTTCAAGGCACACTAAGAAATCCCAAATTGTTTGGAACAAGTCATGCTAGAGCAATAATCACTAAGCATAAGGTCAAAACAACACCTAGCATAACATGCTAAAGTCTAAGTCACAGTCAAAGCAAGCTCATCTTGCACTATTTCAAGCAAGACTTCTCTACTCCTTTCCAACACCAATCAACTTATTTGAAACAACACAGCGAGAGCGGGGGTCCAAACTACTTTATTCAAGCAAAATAAGCAAAGAAAACGAAAACTAAGACGCTCCAAGAACAACACAACAGTGCATGAAACAATAAAAATGAAGTGTCTAGAAAGACCTTAGCTTTTATTGATGAAGAATGGGATGCCTTGGGCATCCCCAAGCTTTGACGCGTGTACCTCTTGGATATTTCTTGGGGTGACACCGGGGTGGCATCCCCAAGCTTGAGCTTTTGTCCATTCTTCATCTCATTACATCATTATCTCTCTACACCTGAAAATTTTCCTTCATACAAAACTTCACACAATCTTCATTAGCAACATTAGTATATTCAAAAGATAATAGACCCTTGGGTTTATATTTATAACAACAAAACTTTCACTAAAAAAACAATATACTGTAGTAACTCCCTAAAAAAGCTCAATTTCCCAAAAAGAACCCAAAAAGGAATCAATAAGGAGCAAATGCAAATAATGGCAGAATTCTTTCAAAACAGACCAGAAGGTAGAAACCGATTTTTTCGAAGACCTTATTTTGCTAAAATAAAAAAAAATTGTACTAACGAAAGTTATCTAACATACTGGGGGATGTATTCGTAAAATATCAGCTCAATCCGGCTTACAGATATTCCTCAAGAATTTTTACGGCGGAGCACAAAAATCTGTTTTGGGACAGCAACTCCTCAAATCTTACTTCCCTCTCATTAGAGGTCATTCTTGGCACAAAAAGCAAACAAAAAGGATAAGGAGAGGTCATTACTGAAGTAATAACTTCCAAGACTCAAGAGAACTCTTGGGTTATCTCCCAACAAGTACTTTTCTTTAACGCCTTTAAGTTAGGCACAAGAAGCAAGAATCAAGTATTTTCAAATGAAGAAGGATTAACATCAAACCTTGCTTTCAAAGGAGGAAAAAAGCAACTTCTCTATCCTCATAGGGAAATGTTCAATACCTTTCTTGAATGGAAATTGATATTTAATGGCGCCTTCTTTCATATCAATGATGGCACCTACAGTTCTAAGAAAAGGTCTTCCCAAAGTAATAGGATAGGAAGCATTGTATTCAACATCCAAAACATAGAAATCAACAGGGACATAAGCATTGTTAACCATAATGCGAACATCATTAATACTCCCCATGAGTTTCTTCTTAGCATTATCATTAAGTGGGACATCCAAATAACAATCTTCCAAAGGTGGCAAATCAAGCATTTCATAAATTTTTCTAGGCATAATAGAGACACTAGAACCAAGATCACATGAAGCTTTGAGATCAAAGTCATTCACTTGCATATTAATAATGGGTTCCCAACAATCTTCTACTTTCCAAGGAATAGAAGCTTTGTGTTTTAACTTCTCTTCCTTAATTTTAACAAGAGCATCTGTAATGTGTTTGGTGAAAGCTACATGCATATCACTAGCATTAGGACTTCTAGCAAGCTTTCATAGGAACGTAATCACTTCAGAAATATTGCAACCATCAAGATCAAAATCAAACTTAGCATCACTAGTAGTAGACTCATTAGGCTTAGGCATTGTAGGAGGAGGAATAGGGACTTCTTGTGGTTTAGTGGCATCCATATTGGTGGTGGTGATGGTGCACACACTATTGTTTCTAGCAATTTCAGCTTCTCTTTCCCACTTAGCATGAAGTTGGGCTAACAGTCTAACATTTTCATCAATAATAACTTGTATGACATAAGTAGCAGCAAAGGTATTTTCCATAGTTTCAGGTTTAGCAGCCATTTTATTAATCAAAGAGGACTGTGCTTCCGACAAAGAGGAAATATTTTTCTCTACATTCAAAAGATTTTCCTCCACAGTCTTGTTGAAAGTGGTTTGTTTACTAATAAAGTCTTTGAGCATGACTTCAAGTTCAGAGGGGGCACTTCTAGTATTGTTGTAGGAGTTTCCATAGGTATTGCCATTATTAGGAGGATAAGGCCTATAATTGTTGTTACTACCAAAATTATTCCTATAGGCGTTGTTGTTGAAATTGTTCTTTCTAATGAAGTTCACATCAACTTGCTCTTCTTGAGTAACCAAAGAGGCTAAGGGAACATTTTTGGATCTAAAGGAGCTTTCCCATTAACAAGCATATCCATGATAACATCAATATTATCACTCAAAGAGGAGGTTTCTTCAACAGAATTTATCGTCTTACCATGTGGAGCTCTCTCAGTGTGCCATTCAGAATAATTAACCATCATATTATCAAGGAGTTTTGTTGCAACACCCAAGGTGATGGTCATAAAGGTACCTCAAGCAGCTGAATCCAACAGGTTTCTTGAAGATAAGTTCAAACCTGCATAAAAAGTCTGGATAATCATCCAAGCAGTAAGTCCATGAGTGGGACAATTCTTAACCAAAGATTTCATTCTTTCCCAAGCTTGAGAAACATGTTCATTATCAAGTTGTTTAAATTTCATAATATCACTTCTCATAGATATAATCTTAGCAGGAGGGTAGTACTTTCCAATAAAAGCATCTTTACACTTAATCCAAGAATCAATACTATTTCTAGGCAAGGATAGCAACCATTCTTTAGCTTTTCCTCTCAAGGAGAAAGGAAACAACTTGAGCTTAATAATATATCCATCTACATCCTTATACTTTTGCATCTCACAAAGTTCAACAAAGTTATTGAGATGAGCATCAGCATCATCATAACTAGCACTAGAAAATTTCTCTCTCATCACAAGATTCAACAAAGCAGGCTTAATTTCATAAAAGGTAGCATCAGGAGCAGGTGGAGCAATAGGAGTGCTTAGGAAATCATTGTTGTTTGTGCTAGTGAGTTCACACAACTTGGTGTTCTCAGCAGAGTTCATTTTGGCAAAAGTGGAGCAAGCCAAAACAGCAACAGCAACTAGAGCAGGAATTATTTTTTATTGTGTTTTTGATAAGAGAAAGCAAACCAAACCAAACTAAACTAATTTATTTGAGTTTTTGATAAAAATAGGCAAACAAAACCAAATAAAAGAAACTAAGCAAAACAAATACAAAGTAAAGCGAAAGGTTGTGGATGACTCCCCTTGTGAAGATGTCCTTAGCCTCCTGGCAACAGCGCCAGAAAAGCTTATTGGCGCTCTGTCAACGTGGGAGCGCTTCGTTGTGAAACCCTAAGAGCAAGGTGTGAAGAGCACAGCAGCAAGTCTTCCCTCAGTAAGAAACCGAGGTTATCGAACCAGTAGGAGGAAGGAAACGTCTCAAAGGTGTTGCAAGCAACTTGGAAACCTGCACAACACAAACTCCAGACTTTGCCCCAACGAACAGTGAGGTTGTCAATCTCACCGGTTGTTGTAACAAAGGATTAACTGCATGGTGTGGAAGGTAATAGTGGTTTGTAGCAAGTAAACAGTAACAGTGGAAGATGTATCAATGGTAAAGATTGGACCGGGGTCCATAGTTCACTAGAGGTGTTCTCCTTAGATAAACAAACATGGCATGCTGGGTAAACAAATTACAGCAGGGCAATTGACAGGACTGAGCAAGGCAAAATAATGCAATACTAGACATCATGATCCTATGAGATTCGATTGGGCAATACAACAAGATACATAGACCGCCATCCAACTGCATCTATGACTAGAAGTCCACATTTGGGTTCATCCGAACCCCCTCCAGTATTAAGTTGCAAGCAACAGACAACTTCTTTAAGCAAAGTGTGTAAGGTAAACAATCCACTTGTTCCATGAACAAGAGACTGTTGTTTTCTCCCTAGTGGCAACAAAACATCTACAACCTTAGAGATTTCTGTCACTTCCCTTAGATTTAATAGAGGCATGAACCCAGTATCGAGTATAAATAACCCCTCTTGGAGTCACTAGCAACTACTTGGCCAAGATATCTACTAACAATGGAGAGCATGCAAGATCACAAACAACACAGACATGATAGAATCAATAAGACAAACTATCAATCAATCTGACATAGTAATCTCAATATCCATCGGATCCCTGCAAACACAACATGCATGATTACAAATAGATGAGATCTTGATCATGAACGGAGCTCACAAGATCTAGACATGAAAGCACAAAGGAGGAGATATAACCATCTAGCTACTACATGGACCCGTAGTCCAAGGTGGAACTAATCACGCTTCATACCGGAGGCTGGCATGATGAAGAAGAAGGCCTCCAGGATGATCTCCCCTCCAGCAGGGTGTCAGGAATATTTATCTAGGGACGATGGTGGCAGCGACTATAGACGGTTTTGTGGAATATTTATCGGGTACTTAGGGTTTAGGCATCGGGGGCTTCTTATAGGCGAAGAGGCAAGGCAGGAGGGCGGCCATGGAGCCCACACCATGCCCAGGAATGACCTAGGGTGGGCCCACGCCTACGGGGGTGCGACCGCCCTATGGCTCCCCTCCGTCTCTCCTCTGGACTCCGTGTTCTCCTCGGTGAAATATTGACTTTGGATTTTGTCCCGTCCAATTCCAAGAATATTTCCTTACTAGCTTTTCTGGAACCAAAACAGAAGAAAACATGCAACTGGCACTGTGGCATCTTGTTAATAGGTTAGTACCAAAAAACATATAAAAACACCTCAAAATATAGGCAAAGCAAAGCAAAGTAGATAGTAAACAAGCATGGAACATCAAAAATTATAGATACGTTTCCAACGTATCAACGTGTATTGTGATGCATCCAAGATTAGTCTCGGATTTGTGTTAATGCAAGAAGGAAAAGTGATATCATATCTGTCCAGACAACTGAAGCAGCATGAGCAAAATTACCCCACCCATGACCTAGAGTTAGCCGCTGTTGTTTTAGCCCTGAAGACATGGCGTCATTATCTTATGGGTAATTGCTGTGAGATTTACTCAGATCACAAGAGCTTGAAGTATATTTTTACTCAAAAGGAGTTGAATATGAGGCAAAGGAGATGGATAGGGTTAATCAAGTATTATGACCTTGACATTCACTACCACCCCGGCAAGGCCAATGTGGTAGCAGATGCTCTTAGTAGACTGCCATGTAGATTAAACACCATGATTCTGAAAGAACAACCAAGTTTGCATCAGGAGTTGGAAGATTTCAGAATGGAGCTAGTTGATGTCTACGCACTTCTATTCTTGTAGACAATTGTTGGGCCTCCAAGTGCAGAGGTTTGTAGAACAGCGGCAAGTTTCCCTTAAGTGGATTACCCAAGATTTATAGAACTCAGGGAGGAAGTGGTCAAAGGTATTCCCTCTCAAGCAACTCTGCAATCAAGATACAAGAAGTCTCTTGTGTCCCCAACACACCCAATAGACTTGTCAGGTGTATAGGTGCACTAGTTCGGCAAAGAGATAGTAAAACACAAGTGGTAACGGTGCCAGAAAATAGCTTTGATGGAGCTTGACGGTGAGGTAAAGACTAGAAGCAAGCAAACATGCAACAGATCTAGATGCAAACGGTGTTTCAATGTTTAGAAACAAGGCCTAGGGATCATACTTTCACTAGTGAACACTCTCTCATATAAATATCCTCTCTTCATGATACTACTCTTAACTACTCTCCGGTTGGACACTCTAATCATCGGTAGGGCTATAACAGCACTCCCCAAAGTCCGCCTTCCCCAATCTAGATAACCCCACACTGTCACCTTGAGTGCTAGATGGTTCCAACAAACACCACAATTTCATAGAGACATCTGATGACCCACAAGTGTAGGGGATCGCAACAGTCTTTGCGGGTAGTATTACCTAATTTATTTATACGACACAAGGGGAGCCGAAGAATACTTGCAAGCCTTAACAACTGAGTTGTCAGTTCAGCTGCACCTGTAAATAGATCTGCTCACAGAAGTTTATCAGTAGTAACAGTTTGGTAGTAGTAACAGCAAAGCAACAGCAATAGTGAAACAGGAGAAATAGTAACAGTAACGGTAACAGCAGGATTCGAATGTGGTAGGCATAGGGATGGATGGACGGGTGTTGCATGGACGAGTCTAAACATGTAAATTCAAGATCTAGGGCATTGCAGATAAATAATAACAAGCATCCAAGTACTAAACAATCCTAGGCATGCGCTCCAAATATAGTCATACGTGATTGCAATGAGAACTCGCACAACATCTTCTGTCCAGCCAGCCCGTGGCAGCGGGGCCTCTAGGGAACTACTAGCAATTAAGGTGCTCCTTTTAATAGAGCACCGGAGCAAAGCATTAACACTCCCCCAAGCTTGTATGATTTGGATACAAGTTTAGATAAGAAAAAATAGCAAAGTGTTCGAGAAAGTAGATACGTTTTGGACGTATCAACTCCCCCAAGCTTAGCTTATTGCTTGTCCTCAAGCAATTCAGTTGAAAACTGAGTGCGATAAAAGAACTTTCATGAACACTTTGCTTCATATGATGTATATATTCTCATCACAGGAGTATATGCTTAGACAATTCATATTAAGGAGTATGCAACTAAGTCTACTCAATAGTCATTGCAAGCTATGAAGAGAAACCAACTCAATAATAATAAGTAGCATGAAACATAAACATAAGCAACATTGCAATGCTCATAATAAGGTATGATGGAGTGGTATCTCCCCTTTTATTTCACATCGTCGACATCCATAAACAAAAGAGCAAAGTATCAACTGGATACGATATTCAAAAGGTGTTGAAAGTGTTCCCCGTGACAGCACAGTTCTGCTGACTCCCAGCATATAATAAGAAAGCATATAACTTTCATGGACTAGTCACAATGGTTCAAGATTATTAAGAGCAAGGAATAAAGTGTGCCATCAAGTTCGTGAGAGCTTTACTAACTAACTTTCTCAAAACAGAAAAACATTTTATTTTGGAAGAAAACACGGCATATATAAAATATGCACTGAAGTAGCAAATGATGCTAATAGGTAGGTATGGTGGACACGGCTGGCAATATTTGTTTTGGGGAGTTGGAAGCACAGGTAGAGCACATACTCAGTGCAAGTGAAGGATAGCACTAGAGAGGGAGCGACAAACGAGAGAGCAATAACTATCATAATTATGCTTGCAACAAAAGATGACTAATTATGGCATGAAAGTGATACAAGAACTCTGAGGCAAAATAAATCGTCGAGGCTTACTGACTATTGATTAGTCATATGCATGCGTGAGCATGTGCCAAGTCGATTCACATGAACAGTCAGAGGAGGATACCACAATGTCATACCAAAATATGAATAAAACAATGCAAGCAAACATTCATATGACATGCTACAAACTATTAGCAAGCTGGAGGTAATCATAGACAAGCAAGAACTACTAAGCATCCATAATGACATACACCTTACACAAATAGGCTAAGCATGCTCACAATGATGAGTATATGTACAAAAATGAAACAAATAGTCATTATCAGCCTCTTACCACACCTCAAGTTGTCTTAATCTTCATTATTGCCCTTCACTTGTGTGACTTGAATATTAACATGAAAACCAATATCCACTGAGGACGGCTGAACCCTGCAAAGAACTCACAAAACCAAAGAAGAACAACAAATATTTTTGGTGTTTTCGATTTTTTAGAAGGCAACCAATGCAAAACCAAACGAAGCAAAAGAAAACCAAAAACAAAAACTAAGATGCTCCAATAACAACACAACTGTGCATGAAACAATAAAAACGAAGTGTCTAGAAAGACCTGAGATTTTTATTGATGAAGAAGGGGATGCCTTGGGCACCCCAAGTTTTGACGCTTGTACCTCTTGAGTAATTCTTGGGGTGACACGGAGTGGCTCCCCCCAAGCTTGAGCTTTTGTATATTCTTCATCTCATTACATCATCCGCTCTCTACACTTGAAATTTTTCTTTCATACAAAACTTCACACAATCTTCATTGGCAACATTAGTTTATTCAAAAGATATTAGACCTCTGGCAAAGCTTTGGAACAGAAATAATTTTCATTAAAAACACAAGCTACTGTAGCAACTCCTTCAAAAAGCTCAATTTCCCAAAAAGAACCCGAAAAGGAATCAAGAAGAAGCAAATGCAAATAATGGCAGAAATCTGTCAAAATATACCAGCAGGTAGAAACCGATTTTTCTGAAGACCTTCTGTTGTTCAAATCAAAAAGTGTTGAACTAACGAAATTTATCGAACATACTGGGGATTTATTCGTAAATTTTCACGTTAATCTGACTTACAGAGACTCCTCAAGATTTTTTATGGTGGAGGACAGAAATCTGTTTCAGGACAGCAACTCCCCAAATCTTACTTCCCTCTCATTAGAGGTCATTCTTGGCACAAAAAGCAAACAAAAAGGATAAGGAGAGGTCATTACTGAAGTAATAACTTCCAAGCCTCAAGGAAACTCTTGGTTTATCTCCCAACAAGTACTTTTCTTTAACGCCTTTAAGTTAGGCACGGCGAAGAGCAAAGATTGGAAAGGATAAAAATAAAAGTGAGCAAGTATAACCACTGTGAAAACATTATTTTGTTCATTAAAATCCTTTTGTTAACAAGGTTGATCAAGTCTTGTTACCAAAATATTCTTATATGAATCAAAACTTTGAAACTCACAAGGTGATTATGTTACCTCATACTTGGTAGCAATGGTCCCAATCATAATAGTTTCAAAATTTTCTTGTGGAATGGGATAATATATTTCTCCAACTTTGATGCTCTCAATGTTTTCAATGGAATTCATGCAATAGATCTTAACAACCTTCTTGGGGAAATAGACAGTGTGCTCTTTGTCATTAATATTGAATGTTACTTTTCCTTGATTGCAATTGATGACAGCACGTAACATCCCAATTTCAGCAACCCTGATTTAAGTTAGTAAGGCAAAAATCAGGGGGAACAAAAACTTTTTATTGCAGTGTGTTCTTACTTGTTTTCTTGTGCTCAAGCAACTGTCTGTGTATTAGTTGTGTACTCCTCATCTCAACACTAGTTTACAAAAAAACTAGTTTACAAAAGAGATGTCTTGGCTCATCTTCATATTCTCAAATGTTCTGGCATTTCAAAACCTGAGCCAACATGAATTAGACACAACCAAATTCTTTACTAGTTTCTGTTGCCAAAACTACAGAGACATATATATACTCTCCTTATGTTTTCAAGGTAGAACCTTCAACTACTCTGATCCTAGATGTTCCAAACCTTAATAAAAACCTTTTCATCTCAATCTTGGTAGATATACCAGGATGGTACTTATCTTACTTCAAAGAAAACCCCTTTCAACATACCCATCCTTACCTCAAGCTAGGCTTGATGGTAACCCTAGTAGTAGTTAGATGAATTGACTTGATCTGCTGTCTGATGAATTGCCTTGATCTGCTGATTGCCTTGTTTGCTTAGGAACTAGAGTGATATAATCTAGTAGCTCATCCCTTAGGACCCAATATAGGCTTGTGATCACCAATCTCAAATCAAGAATCCAAGTCTGGATCTACCCTAAGCCACTCAAGGGATCATCTCATCTCCTGCTTACCTCACTCCCAGGATAACCCTTCTGGATGGTTTCCAACTCAGTGAAGACCCAATATAAGTAGGGATAATATACACTTATCCCTCACATCAACATCCTCCATATGACCATGGGCTTGGAACCTAGCATCCCCTCAAAATCATCTACACTTGCACTCTAGTCAAAATCTCGAAAACTGCCAAAATGGCCAAGTCTGGATTTCTTATCTAGATTCAATCTTTGGAGCTCTACCTTTTCCAACCTTGGTGCATTCTTGAGAATGTACTTGAACCATCTTGTAGTACATCATTAGTACTACCAAATTCCACTCTTTCCCTTGGCTAAGCCATTCTATCTCCCACTCATCCATGATGATTTTGTAGTCAAGATAATAATCTTCTCTGCAAATCTTATCATCTTGCCTACTTTGGCAGAAGCTCACATCTATATGCTACCTCCCCTTGGCCAACTCCTTGCTTGGTTATGATCTACTAATCATATCCTATCACTCCCCACTCTACTTGTTTCCATTGGAACCTTGTGCTTCTTAAACCCACATGGTTTAGGAGGCTACCTGATATATCCGTTATGGCGGCCTTATTTTCAACTAAGTTTGCCATCTCTTCTACACCACCACAAATCCAACCATTACCAACTCTTTCTTCCATGATAATCTATATGACATGGTCTATCCATCCATCACCCCCTTGTACCAAGGTGAGCTCTGAGCTCCCTAATCCAACCTTGTTTAGATGGCATCAGAATAACAAAACCCTAGATCCTCCCCGAATCTAGTTTCCATCATTTTCACCACTTTTCTTCAAAACCAAGGTGAAACCTGATGCCTACATCAATTTTACATCATCTAATTTGTATATAAGCATCCCTAAATAATTCCCACAATTATTTGGATTATTAAACTATTATATTTCCTTCACTTACCAAATTCTCAAAATCCTTGTCTATAAAGGCAAGTTTGCTTTTCTCCAAATCACCTTTCCAACTCAAGGAATATTTGATGCCTATATATCGTATCCCATCTTCCCAACTCAAAAATAAATATTTTTGAGATTCTTTACTATTTCTTTTTGCCCTTTTTCTTAAAAGGCAGAAACAATAAATAATTCTCTAAAAATACTTTTCCACCTCAATAAATCCCAATAAAATTCTAAAATGTGTGTTATGGTATTTAGGACCATATCAGATCAAAAACCAAGCTTGACTAATGTAAAAATATCATCTTAGCTTCCATAATCCATTTCTACAATTTGAAGAAGTGCATTTAAATGGGATTATAATCATCAGAAAAATCCCATTTAAATCATGGAGAGACTATTTGACCTATAACACCTACCAGTACCATTTCCACACTTTGCTCAATGAAAATTTATCAACTTCCTTCACAAGCCTTCCTTAGATCAAATTTGCTAAATCAATCGAGTATGGTTTGAAACCAACTCTAATCATCACCAAACCTTGTCAAATACTCCTCCCCAGCATCCTCACTCTCTCCTGGTCGTGCACATTACCCTAAGCCACTGTAGCACCTCCCCTCCCCTTTTGTCCCTAGTGCTTGTAAGAGAGAAAGGGAGGGAGACCACCATATCTTGCCAAGATCTTTGTAATAAAGACCACCCCAGCTGCAACGTCCCTCTCACCACCTCTCTACCCACCTTTTGACCACAACACCACCCAGCACCACCCTTAGCAACCAATGGGAAGCCCACACCCCATGCCCATTTTGGACATTTCATCCTTTCCCTTAGGGTTTCGAAATAAAAGGGAGCACAGGCCACCCCAGCACACCCCTCGCCCTCATTTTCCCCCAGCAGCCTCCCCAGAGCTCCCCCTCTCCCTCCTTCCCTCTCCTCTGGCCACAAGAACAAGGAATGGCCACTTCGTCCATGGTTTAAAGCAAGCTCGAGGTGCCCTTCCCCTCCCTCCTCTCCACCTGCATGTCACCACCAGACCACCCCTAACCATACTCTACCATCCCTAGGCTTCCTAGCTCCTCCCTACCCCTGCATGCTCCCTGAGAGAAAGATCCACATCTCTCGGCCATGGACAAGAACCAAGCATGGCTCCACCCCTCTCTCTCTTCTCTGCATTTGCATGCCACTCTAGGATGCTCTACTACCCTCCCTTACTCCCCTCTGTGTTTTCGTTGCTCAGGGACAAGCCTAGCAGCAGCTCCGGCGAGCCACCAAGGCTCCCGAGGCGTCCTCTGTCGTCGTCCCGCGCAGATCTACCCCCTAGCATGAAACCCAGCGTGCCGCCATCCCCGAGGTCGCCCAGGACCGCCGCTCCTCCTCCGCCTCATCTCCGACGCCGGCAGGCCCCAGGTGAGCGCCCCCGTGCTCCGCTGAACCCGCTAGCGTTTCCACCCGGGCGCCTCTGCCGCCGGGAAGATGACGCCTAGGGGCCGTCGATCTTCACTTGATTGAACGGCCCCCATCACTCCTTACCCCTTCACCCCCCTCCTCCCACGGACGAACGGGCCCGGCGAGGCCGGCTGGAAAACCTCCTCCCCGCGCACGCCCGATTCTCCTCTGGGCCGATTTCACCCTGGGTAGCCCACTGTGCCCCAGATCCGGCCTGCGCCCTTCCTTGTCCTTTTTCTTTTCCTTATTTCCTTTCCAGATCTGAAAACTAGTTGTTCAATTTAAATGCAAACTAAAATATAAATGGCCCAAATAAATTTATCTAGTATTTTTCACTAGTACCTAAGTCCACCCTCTAACATGCAGACCAAGGTTTGCACCAAAACAAGATATAGAATAAATATGATAAATGTTCTCCTAAGATCTGTCCAGATCACTAAATAATATCTCCAGAAAGTTTCACAAGTCCAAATGGAGTAAATCCAATTTGTACTGAAAGGTATCATCCATACCTTTCATATCGCACTGGCCCCACCTTAGTTGTTTCCTAAATTACCCTTGGCAAAAATACCAAATTAAGACCTTTTCTTTCTTTAGGAATTTCCCTAGGTCCAACCAAGTGAGGTTTGGACCTAGTTACAACTCTCAGTTGATACATCTAACCATATCTTCATTAATCCAGCAGTTCATAATTTTATGAGTCTCAGTTGATTTATGGTGAATTAAACTCTTCTGTGCATAATTTAATCACTAATAAAATAACTACAGTAGCTATGTAACTCCAAAAAGGTTGATTACAATTTCTACAGAAATAGATCCTCAGTACCTAACATGTGTTCTTGGAATCAAATAAAAGTCTTCTGTAGAATAAATCTGATGAAAAAGACAAATTCCATCCAGTACTGTCTTTGGGAATTTCCCAAGGGCATTCTAGGAATTTTTTTGTGGTGAATACAACTTCTCTTGGTGCATCCCATCAAATACTACCTTTTCACCCAAGGAAATAATGTTTTGAACTCCAGAGAAGTTCTGGTGAATTATTTCCTAAAACTAGAGTTTTATCCACTACAAAATCCATTGTAAATCAAGGGAAATTGATAAAATGGTGAAACCACTTTTGTTGGCTTCATTTTATCAATACCTATCTGATGGTATCATTTTTGCACAATGGTATCATACAGATCAAGTCCTTGATCAAAAACCCTCCCTTAGGTAGTTCTTAGACTATAAATAAAAAGGGATCCTTTTTCCCTAATGTCTCCAAATCCTTTGCTAATCTCATTGAACCATCATATCACATCCCACTACCTCATATCATGAATCTATCCTTTACTTGCTGTATGGCTTGATTCTTGTATGCTTTGTATTGATTGGTGTATTGTTTGCTTGCATGTATGCTCGATAACGGCAATAGTTACGATTGTGTGACACCGAGAAGAAGGAAGGAAGGATTGGGATATTCTTTTATTATTATTGTTATTATTATTGCTATTCTGGTTATTTAACATCGTCAAGGGACTTCTTGCTGGTCACATGAAAGCCACCTTCTTTCTCATATGCCTTGTCCTACTATTTTATCTATGCATGTTTTATCTACTCATTTATGCAAATTGCATTGTTTTACTATACTATGTTTCATAGGGGGAATGTTTGGCTCCTCCGAATAATTACCCCTTAGTACCAATAGGTACAACCCATTTTCATATTACCTACCTTCTCTTAGTATGGTAGATGGTGTTAAACACCATAACCCCTTGGAGACCCCGTTTTAGCCTAAACAAAAGTGTAGGATGGGAAGACCCCCGGAAAAAAACTTACAAAAATGTTTTATGAGAAAACCTTGGTGAGGCTTGGCCTATCAAGTGGTTTGGAAAATGGGAAGTGTTTTGTTTTATAAAAAGGAGGACAAAAGCTGGAGGAAAAATGTTTATGAAAACACGCCCGGCTGTACAGTTTGTAATGCTTGAGCAATTAACCCGTGCAACCACATTACTCTGGAATGGGACGGGGCTAGAAGTTTGTCTAATCCGGTATAGGTGTCTCAAACTACTACGGGGAAGAACAAATTCCTGGAGGCTGGGCTTTCCCCTATAAAGGCCCATGTGAAACATCGGTCTGGGGAAGGTAAATACCGTCTAAATGGTGGCCAGATGATACTATGATCCCCTCACTGAAAGCGCACACCCTGCAGGGTGCAAAACGCGCTACGGTTGGCTCGTGACTATATAGGGCATCCCGTTTTTTAGGGGATCAACCTCATAGGGTAGGCACCTATAGCGGACATGGCATTCGGAAGGTCTTGACCAGTTATCCGACCCACGATAGGTGTAGATCAGGGACAGGTAATCGGATGGTGTGGGTACAGTGTACAACCTCTATAGAGTGTAAATCTATTCGAATAGCCGAGTCCTCGGTCATGGATGGTTGTGATGGCTGCTGTACGGGGTGATGGTTTTGATTTCAAAAAGGACTTCGGAAAAGCAATGGCTCGAAAATGTTTTAACCATGGGATGGTCGGGAAAATGGAGGAAGGAGTTTGGTCATGAGATGACTAGAAGGAGAAACAAATGGGTGACCCAATCCTAGTGTTCTCCTAAAACTTTTCAAAAAGGTTTCCAAAATGTTTTACAAAAGTTTTCAACAAAGATATAAGGACATGCTATATCTACAAGAGAAACTAATTTACAAAAGAACCTCTTATGGAGCCATCCTACCACAGCCATACTGCATATCCTTTACTTATTGTTATCTTAAGGTGGTTTGCGAGTACATTCAAAGTACTCACCGGCATTGTCCCTGGCAATATACTTGGCCAGATTGCACATGTTAGGAAGCGACGAAGGTGCTAACGTCTATGCGAGCTAGGCCGTCTTCCCAGTCAGTTGCCTGTAGGTTAAGGCATGACATGGGCTCTGCGCTTGAAGACTTCTGGTACTTGTGTTGTATTCACCATAATGGCCACTTTGTAAGTTTTGTACTTGTTACTTTATGGATGATGTAATGATACTAGTTGGTTATGCTCACGGCTCACTGATCATGGGAACGTGAATTGTATGCATAACGGGTATTCTCGGACCATAAATCCAGGGTGCCACACAACACCTGCAGTATTAAGAAAAGGTCTCCCAAGAATAATAGACATATTATCATCTTCAAGCATTTCAAGCACAACAAAATCAGTTAAAACCATGCAATTATGAGCAACTTGAACAAGAACATTCTCACATATACCAATAGGAATAGTAGTTGACTTATCAGCCATTTCCAAAGATATATCAGTTGGTATCAAATTTTCTAGCTGGAGTCTCTTGTAGAGAGAAAAAGGCATAACACTAACTCCAGCTCACAAATCACATAAAGCAGTTCTAACATAATTGTTCTTAATAGAGCAAGGAATAGCTGGTATACCTGGATCACCAAGTTTCTTTGGAACCTTACCATTAAAGGAGTAATTAGCAAGCAAAGTAGAAAACTCCTTATTAGGAATCTTACTTTTATTAGAGACAATATCTTTCATATACTTTGAATAAGGAGGCAACTTAATAGCATCAGTCAAAGGAATTTGCAAAAATAAAGGCTTCATCCACTCACAAAACTTGTTGTAGTGTTCTTCCTCCTTTGGCTTGTGTTTCTTACCTGGAAAAGGCATAGGTTTCTACACCCAAGGTTCTCTCTCTTTACCATGTTTATTAGCAATAAAATCTTCCTTTGTGTACCTAGTGTTCTTAGTGTGCTTCTCAGGTTCTTCCTCACCTTCCTCTTTATCAGGAGACTCATTATTATTACCACTCTCAGTTTCAGCATCAGAGACAGATATACTATTAGGATCTACAGCAGGTTCAAGTGGTTCTTCAACTACTTTATGTTTCTTTTTCTTTCTCTTACGAGTACTACCACTATCTTCACCTTGTTGGGAATCCTTCTCTATTTTTTAGGGTGTCCTTCAGGATATAAAGGATCTTGAGTAGCTATACCACTCCTAGTTCTTATTCCATAAGCATGTTTATCTCCTGAAGCATTAACTGGCATATCCTTTTGTACCTTAGCAAGTTGATCAAGTTGAGTTTGAACCATTTGAAAGTGTTTACAAGGCATTTTAATATCATTAGAAGTTCTTTCCACAATATCTTTCAACCCATGGATAGCTCTAGAGTTTTCCAAAAAAAAATGATTCTGAACTTGTTTATTAAAATTACCTAGTTTAACAATAAATGTGTCAAGTTCCTCTAAGCATTGATCAGGAGGCTTACCATAGGGAATATCACCTTCATTCAATTGGAGAGAGTGTACCTCAATAGTAGATGAGTGGGGAATTGGCTTACATAATTCTTCTATAGGAGGTAGATTCTTCACATCTTCAGCTCTAATACCTTTCTCCTTTAGACACTTCTTAGCTTCCTTCATCACTTCATCATTTAATGCAATAACTCCCCTCTTCTTTTTTGTTGGTGCTGGAACTGGTTCAGGCATAACTGGTTCAGGAGTAATAGGCTCAGGTGTATTTAGCTCAGTTGAAGTCCAATCATCATAATTCTTGCTTATCTTGGTCATTAATTCTTCAGCATCTATAGGAGTCCTTTTCCTGAAAACACAATCAGTAAAGCTATCTAGGTAGGTCCTAGAATCATCAGTTAGTCCATTATAATAAATATCAAGAAGCTCATTCTTAGGCAATGGACATCCAGGATGTGCATGAATCAAGTCACAGAACCTTGTCCATGACTCATGCAATTTCTCTTATTTTCCCTGTTTAAAATCAAAAAGTCTTTGCAAAGCAGCATGTCTAGCACTGGGAGGAAAATATTTATGGAAGAAAGAAGCAATCAAGCAATCAGGGCTATCAATGGAACCAGGAGGTAATCTATTAAACCAAGCCCTAGCTTATCCTTTTATTGAAAAAGGGAATATCTTAGTAACAAAGTACTTGCACATCTTAAAATCATCAGAGAACAAAGCACTCATAGTAGAAAGCTCATTCATATGAGCCACAACACTCTCATTTTCATTCCCACAAAAAGTTTCTTTCTCAACAATATCTAAATAAGACAAATCAAGAGAGAAATCATAGTCTTCATCTTTAATATCTATGGGAGAGGTGGCAAACTTATGATCAGGGGAAAACTTAGGCATAATAGTACGTCTAGCAAGGAGAGTCTTAATAGCACTAGTACCATGTGTGTTTCGGCACTCTTCAACAAATTCATCAGTGAACTCAATGTAACCATCATTAATATCATAACTCTCACTAGCCTCAGTTGAGCTAACAGGTATAACAGTGGCTTCACTAGGAGTTTCGGTATTTCCTAGACTAGCCATAGTAGCATCTAGAAAAGGACCTAGTGAACCACTTGCATCAAACACAGTAGAAGTAACATCATGAGCATCAAAAGAAGTTTCAGATTCAGCAGTAGTAGCAGTGTGTGTAGCATGAGTATGTGGTGGTGGTGTGACAAGCTTACTTATAACAGACGGTGAATCAAGAGCAACAGAGGTGTTTAGGACTGTACCTCTTCTTGTAGTGGATGGTAAAATAGGGAACTTTCCATCACGAGACTTCCCCATGATGAAAGGAGTAGCAGTGAACAATAGTAGATCCAAGTGAAGTTACAAATAAAGCTATGCTCCCTGGCAACAGCGCCAGAAAATAGTCTTGATGACCCACAAGTGTAGGGGATCACAACAGTCTTCGTGGGTAGTATTACCCAATTTATTGATTCGACACATGGGGAGCCAAAGACTACTTGCAAGCCTTAACAACTGAGTTGTCAGTTCATCTGCACCTGTAAATAGTTCTTGCTCATAGAATTTTATTAGTAGTAAGAGTTTGGTAGTAGTAATGGCAAAGAAACAGCAACAGTGAAACAGGAGCAATATTAACAGTAACGGTAACAGTAGGATTCGAATGCGGTAGGCATAGGGATGGATGGATAGGCGTTGCATGGACGAGTCTAAACATGTAACTTCAAGATCTAGGGCATTGCAGATAAGTAATAACAAGCATCCAAGTACTAAACAATCCTAGGCATGTGCTCCAAATATAGTCAAACGTGCTCGCAATGAGAACTTGCACAACATCTTCTGTCCAGCCAGCCCGTGGCAGTGGGGCCTCTAGGGAACTACTGGCAATTAAGGTGCTCCTTTTAATAGAGCACCGGATCAAAGCATCAACACTCCGTGAACACATGTGATCCTCACACCACAGCGATCCCCTCCGGTTGTCCCAATTATTGTCACTTTGGGGCCTTTGGATCCGGACAATGATATGTGTACACAACTTGAAGATAAGATCAAAAAAAATACTATCATAATGATTCAATAATAAGTTCAAATCTGAGATCATGGCACTCGAGCCCTAGTGACAAGCATTAAGCACAACAAGTTGCAACAAAGTCAAATAGCACTAATAGAGATACTAGGCACTATGCCCTAACAGATCTTATTCGATTACATGATAGAACTCATCCCATACCTACCATCCCCAAGCCTACGGTGGGGGCTTACTCACTCATAGATGAGGGAAACATCGGTGGTTGATGGAGATGCGTTGGTGATGACGATGGCGATGATCCTCTCCAAATCCCCTGTCCCGGCAGGGTGCCGGAACGGAGTTTCTAGATCCGAATCTTGGTTTCTGGTGGCGGCGGAGCGGAACTCTTTATGGAAAATTATCGAACCCCCCTTGGTTTTTAGGTCGAAAGGCAACTTATATGCGCAGAGGGAGGCCGAGGAGTTGCCTGGTGTGGCAGCACCCCCTCCAGGCACGGGGTTAGGTGGGCCCGCGCCTAGGGTGGGTCTGGGACCCCCAAGCCTCCCCTCTGTCTCCCCTTTTGGCTCCGTGGATCTTCTGGTGAAAAATAGTTTTTGGCATATTTTCCGGGTTTTTTCCTGATAGTTGATTTTCTGCACAAAAACAAGACACCAAGGTAATTCTGCTGAAAACAGCTTCAATCCGTGTTAGTTGTATCCAAATCATACAAGTTTAGAGAAGAAACAATAGCAAAGTGTTCGAGAAAGTAGATACGTTTTGGACGTATCAACATCCAACTCCAAATATAACTCATAACAAATATTTAATCTAGCCAAAGTGCCATTCACGGTATGCACGTTGTCACTTTTACACACGTGGGTAAAAGAATAGATCTATTAAAGCACAAAGAGTATTTATGTAGACTCAAACCTAAGTGCCACCATGGCGTGCACGCTGTCACTTTCACACACATGGGGAGAGCAGAGATCTATTGAAGCACTTGAGTAGCAAGGTAGATCTACTTGATTACAAAGCTCATGACCACAACAAGATCATGCATAGAGAGAGAGATGAACACATAGCTACCGGTAGAGCCCTTAGCCTCGAGGAAGAACTACTCCCTCCTCATCATGGGAATCAGCAACGTTGATGGAGATGGCGGTGGAGATCGATGGAGATGGATTCGGGGGCACTTCCCCATCCCAACAAGGTGCCGGAACAGAGACTTTCTGTCCACTAAATCTCCCCTTCGGTAGCGGCGGCGCAGCGGAACTTTTTCTGGAAGTATGATTGACGACTTAGGGTTTTCTCATCGGGGGCTTCTTATAGGCGAAGAGGCGAGGCTGGGAGGCGGCCGGAGGGCCCACACCCTACCCAGGAGCGGGGCAGGGCCCACACGCTCCTAGGGGGTGTGGTGGCCCTAGTTTGCCTCTCCGTCTCCCTTCTGGACTTCGTGTCGCCCACGGTAAAATATGGACTTTGGCTTTTGTCCCGTCCAATTCCGAGAATATTGATTTTCTGCCTTTCTGGAACCAAAAATAGAAGAAAACAGGCAACTAGCTAGCATTGTGGCATCTTGTTAATAGGTCAGTACCAGAAAGTGTATAAAAATACATCAAAGTGTAGAAAAAACATAGCAAAGTGGGTACTAAACAATCATGGAGCATCCAAAATTATAGATATGTTTCTGATGTATCACTAGTTAGCGAAGGATTCCTAGCTAGTATCGAACTTCAACCCACCTTGATAGATCAGATAAAGGAAGCTCAGAAAGGAAATGCCAGTATTGACAGAATTAAGCATTGTTGATACGTCGGAAATGTATCTATAATTTTTGATGCTCCATGCTTGTTTAGTATCTACTTTGCTTTGCTTTGTATACACTTTGTATACAAGTTGCCATAGTGCCAGTTGCCTGTTTTCTTCTGTTTTTGGTTCTAAAAAGGCAGAAAATCAATATTCTCGAAATTGGATGGGACAAAAGCCAAAGTCAATATTTTACCATGAGGGACACGAATCCAGAAGACGAGACAGAGACGCGAACCAGGGCCACCAAACCCCTCCCAGGTGCGGGCTAGGGTGGACCCATGCCTGGGTAGGGTTTGCCCCCTGGTCGCCTCCCGGCCTCGCCTCTACTCCTATAAGAAGCCCCCGATGTAGAAACCCTAAGTACTCGATCAAAACTCCACGAAACCTTCTATAGCCGCTGCCACCGTCATCCCTAGATCAGGGGGATCTGAAGTTCTTCTTGGCACCCTGCGGGAGGGGAAATCATCTCGGAGGCCTTCTCTCCGGTATGAAGCAGGAGTAGTTCCACCTTGGACTATGGGTCCATGTAGTAGCTAGATGGTTGTATCTCCTCCTTGTGCTTTCATGTATATATCTTGTGAGCTCCGTTCATGATCAAGATCTAATCTATTTGTAATCATGCATGTTGTGTTTGCGGGGATCCGATGGATATTGAGATTACTATGTCAGATTGATTAATGGTTTTGTCTTTATGATTATATCATGTATGTGTTGTTTGTGATCTTGCATGATCTCCGTTGTTAGAAGCTATATTGGCCAAGTAGTTGCTAGTGACTCCAAGAGGGGGTATTTATGCTCGATAGTGGGTTCGTGCCTCTAGTTTCCAAGGGAAGTGACCGAAATATCTTCGGTTGAAGATGTGCTATTGCTACTAGGGATAAAACAACGGTCTCTTGTTCATGGAACAAGTGGATTGTTTACCTTACACACTTTGCTTAAAGCAGTTGTCTGTTGCTTGTAACTTAATACTGGAGGGGGTTCGGATGATAACCTGAAGGTGGACTTCTAGTCATAGATGCAGTTGGATGGCGGTCTATGTTTATTGTTGTATTGCCCAATCGAATCTCATAGGATCTTTTTGTCTAGTATTGCATTGTTATGCCTTGCTCAGTTCCTGTCAATTGCCCTGCTGTAATTTCTTTACCCTTCATGCCATATTGTTTATCTAAGGAGAGCACCTCTAGTGAACTATGGACCCTGGTCCAATCTTTACCATTGATACATCTTCCACTATTACTTGTTTACTTGCTACAAACCATTACCTACCACACCATACGTTTAATCCTTTGTTACAGCAACCGGTGAGATTGACAACCTCACTGTTAGTTGGGGCAAAGTCTTGAGTTTGTGTTGTGTAGGTCTTCGCGTTGTTTGCAACACCTGTGTGACATTTCCTTTCCTCCTACTGGTTCGATAACCTCGGTTTCTTACTGAGGGAAGACGTGTTGTTGTGCTGCTTCACACCTTGCTCTTGGGGTTCCCAATAGGCTCCACGTCAAGCGCCAAGTTCTCTGGCACCATCAAGGAGTCATCAACAAGTTTTCTGGCGCCGTTGGTGGGGAGGCTAAGGACATCTTCACAAGGGGAGTCCTCCAGTTCCTTTCTCTTTACTTTGTTTTTAGTTTGCTTAGTTTCTTTTGCTTGGTTTTGTTTGCCTCTTTTCAAAAACTAAAAAAAATAGTCTAGTTTGGTTTGCTTCCTTTATTCAAAAACACAAAAAAATTAGTTCCTCCTCTAGCTGTTGCTGCTGGTTTTGGCTTGCCCACCTTTGCCAAAATGAACTCCGCTGAGAAAACAAAGTTGGGTGACTTCACTAGCACCAACAATAATGATTTCCTAAGCACTCCTATTGCTCCACCTGCTCCCGATGCTACCTTTTATGAAATTAATCCTGCTTTGTTGAATCTTGTGATGAGAGCGCAATTTTCTGGTGTTAGTTCTGATGATGCTGCTGCCCATCTCAATAACTTTGTTGAACTTTGTGTGATGTAGAAGTATAAGGATGTAGATGGAGATATTATTGAGCTCAAGATGTTTCATTTCTCCTTGAGAGGTAAAGCTAAACAATGGTTGCTATCCTTGCCTAGAAATAGTATTGATTCTTGGACTAAGTGCAAAGATGCTTTTATTGGAAAGTACTATCCTCCTGCTAAGATTATATCTATGAGAAGTGATATTATGAAATTTAAACAACTTGATAATGAACATGTTGCTCAAGCTTGGGAAAGAATGAAGTCTTTGGTTAAGAATTGTCCCACTCATGGACTCACTGCTTGGATGATTATCCAGAATTTTTATAAAGGTTTGAGATGCTCCTCAAGAAACCTGTTGGATTTGGCTGCTGGAGGTACCTTCATGGGCCTCACTTTTGGTGCTGCAACAAAGGTCCTTGACAATATGATGGTTAATTACTCTTAATGGCACACTGAGAGAGCTCCACTTGGTAAGAAAGTAAATTCTGTTGAAGAAACATCCTGTTTGAGTGATAATATTGATGTTATTATGGCAGTTCTTGTTAATAGGAAAGCTCCTCTAGATCCTAATAGTGTTCCCTTAGCCCCTTTGGTTTCTCAAGAAGATCAAGTTGATGTGAACTTCATTAGAAACAACAATTTCAACAACAATGCCTATAGGAATAATTTTGGTGGTAACAATAGTTATAGGCCTTATCCTCCTAATAATGGCAATACCTATGGAAACTCCTACAACAATGCTAGAAGTGCCCTTCTGAACTTGAAGTCATGCTCAAAGACTTTATTAGTAAACAAAATGCATTTAACAAAACTGTGGAGGAGAAACTTTTAACTATTGATAAGAATATTTCCTCTTTGTCTGAAGCATAGCCCTCCTTGATAAATAAAATGGCTGCTAAACCTGAAACCATGGAAAATACATTTGCTACTGTCCATGCCATATAATCTACTATTGATGAAAATGTTAGATTGTTAGCTCAACTTCATGCTAAGTGGGAAAGGGAAGCTGAAATTGATAGAAACAATAGTGTGTGCACCATCACTAGAATGGATACCATTAAACCACAAGAAGTCCCTGTTCCTCCTCCTACTATGACTAAGCCTATTGAGCCTACTACTAGTGATGCTCAGTTTGATTTTGATCTATATGGTTGCAATATTTCTGAAGTAATTATGTTCTTGCAAAAGCTTGCTAGAAGTCCTGATGCTAGTGATATGCATGTTGCTTTCACTAAACATATTACAGATGCTCTTGTGACAATTAAGGAAGAGAAGCTAAAACACAAAGCTTATATTCCTAGGAAAGTAGAAGATAGTTGGGAACCCATTATTAATATTCAAGTGAATGACTTTGATCTCAAAGCTTCATGTGATCTTGGTTCTAGTGTCTCTATTATGCCTAGGAATATTTATGAAATGCTTGATTTGCCACCTTTGGAAGATTATTATTTGGATGTCCCACTTAATGATAATGCTAAAAATAAACTAATGGGGAGTATTAATGATGTTCTCATCATGGTTAACAATGCTTATGTCCCTGTTGATTTCTATGTTTTGGATGTTGAATACAATGCTTCTTGTCCTATTACTTTGGGAAGACCTTTTCTTAGAACTGTTGGTGCCATCATTGATATGAAAGAAGGGACCATTAAATATCATTTTCCATTCAAGAAATGTATTTAACACTTCCCTATGAGGAGAGAGAAGTTGATTTTTGCTCCTCCTTTGAAAGCATGTTTTGATGTTAATGCTTCTTCATTTGAAAATACTTGATTCTTCTTGCTTCTTGTGCCTAACTTAAAGACATTAAAGAAAAGTACTTGTTGGGAGATAACCCAAGAGTTTACTTGAGTCTTGGAAGTTATTACTTCAGTAATGACCTCTCCTTATCCTTTTTGTTTGCTTTTTGTGCCAACAATGACCTCTAATGAGAGGGAAGTAAGATTTGTGGTGTTGTTGTCCTGAAACAGATTTCTGTCCTCCACCAAAAAATTCGTGAGGAGTCTCTGTAACTCGGATTGAGCTCAAAATTTATGAATAAATCCCCCCGTATGTTAGCTAACTTTCTCTAGTTCAACACTTTTTTATTTGAGCAACAGAAGATGTTCGAAAAAATCGGTTTCTACCTGCTGGTCTGTTTTGACATATTTCTGCCATTATTTGCATTTGCTTCTTATTGATTCCTTTTTTAGTTCTCTTTAGGTGAATTGAGATTTTTGAAGGAGTTGCTACAGTAGCTTGTTTTTTTAGTGAAAAGTCTTGTTGTATTTCCCAATCGAATCTCATAGGATCTTTTTGTCTAGTATTGCATTGTTATGCCTTGCTTAGTTCCTGTCAATTGCCCTGCTGTAATTTGTTTACCCTTCATGTCATATTGTTTATCTAAGCAGAGCACCTCTAGTGAACTATGGACCCCGATCCAATCTTTACCATTGATATATCTTCCACTGTTACCTGTTTACTTGTTGCAAACCATTACCTTCCACACCATACGTTTAATCCTTTGTTACAGCAACCGGTGACATTGACAACCTCACTGTTAGTAGGGGCAAAGTCTTGAGTTTGTGTTGTGCAGGTCTCCGCGTTGCTTGCAACACCTGTATGACGTTTCCTTTCTCCTACTGGTTCGATAACCTCGGTTTCTTACTGAGGAAAGACTTGCTGCTGTGCTGCTTCACACCTTGCTCTTGGGGTTCCCAACAGGCTCCACGTCAAGCACCAAGTTCTCTGGCGCCATCAAGGAGTCATCAGTCGTATCAGTACAGGGAAGGTACCCAGATTCACAGAAGATGAAGAAGGAATTATGTGGTATAAAGGACGAATCTGTGTGCCATCAGATTCTGAGTTGAAACAAGCCGTTTTGCAAGAACCCCATGATACTCTTTACTCCATCCACCTGGGAGGAACCAAGATGTATCAGGATTTGAAGGAGCAATTTTGGTGGCATAAGATGAAGCGATAAGTCAGAAGCTACATAGCCAAATGTGATATCTGTCAGAGAGTCAAAGAGGAACACCAACGACCCGCGGGATTTTTGCAACCTTTGCAGATCCCAGAATGGAAATGGGATTCATTTGGAATGGATTTCATCACACTGCTAGGATAGTCAGTTTGCATGGAATTCCCAGGAACATTGTGTCGGATCGAGGAACCCAGTTTAGCTCAAGATTTTGGAAGAAAGTCCAAGAAGGATTAGGAGCCAAGCTGAATTTCAGCACAGCCTATCACTCGCAGACCGATGGACAAATGGAGAGAGTAAACCAAATAATCGAAGATATGTTGAGAGCTTCTGTGTTGGAATATGGATCTAAATGGGAGGAATGTCTGCCTTTCGTAGAATTCTCATACAACAACAGTTATCAAGCCAGTTTACAAATGGCCCTATTTGAGTTTATGTATGGAAGGAAGTGTCATACCCCACTGAATTGGTCGCAAGTAGGAGAGAGTCAGATTTTCGGACCCAACATCCTATGAGAAGCCAAAGAGGAAGTTCACAAGATCCGTGAGCACCTCAAGACCGCTCAGTCCAGGCAGAAGAGTTATGCCGACAAGAGACGTCGAGATCTAGCCTTCAATGTCGTAGATTTTGTGTATCTCAAAGTATCATCCTTGAAAGGAATGCAGCGTTTCCAACTCAAAGGAAAGCTTTCCCCCAGATACATTGGACCCTTCAAGATTCTAAGTCGCCGAGGAGAGGTATCTTATCAGATAGAACTACCAGAAGAGATGTCAGCCATGCATGATGTGTTTCATGTCTCGTTACTTCGGAAGTGTTTAGAATTTCCAGAAACGACGGAAGTTTTCAAGAACATCGATCACATATATGTGGAGATCAACCCGGACTTGACCTATCGTGAAGTACCCATTCGTATTTTGGAAGAAGCTTTCCGGACCACCCGGACCAGAAGTATCAAGTTTCTCAAGATCCAATGGAGCAACCATACTGAAGAGGAAGCCACTTGGGAGCGCAAGGATTACATGAGGATGGAGTTTCCCAATCTCTTTAGTTCCTAGTTTTTCCTAAATCTCGGGACGAGATTCTGTTTAAGGAGGGAAGGTTTGTCACACCCCAAAAATATTAATGAGGATCATTCCCTAATTAATCAAGATTAGGGTTAACAAAAGCTTTTATGGATTAAATTCAAATATTAATGCTTGTGTGTATGAATGCTTGCAATGCCATGTATGATTGTTGTAAATGATGAGAAATGGTTTAAAGATCAAAACAATATCATCTAGGTCACTATCAAACCAGATCAAAACAAAATAAAATTAAAATAATAAGCCTAAGACCTAATGGTCATTTCTGCCGAAGTTAACCACTAGCTCACTTTGAGCATATCTAGCAACTAATCTCAAACAGAAACTTCCCCATTTCTTTTTTCCCCTTGCTAGACCTAGTGACACCGAACCCAAGGGAGCTTTCCAACTTGGCAGAAACATTTTCAAACTCTTTTGAGAGGCAATTTAAATTTGAATCTATCTTATGTATCAAGATAGCCATTTTTGGAAAACCACTCAAACCTTCACCACTTAGCAAACCATTGAACCCAAAGACTACCAAGATTAGTATCAGAACACCCACCAAAAATCACTGGAAAAGGTGATGATTTAGTTCATGCGGCCATTTGATCGAACACTTGGTGATCACAGTACAACTCTACCAACTATCTACTGTTTTGATCAATCCTTTTCTCACCATTATGACTTCACCGAGCTCACACGTCGTGCACTTAACTCACACAGTACAAGCCTACGCAATTGAGCCAATCTCACTCGCTGTTTGACCTGTGCAAAGTGGTACCTGATCTCACCTTGCCACCTCGACATGGACACGATGCCACAGACCATGTTGCCCTCTCCCACGATGTCTAGTAGGTAGCCCGGACCTCACCGCCTCTTCCTGTGCATGCCCCGACCAAAGATAGCTCGAGACGATGCCAGCAAAGCCATGCCCGTTTAACACCGAACCTTGTCGGTCGCCATGCCAGAGCGCCAAGCAATCCCGTGCGCACACGCCGCGCCTTGCCCTCACCTTGCGCCACTACGTCCGCCATGACTCCAGCAAGCTCCCAGACATGACCGTTTGACCGCGCGATCGCCGTGACCACCGTACGCCGTGACGAATGCCGCCAGTACAGTCATAGAGCACGGAGGTTCCCCAACGATTTAGACCGCGCCTCGCCGTGCCACTGTGCGTATGACATTCGCCCTGAAGCACCGCGTTGACCTATGCCCGTGGCCATGACTGTAGCTCATTGTAATTGCGTCGCCGACGAGCCCGAGCCATTCCATCGTGCCCCCTTTGCCACCGTATAAATAGAGACCACCCCGACCCCAAAACGCACACCATTCCACGCCTCTCTCACCTAGGAACCTCTCTGACCCAACCCTGGAGCAAGGCGAGCACCACCGCACCAGAATTTCACCGGAGTTCGCCGCTGCAGAGGATGGAAGGAGCCGAAGCTAGGAGCCACCCCAGGAGCTGCCGCGACCACCGTTCGAACCGCCGTCGTCGACTCGTTTGTTTGCCCCCATCGCCACACCTAGCTCGAGCCCTGGTGAGCCCCTGATGACCCCCGCCGTAGCGCTAGGGTTCTAAATCGCGCGTGCCCTGCGATGGAGACAACGACGCTCAGCCGTTGATCGCGCTCTAATCGTAAGGCCTAGATTCACCGATACCGCTTCACGTTAGATGAGCCACTGACATGTAGGACCAGCCTCGGAGCAGCCCGCTGCGCGCACGTTGCGTAGTTGGGCCAGCCCAGTAGCGTTCCCGCGCACAGCCCGTCAATTCAAACTTAGTTTTATCTTTTATTTGAAAATCCCATTATAGAGTGAACTTTAAAATTCAATTTAGAGAGATTCACTACACCAAATTGAATGAATCCAATTTTGTTTGAAAGTAGATGAAAATCTCTAATCACTCCCGTTGGATTCAAATAGTTTGAAACTATGGATCACCCTTGGTAAAAGCAACAAGCCCGTAGCTTTTGCAACTTCAAACGTTTTTCTAAAATCAAGCATAAGTGATTTTGAGTTGATTCCAACTCTCAAAAATAACATTCGACAAGACCTTTCTGAATATGTAAAAATTTACATACTTACATACAGTAGTCCTTGACTAAAATTTTAGAATGACTTTCTAGTAATTTTAGCCACTTAAATATTATTAAATAATAGTGTTAAGCTTTATAATTTAGGCCAACCATTTTAAATCACATTCTCAAGTATTATAATATGTGGTGATGACTTGTGTCAATATGATCCCATATTTTTAATTTGGAGAATATTAAATTTTAAGTAACCTTTCAATGAGTAGAAATTACTTTTCTAAAAAAAAGATAAATAAAATCTTATCACCCTTTCTTGTAATGATAGAGATGATTCTAGATCATCTAGTGTGAACCTTGTGTGATAAATAGAAGTAGTTAAGTATTGTTTGGTGATTGTGTACCTTGTATTTATTTATAGACCCTAGTATCAATCTGGGCTACGACGAGGAGCAATTCTACGAAGACGAGGACGCGAACTTCGACCACCTTACCAACCAAGGCAAACTATTCTATTGCAAGTTAAGCTATACTAAGCAAGCTACATTATGCATGCTATTCTATGCAAACCCCACTTGCAAGCCTTTGTGATACCCTTTTTTACTATACCAAATCCCAGTTTTACTTGCAAGCTTTACCTTTCGCAAAGTTGTTCCCTAGTTAATTAATTGATGATTAGTGGAAGCTGAGGAAAGTGTCATCAAGAGCTTAGAGCTGGATGTAGGTAGAACTACTAGTGGATACCACCCCCCAAATAGTGACACCCCCTCTTATAGATGCTAGTGCTAAAATAAACTTGATCACTAGATGGGAACAAATGATTATGAAAACCTTGGAATGATGAGTCATTCTATTGAAATGTTTGACATGTGTTATGGACACAATGACTTGAAGATGATGGTGAAGGAAGTATGTGACTTGAATTTGATAAAAACTGATGGTTGGGTTCGGATGCGATACCATTCCAACGTTTACCGTACAACCACAATACCCGAATTTGGGTAGGGCTTGACTAGAAGTTTATATGGCTTAGTATGGGTTCCCTCGCGGAACAAGGTGAGCTGAGGCTACCTTGTGAATATGATTGTCCACCTATGTAGTTCCCAAGATGACAGATGGTCATGGTTGGGAGGCCAAACTCATAGGAGAGGTGCCTATAATAGGGTGTGTAATTGTAAGGTTAGGATTGATTATCCGCATACCAAGTATGATGATTCAGGATTGTTCTTAACGGATGTATCGATTGTTGTGGTGAAAGTGTACCACATCTGTAGAGTGTCAAACTATTCGAATAGCCATGTCCACGGTTATGGACAGTTGGATGGCCATACTATTCTGTTGTTAGATGTTTTCCAAAATAACCCGTGACTTGAATTATGACTTTGACTTGACCCCACAAGTTGTGGAGATGAAGCTAGGTTCCCACCTAAGCAACTTAGACAACTAGAGTTAGACTTTTATGTAGAGGTCCCAACCTGATAAGGTAGAGATCCCTGTGTTTACAATGCTAGTCCCTGGATCAATAGCTAGCATCTACAGTTTAAGATGTAATATCAAGAAAAAAAGGTCATAATACAACTTTATACCAGGAATAAAATAGTATATTATATCTTACATAACTCATTTGGCTATCTCATTACAATGCAGCAGAAATATCTATATACCATGGAGTCCTTCATCTTCAAAGTGCCACAGGCAATCATGTTGGTTGTAGACTTGTAATCCTATTCAACACACTTCTCTAACATCAAACAAACCTGCAACATAATAAGTTGCAGCCACAAGGGTCAATACATTTCAAATGTATTGGCAATTTTTACTACTATGTAGAAATAAGTGGAACCTATCAATATATGCATATTTGGCTAAGTAGGGTTTAGGATCATTTGCAGAAAGCAATATAGTTTTATCCTATCTTTTCAAAATAGTTTTGATCTTTTGACAATCTTTCGGAACTCCTTGGAAAACTCCAAGTGCTTCTAATCCCTTGTTGACACCATCAAGTTTTACTTTGAGAAATTGGAATGTCGAGATCTTCCATAGCTTCAAGCCTTAGTTCCTCAAAGTTGTCCATAACCGGGGACATGGCTAAGTACTTAGAATTTTGATCTTCTTCAGAAGTTGTACACTTTACCCACATGAAACAATCTCGTCTTGACGCCACCAGTGGCCGCTGGATAAGTACACACCAAATGGAGTACCAGCAGATCGAGAATATGACAAAATCTTTCCATAGAAGTCCTCCCAAGACATAATGCTAGCATGTCTACCGGGCACCAATGTAAGGATATATTTTGTCACATCCCAAATTTTAGATTTGGTTCTGCATATCATTCACATCATTGCATCATGCTTTTCCACGCAAAACCGTCGATTGAAAAGAATCGGCGAAACACTATTTTCAAAACCCTTTGCTATTCTACTATGAGGCTCCTGCGGGAGGCATGAGAAGAACTAGTGTTGCCACCCTTGTATCCTAGTGGTTTCACCCAACCCTTGTCCCTAGATTGTTCCCCTCGATTTTACAAAACTGTAGGAGCAAGAATCGCTCGATTCGGAGCTCGTACGGAAAAGTTATGGCCGTTTTATTAAAAGATAGAAAATCGGCCCGACTTTTCCGTGTCCGTTTCCAACCGCGCGCCGTATCCGCGTAGGACCCCACGAGGGGGCCCCACATAAGAGGCAGCCGCCGCTGCCTCGATTCCCACACCCGCCGACCCCGCCTCCACCTCGATCGCTGCCCGCGCCGCCTCTCCTCCCCGCGATCGCCGCCGCCACCTGGAACCACCCCGCCTCGGGATCGCCGCCGCCTCGGCCTCCGTGCACGCCGCCGCCCCTCTCCCCGCGTCACCGCCGCCTCGCCGCACCCCGCCTCCAGCGCCGCCGCACCCCGCCTCCCGCGCCGCCGCGCCACCCGCAGCCCCTGCCGCCGGCCGCCTGCTCCGCCGCTCGCGCCCGCACCCGCGCGCGTGTTCGCCCCCGCGCCAGCTCGCCCGCGCCGCCGCTGCACGCAGCCACCGCCGCCTGCCTCGCGCGCAGCCGCTCGCGCGCTGCTGCTGCTGCTGCTGCACGCCGCCGGAGCCGCCTGCCCGCGCCGTGCTGCTGCCGCTCGCCGCTGCCGCTGCTCGCACGCCTGCTCGCGCGCCGCGCCGCACTCGCCCGCGCGCAGCCGCTCGTGCTCGCCCCCATGCACGCACGCCTCGCGAGCCGTGCCACCGTCCCGCGCCTCCGTCGCGTGACCGTCTTGATCCGCGCGCTGACTGTCTCTTTCCCGCGCAGGAGAAACGCCGTCGCCGGAACCGATCGCCGCCACCGTCCGGAACTCGCCGCCGTTCGTTTCGCCGTTCATTTCCGGTGAGTCCGCAGCCGCCATTAGATCTCAGATCAACGGTCCAGATCGGTCTTTGACCGGTCAGCCCCAGGCGTTGACTAGTCAGACGCCCAGTCAGCGCCCAGTCAGCAGCTGCGTTGACCAGTCAACAGACACAGTTGACTAGTTATTTTCGTTAATCGTTTTAGTTGACAGATTTCGGTAGAAACTTATAAATTGCGTAGAAATTAAACCGCTAGGCCAAAAATTGCAAATAAAATATGTGTAGATTCAGTGAGTCGTGTAGAATCTTGCTGTACCTTTGGTTCAGACTTTTGCAGCAAGATTTAGTACAGTTTAATCAAATAGGTTAATGGCCTTTTTGGAGTAATTAATTCGTAGAAAAAGATTTGTAGCTCCAAAAATCGTGTATGATATGTCCCTGGATTTAGTGGAACGAGGGAAATCTCATCGTGAATTAAAAAGATAGGCTTACAGTGAAAACTTCTGCAGAAACTGTCTAGTGGATTTCTGCAGTGTTTTAATTACTCGAGGAGTTTTATAAATCCTTTTTGAGTAATTCCAGTTGGTACTGTTTCTAATCAGCGATGCCTATGCGGTAGAATTTTCTCAAGATTTTACAAACAGTATACTACCGGTAGTGAATTAATTGAGTTCTTGCTCTAGTTTTGAGCATTATATTTTGCATATTAGTTTTCCTTGCGCTAAAACTATTTTCCATGCATGCAATCAGTAGTATTATTGAATAGGATTATGTGGTGCAGCTGTAGCACCAATCCACTTGTCTTGCATACCTTCATGCATCATCTTTGTTGCATATGCTTGTGGATTGTTTGTTTATGATTGCAATTGTATCGTGTAGATTGTGACGAGTGCAACGCTTGTTCGTGTGTGGATTGTTCTTCCGACCGCTACAACCAAGGCAAGTAGATGCTACTTTGTTCATGATATTGTCCTACTATTTTCAATGCATTGTCGTGTATTTTGTAGATGCATGTGTAGGATGATACTATCGCTATGCTATGTCCTATTATGTGGTAGGGCCTTCCTTGTAGATGAACCACCGTTGGTAGATGTGCTTAGCCATGCTATGATGTACGAGGGCTGGGATACATCATTGAGACTTGTTTCTAAAAGTATTGGTTTGTGAAAACTAAAACAACTTAATCAATGAATCTCCTGGGTGTGATGGTATTGATAATTTTTGGTGGTTTCATTGCGGAAAGGCAACCAGGTATCGAGAGAAATTGATTGGCTTCTTTATTTGGTAGCTTACGTGTACAACCATGTGCCAATAATGAAATGGGCGGTTGGTTGGACTTAGTAGGTTGTGGTAACCCGAACCCGTGTATCCAGAGATGTAGAATTTTGGTAGGTTGGACCGGTGCGCGTCGGGATTGGGGTGCTACTTTCCGAACAGTCTCTTCTTGGACTTCTCCCTATCATCACCCAAAATGAGAGTGATGGTACGAGCTGGGCTGGCCAAGTCACATGGGTAAAGTGTACTAACCTCTGCAGGGTGTATAATCTAATCGATTAGCCGTGTCCCCGGTTATGGACATCTGAGTTGCTTGATATTGATTCCATGACATGTTTCTCGCTCACTCCAATTTCATAATTGTTTTAATATTGTTGGGTTAACTTAATTGGGATCTTTTCAAAGAAAATCAAAAACTGTTTATGAAAGTAGGACAAATGTATTTGCGAATGCAAGCCAGACACAGCTCCAATTGCCAATTGTGCATGTAGATGTTAGTACTATTGTCTCCATTACTAGCTCTACTTGCCATACATTCCATGTATTGACCCTTCGGGGCTGCTACGTTTCATGTTGCAGGTTATTCTGATTCTGAGTAATCGATATAGGCCACGGTACTCCACTCGGCACTTGTTCACTTGTGGGCAATTTGAAGAATGGAGGATTTACTTTACTTATGTTGCTACCTGAATAATTTGAGCTAGCCTTGGGCTAAGCTTTTATTGTAATAATGGTACTCTGGATCTTCGTTATTCATGATACACGGATATTTTGCTATGTTATTCATCTTATTCTATTGTGGGCCAATGAACCGATCCAGGGATTGGCATGTCACATAGAAGCCTCGGTCTTTTCAGAACCGCGATGTTACATATTTCCAATACATAATTCTAGTTAAGCTGAATAGGTGCCAATGCAAGGGTCTTCCACTATGTAATTGACTAAGCCAGAGCCCATTTAGCATGTGGCTGTACACGGAAGCCACTGTACGAGAAACATGTTCAATCTCTAAGTCGTTGGGTGGTTTTATTCCAGTGCTCATAGAAAAAGATATCCATATAAACATGGTTCCGTTTGTTGCCACCTTATCCACAATTGAGTATCCTCTTTCCACCCAGGTGATTCATTGAGTACTTGTTTTATTATATAAAACATATATTTTTCCAACACTTCATATAATCATATCATGTATTCCATCCCAAGTCTATAGCAGGGCTAAGCATACTACAACTATGATGTTTTCACTAAGGAAGATATAAAGGATTTCCTAATAGGACATAGCATAGCATAGTAACATAGTAGCCCTATCATGCATACTACAAAAATATCACTAAGTGTAATGAAAATAGTAGGACATGGATGATAGTGGCACTTGCCTTTTTAGTAGAGAATATTGGTTCACTCCTTGATCTTGTAACAATCACACTCTTCATATTTCAGTACAATTCAATCAAGCAAGCACATATTCAAACTAGCACTCAAGCAATTCATCACATAAAATAATAAAATCAAGCAATGCATGCAAGCATGCAAAAGATTGTTTTATTTGGAAAAGTGGTTTCTAATAGGCTATAAACATTTTAAACTCTTATTGGTCATTTACAAAAGTGGTAAAACCATTTAAATTTAAGTTGGTGAAAATGACCATTTAAATCATTTTTGTTTTGCTAGGAATGATTTAAATCAAAGTAATATTTCGTAGTTTTAGCCAAATATATTCTTTAAACACAAATGATAGTGTTTATGGTTAAAGGGTTTAATATTAATCCATTTGCAAAACATTTCACCTAAATTCCATTTTTAAATCAAAACAATATTTCTATTTGCTAGAAATGCCTTTAACAAAATAATCATTTACTAGGGTTCATCAAATATATTTTTCTAAAATCCTAAAACTTGGTGTTTAGGGTCAGAGAGTTTAAATCAAAAAATTTCCAAAGGTTTAGTCAAAAGCATTTTTAAACCAAAATCAATATTTTTATTTAACTAGAAATGCTTTTATCCAAAGATTTATTCCCTAGTATCACAAGATATTCTTTTAAATCTACAAGTTGGTTCTTATGGTCAGTAGGTTCAAAACAATCCATTTACAAAAGATTTTACCCTAAAAACATTTTGAGAATAAATTTTATACTCAAAATAGGCCTAAACAAGTTTCTGCAAAAATAATCAATTTTACAGAATCAAAATACTAAACAAAGTGCATGGTTGGAAAGTTCACATTGTTCTGAATCCAGTAATATAAAATTTTCAAAATTTGGCCAAGCAGAACAATAGTTATGAATTTTACAAGTTTAAACAATCTAAAATAATTTCTGGAATTTTAATCAAAAAGGACAGCCACGTGTCTTTTTATTGGACGATACCGCTTTGCTGGGATCGATTGATGCGGCGCGTTGGATCTACTTAAATCGCACAGCACACAACGCTTGATACCGGTTCAATTAATCTAATCTGAGCCACGCGTTCAAGATCTATCGGCTGGAGCATAGCGACCAGGAGCTGGCGGCGCTCGACGGCAGCGCGCAGCAGCGACGCTCTGTCAGCAGCGTTCCAGCGAAGATAGTAAGCGAGGGAGAGGAAGAGGGTGCTCATCGCGTTCGCAGGGTCGTAGCGAAGCTCGAGGTGGTCTCAGTTACTTGAGGGGCGCACGGGAGCGGCGGCGATTGCTCACCGGAGATGGCATCGGCGTCAGGCGTCTCTGTTTGTCGACAGGAGCGAGGTTGCAGGTCATGCCATGGCAAATGGGAGTAGGCATTAGACGCAGGCGAGTGTGGATAACACGTGTGCATCTTCGAGAGAGAGGGGTGGATGGAACTTACGGGGAAGGGTCACCGGAGTTTGCACAGACGACGGCGGCGTTCAGAGGTGGTCCTTGTCGATGTTCCGAAGCACGCGCGAGCGAGCGGGTGGTACTGGGAGATGCGCAAGAAGATGGGGGTCTCACTCGTTTTCTCTAGGGGTAACGGGGCTGGCGGAGTTGGACGGAATTGGCTAGAGGAGCTCGTCGGAGGTAGTGCGGTGTGGTTCGAAATCAGAACAGACCTGGGGCCGAGAGGGTGTGGAGAGTGGGGGAAAGAGAGAGCGAAGAGGGGCATTTAAGCTGGTACGGTTGCAGGGAGTAATCGCTGCAGCATCAATGCGAATTGATCAACTCAATCAATGGCATAAACGGCGAGGTGCGAGGGGGGAACGGTCATCGCGGGTGAAGACGATGACTGGCAGTGTAGGGTCGCATCGACAGCGAGAGAGAGGGAGTGCGCGAGGGGGCCAGGCGTCAGTGACTAAGAGGGTGTGATTGCGAGTGAGAAAGAACAGAGGCAGAGGGATTCCCGGGTGGGCTCTTGCTGGGCTAGTTGGGCCTGCTGAGCTAGGTAGGTTAGTTTGGGCTGGTCCATTCTATTTTTTTCTTCCCTGTTTTATTTTTCTTTTTCTATTTTGATTTTCTGTTTTTAAATTCAAACTCTTATTTGAATCAGATTTATTTATCAAATCTTTTCAAAACTTTTCTGTAGGTTTTATACTATTTTTAAATGTGTTTAAAAGTCCATTTTAGAATAATTTCTTTTATTCGTTTATGGTTTACTATTTATTTAAAATAGACATTAGTATTTATTCAAATATGGTTTCAAATTCTATTTGAAATCTAATTTTTACCAAACCTTTTTCAGTAGGTTTTATTGATTCATCAGTGCAAATAATTCACTTTGAATTATTATTTAAAACAATATTTTAATATGATTTAATGTTCATTTAAATTGGAAAATTGTCTTTATTTAAATAAAATTGGATACTAATCAATCCTTATGATTTTATTTAAATAATAATTTACTCCTTTTATTAATCAATAATCTTTCTTTCATTTGTTTGGCCAAGATTTAATTTGGCTTTTAAATATTCCTTATTTATTTATTTCTTTCTTTGCCTTAAAAAATCCATATCTTTTTATTTAAAGATCCAAAATTGGTGATTCCAATTTGTATATTTTTATTTAATATTTGTTTATCTTTTCAAATACTTTTAGGATTACTTTGCTCGAGATTTGGTATGGATTTAGATAGGAGATTTTATTATCCTTGGAAAATATTTCCTTTAACTTATTAAATTCATAAGTTTTTATTTATGGCTCCAAAATGAGTGAAACCAATTTCTATGGTTTTATAATATTTTTATTTATCATTTTTGATCATTTATAAATATTTGTTGAAAAAATTTATATGGATCAAATCCATAGTCTTAAAGAGATCTTGGAAATGAATTATTCCTTTAGGGTTTTAGGGTTTTGGTTTAACTTTTAAAAACAAAAAGTTTCTTTTCACCCTAAATTTCAACAATCATTTCTTTTGTTTATTTATTTTTCACATTTAAAAATTTGTAAAAAATTTGGGATGTGACAGGCTACCACCCTTAAAAGAAATCTCGTCCCGAGATTTGGGAAGGCTAGAGGTTACAAGTTGGCTTGAAGACAACTAGGGTACTTCCACCCTTAAAAAGGAAATTTGTAGGGTTACATTGGTGGTTCGCTTGACTATGGGTTCAATAATTGATATCCAAACAAGGAATCCTTATTTGACTCAACTGAGTTAAATAATTCCTGCCATCCACATCATCTAATTCTTCAAGGGTTCCATACATGTCGATGTGGTTCACATGTCCTTTCTGGGCCTCATTGGAATTGCTTTCATTGGAGTTTCTAGCATCCTTTTTATTTTTCTTCTCAGGACAGTCTGATGCATAGTGTCCAAGTTCCTTACAATTATATCACTACAACTGGATAATGTCTTTCTTATTGGGATTGCCATGTTGGTTCTGACCAAGGTCATCTCCATTGTCCGTATCATTCCCATTATTATCACTTCCATTGTTGTTATGGTGATGCTGATGTGGTCCAGAATCTCCATTGCTCCTTTTGAATGAACGCTTCTTTTGTCATGATCCTGAGTGATACTTGAGGCTATGCTTCCTCTTTCGTTTCTCAACTTGATTCATCTTGTTTTCCAAGATGGTGGCTTTGTCACAGAGTGATTGATAAGTTGGGACATAGGCAACAAACAGCTGCAGGTTCAACTCATCATTAAGTCATTCGAGGAATTTATCTTTCCTCTTAGCATCTGTATCAACTTCATCCGGTGCATAGCGTGCCAGATTGTTGAACTTCTCAATGTACTCAGCCACACTGAGGTGACGCTGTTTCAGATTGTGGAACTCCTTTTTCTTAAAGTTCATCACTCCGGGTGAGATGTGAGCTGTACGGAAACCATCCTCAAAAATAGCCCAAGTCACATCCTTAAGGGGAGTGGTGATCTGAAAGTTTTCCCACCATGTTGATGCTGGCCCTTCGAGCAGATATGCTGCAAACCTAACTTTTTCCTTGTCGGTGCAGCCAACAGTCACTAACCTTGTTCACTTAACATAACCAGTCATTGGCTACCATTGGATCAGTTGTTCCAGAGAACCTTGCAGGCCTTAGTTTCAGAAATCTGGTGAGCATGTCAAGTGCTGGAGGATTATTCTGATTGTTGTTGTTGTTATTGTTATTTTGATTCTGATTTTGCATAAACCGCGTCACCATCTGCGTCAGTTGAGCTTGAGCTGTGATCAACTGCTGCATCTCGGGAGTGATGTTGTTGTTGTTTTGGTTGGGGTTGGCACGACAGGGAGGCATCTGTTGGTTTTAATAGGGATAAGTAATGATAGATAGATCTAAAGAAGTTCTAACACACAACCCAAAACAATCAAGTTCAATCAAACAATCAACAAGCAACTATTCACTTAACAACTTATGAGATTAACTCATGAGTTGGAGGAAACAACAAGTTTTCTTGATGCAATCAACTTAGTATAGTCATACCTCATAGGTCAGTATGATCCATACACTAACATGTCATCAATGTCTTAGATAGTTGGTAGGCAATCTAATGTCTCTTGGTTCTCACTTGTAGTCCTTAGTGATGTCTAAGTTGAAGTCCTTGGTGAAACTAAAGTTGAATTCATTGATCATGGTGGAGTCTTTGCTCAGAGTGGAGGCTTTGTCCATCAAGTTGAAAAGGAAGAGATGTAGAATCAAAACCAAAAAGGTTGAGGAAAGAGTTTACAAGATTGTTTGTAAATAAGTTTTGGAACAAATACAACTCCTATTTTTCTAAGGGTTTTGTCCAGTCCTAGACAATCCTACAGGCAACACAATGCTCTGATACCATCTGTAGAGGTCCCAACCTGATAAGGTAGAGATCTTCCATAGCTTCAGGCCTTAGTTGCTCAGAGTTGTCCATAACCGGGGACACCGCTAAGTACTTATTGTTGGGCCACGCAGAGATAAAACAAAACTTTTTCCTCTAACGTGGTGATCCCAAGATCTAGCTGAGGTAGAAGGCCACGAGGTTTACCACTAGACGCGCGGTTGCGGATTACTGATGAAGCGCGTCAGTTGATGCAGTGCAGTCCTCACGATCCGATCGTCCTGGTGCTGATCGCACAGCACCTCTGCTGGTATCCACACGTACAAGGAGGAGCGCCGGCGGCGAACTGCTAGGTTCGTTACGGCGGCTGGACTGCTGTGGAGCTAGGGTTTCCAACACATGGAATGACCTAACCGAACAACGATTAACCCTTCTGGGTTACGGTGCTCCACTATATATAGGGAGTGAACATGGGATCGGCTCTCGCGGCCCATTCACTAAAGCCCATATAACACTAGTCACCGTGAGTCCAACTCACTAACTCAGTCCTAATCTGGTTTAGGTCCAACCCAACCAGATTACAGATTCGGATCCAATCCGAACTTGCTCCCGCTCTTAAGTGTGTGACCCCGCAGGCTCATGGTTACTTGGACACGATTAGAGTCCGACTCACAATCGATCAATCGGCATCGGCTCCTAGCAGAACTTGCCGATTCCCAAGTACCAAAGAGTCATGACGACTTGCCTTTCCAATGCGACTTACGTCTGAGTCCCTTTTGCCTCACGATATACCTTGTCAAACTATAGGCAAATATATGTCATCCCTTAAATAGTCCGACTCTCTTCTCGATCCGAGATAAGTGATTCACCCGACTAACTCTTAGCCGATCGCCTCGGTTAACACTTAACCGAGTCGTGCATGGCCATGCTTTCCGAATCATATCTCACGAGAGGGCCCAGAGAATATCTCTCCGAGTGGAGGGGCAAAATCCCATCTTGGTTATTCACATCACGCAGCTTGATTCTCAGTCGACCCGAACCCTGCCTTTATAACTGCCCAGTTACAGATCAACGTTTGACAGAACCTAAGTCGGTGATCCTCAACTCGGACTATGCAACAACCTCAGGTCTAAGGATTACATTGATTGAGATATACAAATGACAACTAGTTCGTTGTACCTCAATATGGGTCAATCCGACTCGCTAAACTCTTTAGCCGAATCTGTGTAAGTTGGAATAGCATCTCCATGCCCATGACAAGTGGAACCGAGTCATCAAGCCAACTTTCACATTGGTCTAAGTTGTGTGTCCAGCACAACCTCAATGACCAAGGATATTTAGTATAAACAGCATGAATGCATAGTTCCACAACCGAATCACATATTCAATGATACACATCAGATGTTCATACAAGGACTACTTAATAACTTTATGAATACAATGGGAAATATCATCATACATGATTGCCTCTAGGGCATATTCCCAACAGTCTCCCACTTGCACTAGAGTCAATCTTTCGACATCACATGTCTAAGCATCTAATGCCCATGGCTCTCAGGTGCGCCTCATGCTTCGGCTGGGGTAACGGCTTTGTCAACGGATCCGCAATATTTGCATCCGTGTGTACCTTGCATAACTTGATATCACCCTGATCCACGAACTGGCGAATTAGGTGGTACCGCATGAGTATGTGCTTGTTCTTCTGGTGTTGTCTAGGTTCCTTGGCTTGTGCAATAGCACCATTGTTGTCACAATACACGTCCAACGGATTGGACGAGCCCTGAACCACACCAAGATCCATGAGGAAATTCCTCATCCAAACAGCTTCCTTTGCTGCCTCCGAGGCGGCAATATACTCAGCCTCTTTTGTAGACGCAGACACAGTCTCTTGCTTGGAACTTTTCCAGCTCACAGCACCTCCGTTTATAATAAACACGTATCCGGATTGCGAGCGAGAATCATCAGAGTCGGTGAGATAACTCGCATCCGTGTAACTGTAGGGGTTCGTAGCATGGAAAACAAAAATTTTCTATCGCATACAAACAAACAAGCCAAGATCTATCTACTAGATTGTAGCAACGAGTCGATGGAATAACTCACCCTCGAAGATTCCAAAGTGTTTAACGAGAGCAGATTCTCGTGGGTGATGTAGTCGTACTCTTTCCGATCTCAAGATCGCGTAGACGATCCTTCCGGCGCCGCGTTCCCGCAGCGCTCCCGCAGTCGGTCACACGTTCGGTACTCGACGAAGACCTTCCTCTCCCTTGTTCCAGCAGGCAGCGGAGGTTGTAGCACTCTCCTCGTGATTCCGGCAGCACAACGGCGTGGTACCGGAGGTAGAGGGGAAATCCCGCAGGGCTTCGCCTTAAGCCGGTGCGAGTATGGTGGAGCTTATGAGAGAGGCTATTAGTGGTCTAGTAATTAGACACACCAATTAGAAGGCTCTAAACCAATTAGAAGGCTCTAAACCGAATAGCTCTAAACCGGGGTCTAGATCTAGGGTTTAGTTTAGAGGATAGGAAACTTGTGTGTTGTGTCTAGAGGAGGAGGCCCTGCCCCTCCTTTTATAGGTGGGAGGGCCGGCGCCATGGGGAGGAGTTCCTCCCCAACTCGGCCTAGGGAGGTGCGCCGGCCTAGGGGAGGAACCCTCCTCCAACTCGGCCTCCACCTCTCCTCCTCTTTCTCCACTTTCCGAAACTGGCAGTTTGACCGAAAACTGGCAGTTTGACTTTTCCAATTAGGATTTGAATTAACCCTTTATTTCGGACAGCGAGAACACTTAGTACATGATGCAATCATTCCAACATGCAATGACACATTCATGTACCCCTTCCCCCCCGGAGTGCCGGACATTCCGGGACCTTCTAGAATGTTCCCGATGAAAACACCGGAACCATTCCCCAACTCCGAAACGGAACTTTCCTTATATGAATCTTATTCTCCGGACCATTCCGGATCACCTCGTGATATCCCGGATCCCATCCGGGACTCCGAACAACATTCGGTCTCTTTCTCATAATACCATAACTACTCAAACAACGTCGAATCCTTAAGTGTGTCTCCCTACGGTTCGTGAATTATGCGGACATGATCGAGACACTTCTCCGAACAATAACCAATAGAGGAATCTGGAAATTCATATGGCTCCCACATATTTCTACGATTACTTTGCGATCGAATGAACCACTTACATACGATACCAATTTCCCTTTGTCTCACGATATGTTACTTATCCGAGGTTATGATCGTCGGTATCTCTGTATACCTAGTTCAACCTCGTTACTGACAAGTACTCTTTTCTCGTTCCCGTGATATGTGATCCCTTGTGACCAAGTCACATGCTTGCAAGCTAATTGGATGACATTTCACCGAGAGGGCCCAGAGAATATCTATCCGTCATGTGGATGGACAAATCCCACTCTTGATCCATGTGTTTCAACCAATACTTTCCGAACACTCAATGCCACCTTTATAGCCACCCTGTTACGGTGTGGTGTTTGATGACATCAAAGCATCCATCCAGCAAAGGTGATATGCATGATCTCATGGTCGAAGGAATTAGGTTACTATGTATCAGAAAGCATATAGCAATTGAACTATTGAAATGACTTGATCTTTATGCTACGCTTGTCTATAGGAGTATGTCCACCATATCATTCTCCTAACGATATGATCTTGTTGTTGATAACATCTCAATGTTCATGACAAAGAAACCACATCATCAATCAACCAACAAGCTAGTGAAGTATAGAGGCTATACTAGGGACTTCAAATTAAGTTTACAAATCACACAAGTATTAATGGTTTCCTTGTTAATACTATTATAGCATGAATGTAAACATCTATCATAAACACAAAGATATAATAATAACTATATTTATTATTGCCTCTAGGGCATATCTCCAACAGTCTCCCACTTGCACTAGAGTCATCTAATCTAGATTACATGGTAATATACCGAACACCCATGGCAGTTTGGTGTTGGTCATGTTTTGCCCTCGGGAGAGGTTTAGTCAACGGATCCGCCACATTCAGATCTGTGTGTACTTTGCAAATCTTTATATCCCCATCCTGGATATGTTCTCGAATAGCGTGAAAACGCAGCTTGATATGCTTCAGCTTCTTGTGTGACCTTGGTTCTTGCGCATTGGTTATGGCGCCCATGTTATCACAGTAGATAGACATTGGGTCCAGCGCACTTGGAACCACACCCAGCTCTATAATGAACTCTTTCATCCATATCGCTTCTTGTGAAGCCTCCGAAGCAGCCATGTATTCCGATTCAGTTGAAGATCTCGCCACAACGCTTTGCTTTGCACTCCTCCAGCTAACTGCTGCACCATTCAAAATAAATACGTATCCAGATTGTGATTTAGAATCATCCGGATCGGTGTTCCAACTAGCATCGGTGTAACCATTAACAACGAGCTGTTCATCACCTCCATAAGAAAGAACCATATCCTTAGTTCTTCTCAAGTACTTAAGGATGTTTTTGACCGCTATCCAATGATCCACTCCTGGATCACTTTGATATCTGCTAGTTAAACTAACAGCATATGCGATGTCGGGTCTAGTACATAGCATGGCATACATTAGAGATCCTATGGCTGAGGCATAGGGAGTCTTACTCATCCTTTCTCTATCTTCTGCCGATGTCGGACTTTGAGTTTTACTCAAGGTCGTATTGGGCAACATGGGCAAGAACCCTTTCTTGCTATCTTCCATTCCAAACCTCTTTAGAACTTTGTCCAAATATGTACTTTGTGACAATGATATTTGGCGTTTCGATCTATCTCTATAAATCTTTATGCCTAATATGTAAGCTGCTTCGCCAAGATCTTTCATTGAAAAACTATTATTCAAATACTCTTTGACACTATTAAGAAGGTCTACATCATTCCCAATCAACAATATGTCATCCACATACAGTATTAAGAATGCTACAGAGCTCCCACTCACTTTCTTGTAAATACAAGCTTCTCCATAAGTTTGTACAAAACCAAAACTTTTGATTACCTTATCAAAACGTTGATTCCAACTTCGGGATGCTTGCTTCAATCCATAGATGGACCGTTGAAGTTTGCATACCTTGTTAGCATCTTTAGGATCGACAAAACCTTTGGGTTGTATCATATACAACTCTTCATCAATGTCTCCATTGAGGAATGCTGTTTTGACATCCATCTGCCATATCTCATAATCATAATATGCAGCGATTGCTAACATAATCCTCACAGACTTTAGCTTCGCTACCGGTGAGAAAGTCTCATCGTAGTCAACTCCTTGAATTTGTCGAAACCCTTTTGCGACAAGTCGAGCTTTATAGACAGTAACATTACCATCAGCATCTGTTTTCTTCTTGAAAATCCATTTGTTCTCGACAGCCTTCCGGCCATCCGGTAAGTCCACCAAAGTCCATACTTGGTTTTCGTACATGGATCCAATCTCGGATTTCATGGCTTCTTGCCATTTATTGGAATCTGGGCTCATCATCGCTTCCTCATATGTCTCGGGGTCATCGGTGTTGTCCACCAACATGACATTCATAACGGAATCATACCAATCTGGAGTGGTACGAGTTCTCGTTGACCTCCGAGGCTCTGTAGTAACTTCAACCGAAGTTTCATGATCACTATCATTAGCTTCCTCTCTTATTGGTGCAGGCACCACAGGAACTTCTTCCGGTGCTGCGCTACTCGTAATTTCGAGAGAAGGTTCGACAACCTCGTCGAGTTCTACTTTCCTTCCAGTCACTTCTTTCGAGAGAAATTCCTTCTCTAGAAAGGATCCATTCTTGGCAACAAAGATTTTGCCTTCGGATCTATGATAGAAGGTATACCCAATAGTTTCCTTCGGGTATCCTATGAAGACGCATTTTTCCGCTTTGGGTTCAAGCTTGTCCGGCTGTAACTTCTTTACATAGGCTTCGCATCCCCAAACTTTAAGGAACGACAATTTAGGTTTCTTCCCAAACCATAATTCATACGGTGTCGTTTCAACGGATTTAGACGGTGCCCTATTTAAAGTGAATGCGGCTGTTTCTAATGCATAACCCCAAAATGATAGTGGTAAATCTGTAAGTGACATCATAGAACGAACCATATCTAAGAGAGTTCGATTACGACGTTCAGACACACCATTACGCTGTGGTGTTCCCGGCGGTGTCAATTGTGAAAGTATTCCGCATTTCTTCAAATGCTCGCCAAACTCGTAACTTAGATATTCACCTCCACGATCAGAACGTAGAAATTTAATCTTCTTGTTACGTTGATTCTCTACCTCACTTTGAAACTCCTTAAACTTCTCGAAAGTTTCGGACTTATGTTTCATGAAATAGATATACCCATATCTACTCAAATCATCCGTGAAGGTAAGAACATAACGATAACCACTGCGCGATGCTACACTCATTGGACCACACACATCGGTATGTATGATTTCCAATAAGTCTGTAGCTCGCTCCATTATACCAGAAAATGGAGTCTTAGTCATTTTACCCATCAGACATGCCTCGCATCTTTCAAGTGATTCAAAATCAAGTGATTCAAGAAGTCCATCGGAATGGAGTTTCTTCATACGCTTCACTCCAATGTGACCAAGACGACAGTGCCACATATAGGTCAAATTATCGTTTGATTTCAAACGTTTAGCCTCAATGTTATTAATATGTGTATTTCTACTATCGAGATTCAATATGAATAGACCATCTATCAAAGGTGCATGTGCATAAAACATATTACTCATATAAATCGAACAACCATTATTCTCGGATTTAAACAAGTAACCGTCTCGCAATAAACAAGATCCAGATATAATGTTCATGCTCAACGCAGGCACCAAATAACAATTATTTAAGTATAAAACTAATCCCGATGGTAGATGAAGAGGTAGCGTGCCGACCGCGATCACATCAACCTTTGATCCGTTTCCCACGCGCATCGTCACCTCGTTCTTCGCTAGCTTTCGTTTATTCTGCAGCTCCTGTTTCGAGTTACAAATATGAGCAACCGAACCAGTATCAAATACCCAGGCACTACTACGAATACTAGTGAAATACACATCAATAACATGTATATCAAATATACCTTTCTTCTTGATGTTGCCGTTCTTCAAATCCGCCAAGTACTTTGGGCAATTCCGTTTCCAGTGACCTTCCCCTTTGCAGTAAAAGCACTCAGTATCAGGCTTAGGTCCAGCCTTGGTCCTCTTCGTCGGCATGGTAACTTGCTTACCACCCTTCTTGAAGTGTCCCTTCTGCTTAGACTTGCCTTTCTTGAATTTGGTGGTCTTATTGACCATCAACACTTGGTGCTCTTTCTTTATCTCCACTTCTGCAGACTTTAACATAGCAAATAGTTCTGGCAACTCTTTGTTCATGTTCTGCATGTTGTAGTTCATCACAAAGTTCTTGTAACTTGGTGGTAGTGATTGGAGGATGCGGTAAACTCCCAAAGTATTAGGAATCACTATACCCAAGCTTTGAAGTTTGTTTGCGTGCCCAGACATTTTAAGCACATGCTCACTCACGGAGCTACCCTCTTCCATCTTGCAGTTAAAGAACTTTTCAGAAGCTTCATAACTTTCAATTGCCGCATGAGTCTCAAAAATTAATTTGAGATCCTCGACAATATCATATGGGTCTGACTCTTCAAACCTTTTCTGAAGCTCCGATTCTAAACCATACAAGATAGCACACTGAACTATGGAGTACTGATTCTTCCGAGCAAGGTAAACATTCTTTACTTCATCGGTAGCATCAGCTGCAGGTGGGTCACCTAGCGGTGCATCCAGCACATAGGTCAAATTACCAGCTGTGAGGACAATCCTCAAATTGCGGAACCAATCCGCGAAGTTGCTTCCATTGTTTTTCAACTTTTCTTTCTCTAGGAACGCATTAAAATTGATGGTAGGGGCTGCCATTGATCTACAACATATTTGCAATAGTTTAGACTAAGTTTATGACAAATTGAGTTCAAATTAATTAATGAAATTAAACTAGGTGAACTCCCACTCAAAACAACATCCCTCACATTGTTTTAGTGATCACATGAACCAAATCCACTACATCAACACCGATCATCACGAGAGTTGATATAGTTTTCAATGGCGAACAATCGACATGTTCATCATATCTGCTATATGATTCATGCTTTACCTTTCGACGATCCGTGTTCCTGAGGCCATGTCTGTACATGCTAGGCTCGTCAAGATCAAACCTTAGCTACCGCATAAGCAAATCTGGCTTGCTTACGTTGTATTCACCCGTGGAATCAAAGACACCCGATCATCACGTGGTGCTTCGAAGCAACAAGCTTTAGCAACGGTGCTAACTAAGGGCGAACACTTTAGACTTGAAATTTATGTGCATGAGGGATCATCTTATAATGCTACCGTCGTCTACTAAGCAATACAAGATGCATAAAGGATTAACATCACATGCAATTCATAATATGTGATATGATATGGCCTTTCTTCTTTGTGCTTCCGATCTCCATCTTCAAGCACGAACATGATCTCCATCATCACCGGCATGGCATCAAGGTCAATGACGCTTCTGCATGGTTGTCGTCCACCAGCTTCAACTATTACAACTATTTTGAATAGACACGCAGGTCTTAACAGAAATTAAAGACAACCATATGGCTCCTGCCGGTTGCCAACTTACAATAAGGAACATTGCATACATCAAATATAATCACAATCATGGCCATATCACATCACTGCACACCCCTGCAAAACAAAGTTAGACGCTTCTACTTTCTTTGCATATTTTACGTGGTTTGGGGCTTTCCATAAGTGTCGTTCTAACCTACGAACAAGAACCACAACATTGATACTAGCATTGTTGATTACCCGTTGTAAATTGGATCTTTACTATGCTAGGAGAAACAGGCACCCGCAAAGCCACTTATGCAATACAAGTTGCATGTTAAGCGTGGAGCAAGTCTCATGAACGATGTCATGTAAGGTTAGCCCGGGCCGCTTCATCCCAACATACCGCAAGATGCAAAGTACACGCAAAGCAATCTACAATAAAAGCATCAACGCCCACAATGACCATTGTGTTCTACTCGTGCAACAGATCTACACATAGACACGGCTCTGATACCACTGTAGGGGTTCGTAGCATGGAAAACAAAAATTTTCTATCGCATACAAACAAACAAGCCAAGATCTATCTACTAGATTGTAGCAACGAGTCGATGGAATAACTCACCCTCGAAGATTCCAAAGTGTTTAACGAGAGCAGATTCTCGTGGGTGATGTAGTCGTACTCTTTCCGATCTCAAGATCGCGTAGACGATCCTTCCGGCGCCGCGTTCCCGCAGCGCTCCCGCAGTCGGTCACACGTTCGGTACTCGACGAAGACCTTCCTCTCCCTTGTTCCAGCAGGCAGCGGAGGTTGTAGCACTCTCCTCGTGATTCCGGCAGCACAACGGCGTGGTACCGGAGGTAGAGGGGAAATCCCGCAGGGCTTCGCCTTAAGCCGGTGCGAGTATGGTGGAGCTTATGAGAGAGGCTATTAGTGGTCTAGTAATTAGACACACCAATTAGAAGGCTCTAAACCAATTAGAAGGCTCTAAACCGAATAGCTCTAAACCGGGGTCTAGATCTAGGGTTTAGTTTAGAGGATAGGAAACTTGTGTGTTGTGTCTAGAGGAGGAGGCCCTGCCCCTCCTTTTATAGGTGGGAGGGCCGGCGCCATGGGGAGGAGTTCCTCCCCAACTCGGCCTAGGGAGGTGCGCCGGCCTAGGGGAGGAACCCTCCTCCAACTCGGCCTCCACCTCTCCTCCTCTTTCTCCACTTTCCGAAACTGGCAGTTTGACCGAAAACTGGCAGTTTGACTTTTCCAATTAGGATTTGAATTAACCCTTTATTTCGGACAGCGAGAACACTTAGTACATGATGCAATCATTCCAACATGCAATGACACATTCATGTACCCCTTCCCCCCCGGAGTGCCGGACATTCCGGGACCTTCTAGAATGTTCCCGATGAAAACACCGGAACCATTCCCCAACTCCGAAACGGAACTTTCCTTATATGAATCTTATTCTCCGGACCATTCCGGATCACCTCGTGATATCCCGGATCCCATCCGGGACTCCGAACAACATTCGGTCTCTTTCTCATAATACCATAACTACTCAAACAACGTCGAATCCTTAAGTGTGTCTCCCTACGGTTCGTGAATTATGCGGACATGATCGAGACACTTCTCCGAACAATAACCAATAGAGGAATCTGGAAATTCATATGGCTCCCACATATTTCTACGATTACTTTGCGATCGAATGAACCACTTACATACGATACCAATTTCCCTTTGTCTCACGATATGTTACTTATCCGAGGTTATGATCGTCGGTATCTCTGTATACCTAGTTCAACCTCGTTACTGACAAGTACTCTTTTCTCGTTCCCGTGATATGTGATCCCTTGTGACCAAGTCACATGCTTGCAAGCTAATTGGATGACATTTCACCGAGAGGGCCCAGAGAATATCTATCCGTCATGTGGATGGACAAATCCCACTCTTGATCCATGTGTTTCAACCAATACTTTCCGAACACTCAATGCCACCTTTATAGCCACCCTGTTACGGTGTGGTGTTTGATGACATCAAAGCATCCATCCAGCAAAGGTGATATGCATGATCTCATGGTCGAAGGAATTAGGTTACTATGTATCAGAAAGCATATAGCAATTGAACTATTGAAATGACTTGATCTTTATGCTACGCTTGTCTATAGGAGTATGTCCACCATATCATTCTCCTAACGATATGATCTTGTTGTTGATAACATCTCAATGTTCATGACAAAGAAACCACATCATCAATCAACCAACAAGCTAGTGAAGTATAGAGGCTATACTAGGGACTTCAAATTAAGTTTACAAATCACACAAGTATTAATGGTTTCCTTGTTAATACTATTATAGCATGAATGTAAACATCTATCATAAACACAAAGATATAATAATAACTATATTTATTATTGCCTCTAGGGCATATCTCCAACAGTAACCCTTTACACTGAGTTCATCTTCACCACCATAAACCAAGAACATATCCTTAGTCCTTCTCAAGTACTTTAGGATATTTTTAGCCGCTGTCCAGTGGATCTCTCCAGGATCAGCCTGGTATCTGCTCACAACACTTAGAGCATAGGAAACATCCGGCCTAGTACAAATCATGGCGTACATGATGGATCCGACTGCAGAAGCATATGGAATCGCACTCATCCGACTTCGCTCATCAGTTGTCGAAGGACACTGAGTCTTGCTAAGTTTTACACCATGGGACATCGGTAAGAACCCTTTCTTAGACGATTCCATGTTGAACTTCTTCAACACTTTGTCCAAATAAGTACTCTGACTCAATCCAATGAGCCTCCTTGATCTATCTCTATAGATCCGGATTCCGAGGATGTATGTTGCCTCACCCAAGTCTTTCATTGAGAAACTCCTTTCTAATGATTCCTTGGTTTCTTGCAACATCTGGACATCATTTCCAATCAGTAATATGTCATCCACATATAAGATTAGAAAATTTACTTTGTTCCCACTAAACTTCTTGTACAAACAAGAATCATGATCACTCTTGATGAAGCCAAACGATTTGACTACCTCATCAAAACGAATATTCCAACTCCGAGATGCTTGCTTCAACCCATAAATGGATTTCTGAAGTTTGCATACCTTGTCAGCATTAGCCGGATCGACAAAACCCTCGGGCTGTATCATATACACGTCCTCGGTTAAATTTCCGTTAAGGAAAGCCGTTTTGACATCCATCTGCCATATCTCATAGTCGAAATAGGCTGCTATAGCTAACATGATCCGAACTGATTTAAGCATCGCTACGGGCGAGAAAGTCTCGTCGTAATCAACTCCTTGAACTTGTCGGAACCCCTTCGCGACAAGGCGTGCTTTATAGATTGAAACATTTCCATCCATATCAGTTTTCTTCTTAAAGACCCATTTGCACTCGACGGGTCTTGCACCATCTGGCAGATCAACCAAGTTCCAAACTTGATTCTCATCCATGGACTTTAACTCGGATCTCACGGCTCCAAGCCATGACTCGGAATCAGATCCCACCATCGCTTCCGAATAATTTGTTGGCTCATCACTGTCTAACAGTAACACATCACGAACACTTCGTAATCTTGCCGATCTTCGTAGTACAGGTGCGGCTATCGGCTCAGCTGCCACGATCGGCTCATCCTCCAAGGTTTTTGCCGACTCGCTACTTGCCGATTCCTCTCGAATTTCTTCGAGTTGCACCGTGCTCCCACTTACTCCCCGACTGAGAAACTCTTTCTCAAGGAAGACACCGTTCCGAGCGACAAACACTTTGCCCTCTTCTCGGTTGTAGAAGTAGTAACCCAAGGTTTCCCTCGGATACCCCACGAAAATACATTTATCCGACTTGGCCGTAAGCTTGTCCGACTGAAGTCGCTTGACAAAAGCTTCACAACCCCAAATCTTAAGAAAAGACAAACTCGGCTTTTTGCCTGTCCACATCTCATGCGGTGTCTTCTCTACCGACTTTGATGGTACTTTGTTTAGTGTGAACGCCGCTGTTTCTAGACAATAACCCCAAAATGATAAAGGCAGATCTGTCCGACTCATCATTGATCGTACCATGTCCAACAAGGTCCGATTCCGCCTTTCCGAAACACCATTCCTTTGTGGCGTTCCTAGCGGAGTAAGTTGAGGAACTATTCCACAACTTTTCAGATGGTCATCAAACTCATGGCTCATGTACTCGCCTCCTCGGTCCGACCGAAGAAACTTTATTTTCTTGCCGAGTTGATTCTGTGCTTCATTCTGGAATTCTTTGAACTTTTCAAAGGCTTCCGACTTATGTTTCATCAAGTAGATATATCCATACCTACTCAAATCATCAGTGAAGGTAATGAAGTACTCATAACCACCCCTGGCTGTCGTGCTCATTGGTCCACATACATCACTATGTACTAGTCCCAACAAGTCGGACGCCCTTTCGCAACTCTTTGCAAAAGGTGTTCTTGGTCATTTTGCCGAGTAGGCAAGATTCGCATGTCTCGAACAACTCCAAGTCGAACGAAGTTAGGAGTCCATCATCATGGAGCTTCTTCATGCGTTTCCAACTTATATGACCAAGCCGACAGTGCCAAAAGTAAGTCATATTCAGATCATTTGGTTTCAACCTTTTAACATTTATGTTATAAACCGACTCACCATCAAGATTCAAAATAAATAACCCGTCCTGGACGGGTGCAAAGCCGTGAAACATATCATTCAAATACAAAGAACAACCATTATTCTTGATATTCGACTCATAGCCTTGCCTCATCAAACATGAAGCAGAAATAATGTTTCGACTGAGCACTGGAACATAATAACAATTATTTAGTTCCATAATGAATCCGGAAGGTAAATGAAGTTGCATCGTGCCGACTTCCAACGCAGCAACTCTTGCTTTGTTGCCGACTCGAATATCAACCTCGCCTCTTGCTACGCTCCTAGTTCTTACCAGTCCCTGCAACGAGTTGCAGATGTGAATAACTGATCCGGTATCATATACCCAAGAACTATTAGGTGCATCAGCAAGATATATGTCTATAACATTGCAAACAAGTGTACCTGAGTCGGAAGTCATACCTCCACTCTTGGCTTTATCGGCCAAGTACTTGCTGCAGTTCCTCTTCCAGTGGCCATCCGCCTTGCAGTAGAAGCAAGTGGATCCGGCTGAAGGAGATGGTTTAGTCCCTGAGGAAGCGCTTGGGACCGGGTCCTGAGCCTGCTTTCCTCCTGACTTAGCCTTCTTCTTAGTCCAAGAACTCTTCTTGAACTTAGCCTTATTCTGCACCATCAACACTTGACTGGTGCCCTTCTTGAGATCCGCCTTTGCCTGCTTGAGCATCCCATGCAATTCAGTGAGCTTCTTATCCATACCATGCATGTGGTAGTTCGAAATGAACTGCCCATATGTACTAGGAAGAGAGTTCAGAATTATATCCGTAGCGAACTCTTCGCTTATGGGGTAGCCAAGCCTCTCCAGAGACTGCACGTAACCAACCATTTTGATCACATGCGGACTCAGTGGATCACCATCCTTAAGCTTGCAACTCAGCAAAGCCTGAGAGACTTGATACCTCTCAGTCTTCGCCTGAGCCTGGAACATACTTTTGAGGCTTTCGATCATATCGTAGGCCTCAACATGCTCGAACTGCTTTTGCAAGTCCGGTTCCATGTGAGCAAGCATAAGACAGCTAATATCCGTGGACTCATCCTTAGCCCGACGGTAGGCATTGGTGGTTGCGACAGTCGCATTCTCATTCGGCTCATCTGGAAGTGGGTTGTCTAGGACATGGTCCTTCTTTTCTTGTTTGAGAACAATTCTTAGATTTCGATACCAGTTGGTAAAATTAGTGTCGTTCAGTTTATCTTTCTCAAGAATGGTTCTCAACGCAAAACCGGATATCTGAGAGTGACTGCTACTAGGTGCCATGATCTACAACAGAAAATATGCAAAACACTTAAGACATGTATTCATAAAAGAGCAAGCATATTAAACACTTTAATATTTTATGCTCCCACTAGAACCAACACCCCTCCGATGGTTACTTAGTGATTCAGGATCCTAAATAAGCAAGTCGGCTAGTGAGCTTTAGCATCACCGCTAGCCGCCAAGTGATCTAGGTAGACAACTCCTTGTCAATCGCATCTCATGCGACTCCTGTTGGACGGGTGGCATCACATGCCCCGGCTCCCATCCGACTTTTCCCCGAGTCCCACAACCGTTGTGATAGACCCGTCTAGCTTACCGAGTGTTTCTGCAGTAAGAGTCCGACTCGAACACACCTAGTCGGAAAGAATTGGCAGCACCTCAATTTTATGAGCCCACTACCAAAAATGTTCGACTTGTGATGGTGCAAACACTGGCGGGAAAACCGACTAGACCTTCTTTGAGGGATTAAATTTTACTGACTATCTAATAGAGGTAAAACAGAGACATAACAATAGCACAAAATAAAGCAATTATAATGTGAAATGGTATGGCTCTCTTCATGGCGATCTCCATCTCCACAAAGCCTGTAATCCGACTCGTGCCAACTCTTGTCACTTGCCGTCTTACTCCATGTCGCCGACATGTACAACGCCTTGCATGCCTTCCGGGTTCTCCAAACAGCTACACTAGCTTAGTAAAGTAAATTACATAGAGAATCCGACACGCAGGTCGTTATACAATAAAATGACAGCACCTAGGCTCCAGCTGGCTGACATAAACCGTGATTCGCAGACCACGTATGGATTACACACATACATCACATGCACATGAACCATACCATTCACAACTTCCTGCAAAATCAAGTTATGCATAGATACAATATCTACCGGCGTTGTGAAACTCGCAACGACATCTAAGGCGCTACGACAGGGCGAAGCCGGCGGTCCCGCTAGCCGGATAGCGGGCGGGGATCAAAGGGGCAACGCCCCTCGCGGGTGCGGGAAGCGCCCGACGATTTTTTTCGAAAACGTAGATCTCATCTACGATCCGGACATGGGTTCCGACCATCGTTCCGATTCGATCAAACTCTTTGATCTTCGATCACCGCTTCTGGATTTACGTGTCACAGTCTACCCCGATGGCGGAAGCCGACCGGTAGGGGTATGTCGTTCCACGACCTCAGCAGTATGATCACGGAAATCAGATCTACCATCCCCCGAGTACAGTTGATCCAATCAACCTCGTACAAAACCGATCTATCTCATAGATCGACCACCAAACAGCACATAGATCTCATCTACATCCTACCGCATATCACATATGCGTGATCTCGAGCCTAAAACCAGAAGCTATCGCTCTGATACCACTGTTGGGCCACGCAGAGATAAAACAAAACTTTTTCCTCTAACGTGGTGATCCCAAGATCTAGCTGAGGTAGAAGGCCACGAGGTTTACCACTAGACGCGCGGTTGCGGATTACTGATGAAGCGCGTCAGTTGATGCAGTGCAGTCCTCACGATCCGATCGTCCTGGTGCTGATCGCACAGCACCTCTGCTGGTATCCACACGTACAAGGAGGAGCGCCGGCGGCGAACTGCTAGGTTCGTTACGGCGGCTGGACTGCTGTGGAGCTAGGGTTTCCAACACATGGAATGACCTAACCGAACAACGATTAACCCTTCTGGGTTACGGTGCTCCACTATATATAGGGAGTGAACATGGGATCGGCTCTCGCGGCCCATTCACTAAAGCCCATATAACACTAGTCACCGTGAGTCCAACTCACTAACTCAGTCCTAATCTGGTTTAGGTCCAACCCAACCAGATTACAGATTCGGATCCAATCCGAACTTGCTCCCGCTCTTAAGTGTGTGACCCCGCAGGCTCATGGTTACTTGGACACGATTAGAGTCCGACTCACAATCGATCAATCGGCATCGGCTCCTAGCAGAACTTGCCGATTCCCAAGTACCAAAGAGTCATGACGACTTGCCTTTCCAATGCGACTTACGTCTGAGTCCCTTTTGCCTCACGATATACCTTGTCAAACTATAGGCAAATATATGTCATCCCTTAAATAGTCCGACTCTCTTCTCGATCCGAGATAAGTGATTCACCCGACTAACTCTTAGCCGATCGCCTCGGTTAACACTTAACCGAGTCGTGCATGGCCATGCTTTCCGAATCATATCTCACGAGAGGGCCCAGAGAATATCTCTCCGAGTGGAGGGGCAAAATCCCATCTTGGTTATTCACATCACGCAGCTTGATTCTCAGTCGACCCGAACCCTGCCTTTATAACTGCCCAGTTACGGATCAACGTTTGACAGAACCTAAGTCGGTGATCCTCAACTCGGACTATGCAACAACCTCAGGTCTAAGGATTACATTGATTGAGATATACAAATGACAACTAGTTCGTTGTACCTCAATATGGGTCAATCCGACTCGCTAAACTCTTTAGCCGAATCTGTGTAAGTTGGAATAGCATCTCCATGCCCATGACAAGTGGAACCGAGTCATCAAGCCAACTTTCACATTGGTCTAAGTTGTGTGTCCAGCACAACCTCAATGACCAAGGATATTTAGTATAAACAACATGAATGCATAGTTCCACAACCGAATCACATATTCAATGATACACATCAGATGTTCATACAAGGACTACTTAATAACTTTATGAATACAATGGGAAATATCATCATACATGATTGCCTCTAGGGCATATTCCCAACACTTATAATTTTGATCTTCTGCAGAAGTTGTACACTTTACCCACATGACACAATCTCGTCTTGACGTATAAGTACACACCAAATGGAGTACCGGCAGATCGAGAATGTAACAAAATATTTCCATAGAAGTCCTCCCAAGACATAATGCTAGCATGTCTACCAGGCACTAATGTAAGGATATATTTCCAATACATAATTCTAGTTAACCTGAATAGGTGCCAATGCAAGGGGTCTTCCACTATGTAATTGACTAAGCCAGAGCCCATTTAGCATGTGGTTGTACACGGAAGCCACTGTACGAGAAACATGTTCAATCTCTAAGTCGTTGGGTGGTTTTCTTCTAGTGCTCATACAAAAAGATAGCCATATAAACATGGTTCCCTTTGTTGCCACCTTATCCACAATTGAGTATCCTCTTTCCACCCAGGTGATTCATTGAGTACTTGTTTTATTATATAAAACATATATTTTTCCAACACTTCATATAATCATATCATGTATTCCATCCCAAGTCTATAGCATTGCTAAGCATACTACAACTATGATGTTTTCACTAAGGAAGATATAAAGGATTTCCTAATAGGAAAAAGCATAGCATAGTAACATAGTAGCCCTATCATGCATACTACAAAAATATCACTAAGTGTAATGAAAATAGTAGGACATGGATGATAGTGTCACTTGACTTTTTAGTATAGAATATTCGTTCACTCCTTGATCTTGTAACAATCACACTCTTCAAATTTCACTACAATTCAATCAAGCAAGCACATATTCAAACTAGCACTCAAGAAATTCATCACATAAAACAATAAAATCAAGCAATGCATGCAAGCATGCAAAATTTTGTTTTATTTGGAAAAGTGGTTTCTAATAGGCTATAAACATTTTAAACTCTTATTGGTCATTTACAAAAGTGGTAAAACCATTTAAATTCAAGTTGGTGAAAATGGCCATTTAATCATTTTTGTTTTGCTAGGAATGATTTAAATCAAAATAATATTTTGTAGTTTTAGCCAAATATATTCTATAAAAACAAATGATAGTGTTTATGGTTAAAGGGTTTAATATTAATCCATTTGCAAAAGGTTTCATGTCACATCCCAAGATTTTCCAAATCTTGTAATGTGAAAAAATAAATAAACAAAATAATTAATTGTTGAAAATCAGGGTGAAAAGAAACTTTGTTTCTAAATGGAAACTTAAAATCCCATCTTGAACAAACCTTAATTAAAGTTTGAATTATCCAAATCAAGAGAAATGCATCCATCATAAAATGCATCTGGAAATTTAAACACTTGGAAAATAAATCCAAACCCTAAACCCTAATGGAATAAAAATCATTTCCAAGTTATCTCCAAGCCTATGGATTTGATCCATATAAAAAGTTGTCAACAAACATTCACAAATGATCAAGAAAGACAAATGGAAATATTATAAAACCATAGAAATTGGTTTCACTTAATTTGGAACCATAATAAAATCTTATGAATTTAATAAGATAAGGAAAAGTAATTTCCAAAGCTAATAAAGAACCTATCTATAAATCCATACCAAATGATGAGCAAGTGATCCTAAAGATATTTAAAAAGATAAATAAATATCAAATTATATTTTACAATTGGAATCACCAAGTTTGGATCTCTAAATAAAAAGATATGGATTTTATAAGATGAAGAAAGAAATATTAAATAATGAATATTTAAAGACCAAATTAAATCTTGGCCTAATTCATAAGAAAATGGAATGAATATAATCCAAATCCAAATAAAATATTTGATAAATAATTTCCAAAATAAAATAAAATGGCTTAAACCAAATTCCATTTGAATAAAGATAGATCTCTAATAAGAATAATTATATAATTCATGAGAAAATAGTATTTTGGAATTACCCAAGTGGAATAAAAGTTGTTTAATTAATTTAAATAAAATAAATCTTCCAAATAAAATTTAGGGAATTAAAACTATATTTAATTCCATTGGAATTAAAACAAATATCCAATTCAAATGATTTATGAATCACATTAAATACCTTCCAAATAATTCAAGAAGAATTATTTGACACCCTATTAAACAAATAAAAACCTACTGAAAAGATTTGGAAAGTTTAAAGAATTTAAATGGTGTTTGAAATATTATTAAATCTTATTTGTTTTAAAACAAGGGCCTTTTGAATAATTAAAAAGACCCCAAAAAGAATAAAGTTTTATTCAAAAATTGACTTCATATTACATTACTAATCAGTATTTAAACCTACACAAATTTTGGTTGAGGTTTGAATTCAAATTGATGTTTGAATTAATTAAGTAAAATCAAAATAGAAAAATCAAATGGGAAAAACAAAAAAAGAAACAGGAACAAAAAAATATATAAAACAGACCCAACCCATCCGGCAGCCCACTAAGGCCCAACAGCCACTCCCTCTCTTTTTCCCGTGAGAAAATGTTTCGCACCAGAGAAAGAACTCGCAGAGTCACTGACTACTGGCCCCCACCTCTCCTCTCTCCCTCTCGCTGACAACGGACCCCAGCACCACGTCATCGTCTTCCTCGCGTGAAACCCGCCCCCCCTCTTTCCTCCTCGCCGTTACTGACATTTGAAGACGGCTTCAATACGCGTTGATGCCGCGACCATTACTCGCCGCGACTGTGCACTATTAACCGCCCTGGTCTCCTCTCCCTTCTCCCCCAGACCTCACCCCACAGGAGCCACCAGGCCGCTGGAATTTTGACCTTGAAGTCCCTCTGCCCGACGGTACTCCGGCGATGAATCCGACTAGACCTCGCCTCCCCTCGCCTCCTCGATCACACAAGTGTGACCCCTAGACCCTGGCGCACCTCCAAGTGGCATCAGCTCGCCCCGCGCGCCCCAGAACCTCGGCAACGACGACGACCATCGCCGCCACCGTCTGCTTTCTCTCCGGCGAAGCCTCTGGTAAGAAACTGACCGCCCCTCTCTTTATCTTTCACGCACGCATCCTCGCCACGTCCTTGCGCATCTAACCATGCTTTCCATTTTCTCTGGCATGCTCTGAAGCCTCCTCTTCAACCTCGCCTAAGCACGCCCGACGACTCCACGAACTCCGGCGAGCGATTATCGTGAACCCCGTGCGCCCCCTGCCACATCTCGAACACGTTGAGCATGGCCATGTACTCCTGAACCCGGTGAGCCACTCCTTTTACCCTCTCGCTTCTTGCATCGCCAGCGCCGCCACCTGCCGCCGCCAGCGCCGCTGCATCTTGGTCAAAGCAGTAAGGTCCATTGGATCTTGATCTGACGGTTAAGATTAGAACTAAGCGAAGGGGTGAGAAGAAATCTGTGCGTGCGATGTAATTTAGATCCAACACCTCACAGATCCCGATCCGTGCAAACCGGTACCAGCAAATAGCAACACGACACGTGGCCTCTGTCTGTTTTAAAAACCAGAAACTTTCCTATTAGATGTTCAATTTTGTAAAATTCATAACATTCAAACCACACGTCCAAATTTTGCAAATTTTATATCAATGGAATCAGCAAGACAAGTACACTCTGATCATGCACTTTGTTTAGTAAAATGCTTCTGTTAAATTGATTGTTTTTGCAGAAACTTGTGTAGGCATATTTGGAATATAAAAATTGTTCTAAAATGATTTTTGAGATAAAACTTTTGGCAAATGGTTTGTTTTGAACTTACTGATCATAGGAATCATTTTGTGGTTTAAAAAACATATTTGGTGAATCAAAAGAATAAACTTTTGATTTAAACCATTTCTAGTTAAATAAAAATAATGTTTATTTATTAAAAATGATTTTGGGAGAAAATCTTTGGGAAATGTTTTGGAATAAACTCTCTGACCCTAAACACCAAGTTTTATGAATAGAAAATGTATTTGGTGAACTCCATAGAGATTATTACTTTGCTAAAGACATTTTTAACCACATAAAATAATGATTTGGTTTAAAAATGGTTTATAGATAAAATCTTTTGCATAGTTTTGCCAATTTATAAAATGACCAATAAAGTGTTTTAGAATTTTTATAACCTATTATAATCCACTTTTGTAAATAAAACAAAATTTGGCATGCTTGCATGCATTGTTTTGTTTATATTATTTTATGTGATGTTGCTTGAATGGTAGATTGAAATATTGTTTGCTTGATTGAATTGTAGTGATTTGAAGTGTGTGAACATTGCAAGATCAAGGAGTGAACCTATATTATCTACCAAAAAGGCAAGTGATGCTTCATACTTTGTCCCATTATTTTCACTATGCATTAGTGATATTTCTAAGTAGGACTTGCATGAAATTTTGCTAAAGTGTAAACTATGCCATGGGAAATCCTAGTAGATGAAACCTTAGTAGAAATTTCCTAAGTTAAGATTCCTACTACTATCATGCTTAGCTTAGCTAGTAGAAAACAAGGGTGGATTATATTTCATGCTATGGAATATTTCTAAGTCTGTGGACTTATGTTTTGTTTAATAAAACAACTAAGTGAATGAATCACCTGGGTGGAATGGAAGGAATGGTTTGTGGTTAGTGGTTCACAAGGCCCATTTATATGGTTTACCTTGTGTATCTCACTTGTGGATGGCCACCCAGGAACAAAGAGATTTGAGATGTCAAATGTTGAGAAGCTTCAAGTGCAGCCACTTGGCATTATGGGCTCTGCCTGGATCATATAGGTTGCAATAACTTAGCCAAATGGACAGTTGGTGGTAGGGGAATGATAGGTTGGAGCGCGTCCATTCTGGTCTAAGGGAAGGCTTCTGAAAGATCTTGTCTTGGTGAAACCAAGTCTTGTGGGGAAAGTGCACCACCTCTACAGAGTGTAAAATCTAAGTACTTAGCCATGTCCCTGGTAAAGGACAATTTGAGCATCAAGACATGGAAGCTATCAAGAATCTCCTCATCCCAATTTCTAAGATAAAAACTTGTGGTTGAACAAGGGTTGAAGGATCACCAATTTCTATTGGGAGATGCCTTGGGAAAGATTTTGTCAAGCAAAAACTTAGTGTTTTTAGATGATAAGGAAAATCTATTTTGAGCAAAGCAAGCCTAAGCTCCACTTAGCCAAATGCATATAGATGATAGACTCCACTATACTACCATAGTATCACTTGCCAATACAATTCAAATGTATTGACCCTTGTGGCTGTAACTTGTTATGTTGCAGGTTTGTTTGATATTAGTGAAGATTATTGATTAGGATTACAAGTCTACAACCAACATGTCTGCCTGTGGCACTTTGAAGATGAAGGACCCCATGCTATTGTTATATTCTGTTGCATTGTAATGAGATAGCCAAATGAGCTATGTAAGATGTAATAAATTATTTTATTCCTGGTTATAAAGTTGTATTATGACCTTTGTTTCTTGATATTACATCTTAACTGTGGATGCTAGCTATTGATCCAGGGACTAGCATTGTAAACATAGGGATCTCTACCTTATTAAAGGTTGGGAACCTTACATTTCACCTAAATTCCATTTTTAAATCAAAACAATATTTTTATTTGCTAGAAATGCCTTTACCAAAATAATCATTTACTAGGGTTCATCAAATATATTTTTCTAAAATCCTAAACCTTGTGTTTAGGGTCAGAGAGTTGAAATACAACTATTTTCCAAAGGTTTTAGTCAAAAGCATTTTTAAACCAAAATCAATATTTTTATTTAACTAGAAATGCTTTTATTCAAAGATTTATTCCCTAGTATCACAAGATATTATTTTAAATCTACAAGTTGGTTCTTATGGTCAGTAGGTTCAAAACAATCCATTTATAAAAGATTTTACCCTAAAAACATTTTTAAAATAAATTTTATACTCAAAATAGGCCTAAACAAGTTTATGCAAAAATAATCAATTTTACAGAATCAAAATACTAAACAAAGTGCATGGTTGGAAATTTCACATTTTTCTGAATCCAGTGGTATAAAATTTGCAAATTTGGCCAAGTAGAACAATAGTTTTGAATTTTACAAGTTTAAACAATCTAAAATCATTTCTAGAATTTTAATCAAACAGGACAACCACATGTCTTAATCTTATTGGACGATACCGCTTCGCTGGGATTGACAGATGCGGTGCGTTGGATCTACTTAAATCGCACGGCACACAGTGCTTGATACCGGTTCGATTAAATATAATCTGAGCCACGCGATCAAGATCTAACGGCTGGAGCATAGCGACCAGGAGCTGGCGGCGCTCGACGGCAGCGCGCGGTGGTGATGCTCTATCAGCAGCGTTCCGGCGAAGATAGGAAGCGAGAGAGAGGAAGAGGGTGCTCACCGTGTTCACAGGGGCGTAGCGAAGCTCGAGGTGGTCTCAGTTACTCGAGGGGCGCACGGGAGCGGCGGTGATTGCTCACCGGAGATGGCGCCGGCGTCAGGCGTCTCTGTTCGTCGACGGGGGCGAGGTTGCAGGTCATGCCAAGGCAAAACGGAGGGGGCGTTAGACGCGGGCAAGTGTGGCGAACGCGTGTGCATCATCGAGATAGAGAGGGGTGGATGGAACTTACGGGGAGGGGTCACCGGAGTGGGAACAGACGATGGTGGCGTTCAGAGGTGGTCCTTGCCGACGTTCTGAAGAGCGTGCGAGCGAGTGGGTGGTACTGTGAGATGCGCAAGAAGATGGGGGTCTCACTCGTTTGCTCTGGGGGTAACGGGGCTGGCGGTGTTGGCCGGAATTGGCCGGAGGAGCTCCTCGGAGGTAGTGCGATGTGGTTCGAAATCATAACATCCCTAGGGCAGAGAGGGTGTGGAGAGTGGGGGAAAGAGAGAGCGGAGAGAGGCGTTTAAGAGGGTACGGTTGCAGGGAGTAATCGCTGCAGCATCAATGCGTATTGATCAACTCAATCAATGGCAGAAATGGAGAGGTGCGAGGGGGAACGGTCTTCACGGGTGAAGACGATGACTGGCAGTGTGGGGTCGCGTCGACGGCGAGAGAGAGGGAGTGCACGAGGGGGCCAGGCGTCAGTGACTGAGAGGGTGTGATTTCGAGTGAGAAAGAACAGAGGCAGAGGGATTCCCGGGTGGGCTCTTGCTGGGCTAGTTGGGCCTGCTTAGCTGGGTAGGTTAGTTTGGGCTGGTCCATTCTATTTTTTTTCTTCCATGTTTTGTTTTTCTTTTTCTATTTTGATTTTATGTTTTCAAATTCAAATTCTTATTTGAATCAGATTTATTTATCAAATCTTTTCAAAACTTTTCAGTAGGTTTTATACTGTTTTTAAATGTGTTTTAAAGTCCATTTTAGAATAATTTCTTTTATTCTTTTATGGTTTACTATTTATTTAAAATAGGCATTAGTATTTATTCAAATATGGTTTCAAACTCTATTTTAAATCTAATTTTTAGCAAACCTTTTTCAGTAGGTTTTATTTATTCATCAGTGCAAATAATTCACTTTATGATTTTATTTAAATAAAATTGGATACTAATCAATCCTTATGATTTTATTTAAATAATCATTTACTCCTTTTATTAATCAATAATCTTTCATTTCATTTGTTTGGCCAAGATTTAATTTGGCTTTTAAATATTCCTTATTTATTTATTTCTTTCTTTCTTTGCCTTAAAAAATCCATATCTTTTTATTTAAAGATCCAAAATTGGTGATTCCAATTTATATATTTTTATTTAATATTTGTTTATCTTATCAAATACTTTTAGGATTAATTTGCTCAAGATTTGGTATGGATTTAGATAGGATCTTTTATTAGCATTGGAAAATATTTCCTTTAACTTATTAAATTCATAAATTTTTATTTATGGCTCCAAAATGAGTGAAACCAATTTCTATGGGTTTATAATATTTTTATTTATCATTCTTGATCATTTATAAATATTTGTTGACAAGTTTTATATGTATCAAATCCATAGTCTTAAAGAGACCTTGGAAATGAATTATTCCTTTAGGGTTTTAGGGTTTTGGTTTAACTTTTAAAAGCAAAAAGTTTCTTTTCACCCTAAATTTCAACAATTTTTTTTTTGTTTATTTATTTTTCACATTTCAAAATTTGTAAAAATTTTGGGATGTGACATTTTATTACTAGATACTGGTTGAAATAAAATTGGCTTGAGGCAAACAAACCTAGATCCTAAGATTCCTATTAGAATGGCCTTACTGCTTTAGTGAAAGTTTGCGAGTACATCAAAGTACTCATGGCTTTGCCCCTGTCTATTCCCATGGCCAGACTATGACGGAGACTACGAGGAGGATGGACATCAGGATGCTTACGATAACTAGGATCATCTCCCTTCGACAGCATTGCCTGTGACCCTGAAGATGGAGCCCCGACCATGCTACTATTATTATTATTCCGCTGCTTTGATTGTAATGAGACTTGATCAGGAGATCAACTATTTGTAAGACCTTTCTGGTTTGTAATGGATGATGAACTATGGTACCAATCTGTTATGTCTCACAAAAATGGTAATCTTGGGATTGCGATGTACGACATAACAGGCAACTGGGATTAAAAATCCGGGTCTTGACATAGGTACCCAAGATCCCATAGATTGATAAAGGCTTGAGGTGAGATTCTTGGATAGAGGAGATCTCATAGGAACCTTAGTGACATAAAGGGTAGTACGGTTTTCGTTTAGCAACCCATTTGGGATCACAACAACATCACCACTTAATACTTTAATATGTGTTCTACACTTCATAATCGTGTGTAGCGAGTTGCTTCGGTGTGCACTCAGTTGGATTAAAAGACTATTGCTATGCCCGCTGCATCATGGGGGCTCTAGTATATTAGGATGTGTTGTCCACAAGAGATTATATCCATTCAAACATTACACATAACTATGCTTATTATTATCTTTTATACCATATGATGTGCAGGCGCAGGTGGATCTTCAACCCTGGCTATCTCCATCCAATGATTCAACCCACTATAAAAGTAAACTAGATTGGTATGGTAAACTAAGGTAAAACAAAGAAACAAATTCTTGTAGACGTGTCCTTTTTATTTCAATTTAGCATTGCTTTCCGGGGTTTGATTAAACATAGGTCTTCTAGAGAAAAAGTTATTATATTACATCCGTGAATCCGGCTCGAAGGTATCAACCCTTTTTCGGGCGCCATTGCCGGGGAAGCAATTTCGCTATCCTAGTGAGGTCACTATATACCTTGTTTTTAGTTTATTATTAGTTTGTAGTTTATTTCTTGTTATTAGTTTACTCTCTTGTTATATATTTGAAAACCCAAAAAATTAGTTACTTGTTATTTGATTTCATAACTTAAAAATTACCAAAAATATAAGAGCCATGGCTCAAAAGAGACATGGGGAGTATGCTACTCCCACTAATGATTTTATTCGTGCACCTATCACATAGCCCGCTATTGATGCGAAAACTTATGAAATTAAGCCTAACCTTTTAAGCTTGGTTCAATAGAACCAATTTGGGGCTCATCTTCTGATATATGTGACATGATGTGTATTAAAGATGTAGATCCAAATGCTGTCAAATTAAGATTGTTTCCTTTTTCTCTTGGAGGAAAGACTAAGGACTGGTTGCTAGCTCTACCAAAGGGCACTATTAAATCTTGAGAGGAATGTACTAATTTGTTTATGCCTATTTTTTCCCTAGCTAAGACTGTGCGGCTAAGATCCAACATTACAAGCTTTACACAAGAAGACTGTGAGCCACTAGCGCTTGCATGGGAAAGGATGAAAGAAGCCGTAATGAACTGTCCTAGTCATGGGATGGAAGAATGGCTTATATTACATTTGTTTTATAATGGTCTTAACCCAATGTCTAAGTCTATGCTAGATACTACAGCAGGAGGAAAAATCATTGGAAAACAAGTGAGTGTTGCAAAGAAACTACTTGATGATATGCAAAATAATCATGCCCAATGGCATGTGGAAAGAACCTCAAATAGAGTAAGTTCAATCACCGAGGTAAATAATGAAGAGCTTACATCTAAGGTAGACGAGCTGCTAAGCATAGTAAAAGGTAAAGAAGATACCCAAGTTAATGCTATCGCTACCGATGTTAATTTTATAGCTCGCACTCCTTTTAATCCTGCATGGAAAAATCATTATGCTTACAAAGCTCAAAAACATTATCCTAATCCTGTGGGAGCTCCTTACAATAATTATGATAATAATAATAATGGAGCAAATCATGGCAATCTCTTGTTTGAACAAACTGTTAGAACCTTTATACAAGCTCAAACCGAGCAAAACAATATGCTTATTAAAATCACGGAAAACCCAAGCCAGATCCGGTAGAAGACCTCAAGATGATGAGGGTGGTAACCAATGAAGAGAAACCTGAAGGGCTTGATTATAGCAATGCGCCAACACCAGAATATACCATGGAAGTGAAGATTATCACTGTAAAGAATCCTGATACAAAACAAGATAACAATGCTATGTACCAACAATTTATATAACAAGTAGCATCTAAGGTTCATGAGTTAGAGATGGAGTATAAAAGACTAGCTGATAAGCTTCCTTCTAAGCTAGATGATATATTTGAGCCCACTACTAAAGTTAAGTTGGGAGTCAATGAGATATTCGCACTTTGTGTTCTTGGTGTGAGCGTATCAACAATTTCCAAAAGCTTATTTGATAAATTAAACTTGGGGTCATTCATTACTACTGAATTAAGACTCCACCTAGAGGATTCAGCCTATAAACAAGTTGTTGGGATAAAAAAAATAGTTGTTGAAATTAAAGGTAGTCCAGTTCTTACTGTTCTTGTTATTATGGACATGCCTGAAGATCACATAGAACCTATAATTGTAGGTAGGCCTTTCCTAAGAACTATTAAAGATTTGATTAATTTACATGAGGGGAATATGAGAATAGGGATACCACCTAGAGATCCTTTTGTAGTCCACTTCCCTAGGGAAAAGAAGGCCAAGCCTAATGGTATAATTACTTTGAAATCCAACTATTTCAGAGCGGGTATTCCACTCCTTAAACCTAAATGATTACCATCAGGGTCAAGCTAATTGACTGTAACTAGAAGCGCTTCATGGGAGGCAACCCATGTGAAATAAAATTTTGCTTTTGTATTAGTCTTGTTAGTTTTGTTTTTAATAAAGAGTGTTCAAGGAGACCATTCAGGAGAGGAGAATAAATAAGATAATCCTCAATCTTTTATTTTACTAACACATGGACAAAAGAGTATTGCTGAATTTTTATGAAGTATGATTGCTGTTTTTGACTTATTATGAGATGTGCAAAGGCGCACGGAGCTACTAATCAAATTCTTGAAGTTTTATAGCTCACAATGCACTTAATGACCTATTGTAAGACCTCACCATTTAAGGTAAAGGCCCCTGTGATTGCAATGCTAGTCCCTGGATCGAAATGCTAGCATCCATAGTTTAAGATGAAGTACACATATACAAAGGTCATTATTTCAACGTAATATCCAGATATACATAGTCCTTACAACTCATTAGTCCAAGGCTAATACATAGAGTTCACAATACTTAACAAATAAATAAAGTCTTCATCTTCATGTGCCACAGGCAAACATGTTGAGTGTAGACTCATAACCCTAGTCACCATCAGAGTAACCTGCAACATAATAAGTTACAGCCATAGAGGGTCAATACATTTGGAATTGTATTGGAAAGTGATACCATAGTAGAATAGTAGTATCTAATAACTGTATGAATTTGTCTAAGTGTAGTTCAGACTGGCTTTGCTCAAAATAAGGTTTTTCTTATAAGTTGAAAAACACTAAGTTTTTGTTTGACAAAAACACCTAAGGAATGACCAATAGACATGGGCCTTGTGTAACCACTCAACACAAACCAATCTTTCCATTCCACCTAGGTGATTCATTCACATGTTGTTTTTATTAATCAAAAACATAGTCATAGATTTTGCATAATATCAAAGCATGAATAATCCACCCTTGTTTTCTACTAGCTAGGCTAAGCATACTAGTATAACAAGTTTCTTAACTTAGGGAAAAACTACTAAGGCAATATCTATAGGATTTCCCAAGGCATAGCATATACTTAGAAAAATCCCAATGCAAATCCTACTCAAAATATCACTAGTGCATAGACAAAATAATAGGACAAAAATATGAAGGATCACTTGCCTTGGTAGTTTGGGGAATAGGAACAATCCTCACAATCACACTCTCCACAATCACAAGAACTACACATAAAATCATAACACCAAATTTACATTCAATATACAAACAAAGGTATATATATATGAATGCATGAAAAATGCAAATGAATTATTTGTCACACTCTTCAAATCAAACCAAAAAGTACTGAATACAAAGCTTACTATCTAAAGTCTAAATAAACCAAGATTTATTCTAAAACAATTTTCTAAACAATTTATATAGCCAAAATAAGCCTACAAATTCTTCTACGTAAAATCCTAATTTACAGAGGCAAATGGCCAAACCAAGACCATAGATGTGTAGGGCTCATTTTTCTTAATCCAATGATTATTATTTGTAATTTTTGGACAAACATATCAAAAGTTATTGAATTTACAAGTTTAAATAACTAATAGATCTAAATTCAGATTTTAAATCAAAATCAGTGACACGCGGAAGTGTCTGATTGGCGTGTACTGGTTCGCGCGGATCACTCGCTCATGCCGTTAGATCTAAGTTGCATCCTGCGGTCCAGATCTAGCCATACCAATTCGCTGCAAGCTTCTAATCTAGGCCACTGGATTTAGATCTAGTGGATCCTATCGCTCTGACCAAAGTCCAGCGGCGTGAATGGCTACTGTGGTGGCAATGCGTCTGATGGGAACATCCAGCGAGGCTAGTGGGTAAGGGAGGGGCACTAGGGCTTACCAGAGTCGCGGTGATGAGGTGATACTCAAGGTGGTCGTGGCCAGGGCGGCGCGCACGGACACGATCGGAATGGCTCGCCGGAGTAGAGCCAAGCGTCAGGTGCTTGCAGTCGATGACGGGAGCGATGCTCTGGGGCACCAAAGGACAAGAGGCATGCATCAGAAGGAGCGCAAGAAAAAGGTGAACATGCTCGTTTGAACCAGAGGTCAAGGCGCGCATAGGGCTCACCGTAATAGCTCGCCGAAGTTCGTCAGGGCAGCGGCAGTGCGAGGGGAAATTGGGGTAGCTTGGCGGCGCTCTGGTGGTGCTGAGTGGGGGGGAATGATGCGGAGGCAGAGGGGGTTAAGTAGCTGGTCGAGGGGGAGGGATTAACGTCTGTAATCAACGAAACCAACGCACGTTGATTTGCATAAATGGCAGCAGCGGAGCTGGTCGTCGCATGAGATTTGGGGAAGAAAGGGTGAGGTGGCAGTGGGGTCCACTGGTTAGCGAGGGGGTGCGCGCGCGTGGAGTGAGAAAGAGAGAGGAGAGGGGGGAAACCCGGGTGGGCTTAGTGGGCCGCGAGGGTTGCTGGGCCGAATAGGCTACGCATATTTTATTATTTTCTTTTTGCCTTTTTCATTTCTGTTTTGATTTTCTAAAATGGATTCAAATCTGTTTGAATTCAAATTTTCACCAGACTTTTGTACCATGATCCTAGTGTCAAAAATTGTGTCAAACACATACAAACACTCAAAAACCATGCCCCATATATATATACTAAAAGGGGTTCTATTAGGGTTTTTGTTTTTAAAAACATTTGTGCAAGATCAATATGCCATGATGATATGAATGCAATAGTATGGTTTTGAATTTGATGAAATTTGGGATGTTAGAAATATAACCCCCTTAGGATGAATCTCACCCTCGAGATTCGGATTGGCTAGCAAATAGGCGAGGGTGATCTTTCCGAAGGTCATCTTATCTTTCCCAAGTTTCTTCTTCCTCGGTATGATGATTCCACTGTACTTTGCAGAATTTGATAGTCTTAGTACGAGTAAATCTTTCTGCTGTCTCGAGAATCTTGATAGGTTTCTCTCCATAAGTGAGATCACTCTCCAACTGAACTTCTTCCAATGGTATAGTGTCCTTCAATGAAGTTTCTTCCATCTCCGGATGACACTTCTTCAACTGACTCACATGAAACACATTGTGGACTGCAGACAGTGATTCTGGCAATTCTATCTCATAAGCCACTTCTCCTTTGCGGCTCAAAATTTTGAACGGTCCAACATATCTAGGTGCCAATTTCCCTTTGACTCCAAATCTCTTCACACCATGAAGTGGTGAGACTCTAAGATAATCTCTATCATCTACCTCATAGGTGACTTCCCTACGCTTTGGATATGCATAACTCTTTTGTGGGTACTGGGCTATCTTCAATCTGTCCTTACCAATCTGACTTTCTCTTTAGCTTCCTTGATCAGTTCTGGTCTGAACAAATTTCTTTCTCCTACTCCACTCCATAGTAATGGCATAGTGCATTTCCTTCCATAAAGAAATTCAAATGGAGCCATCTTTATGCTTGCTTGATAGCTGTTATTGTAAGATAATTCTGCGTATGGCAGACTTTCATCCCAACTATATCCATAGTCTAGCGCACAAGCTATCAACATATATTCCAAAATCTGATTGGTCCTTTTTGTCTGTCCATCAGTCTGAGGATGAAAAGTTGTGTTGAATTCTAGTCTTGTTCCCAATGATTCATGCAGTTGTCACCAAAAATGCGAAGTGAACTGAGTTCCTCTATCAAACACAATACTCTTAGGTACTCCATGTAGACATACAATCCTGTTCATATAGATCTTAGCCAATTTAGCACTTGTATAAGTAGTCTTCACGGGTATGAAATGAGCCACTTTTGTTAAGATATCCACAATAACCCATATAGAATCATATCCGGACCTAGTCCTTGGCAATCCGGTGATAAAATCCATACCAATCTTATCCCACTTCCAATCCGGTATAGGTAGTGGTTGCAATAACCCTACCGGTTTCTGATGTTCCGCCTTCACTCTACTACACACATCACACAAAGCAATGTGCTCCGCGATATCTTTCTTGATATTGTTCCACCAAAATCTTTCCTTCACATCCATGTACATCTTGGTGTTACCCGGATGAATATAATATGGTGAATTGTGTGCTTCTTGCAGAATCAATTTCCGAATCTCCAGATCTTGTGGAATGCAGATACGCTTTCCATACCATAAATTTCCTTGTTCATTTTCATGGAATCCTTTATCCTTTCCTTTACTAATTTTACTCTTAATCTCTTCAATATCCTTGTCCAACTTTTGGGCTTCTTTGATTTTATCCAAAAGTGTTGGTTGAACTTCCAAAGACATGAGATACCCTTCAGGCACTATCTCCAATCTTAGCTCTTTGAATTGAGTACACAAATCGTCTGGTAATTCTCCTTTAGTGAGACCATTCACATAAACTTTACGGCTTAAAGCATCAGCTACAACATTTGCTTTACCAGGATGGTATTGCAAACTCAAGTCGTAATCCTTTATAAGTTCAAGCCACCTTCTTTGTCTCATGTTGAGCTCTTTATGGGTGAAAATATATTTCAAACTCTTGTGATCTATGAACACTTCACAACGCTTTCCCAAGAGATAATGTCTCCATGTTTTGAGTGCATGGACAACAGAGGCTAACTCTAAGTCATGAATAGGATAGTTTACTTCATGAGTTTTGAGTTGTCTCGAGGCATAAGCCACAACTTTTCCTTCTTGCATTAAAACTCCACCCAATCCTTGGTGAGATGCATCACAATAGACTTGAAAGTCTTTCTCTAAGTCAGGTAGACATAAAATTGGTGCTGACACTAGTCTTTTATTCAATTCTTGGAAACTGGTTTCACATCCTTCAGTCCAATCAAACTTTTTCTCTTTCTTAAGTAACTTCGTCATTGGCTTAGCCACTTTCGAGAAATTCTCGATGAATCTTCTATATTATCATGCCAAGCCTAGGAAACTACGAACTTCCTTAACTTATTTGGGAGATTCCCACTCAGTTACAGCTGATACCTTTGCGGGATCGATAGCTATTCCATCTCCAGACACAATGTGTCCGAGAAATCCAACTTCATTCAACCAAAATTCACACTTACTGAACTTGGCATACAACTTGTGCTCCCTGAGTTTCTCAAGAATCAAACACAAATGTTCTTCATGCTCTTCTTTGCTCTTGGAATAGATCAATATGTCATCAATGAATACGACAAAAAACTTGTCAAGAAACTCCATGAACACCTCGTTCATCATGTTCATGAAATAAACTGGTGCATTTGTTAATCCAAATGGCATTACAATATACTCATACAATCCATACCTAGTGGTAAAAGCAGTCTTAGTTATGTCTTGTTCTCTAATCTTTAGCTGAAAGTAGTCTGATCGGAGATCAATTTTTTAGAACACACGGGATCCTTCTAGATGATCAAATAGATCGTTGATTCTAGGTAAAGGGTACTTGTTCTTTATGGCCACCTCATTGAGTGATCCATAATCTATGCATAGTCTTTGACTTATGTCCTTCTCAACAAACATAACTGGTCCACCCCAAGGCGAAGAACTTGGTTGGATAAATCCTTTCTGCAACTGTTCTCCAAGTTGTTTCTTGAGTTCTTTCAACTCATCAACTGACATCTTGTAGGGTCTCTTTTCTATTGGTCCTGATCCTGGCAGTAAGTCAATCAAAAACTCCACATCTCTATCTGGTGGCATTCCCGGTAATTACTCCAGAAACACATCTAGATACTCCTTCACAACTGGTACACTGTCTATGCTACCCCCCTTAAGAGAATTTAGCTTACTCCCTTTGGGTTCAAAGTTAGACTTGAACTTAATCCATTTCTTATCCGAGGTTGTGAGTGTCACAGTACGATTGGCACAATCTATTACTCCCTCATACTTAGTCATCTAATCCATGCCCAAAATTACATCCAATCCTTGGGAATCTAGGATTATCAGACTAACCGGAAACTTATACTTTCCAAACTCTATTACTAGATCATGACATCCAAAATTCACTATCATCTCTCCACATGGGGAGCTTACTTTACTAGGATATCCAATAGTTTCGGTTGGAAGTCTATTTTTGTCTACAAATGCTCTTGATATGAACGAATGCGATGCACTGGTATCAAAAAGAACAAGTGCTGGAAAAGAGTTAATCTTGAACTTACCAGCCATAGCATCAGACTCCTCATAAATTTCTTCCATGTTGATGTGGTTCACTTGAACCTTCTGAAAAAGGTTTGGCTTGTTGGCTCCACCAGTCTTCTTTTCTGGGCATTCATTTGCATAGTGCCCAGTTTTCTTGCACTTAAAGCATCCAACCTGACTGATGTCCCTCTTAGACGGCTGACTTCCATTGCCATTTCAACTGTGATGGCTCTTATGTCCACTCTTGTGGTTCTTATATCCACTATTGTCATGACTACGGTGATTCTTGTTATCATGGTGATGGTTACTGTTGTGGTGGCTGTTATACTTTCCGTGTTTGTGGGCACCAGAACCTCCACTATCTTCACCGTGGAAACACTTGTGAGATGATCCTAATCCATGCTTATCAAAGTGATGCTTCCTCTTCCTACTCTCCACCTGCTTCATCTTACTTTCCAAGATGGTAGCCTTATCACATAGAGATTGATAGGTTGGAACATATGCAACAGATAGTTGCATGCACATCTCATCATTCAATCCTTCAAGGAATTTTTCCTTCCTCTTAGCATCAGTGTCAACATCATCTGGTGCATAGCGTTGCTTAAGGTTGTGAAATTCCTTATTCAAACCCATCACTCCTGAAGAGATATGAGCAGTGTGGAAACCATCCTCAAATATTGCCCAAGTCACATCTTCAATAGGAGTGGTGATTTGGAAGTTATCCCACCATGTGGCTGCTGGTCCTTCAAGCAGGTGTGCTGCAAATCTGACCTTTTCATCATCAGAGCATCCCATAGTGACCAAGTCCTTGTTCACAGAACATAACCAGTCATTGTCTACCATTGGATTAGTGGTTCTTGAAAACTTAGCATGCCTCAATCTAAGAAACCTTGTAAGCATATCAAAGGCTGGTGGGTTGTTTTGATTGTTGTTGTTGTTATTGTTGTTGTTCTGGTTCTGGTTCTGATTCTGATTCACCATAAACTGGGTCATCATTTGCATCAACTGAGTCTGGGCTGTCATCAGATGTTGCATCTCATTTCCATTGTTGTTAGTGTTGGGATTGGCACGACGGGGAGGCATCTGTGGTTTCAATAAGGATAAGTAATGAGATATAACCCATAGATACTAACATGCACATCACAATACATAGCAACATTCACAATAAGCAAGCACCATAAACTTAGAGTTTAAACAACATGAACGACAAGTTTTGGAAAATTAAACACACTAGCAAAGTCATCCACATGTTGGATGATCAATGCGACTCAATAATTAAAAGGATGATAGATAGATAGGTAGCCAAGTAGTCAACACTACTCCACCATGTCGACCTCCTCGTCCACTAGATCAAGTCCTGCTGCCTCCATTGCTGCCTTGTACTCCTCTACGCTTTTTCAAAGCATTGACCTTCGCCCGAATGGCTCTCTTATGCGATCGCAGCCTCTCTCTCACTCTATGCTATGTCTCTGGCTCAAGATCCTTGAGCTCTATCTCGGCCTTCATCTCATTGATCTTCTTGTTTCTATCATGCACTCTCTTTTCTTGATTCTTGAACCTCTTGTCTTGCTTCTCGAACCTAGCCTCCATTTCCTTGATGCTCCCATCCTGCTCCACGAAGGCCTTGTCCTTCTCTCTCAACTGGACTTGAATCTCGCCATTGCTAAGCATGACATTGGTCCTATCGGTGTCAAGGTGCCTAACGAGGCTCTCTAGGTCTTGAAGATAGAGACGTACTGGCTCAATAGTCTCCCTAGTGGCATCGTCATACACTACAGCCTCTCCCTCCTTGTCATGTCTCCCAAATGGGTGGAAGTAGAGGCCCATGAGCTCGACGGAGTGGCGTCCACAAAGGCGTCCATGTAGCTCCTACATGGCGACGTCGAGTCCCTTGTCCTTGTCATCATGCATAATCTTGAAGGCAATCTCCTCGGTAGGGGGCTCTGACTGGCGTCCTGGCTGGGAGACATTGAATCCCCATAAGTCCTTCCTCCCAAACTTCCAATGTTGAAGTCCCTTAATACTAGGGAGGGGAAGACCAAGCACACTGACAAGCTGCATGATACAGGATCCAAAACGAGTTCCATTGAACTCCTCGGTGGTGGTGAGAACAAAGCTAGGCATCTATTGCATAGGAAGGAGAAAAATTAGAAACAACACAAGTAATGAGAAGAAAATAGGATAGTAGAAACAAAAGCTTACAACAAACACATAAATTATTTCAAACACACAAGTCATGGCATACAATATTCAATCACAAACACCAAGGTTCAAACATAACTTAGACAAATTTTGCCATACCACATAGGTTGGTATGATCAAAATTAATAACGCGAGAAAACGACAAGTGTGGTGGTCGAACTATTGGAGTACGTCACAACTCTCACTCACTTTTCAAGGTGGCTAATTGGGCATCCTTGGAGGCAATCTGCTTGTCTTGATCACAAGACTCCCATACTAAGTCTATGATATCTTCCCTTAGACGCTTGTTGGTAGCTTCTAAGTCTTGGGTATGCTTCTTCTCCTCTCTAAGGTCATTTTGAGTGTTGAGCATTCTACACTTGAGTCTATATCCAAGCTCCTCGATGGCCTTCCAAGCTGCATTCCTTGCAGAGTCAAAGAATGACTTGTGCATTTCAGAGTTGGTGACCATGCAGAATCCCGACTCTTTGTGGTTGTCTTCCTTGTTTTTGTACAAGTGTAGTTGTACCCACCAATACTCTTCTCCTTCATCCATCACGGGGAATCCTTTGTACACTGTTGCACCATGTATCCCCATGGTAACCATAAGGTCCTTGAGTGCCTTGGGAAACTTAGTCTCACACTCCAAAGTCATGGTCATTAGTGGTCCCTTCCTGACGGCTTCGTTGATGGAGTTCATCTACAAATGGAGATGAGAAAGAAGATTAGGAGAAGTTTTACGAGATGAAAAAGAGACAAGTGTGGAAATTTACAAAGAAGTTTGCATTTTGCCTAGTGGTTTCCTTAGTCTAATCCATCTTAGGGTCATAATCCTACAGGCAACACAATGCTCTGATACCATATGTAAGACCTCATCATTTAAGGTAGAGGCCCCTGTGATTGCAATGCTAGTCCCTGGATCGAAATGCTAGCATCCAAAGTTTAAGATGAAGTACATAGATACAAAGGTCATTATTTCAACGTAATATCCAGAGATACATAGTCCTTACAACTCATTAGCCCAAGGCTAATACATAGAATTCACAATACTTAACAAATAAATAAAGTCTTCATCTTCATGTGCCATAGGCAAAAATGTTGAGTGTAGACTCATAACCCTAGTCACCATCAGAGTAACCTGCAACATAATAAGTTATAGACACAGAGGGTCAATACATTTGGAATTGTATTGGCAAGTGATACCATAGTAGAATAGTAGTATCTAATAACTGCATGAATTTGGCTAAGTATAGTTCAGGTTGGCTTTGCTCAAAATAAGGTTTTTCTTATAAGTTGAAAAGCACTAAGTTTTTGTTTGACAAAAACACCCAAGGAACCACCAATATACATTGGTGAACCTCTACCCTTATTTCAACCACAAGTTTTAACTTAAAGAAATTGGGATGAGGATATCCTAGATCATTTCAATGTCTTTGATGCTCCAATTTTCCGTTGCCGGGGACACGGCTAAGTACTTAGGTTTTACCCTCTCGACAGGTGGTGCACTTTAACCACAACACTCAACATGCATTGAGGTGAGACTTTTCAGAAGCATTTCCTTAGACCACCATGAACGCGTTCCATCCTATCAACCCTACCACCAACTGTCCATCTGGCTAAGTTCTTGCAACCTAGTTGGTCAAGGCAGAGCCCATATGCCATGTGGTTGCACTAGAAGCTTCTCAACACTAAACATCTCAAATCTCTTTGTTCCTGGGTGGCCAACCACAAGTGTGATACACAAGGTAAACCATAGACATGGTCCTTGTGTAACCACTCAACACAAACCAATCTTTCCATTCCACCCAGGTGATTCATTCACATGTTGTTTTTATTAATCAAAAACATAGTCATAGATTTTGCATAATATCAAAGCATGAATAATACACCCTTGTTTTCTACTAGCTAGGCTAAGCATACTAGTATAACAAGTTTCTTAACTTAGGGAAAAGCTACTAAGACAACATCTATAGGATTTCCCAAGGCATATCATATACTTAGAAAAATCCCAATGCAAATCCTACTCAAAATATCACTAGTGCATAGACAAAATAATAGGACAAAAATATCAAGCATCACTTGCCTTGGTAGTTTGGGGAATAGTAACAATCCTCACAATCACACTCTCCACAATCACCAAAATCTACACATAAAATCATAACACCAAATTTACATTCAATATACAAACAAAGGTATATATATGAATGCATGAAAAATGCAAATGAATGATTTGTCACACTCTTCAAATCAAACCAAAAAGTACTGAATACAAAGCTTACTTTCTAATGTCTAAATAAACCAATATTTACTCTAAAACAATTTTATAAACAATTTATATAGCCAAAATAAGCCTACAAATTCTTCTGCATAAAATCCTAATTTTACAAAAGAAAATGGCCAAACCAAGACCATAGATGTGTGGGGCTCATTTTTCTAAATCCAATGATATATAATTTGTAATTTTTGGACAAACAGATCAAAAGTTATTGAATTTACAAGTTTAAATAACTAATAGATCTAAATTCAGATTTTAAATCAAAATAAGTGACACGCGGGAGCGTCTGATTGGCGCGTACAGGTTCGCGCGGATCACGGGCGCGTGCCATTAGATCTAAGTTGCACCATGCGGTCCATATCTAGCCATACCGATTCGCTGCTAGCTTCTAATCTAGGCCACTAGATTTAGATCCAGTGGATCCTATCGCTCTAACCAAAGTCCAGCGGCGCGAATGGCCACTATGGTGGCAACGCGTCTGATGGCGACATGCCAACGAGGCCAGGGGTAAGGGAGGGGGCACTAGGCTTACCAGAGTCGCGGTGACGAGGTGATACTCAACGTGGTCATGGACAGGGGCGGCGCGCACGGGCACGGTCGGAATCGCTCTCCGGAGTAGAGCCGAGCGTCAGGTGCTTGCAGTCGACAACGGGAGCGCGATGCTCTGGGGCACCAAAGGACAAGAGGCATGCATCAGAAGGAGCACAAGAAAAAGTTGAACATGCTCGTTTGAACCAGAGGTCAAGGCACGCACATGGCTCACCGTAATAGCTCGCCGGAGTTCGTCGGGCAACGGCAGTGCGAGGGGAAATTGGGATAGCCTGGCGGCGCTCCGGTGGTGCTGAGCAGGGGGAAATGATGCGGAGGAAGAGGGGGTTAAGTAATTGGTCAAGGGGGGGATTAACGCATGTAATCAATCGGAATCAACACGCGTTGATTTGCAGAAACGACAGCGGTGGAGCTGGTCGTCGCGCGAGATTTGGGGAAGAAAGGGTGAGGTGGCAGTAGGGTTCACTGGTCAGCGAGGGGGTGCACGCGCGAAGTAAGAAAGAGAGAGGAGAGGGGGAAAACCCGGGTGGGCTTAGTGGGCCGCAGGGGTTGCTGGGCCAAATAGGCTGCGCCTGCTTTATTTTTTATTTTTTCCTTTTTCATTTGTGTTTTGATTTTCTAAAATGGATTTGAATGCTCATTTCAAATCTATTTGAATTCAAATTTTCACCAGACTTTTGTACTGTGATCCTAGTGTCAAAAAGTGTGTCAAACACATACAAACACTCAAAAACCATTTTGAGGTCATAAAATAAAATAAAAACCATGCCCCATATATATAATAGAAGGGGTTTAAAAGGCCGGAGAGGCCCATACCATGCGCATGTACCACCTCTAGTCACAGAAAAATAGAAACTTTGATTTTTCCGTAGGAAACAATGTCGCCGATGACCACTGTTATGGTCGGACGCGCCCGTACGGCGCGCCTGTACTATACCCTCGAGCAAAACATCTTATTTCAAGCGAGCATTGCCTTCGGGATACATGAAGGGGTGGGGGATCTTAAATAACATGTGGGCCCCCAATGTGTGGTTTTAGTAATTAATGACAATCTTTATGGACTAATATGTGTATTAAATTGCACTTGTAGGATTTTTCTACTAGCATCGCTTGGAGCATGTGTTGGCTTCAAGGTCGATGAAATGAGAAGAAGATATGGTGTACAAGCTCAAAATGTGTCATCTATAGAAGATCTCATGTTTGATGCTTGCCATCCTCGGTGATCATGGATAGATGATGAGGAATCAAGAAAGGTGTCCATCTTGAGAATGACAAGATCGTCTACATCGAGGTCAAAGGTATAATCTTGATAGGTTTTTCCTTTTGCCGATCTCATGCTGTTGTTGGGAGACTGGGTTTAGGATAGATAGATGTACTATCAAGAGGGGTGATACGCCATAAACGTATTTATAATTTTTGATGATCCATGCTTGTTTTGTATCATTTGTCTTATGTTTTGTCTACACTTTGAGGTATTTTATACAATTTCTGGAACTAACCTATTGACAAGATGTCACAGTACCTGTTGCCTGTTTTCTGATGTTTTGGTTTCAGAAAAGCTAAAAAATGAATATTCTCATAATTGGATGGGACAAAAGCCAATCCTCATGTTTTTCTCGGAGCAGAGACAGATTAGGGCACCAGGGTGGCCACACCCTAGGGTGGCGCGGGCCCACCCTGGGTGCGCCAACAGGGGGTGTGGGCCCCCTGGGCCTCCACCGACCTTGCCTCCTTCGCCTATAAGAAGCTCCCGACTCAGAAACCCTATATCATCTGGGAGAAAGCCACGAAAAAGTTCCGTAGCACCGCCGCCACTGAAGGGGAGATTCAGGGGACAGAAGTCTATGTTTCGGCACCATGCCGGGACAGGGAAGTGCCCTTGGAGCCATCTCCTTCGATTTCCACCACCATCTCCATCGCCATCTTCATCACCGTTGTTGATTCCCATGATGAGGAGGGAGTAGTTCTTCCTCGAGGCTAAGGGCTCTACCGGTAGCTATGTGTTCATCTCTCTCTATGCGTGATCATGAGCTTTGTAATCAAGTAGATATACTTTTCTACTCAAGTGCTTTAATAAATCACCGGCTCTCCCCACATGTGTGCAAGTGACAGTGTGCACGCCGTGGTGGAATTTAGGCTAGAGTTTACATAAATACTCAAGTGCTTCAATAGATCTCTGCTCTCCCCTCGTGTGTGTGAAAGTGATAGCGTGCACGCCATGGTGGAACTTAGGCTAGAGTTCATCAATATTTATCATGAGTATATTTGGAGTTGGATGTCTTTATGAAATTGTGGTGTTTGTTGGAACCGTCTAGAGCTCAAGGTGATAGTGTGGGGTTATCTAGATGGGGAAGGCGGACTTTGAGGTGTGCTGTTATAGCCCTACAATGGATTAGAGTGTCCAACCGGAGAGTAGTTCAAGGTAGCATCATGAAGAGAATATATTTATTGGGAGTTTTCACTAGTGAAAGTATGATCCCTAGGCCTTGTTTCTAAGAATTGAAACACCGTTTACAACTATATCTATTACATGTTTGCTTGCTTCCATATTTTTGCCTTTAGTCTTTTCCTCCCCGTTGATGGCGCGTGGTGGCGCTTCGTTGGGAGACCCCAAGAGCAAGGTGTGATGAGCACATCAGCAAGTCTTCCCTCAATAAGAAATCGAGGTTATCGAACCAGTAGGAGAAAAGAAATGACTCAAAGGTGTTTCAAGCAACTTGGAGACCTGTACAACACAAATTCAAGACTTTGCCCCAACGATCAGTGAGGTTTTCAATCTCACCGGTTGTTGTAACAAAGGATTAACTATATGGTGTGGAAGGTAAATAGTGGTTTGCAGAAAGTAAACAATAGCATTGGAAGATGTATCAATGGTAAAGATTGGACCGGGGTCCATAGTTCACTAGAGGTGTTCTCCTTAAGATAAACAAACATGGCATGCTAGGTAAACAAATTACAGCATGGAAGGCCTCCAGGATGATCTCCCCTCTAGCAGGGTGCCGGGAAGAGCTTCAGATCCCCCGATCTAGGGACGATGGTGGCGGCGTCTATAGATGGTTTCGTGGAATATTGATCGGGTACTTAGCGTTTTGGCATCAGGGGGTCTTTATAGGCGAAGAGGCGAGGCAGGGGGCAGCCAGGGTGGTCACACCTCCTAGGCACGGCTAGGGATAGCCCGTGCCGCTAGGGGTGTGGCCCCCTGGTGCCTCCCCTCCGTCTCGTACTCTGGCTCCGTGTTCCCCACGGTAAAATATTTACTTTGGCTTTTGTCCCGTCCAATTCCGAGAATATTGATTTTCTGCCTTTTTGGAACCAAAAACAGAATAAAACAGGCAACTGGCACTATGGCATCTTATTAATAGGTTAGTACTAGAAAACATATAAAAACACCTCAAAGTGTAGACAAAGCAAAGCAAATTATATACTAAACAATCATGGAACATCAAAAATTATAGATATGTTTTCGACGTATGAAGCATCCCCAAGCTTAACTCTTGCTCATCCTCGAGTAGGTAAGTGATAAAAATAATAATTTTTTAGGTGACATGCTGTTGGAGATATGCCCTAGAGGCAATAATAAATATAGTTATTATTATATCTTTGTGTTTATGATAAATGTTTACATTCATGCTATAATAGTATTAACAGGGAAACATTAATACTTGTGTGATTTGTAAACTTAATTTGAAGTCCCTAGTATAGCCTCTATACCTCACTAGCTTGTTGGTTGATAAATGATTGTGGTTTCCCTATCATGAACATTGAGATGTTATCAACAACAAGATCATATCGTTAGGAGAATGATATGGTGGACATACTCCTATAGATAAGCGTAGCATAAAGATCAAGTCATTTCAATAGTTCAATTGCTATATGCTTTCTGATACATAGTAACCTAATTCCTTCGACCATGAGATCATGCATATCACCTTTACCGGATGGATGCTTTGATGACATCAAACACCACACCGTAACTGGGTGGCTATAAAGGTGGCATTGAGTGCTTGGAAAGTATTGGTTGAGACACATGGATCAAGAGTGGGATTTGTCCATCCATATGACGGATAGATATTCTCTGGGCCCTCTCGGTGAAATGTCATCCAATTAGCTTGCAAGCATGTGACTGGCTCACAAGGGATCACATATCACGGGAACGAGAAAAGAGTACTTATCAGTAACGAGGTTGAACTAGGTATGCAGAGATACCGACGATCATAACCTCGGATAAGTAACATATCGTGAGACAAAGGGAAATTGGTATCGTATGTAAGTGGTTCATTCGATCGCAAAGTAATCGTAGAAATATGTGGGAGCCATATGAATTTCCAGATTCCTCTATTGGTTATTGTTCGGAGAAGTGTCTCGATCATGTCCGCATAATTCACGAACCGTAGGGAGACACACTTAAGGATTCGACGTTGTTTTGAGTAGTTATGGTATTATGAGAAAGAGACCGAATGTTGTTTGGAGTCTCGGATGGGATCCGGGATATCACGAGGTGATCCGGAATGGTCCGGAGAATAAGATTCATATAAGGAAAGTCCCGTTTCGGAGTTCGGGAATGATTCCGGTGTTTTCATCGGGAATGTTCTAGAAGGTTCCGGATTGTCCGGCACTCCGGGGGGAGGGTACATGAGTGTGTCATTGAATGATTGCATCATTTACTAAGTGTTCTTGCTGTTCCAAAAACATGAAAGTCAAATTGTCAGTTTGAAAGTCAAACGGCTAAAACAGGAAACTGTGGGAAACAGGAAACTGTGGGAAACAAGCAAGAGGAGTTGGAACCAACTTGGAGGAGTCCAACTCCTCCAGGCCGGCGCCCAGCCCTAGGCCGAGTTGGGGAGGGACTCCCTCCCTCCCCTGGCACGCTAAGGCCCCTCCACCCATAAAAGGAGGGGCAGGGCTCCTCCTTGAGACACACAAGTTTCCACCTCTAATCTCAGGTTTAGAGCCGTTTGGTTTAGAGCTTCTAATTGCTTTAGCCTGCGGTTTAGAGCCTTCTAATTGGTGTGTCTAATCTCTAGACCACTAATAGCCCTCTCTCATAATCCACCATACTCGCTCCGGCTTAAGGCGAAGCCCTGCGGGATCTCCCCTCTACTTCCGGTACCACGCCGTTGTGCTGCCGGAATCGCGAGGAGAGTGCTACAACCTCCGCTGCCTGCTGGAACAAGGGAGAGGAAGGTCTTCGTCGAGTACCGAACGTGTGACCGACTGCGGGAGCGCTGCCGGAGCGCAGCGCCGGAAGGATCGTCTACACGATCTTGAGATCGGGAAGAGTACGACTACATCACCCACGAGAATCCGCTCTCGTTAAACGCTTTGGAATCTTCGAGGGTAAGTTATTACCATCGACTCGTTGCTACAATCTAGTAGATAGATCTTGGCTTGTTTGTTTGTATGCGATAGAAAAATTTTGTTTTCCATGCTACGAACCCCTACAGTGGTATCAGAGCCGTGTCTATATGTAGATCTGTTGCACGAGTAGAACACAATGGTCATTGTGGGCGTTGATGCTTTTATTGTCGATTACTTCTTGTGTACTTTGCATCTTGCGGTATGTTGGGATGAAACGGCCCGGGCTAACCTTACATGACATCGTTCATGAGACTTGCTCCATGCTTGACATGCAACTTGTATTGCATAAGTGGCTTTGCGGGTGCCTGTTTCTCCTAGCATAGTTAAGATCCAATTTACAACGGGTGATCAACAATGCTAGTATCAATGTTGTGGTTCTTGTTCATAAGTTAGAACGACACTTATTGAAAGCCCCAAACCACGTAAAATATGCAAAGAAAGTAGAGGCGTCTAACTTTGTTTTGCAGGGGTGTGCAGTGATGTGATATGGCCATGATTGTGATTATATTTGATGTATGCAATGTTCCTTATTGTAAGTTGGCAACCGGCAGGAGCCATATGGTTGTCTTTAATTTATGTTAAGACCCACGTGTCTATTCAAAGTAGTTGTAATAGTTGAAGCCGGTGGACGACAACCATGGAGAAGCGTCATTGACCTTGATGCAATGCCGATGATGATGGAGATCATGTTCGTGCTTGAAGATGGAGATCGGAAGCACAAAGAAGAAAGGCCATATCATATCACATATATATTGAATTGCATGTGATGTTAATCCTTTATGCATCTTGTATTGCTTAGTAGACGACGGTAGCATTATAAGATGATCCCTCATGCACATCAATTTCAAATCATAAAGTGTTCACCCTTAGTTAGCACCGTTGCTAAAGCTTGTTGTTTCGAAGCACCACGTGATGATCGGGTGTGTTAGATTCTGCAAGTGTATACAACGTGAGCAAGCCAGATTTGCTCATGCAGAAACTAAGGTTTGATCTTGACGAGCCTAGCATGTACAGACATGGTCTCGGAACACGGATCACCGAAAGGTAAAGCATGAATCATATAGTAGATATGATGAACATGTCGATTGTTCGCCATTGAAACTATGTCAACTCTCGTGATGATCGGTGTTGATATGGTGGATTTGGTTCGTGTGATCACTAAAACAATGTGAGGGATATTGTTTTGAGTGGGAGTTCACCTAGTTTAATTTCATTATTAATTTGAACTCAATTTGTCATAAACTTAGTCTAAACTATTGCAAATATGTTGTAGATCAATGGCAGCCCCTACCATCAATTTTAATGCGTTCCTAGAGAAAGAAAAGTTGAAAAACAATGGAAGCAACTTCGCGGATTGGTTCCGCAATTTGAGGATTGTCCTCACAGCTGGTAATTTGACCTATGTGCTGGATGCACCGCTGGGTGACCCACCTGCAGATGATGCTCCCGATGAAGTAAAGAATGTTTACCTCGCTCGGAAGAATTAGTACTCCATAGTTCAGTGTGCTATCTTGTATGGTTTGGAATCGGAGCTTCAGAAAAGGTTTGAGGATTCAGACCCATATGATATTGTCGAGGATCTCAAATTGATTTTTGAGACTCATGCGGCAATTGAAAGTTATGAAGCTTCTGAAAAGTTCTTTAACTGCAAGATGGAAGAGGGCAGCTCCGTCAGTGAGCATGTGCTTAAGATGTCTGGGCACGCAAACAAACTTCAAAGCTTGGGTATTGTGATTCCTAATGCTTTGGGGATTTACCGTGTCCTCCAATCACTACCACCAAGTTACAAGAACTTTGTGATGAACTACAACATGCAGAACATGAACAAGACGTTGCCAGAACTCTTTGCCATGTTGAAATCTGCAGAAGTGGAGATTAAGAAAGAGCACCAAGTGTTGTTGGTCAATAAGACCACAAAATTCAAGAAAGGCAAGTCTAAGCAAAAGGGACACTTCAAGAAGGGTGGTAAGAAAGTTACCACGCCGGCGAAGAAGACCAAGGCTGGACCTAAGCCTGATACTGAGTGCTTTTACTGCAAGGGAGAAGGTCACTGGAAGCGGAATTGCCCAAAGTACTTGGCGGATTTGAAGAACGGCAACATCAAGAAGAAAGGTATATCTGATATACATGTTATTGATGTGTATCTCACTAGTACTCGTAGTAGTGCCTGGGTATTTGATACTGGTTCGGTTGCTCATATTTGTAACTCGAAACAGGTGCTGCAGAATAAACGGAAGCTAGCGAAGAACGAGGTGACGATGCGCGTGGGAAACGGATCAAAGGTTGATGTGATCGCGGTCGGCACGCTACCCCTTCATCTACCATCGGGATTAGTTTTATACTTAAATAATTGTTATTTAGTGCCTGTGTTGAGCATGAACATTATATCAGGATCTTGTTTATTGCGAGACGGTTACTTGTTTAAATCAGAGAATAATGGTTGTTCGATTTATATGAGTAATATGTTTTATGCACATGCACCTTTGATAGATGGTCTATTCTTATTGAATCTCGATAGTGGAAATACACATATCAACAACATTGAGGCTAAACGTTTGAAATCAAGCGATAATTCGACCTATATGTGGCACTGTCGTCTTGGTCACATTGGAGTGAAGCGTATGAAGAAACTCCATTCCGATGGACTTCTTGAATCACTTGATTTTGAATCACTTGAAAGATGCGAAGCATGTCTGATGGGAAAAATGACTAAGACTCGATTTTCTGGTATGATGGAGCGAGCTACGGACTTATTGGAAATTATACATACTGATGTGTGTGGTCCAATGAGTGTAGCATCGCGCGGTGGTTATCGTTATGTTCTTACCTTCACGGATGATTTGAGTAGATATGGGTATATCTATTTCATGAAACATAAGTCCGAAACTTTCGAGAAGTTTAAGGAGTTTCAAAGTGAGGTAGAGAATCAACGTAACAAGAAGATTAAGTTTCTACGTTCTGATCGTGGAGGTGAATATCTAAGTTACGAGTTTGGCGAGCATTTAAAGAAGTGCGGAATACTTTCACAATTGACACCGCCGGGAACACCACAGCATAATGGTGTGTCCGAACGTCGTAATCGAACTCTCTTAGATATGGTTCGTTCTATGATGTCACTTACAGATTTACCGCTATCATTTTGGGGTTATGCATTAGAAATAGCCGCATTCACTTTAAATAGGGCACCATCTAAATCCGTTGAAACGACACCGTATGAATTATGGTTTGGGAAGAAACCTAAATTGTCGTTCCTTAAAGTTTGGGGATGCGAAGCCTATGTAAAGAAGTTACAGCCGGACAAGCTTGAACCCAAAGCGGAAAAATGCGTCTTCATAGGATACCCGAAGGAAACTATTGGGTATACCTTCTATCATAGATCCGAAGGCAAAATCTTCGTTGCCAAGAATGGATCCTTTCTAGAGAAGGAATTTCTCTCGAAAGAAGTGACTGGAAGGAAAGTAGAACTCGACGAGGTTGTCGAACCTTCTCTCAAAATTGCGAGTAGCGCAGCACCGGAAGAAGTTCCTGTGGTGCCTGCACCAATTAGAGAGGGAGCTAATGATGGTGATCATGAAACTTCGGTTGAAGTTGCTACAGAGCCTCGGAGATCAACGAGAAATCGTACCACTCCAGATTGGTATGATCCCGTTATGAGTGTCATGTTGGTGGACAACACCGATGACCCCGAGACATATGAGGAAGCGATGATGAGCCCAGATTCCAATAAATGGCAAGAAGCCATGAAATCCGAGATTGGATCCATGTACGAAAACCAAGTATGGACTTTGGTGGACTTACCGGATGGCCGAAAGGCTGTCGAGAACAAATGGATTTTCAAGAAGAAAACAGATGCTGATGGTAATGTTACTGTCTATAAAGCTCGACTTGTCGCAAAAGGGTTTCGACAAATTCAAGGAGTTGACTACGATGAGACTTTCTCACCAGTAGCGAAGCTAAAGTCTGTGAGGATTATGTTAGCAATCGCTGCATATTATGATTATGAGATATGGCAGATGGATGTCAAAACAGCATTCCTCAATGGAGATATTGATGAAGAGTTGTATATGATGCAACCCAAAGGTTTTGTCGATCCTAAAGATGCTAACAAGGTATGCAAACTTCAACGGTCCATCTATGGATTGAAGCAAGCATCCCGAAGTTGGAATCAACGTTTTGATAAGGTAATCAAAAGTTTTGGTTTTATACAAACTTATGGAGAAGCTTGTATTTACAAGAAAGTGAGTGGGAGCTCTGTAGCATTCTTAATACTATATGTGGATGACATATTGTTGATTGGGAATGATGTAGACCTTCTTAATAGTGTCAAGGAATATTTGAATAATAGTTTTTCAATGAAGGATCTTGGCGAAGCAGCTTACATATTAGGCATAAAGATTTATAGAGATAGATCGAAACGCCAAATATCATTGTCACAGAGTACATATTTGGACAAAGTTCTAAAGAGGTTTGGAATGGAAGAAAGCAAGAAAGGGTTCTTGCCCATGTTGCCCAATACGACCTTGAGTAAAACTCAAAGTCCGACATCGGCAGAAGATAGAGAAAGGATGAGTAAGACTCCCTATGCATCAGCCATAGGATCTCTAATGTATGCCATGCTATGTACTAGACCCGACATCGCATATGCTGTTAGTCTAACTAGCAGATATCAAAGTGATCCAGGAGTGGATCATTGGACAGCGGTCAAAAACATCCTTAAGTACTTGAGAAGAACTAAGGATATGGTTCTTTCTTATGGAGGTGATGAACAGCTCGTTGTTAATGGTTACACCGATGCTAGTTGGAACACCGATCCGGATGATTCTAAATCACAATCTGGATACGTATTTATTTTGAATGGTGCAGCAGTTAGCTAGAGGAGTGCAAAGCAAAGCGTTGTGGCGAGATCTTCAACTGAATCGGAATACATGGCTGCTTCAGAGGCTTCACAAGAAGCGATATGGATGAAAGAGTTCATTACAGAGCTGGGTGTGGTTCCTAGTGCGCTGGACCCAATGTCTATCTACTGTGATAACATGGGCGCCATAGCCAATGCGCAAGAACCAAGGTCACACAAGAAGCTGAAGCATATCAAGCTACGTTTTCACGCTATTCGAGAACATATCCAGGATGGGGATATAAAGATTTGCAAAGTACACACAGATCTGAATGTTGCGGATCCGTTGACTAAACCTCTCCCGAGGGCAAAACATGACCAACACCAAACTGCCATGGGTGTTCGGTATATTACCATGTACTCTAGATTAGATGACTCTAGTGCAAGTGGGAGACTGTTGGAGATATGCCCTAGAGTCAATAATAAATATAGTTATTATTATATCTTTGTGTTTATGATAAATGTTTACATTCATGCTATAATAGTATTAACAGGGAAACATTAATACTTGTGTGATTTGTAAACTTAATTTGAAGTCCCTAGTATAGCCTCTATACCTCACTAGCTTGTTGGTTGATAAATGATTGTGGTTTCCCTATCATGAACATTGAGATGTTATCAACAACAAGATCATATCGTTAGGAGAATGATATGGTGGACATACTCCTATAGATAAGCGTAGCATAAAGATCAAGTCATTTCAATAGTTCAATTGCTATATGCTTTCTGATACATAGTAACCTAATTCCTTCAACCATGAGATCATGCATATCACCTTTACCGGATGGATGCTTTGATGACATCAAACACCACACCGTAACTGGGTGGCTATAAAGGTGGCATTGAGTGCTTGGAAAGTATTGGTTGAGACACATGGATCAAGAGTGGGATTTGTCCATCCATATGACGGATAGATATTCTCTGGGCCCTCTCGGTGAAATGTCATCCAATTAGCTTGCAAGCATGTGACTGGCTCACAAGGGATCACATATCACGGGAACGAGAAAAGAGTACTTATCAGTAACGAGGTTGAACTAGGTATGCAGAGATACCGACGATCATAACCTCGGATAAGTAACATATCGTGAGACAAAGGGAAATTGGTATCGTATGTAAGTGGTTCATTCGATCGCAAAGTAATCGTAGAAATATGTGGGAGCCATATGAATTTCCAGATTCCTCTATTGGTTATTGTTCGGAGAAGTGTCTCGATCATGTCCGCATAATTCACGAACCGTAGGGAGACACACTTAAGGATTCGACGTTGTTTTGAGTAGTTATGGTATTATGAGAAAGAGACCGAATGTTGTTCGGAGTCTCGGATGGGATCCGGGATATCACGAGGTGATCCGGAATGGTCCGGAGAATAAGATTCATATAAGGAAAGTCCCGTTTCGGAGTTCGGGAATGATTCCGGTGTTTTCATCGGGAATGTTCTAGAAGGTTCCGGATTGTCCGGCACTCCGGGGGGGAGGGTACATGAGTGTGTCATTGAATGATTGCATCATGTACTAAGTGTTCTTGCTGTTCCAAAAACATGAAAGTCAAATTGTCAGTTTGAAAGTCAAACGGCTAAAACAGGAAACTGTGGGAAACAGGAAACTGTGGGAAACAAGCAAGAGGAGTTGGAACCAACTTGGAGGAGGAGTCCAACTCCTCCAGGCCGGCGCCCAGCCCTAGGCCGAGTTGGGAAGGGACTCCCTCCCTCCCCTGGCGCGCCAAGGCCCCTCCACCCATAAAAGGAGGGGCAGGGCTCCTCCTTGAGACACACAAGTTTCCACCTCTAATCTCAGGTTTAGAGCCGTTTGGTTTAGAGCTTCTAATTGCTTTAGCCTGCGGTTTAGAGCCTTCTAATTGGTGTGTCTAATCTCTAGACCACTAATAGCCCTCTCTCATAATCCACCATACTCGCTCCGGCTTAAGGCGAAGCCCTGCGGGATCTCCCCTCTACTTCCGGTACCACGCCGTTGTGCTGCCGGAATCGCGAGGAGAGTGCTACAACCTCCGCTGCCTGCCGGAACAAGGGAGAGGAAGGTCTTCGTCGAGTACCGAACGTGTGACCGACTGCGGGAGCGCTGCCGGAACGCAGCGCCGGAAGGATCGTCTACACGATCTTGAGATCGGGAAGAGTACGACTACATCACCCACGAGAATCTGCTCTCGTTAAAAGCTTTGGAATCTTCGAGGGTAAGTTATTACCATCGACTCGTTGCTACAATCTAGTAGATAGATATTGGCTTGTTTGTTTGTATGCGATAGAAAATTTTTGTTTTCCATGCTACGAACCCCTACACATGCACCATCCAAATCAAGATCAAACCATTTGCAGGAATTGAAAGCTGGGATCAAAGAACTCTAAACATGGGCATGAAAGATGTAGTTCTAACATTAAGACAAAGTAACTATGCATGCAACATGAAAGGCTACAAACAAAGATCATGAATAACATGCAATTAAAAAAGTTTGATTGTTTCACATACAGAAAACATGGCATAGTGGAATTCAGCTTGTCCCTCATGGATTAGCAAATAGATGCATAGGACACCTTCATTGTTCATAAGAGTGACTAGATACAAATAGCACAAGAACAAGTAATATCAACAATATGCATCAATCAATAAGTTTTGGGACAATGCACATAGAACTAAGAATGGCAACTATGCTCTCTTAACTGGTGCCTAAGGATAGAAGGTGAAGACTCAATATAATAGTGGAAGAAAGGCCCTTCATAAAAGGGAAGCAGGGATTTCAAGTTTCAAAAAGAGCTTCCAAAAATTATGGTACTTGTTAGCTTTCAGCTCTCATTTCCCCTATCATAAGCATCTTTAAGTTATTAAGGTTAAAGTGAACAAACTATGGAGTATATGCTTGACAAAGTATAAGTTGGCAATCTCATGTCCCTTGAATATGAGGGCCGCACCTCATGCTACTCAACTTTAGTTACCTTTAAGTTCTTGTCATAGTAAGTACATGTGTATCATAGAGAACCGCCAACGGGGTACCCCTTGCACATGATACAGGAGCTATCCCATAATCAAAATGACAAGGAAAGTAGACAATGAGAATCTCATCAATCTTCTTATTTACCATGGGAAAATGGTGCTTTTTTCTCTCTTTCCTCTTTTCAATATGTCTCTCTTTTTTTATAAGAAAGCTTCATAGATGTCATTATGGTAATGCTGCAAGTTTCCACCATGATTAGGCATGGCTTAGGCTAGCGGCCCAGGTGTTTCTCTAACACACATACATAACTCCATGGACTTACAAGCTCCCCTTTTATTTCACACCGGTGACATCCATAGACAAAAGAGCATGATATCAACTATGTACAAAGTACAAGTGCAATGTTGAAAGCGTTCCCCGTGACAGCACGGTTCTGCTAATTCCAACGTATAAGTGAAAGCATATACAACATAGATGACACAATGGTTCAAGTTTATTAGGGGCAAGAAAAATAAATTGTGCCATCAAGTTTGTGAGATCTTTGATCAATAAGTTTTCACATAACAAAGAGACTTTTTCAATGGAAGATAGATAAAACAAGAATATACTTGGAATGGTGTAACACACCATGCATAGGAATTTATAGTGGACACTTTGGAATAACTTGGTTTCTTGGGAGTTGGATGCATGAGTAGAGCTTACTCAATACAAGTGGAGGCTAGCAAAAGACTAGGAGCGACCAACTAAGAGAGCAATAATGGCCATAATCATGTAGAGCGACAAAACATTACTAATCAAAGCATAAAGTGGTACTACAAGTCAAGGACTAAATGATAATAGAGGCTATGGTGACTTGTTCATAGTCATAACATGGTGTGAGCATGTGCCAAGTCAACCCAAACAAAACATTAAAGGAGAATACCACAATACTATGCTTTTGTATGCTAAAACAACGCATGATTCCTTCAAGGCACACTAAGAAATCCCAATTGTTTGGAACAAGTCATGCTACATCAATAATCACTAAGCATAAGGTCAAAACAACACCTAGCATGACATGCTAAAGTCTAAGTCACAGTCAAAGCAAGCTCCTCTTGTACTACTCAAGCAAGAACTTGTTGGAGATATGCCCAAGAGGCAATAATAAAGTGGTTATTATCATGTCTTCACACTTATGATAAATGTTTACATACCATGCTATAATTGTATTAACCGGAAACATTAATACTTGTGTGATTTGTAAACTAAAATAAGAGTCCCTAGTAAAGCCTCTTGTTAAACTAGCTTGTTGGTTAATATATGGTCATGGTTTCCTGATCATGAACATAGAGATGTTATTAACAACAGGATCATATCATTAGGAGAATGATGTGATGGACATACTCCTATAGATAAGCGTAGCATAAAGATCAAGTCATTTCAATAGTTCAATTGCTATATGCTTTCTGATACATAGTAACCTAATTCCTTCGACCATGAGATCATGCATATCACCTTTTCTGGATGGATGCTTTGATGTCATCAAACACCACACCGTAACAGGGTGGCTATAAAGGTGGCATTGAGTGTTCGGAAAGTATTGGTTGAAACACATGGATCAAGAGTGGGATTTGTCCATCCGCATGACGGATAGATATACTCTGGGCCCTCTCGGTGAAATGTCATCCAATTAGCTTGCAAGCATGTGACTTGGTCACAAGGGATCACATATCACGGGAACGAGAAAAGAGTACTTATCAGTATCGAGGTTGAACTAGGTATGCAGAGATACCGACGATCATAACCTCGGATAAGTAACATATCGTGAGACAAAGGGAAATTGGTATCGTATGTAAGTGGTTCATTCGATCGCAAAGTAATCGTAGAAATATGTGGGAGCCATATGAATTTCCAGATTCCTCTATTGGTTATTGTTCGGAGAAGTGTCTCGATCATGTCCGCATAATTCACGAACCGTAGGGAGACACACTTAAGGATTCGACGTTGTTTGAGTAGTTATGGTATTATGAGAAAGAGACCGAATGTTGTTCGGAGTCTCGGATGGGATCCGGGATATCACGAGGTGATCCGGAATGGTCCGGAGAATAAGATTCATATAAGGAAAGTCCCGTTTCGGAGTTCGGGAATGATTCCGGTGTTTTCATCGGGAATGTTCTAGAAGGTTCCGGATTGTCCGGCACTCCGGGGGGGAAGGGGTACATGAATGTGTCATTACATATTGGAATGATTGCATCATGTACTAAGTGTTCTTGCTGTCCCAAATATAGGATTAAATTGAATCCTAAAACAGAAAAGTCAAATGTCCAGTTTGAAAGTCAAACGGCTAAAACAAGAAACTGTGGGAAACAAGCAAGAGGAGTTGGAATCAACTTGGAGGAGGAGTTGGACTCCTCCAGGCCGGCGGCCAGCCCTAGGCCGAGTTGGGGAGGGACTCCCTCCCTCCCCTGGCGCGCCAAGACCCCCCTCCCATAAAAGGAGGGGCAGGGCTCCTCCTAGACACACACAAGTTTCCTATCCTCTAAACTAAACCCTAGATCTAGACCCCGGTTTAGAGCTATTCGGTTTAGAGCCTTCTAATTGGTTTAGAGCCTTCTAATTGGTGTGTCTAATTACTAGACCACTAATAGCCTCTCTCATAAGCTCCACCATACTCGCACCGGCTTAAGGCGAAGCCCTGCGGGATCTCCCCTCTACTTCCGGTACCACGCCGTTGTGCTGCCGGAATCGCGAGGAGAGTGCTACAACCTCCGCTGCCTGCTGGAACAAGGGAGAGGAAGGTCTTCGTCGAGTACCGAACGTGTGACCGACTGCGGGAGCGCTGCTGGAACGTGGCGCTGGAAGGATCGTCTACACGATCTTGAGATCGGAAAGAGTACGACTACATCATCCACGAGAATCTGCTCTCGTTAACCGCTTTGGAATCTTCGAGGGTGAGTTCCTCTATCGACTCGTTGCTACAATCTAGGAGATAGATCTTGGCTTGTTTGTTTGTATGCGATAGAAAAATTTTGTTTTCCATGCTACGAACCCCTACAGTGGTATCAGAGCCGTGTCTATATGTAGATCTGTTGCACGAGTAGAACACAATGGTCATTGTGGGCGTTGATGCTTTTATTGTAGATTGCTTTTTGTGTACTTTGCATCTTGCGGTATGTTGGGATGAAGCGGCCCGGGCTAACCTTACATGACATCGTTCATGAGACTTGCTCCACGTTTGACATGCAACTTGTATTGCATAAGTGGCTTTGCGGGTGCCTGTTTCTCCTAGCATAGTTAAGATCCAATTTACAACGGGTAATCAACAATGCTAGTATCAATGTTGTGGTTCTTGTTCGTAAGTTAGAACGACACTTATGGAAAGCCCCAAACCACGTAAAATATGCAAAGAAAGTAGAAGCGTCTAACTTTGTTTTGCAGGGGTGTGCAGTGATGTGATATGGCCATGATTGTGATTATATTTGATGTATGCAATGTTCCTTATTGTAAGTTGGCAACCGGCAGGAGCCATATGGTTGTCTTTAATTTCTGTTAAGACCTGCGTGTCTATTCAAAATAGTTGTAATAGTTGATGCTGGTGGACGACAACCATGAAGAAGCATCATTGACCTTGATGCTATGCCGGTGATGATGGAGATCATGTTCGTGCTTGAAGATGGAGATCGAAAGCACAAAGAAGAAAGGCCATATCATATCACATATTATGAATTGCCTGTGATGTTAATCCTTTATGCATCTTGTATTGCTTAGTAGACGACGGTAGCATTATAAGATGATCCCTCATGCACATAAATTTCAAGTTCTAAAGTGTTCACCCTTAGTATGCACCGTTGCCAAAGCTTGCTGCTTCGAAGCACCACGTGATGATCGGGTGTCTTTGATTCCGCGGGTGAATACAACGTAAGCAAGCCAGATTTGCTTATGCGGTAGCTAAGGTTTGATCTTGACGAGCCTAGCATGTACAGACATGGCCTCAGGAACACGGATTACCGAAAGGTAGAGCATGAGTCATATAGTAGATATGATGAACATGTTGATTGTTCGCCATTGAAGCTATATCAATTCTCGTGATGATCGGTTTTGATGTGGTGAATTTGGTTCGTGTGATCACTAAAACAATGTGAGGGATATTGTTTTGAGTGGGAGTTCACCTAGATTAATTTAATTATTAATTAGAACTCAATTTATCATAAACTAAATCAAAGTGAAATTGCATAGTTGTTGTAGTCATTGGCATCCGTTTACCACCTTGCGCTTAGTTATAATTGAGATGATAGAACTATAGAATTCTGGTTAGTTACTTTACGAACTGGTATCGTATTGTTTTGAAGTGTTAATCTAAAGTTTAAAAGTCCTATTGCAAACTTTCAGTAAGTTCCGGTTACTCCATGAAGTTTAATAATTAGTATTAAATCAAGAGTAACAATTCCAAGTGTTAGTATATAAGTATCATGTTTGTATCCATGATTCTTGATATTCAAAGGATTCCCTTAATATCAAGGTTATCTAGGATCTGAAAGAGTTGTTTCAGAAACCATGATGTGTGGAAGATATTGTGATATCTGAAACGAAGTTTTGGTTGCAACATGATAGAGTATAATATGGCAAAAGTCATGTTCTCATATTTGATGAAAATTTGCAAAAAGGTTGGAGACACTTGTTGTCTTAATCCTCCAAAAGGTTTTGGATAGCAACATTATACTCATAATTCATTGTTATAAGCTAAAAGTAGCTTGATCATGGACAATTCCATGATAAGGGTGAATATTTGATGTAGGTAAAATGTTTACTACACCAAGAGATTACTAAAGAAAGGAATTTGAAAGAACACCAAATATTTGATGATGGTGATCTACTTCAAAGTGCAAGTCCAAAGACATTGGTATTTAATTATACACGCTTTGGACTATATGTCATATGTATGACTTCACTATTGATATTGATAGATTCTTTCAAATAGAAAAGGAAATATTGAAAGAGAATCTCATAAATATATGGCAGAAAAGAAAAGACTAGAATTGTTCAGTTTAAGTATATAGATGATATACATGTTGTGGCTATATTCTTTGCTTATTAAACAATGTGGTTCTTAAGTATTTGATACTGAATTTGTTGGTATGAATCGTCATACGAAACAACAGAATTCATGAACTACAATGGCCTAAGTAACTAGCAAAAGAATATGTGATGATGTTCATCGAGAACAAATAAAGGGTTATTATGTTGCTCGTTAAAACATCAAAGCTTGCCTTCAAGATTTGTTTTATCAAGTATTATGAGAACAAAAGGGTTGTTCAAATAATTGCCGTAATCCATAAAAGATGGATGATTCACAAATCTCGTTGGAGAAATCACATCCATAAAACTAGTGCTAAAATGTCGAAAGACAAATTGATTGAAAGATCACTTAGGAAGTGACATCGATGTTTGAATTATATTGGAAAGATAACATGAAGAAACTCCATGTGGATGGAATTTTGGAGTCTTCTGATTTTTGATCAAATGACGCTTGTGAAACTTTCCTAGAGATAATTAAAACTTCGTTCATAGGCCAAAAGGGAATGAATGACTAGCTTATTGGAACTTGTACATATTGTTGTACGAAATCCATTATGTGTAGTCAAGAGCGATGGATTTCAACTTCATATGCTTTCTCCAAAAATTTGAGTGAATATATGAATATTTACTTAATAAGGATAAAGTATGAAACACTTGAAAAGTTCAAAGACTTTCAAGATGAAGTGCAAAATCATTGTAACAAGAATATAAACAGTTTATGATAAAGATCATAAAGGAAGATATTTGAGTTACAAGTTTAGCATAATACCTAAGATTTAAGGAATCGTTCCGTAGATTTGCATTTCCCGAAACACCATAAGAGTATGGAGCGTTCGAGATATGTAATTAAACCTTGTTTGACATGGTAAGATCAAAGGTATAATTCATAAAACTGCCATTGTATTTTAAAGATTAAAAGCTTTAGAGATTACCGTTTTTCCACTGAAAAGAGCTCCATCATAAACCGCTGAAATGACACCATATAAGGTTATGGTTTGGGATAAAACCCAAGTTGTCCTTTCTTAAACATTGGTATGCTATGCATAAGAAAGATGTGTACAACCAAAGTCGGATGAACCTGTCTTTGTATAAACTGTTCCTCCATAAAACACCGGAGACAAAAGTGTTTGTTGCTTAGAACATCAAGTTTCTTTGAGAAGAAATTTTTCGTGAAAAGTTAAGTGGGAGGACAATAGAAACTTTGATAAGGTTAAAAGAACCTTAGCTATATGTGCAGAGTTGCGCAGCGCCGAAAAGTGTTCCGGAGACAGCAACAATGCTCATGGCTCACGTACCTCAAATGTTGTGGTCACAGAGATCTAAGTTCCTATTGAAACAAGTAGGTCGGATGAACAATCAAATACCAAGATTTGAGGGTTGAAACATTATTTGAGAATAATGAACCGACTACATGCAGAGAAGCGATGATGGGCCCTGACTCCGTAAAATGGCTTGAAGCCATAAAATCCGTGATAGTTCCATACACGAGAAATCAAGTTTTGAACTTGAAGGACCCTCGAGAAAGGTGTAAGACCTTACAGTTGTGTCTGGATCTATAAAGAAATAGACATGGATGTTTTACATCTATGAAATAGTCGACATGTTGGGAAAGAGTTCACAACAAGTTGTATATGACAAGATTTGATCTTTCATAGCGATTTTTAGTCTAGACGGATTAATGTAGCAACCAATACATATAATTTGTTATGTGGTAGTAGAATAAACAAAACAAGTTCTTCTAATAGAATGGTTACCTAGGACGTGTGCATGACACGGTCCAAAGGGTTTTGTTAATTCAAAGGATGCTAAAAACATATGCAAACTTCAATGGTTGAAGTAAGCATAGCGGAGTTGGAATCTTCACTATGATGAAACTGTTAAAAGAGTTTAATTTCATCGGAGACAATGAAGATGCTTGCATTTGCAAGAAATTAAGTGGGAGCGCTAAGACATATTTCTAATACATTATGTGGAGGACATATTGTTGATTAGAAAAGATGTATCTTTTATTAACACATATTAAGAATTTCATCCTGATGAAAGACTTAGGCAAAACCCAAATATTTGGCATCAATAGACGCTAATATGGTTGTGCCAGAAGTACATAGACAAGATATTGAATGAGTTCAATATAGAAACTACAAGAGAGGTTCTTGTTGCACAGAAAGGATTGAAAGAGTTCAATGTTGATGATATATTCAAGTGTATTAGCACTTGGTAAGTGAAACAAAGATTCAAGTATAGATTGATACTTGATGTATGAAATCACAAAGAGTATTTATATCAATCATACTGTGATATGTACAAATCCAGATATGTCCTATGCTCTAAATGTTGTGAGCATATACCAGAATGATTTGTAAGATGATCATTGGACAATAGTAAGGATATTCTTATGATCTTTTGGAAGAACTAAGAGTATATTATTTGTAGAAGTGACAAATAGATGGTTAGTTCATTGTAAAAGTACTACATTGATACTAGCTTTGTCACAAAGTACAAATTAAGTTTATCTCAAACTAAACTAAGGGTGGCACAATATAATGGAAAGTGAGTTCCATAATGGATTTGGATGAGTTCCAAAGTTAAGACATTGTGACAGATACTACAACAAAAGGCTAAGTATATGACTGCTATTATAGCAGCAAAAGAGGGCATTTGTGTCAAGTAGTTTGTTATCAAACTAGGTGTAGTTCACAGTGGGATAATACTATGAAGATATATTGTACGACAATATTATCAACATGTTTTAACCCCAAAGAGCTAAAGGTCACACCGAAAGACCAAATTTATGCAAAGCCATCTCATTAGAGAATGAGTGATGCGTAGAGACGCAAAGACATGCAATTACACACGGACCTGGAAGTGTCAGATCCGAAGATCAGTTGACCACTAGCAATCGTGTACATACAACACCGTAAAGCCATAGGTGTTGAATACACAAAGGTTCGAAACTAGATTATTGACTCTAGTGCAAGTGGGAGACTGTTGGAGATATGCCCAAGAGGCAATAATAAAGTGGTTATTATCATGTCTTCACACTTATGATAAATGTTTACATACCATGCTATAATTGTATTAACCGGAAACATTAATACTTGTGTGATTTGTAAACTAAAATAAGAGTCCCTAGTAAAGCCTCTTGTTAAACTAGCTTGTTGGTTAATATATGGTCATGGTTTCCTGATCATGAACATAGAGATGTTATTAACAACAGGATCATATCATTAGGAGAATGATGTGATGGACATACTCCTATAGATAAGCGTAGCATAAAGATCAAGTCATTTCAATAGTTCAATTGCTATATGCTTTCTGATACATAGTAACCTAATTCCTTCGACCATGAGATCATGCATATCACCTTTTCTGGATGGATGCTTTGATGTCATCAAACACCACACCGTAACAGGGTGGCTATAAAGGTGGCATTGAGTGTTCGGAAAGTATTGGTTGAAACACATGGATCAAGAGTGGGATTTGTCCATCCGCATGACGGATAGATATACTCTGGGCCCTCTCGGTGAAATGTCATCCAATTAGCTTGCAAGCATGTGACTTGGTCACAAGGGATCACATATCACGGGAACGAGAAAAGAGTACTTATCAGTATCGAGGTTGAACTAGGTATGCAGAGATACCGACGATCATAACCTCGGATAAGTAACATATCGTGAGACAAAGGGAAATTGGTATCGTATGTAAGTGGTTCATTCGATCGCAAAGTAATCGTAGAAATATGTGGGAGCCATATGAATTTCCAGATTCCTCTATTGGTTATTGTTCGGAGAAGTGTCTCGATCATGTCCGCATAATTCACGAACCGTAGGGAGACACACTTAAGGATTCGACGTTGTTTGAGTAGTTATGGTATTATGAGAAAGAGACCGAATGTTGTTCGGAGTCTCGGATGGGATCCGGGATATCACGAGGTGATCCGGAATGGTCCGGAGAATAAGATTCATATAAGGAAAGTCCCGTTTCGGAGTTCGGGAATGATTCCGGTGTTTTCATCGGGAATGTTCTAGAAGGTTCCGGATTGTCCGGCACTCCGGGGGGGAAGGGGTACATGAATGTGTCATTACATATTGGAATGATTGCATCATGTACTAAGTGTTCTTGCTGTCCCAAATATAGGATTAAATTGAATCCTAAAACAGAAAAGTCAAATGTCCAGTTTGAAAGTCAAACGGCTAAAACAAGAAACTGTGGGAAACAAGCAAGAGGAGTTGGAATCAACTTGGAGGAGGAGTTGGACTCCTCCAGGCCGGCGGCCAGCCCTAGGCCGAGTTGGGGAGGGACTCCCTCCCTCCCCTGGCGCGCCAAGACCCCCCTCCCATAAAAGGAGGGGCAGGGCTCCTCCTAGACACACACAAGTTTCCTATCCTCTAAACTAAACCCTAGATCTAGACCCCGGTTTAGAGCTATTCGGTTTAGAGCCTTCTAATTGGTTTAGAGCCTTCTAATTGGTGTGTCTAATTACTAGACCACTAATAGCCTCTCTCATAAGCTCCACCATACTCGCACCGGCTTAAGGCGAAGCCCTGCGGGATCTCCCCTCTACTTCCGGTACCACGCCGTTGTGCTGCCGGAATCGCGAGGAGAGTGCTACAACCTCCGCTGCCTGCTGGAACAAGGGAGAGGAAGGTCTTCGTCGAGTACCGAACGTGTGACCGACTGCGGGAGCGCTGCTGGAACGTGGCGCTGGAAGGATCGTCTACACGATCTTGAGATCGGAAAGAGTACGACTACATCATCCACGAGAATCTGCTCTCGTTAACCGCTTTGGAATCTTCGAGGGTGAGTTCCTCTATCGACTCGTTGCTACAATCTAGGAGATAGATCTTGGCTTGTTTGTTTGTATGCGATAGAAAAATTTTGTTTTCCATGCTACGAACCCCTACAGAACTTTCTACTCCTCTCCAACACCAATCAACTTATTTGAAACAACACAGCGAGAACGGGGGTCAAAACCACTTTATTCAAGCAAACTAAGCAAACCAAATGAAAACTAAGATGCTCCAAGAACAACACAACTGTGCATGAAACAATGAAAACGAAGTGTCTAGAAAGACCTGAGATTTTTATTGATGAAGAAGGGGATGCCTTGGGCATCCCCAAGCCTTGATGCTTGTACCTCTTGAATATTTCTTGGGGTGAAACGGGGTAGAACCCCCAAGCTTGAGCTTTTGTCCATTCTTCATCTCATTACATCATTCTCTCTTTATACCTGCAAATTTTCCTTCATACAAAACTTCACACAATCTTAATTAGCAACATTAGTGTATTCAAAAGATAATAGACCTTTGGGTTTAGCTTTAGAACAGCAAAACTTTGAATAAAAGCACAAGATACTGTAGAAATTCCCTCAAAAAGCTCAATTTCCCAAAAAGAAATCAATAAGAAGCAAATACAAATAATGGCAGAAATATATCAAAACAGACCAGCAAGTAGAAACTAATTTTTCGAAGACCTTATGTTTCTCAAATAAAAACGTATTGAACTAACGAAAGTTAGCTAACATACTGGGGGATTTATTCAGAAAATATCAGCTCAATCCGACTTACAGAGATTCCTCACAAATTTTACGTTCGAGCATAAAAATCTGTTTCGGGACAACAACACCCAAATCTTACTTCCCTCTCATTAGAGGTTATTCTTGGCACAAAAGGAAAATAAAAAGGATAAGGAGAGGTCATTACTGAAGTAATAACTTCCAAGACTCAAGAAAACTTTTCGGTTATCTCGCAATAAGTATTTTTCTTTAACGCCTTTAAGTTAGCCTTGATAGTTTGAGAAGATGCTCGCATAAGAAATATGAATTGAAGTAAAAGAGAGCATCAAGAAGCAAATTCAAAACATATTTAAGTCTAACTCACTTACTATGCATAGGAATCTTGTAAGAAAATAAATCAAAGAAGCACATAGTAACAAGAATGGGTAGATAAAACAAGAGTAATTTCAAAACTTTCAGCACATAGAGAGGAGTTTCAGTACCATGAAAACTTCTACAACCATATTTTACTCTCTCAAAATAATTTTCAATAGACTCATGAATAAACTCAACAATATAACTATCACATAAAGTATGCTTTTCATGCTCTACAAACACATAATTTTTATCAAGCTCAAAAATAGTGGGATTAAAACCTTCAAACCCACTTTTAACAATTTTATAACAAGATGACTGATCATTCAATATAGGACCATCATTTAGAGCTTTATCATAAATATTTTTGAAGCAAATATCTTTAGTACCATGCATTTCGAAGTTAGGCACAAATATAGGATTATCATAGATAATATGAGCATAATTGTTATCACAAGTTTTACCCACAACAGATATTTCAAAAGAATCCACAAGAACATAACATCCATCCTCCATTGGTAAGCATGGGGGACAATCAAATAATGTAAGAGGTAAAGAGTTACTCTCATTAGAAGGTAGGCATGGCTAGATCCATTCTTCCTCCTCTTGATCATCACTTTCCTCCTCTTTTTCATCTAATGAGCTTTCAGATTCATCAATTTCTTCTTCCATAGGCTCCTGCAAAGCATTAGTCTCTTCCGTTTGTGGAAAACACCTATTAAAATATTCAAGAATATATCCATTGTCTTCCTTGTAATTATCAAAGCAAAATTTAAGTATCTCAAAAACCTCATATTCATAAGGTGCATCATCAGTATTTTCAAGCAAACTGGCAAGTTCAAATGCACCCTTGAGAGCAATAAATTCTTCAATTTGTTCCACATCATAAAAGTCATAATTTCCTTTAACATTAGAAGATATGGTAACATTATCATTATACTCACATTGAAAAGGCAGGTGTTTATACCTCATACAGCAACAAGATTTATCAAAGCAATAAGTAACATTATAAGTAGAGCACATCTCTCTAGCAATAGTATTCAATTTATCAATTTGTTCCCATAAGTGTTTACCTTTTTGTGACAAACGGTGTTCCTTATAATAATACTTTTGTTCTTCCGTGAACCCACCTTGCAAATAAGAACTAGTTTCAAAGAAACCATCCATTGATAGAAAGCATGACAAAGCAAGGCAATAATAGACCAGCAACTAGAGCAGGAACTAATTTTTTTTGTGTTTTTTATAGGAGAAAGCAAACCAAACTAAACTATTTTTTTGGAGTTTTTGATAAAAAGAGGCAAGCAAAACCAAGCAAAACAAAAACAAAGTAAAGAGAAAGGTTATGAAGGACTCCCCTTGTGAAGACGTCCTTAGCCTTCCCGGCAATTGCGCCAGAAAACTTGTTGATGGCGCGTGGTGGCGCTTCGTTGGGAGACCCCAAGAGCAAGGTGCGATGAGCACAACAGCAAGCCTTCCCTCAGTAAGAAACCGATGTTATCGAACCAGTAGGAGGAAGGAAACGACTCAAAGGTGTTGCAAGCAACTTGGATACCTGCACAACACAAACTCAAGAATTTGCCCCAACGATAAGTGAGGTTGTCAATCTCACCGGTTGCTGTAACAAAGGATTAATTGTATGGTGTGGAAGGTAATAGTGGTTTGCAGAAAGTAAATAGTAGCAGTGGAAGATGTATCAATGGTAAAGATTGTACCGAGGTCCATAGTTCACTAGAGGTGTTCTCCTTAAGATAAACAAACATGGCATGCTGGGTAAACAAATTACAACAGGGCAATTGATAGGACTGAGCAAGGCATAACAATGCAATACTAGAGATTCATGATCCTATGAGATTCAATTGGGCTATACAACAAGATACATAGACCGCCATCCAACTACATCTATGACTAGAAATCCACCTTCGGGTTATCATCCGAACCCCCTCCAGTATTAAGTTGCAAGCAATAGATAACAGCTTTAAGCAAAGTGTGTAAGGTAAACAATCCACTTGTTCCATGAACAAGAGACCGTTATTTTCTCCCTAGTGGAAACAACACATCTACAACCTTAGATATTTCTATCATTTCCCTTAGATTAAATAGATGCATGAACCCACTATCTAGCATAAATACCCCCTCTTGGAGTCACTAGCATCTACTCGGCCAAGATAGCTACTAGAAACGGAGAGCATGCAAGATCACAAACAACACAGACATGATAGAATCAATAAGACAAAACCATTAATCAATCTGACATAGTAATCTCAATATCCATCGGATCCCCGCAAACACAACATGCATGATTACAAATAGATGATCTTGATCATGAACGGATCTCACAAGATCTAAACATGGTAGCACAAAGGAGGAGATACAACCATCTAGCTACTACATGGACCTGTAGTCCAAGGTGGAACTACTCACTCTTCATACCGGAGGCTGGCATGATGAAGAAGAAGGCCTCTGGGATGATCTCCCCTCTGGCAGGGTGCTAGGAAGAGCTTCGGACCCCCCTCCCCTCCCCCGATCTAGGGACGATGGTGGCGGCGGCTACAGACGGTTTCGTGGAATATTGATTGGGTACTTAGGGTTTTGGCATTAGGGGGTCTTTATAGGCAAAGAGGCGAGGCAGGGGGACGTCCAGGGTGGTCACACACACCCCTAGGCACGGCTAGGGCTAGCCCACGCCACCAGGGGTGTGGCCCCCTGGTGCCTCCGCTCCGTCTCGTACTCTAGCTCCGTGTTCCCCATGGTAAAATGTTGACTTTGGCTTTTGTCCCGTCCAATTCCGCGAATATTGATTTTCTGCCTTTCTGGAACCAAAAACAAAAGAAAACAGGAAACTGGCACTATGGCATCTTGTTAATAGGTTAGTACCAGAAAACATATAAAAACACCTCAAAGTGTAGACAAAGCAAAGCAAAGTAGATACTAAACAAGCATGGAACATCAAAAATTATAGATACATTTTCGACGTATCACCCGTCAGAAGCTCTTTTCTAGCACCGTTACCACTTATAATCATCCATACCACTTGTATTTCACTATCTCTTTGCCAAACTAGTGCACCTATACACCTGACAAGTGTATTGGGTGTGTTGGGGACACAAGATACTTCTTGTATCTTGATTGCAGGGTTGCTTGAGATGGATACCTTTGACCACTTCCTCCCTGAGTTCGATAAACCTTGGATAATCCATTTAAGGGAAACTTGTTGCTGTTCTACAAACCTCTGCACTTGGAGGCCCAACACTGTCTATAAGAATAGAAGCGTGTGTAGACATCAAGCTCTTTTCTGGCGCCCTTGCCGGGGAGGTAAGGTAAAAGGTTCTCACATCCTCCGGTGTGAGTGCTCAAAGCTATTTCCTTTAGATTTTGCAATCTTGTATTTTTGTTTCTTGTTTTCACTAGTTAGGCTTAATGGAAAACAACAACAAAATTAGAGAGCTTTATAGTATTTATCTTGAGTTAGGACATGAAGTGTTTAAAGAGAAAATTAAAAAACATATGGAGCTTTATTTGCATGCTAATAGCAATGTTATTAGTATGAATTCTTTGAACACCATTGTTGCTAATGCTATGGAAACGTGTAAGCTTGGGGAAGCTAGTTTTTATGAAAATGTTCTTTTTAGATCCGCAGCTTTGGAAGATAGCTATTCTATTGCTTATGATGATACCAAACCTCCAATATATGATGATTACAATGATGAATATGATATTTTCAGTCCACCTACTATTGAGGAGAAAATTTATTGTGATTAAAATATGCCTCATATTTTTTATGATTATGGTGATGAGAATAATAGTGATAGCTATTTTGTTGACTTTGCTCCCACTACAATTAATAAGAATGACTATGCTTATGTGGAGAGTAATAATTATTTTATGCATGTGGCTCATGATAAGAATGTTTTATGTGATAGTTATATTGTTAATTTTATTCATGATGCTACTAAAAGTTATTATGAGTGAGGGAAACATGGTCTAATGTATCTCAACAATATTAAGTTTCCCCTCTTTATGTTGAAAATCTTGAAGTTGCACTTGTTTTGCTTTCCTATGCTTATTGCTTCGTGCTTTCATGACTTGTTTCTTTACAAGATTCATATGAAAAGGAAGTGGGTTAGACTTAAATGTGTTTTGAATTTGCTTCTTGATGCTCTCTTTTACTGTAAGGTTCCCAACCTTTAATAAGGTAGAGATCCCAAGGCATTGCTCAAAATAGATTTTCCTTATCATTTGAAAACACTAAGTTTTTGCTTTGACAAAATATTCCCAAGGCATCTCCCAATAGAAATTGGTGATCCTTTCAACCCTTGTTCACCCACAAGTTTTTAACTTAGAAATTGGGATGATGAGATTCTTGATAGCTTCCATGTCTTGATGCTCAAATTGTCCTTTACCAGGGACATGGCTAAGTACTTAGATTTTACACTCTGCAGAGGTGGTGCACTTTCCCCACAAGACTTGGTTTCACCAAGACAAGATCTTTCAGAAGCCTTCCCGTAGACCAGAATGGACGCGCTCCAACCTATCAAACCCCTACCACCAACTGTCCATTTGGCTAAGATCTTGCAACCTATATGATCCAGGCAGAGCCCATAATGCCATGTGGTTGCACTTGAAGCTTCTCAACATTTAACATCTCAAATCTCTTTGTTCCTGGGTGGACATCCACAAGTCAGATACACAAGGTAAACCATAGAAATGGGCCTTGTGAACCACTCAACACAAACCATTCCTTCCATTCCACCCAGGTGATTCATTCACTTAGTTGTTTTATTAAACAAAACTCAAGTCCTCAGACTTAGAAATTTTTCCTTAGCATGAATATATATTCCACCCTTGTTTTCTACTAGATAAGCTAAGCATGATAGTAGTAGGAATCTTAACTTAGGAAAGTTTTACTAAGGTTTCATCTACTAGGATTTCCCATAGCATAGTTTATACTTAGCAAAAATTCCATGCAATTCTTGCTTAGAAATATCACTAATACATAGTGAAAATAATGGGACAAAGTATGAAGCATCACTTGCCTTTTTGGTAGAGAGTATAAGTTCAATCCTTGATCTTTGCAATGTTCACTCACTTCAAATCACTACAATTCAATCAAGCAAACAATATTTCAATCTACCATTCAAACAATTCATCACATAAAATTATAGAAACAAAACAATGCATGCAAGAGATTGTTTTATTTGAAAAAGTGGTTTCTAATGGGTCACAAACATTTGAAAACACCTAATGGTCATTTTATAAAGTGGCAAAATCATTTGCAAAAGGGTTTTCCTTCACTAACTTTTTTTAAACTAAGTCATTATTTTATGTGGTGAAGAAATGATTTTAATAAGGCAAAATTCTATAGGTTTCACAAAATATGTTTTCAAACCATAAAACCTTGTGTTTAGGGTCAGAGAGTTTATTTCCAAAACATTTCTCAAAGGTTTTCCTCCCAAACCATTTTTAATAAATAAACCATATTTTTATTAGACTAGAAATGGTTTAAATCAAAGATTCATTCTTTTGTTTCACCAAATACATTTTTGAAACCACAAAGTGATTCCTATGGTCAGTAGGTTCAAAATACACCATTTGCCAAAGATTTTATCATCAAAATCATTTTATAATAATTTTTATATCCTAAACAAGCATACATAAGTTTCTGCAAAAACAAACATTTTATCAGAAGATTTTTACTAAAAAAAGTGCATGGTTGGCTAGGGCTTGTTTTTCTGAATCCATTGATATAAAGTTTGCAAAATTTGGACGTGTAGATTTAAAGTTATGGATTTTACAAATTGGAACATCTAATAGATTAGTTTCTGTTTTTAAATCAAAAGGCTGGCCACGTGGCTGTTTCTCATTGGACGATAAAGGTTCGTGCTGATCAAGCGTTGCGAGGCGTTGGATTAAAATGAGATCGTGCGGCACAGATCATTGCTTACCCTTTCGCTTAAGTCGCCTGTTTCTACGCGTCCGATCTAAATCGAATGGCCCTGATCTATTTGACCACAAAGTGGCGGCGCTGGCGGCGGTGGTTGGCAGCGGCGCGGTCAGACGGTGCAGTCGCCGGTGATTTAGGAAGCAAGGGAGACAGAGGAGTAGCTCACCAGAATCACCACGACGTACTGGTGCTCAACGTGGTTGTCGCAGGGCAGGGGGCGCACGGACGGGTCGGCAATCTCTCGCCGGAGTTGCTCTCTGGCACGGGTACGCACGGCCGTGGTCGAAGGCGAGCGTCTGGGTCGCAACTGATCAAGTAAACGTGTCAGGAGGGTGCGCAAGGTTTCCTAGGTTGTGAAAGAACTTACCAGAGGGAAAGGGGCGCGCTGGTTTGTCGGCTACTGCTCGCTGGAGTTGAAGCAGACCGTGGCGGCGCTCAGTCGAGGTGGTTGCCGACGCTCTGGGTCACCAGAGGAAGTGTGGCTGGGGTCAGTGGATGCGCAAAGTGATGGAGATCCAGTGAGCGTGAACCAGAGAGGAGGGGGCGGCGTGTACTCACCGTATTTGTCGCCGGAGTGCGTCGGAGGCCGCGGCGGTGCAAAAGGGAATTAGAGCAGCCTGGTGGCTCTCTGGTGGCTCTGGTTGGGGGAAATGGGGGGGAGAGGGTGCTGGTTAAATGAGAGTAAACGAGGGGAGGAATTACTGGCGTGATTACGCGAATTGATCCGAGGATTAACAAGCAGAAACGGCCGGCGTGGTCATCGTGTGGGTGAGGACGAAGGTCTGGCAAGTGGGGTTATTTCGTCAGCGTGAGAGAGAAAGAAAGTGTGGGGTCCAGCGGTCAGTGTCTCTGCAGGTTAAAACTCTGGTGCGAATCGTTTTCTTGCGGGGGAGAAATAAATGGGCTAGTTGGGCCTGGACTGGGCTAGGTTAGGTTGGGCTGGCTTCTTTCTTTTTTTGTACTGATTGTTTTTCCCTTTTCTTTTTCTATTTATCTGTTTTGATTTTGATTAATCAATTCAAACAACTAATTGAATTCAAACCTTTGCCAAAATTTGTGTAGCTTTAAACACTGATTAGTATTGTATTCTGGTGTCAATTTTTTGAATAAAACCTTATTCATTTTGGGGCCTTTTATTTATTCAAAATAGGCTCTAGTTTTTAATTAGATAGGATTTAATAATGTTTTTAATTTCCATTTAAATTCTTAAAACTTTCTAGATCCTTTCAATAGGTTTTTATTTGTTTAATTGGGTTCAAATAATTCATCTTGAATTATTTGGAAAGGTTTTTAATATGATTTATTAATCATTTAAAATTTGGATTTGTCTTTATTCCAATAGGATTTGGTCTAAGCCATTTTATTTTATTTTGGCAAATCTTTAACCAATATTTTTATTTGGATTTGGATTAAATTCATTCCATTTGCTTAATGGATTAGTCCAAGATTTATTTTGTATCTTTGAATATTCTTTATTTAATAATTCTTTCTTTTCTTATAAAATCCATATCTTTTTATTTAGAGAACCAAACTTGGTGATTCCAATTTGTGAAATTTTATTTGATATTTGTTTAGCCTTTTAAATCTTTTTAGGATTATTTGCTCACCATTTGGTATGGATTTTAGATAGGTTCTTTATTAGCTTTGGGAATTCAATTTCTTATCTTATTAAATTCATAAGATTTTATCCATGGTTCCAAATTAAGTGAAACCAATTTCTATGGTCTTATAATATTTTTGTTTGTCTTTCTTGATCCTTTGTGAATGTTTGTTGACAATTTTTTATATGTATCAAATCCATAGGCTTGGAGATAACTTGGAAATAATTTTTATTCCATTTGGGTTTAGGGTTTGGATTTATTTTCTAAGTGTTTAAAATTTCCAGATACATTCATTGGGGAGTGCATTACCCTTGATTGGATTTTGTTGAATTCAAACTTTAACCAAAGTTTGTTCAAGATGGGATTTTCAGTTTCCTTTTAGAAACAAAAGTTTCTTTTCACCCTGACTTTCAACAAAATTTATTTTGTTTATTTTATTTTTCACATTACAAGATTTGGAAAATCTTGGGATGTGACATTTACTTCAATTCATATTTCTTATTTGAGCATCTTCTCAGACTATCATGACTAACTTAAAGGCGTTAAAGGAAAGTACTTCTTGGGAGATAAACCAATAGTTTTTCTTGAGTCTTGGAAGTTATTACTTCTGTAATAACCTCTCCTTACCATTTTTATTTGATTTTTGTGCCAATAATAACCTCTAATGAGAGGGAAGTAAGATTTGGGGAAGTGTTGTCCCGGAATAGATTTTTGTGATCCACTCTAAAAATTCTTGAAAAATCTATGTAAGTTGGATTGAGCTGTACTTTTCTGAATAAATCCCCCAGGTTGTTATCTAACTTTAGTTAGTTAAACACTTTTTAATTGTAGCAACATAAGGTCTTCGAAAAAATCGGTTTTTACCTGCTGGTCTGTTTTGATAGAATTTTGTCATTATTTGCATTTGCCTCTTTATTGATTTCTTTTTGAGTTCTCTTTGGTAAATTGAGCTTTTTGAAGGAATTGCTTCAGTAGCTTGTGTTCTTAATGAAAGTTTTGCTGTTTTAAAACTAAACCCCAAAGGTTTATTATATTTTGAATGCACTAATGTTGCTAATAAAGATTGTGTGAAGTTTTGTATGAAGGAAAATTTCCAAGTGTAGGGGAAGAATGATATAATGAGATGAAGAATGGAAAAAATCTCAAGCTCGAGGATGCCACCCCGTGTAACCCCAAGAAATATTCAAGAGGTACAAGCGTCAAAGCTTAGGGATGCCCAAGGCATCCCCTTCTTCATCAATAAAAATCTCAGGTCTCTTTCTAGACACTTCGTTTTTATTGTTTCATGCACTATTGTGTTGTTCTTGGAGCGTCTTAGTTTTCGTTTTTGGTTTTCGTTTGCTGAAATAACTTGGTTGGGGCCCAGCACACTTATCTTGGAGAGAGACACACTCTATTTTCATTGCCTAGAACACTCTAGTTTTCATTCTTATTGTCTTGTGATTGTTCTCGTTTGCTAGCACTGCGTTTAGCTTTAGTTTTCTTGTTCTGTCGGCTTAGAACTTTTTAGTTCTTCTGTGTGGATTTGTGAGATAAGCTGACTAATATTTTTTGATTATTATATTTGTGAGTTGTTTCAAATAAGTTGATCGGTGTTGGAAAAGGGTAGGAAGTTTCATGCTTATAGTGGTACAAAAGGGAGCTTGATTTGACTGTGGCTTAGACTTTATCATGTCATGCTAGATGTTGTTTTGACCTTATGCTTAGTGATTATTGCAGTAGCATGACTTGTTCCAGACAATTAGGATTGCTTAATGTGCCTTGATATAATCATGCGTTGTTTTAGCATACAAAAGCATAGAATTGTGGTATTCTCCTTTGATGTTTTATTTGAGTTGACTTAGCACATGCTCACACCATGTTATGACTATGAACCAGTCACCTTAGCCTCTATGATCATTTAGCTTTTGACTTGTGGTACCACTTTATGCTTTGATTGATAATGTTTTGTCGCTCTGCATGATTATGGACATTATTGCTCTCTTAGTTGGTCGCTCCTAGTCTTTTGCTAGACTCCACTTGTATTGATTAAGCTCTACTCATGCATCCAACTCCCAAGAAACCAAGTTATTCCAAAGTGTCCACTATAAATTCCTATGCATGGTGTGTTACACCATTCCAAGTATATTCTTGTTTTATCTATCTTCCAAATTTAAACAACTTGATAGTGAACATGTTGCTCCAGCTTGGGAAAGAATGAAATCCTTGGTTAAGAATTGCCCCACTCATGGACTCACTGCTTGGATGATTATCCAGACTTTTTATGCAGGTTTGAACTTCTCCTCAAGAAATCTGTTGGATTCTGCTGCTGGAGGTACCTTTATGGGCCTCACTTTGGGTGCTGCAACAAGGCTCCTTGATAATATGATGGTAAACTATTCTGAATGGCATGTTGAGAGAGCTCCACATGGTAAGAAGGTAAATTCTGTTGAGGAAACTTCCTCTTTGAGTGAAAAGATTGACGTTATTATGGCTATGCTTGTTAAGGGGAAAGCTCCTCTAGATCCTAATAGTGTTCCCTTAGCCTCTTTGGTTGCTTAAGAAGAGCAAGTTGATGTGAACTTCATTAGAAACAACAATTTCAACAACAATGCCTATAGGAATAATTTTGGTAGTAACAACAATTATAGGCCTTATCCTCCTAATAATGGCAATTCATATGGTAACTCCTACAACAATGCTAGAAGTGCCCCCTATGAACTTTAAGTCATGCTCAAAGACTTTATTAGTAAACACACCACTTTCAATAAGGCTATAGAGGAAAACCTTTTAAATGTTGAGAAAAATATATCCTCTTTGTATGAAGATCAAACTTCCTTGGTTAATAAAATGGCTGCTAAACCTGAAACTATGGAAAATACCTTTGCTACTGCTCATGCCATACAAGTTACTATTGATGAAAATGTTAGCCTGTTAGCTCAACTTCATGCTAAGTGGGAAAGGGAAGCTAAAATTGATAGAAAAAATAGTGTGTGCACCATCACCACTAAACCACAAGTAGTCCCTATTCCTACTCCTACTATGCCTACTACTAGTGATGCTAAGTTTGACTTTGATATTGATGGTTGCAATATTTCTAAAGTGATTATGTTCCTACAAAATCTTGCTAGAAGTCCTGATGCTAGTGATATGCATGTTGCTTTCACTAAACACATTACAGATGCTCTTGTTAAGATTAAGGAAGAGAATCTAAAACACAAAGCTTCTATTCCTAGGAAGGAAGAAGATAGTGGGGAACACATTATTAATATGCAAGTGAATGACTTTGATCTCAAAGCTTCATGTGATCTTGGTTCTAGTGTCTCTATTATGCCTAGGAAGATCTATGAAATGCTTGATTTTCCACTATTGGTAGATTGTTATTTAGATGTCCCACTCAATGACAATGCTAAAAAGAAACACATGGAGAGTATTAATGATGTTCTCATTATGGTTAACAATTCTTATGTCCCTATTGATTTCTATGTTTTGGATGTTGAATACAATGCTTCTTGTCCTATTACTTTGGGAAGACCTTTTCTTAGAACAGTTGGTGCCATCATTGATATGAAAGAGGGCACCATTACATATCATTTTCCATTCAAGAAAGGTATTGAACACTTCCTTATGAGGAGATAGAAGTTTCTTTTTTCTCCTCCTTTGAAAGCAAGATTTGATGTTAATGCTTCCTCATTTGAAAATATTTGATTCTTCTTGCTTCTTGTGCCTAACTTAAAGGCGTTAAAGAAAAGTACTTGTTGCAAGATAACCCAAGAGTTTCCTTGAGTCTTGGAAGTTATTACCTCAGTAATGACCTCTTCTTATCCTTTTTGTTTGCTTTTTGTGCCAAGAATGACTTCTAATGAGAGGGAAGTAAGATTTGGGGAGTTGCTATCCCGAAATAGATTATTGTCCTCCACCAAACAAATTCGTGACGAGTCTCTGTAACTTGGATTGAGATTAAATTTACAAATAAATCCCCTAGTATGTTGGCTAACTTTTGTTAGTTCAACACTTTTTGATTTGAGCAACAGAAGATGTTCGAAAAAATCAGTTTCTACCTACTGGTCTGTTTTGACAGATTTCTGTCATTATTTGCATTTGTTTCTTATTGATTTCTTTTTGAGTTCTCTTTAGGTAAATTGAGCTTTTTGAAGGAGTTACTACGGTAGCTTGTGTTTTTAGTGAAAAGCCTTGCTGTTCCAAAGCTTTGCCAGAGGTCTAATATCTATTGAATAAGCTAATGTTGCTAATGAAGATTGTGTGAAGGAAAAAAATTTAGGTGTAGAGAGAGAATGATGCAATGAGATGAAGAATGGACAAAAGATCAAGCTTGAGGATGCCACCATGGTGTCACCCCAAGAAATATCCAAGAGGTACAAGCGTCAAAGCTTGGGGATGCCCAAGGCATCCCCTTCTTCATCAATAAAAAGCTCAGGTCTGTCTAGACACTTCGTTTTTATTGTTTCATGCACAGTTGTGTTGTTCTTAGAACATCTCACTTTTTGTTTGCTTTTCTTAGTTTGTTTAGTTTTCTTGAGTAGTTTGGACCCCCGTTCTTGCTGTGTTGTTTGCAAATAAGTTGCTTGGTGTTGGAAAGGAGTAGTAATTTCTTGCTTGTAAGTGCAAGAGGAGCTTGCATTGACTGTGACTTAGACTTTAGCATGACATGCTAGGTGTTGATTTGACCTAATGCTTAGTGATTATTGATGTAGCATGTCTTGTTCCAAACAATTGGGATTGCTTAGTGTGCCTTGAAAAAATTATGCATTGTTTTAGCATGCAAAAGCATAGTATTGTGGTATTCTCCTTTGATGTTTTGCTTGGGTTGACTTGGAACATGCTCACACCATGTTATGACTATGACAAGTCACCATAGCCTCTATGATCATTTTGTCCTTGACTTGTAGTACACTCTTTGCTTTGATTAGTAATGCTTTGTTGTACTGCATGATTATGGCCATTATTGCTCTCTTAGTTGGTTGCTCCCAGTCCTTTGCTAGCCTCCACTTGTGTGAGTAAGCTCTACTCATGCTTCCAACTCCCAATAAACCAAGTTTTTCCAAAGTGTCCACTATAAATTCCTGTGCATGGTTTGTTACACCATTCCAAGTATATTCTTGTTTTCAGCTATCTTCCAATTAAAAACTATTTTGTTATGTGAAAAAATGGTGATTAAAGCCCTCACAAACTTGATATCACACTTTATATTCTTTGCCCCTAAAAAATTGAACCATTGTGTCATCTATGTTGTATATGCTTGCACTTATACATTGGAATTAGCAGAACCGTGTTGTCACGGGGAACGTTTTCAACATTGCACTTGTACTTTGTACTTAGTTGATATCATGCTCTTTTGTCTATGGATGTCACCGATGTGAAATAAAGTGTGAACTTGTAAGTCCATGGTGTTTGTATCCTGTGTTAGAAAAACGTCTGGGCTGCTAGCCTAAGCCATGCCTAATCATGGTGGAAACTTGCAGCATCACCATAGTGACATCTATGAAGCACTCTTCTTATAAAAAAGGAGACACATTGAGAAAAGAGGAAAGAGAGAAAAAAAACACCATATTCCCATGGTAAATAAGAAGATTGCTGAGATGCTCATTGTTTGCTTGCCTTGTCATTTTGGTTATGGGAAAGCTCTTGTACCATGTGCAAGGGGTACCCTGTTGGCGGTTCTCAATGATATGCAAATACTTACAATGACAAGAACTTACAGGTGACCAAAGTTGAGTAGCATGAGGTGTGGCCCTCGTATTCAAGGGACTTGAGATTTCCAACTTATTCTTCGTCAAGCATATACTCCATCTTTGTCACTTTAACCTTAATCACTTCAAGATGCTTATGATAGGGGCAATGAGGGCTGAAAGATAACAAGTACCATAATTTTTGGGAACTCTTTTTGAAACTTGAAATCCCTGCTTCCTTTATAAAAGGCTTTTCTTCCACCATTATTTGAGTCTCTACCTTCTACCTTTAAGAACCATTAAGAGAGCATAGTTGTCGTTCTGTGTGTAGTGTTCCAAAGCTTACTGATTGATGCATATTGTGATATTACTTGTTCTTGTGCTATTTGTTTCTAGTCACCCTTGTGAACTTTGAAGGTGTCGTATGCATCTATTTGCTACTCTATGAGGGACAAGCCGATTGCCACTATGCCATATTTTCTGTATGTGAAACAAACAAACGTTTTTCAATGCATGTTATTCATGATCTTTGTTTGTAAATTGTCATGTTGCATGCATAGTTACTATGTCCTATTGTTCGAACTCCATCTTTCATGCACATGTTTAGAGTTCTTTGATCCCAGCTTTCAATGCTTGCAAATGGTTGGATATTTATTGTAAGGGTGCATGTCACCTCAAAAATTATTCTTTTTATCACTTACCTACTCGAGGACGAGCAGGAGTTAAGCTTGGGGATGCTTGATATGTTGGAAACGTATCTATAATTTTTGATGCTCCATACTTGTTTTGTATCTACTTTGCTTTGCTTGTCTACACTTTGAGGTGTTTTTACATGTTTTCTGGTACTAACCTATTAACAAGTTGAAACAGTGCCAGATGCATGTTTTGTGCTGTTTTTGGTTTCAGAAAAGTTAGTAAAGAAATATTCTCGGAATTGGACGGGACAAACGCCAAAGCCAATTACTTTTCGTGGGGAACAAGAAGTCTAGAGGAGAGCCGGAGGGGCCGGCCAGGGCGTCCAGACCCACCCCAGGCGCGGGTGGTCCCCACCCCGCACCTGGCTAGGGTTTGGCGCCCCTGGCCGTCGCCTCAGTCTCCCCCTTCGCCTATAAGAAGCCCCCGATGCAGAAACCTAAGCACCCGATCAAATAACCACGAAACCGTCTGTAGCCGCCACCACCATCGTCCCTAGATCGGGGGAATCTAAAGTTCTTCCCGGCACCCTGCCGGAGGGGAGATCATCCCGGAGGCCTTCTCTCCGGTATGATGTGTGAGTAGTTCCACCTTGGACTATGGGTCCATGTAGTAGCTAGATGGTTGTATCTCCTCCTTTGTGCTTTCATGTATAGATCTTGTGAGCTCTGTTCATGATCAAGATCTAATCAATTTGTAATCATGCATGTTGTGTTTGCGGGGATCCGATGGATATTGAGATTATTGTGTTGGTTTGATTAATGGTTTTGTATTTATGATTCTATCATGTTTGTGTTGTTTGTGATCTTGCATGCTCTCCATTGTTAGTAGCTATCTTGGTCAAGTAGTTGCTAGTGACTCCAAGAGGGGGTATTTATGCTCGATAGTGGGTTCATGCCTCTAGTTTCCAAGGGAAGTGACAATAATCTCTTTGGTTGTAGATGTGCTGTTTCTAGTAGGGAGAAAACAACGGTCTCTTGTTCATGGAACATGTGGACTGTTTACCTTACACACTTTGCTTAAAGCAGGTGTATGTTGCTTGCAACTTAATACTGGAGGGGGTTCGGATGATAACCTGAAGGTGGACTTCTAGTCATAGATGCAGTTGGATGGCGGTCTATGTATCTTGTTGTATTGCCCAATCGAATCTCATAGGATCTTTCTGACTAGTAATTGCATTATTATGCCTTGCTCAATTCCTGTCAATCGCCATGCTGTAATTTGTTTACCCTTCATGCCATGTTGTTTATCTAAGGAGAGAACCTCTAGTGAACTATGGACCCCGGTCCAATCTTTACCATTGATACATCTTCCACTGTTACTTGTTTACTTGCTGCAAACCATTACCTTCCACACCTTCCGTTTAATCCTTTGTTATAGCAAACCGGTGAGCTTGACAACCTCACTGTTCGTTGGGGAAAAGTCTTGAGTTTGTGTTGTGCAGGTCTCCGCGTTGCTTGCAACACCTATGTGACATTTCCTTCCTCCTTCTGGTTCAATAACCTCGGTCTCAACTGAGGGAAAACTTGATGCTTACTGCTTCACACCTTGCTCTTGGGATTCCCAACAGGATGTGCGTAGACAGTCGTCAAGCTTTTCTGGCGCCGTTGCCGGGGAAATAAAGAAAGAAGCTCCCACGTCAACAAGGCACCATCAGCCAGCAACAAGCTTTTCTGGCGCCGTTGCCGGGGAGGCTAAGGACGTCTTCACTAGGGGAGTCCTTCACTTCCTATATCTTTACTTTGTTTTTAGTTTGCTTTGTTTCTCTTGCTTGGTTTTTTTTGCCTCTTTCCAAAAAACACAAAAAAAATTAGTTCCTGCTCTATTTGCTGCCATGTCAGGTTTTGGACCAATCTTTATTTCCCCTATGGTAGAAATCTCCACTTTTAAGCAAAAAGGTGAAGAAAGTTTTAAGGAAGCTTGTTCTAGAATATCTGCTTTCCAGAGGGAAACTGGGCCTAAGGTAAGCCTCAGCTTGGTTATTGATAGTTTCTACCACAGTATTGCACTTCGTTATAGATATGCTTTGGATGTTGTGGCTGAAAAAGATTTTTTGCTTTGTACTGAGGATGAAGATTTTGATGCCAGAAGGAAATTAATCATGATCTATGGTACACCTGGCAAGTCTGATTCCTCTTTCACAAATATTTTTGCTAGGTTGAACACTCTTGAGACCGGTATTTCTGCTATGAATAGTTGCTATCACACTCTTAGGGCTTACCATGATTATGTTCCTATAAATTCTGAGCCTTCAAAGTGGTTTCCCACAATTAAAGTCTCAATAAATACTACACTTTTTGATGCTCGCTTTGATATCATGTCTAAATTTTGTCTCATGCCTAAAGATATTTATGATTCTTTGAGTCTTTGGGGGCTTATTGAAGGAGGAGAGGAAATCTCTCTTACCAACAATGCCACTATATTACCCATTGGAATAGCTAAAGGCGTGTTTACAAAAATTTCAGGGAAAATGGTGACTACTAATTATCTTGTTATTGAATGTGTAGGCAAGGGACATATCACACTTGGAAGATCCCTACTGAAGCACCCTGGAGTTGTAATAGATGTGGGAAAAGACATTATGCACTTTGCTCCTCCGGTGAGAAATCATATCTTCCCTAAAGAGAAAAAGAAAGGTAAGAAAAAAGGGAACAAGAGGGGTAATTCTTCATTTGAAAATACTTGATTCTTCTTGCTTCTTGTGCCTAACTTAAAGCCGTTAAAGAAAAGTACTTGTTGGGAGATAACCCAAGAGTTTCCTAGAGTCTTGGAAGTTATTACTTCTGTAATGACCTCTCCTTATCCTTTTTGTTTGCTTTTTGTGCCAAGAATGGCCTCTAATGAGAGGGAAGTAAGATTTGGGGAGTTGTTGTCCCGAAACTGATTTATGTCCTCCACTAGAAGAATTTGTTAGGAGCCTCTGTAACTCGTATTGAGGTGAAAATTTATGAATAAATCCCCCAGTATGTTATCTAACTTTATTTAGTTCAACACTTTTTGATTTGAGCAACAGAAGATGTTCGAAAAAATCGGTTTCTGCCTGCTGGTCTGTCTTGACAAATTTCTGCCATTATTTGCATTTGCTTCTTATTGATTCCTTTTTGAGTTCTCTTTAGGTGAATTGAGATTTTTGAAGGAGTTACTACAGTAGCTTGTGTTTTTAGTGAAAATCTTTGCTGTTTCAAAGCTTTGCCAGAGGTCTAATATCTTTTGAATAAGCTGATGTTGCTAATGAAGATTGTGTGAAGTTTTGTGTGAAGGAAAAAATTAAGGTGTAAAGAGAGAATGATGCAATGAGATGAAGAATGGACAAAAGCTCAAGCTTGGGGATGCCACCATGGTGTCACCCCAAGAAATATCCAAGAGTTACAAGCGTCAAAGCTTGGGGATGCCCAAGGCATACCCTTCTTCATCAATAAAAAGCTCAGGTCTGTCTAGACACTTCGTTTTTATTGTTTCATGCACAGTTGTGTTGTTCTTAGAACATCTCAGTTTTTGTTTGCTTTTCTTAGTTTGTTTAGTTTTCTTGAGTAGTTTGGACCCCCGTTCTCGCTGTGTTGTTTTGCAAATAAGTTTTCTTGGTGTTGGAAAGGAGTAGTAACTTCTTGCTTGAAGTGCAAGAGGAGCTTGCATTGACTGTGAATTAGACTTTAGCATGACATGCTAGGTGTTGTTTTGACTTTATGGTTAGTGATTATTGATGTAGCATGTCTTGTTCCAAACAATTGGGATTGCTTAGTGTGCCTTGAAGAAATTATGCGTTGTTTTAGCATGCAAAAGCATAGTATTGTGGTATTATCCTTTGATGTTTTGCTTGGGTTGACTTGGAACATGCTCTGCGGTGACCCAGCATACCACTGCATGTGTAGTACACTATAGTCGTTGACATGACACCCACAGAACACCGTTCCGTAAATATCACATCCCTTAGAGTGGTACAACAGAAACATTGCGGGTCCATATTACAAACATTCACACATTATTATTATTACAATACCAGAAGTTCAAGACTTCAAAAGATTTCAACTTACAAACCAAAATATAAAGTGTTTCAGCGGAATTTAAAAGTAGCAACTCCAACTAGGAGTTGATCTCAGCAGCTTATTCTATAGAGTTCATGCTGCTCGGCTCTGTTGGTTACTATCAACTAGGATACTTAGTTGGACTCGTTATCATCGACACCATAGCGGATTTCGTAATCCACTCCTTCAACACCTCCTGACAGGTTAGGCTCCTCATAGAACACCTCTTCTTGACATTCGGCTGCATACATTGGCACGTCTTCGGGATCCTCAAAGTCTAAGCAAGGGGTCAAAGGAAAGGATGAGTAACATCGTTACCCAACAAGTTCATTATATGCAAGGTGGGAAGTTTGATGCTCTAACTACCACCTCGGACTATAAGTCCTTGGCACAATGCAATTTTTTGTAAATCTTTCTTCAAAGATTGATTTTATTATGAAAATCTATGACCATCAGTCTTCACAGGTTGACCAGAACTTTCATGGAGTTCCTTTCCTGCCGCGTTCGTAGCTCCTTCCCGGAACAGGGAGTAACAAGTTACAATTCTTACACTCTATATAGGTGCGTTACTTTACCCATGAGAGATCAACTCCTTGTTGCACAACCGGGCGTACTTTCCCGTCCACAATTCCATGATGTGGGGCCCAGTAGTTGGTCCAAGCCAATCACTGCTCCCTTCGCGACCTCGCATGCCTCCTTGGTGTACACCATGCCCACATATTGAATTACGGCAATGGTTTGTACAAACCATTAGATGTCAGAACTATCATGGGACGTTGAGGGTTCCCACCCATATGCTGCATATCCTCTATGAATTACCAATTAAAATGCACGCTACAAGGATAATATCCACGACCTGCACATCCGGCTTCATGCGAGAGGAAGAAGATACAGCTGACTTCTCTGTCCCATTCCAAATCTCATGGCTAACACGTATTATACGGCGCTAGAATCACTGATGTCAGGGGTTATTAAGTCCCTAATTGATCATCATTATTGCAAACATAACCATAAGTTCTATTGCTCCATTATATCATCACTTAGGATGATATCTATGATTTATTTATTTGTGAAAATAATATTTTCTTTCTTTGAAGTATATATGATAACACACAATTTGTAAATACTTTGATAAAGACTCTTCAAAGGATATGACCAAGTGATGAACTTGCCTTGTGATTGCAAGGTAGTGAAGTCTGATGCTTGCACTGGACCTTGAGCTTCTATGTCTACAAAAACATCATTATTGCCAGGTAAGGACAATATTTAAAGAAGCAAGATGATTATGCAAAAGTAATGTAATGCATTATTTAATTTTTTATGTATTCTCCCCCATTATTTAGATTATAGAAAATCCTTTTTAATTAATTAATTAATTAATTAAGGATTTATAAATATTGATTCCTTTAATATGTATTGAATATTGTACTCTTTTTATTTTATTTCCTTTTATTTGAACTTTATTGATTTAATAATTTATTTAAAAAATATTATTTGAATACCAAAAATTGTTATGAAATATTTGTTTAGTATTTTTCTAAAATACTACAATATTAATATATAATGAAAGTGATTTTTATTTATTTTTATCATCTTTCAATAATTTTGTAAAATTCCATAAGGAATATTTAAATTACAAAATTCTTAATAAAATTTATATGTTTAAAATTTTATTTCTTAATTTATTTAGATAGTTTAGGTTATTGTGAACCAAAAATTTATAATTTTTGGATTGGCTTCACCACTTGCAACACGTTCTTTGATCTTGGTAACCTCATCATCTTGCTTTTGAGCTTCCTTGATTTGGTCCTCGAGAGAAGATTTTATTTCAAGGTTGTCAAGGAATCCACAAGGAACTACTTCAAGGTTAAGACACTTTATTTCCTCATAGAGAGCAGGTTGGGCTTGTGAAATCATCAGATTATTGCAATAAGACTTCCGACTTAGCGCATCAGCAACGACATTGGCTTTGTCGGGTTGATAGTTGAGACCCAAATCATAATCTTTGATGAGTTCCAACCATAGTCTTTGCCTGAGATTCAGATCTGGCTGGGTAAAGAGGTACTTCGGGCTTTGATGATCCGAGTAAAGTTCACAACAGTTACCAATGAGGTAATGTCACCATTGCTTAAGAGCATGAACAACAGCAGCGAGTTCGAGATCATGGGTTGGATAATTGTTCTCATGTGGCTTCAACTGCCGAGAAGCATAGGCCACTACATGACCATATTGCATCAACACACAACCGAGCCCTTGAAGAGAAGCGTCACAATAGATGACGAAATCCTTGCTTGTATCCGGAAGGACAAGCACAGGAGAGGTGATTAGCTTAGTTTTCAAAGCTTGGAAGCTTTCTTCTGCCTTTTTTGACCATTCAAACTTCTTATCTTTCTTAAGAAGATCGGTCATAGTCTTGGCTATCTTGGAGAAGTTCTCGATGAATCGGCGGTAATATCTAGCCATTCCAAGAAAACTTCGGACTTCCTTGACTGAAGTAGGTGACTTCCATTCCAGAATGGTCTAAACCTTATCGGGTATGACAGCAACACCACTTTCAGACACAACATGACCAAGGAAGACGAGCTCTTGTAACCAGAACTCACATTTGGAGAACTTGGCGTAGAGGCGATGTTCACGAAGTTTAGTCAACACCAAACGTAGATGTTCGGCATGCTCTTCTTCGGTTTTGGAGTAGATTAGAATGTCATCAATGTATACCATGAAGAACTTGTCGAGATATTCCATGAAGACGGAGTTCATGAGCCTCATAAATGTGGCAGGGGCATTGGTTAACTCGAAGGACATCACTGTATACTCGTAAAGGCCATAACGAGTTGTGAATGATGTCTTTGGGATATCCTCCTTTCTGATCTTGATTTGATGATACCCTGATCTTAAGTCCATTTTGGAGAAGACAGTGGCACACTTAGTTGATCAAAGAGGTCATTAATCTGAGTAAGTGGGTACTTATTCTTGATTGTCACCGCGTTGAGTGGATGGTAATCAACCACCAATCTTGGAATATTTGTATCCCGCTTCTTGACAAAGATGGTAGGGCAACCCCAAAAGGATGTGCTAGGTTGGATGTATCCTAGACCCTCTAACTCTTCAAGTTGCTTCTTCAACTCAACCAACTCATGAGGAGGCATGTGGTAAGGTCTTTTGGAGATAGGAGCAGTTCCAGGAACTAGCTCTATGACAAACTCCACACTTCGATCAGGTGGCATGCCAGGCAACTCTTCAGGGAAGACATCCAGGAAATCATTAACTACATGGACATCTTGGACCTCAAGAGTAGGTAAAACATCCATGGCATACAACTCCGAGAAAATTTTAAGGACTGCAGACGGAGACTTTGAACCATTAGTCCAATACTTGACGGTTATGCCAGCAGGAGAGGTCACAGTAACTGATCTAAGTGCACAGTCAATGACGGCTTGATACTTGGTTAACCAGTCCATGCCCAGAATGACATCTATGTCAGTTGACTTGAGTGCAATTAGGGAAGTGGGAAACTTCTGATATGCTATATCTATCTCAACCCCATGAGTAACCCAGATGGTCTGCCAACGAGACCCAGGAGTTCTAATCTCTAGAGGAGAGTCCATAGCTTGAAAGCTGATATCATGCATGTGCGCAAAATCTTGTGATATGAATGTATACGATGCTCCAGAATCAAACAAGACTGTTGCGAGAATTGAATTGACATGGAGTGTACCCAGAATGACGCGTGGATCTTCCTGAGCTTCCTCAACAGTGACATGGGTCAGACGACCACGTCCAGCACCTTGAGCTTTATCATTCTTCCTTGCCTACTGATCATTGCGGCCGATAGCCCTTTGAGAACACTCCCTTGAGTAGTGACCAGGCTGACCACAGGAGTAACACGTAACTCCAGTGTGAGAATGTAAGGTTCCCAACCTTTAATAAGGTAGAGATCCCTGTGTTTACAATGCTAGTCCCTGGATCAATAGCTAGCATCCATAGTTAAGATGTAATATCAAGAAACAAAGGTCATAATACAACTTTATAACCAGGAATAACATAATTTATTACATCTTACATAGCTCATTTGGCTATCTCATTACAATGCAGCAGAATTTAACAATAGCATGGGGTCCTTCATCTTCAAAGTGCCACAGGAAGACATGTTGGTTGTAGACTTGTAATCCTAATCAACAAACTTTACTAACATCAAACAAACCTGCAACATAACAAGTTACAGCCACAAGGGTCAATACATTTGAATTGTATTGGCAAGTGATACTATGGTAGTATAGTGGAGTCTATCATATATATGCATTTGGCTAAGTGGAGCTTAGGCTTGCATTGCTCAAAATAGATTTTCCTTATCATTTGAAAACTCTAAGTTTTTGCTTTGACAAAATCTTTCCCAAGGCATCTCCCAATAGAAATTGGTGATCCTTCAATCCCTTGTTCACCCACAAGATTTTAACTTAGAAATTGGGATGAGGAGATTCTTGATAGCTTCCATGTCTTGATGCTCAAATTGTCTTTTGCCAGGGACATGGCTAAGTACTTAGATTTTACACTCTGCAGAGGTGGTGCACTTTCCCCACAAGACTTGGTTTCACCAAGATAAGATCTTTCAGAAGCCTTCCCTTAGACCAGAATGGACGCGTTCCAACCTATCATTCCCCTACCACCAACTGTCCATTTGGCTAAGTTCTTGCAACCTATATGATCCAGGCAGAGCCCATAATGCCAAGTGGCTGCACTTGAAGCTTCTCAACATTTGACATCTCAAATCTCTTTGTTCCTGGGTGGCCATCCACAAGTGAGATACACAAGGTTCACCAGTCCCCTGGCCTTGTGTAACCACTCAACACAAACCATTCCTTCCATTCCACCCAGGTAATTCATTCACTTAGTTGTTTTATTAAACAAAACACAAGTCCTTAGACTTAGAAATTTTCCATACCATGAATATATATTCCACCCTTGTTTTCTACTAGCTAAGCTAAGCATGATAGTAGTAGGAATCTTAACTTAGGAAATTTCTACTAAGGTTACATCTACTAGGATTTCCCATGGCATAGTTTACACTTAGCAAAATTCCATGCAAGTCATACTTAGAAATATCACTAATGCATAGTGAAAATAATGGGACAAAAGTATGAAGCATGACTTGCCTTTTTGGTAGAGAGTATAAGTTCACTTCCTTGTTCTTTTCAATGTTCACTCACTTAAAATCACTACAATTCAATCAAGCAAACAATATTTCAATCTACCATTCCAGCAATTTATCACATAAAATAATAGAAACAAAACAATGCATGCAAGCATGCCAAACTTTGTTTTATTTACAAAAGTGGTTTATAATAGTTTATAAACATTACAAAACACTTACTGGTCATTTTATAAAGTGGCAAATCCATTTGCAAAAGATTCTATCTCTAAACCATTTTTAAACGAAATCATTATTTCATGTGGTTGAAAATGCTTTTAGCAAGGTAATAATCTTTATAGGGTTGACCAAATACATTTTCAAATCATAAAACTTGGTGTTTGTGGTCATAAAACATTTCCCAAAGATTTTCTCCCAAAAGCATTTTTAATAAATAAACTTTATTTTTATTTGACTAGAAATGGTTTAAATCAAGAGTTTATTCTATTGCTTCACCAAATACATTTTTGAAACCACAAATTGATTCCTATGGTTAGTAGGTTCAAACCAAACCATTTTCCCAAAATTTTATCCCCAAAATCATTTTAGAACAAGTTTTATATCCTAAACATGCATACACAAGTTTATGCAAAAACAATCAATTTAACAGAAGCTTTTTACTAAACAAAGTGCATGGTTGTCTAGGGCTTGTCTTTCTGATTCCATTGATATAAAATTTGCAAAATTTGGATGTGTGGTTTGAAAGTTATGAATTTTACAAAATTGAACATCTAATAGGAAAGTTTCTGGTTTTTAAAACAGACAGAGGCCACGTGTCGTGTTCTTATTCGCTGGTACCGCTTCGGTTGGATCGACAGACAACAGCCGTTGGATCTAAGTTAAATCACGCGGCTCATATCACTCGATACCTCTTCGGGTTAGATTATATCCTACTCGTCAGATCAAGATCGGACGGCGCTTAGCACACTTGCCAGAGATGGGCGGCGCTGGCGGCGGCAGGTGGCGGCGGCGTGTCTGGCTACGGCGTCGTGGAGGTTACAGGAAGCGAGGGAGAGAAAGGTGTGGCTCACCAGGTTCACCGTGGCGTGGGGAAGCTCAAGGTGGTACTGGCTGGCAAGGGGGCGCACGAGGATGGCCTTAATCGCTCACCGGAGTTGTGCTGTGCTTCGGGTGCGTGTGGTCGTCGTCGGGGACGTCGCTGTAGAGCACGGGAGAGGGAAAAGATGATTCTATTAGACTCGTGGGAAAGCAGGGAGCACGGGAGCATAAAAGAGAGAGGGCGGCGCGGCCAGAGACTACCTGTGAAGCTCGTCGGAGTTAGAACGGACGGCGGCGACGTTCAATCGAAGACGGAGTCGATGATACAGGGCACGCGCGAGTGAGCTGATGCTATGAGGAGGTTCGCCAGGGTCTGGGGAGTTTGTTCGGGTGCTCGAGGAGGCGAGGGGCGGAGGAGATTGGCCGGAATCGGGTGTGGAGCTCGCCGGAGACAGTGGCAATGCAAAGCAAAATTGACGCAGCCTGGTAACTCCGGGGATGTGGCGTCTGGGGGGAAAGAGGGAGGAGAGCCTGGCGTTTAAGAGGGCGTCGTCGTAGCGAGGGATTAATCGGCCGTTTAACGCGAATTGAAGGGTGCAATTACGACAGAAACAGCAGCGAGGTTTGGGGATGAATGGGTCGCGGGGTTGACGACGAGGTGAGTTAGCGGTGGGGTCCGCTTGGCAGCATGAGAGAGGAGTGGGGAGATGGGGTCCATCGGTCAGCGATGCTGTGGGTGTGTGTCTGAGTGAGGAAACGTTTCGGGGGAGAGGGGTGAGGTGGGCTGCGAGTTGGGCTTAGTGGGCTGGGTTGGCTTGTTCTCTTTTTTTTTGTTCTGTTTGTTTTTCTTTTTCTCGTTTGATTTTTATGTTTTGATTTTGAATAAGCAATTCAAACATTCATTTGAATTCAATACTTTGCCAAAATTTGTGTAGGTTTAAATATTGATTTGTAATATATTCTGATGTCAATTTTTGAAATAAAACTTTATTCTTTTTGGGGGTCTTTTTATTTATTTAATTAGGCCCTTGTTTTAATTCAAGTAGGATTTAATAATAATTCAAACACCATTTAAATTCTTTAAACTTTCCAAATCTTTTCAGTAGGTTTTTATTTGTTTATTTGGGTTCAAATAATTCATCTTGAATTATTTGGAAAGTATTTAATATGATTCATAAATCATTTGAATTGGGTATTTGTTTTATTCCAATGGAATTTTAATATAGTTTTAATTCCCTAATTTTTATTTGGAAGATTTATTTTATTTAAGTTAATTAAACAACTTTTAATCCACTTGGGTAAATTCCAAATATCATTTTCTCGTGATTTAAATGATCATTCTTATTAGAGATTTGTCTTTATTCTAATAGAATTTGGTTCGTGCCTTTTTATTTTATTTGGAAAATTCTTTATCCTTTTATTTTATTTGGATTTGGATTCTATTCATTCCATTTGTTTATGGCTTAGGCCAAGGTTTTATTTGGTCTTTAAATATTCTTTATTTAATATTTCTTTCTTCCTCTTATAAAATCCATATCTTTTTATTTAGAGGTCCAAACTTGGTGATTCCAATTTGTGAAATCTTATTAATTTCTTGTTTATCCTTTTAAATCCCTTTAGAATTATTTTCTCACCATTTGGTATGATTTATAGATAGGTCCTTTATTAGCTTTGGAAATTAAATAACCTTATCTTATTAAATTCATAAGATTTTATCTATAGCTCCAAATTGAATGAAATCAATTTCTATGGTTTTATAATATTTATATTTGCCATTCTTGATCATTTGTAAAGGTTTTTTGACAAGATTTTATATGGATCAAATCCATAGGCTTAGAGATAACTTGGAAATGATTTTTATTCCATTAGGGTTTAGGGTTTGGATTTATTTTCCAAGTGTTTAAATTTCCAGATGCATTTTATGAGGGATGCATTTCTTTTGATTTGGATTTTGTTGGTTTAAAATGTTTAACCAAAGTTTGTTCAAGTTGGGATTTTTAATTTCTATTTAGAAACAAAAGTTTCTTTTCACCCTGATTTTCAACAAAAATTTTATTTCGTTTATTTATTTTTCACATTACAAGATTTGGAAAATCTTGGGATGTGACAGGCTACCACCCTTAAAATAAATTTCGTCCTGAGATTTGGGGAGGCTAGGGTTACAAGTTGGTTCAAAACATCTAAGGTACTACCACCCTTAAAAATTTTCCAACTAGATTACATCTTGGCTTGCTTGGGATCTTGTTGAAATCTCTCTGGACAAACATCTGCATAGTGTCCTTTGTTTCCACACTTGAAACATGTGACTAGGCTGAGATCCTTCATAGGCTTTATCTTGTGTTTCATCTTTTCTGGACAATTGCTTGCATTATGTCCTTGGTTACCACAATTGTAACATGTGATAAGATTGAGTTCTTCACGTATCTTCTGTGGACAAGTTGCTACATAATGGCCTAGCTCTTTGCAGTTGTTGCACCACACTTGGCTAATCTCCTTATACTTCTTCTTCTCTAGACATTCACTGGCATAGTGTCCCATTTCTTTGCAATGACCACATTGCACATGGCTTTTGTCCTTCTTCTTCTTGGGTTTCTCCAAAGCTAAGAGTGCTTCTAATTCATGTTCTTCATATGTTATCTCAAAGGTAGGAACAGTTCCTGGTCTCCTTGACCTTCTATTATTCCTTGGATAATACATATGTCTCCTCTTTGGTCCTTTAAATTGGGCCATATTGCATGGAGGTGCAAGCTGAGATTTTCCTTTGTCTTCATCCTTCTTGGTAGACTTGGCTCTCTCATGGTAATCTGCAATCAGTTGTTGCACTCCACCTTGTTTCCTTTGTTCAACTATGGAATAGATGGGGCATTGGATAGGGACATGATTGTTTCCTTCACATAGGTAACAAGTAGCTTGGGATGTGGGCATTGGTTAGCTGGATGTTTCTCTTCACAGTTGGGGCATTGATCTTCATGCAACTTGGAAGTGTGATCCTTGTCTCCACAAATATTGCAAGCTTGGGTTCCTTCTAGAATAACATCTTTGTCATCCTTGTTGTCACACACTCCTTGGGAAGAGTTGTCTCCCATGTTGATCTCTTGGTTGTTGTTGTCACCATCCTTGATGTTGGAGTCTCTTGGAGAAGTCATCTGTTTGGGTTGGGTTGGAATTAGAATAGGCAAAATATTTCTAAGGGAATAATTCTAATCACACACATCACAATTCACACAAGCAATGTGCAAGCAATCACAAACAAACATTCCACTCAAACAACAAAGTTCAAGCACATTTTTAGGCAACCAAAAATATTTTTGTTACACCACATAAGTTGGTGGGTTTGACTTAAACTAAATATGGTGGTCCATCTATATGGTTCACTTGAAATCTTTCCATCCTTCTTAGTTGATTCTTCATGAACAAGATCTTTGTATCTTTAGAGAATTTTCTTGCATCTTGGTCTCAAAACTTCAAAGTGATAATGGTTCCTTCTAAGTTGTGCTTCCTTAGTCTTCAAGTCTTGAGCAATATTTCTTGTCTCACTTGTAGTCCTTTAGTGATATCCAAGGTTGAAGATGTTGAAGTCATTAGAGTTGATATCCAAGGTTGAAGATTTTGAAGTCATTAGAGTTGATGAAGTCCTTAGCTCATGGTGAAGTCTTTGTCCATGGGGTAGGCTTGTCCATCAAGTTGAAATAGAAGAGATGTAGAGTCAAAACCAAAATGGTTGAGGAAAGAGTTTACAAGATTGTTTGTAAATAAGTTTTGGAACAAATACAACTCTTATTTTTTTAAGGGGTTTTGTCCAATCCTAGGGTTACAAATCCTACAGGCAACACAATGCTCTAATACCATCTGTAAGGTTCCAAACCTTTAATAAGGTAGAGATCCCTGTGTTTACAATGCTAGTCCCTGGATCAATAGCTAGCATCCACAGTTAAGATGTAATATCAAGAAACAAAGGTCATAATACAACTTTATAACCAGGAATAACATAATTTATTACATCTTACATAGCTCATTTGGCTATCTCATTACAATGCAGTAGAATTTAACAATAGCATGGGGTCCTTCATCTTCAAAGTGCCACAGGCAGACATGTTGGTTGTAGACTTGTAATCCTAATCAACAAACTTTACTAACATCAAACAAACCTGCAACATAACAAGTTACAGCCACAAGGGTCAATACATTTGAATTGTATTGGCAAGTGATACTATGGTAGTATAGTGGAGTCTATCATCTATATGCATTTGGCTAAGTGGAGCTTAGGCTTGCATTTCTCAAAATAGATTTTCCTTATCATTTGAAAACTCTAAGTTTTTGCTTTGACAAAATCTTTCCCAAGGCATCTCCCAATAGAAATTGGTGATCCTTCAATCCCTTGTTCACCCACAAGATTTTAACTTAGAAATTGGGATGAGGAGATTCTTGATAGCTTCCATGTCTTGATGCTCAAATTGTCCTTTGCCAGGGACATGGCTAAGTACTTAGATTTTACACTCTACAGAGGTGGTGCACTTTCCCCACAAGACTTGGTTTCACCAAGATAAGATCTTTCAGAAGCCTTCCCTTAGACCAGAATGGACGCGTTCCAACCTATCATTCCCCTACCACCAACTGTCCATTTGGCTAAGTTCTTGCAACCTATATGATCCAGGCAGAGCCCATAATGACAAGTGGCTGCACTTGAAGCTTCTCAACATTTGACATCTCAAATCTCTTTGTTCCTGGGTGGCCATCTACAAGTGAGATACACAAGGTTCCCCAGTCCCCTGGCCTTGTGTAAACACTCAACACAAACCATTCCTTCCATTCCACCCAGGTGATTCATTCACTTAGTTGTTTTATTAAACAAAACACAAGTCCTTAGACTTAGAAATTTTCCATAGCATGAATATATATTCCACCCTTGTTTTCTACTAGCTAAGCTAAGCATGATAGTAGTAGTTATCTTAACTTAGGAAATTTCTACTAAGGTTACATCTACTAGGATTTCCCATGGCATAGTTTACACTTAGCAAAATTCCATGCAAGTCATACTTAGAAATATCACTAATGCATAGTGAAAATAATGGGACAAAGGTATGAAGCATGACTTGCCTTTTTGGTAGAGAGTATAAGTTCACTTCCTTGTTCTTTGCAATGTTCACTCACTTAAAATCACTACAATTCAATCAAGCAAACAATATTTCAATCTACCATTCCAGCAATTTATCACATAAAATAATAGAAACAAAACAATGCATGCAAGCATGCCAAACTTTGTTTTATTTACAAAAGTGGTTTATAATAGGTTATAAACATTACAAAACACTTATTGGTCATTTTATAAAGTGGCAAATCCATTTGCAAAAGATTCTATCTCTAAACCATTTTTAAACCAAATCATTATTTCATGTGGTTGAAAATGCTTTTAGCAAGGTAATAATCTTTATAGGGTTGACCAAATACATTTTCAAATCATAAAACTTGGTGTTTGTGGTCAGAGAGTTTAATCCAAAACATTTCCCAAAGATTTTCTCCCAAAAGCATTTTTAATAAATAAACTTTATTTTTATTTGACTAGAAATGGTTTAAATCAAGAGTTTATTCTTTTGCTTCACCAAATACATTTTTGAAACCACAAATTGATTCCTATGGTCAGTAGGTTCAAAACAAACCATTTGCCCAAAATTTTATCCCCAAAATCATTTTAGAACAAGTTTTATATCCTAAACATGCATACACAAGTTTATGCAAAAACAATCAATTTAACAGAAGCTTTTTACTAAACAAAGTGCATGGTTGGCTAGGGCTTGTCTTGCTGATTCCATTGATATAAAATTTGCAAAATTTGGACGTGTGGTTTGAAAGTTATGAATTTTACAAAATTGAACATCTAATAGGAAAGTTTCTGGTATTTAAAATAGACAGAGGCCACGTGTCGTGTTCTTATTCGCTGGTACCGCTTCGGTTGGATCGACAGACAACAGCCGTTGGATCTAAGTTAAATCACGCGGCTCATATCACTCGATACCTCTTCGGGTTAGATTCTATCCTACTCGTCAGATCAAGATCGGACGGCGCTTAGCACACTTGCCAGAGATGGGCGGCGCTGGCGGCGGGAGGTGGCGGCGGAGTGTCTGGCTACGGTGTCGCGGAGGTTAAAGGAAGCGAGGGAGAGAAAGGTGTGGCTCACCAGGTTCGCCGTGGCGTGGGGAAGCTCAAGGTGGTACTGGCTGGCAAGGGGGCGCACGAGGATGGCCTTAATCGCTCACCGGAGTTGTGTTGTGCCTCGGGTGCATGCGGTCGTCGTCGGGGACGTCGCTGTAGAGCACAGGAGAGGGAAAAGATGATGCTATTAGACTCGTGGGAAAGCAGGGAGCACGGGAGCATCAAAGAGAGAGGGCGGCGCGGCCAGAGACTACCTGTGAAGCTCGTCAGAGTTGGAGCGGACGGCGGCGACGTTCAATCGAAGACGGAGTCGATGATTGTCAACACCCGGATTTTTCAATCCTAGATGCCTGTTATGCCATACATCGCAATCCCAGGATTACAATTTTTGCGAGACATAACAGAATTGGATACCATAGTACTTCATCCATTACAAACGATACATAAGTTCTTACACAAATAGGGATCTCATGATCCAGTTCTTAATACAACATCAAGCAGCGGAATACGTAATAATAACGGTAGCGTAGGCGAAGCTCCATCTTCGGGGTCACAGGCAATGCTGACGATGGGAGATGATCCTAGTTGTCGTAACCTTCCTGGGGTCCATCCTCCAGGTACTCCTCTTCATAGTCTGGCCATGGGAATAGCCAGAGACAAAGCCATGAGTACTCTTCAAGTACTCGCAAACTAATACTAACAGGTAAAGGGGTTTTTGTATAATAGGACACTAGGCTCTAGGGTTGTTTTGCAAACGCCAGATTTATCTCTACTAGGTTCCAAAGCTAGTCACATTTTTATAATTCCTAAGTGGGAACTTGTAAATCAGGTCACAACTCTGTTGTGGTCAAGTCAAAGTCTCAATTCATTTCACAAGTCATTTTGAAAAGTCTGACGGGGGAACAGTATGGCCACTCCAACTGTCCATAACCGCGGACGCGGCTATTTGAATAGTTTGACACTCTGCAGAAATTGTACACTTTCACCACAACATTCGATACATCCGTCAGGAACAAATCCTGAATTCACCATACTCAGTATGCGGATAATCAATCCTAACCTTTCACTTACACGCCCTAGTATAAGCACCTCTCCTGTGAGTTTGGCCTCCCAACCATGACCACTGTCATCTTGGGCACTGCACAGGTGGACAATCTTCACAAGGTAGCCTCAGCTCAGACCTTGGCCGTGAGGGAACTAATACTAAGGGATATAAGTTTCCAGTCAAGCCCTACCCAATATTCGGGTATTGTGGTTGTACGATAAAATTGGAATGGTATCGCATCCAGACAACCATCAGTTTTATAAAGGGCTAAGGCTCATGCCTCAACATTTTTATCACCAGAATCATCAAGTGTTTGGAAACACATGTCCAAAACATTTCAATAGAATGATCCATCATTCCAAGGTTTTCATAACCATTTTTCCATCAAGTATTCCCATCTAAAAGTTTATCAAGTTTTAAGCTTAGCACTAGCATATACAAGTGGGGGTAAGCACTAATGGGGGATAGTAAACTAGTGTTGTTTCCAACAAGTTCAATCTTATGCCTTAGAATGACATCAAGATTTTCTAGCTTAGGCCAAATTTTATGCTCTTTATGCAACCTTCAGCACAACTGTCTGGTATCTACCAAACTCTTAGATAGACTCTAAGTAAGCTTTGATAAAGAAATAAAGTAAGAAGCTTGCCATAAAACTAGGATTGGTTTGACCAGTAGGTAGGATCACAAGTATGGGTTTGTGGCATCAGTAGGGTATCTTGCAAGGGTTAGCTTGCACAATCACTAGTAGTATTAGGCTTGCATCAGTGGCAATATAAGCTTGCTAAAGTAGGGTGTCTTGCAAGTTTTATCTTGCCTTGTGCATAGCAGTGGTTGAAGTTCTCCTCGGCTTCCTCTTCGTAGTATCCTCCTTCCTCCTCGTAGTATCCTTGGTCGGTACTAGCGTCTATGAATAAATACGAGGTACACAATCACCAAACAATACTTAACTACTTGCAATCACCACACACAAGGGTCCTATGGATGATCTAGCATCATCCCTAACATTACAAGGTTAAGGCTTGATTTAATTCCTTTTACTTTTAGAAAAGTAACTTCTACTCATTGAAAAACTACTAAAGATTTAATATTCTCCAAACCAAATATGGGATCATGTTGACACATGTCATCACCACATATTGTAGTTCATGGGAATGTGATTTAAAGTGATGTCATAATTTAATAAGGTTCTACCCTTTTATTTTAATTAATTAAAGTGGCTAGAAATGCTTATGTAGCATTCTTTTATTACTTGAACATTATTTCTGCAAGTAAACCTATATATTTTTATATATTCTGAAAGGTATGGTTAAATGTGATTTATGAGAGTTGGAATCAACTCAAAAGCTTTTATGGTTTAAATTTGAAAAATGTTTGAATACAGAAAAGCTTCTGCCTTGTTATTTTTACTATGGGTGATCTATAGATCCAAATGACTTGAATCCAACGGGCTTGGATTAAGCATTCACAGACATTTCCAACAAAATTGGTTTCATCCAATTTGGTGTACTGAATCGATCTGGGTTGATTTTTGAAGTTGGATGTTGAAGTGTGTTTGAATTGAAATAGAAAAGTTTTAATTTGAATTGCTAGGCTGCGCGGGAAATTCTAACGGGCCGGCCTGCTAAGCGCAGTGCTCCCGCGGGCTGCTTAATCGTCAGTGACACGGGGCTGGGCGAAGCGGTATGGGGCAACGTGGATCGTTCGATCTAGTTCTAATCCAACGGCTGAGGGTCATCGTCGATGCGAGACAGCTCCGGCGAGAACGAAACCTAGCGCGGCCAGTGAGGGGTGCTGGGGGCTCACCGGGGTACGGGCGAGGGTCGGCCAGGCGGGCGAACGACAAAGTCGACGACGGCGAACCTCCTGGTACCGGTGGCTTCTCCTGGGGAGGCTCCAATCGCTGGCTCCCTTCTTCTCCGGCAGCGGCAGGCTCCAGTGAAATTCCGGCGAGGTGGTGCTCGCCTTGCTCTGAGAATGGTGTGGCACGATCAGTGAGGAGAGGGGAGTGAGGTGGTGTGAAGAAATAGTGCGGGGGTGGCCTCCATTTATAGTCTAGCGAGGGGACCGTCGGGGCGCACGGTGAGCTTGTCAGGGGCGACGTTACAGGCGGCTAATGGCATGGGCAAGGGTAGGGGACGGTGCTGTGTCTCTTGGCGATGCTCAACTACATGGTCGCGAGGCATGGGGCGGTGTGGTTTGGTCTGGAACGGCCGGTGCTCTGCGCGGTAGAGGCGGCGTCTTCGACGGCGGGCGGTGGCTGTATGGCACGGGGCGGCAAACGGGGATGTCTGGCGGACTCCTGGGTCGGTGGTGATCGTGTGTGCACGCGGTGAGGGCGGCGCGCGGTCTGTGGGTGCTGGTCGAGGGTGGCGCTCTGGCGCACGCTCGGCATGGTCTGGGCGTGTCTTGTGCGCGTGGTCCAGGGCTTGGCAACGCTCGCGGCTGGGACAGGGAGTGGCGGTGGACGGTGGGCTGCCTCCCAGACATGCTGGCTAGGCTTGCTGCTGCTCCTAGCTTGCTGTCCACAATGGGGTGGCATTGAGGTGCTCGGCTGTTCACCATTAATGGCAATGGCAAGCTCATAGGGGTGCTAGTGTTGGGCTAATCTTTCTAGATGATCTACTGAGGTGTGTGTGAGCTAACTAGGGAACAAGTTAGGCAAGAATCACTGCACACTATAGTGTTTGATGTTTTTTTTGATTTGTGTCTGCAACATGTTTGATGAAATGGCCGCATGAAATCAAGTTTTGAATTTTGAAATGATTTTTGGTGGGTTTGCTAGATTGGTGCTGGTGAGTCTGCAGATGCTTGGGTTTTGAAACTTGAGCTTGTTTGAGTGGGTTTTGGAAAAGTGGGATCTTCCCATATGAAGAAGATTCAATTTTGAATTGTCATTTAAACTATGCATTTGAAAGTTTCTGGATGATCACAAAGTGGGCCTTGATACCTTGTTATGAGTACATTCAAGGGGTGCAAAGATCCAGAAAAGTTTCTGTTAGGTTTTGAAAGTTTGAGACAGCCAAAGTAGGCATGGGAGTTAAATTGGTCAAAATGACCATTCACTTCATATATGTGTTTTGATTTACTTGTCTTTAGGAAAAGTGTGGGAAATGTTTTAGATGATGTTCTTTTCACCTAAGAAACAATTTACAAGCAATGGATCACACAAACAAGGTGGTTTTTAAAGAAATTCAAAATCCATGCATACACATATACATGCATTCATGAATTCATTTAGAAAAGTTTTTTTTTGTTAACCCTAATCTTGATGATTAGTGTTTGTTGATCTAAGTTTGGTATTTTTGGGATGTTATAAACCTTCCCCCCTTAAACAAAATCTCGTCCCGAGATTTGAAAAAGGACGAAAAGATTACCTAGGATTTGAAGAGATCAGGAAACTCCGTTCGGATGTGATCTTCATGTTCCCAGGTAGCTTCCTCTTCTGTGTGGTTGCTCCATTGAATCTTGAGAAACTTGATGCTTCGGGTTCTGGTAGTTCGAAAGGCTTCTTCCAATATACGGATGAATAATTCGGGATAGGTTAGGTCATCGTTGATCTCTATGGTCCGGTGATCGATATTTTTGAACACTTCGGTCTTCTCGGGGACTTCGAGACACTTGCGAAGTAACGAGATATGGAACACATTGTGCACAGCTGACATCTCTTCAGGTAGTTCCAGTTGATACGATACTTCTCCTCGACAGTTCAGAATTTTGAAAGGTCCGATATATCTGGGGGCTAACTTTCCTTTGAGTTGGAAACACTGCATTCCCTTCAATGGCGACACTTTCAGATAAACAAAATCTCCGATGTTGAAGGCGAGGTCTCGACGTCTCTTGTCGGCATAACTTTTCTGTCGGGATTGGGCTGTCTTGAGGTGCTCACGAATCTTGTGAACCTTCTCTTCTGCTTCTCGTAGGATGTCGGGTCCGAAGATCTGACTCTCTCCTACTTCCGACCAGTTCAAAGTGGTGCGGCACTTTCTTCCGTACATGAATTCAAATGGGGCCATTTGCAAACTGGCTTGGTAATTGTTGTTGTATGAAAATTCTGCAAACGGCAGACAGTCTTCCCACTTGGATCCATATTCTAGCACACATGCTCTAAGCATATCTTCGAGTATTTGGTTTACTCGCTCCGTTTGTCCATCGGTCTAAGGGTGATACGCGGTACTGAAATCTAGGCGGGTTCCTAAACCTTCTTGGACTTTCTTCCAGAATCTCGAGGTAAACTGAGTTCCTCGATCCGATACGATGTTCTTGGGGACTCCGTGCAAACTAACGATTCTAGCGATGTACAACTCCGCTAGCTTCGAACTCTGATAGGTAGTTTAACGGGCAAGAAATGGGCGACTTTGGACAATCTGTCCACTATGACCCAAATAGAGTCATTCCCCTACTAGAAATAGGTAGTCCAGTGATAAAGTCCATTCCTACAGAATCCCATTTCCATTCCGGAATTTGCAAAGGTTGCAACAATCCAGCGGGTCTTTGATGTCCTGCCTTGACTCGCTGACATATATCACACTTGGCGATATAGCTTCCGATTTCTCTCTTCATCTTATGCCACCAAAATTGCTCCTTCAAATCTGGATACATCTTAGTTCCTCCGGATGGATAGAATAAAGAGTATCGTGAGCCTCCTTCAATATAACTTCTTACAACTCCGAATCTGATGGTACACAAAGGCGTCCTTTGTACCACAAAACTCCTTCTTCGTCCTCGGTGAATCCGGGTACTTTGCCTGTACCGATACGACGCTTGATTCCGTCGATACTAGCATTTCCTTTCTGCGTCTCTTTAATCTGACTGATCAAAGTGGGCTGAAGTTCTATGCTAGCCAAAAATCCTTCACTTACTAATTCCATTCGAAAATATTCCATCTCTTTGTGCAAACTTGGTTGCTCCTTCAAAATCATGGAGTTCAAGCGGCACGGCAATCTGCTAAGGGCATCGGCTACCACGTTGGCTTTACCAGGGTGATAGTGAATGTCCAGGTCGTAATCCTTGATGAGCTCAATCCATCTTATCTGCCTCATATTCAGCTCCTTCTGAGTGAATATATACTTTAGGCTCTTGTGATCCGAATAAATCTCACAACGATTTCCCATCAGGTAATGTCTCCATGTCTTCAGGGCTAGAACTACGGCTGCGAGTTCGAGGTCATGGGTTGGGTAATTTTGTTCATGTTGCTTCAATTGTCGCGATAGATAAGATATAACTTTGCCTTCTTGCATTATCACACATCCGAGACCAATCTTGGATGCGTCACAATACACATCGAAGGGCTTTGTGATATCCCGCATGATTAAGATTGAGGCTGAAATCAATCTCCTTTTGAGTTCTTGAAAACTCGCTTCACATTTGTCGGTCCATTCAAACTTCTTGTCCTTCTTCAGCAATTGGGTCATGGGTCTAGCGATACTAGAGAATCCTTCTACAAATTTGCGGTAATATCCCGCCAATCCGAGAAAAGCACGAACTTGGGTTTGAGTGGTTGGGGCTTGCCAGTCTTCTACATCTTTCACCTTGGCAGGGTCAACGGCAATTCCTCCGGCTGATACAATGTGACCGAGGAATCCTACTTCCTGTAACCAGAATTCACATTTGCTGAACTTGGCATACAACTGATGCTCTCTAAGGGTTCCAAGAATGGTCCTTAGGTGTAGCTCATGTTCTTCTTCTGATTTGGAATAAATCAGAATGTCATCGATGAAAACAACGACAAACTTATCCAGGAAGTCCATAAAAATATTATTCATGAGGTTCATGAAATAGGCGGGGGCATTGGTTAATCCAAAAGACATGACTGTATACTCATACAATCCATATCTGGTGGTAAAGGCAGTCTTTGGGATATCCTCTGCACGAATTTTGAGTTGATGATAGCCAGTTCTAAGACCAATCTTAGAAAACACATGGGCACCGGTCAACTGATCAAACAAATCCTCTATCTTGGGAAAGGGGTACTTGTTCTTGATGGTGACATCATTCAACTTTCGATAATCCGTACACAAACGGTTACCTCCATCCTTCTTGTCCACAAACAAGACAGGTGACCTCCATGGGGACGCACTCGGTTGAATCAATCCGATTTCCAACATGGAATCCAGTTGCTTCTTCAGTTCTTCTAGTTCTGACGGGTTCATACTATAGGGTCTCTGGGCTATGGGTCCTGTTCCGGGGATTAGTTCAATGATAAACTCGATATCCCGATCTGGGGGCATACCGGGCAAAACATCTGCAAATACATCGGGGTATTCACAGACTATCCGAACTTGGTCAATGGTAGGTTGGGCTAGACTCTTGTTACATTTGAATTGGCGAGGTAAGGTTTCAGATATATGCTCGACTGATATTCCGGCGGTACTGGTCATGGTGATGGCTTTCTTGGCACAGTCAATCAATCCTTTATGTTTGGACATCCAATCCATTCCTAGTACTACTTCCAAACCTTTAGTTCCGAGTACTATTAGGTTAGCATAAAAATCTATGCCATGGATTCGGATAGGGACGGCCTTGCAAATTTGCCTAGCCTTGGTGGTTGATCCGGGAATTTGTACAATCATCACATGCTTCAATTTGGTTGGTTGAATTTTACTAGTGCAGGCAAATTCTTCGGTGACAAATGAATGCGATGCACCAGAATCAAACAACACTCTTGCAAGTACTGAATTAACAGAAAACATACCTAGCATGACGTCTGGCGCTTCCTGAGCTTCTTCGGCATGCATGAGAAAAATACGGCCATTGCGGTTGAGTGAATTCCCTGGGGCAAATCTTCTCCCTGGCTGGACACGACGCTGCTGCTGAGCTGGGACATTGGCGTTGGGGGCTGTAGCATTCTTCTTGTTGGGGCACTCGTTGGAATAGTGGCCTTTATTTCCACAGTCATAACAGGTCACTTGTGACTTGTCCTTAGCTGCGACAGGCACAGCATTGCTTCCAGTCCTTGGGGCAGTGTTGGGGTTGGCGGTAGCATTGTTGGTGTTGAACTTGGGTGGGGCACGGGTGAAATTGCTAGAGTTGCCGGGGTTGTTGTGATTTCTTACGGGTCTAGGGTTTCCACGGTTGGGATAGGTTGGACGGGTCATAGGGGGTCTATTGGTTCTTGGGGCAATTCCTGGAGATGGGTTGGGGCGATACTTTGGGGTCTGATGGGTTCCTGGTTGATGCATCATGCGACACTTGCGGTTCTCATTGTCCTGGTTGATCTTTCCTTCCATCTAGATAGCAGAGTCGACAAGGGCTTCAATATCAACAAAGGGGATATTGACTAACACCGTCTGCATCTCATCATGCAAACCATTCAGGAATCTTTCTTTCTTCTTGGCTTCGGTGTCTATCTCATCCGGGGCATACCTAGCTAATGACAAAAATTTGTCACGGTATTCCACTACAGTCATCCTTCCTTGCTTTAGCTCTCTGAACTCGTCTCTCATTCTCTTGATCAGACCTGGTGGCACATGGGTTCTGCTAAACTTGACTTTGAATTCCTCCCAGGTCATCATCTGGCCTCCGGTCATGGCATGAACACTGTTCCACCATGCCCTGGCATCTCCGGCTAGATAATGGGTGGCGAATAGGACTTTCTCGTTGGCTTCCACTCCTGCTACTTCTAAGTTATTTTCCATGGTTTGCAGCCAATCATCGGCGTCTAGGGGTTCTTCTGACTTGGTGAAAACGGGTGGGTTGGTATTTTGGAAATTCTTGAGCTTAGATCCATGGTTGTCCTGATTTCCGTGGCCTTGGTTGTTGTGGGCTAGCTGGGCTATCTGTTGCAGAGTGGCTAGGTTGGCTTGACGTTCCGCTCTTTCAGCTTCGCGGTCAAAAGTCAACATTTGCAGAATCTGCAACATCGGGTCCGGGGTTGAACCACTTCCTCCACGTGGCATCTGAAGATTGATATAGATTATGAGAAAAGAGGGAAATTTCTAAGGTTTTGGGTCTTTGAAAAGTTTTTAGAGTTTGACTCAGGTTTTTCTAGCAACTTGCTTTTTCATTCATTCACTCATAGCACACAGTACAACACACACCACAACAAATAAAAACAGATGGTTTTAAGAACCATTCTGGAAACTACGATACGGTGGGACCGACTACTACTCACTACGCTAGTGCTCAGTGCTACTACTCCTCGGAGTCTGTGGCTTCATCATCTTCAGCATCATCGATGAAGGCGAAATCATCCTCATCGGTGAAGAAGTCCATGGCCTGATCCTCCAGAAAATCATCGTCATCGCTGAGATAGGAGTAAGGGTCTCCACGAAGATCCTCTCCGGCATTCTGCCTTTCCTCTAACTGCATGTCTCTCTCATGGATGGTCTCTTCCAGAGAGGAGATGCAATGGCGAAGACGGGCAATAATGCGCTCCTTCTTGTCTAGCTGACGGCGGCGAGACTTGCGATCCTTTGCTAGCATGGCGATGGTCTGGTCCTTTGTCTTGATGATGGTAGACTTGTGGTTACAATAGTCACGGCAGTTGTCCAATTCCAGCTGACGATCATACATCATGAAGCTAAGGTGGTCCAATTGAGTCTTCAGCTCGGGGTGGTATGGGGCTTCGAGTGGTTGGCCATTTGCATCACGTCTTGGGCAAAACTCAAAGCGAGTACCCTTGATCTGATTGATGCTCTGCCCACACAGACGGGAAAGAGCTTCCTGCATTGCTCTGGCAAGTCCATCGAGCCAGTTGTTTTCCCTCAAGGTAAACTGAATTCCCTCCGCAGTGGGAGGTTCAATCTTTCCTCGGAGACTTGCAACAATTAGCCACTGCAGATCTTCTACTCCTTGATCATTGAGCTGAGCTCCGAAGAACTCGGGTTGCGGATGCTCCAGAAGTTCCAAAAGCTGATCCAGATCCCTCTCAAAGATAAGGTCTCCACCATTCCCCAGTTGGTAAAACTTGTTGTACTTCACGTCCATCTATAAAAATAGAGGATGAGTAGATTAGCAGAGTGATCAAGTGTGTCAAAATTTTATCTATTTTGCAAGAGTTTTTGAGGAACATGAAGTTTTATTAACGAATTAAAGAGGTAAGAATGAGAATAATTTTTCGTAAATATTTTTGTTCTTTGGTTTTGAAACTAAGTTTTTGGTTCAACGTCCCATCTAACTAGGGTCTCCTATGGTCGGGATGGCTCTGATACCAACTTGTCAACACCCGGATTTTTCAATCCTAGATGTCTGTTATGCCATACATCGCAATCCCAGTATTACCATTTTTGCGAGACATAATAGAATTGGATACCATAGTACTTCATCCATTACAAACGATACATAAGTTCTTACACAAATAGGGATCTCATGATCCAGTTCTTAATACAACATCAAGCAGCGGAATATGTAATAATAATGGTAGCATAGGCGAAGCTCCATCTTCGGGGTCACAGGCAATGCTGACGATGGGAGATGATCCTAGTTGTCGTAACCTTCCTGGGGTCCATCCTCCAGGTACTCCTCTTCATAGTCTGGCCATGGGAATAGCCAGGGACAAAGCCATGAGTACTCTTCAAGTACTCGCAAACTAATAGTAACAGGTAAAGGGGTTTTTGTATAATAGGACACTAGGCTCTAGGGTTGTTTTGCAAACGCCAGATTTATCTCTACTAGGTTCCAAAGCTAGTCACATTTTTATAATTCCTAAGTGGGAACTTGTAAATCAGGTCACAACTCTGTTGTGGTCAAGTCAAAGTCTCAATTCATTTCATAAGTCATTTTGAAAAGTCTGACGGGGGAACAGTATGGCCACTCCAACTATCCATAACCGCGGACGCGGCTATTCGAATAGTTTGACACTCTGCAGAGATTGTACACTTTCACCACAACATTCGATACATCCGTCAGGAACAAACCCTGAATTCACCATACTCAGTATGCGGATAATCAATCCTAACCTTTCAATTACACGCCCTAGTATAAGCACCTCTCCTGTGAGTTTGGCCTCCCAACCATGACCACTGTCATCTTGGGCACTGCACAGGTGGACAATCTTCACAAGGTAGCCTCATCTCAGACCTTGGCCGTGAGGGAACTAATACTAAGGGATATAAGTTTCCAGTCAAGCCCTACCCAATATTCGGGTATTGTGGTTGTACGATAAAATTGGAATAGTATCGCATCCAGACAACCATCAGTTTTATAAAGGGCTAAGGCTCATGCCTCAACATTTTTATCACCAGAATCATCAAGTGTTTGGAAACACATGTCCAAAACATTTCAATAGAATGATCCATCATTCCAAGGTTTTCATAACCATTTTTCCACCAAGTATTCCCATCTAAAAGTTGATCAAGTTTTAAGCTTAGCACTACCATCTACAAGTGGGGGTAAGCACTAATGGGGGATAGTAAACTAGTGTTGTTTCCACCAAGTTCAATCTTATGCCTTAGGATGACATCAAGATTTTCTAGCTTAGGCCAAATTTTATGCTCTTTATGCAACCTTCAGCACAACTGTCTGGTATCTACCAAACTCTTAGATAGACTCTAAGTAAGCTTTGATAAAGAAATAAAGTAAGAAGCTTGCCATAAAACTAGGATTGGTTTAACCAGTAGGTAGGATCACAAGTATGGGTTTGTGGCATCAGTAGGGTATCTTGCAAGGGTTAGCTTGCACAATCACTAGTAGTATTAGGCTTGCATCAGTGGCAATATAAGCTTGCTAAAGTAGGGTGTCTTGCAAGTTTTAGCTTGCCTTGTGCAGAGTAGTGGTTGAAGTTCTCCTCGGCTTCCTCTTCGTAGTATCCTCCTTCCTCCTCGTAGTATCCTTGGTCGGTACTAGCGTCTATGAATAAATACGAGGTACACAATCACCAAACAATACTTAACTACTTGCAATCACCACACACAAGGGTCCTATGGATGATCTAGCATCATCCCTAACATTACAAGGTTAAGGCTTGATTTAATTCCTTTTACTTTTAGAAAAGTAATTTCTACTCATTGAAAAACTACTTAAGATTTAATATTCTCCAACCAAATATGGGATCATGTTGACACATGTCATCACCACATATTGTAGTCCATGGGAATGTGATTTAAAGTGATGTCACAATTTAATAAGGTTTTACCCTTTTATTTTAATTAATTAAAGTGGCTAGAAATGCTTATGTAGCATTCTTTTATTACTTGAACATTATTTCTGCAAGTAAACCTATATATTTTTATATATTATGAAAGGTATGGTTAAATGTGATTTTTGAGAGTTGGAATCAACTCAAAAGCTTTTATGGTTTAAATTTGAAAAATGTTTGAATGCAGAAAAGCTTCTGCCTTGTTATCTTTACTATGGGTGATCTATAGATTTAAATGACTTGAATCCAACGGGCTTGGATTAAGCATTCACAGTCCTTTCCAACAAAATTGGTTTCATCCAATTTGGTGTACTGAATCGATCTGGGTTGATTTTTGAAGTTGGGTGCTGAAGTGTGTTTGAATTGAAATAGAAAAGTTTTAATTTGAATTGCTGGGCTGCGCGGGAAATTCTAACGGGCCGGCCTGCTAAGCGCAGTGCTCCCGCGGGCTGCTTAAGTGGGTGTCCCCACTCGTCAGTGACATGGGGCAACGTGGATCGTTCGATCTAGTTCTAATCCAACGGCCGAGGGTCATCGTCGACGCGAGACAGCTCCGGCGAGAACGAAACCTAGCGCGGCCAGTGAGGGTTGCTGGGGGCTCACCGGGGTACGGGCGAGGGTCGGCGAGGCGGGCGAACGACGAAGTCGACGACGGCGAACCTCCTGGTACCGGTGGCTTCTCCTGGGGCGGCTCCAATCGCTGGCTCCCTTCTTCTCCGGCAGCGGCAGGCTCCAGTGAAATTCCGGCGAGGTGGTGCTCGCCTTGCTCTGAGAATGGTGTGGCACGATCAGTGAGGAGAGGGGAGTGAGGTGGTGTGAATAAATCGCGCAGGGGTGGCCTCTATTTATAGTCGAGCGAGGGGACCGTCGGGGCGCACGGTGAGCTCGTCGGGGGCGACGTTACAGGCGGCTAATGGCATGGGAAAGGGTAGGGGACGGTGCTATGTCTCCTGGCGATGCTCAACGACATGGTCGCGAGGCATGGGGCGGTGTGGTTTGGTCTGGAACGGCCGGTGCTCTGCGCGGCAGAGGCGGCGTCTTCGACGGCGGGCGGTGGCTGTATGGCACGGGGCGGCAAACGGGGATGTCTGGCGGTCTCCTGGGTCAGTGGTGATCGTGTGTACACGCGGTGAGGGCGGCGCACAGTCTGTGGGTGCTGGTCGAGGGTGGCGCTCTGGCGCACGCTCGTCATGGTCTGGGTGTGTCTTGTGCGCGTGGTCCAGGGCTTGGCAACGCTCGCGGCTGGGACAGGGAGTGGCGGTGGACGGTGGGATGCCTCCCAGACATGCTGGCTAGGCTTGTTGCTGTTCCTAGCTTGCTGTCCACAATGGGGTGGCATTGAGGTGCTCGGCTGTTCACCATTAATGGCAATGGCAAGCTCACAGGGGTGCTAGTGTTGGGCTAATCTTTCTAGATGATCTATTGAGGTGTGTGTGAGCTAACTAGGGAACAAGTTAGGCAAGAATCACTGCACACTATAGTGTTTGATGTTTTTTTTGATTTGTGTCTGCAACCTGTTTGATGAAATGGCCGCATGAAATCAAGTTTTGAATTTTGAAATGATTTTTGGTGGGTTTGCTAGATTGGTGCTGGTGAGTCTGCAGATGCTTGGGTTTTGAAACTTGAGCTTGTTTGAGTGGGTTTTGGAAAAGTGGGATCTTCCCATATGAAGAAGATTCAATTTTGAATTGTCATTTAAACTATGCATTTGAAAGTTTCTGGATGATCACAAAGTGGGCCTTGATACCTTGTTATGAGTACATTCAAGGGGTGCAAAGATCCAGAAAAGTTTCTGTTAGGTTTTGAAAGTTTGAGACAGCCAAAGTAGGCATGGGAGTTAAATTGGTCAAAATGACCATTCACTTCATATATGTGTTTTGATTTACTTGTCTTTAGGAAAAGTGTGGGAAATGTTTTGGATGATGTTCTTTTCACCTAAGAAACATTTTACAAGCAATGGATCACACAAACAAGGTGGTTTTTAAAGAAATTCAAAATCCATGCATACACATATACATGCATTCATGAATTCATTTAGAAAAGTTTTTTTTGTTAACCCTAATCTTGATGATTAGTGTTTGTTGATCTAAGTTTGGTATTTTTGGGATGTTACAATGATACAGGGCACACGCGAGTGAGCTGATCCTACGAGGAGGTTCACCAGGGTCTGGGGAGTTTGTTCGGGTTCTCGAGGAGGCGAGGGGCGGAGGAGACTGGCCGGAATCGGGTGTGGAGCTCGCCGGAGACAGTGGCAATGCAAAGCAAAATTGACGCAGCCTGGTGGCTCCGGGGATGTGGCGTCTGGGGGAAAGAGGGAGGAGAGCCTGGCGTTTAAGAGGGCGTCGTCATAGCGAGGGATTAATCGGCCGTTTAACGCGAATTGAAGGGCGCAATTATGACAGAAACAACAGCGAGGTTTGGGGATGAATGGGTCGCGGGGTTGACGACGAGGTGAGCTGGCGGTGGGGTCCGCTTGGCAGCGTGAGAGAGGAGTGGGGAGATGGGGTCCATCGGTCAGCGACGCTGTGGGTGTGTGTCTGAGTGAGGAAACGTTTCGGGGGGAGAGGGTGAGGTGGGCTGCGAGTTGGGCTTAGTGGGCTGGGCTGGCTTGTTCTCTTTTTTTTGTTCTGTTTGTTTTTCTTTTTCTCGTTTGATTTTTATGTTTTTATTTTGAATAAGCAATTCAAACATTCATTTGAATTCAATCCTTCGCCAAAAATTGTGTAGGTTTAAATATTGATTTGTAATATATTTTGATGTCAATTTTTGAAATAAAACTTTATTCTTTTGGGGGGGTCTTTTTATTTATTTAATTAGGCCCTTGTTTTAATTCAAGTAGGATTTAATAATAATTCAAACACCATTTAAATTCTTTAAACTTTCCAAATCTTTTCAGTAGGTTTTTATTTGTTTATTTGGGTTCAAATAATTCATCTTGAATTATTTGGAGAGTATTTAATATGATTCATAAATCATTTGAATTGGGTATTTGTTTTATTCCAATGGAATTTTAATATAGTTTTAATTCCCTAATTTTTATTTGGAAGATTTATTTTATTTAAGTTAATTAAACAACTTTTAATCCACTTGGGTAAATTCAAAATATCATTTTCTCATGATTTAAATGATCATTCTTATTAGAGATTTGTCTTTATTCTAATAGAATTTGGTTCATGCCTTTTAATTTTATTTGGAAAATTCTTTATCCTTTTATTTTATTTAGATTTGGATTCTATTCATTCCATTTGTTTATGGCTTAGGCCAAGGTTTGATTTGGTCTTTAAATATTCTTTATTTAATATTTCTTTCTTCCTCTTATAGAATCCATATCTTTTTATTTAGAGGTCCAAACTTGGTGATTCCAATTTGTGAAATCTTATTAATTTCTTGTTTATCCTTTTAAATACCTTTAGGATTATTTGCTCACCATTTGGTATGATTTATAGATAGGTCCTTTATTAGCTTTGGAAATTAAATAACCTTATCTTATTAAATTCATAAGATTTTATCTATAGCTCCAAATTGAATGAAATCAATTTCTATGGTTTTATAATATTTCTATTTGCCATTCTTGATCATTTGTAAAGGTTTGTTGACAAGATTTTATATGGATCAAATCCATAGGCTTGGAGATAACTTGGAAATGATTTTTATTCCATTAGGGTTTAGGGTTTGGATTTATTTTCCAAGTGTTTAAATTTCCAGATGCATTTTATGAGGGATGCATTTCTTTTGATTTGGATTTTGTTGGTTTCAAATGTGTAACCAAAGTTTGTTCAAGTTGGGATTTTTAATTTCTATTTAGAAACAAAAGTTTCTTTTCACCCTGATTTTCAACAAAAAAATTATTTCGTTTATTTATTTTTCACATTACAAGATTTAGAAAATCTTGGGATGTGACAGAGAACCAGCAGGAGGATGATAGTTTGCTCCACCAGTATTTGACTATGGCTGACAAGAAGCATTGCCAGAAGACTTGGGTGCATAAGGAGCACGAGGCACAACACTGTATGGAACAAAGACACGGCGCTTCTTGTTACCAGAGGAAGAAGCACGAGAATTTCCTTCTTCACGCTTCTGAGAGACTTCCATATCATTCCTTCCATGCTCCAAGGTAAGAGCCTGATTGTGGAAGTCCTGGAAAGACTGGAAGTTGAAGGGCAGCAACTCATAGCAAAGTGCAGGGTTAAGTCCCTTACGGAACAACTCTTACTTATATTCATCATTGGTCACATCCCTGGTTGCATAACGAGCCAGGCGAGTAAACTCACGCCCATAGGTTTCAATATCCCTGCGCCCCTGAGTCAGATCTAGAAACTCCCTCCTTTTGATATCCATGACGGGCTTAGGGATATAAGAGGCACGGAATGCTGCAACAAACTCTTCCCAAGTAACAACATGTCCTTGAGCTTGCAGATTCAGAAAACCTTCCCACCAAACATCAGCCTCGCCTTCCAGTTGATAGGTGGCAAAGTTGACACGGTCAGCGGGACGGACACGGAGAGCACTAAACTTGCGCTCTATGGTGCGGAGCCAATCATCAGATTCAAGGGGCTCCTTGGGGTGGGTGAATATTGGAGGAAAAGAGCGGATGAAATCTCCAAGTGTGACACAGTCGTCAGGACGACGTTTAGTGTTCTGAGCCACACGCTCCAGAAGGCGTTCATTCCTCAAACGGTTGGTCACAATGTTGTTGAGAACCTCGTCCATTGTGGGGGGTGGCAGAAGTTCCTGATTAGCATTGTTGTTTCCTCGACGGCCAACAAAACCACGAGTACTAGACGACATCCTGAGGAGGAAACAGAAACCATGAGAATGGATTCACCAAAAAAGGGTACAACAAAGGATGGCAAAAACCATATCGAAAGATCATGGTAGAGGTGATCATGTGGATGAGGATTATATCAATGCATTAAGTATGGCAGTAGAACAAGCATACAAAACGTATACGCTACCAACTTAGATACAAACCATAACAATGGAATGCAAGCATGATATTATACCACAAGTCACAGAAGATTAGAGAGCGGGGATTAGAGGCATCCTTAGCAAAGTTGAAAAACAATGCTCAGGTGCATAGATATATCTTGGAAACTCTGAGCCTTGCAACCAAGTAAGGAGTACTAGGAAAAACAAACCCAAACCTGTACATCATAAAATTTGAAATGATAGACGAGAAGTGAAAACTTTTCAAAACAAACAAGGTAAGATAACGCAACAATAGAACAACCTTAGATAAGGAGTAAAAAGAGTCATATTCAGAGTTTTGCAAATAATTTTAGCTTTCAAATAGTTTTCTCCAACTCTAGACTCAACATCGACCATCTAGAAGGGTTTCCTACAGGCAGTCCTGCTCTGATACCAAAATCCGTCACGACCCGGGATCATGGCTAGACAAATACCAGATTCTCATCTGATATAAGCCTAACCTAAATTCCGAAACGCGCAGGGAAAGATCGGTAACATTACAGAACATACAAACCATACATTAATAAGGTAAACTCTTAAAAGAGTTACAAACCAGTCATACAAGCCAGGGGTCATAGACCCATCATTACAACAAACAACGGAAGCAAACAAGTTGTTCTAAACAAAAAAAATTAGCAAAGGGCCTAAGAGGCCTTAAACAGAAGTAGCGACCCTTCCATAGATCCTAGGCTGCTGCCCGGGAACCCCGACTACTCATCGACTTCGACGTAGAAACCACCTTCAGTTGGAGTAGCTTCATATGTAGAAAAACATCAACGAAGCAAGGCTAAGTACAGGGTGTACTCCGCAAGACTTATGGCTAGTGGAGTTGTTTTGCATAAAGCCATATTTTGTTTTCAAAACAAGAGGGAGAAGAAACTAGTCTAGTCAGATCATTTTCAAAAGGGGATAAGAAGACTACAACTCTAGCTCTTAGAATCATCTTTGATATCCACCAAGTACCATCATCAACTGAACCTCTCTTCCCATACTACCCCCTCAAACAACCCCGAGGAAGTACTCCGGATCTCACATTAGTTGGCCAAGTTTTATCATTCGGTTATAGTTTTATATGATCACAGAATCCATTCCCAAGTCGTCCATAACCGTGGACACGACTTTTCGAAAAGATTATAACCCTGCAGGGGTGCACAACTCCCACACGTAACAACCGATTCTTAATGCCAAATTATTAGCTCTCTTCATTGGAAGTCCGGCAGAGAGTGGTTGACCACGACCTTTACCTTGCTTTCGCCGAGACCATGAGTCACGCACTAGGGAGATTCCGCTGCAACGGGTCAAGTCCCGAAGCCGGTCCCTAATGATGTGTGCGGGGTTCAAGATTATAGATGTCGGGCATCTCTTGTTCCCGGCCACGCTTACCTACCTGTATGAATGCACCTCCTTCACCTCCATTCAAGAACAACCAACATGCGTATGTCGAATGGAAAGCCCGAACTATGTGACTCATGGAATCTACTAGGCAAGTTAGTTGGTTGAGGGGGTTTCCAGGCCCCTGTGTGGTTGTACGCTCGTCTTGGTTCAAGAGGCGAGAACATCAGGTACTAAGGGTGGCAAGTATGGGACTACAAAAACCACAACCCACGTGGCCTCCCATACAAGCCTTAGCATGTTTATCATTCATATCTGATCATATCACAACATCCTACCATACTAGATTCATTCGCAGCCCTAGTGCATCATCTGAATGATTAGCTTCGGACCAGTAAGCATGGCTAAGCTTGACTGAACTATGGCACTAGCGATGCTCATAAGCCAAACCCTAGTTATGGTAGGAGCAGTTAATCAGGTAGTATAGTTCACAAAGGGAAACATGCATCAGATAGGATTACTCTATCTACTGATAAAAGATTGTTGAACCAAATGCATATGGAGAGAATGAAATACTTTGTAAACATAGGGTTCATATGTATGAGTGGGGCTTCGCTTGCCTTGTCCATTGTTGGACTCGTACTGCTCTTTCGGTGGCGTTGACTTCAGCCTCGGGTTCGGTTCCTATTTGCAAAGAACCAATCACCAGAAAAGAGAAAGCAACATTCAACACATGGCATGTGCAATGCTCGTACGATATGGATTATATGACAAGTTAAATAGTGTTGAAATGAACCCTAGAGCATGCTTGGTAATTTTAAAGGGGGTTCGAGAGGTCCAAACCCTAGAACAGGTGGATTCTCTGAATCACCTGTGGGGTTCAATTGTTCTTCTAATTAAACTTGCCATCAAATTTGGTTAACAATGTATGATTATAGCTTAGTTAGATAGGTTTCATTTTTCTGATCATTTTGGTATATTATTTGTATTTTTCTGATTTAAAATGATTTAGTTATGAATTTCTCCAATTTTAATTCATTTTAAATCATTTTTGGAATATTTAAAAAAACAACTTGGGCCCACATGTCATAGTTTTAATCATTTCAGAAAACATTTATAAAAAATAATGAAAGTCTTACAGGTATGGCCCACCTGTTAGGGATTTTCTAATTACAGAAAATAATTACAAAAATTATTAAAATAAAAAGAAATGGATTATTGCCTCATGCTGATGTCAACATGACATCAGCAATGGTGCTCATCCTCAAATCGAGAAAGGATCCCTCGATCTAGTTCACGCCTGGATACGCGGATGGGCGCGTTGGAGAGAGGGTGTCACGCTGGTCAAGATAGTGGCAGCGCTCTTTCTTGGTCACCGGAGCATCGCCTCCGACGAGCTCCAGCGGCGGCGGCGTCGAGCACACGCGGGGAAGGCGGTACAGGGGAGAGGAAGGAAGCGGAGGGGTGCATCAGCACAATAGCATCATCGCGAACACGGCAGGGATGGTGGCGAGGCTCGGGGAGGCCAGACAGCGACGGATCGACAGCGACAACGGCGGAGGCCGATGGCGCTTCGGGGTCGATTCCGGCGAGGAGGAGGCTTCCCAGCATGCGAGCTTTGAGGGGGAGGACAAGGGTGGCGAGGCGCGTCCAACGGTGGCCTTGGCTTGGAGCGGGATGACCGGAGACGACGGGGCGACACGGCGGCAGAGCTAGGGTTCGTCGGCCATGACGAGAAGGTGAGGAAGAGAGGGGAAAGTGGCGGGATAGGGTTCGTCCAGCGGTGGCCAATGGTTCTTGTAGGCATCCGGGGGCGGTGGCATGGATCTTGGCGCCGGTGAGCATCGCAACGACGGCGAGCGGAAGAGCAGGCGGCACGGAGCTGCCTGTCTGCGAGGTGGAAGACAACACGAAGGGGTACGGGCTGCTGCTGGGCTGGCTTGGGCCCCGGGTGGGCCAGCTGGGGAGCGCGTGGGCGACGGAGAGAGAGAGAGAGAGAGAGAGAGAGAGAGAGAGAGAGAGAGAGAGAGAGAGAGAGAGAGAGAGAGAGAGAGAGAGAGAGAGAGAGAGAGAGAGAGAGAGATGGGCTGCGGCCCAGAGAGCTAGATTTAGATATATTTTTTCTTCTGAAAACCTTTTTTTCTGTTTTTCAATTTCTGTTTGTATTTTCAAATTCCAAACTATTTTGAATATTTCCAAATTACAGAAACTTTTATAAAATAACTGAAACCACTAAGGGGCCCTTGTAAACCATTTTGGGCTCCATTTGTTTTGATAATTTTCAAAGTATAAAAACCATTTGAATGGTTTAAGAGGGAAAATAACTAGGGTTATGTTTGTGTTTGTTTGATTAAGTCAAAGTGCAAGTATTATGCATGCATGCAATGCTCAAACATGTCTTTATTTATATTACACAAAAGGGTGGTATGTTACATGTGTAGTCATGATTGTTAGGGCACCGGGATGGTCAGACAGGTAGGCTCAGTGGTCATGCAGATCTGAGCAAATGGAAACCAAAATTGGCAATTATCTTTTAGCCAAGCAGCATGTCGCGAGGACAGCAGTAGCCTCTCCAGAAACATAAGCAACACGCCAATGTGAAACTTGTCAGGCAGATGGTCTGAGATCTTCATCGGCAACCAGAGGCAGACCTCGCAAAGGAGAAAGTGATCATAAGACATTAATCAGAATAAACAATGTATCCATGGATGTACATGTGCAACACTTTAAATTTAGCTTAGACACGATACAAATCCGTTTTGTGATCATGCATTAGCTGGTGACTAAGTAAAAGACTCGTGTTCTTGTAAATATTAAGGACGATTCAGCATGCTTCGTGTGCAGCAAAGAGTAGAATGAACACAAGTACGGTAATATTAAATGCTCTAGAGAAGCTGGAAATCAAATGTGAGATGCCATCACGCATCAAATGTGGAACCCGTACTATGATGAGACATGAATAGATAGATAATATGTGAAGCTCATACAACAATGTACACTACATTGGCAACTGATAGAGTGCACATCTTTATTTATATCTAGTAAAAATATTGGATCCATATTAACAACAACAGCAAAGAGGACATAGCAAGTATGGTAGTCATGAAGTAAAAATATAAATACATCCACAATTAAATGATCAGACTAGCAACCTTTCCAACTAAAACCAACTTATGGTAAATAAACATTACATCCACAATTAGTATATCTCAGTAATATCACTTGGAACATACAAAAATGAAGCCCTGAACACCCTGAATCTAACATATCCAATATGAAGCAATAAGACACGAATGACCAAAATGAGACAGTATATTGTTAGCTCTGAAACATAAAGTAATACTAAGTTTTCTAAGACACATAAACAGAATCATCAGAGGACAGATCCTCAATTTCCTTTGGAAAAGGAGCATTTGCTGCAACTTCTCCAAAAACATTTAAGCAGAATAAAGCTAAGAAACATCTTCAGCTTTTATGTGAAAAATGGTGCAAAAGGCTCCTAATTTGGTGCAAGCAAACAAGAGAAAACCTAGAATGACTCGTTTTGAGCATAAAGTGTGCTTTGTAGATTCCCAATGATAGAACAATGAATCATAACAATATTAGCTTATTTTTAGTCTATCTACTCATGAGAAGGAAAGGTACAAATGATCAACAGAACAAGCTGATTTTTAGTGTATGCAAACTACAATTCATGAGAAGAGAGTATGTGCTTCTTACATGTTCTCTAAAATTACTCGACATGATTGAATTTTGGTGCAACAAACTTGATCAAAACTGAAAAAGTTTACTCTAACAAAACCCAAACGGAGGTTACCATCGATGGAGCCCTTGTAGATGGAGCCAAAGCCGCCCTCGCTTGGTGTCATTCCTGTCGAGACCCTCGGCGGGTCGCGCACTCGCTTGGTGCCGTTCCTGTTGAGATCCTCGGCGACCGTCGTCGCGGAGGGCCCTGGTGGGGTGGACTGGGCCAAGATCTGGACGATGTCGGACACGGTATTGGTGGCGATGGCGGAGATCTGGGGAGGCATTGTTCAATGGAGGTCCTTAACGGGCAGCGGCCTCGGCATCTCGCCTGAGCTGTGGCCTAACAGCGCACCCTGTCGGAGAAGGAGACGAAGCCTAGGGAGTGCTACGTCGGAGCGACCTCGTGCAGGATGAGCGCCAGATCTCCCATGCAGAGGCCTCCCTTGGCCAGCACGCGGATAGGTGATCACGATGGAGCGTCGCACATCATGCCGCTAATGCACGTGCATTCCGACAAACAAATCATCCACGTTGTTGTGGTTCCTTGGAGGCGAGAATGGAGGTGGTGCAGCGATCTAGAAGGTGCGATGGGATTTGGTGTTGGCGAGCGCTGACCATGGTGATCTGGATCTTGGCTGTTGAGAGAGGAAGGAGTGGCAGTGGGTCTAAGTGGGATTAGGGTTTGCGGTGTTGGGAAGGGGATCCCTCTCCATCGTGATCTAGATTGGTCGCGCCGTGGCCGCGGTGGAGAGTGGAGAGCTAGGGCATCACGTCATGGCCAGAATTTTGGAAGTGTATGAGGGGCGCTTTTGGGCGTTGGATTGTGACTCTATGGATGGCTAAGATCGAGCTTGTGAGGTTGATCTCTGGCATCGTGGTTCCTGCACTCTCATTGGTTGAAGAATGTGTCCAGAAATCCAATTGTCAAAAAAGGGATGTTTTGTGAAGAAACCATCAAATGAAAGCTTTAAAATAGTTCAAATCTATTTTTAAAAAATACTAGACCATCTTACATGGACAATGTCCCAACGATGGTATCTCAAACCTTTCCGTGCACTCCTCGTGAAAAAGACAAATTTCTGCCAAATCGATAGAAAGTGGGTCCAATTTGAACTATATGTACATTATCTAATGCTCGTGAATTTTTGTAAAAATCATTTTTAGCTTCATAATATGTTGTTTTATAAGAGATCCAATGCAAGTTTAGCGAGGCGCATCCCCTAGCTAAGAACCTTCATGCCTGTCGTTTTAACCATAGTTTGAAACGGGCATAAGAAATTCAAAAATGGTCCAAATAAGGTGAATCCTTCGTGTGGCGCCATATTATGTGACATAGTTGCAAGGAAAAATACCAAAGTGGTATATTGTAAATATCTCAAAAAAACTTCTCAGAAATGACCTATCATGTTCGAGGTTTCATGGGTTTCAGGTCAGACGACCAATGTTATGGCCATAATCATGGCATAGTTTGTGATAATGTGTCCATATCATGCACGCATGTGTATCTTGGATGGCGAACAATGTTGCAGGAGGAAGTTTTCCTTTTCATCGCTCAAAAAATACATTTTCCATTTTCAAAGTGCGAAAAATGGGGTGTTTTGTGAAGCAACCACAAAAGGGATAATTTAAAATTGTACCACCCTATTTTTCAAAAATACTAGACCATCTTACATGGAAAATATCCCAAAGAGGGTATCTCAAACCTCTCTGTCCACCCCTCGTGAAAAACACAAATGTTTGCCAAATCGGTGGGAAGTGGGTCCGATTTGAACTATAGGTGCATGATCTAATGCTCATGATTTTTTGAAAAAAAAATCATCTTTAGCTTCACAATATGCTATTTTATAAGAGATCTGGTGCAAGTTTAGTGAGGCTCGGCCCCTAGCTAAGAAACTTCATGCGCGCCGTTTTGATCATAGTTTGAAACGGGTATAAGAAATTCAAAAACGGTCCAAACAAGGTGAATCCTTCGCGTGGCATCATATTATGTGACATAGTTGCAAGAAAAAATACCAAACTTGGTATATTGGTTGCATATCGAAAAAACCTTCACAAAAATGAGCTATCATGTTCGAGGTTTCATGGCTTTCGGACCAAATGGCCAATGTTATGGCTCAAATCGCGGCATAGTTTGTGATGATGTTCCCATATTATGTAGGCATGTGCATCATGGGATGGCGAACAAAGTTGCAAGAGGAATTTTTCCTTTTCATCGCACAGAAAAGCGAATTTTCATTTTCGAGTGCCAAAAACATGGTGTTTTGTTAAGCAACCACCAAATCCATAATTCAAAATGCTACCACCATATTTAAAAAATATTAAACCATATTACATGGACAATGTCCCAACCGGGATATCTTAAACCTCTCCATCCACCCCTCGCGATAAATAAAAATGTTTTCTGAATCGGTAGGAAGTGGGTCCGATTTGGACTATAGGTGCATGATCTAATGCTCATTATTTTTTGCAAAAATAATTTTTAGCTTCACAATATTCTATTTTATCGGATATCCAGTGCAAGTTTAGCGAGGCTCAGCCCCTAGCTAAGAAACTTCATGCGCGTCATTTTGACCATAGTTTGAAACGGGCATAAGAAATTCAAAAAGGTCCAAACAAGGTAAATCCTTCACGTGGTGTCATATTATGTGACATAGTTGCAAGTAAAAATACCAAACTTGGTATATTGGTGGCATCTCGAAAAAACCTTCTCAAAAATGAGATATCATGTTCGAGGTTTCCTGACTTTCGGATCAAATGGCCAATGTTATGGCTAGAATCGCAGCATAGTTTATGATAATGTGTCCATATTGTGAATGCATGTGCATAATGGGATGGCGAAAAAAATTGTAGGAGGAAGTTTTCCTTTTCGTCGTATAGAAAAGCCAATTTTCATTTTTTGAGTGCCAAAAACGGGGTGTTTTATGAAGCAACCACCAAATCTATAATTCAAAATGCTACCACCATATTTTTCAAAATACTAGACCAAATTACATGGACAATGTCCCAACCGAGATATCTCAAACCTCTCAATCCACCCCTCATAAAAAAGATAAATGTATGCTGAATCGGTAGGAAGTGGGTCTGATTTGAACTATAGGTGTGTGATCTAATGCTCATGATTTTTTGAAAAAATAATCTTTAGCTTCACAATATGCTATTTTATCATAGATCGAGTGCAAGTTTATCAAGTCTCGTCCCCTATTTAAGAAACTTCATGTGCGTCGCTTTTAAACTAATAGAAAGCTCATATCTTAGACCTAAATCAGCCTTCTATTTGTCTACTGGCCTTTGGCCCAGTCTTAGTTGCGGAGCAAAATAATAAGAAAAAAAGGTTGGTAGCTTTGTCCAACCGAGGCCCAGGCCCAATAACGGAATCAATCTCTAAGAGAGCCTAAAGCATATTAGTAACACAAATATCGCGGCGGCGCAGTGGTTTGGTTTGGCCGATTGTTTCTTAGCGCTATAGGAGGTCGCTAGGTGGACTCCCAGCACCCCTTGTTTTGCACCTTGTATTAATTCTAGGTTAGTTCGAATGGGCTCCACCTGTCAGCTTGTTGTGCCAAGTACTACAGTGGGTCCCGCTTGTCAGGACGTTGGTCGGTGGCTCCCACGTGTCGGGTTGCTGCCTAGTTGTAAGATCTGGCAGGTAGGTCCCACGTGAGGTACGGATCCTCTATTGGTCAATATAATTCATTGGGTGGGTCCCATGTGTCATTCATAGACTACAATCTAGTCCTATCTAGACACGTCATCATCAATTGACACATGGAAACGACACATAGACGAAATCGCTGACGAGTCGTTTTAAGGGGCGGTCATGACCATTTAAATTGGTCGTAGTGAGCTAAATATACGGCTCTAAACCAATGCTATTCATCCATGAACTTTTCGTGTTAGGAAATTATGACCTTTTAGACAAAATTGGTCGTAATTTTACAAGGTTTGGACCCTCCCAAATGCATTATAACCAATTGGCTTAGAATGGTCATAGATCTTTGGCCAAAAAATGCATGGTCGTTAAAAAAGGTCACTAGTGAGCAGATTTCTTGTAGTGAACGATCTTGTACACCTCAAGATGGAACACCTTTCTTGATTGTGCTAGCTTAGTGAAATCTTGCAAATTTCCCTCCCCCCATACTCACTATGGGAGAGCCTCTCTTTTAGGCATATCTTCACATATCCTTGATCACCATAATGATGGAAAGCCCCAAGCATATGATCTCTTTGAGATGGCTCATCTTGAACTTGCACTTCATTTCTTCTTTTCTTTATTATGTTGGTGCCTATAAAGTACACCAGAGATATCACTCCATCTTATTCTTCAAGACTCACTTGCCATAGGCTCAACTCTCACATGACCAATCTCCGGATCATTCCTTGAATCCTTGATCAACACTTGATCTTCTACAATTTCTTCTTTTTCATTTCTTCTTCTTCATTTCTTCTATCTTGAAGCCAACACATGATCCAAGCAATGACAATGGACAATTCCTACAAGTGCAACTTGATCCAAACATTAGTCCATAGAGATTGTCATTAATTACCAAAACCACACATGAGTGCCCACATGCTCTTTCAAAGTGGATATGCAAATCCTCTCAGACCCGAAGGTAGTGAGGTTTCAATTGAAAGGACACATGTTCTGCCAAGAGGAGTGTGAATAGTGTTGGGCCACGAAGAGGTAAAACAAAACTTTTTCTTCTAACATGGTGATCCCAAGATACAGCTTAGGTAGAAGGCCACGAGGTTTACCACAAGACGCGTAGTTGTGGATTACTGATGTAGCACGTCAGTTGATGCAGTGCATTCCTTTGCGATCCAATCGTCCTGGTGCTAATCGTACAGCACCTCTGCTAGTATCCACATGTGCAAGAAGGAGTATCGGCGGCGAACTGCTAGGTTCATTACGATGGCAGGACTGCTGCAGAGCTAGGGTTTCCAACACATGGAATGACCTAACCGATCAACGATTAACCCTTCTGGGTTACTGTGCTCCACTATATATAGGGAGTGAATGTGGGCTCCATTTTCGTGGCCCATTCACTAAAGCCCATATAACACTAGTCACCCCGAGTCTGACTCACTGACTCGGTCCTAATCCGGCTTGGGTCCAACCCAGCCACATTTCTGGTTCAGATCCAATCCGAACTTGCTCCCGCTCTTAAGTGTGTGACCCTGAAGGCTCTTGGAAACTTGGACACGATTAGAGTCCGACTCTTAATCGATCAGTCGGTAGTGGATCCTAGCAGAACGTGTCGACTCCCAAGTACCAAAGAGTCATGATGACTTGCCTTTCCAATGCGACTTGCGTCTGAGTCCCTTTTGCCTCACGATATACCTTGTCAGACTATAGGCGAATATTTATCATCCCTTAAATAGTCCGACTCTCTTCTCGATCCGAGATAAGTGATTTACCCGACTAACTCTTAGTCGATCGCCTCGGTTAACACTTAACCGAGTCGTGCATGGCCATGCTTTCCGAATCATATCATCCGAGAGGGCCCAGGGAATATCTCTCCAAGTGGAGGGGCAAAATCTTGTCTTGGTTATTCACATCACGTAGCTTGATTCTCAGTCGACCCGAACTCTGCCTTTATGACTGCCTAGTTACAGATCAGCGTTTGACAGAACCTAAGTCGGTGATCCTCAACTCAGACTATGCAACAACCTCAGGTCTAAGGATTACATTGATTGAGATATACAAATGACAACGTGTTCTTGTACCTCAATATGGGTCAATCTGACTCGCTAAACTCTTTAGCCAAATCTGTGTAAGTCGGAATAGCATCACCATGCCCATGACAAGTGGAACCGAGTCATCAAGCCGAATTTTACATTGGTCTAAGTTGTGTGTCCAGCACAACCTCAATGACCAAGGATATTTAGTACAAACAACATGAATGTATAGTTCCACAACCGAATCACATATCCAATGATACACATCATATGTTTATACAAGGACAACTTAATAACTTTATGAATACATGGGAAATATCATCGTACATGATTGCCTCTAGGGAATATTCCCAACAGCCTCCCACTTGCACTAGAGTCAATCTTCTGGCATCACATGTCTAAGCATATAATGCCCATGGCTCTTAGGTGCGCCTCATGCTTCGGTTGTGGTAACGGCTTTTTCAAAGGATCCGCAATATTTGCATCCGTGTGTACCTTGTATAACTTGATATCACCCTGATCCATAAACTGGCGAATCAGGTGGTACCGCATGAGTATGTGCTTGTTCTTATGGTGTTGTCTAGGTTCCTTGGCTTGTGCAATAGCACCATTGTTGTCACAATACACATCTAACGAATTGGACGAGCCCTGAACCACACCAAGATCCATGAGGAAATTCCTCATCCAAACAGCTTCCTTTGCTGCCTCTGAGGCGGCAATATACTCAGCCTCTGTTGTAGATGCAGACACAGTCTCTTGCTTGGAACTCTTCCAGCTCACAGCACCTCTGTTTATAATAAACACGTATCCGGATTGCGAACGAGAATCATCAGAGCCGGTAAGATAACTCGCATATGTGTAACCCTTTACACTGAGTTCATCTTCACCACCATAAACCAAAAACATATCCTTAGTCCTTCTCAAGTACTTTAGGATATTTTTAGTCACTGTCCAGTGGATTTCTCCAGGATCAGCCTGGTATCTGCTCACAACACTTAGAGCATACGAAACATCCGGCCTAGTACAAATCATGGCATACATGATGGATCCGACTACAGAAGCATACGAAATCGCACTCATCTGACTTCGCTCATCAGTTGTCGAAGGACACCGAGTCCTTCTAAGTTTTACACCATGGGACATCGGTAAGAACCCCTTCTTATACGATTCCATGTTGAACTTATTCAACACTTTGTCCAAATAAGTACTCTGACTCAATCCAATGAACCTCCTTGATCTATCGCTATAGATCCAGATTCCGAGGATGTATGTTGCCTCACCCAAGTCTTTCATTGAGAAACTCCTTTCCAATGATTCCTTGGTTTCTTGCAACATCTGGACATCATTTCCAATCAGTAATATGTCATCCACATATAAGATTAGAAAGTTTACTTTGCTCCCACTAAACTTCTTGTATAAAAAAGAATCATGATCACTCTTGATGAAGCCAAACGATTTGACTACCTCATCAAAGTGAATATTCCAACTCCGAGATGCTTGCTTCAACCCATAAATGGATTTCTGAAGTTTACATACTTTGTCAGCATTAGCCTGATCGACAAAACTCTCGGGTTGTATCATATACACGTCCTCGGTTAAATTTCCGTTAAGGAAAGCCGTTTTGACATCCATCTGCCATATCTCATAGTCAAAATAGGCTGCTATTGCTAACATGATCAGAACTGATTTAAGCATCGCTACGGGTGAGAAAGTCTCGTCGTAATCAACTCCTTGAACTTGTCGGAACCCCTTCGCGACAAGACGTGCTTTATAGACAGAAACATTTCCATCCATATCAGTTTTCTTCTTAAAGACCCATTTGCACTTGACGGGTCTTGCACCGTCTGGCAGATCAACCAAGTTCCAAACTTTATTTTCATCCATGGACTTTAACTCGGATCTCATGGCTCCAAGCCATGACTCAGAATCAGATCCCACCATTGCTTCCGAATAATTCTCCGGCTCATCACTGTCTAACAGTAAGACATCACGAACACTTCGTAATCTCGCCGATCTTCGTAATACAGGTGCTGCTGCCGGCTCAGTTACCACGACCGGCTCAACCTCCATGGTTTTTGCTGACTCGCTACTGGCCGGTTCCTCTCGAATTTCTCCGAGCTGCACCATGCTCCCACTTACTCCCTGACTGAGAAACTCTTTCTCAAGGAAGACACCGTTCCGAGCGACAAACACTTTGCCCTCTTCTCGGTTGTAGAAGTAGTAACCCAAGGTTTCCGTCGGATACCCCACAAAAATACACTTATCCGACTTGGCCGTAAGCTTGTCCGACTGAAGTCGCTTGACAAATGCTTCACAACCCCAAATCTAAAGAAAAGACAAACTCGGCTTTTTGCCTGTCCACATCTCATGCAGTGTCTTCTCTACCGACTTTGATGGTACTCTATTTAGTGTGAACGCCGCTGTTTCTAGACAATAACCCCAAAATTATAAAGGCAGATCTGTCCGACTCATCATTGATCGTACCATGTCCAACAAGGTCCGATTCCGCCTTCCCGAAACACCGTTCCTTTCCGGCGTTCCTGGTGGAGTAAGTTGGGGAACTATTCCACAACTTTTCAAATGGTCATCAAACTCATGGCTCATGTACTCGCCTCCTCGGTCCGACCGAAGAAACTTTATTTTCTTGCCGAGTTGATTATATGCTGCATTCTGGAATTCTTTGAACTTTTCAAAGGCTTCCGACTTATGTTTCATCAAATAGATATATCCATACCTACTCAAATCATCAGTGAAGGTAATGAAGTACTCATAATCACCTCTAGATGTCGTGCTCATTGGTCCACATACATCACTATGTACTAGTCCCAACAAGTCGGATGCCCTTTCACAACTCTTTGCAAAAGGTGTCTTCATCATTTTGCCGAGTAGGCAAGATTCACATGTATCGAACGACTCCAAGTCGAACGAAGTTAGGAGTCCATCATCATGGAGCTTCTTCATGTGTTTCCAACTTATATGACCAAGTCAACAGTGCCAAAAGTAAGTCATATTTAGATCATTTGGTTTCAACCTTTTAACATTTATGTTATAAACCGACTCACCATCAAGATTCAAAATAAATAACCCGTCCTGGACGGGTGCAAAGTCGTGAAACATATTATTCAAATACAAAGAACAACCATTATTCTTTATATTCAACTCATAGCCTTGCCTCATCAAACATGAAGCAGAAATAATGTTTCGACTGAGCACTAGAACATAATAATAATTATTCAATTCCATAATGAATCCAGAAGGTAAATGAAGCTGCATCGTGCCGACTTCCAACGCATCAACTCTTGCTTTGTTGCCGACTCGAATATCAACCTCGCCTCTTTCTACGCTCCTAGTTCTTACCAGTCCCTGCAATGAGTTGCAGATGTGAATAACTGATCCGGTATCATATACCCAAGAACTATTAGGTGCATCAGCAAGATATATGTCTATAACATTGCAAACAAGTGTACCTGAGTCGGAAGTCATACCTCCACTCTTGGCCTTGTCATCCAAATACTTGTTGCAGTTCCTCTTCCAGTGGCCATCCGCCTTGCAATAGAAGCAAGTGGATCCGGCTGAAGGATATGGCTTAGTCCCTGAGGAAGCGCTTGGGACCGGGTCCTGAGCCTGCTTTCCTCCTGACTTATCCTTCTTCTTAGTCCAAGAACTCTTCTTGAACTTAGCCTTATTTTGCACCATCGACACTTGACTGGCGCCCTTCTTGAGATCCGCCTCTGTCTGCTTGAGCATCCCATGTAATTCAGTGAGCTTCTTATCCATACCATGCATGTGGTAGTTCGAAATGAACTGCCCATATGCACTAGGAAGAGAGTTCAGAATTATTTCCGTAGCGAACTCTTCGCTAATGGGGTAGCCAAGCCTCTCCAGAGACTGCACATAACCAACCATTTTGATCACATGCGGACTCAGTGGATCACCATCCTTAAGCTTGCAACTCAGCAAAGCCTGAGAGACTTGATACCTCTTAGTCTTTGCTTGAGCCTGGAACATACTTTTGAGGCTTTCGATCATATCGTAGGCCTCAACATTCTCGAACTGCTTTTGCAAGTCCGGTTCCATGTGAGCAAGCATAAGACAGCTAATATCCATGGACTCATCCTTAGCCCGACGGTAGGCATTGGTGGCAGCAACAGTAGCATTCTCATTCGGCTCATCTAGAAGTGGGTTGTCTAGGACATGGTCCTTCTTTTCTTGTTTGAGAACAATTCTCAGATTTTGATACCAGTTGGTAAAATTAGTGTCGTTTAGTTTATCTTTCTCAAGGATAGTTATCAATGCAAAACCGGATATCTGAGAGTGACTGCTACTTGGTGCCATGATCTACAACAGAAAAAATGCAAAACACTTAAGACATGTATTCATAAAAGAGCAAGCATATTAAACACTTTAATATTTTATGCTCCCACTAGAACCAACACCCCTCCGATGGCTACTTAGTGATTCAGGATCCTAAATAAGCAAGTCGGCTAGTGAGCTTTAGCATCACCGCTAGCCGCCAAGTGATCTAGGTAGACAACTCCTTATCAATCGTATCTCATACGACTCCTGTTGGACGGGTGGCATCACATTCCTCGGCTCCCATCCAACTTTTCCCCGAGACCCACAATCGTTGTGATAGACCCGTCTAGCTTACCGAGTGTTTCCGCAGTAAGAGTCCGACTCGAAACCACCTAGTTGGAAAGAATTGACGGCACCTCAATTTTATGAGCCCACTACCAAAAATGTCTGACTTGTGATGGTGCAAACACTGGCGGGAAAACCGACTAGACCTTCTTTGAGGGATTAAATTTTACCGACTATCTAATAGAGGTAAAACAGAGACATAACAATAACACAAAATAAAGCAATTATAATGTGAAATGGTATGGCTCCCTTCATGGCGATCTCCATCTTCATAAAGCCTGTAATCCGACTCGTGTCAACTCTTGTCACTTGCCGTCTTACTCCATGTTCCCGACATGTACATTGCCTTGTATGACATCCGGGTTCTCCATACAGCTACACTAGCTTAGTAAAGTAAATTACATGGAGAATCCGACACGCAGGTCGTTATATAATAAAATGACAGCACCTAGGCTCTAGCCGGCTGACAAAAAGCGTGATTCGCAGATCACGTATGGATTACACACATACATCACATGCACATGAACCATACCATTCAAAACTTCCTGCAAAAACAAGTTATGCAAAGATACGCTATCTATCGGCATTATGAAACTCGCAACGACATCTAAGGCGCTACGACAGAGCAAAGCCGATGGTCCCACTAGCCGGATAGCGGGCGGGGATCGAAGGGGAAGCGCCCCTCGTGGGTGCGGGCAGCGCCCGGCGACTTTTCCGAAAACGTAGATCTCATCTACGATCCGAACATGGATTCTGACCATTATTCCGATTCGATTAAACTCTTTGATCTTTGATCACCGCTTCTAGATTTACGTGTCACAGTCTACTCCGATGGCGAAAGCCGACCGGTAGGGGTATGTCGTTCCACGACCTTAGCAGTATGATCACGGAAATCAGATCTACCATTCCCCGAGTACAGTTGATCCAATCAACCTTGTACAAAATCGATCTATCTCATAGATCGACCACCAAAACAGCAAATAGATCTCATCTACATCCAACCGCATATCACATATGCGAGATCTCGAGCCTAAAACCAGAAGCTATCGCTCTGATACCACTGTTGGGCCACGAAGAGGTAAAACAAAACTTTTCTTCTAACGTGGTGATCCCAAGATCCAGCTTAGGTAGAAGTCCACGAGGTTTACCACTAGACGCACAGTTGCGGATTACTGATGTAGCGCGTCAGTTGATGCAGTGCAGTCCTTTGTGATCCGATCGTCCTGGTGCTGATCGTACAACACCTCTGTTGGTATCCACACGTGCAAGGAGGAGTACCGGCGGTGAACTACTAGGTCCGTTATGACGGCAGGACTGCTGTGGAGCTAGGGTTTCCAACACATGGAATGACCTAACCGATCAATGATTAACCCTTCTGGGTTACTGTGATCCACTATATATAGGGAGTGAATGTGGGCTCCATTTTTGTGGCCCATTCACTAAAGCCCATATAACACTAGTAACCGCGAGTCTGACTCACTGACTCAGTCCTAATCCGTCTTCGATCCAACCTAACCAGATTTCCGGTTCAGATCCAATCCGAACTTGCTTCCGCTCTTAAGTGTGTGACCCCGCAGGCTCTTGGCAACTTGGACACGATTAGAGTCCGACTCTCAATCGATCAGTCGGTAGTGGCTCCTAGCATAACGTGTCGACTCCCAAGTACCAAAGAGTCATGACGACTTGCCTTTCCAATGCGACTTGCGTCCGAGTCCCTTTTGCCTCACGATATACCTTGTCAGACTATAGGCGAATATTTGTCATCCCTTAAATAGTCCGACTCTCTTCTCGATCTGAGATAAGTTATTCACCCGACTAAATCTTAGTCGATCGTCTCAGTTAACACTTAACAGAGTCATGCATTTCCATGATTTCCGAATCATATCATCCGAGAGGGCCTAGAGAATATCTCTCAGTGGAGGGGCAAAATCCCGTCTTGGTTATTCACATCACGCAGCTTGATTCTCAGTCGACCCGAACTCTGCATTTATGGCTGCCCAGTTACGGATCATCGTTTGACAGAACCTAAGTTGGTGATCCTCAACTCGGACTATGCAACAACCTTAGGTCTAAGGATTACATTGATTGAGATATACAGATGACAACGTGTTCGTTGTACCTCAATATGGGTCAATACGACTCGCTAAACTCTTTATCTGAATCTGTGTAAGTCGGAATAGCATCACCATGCCCATGACAAGTGGAACCGAGTCATCAAGCCGACTTTCACATTGGTCTAAGTTGTCTGTCCAGCACAACCTCAATGACCAAGGATATTTAGTACAAACAACATGAATGTATAGTTCCACAACCGAATCACATATTCAATGATACACATCAGATGTTTATACAAGGACAACTTAATAACTTTATGAATACAATAGGAAATATCATCATACATGATTTCCTCTAGGGCATATTCCTAACAAATAGGTGGTATAAAATTTTCCGAGATAGGCTTAACAAATACGAAATAAAACTAGCATTTATTTTATCAAGCATAAAACCTATATAAAGTATGGTTTACATATGTGCACCAACAACTTATGTTAAGCAAGATAAGCAACTATGTGTTAGCAAGATATGTGACTTCAAGCACTAAGGCTATCACAAAGTAAAGTGCATAAGTAAATAGCTCGGTTATAGAGATAATCGAAGAACGCGGAGACGACGATGTATTACTGAGTTCCTCCCTTCAAGGGAGTACGTCTTGTTGGAGGGGTGGACGATACTAAGACCACCAGCGCCATGAGAGACCTAACCCTATTCACCATATGTCTAAGTTCATTAATGGTCGTTTTAAGGTTCTAGAATGTTCTAGATGCTTTTAAGCCTCTAGGTTGATGGTTAAGCTTCTACTGCTCGACATGTTCATTAATTTGTAGTTTGTACTACTGTTTATGTGAACTCAATTTTAAAGTGATACCGTTGTTAATTTAGGTTTTCTTCTTTGTTTAAGTGTAGCATGTTCTATCAGGGTTTATTTAGTGCACTTTAAATCTTATTTACTACTTGTTTGATCCTAGGGAATGCATTTTGGTTCATTCCTAAGTAGTGTTAGTTATGTTAAATTGTTACTTAGTTATTGGCTATTATTCTTAGTTGAGATAGTGTAGGATAACACGTGTTTCTTATTGTATTCTCAGTCAAATCCACAACTCAATTGAGTTTTGGTTATTAATTTTATCATAATCTCATGGTAATTATTATTGTTCATGTGTTGTCAGTGTATTTTCCCAACAATGTATATACTTAGCAGCATTTCTAAATTATACTCTTCTCTCTCATGTACTCCATACTTAAATGCTCAGCTTTTTCTCTAGATGCAATCTCTACCGAGTGATTCTCAGTTGAGCTTCTCCCTAGTGGAGATTGTGGTTAGAGGATACATGTTCTTTTAAGTTGTCATGTTTAATTCAAATGGCTTAATTGGGATTGTGCACTAAGTATAGGTCTAGATTATCATTTGTGGTGCCTCTTAATTGAGTGTGCATAGATGATGATCAAGGTCTTATGCCAGTGCTTACTTCCCACTAAGTAGATCACAACATGGTATGATCCTTTGTTGTTAAGCACTAAGATTACCGCTACTAATCCACTCCTTCCTCGATCCAGATGATCCCTGGCTACCAATTTCCTAAAGCTATTATTCTACCCATTCTTATAGTTTCTAAACTAAAAACCTCTATAGATTCATAAATGTGCTAGTTGAAGATCTGTAGTTGCTTCACCTTCTTCTTTGTCATGTTCTTGCAATTTTTTTAAGTTCTTGGTTCACTTCTATATTCCTCTCTCACCTTGATCTCTCTCTAAGTGTGGAGTGTGTGTTTTTGGTCTGATCTAGATCAGTGAGTTGTGAGCTCTAGGGTCTAGGATACCCAGCTATTTATAGTGTTCGCAGATCAATGAGGTGTTGACACCTAAGACATGCATTTAGGTGAACCACCTTCTTGGGTATGTGTGAAACCATATTTGTAGCTTAACTTATGTGTAGGTGGCACAATATTTTCGGTGGTTAAGCCCATACCGGTTTAACTTTAGTGAATTTGCCAATTTTGGCATATGAAATTTGTTGTCCTCTAGTGTAGATATATTGGATCTGCATCCTATTTAGGCATGTCGGTTTAGTTTTGTCATGTTCTAGCGTTGGATAGACACAGGTGGTATTTCATTATATTAAGATTTATTTTTGGCATTTGAGGATTTCTTAATTCAAGTTCCATTTGATTTTTTGTTTGGAATGATGAACTTCCTAGTATTTATTCTTCAAAAGGTTGTAGTTTTTATAAAGAATCCATGGCTAGGAAATTTCTTCTGGTTTTGAGCTATTGCTCCAAACCTAGCATTTTCTAAGTTTGTTCTCTTGTTTTCTTATGGTTTTGTATGCACGTTCAGTAGGAATCAGGATAAGAATTTGTATTGAAGTGGTGATAAGAAGATTTTAGATATAAGGAGATGAAGGTTTAGACATCTTTAGTTCTAGGCATTTTCCATTTTTAGTTTTTACTTAGGTCATTTTGTAACTTCTCTGTTTCGTAATTATTCAAATCTTGTATCCATAACAATATGAATAAAGATGTTTTTAAATATTACTTGACTTAACTTTTATTTTTGCAATATTTTTATAGTTTTTGTAATTTTCTCAAGTTTGACTAATTCAAACTTCCATGTTGAAATCAATGGTTTAAATTTGAGATAGTTATAATCTTCTTATCCATGAGTGTGTGTATGAGCACTTGTTTTAGGGTGAAATGTTTTTGATTTTAATGACTCACAATCAAATTACCTTTGAAAATTGAATTTCATCCTAGTATTTATTTGAGTCAAATTCAACACTAGATTCAATATTTTAATCACTTACCCCTATAAACAAAAAAAATTAAACTCCCCTCAATTTTAAGATGCATGAGATGCAATGGATAATTTTGATATTGACCCTTTTTTCCTTTCCCATTCTTTGGGATGTTACACTTCCACTTGCTTGCAAAAAAATAAATGCAAAATATAATATATTATGGGTCATGTAAAAATGATAAATTTTTAGATCTGGATAGTGAATAGTGTAAAATTAGAAAATCTTCAGATTTTTCATGATTTGTCATTTTGATGTTGGCTGGAATTGAAAATATTTCGCGCTGAAATTTTGCTAGCAGTAGAATACGTCATTGTCAAACTTTAGAATATTTTGAAACTTCAAATTATCAATTTTATAGAGAAACTCCAAAACAGGCCCATGGAGCCCGTCCTCAACAGCGATTTCACGTTTTTGGCTGGTAGTCCAAGTTGGGCTTGTAGAAACGATAACACCAGGGCGTATGTGTATGGGCCAGATCGTGCTTGTTTTTAAATGCACATAGTACTGCGTCGAGGATTGAAAACATGTGACACATCCTTAAAAAAACAAAATAGACACGACACTTGTAGAGCACAAGAAGAACCTGTTAGAAGAAAAATACTAGTACTCTATATAAGTGCCAAAGAATTATTTAGATATGCACACTAAAACGCGTTTTAATACATGCATATCGATCTTCGACATTTATTTCCAAACAAAGGCAGTAGAGCGCAAGCAGAAAGTCTGTACAACAACTACCTTTCCAAAACCAACTACAATTGGGAACGGAGGCAGTAGATCACAAGCAGAAAGTCCGTACAACAACAACAGGAAGAAATGTTGGGCAAACAAACGGCAGCGATCGTAGTCTACAAAACCGGCGCTCCATTTAAAACAGCAGCAGATTGGGTAGCTAGCACAAAGATATTTCGGGGGGAACAGCCAGCTGCAAAGCCTTTGCTCCCCGTCGTCCCTGCTATCAATACCGCCAACGTTGAACTGTCACTAGTACGCGCTATAGCTAGCCACAGACAGTCCACCACTAACTACGAGCGGAGCCAGTCCATAACTGTTGCTGCCGCTAGCTACGACTTTCGTACCGCATTGCTCGATTCGAATGGTGCGTGTCGTACCACTGCATTACACGTCACTACCCAACCGCTCGGCCTTGTCGTTTCTCTCCTCTTGCATCCGTCATGGCTAGCCTGACCTGAGAGAGTATTCGGTGGTCTACGCGTTCGTTCAGATTCGTTTCGTCGCGATGACCAGCACGGATCCTCATCTGGAGCGAGAGAACTTCACGGGAAACGATTTGGTCGTTTAAATTGTTTGATCACAGACAGCATGATTTTAGATAGGACACCGATTAGTGACTGGTCTCGAGTAGCCAAGTTGCCATGCCGATCTACGCGGAATTTGCGATTTTGGCACGAGGATCGTGAGCGGAAGAGGCGAGACATGATTGCCAAATTTCTCCATCACCGGTCCCCATCATCTCATTCCTGTACCGAAATGACAGCCTCGGGTGGCGCGGAGGCAGAGCAGCCTCCGAGTAATTAACAGTTCGGTTTCTCTGTTTCATTTCCCCGCTTCCGACTTCGGCACACTGCTCTGTTTATTTCAGAGCAGCCGAAGAATAAAAACAAACTAGAGACCAGAAAACGACTAGCTCGGCGCTACTACACAGGATCTACTAAGGCGAGCGATGCGATGCGGCGCCGCGTTTGCGGTGAACATTGCGATTGCACGGGCAGACGACGATTTTCATTTCACTGGCGGGTCACGACGCCGACCCTCTCCGCCGCGGCGCGCATCACGCCTTCGACGAGATGCGGGATGTACGCCTCGCCCACGGCGCTGGTGCCGCAACCGGCCGGGATCCCCACGCCGGACATGTACTTGCGCACCTCCGCGCGGATCATCTCCTGCATGGCCGCAACCATGTCGCCGCTGAGCGGGTACGAGGAGGATGGCTGCGGCTGCGGCGCCGGCGTTGCAGGGGACGGCGGCGAAGCAGAGCGCGGCGAGGAGGAGAGCTCGTGAAAGTGGCTCCGCGCGCTGTCGTGGTGGAACCCGTGGTCCAGCCCAGGGAGCGAGAGGGAGAGCGAGGTGACCAGCTCCTCGTCCTGCCGCGATCCAGCCGCCGGCCTCACGTCCGCGCAGATGGCGTCGAACCCGCCCGTGCGCGGCACCGGCCGGAACACCTGCCCGCTGCTGCCGTGGCTCAGCTCGCTGCGATCCGATCCGGTCGGGCTCTCGGGCCCGGGGCCGGGGCCGGGGCTCGCGCGCTTGCACGGCCGCTCGACCTCGTCGCTGCCCTCCTCCTGCCACGCCGCCGCGGTGACCGTGACGAGCTTGCGCTTGAGCGAGGAGTTCCAGTGGTTCTTCACGGCGTTGTCGGTGCGCCCGGGCAGCAGCCGCGCGATGGCGGCCCAGCGGTTGCCGAGCCTGGCGTGCGCGCGCAGGATGGCGGCGTCCTCGTCCGCCGTGAACGGGCGGCGCTCCACCTGCGGCGACAGCTGGTTGCACCAACGCAGCCGGCACGACTTGCCCGACCTCCCGGGGATGCCCCGCCCGATCGCGGTCCAGTTCCGCGCCCCGTGCCGCTCCACCAGACGCCGCAGCGCCTCGTCCTCCTCCGGGCTCCACGGCCCCTTTATCCTGTCGCACTCCGCCTCCGCTCCCATCGCCGGATCGCTCCGATGGATCGCGGTGTGTGTGATTGCAGATTACTGATTAGTAGTAGAGTAGTAGTGATTAGGACGTCTGGATGTGGATGGCGAGAGGAAGGGGACGAGGAGGCGGGAGCTTATATAGGCCGGGGCAGGAGGCAACCAGGAGCGGCCGGTAGTTGGTCACCGGGGTACAGCTGGCTAAGTGGCCACCTCATGCCCGAGGGCCGTGTCGTTTTCGGCACCTGAATGGCAGGTGGGGCCGTTCGCCTCTCCGCCCCACCTGCCAGAGAGCTAACCCGGGTGTCCTTTTGCGCGTGATCGAGGCCGTTGTTTGGTTGTTATAATCAAAACAACCCGCTGGCGGTCCCCCGGAGCCGGATGGTTTGAATTTTGAATTGCTCGGTTCGCTTCCGTACCGTCAAACCCCAGGACCATAAAGGCCGTTAAAAACTGGGGAAATTAGCTGGCCTGCTCGCGGAACGGGGCTCACATACCACAACACGGCCGTTCGGTGCCGTGTTCATATACGGCTGCCGGATCCATGGCGCTACCAGCTTCTATGAGCATCTCCAATCGCCAATCTAAGATGCCGATTCGTGGACTTAGTGATCTCTTTTCGGTCGAATTAGGACCAACTTTGGTCCAGGCTATCCAGACCGACCCTAGAATTTCGGGTATGTCCGGGGACGCTGGATGCAGTGAACTGGCCGAGTCGTCGCCATCCTTTCCGCCGTTTTTCTTTTTCCGTCCTCGCCGCTACATCTCTCCCGCCCTCGCCGCCGAACTCCACCTATAAAAAGCGTATCATCGTCTCTCTTCACAGTCTCTCACACCATCCCCAACTCTGGCGAACTTCGGTCGTTCGCACCTTTCTTCCTCCTCAACTCCACCGAGAAGCCATGGTCGAGGGCCGACGCACGATGCCACCGTGGGAAGCCCGGCTCCTCTGCGAGGCGCGCTATACGCGCCGTCGAACACTCGTCTCCCCCCGGCTGGCAACTCAGCGCCGGCGGTATCCCTGTTTTGCCGGTGTCGGTCGAAGAGGACCTCGCCAGAGAGATCCAGGCGGCTATCGCCGACATGCAAGACCCGGATGTCGCCGAGGATCCCGGCAACCTGGTCTTCTGGAGGCAGTTCTTCGCCGACAGGCGCCTCGAGGAACTCGCCTGACACGACGGACTGTCGGGCTCGCCGCCGCCGCGTCACAATGTGGTTTTCCGCCGCCGCTGGTGGAGCGTTTCAGGGCGAACTCTCGCAGGCATCATGGAGCACATCCAGGCCGACAACCACCCCCGCCTAGGCCTGTAGTTGCCGCGTCCGGCGTCGACCACGGCGATGACGGCCTTTTTCTAGTTTTTAATCCGATGTAATATGTACGTCTTTGTCCTATTTAATAAAATCCGCCTATATCCGCCCATATTTCTCCGAGTTTAACTGAATTTCGCTAAACTTGGGATCGGCCTGGGTACACGAGTAGAAAACTTGTCATACCCAGTTCAAAAACGCGTTTCCGACTAAAAAAGTCCGGTTTTCGACCTGGGTTCACCAACGAGTGGTAGCACGAGCACCATCTTCACCGGCCAATCTGTCCCGGATGATGCCACGAGTAGTATACTTCACTTTTGACGTGATGTTTCTGTATGTATAGAGTGTATATTTTTTGTGTAGGAATACGAAGTATTTGTGTATCGTGCACTACATTTTGTACCACCAGAGCGAAGAAAAGGTTTGGCCGAAAGCTGCGAAGGAAATCCAACACTGACGCTTGTAAGCAGGAGAGAGAAGGAACAGGTTCATGAATCCATGATCCATCCAGCTGTGCATCCATCCCCCCTCATTCGTAGCCGGAAGTTGTAACCGGGACGGATGGCGACGCGGGCGCAGCGGTGCGGCACAGTGGTGGCCGGAGCCCATCCCCGTCCCGGAGCTGAATCGCAACCGTCCAGCCCGTCGCGGGGCCCGCCCGTACGTGCGTACAAGCCGGACTGTACGACCGCTGTGCGCGACGGTTCTTGCCCTCCCTCCCATGTTCCATCATTCCACCGCACCGACGCCGGGACCTCGGTCGCTGACATGTGGGGCGGCGTGCGAGAGGGCCCAGGTGGAAGCGTGGGATTACGGTTAGAAAGGAAAACGACAGGGAGAGAGAGAGTAGGGGGTTGGGGAGAGGCTAATCGATAGGGTCCCTAGTGTTGTAGGGTTGGAGGATGGCGCGGCGGTTTGCAGGGCGAGCCAGGCTGGAGCGCAATCTCTCGGGGCGGGGCGGGGGCAATGAAAACCGGCGCGATTTCGTGGAGGGTGGGACTGTGGCTGTGGCGCCGGGGAGGAGGCATGGCAGTTATGGGCACAGCTCAGCTCGCTCGGCTCACGCGGCCCAGGTGTCTCCGTGTACGTGCGCTTAGTCATCACTCGCCCCACTGCCCGCAGCGTTATCTCTGACGCTTTCATGGGTCGTACTCGTACGGCCTCCCTCCCCTTTCGCTCGGCCTCGCTGGCAGGCACCGCTGCAGATCAGACGCTGCCGTTTAATACGAGTAGTAACGGGGAGAGGTTGATTTACCATTACTTACAGCTATAGTGGTAAGCTTTTCTAGTATATTATAGTTACAGTTTACTAGCCTGACAGTCTCCCCTAATCCTACTCTTATACTAGTACTAGTGATGTAATCTGGAACTTGAGTGCTGCAACTCCACTAGTGCTCCAACCGTTTTGACTACGAGAACAGCTCTGGAGTAGACTAGTTAACTGAACTTTACCGGCAACAACCACCAGAACTCCCCGGTCGAGCGAGGTACTGTAGTAGTGCGAAAGCTGAGACCCACCCGCGGAAGTGCACACACGCAAGCAAGATGCAGAGCACGTAGTCATGCGCAGACACAGACGATAAAGTTGGGTTCAGAAGTAGTAAAAGGCAGAGAGGGGGCTTTGGAGTTTTGGATGGATGAGGCCTGATGCTGTGCTCGCGAGCGAGCGAACGAACCGGGAGTCTCCACGTCGAGAGGGAGACATCGAGCGGCGCGTCCACGTAACCCACCACGCCACGGTCGGTAGAGGGGATGGGGCAGCGGTAAACGACGAGACGGGGGGGGGAAGGCCTAGCTGGTGGGGCCGTGGAAGTCAGAGGGCGGATCGGCGAAAGAGGGTAGTAGGGGGACGTGGACGGATCTGGGACAGGCTGGCGAGCCCTTAACGGCCTCCCACCCCACCGACACCGGCCGGTACTGTACTGTACTGTACAGCCGAGATCGGCAGAGATCCATCCATCAGCCATTCACACACACACACACAACCAATCGAGTTCATCAAAGATCGGCAGAGATCCACGGGCGACCACGGGCGCCATGCCAACAACCCCACCCACCCGTTTCAGTTCCGCTGGGGTACTGGGGGGCTTCCTCGCAGCTTCCTGCCCAAGCCGGTGCCCCGCACGCCGTGGGGAATCGTAGTGTATGATCGATCGCCTTTGTTTTGTGCGTGACGGGGCTGTGTAGTATTTTTTATGCTCTCGATCGGGGTGCGACCTCCGTACCGCCCCGGTGTCCTATCCTGGCCATCCCATCGATCTTCCCCTGCCGACGTGCGGGATTCGGGAGTATATTTTTCTTCTTCGGCTTCGGCGGCAACGGCAAATGCTCCGGCTGGGTTGCGCGTGTTGGAGGGCAAACCATCTCTGCGCCGTCTGCGGCTGCGAGTGAATGTGTTGGGCACGGTCGGTCGGGGGCGAGAGCGAGAGCGAGATGCGCGCGGGTGGTGGGTAAAAGAGACAGAGAGGCAGTCAGGGCCTGGAATCAATGCGTGCGTGAGCGTGACTGTGCCCAGATTCCAGCGCCCCGCAACCGGACAAACGGGGCGCCTGCGAAACTTCCAGCGAGAGCCTGTCCTGCCCCGAGCCGAAACTGAAACCGAGCTGTCCTGCACGAGCGGCACCACCACCACTACTACTACCGCTCCAGGATTCAACTGTTGCCTCGCTCACCACGTGAGCGTAACAGCCAGCCGTGCACCGGCCTGTTGCACGGACGGGGACGGGGGCGGTGGCCACCTCCTTGTGTTCCCCGTTTGCGCATCACCGCTTCCCTTCGCCAAGTGCGCCCAAGCTTTTGCTACTGCTAGGCCTGTGTTGCAAACGAGGCTGCTGCCACTGTTGCGCCGCGTACGGCACCATCAAATTCACAAAATGTACAAAACATGAGAGGTCTTTAAGGGTGTGTTCGGTTCTAGAACGAGAGAGAACGGAACGGAGTGAGTCCATTCCGAGAGCATGGGACGGTTCCGACCCTGTGTTCGGTTCAGAAAAGAACGAGGAACGGAATGGTCCCATATTGTGTTCGGTTAGAAGACTTGGGACCGGAACGGAATAGCTATAATGATGCTTAAAATTCTAATAATTTAAGCTTAAATTTAACAATTGTAATTAACGGTAGCAAATATTTATTTTTGTCTTAAAATCTTTGCTAAAAGTACCAAATCACAGAAATCTTTTTTTTCAAAATCTTTGCAAAATATACTCAAATTAGAAGACAACGTGTTTTTGCAAAATTTTGTCGCTAATCATCTCAGCTGATCATCATCACAGCCAAAAATCCCCGTTAATTCAGTAACTAATCATCTTAGCTGGATTAGTTCGCGAATTAGCGAGCCGTTCCGCGCGGTCCGGCCGATTCGGTCGGACGACCTCGTTCCACATATTAGAGGAATATTCCATTCCGAGGAACTACCTGGTTCCGTTCCTTTCTTCCAACCGAACGCACGAACGGACGCTAGACGCGGAACGGACCGGTTCCGTTCCACCGAATTTCAGAACCGAACACACCCTAAGGCGGAGCTGCTGCTGCTGCTCACCCATCCAAACCAGGAAATTACCAGCCCACACTGAATTTAAGCCGACAGGTGAAATATACGGTAGCTATTCCTACACACAGTCATCATCAAGAAAGAAAGAAAAAAGAGTGCGAAATGAAGGAATGCAGCAGCCAGCAGATCTTGGCTCATGCTGGGGCAACTTCCGTCGGAGGGATCGACACTGAGCGGAGCAGCTCCAGGGAGCTCGCCAGCCCAAGGAAATGCGACAGGATGATGTTCGCTGAGGCCTGCGCGTGGCGAGGAGGATGAAAGACTGTTAGATTAAATGTTCGCTAGTAATAAAAATAACTACTGTAGTTGGCAGCATATAGTCCTATAAGTGCAGCTTTCACTCAATAGTGGATGCTAACTTCTTTGCGTAGCAATTTCTTGCTTTACATTTGGTTATTCAAGTAGTAGCTGGTATACACTTTTACCAAATACTGGTAATAGAAAATTAAAGATGGAACTGGGTCACCATTAGGGTATCCCTTACCTCTTTAGGATGAAACTTCATTTTGTGTTGAATTAAAGAGGGTAAAGGGTACCCTAATATTGACCCACTTGCATCACTATTAAAAAAATATTGAAAAGAATAGGAAACTGTACGCTGGTTTAACTAGGGAATAGGGAATCAAGGAAATCCCCCAACAAGCTTAACTGCTTGATCGCAAACTCTAACTTTGTCTCTCATAGCAAGTTTATTAAGTAGTACGTACGTGATTTTACAGGCACAGTTGGAGGATTCCAAGTTCTAACACCAATCGTGTTTCAGATTGGGCATTATGAAGCTGAATACTTTTGTTGTTATTCCTAGACAGGAGGGCACCTTCTCTATGTTATAAATTTTTCAGACAGCCCAAGGTTATTAGACTACAGATTTTCTTTGTACGCAAAATGACCCAAAGCAGAAGATAATGTAGGGAAATCGTGTACCTCACTTCCTATTGGCTTATGAGAGACTTGCAATACAGTCAGAGTTATGGTGTGATCTTATTGTTTTTACATGAAACTCGACAGTTTATGATCTTGATTCGAGTGTAGTGTGTGACATCTAACTTCATAATACTTGGAATATACTGCGTTTACAGAATTTAAAAATATGAACATGGTAAATAAGCAATGAAATACCTGAACTAGGAACACATCCAGAGCCAAAACTGGACTTTGGCCAGAGGAAGTTGCCTGATAATAGGGGACTGCAGAGGTCGTAAGAGCTTTGGCTACCAAACCACCAACAGTTGCTTGCATGCCAAGAACAGCGGCGCCCATCCCAAGAATATTGAGTATAATGCCATTTTTCAGACTTTTAATCACATCAGCACGTGGAGGAGCCTGGAAAAGCATTCCTCGGTATTATATTCTGATTTGAAAGCAAATCATATGTGAGGTATATCTTGCCGTGCATAAAACAACATAAAATAATTGTAAGGTTAAAACCAGATGCCAGTGATCTTTGCCCTACCATAAGTGTGAAAAATAACAGTTTTACAGTCAGATGATACACAGACACATAGGTAATACCTCCGTATCTAGAAAAAGCTGCGTCAATTAATTTGGAGCAGAGGGAATACTAAACAAGATGAGTCACAGGCAGCAGGTAAGGAGCAGCATTTAGGTTTTAATATGAAAATAGATCATTTCTTTTGAGGGTAACAATGTAAGTATGGGTGGTGTGGTTGAGAAAGAGAGTACCTTTGCAGGTGCACTTGCTGTTTTCCGAAGTCTTTCAGAAAGACGGATGTAACCAAATGACCAGAAGACTGAAATAAAGGCCGCGACAATACCAGCAGCAGTTGCATAGAATGTAAACGGTGATGTCACCTTCCCAGTAACAACCGTAGAGAATGACAAAATTCCCGCAGAAACAAATGTGCACACCAACTGGGACCAGAACCCTATGGAACCCAAATTCTTGAAATACCTTGCTGTTTTCTCTAGTCTCTTGATAACCTGTCCATTTTATCCATTGAAGGAATGAAGATATGCCAGCTTCAGTCATGGTACATGGCTTAAACTTGTACTTGCAGAGAATAAAGAGATATGAAGTATAATTTTAACCATGCGAAGAAACAGCCTAATTTCAAAGCAAACAACATTATTCGGGTTAACCAGCATGTGCACTAAAATAATCACACGTTTTACAAATCACACTTAATATACACATAACAGCTGGAAAAGAACACTATCACAAAGTGGCTTCAGGTATTAGAAATCGTGCTCTGTTCTTCAAAAGTAGGAACTAGGCGCCGCAAATGGCGTCGAAAGTCAAACATGATGTGTTTTCTGGTTATAAAAGAGTTTAACCAAAGGGTATGAAACCCTGTGCTTCACTCATATTTTTAATCATACAGATGCGACATACAGGATAAGATAAGTTTAACTGTCAATATACACACTAGCAAAATCACCAACAAACAATTTTGTACCTATCAACTATCACAACAAATCAAAACCAGCAGGCACACCATGAAAAGGTTAGTGAGGAGAGTGGTTCTATTGAGAAGTCCAGACGGATAAGGTGCTCTTAAGTCAGTTTACAGTCACTAAGCACACTAACAAAATCACCAACGTATAATTATGTGCCTGTCAACTATCACACCAAAACCAAACCAGTAGGCATACCATTTAATGATCAGAATTCATAGAGAAGAGTGGTTTAATGAAAATATTCAAACAGCAATTCCCCTGTATTAGATACATCAGATACGAATCACTTAATCCCCTAAACCCTAAACATCAGCATACCTTTCTAAGGCGAGCAACCATCACATAGTCCAACCGTACATAAGTTTCGTGTGCGACCCTCACCTATATAAACCTAAAATTCTCATATAGATTTCCAGACACAATCCTTTTCGAGAAAACCAAGGATAAGAACCCTACTTCAGTGCACGGACCAATCAGTACCAGACGTAGATAGATCAAAGAAGATGAAATTAGCAAAGCACCTGCTCGAGCTTGGCGCGCTCAATTGTCTGCTCGGTGGGAGGAGGCGTCGGATAGAGAGGGCCCGACGAAGACGAGGACGCCGCCACCGCCACGGTGAGGCGCCGCGGAGCGCCTTCGCCGCCCCCGAAGCTGAGGCGCCCATTAGGGAGGGTAGCGCCGGGTAGGGGAACACCGACGAGGGATGTAGCTGCTAAAAGCGCGCCCCGCCGGAGCAGCGGCGGCGGCAGCCGCGATGGGAGTAGGAGCGCCTGCATTTTGGTGATTGCGATGCTGTGCCCTCCCGTTGTGCAGCAGCTGTGCTCGCCGTTGTCTTTTCTGAGAAAGTTTTGCGTCAAACACCCTCTAGTTTCCTCATTTTAAGTAGGTACTAGCACAGATCCCACGTTTAGGCACAAAACTAGGCTTGGATCATTTCATTTTGTTTCCACAATACCTAGGCCGGAGCCCGTGATAAAGCGTTTTGGTCCCACGACTTTCAATCCACTGAATTGTCAACCCATGCTTTGGCACACTTTTATTTGCACGTGCGTTGCAACGAGTGTCCATATTCTAGTGTTAAACACTAATTGCATCTAGGATTCTCATGCAACTCTTTTGAGGTAGTCTTTGTTCTTCCTCTTGTGATCATCTGTCCTTCTCATTCTCCTTAAGTAACGTATTTCTTCTTTTAATTGTGACCGCCATTCTCATTATGGAATGAGTTGCTCGATCTGTACTTGCCATGCTTATTAGGGTTATGGAATGAGTAGCTTGATCAGACTAAGGCACTCTAGCAGCCGCGGCGCTGGTGGAGGCGGTGATGTCGAGCAAGGTCAATGTGCTATTGATGGTCTTTATCTCCCTCTCTCCCTCTCCCTCACTCTCTTTCAGACAACGTTATTGTCCTTTGTAGTCACTCCATTCCAACACTGTTGCCTTTGTACTTCATAGATACTCTAATCCAACAATCACTTGCTCTTGCAAGCCGGTGTTTTCTAACACTGGCAAATCATGTTATTGTTCTTCGTAGTCACTCCATCCCAACAATGTCGTCTTTGTAATTCATACACTCTAATCAAACAATCACTTGCTCTTGCAAGCCAGTGCTTTATAACATTGGCAAATCATCATAGTGGATAGAGGAGATTACATCAATCATCATAACACTTCCGAAAACACCATTTTTATGGTTTTCACTCCCAAGTCCTGACTTATGTAGTTTTGCAACATAATTTCTCAAGCCACACATTATCATTCAGAGGTCGAAGGGAATAATCGTCAATGAAAAAGTAATCCATTTCTATCATGAACAAGTACGACTTTACTTATTATTATTGGACCAACAACAGATGTTGCAAAAAGGTGAACAAAGGCACAATACTCAGATCTGAGAATTGACAAAAGGAAAACCAGAAAAAAATTCTGAGCTTCATGGATGTCACCTCAAATGTTCTGTCCATGTTCATATACTAGGTGAAAAGGCGCGCTTTGCCGCGCCGCCTACAATACGTTTTCACTTTCCGTGATAGGCACAATGTATTTGGTGGTTGTGTGACTTGTGTCACTGTCCATTATTACAACCTTAGTTCTTTTAGTGGGGCAGGAGATCTCAGTTGTATTGCCGCCAGTAGACTAAATCAACCACTAATTCGTATTGATATGTGGCCATGGAAACCAAAAGGTGACTCAAAATAGAAGCCTGGTCGATCACAAAAGCATCTTATTTATTTCCCCGACTCCCAATAACCCTCAATGGAGCAATCATAGAAAGCAAATTTAATGAACTAATTCAAATAAAATCAACCACTAACAATGTATATTTGATACCGAGTAACCAGAGTCTGAACATGCTAATAGCTTGACAGCTTGTAAACAATTTGGTTACATCATTTGTGTTCTCCTAGATGTGTCCTTATCATAAATTTTGAGCTTTCTAGATTCAGAAGTTGCAGATGTGCTCTTTGAACCGAAGTTGGATTCTGTCACTAGACACAATCATCATACCTTGACGGGAGCATCTTTGTTAGTAAAGTCAGCCAAAAGATTTGGTGACAATAACTTAGCATGCCAACATGCCAATATAGTTATTTAGTATCTTCTGCCATGCCCAACAATAACAATACCATACGTATGGCCGTTTCTAAGATTGTCACAATATATGCTGGATCCTGGAAAGAACTATGGACAGCTAGCCATTGCACTAGGCAATATATACAGAGCTAATAGAAGAGCTGGTCGGAAATAGAGACAAAAAATGATCATTTCATAAAATCAGTTGATTAATATAAACTCCACGGGATCATCTCACTTTACTGTTAATTACAATTTTTCATGTTCCAATATTCCAATTGGCTGCTCGAGAATAGATTTCATTTTGCTACACTTAAAGAAACAAGTTGCATGTATATCTACACAGAAGCACTATCTTCTATTTTTTCAGATGCAGTCTAGTGGAGCAGAAGGTTGCAGAAATATAATGCATCTTACCCTCGCCGAATCACTAATATCTCTGTTTGGACATTGATGTACCATCTGCAACATGTGTACTCTTGAATGCTAGAATTCCTGGGATAATTAGTTCTAGAGAACAATTGCAGTCAATTGTCTCGTACATAGAAATAAGGCAATTCTTAAAGTGCAAACTGACCAATGGTCATTCAGAAAGCACTATCACATATTCTTTTGCTAATGCCTTTTGGAGTGCAGTAGCATTGAAAAACTCAAGATGGACCTCCCCACATTCACAATTGAGCGTTGGCTTTAAAATTTGACAATACTTTTTACATATTTGTACAAAAGTGCATTACACTTTACTAATAAAGTAACTTGGCTCCACCAGCTCACACACAAAGTTCTCAACGTAGTGCCCAAGCAACAAAATATATAAAACATGATTATATAGAATAGTTAAAGTTGTGTCCCTGTCTCCCATGTCCCAAGTAGACCAGCCATACATGTTTCGATGTCCATCCCATAAATAAATTATAAGAACATTATACTAATTTTCTTAACAGTTGATTGGCAGTACTAAAAAACATCTTGGCACTTGCATGAGCGCACGGCAACGCAATCTAAATACACATGATCGAATACCGTGTAGGCACACTGTTGATGGCTCAGTTGATATGGAGCCTGTTGGAAACCCCAAGAGCAAGGTGTGAAGCAGCACAACAGCAAGTCTTCCCTCAGTAAGAAACCAAGGTTATCGAACCAATAGGAGGAAGGAAACGTCACACAGGTATTGCAAGCAACGCAGGGACCTGCACAACACAAACTCAAGACTTCGCCCTAACTAATAGTGAGGTTGTCAATCTCACTGGTTGTTGTAACAAAGGATTAAACATATGGTGTGGAAGGTAATGGTAGTTTATAGCAAGTAAACAAGTAACAGTGGAAGATGTATCAATGGTAAAGATTGGACAGGGGTCCATAGTTCACTAGAGGTGCTCTCCTTAGATAAACAACATGGAATGAAGGGTAAACAAATTATAGTAAGGCAATTGACAGGAATTGAGCAAGGCATAACAATGCAATTACTAGTCAGAAAGATCCTATAAGATTCCATTGGGCAATACAACAAGATACATAGACCGCCATCCAACTACATCTATGACTAGAAGTCCATCTTTAGGTTATCATTCGAACCCCCTCCAGTATTAAGTTGCAAGCAACAGACAACTGCTTTAAGCAAAGTGTGTAAGGTAAACAGTCCAAATGTTCCATGAACAAGAGATCGTTGGTTTCTCCCTAGTAGCAACAACACATCTACAATCGAAGATATTATTGTCTCTTCCCTTAGAAACTAGAGGCATGAACCCACTATCGAGCATAAATACCACCTCTTGGAGTCACTAGCAACTACTTGGCCAAGATAGCTACTAAAAACGGAGAGCATGCAAGATCAAAAACAACACAGGCATGATAGAATCATAAAGACAAAACCATTAATCAAACCAACATAATAATCTCAATATCCATCGGATCCCCGAAACACAACATGCATGATTACAAATAGATTAGATCTTGATCATGAACGGAGCTCACAAGATCTATACATGAAAGCACAAGGAGGAGATACAACCATCTAGCTACTACATGGACCCATAGTCCAAGGTGGAACTACTCACGCATCATACCGGAGAGAAGGCCTCCGGGATGATCTCCCCTCTAGCAGGGTGCCAGAAGAAATTCAGATCCCCCCAATCTAGGGACGACGGTGGCGGCGGCTACAGAAGGTTTCGTGGAGATTTGATAGGGTCCTTAGGGTTTCTACATCGGGGGCTTCTTATAGGCGAAGGGGGAGGCCGAGGCGGTGGACAGGGGCCCCACACCCTGCCTAGGCGCGGGGCAGGGACCACCCACTCCTAGGGGGGTGCGGGCGCCCTGGAACGCCTCTCCCTCTCCCCTCTGGACTTCTTGTTCCCCACAAAAAGTTATTGACTTTGACGTATGTCCCGTCCAATTCCGAGAATATTTCTTTACTAACTTTTTTGGAACAAAAAACAACGGAAAACAGGCAACTGGCACTGTGGCAACTTGTTAATAGGTTAGTACCAGAAAACATGTAAAAAGCACCTCAAAGTGTAGACAAAGCAAAGAAAAGTAGATACTAAACAAGCATGGAGCATCAAAAATTATAGATACGTTTCCGACGTATCAAGCATCCCCAAGCTTAACTCCTGCTCGTCCTCGAGTAGGTAAGTGATAAAAAGAGTATTTTTTGAGGTGACATGCACCTCCACAATGAAGATCTAACCATTTGCAAGTATTGAAAGCTGGGATCAAAGAACTCTAAACATGTGCATGAAAGAAGGAGTTTTAACAATAGGACATAGTAACTATGCATGCAACATGAAAAGCTACAAACAAAGATCATGAATAACATGCATTGAAAAACTTTTATTTGTTTCACATACAGAAAACATGGCATAGTTGCATTCAGCTTGTCCCTTATAGAGTAGCAAATAGATGCATAGGACACCTTCAAAGTTCATAAGGGTGACTAGAAACAAATAGCACAAGAACAAGTAATATCACAATATGCATCAATCAATAAGCTTTGGAACACTACACACAGAATGACAACTATGCTCTCTTAATGGTGCCTAAAGGTAGAAGGTGGGGACTCAATAGTGGTGGAAGAAAGACCTTTTATAAAGGAAGCAGGGATTTCAAGTTTCAAAAAGAGCTTCCAAAAATTATGGTACTTGTTAGCTTTCAGCCCTCATTGCCCCTATCTTAAGCATCTTGAAGTGATTAAGGTTAAAGTGAACAAAGATGGAGTATATGCTTGACGAAGTATAAGTTGGAAATCTCAAGTCCCTTGAATACGAGGGCCACACCTCATGCTACTCAACTTTAGTCACCTGTATGTTCTTTTCATTGTAAGTATTTGCATATCATTGAAAACCGCCAACGGGGTACCCCTTGCACACGGTACAAGAGCTTTTCCATAACCAAAATGACAAGGCAAGCAGACAATGAGCATCTCAGCAATCTTCTTATTTACCATGGGAATATGGTGCTTTTTTCTCTCTTTCCTCTTTTCTCAATGTGTCTTTTTTTAAGAAGAATGCTTCATAGATGTCACTATGGTGATGCTGCAAGTTTCTATCATGATTAGGCATGGCTTAGGCTAGCGGCCTAGGTGTTTCTCTAATACAGGATACAAACTCCATGGACTTATAAGTTCCCTCTTTATTTCACACCGGTGACATCCATAGACAAAAGAGCATGATATCAACTGAGTACAAAGTACAAGTGCAATGTTGAAAACGTTCCCCGTGACAGCACGGTTCTGCTAATTCCAACATATAAGTGCAAGCGTATACAACATAGATGACACAATGGTTCAAGTTTATTAGGGGCAAAGAATATAAAGTGTGCCATCAAGTTTGTGAGGGCTTTAATCACTAAGTTTTCACATAAATAGTTTTAAATTGGAAGATAGCTAAAAATAAGAATGTACTTGGAATGGTGTAACACACCATGCATAGGAGTTTATGGTGGACACTTTGGAATAACTTGGTTTCTTGGAAGTTGGAAGCATGAGTAGAGCTTACTCACACAAGTGGAGGCTAGCAAAGGACTAGGAGCAACCAAATAAAAGAGCAATAATGGCCATAATCATGCAGTGCAACAAAGCATTACTAATCAAAGCATAGAGTGGTACTACAAGTCAAGGACTAAATGATCATAGAGTCTATGGTGACTTGTCATAGTCATAACATGGTGTGAGCATGTGCCAAGTCAACCCAAGCAAAGCATCAAAGGAGAATACCACAATACTACGCTTTTGCATTCTAAAACAACGCATAATTTGTTCAAGGCACACTAAGCAATCCCAATTGTTTGGAACAAGACATGCTATAGAAATAATCACTAAGCATAAGGTAAAAACAACACCTAGCATGTCATGCTAAAGTCTAAGTCACAGTCAATGCAAGCTCCGGTTGCACTTACAAGCAAGAACTTACTACTCCTTTCCAACACCAAGAAACTTATTTGCAAAACAACACAGCGATAACGAGGGTCCAAACTACTTTATTCAAGCAAACTAAACAACCTAAGCAAATCAAACGAAAACTAAGACGCTCCCAGAACAACACAACTGTGCATGAAACAATAAAAACGAAGTGTCTAAACAGACCTGAGCTTTTTATTGATGAAGGGGATGCCTTGGGCATACCCAAGCTTTGAAGCTTGTACCTCTTGGATATTTCTTGGGGTGACACCATGGTGGCATCCCCAAGCTTGAGCTTTTGTCCATTATTCATTTCATTGCATCATTATCTCTCTACACCTGAAATTTTTCCTTCATACAAAACTTCACACAATCTTCATTAGCAACATTAGTGTATTCAAAAGATATTAGACCTTAGACGAAGCTTTGGAACAGCAAGAATTTCCACTAAAAACACAAGCTACTGTAGCAACTCCTTCAAAAAGCTCAATTCACCTAAAGATAACTCAATAAGGAATCAATAAGAAGCAAATACAAATAATGGCGGAAATCTCTCAAAACAGACCAGCTGGTAGAAACCGATTTTTTCGAACATCTTCTATTGCTCAAATCAAAAAGTGTTGAACTAACAAAAATTAGCTAACATACTGGGGGATTTATTCGTAAATTTTGAGCTTAATCCGAGTTACAAAGACTCCTCACGAATTTATTTGGTGGAGGACAGAAATCTGTTTTGAGACAGCAACTCCCCAAATCTTACTTCCCTCCCATTAGAGGTCATTCTTGGCACAAAAAGCAAACAAAAAGGATAAGGATAGATCATTACTGAAGTAATAACTTCCAAGACTCAAGGAAACTCTTGGGTTATCTCCCAACAAGTATTTTTTCTTTAACGCCTTTAAGTTAGGCACAAGAAGCAAAAAGAATCAAGTATTTTCAAATGAAGAATTGCCCCTCTTGTTCTTTCCTTTCTTATCTTTCTTCTTCTCTTTAGGGAAGATATGATTGTTTACCGGAGGAGAAAAGTGCATAATGCCTTTTACCACATCTATTACCGCTCCAAGGTGTTTCAGTAGGGATCTTCCAAGTTTAATCTGTCATTTGCCTACACATTCAATAACAAGATAATCAGTAGACACCATTTTCCCTGAGATTTTTGTAAACATGCCTTTAGCTATTCCAATGGGCAATAAGGTGGCATTATTAGTAAGAGATATTTCATCTCCTCCTTCAGAAAGCCTCCAAAGACTCAAAGAATCATAAATATCTTTAGGCATGAAACAAAATTCAGACATGATATCACAGCGAGCATTAAAAAGTGTAGTATTTATAGAGACTTTGATTGCGGAAAACCACTTTGAAGGCTCAGAATTTATGGGAACATAATCATGATAATCCCTAAGCGTGTGATAGCAACTATTCATAACAGCAATACTGGTCTCAAGAGTGTTCAACCTAGCAAAAAATATTTGTGAAAGAGGAATCAGACTTGCCAGGTGTCCCATAGATTATAATCAATTTTTTAAGGCATCAAAAGCTTCATCATCAGTACATAGAAAAATATCTTTTTCAGCCACAACATCCAAAGCATATCTATAGCGAAAAGCAATACCGCGGTAGAAACTATCAATAACCAGGCCAAGACTCATCTTAGGCTCGGTTTGCCTCTGTAAAGCTGAGATTCTAGACCAAACTTCTTTAAAACTTTCTTCACTCTTTTGCTTAAAAGTGGAGATCTCTTCCATAGGTGAAATAAAGATTGGTCCAAAACCATACATGGTAGCAACTAGGGTAGGAACTAATTTTTTGTGTTTTTGAATAAATCAAGCAAACCAAACTAGACTATTTTTTTTTTGAAAAGAGTGAAACAAAACCAAGCAAAACAAACAAAGCAAACTAAAAACAAAGTAAAGAGAAAGGAAGTGGAGGCTCCAAGAGCAAGGTGTGAAGAAGCACAACAGCAAGTCTTCCCTCAGTAAGAAACCGAGTTTATCGAACCAGTAGGAGGAAGGAAACATCACAGAGGTGTTGCAAGCAACGCGGAGACCTGCACAACGCAAACTCAAGACTTTGCCCCAACTAACATTGAGATTGTCAATCTCACCGGTTGCTGTAACAAAGGATTAAACGTATGGTGTGGAAGGTAATGGTGGTTTGCAGCAAGTAAACAAGTAACAGTGGAAGATGTATCAATGGTAAATATTGGACCGGGGTCCATAGTTCACTAGAGGTGCTCTCCTTAGATAAACAACATGACATGAAGGGTAAACAAATTACAGCAGGGCAATTACGGGAACTGAGCAATGCATAATAATGCAATTACTAGTCAGAAAGATCCTATGAGATTCGGTTGGGCAATACAACAAGATACATAGACCGCCATCCAACTGCATCTATGACTAGAAGTCCACCTTTAGGTTATCATCCGAACCCCCTCCAGTATTAAGTTGCAAGCAACAAACAACTGCTTTAAGCAAAGTGTGTAAGGTAAATAGTCCACATGTTCCATGAACAAGAGACTGTTGCTTTCTCCCTAGTAGCACCAACACATCTACAACCGAAGAGATTATTGTCACTTCCCTTGGAAACTAGAGGCATGAACCCACTATCGAGCATAAATACCCCCTCTTGGAGTCACTAGCAACTACTTGGCCAAGATAGCTACTAACAACGGAGAGCATGCAAGATCACAAACAACACAGACATGATAGAATCTTAAAGACAAAACCATTAATCAAACCAACATAATAATCTCAATATCCATCGGATCCCCGAAACATAACATGCATGATTACAAATAGATTAGATCTTGATCATGAACGGAGCTCACAATATCTATACATGAAAGCACAAGTAGGAGATACAACCATCTAGCTACTACATGGACCCATAGTCCAAGGTGGAACTACTCACGCATCATACCGGAGAGAAGGCCTCCGGGGTGATCTCCCCTCCGGCAGGATGCCGGGAAGAACTTCAGATCCCCCCGATCTAGGGACGACGGTGGCGGCGGCTACAAAAGGTTTCATGGAGATTTAATCGAGTCCTTAGGGTTTCTGCATCGGGGGCTTCTTATAGGCAAAGGGGAAGGCCGGGGCGGTGGCCAGGGGCCCCACACCCTGCCTAGGCGCGGGGCAGGGCCCACCCACGCCTAGGGGGGTGCCGGCGCCCTAGCACGCCTCTCTGTATCCCCTCTGGACTTCTTGTTCCCCACGGAAAGTTATTGACTTTGACGTTTGTCCCGTCCAATTCCGAGAATATTTCTTTACTAACTTTTCTAGAACCAAAAACAGCAGAAAACATGCAACTGTCACTGTGGCAACTTGTTAATAGGTTAGTACCAGAAAACATGTAAAAAGAACCTCAAAGTGTATACAAAACAAAGCAAAGTAAATACTAAACAAGCATGGAGCATCAAAAATTATAGATACATTTCCGACGTATCACACACCGACCTTTCCCTAGACCACACCAGTTGGCAAATCCAACAAGTCACAAACAATCTAAAGCAGATAGCCTAAACCACCAGCTTAATTAATATATAGACACCCATCCTCTGCATTTAATAAGTTAATTAATACATAGTAAGAGATGAGACTGAAATAAAAATGAAGCATGCAACCATAATTGAGATAATATGCAGTGCAATTTGGATCATATAAGAAAGATCTCTAAATGGTGAATGACCACACCACCTACATATTTAGTATGTATGAAGGAACTCATCATCTACTGACTTGGATTGCAGCTCTACCATACCGGTTTTCGTAGCTGCCTAGCTAGTTTTTGTTCTGGTTTGTAATTTTTCATTTCTCAGTCGTTTCGGTCATGTAACTTCTGGTTGATTTTTTGAGTAATAAATTTACTATGGGACGGTCCCACTACCCAAGGATCTTATCATTTCTCCTCTCCTCTTTCTCCCCAGACGCGGGACTCGAAAATAACCAAGTACATATAAAAGGCTATGAACAAACAGATAAAGTACATACGCAAACTGAACATCTAGCACTTCCATGATTAAACATCAAATAGAGAGAAGATAAAAGGAGGAGCTAGATCCACCTCATCTCAATGACGGAACAATAGACACTTATCTGTGTTGAAACATTCGCAAGAACACTCGGTGGATGCAAGCAACAACTCTGCGAGCAACCTCAATGGCCACCCGCAAAACCAGGAACGAATCTTCAAGCCCTCTCGACGACAACAAGTCAAGGTAGAGCCCGACTTCTTGGTGAAGCTGTCGATGTCGATTTCCTCCGCTCAGAGGCTGAACTTCCCGCTGTTGAAGCTTGTACAACATGGTACAGGTGCCCGCAACATGGTGGTTGCCGTCATGGCTCCGTATCCGGCTCCTCCCATCCAGGTTGACAAATGATCACCTAAAGTGAGAAGGATCTTAATACCTATAGGGAGAAATACTTAATTTTTGGTAATAAAATTAAAACTAATTCTCATTACAGTAACAACACCATTACCTGATTTGTAAGTTTATTTCACATATAATTGAAGATTTTAAGAGAAAAAAATAGGTCACTATTTCTTAAATTGTGCACAAACATCATAGAAATTTGGGTAGTGCAAACCAGCAAATTCACTCTTAAATACTTAGTTCCAATAGGTAGTTGTACATACCAACTAAATCATTCTAACTCGTTCTAAAAAAACTACTACCTCTATCCCAGTTTATAAGACTTACGCGTATACCTAGGTCATCCGCATGAGCTATATAATATGAATTATATAATATAAAAATTATATCATTAGAAAATATAACATTTGAAGTTTCTAATAGTATAGTTTTTATCTTATGTACCTCATGCTAAGTTGGTTAATTTATCGACCTAAAAATACACGTAGGTCTTATAAACCGAGACGGAGGGAGTACAACCAGATCTAGAATCACAACCGTAAGTAAACTGAAACCATGTCTTAAAATGGAGAGATATGATCAACTACCAGCCGGTATAGTATTCATACGGGGATAAAGTGGGAACCTCTTTCATAGATTTATTTTAAAAAATAAGACTCCATATATAAGAATAAAAATAGCATAGAGTCGTGAAACAGTACATAGTCCAAATTATCGACTATCAATAAGACAATATGAAAGAAATGCAGCAAAGGGAAAATGGCTACATAATTTGAATACCTTATATACGTTTTTGTTAGTTCAAAGCTTGCAGAAAACTTCATAACCGTAATGACTTTCAGAAAAACACCTGGAAATAATGAGAAGGTGCCATTTTTGTATGTCTCCATCCAAGACTCCTGGCTACATTGAACACAATGGATACGTTCAGTAAAAGCCATGAGTTAGTCTGAGTATTCCTAGAGCCGACAACATATGAAAAAACTGATCACAAATTTAAGGAAGCATTCAAGAATATTCAGAAACATGAAACTAAGATAAATTCAGCAAGTAATCAATAGAAAATATATGTGAGAAAAAATAGAAAACAACATGGTCAACAACACCAAAATTAAGATGCCAAGTGATAATGACATCGTCCGTTTGGTTGACAACAATAAGATTAAGTGGATAGTTTGATAACTATAAATACCTTAATAAGAATCTCTAATAATGTTTGTTAGCATCTGCTAGGTATTATGTAGCTGACTGCAAATAATCATATGACTCTGTTGCCATCTGCATGTAAAAAACAACTCAAGTTCTTTTAGAAGTGATGAAAGCCTCCTATTTAGCCTACTTTGGAAAGGCTACTAATAGAGAATGCAAAAAAATGAGGAGATGCATTCTCAGGTAAACAAAAGGACACCTACAATGTTCATAGGAAGCACCGAAATCTAAGATTTGTCAGGCATTCACGGTATTGACATCAAGCAAGCACTTCCGGCCAAGACAACAAATTAGCAAAACACCGCGGTTTCGTATGTCCACTTCACAACATTAGAAGAGCGCTCTGACCTAGAGAACATGATTTGAGATGATGGTGCCATGTGCTTCATCGCTTCCTCGTCGATGAAAGAAATCCATGGTCATCAGCAGCCACTGAACTTGTACATGATGGAGTGAGGACGGGAGTGGAGGGATGCATTCCTGCAGATAAGTAATGGATAGAGAAGAATAAAGAGGAAGTCGCCCGCTCACCTACCTCAGCTACATGCTTTGATCGGTTAAGCTTCTCTAGCAGTGCTTTAATTAGAAGGTGCACTTCCAAGATACAAAATAAACTGAAAGTTGGAGGCAACAACACAGATGGAAACATCACTGATCATGGGAGGGGCAAAATAATAGTCCTTGGTGACTTACAGAATACAACATGCTTCCCTAGATCCAGTTGCAGAAGCCCTCACCCGCGTGTCTTGGCCTCGTCCTGGGAGACCTTGGTGAAGGCGTGGCGAGGTGGGGCTCGGGTTCCGACCTCCATGCCCAACTCTGGGAGGGCGTCGGATACTCACCCATGGTGCGTCGCTGCTGCTCCCATCTACCGGCGATGGAGGGAGGCACGGGCGTTCCGCCCAAGGACAGCACTGGAGCGAGGGGCGATGAAGCATGGGAGAGCGGATGGTGGTGGGGCAGAAGTTCCGGGAGGGAGCCATCTGCTCGACCAGATGTCGCCGTCGCCGGCCATGCAGGAAGGGATGGGACGATGCGTGGAGAAGGTGACGAGGAGGGGGTGATGTGGGGGGAAGGCGACGAAGAGACGAGGTAATATGTTTCCTTCATCTGCCATGCGAGGAAGAGAGCACCGCCACTAGGGTTAGGGTTTTGAGCTGTAGGAGGAGATGGGGAAAAACGAACATGTTTTTGACGCATAGCGTTTCGGGCATAGCTTATATAAAAACAAAGTAGGCCCACAGTTAGAGACACTAAAGGGCAGGGCGCACGGCAGGAGCGCTGAGAAGGCTCCCTGCATCTCACGACTTAAGCAACTAAATAATGTGGCAAGTGCTTTATAAGGTTACAGCCGGCCAAAGATAGAGATAAAAAGGTAGCTGAATGAAAGTATTAACACGTTTCATTCACTTATAATAATCAGACCCATTTTATGACATTATGCTACAATTGCCTCCTAATATACTTCACTTAACAACACTTTGAAGGCGTCAATCTTGGAAAATAAAATGAATATCCAAGATGTAGTCTGCAAAAAAATGATTTATCCAAGATATAATCTGCAAAAGAAATTATAACCTAACCATAGAATGCTTACAAACAATTCTGAACTGATTGAGTAATCTGACCGACAAAAATAACCAAATGCTCACTCGTAACAGTGAGCCTAACAACATGCAAGTACAACAGAAGACCGACTATCATTATCCCAATGCCTAAACTAATTTCATTGGGATGTCAAAGTATATTAGCTTAATGCTTGTGTCATGTCAGCAATTTTGTTTATGTCCAACCTTTGGATGCAACAAGATATTATACTTCATGATTTACTATCATATCAGATTGAACAAGAAAGAAATGAGATGTACCTTTTTGACTTCAGTTAAGAGGTGTCATCACAAAGGTCCCTGATCTTTTCATTATAGGCTTCTAGTATACTCACACAAAATGTGTATGCAACAGCTCGAAGACCTTGAACAATTCTTCAACAGCCCTGTAATTAACACCTCTATAATCCGGAACACCTTCCATAGTGAAGGTTTCCCTATTCCATTTTGCCCATAGAAAATATGTATATCCATTGAAACCATCCATCACTAACCTCACGACCGGCAAGCTCTCAGCAAATACAGCCTCTAAAAGTGAACAATTATAATATGACATTATGATCAACATCTTTTGATAGTACAAACATATCTAAAATATTTAGGAATGAATGCATATGCAATTAGCAGAATATGATTATGAATTTAATAGTACATATTTGGTTCCCCGGGAGACTCCATTTCATATCACAAAACCACGAATTTGAAAATAAAGTTAGGATATGTCAGACATTGTAGGAACAGTAAATACCTTGATCATCAGATGGTCCAAAAACATGATCAAATTTAAAGCCCTTCCTCTCTTTATCTGTGGGAACATACTAAAGGTTGGTATCCTTGGACAGAACAACCTAAATCATTGATGAGCACCCACGGGGAGATCTAATTGGCACAAGTAGAATACCCTGATTCCCCCAGCTCAATGAGGTCATTGTACAAATGAAGCTGCTCTACACACTCTGTCGTGTACACTTTAAGCCATAAAACATTGGTGCACACTCCTTGGCACACTTAGCCACTAGGTGATTGTACTTGTCCATTGGGTTGTTATACCTTCCCCTTATAATTACAACAAACAAGACAAATATCAATAATTCTGCAAGCAACAAAGAAAACATGCTTTTGCATCCATCCCTATGTACATTCTTATCTGTATACCTAACATGATGGCAATAGGGTGGTCAGGACCTGTGATCTCCTTGGAGACTGGATAAGGCAATCATCTGCTTGATCTCCAAACTCCTGCAAGAATAGGAAATCTAGACAGTATTAGCAAATATCAGAGTATGGAGATAAATATAAAAGAAAAAAAATCAAACTTTGATATGGAAACGGATGGCTGCAAATAAATCACAGGCACACTGATATATAATCTTCATAATATGCAATATCAGAAGCATATCTAAATGGTTTAGTTAAGTACATTTGACAAAGAATTATGCTATGCTAGTGAGCTGCAAATTTAATTCAAGAAAACATGTAGGCCAATTATTTTAAACAAGGGGTACAACAAACTGCTGCATTTCATCACACGGAATCGGATGGACCATCATGGCTACAACATTTGAGATGCAAAGACCCCAAAATACATTATATAATCAAAACCTTGTATGTAACTTCAGGATTGAAATAAAAAAGTCAAACTTAACAATGTATGTCATTAGCTTATAACACCATTAAACTTTCAGTTAATGAAGTAATAAAAGCAATAGTCCACAACCTGCAACACAACCAAACCGTCTAGGGTTCCAAGAACCCAAGAGTAAAAAGCTTCTCAACTTTCACTCACCAAATCCTCCGAGGAGAACTCAAACCAATGCACCGAATGCAAGAGGCAAGAACACCACAAAGATGCTCCAATCCCTCACTCTCAAGTTCCAACAAAGCTACTAAAGCTATTGGGGAAACAAGAGAGGAGGAATCAAAGAGGAACACAAAATCCCCCCTAGATCTAGATCCCAAAGATACACTCATAGAGATATGTTTTGGTTTGGTCAAAACATGGATCTAAATCTCCTCTATCTTCCTCTCAAATATAGGCAAGAATCATTAGAGGGGAAGACTTGAATCAAGCTTGAGAGAATAAGAACAATGGGGCAAAGCTTGGGCAAAATAGAGCAAGAAGAAGCACTGATAAAAGAGGAGAAAAGGGCTATTTATAAGGGCCAACGAAATCTGCCCATTGAGGCGTTTTTCCTGAACGGGCCGATAGTACCGGATAGTCCCGGTACTACCGCACTCGCCAGCCCAGCAGCGTATAGGAAAGGGCAGCAACGCTGGCGGCTGGTTAACGCAAGCGAGCGAACATCTGCAAAGGCGATCGAGCATCTGCGCGAGCATGCGAGCGAGGCCGACGCGTGGGGCCAGCGAGCGATCAGGCGGTGAGGGATCAAGGCAAGAGAGCGGCTGCGCGCGCACACGAGGAGTGGGCCAGCTATGCGTGCGCGTGAGCGGGAGCGAGGCGAGCGGTGCGCGCGAGGGCGTGCGGGATCAGAGGCAGTGAGCGGCGCGCGCGTTGGGCCAAGGGCAAGTGGCAGCGAGGTAGCCCAGGAGGGAGCGGCGGCAGCTGGGCAGCTGGGCCGGCCGGTAGTACCGGCCTACCCGGGTGGTACTACCGGGCCAGTCCGGTAGAACCGGACCCAACTACCAGGCAAGGTAGAGAGGGAGCGCGTGCACACTGGGTCGAGCGGTAGTACCTCCGGCCCACCAGAAACTATTTTACCTTTTTCTTTTCCAAATCAAATACATGGCAAATTCAAACTGCGATAACTTTTGATTGATAACTCCGATTGACCCGATTTCAATTGCATTGAAACTATTGTTGGAGATATGCCCTAGAGGCAATAATAAATATAGTTATTATTATATATCTTTGTGTTTATGATAAATGTTTGCATTCATGCTATAATAGTATTAACAAGGAAACCATTAATACTTGTGTGATTTGTAAACTTAATTTGAAGTCCCTAGTATAGCCTCTATACTTCACTAGCTTGTTGGTTGATTGATGATGTGGTTTCTTTGTCATGAACATTGAGATGTTATCAACAACAAGATCATATCGTTAGGAGAATGATATGGTGGACATACTCCTATAGACAAGCGTAGCATAAAGATCAAGTCATTTCAATAGTTCAATTGCTATATGCTTTCTGATACATAGTAACCTAATTCCTTCGACCATGAGATCATGCATATCACCTTTACTGGATGGATGCTTTGATGTCATCAAACACCACACCGTAACAGGGTGGCTATAAAGGTGGCATTGAGTGTTCGGAAAGTATTGGTTGAAACACATGGATCAAGAGTGGGATTTGTCCATCCACATGACGGATAGATATTCTCTGGGCCCTCTCGGTGAAATGTCATCCAATTAGCTTGCAAGCATGTGACTTGGTCACAAGGGATCACATATCACGGGAACGAGAAAAGAGTACTTATCGGTAACGAGGATGAACTAGGTATGCAGAGATACCGACGATCATAACCTCGGATAAGTAACATATCGTGAGACAAAGGGAAATTGGTATCGTATGTAAGTGGTTCATTCGATCGCAAAGTAATCGTAGAAATATGTGGGAGCCATATGAATTTCCAGATTCCTCTATTGGTTATTGTTCGGAGAAGTGTCTCGATCATGTCCGCATAATTCACGAACCGTAGGGAGACACACTTAAGGATTCGACGTTGTTTGAGTAGTTATGGTATTATGAGAAAGAGACCGAATGTTGTTCGGAGTCTCGGATGGGATCCGGGATATCACGAGGTGATCCGGAATGGTCCGGAGAATAAGATTCATATAAGGAAAGTCCCGTTTCGGAGTTCGGGAATGATTCCGGTGTTTTCATCGGGGATATTCTAGAAGGTTCCGGATTGTCCGGCACTCCGGGGGGGAAGGGGTACATGAATGTGTCATTACATATTGGAATGATTGCATCATGTACTAAGTGTTCTTGCTGTCCCAAATATAGGATTAAATTGAATCCTAAAACAGAAAAGTCAAACTGCCAAAACAAGAAACTGTGGGAAACAAGCAAGAGGAGTTGGAACCAACCTGGAGGAGGAGTTGGACTCCTCCAGGCCGGCGCCCAGCCCTAGGCCGAGTTGGGGAGGGACTCCCTCCCTCCCCTGGCGCGCCCACACCCTCCCACCTATATAAGGAGGGGCAGGGCTCCCCTCCTACACACACAAGTTTCCTATCCTCTAAACTAAACCCTAGATCTAGACCCCGGTTTAGAGCTATTCGGTTTAGAGCCTTCTAATTGGTTTAGAGCCCTCTAATTGGTGTGTCTAATTACTAGACCACTAATAGCCTCTCTCATAAGCTCCACCATACTCGCACCGGCTTAAGGCGAAGCCCTGCGGGATTTCCCCTCTACCTCCGGTACCACGCCGTTGTGCTGCCGGAATCGCGAGGAGAGTGCTACAACCTCCGCTGCCTGCTGGAACAAGGGAGAGGAAGGTCTTCGTCGAGTACCGAACGTGTGACCGACTGCGGGAGCGCTGCTGGAACGTGGCGCTGGAAGGATCGTCTACGCGATCTTGAGATCGGAAAGAGTACGACTACATCACCCACGAGAATCTGCTCTCGTTAAACACTTTGGAATCTTCGAGGGTGAGTTATTCCATCGACTCGTTGCTACAATCTAGTAGATAGATCTTGGCTTGTTTGTTTGTATGCGATAGAAATTTTTTGTTTTCCATGCTACGAACCCCTACAGTGGTATCAGAGCCGTGTCTATATGTAGATCTGTTGCACGAGTAGAACACAATGGTCATTGTGGGCGTTGATGCTTTTATTGTAGATTGCTTTTTGTGTACTTTGCATCTTGCGGTATGTTGGGATGAAGCGGCCCGGGCTAACCTTACATGACATCGTTCATGAGACTTGCTCCACGCTTGACATGCAACTCGTTTTGCATAAGTGGCTTTGCGGGTGCCTGTTTCTCCTAGCATAGTTAAGATCCAATTTACAACGGGTAATCAACAATGCTAGTATCAATGTTGTGGTTCTTGTTCGTAAGTTAGAACGACACTTATGGAAAGCCCCAAACCACGTAAAATATGCAAAGAAAGTAGAAGCGTCTAACTTTGTTTTGCAGGGGTGTGCAGTGATGTGATATGGCCATGATTGTGATTATATTTGATGTATGCAATGCTCCTTATTGTAAGTTGGCAACCGGCAGGAGCCATATGGTTGTCTTTAATTTCTGTTAAGACCTGCGTGTCTATTCAAAATAGTTGTAATAGTTGAAGCTGGTGGACGACAACCATGGAGAAGCGTCATTGACCTTGATGCTATGCCGGTGATGATGGAGATCATATTCGTGCTTGAAGATGGAGATCGGAAGCACAAAGAAGAAAGGCCATATCATATCACATATTATGAATTGCATGTGATGTTAATCCTTTATGCATCTTGTATTGCTTAGTAGACGACGGTAGCATTATAAGATGATCCCTCATGCACATAAATTTCAAGTTCTAAAGTGTTCACCCTTAGTATGCACCGTTGCCAAAGCTTGCTGCTTCGAAGCACCACGTGATGATCGGGTGTCTTTGATTCCGCGGGTGAATACAACGTAAGCAAGCCAGATTTGCTTATGCGGAAGCTAAGGTTTGATCTTGACGAGCCTAGCATGTACAGACATGGCCTCAGGAACACGGATCGCCGAAAGGCAAAGCATGAATCATATAGTAGATATGATGAACATGATGATTGTTCGCCATTAAAACTATATCAGCTCTCGTGATGATCGGTGTTGATGTAGTGGATTTGGTTCGTGTGATCACTAAAACAATGTGAGGGATGTTGTTTTGAGTGGGAGTTCACCTAGTTTAATTTCATTAATTAATTTGAACTCAATTTGTCATAAACTTAGTCTAAACTATTGCAAATATGTTGTAGATCAATGGCAGCCCCTACCATCAATTTTAATGCGTTCCTAGAGAAAGAAAAGTTGAAAAACAATGGAAGCAACTTCGCGGATTGGTTCCGCAATTTGAGGATTGTCCTCACAGCTGGTAATTTGACCTATGTGCTGGATGCACCGCTAGGTGACCCACCTGCAGCTGATGCTACCGATGAAGTAAAGAATGTTTACGTTGCTCGGAAGAATCAGTACTCCATAGTTCAGTGTGCTATCTTGTATGGTTTAGAATCGGAGCTTCAGAAAAGGTTTGAAGAGTCAGATCCATATGATATTGTCGAGGATCTCAAATTAATCTTTGAGACTCATGCGGCAATTGAAAGTTATGAAGCTTCTGAAAAGTTCTTTAACTGCAAGATGGAAGAGGGTAGCTCCGTCAGTGAGCATGTGCTTAAGATGTCTGGGCACGCAAATAAACTTCAAAGTTTGGGTATAGTGATTCCTAATACTTTGGGAGTTTACCGCATCCTCCAATCACTACCACCAAGTTACAAGAACTTTGTGATGAACTACAACATGCAGAACATGAACAAAGAGTTGCCAGAACTATTTGCTATGTTAAAATCTGCAGAAGTGGAGATCAAGAAAGAGCACCAAGTGTTGATGGTCAATAAGACCACCAAATTCAAGAAAGGCAAGTCTAAGCAAAAGGGACACTTCAAGAAGGGTGGTAAGAAAGTTACCACGCCGACGAAGAAGACCAAGGCTGGACCTAAACCTGAAACTGAGTGCTTTTACTGCAAGGGAGAAGGTCACTGGAAGCGGAATTGCCCAAGGTACTTGGCGGATTTGAAGAACGGCAACATCAAGAAGAAAGGTATATCTGATATACATGTTATTGATGTGTATCTCACTAGTACTCGTAGTAGTGCCTGGGTATTTGATACTGGTTCGGTTGCTCATATTTGTAACTCGAAACAGGAGCTGCAGAATAAACGGAAGCTGGTGAAGAACGAGGTGACGATGCGCGTAGGAAACGGATCAAAGGTTGATGTGATCGCGGTCGGCACGCTACCTCTTCATCTACCATCGGGATTAGTTTTATACTTAAATAATTGTTATTTGGTGCCTGCGTTAAGCATGAACATTATATCAGGATCTTGTTTATTGCGAGACAGTTACTTGTTTAAATCCGAGAATAATGGTTGTTCGATTTATATGAGTAATGTGTTTTATGCACATGCACCTTTGATAGATGGTCTATTCATATTGAATCTCGATAGTAGAAATACACATATTAATAACATTGAGGCTAAACGTTTGAAATCAAGCGATAATTTGACCTATATGTGGCACTGTCGTCTTGGTCACATTGGAGTGAAGCGTATGAAGAAACTCCATTCCGATGGACTTCTTGAATCACTTGATTTTGAATCACTTGAAAGATGCGAAGCATGTCTGATGGGTAAAATGACTAAGACTCCATTTTCTGGTATAATGGAGCGAGCTACGGACCTACTGGAAATCATACATACCGATGTGTGTGGTCCAATGAGTGTAGCATCGCGCAGTGGTTATCGTTATGTTCTTACCTTCACGGATGACTTGAGTAGATATGGGTATATCTATTTCATGAAACATAAGTCCGAAACTTTCGAGAAGTTTAAGGAGTTTCAAAGTGAGGTAGAGAATCAACGTAACAAGAAGATTAAATTTCTACGTTCTGATCGTGGAGGTGAATATCTAAGTTACGAGTTTGGCGAGCATTTAAAGAAGTGCGGAATACTTTCACAATTGACACCGCCGGGAACACCACAGCGTAATGGTGTGTCTGAACGTCGTAATCGAACTCTCTTAGATATGGTTCGTTCTATGATGTCACTTACAGATTTACCGCTATCATTTTGGGGTTATGCATTAGAAACAGCCGCATTCACTTTAAATAGGGCACCATCTAAATCCGTTGAAACGACACCGTATGAATTATGGTTTGGGAAGAAACCTAAATTGTCGTTCCTTAAAGTTTGGGGATGCGAAGCCTATGTAAAGAAGTTACAGCCGGACAAGCTTGAACCCAAAGCGGAAAAATGCGTCTTCATAGGATACCCGAAGGAAACTATTGGGTATACCTTCTATCATAGATCCGAAGGCAAAATCTTTGTTGCCAAGAATGGATCCTTTCTAGAGAAGGAATTTCTCTCGAAAGGAGTGACTGGAAGGAAAGTAGAACTCGACGAGGTTGTCGAACCTTCTCTCGAAATTGCGAGTAGCGCAGCACCGGAAGAAGTTCCTGTGGTGCCTGCACCAATAAGAGAGGAAGCTAATGATAGTGATCATGAAACTTCGGTTGAAGTTGCTACAGAGCCTCGGAGGTCAACGAGAACTCGTACCACTCCAGATTGGTATGATTCCGTTATGAATGTCATGTTGGTGGACAACACCGATGACCCCGAGACATATGAGGAAGCGATGATGAGCCCAGATTCCAATAAATGGCAAGAAGCCATGAAATCCGAGATTGGATCCATGTACGAAAACCAAGTATGGACTTTGGTGGACTTACCGGATGGCCGGAAGGCTGTCGAGAACAAATGGATTTTCAAGAAGAAAACAGATGCTGATGGTAATGTTACTGTCTATAAAGCTCGACTTGTCGCAAAAGGGTTTCGACAAATTCAAGGAGTTGACTACGATGAGACTTTCTCACCAGTAGCGAAGCTAAAGTCTGTGAGGATTATGTTAGCAATCGCTGCATATTATGATTATGAGATATGGCAGATGGATGTCAAAACAGCATTCCTCAATGGAGACATTGATGAAGAGTTGTATATGATACAACCCAAAGGTTTTGTCGATCCTAAAGATGCTAACAAGGTATGCAAGCTTCAACGGTCCATCTATGGATTGAAGCAAGCATCCCGAAGTTGGAATCAACGTTTTGATAAGGTAATCAAAAGTTTTGGTTTTATACAAACTTATGGAGAAGCTTGTATTTACAAGAAAGTGAGTGGGAGCTCTGTAGCATTCTTAATACTGTATGTGGATGACATATTGTTGATTGGGAATGATGTAGACCTTCTTAATAGTGTCAAGGAATATTTGAATAATAGTTTTTCAATGAAGGATCTTGGCGAAGCAGCTTACATATTAGGCATAAAGATTTATAGAGATAGATCGAAACGCCAAATATCATTGTCACAAAGTACATATTTGGACAAAGTTCTAAAGAAGTTTGGAATGGAAGAAAGCAAGAAAGGGTTCTTGCCCATGTTGCCCAATACGACCTTGAGTAAAACTCAAAGTCCGACATCGGCAGAAGATAGAGAAAGGATGAGTAAGACTCCCTATGCCTCAGCCATAGGATCTCTAATGTATGCCATGCTATGTACTAGACCCGACATCGCATATGCTGTTAGTCTAACTAGCAGATATCAAAGTGATCCAGGAGTGGATCATTGGACAGCGGTCAAAAACATCCTTAAGTACTTGAGAAGAACTAAGGATATGGTTCTTTCTTATGGAGGTGATGAACAGCTCGTTGTTAATGGTTACACCGATGCTAGTTGGAACACCGATCCGGATGATTCTAAATCACAATCTGGATACGTATTTATTTTGAATGGTGCAGCAGTTAGCTGGAGGAGTGCAAAGCAAAGCGTTGTGGTGAGATCTTCAACTGAATCGGAATACATGGCTGCTTCGGAGGCTTCACAAGAAGCGATATGGATGAAAGAGTTCATTACAGAGCTGGGTGTGGTTCCTAGTGCGCTGGACCCAATGTCTATCTACTGTGATAATATGGGCGCCATAGCCAATGCGCAAGAACCAAGGTCACACAAGAAGCTGAAGCATATCAAGCTACGTTTTCACGCTATTCGAGAACATATCCAGGATGGGGATATAAAGATTTGCAAAGTACACACAGATCTGAATGTGGCGGATCCGTTGACTAAACCTCTCCCGAGGGCAAAACATGACCAACACCAAACTGCCATGGGTGTTCGGTATATTACCATGTAATCTAGATTAGATGACTCTAGTGCAAGTGGGAGACTGTTGGAGATATGCCCTAGAGGCAATAATAAATATAGTTATTATTATATATCTTTGTGTTTATGATAAATGTTTGCATTCATGCTATAATAGTATTAACAAGGAAACCATTAATACTTGTGTGATTTGTAAACTTAATTTGAAGTCCCTAGTATAGCCTCTATACTTCACTAGCTTGTTGGTTGATTGATGATGTGGTTTCTTTGTCATGAACATTGAGATGTTATCAACAACAAGATCATATCGTTAGGAGAATGATATGGTGGACATACTCCTATAGACAAGCGTAGCATAAAGATCAAGTCATTTCAATAGTTCAATTGCTATATGCTTTCTGATACATAGTAACCTAATTCCTTCGACCATGAGATCATGCATATCACCTTTACTGGATGGATGCTTTGATGTCATCAAACACCACACCGTAACAGGGTGGCTATAAAGGTGGCATTGAGTGTTCGGAAAGTATTGGTTGAAACACATGGATCAAGAGTGGGATTTGTCCATCCACATGACGGATAGATATTCTCTGGGCCCTCTCGGTGAAATGTCATCCAATTAGCTTGCAAGCATGTGACTTGGTCACAAGGGATCACATATCACGGGAACGAGAAAAGAGTACTTATCGGTAACGAGGATGAACTAGGTATGCAGAGATACCGACGATCATAACCTCGGATAAGTAACATATCGTGAGACAAAGGGAAATTGGTATCGTATGTAAGTGGTTCATTCGATCGCAAAGTAATCGTAGAAATATGTGGGAGCCATATGAATTTCCAGATTCCTCTATTGGTTATTGTTCGGAGAAGTGTCTCGATCATGTCCGCATAATTCACGAACCGTAGGGAGACACACTTAAGGATTCGACGTTGTTTGAGTAGTTATGGTATTATGAGAAAGAGACCGAATGTTGTTCGGAGTCTCGGATGGGATCCGGGATATCACGAGGTGATCCGGAATGGTCCGGAGAATAAGATTCATATAAGGAAAGTCCCGTTTCGGAGTTCGGGAATGATTCCGGTGTTTTCATCGGGGATATTCTAGAAGGTTCCGGATTGTCCGGCACTCCGGGGGGGAAGGGGTACATGAATGTGTCATTACATATTGGAATGATTGCATCATGTACTAAGTGTTCTTGCTGTCCCAAATATAGGATTAAATTGAATCCTAAAACAGAAAAGTCAAACTGCCAAAACAAGAAACTGTGGGAAACAAGCAAGAGGAGTTGGAACCAACCTGGAGGAGGAGTTGGACTCCTCCAGGCCGGCGCCCAGCCCTAGGCCGAGTTGGGGAGGGACTCCCTCCCTCCCCTGGCGCGCCCACACCCTCCCACCTATATAAGGAGGGGCAGGGCTCCCCTCCTACACACACAAGTTTCCTATCCTCTAAACTAAACCCTAGATCTAGACCCCGGTTTAGAGCTATTCGGTTTAGAGCCTTCTAATTGGTTTAGAGCCCTCTAATTGGTGTGTCTAATTACTAGACCACTAATAGCCTCTCTCATAAGCTCCACCATACTCGCACCGGCTTAAGGCGAAGCCCTGCGGGATTTCCCCTCTACCTCCGGTACCACGCCGTTGTGCTGCCGGAATCGCGAGGAGAGTGCTACAACCTCCGCTGCCTGCTGGAACAAGGGAGAGGAAGGTCTTCGTCGAGTACCGAACGTGTGACCGACTGCGGGAGCGCTGCTGGAACGTGGCGCTGGAAGGATCGTCTACGCGATCTTGAGATCGGAAAGAGTACGACTACATCACCCACGAGAATCTGCTCTCGTTAAACACTTTGGAATCTTCGAGGGTGAGTTATTCCATCGACTCGTTGCTACAATCTAGTAGATAGATCTTGGCTTGTTTGTTTGTATGCGATAGAAAATTTTTGTTTTCCATGCTACGAACCCCTACAACTATTGGTTATAACCAAGTGAGAATGTATCAAGTATTGTAATGTGAGATACCTCACTTGGTGGAAACCGGAAAATTGCAAAGATCAAATTTGCAACAAGATATAAACGAGAGACCCGATTTTGATGAACAAGAGCTTGTTATGGAGATTACCACAAGCTCTAAATCCTCACATGGATAAGATCAAATAACAACCAAATATGATGATGCAAGTATTCAAAGGTTTGAGATCTCTCCGAACGATATGATCAAGTTACTCATTCAAGAACCCCTTGATGTCTACGCACTTCTATTCTTGTAGACAGTTCTTGGGCCTCCAAGTGCAGAGGTTTGTAGAACAGCAGCAAGTTTCCCTTAAGTGGATCACCCAAGGTTTATCGAACTCAGGGAGGAAGTGGTTAAAGGTATTCCCTCTCAAGCAATCCTGCAATCAAGATACAAGAAGTCTCTTGTGTCCCCAACACACCCAATACACTTGTCAGGCGTATAGATGCACTAGTTCGGTGAAGAGATAGTGAAATATAAGTGGTAATGGTGCCATCAAACAGCTTCTGACTTGTTTTTGATGTGGGGTAACGTGTGTGAGTGAGGTAAAGACTAAAGCAAGCAAACATGCAACAGATCTAGATGCAAACGGTGTTTCAACGTTTAGAAACAAGGCCTAGGGATCATACTTTCACTAGTGAACACTCTCTCATATAAATATCCTCTCTTTATGATACTACTCTTAACTACTCTCCGGTTGGACACTCTAATCATCGGTAGGGCTATAACAGCACTCCTCAAAGTCCGCCTTCCCTAATCTAGATAACCCCACACTGTCACCTTGAGAGCTAGATGGTTCCAACAAACACCACAATTTCATAGAGACATCCAACTCCAAATATAACTCATAACAAATATTCAATCTAGCCAAAGTGGCACACACGGTATGCACGTTGTCACTTTCACACACGTGGGGAAAAGCATAGATCTATTAAAGCACAAAGAGTATTTATGTAGAGGTCCCAACCTGATAAGGTAGAGATCCCTGTGTTTACAATGCTAGTCCCTGGATCAATAGCTAGCATCCACAGTTTAAGATGTAATATCAAGAAACAAAGGTCATAATACAACTTTATAACCAGGAATAAGATAATTCATTACATCTTACATAGCTCATTTGGCTATCTCATTATAATGCAATAGAAATATCTATATAACATGGAGTCCTTCATCTTCAAAGTGACACAGGCAATCATGTTGGTTGTAGACTTGTAATCCTATTCAACACACTTCACTAACATCAAACAAACCTACAACATAATAAGTTACAGCCACAAGGGTCAATACATTTGAATTGTATTGGCAAGTGATACTATGGTAGAATAGTGGTATCTATCATCTATATGCAATTTGGCTAAGTGGATCTTAGGCTTGCTTTTCTCAAAATAGATTTTCCTTATCATTTGAAAACACTAAGTTTTAGTTTGTCAAAAGTCACCCAAGGCATCTACCAATCAATGATTGAAGATCCTTTAACCCTTGTTCAACCACAAGTTTTTAACTTAGAAATTGGGATGAGGAGATCCTTGATAGCTTCCATGTCTTGATGCTCAAATTGTCCATTGCCGGGAACATAGCTAAGTACTTAGATTCTTCCTTCTCGAGAGGTGGTGCACTTTCCCCACAAGACTCGACATGCATCGAGACAAGATCTTTCAAAAGCCTTCCCTTAGATCAAAATGGATGCGTTCCCAAACCTATCACCCCCTACCAAGTTATTGCAACCTATATGATCCAGGTAGAGCCCATAATGCCATGTGGTTGCACTTGAAGCTTCTCAACATTTGACATATGAAATCTCTTTGTTCCTGGGTGGATTTCCACAAGTGAGATACACTAGGGTAAGCCATGAATATGGGGCCCTGTGTAACCACTCAACATAAACCTTTCACACCATTCCACCCAGGTGATTCATTCACATAGTTGTTTTATTAGTCAAAACACGAGACATAGACTTAGAAATATTTCATAGTATGAATATAGTCCACCCTTGTTTTCTACTAGCTAAGCTAAGCATGATAGTAGTAGGGATCTTAACTTAGGAAAATTCTACTAAGGCATCATCTACTAGGATTTCCCAAAGCATAGCTTCTACTTAGAAAAATTCCATGCAAGTCCTACTCAAAAATATCACTAATGCATAGTGAGGATAATGGGACAAAAATATGAAGCACCACTTGTCTTTTTGGTAGAGAATATAGGTTCACTCCTTGATCTTGCAATGGTCACACTCTTCAAAGTTCACTACAATTCAATCAAGCAAGCAAATATTCAAACTAGCATTCAAACAATTCACCACATAAAATAAAGAAAACACAACAATGCATGCAAGCATGCAAAAAGATTGTTTTGTTTGGAAAGGTGGTCTCTAATATGCTATAAACATTTTAAAACACCTATTGGTCATTTATAAAAGTGACAAGGTCATTTGAAAACAAGTTAGTGAAAATGGCCATTTAAATCCCTTTTGTTTTGCTAGAAATGATTCTATTCAAATAATTTTTTTATAGTGTTAGCCAAATATATTTTTAAGCACAAATGTTAGTGTTTTAAGGTCAAGTGTTTAATATTAATCCATTTGCAAAAGGTTTCTCCTAAAAACCATTTTTTAATCAAAGCAATATTTTATTTTGTTGGAAATGCCTTTAAATAAAGTAATAATTTTCTAGGGTTCACCAAATATATTTTTAAATCCTAAAACTTGGTGTTTAAGGTCAGAGAGTTTAAATCAAACCATTTTCAAAAGGTTTTACTCAAAAAGCATTTTTAAACCATAATCAATATTTTTATTTAACTAGAAATGCTTTTATTCAAGGATATCACAAAATATACTTTTAAATCCAAATGTTGGTTTTTATGTTCAGTAGGTTCAAAACAAACCATTTACACAAGATTTTACCCTAAAGTAATTTTTATAATAAATTTTATAACCAAAATAGGCCTACACATGTTTCTGCAAAAACAACCAAATTTACAGAAGCAAATCACTAAACAAAGGGCATCGTTGGAAAGTATTCTTTTTCCTGATTCCAATGATATAAAATTTGCAAAATTTGGACGTGTGGATTAAAAGTTATGAATTTTCAAATCTAAACATCTAATAGACATGTTTCTATTTTTAAAGCAAAACACAGGGCCACGTGGCTGTTTTCTTATTTGCTGGTACCGGTTTGCGTGGATCAAGCGCTATGGATTGTTGGATCTAATGTAAATCGCACGGCACAGAATGCTACATACCCCTTCGATTAAGTCATCTGTCGCATCCATCAGATCTAAATCGAACGGCCTACAGAGGTTTGACCAGAGATGGGCGGCGCTAGCTGGCGACGAGCGGTGGCGCGACTCTACTCGCGGTGGTTCTGGCGAAACAGGAAGAAAAGGAGGAAGAAAATATGCTCACAGTGAAGCTCAAGGTGGCTTCCTCCTGTCAAGGGGCGCATGGGAACGGCGGCGATTGCTCACTAGAGATGGCATCGGCGTTGGGCTTCTCTGTTTGTCGTCGTTGGCGAGGTTTTAAGCCACGAGAAAGCGAGAGAAAGGATCCTTTAGATGCACGAGAGAGAGGAGAACATACGAGTGTTAACCAGAGGGGAGGAGCGGTCTGTGCTTACGGTGAGGGGTCGCCGGAGTTGAGGTAGGAGACGGTGGAGAGAAGGCATCATCGTTGGCGAGACTCTAGGGCGCGCACGTCGATGGGTAGTGAGCTCGCGTGCACGAGGGGGTAAGGGGAGGATCGAGCTAGCCGTAATTCTTACCAGAGCTTGCCGGAGACAGTGAGGGTTCGAGCCAAATTAGGGGCAGCCTGGGGGCTCTCGTGGGGTGGCAATTGGGGAAAAGAGAGAGGAGAGAGGGGCGATTAAGAAGGCACGGTCGCGATGCAGAATTACTAGCGCATTCAAACGATTTGAAGCGAGGAATCAAGGACAGAAATGGTGAGATGCAAGGGGGAAACAGTCGTGCGAGGTTGATGACGATGAGGTGGTCGATGGGTCCCTTTCGTCAGTGAGGTGAGGGTTTGCGTGTGGGGTCGCAGCGTCAGCGAGTGAACGGGTTTGCTCGCGGGTGAGAAATAATAGAGGAAGAGGGATCCCCGGGTGGGCTCCTGCTGGGCTAGCTAGGCCTGCTTAGTTGGGTAGGTTAGTTTGGGCTGGTCCTTTCTATTTTTTTCCTTCTCTGTTTTCTTTTTCTTTTTCTGATTTTATTTTTTGCTTTGATTTGAGTCAAATGATTTAAACTCTCATTTATTTTCAAATCTTTTCCAAACTTTCAGTCAGCTTTTAATACTATTTATTAATACATTCTAAAGTCCTTTTTGGAATATTTCTTTTATTCTGTTTATGATTTGTCTTTATTTAAACAACATTTTATATATGAATTCAATTCCACAATATTTCATCTAAATGGTTTGTTTAAATTCAATTGTTTCTCAAACCTTTTCAGTAGGTTTTAATATTGTGATTAAATAGTCTACTTGAATTATTCCAAATAGTTTCTTATGATTTAATATTTATTTTTAATTGGGCCTTTTGCCTTATTTAAATGAATTTGAATATGGTTCCAAACCATATAATTTTATTTAATTATTATCTTATTATTTTTAAGTTTATTAGATATCTTTAATACACTTTGGCTATTCTTAATTTTTATTTACTCATGATTTAATTAATCATTTCTATTAGGGATTTTGTCTTTATTCAAAACAATATGGTTTAATTCCATATAAGTTTTTATTTAAATAATCTTTATTCCTTTATTTTATTTGTATTATCTTTATTCCATTTGCTTATGGATTTAACTCAAGGTTTAAATTGTCTTCTAAATAATTTTATTGGGATTTATTATTTATTTAGTTTAGCCAATTTGTCTTTATTTAACTAAAACTGGATATTGTTTAATCCTTATGATTTTATTTAAATAATATTTTACTCCTTTTTATTATTTAATAAACTTTCATTTGTTTGTGGATTTGGCCAAGATTTAATTTGGCTTTTAAATATTCCTTATTTATTTATTTCTTTCTTTATCTTATAAAAGCCATATCTTTTAATTATAGTTCCAAAATTGGTGATTCCAATTTGTATGATTTTATTTAATATTTGTTTATCCTTTTAAATCCTTTTAGGATTATTTTCTCACAATTTGGTATGGATTTTAGTTAGGAGCTTTATTAGCTTTGGAAATTATTTCCTTTTATCTTATTAAATTCATAAGTTTTCATCCATGGATCCAAATTAAAAGAAAGCAATTTCTATGGTTTTATAATATTTTTGTTTATCATTTTTGATCATTTAAAAATATTTGTTTGCTAAATTTTTATATGGATCAATCCATAGTCTTATAGAGATCTTGGAATTGATTTCTTTCATTAGGGTTTTAGGGTTTTGGTTTAACTTTCCAAATGTTTAAATTTCAAGATACATTCATTGATGAATGCATTTCACTTGATTTAAATTTGTTGGATTTCATTTTATTCAAATTTTGTTCAAGTAGGGTTTTGATGTTTCCATTTAGAAACAAAATTTTCTTTTCACCCTAAAATTTCAATAATTATTTATTTTGTTTATTTATTTTTCACATTTCAAAATTTGGAAAATTTTGGGATGTGACAATTTTTGTAGACTCAAACCTAAGTGCCACCATGGCGTGCACACTTTCACTTTCACACACATGGGGAGATCAGAGATCTATTAAAGCACTAGAGTAGCAAGGTAGATCTACTTGATTACAAAGTTCATGATCACAATATGACCATGCATAGAGAGAGAGATGAAAACATAGCTACCGGTAGAGCCCTTTGCCTCGAGGAAGAACTACTCCCTCCTCATCATGGGAATCAACAACGGTGATGAAGATGGCGATGGAGATCGATGGAGATGGCTCCGGGGGCACTTCCCCGTCCTGGCAGGGTGCTGGAAGAGAGAATTTCTATCCCCCGAATCTCCCTTTCGGTGGCGGCGGTGCTATGGAGGTTTTCGTGGATTTATTCTGGATGCCCTAGGCTTTTTGGGTCGGAGGCTTCTTATAGGCGCAGGAATCAAGGTCGGTGGGGGTCCAGGGGCCCCACACCCCCTATGGGCGCCTCCAGGGCTTGCCCGCGCCTAGGGGGGGGGTGCGTCCACCCTGTGGCCACCCTCTGGCTCTACTTCGTGGTTCCGTGTTGCTCCAGGAAAAATAATGACTTTGGCTTTTGTCCCTTCCAATTCTGAGAATATTGATTTTCTACCTTTCTGGAACCAAAAACAGAAGAAAATAGGCAATTGGCACTGTGGCATCTTGTCAATAGGTTAGTTCTAGAAAGTATATAAAAATACCTCAAAGTGTAGACAAAACATAAGACAAATGATATAAAACAAGCATGGAGCATCAAAAATTATAGATACATTTCCGACGTATCAAGGAGCTATCCCATATCAAAATGACAAGGCAAACAGACAATCAGCATCTCAGCAATCTTGTTATTTACCATGGGAAAATGGTGCTTTTTTTATCTCTTTCCTCTTTTCCCATCTCTTTTTTTTTCTTTTTCTCAATCTCTTTTTATGTCTCTCTTTTTTTATAAGAAGAATGCTTCATAGATTGCTCACTGATGGCGCCCAACACTTGTCATGGAACGCTTCATTGGAAACCCCAAGAGCAAGGTATGAAGCAGCACAGCAGCAAGTTTCCCTCAGTAAGAAACTGAGGTTATCGAACCAGTAGGAGGAAGGAAATGTCACACAGGTGTTGCAAGCAATGCGGAGACCTTCATAACACAAACTCAAGACTTTGCCCCAACGAATCAGTGAGGTTGTCAAGCTCACCAGTTTGCTGTAACAAAAGATTAAATGTATGGTGTGGAAGGTAATGGTTTGCAGCAAGTAAAAAAGTAATAGTGGAAGATGTATTAATGATAAAGATTGGACCGGGGTCCATAGTTCACTAGAGGTTCTCTCCTTAGATAAACAACATGGCATGAAGGGTAAACAAATTACAGCAGGGCAATTGACAGGAACTGAGCAAGGCGTAACAATGCAATTACTAGTCAGAAAAATCCTATGAGATTCGATTGGGCAATACAACAAGATACATAGACCGCCATCCAAATGCATCTATGACTAGTAGTCCACCTTCAGGTTATCATCCGAACCCCCTCCAGTATTAAGTTGCAAGCAACAGACAACTGCTTTAAGCAAAGTGTGTAAGGTAAACAGTCCACATGTTCCATGAACAAGAGACCATTGTTTTCTCCCTAGTAGCAATAACACATCTACAACCGAATAGATTATTGTCACTTCCCTTGGAAACTAGAGGCATGAACCCACTATCGAGCATAAATACCCCCTCTTGGATTCACTAGCAACTACTTGGCCAAGATAGCTACTAACAACGGAGAGCATGCAAGAACACAAACAACACAGACATGATAGAATCATAAAGACAAAACCATTAATCAAACCAACATAATAATCTCAATATCCATCGGATCCCCGCAAACACAACATGCATGATTACAAATAGATTAGATCTTGATCATGAACGGAGCTCACAAGATCTATATATGAAAGCACAAAGGAGGAGATACAACCATCTAGCTACTACATGGACCCATAGTCCAAGGTGGAACTACTCACGCATCATACCAGAGAGAAGGCCTCCGGGATGATCTCCCCTCCGGCAGGGTGCCGGGAAGAACTTGAGATCCCCCAATCTAGGGACGACGGTGGCGGCGGCTACAGAAGGTTTCGTGGAATATTGATTGGGCACTTAGGGTTTCCGCATCAGGGGCTTCTTATAGGCGAAGGGGGAGGCCGAGGAGGCGGCCAGATGGGCCACTCCCCTCCCAGGCGCGGGGCAGGGCCCACCCGCGCCTAGGGGGGTCTGGCGGCCCTGGCCCGCTTCTCCGTCTCCCCTCTGGACTTCTTGTTCCCCACGGAAGTAATTTACTTTGACGTTTATCCCGTCCAATTCCGAGAATATTTATTTACTGACTTTTCTGAAACCAAAAACAACAGAAAACAGGCAACTGGCACTTTGGCAACTTGTTAATAGGTTAGTACCAGAAAACATGTAAAAAGTACCTCAAAGTGTAGACAAAGCAAAGCAAAGTAGATACTAAACAAGCACAGAGCATCAAAAATTATAGATGCGTTTCCGACGTATCAAACATTGTTGCTGGCTGATGGCGCCTTGTTGATGTGGGAGCTTCTTTCTTTATTTCCTCGGCAATGACACCAGAAAAGCTTGACGTCTGTCTAAGCACAATCTGTTGGGAACCCCAAGATCAAGGTGTGAAGCAGCAAGCAACAAGTTTTCCCTCAGTTGGGACCGAGGTTATCAAACCAGAAGGAGGAAGGAAACGTCACACAGGTGTTGCAAGCAACGCGGAGGCCTGCACAACACAAACTCAAGACTTTGCCCCAACGAATAGTGAGGTTGTCAAGATCACCGGTTTGCTGTAACAAAGGATTAAACATATGGTGTGGAAGGTAATGGTTTGCAGCAAGTAAACAAGTAATAGTGGAAGATTTATCAATGGTAAAGATTGGACCGGGGTCAATAGTTCCCTAGAGGTGCTCTCCTTAGATAAACAACATGGCATGAAGGGTAAACAAATTACAGCAGGGCAATTGATAGGAACTGAGCAAGGCATAACAATGCAATTACTAGTCAGAAAGATCCTATGAGATTCGATTGGGAAATACAACAAGATACATAGACCGCCATCCAACTACATCTATGACTAGAAGTCCACCTTCAGGTTATCATCCGAACCCCCTCCAGTATTAAGTTGCAAGCAATAGACAACTGCTTTAAGCAAAGTGTGTAAGGTAAACAGTCCACATGTTCCATGAACAAGAGACCGTTGTTTTCTCCCTAGTAGCAACAACACATCTACAACCGAAGAGATTATTGTCAGTTGCCTTGGAAACTAGAGGCATGAACCCACTATCGAGTAGAAATACCCCCTCTTGGAGTCACTAGCAACTACTTGGCCAAGATAGCTACTAACAACGGAGAGCATGCAATATCACAAACAACACAGACATGATATAATCATAAAGACAAAACCATTAATCAAACCAACATAATAATCTTAATATCCATGGGATCCCCGCAAACACAACATGCATGATTACAAATAGATTAGATCTTGATCATGAACGGAGCTCACAAGATCTATACATGAAAGCACAAAGGAGGAGATACAACCATCTAGCTACTACATGGACCCATAGTCCAAGGTGGAACTACTCACGCATCATACCGGAGAGAAGGCCTCCGGGATGATCTCCCCTCCGGCAGGGTGCCGGGAAGATCTTCAGAACCCCCAATCTAGGGACGATGTTGGTGGCGGCTACAGACGGTTTCGTGGATATTTGATCGGGTTCATAGGGTTTATGCATCGGGGGCTTCTTATAGGCGAAGGGGGAGACCGAGGCGGCAGTCAGGGGTGCCAAACCCTAGCCAGGCGTGGGGTGGGGCCCACCCGCGCCTGGGGTGGGTCTGGCCGCCCTGTCCGGCCCCTCCGGCTCTCCTCTGGACTTCTTGTTCCCCACGGAAAGTAATTGACTTTGGCGTTTATCCCTTCCAATTCCGAGAATATTTCTTTACTAACTTTTCTGAAACCAAAAAAGCAGAAAACAAGCATCTGGCACTGTTGCAACTTGTTAATAGGTTAGTACCAGAAAACATGTAAAAAACACCTCAAAGTGTAGACAAGCAAAGCAAATTATATACAAAACAAGCATGGACCATCAAAAATTATAGATACGTTTCCAACGTATCGACATCCCAATCTTAACTCCTGCTCGTCCTCGAGTAGGTAAGTGATAAAAGAATAATTTTTGAGGTGACATGAACCTTCACAATAAAGATCCAACCATTTGCAAGCATTGAAAGGTGGGATCAAAGAACTCTAAACATGTGCATGAAAGATGGAGTTCTAACAATAGCACATAGTAACTATGCATGCAACATGACAAGCTACAAACAAAGATCATGAATAACATGCATTGAAAAACGTTTGTTTGTTTCACATACAAAAACATGGCATAGTGGCAATCAGCTTGTCCCTCATAGAGTAGCAAATAGATGCATAGGACACCTGCAGAGTTCACAAGGGTGACTAGAAACAAGTAGCACAAGAACAAGTTATATCACAATATGCATCAATTAATAAGCTTTGGAACACTGCACACAGAATGACAACTATTCTCTCTTAATGGTGCCTAAAGGTAGAAGGTGGAGACTCAAATAATGGTGGAAGAAAGGCCCTTCACAAAGGGAAGCATGGATTTCAAGTTTCAAAAAGAGCTCCAATAATTATGGTACTTGTTAGCTTTCAGCCCTCATTGCCCCTATCATAAGCATCTTGAAGTGATTAAGGTTAAAGTGAACAAAGATGGAGTATATGCTTGACGAAGTATAAGTTGGAAATCTCAAGTCCCTTGAATACGAGGGCCACACCTCATGCTACTCAACTTTAGTCACCTGTATGTTCTTTTCATTGTAAGTATTTGCATATCATTGAAAACCGCCAACGGGGTACCCCTTGCACACGGTACAAGAGCTTTTCCATAACCAAAATGACAAGGCAAGCAGACAATGAGCATCTCAACAATCTTCTTATTTACCATGGGAATATGGTGCTTTTTTCTCTCTTTCCTCTTTTCTGAATGTGTCTTCTTTTATAAGAATAATGCTTCATAGATGTCACTATGGTGATGCTGCAAGTTTCTACCATGATTAGGAATGGCTTAGGCTAGCGGCCTAGGTGTTTCTCTAATACAGGATACACACTCCATGGACTTATAAGTTCCCTCTTTATTTCACACCGGTGACATCCATAGACAAAAGAGCATGATATCAACTTAGTTCAAAGTACAAGTGCAATGTTGAAAATGTTCCCCGTGACAGCACGGTTCTGCTAATTCCAACATATAAGTGCAAGCATATACAACATAGATGACACAATGGTTCAATTTTATTAGGGGCAAAGAATATAAAGTGTTCCATCAAGTTTGTGAGGGCTTTAATCACTAAGTTTTCACATAACAAAATAGTTTTAAATTGGAAGATAGCTAAAAATAAGAATGTACTTGGAATGGTGTAACACACCATGCATAGGATATTATGGTGGACACTTTGGAATAACTTGGTTTCTTGGAAGTTGGAAGCATGAGTAGAGCTTACTCACACAAGTGGAGGCTAGCAAAGGACTGGGAGCAACCAAATAAAAGAGCAATAATGGCCATAATCATGCAGTGCAACAAAGCATTACTAATCAAAGCATAGAGTGGTACTACAAGTCAAGGACTAAATGATCATAGAGTCTATGGTGACTTGTCATAGTCATAACATGGTGTGAGCATGTAATATCCCAGCATTTAGGAACCAACAAAGGGTAGATTTAGAAATTTGTGATATTGCTTGCATTCATCTGTAAAAATGTGGGTAATTTTTTTGCCAAATAAAAACCTAAAGTGATCAAAGTTTCTTTCATACTTTGAGATTAGGTATAGTCTTGAAGGATAATTTTTATAGACTTTGATATGATCTTTGTGGACTTATGGGTTTTGGGAAATGAAATTTGAATTTAAAAACTTGAGTGTTTGAATTTTATTTCAAAAGGATTTTTGAATGATGTTTGAGTATTTGATTTAATTAAGAGTTAACCAATTATAACTCAAACTTTATATAAAGAAAGCAATTAAGAATAAGAATCTCCATTTCAAAATCTTATTCAATAACGAGTTACAAAATTGTAACCTAAGTAAATAAGTAACAATATTTACAATAGGAAATAAATAAAGAATAATATTTCTTTATTGATAATAGTACAATCTTTATTACAAAAAGAATAAAAAATAAAAAGCACAAAAGAATAAATTAAAGATTACAATTGAATCAGAGAGTAATACAAGTGACTATTCTATTAATTAAAAGAAAAACCTAAACTAAAGTCTTGATCTTGAAATCTGGTACCTGCAAAATAAACATAAACAGAAGAAAGAAAGTTAGGATTAAAAGGATATTACTCTCATACTTGACAGTGAAGTGCACTGATCAAGGTTCATCATTGAGTAATTTAAGGGGCAAGTTTCACCAATATGAAAGAATATATCTTTCATAAATTTAAGCCATAAGTCAAATAAATAGCAAGGAGGGGCAAGTTTCACCAGCCAAGTAAATGGTAACCTGATGAAAGTAACTTTCAAAAATCAGAACATATCCACAACCTGTGTAGCAGGCACACAGGCAGCACACACACCAAACTGCATGGTGTGTGCTGTCAGCACCACAACAACAACACCATCAAAAAAAATCAACACAGTCGTGGGAAGCCAATCCCCACACCATTCCATTGTTCTTACACACCAAGCACAACATCCAGCAACTAAACCAAGCATAGCAACTAGCAGCTAAACCAAGCCAAAGCCAAGCTAGATCACACCACTCAAAGCCCAGGATCACATCACCAAGATGGTGACATAAGGAGGGGGTGGATCAGGTGGATAGCAAGACCAAGATCAAGCCATCAGGATCAGGATATGAAGGGCTAGATCAAGGACAAGCCAGGAGCTGGAATACCAGGGGAGCACCAGATCAAGCTACCACAAGATCAACCACAGGAAACCCCACATCAAGTGACAGTGGTGAGTAAATAGACCATCACATGATCTATCTTTATAAGATTAGACTAGCATACATGATCTGTCTCTTATTCAAACTCTCAGAAAGCACCCAAGTGGGGTGAATCCATCACTGAGGTTTTAAACACTAAAAGCAATCAGAAAAGTATAAAGATCCAACTAGATCTCAGAACAACATCATTGACCTAGCTATCAAGCTATATGTCAATTCAAGAATGAACATAGCTAAGATTTAAACTTCTAGGCACATCTCTAAGACAAGAGTAGCACCTTAGAATTTAATCTTATGGATCTATACAAGTGATCAAGCCTATCATCATTTTTCCCAAACTTTGATTCAAGAAACAGTAGCTGGTATCACTACCATAACCAATCCATGTGAATCGACAAGATAGAGGTCCAAATCCCTAAACCTTAGACCAACATCATGGGTCTTAGGGATTTAAGAAAGGAAATTTCTACTGATATTTAAGGACAAACTCATCTTAAGCTTGAGACAAACCAAACCAAGGAATAGAATCTAATCTTGTGTGCCATACAAAGATGGTGTCACAAGAGAAGTTCTACATTAATCAGGTTAAGCATTCAATCTTCATAGATTCAACCAACCAACTATAATCATTTTCCTGTCATCACAGGAATCATAATTAAGAAAATACATATGTATATCTTCACTGTTTGAAACCATTTAGTCTCAAACTACATATGAATTCCTAAGCCAACAATGCTAATACAGTGACTTCTGAAGGGAATATGCCCGAGAGGCAATAATAAAGTGGTAATTATCGTATTCCTTATTTATGATAAATGTTTATTTTACATGCTATAATTGTATTAATACGGAAACGTTAATACATGCGTGTTTAATAAACAAAAAGGAAGTTCCTAGTTATGCCTCTCTCATAAACTAGCTCGTTGATTAACAAAATGATCAAGGTTTCCTGATCATAGACATTTGATGTTGTTAATAATGAGGTCACAACATTAGTGTAATGATGTGATGAACATTCATCCGAAGTATAGCATTACGATCAAAGTCATTGAGTTTATATTGCTATAACAACTTAATCACTAACACCAGAAGAGTTTCTTGATAACATCAAATGTCACACCGTAACAGGGTGATTATAAAGATGGGTTCAGAACTACTAAAGTGTTATGTTGAGGCCCATAGATCGAGAGTGTAATTTGTTCATCCCGATGACGGATAGATATGCTCTAGGCCCTCTCGGTGATATCACATTGATTAGCTTGCAAGCAAGTGATTTGATCACTAGAATGTTATATCACGTGAAAAAGAAAAGAGTACATGTCAGTAACGAGATCAAACTAGGTATGGAGATACCGATGATAGAATCTCGGACATGTAATATATTGCGAAACAAAAGGATTAAGATACTAGCGTAAAAGGTTCCGACGATCACAAGAAAGTCATCGTTGAATGTGTGGGAGTAAGTATGGGTCTCCAGATCCCGCTTCTAATTATTGATCTAAGAGGGGTCTCGATCATGCCCGCATTATTCGCGAACCGTAGGGTGACACACTTAAGAGACATCGACATCCATTTGGAGCAAAAGTTTCATGCCGAAAAGAATAACAAGCGCAAGAATTTATTTCACTAGATACTGAAACGGGTTTTCGGGTAAAATTGCAGAAAGTGTTTCTGCATGTGAAATGAAATACTAGCAAGGGGTTATATGTGAATGTTTATCATTAAAGTAATTGACAAAATTCTGAATAAATAAAAGGAGTTTTATCTAATGAGAGTTTGCATTAAATTTGGTGGAAATTTAATGGGAATTTGAGTGGGTTTTTGAGTGGAGGGAATTGAAAGGCATTTGAGTGAGTGGAGTGTCCACCCACATGAATGTGTAAGAGGTGGGGGCAGCCCCATGGCTGTGCGCATGGCCCCTTGGGTTCCCCCCTCTCCCTATAAAAGGAGCCCCCTCCCTCTCTCTCACTCACACCTCCTCGTGAAGGATCTCTCTCCCTCTCTAGAATTTATTCCCCATGGTCTCGGACTAGCGAGATACATGTTCCCGATGGCTATTCGGCAATAAAGAGTTGTGCTTCCGCTGCATCTCTGGAGCGAGGAGGCGGAGGTTTCTCGGTGCCTTGAACGTGTGTGCGAGCACGGATGCGCTGCTGTTTTGCGGCACTAGGACTTCCTCTCGATCTTGAGATCGGCAAGAGATCGTCTACATCAACCACGAGTTTAGACTCTTTAAGCTTTGTCGGTCTTCAAAGGTATGTTCTCTACGTGTACATCCGCCCGTTGTTTGTATCTAGTAGATAGATCTTGGTACATAGTTGTTCCCATCGTAGGAATTTTTTTCTATGCTGCGAACCCTACAGTGGTATCAGAGCCGGATCTATGCGTAGATACTTTGCATGGGTAGTACACATATGAGTATGTGGGCGATGATGATCATTTTATTGCTTCTTAGTTGTAATTTGGATATTGGTGGCATAGTGGGATGAAGCGGCCCGGACAAACTTTACATGTCCTCGCACATGAGACCTGTTCCACGCTTGACATGCAACTAGTTTTGCATGAGTGGCTAGCGGGTGTCTGTCTATCCTACTATAGTCAATATCTAATTTGCAATGAGTTGTCAACAATTTGGTTATCCTCGTTGTGGTTCATGTTCGTAGGTAAGTACGGTTCTATCTTCGAAAGCCCTAAGCCACGTAAAACTTGCAATGGATAAATTAGAGGCGTCTAGTTTAGATTGTTGTTGGGCTAGTGTTATGATATGGTGATGTTGTAAGTAGAAGTATAAGATGATACTCTTACAACACACATAACGTGTAGGTTCCATAGACCTTGGCCTTACACATAGAGGTATGATAGAGATCATACCACGATGCACATGACGGAGATCAAGTGCGGGAACCATATCATTTCACTTATTAACATGTGATGTTTATTGCATCTTATATTTCTTGTTTGGCGTTTTATTAGCATAATAAGATGATCCCTTATATAGATATCAAGATAAGAATGTGTTATTCCTTAATTATGCACCGACAATGTTTTGTCGCTTCAAGACATCACGTGATGATCGGGTGTACTTGAATCCACGAGCATATCTCGGGTGTAAGACAGTTACACACGCGAATATTAAGGTTCTTACTTGGCGAGCCTAGCATGTACATACATGGCCTCGGAACACAGACCGAAAGGTTAAACATGAGTCATATGTTTTGATATGATGACCATATGGATGCTCGCCTTTGAAGCTACACCGACTCACGTGATGATCGGACTTGGTGTAGTGGATTTGGTTCATGTAATCACCAAAAAGACACGAGGGATGTCGTTTTTGAGTGGGAGTTCATTTCTAATTTGGATTAGTAGAACTCAAATTATCATAAATTAAATCAAAGTGAATTTGCATAATTTGTTTTAGTCATTGGCATTCGTTCACAACCTTATGCATAGTTGTAATTGAGATAATAGAACTATAGAATTCTGGATATATACTTTACGAACTGGTATCGTATAGTGTTGAGTGTCAATCTAAAGTTTAAAGTCCTATTGCAAAATTTCAGCAAACTCTATTTACTCCTTGAAATTTAATAGTTAGTATTAAATCGAGAGTAACAATTCCAGTGTTAGTATCTTAAGTATCATGTTTGCCTCCATGGTTCTTGATTATTTTAATATCAAGTTTATCTAGGAGCTGAAAGAATTGTTTCATAAACCATCTTGTGTGACAGATATAACGATATCTGAAACAATGTTTTGGTTGCAATATGATAGAGTATAATGTATATTCTCATATTGGATGAGAATTTACAAAGGTTGGAGATGCTAGACATCCTAATCATCCAAAAGGGTTTTTGGAAAGTAACGTTATACTCACGATTCATCTTTATAAGCTATATTAGCTTGATCATGAAAGTCGTCATGATAATGATGAATAGAAGATGTATGCAAAGTGTTTGCTACACTAAAATATTACTAAAGAATGGATTTTGAAAGAATGCCGATCATTTTGATGATGGTGATCTACTTCAAAGTGCAAGTCCAAAGGTATTATTATTTGAATATACATGCTTTGGACTATGTGCCATGTAAATGGCGCCACTGTTGATGTTCATAGATTCTTTCAAAAAGGAAAAGGAAATGCTGAAAGAGAATCTATTAAAATATATTTGGCAGAAAAGAAAAGATTGGAAATATCCAATTTAGGTACATAGATGATATACATGTTATGTTTGTATTCTTTGCTTGATAAACAATGTGGTTCTTGGGTATTGGATACCGAATTGGTTGGTATGAAATTTCATACAGAACGACGCAATTCATGAACCACAATGGCCTAAGTAACTAGTAAGAGAATATGTGATGATGTTCATCGAAAACAAACAAACCGTTGTTTGTATTTCTCGTTGACATCAAAGCTTGACTTCAAGATTTGTTTTAATAATTGTTATTTAAATCAGGTATTATGAGAACAAAGGTTGTTCAAATAATTACCGTATTCCATATAAGATGGATGATTTACAAATCTAGTTGTAGAAATCACATCCATAAAACCTAATGCTAAAATGTCGCAAGACAAATGATTGAAAGATCACTTACGAAGTGACATCACCGCTTAAATTATATTGGAAATAAAACATGAAGAATTTCCATATTCATGGATTTTTGGAGTCTTTGATTTGATCAAGTGACGCTTGTGAGACTTTCCTCGGGATAATTAAAAACTTTGTTCAAAGGCCAAAGAAGAACGAACGACTAAAATATTGTAATTTATACATATCGATGTATGTAGTCCATTATGTGTAGTCGTAAGCGATGTGTTTCAACTTCATATACTTTCTTCGGAAATTTGAGTGAATATTCACTTAATGATAAAGAAGTATGAAATATTTGAAAATGTTCAAAGACTTTCAAGATGAAGTGGAAAATCATTGTAATAAGAAAATAAATGATCTATGATTTTATACTAAATGGATTTATTTGAGTTACAAGTGTAACAAGAAAATAAATGAATTATGATTTTATCATAAAGGGATTTATTTGAGTTACAAGTTTAGCAAAAACACCTAGATTTGCATCTCTCAAAACACCGTAGGAGTATGGAGTGTTTGAGATTTGTAATGAAACCTTGTGTGACATGGTTGGATCAAAAGTTTTATTTATAAAACTGCCATTATGTTTTAAAAGATTAAAGCTTTAGAGACTACCGCTTTTACATTGAAAAGAGCTTCATCTTGATCCGTTGAAATGACACCATATGAGTTATGGTTTGGGGTAAAACCCAAGTTGTTATTTCTTAAATTTTGGTATGCTAAACATAAGTAAGATGTTTACAACCAAAGTCGGATGAGCATGTCTTTGTAGGTTATTTCGAATAACAATTGGGTATTCCTCCATAACACCAAGGACAAAAGGGTTTGTCGCTTGAAATGTGAAGTTTCTTGAAAAAGGAATTTTTCGCAAAAGTTAAGTGGGAGGACAATAGAACTTTGATAAGGTTAATAAACCTTAGCTAAATGTGCTGAGTTGCGCAGCGCCAGAAATGGTTCCGGAGGCTGCCATAATGCTCATAGCTTATGTGCCTCAAAGGTTGTGTTCAAGGGGATCTAAGTTCTTATTGAACCAAGTCGGCCGGATAAACAAATCAAATGCTGAGATTTGAGAGTAAATCCTTATTGTTTGACAATGATGAACCGACCATATACGAAGAAGCGATGATGGGCCCTGACTCCGTCAAATGGCTTGAAGCCATAAAATCTGTGATAGTTCCATACATGAGAAATCAAGTTTTGAACTTGGAAGACCCTCCGGAAAGGTGTAAAAACCCGTCGGTAGTATTTGGATCTATAAAGAAATAGAAATGGATGTTTCACATCTATGAAATAGTCGACATGTCGTAAAGTATTTTACGACAATGTTCAAGGAGTTGACTATGACAAGATTTGATCTTTCATAGCGATATTTAGTCTAGACGGATTAAAATAGCAACCACTACATATAATTTGGTATATGGTAGATGAATAAACAAAACAAAGTTCTTCTAATAGAATGGTTACCTAGGACATGTACATGACACGATCCAAAGGGTTTTGTTAATTCAAAGGATGCTAAAAAGGTCATGCAAACTTCAATGGTTGAAGTAAGCATAGCGGAGTTGGAATCTTCACCGTGATGAAAAGGAGTTTTCATCAGGAGACGATGAAGTGCTTGCATTTGCAAGAAATTAAGTGGGAGCACTAAGGCATATTTCTAATACATTATGTGGAGGACATATTGTTGATTAGAAATGATGTAATTTTTATTGACAAAGGTTAAGAATTTCATTATGATGAAAGAATTAGGCAAAACCCGAATATTTAGCATGAATGTCTATAGTGGATAGACTGCGACGCTAATATGGTTGTGCCAAACGTACATATATGAGATATTGAAGGAGTTCAATATAGAAACAACAAGAAACGGTTCTTGTCGCATGGAAAGGAATTGAATCAAGATTCAAGTGTATCGACACTTGATAAGTGAAACAAGATTCAAGTGCTTTCACACTTGATGAGTGAAATCACGAGAATGTTTTGATCAATCATACCATGATATGTACACATCCAGATATGTCCTATGCTCTAAGTGTTATGAGCATATACCAGAATGAATCATAAAATGATCATTGGACGATAGTGAGGATATTCTTATAATCTTTTGGAAGAACTAAGAATATATTTGTGTAGAGGTGAAAAACAATTACAAATAGTTCATTGTAAAGTGTTACATTGATACTAGTTTTGTCACAAGATACATATTAAGTTTATCTCAATTTAAACTATGGGTGGCACAATGAAATGGAAAGAATGTTTCCATGATGGATTTGGATGAATTCCAAAGTTAAGACATTCGGACGGATACTACAACAAAAGGCTAAGTATATGACTGCTATAGTAGCAGCAAAGGAGGGAATTTGTGTCAAGTAGTTTGTTATCAAACTAAGGTGTAGTTCGCAACGGTCTAACACTAAAGATATATTGTACGACAATAGTATCGACATGATTTAACCCCAAGGAACTAAAGGTCTCACCAAAATACCAAATTTATACAATGCCATCTCATTGGAGAATGGGTGATGCGTGAAGATGCAAAGACATGCAAATATACACGGGCCTGAAGCGTCAGATCCGTATATTATGTTAACCACTTGCAATTGCGTATATGGAACACCAGAAAGCCATAGGTGTTCAATACGCAAAGTTTTCAAACTAGATTATTGTCTCTAGTGCAAGTGTGAGACTGAAGGGAATATGCCCGAGAGGCAATAATAAAGTGGTTATTATCGTATTCCTTATTTATGATAAATGTTTATTTTACATGATATAATTGTATTAATATGGAAACGTTAATACATGTGTGTTTAATAAAAAAAGGAAGTTCCTAGTTATGCCTCTCTCATAAACTAGCTCGTTGATTAACAAGATGATCAAGGTTTCCTGATTATAGACATTGGATGTTGTTAATAACGAGGTCACAACATTAGTGTAATGATGTGATGAACATTCATCCGAAGTATAACATTACGATCAAAGTCATTGAGTTTATATTGCTATAACAACTTACGAAGTGATCCAAATCCTTAGACCATGAGATCATGTCAATCACTAACACCAGAAGAGTTTCTTGATAACATCAAATGTCACACCGTAACAGGGTGATTATAAAGATGGGTTTAGAACTACTAAAGTGTTATGTTGAGGCCCATGGATCGAGAGTGGAATTTGTTCATCCCGATGACGGATAGATATGCTCTGGGCCCTCTCGATGATATCACATTGATTAGCTTGCAAGCAAGTGATTTGATCACTAGAATGTTATATCACGTGAAAACGAAAAGAGTACATGTCAGAGATCAAACTAGGTATGGATATACCGATGATAGAATCTCGGACATGTAATATATCGCGAAACAAAAGGATTAAGATACTAGCGTAAAAGGTTCCGACGATCACAAGAAAGTCATCGTTGAATGTGTGGGAGTCAGTATGGGTCTCTAGATTCCGCTTCTGATTATTGATCTGAGAGGGGTCTCGATCATGTACGCATTATTTGCAAACCGTAGGGTGACACACTTAAGAGACACCGACATCCATTTGGAGCAAAAGTTTCATGCCGAAAAGAATAACAAGCGCATGAATTTATTTCACTAGATACCGAAACGGGTTTTCGGGTGAAATTGAAGGAAGTGTTTCTGCATGTGAAATGAAATACTAGCAAGGGGTTATATGTGAAGTTTTGTCATTAAAGTAATTGAAAAAATTCTGAATAAATAAAAGGAGTTTTATTTAATGAGAGTTTGCATGAAATTTGGTGGAAATTTAATGGGAATTTGAGTGGGTTTTTGAGTGGAGGGAATTGAAAGGCATTTGAGTGAGTGGAGTGTCCACCCACATGAATGTGGAAGAGGTGGGGGTAGCCCCATGGCTGGGCGGATGGCCCCTTGGGTGCCCCCTCTCCCTATAAAAGGAGCCCCCTCCCTCTCTCTCACTCACACCTCCTCGTGAAGGATCTCTCTCCCCCTCTAGAATTTATTCCCCATGTTCTCGTACTAGAGAGATACATGTTCCCGGTGGCTATTCGGCAAGAAAGAGTTGTGCTTCCGCTGCATCGCTGGAGCGAGGAGGTGGAGGTTGCTCGGTGCCTTGAACGTGTGTGCGAGCACGGATGCGCTGCTGTTTTGCGGCGCTAGGACTTCCTCTCGATATTGAGATCGGCAAGAGATCGTCTACATCAACCACAAGTTTGGACTCGTTAAGCTTTGTCGGTCTTCAAGGGTATGTTCTCTACGGATGTACATCCGCCCGTTGTTTGTATCTAGTAGATAGATCTTGGTACATAGTTGTTCCCATCGTAGGAATTTTTTTTGTTTTCTATGCTGCGAACCCTACAACTTCATCACACAACACTCACTGTCATTAACCAAGTAATGAAAGTGGTGAATTATTAAACCACTAGATTTTCCAAACACAGCTTCTAGGGCAAGCTTACCATCTGAATCAGATAAAATTTAACCCATAGAATCATCTGGTAAACTACTAGCATCACCACAGCTAATCATCAACAGTAAGCCACAACAAGTCACTACTTAACAGATTCAAGGATCATCAATGCATGATCCAATTCATCAAATATCTAATCCACAGCAGGGTATGAACCCTAAGTAGAACAAATCATCTTAATCAGGACAAGATAGTAACCAGAAAGGTCACTAACAACAGCTAGCATGGGATGTCCTAGCATAGAGAGCATGAGAGAGGGAAGAATAACTTACTAAGGGTCCTCACTGTAGATCAGAAGAGGAAGCAAAGGAGGCCGACGACCACGGCGATACGGGGAGCACCCCCAAGGGGGCGCTGCAACCCACACAACGCCACGGTGGCGGCCATGGCCACGCTTGGGGGCGAGGAGCGTCTCCACGGCACACAATAGCAGCGACGGCATCAGATCAACGCCAACCCCAAACCCTAGGGTTCGGGATGGCATCGATCTGGTCGTAGGAGGACTCCAGGTCCAAATCCAATTAGACAGGAGGGTAGAGCGGGGCCGACAACCTCATCCTGCACCACGGCGGCGGCCAGGAGGGTCCACAGCGGCGCGAATCGCCGGCGACAACACCGCTGACCACGGGGTCGGGGAAGGAGAAGGAGAGAGGTGAGCTCGAGAGAGAGACAGAGAGTGATGGGCTGGGATGGGCCAGGGACCCTTCGGGGTGGTTGTTTTGACTTTTCCTAATGGGCCACAAGGGCCCAATAAAGCTAAGCAGAAAGCCCAAATCTCTTAGAGCCTGTTTTAATAATTGGAAAAGACCAAAATGCCCCTGAACTAAAATAAATTCTAGAAAATAAAATAGAAATGTTTCTCCGTCAATGATCAAGGTATCCTATACTCCAGTAACCGGCTAGTGGTTCCAAACAATCGGGAAATCAAAGATCTAATCCTACTAGAAGCCCATGAATCCCCTCTGTCTATCCATCCTGGTGGTACCAAGATGTACCGAGATCTCCGTCAAAGATTCTGGTGGAGCGGAATGAAACTAGAAATCGCTCGCTTTGTTGCAGAGTGCGACGTTTGCCGTCGTGTGAAGGCTGAACACCAAAGGCCCGCTGGACTTCTGCAGCCATTGAAAATTCCTGAGTGGAAATGGGATGAAATTGGTATGGATTTCATTACTGTACTCCCAAGGACTCAAGCAGTAAATGATGCCATATGGGTAGTAGTTGATCGACTATCCAAAGTTGCTCACTTCCTTGCTGTTCGGGAAAGCATTGCCGCAAGCCAGTTGGCAAAGCTATATGTATCCCGGATAGACGTTCTCCATGGTGTTCCCAAGAAGATCGTTTCTGATCGTCGAAGTTTGTTCACTTCCAAATTCTAGGCTAGTATCCAACAAGCAATGGGAACTCAAGTCTCCTTCAGTACAGCCTATCATCCTAAACCGGTGGTCAAACCTAAAGAGTAAATGAAATTCTTGAAGACATGCTCAGAGCGTGTGTCATATCCTTTGGAAAGAACTGGGATAAATGTCTTCCTTTTGCGGAGTTCTCCTATAACAACAGTTTTCAATACAGTTTGGGATGGCACCTTTCCAATTCCTATATGGGAGAACATGTCGAATACCGCTGAATTGGACAGAAACCGACGAAAGATAATTCTTTGGTCCGGACATGATCCAAGAAGCAGAATATCAAGTTCGCATAATTCGGGAGCATCTGAAGGCTGCTCAATCTCGTCAGAAGACCAACTACGATTGTCATCATCTTGATGTTCATTATGAAGTTGGTGATCAAGTTTACCTCCGGGTCACTCCTCTGAAGGGTGTCCATCGATTCGGTATCAAAGGCAAATTGGCTCCTCGCTATGTTGGTCCCTTTCGCATTCTCTCCAAGCGGGGTGAGCTTGGCTACCAATTGGATCTACCTTCAACTTTTCCTGAGGTTCATGATGTATTTCATGTGTCTCAACTCAAGCGTTGCTTCAAAGATCCCATTTGTGGTGTGGACCATGAAACTTTGGATCTCCAAGATGATCTAACCTATCAAAAATACCCTATTCGTATTCTTGATGAAACCGAGCGCAAGACTCGTCGTCAAACCATCAAGTTCCTGAAAGTTCAATGGTCTCATCACTCTGAGTCAGAAGCAACCTGGGAACATGAAGATCGCCTTCGATCTGAGTACCCTGCCTTCTTTTCTAAAACCTAGGAATCTCGGGTCAATATTCTTGTAAGTGGGGTAGAGCTATAACATACCACCCTTTTATGTAATATAAATAAAGACATGTTTGAGAATTGCATGCATGCATAATACTTGCACTTTTACTTAATCAAACAAACACAAACAAAACCCTAGTTATTTTCCCTCTAAAACCATTCAAATGGTTTATGCTTTGAAAATTATCAAAACAAATGGAGCCCAAAATGGTTTACAAGGGACCCTTAGTGTTTTCAGTTATTTTATAAAAGTTCCTGTAATCTGGAAATATTCAAAACAGTTTGGAATTTGAAAATACAAACAGAAATTGGAAAACAGAAAAGAAAAGGTTTTCAGAAGAAAAATATATCTAAATCTAGCTCTCTGGGCGCAGCCCATTTCTCTCTCTCTCCACGTCGCTCACGCGCTCCCCAGCCGGCCCACCCGGGGCCCAAGCCAACCCAGCAGCAGCCCATACCCCTTCGCGTCGTCTTCCAACTCGCAAACAGGCAGCTCCGTGCCGCCTACTCCGCCGATCGCCGTCATCGCGATGCTCGCCGACGCCAAGATCCATACCGCCGCCCCCGGATGCCTACAAGAACCGCTGGCCGCCGCTGGATGAACCCTAGCCCGCCACTTTCCCCTCTCTTCCTCACCTTCTCATCATGGGCGATGAACCCTAGCTCTGCTGCCGTGTCGCCCCGCCGTCTCCGGTCATCCCGCGCCAAGCCAAGTCCACCGTTGGACGCGCCTCGCCGCCCTCGTCCTACCCCTCGAAGCTCACATGCTGGGAAGCCTCCTCCTCGCCGGAAGTGACCCCGAAGCGCCGTCGGCTGCCGTCGTTGTCGCTGTCGATCCGTCGCCGTCCGGCCTCCCCGAGCCTCGCCACCACCCCTGCCGTTCTCGCGGTGATCCCACGGTGCCGACGCACCCCTTCGCTTCCTCCCTCTCCCCCTGTACCACCTTCCCCGCGTGTGCCCGACGCCGCCGCTCAAGCTCGTCGGAGGCGACGCTCCGGTGACCAAGAAGGAGCGGCGCCGCCACTATCTTGACCAGCGCAAAGCCCTCTCTCCAACGCGCCCATCCGCGCATCCAGGCGTGCACTGGATCGATGGATCCTTGCTCGATCTGAGGATGAGCTCCGTTGCTGATGTCATGCTGATATCAGCATGAGGCAATAATCCATTTCTTTTATTTTAATAATTTCTGTAATTATTTTCTGTAATTATTTTCTGTAATTAATAAATCCCTGACAGGTGGGCCATACCTGTAATACTTTTAATATTTTCTGTAAATGTTTTCTAAAATGATTAAATCTATGACATGTGGGCCCAAGTTGTTTTTTTAATATTCAAAAAATGATTTAAAATGAATTAAAATTGGAGAAATTCATAACTAATTCATTTTAATCAGAAAAATACAAATAATATACCAAAATGATCAAAAAAAAATGAAACCTATCTAACTAAGCTATAACCATACATTTTAACCAACTTTGATGGCAAGTATAATTAGAAGAACCAATTGAACCCCACAGGTGATTTCGAGAATCCCCCTGTTCTAGGGTTTGGACCTCTCGGACCCCCTTTAAAATGACCAAGCATGCTCTAGGGTTCATTTCAACACTATTTAACTTGTCATATCATCCATATTGTATGAGCATTGCACATGCCATGTGTTGAATGTTGCTTTCTATTTTCTGGTGATTGGTTCTTCGCAAATAGTAACCGAACCCGAGGCTGAAGTCAATGCCACCGAAGAGCTGTACCAGTCCAACAACGGACAAGGCAAGTGAAGCCCCAATCATACATATGAATCCTATGTTTACAAAGTATTTCATTCTCGCCATATGCATTCGGTTCAACAGTCTTTTATCAGTAGATAGAGTAATCCTATCTGATGCATGTTTCCCTTTGTGAACTATACTACCTGATCCACTGCTCCTAGCATAACTAGGGTTTGGATTATGAGCATCGCTAGTGCCATAGTTCAGTCAAGCTTAGCCATGCTTACTGGTCCGAAGCTGATCATTTAGATGATGCACTAGGGATGCGAATGAATCTAGTATGGTAGGATGTTGTGATATGATCAGATATGAATGATAAACATGCTAAGGCCTGTATGGGAGGCCACGTGGGTTGTGGTTTTTGTAGTCCCATACTTGCCACCCTGAGGACCTGATGTTCTCGCCTCTTGAACCAAGACGAGCGTACAACCACACGAGGGCCTGGAAACCCCCTCGACCAACTAACTTGCCTAGTAGATTCCATGAGTCACATAGTTCAGGATTTACATTCGACATACGCATGTTGGTTGTTCTTGAATGGAGGTGAAGGAGGTGCATTGATACAGGTAGGTAAGCGTGGCCTGGAACAAGAGATGCTCGACATCCGTAATCTTGAACCCCGCACACATCATTAGGGACCGGCTTCAGGACTTGACCCGTTACAGTGGCATCTCCCTAGTGCGTGACTCATGGTCTCGGCGAAAGCAAGGTAAAGGTCGTGGTCAACAACTCTCTGCCGGCCTTCCAATGAAGAGGGCTAATAATTTGGCATTAAGAATCGGTTGGTTCGTGTGGGTAAAGTTGTGCATCCCTGCAGGGTTATAATCTTTTCGAAAAGCCTTGTCCACGGTTATGGACGACTTCGGAACGGATTCTGTGATCATAGAAAACTATAACCGAATGATAAAACTTGGCCAACTAATGTGAGATCCGGAGTACTTCCTCGGGGTTGTTTGAGGGGGTAGTCCGAGAAGACAGGTTTAGCTGATGATGGTACTTGGTGGATATCAAAGATGATTCTAAGAGCTAGAGTTGTAGTCTTCTTATCCCCTTTTGAAAATGATCTGACTAGACGAGTTTCTTCTCCCTCTTGTTTTGAAAACAAAATATGGCTTTATGCAAAACAACTCCACTAGCCATAAGTCTTGCGGAGTACTGTTGGAGATATGCCCTAGAGGCAATAATAAATGTAGTTATTATTATATCTTTGTGTTTATGATAAATGTTTACATTCATGCTATAATAGTATTAACAAAGAAACCATTAATACTTGTGTGATTTGTAAACTTAATTTGAAGTCCCTAGTATAGCCTCTATACTTCACTAGCTTGTTGGTTGATTAATGATTGTGGTTTCCCTATCATGAACATTGAGATGTTATCAACAACAAGATCATATCGTTAGGAGAATGATATGGTGGACATACTCCTATAGATAAGCGTAGCATAAAGATCAAAGTCATTTCAATAGTTCAATTGCTATATGCTTTCTGATACATAGTAACCTAATTCCTTCGACCATGAGATCATGCATATCACCTTTACCGGATGGATGCTGTGATGACATCAAACACCACACCGTAACTGGGTGGCTATAAAGGTGGCATTAAGTGTTCGGAAAGTATTGGTTGAAACACATGGATCAAGAGTGGGATTTGTCCATCCACATGACGGATAGATATACTCTGGGCCCTCTCGGTGGAATGTCATCCAATTAGCTTGCAAGCATGTGACTTGGTCACAAGGGATCACATATCACGGGAACGAGAAAAGAGTACTTATCAGTAACGAGGTTGAACTAGGTATGCAGAGATACCGACGATCATAACCTCGGATAAGTAACATATCGTGAGACAAAGGGAAATTGGTATCGTATGTAAGTGGTTCATTCGATCGCAAAGTAATCGTAGAAATATGTGGGAGCCATATCAATTTCCAGATTCCTCTATTGGTTATTGTTCGGAGAAGTGTCTCGATCATGTCCGCATAATTCACGAACCGTAGGGAGACACACTTAAGGATTCGACGTTGTTTGAGTAGTTATGGTATTATGAGAAAGAGACCGAATGTTGTTCGGAGTCTCGGATGGGATCCGGGATATCACGAGGTGATCCGGAATGGTCCGGAGAATAAGATTCATATAAGGAAAGTCCCGTTTCGGAGTTCGGGAATGATTCCGGTGTTTTCATCGGGAATGTTCTAGAAGGTTCCGGATTGTCCGGCACTCCGGGGGGGAGGGTACATGAGTGTGTCATTGAATGATTGCATCATGTACTAAGTGTTCTTGCTGTTCCAAAAACATGAAAGTCAAGTTGCCAGTTTGAAAGTCAAACGGCTAAAACAGGAAACTGTGGGAAACAGGAAACTGTGGGAAACAAGCAAGAGGAGTTGGAACCAACTTGGAGGAGGAGTCCCACTCCTCCAAGCCGGCGCCCAGCCCAAGGCCGACTTGGGGAGGGACTCCCCTCCCCTGTCCGCGCCTCCCCACCCATAAAAGGAGGGGCAGGGCTCCCCTCCTAGAACACACAAGTTCCTATCTTCTACCTCCGGTTTAGAGCCGTTTTGGTTTAGAGCTTCTAATTGCTTTAGCCAGCGGTTTAGAGCCTTCTAATTGGTTTAGAGCCTTCTAATTGGTGTGTCTAATTACTAGACCACTAATAGCCTCTCTCATAAGCTCCACCATACTCGCACCGGCTTAAGGCGAAGCCCTGCGGGATTTCCCCTCTACTTCCGGTACCACGCCGTTGTGCTGCCGGAATCGCGAGGAGAGTGCTACAACCTCCGCTGCCTGCTGGAACAAGGGAGAGGAAGGTCTTCGTCGAGTACCGAACGTGTGACCGACTGCGGGAGCGCTGCCGGAACGTGGCGCCGGAAGGATCGTCTACACGATCTTGAGATCGGAAAGAGTACGACTACATCACCCACGAGAATCCGCTCTCGTTAAACGCTTTGGAATCTTCGAGGGTAAGTTATACCATCGACTCTTTGCTACAATCTAGTAGATAGATCTTGGCTTGTTTGTTTGTATGCGATAGAAAATTTTTGTTTTCCATGCTACGAACCCCTACAGTGGTATCAGAGCCGTGTCTATATGTAGATCTGTTGCACGAGTAGAACACAATGGTCATTGTGGGCGTTGATGCTTTTATTGTCGATTACTTCTTGTGTACTTTGCATCTTGCGGTATGTTGGGATGAAGCGGCCCGGGCTAACCTTACATGACATCGTTCATGAGACTTGCTCCACGCTTGACATGCAACTTGTATTGCATAAGTGGCTTTGCGGGTGCCTGTTTCTCCTAGCATAGTTAAGATCCAATTTACAACGGGTGATCAACAATGCTAGTATCAATGTTGTGGTTCTTGTTCGTAAGTTAGAACGACACTTATTGAAAGCCCCAAACCACGTAAAATATGCAAAGAAAGTAGAGGCGTCTAACTTTGTTTTGCAGGGGTGTGCAGTGATGTGATATGGCCATGATTGTGATTATATTTGATGTATGCAATGTTCCTTATTGTAAGTCGGCAACCGGCAGGAGCCATATGGTTGTCTTTAATTTATGTTAAGACCCGCGTGTCTATTCAAAGTAGTTGTAATAGTTGAAGCCGGTGGACGACAACCATGGAGAAGCGTCATTGACCTTGATGCAATGCCGGTGATGATGGAGATCATGTTCGTGCTTGAAGATGGAGATCGGAAGCACAAAGAAGAAAGGCCATATCATATCACATATATATTGAATTGCATGTGATGTTAATCCTTTATGCATCTTGTTTTGCTTAGTAGACGACGGTAGCATTATAAGATGATCCCTCATGCACATCAATTTCAAATCATAAAGTGTTCACCCTTAGTTAGCACCGTCGCTAAAGCTTGTTGTTTCGAAGCACCACGTGATGATCGGGTGTGTTAGATTCTGCAAGTGTATACAACGTGAGCAAGCCAGATTTGCTCATGCAGAAACTAAGGTTTGATCTTGACGAGCCTAGCATGTACAGACATGGTCTCGGAACACGGATCACCGAAAGGTAAAGCATGAATCATATAGTAGATGTGATGAACATGTCGATTGTTCGCCATTGAAACTATGTCAACTCTCGTGATGATCGGTGTTGATATGGTGGATTTGGTTCGTGTGATCACTAAAACAATGTGAGGGATATTGTTTTGAGTGGGAGTTCACCTAGTTTAATTTTATTATTAATTTGAACTCAATTTGTCATAAACTTAGTCTAGACTATTGCAAATATGTTGTAGATCAATGGCAACCCCTACCATCAATTTTAATGCGTTCCTAGAGAAAGAAAAGTTGAAAAAAAATGGAAGCAACTTCGCGGATTGGTTCCGCAATTTGAGGATTGTCCTCACAGCTGGTAATTTGACCTATGTGCTGGATGCACCGCTGGGTGACCCACCTGCAGCTGATGCTCCCGATGAAGTAAAGAATGTTTACCTCGCTCGGAAGAATCAGTACTCCATAGTTCAGTGTGCTATCTTGTATGGTTTGGAATCGGAGCTTCAGAAAAGGTTTGAGGTTTCAGACCCATATGATATTGTCGAAGATCTCAAATTGATTTTTGAGACTCATGCGGCAATTAAAAGCTATGAGGCTTCTGAAAAGTTCTTTAACTACAAGATGGAAGAGGGCAGCTCCGTCAGTGAGCATGTGCTTAAAATGTCTGGGCACGCAAACAAACTTCAAAGCTTGGGTATAGTGATTCCTAATGCTTTGGGGATTTACCGTGTCCTACAATCACTACCACCAAGTTACAAGAACTTTGTGATGAACTACAACATGCAGAACATGAACAAGACGTTGCCAGAACTCTTTGCCATGTTAAAATCTGCAGAAGTGGAGATCAAGAAAGAGCACCAAGTGTTGTTGGTCAATAAGACCACCAAATTCAAGAAAGGCAAGTCTAAGCAAAAGGGACACTTCAAGAAGGGTGGTAAGAAAGCTACCACGCCGACGAAGAAGACCAGGGCTGGACCTAAGCCTGATACTGAGTGCTTTTACTGCAAGGGAGAAGGTCACTGGAAGCGGAATTGCCCAAAGTACTTGGCGGATTTGAAGAACGGCAACATCAAGAAGAAAGGTATATCTGATATACATGTTATTGATGTGTATCTCACTAGTACTCGTAGTAGTGCCTGGGTATTTGATACTGGTTCGGTTGCTCATATTTGTAACTCGAAACAGGTGCTGCAGAATAAACGGAAGCTAGCGAAGAACGAGGTGACGATGCGCGTGGGAAACGGATCAAAGGTTGATGTGATCGCGGTCGGCACGCTACCCCTTCATCTACCATCGGGATTAGTTTTATACTTAAATAATTGTTATTTGGTGCCTGCGTTGAGCATGAACATTATATCAGGATCTTGTTTATTGCGAGACGGTTACTTGTTTAAATCTGAGAATAATGGTTGTTCTATTTATATGAGTAATATGTTTTATGCACATGCACCTTTGATAGATGGTCTATTCTTATTGAATCTTGATAGTGGAAATACACATATCAACAACATTGAGGCTAAACGTTTGAAATCAAGCGATAATTCGACCTATATGTGGCACTGTCGTCTTGGTCACATCGGAGTGAAACGTATGAAGAAACTCCATTCCGATGGACTTCTTGAATCACTTGATTTTGAATCACTTGAAAGATGCGAAGCATGTCTGATGGGTAAAATGACTAAGACTCCATTTTCTAGTATGATGGAGCGAGCTACGGACTTATTGGAAATCATACATACCGATGTGTGTGGTCCAATGAGTGTAGCATCGCGCGGTGGTTATCGTTATGTTCTTACCTTCACGGATGACTTGAGTAGATATGGGTATATCTATTTCATGAAACATAAGTCCGAAACTTTCGAGAAGTTTAAGGAGTTTCAAAGTGAGGTAGAGAATCAACGTAACAAGAAGATTAAATTTCTACGTTCTGATCGTGGAGGTGAATATCTAAGTTACGAGTTTGGCGAGCATTTGAAGAAATGCGGAATACTTTCACAATTGACACCGCCAGGAACACCACAGCGTAATGGTGTGTCTGAACGTCGTAATCGAACTCTCTTAGATATGGTTCGTTCTATGATGTCACTTACAGATTTACCGCTATCATTTTGGGGTTATGCATTAGAAACAGCCGCATTCACTTTAAATAGGGCACCGTCTAAATCCGTTGAAACGACACCGTATGAATTATGGTTTGGGAAGAAACCTAAATTGTCGTTCCTTAAAGTTTGGGGATGCGAAGCCTATGTAAAGAAGTTACAGCCGGACAAGCTTGAACCCAAAGCGGAAAAATGCGTCTTCATAGGATACCCGAAGGAAACTATTGGGTATACCTTCTATCATAGATCCGAAGGCAAAACATTCATTGCCAAGAATGGATCCTTTCTAGAGAAGGAATTTCTCTCGAAAGAAGTGACTGGAAGGAAAGTAGAACTCGACGAGGTTGTCGAACCTTCTCTCGAAATTGCGAGTAGCGCAGCACCGGAAGAAGTTCCTGTGGTGCCTGCACCAATAAGAGAGGAAGCTAATGATGGTGATCATGAAACTTCGGTTGAAGTTGCTACAGAGCCTCGGTGGTCAACGAGAACTCGTACCACTCCAGATTGGTATGATTCCGTTATGAATGTCATGGTGGTGGACAACACCGATGACCCTGAGACATATGAGGAAGCGATGATGAGCCCAGATTCCAATAAATGGCAAGAAGCCATGAAATCCGAGATTGGATCCATGTACGAAAACCAAGTATGGACTTTGGTGGACTTACCGGATGGCCGGAAGGCTGTCGAGAACAAATGGATTTTCAAGAAGAAAACAGATGCTGATGGTAATGTTACTGTCTATAAAGCTCGACTTGTCGCAAAAGGGTTTCGACAAATTCAAGGAGTTGACTACGATGAGACTTTCTCACCGGTAGAGAAGCTAAAGTCTGTGAGGATTATGTTAGCAATCGCTGCATATTATGATTATGAGATATGACAGATGGATGTCAAAACAGCATTTCTCAATGGAGACATTGATGAAGAGTTGTATATGATGCAACCCAAAGGTTTTGTCGATCCTAAAGATGCTAACAAGGTATGCAAACTTCAACGGTCCATCTATGGATTGAAGCAGGCATCCCGAAGTTGGAATCAACGTTTTGATAAGGTAATCAAAAGTTTTGGTTTTATACAAACTTATGGAGAAGCTTGTATTTACAAGAAAGTGAGTGGGAGCTCTGTAGCATTCTTAATACTGTATGTGTATGACATATTGTTGATTGGGAATGATGTAGACCTTCTTAATAGTGTCAAGGAATATTTGAATAATAGTTTTTCAATGAAGGATCTTGGCGAAGCAGCTTACATATTAGGCATAAAGATTTATAGAGATAGATCGAAACGCCAAATATCATTGTCACAGAGTACATATTTGGACAAAGTTCTAAAGAGATTTGGAATGGAAGAAAGCAAGAAAGGGTTCTTGCCCATGTTGCCCAAGACGACCTTGAGTAAAACTCAAAGTCCGACATCGGCAGAAGATAGAGAAAGGATGAGTAAGACTCCCTATGCCTCAGCCATAGGATCTCTAATGTATGCCATGCTATGTACTAGACCCGACATTGCATATGCTGTTAGTTTAACTAGCAGATATCAAAGTGATCCAGGAGTGGATCATTGGACAGCGGTCAAAAACATCCTTAAGTACTTGAGAAGAACTAAGGATATGGTTCTTTCTTATGGAGGTGATGAACAGCTCGTTGTTAATGGTTACACCGATGCTAGTTGGAACACCGATCCAGATGATTCTAAATCACAATCCGGATACGTATTTATTTTGAATGGTGCAGCAGTTAGCTGGAGGAGTGCAAAGCAAAGCGTTGTGGCAAGATCTTCAACTGAATCGGAATACATGGCTGCTTCGGAGGCTTCACAAGAAGCGATATGGATGAAAGAGTTCATTACAGAGCTGGGTGTGGTTCCTAGTGCGCTGGACCCAATGTCTATCTACTGTGATAACATGGGCGCCATAGCCAATGCGCAAGAACCAAGGTCACACAAGAAGCTGAAGCATATCAAGCTACGTTTTCACGCTATTCGAGAACATATCCAGGATGGGGATATAAAGATTTGCAAAGTACACACAGATCTGAATGTGGCGGATCCGTTGACTAAACCTCTCCCGAGGGCAAAACATGACCAACACCAAACTGCCATGGGTGTTCGGTATATTACCATGTAATCTAGATTAGATGACTCTAGTGCAAGTGGGAGACTGTTGGAGATATGCCCTAGAGGCAATAATAAATGTAGTTATTATTATATCTTTGTGTTTATGATAAATGTTTACATTCATGCTATAATAGTATTAACAAAGAAACCATTAATACTTGTGTGATTTGTAAACTTAATTTGAAGTCCCTAGTATAGCCTCTATACTTCACTAGCTTGTTGGTTGATTAATGATTGTGGTTTCCCTATCATGAACATTGAGATGTTATCAACAACAAGATCATATTGTTAGGAGAATGATATGGTGGACATACTCCTATAGATAAGCGTAGCATAAAGATCAAAGTCATTTCAATAGTTCAATTGCTATATGCTTTCTGATACATAGTAACCTAATTCCTTCGACCATGAGATCATGCATATCACCTTTACCGGATGGATGCTTTGATGACATCAAACACCACACCGTAACTGGGTGGCTATAAAGGTGGCATTAAGTGTTCGGAAAGTATTGGTTGAAACACATGGATCAAGAGTGGGATTTGTCCATCCACATGACGGATAGATATACTCTGGGCCCTCTCGGTGGAATGTCATCCAATTAGCTTGCAAGCATGTGACTTGGTCACAAGGGATCACATATCACGGGAACGAGAAAAGAGTACTTATCAGTAACGAGGTTGAACTAGGTATGCAGAGATACCGACGATCATAACCTCGGATAAGTAACATATCGTGAGACAAAGGGAAATTGGTATCATATGTAAGTGGTTCATTCGATCGCAAAGTAATCGTAGAAATATGTGGGAGCCATATGAATTTCCAGATTCCTCTATTGGTTATTGTTCGGAGAAGTGTCTTGATCATGTCCGCATAATTCACGAACCGTAGGGAGACACACTTAAGGATTCGACGTTGTTTGAGTAGTTATGGTATCATGAGAAAGAGACCGAATGTTGTTCGGAGTCTCGGATGGGATCCGGGATATCACGAGGTGATCCGGAATGGTCCGGAGAATAAGATTCATATAAGGAAAGTCCCGTTTCGGAGTTCAGGAATGATTCCGGTGTTTTCATCGGGAATGTTCTAGAAGGTTCCGGATTGTCCGGCACTCCGGGGGGGAGGGTACATGAGTGTGTCATTGAATGATTGCATCATGTACTAAGTGTTCTTGCTGTTCCAAAAACATGAAAGTCAAATTGCCAGTTTGAAAGTCAAACGGCTAAAACAGGAAACTGTGGGAAACAGGAAACTGTGGGAAACAAGCAAGAGGAGTTGGAACCAACTTGGAGGAGGAGTCCCACTCCTCCAAGCCGGCGCCCAGCCCAAGGCCGACTTGGGGAGGGACTCCCCTCCCCTGGCCGCGCCTCCCCACCCATAAAAGGAGGGGCAGGGCTCCCCTCCTAGAACACACAAGTTCCTATCTTCTACCTCCGGTTTAGAGCCGTTTTGGTTTAGAGCTTCTAATTGCTTTAGCCAGCGGTTTAGAGCCTTCTAATTGGTTTAGAGCCTTCTAATTGGTGTGTCTAATTACTAGACCACTAATAGCCTCTCTCATAAGCTCCACCATACTCGCACCGGCTTAAGGCGAAGCCCTGCGGGATTTCCCCTCTACTTCCGGTACCACGCCGTTGTGCTGCCGGAATCGCGAGGAGAGTGCTACAACCTCCGCTGCCTGCTAGAACAAGGGAGAGGAAGGTCTTCGTCGAGTACCGAACGTGTGACCGACTGCGGGAGCGCTGCCGGAACGTGGCGCCGGAAGGATCGTCTACACGATCTTGAGATCGGAAAGAGTACGACTACATCACCCACGAGAATCCGCTCTCGTTAAACGCTTTGGAATCTTCGAGGGTAAGTTATACCATCGACTCGTTGCTACAATCTAGTAGATAGATCTTGGCTTGTTTGTTTGTATGCGATAGAAAATTTTTGTTTTCCATGCTACGAACCCCTACAAGTACACCCTGTACTCAGTCTTGCTTCGTTGATGTTTTTCTACAGATGAAGCTACTCCAACTGAAGGTGGTTTCTATGTCGAAGTCGACAAGTAGTCGGGGTTCCCGGGCAGCAGCCTAGGATCTATGGACAGGTCACTACTTCTGTTTAAGGCCTCTTAGGCCCTTTGCTAAGTTTGTTGTTTAGAATAACTTGTTTTCTTCTGTTGTTTGTTGTAATGATGGGTCTGTGACCCCTGGCTTGTATGACTGGTTTGTAACTCTTTTAAGAGTTTACCTTATTAATGTATGGTTTGTATGTTCTATAATTTTACCGATCTTCCCCTACGCATTTTGGGATTTAGGTTAGGCTTATATCAGATGAGGATCTGGTATTTGTCTAGCCCTGATCCCGGGTCTTGACAACACATGTCTGCCCTTCTCTTTCTCATCTTCTAACCAACAATCAGTAGCATAGTCAGATGGTTAATATGCCATATTTCCCCTTCGTTAAGGGCAAAGAACGCAGGAAGCAGATCAACATTGTGGCTTACATAAAATGCATATCCAAGACATAGCAGGTAGGATCGAGGATGGACTATGTGTATAAGAGTTTGTTGTTGGGTAAATTTAAGGTAGACACACTATACCATTGATTCATACATGTTGTCTTATATTCAGAAGCTTGGCTCCCTAGAGTTTAGTTGCGTTAATTGTGATTTATACATGATGTCTTATATTCTGAGTTATCCTGACTGGCTACCTGAATCTTGCATGTTTTTCTGAGTTGCCAAATGTGTCTACTTGATGCCTGAATATTGTGACAGAGTGGTATAGTTTGCCTGATTGTTTTTCTTTTCTGATTAAATGTTCAAATCTATCCAGTGTACATCATACCTCCTAATCTGCATTTTTCTGTCACTGTTTATTCAAATACCTCAATGCAAAATCTATAGTTTCTTGTGCAATATGGTCCATGTATGCTAATCACTTGTTCTTTAGCTGTTACCAGGCAATGCGTGTTGTTGCTCTACCATACAAACGCTCCAGCAAACAGTGGCATGCTAGAAAGGAGAGGAGCCACTGGAGGTGAACGACACAGGATGCTGGAGACTGTTTTCTGTGCGATGCTAGCTCTGTTTGCTGTGCGCTGCTTGCTATATGTTTGACATGTGTGCTTGTACTGCCTTGTTATGTTGGTTGCTAACCCAAATGCTTGGATCTTGTAATCATAACAGTTATTTTTCTTTTCGTAGTGATGCTTGGTATTGTGTGATCACGTTGATGCTATGAGGTTACTTTCAGAAAAATATGTCCCTTTGTTTTTAAGATTTTCTTCCTTAAATATTTGTATTTAATATGGAAATTGAAACCTAGGTCCTAGTACGACATGTGGGTAAAAAGACCGACATGTGGGTCCTAGTACATTTTGTGCTGTAAATATTTCACGACCCAAATAATATTGACAGAAACATTTTAGAAAAGTAGAACAATTATGTTGAAAAAGGGCTGCATAAAGGCTAAGGCCCAAACAAGAAATGAACCATAAAAAGGCCAACACCCTAATACAAATGGAATAAAAATAGAAAGCATGCTGTGTAAAAAGGGTGAATTGTTGGGCTAGGACCATATAAAACACCTACCTGGACTGGGCTAAATCTGATCGACGACCTTTCCAACTGGTCACAGATTTTCCACGTAGGATCGACCACGTAGGATCTAACGTGGACATGGAAGACAGTTTGTGACCAATATAGTTGGTCATAGAATCTGTGACCATCTATATTTGTCATAGACGTCTATGACCAATTTAGAAAAAAGGTCGTGGTATTTAACTAGTGACGCTCATCTTTTGACCATCTGAATTTGGTCACAAAAAGGTCAAAAATTAAAAACTATTACCTTTTTGTGACCAATATGGAGGGTCATGTATCACCAAATTTCTTGTAGTGGTTATCGTCAAGCTCAAGTGGAATATGATCAAGGAAAAGGTATTTTCTTGATAGGGTTTCTTTCTTACCGGTCTCATGGTGTTTGTTGGGGAGACTGGTTTAAAGGATAAGTAACCGTACTATCAAGAGAGGCTCTCGAGTGAGTAACTTAACCCCATCGTTCGAAGAGATCTCAAACATTTGCATCATTGGCATCATCTTTATTGGTTCTTATTTGTTTCCTACTCATGTTAGGATTTAGATATTGTGTTAATCTCCATGGCACACTCTAGTTCATCGAAAACGGATTTCATATGCATTCTTTATTGCATTTTCGATGTTGGAGGTTTTACCGGTTCGTATTTTTGAGAGAGATCAAACCTTTTGTCATTTGTTTCTATCCTCCCTTGCTGTACTATGATATTTTTCTGTATTATCTTGGAAATCTTATTTTCCTCTTTAAAATGAGCCCAAGATCATCAAAATCGGGGTCTGGATGCAAAAGTTATGGTTGTTTTTGTATTGGTCTTTCTGCCATTTTTGGCAAGACCGGAGATTCCGGAATAAATCTCTGGTCAATCTCCGGACCATGTACTGAATGGAATCTAGTTTGTCCTGGTTTGGCCTGGGTACACCGGAGACTCCGGTCCCAACCTGGAGACTCCGGACCGGACGATTCCTGGCCTAACACTTGGATTTTTAGTGACCTATTTAAGGGCCCCTTCTTCCCCAATGCTTCCCTATCTCTCTTGTAAGTTTTCCCGCACCATTGTTGACCTCTTGAAGCTTGCTATCTCTCAATCACTCCAATGATTCTTGCATCTTCTTGAGGGAAAAGAGATAGAGGGGATCTAGATCTATGTATCATCCCAGCATTTAGGACTAAACGAAGGGTAGATTTAGAATTTTGCGCATCTACATGCATGCATTTGAAAATTGGGGTAAATTTTTCGCCAAATTAAAAGATTAGAGTGATCAAAATTCTTTCACTCCGATGAATTAGGTTTAGTGTCATCTGAGGTGTGGGATAAATTTTGACACGACCTTTATTGTTTTATTGAATTATGAGGGGAGATATTTTAATTATAAATAATTTTAGACAATATATAAGTTAAAAGGAATTAAGAAATGAAATAAATGGATTGAATAATATAAAAGTAATTCTTTTAATAAATATATATATGTATTATTACATTGTTCTCTTACAATAAAAGAATAAAGGAAAATTAACACGGAAGATATAATAAGAGAAGGAAAATGAATTACACTAATGGAACAGATAAAATAATTCATGATCAAAAGAAAATATAAATACTTAGAAGAAATGAAATAAATTAAGAATAAAGAATACTAAAGTTTCCACAAATAAATAATAATTGAATTATTATAAAAAAATATTATATAATAGTTACAAACTTAAAAATATAAAATAAGAAATTACACTTTATTCTAACTATAAACAAAATATTCATTATCCTCACAATTACAATTACAAATGAAATATAAGAGTAATTGACTTTACCAAAGGATAAAGAATTTAACTTTATTAAAAGGGATTACAGTATTACATTGTCTTTACAGATATTCAAAGAAAATGAATAAAATTACAAAAAGTAATAAAAATAAAACCTAAACTAATTACTAAATATTTCCTAATATAATATTCTTTGATCTTCTATTAGTAGCATGATACCTGCAAAAACAAAACAAAAGAACAAACTAAAATAAAGGAAAAAGGGGTTAGTGTGTTATTGTACCCTTAGATTTGCAATAAAATGCAATTGCTGATCTCATCATTTGGTATTTATCAAAGAGGGTCCAAAGAGTAGTATTTGTTCTTATACAGATTTTTTTCTTAGACTATATGCATCACTGGCCTGAGAGAGGGGAAAGTTCACCAAGTCAGAGAAAAAGGCAAAAGGTAAAAGAGCAAGAAATATCAAGTTTCCACTTAAGCTCATTCCCAAGAGAAAGATTTGTATCCATTAAAACTTGGACCTGAAGGTCCCACTTGCAAGCAGCTCACACACAATTGCATGTGGATGTGCTGTCAACACCAGAGAAGAAGCAACATGAAGTGATATGAGGCAAACAAGCCGTAGCTAGTTAGCCCAACACCAGCTTCTCCACAGCACCAACAACACACTAGCCTAACTCTATACGCTCACATCTCATCTTTCTATTTCCCCATCTTTGAAACACACTACTCTTAGAACACCACCAAGATTCACATCAGGAGTAGCCAACATCTCAAGAAGGAAGGGGCCAAGCGAGGAGGAGGAGGCCAACTCAGGGAGAAGGCAAGGAGAGCAAGGAGGAGCAGGATAAGCACTAGATCTGGCAACAGAACAGAATCACCACAAGATCACCTGTACCACCAAAAATACTGTTTGTCCACTCTTCTTAAAAGGTTAATGCTCAAAATCTATCATAAGAATCTGCACATATCAATTTTTGGCCAAGATAATTGATAAGAGGGAGGGAGTGAGAGCTCTCAGAATAGATAGGTGCTATGCAAATCATCATGGAAACTGAGGGAACAAATAGTATCTCACTACAAGAAATATTTCCTTCCGCAATGAGTGGGCCCGTCGGTCTTCATAGAAGGCGCCTCTTCCACGACGAAAATCTCGGCTCGACCGTGGACGATGCAAAACTTTTTTTCCGGTTTCGCGCCCCTCTACTACGACGAAACCGCTAAAAACATGGAGGAAGCTCGACGGGTGCGTGGCAGAAGTAATATTTATGCTTCCTCGAAAGATGTTGACTCGCCGAACTATTTTTTGCGTGTGGTCCCGGACATCAGTGACTATAGTGGACCAAACTTTTCGGTCATGTCTCCCTGATTTGAACTTTATAACGTTGTTCGATGCCTCTTCCATTTAGTCAGTCTGCTGGGTCCCGCATGTCTGCCTTGCATTAGAGAAATCGTGTGTATGATGGAATTTTTTCCTTCCCAGTTTCGAACTTGATAGCGTCGCTCGATGCATCTGCAGCTTAATCAGGCTGCTAGGTCCCACGTGTCATCCTCACACTAGAAGAAACATCTGCATGATGGATTTTTTTTCCTTGGCTCGTGCCTCCCTGATATGAACTCGATAATGTTGCTCGATCTATTTGTCATTAATCATGGTGCTAGGTCCCACATGCTAGCCTATCATTACAAGAATCGTGTGTATGATGGAAATTTTTTCTTCGCTCCCGCTACCATGTTCTGAACTTGATAGCGCTGCTAGATGCATCTACTGATTAACCATGCAGCTGGGATCCACATGTGATCCTCTCATCAGAAGAAACATGTGCATGATAAAAAATTCCTTGGTTCGTGCCTACCTGATTGAACTCGATAACATTGCTCAAACAATCTACCGTTAATCACGATGCTGGGTCCCACATGCGAGCCTCTCATTAGAAGAATTGTGTGTATGATGGAATTTTTTCCTTCGCTCCCGTTATCCTGTTCCGAACTTGATTGCACTGTCGTTTAATAACGCATCTGGACCCACATGTCATCCTCTCATTAGAAGAAATGTGTGTATGATGGATTTTTCCCCTCGGTCATGCTACCCTGTTTCGAACTTGTTAACATTGCCAGATGCATAAGCACGCAGATGGGACCCACGTGTCATACTCTCATTAGAAGAAACATGTGTATGATGGAATTTTTGCCCTCAGTCGCACCTCCGTGTTAACTTGATAGCGTTGCCCGCTGCATCAGCCGTTTATTCAGGGTGCTGGGTCCCATATGCCAGCCTCATATTAGAAGAATCGTGCCTTCTCTAGCGCTAACCTATTCTAACTAGATAGCATTGATCGACGAATCTGTCGTTTGGTCACACTCCGGGATCCCACATTTCAGCATTTAATTAGAAGAACGTGTGTATGTTGGACTTTTTTCTTGCTCGCGCCTCCGTGTTTCAAAATTGGCAAGGTTTCTCGATGCATCAACCGTTTATATAGGCTGGTGGGTTCCCGTGTTAGCCTCTCATTAGAAGAAACGTGTACATGTTGGACTTGTCGTGGGAATGGCCACGGCAGATGCTGCAATCGACAGCGAGTAGTAGAACGAGGGGCAAGGGCGGCCATCCATCTGCGGTGTGATATGAGGGCGGAGACACATGGTTTTACCCAGGTTCGGCCCCTGGAGGGTAAAGACCTACTCCTGCTAGATTGTATTGATGAGAGAATACAAGGACAAGCTCGACGACTAGGCAGCGAGTCGCAGGGGGTGTATGATGGAACATGTCCTCTATGCGAACCCTAGGGAGGTTTATATAGGGTCACCTCGCTAGGGTTTACAGATCTACAACCGACTTGGATAAGGATTTGGAGGGTGTTTGAGCTAATCCGATTGGGCCTAGATAAGCTTCTGGGCCTTCAGCTTCCAGTCGCCTGGCTCCTTGTTGGGTCTTGATCCAGTCGTCGTCCTGCAGGTCCACTCGATAGTAGCATGGGCTAAAGTGAATCGTCCCACTGGGTATACCCCACTTGGCATATCCCCATCAATAGTCCGCGAGGCCATCGTTGATTCGTCGCAGGTGTTCTTTGGCAGTCAGAGTATTCAGGTCCAATTTGGACGCCCAGTCGAATCGACGATGGACTCCTTTAATGAAAGAGGGAACTTATTATCTTAGTCGCAATAACGGCGACCAGTATAGTCGTAGCACGACGAATGGGTCGACGAATAGTCGAATCGCAGCTCTGGCGATGGGGTCGGCGAGTAGTTGAATTGCAGCTATGGCGATGGGGTCGGCGAGTAGTTGAGTCGCAACTATGGAGATTGGGTCAGCGAGTCGAGTAGACGAAGTTGGACCATCAGCCTTGGTCAAACTAGCCGTTGGGTAATCCAACAGTAACATCGGCATAATCACCGCATGGTAACGGCTCCCCGAAAATGGCGGGTAGCAACTATTATATAAGGAGAGTGACAGGTGAAGAGCGATCATTCGCCACATTTCCTCCGACCTCGCGCATCCCCCAGTCTTCCATTCCTTCGTAGCGACAAAAGCGACCTAGAGCAATCCCGCAACCCTAGATCCTCCGACTGATGGCGCCTCCGACAGAACCATGGGGGATATCCAAATGCACAAAAGTGCTGCTAAAGTCCTTCGAGGATGCGGGAATCCTCCGCGCTGGGAGATGGCGCATCCACGCGACCGGAGAGGTGGTGCCGGATCCGTGCGACAGGGAATTCTTCTGCTTCACCAGCCACCTGGAGAGGGGGCTCGGTTTCCCCACCTCCATCTTCTTCCGCTGCTTCTGCGCATATTACGGCATCCAACCGTCGGACCTAGGGCCACACAACATCGAGCAACTCGCCATCTTCGTGGCATTTTGCGAGTGCTACTTGGGCTGCCGCCCGTACTTCCCCTGTGGCAGAAGCACTGGTTTTATGTGAGTGAGTCGACACCGGACAACAAGGTGGCACTTCCGATGTACTCCGCCGATCGGCACGAGCCGCGTCGGCTTCAGGTCGCCAAGCTCCCAGACAACCAGCAGATGGTGGTCGACGAAATGTTGATGACGATCCAGAACCTGAAGAAGAAGGTCCTCCAAACTATCAACTTGTACAACTGCTAGCTTGGGCGGCGGCTAGTGCCTCTGGCCAGCCGTGCCCACTAGATGTACGAGTACACGGGCAAGGACGATCCAAACAAGTCCTGCACCGCCGAATGGAGTGCCAACGACTATGCCCTCGCGCTGAAGAAGATCACTGAAGTGGAGTACGTCGACTCGAAGGCCGGGATTCCCCCGTACACCACGAAGCGCAAGGCGCCATCGGTAAGCTTACCTTCCCTTGTCTATTCCGCATTTGTAAAATTGCATTCGCACTATGCTGATCATGCGCTTGTTCATGTAGCTGTTCCAAGTGGTGGAAGGTTGGTTCCACCTGTTGATGATGAGAACTGGAATGAGTCTGTCGAGGACAAGAGCGAGTCCTCCTCCGACAAGGGCAACATCGGAGGTGACGATAATGACGACGATGACGACGATGAAGACGATGACAAGGCCGTGGAGGTGGCCGCACCCACGGTCCATAAGACCCGCAAGCAACGACAGCGCGAGCTCGAGGCCAGCAAGAGCCTCGAGGCTCACGACATGGGCGATGACGAGGTTCCCGAGGACACTTCACGGCGCGTGGCCACACCGTCGAAGAAGTCGCCACAGAAGAAGAGGCCGGCCAAGGCAGTGTCGCTGCCTCGGTCCACGAGTAGCTCCGAAGCTACCAGCGCGGGCGACTGCGGCGGTCGACGCGGCCGTGGTAGAGGATGAAGTGCCGTTGGCGTTGCTGCCACCACCCTTCGCCACAGTCACCGGGCTCAGGGCCGCTCCATCCACGGGTGCCTCGCCGCCGAGAGAAGCGCCTGCGGTGATTGCCGCGGATCCTCCTGCCACGGCTTCATCCTCGAGGAAGCCCTCGGTTTCTTGGGCCCAGACCGTGCTCGAGACGGTCCTCAGCCGGAAGCTAGGGCCAGAACTGGAGAAGCCGGCGCATATTCGCACCGGCCTTCGCTTTATCCCAGTCACCAAGTATCCTTTAGAGTATTTCTTTGGGCAACTGATTTATGTTTGTCCGATGAACTCGGTGACGACGTCGTGTTTCAGGACTGGTGTAAAGAAAATAGTGAATGGGTTCGTAGCATGGAAAACAAAAAAATTTTACCGCATGCAAACAAACAAGCCAAGATCTATCTACTAGATTTTAGCAACGAGTCGATAGATGAAATCACCCTCGAAGATTCCAAAGCGGTTAACGAGAGCGGATTCTCGTGGGTGATGTAGTCGTACTCTTGCCGATCTCAAGATCGCATAGACGATCCTTCCGGCGCTGCGTTCTGGCAGCGCTTCCGCAGTCGGTCACACGTTCGGTACTCGATGAAGACCTTTCTCTCCCTTTTTCCAGCAGGCAGTGGAGGTTGTAGCACTCTCCTCGCGATTCCGGTAGCACGGCGACGTGGTACCGGAAGTAGAGGGGAGATCTCGCAGGGCTTCGCCTTAAGCCGGAGCGAGCATGGTGGAGTATGAGAGAGGCCTTGGTGATCTAGGGTTTAGAGGGCACCAAGGGGAGGGTGTGGTCGGCGGCTAGGGCTTGGAGAAGCCCCAACTCGCCGATTTGGAGGAACCCTAGGTGGCGACGGCGACATGGAGGAGGCCGGCGGCTAGGGATAGGGTTTTGGGTGTGTGGGAGTGGGGAAGCCCTGTTCCTCCTTATATAGGTGGAGGGTGGCCTGTTGGGAGGAGGGAGTCCTCACCCAACTCGGCCTCCTTGGCCGGCGGGTGGAGGGAGGGGAACTCCTCCCGAAGTAGGTTTCCTACTCTCCCTCCACCAAACAAACTTGCCGTTTGACTTTTTCAAATTGGCGTTTGACTTTCAAACTAGGATTTGATTTATCCCTTTATTTTGCCTAGCCAAGTGACCTAGTACATGATGCAACCATTCCATATTGTCATGACACATTCATGTACCCTTCCCCTCCGGAGTGTCGGACCTTCCGGACCCTTCTAGAACATTCCTGGTGAAAACACTGGAATCATTCCCAAACTCCGAAACAAGACTTTCCTTATATGAATCTTATTCTCTGGACCATTCGGGATCTCCTCGTGATATCCCGGATCCCATCCGAGACTCCGAACAACATTCGGTCTCTTTCTCATCATTCCATAACTACTCAACAACATTGAATCCTTAAGTGTGTCTCCCTAGGGTTCGTGAATTATGCGGACATGATCGAGACACTTCTCCGAGCAATAACCAATAGAGGAATCTGGAAATTCATATGGCTCCCACATATTTCTACAATTACTTTGTGATCGAATGAACCACTTACATACAATACCAATTTCCCTTTGTCTCACGATAGTTTACTTATCCGAGGTTTTGATCGTCGGTATCTCTGCATACCTAGTTCAACCTCGTTACCGATAAGTACTCTTTTCTCGTTCCCGTGATATGTGATCCCTTGTGAGCCAGTCACATGATTGCAAGCTAATTGGATGACATTCCACCGAGAGGGCCTAGAGTATATCTATCCGTCATATGGATGGACAAATCCCACTCTTGATCCATGTGTCTCAACCCATACTTTCCGAACACTCAATGCCACCTTTATAGCCACCCAGTTATGGTGTGGTGTTTGATGTCATCAAAGCATCCTTCCTGCGATGGTGATAAGCATGATCTCATGGTTGAAGGAATTAGGTTACTATGTATCAGAAAGCTTATAGCAATTGAACTATTAAAATGACTTGATCTTTATGCTATGCTTATCTATAGGAGTATGTCCATCATACCATTCTCCTAATGATATGACCTTGTTATTAACAACATCTCAAATGTTCATGATCAAGAAACCATGATCATCTATTAATCAATAAGCTAGTATTATAAAGAGGCTTTACTAGGGACTCTAATTTAGTTTACAAATCACACAAGTATTAATGTTTCTAGTTAATACTGTTATAGCATGAATGTAAAAATTTATCATAAACACAAAGATATAATAATAACTACATTTATTATTGCCTCTAGGGCATATCTCCAACAGTCTCCCACTTGCACTAGAGTCGACTAATCTAGATTAAATGGTAATATACCGAACACCCATGGTAGTTTGGTGTTGGTCATGTTTTGCCCTCGGGAGAGGTTTAGTCAACCGATCCGCCACATTTAGATCTGTGTGTACTTTGCAAATCTTTATGTCACCATCTTGGACATGTTCTCGAATAGCGTGAAAACGTAGCTTGATGTGCTTCAGCTTCTTGTGTGACCTTGGTTCTTGCGCATTGGCTATGTCTCCCATGTTATCACAGTAGATAGACATTGGGTCCAGCGCACTTGGAACCACACAGAGATCTGTAATGAACTCCTTCATCCATATCGCTTCTTGTGAAGCCTCCGAAGCAGCTATGTATTCCGATTCAGTTGAAGATCTCGCCACAACGCTTTGCTTTGCACTCCTCCAGCTAACTGCTGCACCATTCAAAGTAAATACGTATCCAGATTGAGATTTAGAATCATCCGGATCAGTGTTCCAACTAGCATCGGTGTAACCATTAACAACGAGCTGTTCATCACCTCCATAAGAAAGAACCATATCCTTAGTTCTTCTCATGTACTTAAGGATGTTTTTGACCGCTGTCCAATGATCCACTCCTGGATCACTTTGATATCTGCTAGTCAAACTAACAGCATATGCAATGTCGGGTCTAGTACATAGCATGGCATACATCAGAGATCCTATGGCTGAGGCATAGGGAGTCTTACTCATCCTTTCTCTATCTTCTGCCGTTGCTAGACTTTGAGTTTTACTCAAGGTTGTATTGGGCTACATGGGCAAGAACCCTTTCTTGCTATCTTCCATTCCAAACCTCTTTAGAACTTTGTCCAAATATGTACTTTGTGACAATGATATTAGGCGTCTCGATCTATCTCTATAAATCCTTATGCCTAATATGTAAGCTGCTTCGCCAAGATCTTTCATTGAAAAACTATTATTCAAATATTCTTTGACACTATTAAGAAGGTCTACATCATTCCCAATCAATAATATGTCATCTACATATTGTATTAAGAATGCTACAGAGCTCCCACTCACTTTCTTGTAAATACAAGCTTCTCCATAAGTTCGTATAAAACCAAAACTTTTGATTACCTTATCAAAACGTTGATTCCAACTTCAGGATGCTTGCTTCAATCCATATATGGACCGTTGAAGTTTGCATACCTTGTTAGCATCTTTAGGATCGACAAAACCTTTGGGTTGCATCATATACAACTCTTCATCAATGTCTCCATTGAGGAACGCTGTTTTGACATCCATCTGCCATATCTCATAATCATAATATGCAGCGATTGCTAACATAATCCTCACAGACTTTAGCTTTGCTACTGGTGAGAAAGTCTCATCGTAGTCAACTCCTTGAATTTGTCAAAACCCTTTTGCGACAAGTCAAGCTTTGTAGACAGTAACATTACCATCAGCATCTGTTTTATTCTTGAAAATCCATTTGTTCTCGACAGCCTTTCGGCCATCCGGTAAGTCCACCAAAGTCCATACTTGGTTTTTGTACATGGATCCAATCTCGGATTTCATGGAATCTTGCCATTTATTGGAATCTGGGCTCATCATCGCTTCCTCATATGTTGCAGGGTCATCAGTGTTGTCCACCAACATGACACTCATAACGGGATCATACCAATCAGGAGTGGTATGAGTTCTCGTTGACCTGCGAGGTTCTGTAGCAACTTCAACCGAAGTTTCATGATCATCATCATTAGCTTCCTCTCTTATTGGTGTAGGCGCCACAGGAACTACTTCCGGTGCTGCGCTACTCGCAAGTTCGAGAGAAGGTTCGACAACCTCGTCGAGTTCTACTTTCCTTCCAGTCACTTCTTTCGAGAGAAATTCTTTCTCTAGAAAGGATCCATTCTTAGCAACGAAGATTTTGTCCTCGGATCTATGATAGAAGGTATACCCAATAGTTTCCTTCGGGTATCCTATGAAGACGCATTTTTCCGCTTTGGGTTCAAGCTTGTCCGGCTGTAACTTCTTTACATAAGCTTCGCAACCCCAAACTTTAAGGAACGACAATTTAGGTTTCTTCCCAAACCATAATTCATACGGTGTCGTTTCAAAGGATTTAGATGGTGCCCTATTTAAAGTGAATGCGGCTGTTTCTAATGCATAACCCCAAAACGATAGCGGTAAATCTGTAAGTGACATCATAGAACGAACCATATCTAAGAGAGTTCGATTACGACGTTCGGACACACCATTACGCTGTGGTGTTCCTGACGGTGTCAATTGTGAAAGTATTCCGCATTTATTCAAATGCTCTCCAAACTCGTAACTTAGATATTCACCTTCACGATCAGATCATAGAAATTTAATCTTCTTTTTACGTTGATTCTCTACTTCACTTTGAAATTCCTTAAACTTCTTGAAAGTTTCGGACTTATGTTTCATGAAATAGATATACCCATATCTACTCAAGTCATCCATGAAGGTAAGAACATAACGATAACCACCGCGCGATGCTACACTCATTGGGCCACACACATCGGTATGTATGATTTCCAATAAGTCCGTAGCTCGCTCCATCATACCAGAAAATGGAGTCTTAGTCATTTTACCCATCAGACATGCTTCGCATCTTTCAAGTGATTCGAAATCAAGTGATTCAAGAAGTCCATCAGAATGGAGTTTCTTCATACGCTTCACTCCAATATGACCAAGACGACAGTGCCACATATAGGTCGAGTTATCGCTCAATTTCAAATGTTTAGCTTCAATGTTATTAATATGTGTATTTCCACTATCGAGATTCAATAAGAATAGACCATCTATCAAAGGTGCATGTGCATAAAACATATTACTCATATAAATCAAACAACCATTATTCTCGGACTTAAACAAGTAACCTTCTTGCAATAAACATGATCCAGATATAATGTTCATGCTCAACGCAGGCACCAAATAACAATTATTTAAGTATAAAACTAATCCCGATGGTAGATGAAGAGGTAGCGTGCCTACCGCGATCACATCAACCTTTGATCCATTTCCAACGCGCATCATCACCTCGTTCTTCGCTAGCTTCCGTTTATTCTGCAGTACCTGTTTCGAGTTACAAATATGAGCAACTGAACCAGTATCAAATACCCAGGCACTACTATGAGTACTAGTGAGATACACATCAATAACATGTATATCGGATATACCTTTCTTCTTGATGTTGCCTTTCTTCAAATCCGCCAAGTACTTTGGGCAATTCCGCTTCCAGTGACCTTCTCCCTTGCAGTAAAAGCACTCAGTATCAGGCTTAGGCCCAGCCTTGGTCTTCTTCGTCGGTGCGGCAACTTTCTTACCACCGTTCTTGAAGTTTCCCTTTTGCTTAGACTTGCCTTTCTTGAATTTGGTGGTCTTATTGACCAACAACACTTGGTTCTCTTTCTTGATCTCCACTTCTGCAGATTTCAATATATGGAGAAGAGTTCTGGCAACGTCTTGTTCATGTTTTGCATATTGTAGTTCATCACAAAGTTCTTGTAACTTGGTGGTAGTGATTGGAGGACATGGTAAATCCCCAAAGCATTAGGAATCACTATACACAAACTTTGGAGTTTGTTTGCGTGCCCAGACATCTTAAGCACATGCTCACTGACAGAGCTACCCTCTTCCATCTTGCAGTTAAAGAACTTTTCAGAAGCCTCATAACTTTCATATGCCGCGTGAGCCTCAAATATCATTTTGAGTTCACGGACAATATCATGTGGGTCATGGTTCTCAAACCTTTTCTGAAGCTCCGATTCCAAACCATACAAGATAGCACACTGAACTGTGGAGTACTGATTCTTCCGAGCAAGGTAAACATTCTTTACTTCATCGGTAGCATCAGCTGCAGGCGGGTCACCCAACGGTGAATCCAGCACATAGGTCAAATTACCAACATTGAGGACAATCCTCAAATTGCGGAACCAATCCGCGAAGCTGCTTCCATTGTTTTTCAACTTTTTTTTCTCTAGGAACGCATTAAAATTGATGGTAGGGGCCGCCATTGATCTACAACATATTGGTAATAGTTTAGACTAAGTTTATGAAAAATTGAGTTCTAATTAATAGTTAAATTAATCTAGGTGAACTCCCACTCAAAACAATATCCCTCACATTGTTTTAGTGATCACACGAACCAAATACACCACATCAAAACCGATCATCACGAGAGTTGATGTAACTTCAGTGGCGAACAATCAATCATGTTCATCATATCTACTATATGACTCATGCTTTACATTTCGATGACCCGTGTTCCGAGACCATGTCTGTACATGCTAGGCCCGTCAAGATCAAACCTTAGCTTCCGCATGAGCATATCTGGCTTGCACACGTTGTATACACTCGCAGAATCTAACACACCCGATCATCACGTGGTGCTTCGAAACAACGAGCTTTAGCAACGATGCTTACTAAGGATGAACACTTTAAAACTTGAAATTTGTGTGCTTGAGGGATCATCTTATAATGCTACCGTCATTAACTAAGCAATACAAGATGCATAAAGGATTAACATCACATGCAATTCATAATATGTGATATGATATGGCCTTTCTTCTTATGCTTCCGATCCCCATCTTCAAGCACGAACATGATCTCCATCATCACCGGTATGGCGTCAAGGTCAATGGCGCCGCTTCATGGTTGTCGTCCACCGGCTTCAACTATTACAACTACTTTGAATAGACACGCGGGTCTTAACAGAATTTAAAGACAACCATATGGCTCCTGCCGGTTGCCAACTTACAATAAGGAACATTTCATACATCAAATATAATCACAATCATGGCCATATCACATCACAGCACACCCCCTACAAAACAAAGTTAGACGCCTCTAATTTTCTTTGCATATTTTACGTGGTTTGGGGATTTCAGTAAGTGTTGATCTAACTTACGAACAAGAACCACAACGTTGATGTTTGAACTATCAAGTGCCCGTTGTAAATTGGATCTATACTATAATGGGAGAGACAGACACCCGCAAAGCCACTTATGCAATACAAGTTGCATGTTGAGCATGGAGCAAGTCTCAAAAACGATGTCATGTAAGGTTAGCCTGGGCCGCTTCATCCCATCATACCGCAAGATGCAAAGTACACAAAAGCATTTGATAATGAAAGCACCACCGCCCACAATGACCATTGTGTTCTACTCATGCAACAGATCTACATATAGACACGGCTCTGATACCACTGAAGGGGTTCGTAGCATGGAAAACAAAAAATTTCTACTGCATGCAAACAAACAAGCCAAGATCTATCTACTAGATTGTAGCAATGAGTCGATAGATGAACTCACCCTCGAAGATTCCAAAGAGGTTAATAAGAGAGGATTATCGTGGGTGATGTAGTCGTACTCTTGCCAATCTCAAGATCGCGTAGACGATCCTTCTGGCGCTGCGTTCCGGCAGCGCTTCCGCAGTCGGTCACATGTTCGGTACTCGATGAAGACCTTCCTCTCCCTTGTTCCAGCAGGCAGTGGAGGTTGTAGTACTCTCCTCGCGATTCCGGTAGCATGACAGCGTGGTACCGGAAGTAGAGGGGAGATCTCGCAGGGCTTCGCCTTAAGCCGGAGCGAGTATGGTGGAGTATGAGAGAGGCCTTGGTGATCTAGGGTTTAGAGGGCACCAAGGGGAGGGTGTGGCCGGCGGCTAGGGCTTGGATAAGCCCCAACTCGCCGAGTTGGAGGAACCCTAGGTGGCGGCGGCGACTTGGAGGAGGCCGACGACTAGGGATAGGGTTTTGGGTGTGTGGGAGAGGGGCAGCCCTGCTGTGGCATCCTGCAAAACCACTACTAGAAAATCGCGTTGTTTTTGTGCATTGCATCATCATGACCGCATGCTCATGTCATCATGCCACATTGCATTTGAGCATCGTCATCATCTTGCATTTGCTCGCATAAAACTATTTGCAGAAAAACCTAATTTGTTTTCTAAACGCCCCGTCTTTATTCAAACGCAAAACCCGGGTCTCTGGATTATTTTGTTTTGTCTGCTATCGGGTTGCAAAAGCCCTGTTTAAAATAAATAAAATATTAAATTATTTTAATGGGGGCAGTCGAACGGGCCGATTCGACCCGGACGACCACCCCCAGAATAAAACGGTCCACCCAAAATCCCTAGTTTACCCAGACCTATTCTACCCACCCCTCCTCCACCTCACCCCCACCAATCTCTGGATGCCACCTCACCTCCCTGTCCTCACTCCACCACTCCCAGCTCGCCACGTTAGACTCTCTCCCCCAGCCCCCACTCCCTCCCCACCTACCTCCCCCGGTCAGACCCTTCCCAACCGCACCCCCCAACCCGCTGCCAGCCTGGCCCCACCCCGGCCCCACTCTCCACTCAACCTCCCACCCCGACGCGCCCCACCCCCCATGCTCTCTCCCTCCTCCCTCTGCCCCAACGCGCGCAGCCCCGACCCATCCTCCTCCCCGGCGACCGCGGCGCCCCCGCACCTCCCTGCCTCCACCGGGCCCGCCACCGCCACCGTCGTCCTCTCACCCCAACGCCATCGCCTCCTCTCCGCTCCACCGCCTTCTCCCGCCGCCCCTCCGCTCGCCATCTTCCTCTTTGCTCGCCGGCGCCCCTCCGCGCGAGCTCGCCACCGGCCTTCCTCCTCCGCGTCTCCCTCTCCCCCTCCTCTAGCTCGTCGCCGGCCGCCTCTGCGCCTCCCCTCTGCCTCGCCCTCCTCGCCGTTCGCCGCCTCCGACCGAGCCCGCCCCCTCGCCGGCCCTCCTCCCCTCTCCTGGCCGCGCCGGCCTCGCCGCGGTGGCCGCTCCCCGCCTCCTCCGCCAGTCACCGTCGCCCCGGAGCTCGCCGGCCCGGCTCTCTGTGCCGCTGTCCTCTCCTCGGCGTCGCCCCGGCCGCCGCGTCCAGACTCCGCCGCCGACCTCGCCGGCCTCCCACGCGTCCTCGGCTTCCCCAAGCTTCTCCCCAACATCGCCAAGCCTCCCCGGACCCGCGTCTTCTGCTCCTGTCGTCCTCCAGCTCGAGTGTGTCACCCAGCACAGCACCCTGGTGCCTCAAAGTTCCACCGGTCCCTGCCCATCTTTTTCTGTGTATCGAGATGTGGTATTGTTGTGTTGGCAGTAGTGGAAATTCCGCTTTGTGGTTTTGTTGCTGTGACAGAAAACGAGCAGTGTAGCTGAAGGAGTAATGGTGTACAGATGATTGCATCGCACCTTTAATTGTCGGGACCCCGGTTCCGCTTAATATCGCCTAATCGCATCGCACCTTTGCCATGTCATGCATCATACATGCATCATGCCCGATCTTTTGCCGTAGTATTAAATAGTGCATCCGGTGTTTCTGCTAGTGTTTTGCTTCTTCACGGACTAGGCCGATGAGTTGATGCGAGTGTCGACCCGATCTTCGGATGAACCTTCGGCAATGTTTTCAGGCGAGCATCTTCCCCTTTCTACCTATCTTACTTTTATAGTATTTATTCCGTCCTGTTGATCTATTGCTATCTGTGTTGCGATGCTCTAGTTTCCGTACCCGTGAAATCCCTTGCAGCCGTATATTGCCTTGGACACATCCTATTACCTGTTGTTTGGTAGATAGTTGGACCTGCGCGTCGTAGTCGCTTGCTCAAGTGCTGTTGCGTGTCGTCAAGTACCACAGTTGTTGGAGCATTGCCACATGTCTAATGTTGGAGATGATCATGGCTTTATTTATTGTTCACTTTAATTATTGCTGAACAACTAAAATTGAAGTAGGTAAGCAGAGTCACAGGTGGGCAATAGATGTTATTTGGTTGTTAACCGTCCACTTGTGTCCCGTAGGACCCCGAGTACTTGATACCTGTTCCTTGATTATTCGCGCTATCCACATACGGGGAATTAAAGGCCCCGTTGAGCCAGAGCTTGATTCATTCTTATTTCTTGGGGCCACAAACTAGTTTGAGGTTTTATTTACGATCCTGTACTTATGCCATGCTTTACCGCTTTATTTACGATTGTGCGAGGAGCACACTGTACTGTTTAGGTAAGCGGAGTGTTTTCGCGGTATCGACAAGCCCAGTTTTGGGTTCCCAGTCGTTTACAGCCATTGACGCAAACCTTGAGTCCGTCTCGGAGCTAGCTTACTTCGTTGCGGGTGTACTCCAAGGGGTGGCCCCCTGAAATATTTCTGAATCCTGTGATTGCTTTGTCGTGAAAGCCTCGTTGGGTTTTGATTTGGTTTTTCCGAGGTTGATCGTGTGTGTGTTGCTATTGGTGCACCCCGGCCAGGTAAAACTTTCTGAAAGCCGTGTCCGCGGTTATGGACGACTTGGAGCACAGTATCTCGATCATAGACACCTATAACTAAAGTAGTGCTATAAATTTGACTTTATAATGACTAGTAATCAGCTTCACTATAATGGAATGGCTACATAAAACTGCCCACAATTGCTTGTTGGTTTGTCGCTTGCGATGATTGTATCTGACTAGTAAGTATTGCAACTACAACGGAATGGCTAAATAAAAGTACCAACAACTGCTGGGTTTTGGGTTATCTCATGCTAATTGTATTTGACTAGTAAGTGTTGCAACTACATGGAATGGTTAACTAAAACGGCCCACTGCTTATTTTATCAGGATGATTATCTATACCTGACTAGTAATTGCTGCAACGAGAACTGAATAAATAAAACTGCCAACTGTGTGAGTTCCTCGGTTGACTTCCTCGTTTGGTCTCGAGGGGGAAACACCAGGATGGGTTTGTTTGGTGTTAGCTTCAGGATGGATCCGAATAGGTCATTCTTACCCCTCTATGATAGCCGGCCGTTGTATCGAGTCTCTATAGGATGTTTAGTGCATGCTGCGCTGCCGCTTCAGTCCACCATACCTATGTAGGCGAGGACCGTCGAATTCTAGCCTCGCCGTGTACTGGCCTCAGTACTGACGCTCCTCTTTTTCCTTTGCCCTTTGTCGGCACCCCTTTTGTTTAAGCAGGTTTTGAGATCGACGTCGTTAGCAGGGTTACCCTTCTGGCTTGGCCTGGGCAGGGTTATGGACGCCATCGGTTATTCTTCAGGGCTCTTAGCTCAATTTGCATCTTGTCCGTAGTCGGACGCTCTATCATTTTCAAGGTGATTTGGATCTTTGTATATTATATCTGTATTCTTGACTCATTGAGTCGGTGTTATATATATCTGTTCTGGGGGTCCCATCGAGGACTGTTGTGTAATGTTATTACTTCGTTTTCCACCCGCATGAAAGTGCCTGGTGGGCACCTTTGAATCGTTTCTATGCGGGTTTGGCGGGTTTCGCTAAAACTTGCATAGGGTCGATTCTGAGGGTGTTACACCTGCCCCTCCTTATATAGGTGGAGGGTGGCCGGTTGGGATGAGGGAGTCCTCCCCCAACTCGGCCTCCTTGGCCGGCGGGTGAGGGAGGGGAACTCCTCCCCAAGTAGGTTTCCTACTTTCCCTCCACCAAACAAACTTGCCGTCTGACTTTTTCAAATTGGCGTTTGACTTTCAAACAAGGATTTGATTTCTCCCTTTATTTTCCCCAGCCAAGTGACCTAGTACATGATGCAACCATTCCATATTGTCATGAAACATTCATGTACCCTTCCCCTCCGGAGTGCCGGACCTTTCAGACCCTTCTAGAACATTCCTGGTGAAAACACCGGAATCATTCCCAAACTCCGAAACATGACTTTCCTTATATGAATCTTATTCTCCGGACCATTCCGGATCTCCTTGTGATATCCCGGATCCCATCCGAGACTCCGAACAACATTCGGTCTCTTTCTCATCATTCCATAACTACTCAACAACATCGAATCCTTAAGTGTGTCTCCCTACGGTTCGTGAATTATGCGGACCTTATCGAGACACTTCTCCGATCAATAACCAATAGAGGAATATGGAAATTCATATGGCTCCCACATATTTCTACGATTACTTTGCGTTCGAATGAACCACTTACATACGATATCAATTTCCCTTTGTCTCACGATAGTTTACTTATCGGAGGTTTTGATCGTCGATATCTTTGCATACCTAGTTCAACCTCATTACCGATAAGTACTCTTTTCTCGTTACCGTGATATGTGATCCCTTGTGAGCCAGTCACATGCTTGCAAGCTAATTGGATGACATTCCACCGAGAGGGCCTAGAGTATATCTATCCGTCATATGGATGGACAAATCCCACTCTTGGTCCATGTGTCTCAACCCATACTTTCCGAACACTCAATGCCACCTTTATAGCCACCCAGTTACGGTGTGGTGTTTGATGTCATCAAAGCATCCTTCCGGCAATGGTTATAAGCATGATATCATGGTCGAAGGAATTAGGTTACTATGTATCAGAAAGCTTATAGAAATTGAACTATTAAAATGACTTGATCTTTATGCTACGCTTATCTATAGGAGTATGTCCATCATACCATTATCCTAATGATATGACCTTTTTATTAACAACATCTCAAATGTTCATGATCAAGAAACCATGATCATCTATTAATCAACAAGCTAGTATTATAAAGAGGCTTTACCAGGGACTCTAATTTAGTTTACAAATCACACAAGTATTAATGTTTCTGGTTAATACTGTTATAGCATGAATGTAAACATTTTTCATAAACACAAAGATATAATAATAACTACATTTACTATTGCCTCTAGGGCATATCTCCAACAAATAGGTCACCCCTCGGTGGCTAAGGTCCGATTGGGTGCCACGGGGGCGCAGGTCGAGCCCTCAAAGAAGAGGAAAAGCGACGAGGTCGAGGCGCCTATTGGAGGCGCGAAGAAAGCCAAGGGCGACAAGGTCGTCACAATTTCGGACGAGCCAGTCGACGCCCCAAGCAAGGCTCCGACTGGAGCGGATGCGGCCATGAAGTCCGTAGTGGACATGGAATCGCAGCGGATAGAGACTGCAACACTAGTTGGGGCAATGGGCCCGATGGTGAGTGCTGCAGGGGCGGCGGTGGCGACCTTCCCTCACTTTGTGGTGAGGGCCTCCATGGCAAGTGCTTTAGCACAATCAGCGGAGGTCGAGCAGCGTCGCGGGCGCGCACCTATTGTGCTCCCGTCGGTGGACGCGGTCGAGCTCCACAATATGCTGGGTGCGGCGATCCAGGTATGTCCAGTCCCCGAGTGGCTAGTCGCTGAGTTATAGTGGCTAGGCACTTAATGATTTCTTCATTATCCAGTCCCCGAGTGGCTAGTCGCTGAATTTCAGCGGCTAGGCACTTAGGAAGTGTTTTATGTTTTTGCTAATGTTCGCTGTGGCGCCCCGCAAAACCACTACTAGAAAATCGCGTTATTTTTGTGCATTGCATCATCATGACCGCATGCTCATGTCATCATGCCACCTTGAATTTGAGCATGGTTATCATCATGCATGGTTTTGTCTAAAACTATTTCCTAAAAAGCCTAATTTTGTTTTCTAGATATTCCCTCTCTAGTTCAAACGAAACTCTGGTCTCTTCCAGATTAATTTGTTTGTCTAAAAATTATTTGCAAAAGTCTATTAAAACCAAAACAAATAAATAAATGTTTTCGGGGAAGGCCGCGACCGGCCAGGCCCAAAAAGGCCCAGCTGGCAGCAGCCTACTACCCCAAATAAATATCTAAACCTAATCCTAGCCTTGCCCTACCCAAACCCTTTTCTACCTAAACCTAGCCTACCCAGCCCCCCTCCACCTCACCCTGACCAATCCCCCCAATCCCGTGTCGCCACCTCACCCTGGCCCAATCTTGCAGCCAACCACGGCGCGCCACGTCACCACAGCCACCTACCCCCTCACCACACACGCCACGCACGCCAGGCCCAACCTCCCCGTTCGATTCCCCCTGGCCCCGTTCTCGCCTTGCACCCACCCCGCATCCCCCGCTCCTCCCTCTCGAGCCCGCAACCGCCGCCGCCAGGAGCTCCGCTCGCGCGCTCTCGCTGACCGCCCTTGCTCGTCGCCCCCCCTCTCTACAGCCGCCAACGGGCGCTGCCGTCCTCTAGCCCCGCCACCGCCATGCCCGAGCCCTCCCCGTCGCCTCCCTCTGGAAGCTCCCCATCGCCAACCACCGGCGCCGGCCTCGGTCGCGTCGCCGCCTCTACGGGATCCCCGCTAGCCGCAGGCCCTGCTCGCCTCCGCCACCACCAGTGCGCCTCCCTCCCAGACGCGAGCAAGCGCCTCCGCTGCCTGGAGCCCCTTCCCCCACCTCCGCTCGACCCCGCCACCTCGCGCTCGTTCTCTGCACCGCCGTCGCCTTCCGGTTCCTCTGCAGGCGCGCCGTGCCATCCCGGGGCTCTCCTCCCCGAACCTGAGCACCCCCGGCAGCGCCTCGTCCCCGCCTCTGAGCCGGTGAATCCTGCCAGGCCCGGCCTCACCTCCCCTTCGCCTAACGGCCGCCAGCGGCAGTGGCCTCGACCGCGGGCGCCACCGCCAGGATCACGACGGCCAAGCCCGCCTCGGTTTCCTGCTGTCAGTCGCCGGATCCCCGCGAATAGGAGTCGCCATGACGCCATCGGAGCTGCCACCACCTCCTCGTGCTCGCCCCCGAGCAGGTCCTCGCCAAGCGCTATCCTCCTGCTATCGGCCTCTGCCGCCTCCGCGCCGCCGGCCTTCGAGCTCGTTGCCAGGAACCACACGGCACGCAACTGTCCTCGCCCGTTCCCTACCGAGAGACACATGTTTTGCTGCGTGTGTTGTTGCTGCAGCTCTCTGCGAGGTGTTTGGAATAATATCCGAACAGGATACGGCCTCCTCGCACCAACCCAACATGCTCGTTCTGTCTCATGTATGTCCTCCCTCGGTGCGTTTGTGTTATGTCCCCGACAGAAGGCTATTGCAATCCTCTCATAGTCGACAAGAACGTCACCGACCACCGAAAGTCGGATTCCAAGGCCTACAACACGGAAAGTCGAGTTCTCCTTCCCGGATGCAAGACCGATCCTGCTGAAGACCGATCCATCGGCACGCCAAGACCTCCTTCTCGTACCGATCCCGGCGCCTGAACCCGAACCCCTCTCCCAAGTTCGCCGAACCCCAAAGTGTGACCCTCTTTTCCGTGACCTATATTTTATAAAACGAAATATAAACTTGTTGCATATTAAATTATCATGCTTGCACACATATCTTGTGGGTTGGGGGCCTTATGCCAATTCAGCTAAATTAAATATGAAGCCATAAGCGGGCTTTTCTAGTCTAATATTGGCTCCATTTAAATTGCCTAGCGAACCGATACTATATTTTGCCCTGTTAAGACAACATTTAAAATTGCGGGGTATCTAAACAACTAGAACCATATATTTAATTGTCGGGACCCCCGGTTCCGCTTAATATGGCCTAATTGCACCGCATATTTACCATGCCATGCATCATACATGCATCATGCTCGATCTTTTGCCGTAGTATTAAATAGTGCATCCGGTGTTTCTTCTAGTGTTTTGGTTCTTCGCGGATAAGGCCGTTGAGTTGATGCGAGTGTCGACCCGATCTTCGGATAAACCTTCGGCAGTGTTTTCAGGCGAGCACCTCCCCCTTTCTACCTATCTTACTTTTATAGTCTTTATTCCCTCCTGTTGATCTATTGCTATCTGTGTTGCGATGCTCTAGTTTCGTACCCGTGATATCCCTTGCAGCCTTATATTGCCTTGGACACATCCTATTACCTGTTGTTTGGTAGATAGTTGGACTTGCGCGTCGTAGTCGCTTGCTCAAGTGCTGTTGCGTGTCGTCAAGTACCACAGTTGTTGGAGTATTGCCGTATGTTTAAGGTTGGAGATGATCATGGCTTTAATTATCGTTTACTTTAATTACTGTTTAATAACTAAAATTGAAAGTAGGTAAATGCAGAGGCACAGGTGGGCAATAGATGTTATTTGGTTGTTAACCATCCACTTGTGTCCCGTAGGACCCCGAGTACTTGATACCTGTTCCTTGAATATTCGCGCTATCCACATCCGGGAGGATTATGGGACCCCCCTGAGCCAGAGCTTGATTCATTCTTATTTCTTGGGGCCACAAACTAGTTTGAGGTTTTATTTACTATCCTGTACTTATGCCATGCTTTACTGCTTTATTTACGATTGTGCGAGGAGCACCTGTACTGTTTAGGATTGTGACCCGTTTTCGCGGTATCGACAAGCCCAGTCACACTTTCGGGTTCCCAGTCATTTACAGCCGGACCCACAAACCTTGAGTTCGTCTCGAAGTCAGCTAACTTCGTTGCGGGTATACTTAATGGGGTGGCCCCCTGAAATATTTCTGAATCTGGTGATTGCTTTGTCGTGAAGGCCTCGTTGGGTTTTGATTTGGTTTTTCCGAGGTTGATCGAGTGTGTGTTGCTATTTGTGCACCCCTGCAGGGTAAAACTTTCTGAAAGCCGTGTCCGCGGTTATGGACGACTTGGAGCACAGTATCTCGATCATAGACAACTATAACTAAAGTAGTGCTATAAATTTGAATTTATAATGACTAGTAATCAGCTTCACTATAATGGAATGGCTAAATAAAATTGCCAACAATTGCTTGTTTGGGTTGACACTTGCTACCATTGTATCTGACTAGTAAGTATTGCAACTATAACGGAATGGCTAAATAAAAGTACCAACAACTGCTGGGTTTGGGATATCTCATGCTAATTGTATCTGACTAGTAAGTGTTGCAACTACAACGGAATGGTTAACTAAAACTGCCCACTGCTTATTATATCAGGATGACCATCTATACCTGACTAGTAATTGCTGCAACGATAACTGAATGAATAAAACTGCCAACGGTGTGAGTTCCTCGGTTGACTTCCTCGTTTGGTCTTGAGGGGGAAACACCAGGATGGGTATGTTTGGTGATAGTATCAGGTTGGTTCCAAATAGGTCTTTCTTATCCCTCTCTGATAGCCGACAGTTATATCGAGTCTCTATAGGTTGTTTAGTGCATGCCGCGCTGCCGCTTCAGTCCACCATACCTATGTAGGCGAGGACCGCCGAATTCTAGCCTCGCCGTGTACTGGCCTCAGTACTGACCGCTCTCTCTTTTCCTTTTCCCCTTGTCGGCACCCCTTTTGTTTAAGCAGGTTTTGAGATCGACGTCGTTAGCAGGGTTACCCTTCCGGCTTGGCCTGGGCAGGGTTATGGACGCCATTGTTTATTCTTCAGGGCTCTTAGCCCCATTTGCATCTTGTCCGTAGCTGGACGCTCTATCGTTTTCAAGGTGATTTGGATCTTTGTTCTGTATATATGTATTCTTGGCTCATGGAGTCGTGTTGTATATATATCTGTTCTGTGGGTCCCATCGAGGACTATTGTGTAATGTTATTACTTCGTTTTCCACCCGCACGCAAGTGCCTGGTGGGCACCTTTGAATCGTTTCTATGCGGGTTTGGCGGGAAGCGCTGAAACTTGCATAGGGCCGATTCTGAGGGTGTTACAGAGTGGTATCAGAGCTCAGCAGTTGCGATACCCCACAAGTCCAGCCTGTAGGATAACCTAGCTAACGGCCGAAGTAGAGTGTCAAAACTATTTTGCAAAATTGGTTGGATAGTTCTGATTAGGTCAGATTTTACTCCTTACCCCTCTGCTGCTCTCCTCTCACCTCTGCGTGTTTTGAATCTGCTCTCTTCTCCCTCTCCGAGTCCAGGATTTCTCGTGGTTGGGTTCCGTCGTACCTTCAGGGTTTCGCTTCCTCCTTTGGTAACGGTGTTGCTACATCTGGTCTTCATGCTATCCGAGGAACCCTTCGTCTGGTGAACTTCTCTTTGTGCCTTCTCGTGCCTTCCTGTGTTTTCCGACGCGACGACATCATCTACGCCAGATCCGATGCAGAGTCTGCATCACTCCTTTGTTTCTGAACCTCGATTGTCGAGATCTTCAGTCTGATTCCGAGGATGGTTGCACGCTTTTCTACTGATTGTGCAGAGTAATAGTTTGGGTGCGTGATGGATTGGCCCCCATGCCGACTACTCACTCTATTCGCTTGTGTACATTGAAGTGGATGAGAATGCCTCGGTTCCCTCTTTCTATCGAAGCTAGAGGTGGCTGTATTTGTTGATACCTCTACCTTCGACCTTTTGTTCCCAGAGTGTTCTCTCGACGATCACGGACAACAACCTCTTGTTAGTGGTGTCGCGAGGATCTACACGATGCGAGAAGATTCAGATCGCCGCCCTTCTTCCCGGTACCATGAGGCGGATCTCGAGGGCGAGATCCATTGTTAGTGGTGTCGAATTGTGGCGCCCCGCAAAACCACTACTAGAAAATCGCGTTATTTTTGTGCATTTCATCATCATGACCGCATGCTCATGTCATCATGCCACCTTGCATTTGAGCATCGTTATCATCATGCATGGTTTTGTCTAAAACTATTTCCTAAAAAGCCTAATTTTGTTTTCTAGATATTCCCTCTCTAGTTCAAACGAAACTCTGGTCTCTTCCAGATTAATTTGTTTGTCTAAAAATTATTTGCAAAAGTCTATTAAAACCAAAACAAATAAATAAATGTTTTCGGGGAAGGCCGCGACCGGCCAGGCCCAAAAAGGCCCAGCTGGCAGCAGCCTACTACCCCAAATAAATATCTAAACCTAATCCTAGCCTTGCCCTACCCAAACCCTTTTCTACCTAAACCTAGCCTACCCAGCCCCCCCTCCACCTCACCCTGACCAATCCCCCCAATCCCGTGTCGCCACCTCACCCTGGCCCAATCTTGCAGCCAACCACGGCGCGCCACGTCACCCCAGCCACCTACCCCCTCACCACACACGCCACGCACGCCAGGCCCAACCTCCCCGTTCGATTCCCCCTGGCCCCGTTCTCGCCTTGCACCCACCCCGCATCCCCCGCTCCTCCCTCTCGAGCCCGCAACCGCCGCCGCCAGGAGCTCCGCTCGCGCGCTCTCGCCGACCGCCCTTGCTCGTCGCCCCCCCTCTCTACAGCTGCCAACGGGCGCCGCCCTCCTCTAGCCCCGCCACCGCCATGCCCGAGCCCTTCCCGTCGCCTCCCTCTGGAAGCTCCCCATCGCCAACCACCGGCGCCGTCCTCGGTCGCGTCGCCGCCTCTACGGGATCCCCGCTAGCCGCAGGCCCTGCTCGCCTCCGCCACCACCAGTGCGCCTCCCTCCCAGACGCGAGCAAGCGCCTCCGCTGCCTGGAGCCCCTTCCCCCACCTCCGCTCGACCCCGCCACCTCGCGCTCGTTCTCTGCACCGCCGTCGCCTTCCGGTTCCTCTGCAGGCGCGCCGTGCCGTCCCGGGGCTCTCCTCCCCGAACCTGAGCACCCCCGGCAGCGCCTCGTCCCCGCCTTTGAGCCGGTGAATCCTGCCAGGCCCGGCCTCACCTCCCCTTCGCCTAACGGCCGCCAGCGGCAGTGGCCTCGACCGCGGGCGCCACCGCCAGGATCACGACGGCCAAGCCCGCCTCGGTTTCCTGCTGTCAGTCGCCGGATCCCCGCGAATAGGAGTCGCCATGACGCCATCAGAGCTGCCACCACCTCCTCGTGATCGCCCCCGAGCAGGTCCTCGCCAAGCGCTATCCTCCTGCTATCGGCCTCTGCCGCCTCCGCGCCGCCGGCCTTCGAGCTCATCGCCAGGAACCACACGGCACGCAACTGTCCTCGCCCGTTCCCTACCGAGAGACACATGTTTTGCTGCGTGTGTTGTTGCTGCAGCTCTCTGCGAGGTGTTTGGAATAATATCCGAACAGGATACGGCCTCCTTGCACCAACCCAACATGCTCGTTCTGTCTCATGTATGTCCTCCCTCGGTGCGTTTGTGTTATGTCCCCGGCAGAATGCTATTGCAATCCTCTCATAGTCGACAAGAACGTCACCGACCACCGAAAGTCGGATTCCAAGGCCTTCAACACGGAACGTCGAGTTCTCCTTCCCAGATGCAAGACCGATCCTGCTGAAGACCGATCCATCGGCACGCCAAGACCTCCTTCCCGTACCGATCCCGGCGCCTGAACCCGAACCCCTCTCCCAAGTTCGCCGAACCCCAAAGTGTGACCCTCTTTTCCGTGACCTATATTTTATAAAACGAAATATAAACTTGTTGCATATTAAATTATCATGCTTGCACACATATCTTGTGGGTTGGGGGCCTTATGCCAATTCACCTAAATTAAATATGAAGCCATAAGCGGGCTTTTCTAGTCTAATATTGGCTCCATTTAAATTGCCTAGCGAACCGATACTATATTTTGCCCTGTTAAGACAACATTTAAAATTGCGGGGTATCTAAACAACTAGAACCATATATTTAATTGTCGGGACCCCCGGTTCCGCTTAATATGTCCTAATTGCACCGCATATTTACCATGCCATGCATCATACATGCATCATGCTCGATCTTTTGCCGTAGTATTAAATAGTGCATCCGGTGTTTCTTCTAGTGTTTTGGTTCTTCGCGGATAAGGCCGTTGAGTTGATGCGAGTGTTGACCCGATCTTCGGATAAACCTTCGGCAGTGTTTTCAGGCGAGCACCTCCCCCTTTCTACCTATCTTACTTTTATAGTCTTTATTCCCTCCTGTTGATCTATTGCTATCTGTGTTGCGATGCTCTAGTTTCGTACCCGTGATATCCCTTGCAGCCTTATATTGCCTTGGACACATCCTATTACCTGTTGTTTGGTAGATAGTTGGACTTGCGCGTCGTAGTCGCTTGCTCAAGTGCTGTTGCGTGTCGTCAAGTACCACAGTTGTTGGAGTATTGCCGTATGTTTAAGGTTGGAGATGATCATGGCTTTAATTATCGTTTACTTTAATTACTGTTTAATAACTAAAATTGAAAGTAGGTAAATGCAGAGGCACAGGTGGGCAATAGATGTTATTTGGTTGTTAACCGTCCACTTGTGTCCCGTAGGACCCCGAGTACTTGATACCTGTTCCTTGAATATTCGCGCTATCCACATCCGGGAGGATTATGGGACCCCCCTGAGCCAGAGCTTGATTCATTCTTATTTCTTGGGGCCACAAACTAGTTTGAGGTTTTATTTACTATCCTGTACTTATGCCATGCTTTACTGCTTTATTTACGATTGTGCGAGGAGCACCTGTACTGTTTAGGATTGTGACCCGTTTTCGCGGTATCGACAAGCCCAGTCACACTTTCGGGTTCCCAGTCGTTTACAGCCGGACCCACAAACCTTGAGTTCGTCTCGAAGTCAGCTAACTTTGTTGCGGGTATACTTAATGGGGTGGCCCCCTGAAATATTTCTGAATCTGGTGATTGCTTTGTCGTGAAGGCCTCGTTGGGTTTTGATTTGGTTTTTCCGAGGTTGATCGAGTGTGTGTTGCTATTTGTGCACCCCTGCAGGGTAAAACTTTCCGAAAGCCGTGTCCGCGGTTATGGACGACTTGGAGCACAGTATCTCGATCATAGACAACTATAACTAAAGTAGTGCTATAAATTTGACTTTATAATGACTAGTAATCAGCTTCACTATAATGGAATGGCTAAATAAAATTGCCAACAATTGCTTGTTTGGGTTGACGCTTGCTACCATTGTATCTGACTAGTAAGTATTGCAACTATAACGGAATGGCTAAATAAAAGTACCAACAACTGCTGGGTTTGGGATATCTCATGCTAATTGTATCTGACTAGTAAGTGTTGCAACTACAACGGAATGGTTAACTAAAACTGCCCACTGCTTATTATATCAGGATGACCATCTATACCTGACTAGTAATTGCTGCAACGATAACTGAATGAATAAAACTGCCAACGGTGTGAGTTCCTCGGTTGACTTCCTCGTTTGGTCTCGAGGGGGAAACACCAGGATGGGTATGTTTGGTGGTAGTATCAGGTTGGTTCCGAATAGGTCTTTCTTATCCCTCTCTGATAGCCGACAGTTATATCGAGTCTCTATAGGTTGTTTAGTGCATGCCGCGCTGCCGCTTCAGTCCACCATACCTATGTAGGCGAGGACCGCCGAATTCTAGCCTCGCCGTGTACTAGCCTCCGTACTAACCGCTCTCTCTTTTCCTTTGCCCCTTGTCGGCACCCCTTTTGTTTAAGCAGGTTTTGAGATCGACGTCGTTAGCAGGGTTACCCTTCCGGCTTGGCCTGGGCAGGGTTATGGACGCCATTGGTTATTCTTCAGGGCTCTTAGCCCCATTTGCATCTTGTCCGTAGCTGGACGCTCTATCGTTTTCAAGGTGATTTGGATATTTGTTCTGTATATCTGTATTCTTGGCTCATGGAGTCGTGTTGTATATATATCTGTTCTGTGGGTCCCATCGAGGACTGTTGTGTAATGTTATTACTTTGTTTTCCACCCGCACGCAAGTGCCTGGTGGGCACCTTTGAATCGTTTCTATGCGGGTTTGGCGGGAAGCGCTGAAACTTGCATAGGGCCGATTCTGAGGGTGTTACATTCGCCATGGTTTTGCAGGGCCTCCAATGTGAGTCGGTGGAGCGATTGTCCGCTAAGGAGCGTCTGGAAGAGGAAGTCCGCTTCGTTCGAGAAGTGAACGAGCAACTTCGAGCGACTGTAGGTAAGAGTTTGATATGCTCTTGGTCAGGGAAGTCTTTTTATGTCGTGCTCACAGTTGTGATGATGCAGAGATTCATGCGGCCGCGGTGGAGAAGGCTCGCGAGGGTATGGTCCCCGCTAGCGAGTTGACAGCTGCCCAGGCATCTTTGAGCACCACGGATAAGCGCGTGGCCGAGCTCGAGAGAGAACTCAAAGCCGCGAAGGTGGAGGCGACCTCGGCAGATGAAAGGTCTAAGCCGGCCGTCGCTGCTACTGCTGATGAGCAGAAGTTGTCGGATGCACTCGTCGCCTGGCTGCAGAATGATCTCTCGGATCTGCAGGACTTCATCACGGGGGGCTGCCGCCCTTTGATCGGTGAGATCCTTTGATATTCGTGCGGTTGGTCTTGCGAGTCCCCGAGCGCGCGGGTCGCCTTCGCTTTTTTTGCGCACTTCTGATTGTAAGCTTCTTCTACTTCGCAGGGAAGATTCTTGACGATGAGGCTGAGGCGCAGTCGTATGATGCACGACAGTGTGTCACCATGCTGGTGGACTCTGCCACTCTGTCAGCGACTTGCATTCGCGCGTGCCTTCAGGAGATTTCCCCAACGGAGGTGATCCCCTACCTAGAGAAGGCTCCGGCGGTTGTGTCATTCATGTCGCAGTCGGCCTTCCATCGTGGTGCTGCTACTGCACTGAGTCTTGGGCTCGTGCACTTCCCCCGACGACTTCGACCTCGGCGACGTCACCAGCAGGTACCATTCGTCGACGGGCACGGTCGAGATCTCCGACGTGCTGAAGCTGACCGACCGGGGTGTGGTCTACTCCGAGCGGGTGTTGGCGATGGGTGATCTTATTCCGTATCAGGAGACGATCGTTTCCCCGAACAACCCGAAATTTATCTGTGCCCTCGTATCGCACTACTTGGCCGTGCCGGTCGCATGACCAAGGGTTGACTTCCGCGAGTAGAATAGCGCTGTTATTACGAGTGCGAATGGCACAAGGTATGGAGAGTGGACACAATTTGTGCGAATCGATCTTATTTATTTCATAGCGGGTAGGGGTACATGTTTGGAGTTCTAGGAGTAGAACTTCCATAGGAGATTTACATTCCACGTCCGCTTGACGTCGAGTTGCCCGTTGCCTCGGACGTCAATGAGGTAGTAGGCATCGTTTCCCAGGACTCGCCCTATGGCGAATCGTCCCTCCCAAGGGGGAGAAAGCTTGTGCATGCCCTTCTTGTCCTGGATCAGCCGCAGGACCAAGTCGCCTTCCTGGAAGGTGCGAGTCTGGACTCGCCGGTTGTGGTAGCGACAAAGTCCTTGCTGGTAGATGGCGGTGCGGGAGCGAGCTAGGTCGCATGCTTTGTCGAGATGGTCGACCCCGTCCTGGCGTGCGAGTTCATTGTCGGCCTCCGCGTAGTTGGCCACCCGAGGCGAGTCGTGCTCGAGGTCGGTCGGCTTGACGGCTTCGACGCCGTACACCATGAAGAAGGGGGTGAAACCGGTCGACCTGTTGATGGAGGTGCGGATGCCCCAGATGTCAGAGGGGAGCTCTTCGCCCCAGCACCACGGAGTTTGCTGAGGGGAGCTTGCAGTCGTGGCTTCAGGCCATGGAGGATGCTCTGGTTGGCGCGTTCCGCCTGGCCGTTGGACTCTGGGTGGGCGACTAAGGCGAGGTCGAGTCGTATGTTGTGCTCCTCGCAGAATTCGGCCATGGATCCTTTGGCGAAGTTGGTGCCATTGTCTATGATGATGTTGTGGGGGAACCTGTAGCAATAGATAAGCTCGCGTAGGAACTTGGTGGCGGTCTTCCCATCCCACTAGCGGAGTGGCTTGGCCTCCACCCACTTTGTGAATTTGTCAACTGCGACTAGGAGGTGGGTGAAGCTATAGGGGGCCTTCTTAAAGGGGCCCACCATGTCCATGCCCCACACGACGAATGGCCAGGTGATGGGGATAGTCTTGAGCGCCGAGCTCGGCACGTGAGTCTGATTGACATACTTCTGGCACCCGATGCAGCATTGGACGATGTCAACCGCGTCGGCGTGTGCGGTGAGCCAGTAGAAGCCATGTCTCATGGCCTTGGCGACGAGGGACCGAATGCCAGCGTGGTGGCTGCAGTCGCCGGCGTGGATGTCTTGGAGGATTTTGCGACCTTCCGCAGGTTGTACGTAGCGTTGGAACACGCCGGTCACGCTGCGCTTGTGGAGCTCGCCGTTGATGATGACGAAGGATTTGCATTGGCGTACTATCATCTGGGCCTCTGTCTCATCTGCGGGTAGGGTACCTCCCTCCAGGTAGGCTACATATGACGCGGTACAGTCGCTTGGATCCATGATCAGGGCGACCAGTGCTTGTTCTGTTTGAAGTGGTATTCCGATGTCGATCTCCCTCGGGGGAGAGACAGACGGCTTGGTCATGGTGTCGAGGAAGACGCTGGTGGGTGGCGTGAGGCGATCCGACCTGATGCGAGAGAGGGAGTCGGCCTCCTCGTTCTGGCGCTAGTTGATCCACTCGACAGAGTAGCCAGCGAAGTGGCCCCCAGTTGGTCCACTACTTGGCGGTATGCCTCCATGGTGGGGGAGACGGCGTCGCAGGTAAGCGACTTGTGCGGCTACCAGGTCAGAGTCGTCGTAGCAGCGCAGACGATTGATGTTCATTTCCTTGGATGCTCGCATGCCGTGAAGGAGGGCCTCATACTCGGCCATGTTGTTGGTGTAGGGGGTGTTCGAGGTACATGACATAGCGTATCTTGTCGCCCTTGGGAGATGTGAGGAGGATCCCTGCCCCTGTGCCATCTGTGTTCTTGGACCCGTCGAAGTGCATCGACCAGTAGTGGAGGTACGACAACTTCTCCGTCTGCTGCGCCTCCTCCCAATCGGCGAGGAAGTTTGCCAGGGCCTGCGACTTGATTGCGTTGCGGGGCTCGTACCTGATGTTGTGGACTCCGATCTCGATGGCCCACTTGGCGACTCGCCCAGTCGCCCCGCGGTTGCGGATGATGTCCTGCAACGACGCTAAGCATACGACCGTGATGGGGTGCTCCTGGAAGTAGTGCGGCAATCACCGCTGGGCTCGGAAGACTGCATATACCAGCTTCTGGTACTACAGGTAGCGCTGGCGCGACTCGGTGAGGACTTCACTGATATAGTAAATAGGTCGCTGCACCAGGTGCTCCTTGCCCTCTTCTGGTCGCTTGACGACCATGACGGCGCTGACGACTCGTTCGAAAGCCGTGACGTAGACGAGCATGTGCTCCTTGTCGATAGGGGCGGTGAGTAGCGGGGCCGCGAGTAGCACTTCCTTGAGTGCGTGGAGCGTGTCGTCTGCCTCCTTGTCCCACTGGAACATGGGGTTCTTGCGCATCACGCGGTAGAGGGGTATTGCCTTCTCGCTTAGTCGAGGGATGAAGCGACTGAGAGCCGCAACTCGCCCCGCCAGCTTCTAGACGTCGCGCAGAACTCGGGTTTGCCGAGCCGTGCGATCGTGTTGATCTTGGTGGGGTTCGCGTCGATGCCGCTTTTGGATACTACGTATCCCAGTAGCTGTCCCGTAGGTACACCGAAGGTGCACTTTCCTGGGTTGAGTTTGATCTTGTACCTCCGCAGATTGGTGAAGGTTTCGGCCAAGTCGGCGAGTAGATCGCCCTGGCGAGTGGACTTCACTGCCACGTCGTCGATGTAGATGTGGATGTTGGCCAATTTGGCTCGCGAGGCATTCATGCATGCACCTCTAGTAGGTTGCTCCGGCATTCTTAAGGCTGAACGTAATAGCGGTGTAGTAGAATGCTCTAAATGGTGTGATGAACGCCGTCTTCTCCTCATCCTCGACTGCCATTTTGATCTGGTTGTAACCAGAGTAGGTGTCAAGGAAACGCATCGACTCCAAGCCCGCGGTCGAGTCGATGATTTGATCGATCCGTGGGAGGACGAACTGCTCATTCGGGCATGCACTGTTCAGGTTTGTGTAATCGATACACATTCTCCAGGTCCCGTTTTTCTTCTCGACTAGAACTGGGTTTGCCAGCCACTTGGAGTATTTGATTGGTCGTATGAAGCCTGCATCAAGTAGACGCTGCACCTCCTCGGCGATTGCTCGGCGGCTCTCTTCATTGAAGGGCCGCAACGACTGCTTGACGGGTCATGCTTTGGGGTCGGCATTGAGTTTGTGCTCAGCAAGTTCCCTCGGGACACCAGGCATGTCGGATGGCTTCCATCCGAAGATGTCGCGATTCTCACGTAGGAACTCGATGAGCGCAACTTCCTATGCTTGGATCATGCCTGTCCCGATCGTCACCGTCTGGCTGGAGTCGCTTGGGACCAGCTCGACGGAACGCGGGTGCGTGGTCGCCTCGAACACGGTCGAGCCGTCGTTCTCTGAGTTGGGCTTCTTGGGTATTGTGGGGTCGTCATTGTCGACCCCGCTCGTGTAACTGGCGAGATCCTTCGCGTGGTTGGCCTCTGCGGCGATGACGGCGTCGGCGAGCTCGACACCCTTAGCCTCGCACTCTATGGAAATATCAGGGTCGCCGTGGATGGTAATGATACCGCACGGCCCTGGGAGCTTCATCGCGTTATACGCGTAGTGTGGCGCTGCCATGAACTTGGCGAACGCCTACCGCCCCAAGACGCAATGGTAGGGGCTGTTGAAGGGTACTAGCTCGAAGACGATCCGCTCGGTGCGGAAGTTTCCTGTTGTGCCAAAGGTGACTGGCAGCGTCACCTTGCCGATCGGGTACACCTTCCGACCAGGGACGAAGCCGTGGAAGGTGGTGTAGGTCATCTCGATCATCGACTGCGAGAGCCGCAATCGCCTGAACGTGTCCAGGTAGAGGATGTTGATGTATCTGCCACCGTCCATCAGTGTCTTGGGGAGCCAGTAGTCGCCTACTTTGGGCTTGACCTCCAACGCGACTCGCCCCGGATATTCGATCCATGGCGAGTGGTCCTCGCGGCTCTAGGTGATCTGCTGCTCGGACCAGTTGAGGAAGTGTGGGACGTCGACCTGGGACACCGCGTTGACGGCGACGGCGTGGGCAATTACCTTCTTCTCGCGCTTGGTGCTGAACCCGATGAAGGTGTGGAGCGATCCGACATCATTGCCAAATGCCCCACCGTTTGGCGGGTTGTTTTTGGGGTCCTCCCGTGCGCGTCGTGCCTTATCGATCTCCCTTAGGGAGTGTCAATCGGCGGTCGTGTGGGTGGCGTGTTTCCCCTCCCTGCTGTGGAACACACAGGGCTGGTTAAGGAGGGTCGCGGGGTCGAATTTTGGCCTCGCCGTGTAGTTTCCGCTATCGCGGCGTTGGCCTCTGTCGCGGCGGAAGCTCTTGGGCTCGCGTGGCGCGTAGCCAGCATTGGCGACGAAGTAGACTCTCCTGACACTGCGGCGCTTGCCGGTGAGGAGAGTGTTGCTGTAGCGCAGCTCGGGTCGTCTCTTGTTGCCGTGGCCGCTTTGGTGGCGATTTCCACCCTACTCGTCGGCGGTTTCTTGGTTCGGGTCCTCCTCCATGAACCACTTGGCTATCTCGAGGAGGTCCGGTATGTTGTCGAGTGTCTTGTACACCCGCTTGAGCTTGGCGACCAAGGGCTCGTAGCGGCACGAGGTCTTGAAGCAGTGTATCGCGGTGTCCGGGTGGATGCCGACCGCGTTGAACCACAGGTCCTGCCAGCGCTGGACCCATCTGCGGGTCGACTCGCGGGGTCCCTGGACGCATCGCTCCATGTCCTCGATGGTGGTGGCACGGGTGTAGGATCCCTTGAAATGCCTGACGAAGGCGTCGCGCATATCCTCCCTGGAGTCGATGCTGTCCCCGGGAAGGGTGTTGATCCATTGCCGGCTTGCTCCCTCCATCATCAGGAGGAGGTAGAGAGCGGCGAGTAGGTCAGTGTGGCCGTCAATTCCCATCGCCATGAGGTACATGTCCAGCCACATAGACGGGTCATACTTCTCGATCTTCTTTTGGCGCTTTGAAGTTCGCCGGGTATTTTTCGCCTCAGATCATTGGTCCGAAGCACTGGGGGCCGACTCGGCTGAGCGAGCCTCTTGGCTCGCCGTCGCGGCGGTTCGTGAGGGTGTGCCTCAGGTCGTCGGGATGGCGTGCGCGCCAGCTTTGATTGTTGATGATGTGGCTCCGCGCGTCTACTGGCTGCCCATTGGCGGCGACCAGGTTGTTCGCTAGTCGCGGGTCATTGGCGGAGAGTGCCGCATGCATGGGTCAGGGTTGGAGCTGCAGAGGCTCCGGTAGTGGGAAGTTGAGAGTGTTTGCCATCATCGGGCAGCCGCTCGAGGCCGCCCTGCTTCCTGACGAGCGGGAGTACATGCGTCCCCGCGAGTCGACTCCCGCGGTTTGTTGCTCGACGGCCTTGGTGAGTAAGGCCATGGCATACTGGATCTGCAGGGCACCTTCCCCAGTCATGTTGATGTTGGCGACCGCGGCTCGACTCGCGATGACTTTGTCCATCGGAGTGGAGAACAACGGGAGGCCGTTCGCATCCCGCTCCTGCGCGGAGATCATGATCCTCGACTGGTCCCGGGGGGCGTTCGACCGGGCGGTGGGGGAGCTCCATTCGCCACACGGGCCGGGTCGTTCTCGTCGTCAAAGTTTAGGGCGTGGCCCTGAACGGTGGGGTTCAGGCGCGATCTGATGCGGCACTGGTGGTAGAGCGAGAGCTCCTGCGTTGTTGCCTGCTCGAGGCAAAAATTTTCACGCTCAGCTTGTTCCTTGCAGACCACCTCCTCCAGTCGCACGCGGAGTTCCTCGACCTCTGTTGTCGTCGTGGTCGGCGAGATAAGCGTGGAGAAGGGGTCTGGCGGGGCAACCGTACCGCTTGCCATGTAGGTCACGACGAAGCGACCGGATCCGTCGTGGAGATCGCCGGAGTTCTCTAACCCAGAGTCGGAGTCGAAGATCCTGAGGATGGACGGATCCTCGAAGTCCCCCACGTTGGAGACTTGGGTGATGGAGCCAGCGGGTGACGCGATGACGATGGATCCGGCGACTGACGCTGGGGTCGCCAAGTCAGTGTCGTCGTTGAGGGCAGCGTCGTCCGCGACCATGTTGGTTTCGACCACGTTGCTGTTGGCCGAGTCGTACTCGGAGGCGAGGAGGTGGATGGTGCGGACCTGACTCTTAGAGAGCCGATGCGAGCCGAGTCCTCTGAGACGATGACGTCGGTGAAGCCGACGAAGAGGCTGATCGTGCCGACTGGCATGATCACGCTGTGCGTTATGGGGCGCGCCGCCGGGACGTAGCTGCTCGGCATGATCGCAATCATGCGGCCGGTGGTGATCGTCTCGTTGATTGGCAGATTGGATCTCTCCGCAGAACATAGGCCTGACCGGCCATGCCCCACGGTGGGCGCCACTGTCGTGGGAATGACCACAGCAGATGTTGCAATCAGCAGCGACTAGTAGAATGAGTGACACAGGGTTTTACCCAGGTTCGGCCCCTCGGAGGGTAAATACCTACTCCTGCTAGATTGTATTGATGAGAGAGTACAAGAGCGAGCTTGACGACTAGGCGGCGAGTCGCAAGGGGTGTAGTATGATGGAACATGTCCTCTATGCGTACCCTATGGAGGTTTATATAGGGTCACCTAACTAGGGTTTACAGATCTACAACCAACTTGGATAAGGATTCGGAGGGTGTTTGACCTAATCCAACTGGGCCTAGCTATGCTTTTGGGCCTTCAGCTTCTAGTTGCCTAGCTCCTTGTTGGGTCTTGATCTAGTCACCATCCTGCAGGCCCACTCGCTAGTAGCATGGGCCAATGGGAATCGTCCCGCTGGCTATACCCCACTTGGCATATCCCCATCAGGACTTCTTTCACGCTCGCGCCTCCGTGTTTCGAACTTGGCAACGTTGCTTGATGCATCAGCCGTTTATATAGGCTGGTGGGTCCCCCATACCAGCCTCTCATTGGAAGATACATGTGCATGTTGGAATTTTTCTCGCTCGCGCCTCCCTCTTTGGAACTTGGCAACGTTGCTCGATGTGGCACCACATGTATAAGGTCTCGCTGGTGGGTCCCACATGTCAATATCTTTTCTTTTAATGACATGTCAATATCTCTGTAAATGAAACATGTGCATAATGGACTTTTTTCGGTCGTGTCTACTGTTTTGACCCTGGAAACGTAGCTAGATGTGGTAGCCCTGTATGGTCTTGTTGCTGGAGCTCACATGTAAGCCTCTCTAGTATGTCCTGGTTAGTGGGTACCCGATGCCAGTGTCACATCCCAAGATTTTCCAAATCTTGTTATGTGAAAAATAAAATAAACAAAATAAATTATTGTTGAAAATCAGGGTGAAAAGAAACTTTTGTCTCTAAATGGAAACTTAAAATCCCATCTTGAACAAACTTTAATTAAACTTTGAATCCAACAAAATCCAAATCAAAAGAAATGCAATCCTCATAAATGCATCTGGAAATTTAAACACTTGGAAAAATAAATCCAAACCCTAAACCCTAATGGAATAAAAATCATTTCCAAGTTATCTCCAAGCCTATGGATTTGATCCATATAAAATCTTGTCTGCAAACAAATACAAATGTTCAAGAAAGACAAATAAAAATATTATAAAACCATATAAATTGGGTTCACTTAAATTGGAACCATAAATAAAATCTTATGAATTTAATAAGATAAGGAAATTAAATTTCCAAAGCTAATTAAGAACTTATCTAAAATCCATACCAAATGGTGAGAAAATAATCTTAAAAGGATTTAAAAGGATAAACAAATAATAAACAAGATTTTAGAAATTGGAATCACCAAGTTTGGATCTCTAAATAAAAAGATAAGTATTTTATAAGATGAAGAAAGAAATATTAATTAAAGAATATTCAAAAGACCAAACTAAATCTTGGCCTAATACATTAAGAAAATGGAAGGAATATATTCCAAATTCCAATAAAAATAAAAGGATTTCCAAAATAAAATAAAATGGCATAAAACAAATCCTGTTAGAATAAAGACAAATCTCTAATAAGAATAATGTTATAAATCTTGAGAAAATAATATTTTGGAATTTACCCAAGTGAAATAAAAGTTGTTTCATTCAACTTAATTAAGATTAAAGAAATCTTCCAAATAATATTTAGGGAATTAAAACTATATTTAATCCCATTGGAATTAAAACAAATACCCAATCTTAAATGATTAATAAATCTTATTAAAAACTTTTCCAAATAATTCAAGATGAATTATTTGACACCCTTTTAAGTAAACAAAACTTACTGAAAGGTTTTAGAAGAATTTAGAAGTCAAATGGAAATTAAAGACATTATTAAATCCTATTTTGATTTAAAACAAGGGCCCTTTTTATTAATTAAAAAGACCCCAAAAGGAATAAAATAAATTTCCAAAATTAACATCAGAATGTGCTACCAATCAATATTTAAACCTACCCAAATTTTGGCAAAGGTTTGAATTCAAATAAGTGTTTGAATTGGTTGTTCAAAATCCAAACAGAATAAAGGAAAAAAGAAAAACAAACAGAATAAAAAAATGTGAAAGGACCCAGCCCAGCCTAACTAGCCCATTAAGCCCAACCGCAGCCCACTCCCTCTCTCTCGCAGCGCAAAGCGTTTTCTACTCAACTCTCAACCGCAGCGACACTGACAGACGGACCCCACCCCGACTCTCTCTCACTCACTGACGCGAGGACCCAACTGCCACGCAGTCATCTCCCTCACCCCGCGACCTGTTCTTCCTCCCTTTCTCCCGTTTCTGCCGCTGAATTCGCGGGTTTAATTCACATCAATGCCGCGAATGAATTGGCCAGTAATCGCGCACGTTAACTCGCCTCTTCCCTCTCTTCTTTTCCCCTCAGACCTCACCCAACCGGAGCCACTAGGCTGCTCAAATTTTAGCCTCAACTGCCGCTGTCTCCGACGAGCTCCACACTCGATTCCGATAGCCCCACGCCACCCCTCGCCTCCTCGAGCACGTGAACATCTTCCCCAGACTCTGGCGCACACTCCAGTGCCTCCAGCTCTCTCTCGCTTGCCCCACAACCCCGCCTCCGTCTTCGTCTGAGCGCCACCGAAGAACCCCGCAACTCCGGCAAGCACTACTGGTGAGTCTAGACCGCCCCTTTCCCCCTCTTGGATACTCACAAGATCGTGACTTCCATACGAACCTAACGGTGCCTTTTATTTGCATTAGAACGCCGTATATCGCCGCCCCCGTCGACGACCGTACGAACCCGAGGCGCAGCGCAGCTCCGGCGAGCGATTGCCGTCACCTCCGTGCGCCCCTCGACGAGATATCAACACGTTAGCATCGCCGTGACCTCCTGAATCTGGTGAGCATCTCCCCTTCCTTCCTCTCTTCCCGTAACATCGCCACCGTCATCGTCTGACAGCTCCGCCGCCAGTCGCCGCCGCCAGCACCACTAGTTAATGGTCAAGGGTTGTACGCCGTAGGATTTAAATCCAACGCTCGCGATAGAAACTAACCGAAGGGGTACGCTCGCCTCTGTGCCACATGACCCAACTTAGATCCAACGCCTCCCAGTGCTTGATCCAACCGAAGCGGTACCGGCGAATTAAAATATGACACGTGGCTCAGCTCGTTTGATTTGAAACAGAATTGTTCTATTAGATATGCCAATTTGAAAAATCCATAACATTCAAACCACACGTCCAAATTTTACAAACTTTATATCAATGGATTCATAAAAACAAGCCCTAGCCAACCATGCACTTTGTTTAGTAAAAATCTTCTTTTAAAATGTTTGTTTTTGCAGAAACTTATGTATGCTTGTTTAGGTTATAAAATTTATTCCAAAATGTTTTTGAGGATAAAATCTTTGGCAAATGGTGTGTTTTGAACCTACCGACCATAGGAAAAAAATTGTGGTTTCAAAAATTTATTTGGTGAAACAAAAGAATGAATCTTGGATTTAAACCATTTCTAGTCAAATAAAAATATGGTTTATTTTAAATGGTTTTGGGAGAAAATCTTTGAGAAATGTTTTGGAAATAAACTCTCTGACCCTAAACACAAGATTATATGGTTTGAAAACATATTTTGTGAAACCTATAGAATTTTGCCTTACTAAAAGTATTTCTTCACCACATGAAATAATGATTTGGTTTAAAAATGGTTTAGAGATATAATCTTTTACAAATGGTTTTGCCACTTAACAAAATGACCAAATGGTGTTTCCAAATGTTCATAACTTACTAGAAACCATTTTTTACAAAAAAAACAACCTTTTGCATGCTTACATGCATTGCTTTGTTTTAATATTTTATGTGTTGAATTGCTTGAATGGTAGATTGAAATATTGTTTGCTTGATTGAATTGTAGTGATTTGAAGTGAGTAAACATTGCAAAGATCAAGGAGTGAACTTATACTCTCTAGCAAAATGGCAAGTGATGCTTCATACTTTTGTCCCATTATTTTCACTATGCATTAGTGATATTTCTAAGTAAGATTTGCATGGAAATTTTGCTAAGTATAAACCATGCTATGGGAAATCCTAGTAGATGAAACTTTAGTAGAATTTCCTAAGTTAAGATTCCTACTACAATCATGCTTAGCTTAGCTAGTAGAAAACAAGGGTGGAATATATATTCATACTATGGAAAAATTTCTAAGTCTGAAGACTTGTGTTTTGTTTAATAAAACAACTAGGTAAATGAATCACCTGGGTGGAATGGAAGGAATGGTTTGTGTTGAGTGGTTCACAAGGCCCATTTATATGGTTTACCTTGTGTATCTCACTTGTGGATGGCCACCCAGGAACAAAGAGATTTGAGATGTCAAATGTTGAGAAGCTTCAAGTGCAGCCACTTGGCATTATGGGCTCTTCCTGGATCATATAGGTTGCAGTAACTTAGCCAAATGGACAGTTGGTGGTAGGGGTTTGATAGGTTGGAGCGCGTCCATTTTGGTCTAAGGGAAGGCTTCTGAAAGATCTTGTCTTGGGAAACCAAGTCTTGTGGGGAAAGTGCACAACCTCTGCAGAGTGTAAAATCTAAGTACTTAGCCATGTCCCTGTCAAAGGACAATTTGAGCATCAAGACATGGAAGCTATCAAGAATCTCATCATCCAAATTTCTAAGTTAAAAACTTGTGGTTGAACAAGGGTTGAAGGATCACCAATTTCTATTGGGAGATGCCTTGGGAAAGATTATTTTGTCAAGCAAAACTTACTGTTTTCAAATGATAAGGAAAAATCTATTTTGAGCAAAGCAAGCCTAAGCTCCACTTAGCCAAATGCATATAGATGATAGACTCCACTACACTACCATAGTATCACTTGACAATACAATTCAAATGTATTGACCCTTGTGGCTATAACTTGTTATGTTGCAGGTTTGTTTGATGTTAGAGAAGTTATCGATTTAGGATTACAAGTCTACAACCAACATGTCTGCCTGTGGCACTTTGAAGATGAAGGACCCCATGCTATTGTTATATTATGCTGCATTGTAATAAGATAGCCAAATGAGCTATGTAAGATGTAATAAATTATTTTATTCCTGGTTATAAAGTTGTATTATGACCTTTGTTACTTGATATTACATCTTAACTGTGGATGCTAGCTATTGATCTAGGGACTAGCATTGTAAACACAGGGATCTCTACCTTATTAAAGGTTGGGAACCTTACAGATGGTATCAGAGCATTGTGTTGCATGTAGGATTGTAAACCTTGGAATGGACAAACCCCTTAGAAAAGTAGGAGTTGTATTTTTTCAAAAAAAAACTTATTTACAAACAATCTTGTAAACTCTTTCCTCAACCATTTTGGTTTTGATTCTACACCTCTTCTATTTCAAACTTGATGGACAAAGCCTTTCCCATGGCCAAAGACTTCACCATGTGATAAGGACTTCTTCAACTCTAATGACTTCAACATCTTCAACTCTAATGACTTCAACATTTTCACCAAGGACATCAACTTGGATATCACTAAGGACTACAAGTGAGACAAGAAATATTACTCAAGACTTGAAGACTAAGGAAACACAACTTAGAAGGAACCATGATCACCTTTGAAGTTTTTGAGACCAAGAATTTTTCCAAGGATACAAAGATATTGTTAAAGAAGAATCAACTAAGAAGGATGGAAAGATTTCAAGTGAACCATATAGATGGACCACCATATTTAGTTTAAGTCAAACCCACCAACTTATGTGGTGTAACACATATTTTTAGTTGCCTAAAAATATGCTTGAAACTTGTTGTTTGAGTGGAATGTTTGTTTGTGATTGCTTGCACATTGCTTGTGTGAATTGTGATGTGTGTGATTAGAATTATTCCCTTAGAAATATTTTGCCTATTCTAATCCCAATCCAACCCAAACAAATGACTTCCCCAAGAGACTCCAACATCAAGGATGGTGACAACAACAACAACCAAGAGAACAACATGAGAGACCAACTGGTTGCAAGACAAACCCAGTTGAACCAAGTGACAACTTAGTTTTTAGCCAACAACAATGAGATAGAACCAACCATGCAAAAAGTTTTGGAAACTCAATCCCAATTGTTGCAAGGGTTGGCTACTCAAATGATCAACATGGGAGACAACTCTTCCCAAGGAGTTTGTGACAACAAGGATGACAAAGATGTTATTCTAGAAGGAACCCAAGCTTGTAATCTTTGTGGAGACAAGGATCACACTTCCAAGGAGCATAAAGATCAATGTCCCAACTGTGAAGAGAAACATCCAGCTAACCAATGCCCCACATCCCAAGCTACTTGTTACCTATGTGAAGGAAACAATCATGTCCCTATCCAATGCCCCATCTATTCCATAGTTGAACAAAGGAAACAAGGTGGAGTGCAAAAACTGATTGCAGATTACCATGAGAGAGCCAAGTCTACCAAGAAGGATGAAGACAAAGGAAAATCTCAGCTTGTGCCTCCCAATATGACGCAATTTAAAGGACCAAAGAGGAGACATATGTATTATCCAAGGAGTAATAGAAAGTCAAGGAGACCAGTAGACATTCCTACCTATGAGATAACATATGAAGAACATGAACTAGAAGCACTCCTAGCTTTGGAGAAACCCAAGAAAAAGAAGGACCAAAGCCATGTGCAATGTGGTCATTGCAAAGAAATGGGACACTATGCCAGTGAATGTCCAGAGAAGCAGAAGTATAAGGAGATTAGCCAAGTGTGGTGCAACAACTGCAAAGAGCTAGGCCATTATGTAGCAACTTGCCCACAGAAGATACGTGATGAACTCAATCTTATCACATGTTACAACTGTGGTAACCAAGGGCATTATGCAAGCAACTGTCCAGAAAAGATGAAGCACAAGATAAACAAGCCTATGAAGGATCTCAGCCTTGTCACATGTTTCAAATGTGGAAACAAAGGACACTATGCAGATGTTTGCCTAGAGAGATTTCAACAAGATCCCAATCAAGTCAAGAAGTGATCTAGTTGGAAAATTTTAAGGGTGGTAGTACCCTAGATGCTTTGAGCCAACTTGTAACCCCTAGCTTTCCCAAATCTCGGGACGAGATTTATTTTAAGGGTGGTAGCCTGTCACATCCCAAGATTTTCCAAATCTTGTTATGTGAAAAATAAAATAAACAAAATAAATTATTGTTGAAAATCAGGGTGAAAAGAAACTTTTGTCTCTAAATGGAAACTTAAAATCCCATCTTGAACAAACTTTAATTAAAGTTTGAATCCAACAAAATCCAAATCAAAAGAAATGCAATCCTCATAAATGCATCTGGAAATTTAAACACTTGGAAAAATAAATCCAAACCCTAAACCCTAATGGAATAAAAATCATTTCCAAGTTATCTCCAAGCCTATGGATTTGATCCATATAAAATCTTGTCTGCAAACAAATACAAATGTTCAAGAAAGACAAATAAAAATATTATAAAACCATATAAATTGGGTTCACTTAAATTGGAACCATAAATAAAATCTTATGAATTTAATAAGATAAGGAAATTAAATTTCCAAAGCTAATTAAGAACTTATATAAAATCCATACCAAATGGTGAGAAAATAATCTTAAAAGGATTTAAAAGGATAAACAAATAATAAACAAGATTTTAGAAATTGGAATCACCAAGTTTGGATCTCTAAATAAAAAGATAAGTATTTTATAAGATGAAGAAAGAAATATTAATTAAAGAATATTCAAAAGACCAAACTAAATCTTGGCCTAATACATTAAGCAAATGGAAGGAATATAATCCAAATTCCAATAAAAATAAAAGGATTTCCAAAATAAAATAAAATGGCATAAAACAAATCCTGTTAGAATAAAGACAAATCTCTAATAAGAATAATGTTATAAATCTTGAGAAAATAATATTTTGGAATTTACCCAAGTGAAATAAAAGTTGTTTCATTCAACTTAATTAAGATTAAATAAATCTTCCAAATAATATTTAGGGAATTAAAACTATATTTAATCCCATTGGAATTAAAACAAATACCCAATCTTAAATGATTAATAAATCTTATTAAAAACTTTTCCAAATAATTCAAGATGAATTATTTGACACCATTTTAAGTAAACAAAACTTACTAAAAGGTTTTGGAAGAATTTAGAAGTCAAATGAAAATTAAAGACATTATTAAATCCTATTTTGATTTAAAACAAAGGCCCTTTTTATTAATTTAAAAGACCCCAAAAGGAATAAAATAAATTTCCAAAATTAACATCAGAATGTGCTACCAATCAATATTTAAACCTACCCAAATTTTGGCAAAGGTTTGAATTCAAATAAGTGTTTGAATTGGTTGTTCAAAATCCAAACAGAATAAAGGAAAAGGAAAAAATAAAAACAAACAGAATAAAAAAATGTGAAAGGACCCAGCCCAGCCTAACTAGCCCATTAAGCCCAACCGCAGCCCACTCCCTCTCTCTCGCAGCGCGAAGCGTTTTCTACTCAACACTCAACCGCAGCGACGCTGACAAATGGACCCCACCCCCACTCTCTCTCACTCACTGACGCGAGGACCCCACTGCCACGCAGTCATCTCCCTCACCCCGCGACCTGTTCTTCCTCCCTTACTCCCGTTTCTGCCGCTGAATTCGTGGGTTTAATTCACATCAATGCCACGAATGAATTGGCCAGTAATCGCGCACGTTAACTCGCCTCTTCCCTCTCTTCTTTTCCCCTCAGACCTCACCCAACCGGAGCCACTAGGCTGCTCAAATTTTAGCCTCAACTGCCGCTGTCTCCGACGAGCTCCACACTCGATTCCGACAGCCCCACGCCACCCCTCGCCTCCTCGAGCACGCGAACATCTTCCCCAGACTCTGGCGCACACTCCAGTGCCTCCAGCTCTCTCTCGCTTGCCCCACAACCCCGCCCCCGTCTTCGTCTGAGCGCCACCGAAGAACCCCGCAACTCCGGCAAGCACTACTGGTGAGTCTAGACCGCCCCTTTCCCCCTCTTGGATACTCACAAGATCGTGACTTCCATACGAACCTAACGGTGCCTTTTATTTGCATTAGAACGCCGTATATCGCCGCCCCCGTCGACGACCGTACGAACCCGAGGCGCAGCGCAGCTCCGGCGAGCGATTGCCGTCACCTCCGTGCGCCCCTCGACGAGATATCAACACGTTGAGCATCGCCGTGACCTCCTGAATCTGGTGAGCATCTCCCCTTCCTTCCTCTCTTCATGTAACATCGCCACCGTCATCGTCTGACAGCTCCGCCGCCAGTCGCCGCCGCCAGCACCACTAGTTAATGGTCAAGGGTTGTACGCCGTAGGATTTAAATCCAACGCTCGCGATAGAAACTAACCGAAGGGGTACGCTCGCCTCTGTGCCACACGATCAAACTTAGATCCAACGCCTCCCAGTGCTTGATCCAACCGAAGCGGTACCGGCGAATTAAAATATGACACGTGGCTCAGCTCGTTTGATTTGAAACAGAATTGTTCTATTAGATATGCCAATTTGAAAAATCCATAACTTTCAAACCACACGTCCAAATTTTACAAACTTTATATCAATGGATTCATAAAAACAAGCCCTAGCCAACCCTGCACTTTGTTTAGTAAAAATCTTCTTTTAAAATGTTTGTTTTTGCAGAAACTTATGTATGCTTGTTTAGGTTATAAAATTTATTCCAAAATGTTTTTGAGGATAAAATCTTTGGCAAATGGTGTGTTTTGAACCTACTGACCATAGGAAACAAATTGTGGTTTCAAAAATGTATTTGGTGAAACAAAAGAATGAATCTTGGATTTAAACCATTTCTAGTCAAATAAAAATATGGTTTATTTTAAATGGTTTTGGGAGAAAATCTTTGAGAAATGTTTTGGAAATAAACTCTCTGACCCTAAACACAAGATTATATGGTTTGAAAACATATTTTGTGAAACCTATAGAATTTTGCCTTACTAAAAGCATTTCTTCACCACATGAAATAATGATTTGGTTTAAAAATGGTTTAGAGATAGAATCTTTTACAAATGGTTTTGCCACTTAACAAAATGACCAAATGGTGTTTCCAAATGTTCATAACTTACTAGAAACCATTTTTTTACAAATAAAACAACCTTTTGCATGCTTACATGCATTGCTTTGTTTTAATATTTTATGTGTTGAATTGCTTGAATGGTAGATTGAAATATTGTTTGCTTGATTGAATTGTAGTGATTTGAAGTGAGTAAACATTGCAAAGATCAAGGAGTGAACTTATACTCTCTAGCAAAATGGCAAGTGATGCTTCATACTTTTGTCCCATTATTTTCACTATGCATTAGTGATATTTCTAAGTAAGATTTGCATGGAAATTTTGCTAAGTATAAACCATGCTATGGGAAATCCTAGTAGATGAAACTTTAGTAGAATTTCCTAAGTTAAGATTCCTACTACAATCATGCTTAGCTTAGCTAGTAGAAAACAAGGGTGGAATATATATTCATACTATGGAAAAATTTCTAAGTCTGAAGACTTGTGTTTTGTTTAATAAAACAACTAGGTAAATGAATCACCTGGGTGGAATGGAAGGAATGGTTTGTGTTGAGTGGTTCACAAGGCCCATTTCTATGGTTTACCTTGTGTATCTCACTTGTGGATGGCCACCCAGGAACAAAGAGATTTGAGATGTCAAATGTTGAGAAGCTTCAAGTGCAGCCACTTGGCATTATGGGCTCTTCCTGGATCATATAGGTTGCAATAACTTAGCCAAATGGACAGTTGGTGGTAGGGGTTTGATAGGTTGGAGCGCGTCCATTTTGGTCTAAGGGAAGGCTTCTGAAAGATCTTGTCTTGGGAAACCAAGTCTTGTGGGGAAAGTGCACAACCTCTGCAGAGTGTAAAATCTAAGTACTTAGCCATGTCCCTGTCAAAGGACAATTTGAGCATCAAGACATGGAAGCTATCAAGAATCTCATCATCCAAATTTCTAAGTTAAAAACTTGTGGTTGAACAAGGGTTGAAGGATCACCAATTTCTATTGGGAGATGCCTTGGGAAAGATTATTTTGTCAAGCAAAACTTACTGTTTTCAAATGATAAGGAAAAATCTATTTTGAGCAAAGCAAGCCTAAGCTCCACTTAGCCAAATGCATATAGATGATAGACTCCACTACACTACCATAGTATCACTTGACAATACAATTCAAATGTATTGACCCTTGTGGCTATAACTTGTTATGTTGCAGGTTTGTTTGATGTTAGAGAAGTTATCGATTTAGGATTACAAGTCTACAACCAACATGTCTGCCTGTGGCACTTTGAAGATGAAGGACCCCATGCTATTGTTATATTCTGCTGCATTGTAATAAGATAGCCAAATGAGCTATGTAAGATGTAATAAATTATTTTATTCCTGGTTATAAAGTTGTATTATTACCTTTGTTACTTGATATTACATCTTAACTGTGGATGCTAGCTATTGATCTAGGGACTAGCATTGTAAACACAGGGATCTCTACCTTATTAAAGGTTGGGAACCTTACAGATGGTATCAGAGCATTGTGTTGCATGTAGGATTGTAAACCTTGGAATGGACAAACCCCTTAGAAAAGTAGGAGTTGTATTTTTTCAAAAAAAAACTTATTTACAAACAATCTTGTAAACTCTTTCCTCAACCATTTTGGTTTTGATTCTACACCTCTTCTATTTCAAACTTGATGGACAAAGCCTTTCCCATGGCCAAAGACTTCACCATGTGATAAGGACTTCTTCAACTCTAATGACTTCAACATCTTCAACTCTAATAACTTCAACATTTTCACCAAGGACATCAACTTGGATATCACTAAGGACTACAAGTGAGACAAGAAATATTACTCAAGACTTGAAGACTAAGGAAACACAACTTAGAAGGAACCATGATCACCTTTGAAGTTTTTGAGACCAAGAATTTTTCCAAGGATACAAAGATATTGTTAAAGAAGAATCAACTAAGAAGGATGGAAAGATTTCAAGTGAACCATATAGATGGACCACCATATTTAGTTTAAGTCAAACCCACCAACTTATGTGGTGTAACAAAAATATTTTTAGTTGCCTAAAAATATGCTTGAAACTTGTTGTTTGAGTGGAATGTTTGTTTGTGATTGCTTGCACATTGCTTGTGTGAATTGTGATGTGTGTGATTAGAATTATTCCCTTAGAAATATTTTGCCTATTCTAATCCCAATCCAACCCAAACAAATGACTTCCCCAAGAGACTCCAACATCAAGGATGGTGACAACAACAACAACCAAGAGAACAACATGAGAGACCAACTGATTGCAAGACAAACCCAGTTGAACCAAGTGACAACTTAGTTTTTAGCCAACAACAATGAGATAGACCTAACCATGCAAAAAGTTTTGGAAACTCAATCCCAATTGTTGCAAGGGTTGGCTACTCAAATGATCAACATGGGAGACAACTCTTCCCAAGGAGTTTGTGACAACAAGGATGACAAAGATGTTATTCTAGAAGGAACCCAAGCTTGTAATCTTTGTGGAGACAAGGATCACACTTCCAAGGAGCATAAAGATCAATGTCCCAACTGTGAAGAGAAACATCCAGCTAACCAATGCCCCACATCCCAAGCTACTTGTTACCTATGTGAAGGAAACAATCATGTCCCTATCCAATGCCCCATCTATTCCATAGTTGAACAAAGGAAACAAGGTGGAGTGCAAAAACTGATTGCAGATTACCATGAGAGAGCCAAGTCTACCAAGAAGGATGAAGACAAAGGAAAATCTCAGCTTGTGCCTCCCAATATGACGCAATTTAAAGGACCAAAGAGGAGACATATGTATTATCCAAGGAGTAATAGAAAGTCAAGGAGACCAGTAGACATTCCTACCTATGAGATAACATATGAAGAACATGAACTAGAAGCACTCCTAGCTTTGGAGAAACCCAAGAAAAAGAAGGACCAAAGCCATGTGCAATGTGGTCATTGCAAAGAAATGGGACACTATGCCAGTGAATGTCCAGAGAAGCAGAAGTATAAGGAGATTAGCCAAGTGTGGTGCAACAACTGCAAAGAGCTAAGCCATTATGTAGCAACTTGCCCACAGAAGATACGTGATGAACTCAATCTTATCACATGTTACAACTGTGGTAACCAAGGGCATTATGCAAGCAACTGTCCAGAAAAGATGAAGCACAAGATAAACAAGCCTATGAAGGATCTCAGCCTTGTCACATGTTTCAAATGTGGAAACAAAGGACACTATGCAGATGTTTGCCTAGAGAGATTTCAACAAGATCCCAATCAAGTCAAGAAGTGATCTAGTTGGAAAATTTTAAGGGTGGTAGTACCCTAGATGCTTTGAGCCAACTTGTAACCCCTAGCTTTCCCAAATCTCGGGACGAGATTTATTTTAAGGGTGGTAGCCTGTCACATCCCAAGATTTTCCAAATCTTGTTATGTGAAAAATAAAATAAACAAAATAAATTATTGTTGAAAATCAGGGTGAAAAGAAACTTTTGTCTCTAAATGGAAACTTAAAATCCCATCTTGAACAAACTTTAATTAAAGTTTGAATCCAACAAAATCCAAATCAAAAGAAATGCAATCCTCATAAATGCATCTAGAAATTTAAATACTTGGAAAAATAAATCCAAACCCTAAACCCTAATGGAATAAAAATCATTTCCAAGTTATCTCCAAGCCTATGGATTTGATCCATATAAAATCTTGCCAGCAAACAAATACAAATGTTCAAGAAAGAAAAATAGAAATATTATAAAACCATATAAATTGGGTTCACTTAAATTGGAACCATAAATAAAATCTTATGAATTTAATAAGATAAGGAAATTAAATTTACAAAGCTAATTAAGAACTTATCTAAAATCCATACCAAATGGTGAGCAAATAATCTTAAAAGGATTTAAAAGGATAAACAAATAATAAAAAAGATTTTAGAAATTGGGATCACCAAGTTTGGATCTCTAAATAAAAAGATAAGGATTTTATAAGATGAAGAAAGAAATATTAATTAAAGAATATTCAAAAGACCAAACTAAATCTTGGCCTAATCCATTAAGCAAATGGAAGGAATATAATCCAAATTCCAATAAAAATAAAAGGATTTCCAAAATAAAATAAAATGGCATAAAACAAATCCTGTTAGAATAAAGACAAATCTCTAATAAGAATAATGTTATAAATCTTGAGAAAATAATATTTTGGAATTTACCCAAGTGAAATAAAAGTTGTTTCATTCAACTTAATTAAGATTAAAGAAATCTTCCAAATAATATTTAGGGAATTAAAACTATATTTAATCCCATTGGAATTAAAACAAATACCCAATCTTAAATGATTAATAAATCTTATTAAAAACTTTTCCAAATAATTCAAGATGAATTATTTGACACCATTTTAAGAAAACAAAACTTACTGAAAGGTTTTGGAAGAATTTAGAAGTCAAATGGAAATTAAAGACATTATTAAATCCTATTTTGATTTAAAACAAGGGCCCTTTTTATTAATTTAAAAGACCCCAAAAGGAATAAAATAAATTTCCAAAATTAACATCAGAATGTGCTACCAATCAATATTTAAACCTACCCAAATTTTGGCAAAGGTTTGAATTCAAATAAGTGTTTGAATTGGTTGTTCAAAATCCAAACAGAATAAAGGAAAAGGAAAAAATAAAAACAAACAGAATAAAAAAATGTGAAAGGACCCAGCCCAGCCTAACTAGCCCATTAAGCCCAACCGCAGCCCAGTCCCTCTCTCTCGCAGCGCGAAGCGTTTTCTACTCAACTCTCAACCGCAGCGACGCTGACAAACGGACCCCACTCCCCACTCTCTCTCACTCACTGACGCCAGGACCCCACTGCCACGCAGTCATCTCCCTCACCCCGCGACCTGTTCTTCCTCCCTTACTCCCGTTTCTGCCGCTGAATTCGTGGGTTTAATTCACATCAATGCCGCGAATGAATTGGCCAGTAATCGCGCACGTTAACTCGCCTCTTCCCTCTCTTCTTTTCCCCTCAGACCTCACCCAACCGGAGCCACTAGGCTGCTCAAATTTTAGCCTCAACTGCCGCTGTCTCCGACGAGCTCCACACTCGATTTTGACAGCCCCACGCCACCCCTCGCCTCCTCGAGCACGCGAACATCTTCCCCAGACTCTGGCGCACACTCCAGTGCCTCCAGCTCTCTCTCGCTTTCCCCACAACCCCGCCTCCGTCTTCGTCTGAGCGCCACCGAAGAACCCCGCAACTCCGGCAAGCACTACTGGTGAGTCTAGACCGCCCCTTTCCCCCTCTTGGATACTCACAAGATCGTGACTTCCATACGAACCTAACGGTGCCTTTTATTTGCATTAGAACGCCGTATATCGCCGCCCCCGTCGACGACCGTACGAACCCGAGGCGCAGCGCAGCTCCGGCGAGCGATTGCCGTCACCTCCGTGCGCCCCTCGACGAGATATCAACACGTTAGCATCGCCGTGACCTCCTGAATCTGGTGAGCATCTCCCCTTCCTTCCTCTCTTCCCGTAACATCGCCACCGTCATCGTCTGGCAGCTCCGCCGCCAGTCGCCGCCGCCAGCACCACTAGTTAATGGTCAAGGGTTGTACGCCATAGGATTTAAATCCAACGCTCGCGATAGAAACTAACCGAAGGGGTACGCTCGCCTCTGTGCCACACGATCCAACTTAGATCCAACGCCTCCCAGTGCTTGATCCAACCGAAGCGGTACCGGCGAATTAAAATATGACACGTGGCTCAGCTCGTTTGATTTGAAACAGAATTGTTCTATTAGATATGCCAATTTGAAAAATCCATAACTTTTAAACCACACGTCCAAATTTTACAAACTTTATATCAATGGATTCATAAAAACAAGCCCTAGCCAACCATGCACTTTGTTTAGTAAAAATCTTCTTTTAAAATGTTTGTTTTTGCAGAAACTTATGTATGCTTGTTTAGGTTATAAAATTTATTCCAAAATGTTTTTGAGGATAAAATCTTTGGAAAATGGTGTGTTTTGAACCTACTGACCATAGGAAACAAATTGTGTTTTCAAAAATGTATTTGGTGAAACAAAAGAATGAATCTTGGATTTAAACCATTTCTAGTCAAATAAAAATATGGTTTATTTTAAATGGTTTTGGGAGAAAATCTTTGAGAAATGTTTTGGAAATAAACTCTCTGACCCTAAACACAAGATTATATGGTTTGAAAACATATTTTGTGAAACCTATAGAATTTTGCCTTACTAAAAGCATTTCTTCACCACATGAAATAATGATTTGGTTTAAAAATGGTTTAGAGATAGAATCTTTTACAAATGGTTTTGCCACTTAACAAAATGACCAAATGGTGTTTCCAAATGTTCATAACTTACTAGAAACCATTTTTTTACAAATAAAACAACCTTTTGCATGCTTACATGCATTGCTTTGTTTTAATATTTTATGTGTTGAATTGCTTGAATGGTAGATTGAAATATTGTTTGCTTGATTGAATTGTAGTGATTTGAAGTGAGTAAACATTGCAAAGATCAAGGAGTGAACTTATACTCTCTAGCAAAATGGCAAGTGATGCTTCATACTTTTGTCCCATTATTTTCACTATGCATTAGTGATATTTCTAAGTAAGATTTGCATGGAAATTTTGCTAAGTATAAACCATGCTATGGGAAATCCTAGTAGATGAAACTTTAGTAGAATTTCCTAAGTTAAGATTCCTACTACAATCATGCTTAGCTTAGCTAGTAGAAAACAAGGGTGGAATATATATTCATACTATGGAAAAATTTCTAAGTCTGAAGACTTGTGTTTTGTTTAATAAAACAACTAGGTAAATGAATCACCTGGGTGGAATGGAAGGAATGGTTTGTGTTGAGTGGTTCACAAGGCCCATTTCTATGGTTTACCTTGTGTATCTCACTTGTGGATGGCCACCCAGGAACAAAGAGATTTGAGATGTCAAATGTTGAGAAGCTTCAAGTGCAGCCACTTGGCATTATGGGCTCTTCCTGGATCATATAGGTTGCAATAACTTAGCCAAATGGACAGTTGGTGGTAGGGGTTTGATAGGTTGGAGCGCGTCCATTTTGGTCTAAGGGAAGGCTTCTGAAAGATCTTGTCTTGGGAAACCAAGTCTTGTGGGGAAAGTGCACAACCTCTGCAGAGTGTAAAATCTAAGTACTTAGCCATGTCCCTGTCAAAGGACAATTTGAGCATCAAGACATGGAAGCTATCAAGAATCTCATCATCCAAATTTCTAAGTTAAAAACTTGTGGTTGAACAAGGGTTGAAGGATCACCAATTTCTATTGGGAGATGCCTTGGGAAAGATTATTTTGTCAAGCAAAACTTACTGTTTTCAAATGATAAGGAAAAATCTATTTTGAGCAAAGCAAGCCTAAGCTCCACTTAGCCAAATGCATATAGATGATAGACTCCACTACACTACCATAGTATCACTTGACAATACAATTCAAATGTATTGACCCTTGTGGCTATAACTTGTTATGTTGCAGGTTTGTTTGATGTTAGAGAAGTTATCGATTTAGGATTACAAGTCTACAACCAACATGTCTGCCTGTGGCACTTTGAAGATGAAGGACCCCATGCTATTGTTATATTCTGCTGCATTGTAATAAGATAGCCAAATGAGCTATGTAAGATGTAATAAATTATTTTATTCCTGGTTATAAAGTTGTATTATGACCTTTGTTTCTTGATATTACATCTTAACTGTGGATGCTAGCTATTGATCCAGGGACTAGCATTGTAAACACAGGGATCTCTACCTTATTAAAGGTTGGGAACCTTACAGCCAGCCTCTCTATACAAGTACTTAACTTCTTTTTTTCAAACCCGCGCATTAAGAGGGACGCTGCAGGCTGGTGGGTCTGCCATGTCAGCCTCTCCGTAAAGAAATACTTGCTAGAAGAAAATTAACACGGACGCTGCAGGCTGGTGAGTCTGCCATGTCATTCTCTCCGTAAAGCTATATTGCTAGAAGAAAATTAAGAGAGACGCTGCAGGCTGGTGGGTCTGCCATGTTAGCCCCTCCGCAAAGAAATATTGCTAGAAGCAAATTAAGAGGATGCTGTAGGATGGTGGGTCCGCCATGTCAGCCTCTCCATAAAGCAATATTGCTAAAAGAAAATTAAGAGGGACGCTGCAGGCTGTTGGGTCCGCCATGTTAGCCTCTCGCATAGAAATTTTGCTAGAAGAAAATTAAGGGGGACGTTGCAGGCAGGTGGGTCCGCCATGTCAGTCTCTCCGTAAATCAATATTTCTAGACGAAAATTAAGAGCGACACTGCAGGCTGGTGGGTCCGCAATGTCAGCCTCTCTATAAAGCACTATTGCTAGAAGAAAACAATGTAAACCCAAAAAAATATTTGTCAAGTACAGAGGATTCAAACTCAAAACATCACACATATAACCGTGTGTGTTGCCACTACAACAAAGAAATCAAAAGATACTAGCTTTCATCTCGTCGTTAGTAAACTCTGTATTCTGTTGTGGATTCGCTAAATTCAGAACAAAGACCTCACCGACGGAGGGGAAAAAGCGATAATTCTTTTGATAGATATATTCACATAAAAATATCAAAAGAACCAAAGTCACACACAGCGTGCGCCAGTACTAGTGTACAATGACTTTACTAGGTGAAATCACAGTCATCAGTGTCTAAAACACAACCAACGATTCTGATGAAACACAGGCAAAAGCTCTAGTGCAAACAACCTAGCACAACAACAGAACTTTTTAAAAATTCAGTAGCATTTGAATGATTCAGCAGTACAAAATAAGATAGAGAAAATAGACAGGTTCCTAGTTCATATTCAACAGCACTTGACCAATTCAGCAGCATTTCAAAATGACTAATTCAGCAATTCAGACATTGAAATTCAATAGGAGTGCAAAGAGAACCAGACGTCACCGGCAGAGTGGGAAAAGGCGATAATTATTTTGTTTTGATAGATATATTCATGTAAAAATATCTAAAGAACTAGAGACACACACTGCATGCACCAAAACTGTACCGATATCCAATGACTTCACTTGGTAAAATCATGCTGTATCTTTACCCTATCTGCCGCTCATCACTGTCCAAAACACAACCAAGGGTTCCGATGAAACACATGCAATATCTCTAGTGCAAGAAGTCAGCAGCAGCGACATAACTTTTCACAAATTCAGTAGCATTTGAATGATTCAGTAGTACAGAACTAGACACAGAAAATATCAAAAGATTTCTAGTTCATATTCAGCAGCACTTGACCAATTCAGCATCATTTCAAAATGACTGATTCAGCAATACAGACACTAAAATTCAATATTAGTACAGAGGGAACCGGCCAGTTCTTGCTTCATCTCTAAAAACCATGCCAACAATCAGTTTGCCCTATTCTCCAAACACGCTCAAATCACTGGAGCAAGCAAAACTAACCATCAATTCTGTTTTTGTGTGCAACCTCCTCCTCACATATTAATATGGAACACAATCATTGTCATAATAGTTGGTCTTGGTCATATATGGAACCATCATATAGATACAAATATATCATACCAGTACATACTAGTCATAGATCCAATCCAGCAAAAGGTTATCACAGTTTTACCACCCATATATGATGAGTGGAGATAAGACAACCACATAATTAATTACGATAGCATGCGACAAAAGAGCTAAACAACTAGGAACTGCATGGCCAGACTGTTGCAATCAGGGCACCGAGATACATCGACCTTGACCATTCTTCCAATGGTAAGTTTGGCAGCTTTCCGGAACTTGGTCCACCTAGAAGTAGCTGCCAAGCGCCCACTAGTCCAGTTAATGGCGTAGCGTCCCTTGACTATCATTCCTTCACTCTGCATCATGAAGAATATTGTGTCCTTTCGTCTAGCCTCGAGATTCTTTGTGGCACTCTTAGAAAATTTCTGAGTCAAAGCAAGAGATAGATGCATAATTAATAAGAGAAATGAACTGAATCATGTGAAACTTAAGAAGACATTGAGAGCAGTTTATCTGCCGCCACTCACAAACATAATCTGGTGGGACCTTGAGATGACACATGTGTAGGATACGATCTGACAAGGAGCTTGCGCTGGTGCCTGTGCTGGGGATGGTGCAGTAGCTGGTGCTAGTGCAGGAACAGGGACTGGTGCAGGAGTTGGTGTCGATGCAGTTAATTGAAGAGGGGTTGGTGCAAGAGCTAGAATCGGTGTCGGCGCCAACGCCAACATCTTGATACTAGATTTCTTATAACGGGTAGGTAAGCTGACTACAGGGATGGTATAGGCATGTGAGATGTGTGCAAGCAAAATGGCTCTTATACTCCAACAACTACTCACAAGACAGTGATCACATGATGTGATGAGTATACAAGCAAATTAAGTTACTACTACCTCCAATTTTTCTCCTTCGGACAATAGGTGTCAGAGCAGGAACTAGGTGTTGTGCCAGTGCGGGTGACGGTGCCAGCAACTTAAGGCTGGTTACCTTTTAGGGGGGAGGTAAGGGAACTGCATGAGTGGTTAGAGAGGCATATGAGATGTGTACAAGCAAAATGAGTTCTTACACTCCTAGATAGTGATCAGAGTATACAAGCAAATTAAGTTCCTACCTCTATTATTTCTCCTACTTAGGTTAATAGGTGCCGTTGCATGAACTGGGGCTGGTGCTGGTGCCAGCAGCTTGATGCTGGCAACCTTCTAGAAGCGGACTACACAAGTGGTAAGAGTCATACGATTAGAAGACAATGGTGCAGAACAGTTAGTCGCAAGAAAGTCATTAGAGGTTGTGATGAGTACATAAGCAAATTAATTAGTACTACCTCTGTTCTTTGCCCTTTGGTCTACATGTGTATGATGTCTTGCAAGTATCTTCCCAAGCTTGCTAAAATCGAGTGCTACCACGTCCCCATGCTTCAGACCATTCTCACGGACATACTTGGACCAACCCGACCACCCATATAGGTGGTGGCCATTGTCAGTGAGACATCCAAATCATATAGTTGCCGCAAGTCTTTTGGGTCCTCGGTATAGAGAGTTAGAAACTTGTCGTTTCCAAACAACTTGTTTATAATGAGGCGAGCGACACAAGGGACAACCTTCATGAGAAAATTGATAGACAAGTAAGATGAAAACAAGAAAAGTGAGATACAAGATATTACATCAAGTCGTTCTAAACCTCTCGGAATCCATACATGATACCATGGGTACCCTTCACGAAGGGTGTCCATGCACCATTTTCTCCCATCTGCCTTTGGAAGGGCATATAGGGCCCCCTTTCAATCCACAAGCTTGACAAGAGGACAGTAGAAGAACGGGCTGAGCAGCTGGTGCGTGGTACTGAATGCAATTAAGTGGAAATGTTAAATTATGTAAATATCATGTAAATCTAATAATATCAGACAAAATCATTGCCTTAAAAGCAAACAACTTTGATGTTTGTGAACTTCTGATGAGCATAAAAATAAGTATAGCTGATAACAATAGCACGGAAAATCATAACATGTGACATTGTGGATTTCCAAATTATACCCATTTCTTAGAGAGGTCAGTGCCAACCTGGGTACTGTGTTTACGCTTCCTCATCATGTAGACAATGTCCGCTTTTGGTGAGGGCATGAGCAATCAATTAGCCTCTATAGCAGCCTCAGCCTCCGCATCAACACCTTCAATCTGAGTAAATAGCAAAAGAGCTCAACAGTTCAATGCAGTACATAGTAGTCATATATATATATGACTGTGTATGAGAAAGTCAGACAGATCCAGATCTGGATTCACATAAACACAATGCCTGACTTAATAAAATCACACATGTTTCTGAACATCTGATAAGCATGCATGACACCAAGTGGATAATAATTAAATCAGATCGCACCATGCTAAGTGGATTGAGAAAAAATACCCTTCTCTTTAACCTGGGCCATCCCAGCTAGGTAGTGGCCTTGCGCTTGTTTGGTGAGTAGTGGTACTGGTCGGATCCTTCGTCATGTGGGGGTATCATGTTGTTTGCCGCACCTAGAGCACCGCAAGTTCGCAGGTATCTACCACCGTGATACAAGAAATAAAGAACAAGATGGCATCACAGAGGCTTCCACAAAAATAAGATGCAGACATAGACAACTTTGAGCATAGGGATACATCCAGGTTGCAGACAACCACTTTCAGCATGGGAAAGAATTGAAGAACACAACAAATATGCTGCTCCATTACCTTTTAGGCAACTTTTAAGGGAACTAACGGGACCATCACTGTCCATAGTGGCCGTGCGCGCAACTGGCCGATAGTTCTCAATACAGAATCTAACGCAAAATCCATTGCACATTAGTAGAAATTAAAGGTTACAAAGTGAAGAACACCAACTTGGAACCCGGCCAAATGCCCCAATCAGAACATCGGTGACCATGCCACGATCCTGAATCCAAAGGAAATCAGTCACCCCCGCCCCCCACCACACCTACCCCCACCTCCGCCCCATCCCAATGGCCCAATCGATCAGAGCAGAGGAGGGAAAATACCTTGATTAGGTGAACAGATACCGATTAGATGACACTTTCTTTATTTGCGTGATGATGCGAGGTAGGGATTGGAAGTTGTTGGTCGGAAGAGAGGATGGGCAGCCGGAATAGTAGTACTACTAGTAGTAGGGGCAGAAGTACTACAATTTTTTATACAGTGTCAGGCAGCGGTGGGAAGAGATTCCCGGGTTTTTTGCAAAAATTTCAACACGTCGTGGAGTGGGATAATAAATTGTGCGATTCCTACATACAACCTCCTCGTTTTTCCCTTGTTGTTCTGTGTTCCTCTCCTAGGACCAAGAAAATCATCCCGTGTTCCTATCCCAGGACCGAGAAAATCGCCCAGTATCGAATCAAACAGATTTGACTCATGGATATTTTTTTTGAATGGAAGAGCTAATATATTAATATCAGAAACAAAGTACATTATAGCTTAGACAACATATACTCTGAAGATCAGAATTTGAGGGACGGGAAGGGCTGGCAGAGGAAAAGATGGCGTTTGTTCTAGCATAGGGCACCAGCTCGATGCCTTGAAAGCCGCTTGGGAAGCCTCAAAAGAAGGAAACACATATAGACACACATATATACTACTCTGCTAATGTACGAAATAGTTTCCAGTTACAGATCTTGTTCTACTATTACTGTTGCTTTGTTGTTGCTACTACAAACTTTTGTCACTGATAAACTTCTATGAGCAAGAAGTATTTTCAGGTGCAGCTGAACTAACAACTTAGTTGTTAAGGCTTGCAAGTATACTTTGGCTCTCCTTGTGTCGAATCAATAAATTGGGTAATAGTACCCTTGAAGACTGTTGTGATCCCCTATACTTGTGGGTCATCAAGACTATTTTCTAGCGCCGTTGTCGGGGAGCATAGCTTTATTTCTATTTTACCATCCACTACAAGAAGAGGTACAGTCCTAAACACCTCTGTTGCTCTTGATTCACCGTCTGTTATAAGTAAGCTTGTTCCACCACCACCACATACTCATGGTACACACACTTCTACTACTGTTGAATCTGAAACTGCTTTTGATACTCATGATGTTACTTATCTGCTTGATGTGAGTGGTTCATTAGGTCCTTTCCTAGATGCTACTATGGCTCGTCTAGGAAATACTGAAACTCCTAGTGAAGACACTGTTACACCTGTTAGCTCACCTGAGTCTAGTGAGAGTTATGATATTAATGATGGATACATTTAGTTCACTGATGAATTTGTTGAAGAGTGCCGAAACACACATGGTACTAGTGCTATTAAGAGTCTCCTTGCTAGACGCACCATTATTCCTAAACTGTCCTCAGATCCTAAGCTTGCCACCTCTCCCATAGATATTAAAGATAAAGATTATGATTTATCTCTTGATTTATCTTATTTAGATATTGTTGAGAAAGAACCTTTACGTGGGACTGAAAATGAGAGTGTTGTGGCTCATATGAATGAGATTTATGCTATGAGTGCTTTATTCTCTGATGATTTTAAGATGCATAGGTACTTTGTTACTAAGATCTTCCCTTTTTCACTAAAAGAAGCTAGGGCTTGGTTTAATAGATTACCTCCTGGTTCCATTGATAGCCCTGATTGTTTGATTGCTTCTTTCTTCCAGAAATATTTTCCTCCCAGTGCTAGACATGCTGCTTTGCAGAGACTTTTTGATTTTAAACAGTGAGAATAAGAGAAATTGCCTGAGTCATGGACAAGGTTTTGTGCCTTGATTCATGCACATCCTGGATGTCCATTACCTAAGAATAAGCTTCTTGATATTTATTATAATGTACTAACTGATGATTCGAGGACATACCTAGATAGCTTTGTTGATTGTGTTTTCAGGAAAAGAACTCCTACAGATGCTAAAGAATTAATGGCTAATATAAGCAAGAATTATGTTGATTGGACTTCAACTGAGCTAAATACACCTAAGCTTATTACTCCTGAACCAGTTGCGCCTGAACCAGTTTCAACACCAACACCAAAGAAGAGGGGAGTTATTGCATTAAATGATGAAGTGATGAAGGAAGCTAAGAAGTGTCTAAAGGAGAAAGGTATTAGAGCTGAAGATGTGAAGAATTTACCTCCTATAGAAGAATTATGCAAGCCAATTGCCCACTCATCTACTATTGAGGTACACTCTCTCCAATGCTTTGATGAAGGTGATATTCCTTATGGTAAGCCTCCTGATCAATGTTTAGAGGAGCTTGACATTTTTATTGTTAAGCAAGGTAATTTTAATAAACAAGTTCAGAATCATTTATTAGAAAACTCTAGAGCTATTAATGAGTTGAAAGATATTGTGGAAAGAACTTCAAATGATATTAAAATGCTTTGTAAACACTTTCAAATGGTCCAAACCCAACTTGATCAACTTGCTAAGGTACAAAAAGATATGCTAGTTAATGCCTCGGAAGATAAACATGCTTATGGAATTAGAACTAGGAGTGGTATAGCTACTCAAGATCCTTTATATCCTGAAGGATACCCTAAAAGAATTGAGCAGGATTCTCAACAAGGTGAAAGTAGTGGTAGTCCTTGTAAGAGAAAGAAAAAGAAACATAAGATAGTTGAGGAACCACTTGAACCTGCTGTAGATCCTAATAGTATATCTGTCTCTGATGGTGAAACTGAGAGTGGTAATGATAAAAATGATGCTCCTGATAAGGAGGAAGTTGAGGAAGAACCTGAGAATCACACTAAGAACACTAGGTACACTAAGGAAGATTTTATTGATAATAAACATGGTAAAGAGAGAGAACCTTGGGTGCAGAAACCTATGCCTTTTCCAGGTAAGAAACATAAGTCAAAGGAGGAAGAACACTACAACAAGGTTTGTGAGTGTATGAAACCTTTATTGTTGCAAATTTCTTTGACTGATGCTATTAAGTTGTCTCCTTATTCAAAGTATATGAAGGATATTGTCTCTAATAAAAGGAAGATTCCTAATGAGGACATTTCTACTTTGCTTGCTAATTACCCCTTTAATGGTAAGGTTTCGAAGAAACTTGGTGATCCAGGTATACCAACTGTTCCTTTCTCTATTAAGAATAATTATGTTAGAACTGCTTTATGTGATTTGGGAGCTGGAGTTAGTGTTATGCCTTTTATCTCTACAAGAGACTCTAGCTAGAGAAGTTGATACCAACTGATATATCTTTGCAAATGGCTGATAAGTCAACTACTATTCCTGTTGGTATATGTGAGGATGTTCCTGTGCAAGTGGCTCATAATTGCTTGGTTCTAACTTATTTTGTTGTGCTTGAGATGCTTGAAGATGATAATATGTTTATTATTCTTGGGAGACCTTTTCTTAATACTATAGGTGCTATCATCAATTGTAATCAAGGAAAAGTAACATTCAATATTAATGACAAAGAGCATACTGTCTATTTCCCCAAGAAAGTTGCTAAGAGCTATTGCCTGAATTCCATTGAAAATATTGAGAGCATCAAGGTTGGAGAAATATATTGTCCCATTCCACAAGGAAATTTTGAAACTATTATGATTGGGACAATTGCTATCAAGTATGAGGTAACATAATAACCTTGTGGATTGCAAAGTTTTGTTTCATATAAGATTGTTTTGGTAACAAGACTTGATCAACCTTGTTAACAAAAGGATTTTAATGAACAAAATAATGTTTCCACTGTGATTATACTTGCTTTCCTTTACTTTTCTCCTTCCTAGTCTTTGCTTTTACTCTTGTTTTGCTAGTTGCTTGCTTATGAGAGTCTCTTACAACTTCCGTAGTTTGGCTTTTGTTTGCTTCTTCTGAAAAACTGTTTCTGCAAGAAAATCAATTTTCATACCCTGAAAATTGGCCAAAAATAAAGTTTCCCGAAAAATCCCAGAAAATTCAAAATAAATGTTTCCTCGAAAAAAGGGGCAGAGGGACACTAGGAGTGACCCAGGGGGCCACCCCAGGCGCACACACCCCAGGTAGGCGCAGCGTACCCATGGGTGGCGCCTAGGGGGGTTTGGCCCACTTGGGCCCCTCCAAGGTGCCCCCTCACAGCCATCTTCTTTCTCTCTCCCGAAAAACACCAGAAAACTTTCTCAAGCTCGAGTTCTTGATGTTCTTTCTCGCGATTTTCGATCTCCTTGCTCAGCCCATATTTGCTGCTGATTTTTGGAGGGATTGCTCCTTGGTATGTGCCTCCTCCACTTGTCCAATTAGATTTGTGATTGGTAGATTGTATCTTGAGTATTTTGCTTCTATAGGTGTCAGGTTGTGTGAGCTTGCATGCTTGTTCTATGCTTAGAGATTTCATTTTGATGCATGTGTAGCCCGCTAGCAAGTGCCTATAGTAGTTGCTCATCATTTATCAACTTGGAAATCACTTGGTTTGATGTTTGTCTAAATTTTTTAGAAATAAGGAGGTCATGGACAACCACACATTTGGAGAATTATTTGAGAGTGATGCACCTAGAAGTGAAAGGCCTTCAAAATCATCCTCCCATGCTAGGACCTCATACAATGAGGATCTCATCACTCCACGATTTGGCGATGAGGGAGATGAGGGGGATGCGCACCCCTCCACCTTTCCTTGCCGAACTTTCTTGCGGGCTGCTAGGATTGTTGATGATTTTATGACCTTGGTTCGGAGGGCTGGACTAACAAGCCTTATGCAGGATGAGATCGCACAATATGCTATGCTCACTAAAACATTTGTGGAGAGCTTCTCCTTTACTAACATCATGTTCAATCCAGATGTTTCTTTCAAAATTTATGGCAGGTCTTACCATATGACTTTGTAGAAATTTTGTGAGGCTTTGGGACTTGGTACAGCTGGGTCGGCAAAGAAGATTCCAGCTCAACCCGCTGATTTGTTAGAGCTCTATTGCGGGATAACCAATGATGATAACCGTAGAGCTCGACAGGGAAAGATAAGAAGCATTCAGCTTCGCGCCATCAGGTACTTCGTTTACTATCTTGCCACTAGTGTTCTTGGTAGGGAGAACACTAGTAATATTTCCAGCTATCATTTGGCTTTCTTAGCTGCTGCGCTCAACAATGAAACTAAGTACAATCTTGGTTCTCTCATTCCTCGTCGCTTAACTGCTAAGGGACCCATTTATGAGGAAATTATTGCTACGCGTGTTGCTACTGCCTTGGACATTGCTGTTGATCCAAATGATACAGTTTTGGCTCCTCAGGGGCTTGATCTTGCTGCCATGAAGGTGCACCACTTTGTCACTAATGGCTCTATGTCAACACCCGTATTTTTAATCCCAGATGCCTGTTATGCCATACAACGCAATCCCAGGATTACCATTTTTGTGAGACATAACAGATTGGATATCACAGTGCATCATCCATTACAAACCATACATAAGGTCTTACACAAATACAGATCTCATGATCCAGTCTTAATACAATTCAAGGAGCGGAAATAACGTAATAATAACGATAGCGTAGGCGAGGCTCCATCTTCATGGTCATAGGAAATGCTGACGATGGGAGATGATCCTAGTTGCCGTAACCTTCTTGCTGTCCATCTTCCTGATACTCCTCTTCATAGTCTGGCCACGGGCATAGCCAGGGACAAAGCTATGAGTACTCTTTAAGTACTCGCAAACTAATACTAACAAGTGAAGTGGTTTTGGAATAGGAAGTACTAAGCTCTAGGGTTATTTTGCAAAAAGCCAGGTTTACCTTAACTAAGTTTAGAAGCAAAGGAAGCTAATTGAAAGTTTCATAACACCTAAGTGAGAACTTGAATTTCAGGTCACAACTCTGTTGTGGTCAAGTCAAATCATAACACATTTCACAAGTCATTTTAAAAACATCTGATGACAGAACAATATGGCCACTCTGAAGGGAATATGCCCGAGAGGCAATAATAAAGTGGTTATTATCGTATTCCTTATTTATGATAAATGTTTATTTTGCATGCTACAATTGTATTAATACGGAAACATTAATACATGTGTGTTTAATAAACAAAAAGTAAGTTCCTAGTTATGCCTCTCTTATAAACTAGCTCGTTGATTAACAAGATGATCAAAGGTTTCCTGATAATGGACATTGGATGTTGTTAATAACGAGATCACAACATTAGTGTAATGATGTGATGAACATTCATACAAAGTATAGCATTACGATCAAAGTCATTGAGTTTATATTGCTATAACAACTTACGAAGTAATCCTAATCCTTAGACCATGAGATCATGTCAATCACTAACACCGGAAGAGTTTCTTGATGACATCAAACGTCACATCATAACTGGGTGATTATAAAGATGGCTTCAGAACTACTAAAGTGTTATGTTGAGGCTCATGGATCGAGCGTGGAATTTGTTCATCCCGATGACGGACAGATATGCTCTGGGCCCTCTCGGTGATATCACATTGATTAGCTTGCAAGCAAGTGATTTGATCACTAGAATGTTATATCACGGGAATGAGAAAAGAGTGCATGTCGGTAACGAGATAAAACTAGGTATGGAGATACCGATGATCGAATCTCGGACATGTAATATATCGTAAAACAAAGGGATTAAGATACTAGCGTAAAAGGTTCCGACGATCACAGGAAAGTCATCGTTGAATGTGTGGGATTCAGTATGGATCTCCAGGTCTCGCTTCTGATTATTGATCGGAGAAGGGTCTCAATCATGTCTGCATTATTCGTGAACCGTAGGGTGGCACACTTAAGGGACACTGACATCCAATTGGAGCATAAGTTTCATGATGGAAACAATAACAAGCGCATGAATTTATTTCACTAGACACCGAAACTGTTTCGGCTGAAATTGCTGAAACTGGTTCTGCATGTGAAATTGAATACTAGCAAGGGTTTTTATGTGAATGTTTGTTAATTAAAGTATTTAACAAAATTCTGAATAAATAAATAAAAGAGTTTTATTTAAAGGAGAGCTTGCATTAAATTTGGTGGAAATTTAATGCATGTGAGTGGATTTTTGAGTGGAGACTCTTTTATGGGAGTGGAGGCTTTTCATTTTGAGTGGGAGCTCCACCCACATGAATGTGGAAGAGGTGGGGGCATCCACCATGGCTGGCGCCATGCCCCTTGGGGTGCCCCCTCTCCCTATAAAAGGCCCTCCTCTCCTCCTCTCAAAGTACACCTCCTCGTGAAGGATCTCTCTCCCCCTCTATAATTTATTCCCCATGGTCTCAGACTAGCGAGACACATGTTCCTGGTGGCTATTCGGAAATAAATAGTTGTGCTTTCGCTGCATCGCTGGAGCGAGGAGGCGGAGGTTGCTCGGTGTCTTGTACGTGTGTGCGAGCACGGATGCGCTGCTGTTTTGCGGCAAGAGATCGTCTACACCAACCACGAGTTTAACTCATTAAGCTTTGTCGGTGTTCAAGGGTATGTTCTCTATGGATATACATCCGCCCGTTGTTTGTATCTAGTAGATAGATCTTGGTACATAGTTCCCATCGTAGGAAATTTTTTGTTTTCTATGCTGCGAACCCTAAAGGGGTATCAGAGCCGGATCTATGCGTAGATGCTTTGCACGGGTAGTACACATATGAGTATGTGGGCGATGATGATCATTTTATTGCTTCTTAGTTGTACTTTGGATATTGGTGGCATAGTGGGATGAAGCGGTCCGGACAAACTTTACATGTCCTCGCACATGAGACCTGTTCCACGCTTGACATTCAACTAGTTTTGCATAAGTGGATAGCGGGTGTATGTCTCTCCTACTATAGTCAATATGTAATTTGCAACGAGTTGTCAAAAATTTGGTTATCCTTGTTGTGGTTCATGTTCGTAGGTAAGAACGGTTCTATCTTCGAAAGCCCTAAGCCACGTAAAACTTGCAATGGATAAATTAGAGGCGTCTAGTTTAGATTGTTGTTGGGCTAGTGTTATGATATGGTGATGTTGTAAGTAGAAGAATGAGATGATACTCTTACAACACACATAACGTGTAGGTTCCATATACCTTGGACTTACACATAGAGGTATGATAGAGATCATACCACGGTGCACATTATGGAGATCATATGCGGGAACCATATCATTTCACTTACAAACATGTGATGTTTGATTGCATCTTATATTGCTTGTTTGGCGTTTTATTAGCATAATAAGATGATCCCTCATTTAGATATCAAGATAAGAATGTGTTCTTCCTTAAGTATGCACCGACAATGTTTCGTAGCTTTAAGACATCACGTGATGATCGGGTGTACTTGAATCCACGAGCATATCTCGGGTGTAAGACAGTTTTCACACGCGAATACTAAGATTCTTACTTGGCAGTCCTAGCATGTATAGACATGGCCTCGAAACACGGACCGAAAGGTTAAGCATGAGTCATATGTTTTGATATGATGACCATATGGATGCTCGCCTTTCAAGCTACACCGACTCACGTGATGATCAGACTTGGTGTAGTGGATTTGGTTCATGTAATCACCAAAAAGACACGAGGGATGTCATTTTTGAGTTGGAGTTCATTTCTAATTTGGATTAGTAGAACTCAAATTATCATAAATTAATCAAAGTGAATTTGCATAATTTGTTGTAGTCATTGGCATTCGTTCACCACCTTATGCATAGTTGTAATTGAGATAATAGAACTATAGAATTCTGGATATATACTTTACGAACTGGTATCGTATTGTGTTGAGTGTCAATCTAAAGTTTAAAGTCCTATTGCAAACTTTCAGCAAACTCTATTTACTCCGTGAAATTTAATAGTTAGTATTAAATCGAGAGTAACAATTCCAGTGTTAGTATCTTAAGTATCATGTTTGCCTCCATGATTCTTGATTGTTTTAATATCAAGTTTATCTAGGAGCTGAAAGAATTGTTTCATAAACCATCTTGTGTGACAGATATAACGATATCTGAAACAATGTTTTGGTTGCAATATGGTAGAGTATAATGTATGTTCTCATATTGGATGAGAATTTACAAAGGTTGGAGATGCTAGACATCCTAATCATCCAAAAGGGTTTTTGGAAAGTAACATTATACTCACGATTCATATTTATAAGCTATATTAGCTTGATCATGAAAGTCGTCATGATAAGGATGAATAGAAGATGTATGCAAAGTGTTTGCTACACTAAAAGATTACTAAAGAATGGATTTTGAAAGAATGCCGATCATTTTGATGATGGTGATCTACTTCAAAGTGCAAGTCCAAAGGTATTATTATTTGAATATACATGCTTTGGACTATGTGCCATGTAAATGGCGCCACTGTTGATGTTGATAGATTCTTTCAAAAAGGAAAAGGAAATGCTGAAAGAGAATCTATTAAAATATATTTGGCAGAAAAGAAAAGATTGGAAATATCCAATTTAGGTATATAGATGATATACATGTTATGGTTGTATTCTTTGCTTGTTAAACAATGTGGTTCTTGGGTATTGGATACCGAATTGGTTGGTATGAAATTTCATACAGAACGACGCAATTCATGAACCATAATGGCCTAAGTAACTAGCAAGAGAATATGTGATGATGTTCATCGAAAACAAAAAAACCGTTGTTTTTATTTCTCGTTGACATCAAAGCTTGACTTCAAGATTTGTTTTAATAATTGTTATTAAATCAGGTATTATGGGAACAAAGGTTGTTCAAATAATTATCGTATTCCATATACGATGGATGATTTACAAATCTAGTTGTAGAAATCACATCCATAAAACCTAATGCTAAAATGTCGCAAGACAAATGATTGAAAGATCACTTACTAAAGGATGGATTTTGAAAGAATGCCGATCATTTTGATGATGGTGATCTACTTCAAAGTGCAAGTCCAAAGGTATTATTATTTGAATATACACGCTTTGGACTATGTGTCATGTGTATGGCGCCACTTTTGATGTTGATAGATTCTTTTAAAAGGAAAAGGAAATGCTGAAAGTGAATCTATAAAATATATTTGGCAGAAAAGAAAAGATTTGAAATATCCAATTTAGGTATTTAGATGATATACATGTTATGATTGTATTCTTTGCTTGTTAGACAATGTGGTTCTTGGGTATTGGATACCGAATTAGTTGGTATGAAATTTCATACGGAACGACGCAATTCATAAACCACAATGGCCTAAGTAACTAGCAAGAGAATATGTGATGATGTTCATCGAAAACAAACAAACTGTTGTTTGTATTTCACGTTGACATCAAAGCTTGACTTCAAGATTTGTTTTAATAATTGTTATTTAAATCAGGTATTATGAGAACAAAGGTTGTTCAAATAATTACCGTATTCCATATAGGATGGATGATTTACAAATCTAGTTTAAGAAATCACATCCATAAAGCTAATGCTAAAATGTCGCAAGACAGATGATTGGAAGATCACCTACGAAGTGACATCGCCGTTTAAATTATATTGGAAAGAAAACATGAAGAAACTCCATTTTCATGGATTTTTGGAGTCTTTGATTTGATCAAATGACGCTTTAGAGACTTTCCTCAAGATAATTAAAACTTCGTTCAAAGGCCAAAGAAGAACGATCGACTAAATATTGGAATTTATACATATCGATGTATGTAGTCCATTATGTATAGTCGTAAGCGATGGATTTCAACTTCATATGCTTTCTCCAGAAATTTGAGTTAATATTCACTTAATGAGAAAGAAGTATGAAATATTTGAAAATGTTTCTATAGAGGGAGTGTCCCAACCTTACACAAAATAAGGTGGAGTCCCCTGTGTTTACAATGCTAGTCCCTGGATCAATAGCTAGCATCCACAGTTAAGATGTAATATCAAGAAACAAAGGTCATAATATAAATTTATAACCAGGAATAACATAATTTTATTACATATTACATAGCTCATTTGGCTATTACAATACATTGCAGCGGAATAACTGTAAGCATGGGTCCTTCATCTTCAAAGTGCCACAGGCAGATGTTGGTTGTAGACTTTGTAATCCTAATCAATCAATCTTCACTAAAATCAATCAAACCTGCAACATTACAAGTTACAGCCACGAGGGTCAATACATTTGAATTGTATTGGCAAGTTTCACTACTAAGTATAATATGAGTGGATCCTATCATTACATGCAATTTTGGCTAAGTAGAGTTTTGGGCTCATTTGCATAAAGCAATAATTTTATCCTATCCTTTAAAAAATGGTTTTGGTTCTTTGTCAAATCTCCTTTTCCAAATCCCTTGAACTCCTTGGTATCCCCAAGTATTCAAGTCCTTGTCAAAAATCCCTTGAGCTACTTGGTACCCCCAAGTGCATCCAGTTTTATCAAAATCTCTTGAGCTCCTTGGTAACTCCAAGTGCATCAAGTTTTCATCAAAATCTCTTGAGCTCCTTGGTACCCCCAAGTGCATCAAGTTTTATAAAGTTTTCTTTTAGAAATTAGAATGTCGAGATTTCCCATAGCTTCAAACTTTAGTTGCTCAGTATTGTCCATAACCGGGGACACGGCTAAGTACTTAGATTTTATTATCTTCTGTAGAAGTAGTACACTTTACCCACATGTCACAATCCCATCCTTTTGCCACCAGTGGCCACTGGATTAGTGCTCACCAATATGGAGTACTGGCAGATTGATAATGTGACGAAGTCTTTCCAGAGGGTCCTCCCATACACCATTGCTAGCTTGTCTTCAAGTACCCATGTAGGATTCCAGGTCCTCATGTCCAGTAGCCTGAAGACAATGCATGGGTCTTCCCAATGTAGTTGACTAAGCCAGAGCCATAATAGCATGTGGTTGCACACGAAAGCCACAATTGGAGAAACATGTTCAATCTCTAAGTTTCCTGGGTGGTTTTCTTTGGAGCACAACACAAAGAGATTGCCATAGACATGGTTCCTTTTGTTGCCACCTTCTCCAATACTCAAAGTATCCTTGGCCACCCAGGTGGTTCATTGAGTCCTTGTTTTATTATATAAAATCACAAGTCCTTTTCTCAACTTCATAAAATCTCAACATGTAACTCTTTTCAAAATATAGCATGGCTAAGCATGTAACAACTACATTGTTTTCACTAAGGAATGTATAGGGTATCCTATTAGGATTTAGCATAGCATAAGTATAGAAAATTCTTTTCATGCATGTTTCAAAAATCCACTAAGTATAATGAAAATAGTAGGACTTTGGATGAGAGTGTCACTTGCCTTTCTTTTGGTAGGGAATGTTGGTTCACTCCTTGATCTTTCTAGTCTCACACTTTTCTAACTTCACTACAATAAATCAAGCAAACACAATATCAACAAGCATTCCAAACCAATAATCAAAAAAACAAACAAACAAACACATAAAACAATGGGATCTAAGTTATGCATGCAAGCATGCAAGAGGTGGTTCTATTTGCAAAGATGGTCTCCACTAGGCTTTTAGAATTTGTAAGGTTCAAAGTGGTCATTTTCCAAAGTGGCAAAGTCATTTGTAAAAGGGTTTTGTCCATAAACCATTTTTAAATCCAATCATCATTTTATGTGGTGGAAAACATTTTTATCAAAGCAACAACTTTAAGTGGTTTACCAAATAAGTTGTTGTTTTCTCAAAACTTGGTGTTTTAGGGTGGTCCAAAACATTTTCCCAAAGTTTTTACTCCAAAACATTTTCATAACAAAATCAATAATTTTATTTGGCTAGAAATGGGCTAAACCAATTAATCTACCCTAAACTTCATCAAATCCATTTTCAAAACCATGGGTTGGTTCCTAGGGTCAGTAAGTTCATCACAAAACAATTTGCAAAGGTTTTAACCCTAAAAACATTTTTGAACAATTTTTCTACTCTAGACAAGCATACAATTGTTTCTGCAAAAACAACTAATCTAACAGATACTATTTACTAAACAAATCCCATAGTTGGCTAGGGTTTGTTCCACTGATTCCAACGATATAAAGTTTGTAATTTTTGGACGTGTGGATCAAAAGTTATAGGGAATTCAAAATCATATTCTAAACAGATTCAAACTTCTGTTTTAAATAAGAACTGGCCACGCGTCGCAACGCTATTCGCTGGTACCGGTTCGGGCGGATCACGTGCTGCAGGCCGTTAGATCAAGTTGAATCGCACGGCACTGGCTGCGTACCCTTTCGAAGTTAAGTGATCTAATCGTGTCTCTTTGATCTGAATCAGACGGCTCCTATCCACTAGCCAAGAATCGGCGGCGCTCGACGGTGGCGCGCGGTGGCGGCGCTCTGGCTACGGCGTAACGGCGAGAACAGGAAGCGAGAGGAGTAGGGGAGATGCTCACCAGAATCGCGAGGACGTGGTGATGCTTGACGTGTGTCGGCGTGGCAAGGGGAGCACGAGGACAGGAGGAATTCCTCACCGGAGTAGGGTCTGGCGATGGGCGGCTCTGGTCGTGGTCGGAGGCGACGCTGTCGATCACGAGAATTCAAGCAGAGGGCATGGTTAGACGCGTAAGATCAAGGAGATGACGTGTGCGTGAAGTAGAAGGCGTGGACTTACCAGGAAACTTCGCCAGAGAAGTTGCAGACGCGGCGGCGCTCAGAGCTTTGTCGAAGACGGCTTTCTGGGGCGCCCGCGGTTGAACGGAGGGTACTGGGAGATGAGCCTGGGAGTGGGGAGTGTGCTCGTGTGCTCGGGGAGGCACGGGGTGGAGAGGCTTGGCCGGAATTGGAGGAGGAAGCTCGTCGGAGCAGCAGCGGTTTGGAGATGATTCCGAGCAGCCTGGTGGCGATGTGGAGTTGGCGTTTGAGGGGAATGATAGAGGGAGGAGAGGCGCTTAAGTGCACGCAGTCACGGGCTGAATCAATGCGTGGTTAAGTAGGAATCAAGCGCGCATTCAAACGGCAGAAACGGCGACGAGGTTTGGAGAGAAGAAGTCGCGCGGGTGGAAACGATGACAGTGTTGTGGGGCCTTGCTGTCAGCGAGAAGGTGGAAGGGAGAAGAGGGCCACCAGTCAGCGAATGCGGTTCTAAGTGAAAAACTTTTCGCCGTAGGAGAGTGGGAGTGGGCTGGTACTGGGCCTTGTTGTGCTACTGGGTTGGGTCGACCAGATCCTATTTTTTTTCCTATTCTAAAACCTTTTCTTTTTCCAAATCTTTTTCCTGTTTTGAAATTCAAACAAACAAAACAAAACTCAAATCAATTCAAACAATCACCACACTACAAAACTTTGAATTTGGTTCTGTTCAGTATCATAAACCAAAATTCCAAAACCAAAATAATAATTTTATTTTAGGGTCCATCATTAATTAAATAAATGGACCTTGTTTAATAAACAAATGGGTTTTAATTTAATTAAAAACTCCATTTGAAATTTAAATATTTTCAAAAAACTAAATCAGTAGGTTTTATTTGAATATATAAAATACTTGGAAAACTTATTTGAAAATAATAAATAAGTTTTGATGGTTAGTTTAAAATAGTAAAACTTTTATTTATAAAACTTGGATATTAAATCTTTATTAATTTATTTTAAATAAACCTTTAGTATTTTTATCAAATAGAAATGTTTTATTTGAAAGGCTTGGCCAAGTTTTAATTTGGCTTTTAAAATAATTTTTATTTATAAAACTTCTATTTCATTTGAAAACAAATCTTTTTATTAAAAGATTCAAAATAGTAATTTTAAATATTTTTATTTTCCTTTATGAAATGTTTATCTTTATAAATCCCTTTAGGATTTATTTGATCCAAATTGGTTTGAATTTCCAATTGGACTCAAAAAGTTTCTTCTCACTCTGAAAATCAAACAAAGTTTTATTTTATTCATTTATTTTTCACATTACAAGATTTGGAAAATATTGGGATGTGACAGGCTACCACCCTTAAAATAAATCTCGTCCCGAGATTTGGGAAGGCTAGGGTTACAAGTAGGCTCAAAACAACTAGGGTTCTACCACCCTTAAAACAAAATTACATATTGGTCTTCTTGGGATCCTGGGAAAAACTTCTCTGGGCAAACATTTGCATTTGTGTCCTTAGTTTCCATACTTGACTCATGGGCCAAGGTTGAGTTTCTCCATAGGCTTGTTCAACTTGTTCTTCATCTTTTCTGGACAGTTGCTTGCATAATGTCCTGGGTTCTTGCAATTGAAGCAGTTGATATCTTTGAGTTCTTTACGTAGTTCTTGTGGGCAAGTTGCTACATAATGGCCTAGCTCCTTGCAGTTGTTGCACACCACTTGGCCAATTTCCTTATTCTTCTGGTTCTCTGGGCATTCACTGGAATAGTGTCCCATTTCTTTACACTTATGACATTGCACATGGCTTTTGTCCTTCTTTTGTTTCTTGGGTTTCTCCAAAGCTAGGAGTGCATCCAGTTAATGTTGTTCATATGTTATCTGGTAGGTAGGAATGTCTACATGTTTCCTGGGCCTTCTCTTGCTCTTTGGATAATTCATAGGCCCTTTCTTTGGTCCTTTGAATTGGGTTGTCTTGTTTGGAGGTATAAGTGGTCCTTTTCCTTTGTCATCAACCTTCTGGGTAGACTTGGATCCTTCTTGATGGTTTGCAATCATTTGTTGCACTCCACCTTGTTTCCTTTGTTCCACAATGGAATAGATGGGGCATTGGATAGGAACATGATTGTTTCCTTCACATAGGTAGCAAGTAGCTTGAGAGGTGGGACATTGTCCAACAGGATGTTTCTCTCCACAATTGGGGCATTGATCTCCATGCTCCTTGGAAGTATGATCCTTGTCTCCACAAATAATGAAAGCTGGTGCTCCATCTAGAATAACATTTCTGTCATCCTTGTTGTCAAAGACTCTTTTGGAATAGCTTTCTTCCATATTGATCATTTGATCAGCCACTTTAAGCATCAGTTGGCCTTGAGTTTCCAAAAATCCTTGTAGGGTTGGATCTTCTCCACTAGTGTTGGCTATGAATTGAGCTGTCACTTGGTCCAACTGGTTCTGGGTTGCTATGAGCTCTTTCATGCTGTCCTCTTGGTTGGTGTTGGTGTCATCAACCTTGATGTTGGAGTCTCTTGGAGTAGTCATCTGTTTGGGTTGAATGGGGATTAGAATAGGAAATATATTTCTAAGGAATTATTTCTAATCACAATCATCACAATTTACACAAACAATGTGCATGCAATCACAAACCAAACATTTCACTCAAACACAAAGTTCAAGCACATACTTTAGGCAACAAAATATTTTTGTTACACCACATAAGTTGGTGAGTTTGTGTTAACTATAATATGGTGGTCCATCTATAGGGTGTACTTGTGATCTTTCCATCCTTCTTGGTTGCTTCTTCTTACTTGAGATCATGGTTTCCTTGAGAAAAACTATTGGTCACAAGACTTCAAATGAAGTGTACTCCTTCTAGTTTTGCATTTCCTCAGTCTCCATATCTTGAGCAAGATTTCCTTGTCTCACTTGTAGTCCTTGGTGGTATCCAAGTTGGAAGTCCTTGGGGAATATGCTGAAGATGTTGAAGTCATTAGAGTTGAAGATGTTGAAGTCATTAGAGTTGAAGATGTTGAAGAAGTCCTTTGCACATGGTGTAGTCTTTGGCCATGGGTAGGTTTTTCCATCAAGTTGAAATAGAAGAGATGTAGAGTTGAAACCAAAATGGTTGAGGAAAGAGTTTACAAGTGTTTTTGTAAATAAGTTTTTGGAACAAGTACAACTCCTATTTTCTAAGGGTTTTTGACCAATCCTAGGTTTACAAATCCTACAGGCAACACAATGCTCTGATACCATCTGTAGAGGGAGTGTCCCAACCTTACACAAAATAAGGTGGAGTCCCCTGTGTTTACAATGCTAGTCCCTGGATCAATAGCTAGCATCCACAGTTAAGATGTAATATCAAGAAACAAAGGTCATAATATCAATTTATAACTAGGAATAACATAATTTTATTACATCTTACATAGCTCATTTGGCTATTACAATACATTGCAGCGGAATAACTATAAGCATGCATCCTTCATCTTCAAAGTGCCACAGGCAGATGTTGGTTGTAGACTTTGTAATCCTAATCAATCAATCTTCACTAAAATCAATCAAACCTGCAACATTACAAGTTACAGCCACAAGGGTCAATACATTTGAATTGTATTGGCAAGTTTCACTACTAAGTAAAATATGAGTGGATCCTATCATTACATGCAATTTTGGCTAAGTAGAGTTTTGGGCTCATTTGCATAAAGCAATAATTTTATCCTATCCTTTAAAAAATGGTTTTGGTTCTTTGTCAAATCTCCTTTTCCAAATCCCTTGAACTCCTTGGTATCCCCAAGTATTCAAGTCCTTTTCAAAAATCCCTTGAGCTACTTGGTACCCCCAAGTGCATCAAGTTTTACCAAAATCTCTTGAGCTCCTTGGTAACTCCAAGTGCATCAAGTTTTCATCAAAATCTCTTGAGCTCCTTGGTACCCCCAAGTGCATCAAGTTTTATAAAGTTTTCTTTTAGAAATTAGAATGTTGAGATTTCCCATAGCGTCAAACTTTAGTTGCTCAGTATTGTCCATAACCGGGGACACGGCTAAGTACTTAGATTTTATTATCTTCTGTAGAAGTAGTACACTTTACCCACATGTCACAATCCCATCCTTTTGCCACCAGTGGCCACTGTATTAGTGCTCACCAAGATGGAGTACTGGCAGATTAAGAATGTGACGAAGTCTTTCCAGAGGGTCCTCCCATACACCATTGCTAGCTTGTCTTCAAGTACCCATGTAGGATTCCAGGTCCTCATGTACAGTAGCCTGAAGACAATGCATGGGTCTTCCCAGTGTAGTTGACTAAGCCAGAGCCATAATAGCATGTGGTTGCACACGAAAGCCACAATTGGAGAAACATGTTCAATCTCTAAGTTTCCTGGGTGGTTTTCTTTGGAGCACAACACAAAGAGATTGCCATAGACATGGTTCCTTTTGTTGCCACCTTCTCCAATACTCAAAGTATCCTTGGCCACCCAGGTGGTTTATTGAGTCCTTGTTTTATTATATAAAATCACAAGTCCTTTTCTCAACTTCATAAAATCTCAACATGTAACTCTTTTCAAAATATAGCATGGCTAAGCATGTAACGACTACATTGTTTTTACTAAGGAATGTATAGGGTATCCTATTAGGATTTAGCATAGCATAAGTATAGAAAATTGTTTTCATGCATGTTTCAAAAATCCACTAAGTATAATGAAAATAGTAGGACTTTGGATGAGAGTGTCACTTGCCTTTCTTTTGGTAGGGAATGTTGGTTCACTCCTTGATCTTGCTAGTATCACACTTTTCTAACTTCACTACAATCAATCAAGCAAACACAATATCAACAAGCATTCCAAACCAATAATCAAACAAACAAACACACACATAAAACACTGGGATCTAAGTTATGCATGCAAGCATGCAAGAGGTGGTTCTATTTGCAAAGATGGTCTCCACTAGGCTTTTAGACTTTTTAAGGTTCAAAGTGGTCATTTTCCAAAGTGGAAAAGTCATTTGTAAAAGGGTTTTGTCCATAAACCATTTTAAATCCAATCATCATTTTATGTGGTGGAAAACATTTTTATCAAAGCAACAACTTTAAGTGGTTTACCAAATAAGTTGTTGTTTTCTCAAAACTTGGTGTTTTAGGGTCAGTAGGTTTGGTCCAAAACATTTTCCCAAAGTTTTTACTCCAAAACATTTTCATAACAAAATCAATAATTTTATTTGGCTAGAAATGGGCTAAACCAATTAATCTACCCTAAACTTCATCAAATCCATTTTCAAAACCATGGGTTGGTTCCTAGGGTCAGTAAGTTCATCACAAAACAATTTGCAAAGGTTTTAACCCTAAAAACATTTTTGAACAATTGTTATACTCTAGACAAGCATACAATTGTTTATGCAAAAACAACCAATCTAACAGATACTATTTACTAAACAAATTCCATGGTTGGCTAGGGTTTGTTCCACTGATTCCAACGATATAAAGTTTGTAATTTTTGGACGTGTGGATCAAAAGTTATAGGGATTTCAAAATCATATTCTAAACAGATTCAAACTTCTATTTTAAATAAGAACTGGCCACGCGTCGCAATGCTATTCGCTGGTACCGGTTCGGGCGGATCACGTGCTGCAGGCCGTTAGATCAAGTTGAATCGCACGGCACTGGCTGCGTACCCTTTCGAAGTTAATTGATCTAATCGTGTCTCTTCGATCTGAATCGGACGGCTCCTATCCACTAGCCAAGAATCGGCGGCGCTCGACGGTGGCGCGCGGTGGCGGCGCTCTGGCTACGACGTAACGGCGTGAACAGGAAGCGAGAGGAGTAGGGGAGATGCTCACCAGAATCGCAAGGACGTGGTGATGCTTGACGTGTGTCGGCGTGGCAAGGGGAGCACGAGGACAGGAGGAATTCCTCACCGGAGTAGGGTCTGGCGACGGGCGGCTCTGGTCGTGGTCGGAGGCGACGCTGTCGATCACGAGAATTCAAGCAGAGGGCATGGTTAGACGCGTAAGATCAAGGAGATCACGCGTGCGTGAACTAGAAGGCGTGGACTTACCAGGAAACTTCGCCGGAGAAGTTGCAGACGCGGCGGCGCTCAGAGCTTTGTCGAAAATGGCTTTCTGGGGCGCCCGCGGTTGAACGGAGGGTACTGGGAGATGTGCCTGGGAGTGGGGAGTGTGCTCGTGTGCTCGGGGAGGCACGGGGTGGAGAGGCTTGGCCGGAATTGGAGGAGGAAGCTCGTCGGAGCAGCGGCAGTTTGGAGATGATTCCGAGCAGCCTGGTGGCGATGTGGAGTTGGCGTTTAAGGGGAATGATAGAGGGAGGAGAGGCGCTTAAGTGCATGCAATCACGGGCTGAATCAATGCGTGGTTAAGGAGGAATCAAGCGCGCATTCAAACGGCAGAAACGGCGACGAGGTTTGGGGAGAAGAAGTCGCGCGGGTGGAAACGATGACAGTGCTGTGGGGCCTTGCTGTCAGCGAGAAGGTGGAAGGGAGAAGATGGCCACCAGTCAGCGATTGCACGGGTGCGGTTCTAAGTGAAAAACGTTTCGCCGTGGGAGAGTGGGAGTGAGCTGGTACTGGGCCTTGTTGTGCTGCTGGGTTGGGTCGACCAGATCCTATTTTTTTTCCTATTCTAAAACCTTTTCTTTTTCCAAATCTTTTTCCTGTTTTGAAATTCAAACAAACAAAACAAAACTCAAATCAATTCAAACAATCACCACACTACACAACTTTGAATTTGGTTATGTTCAGTATCATAAACCAAAATTCCAAAACCAAAATAATAATTTTATTTTAGGGTCCATCATTAATTAAATAAATGGACCTTGTTTAATAAACAAATGGGTTTTAATTTAATTAAAAACTCCATTTGAAATTTAAATATTTTCAAAAAACTAAATCAGTAGGATTTATTTGAATATATAAAATACTTGGAAAACTTATTTGAAAATAATAAATAAGTTTTGATGGTTAGTTTAAAATAGTAAAACCTTTATTTATAAAACTTGGATATTAAATCTTTATTAATTTATTTTAAATAAACCTTTACTATTTTTATCAAATAGAAATATTTTATTTCAAAGGCTTGGCCAAGTTTTAATTTGGCTTTTAAAATAATTTTTATTTATAAAACTTCTATTTCATTTGAAAACAAATCTTTTTATTAAAAGATTCAAAATAGTAATTTTAAATATTTTTATTTTCCTTTATTAAATGTTTATCTTTATAAATCCCTTTAGGATTTATTTGATCCAAATTGGTTTGAATTTCCAATTGGACTCAAAAAGTTTCTTCTCACTCTGAAAATCAAACATAGTTTTATTTTATTCATTTATTTTTCACATTACAAGATTTGGAAAATCTTGGGATGTGACAGTTTCAAAGACTTTCAAGATGAAGTGGAAAATCATTGTAACAAGAAAATAAATGATTTATGATTTTATCATAAAGGGATTTATTTGAGTTACAAGTGTAACAACAAAATAAATGAATTATGATTTTATCATAAAGGGATTTATTTAAGTTACAAGTTTAGCAAAACACCTAGATTTACATCTCCTGAAACACCATAGGAGTATGGAGTGTTTGAGATTTGTAATAAAACCTTGTTTGACATGGTTGGATCAAAGGTGTTATTTATAAAACTGCCATTATGTTTTAAAAGATTAAAAGCTTTAAAGAGTACCGCTTTTACACTAAAAAGAGATCCATCTTGATCCTTTGAAATGACACCATGGAAGTTATGGTTTGGGGTAAAACCCAAGTTGCCATTTCTTAAATTTTGGTATGCTAAACATAAGTAAGATGTTTACAACCGAAGTCGGATGAGCATGTCTTTGTAGGTTATTTTGAATAACCATTGTGTATTCCTCCATAACACCAAGGACAAAAGGGTTTGTCGCTGGAAACGTGAAGTTTCTTGAGAAAGAAGGTTTTCATAAAAGGTTAAGTGGGAGGACAATAGAACTTTGATAAGGTTAACGAAGCTTAGCTAAATGTGTTGAGTTGCGCAGCGCCGAAAAATGTTCCCGAGGCAGCCAGAATGCTCATGGCTCATGTGCCTCAAAGGTTGCGGTCACGAAGGTCTAAGTTCCTATTGAACTAAGTAGGTCGGATAAACAATCAAATGTTGAGATTTGAGAGTAAATCATTATTGTTTGACAATGATGAACCGACTACATGAAAAGAAGCGATGATGGGCCCTGACTCTATCAAATGGCTTGAAGCCATAAAATCCATGATAGTTCCATACACGAGAAATCAAGTTGTGAACTTAGAAGACCCTACAAAAAGGTGTAAAAACCTATTGTTCGTATTTGGATCTATAAAGAAACAGTCATGGATGTTTCACATCTATGAAATAGTCGACATGTCGTAAAGTATTTTATGACAATGTTCAAGGAGTTGACTATGACAAGATTTGATCTTTCATAGCGATATTTAGTCTGGACGGATTAAAGTATCAACCACTACATATAATTTGGTATATGGTAGATGAATAAACAAAACAAAGTTCTTATAATAGAATGGTTACCTAGGACGTGTACATGACACGGTCCAAAGGGTTTTGTTAATTCAAAGGATGCTAAAAGGGCATGCAAACTTCAATGGTTGAAGTAAGCATCGCGGAGTTGGAATCTTCACCGTGATGAAAAAGGAGTTTTCATCTGGAGACGATGAAGATGCTTGCATTTGCAAGAAATTAAGTGGGAGCGCTGAGACATATTTCTAATACATTATGTGGAGGACATCTTGTTGATTAGAAATAATGTATCTTTTATTGACAAAGGTTAAGAATTTCATTTCGATGAAAGACTTAGGCAAAACCCGAATATTTAGCATGAATGTCTATAGTGGATAGACTGTGATGCTAATATGGTTGTGCCAAACGTACATATATGAGATATTGAAGGAGTTCAATATAGACGACACAAAACGGTTCTTGTCGCATGGAAAGGAATTGAATCAAGATTCAAGTGTATCGACACTTGATAAGTGAAACAAGATTCAAGTGCTTTGACACTTGATGAGTGAAATCACAAGGATGTTTTGATCAATCATACCATGATATGTACACATCCAGATATGTCCTATGCTCTAAGTGTTATGAGCATATACCAGAATGAATCATAAAATGATCATTGGATGATAGTGAGGATATACATATGATCTTTGGAAGAACTAAGAATATATTTGTGTAGAGGTGACAAACAATTACAAATAGTTCACTGTAAAGCGTTACATTGATATTAGTTTTGTCACAAGATACAAATTAAGTTTATCTAAATTTAAACTATGGGTGGCACAATGTAATGGAAAGGAGATTCCATGATGGATTTGGATGAATTCCAAAGTTAAGTCATTGTGATGAATACTACAACAAAAGGCTAAGTATATGACTGCTATAGTAGCAGCAAAGTAGTTTGTTATCAAACTAAGATGTGGTTCGCAATGGGCTAACACTAAAGATATATTGTACGACAATAGTATCAACATGATTTAACCCCAAGGAACTAAAGGTCTCACCAAAATACCAAATTTATACAATGCCATCTCATTGGAGAATGAGTGATGCGTGGAGACGCAAAGACATGCAAATACACACGGACCTGAAAGCGTCAGATCCGTAGATTATGTTAACCTCTTGCAATTGCGTATATGGAACACCAGAAAGCCATAGGTGTTCAATACGCAAAGTTTTCAAACTAGATTATTGTCTCTAGTGCAAGTGGGAGACTGAAGGGTATATGCCCGACAGGCATTAATAAAGTGGTTATTATCATATTCCTTATTTATGATAAATGTTTATTTTGCATGCTATAATTGTATTAATACGGAAATGTTAATACATGTGTTTAATAAACAAAAAGGAAGTTCCTAGTTATGCCTCTCTTATAAACTAGCTCGTTGATTAACAAGATGATCAAAGGTTTCCTGATCATGGACATTGGATGTTGTTAATAATGAGGTCACAACATTAGTGTAATGATGTGATGAACATTCATCCAAAGTATAGCATTACGATCAAAGTCATTGAGTTTATATTGCTATAACAACTTACGAAGTAATCCTAATCCTTGACCATGAGATCATGTCAATCACTAACACCGGAAGATTTTCTTGATGACATCAAACGTCACACCGTAACTGGGTGATTATAAAGATGGCTTCAGAAATACTAAAGTGTTATGTTGAGGCTCATGGATCGAGAGTGGAATTTGTTCATCCCGATTACAGATAGATATGCTCTGGGCCCTCTCGGTGATATCACATTGATTAGCTTGCAAGCAAGTGATTTGATCACTAGAATGTTATATCACGGGAATGAGAAAAGAGTGCATGTCGGTAACGAGATCAAACTAGGTATGGAGATACCGATGATCGAATATCGGACATGTAATATATCGTGAAACAAAGGGATTAAGATACTAGCGTAAAAGGTTCCGACGATCACAGGAAAGTCATCGTTGAATGTGTGGGATTCAGTATGGATCTCTAGGTCCGCTTCTGATTATTGATCAGAGAAGGGTCTCAATCATGTCTGCATTATTCGGGAACCGTAGGGTGGCACACTTAAGGGACACTGACATCCAATTGGAGCAAAAGTTTCATGATGGAAAGAATAACAAGCGTAGGAATTTATTTCACTAGACACCAAAACTGTTTTGGCTGAAATTGCTGAAACTGGTTCTGCATGTGAAATTGAATACTAGCAAGGGTTTTTATGTGAATGTTTGTTAATTAAAGTAATTAACAAAATTCTGAATAAATAAATAAAAGAGTTTTATTTAAAGGATAGCTTGCATTAAATTTGGTGGAAATTTAATGCATGTGAGTGGATTTTTGAGTGGAGGCTCTTTTATGGGAGTGGAGGCTTTTCATTTTGAGTGGGAGCTCCACCCACATGAATGTGGAAGAGGTGGGGGCAGCCACCATGGCTAGCGCCATGCCCCTTGGGGTGCCCCCTCTCCCTATAAAAGGCCCCCTCTCCTCCTCTCAAAGTACACCTCCTCATGAAGGATCTCTCTTCCTCTCTAGAATTTATTCACCATGGTCTCGGACTAGGGAGATACATGTTCCCTGTGGATATTCGAAAAGAAAGAGGTATGCTTCCGCTGCATCGCTGGAGCGAGGAGGCGGAGGTTGCTCGGTGTCTTGTACGTGTGTGCGAGCACGGATGCACTGCTGTTTTGCGGCGCTAGGACTTCCTCTCGATCTTGAGATCAGCAAGAGATCGTCTATATCAACCACGTGTTTAACTCATTAAGCTTTGTCGGTCTTCAAGGGTATGTTCTCTACGGATATACATCCGCCCGTTGTTTGTATCTAGTAGATAGATCTTGGTACATAGTTCCCATCGTAGGATTTTTTTTGTTTTCTATGCTACGAACCCTACACACTCCAACAGTCCATAACCGCGGCCGCGGCTATTCGAATAGTTTGACACTCTGCAGAGATTGTACACTTTCACCACAACATTTGATACATCCGTCAGGAACAAATCCTGATTTCACCATACTCAGTATGCGGATAATCAATCCTTATGTTTCAATTACACGCCCTAGTATAGGCACCTCTCATGTGAGTTTGGCCTCCCAACCATGACCAACTGTCATCTTGGGAACTGCACAGGTGGACAATCTTGACAAGGTTGCCTCGGCTCAGACCTTGGCCGCAAGGGAATCCATACTAAGGTATATAAATTTCTAGTCAAGCCCTACCCAAATTTCGGGTATTGTGGTTGTACGGTAAAATTGGAATGGTATCGCATCCAGACAACCATCAGTTTTATAAAGGGCTAAGGCTCATTCCTTAACATTTTCATCATCAAAATCATCTGGTGTTCAAGAACACATGTCAAAACATTTCAGCAGAATGACTCATCATTCTAAGGTTTTCATAAAAAAATTCAACAAGTATTCCCATCTAAAGTTGATCAAGTTTTATGCTTAGCACTAGCAACTACAGGTGGGGGATAAACACTAATGAGGGGTGATAATCAATTGGATATTATCTAAGTTCAATCTCATGCCTCAGGATGACATCAAGATTTATCTAACTTAGGCCAAGTTTTATGCTCTTTATGCTACCTTTAAATATCCTTCTAATATCTACAAGTCACCAAGTAAACTCAAATAAAAGCTTTGATAAAGAAATAAAATAATTAAGCTTGCAAGTAAAACTCAGATTTGGTATCATCAAGTGGGTATAATCACATATGCTTAAAGCATCTAGTTTGCATAGTATCATGCAAGTTTTAGCTTGCCAAGTCATCTGGTAGTATTAGGCTTGCCTTGTGCAGAGCAGTGGTTGAATTTCTCCTCGGCTTCTTCTTCGTAGTATCCTCCTTCCTCCTCGTATCCTTGGTCGGTACTAGCGTCTATAAATAAATACGAGGTACACAATCACCAAACAATACTTAACTACTTTTACTTATCACACCAAGGTTTTCACTAGATGATATAGGATCATCACAAGCATTACAAACATTAAGGAAAATAGTTTTATTTCTTTTATTTTATAAAAGTAATTTCTACTCATTGAAAAGCTACTTAAGATTTAATATTCTCCAACTAAAACATGGGATCATGTTGACACATGTCATCACCACATATTTCAGTACATGGGAATGTGATTTAAAGTGGTGTCACAATTTAATAAAGTTTAAACTTTTTATTTTCATTAATTAAAGTGACTAGAAATGCCTATGAGGCATTCTTTTATTGCTTGACCATTATTTCTGTAAGTAAACATATTTATTTTTATATATTCTGAGAGGTATGGTTAAATGGTATTTTGCAAGTTGGAATCAACTCAAAAGCTTTCATGGTTGAATTTTGAAAAATGTTTGAATGCAGAAAAGCTTCTGCCTTGTTATTTTTACCATGGGTGATCTACAAGTCCGATTGGTTTGAATCCAACGGGCTTGGATTAAGCATTCCAGTACCTTCCAACAAAATTGGTTTCATGCATTTTGGTTTAGTGAATCAAGATGGGTTGATTTTTGAATCTAGGTACAGAACTGAGTTTGAAACAAAATGGAAAAACCTAAATTTGAATTGCTGGGTCACGCGGGAGGTTTAACTGGGCCGGCCCACTATGCACAGCGCGCGTGGGGGCTGGTTAAGTGGCTATCCCACTCGTCAGTGAGGCAGAGAGTGGCGAAGCGGTACTGGGTGATCTAGGCCATGCATAGTTCTAATCCTACGGCTGTGGTTCATCGTCCACGCCTAAACATGATGCGACGAGGTTGAACCCTAACGCGGCCAGTGGGGGTCGACGGGGGCTCACCGGGGCTCCAGCGATGGTCGGCGATGGGGGCGAACGACGAAGTCGATGACGGCGATCCTCCTGGTATCGACAGCTCCTCCTGGGGTGGCTCCAATCAACGGCGCCTCTCCTCCTCTACAGCAGCAAACTCCGGTGAAATTTCGGCCACCTGGTGCTCTCCTTGCTCCGGGAGTGAGTGGGTGTGATCAGTGAGAGGTGGGGATTGAGATGGTGTGCTCAAATCGAACGGGGCTAGCCTTCTTTTATAGTGCCTGAAGGGGACCGACGGGCGCGGGTGGAGCTCGTCGTGGTCGTCAGCACATCGTGCTAATGGCATGGGAGACAGTAGGAGGCAGTGCGTTGCCTCCTAGCGAAGCTCAACAGCTTGATGGCGAGGCGTGGGGCGGTGAGGAACAGTTGGAACGTCGCGGCGATCTAAGCTAATTCGATGGTGAATTTAATGGCGCACACCGTCCATGGTCCGTGCAGCGGCGAACGGGGTTGTCTGGCGGGTTGCTGGGGTCCTGGCGATCACGCAAGCAAGCGGCAAGGGCGGCGCGCGGTCTGTGGGCTAGTGTCGCGTGCGACGCTCTGGCGTGCTCTCGGCTCACTCGCAGAGAAGCTGGGCACGAGCTTGTCGTGTGGTCCAGTGGCTGGCAAGGCTCGGGCTTGGACAGGGGGTGGCGATGGACGGTGTTGCGTGTACGATACAAGGTTGGCGAGGCTAGAGCTTCTCCTAACTCGCTGGCGACATGGGGGTGACAAGGGTGCTCTCGGCATGGTCACCATTGATGGCTATGCTTGCTCACGGTGGTGCTAAGGCTAGTTAGATTAGTTTGGTCATCTACTGAGAGTGTAGAGTGACCTAGAGAGGGGACAAGGTTAGCCAAAATTACTGCTTCTAATAGTGTTTTGTGTTTGTTTGTTTGCTGCTTACAAGGTGTTTGATGAAATGGCCACAAGAGATTCAAATTTAAATTTTGGATTCAAACTTGGTGGGTTTGCTAGTTACATACTAGGAAGTCTCTGGTCAGTTGGATTGGTCAAGGGGCACTGGTTTGGTTGAATTTTGAAATTTGGGATCTTCACATATGATAAAGATTCAATTTTGAATTGTGATTTGAATGAGGTTGCCAAATGTTTCTACAAGTTTGAAAGGTTGGATTTGATTCACTTTTACTTGGTCTAGCAAGGGGTGAAAATAATTGGAAAAGTTTCTGTTTGAAATCTTGGACTAGAAACACTCAAAATGGCCTAGTGAGCAAGATTGGCAAAAATGACTATTTGCCTTATTTGATTTGTTTTTGATTTTCTCTTGAGTTGTTTCTTCTTGGAAATGTTTTAGATGATGTTGTATTCATCTTTAAACCCTTCCTTGCTATTTAGATCAATCACACAAGTCCATTCATGCATTCACACAATCATCACATACACACATGCATTCATATGATTTTAATTAATAAAAGTTTTTGTTAACCCTAATTTTGGTGATTGGAATTTGATAATCATTTTTCAACATTTTTGGGATGTTACAAACCTTCCCTCCATAAACAAAATCTCGTCCCGATATTTGTGAAAGAAGAAAGAAGAAAATTAGGATTTAAAAAGATCGGGAAACTCCGTCCTGATGTGATCTTCTCGCTCCCAGGTAGCTTCTTCTTCAGTGTGGTTGCTCCACTGAATCTTGAGAAACTTGATGCTTCGGGTTCTGGTGGTTCTGAAAGCTTCCTCCAAAATATGGATGGGTACTTTGGGATACATCAGGTCATCGTTGATCTCTATGGTGCGATGATCAATGTTCTTGAAAACTTCGGTCTTCTTCAGAACTTCAAGGCATTTGCGAAGTAACGATATATGGAACACATTATGCACTGCTGACATCTCCTCTGGCAGTTCACACTGATAGGATACTTCTCCTCTATAATTCGGAATTTTGAAAGGTCCGATATATCTGGGGGCTAACTTTCCTTTGAGCTGGAAACGCTGCATTCCCTTCAAAGGCGACACTTTGAGATACACAAAATCTTCGATATTGAAAGCAAGGTCTCGATGTCTCTTGTCGGCATAACTCTTCTATCTTGACTGGGCGGTCTTGAGGTGCTCACAAATCTTTTGAACTTCTCTTCTGCTTCTCGTAGGATGTCGGGTGCGAAAATCTAACTCTCTCCTACTTCCGACCAATTAAAAGGGGTACGACACTTCCTTCCATACATGAACTCAAATGGGGCCATTTGCAGACTAGCTTGATAATTGTTGTTGTAAGAAAATTCTGTGAATGGCAGACAGTCTTCCCATTTAGATCCATACTCTAGCACACACGCTCTCAACATATCTTTGAGTATTTGATTTACTCGCTCCGTTTGTCCATCAGTATGAGGGTGATACGCTGTGCTGAAATCTAGTCGGGTTCCTAAACCTTCTTGGACCTTCTTACAAAATCTCGAGGTAAACTGAGTTCCTCGATCTGATACGATGTTCTTGGGGACTCCGTGCAAACTGACGATTCTAGCGATGTATAACTCTGCTAGCTTCGAACTCTGGTAGGTTGTCTTGATTGGTAAGAAATGGGCTAACTTGGACAATCTATCAACTATGACCCAAATAGAGTCATTTCCCCTACTAGAAGTAGGCAATCCGGTGATAAAGTCCATTCTAACTGATCCCATTTCCATTCCGGAATCTGCAATGGTTGCAACAGTCCTGCGGGTCTCTGATGTCCCGCCTTGACTCTTTGACAGATATCACACTTGACGATGTAGCTTCCGATTTCACTCTTCATCTTATGCCACCAAAATTGCTCATTCAAATCCTGATACATCTTCGTTCCTCCGGGGTGGATAGAATAAAAGGTATCATGGGCTTCTTTCAAAATAACTTCTTTCAACTCTGAATCTGCTGGTACACAGAGATGTCCTTTGTACCACATAACTCATTCTTCATCCTCTGTGAATCTGGGTACTTTGCCTGTATTGATACGACGTTTAATTCTGTTGATACTAGCATTTCCTTTCTGCGCCTCCTTGATCTGACTGATCAAAGTGGGTTAAAGTTCTATGCTAGCCAAAAATCCTTCACTTATTAATTCCATTCTAGAATCTTCCATCTCTTTGTGCAAACTTGGTTGCTCCTTCAGAATCATGGAGTTCAAGCGGCACAACAATCTACTAAGGGCATCTGCTACCACATTGGCTTTACCGGGGTGATAGTGAATGTCCAGATCATAGTACTTGATTAGCTCAATCAATCTTATCTGTCTCATATTCAGCTCCTTCTGAGTGAATATATACTTCAGGCTCTTGTGATCCGAATAAATCTCACAATGGTTTCCCATCAGATAATGCCTCCATGTCTTCAGGGCTAGAACTACGGCTGCTAGTTCAAGGTCATGAGTAGGATAATTCTATTCATGCTGCTTCAGTTGTCGGGATAGATAAGATATAACTTTTCCTTCTTATATCAACACACATCCGAGACCGATCTTGGATGCGTCACAATATACATCAAAGGGCTTCGTAATATCTAGCATGATCAAGATTGGGGCTGAAATCAATATCCTCTTGAGTTCTTGAAAACTCGCTTCACATTTGTCCGTCCATTCAAACTTCTTGTCCTTCTTCATCAATTGGGTCATGGGTCTTGCGATACTCGAGAATCCTTCTACGAACTTGCGGTAATATCCTGCTAATCCGAGAAATGCATGAACTTGGGTTTGAGTGGTTTGGGCTTGCCAATCTTCAACATCTTTCACCTTTGCAGGGTCAACGGCAATTCCTCCGGCTGATACAATATGTCCGAGGAATCCTACCTCCTGTACCCAGAATTCACATTTGCTAAACTTGGCATATAGCTGATGCTCTCTAAGGGTTCCAAGGATGGTCCTTAGGTGTAGCTTATGTTCTTCTTCTGATTTGGAATATGTCAGAATGTCATCAATGAAAACAACGACAAACTTATCCAGGAAGTCCATAAAAATCTTATTCATGAGGTTCATGAAATAAGCATGGGCATTGGTTAATCCAAAAGACATGACAGTATACTCGTATAATCCATATCTTGTGGTAAAGGCAGTCTTTGGAATATACTCTGTGCGAATCTTGAGTTGATGATAGCCAGTTCTAAGATCAATCTTAGAAAACACTTTGGCACCAGTCAACTGGTCAAACGGGTCTTCTATTTTTGGAAGTGGGTACTTGTTCTTAATGGTGACATCATTCAACTTTCGATAATCCGTACATAAACGGTTACCTACATCTTTCTTATCCACAAATAAAACAGGTGATATCCATGGCGACGCACTTGGTTGGATCAATCCTATCTCCAACATGGCATCCAGTTGCTTCTTCAGTTCCACTAGTTCAGACGGGTTCATAGTATATGGTCTCTGGGCTATGGGTCCGGTTCCAGGGATTAGTTCAATGATAAACTCGATATCCCGATCTGGGGGCATACCGGGCAAAACATCTAGAAATACATCGGGCTATTCCCAGACTATCTGGACTTGGTCAATGGTTGGCTGGGCTATACTCTTGTTGCACTTGAATTGATGGGGCAAGGTTTCAGATATATGCTCGATTGATATTCCGGCTATACTGGTCATGGTTATGGCTTTCTTGGCATAGTCAATTAATCCTTTATGTTTGGACATACAATCCATTCCTAGTACTACTTCCAAACCTTTAGTTCCGAGTACTATTAGATTAGTATAAAAATCTATGCCATGGATTCGGATACGTATGGCTTTGCAAATTTGTTTAGCCTTGGTGATTGAACCAGGTATTTGAACTATCATAACATGCTTCAATTTGGTGGTTTGAATCTTACTAGTGCATGCAAATTCTTCAGTAACAAATGAGTGCGATGCTCTAGAATCAAACAACACTCTTGCAAGTACCGAGTTAACAGAAAACATACCCAACGCGACATCTGGCGCTTCTTGGGCTTCTTCAGCATGCATGAGAAAGAGACGACCGTTGCGGTTGAGCAAGTTCCCTGGGGAAAATCTCCTTCTAGGCTGCACACGACGCTGCTGCTGAGCTGGGGCATTTGCATTGGGGGCTACAGCAATCTTCTTGGGGCACTTATTGGAATAGTGACCCTTGGTTCCACATTGATAACAAGTCACTTGCGACTTGTCCTTTGCTACAACAGGCACAACATTGCTTCCAGTCCTTGGGGCAGTGTTGGTGTTGGTGGCGGCATTGTTGTTGTTGAACTTGGGTGGAGCACGATTGAAGTTGCTGGCGTTGCCGGGGTTGTTGTGGTTTCCTCCGAGCCTTGGGTTTCCACGGTTGGGATAGGTCGGACGGTTCATCGGGGGGTTGGTTCTTGGGGCAAATCCTGGAGATGGGTTGGGGCGATACTTTGGTGTATGGTGGGTTCCTAGTTGATGCATCATGCGACGCTTGCGGTTCTCATTAGCTTGGTTGATCTTTCCTTCCATCTGAATGGCGGAATACACTAAGGCTTCAATATCAGCAAAGGGGATATTCACTAACATTGTCTGCATTTCATCGTGCAGACCATTCGGGAATCTCTCCTTCTTCTTGGCTTCAGTGTCTATCTCATCCGGTGCATACCTAGCCAATGACAAGAATTTGTCACGGTATTCCACTACGGTCATCCTGCCTTGCTTCAGTTCCCTGAATTCATCCCTCATCCTCTTGATCAAACCCGGTGGCACATGGGTTCTGCTAAACTTAACTTTGAACTCTTCCCAAGTCATCATCTGACCTCCTGTCATCGCGCGAACGCTATTCCACCATGCTCTTGCATCTCCGGCCAGGTAGTGGGTGGCAAATAGTACTTTCTCGTTATCTTCTACTCCTGCAACTTCCAGGTTGTTCTCCATGGTTTGCAGTCAATCATCTGCATCGAGGGGCTCTTCTGACTTAGTGAAAACGGGTGGATTGGTGTTCTGGAAATTATTGAGCTTAGATCCATGGTTGTCCTGATTTCCATGGCCTTGATTGTTGTTGGCCATTTGAGCTATCTGCTAAAGGTTGGGTAAGTTGGCTTGACGTTCGGCTCTTTCAGCTTTGCGGTCAGAAACCAACATGTAAGATTTGCAACATCGAGTCCGGGGATGAGTTGCTTCCTCCGCGAGGCATCTGAAGATTGAGATAGATCATGAGAAAAGAGGGTAATTTCTAAGGTTCAGGGGTTTTGGTGTTTGAAAAGTTTTCAAAGTTTGACTCATATTCTTCTAGCAACTTGCTTTTCATTCATTCATCACACATCATACAACACACACCACAACAAAAGAAAATAGATGGTTTTAAGAACCATTCTGGGAAACTGCGATACAGTGGGGCCGAATACAACTCACTACGCTAGTGCTCAAGTTCTACTACTCCTTGGAGTGAGGGTCCTCGTCATCCTCATCATCATCGATGAAGGCAAAGTCATCCTCATCGGTTAAGAAGTAAATGGCCTGATCCTCCAGAAAGTCATCATCGTCACTGAGATAGGAGTAGGGGTCTCCACGAAGGTCTTCCCCTGCATTCTCCCTCTCCTCCAACTGCATGTATCTCTCATGGATGGTCTCCTCCAAATCCGTGATTCGGTGGCGAAGACGGGCAATGATGCCCTCCTTCTTGTCGAGCTGACAGCGACGAGACTGGGGATCCTTCACTAGCATGGCAATGGTCTGATCCTTCTTGGCGGCGATGGCGCACTTCTGGTTGGCGTAGGAGCGGGCATTGTCTAATTCCTTCTAGCGGTCATACATCATGAAGATCATGGTGATATGGGGCCTCTAGTGGTTGTCCCATAACATCACGCCTTGGGTCGAATTCAAAGCAGGTACCCTTGATCTGATTGATACTCTGCCCACACAGACGGGCAAGCGCTTCTTGCATTGTCCTGGCAAGTCCATCGAGCCAGTTGTTCTCTCTCAAGGTGAACTGAATTCCCTCTGCGGTGGGGGCTTCAATCTTTCCCTGGAGACTTGCAACAACTAGCCATTGTAATTCCTCTCCTTCCTGATCATTGAGCTGAGCTCTGAAGAACTTGGGGTGCGGATGTTCCAGAAGTTCCGAAAGCTGGTCCAAGTCACGCTCAAAGATGAGGTCTCCTCCATTCCCAACTGATAAAACTTGCTGTACTTCACATCCATCTATAAGAATATAGGATGAGTAAGTTAGTAGAGTGATCACGTGTGTCAAATTTTATGTAAGTTTGCAAGAATTTTTGAGGAACATGAATTTTCATGAAAGAGTCTAAGTGGTAAGAATGAGAATATGTTTTCATACATACTCACTTCCTTGGTTTTGAAAATAAGTTTTTGATTCAACCATCCATTCTAAACTAAGGTCTCCTATGGTCAGGATAGCTCTGGTACCAACTTGTCAACACCCAGATTTTTAATCCCAGATGCCTGTTATGCCATACATCGCAATCCAAGGATTACCATTTTTGCGAGACATAACAGATTGGATATCACAGTACATCATCTATTAAAAACCATACATAAGGTCTTACACAAATACGGATCTCATGATCCAGTCTTAATACAATTCAAGCAGCAAAAATAACATAATAATAACGATAGCGTAAGGGAGGCTCCATCTTCATGGTAACAGGCAATGCTGACGATGGGAGATGATCCTAGTTGTCAAAACCTTCCTACTGTCCATCTTCCTGATACTCCCTCTTCATAGTCTGGCCACGGGAATAGCCAGGGACAAAGCCATGAGTACTCTTTAAGTACTCGCAAACTAATACTAACAAGTGAAGTGGTTTTGGAATAGGAAGTACTAAGCTCTAGGGTTATTTTGCAAAAAGCCAGGTTTACCTTAACTAAGTTCAGAAGCAAAGGAATCTAACTGAAAGTTTCATAACACCTAAGTGGGAACTTGAATTTTAGGTCACAACTCTGTTGTGGTCAAGTCAAATCATAACACATTTCACAAGTCATTTTGAAAACATCTAACGAAGGAATAGTATGGCCACTCCAACTGTCCATAACCGCGGATGCGGCTATTCTAATAGTTTGACACTCTGCAGAGATTGTCAACTTTCACCACAACATTCGATACATCCGTCAGGAATAAATACTGAATTCACCATACTCAGTATGCGGATAATCAATCATAACCATTCAATTACACGCCCTAGTATAGGCACCTCTCCTGTGAGTTTGGCCTCCCAACCATGACCAACTGTCATCTTGGGAACTGCACAGGTGGACAATCTTGACAAGGTAGCCTCGGCTCAGACCTTGGCCGCAAGGGAATCCATACTAAGGTATATAAATTTCCAGTCAAGCCCTACCCAAATTTCGGTTATTGTGGTTGTACGGTAAAATTGGAATGGTATCGCATCTAGACAACCATCAGTTTTATAAAGGGCTAAGGCTCATTCCTTAGCATTTTCATCATCAAAATCATCTGGTGTTTAAGAACACATGTCAAAACATTTCAGCAGAATGACTCATCATTCTAAGGTTTTCATAAACATTTTCACCAAGTATTCCTATCTAAAGTTGATCAATTTTTATGCTTAGCACTAGCAACTACAGGTGGGGGATAAACACTAATGAGGGGTGATAATCAATTGGATATTATCTAAGTTCAATCTCATGCCTCAGGATGACATCAAGATTTATCTAACTTAGGCCAAGTTTTATGCTCTTTATGCTACCTTTAAATATCCTTCTAATATCTACAAGTCACCAAGTAAACTCAAATAAAAGCTTTGATAAAGAAATAAAATAATTAAGCTTGCAAGTAAAACTGAGATTTGGATCGTCAAGTGGGTATAATCACATATGCTTAAAGCATCTAGTTTGCATAGTATCATGCAAGTTTTAGCTTGCCAAGTCATCTGGTAGTATTAGACTTGCCTTGTGCAGAGCAGTGGTTGAATTTATCCTCGGCTTCTTCCTCGTAGTATCCTCCTTCCTCCTCGTATCGTTGGTCGGTACTAGCGTCTATAAATAAATACGAGGTACACAATCACCAAACAATACTTAACTACTTTTACTTATCACACCAAGGTTTTCACTAGATGATATAGGATCATCACAAGCATTACAACCATTAAGGCAAATAGTTTTATTTCTTTTATTTTAGAAAATTAATTTCTACTCATTGAAAAGCTACTTAAGATTTAATATTCTCCAACTAAAACATGGGATCATGTTGACACATGTCATCACCACATATTTTAGTACATGGGAATGTGATTTAAAGTGGTGTCACAATTTAATAAAGTTTAACCTTTTTATTTTAATTAATTAAAGTGACTAGAAATGCCTATGAGGCATTATTTTATTCCTTGACCATTATTTCTGTAAGTAAACCTATATATTTTTATATATTCTGAGAGGTATGGTTAAATGGGATTTTTGAGAGTTGGAATCAACTCAAAAGCTTTCCTGGTTGAATTTTGAAAAATGTTTGAATGCAGAAAAGCTTCTTCCTTGTTATTTTTACCATGGGTGGTCTACAACTCCAATTGGTTTGAATCCAACGGGGGATTGGATTAAGCATTCCAGTACCTTTCCAACAAAATTGGTTTCATGCATTTTGGTTCAGTGAATCGAGCTGGGTTGATTTTTGAATCTAGGTACAGAACTGAGTTTGAAACAAAATGGAAAAACCTAAATTTTAATTGTTGGGTCGCGCGGGAGGTTTAACTAGGCCGGCCCACTATGCACAGCGCGCGTGCGGGCTGGTTAAGTGGCTGTCCCCACTCGTCAGTGAGACAGAGAGTGGTGAAGCGGTACTGGGTGATCTAGGCCGTGCGATCTAGTTCTAATCCTACAGCTGTGGTTCATCGTCCACGCCTGAACAGGACGCGGCGAGGTTGAACCCTAGCGCAACTAGTGGGGGTCGACAGGGGCTCACCGGGGCTCAACAATGGTGGCGAACGACGAAGTCAACAACGGCGATCCTCCTGGTACCGGCAGCTCCTCCTGGGGCGGCTCCAATCGACGACGCCTCTCCTCCTCTACAGCGGCAAACTTCGGTAAAATTCTGGCCACCTGGTGCTCGCCTTGCTCCGGGAGTGAGTGGGAGTGATCAGTGATATGGTGTGCTCAAATCGAACGGGGGTGGCCTTCTTGTCGTGGTCATCGGCACATCGTGCTAATGGCATGGGCAACGATAGGGGGCGGTGCGTTGCCTACTAGCGAAGCTCAACGGCATGATGGCGAGGCGTGGGGCGGTGAGGAACGGTCGGAACGTCGCGGCGCTCTGAGCGGGTCCGACGGTGAATTTAATGGTGCACATCGTCCATGGTCCGCGCGGAGGCGAACGGGGTTGTCCGGCGGGTTGCTGGGGTGCTGGCGATCACGCACGCAAGCGGCGAGGAAGGAGCGCGGTCTGTGGACTGGTGTCTGTGCTGCGCTCTGGCGCGCTCTCGCTCGCAGAGAAGCTAGGCGCGAGCTTGTCGTGTGGTCCAGTGGCTGGCAAGGCTCGAGGCTTGGACAGGGGGTGGCAGTGGACGGTGTTGCGTGTCCCAGACAAGGTTGGCGAGGCTAGATCTTCTCCTAGCTCGCTGGCGACATGGGGGTGACAAGGGTGCTCTCGGCATGGTCACCATTGATGGGTATGCTTGCTCACAATGGTGCTAAGGCTAGTTAGGTTAGTTTTATCATCTACTGAGAGTGTAGAGTAACCTAGAGAGGGTACAAGGTTGGCCAAAATTACTGCTTCTAATAGTGTTTTGTGTTTGTTTGTTTACTGCTCACAAGGTGTTTGATGAAATGGCTGCAAGAGATTCAAATTTGAATTTTGGATTCAAACTTGGTGGGTTTGCTAGTTACATACTAGGGAGTCTCTGGTCAGTTGGATTAGTCAAGGGGCACTGGTTTGGTTGGGTTTTGAAAATGCGGGGTCTTCACATATGATAAAGATTCAATTTTTAATTGTGATTTGAATGAGGTTGCCAAATGTTTCTGCAAGTTTGAAAGGTTGGCTTTGATTCACTTTTACTTGATAGCAAAGGGTGAAAAGAATTGGAAAATTTTCTGTTTGAAATCTTGGACTAGAAACACTCAAAGTGTCCTAGTGAGCAAGATTGGCAAAAATGACCATTTGCCTTATTTGATTTGTTTTTGATTTTCTCTTGATTTGTTTCTGCTTGGAAATGTTTTAGATGATGTTGTATTCATATTTAAACCCTTCCTTGCTATTTAGATCAATCACACAAGTCCATTCATGCATTCACACAATCATCACATACACGCATGCATTCATATGAGTTTAATTAACAAAAGTTTTTGTTAACCCTAATTTTGGTGATTGGAATTTCATAATCATTGTTCAACATTTTTGGGATGATACACTCTACCCTTGAGAACTTGCTTTATAAAATGCTGTTTATTGACCGGGACGAGAGAGAGATCCCTCTACCCCAAACCACTTTGTTCAGTATTTCTCATGGACCTTTGTCATGCTCCAAGGATGAGATGGATGACAAGCTGCGCTCTTTTAACTTCCATGGGCACTATCAGGAGGAAGCGCCCTCATATGACCCCGTTGTACACTACACAGGGGAGTCCTCTGTTGGGAATATGCCCTAGAGGCAATCATGTATGATGATGTTTTCCCATTGTATTCATAAAGATATTAAGTTGTCCTTGTATAAACATCTGATGTGTATCATTGAATATGTGATTCGGTTGTGGAATGATACATTCATGTTGTTTGTACTAAATATCCTTGGTCATCGAGGTTGTGCTAGACACACAACTTAGACCAATGTGAAAGATGGCTTGATGACTCGGTTCCACTTGTCATGGGCATGGAGATGCCATTCCGACTTACACAGACTCGGCTAAAGAGTTTAGCGAGTCGGATTGACCCATATTGAGGTACAACGAACAAGTAGTCATTTGTATATCTCAATCAATGTAATCCTTAGACTTGAGGTTGTTGCATAGTCCGAGTTGAGGATCACCGACTTAGGTTCTGTCAAACGCTGATCCGTAACTGGGCAGTTATAAAGGCAGAGTTCGGGTCGACTGAGAATCAAGCTGCGTGATGTGAATAACCAAGATGGGATTTTTCCCCTCCACTCGGAGAGATATTCTCTGGGCCCTCTCGGATGATATGATTCAGAAAGCATGGCCATGCACGACTCGGTTAAGTGTTAACCGAGGCGATCGACTAAGAGTTAGTCGGGTGAATCACTTATCTCGGATCGAGAAGAGAGTCGGAATATTTAAGGGATGAAAATTATTCGCCTATAGTCTGACAAGGTATATCGTGAGGCAAAAGGGACTCGAACGCAAGTCGCATTGGAAAGGCAAGTCGTCATGACTCATTGGTACTTGGGAGTCGGCACGTTCTGCTAGGATCCGCTGCCGACTGATCGATGGTGAGTCGGACTCCAATCGTGTCTGAGTAACCAAGAGCCTGCCGGGTCACACACTTAAGAGCGGGAACAAGTTTGGATTGGATCTGAACCGGAAATCTGGTCGGGTTGGACCCAAGCCGGATTAGGACTGAATCAGTGAGTTGGACTCACGGTGACTAGTGTTATATGGGCTTTAGTGAATGGGCCACGAGAGTGGAGCCCACGTTCACTCCCTATATATAGTGGAGCACCGTAACCCAGAAAGGTTAATCGTTGATTGGTTAGGTCATTCCATGTGTTGGAAACCCTATCTCCACAACAGTCCTGTCGTCGATACGAACCTAGCAGTTCGCCGCCGGTGCTCCTCCTTGTACGTGTGGATACCAGGAGAGGTGATGTATGATCAGCACCAGGACAATCGGATTACAAAGGACTGCACTGCATCAACTGACGCGCTTCATCAGTAATCCGCAACTGCGCGTCTAGTGGTAAACCTCGTGGCCTTCTACCTTGGCTAGATCTTAGGATCACCACGTTAGAGGAAAAAGTTTTGTTTTATCTTTGCGTGGCCCAACATCCTCGAGCTCGTACCAGGACAAGGGAGCCTCCTCGTCATACTACCGAGGTGCACCTACTTGGGCACCATGGGATTGAGCCCCACTTAGGCCAAAAGCCTAAGCTTGGGGGAGGTATACCGACATCACACTCATCTATATATCATGTTCAGTCAATTCTTTGTATATACATTGTTTCGCTTTATTTTTGGTTCTTGTTGCTGCTTTCTCAAAAACACAAAAAAAACCAAAAATATTTTCGTTGTTTCTCTTGGTTTGTTTCTTTTCTTTGGTTTGCCTTAAAAGAAAAATCCAAAAAGATTTTGCTTTGTTTGCTTCTTGTTTGGTTTGCCTTTTCTTTGTTTGGTTTTGTTTTCTTTCTTTAAAAAATCAAAAACACCAAAAAAATTGTTGATCTTCTTTGGTTTTGTGAGTTCTTTGCAGGGTTCAGCCGTCCTCAGTGGATTTTGATTTCATGTTATTATTCAAGTCACACAAGTGAAGGGCAATAATGAAGATTAAGACAACTTGAGGCATGGTAAGAGGCTGGTAACAAACCCTATTTTTCCATTTTTGTACATATACTCATCATTGTGAGCATGCTTAGCCTGTTCGTGTAAGGTGTATGTTATTATGGATGCTTAGTAGTTCTTGCTTGCTTATGATTAGATCCAGCTTGCTAATAGTTTGTAGCATGTCATATGAATGTTTGCTTGCATTGTTTTATTCATACTTTGGTACGATATTGTGGTATCCTCCTCTAAAAGTTTCATGTGAATCAACTTGGCACATGCTCACGCATGCATATGACTAAACAATAGTCAGTAAGCCTCGATGATTAATTTGCCTCAGAGTTCTTGTATCACTTTCATGCCATAGTTAGTCCTGTTCTGTTGCAAGCATGATTATGATAATTATTGCTCTCTCGTTTGTCACTCCCTCTTTATTGCTAGCCTTCACTTGCACTGAGTATGAGCTCTACTTGTGCTTCCAACTCCCCAACACTAATATTGCCAACTGTGTCCACAATACCTACCTATTAGCATCATTTGATATTTCAGTGCATATTCCATATGCCTTGTTTTCTTCCAAATAAAATGTTTGTCTGTTTTGACAAAGTTAGTTAGTAAAGCTCTCAACAACTTGATGGCACACTTTATTCCTTACACTTAATAATCTTGAACCATTGTGACTTGTCCATGAAAGTTTTATGCTTGCAAATTATATGCTGGGAGTCAGCAGAACCGTGATGTCACGGGGAACGCTTTCAACACTTTTTGGATATCTCATCCAGTTGATACCTTGCTATTTTGTTTGCGGATGTCGATGGTGTGAAATAAAAGGGGAGCTTGTGAGTTCATGGAGTCTATACATTGTGTTAGAGAAACGCCTGGGCCGCTAGCCTAAGCCATGCCTAATCATGGTGGAAACTTGCAGCATCACCATAACGAGAATTTATGAAGCATCCTCAATAAAAAGCTATGCACATAGTAAATAAAAATATCATTGAGATGCTCATTGTCTGCTTGCCTTGTCATTTTGATCACGGGATAGCTCATGTATCATGTGCAAGGGGTACCCCGTTGGCGGTTCTCTATGATATGCATGTATTTACAATGACAAGAACTTATAGGTAACCAAAGTTGAGTAGCACGCAGAGCGGCCCTCGTACTCAAGGGACTTGGGATTTCCAGTTTATGGTCTGTCAAGCATATAACTCAGATTGGACCTCACTTTCACCTTAACCATATGAAGATGCCTATGATAGGGGCAATGAGAGATCAAAGCTAATTAGTACCTTCCTTTCAGCATTTGGAAGCCTTTCAAAATCTTCAAAACCTTTTGACAACCTTGTTGAGTCACCACTTATTCTATGAGCACCTTCTTGAGAGCATAGTTCTCATTCTTGTGTTTGTTCCAAAACTTGGTTAATTATGTCATGACTTTGATGCTTGTATCTATGATATCTTTATCTCTAGTCTTCACTTGAACTTCAGAGGTGCCTTGGCATTTATATTGTGATCTTCAAACAAAGGCAAGCGATATACCACTCTATCATACCTTATTATGAGCATTGCAATGTTGCTTATGTTTATGTTTCATGCTACTTATTATTATTGAGTTGGTTTCTCTTCATAGCTTACAATGACTATTGAGTAGACTTAGTTGCATACTCTTTATTATGAATAGTCTAAGCATCTACTCCTGTGCTGAGAATATTTACATCATATGAAGCAACTGTGTTCATGAAAGTTCTTTTATCACACTCAGTTTTCAACTTAATTGCTTGAGGACAAGAAATAAGCTAAGCTTGGGTGGAGTTGATACGTACAAAAAGTATCTACTTTCCCGAACACTTTTGCTATTGTTTCTCCTCTAAACTTGTGGGATTTGGATACAACTAACATGGACTGATGCTGTTTTCAGCAGAATTACCTTGGTGTCTAGTTTTTGTACAGAAAATCAACTATTAGGAAAAATCCCGGAAAATATGCCAAAAATTATATTTCACCAGAAGATCCACGGAGCCAGAAGACGAAACGGCATGGAGGCCTAGGAGGCCCACACCCCTGCCAGGATCGGGTGGGCCCTGCCCGCGCCTAGGGGGTGCGGCCACCCCAGGCACCCCCTCGGTCTCCCTCTGCGCCTATAAGTTACCCCTTGACCTAAAAACCGAGGTAGGTTTGACGTTTTCCAGAGAAGAGTTCCGATGCGCTGCCACCACCAGAGACAAGATTCAGAACTAGAAACTCCGTTTTGGCACCCTGCCGGGACGGGGAATTTGGGGAGGATCATCGCCATCGTCATCACCAACGCCTCTCCATCAACCATCAATGTTTCCCTCATCCATGAGTGAGTAATCCCCCGCTGTAGGCTATGGGGATGGTAGGGATTGTATGAGTTCTATCATGTTATCGAATAAGATTGTTAGGGCATAGTGCCTAGTATCTCTATTAGTGTTATTTGACTTTGTTGCAACTTGTTGTGCTTAATGCTTGTTACTAGGGCCCGAGTGCCATGATCTCAGATCAGAACTTACTATTGAATCATTATGATAGTATTGTTTGTGATCTTATCTGCAAGTTGTGTACACATATCATTGTCCGGATCCAAAGGCCCCGAAGTGACAATAAATGGGACAACCGGAGGGGATGGATGTGGTGTGAGGATCACATGTGTTCACGGAGTGTTAATGATTTGCTCTGGTGCTCTATTAAAAGGAGCACCTTAATTGCCAGTAGTTCCCTAGAGGCCCCGCTGCCACGGGCTGGCTGGACAGAAGATGTTGTGCAAGTTCTCATTGCGAGCACGTATGGCTATATTTGGAGCACATGCCTAGGATTGTTTAGTACTTGGATGCTTGTTATTATTTATCTGCAATGCCCTAGAACTTAAGGTTACATGTTTATACTCGTCCATGCAACGCCCGTCCATCCATCCCTATGCCTACCGCACTTGAATCCTACTGTTTACTGTTACTGTTACTATTGCTCTTGTTCTACTGTTGATGTTGCTTTGCTGTTGCTACTACAAACTGTTGCTACTGATAAAATTCTGTGAGAAAGAACTATTTCTAGGTGCAGCTAAACTGACAACTCAGTTGTTAAGGCTTGCAAGTATTCTTTGGCCCCCCCTATGTCGAATCAATAAATTGGGTAATACTACCCGCGAAGACTGTTGCGATCCCATATCCTTGTGGGTCATGACCGGTGTGTCTCAAGAACACCGACGGGTAGGGGAAGCTTCTTCGGGTGCACGGTGGTGAGATGAGGAGCGGCGGTGAGCGCATCTGTTTTGTGGGCTTTCAAGGGGGTGAGGGTCTAGGCGGTGGAGGGTGGATGTTAACACAGTGCGAAGGGGTGGGGAGGGATAACTTTGAAAATTCTGACCTACCTTGCTTTGGGCACCACCATATACGTGGCCCCCTGTCAGTGACCATAGATCAAAATTGACCAATTGTGGCTAAACCGAGATGAACTAGTTAAAGTGGCGAAATCATCACGGAAACTTGTAAATTCATGAAACTTGTGAATTGTTTGTTAAATCAGTATTTTGAGCGAAATTATGTAAGGTGGCATTTTGGGCCATATCTTACCACATCTTACCACTTTGAATATTGACCATTGGATCAAGACTCGCGAATCCCAACATTGCTAGCCGTCAGATCTTCTTTTCTATTTTATTAGCGTCTAATGCTAGAAGATACTATTGATAGTCTTTAGCACAATAAACACTATGCACAAACCTCAAAACACACTTCTCCATCATTCTATAGTCTTCTCCATCATTTCTCTAGACCATGTTACCAAAATTGACATGTTTTTAGTAAACTGTCATATTGTCAATTTATCGCAAAAATCTAGCCAGTAAGATTGATATGGTTTATCCATTAAACATGGTACTTTGTGTGAAAATTAGCACGATGTCATACTGAGCCATTATCTTTGAAGTTGCTTCACAACCAAAAACAATGTTGTCACTTGGAAAAATAAAATTGGATTTTCCCTTTGTAAGCAAAGCTTGATTGGCCAAGATGCATCCAATGTATGGAGTACGAGAACGGTACCAGCAACTATGGTTGTGCAGGTTAAAAAACAACTACGGCTGTGACCTTGGTCGTCCTGTTTGAAAGGCGATAGATGTCTATTAACTCATTAAATGCTTGAAAGCATACATGCGTCTAGGTCTATCTGACGGGGACAACATCCCCCAAGTGGGAGTGGGAGTAGCGTACCTTAGAAGCTTCAGCTTCAAAATTTCGAGAGAGCACCGAAATATCCCGCCCATCCATTCAAGCATCCAGCCCCAAACATACTTCATATTTTTTTAGAATGAAAATTCGTCTTCTATCCCTCTTCGGAAACATGATCTCGAGGAGAAATGCAATAATAGAGGGATATAAGTGGTAATTGTATTCTCCCACGTGCATCACCCCATAGACCTGGTTCCCTACCCTTCTTCAATAATTGTATTTACCTGTCTACCCCCTCCGACCTTACACTGACATTGTGGACCCATAATGAAAGTGACCCGCTCATCAGTGACCCATAATTACGGGAATCAGATATTCCCATCGTTTGCAGTTCAAAATTCGAACATTTTTCGCTAAACTGCGATAAAATCGTTAAACTCGGCGAAACTGGCTCATGAACTTGAAATTTTTAAGAAACTTGGGCATTATTCGTCAAATAATTCATACTTTGTGATAAAATTGGTGCGGTGAGACTTTGAACCATATATTGTGTTTGAACCGTAAAATTGGTGCGGTGATAAAATTAGTTACGCCATTGTATTCCATGAATATAACCATAAAGTTTGAACATTATTGGAAGTTCCCAAAATACTAAACCCCTGAACCCTATAACCCTAAACACTAATAAACCCCTATTCCCTGACCAAGCAGGTATCATGCACTTGTATATAAAATTTGAGATACTTTCATTAAATTGGGCATAAAGCTTGAACATTACTGAAAATTTCTGAAACCCTAAACAACCCCTAAAACCTAAACCCTCTACCCCAAAGTACAAAAACCATAAACCCTAAACCCCTCAACCCATAATCAAAACCTAACCAAGTAGGTATCATGCATTTATAGATCAAAGTTTGAGATACGTTCATTAAATTGCGCTAATGCCTTTCTGTCTCATGAATATCGGCATATAGCTCGAACATTATTGAAAATTCACTAAACCCTAACCCCCTAAAACCTAAACACTAAGCCCTATACCCCTAAACCATAAAAACCCTAAACCTTAAACCCTTAACCTTGACTAAGAAGGTATCATGCACTTATAGATAAAATTTGAGATACTTCCTTTATTAAATTGTTGCTAAGTCATTCTATTCCACGAATATAAGCACAAAGCTCGAACTTCATTGAAAATTCCTGAAACCCTAAATAACCCGGAAAACCTAAACCCTCAACTCCTAAATTCCTTAAACCCCAAAGAACCCCTAGCCTAAACCCTCAACCCCTAAATACTAAAATCGTAAACCCTAAACCCCTCAACCCATAATTAAACCCTAACCAAGTAGATATCATGGACTTATATATATATATCCAAATTCGAGATACTTTCATTAAATGGCGGTAACGCAATTCTATTCCACGAATATAAGCATAAAGCTTGAACATTATTAAAAATTCCCTAAACCATAAACCCCCAAACCCTAAACCCCTAAACGACCCTGAGTAATTAAGAAGGTATATTATCCAAATTCGAGATAATTTCATTAAATTGCGGTAAAAACAGTATGTTCTGCAAATATAAGCATAAAGCTTAAACATTATTCAAAATTCCCTAAACCCTAAACCCCTAATTAAACGACCCTGACTAATTAAGCACATATATTATCATCAACTTATATATCAACATTTGAGATATACTTTCATTAAATTATGCTAACGCCATTCCATTCCACCAATCTAAGCATCATGCTTGAACATTATTATTGAAAATGCCCTAAAACCTAAACCTTAAACCCAATAACCCTAAACCCCTAAATGACCCTGACGATGCTGGTATATATCAACCACTTATAGATCAACATTTGAGATATACTTTTATTAATTTATGCTAAGTCTGTTCATTTCCACTAATTTAAGCATAAATCCCCTAAACATTATTGAAAATGCCATAAAACCTAAACCTTAAACCCCTAAACCCTTTAACCCTAAACCCTCACAAAGAAGACTAGGTATCATGCATATATAGATCAAAAATTGAGATAATTTCATTAAATTGCCATAACGCCTTTCTATTTCATGAATATAGGCATATAGCTCGAACATTATTGAAAATTCACTAAACCCTACCCTCCCAAAAACGTAAACATTAAGCCATATACCCCTAAACACTAAAACCCTAAACCCTCAACCCCTAACCCTAACTAAGTAGGTATCATGCACTTATATAGATAAAATTTGATATACTTTCATAATTAAATTGTCGCTAAGTCATTCTATTCCAGGAATATAAGCATAAAGCTCAAACTTCATTGAAAAATTCCAAAACCCTAAAACAACACCGAAAACCTAAACCTGAACTCCTAAATTCTCTAAACCCCACACAACCCCCAACCTAAACCCTCGACCCATAAATACTAAAACTTTAAACCCTAAACCCCAACCCATAATTAAACCCTAACCAAGTAGGTATCATGCACTTATAGATCCAATTTCGAGATACTTTCATTAAATTGCGGTTAAAATAGTATGTTCCACAAATATAAGCATAAAGCTTGAACATTATTCAAAATTCCCTACACCCCTAAGCCCCTAATTAAACGACCCTGAATAATTAAGCAGGTATATCATGCACTTATATATATCAACATATGAGATATACTTTCATTAAATTACGCGAATGCGCGCCATTCCATTCCACAAATCTAAGCATAAAGCTTGAACATTATTGTTGAAAATGCCCTAAACCCGAACCCTAAACCCCTAATGACCCTGACCAAGCCGGTATATATCTCATCCACTTATAGATCAAAAAATGAGATATACTTTTATTAAATTATGATAAAGCCATTTATTTCCACGAATCTAAGCATAAAGCCTAAACATTATTAAAAATTCTGTAAAACCTAAAACTTCAACCCCTAAACCCTTTAACCCTAAACCCTGACAAAGCAGACTATGTATTATGCATTTATAGATCAAAATTTGAGATACTTTCATTAAATTGCTCTAATGCCTTTCTATTTCATGAATATCGGCATATAGCTCGAACGTTATTGACAATTCACTAAACCCTACCCTCCCAAAAATGTACACACTAAGCCATATACCCCTAAACACTAAAAACCCTAAACCCTCAACCCCTAACCCTGACTAAGCAGGTAACATGCACTACGTATAGATAAAATTCAAGATACTTTCATTATTAAATTTTCGATAAGTCATTTTATTTCACGAATATAAGCATAAATCTCGAACTTCATTGAAAATTCCCGAAACCCTAAAACAACCCCAAAAACCTAAACCCTCAACTCCTAAATTCCCTAAACCCCAAACAACCCCCCAACCTAAACCCTTGACCCCTAAATACTAAAACCCTAAACCCTAAACCCCTCAACCCATAATTAAACCCTAATCAAGTAGGTATATCATGCACTTATAGATCCAAATTCGAGGTACTTTCATTAAATTGTGGTAAAAACATTATGTTTCACAAATATCAGCATAAAGCTTGAACATTATTCAAAATTCATTAAACCCTAAAAACCTAATTAAACGACCCTGACTAATTAAGCAGGTATATCATCCACTTATATATCAACATTTGAGATATACTTTCATCAAATTACGCTAACACCATTTCATTCCACGAATCTAAGCATAAAGCTTGAACATTATTATTGAAAATGCCCTAAAACCTAAACCTTAAACCCTACTAACCCTAACCAAGCAGGCATCATGCACTTTAAGATCAAATTAGAGATACCTTCAGCAAATTGCGCTAACACAATTCTAATTCATGACATATCGAACATTATAGAAAATTCCCTAAACCCTATCCCCCCTAAAGCCTAAACTCTAAGCCCTATATACCTTTAAAAACCCTAACCCCTAACCCTAAGCTCAGATATAACCCTGAACGCTAAACTACCCCTAAAAAACGAGAACCCTAAACCCGCAATACTAAAAACCTAAATCCTCAACCCATAAACCCTAACCATCCACGTATCATGCACTTATAGATCAAAATTTTAGATACTCTCATTATTAAATTGTTGCTAAGTCATTCTATTCCATGAATATATGCATAAAGCTCAAACTGTAATAAAAATTCCTGAAGTCCTAAACCCTAAACCCCTTAATACCTAAAACCCTTAAACCCTAAAACCCAAAATACTAAACCCCTAAACCCTAAAACCTGAAACCCTAAACAATCATGACCAGGCAGTGTATCATCATAAGCATAAAGCTTGAACAGTATTGAAAATTCCCTAAACCCTTGAACCCTAAACCCTAAACGACCCTAACCACGCATGAGTATCATCCACTTGTAGATCAGCATTTGAGATATACTTCCATTAAATTATGATAACACCATTCTATTCCTTGAATATAAGCCTAAAGCCTGAACAACATTATAGAAAATGCACCAAAACCTAAACCATAAACCCCTAAACCTTAGAACTGTAAACCCTAACCCCTAAACACTGATCGACCCCAAGTAGATATCGTGTAGTTATAGACATGTTATAATAAACTGTGGCAGAGATATGGCCATGACCTTGGACATCTTGTTTGAAAGCTTTCAAAATATAATGCTTATCAATTTCGGCAAATGTGTGGAAACTCATTTAAATGATGGTAAGCATGCTGTCATTGTCGTGTGGGTCTAGACAGGGCCATCACGTGAGGAGCGGCTGCATCGGAGTAGCGTACATCGGAAGCTTCAACCTCAAAATGTCCACACAACGTTGAAACATCCCGCGCATCTATTCAAAAATCCCGCCCCAGTTTTCGCGATGCAAAATTCTTCTTCTATCCTTGGCCCAGAAACAAGGGCCAGAGGAGCACTGCAATAATAAAGGGGCATAGGTGGTAAATTTGTGTCATCCCACCTATATCCCCACATCTCCTCTTCGCTGCGCACCACCCTCCGACCTCCACCTTCCTCCACCCCCTTCACCGCCAACCCTCTCTTCCACACCGGAGCTCCTTCACCGCCAGCGCTCTCATCTACACGGGAGCATCTTCACAATCGGCGCTCTCTTCCGCATCGGAGCTCCATCCCCGCCGGTGCTCTCTTCCACTCGGGAACATCTTCGCCGCCTAACGCACCATATCCACCTCGAAATTCCTAGCCGGCGCCCCCACCACCGTCATGCGCATCCCACCTCCCTTGCCGCATGGTGATACGTCGGAAACGTATCTATAATTTTTGATGCTCCATGCTTGTTTTGTATCTACTTTTCTTTGCTTTGTCTATACTTTGAGGTGTTTTTATATCTTTTCTGGAACTAACCTATTAACAAGTTGCCACAGTGCCAGTTGCCTGTTTTCTTCTATTTTTGGTTCCAGAAAGGCATAAAATCGACATTCTCGGAATTGGAAGGGACAAAGGCCAAAGTTATTATTTTTCCCGGGGCAACACGGAACCACGAAGCAAAGCCGGAGGGGGGCCATAGGGTGGCCAAACCCCCTAGGCGCAGGCAAGCCCTGGAGGCGCCTGGAGGGGGTGTGGGCCCCTGGACCCCCACCGACCTTGATTCATGCGCCTATATGAAGCCTTCGACCCAAAACCCTAAATAATCTAGAAGAAATCCACGAAAACCTCTGTTCGCTGCCGCCACCGAAGGGGAGATTCGGGGGACAGAAAGTCTCTGTTCCAGCACCCTGCCGGGACGGGGAAGTGCCCCCGGAGCCATATCCATCGATCTCCATCGCCATCTTCATCACCATTGCTGATTCCCATGATTAGGAGGGAGTAGTTCTTCCTCAGGGCTAAGGGCTCTACCGGTAGCTATGTGTTCATCTCTCTCTCTATGCATGATCATGTTGTGGTCATGAGCTTTGTAATCTAGTAGATCTACCTTGCTACTCAAGTGCTTCAATAGATCTCTGCTCTCCCCATGTGTGTGAAATTGACAGTGTGCACGCCATGGTGGCACTTAGGGTTGAGTCTACATAAATACTCTTTGTGCTTTAATAGATCTATGCTTTTCCCCACGTGTGTGAAAGTGACAGCGTGCATACCGTGTGTGGCACTTTGGCTAGATTGAATATTTGTTATGAGTTATATTTGGAGTTGGATGTCTCTATGAAATTGTGGTGTTTGTTGGAACCATCTAGTGCTCAAGGTGACAGTGTGGGGTTATCTAGATTGGGGAAGGCGGCTTTGAGGTGTGCTGTTATAGCCCTACCAATGATTAGAGTGTTCAACCTGAGAGTAGTTAAGAGTAGTATCATGAAGAGAGGATATTTATATGAGAGAGTGTTCACTAGTGAAAGTATGATCCCTAGGCCTTGTTTCTAAACATTGAAACACATTTTGCATCTAGATCTGTTGCATGTTTGCTTGCTTCCATCTTTATTCCGTTTGCCGGGGAGGTTACCTTTCCTCCACGTCGAGCTCTTTTCTCACACACATTACCCCACGTCAACAAGTCACAAGCTATTTTCTGGCATCGTTACCACTTGTATTTGACTATCTCTTCGCCAAACTAGTGCACCTATATTGGGTGTGTTAGGGACACAAGAGACTTCTTGTATCTTGATTGCAGGGTTTCTTGAGAGGGAATACCTTTGACCACTTCCTCCTTGAGTTCGATAAACCTTGGGTAGTCCACTTAAGGGAAACTTGCTGTTGTTCTACAAACCTCTGCACTTGGAGGCCCAACAACTGCCTACAAGAATAGGCTGATACGTTGGAAACGTATCAATAATTTTGATGCTCCATGCTTGTTTAGTATCTACTTTGCTTTACTTGTCCACACTTTGAGGTCCTTTTTACATGTTTTCTGGTACTAACCTATTAACAAGTTGCAACAGTGCCAGATGCCTGTTTTCTGCTGTTTTTGGTTTCAGAAAAGTTAGTAAAGAAATATTCTCAGAATTGGACAGGACGAAGGACAAAGTCAATAACTTTCCGTGGAGAACAAGGAGTCCAGAGGGGAGACGGAGAAGCGACCTCGCACTGCGGGCCTGCACCCAACGTACTGGCGAATCCATTCGCTCGTACATCCTACGCTGGTCCCACATCAAGAACTCCACCACGCACATATCCGAGGAGAGGACAATCGATGCCTTCAAGGACGGTGTCAAGCGCCCGGACTTCAAGGAAGAACTTGGGCGCATCAAGCCCAAGACGCTCGACCACCTCATGGACATCGCCAACAGGTGGGCAGATGGCGAGGATTCCCTCCATCGAACGCATTCGAATGACAAGGATGACTATGGCCGCATGCGCGAATGCCGCAGCAAACAAAGATCGTGCGTCTACGACGATTGCGATGGAGTCGACATGGTTGCGACTGGCTACGCCGATCGACGCAACGACGGCAACCGCAGCAGTGGATATCGCGGAGGCAACTTCCGTGATGGAGGGTGCCCTACACAAACATGGCAGCGTCGCAGCCGTGATGACGAGCCCTCGGCATACGACAAGTTGTCTGGCCCTTGCACCATCCACTTCTACATCGACAAGCAGGATGGCAAAAAGAAGGCCAGCCACATGCTAAAGGACTGCCGCGAGTTCCAGAAACTCAGCAAGGGTCTCGCCCAAATGAGATGCTAGATTGTGAACCCTGGGTTTGGGCCCACACCTACACCAGGTGACATCGCCCACGGAGCTCCCCCACCACCACCCGTAGGACCGTCGAATCCAGCAATCTCACCTGCACCAAACAGTGGTACAGGAGGATATCCACCGCCAAAAGGGTCCCTGATGATTCAAAAGGGGCGCCCAACCAACAGGGTGCAAAAGAAGAATACCCGACATGTCAGCCTGGCCGTGACCGCTCTGCCTGCCATCCTTGAGTACCTTAGTGGCTCGGAGTCCTCCATCACATTCGATCGTTCAGATCACTCGCCCAGGTCATGTTGCCCTAGTGCTCGAGGCGCAGATCGGAGGGTTCGAGATGATCCGCGTCTTCATGGGAGGCGGCAGTGGCATCAACCTGATGCTCGCCAGCACCCTAGCAGCGATACGGATCCCGCTGTGCAGCTTGGAACAATCTGACACAATGTTCCACGGTATAGTCCCAAGGAAGGGCATATATCCCCTGGGAAAGATATGGCTCGACATTATCTTCGGCCAACCTGACAACTTTAGGCACGAGAGGCTGGAGTTTGAAGTGGTGGATTGGCCATCACAGTACCAAGCCATCCTCGGGCGCATGGCATTCGCAAGATTCCTGGCAGTACCGCATTACGCGTACCTGCTACTCAAGATGCCAGGGCCCAAGGGCATCATTACCGTCCAAGGAAGCTTCACCCGATCCGACCACTGCGATAGAGACTTCAACAGAATCTCCCAGTCGTTCGGTATGCAGGAGGAACTCACGAGGCTCCGAGAGGTGACAGACAATGGGGCACCCCCAGTGTCTAGGCAAAACGCACCCGACATGTTTTTTGACTCCACGGTCAACACGAAAAAGGTGCAGGTCCACCCAACAGACGCCTCCAAGACAGAGCTGATCGCCAACGACCTTATCCATGCATAGGAAAGCGCGCTCGTCGAATTCCTCCATGAGCGCTGGGAAATCTTCGCCTGGTGTCATGTGGACATGCCAGGAGTTCCTAGGGAATTCGCCGAGCACACACTCAATGTGTTCCCTGACGCAAAGCTAGTCAAGCAGTCGATCCGACGATTGTCTGAACCAAGAGTTGAAGCCGTTGGAATCGAAGTCAACCGACTACTCGATGCCAACTTCATCTGAGAAATCAAGGAGAGAGAGTGGTTGGCCAACACTATGCTGGTCCCCAAGAAGGACACGGACATCCTGCGGATGTGCGTGGACTTCACATCGCTCAACAAGTATTGCCCCAAGGACCACTTCCCTCTACCGTGGATCGATCCGATCATCGATTCGACTGCAGGATGCGAGAAACTCTCCTTCCTCGATGCCTACTCAGGCTACAAAAAGATTCGTCTGAAGGCTGAAAATTAGGAGAAAACGGCATTCATCACACCGTTCGGAGTATTCTGCTACAACACCATGCCCTTCGGGCTGAAGAACACAGGTGCCACATACCATAGGTGCATGCAGGCATGCCTGAAAAACCATATCGGACGTAACATCCAAGTCTATGTCGACGACATAGTGATCAAGACTAGGGAAGCCAAAACGCTGATCGACGATCTCCGCGAGACGTTTGATAACCTTGATCAATATAAGATCAAGCTGAACCTAGAGAAGTGCGCCTTCGGCGTCCCATCTGGCCAACTACTCGGCTACTTCATCTCCCATCGGGGGATCGAGGCGAATCCGAAGAAAATCTGGGCCATACTGACCATGGCGAAGCCGAAGAACCTTAAGGGTGCCCAGCAACTCATCGGGCGCATCGCGGCACTGAGCAGGTTCATCAGTCACATGGGTGAGAAGGCCCTGCCTTTCTACCAACTGCTGCACAAAGCTGACAAGTTCGAGTGGACACCCGAAGCAGACGAACCATTCGAAGACCTCAAGCAGTTGCTCTCCACCTCGCCTGTCCTGGTCATGCCAAAGGAGCGCGAGCCTCTGCTGCTATACATCGCAACCACGCATCAAGTGGTAAGCACCATACTCGTGGTCGAACGACCCGAAGATGGCAAGACCCATGGGGTACAAGTCCCAATCTACTACCTCAGCGAGGTACTAACACCAACAAAGCAGAGGTACCCTCACTACCAGAAGCTCACCTACGGCGTATTCATGACGGCTCGTCGGCTTAGCCACTACTTCCAGGAGCATCAGATAATGGTGGTCAACGAGGCACCACTGTCCACGATCCTAAATAACCCCGAAGCCACAGGACGCGTAGACCTGTGGGGCATCGAGCTATCCCCTCCAGACATACTCTATGAGCGGCGTAAGGCCATCAAATCTCAGGTCCTCCCTGACTTCCTCGTCCACTGGATGGAGCTCCGGTTGCCGAACACTCCGGATATGACACAATCATGGACGATGCACTTCGACGGCTCCAAGCGTGAGGCCGGAGCAGGAGCTGGCGTCATACTGACGTCCCCTCAAGGCGATAAGATGAAATACGTCCTCTGATGAAATTTCGTGCCTCCAACAACGAAGTCGAATACGAGGCCCTCTTCCACGGTATGAGGATGGACAAAATCTACGGTGCAACGTGCCTAGTCATCTACGGCGACTTGAACCTTGTCGTCCAGCAGACGATGAACGAGTGTGACGCTCACATCACCAACATGATCGCGTACCGCGCACTCTACAACTCACTCGAAGGGGACTTCGACGGTTGCGAGCTTCGGCACGTCGGAAGGGAAAGCAACAATGAAGCCGATAGACTCGCTAACATCAGCTCCACCTGCGCACGGGTGCCACCAGGCGTGTTCCTCGAACAAATATGCGTACCCTCTATCAAGAGGAAATTTCCCAAAGGATCACCCGAAGAAGCAGAACACTCGGGGGTTGCCCCACCCGAAGGACATGAAGGACCCAAAAAGCTCGACACCGAGGCTAAGCTAGTCAGCCTGGTGCAGGTCATGGCGATCGAAGAGACGTGGACACAGCCGTACCGTCAGTACCTGATAAACAAAGAACTGCCCGATGACCCGACAGATTCCCGGCGCATATATCGCCTGTCCAAGGCCTTCTCCATCATCAATATAGAGTTGTGCAAGCGCAGCATTTCGGGTGTACTCCAACGGTGCGTCACCATCGGTGATGGCAAAACCATCCTTCAAGACATCCACGAGGGCATCTGTGACCATCATGCAGGCAGACGCGCCCTAGTAGCCAAAGCTCTACGAGCTTGATTCTATTGGCCAATAGCCATGAACGATACCAAGGACATTGTCCAAAGGTGCAACGGCTACTAGAGGTACGCGGACAAGCCACACACACCAGGATCCGAGCTAAGGCCCATACCGCTGGCCTGGCCCTTCGCCCAATGGGTCCTCGACATGATCGGCAAACTTCCCAAATCATCGAAAGGAAGTCACTTCTACCTCTTGGTCATAGTCGACAAGTTCATCAAGTGGATCGAGGCCATGCCAATCACCAACCAAAGCGGCAAAATTGCCGTCAAATTCTTTGAGTCCATAGTCTCCAGGTTCGGTGTGCCGCATAGCATCATCACGGACAACGGCTCGAACTTCATCTCGGAGGAATTCCAGAACTTCTATGAGGGCCTCGGCATCAACATATCATACGCCTCCATGTCGCACCCGCAGACCAATAGACAGGTCGAAAAGGCCAACGGCCTCATAGGGAGTGGCATCAAGAAACGCCTACTATGCCCACTCGAAAGGCTCGCGGGAGCCTGGGTGGAGGAGCTACCCTCCGTACTCTGGAGCTTGCGTACAACGCCGAACAGTTCAACTGTCTACACACCCTTCTTTATGGTGCACGGAGCCGAAGCTGTGCTGTCCACAGAGGTACGCCACAAGGCCCCATGGGTCGTTGCCTACAGCGAAGCCGAATCAATGGCCGCACTCGAAGACGTCGTCGACACAATCGATGAAGCACGCGATATCGCCACGGCTCGCTTAACGGTCTACCAGCAGTGCCTCCACAACTACCACAGCCGTCGGCTGCGCCCAAGGTCCTTCGTCGAAGGAGACCTCGTCCTACAACTCAAGCAAGAGCGGCCGAAGAAGCTCGAGTCACCCTGGGAAGGACCCTACATCATCACCGAAGTCATCCCAGGTGGCGCCTACTGCCTCATGGACGTCAAGTCAGGAGTCGAATACTCCAACGCATGGAACGTCGCACAACTGCGACGCTTCTACCCCAAGCTACCTCTTTACTTTCAATAAGGCTACTCAGCCGAAAAATGTACCTCCTCGTTACGATATGAATAAAAGCTAAGTTGCTCGGCCGAAATTTCCTTTCCTTACTTTTCGCTATAACACGCTCGGGGGCTACGCCTCACCTCACGACCTCGTCGACTGAGAACAATGCATACAACCTGAGTAGCTGACCACGTTAGGCTAACGAAAAGGACATGCACATAACAAAGCACAACGTGCTAATACAAGCAAAAAATTATAAAGGGCACAATAAGCCCACTCAAATGCATACAAGTTTTACATCAATCTATTATCTTTATAGAGTCTGCCTATTCTGGAGAATCACACTTGCCCGGTGCTCGAAAAGATCCACGATCTCTTCGGCATACTGCCGCACAGCCGCATAATGCAGGCGCATATCCCAGAGACTACCATCCGGTCGAAGGGGCAGCCCAGTCGCCACCGCCGCGATATCAACATCACGACAATGCAACCGAACAAGTGAAAGGGCAACTTTCACCCTACAACCAGTTGATGCCGCACCAACTCCCTTATGCAGCCCACGTCTCGAAACTTTGACAAAATACCCCATAGGGTAGAGGGTGCCCCGTCCAGGGGGAACATGACGAACAAGATGGACGCCAGTGAAGTCTTCGCCTGCTTCAGAACCAGGGAAACCTGGTGTGCGTGATCTTGCATCGTCGCAAGAACGACGGCTCGATCGCGGTCCAAGCAGAAGAAGCCGCCAGCCTCCAAGTCCTGTTAGGTCAGACAATTCATCCGAACTGCAACACGCTCCTTATCTTCCCTCGGAACAAGATTGATGCCTGCACCAAGTACATAATAAGATGACATGCAAACAAGACGCATCCGAAAAGAACAGTAGTTCGCAAAGACTTACATTGCAGTTGCTCGCTCATCTGCCGCAGCTCCCCCATCAAAAACTCCTCCCTAGAAGAAGCTCGCTCAGCTTTCGACTACCACACGTACGCGTGGCCTCGAATGCCAAGGATATCCTTCTCCAAGCTGCGGACGCGGTCATGAAGAAAAACAAGCTGCGACGCATCATCCAGAGATAGCCGCGGCTCAGGGACAGTCTAAGTATCCACGGGAATCTCACCCGAAGGACCCTAAAGAAAAACAAGAAAGGATATGAACATCACATACATCTCTGGCGATAGCTCAAAATATAACTTATATACATCAAAGGCCACAGTGTGGCATAAGGAGAGATTGTTCATCAACAAAAGCTTACATTACAAAAGGAAGAGGATAAACTATCCTAAACTATAACACTAGATCCTAGGCAACAGCATCCGGAGTGGCCTCAGAGCCAGAATGCCTTCTCTTGGCCTCCTCCTACTGCTTCGCCGCGTACTGCGCCAGCAGGTCAATGAGCTTCGGCCCGTAACGCATACAGCAAGAGGCGAAGAGAGCAAATGCTACCTCTGAGCCATCGGCAGCCGTTAGCATCTGGGAGGTGATGTGTGGCAGATCCATCTCGGCTACGGATGCCATGGCCATCGCCAACCCCATGTAAGCACCGATGCCCTTCTGTTTGCGCTTGTATGCAGTCGGAGCGTACTCCGACAGATCATCCGCCAGAGCGTCGACATCCTCAAGAGCAACGCCCTTGGGGACGACCTTCATACGTCGGAAACGTATCTATAATTTTGATGCTCCATGCTTGTTTAGTATCTACTTTGCTTTACTTGTCTACACCTTGAGGTGCTTTTTACATGTTTTCTGGTACTAACCTATTAACAAGTTGCAACAGTGCCAGATGCCTGTTTTCTGCTGTTTTTGGTTTCAGAAAAGTTAGTAAAGGAATATTCTCGGAATTGGACGGGACAAACGTCAAAGTCAATTACTTTCTGTGGGGAACAAGAAGTCCAGAGGGGAGCCGGAGGGGCCGACCAGGTCAGCCAGACCCCCCCCCCCAGGCGCGGCCAGAGGTGGGCCCGCGCCTGGCTAGGGTTTGGCCACCCTGGTCGCCGCCTCGGCCTCCCCCTTCGCCTATAAGAATCCCCCGATGCAGAAACCCTAAGAACCTAATCAAATATCCATGAAACCGTATGTAGCCGCCACCACCATCGTCCCTAGATCGGGGGATCTGAAGTTCTTCTCGGCACCCTGCCGGAGAGGAGTTCATCCCAGAGGCCTTCTCTCCGGTATGATGTGTGAGCAGTTCCACCTTGAACTATGGGTCCATGTAGTATCTAGATGGTTGTATCTCCTCCTTGTGCTTTCATGTATAGATCTTTGAGCTTTGTTCATGATCAAGATCTAATCTAATTTTAATCATGCATGTTGTGTTTGCAGGGATTCGATGGATATTGAGATTATTATGTTGGTTTGATTAATGGTTTTGTCTTTATGATTCTATCATGTCTGTGTTGTTTGTGATCTTGCATGCTCTCCGTTGTTAGTAGCTGTCTTGGCCAAGTAGTTGCTAGTGACTCCAAGAGGGGGTATTTATGCTCGATAGTGGGTTCATTTCTATAGTTTCCAAGGGAAGTGACAATAATCTCTTCGGAAGTAGATTTGGTATTGCTACTAGGGAGAAAACAACGGTCTCTTGTTCATGGAACATGTAGACTGTTTACCTTACACACTTTGCTTAAAGCAGTTGTCGGTTGCTTGCAACTTAATACTAGAGGGGGTTCGGATGATAACCTGAAGGTGGACTTCTAGTCATAGATGCAGTTGGATGGCGGTCTATGTATCTTGTTGTATTGCCCAATCGAATCTCATAGGATCTTTCTGACTAGTAATTGCATTGTTATGCCTTGCTCAGTTCTTGCCAATTGCCCTGCTGTAATTTGTTTACCCTGCATGCCATGTTGTTTATCTAAGGAGAGCACATCTAGTGAACTATGGACCCCGGTCCAATCTTTACCATTGATACATCTTCCACTCTTACTTGTTTACTTGCTGCAAACCATTACCTTCCACACCATACGTTTAATCCTTTGTTACAGCAAACCGGTGAGCTTGATAACCTCACTGATTCGTTAGGGAGAAGTCTTGAGTTTATGTTGTGCAGGTCTCCGCGTTGCTTGCAACACCTGTGTGACGTTTCCTTCCTCCTTCTGGTTCGATAACCTCGGCTCTACTGAGGGAAGACTTGCTGCTTTGCTCATCACACCTTGCTCTTGGGGTTTACCAACGAAGTGCACCTACTTCAACTAGGCGCATCATACCTCCAGGTAGAAGCGTCGGAGCACTTCCTTGGCCTTCGCCAAGGAGCCAGCAGCAGTACCGCAGCAATCTTCGACCGCTGTGGTGGCATCATCTAGAGCATTTTCGTGCTCCAGTACACCGCGATCAAACGCGATGCCTGACGCATCTGAGACAACGATGAAAAGGACCCGAATAAGAACAGGACAAGGAACAGTCGAAAAAATAGAAGACCCAAGCAAGTAAAGGACACTCACCGGAGAAAGCCTTGGCTGCAGGCATCAGCCTATCAGCCCTCTCCTTCTCGCGAGTGGCAGCCGCAGCAACAAGCTGCTCCTCGCGATCAGCAGACTCCTTCCGCGGGCGCTCCTGAGCTTCAGCAGCGTCAGCTACCTCCTTCTGCAAGCGCTCTTTTGCCTCCGCAGCATCTGCAGCTTTCTTCTCTGCTCGACCAAGGCTCTTTTTAAGAGCGTCCAGCCGACGGAGAGATGCATTATTCTCATCTACAAACATCAAGAACAAAAATGATCAACAGAAGCAAAGACGAAAGGGACAACCGAACCACAAAAGGATGATCAAACTGCACACCTTGCAGCTACCGCATGTTGGCCTCCAGCATCAAGTGCTGCTGGATAAGGATATTAGCGCCATGAACGAAGGGCTGCAACATAAAATACAAACAAAAACAACCATCAGAAATAGCTCGGTGGTTACGCCCCACAACAGCAAAAATCGACCAACAGGTCATCCGAAAAATGGCTCGGGGGCTTCCCCCTACAAGACAAAGGTGCAGGCAACTTACGTGTTCAGGCGGGAACTCCAAAGTTCTGCGAGCGGTCTTCTGAGTCACAAAAACCCGGTCCTCTCGCTTGGAGAGGTTCGGCTCATCGTCCTCAGAGTTGGCCACAACCTAAGAGGGAGGAGCCATCGGTTTCGACTCCCCTACGGCCTCTTGAGTGCCCTCACTAAGAGAACCCTCCGAGGAGTGGCTGCAACAAAAGATCGATCAAACAACAACCTACAAGCAGCAATAAATAATTCAGATAAAGACACTTACGAGTCAATATCCGACAAGTTGAAGACGGAGGTGTCTTCTCCTTCTTCTTCTTCTTGGCCGGTGGCTGCGGCGCCATCGCCCGAAGGCACATCAGGGAAAGGCGCAGAAGAGGCACCTTCATCCTCACCATGGCGCTCGAGGAAGGCCGGGCCCCTTGGAGTTGGAGGAGTCGATGCATCCGAAGACTCGCTCCAGGAGCACTTTCGGGTCTGCCCCTCGCTTGGATCGGGGGCTCCCTGGGTTGGAGATTGCACCGGTAGAAGTTCGGACTCAGAGTCCACAACCTCGTTGTCTGGTGCAATCGGAAATTTCTTAGGCAGCGGAGGCATCATGCCAGCTACCTTGAGCTCCTGCACACCAAAGAAGACAAAGATCGTGATTAGCAACAATATTCATAAGTAAACAACACTCGGAAAAAGGTGTAACACGCATGACGCAATTCTACACCTGAGGAACTGCATTCGAAGCACTGAAGGGGGCGGTCAAGGACTTCCCCGGGAGATCCTAATCGGCTTTGAACTTTAGCAGCGGCCGAAGAACTCTATCGAGGTCGCCCCTGGATAGCTCCTCGGCTGAGACCCTCGTCGGGTCGTTGCGGACAGTGTAAAGAAACATCGGATGCGCCCTCGCTTGGAGCGGCTGCACCTGACGTTTGAGGAAGGTTGTCACATCCCAAGATTTTCCAAATCTTGTAATGTGAAAATAAATGAATAAAATAAAACTTTGTTTGATTTTCAAGGCCAGAAGAAACTTTTTGAATCCAATTGGAAACTTTCAAAACCTATTTGGATCAAATGAAATCCTAAAGGGATTTAAAAAGTTAAATAAACAATAAACTTCATAATATTTAAGACTACTATTTTGGATCTTTTAAATAAAAGGTTTTGGCTTTCAAAAGAAAAAGTGGATTCATAAATAAAGAACATTTTATAAAGCCAAATTAAACCTTGGCCAAGCTTTGGATTTAAAACATTTTGTTTTGAATTAAAATAGCAAAAGTTGATTTAAATAAATTAATAAGGATTTAATACCCAATTTTATTTAAATAAAAGGTTTTACCATTTTAATTAAAACATCAAACTTATTAAATTGTTTTAAATAAGTTTCTAAGTATTTTATATTCTCTGATAAAACCTACTAAAGTTTTTTGACTTTATTTTAGATTTCAAAATAAATATCTCAATAAAACAAACCCTATTTGTTTTAATAATGAAAGTCTATTATATTTAATTAATAATGGACCCTAAAATAAGATGTTATTTTATTTTAAAACAAATCTCCAAGTATTCTATATTTCCCAAATAAAACCCACTGATTTGGTTTTGAAAATATTTAGGTTTCAAATAAAGATTTTATTAATAAAATCAAACTCTATTTGATTTAACAACTAAGGCCCACTTTATTTAATTATTAATGGATCCTAAAAATAAAAGGTTATTTTGTTTTAAACAAGTCTTCCAAATATTATTTATTTTCAAATAAAATCTACTGATTGGTTTTGAAAATATTTAGATATCAAAGGAAGATTTTATTAAATAAACCAAACCCTATTTTTCTAAGAAACCATGGTCCATTTTATTTAATTAATAAATGGAACCTAAAAAGATTTAAAATATTATTTATTTTGGAATGTTGGTTTATGTTGATAAACAGAACCAAGTTCAAAGAATTGAAATGTGGTGTTTGTATGAATTTATTTGGATTAATTGAATTGTTGTTTGAAATCCAAATCAGTAAATAGAAAATAGAAAAAGATAAATCAAAGCAGACAGAAAAAAAAAATAAAGAGTAAACCAACCCAACCCAGCAGCCCACGAAGCCCATCAGTAGCCCACCTGTTCCCACGCCCGAACCGTTTTTCCTCACCTCATAAACAACCCACTAAGCCAATGACTGGTGGACCACTTGTCCCTCTCGTTTCTCGCTGACAACAAGACCCCACGCCACCAGCTCGTCTTCTTCCTCCTCGCGTTAACTCACCACCGTTGCTGCCATTTGATTCTCCGATTGAATACGCTTTATTGCAGCAGTAATCTCTCGCCGCGAGCATGCTGTCTTAACCGCCCACGCTCCCTCCTCCTTTCCCCTCTGTTTCCTTCCCCGAGCATGCCTCCAGGCCGCCACAATCTCTCCTCGACTGTCTCTGTCTCCGGCGACCATTCTCATCAATTCCGGCAGCCTCTCACCGCCCCTTGCCTCTTCGACCACCCTCACCTGATCCCCACATCGTAGCGAACCTCCCAGAGGCATTAGCTCGCTCGCGCACGCCCCAGAACCCCGGCAACGACGACGCCCTCTCGCCACCGTTCACTGCCTCTACTCCGACAAGTACCCTAGGTAACATCTGACCACCCCATTCTGTCTCGTTGATGCACACACGATCACCGACCCCGTACGCATCTGACGCAACTGCTATCTTGCTCTCTCGTGGCTTGTGTCGTCGCCTTCGACGATAAACAGAGAAGCCCGACGCGGACACGAACTTCGGCGAGCGACTCAAGCCAACATAGTGCTCCCCTTGGCCAACAAAGACCACGTTGAGCATCAGCGGTGCGCTACGAACTCGGTGAGCTTCCCCTCCCTCTTTCTCGCAGCCTGCATCGTCGGCAACCTCGCCGTCTGGCCGCTCCGCCACCAGACGCCGCCGCCAGCGCCGCTGCTGTTTGGCCAAGCAATTGGAATCGTTAGATTAGCATCGGATGGCTTGGATAGATTCACTAAAACGAAGGGGTACGTCTTATCTGTGCCGCACGATCCACTTTAGATCTAACGTTCCACAGAGCTGATCCGGCCGAACCGGTATCAACCAGTAAGATCACGCCGCGTGTCACCTGTCTGTTTAAAAACAGAAATTGAAAACAGATTTGTTTGTAATTTTCAAACCCTTATAACTTTTGATCCCCACGTCCAAATTTGGCAAATTTTATATCAATGGATTCAGGAGAACAAGCCCTAGCCAACTGTGGAATTGGTTTAGCAAATAGTATTTGTTTGCTTGCTCATTTTTGCAGATTCATTTGTATGCTTGTGTAGAGTATAAGAATTGTTTAAAATTGAATCTAAGGATAAAACCTTTGCAAATTGGGTTGTTGTGACCTTACTGACCCTAGGAACCAACCCATGGTTTGGAAAATAAATTTGGAAAAGTTTGGAATGGATTAATTAGTTTAGTCCATTTCTAGCCAAATAAAATTGTTGATTTTATTATGAAAATGTTTATGGAAAGAAAACTTTGAGAAAATGGTTTGGACCAAACCTACTGACCCAAAACACCAAGCTTTGCAATAGCAACTCATTTGGTGAACAACTTAAGAGTTTTGCCTTAATAAAAACAATTTTCACCACATGAAATGATGAATGGATTTAAAAAATAGTTTTTGGACAAAACCCTCTTGCTAATGACTTTGCCACTTTGGTAAATGACCAATTTGGATCTTACAAAGTTTAGAAACCCCATGGAGACCCCTTTGCAAAATAAAACTATCTTGTGCATGCTCCCATGCATAAATTGGTTTCCATTGTCTTGTGTGTGTGAATTTGTTTGAGTGATTATTGGTTTGGAATGTAAATTGAATTGGTGTTTGCTTGATTGACTTGTAGTGAAGTGTGAGACTAGCAAGATCAAGGAGTGAACCACCATTCCCTACCAAAAAGGCAAGTGATGCTTCATATTTTTGTCCCATTACTTTCTCTATGCATTAGTGATTTTGCTAAGTAAACTTGCATGGATTTTGCTAAGTATAGATCATGCTATAGTAAAACCTAGTAGATGAATCCTTAGTAGGATTTTCCTAAATTAAGATTCCTACTACTACCAAGCTTAGCCTAGCTAATAGAAAACATGGGTGGAATATATATTCACACTATGGAAAAATTATTCTAAGTCTGAGGACTTATGTTTTTGTTTAATAAAACAACTATGTTAATGAATCCCCTGGGTGGAATGGGCTTGCTTGGTGGAGAATGGTTGAGTGGTTCACAATGCCATGGGCTTGGATTGTGTATCTCACTTGTGGTATGCCACCCAGGAACAAAGGGATTTGAGATGTCAAATGTTGAGAAGCTTCAAGTGCAACCACTTGGCAATATGGGCTCTGCCATGATCATATAGGTTGCAAGAACTTAGCCATATGGATAGTGGGTGGTAGTGTTTGATAGGTTGGAGCGCGTCCATTTTGGTCTAAGGGAAAGCTTCTGAAAGATCTTGTCTTGGGAAACCAAGTCTTGTGGGGAAAGTGCACCACCTCTGCAGAGTGTAAAATCTAAGTACTTAGCCATGTCCCTGGTAAAGGACAATTTGAGCATCAAGACATGGAAGCAATCAAGAATCTCATCATTCAAATTTCTAAAGTTAAAACTTGTGGTTTGAACAAGGGTTGTTTGAATTCTTCAATCATTGATGGAGAGATGGCTTGGTACAAGGATCTTGAAATCTTTGATTGAGGAAAATGATTTTGTCAAACAAAAACTTAGTATTTTCAAATGTTAAGGAAAAATCTATTTTGAGCAATGCAAGCCTCAACTCCACTTAGCCAAATGCATATAGATGATAGACTCCACTATACAAATATAGTATCACTTGCCAATACAATTAAAATGTATTGACCCTTTGTGGCTGTAACTTATATGTTGCAGGTTTGATTGTTTTAGTGAAGATTGATTGATTAGGATTGCAAAGTCTACAACCAACATCTGCCTGTGGCACTTTGAAGATGAAGGACCACTTGACCATAGTTATTCCACTGCAATATAATGTAATAGCCAAATGAGCTATGATTGATGTAATAAACTTATGTTATTCCTGGTTATAAAGTTATATTATGACCTTTGTTTCTTGATATTACATATTAACTGTGGATGCTAGCTATTGATCCAGGGACTAGCATTGTAAAACACAGGAGGACTCTACCTTATCTAAGATTGGGACCTCTACAAAGGTGCGGATGATATTGTAAGGTTCCCAACCTTTAATAAGGTAGAGATCCCTGTGTTTACAATGCTAGTCCCTGGATCAATAGCTAGCATCCACAGTTAAGATGTAATATCAAGAAACAAAGGTCATAATACAACTTTATAACCAGGAATAAAATAATTTATTACATCTTACATAGCTCATTTGGCTATCTCATTACAATGCCGCAGAATATAACAAAAGCATGGGGTCCTTCATCTTCAAAGTGCCACAGGCAGACATGTTGGTTGTAGACTTGTAATCCTAATCATTAAACTTCACTAATATCAAACAAAACCTGCAACATAACAAGTTACAGCCACAAGGGTCAATACATTTGATTTGTATTGGCAAGTGATACTATGGTAGTATAGTGGAGTCTATCATCTATATGCATTTGGCTAGGTGGAGCTTAGGCTTGCATTCCTCAAAATAGATTTTCCATATCATTTGAAAACACTAAGTTTTTGCTTGACAAAATCTTTCCCAAGGCATCTCCCAATAGAAATTGGTGATCCTTTCAATCCCTTGTTCAACCACAAGTTTTTAACTTAGAAATTTGGATGATGAGATTCTTGATAGCTTCCATGTCTTGATGCTCAAATTTTCCTTTGCCAGGGACATGGCTAAGTACTTAGATTTTTCACTCTGCAGAGGTGGTGCACTTTCCCCACAAGACTTGGTTTCCAAGACAAGATCTTTTAGAAGCCTTCCCTTAGACCAGAATGGACGCGTTCCAACCTATCATTCCCCTACCACCAACTGTCCATTTGGCTAAGTTATTGCAACCTATATGATCCAGGCAGAGCCCATAATGCCAAGTGGCTGCACTTGAAGCTTCTCAACATTTGACATCTCAAATCTCTTTGTTCCTGGGTGGCCATCCACAAGTGAGATACACAAGGTAAACCATAGAAATGGGCCTTGTGAACCACTCAACACAAACCATTCCTTCCATTCCACCCAGGTGATTCATTCACTTAGTTGTTTTATTAAACAAAACACAAGTCCTTAGACTTAGAAATTTTCCAAAGCATGAATGTATATTCCACCCTTGTTTTCTAATAGCTAAGCTAAGCATGATAGTAGTAGGAATCTTAACTTAGGAAATTTCTACTAAGGTTTCATCTACTAGGATTTCCCATAGCATAGTTTATACTTAGCAAAAATTCCATGCAAGTCCTACTTAGAAATATCACTAATGCATAGTGAAAATAATGGGACAAAAGTATGAAGCATCACTTGCCTTTTTGGTAGAGAGTATAAGTTCACTCCTTGATCTTTGCAATGTTCACTCACTTCAAATCACTACAATTCAATCAAACAAACAATATTTCAATCTACCATTCAAGCAATTTATCACATAAAATTATAGAAACAAAATAATGCATGCAAGCATGCAAGAGATTGTTTTATTTGTAAAAGTGGTTTATAATGGTTCATAAACATTTGAAAACACCTAATGGTCATTTTATAAAGTGTCAAAATCATTTGCAAAAAGGTTTTACTTCATTAACCATTTTTAAACTAAGTCATTATTTTATGTGGTGAAGAAATGCTTTTAATAAGGCAACATCCTATAGGTTTTAAAAAATATGTTTTGAAACCATCAAACCTTGTGTTTAGGGTCAGAGAGTTTATTTCCAAAACATTTCTCAAAGATTTTCTACCAAAAGCATTTTTAATAAATAAACATTACTTTTATTTGACTAGAAATGGTTTAAATCCAAAGTTTATTCTTTTGTTTCACCAAATACATTTTTGAAACCACAATTTGTTTCCTATCGTCAGTAGGTTCAAAACACACCATTTGCCAAAGATTTTATCTCAAAAATCATTTTAGAACAAATTTTATATCCTAAACATGCATACACAAGTTTCTGTAAAAATAAACAATTTAACAGAAGCTTTTTACTAAACAAAGTGCATGGTTGGCTAGGGCTTGTCTTGCTGAATCCATTGATATAAAATTTGCAAAATTTGGACGTGTATATTAAAAGTTATGAATTATTCAAATTGGAACATCAATTAGATAAGTTTCTGGTTTTTAAATCAAACAGAGGCCACGTGGCGTGATATTACTCGTCCATACCGTTTCGTCCGGATCAGCTACTCTGGCGCGTTGGATCTAAAGTAGATCGTGTGGCTCAGAAGCAAACATACCCCTTCGCTTAAGTTCTAATCTCACGCCTTCGATCAAGGTCTAACGGCTTGCATCTACTGGTCAAATACTGGCGGCACTGGCGGTGGTGAATGGCGGCGGCGCGCTCTGGCAGTGACCTTGCCGGCGATACAGGAAGCTAGGGAGAGAGGGGAAGGGCTCACCGAGTTCGCCGAAGCTTTCTGATGCTCAACATGCCCTTGGTTGGCGAAGGGGCACACGGGGACGATGACAATTCCTCGCCGAAGTTGCTCACTGGCTCGGGCACGTGTTGTCGTTGTCGGGGACGAGCTCCTAGGGCGTAAGAAGGCAAGGCAGCATGTCAGGGAGGTGCGCACGGTCTCGAGGGTTGCAGGAATACTCACCAGAACACGAGGGGCACTCGGGGTTGGCGTCAGTAACTCGCCAGAGTGGAGGCATACGACGGAGGAGCTCTGTTCGTCGAGGTTGCCGATGCTACAGGGCACGCGCGGCCAAGCGGGCGGCACTGGGAGGTGCAGGAGATGTTGGTGAGCAAGCTCGGGTGGTCGAGGGGGCAAAGCGGTGGCTGGGCTCGCCGGAATTGGCCGGGGAAGGTTGTCGGAGCAGTGGTCGTGCAAATAAAATCAGGGGCATCCTGGGGGCAGAGGAAGGATGGCGAGCGAGGGGAAATAGAGAGGGGACGCGGGCGATTAAGAGTGCGCGGTTGCAGAGCGGAATCACTGCAGCGTTACGGCGAATTTACGCGAGGTTTCAATGGCAGAAACGGCCAGGGAGGAATGAGGGGCGTGGTCGTCGCGGGGTTGAAGACGGTGACGTGGGCGTGGGGTCGTCTGGCAGCGAGAGAGAAGAGGAGGAGGCGGGGTTGTTCTCTCAGCGGTCGAGGGGTGCGGGTTTGAGTGATAAAAGAAACAGAGAGGGGTTTCCTTCGTGGGCTGGCGATGGGCTTAGTGGGCTAGGCTAGTTGGGTTGCTTTGTTTCTTTTTTTTCTTCTCCTGTTATTTTTCTTTGTCCAATTTGATTTTTCTGTTTTGATTTTATTTAAACAATTAAAGCATCCATTTGAATTCAAACCTTTGCCAAAATTTGTGTAGGTTTCAATGTTGATTAATAAAACATTCTGAAGTCAAATTTTTGAATAAATATTTTATTCTTTTTGGGGTCCTTTAATTAATCAATTAGGCCCTTGTTTTAAATCAATTAAGATTTAATAATAATTTCAAAACACCATTTAATTTCTTAAACCTTCCAAATCTTTTCAGTAGGTTTTTATTTGATTACTTGGGTGTCAAAATATTCATCTTGAATTATTTGGAAAGTATTTTAATATGATTCATAAATCATTTGAATTGGGTATTTGTTTTAATTCCAATGGAATTAGATATAGTTTTTATTCCCTAAATTTTACTTGGAAGATTTATTTTATTTAAATTAATTGAACAACTTTTATTCCACTTGGGTAAATTCCAAAATACTATTTTCTCATGAATTATATATTTATTCCTATTAGAGATTTGTCTTTATTCAAATGGAATTTGGTTTAAGCCATTTTATTTTATTTTGGAAATTCTTTATCCTTTTATTTTATTTGAATTTGGATTCCATTCATTCCATTTTCTTAATGGATTAGGCCAAGATTTAATTTGGTCTTTAAATATTCTTTATTTAATAAATCTTTCTTCATCTTATAAAATCCATATCTTTTTATTTAGAGATCCAAACTTGGTGATTCCAATTTGTAAAATCTTATTTAATATTTAATTATCCCTTTTAAATATCTTTAGGATTATTTGTTCACCACTTTGTATGGATTTTAGATAAGTGCTTTATTAGCTTTGGAAATTACTTTTCCTTATCTTATTTAAATTCATAAGATTTTATTTATGGTTCCAAATTAAGTGAAACCAATTTATATGGTTTTATTATATTCTATTGGTCATTTTTGATCATTTATAAATGTTTGTTGACAAGATTTTATATGGATCAAATCCATAGGCTTGGAGATAACTTGGAAATGATTTTTATTCCATTAGGGTTTAGGGTTTGGTTTATTTTCCAAGTGTTTAAATTTCCAGATGCATTTATGAGGAATGCATTTCTTTTGATTTGGATTTTGTTGGATTCAAACTTTTACCAAAGTTTGTTCAAGATGGGATTTTAAGTTTCCATTTAGAAACAAAAGTTTCTTTTCACCCTGATTTTCAACAATAATTTATTTTGTTTATTTATTTTTCACATTACAAGATTTGGAAAATCTTGGGATGTGACAGGCTACCACCCTTAAAATAAATCTCGTCCCGAGATTTGGGGAGGCTAAGGGTTACAAATTGGCTCAAAAAAACTAGGGTACTACCACCCTTAAAAATTTTCTAACTAGATTACATCTTGGTTTGCTTGGGATCTTGTTGAAATCTCTCTAGGCAAACATCTGCATAGTGTCCTTTGTTTCCACACTTGAAACATGTGACAAGGCTGAGATCCTTCATAGGCTTTATCTTGTGTTTCATCTTTTCTGGACAATTGCTTGCATAATGTCCTTGGTTACCACAATTGTAACATGTGATAAGATTGAGTTCATCACGTATCTTCTGTGGACAAGTTGCTACATAATGACCTAGCTCTTTGCAGTTGTTGCACCACACTTGGCTAATCTCCTTATACTTCTTCTTCTCTGGACATTCACTGGCATAGTGTCCCATTTCTTTGCAATGACCACATTGCACATGGCTTTTGTCCTTATTTTTCTTGGGTTTCTCCAAAGCTAGGAGTGCTTCTAGTTCATGTTCTTCATATGTTATCTCAAAGGTAGGAACAGTTCCTGGTCTCCTTGACCTTCTATTACTCCTTGGATAATACATATGTCTCCTCTTTGGTCCTTTAAATTGAGTCATATTGCATGGAGGTGCAAGCTGAGATTTTCCTTTGTCTTCATCCTTCTTGGTAGACTTGGCTCTCTCATGGTAATCTGCAATCAGTTGTTGCACTCCACCTTGTTTCCTTTGTTCAACTATGGAATAGATGGGGCATTGGATAGGGACATGATTGTTTCCTTCACATAGGTAACAAGTAGCTTGGGATGTGGGGCATTGGTTAGCTGGATGTTTCTCTTCACAGTTGGGGCATTGATCTTCATGCTCCTTGGAAGAGTGATCCTTGTCTCCACAAATATTGCAAGCTTGAGTTCCTTCTAGAATAACATCTTTGTCATCCTTGTTGTCATAAACTCCTTGGGAAGAGTTTTCTCCCATGTTGATCATTTGAGTAGCCAACCCTTGCAACAATTGGGATTGAGTTTCCAAAACTTTTTGCATGGTTGGGTCTAACTCATTGTTGTTGGCTAAAAACTGAGTTGTCACTTGGTTCAACTGGGTTTGTCTTGCAAGCAGTTGGTCTCTCATGTTGACCTCTTGGTTGTTGTTGTTGTTGTTGTCACCCTCCTTGATGTTGGAGTCTCTTGGAGAAGTCATCTGTTTGGGTTGGATTGGGATTAGAATAGGCAAAATATTTCTAAGGAATCAATTCTAATCACACACATCACAATTCACTCAAGCAAAGTGCAAGCAATCACAAACAAACATTCCACTCAAACAACAAGTTTCAAGCATATTTTTAGGCAACCAAAAATATTTTTTGTTACACCACATAAGTTGGTGTGTTTAATTTAAACTAACATGGTGGTCCAACTATATGGTTCACTTGTGATCTTTCCATCCTTCTTGGTTGATTCATCTTGAACAAGATCATGGTTTCCTTGGAAAAATTTCTTGAATCTTGGTCACAAAACTTCAAGGTGATGATGGTTCCTTCTAAGTTGTGCTTCCTTAGTATTCAAGTCTTGGGTAGTGTTTCTTATTTCACTTGTAGTCCTTAGTGATATCCAAGGTTGAAGTCCTTGGTGTAAATATTGAAGATGTTGGAGTCATTAGAGTTGAAGATGTTGAAGTCATTAGAGTTGATATCCAAGGTTGAAGATGTTGAAGTCATTAGAGTTGATAAAGTCCTTAGCTCATGGTGAAGTCTTTGGCCATCGGGTAGGTTTTGTTCATCATGTTTGAAATAGAAGAGATGTAGATTCAAAACCAAAATGGTTGAGGAAAGAGTTTACAAGATTGTTTGTAAATAAGTTTTGGGACAAATATAACTCCTATTTTTCTAAGGGGTTTGTCCAATCCTAGGTTTACAAATCCTACAGGCAACACAATGCTCTGATACCATCTGTAAGGTTCCCAACCTTTAATAAGGTAGAGATCCCTGCGTTTACAATGCTAGTCCCTGGATCAATAGCTAGCATCCACAGTTAAGATGTAATATCAAGAAACAAAGGTCATAATACAACTTTATAACCAGGAATAAAATAATTTATTACATCTTACATAGTTCATTTGGCTATCTCATTACAATGCCGCAGAATATAACAATACCATGGGGTCCTTCATCTTTAAAGTGCCACAGGCAGACATGTTGGTTGTAGACTTGTAATCCTAATCATTAAACTTCACTAATATCAAACAAAACCTGCAACATAACAAGTTACAGCCACAAGGGTCAATACATTTTATTTGTATTGGCAAGTGATACTATGGTAGTATAGTGGAGTCTATCATCTATATGCATTTGGCTAGGTGGAGCTTAGGCTTGCATTGCTCAAAATAGATTTTCCATATCATTTGAAAATACTAAGTTTTTGATTGACAAAATCTTTCCCAAGGCATCTCCCAATAGAAATTGGTGATCCTTTCAATCCCTTGTTCAACCACAAGTTTTTAACTTAGAAATTTGGATGATGAGATTCTTGATAGCTTCCATGTCTTGATGCTCAAATTTTCCTTTGCCAGGGACATGGCTAAGTACTTAGATTTTTCACTCTGCAGAGGTGGTGCACTTTCCCCACAAGACTTGATTTCCCAAGACAAGATCTTTTAGAAGCCTTCCCTTAGACCAGAATGGACGCGTTCCAACCTATCATTCCCCTACCACCAACTGTCCATTTGGCTAAGTTATTGCAACCTATGATCCAGGCAGAGCCCATAATGCTGTAGGGTTTCGTAGCATGGAAAACAAAAATTTTCTACCGCATACAAACAAACAAGCCAAGATCTATCTACTAGATTGTAGCAACGAGTCGATGGAATAACTTACCCTCGAAGATTCCAAAGTGTTTAACAAGAGCAGATTCTCGTGGGTGATGTAGTCGTACTCTTCCCGATCTCAAGATCGCGTAGACGATCCTTCCGGCGCTGCGTTCCGGCAGCGCTCCTGTAGTCGGTCACACGTTCGGTACTCGACGAAGACCTTCCTCTCCCTTGTTCCAGCAGGCAGCGGAGGTTGTAGAACTCTCCTCGCGATTCCGGCAGCACAACGGCGTGGTACCGGAAGTAGAGGGGAGATCTCGCAGGGCTTCGCCTTAAGCCGGAGCGAGTATGGTGGAGTATGAGAGAGCTCCTCGGCGATCTAGGTTTTAGACACACCAAGGAGGAGGTGCTAGAGCCGGTGGCTAGGGTTGCGGGGATCCCCAAGTCGGCGGCTAGGGCAAAACCCTAGGGGGCGGCGGCTATGGTGGGCTGCAGCTTCTAGGGTTTGAGGTGAGGGACTTGTGTGCTCTAGGAGGGGTCCCTGCCCCTCCTTATATAGGTGGAGGGGGGCCGGCGGCCAAGGGGAGGGAGAGGAGTCCCTCCCCAACTCGGCTTGGAGGGTTGCCGCCGGTTGGAGGAGGGAACTCCTCCCCAACTCGGATTCCCCCCCCCCCTCCTCCTCTTTTCCACTTTCCAATTTTAGCTATTTGACTTTTCAATTTAGCTATTTGACTTTTCAAACTAGGATTCAATTTAATCCTTTATTTGGAACAGAGAGGACACTTAGTACATGATGCAATCATACCAACTTGATACAACACATTCATGTACCCTTCCCCTCCGGAGTGCCGGACATTCCGGAACCTTCTAGAACATTCCCGATGAAAACACCGGAATCATTCCCCAACTCCGAAACGGGACTTTCCTTATATGAATCTTATTCTCCGGACCATTCCGGATCACCTCGTGATATCCCGGATCTCATCCGAGACTCCGAACAACATTCGGTCTCTTTCTCATAATACCATAACTACTCAAACAACGTCGAATCCTTAAGTGTGTCTCCCTACGGTTCGTGAATTATGCGGACATGATCGAGACACTTCTCCGAACAATAACCAATAGAGGAATCTGGAAATTCATATGGCTCCCACATATTTCTACGATTACTTTGCGATCGAATGAACCACTTACATACGATACCAATTTCCCTTTGTCTCACGATAGTTTACTTATCCGAGGTTATGATCGTCGGTATCTCTGCATACCTAGTTCAACCTCGTTACCGATAAGTACTCTTTTCTCGTTCCCGTGATATGTGATCCCTTGTGAGCCAGTCACATGCTTGCAAGCTAATTGGATGACATTCCACCGAGAGGGCCCAGAGTATATCTATCTGTCATATGGATGGACAAATACCACTCTTGATCCATGTGTCTCAACCAATACTTTCCGAACACTCAATCGCACCTTTATAGCCACCCAGTTACGGTGTGGTGTTTGATGTCATCAAAGCATCCATCCGGTAAAGGTGATATGCATGATCTCATGGTCGAAGGAATTAGGTTACTATGTATCAGAAAGCATATAGCAATTGAACTATTGAAATGACTTGATCTTTATGCTACGCTTATCTATAGGAATATGTCCATCATATCATTCTCCTAACGATATGATCTTGTTGTTGATAACATCTCAATGTTCATGATAGGGAAACCACAATCATTTATCAACCAACAAGCTAGTGATGTATAGAGGCTATACTAGGGACTTCAAATTAAGTTTACAAATCACACAAGTATCAATGTTTCCTTGTTAATACTATTATAGCATGAATGTAAACATTTATCATAAACACAAAGATATAATAATAACCACATTTATTATTGCCTCTAGGGCATATCTCCAACAGTCTCCCACTTGCACTAGAGTCATCTAATCTAGATTACATGGTAATATACCGAACACCCATGGCAGTTTGGTGTTGGTCATGTTTTGCCCTCGGGAGAGGTTTAGTCAATGGATCTGGCACATTCAGATCTGTGTGTACTTTGCAAATCTTTATATCCCCATCTTGGATATGTTCTCGAATAGCGTGAAAACGTAGCTTGATGTGCTTCAGCTTCTTGTGTGACCTTGGTTCTTGTCATTGGCTATGGCGCCCATGTTATCACAGTAGATAGACATTGGGTCCAGCGCACTAGGAACCACACCCAGCTCTGTAATGAACTCTTTCATCCGTATTGCTTCTTGTGAAGCCTCCGAAGCAGCCATGTATTCCGATTCAGTTGAAGATCTCGCCACAACGCTTTGCTTTGCACTCATCCAGCTAACTGCTGCACCATTCAAAATAAATACGTATCCAGATTGTGATTTAGAATCATCCGGATCGGTGTTCCAACTAGCATCGGTGTAACCATTAACAACGAGCTGTTCATCACCTCCATAAGAAAGAACCATATCCTTAGTTCTTCTCAAGTACTTAAGGATGTTTTTGACCACTGTCCAATGATCCACTCCTGGATCACTTTGATATCTGCTAGTCAAACTAATAGCATATGCAATGTCGGGTCTAGTACATAGCATGGCATACATTAGAGATCCTATGGCTGAGGCATAGGGAGTCTTACTCGTCCTTTCTCTATCTTCTGCCGATGTCGGACTTTGAGTTTTACTCAAGGTCGTATTGGGCAACATGGGCAAGAACCCTTTCTTGCTATCTTCCATTCCAAACCTCTTTAGAACTTTGTCCAAATATGTACTCTGTGACAATGATATTTGGCGTTTTGATCTATCTCTATAAATCTTTATGCCTAATATGTAAGCTGCTTCGCCAAGATCCTTCATTGAAAAACTATTATTCAAATATTCCTTCACACTATTAAGAAGGTCTACATCATTCCCAATCAACAATATGTCATCCACATATAGTATTAAGAATGCTACAGAGCTCCCACTCACTTTCTTGTAAATACAAGCTTCTCCATAAGTTTGTATAAAACCAAAACTTTTGATCACCTTATCAAAACGTTGATTCCAACTTCGGGATGCTTGCTTCAATCCATAGATGGACCGTTGAAGTTTGCATACCTTGTTAGCATCTTTAGGATCGACAAAACCTTTGGGTTGCATCATATACAACTCTTCATCAATGTCTCCATTGAGGAATGCTGTTTTGACATCCATCTGCCATATCTCATAATCATAATATGCAGCGATTGCTAACATAATCCTCACAGACTTTAGCTTCGCTACTGGTGAGAAAGTCTCATCGTAGTCAACTCCTTGAATTTCTCGAAACCCTTTTGCGACAAGTCGAGCTTTATAGACAGTAACATTACCATCAGCATCTGTTTTCTTCTTGAAGATCCATTTGTTCTCGACAGCCTTCCGGCCATCCGGTAAGTCCACCAAAGTCCATACTTGGTTTTCGTACATGGATCCAATCTCGGATTTCATGGCTTCTTTCCATTTATTGGAATCTGGGCTCATCATCGCTTCCTCATATGTCTTGGGGTCATCGGTGTTATCCACCAACATGACACTCATAACGGGATCATACCAATCTGGAGTGGTACGAGTTCTCGTTTACCTCCGAGGCTCTGTAGCAACTTCAACCGAAGTTTCATGATCACCATCATTAGCTTCCTCTCTTATTGGTGCAGACATCACAGGAACTTCTTCCGGTGCTGCGCTACTTGCAATTTCGAGAGAAGGTTCAACAACCTCGTCGAGTTCTACTTTCCTTCCAGTCACTTCTTTCGAGAGAAATTCCTTCTCTAGAAAGGATCCATTCTTGGCAACGAAGATTTTGCCTTCGGATCTATGATAGAAGGTATACCCAATAGTTTCCTTTGGGTATCCTATGAAGACGCATTTTTCCGGTTTGGGTTCAAGCTTGTCCGGCTGTAACTTCTTTACATAGGCTTCGCATCCCCAAACTTTAAGGAACGACAATCTAGGTTTCTTCCCAAACCATAATTCATACGGTGTCTTTTCAACGGATTTAGACGGTGCCCTATTTAAAGTGAATGCGGCTGTTTCTAATGCATAACCCCAAAATGATAGCGGTAAATCTGTAAGTGACATCATAGAACGAACCATATCTAAGAGAGTTCGATTACGACGTTCGGACACACCATTACGCTGTGGTGTTCCCGGTGGTGTCAATTGTGAAAGTATTCCGCATTTCTTCAAATGCTCGCCAAACTCGTAACTTAGATATTCACCTCCACGATCAGAACGCAGAAATTTAATCTTCTTGTTACTTTGATTCTCTACCTCACTTTGAAACTCCTTAAACTTCTCGAAAGTTTCGGACTTATGTTTCATGAAATAGATATACCCATATCTACTCAAGTCATCCGTGAAGGTAAGAACATAACGATAACCACCGCGCGAAGCTACACTCATTGGACCACACACATCGGTATGTATGATTTCCAATAAGTCCGTATCTCGCTCCATCATACCAGAAAATGGAGTCTTAGTCATTTTTCCCATCAGACATGCTTCGCATCTTTCAAGTGATTCGAAATCAAGTGATTCAAGAAGTCCATCGGAATGGAGTTTCTTCATACGCTTCACTCCAATGTGACCAAGACGACAGTGCCACATATAGATCGAGTTATCGTTCGATTTCAAACGTTTAGCCTCAATGTTGTTGATATGTGTATTTCCACTATCGAGATTCAATAAGAATAGACCATCTATCAAAGGTGCATGTGCATAAAACATATTACTCATATAAATCGAACAACCATTATTCTCGGATTTAAACAAGTAACCGTCTCGCAATAAACAAGATCCCGATATAATGTTCATGCTCAACGCAGGCACCAAATAACAATTATTTAAGTATAAAACTAATCCCGATGGTAGATGAAGGGGTAGCGTGCCGACCGCGATCACATCAACCTTTGATCCGTTTCCCACGCGCATCGTCACCTCATTCTTCGCTAGCTTCCGTTTATTGTGCATCACCTGTTTCGAGTTACAAATATGAGCAACCGAACTAGTATCAAATACCCAGGCACTACTACGAGTACTAGTGAGATACACATCAATAACATGTATATCAGATATACCTTTCTTCTTGATGTTGCCGTTCTTCAAATCCGCCAAGTACTTTGGGCAATTCCGCTTCCAGTGACCTTCTCCCTTGCAGTAAAAGCACTCAGTATCAGGCTTAGGTCCAGCCTTGGTCTTCTTCGTCGGTATGGTAACTTTCTTACCACCCTTCTTGAAGTGTCCCTTCTGCTTAGACTTGCCTTTCTTGAATTTGGTGGTCTTATTGACCAACAACACTTGGTGCTCTTTCTTGATCTCCACTTCTGCAGACTTTAACATAGCAAACAGTTCTGGCAACTGCTTCTTCATGTTCTGCATGTTGTAGTTCATCACAAAGTTCTTGTAACTTGGTGGTAGTGATTGGAGGACACGGTAAATCCCCAAAGCATTAGGAATCACTATACCCAAGCTTTGAAGTTTGTTTGCGTGCCCAGACATCTTAAGCACATGCTCACTGACGGAGCTGCCCTCTTCCATCTTGCAGTTAAAGAACTTTTCAGAAGCCTCATAACTTTCAATTGCCGCATGAGTCTCAAAGATCAATTTGAGATCCTCGACAATATCATATGGGTCTGAATTCTCAAACCTTTTCTGAAGCTCCGATTCCAAACCATACAAGATAGCACACTAAACTATGGAGTACTGATTCTTCCGAGCGAGGTAAACATTCTTTACTTCATCGGAAGCATCAGCTGCAGGTGGGTCACCCAGCGGTGCATCCAGCACATAGGTCAAATTACCAGCTGTGAGGACAATCCTAAAATTGCGGAACCAATCCGCGAAGTTGCTTCCATTGTTTTTCAACTTTTCTTTCTCTAGGAACGCATTAAAATTGATGGTAGGGGCTGCCATTGATCTACAACATATTTGCAATAGTTTAGACTAAGTTTATGACAAATTGAGTTCAAATTAATAATAAAGTTAATCTAGGTGAACTCCCACTCAAAACAACATCCCTCACATTGTTTTAGTGATCACACGAACCAAATCCACTACATCAACACCGATCATCACGAGAGTTGATATTGTTTCAATGGCGAACAATCGTCATGTTCATCATATCTACTATATGATTCATGCTTTACCTTTCGGTGATCCGTGTTCCGAGACCATGTCTGTACATGCTAGGCTCGTCAAGATCAAACCTTAGTTTCCGCATGAGCAAATCTGGCTTGCTCACGTTGTATACACTTGCAGAATCTAACACACCCGATCATCACGTGGTGCTTCGAAACAACAAGCTTTAGCAACGGTGCTAACTAAGGGTGAACACTTTATGACTTGAAATTCATGTGCATGAGGGATCATCTTATAATGCTACCGTCGTCTACTAAGCAATTAAAGATGCATAAAGGATTAACATCACATGCAATTCATAATATGTGATATGATATGGCCTTTCTTCTTTGTGCTTCCGATCTCCATCTTCAAGCACGAATATGATCTCCATCATCACCGGCATTGCATCAAGGTCAATGACGCTTCTCCGTGGTTGTCGTCCACCGGCTTCAACTATTACAACTACTTTGAATAGACACACAGGTCTTAACATAAATTAAAGACAACCATATGGCTCCTGCCGGTTGCCAACTTACAATAAGAAACATTGCATACATCAAATATAATCACAATCATGGCCATATCACATCACTGCACACCCCTGCAAAACAAAGTTAGACGCCTCTACTTTCTTTGCATATTTTACGTGGTTTTGGGGCTTTTGATAAGTGTCGTTCTAACTTACGAACATGAACCACAACATTGATACTAGTATTGTTAATCACCTGTTGTAAATTGGATCTTAACTATGCTAGGAGAAACAGGCACCCGCAAAGCCACTTATGCAATACAAGTTGCATGTCAAGCATGGAGCAAGTCTCATGAATGATGTCATGTAAGGTTAGCCCGGGCCGCTTCATCCCAACATACCGCAAGATGCAAAGTACACAAGAAGCAATCGACAATAAAAGCATCAACGCCCACAATGACCATTGTGTTCTACTCGTGCAACAGATCTACATATAGACACGGCTCTGATACCACTGTAGGGTTTCGTAGCATGGAAAACAAAAAATTTCTACCGCATACAAACAAACAAGCCAAGATCTATCTACTAGATTGTAGCAACGAGTCGATGGAATAACTTACCCTCGAAGATTCCAAAGTGTTTAACGAGAGCAGATTCTCGTGGGTGATGTAGTCGTACTCTTCCCGATCTCAAGATCGTGTAGACGATCCTTCCGGCGCTGCGTTCCGGCAGCGCTCCCGCAGTCGGTCACACGTTCGATACTCGACGAAGACCTTCCTCTCCCTTGTTCCAGCAGGCAGCGGAGGTTGTAGCACTCTCCTCGCGATTCCGGCAGCACAACGGCGTGGTACCGGAAGTAGAGGGGAGATCTCGCAGGGCTTCGCCTTAAGCCGGAGCGAGTATGGTGGAGTATGAGAGAGCTCCTCGGCGATCTAGGTTTTAGACACACCAAGGAGGAGGTGCTAGAGCCGGCGGCTAGGGTTCCGGGGATCCCCAAGTCGGCGGCTAGGGAAAAACCCTAGGGGGCGGCGGCGGCTATGGTGGGCTGCAGCTTCTAGGGTTTGAGGTGAGGGACTTGTGTGCTCTAGGAGGGGTCCCTGCCCCTCCTTATATAGGTGGAGGGGGCCGGCAGCCAAGGGGAGGGAGAGGAGTCCCTCCCCAACTCGGCTTGGAGGGTTGCCGCCGGTTGGAGGAGGGAACTCCTCCCCAACTCGGATTCCCCCCCCTCCTCCTCTTTTCCACTTTCCAATTTTAGCTATTTGACTTTTCAATTTAGCTATTTGACTTTTTCAAACTAGGATTCAATTTAATCCTTTATTTGGAACAGCGAGGACACTTAGTACATGATGCAATCATTCCAACTTCATACAACACATTCATGTACCCTTCCCCTCCGGAGTGCCGGACATTCCGGAACCTTCTAGAACATTCCCGATGAAAACACCGGAATCATTCCCCAACTCCGAAACGGGACTTTCCTTATATGAATCTTATTCTCCGGACCATTCCGGATCACCTCGTGATATCCCAGATCTCATCCGAGACTCCGAACAACATTCGGTCTCTTTCTCATAATACCATAACTACTCAAACAACGTCGAATCCTTAAGTGTGTCTCCCTACGGTTCGTGAATTATGCGGACATGATCGAGACACTTCTCCGAACAATAACCAACAGAGGAATCTGGAAATTCATATGGCTCCCACATATTTCTACGATTACTTTGCGATCGAATGAACCACTTACATACGATACCAATTTCCCTTTGTCTCACGATAGTTTACTTATCCGAGGTTATGATCGTCGGTATCTCTGCATACCTAGTTCAACCTCGTTACCGATAAGTAGTCTTTTCTCGTTCCCGTGATATGTGATCCCTTGTGAGCCAGTCACATGCTTGCAAGCTAATTGGATGACATTCCACCGAGAGGGACCAGAGTATATCTATCCGTCATATGGATGGACAAATCCCACTCTTGATCCATGTGTCTCAACCAATACTTTCCGAACACTCAATGCCACCTTTATAGCCACCCAGTTACGGTGTGGTGTTTGATGTCATCAAAGCATCCATCCGGTAAAGGTGATATGCATGATCTCATGGTCGAAGGAATTAGGTTACTATGTATCAGAAAGCATATAGCAATTGAACTATTGAAATGACTTGATCTTTATGTTACGCTTATCTATAGGAGTATTTCCATCATATCATTCTCCTAACGATATGATCTTGTTGTTGATAACATCTCAATGTTCATGATAGGGAAACCACAATCATTTATCAACCAACAAGCTAGTGATGTATAGAGGCTATACTAGGGACTTCAAATTAAGTTTACAAATCACACAAGTATCAATGTTTCCTTGTTAATACTATTATAGCATGAATGTAAACATTTATCATAAACACAAAGATATAATAATAACCACATTTATTATTGCCTCTAGGGCATATCTCCAACAAATGCCAAGTGGCTGCACTTGAAGCTTCTCAACATTTGACATCTCAAATCTCTTTGTTCCTGGGTGGCCATCCACAAGTGAGATACACAAGGTAAACCATAGAAATGGGCCTTGTGAACCACTCAACACAAACCATTCCTTCCATTCCACCCAGGTGATTCATTCACTTAGTTGTTTTATTAAACAAAACACAAGTCCTCAGACTTAGAAATTTTCCATAGCATGAATATATATTCCACCCTTGTTTTCTAATAGCTAAGCTAAGCATGATAGTAGTAGGAATCTTAACTTAGGAAATTTCTACTAAGGTTTCATCTACTAGGATTTCCCATAGCATAGTTTATACTTAGCAAAAATTCCATGCAAGTCCTACTTAGAAATATCACTAATGCATAGTGAAAATAATGGGACAAAAGTATGAAGCATCACTTGCCTTTTTGGTAGAGAGTATAAGTTCACTCCTTGATCTTTGCAATGTTCACTCACTTCAAATCACTACAATTCAATCAAGCAAACAATATTTCAATCTACCATTCAAGCAATTTATCACATAAAATTATAGAAACAAAACAATGCATGCAAGCATGCAAGAGATTGTTTTATTTGTAAAAGTGGTTTATAATGGTTCATAAACATTTGAAAACACCTAATGGTCATTTTATAAAGTGTCAAAATCATTTGCAAAAAGGTTTTACTTCATTAACCATTTTTAAACTAAGTCATTATTTTATGTGGTGAAGAAATGCTTTTAATAAGGCAACATCCTATAGGTTTTACAAAATATGTTTTGAAACCATCAAACCTTGTGTTTAGGGTCAGAGAGTTTATTTCCAAAACATTTCTCAAAGATTTTCTACCAAAAGCATTTTTAATAAATAAACATTACTTTTATTTGACTAGAAATGGTTTAAATCCAAAGTTTATTCTTTTGTTTCACCAAATACATTTTTGAAACCACAATTTGTTTCCTATCGTCAGTAGGTTCAAAACACACCATTTGCCAAAGATTTTATCTCAAAAATCATTTTAGAACAAATTTTATATCCTAAACATGCATACACAAGTTTCTGTAAAAATAATCAATTTAACAGAAGCTTTTTACTAAACAAAGTGCATGGTTGGATAGGGCTTGTCTTTCTGAATCCATTGATATAAAATTTGCAAAATTTGGACGTGTATATTAAAAGTTATGAATTATTCAAATTGGAACATCAATTAGATAAGTTTCTGGTTTTTAAATCAAACAGAGGCCACGTGGCGTGATATTACTCGTCCATACCGTTTCGTCCGGATCAGCTACTCTGGCGCATTGGATCTAAAGTAGATCGTGTGGCTCAGAAGCAAACATACCCCTTCACTTAAGTTCTAATCTCACGCCTTCGATCAAGGTCTAACGGCTTGCATCTACTGGTCAAATACTGGCGGCAGTGACCTTGTCGGCGATACAGGAAGCTAGGGAGAGAGGGGAAGGGCTCACCGAGTTCGCCGAAGCTTTCTGATGCTCAACATGCCCTTGGTTGGCGAAGGGGCACACGGGGACGATGACAATTCCTCGCCGAAGTTGCTCACTGGCTCGGGCACGTGTTGTCGTTGTCGGGGACGAGCTCCTAGGGCGTAAGAAGGCAAGGCAGCATGTCAGGGAGGTGCGCACGGTCTCGAGGGTTGCAGGAATACTCACCAGAACACGAGGGGCACTCGGGGTTGGCGTCAGTAACTCGCCGGAGTGGAGGCATACGACGGAGGAGCTCTGTTCGTCGAGGTTGCCGACACTACAGGGCACGCGCGGCCAAGCGGGCGGCACTGGGAGGTGCAGGAGATGTTGGTGAGCAAGCTCGGGTGGTCGAGGGGGCAAAGCGGTGGCTGGGCTCGCCGGAATTGGCCGGGGAAGGTTATCGGAGCAGTGGTCGTGCAAATAAAATCAGGGGCATCCTGGGGGCAGAGGAAGGATGGCGAGCGAGGGGAAATGGAGAGGGGACGCGGGCGATTAAGAGTGCGCGGTTGCAGAGCGGAATCACTGCAGCGTTACGACGAATTTACGCGAGGTTTCAACGGCAGAAACGGCCAGGGAGGAATGAGGGGCGTGGTCGTCGCGGGGTTGAAGACGGTGACGTGGGCGTGGGGTCGTCTAGCAGCGAGAGAGAAGAGGAGGAGGTGGGGTCGTTCTGTCAGCGGTCGAGGGGTGCGGGTTTGAGTGATAAAAGAAACAGAGAGGGGTTTCCTTCGTGGGCTGGCGATGGGCTTAGTGGGCTAGGCTAGTTGGGTTGCTTTGTTTCTTTTTTTTTCTTCTCCTGTTATTTTTCTTTGTCCAATTTGATTTTTCTGTTTTGATTTTATTTAAACAATTAAAGCATCCATTTGAATTCAAACCTTTGCCAAAATTTGTGTAGGTTTCAATGTTGATTAATAAAACATTCTGAAGTCAAATTTTTGAATAAATATTTTATTCTTTTTGGGGTCCTTTAATTAATCAATTAGGCCCTTGTTTTAAATCAATTAAGATTTAATAATAATTTCAAAACACCATTTAATTTCTTAAACCTTCCAAATCTTTTCAGTAGGTTTTTATTTGATTACTTGGGTGTCAAAATATTCATCTTGAATTATTTGGAAAGTATTTTAATATGATTCATAAATCATTTGAATTGGGTATTTGTTTTAATTCCAATGGAATTAGATATAGTTTTTATTCCCTAAATTTTACTTGGAAGATTTATTTTATTTAAATTAATTGAACAACTTTTATTCCACTTGGGTAAATTCCAAAATACTATTTTCTCATGAATTATATATTTATTCCTATTAGAGATTTGTCTTTATTCAAATGGAATTTGGTTTAAGCCATTTTATTTTATTTTGGAAATTCTTTATCCTTTTATTTTATTTGAATTTGGATTCCATTCATTCCATTTGCTTAATGGATTAGGCCAAGATTTAGTTTGGTCTTTAAATATTCTTTATTTAATAAATCTTTCTTCATCTTATAAAATCCATATCTTTTTATTTAGAGATCCAAACTTGGTGATTCCAATTTGTAAAATCTTATTTAATATTTAATTATCCCTTTTAAATATCTTTAGGATTATTTGTTCACCACTTTGTATGGATTTTAGATAAGTGCTTTATTAGCTTTGGAAATTACTTTTCCTTATCTTATTTAAATTCATAAGATTTTATTTATGGTTCCAAATTAAGTGAAACCAATTTATATGGTTTTATTATATTCTATTGGTCATTCTTGATCATTTGTAAATGTTTGTTGACAAGATTTTATATGGTTCAAATCCATAGGCTTGGAGATAACTTGGAAATGATTTTTATTCCATTAGGGTTTAGGGTTTGGTTTATTTTCCAAGTGTTTAAATTTCCAGATGCATTTATGAGGAATGCATTTCTTTTGATTTGGATTTTTTTGGATTCAAACTTTTACCAAAGTTTGTTCAAGATGGGATTTTAAGTTTCCATTTAGAAACAAAAGTTTCTTTTCACCCTGATTTTCAACAATAATTTATTTTGTTTATTTATTTTTCACATTACAAGATTTGGAAAATCTTGGGATGTGACAGATATCCACATCATTGACCTCTTTCTCAGCAACCATCTGGAGCGCCTCCACCCGATGGTAGAGCTCCTCCACTTCTGCCACCTCGCCCTCCAAGATGTGGTTCTTCCAGGATCTCTTTGGAACGATTTCCTGGGAGGAGTCGAAGGGAGCGAGGCCAAAATCTTGTCCGTCCACCGTCGATCGCGGATATATTACCACTTCTTCCGCCGGTATTGGACTGACTCGTACATGGATAAGGAAAATAAAAGAACTTAAGATCGGATGGGGATGATGCAACCACCGAGCGGATAGACCCCGCCGGTGCCAGACTGCCTCTTCATGGAATAGAGCTTAGTGCGGCTCGATTTCGAGCCAATACTCGCAGAAAGTGATAAAACAGGTGATGTGGAGGAGAGAATTGGGATAAATATGATGAAGTTGGATGCCGTAGAAGAAAAGGAGTCCATGAAGAAAATCGTGGACAGGGAGCTAAAGGCCACGAAGAATGAAAGCAACGAACATCACCCGAAACCCTATAGTGGACGGGGGATTACCTCATCACCAGGAAGCTTCACATCCTCCTTGTTTTGCGGGATCAGCCCCAGCTTGCGCAGGTCAGCGTCACGCGCCTCCGTGCGGCTCCACCTGTCGTTGGTGATGCGAGGGGCAGCGGAAACTTTCTTTCTGCCGGCGGCGGCACTCGAGCCAGCTCCAGCAGCGCCCTTTCTCGATTTTCCCATCGCGCGGCGGTGAGTGCGGCGGTGAGCGCGGAGAAATGAAGAAGGAAACAACTGAAGAACGTCCAGTGCACGCAAGAGAGGTAGTGCTCGTGAAAATGGAGGCAATGGCGAAAGAAAATGTCAAGGGGTGAAACAGAATCACCGTTTCCCCATGGTTATAAAAGACGAGGACGATAAACAAGAGCCGTCGATCCAGAAGCCCTAACGCGCAAGCACAATCTAACCCTACAGGTGTCAGCATGGCAACGAACCGTCGCCAGCATGCCGTCCACTACGCACGGAAGCCGAGGAGACGCCATAATTCTCGCCACGCTGCACATGACTAGTCAACTCCAGGTCAGGAAGTGGGGCCCATGTTCGTCCTGTCACGTCATCTCTGGCGCCGCAGATGGTTGAGATCACCGATCGTCAGCACTGAAGTCATCAAGACCAATCTAGCAATGGCTGGAAATCTTCGGCTGACAAAACAAGTACTTATTCGAATCTACGATTCGAACAACTACTCGGGGGCTACTCCTATCAGGAAAACTGGCCGCGCACGTGAGACATGATTAAGGTACTGCACCTCTAAGATATCTTCGAGTCCCACGTCGAGTCTATGACTCCACTAAGGACTCGGAGGCTACTTCCATAGGGAGGAATGATTAAGCATCTGAAAAAATTGTGTCCTTCGGACCTGAACTAAAAATAATTGAACTAAAGTCTCTGATCAGTCAGGAGAGTCAGGCACACGCATCAACAATCCCTACAAACTAAATCATTTTCTCTTTATAACAGGTCCAAATTGCACCCGAGAGATTGAAGAGTCCTTAGCCAAATCTACGATTCGACTGAACACTCGGGGGCTACTGACATGGTTATACCCCATAGGTACACAACATTGGCATACCTAGTCTAGCCCAAGGAAGGCCCACAACAAGATACGCGGCCTGCGGAGATATCGGGTGGCCCAAGCCCATGACGTCTTCGGATCCTTGGAGAGCAAGACTAGAATAGATAGAATTCTTGAAGAGGACAAACCCTAATCCTTAACTGACTCGACCTATGCCCGGGACCTGCCTATCTATATAAAGTATAGGAGGGCATGGCGAGGAGGGCTCCTTAACTCACCTCATACGCACCTCACGCCAGATTGCATCTGCGCACCCATGTAATTCTCGGTTCCGTCGTAATCAAGAGCAGACAAGCAGGAGTAGGGTTTTCCCTCCGGGGGCCTGAACCTGGGTAAACCTCGTTTCCCCGTGTTTCCTGTCTGTTAACCGTTCCACGATCTCCAGCATCCCCATCTTCTCCAAAACCCAAGTCCATAACAATGGGCATTGACGAAATCAACCCTCGTCAGCTAGATTGTCAGCAGGCCGGAACAGTAAATGGCCAGATCCACAGAAGGCCAGAATAGTAGATGGCTAGATTGTTAGCAGGTCGTAACAGCAAATGGAAAAATATACGACAGTAAGGAACAGTAAAAGGACAGATGCCTATCAGGCCGGAACAATGGAAGGCTGAAATAGTACTGGCATGAATATATGACGGACCAACTTGTGGGCCCATTTGGAATAGTGCTTCTCTAAATAGTAATGAGCCTACTTACTATTGGGCTTTCATAATGGGCTGGCCCACTTAATAATTGTCAGGCCTTGGATGAGCCTGGCTTTATACCATGTTTTCCATGACAGTTAACGGTGTTAACTGGCTGTTAACGACGCTCGCCACCTGGCAGTTTGCATGACGTCAGCAGTCAACGCAGTTGGCGAACACATCTAAGATGGAACAACTTTTCGTGGCCGAAGGGTGCGATCTGCCATGGTCGAAAAAAAAACATGGTAGAATCATTTGTGACGGGGCTTCTTCCACGAAGGACATCCATCGTAGAAGGCTTTTCAGTCACGAAAAACGGACCTTCAACCACGAAAATCGTCCGTTGTAAAAGGACATTTTTCTTGTAGTGTCTGATCTTGTTAAGATTTCAGTCTTAGCCTTGTGCATCATTGACCAAGATCACATATTAGGGTTGTGCATCTAGATCATTCAAACTAGATGATATCATTTTTTCCACACCCTACTTGGCAAGTGTAATAGATCCAGTAGTGGAGACCACTGTGTTCCATCCTAAAGGAGGCATCACAGTGGCATCTCAGTAGTGCATCTACACGGCACAATAAAACGTTACCACCTAATGATTTAACTAGCTAAATACATCTAGGAATCATATGACCACTGTCTTACTGACAGTAGTTGCACATAAGCCAAATCAGTTGCAAGGCAACAGTAATATATGATGATGTACAACAAAAAGAAAAGCCTCAGACTTGGAATCATTGGCAAGGACATGGACCAACACTTTGTTAAGTAAAAGTACAACAGATCATGTAAATGATCTATGCTGATGTGCTCACTCTCAGGGAGGCTCCACAACAACATAGTCACTTTAAAGAAGCCATTTCTTTAAACAACAATGATAATCCAATCCAAACAAATCATGTTCTTAGAGAATAATCCAGGAATCATATATGCATATTAGTTCTCTGTCCATATAAATAGGAACTCAATTATTCTCGAGATATCAATCAAGCATTACACTTGGATCACCCTTAGATAATCCAATCAAGATAAATCATCTTCCTATCTTAGAAAGCTAGGAACCATTTGAGTTATTCACTACCATATAGGCAGTAAGAATTATAAAAGCAAATCAGGCATACAAGAGTTATCCAGAATACATCAAGTCATGCTTCTGGATAAAAACTGCTAGGAATCATTCCAAATTTAAATCTCTGACAGATTGGACAGGAAAGAATACCAATCCTGATAGCCATTTTAATCTTAGTAGTACAACCACTTCATTGTCATCTTTAACGGTTATGAAGTTTCAGAATTCGATTGGCCTGCAAGGCAGTACAATACCAAGCCAAGTATGAGTCTCATAAGGTTGTAGTGTATGCTCACAGCAGATCGTAGTAGGTGAGATAAGCATACAACACAAAATTATATTATCCATTGGATTGTATCATTGACCTGGCTGGGCTGGGCCGGCCGTATTACCAACCAAACAAGCCACAATATACAAAGCATAAGCAAAAGCTATTATAAAGTAATGACCAAAATACCCCTGTAAATATTTAAGCCCTAGAAAAAATGTAGAAAAATCCTAAAAATATATTTAATACATCAAAATGTTTATTAAAATAATATCTAACTAGGAAAAATATAATAATACTTATTTGAGTTTAATAAAATGCAAATAAATATTAACACCATTAAATATTTTAATGAAATTTAATAAATTTATAAAAATTCCAAAAAATAAATAAAAATCACTTTTGTGCATAAAAGAAATCTCTTATCTCATAAAATGCTACTTAGGGTTTTAAAGTTATTTTAGGATTTATAGAAAATAAATGTTGAATTTAACTTTACAAATTTACTTTCTTAAAATGTATATCTACAAACCAAAGATAAACTCTTTACAACTTTATTTAAATCATTTTTAATTTCTTACTTTCTCAAAATTGTAATTACTTAATAAATTATATAAAATACCAAAAAATACACTTAAAATCATAAATATAACTTCTAATAAAATCTAAAAGTAAATTCTTAATTATATAAGATAACTTTAAAGATATTTAACTGTCACATCCCAAGATTTTCCAAATCTTGTTATGTGAAAAATAAATGAATAAAATAAAACTTTGTTGATTTTTAGGGTGAGAAGGAACTTATGAGTCCAATTGGAAACCTTCAAACCTATTTGATCAAACCAATCCTAAAGGGATTTGAAAAGATAAATAATTATTAAAGAAAATATTAAATATATAAAATTACTATTTTTGGATCTTTTAATAAAAGATTTGGTTTTCAAATGAAAGGGTAGAAATATAAGGATTATTTTATAGAGCCAAATTAAACCTTGGCCAAGCTTTTGAATTAAAACATTTTGTTTTGATTAAAATAGTAAAGGTTTGTTTAAATAAAATAATGAGGATTTATTAATATCCAGTTTTATTTAAATAAAAGGTTTTACCATTTTAATTAAACACCAAAACTTGTTAAATTATTTTAAATAAGTTTTCCAAGTATTTTATGTTCTCAATTAAAACCTACTGAAGTGTTTATGGTTTTATTTTAGATTTAAAAATAAAGTTTTTAATAAAACAAATCCTATTTGATTTGAATGACTAAAGTCCATTTTATTTAATTATTAATAGACCCTAAAATAAAATATTATTTTATTTTGGGACTTTGGTTTGTGTTGATTAAACAGAACCAAACTCAATGCAAAAGTTTGGTGGAAGTTTGGATTGTTTTGGTTGTTTGAATTGTTGTTTAAAATTCAAAACAGAAAATAGAATTAGAAAAAGGAAAAGCTTTCAGAAAGAAAAAATAGAATCAACAGCAGCCCAGTCTAGGCCCAACTCCAGCCCACCAACACTACCCAGCGAAACGTTTTCTACACACAGTCTCGCACCCGCACAGACGCTGACCGGTGGACCCTCCCCCTCACTCCCTTTCTCGCTGACAAGCATGCCCCACCCCTCCAGCTCATCTTCTTCCTCCCCGCGACGACCACGCCGGCCGTTTCCTGCCGTTGATGCCGCGGTTAAATTCGCCTTAACGCCTTCGCCATTACTCGCTGCGACCACGCGGTATTAAACGCCTCGCCCTTCTCCTCCTTTCCCCTCAAACACCGCAACACGAGAGCCCCTAGGCTGCCTCAATTCGAGCTCGCAACGCCACTGCTCCGACCACCGTCCCCAATAAATTCCGGCCGAGCCTCGCCGCCCCTTGCCTCCCCAAGCACACGGGCACATTCCCCAGCCTCTGGCGCTTCTGCCTGTGCCTTCCGTTCAACCGCGGACGCCCCAGAACGTCGGCAACCACCTCGACTGAGCGCCGCCGCGTCTACGTCTTACTCCGGTGAAGATTCCTGGTAAGCTCGGACCGCCCCGATGACATTCAGTGATACTCACATGCTCCCTGGAACCATGCGCGTCTAACGCACCCTCTACTTTGCTTAGGAATGCCCTGTAGCCCCACCTCCAACGACGCCCGAGCGAACCCGACGCCAGGAGCAACTCCGGCGAGCCATTAACCTCACCTCCGTGCGCCCCTCGACGAGATACTGCCACCTTGAGCTTCCCCGCAACATTGCAAACACGGTGAGCATCCTCCCATCCTCTCTCGCTTCCTGCTTCGCCAGCACCGCCACCATCTGGCCGCTCCGCCGCCAGTAGCCACCGCAGCGCCGCCCGTCTCTGGCAAGTGTGCTAGGTACCATGCGATTAGGATCCAACGGCTATGATAGAAAGAGAGCGAAGGGGTAAGGATGAGCCTGCGCCGTGCGATATCAGTTAGATCCAACGGCCTACAGCACGTGATCCGGCCGAAGCGGTATGGACGAATCAGAACACGCCGCGTGGCATAGATCGATTTAAAACAGAATTTGTAATCAGATTTAGATGCAATTTTGAAACCCTTGTAACTTTTGATCCACACGTCCAAAATTTGCAAACTTTATATCAATGGAATCAGTGGAACAAGCCCTAGCCAACCATGCCATTTGTTTAGTAAAAAGCATCTGGAAAAATGTTTGTTTTTGCAGAAACATTTGTATGCTTGTTTAGATTGTAAAAATTGTTCAAAAATGATTTTGGGGATAAAATCTTTTGCAAATAGTGTGTTTTGAACCTACTGACCCTAGGAATCACTTTGTGGTTTCAAAAATGTATTTGGTGAAACAAAAGAATGAATCTTGGATTTAAAACCAATTCTAGTCAAATAAAAATATGGTTTATTTATTAAAAATGGTTTTGGAAGAAAACTTTTGGGAAATGTTTTGTTTTAAACTCTCTGACCCTAAACACAAAGTTTTGTGGTTTGAAAACATATTTTGTGAGCCCTATAGATTAATGCCTTGGTAAAAACATTTCTACACCACATAAAATGATACTTTGTTTATAAAATGGTTTATAAAGTGAAATCTTTTGCAAATGACTTTGCCACTTTACAAAATGACCATTAGGTGCTTTCAAATGTTTATGACCCATTAGGAACCACTTTTTCAAATAAAACAATCCTTGTCATGCTTGCATGCATTATCTTGGTTCTATGATTTTATGTGTTGTTTTGCTCGATTGGTAGATTGAGTTTGTGCCTTGCTTGATTGAATTGTAGTGACTTGAAGAGTGTGATTGTTGCAAGGACAAGGAGTGAACTTATACCCTCTACCCAAAAGGCAAGTGATGCTTCATACTTAGTCCCATTACTTTCACTATGCATTAGTGATTTTTCTAAGTAAAACTTGCATGGAATTTTGCTAAGTATAAACCTTGCTATAGGAAAACCTAGTAGATGAAACCATAGTAGAAATTTTCCTAAGTTAAGATTCCTACTACTATCAAGCTTAGCTTAGCTTAGCTAATAGAAAACAAGGGTGGAATATATATCCATACTATGGAAAATTTCTAAGTCTGAGGACTTGTGTTTTTGTTTAATAAAACAACTAAGTTAATGAATCACCTGGGAGGAATGGTAATTGCTTGGTGGTTTTTGGTTGAGTGGTTACACAAGGCCCATGTTTATGGTTTACCTTGTGTATCACACTTGTGGATTGCCACCCAGGAACAAAGAGATTTGAGATGTCAAATGTTGAGAAGCTTCAAGTGCAGCCACTTGGCATTATGGGCTCTGCCTGGATCATATAGGTTGCAAGAACTTAGCCATATGGACGGTTGGTGGTAGAGTTTGATAGGTTGGAACGCGTCCATTTTGGTCTAAGGGAAGGCTTCTGAAAGATCTTGTCTTGGTGAAACCAAGTCTTGTGGGGAAAGTGCACCACCTCTACAGAGTGTAAAATCTAAGTACTTAGCCATGTCCCTGGTAAAGGACAATTTGAGCATCAAGACATGAAAGCTATCAAGAATATCATCATCCAAATTTCTACGTTAAAAACTTGTGGTTGAACAAGGGTTAAAGGATCTTCAATCTTTGATTGGGAGAAATGTTTTTGTCAAGCAAAAACTTAGTGTTTTCAAATGTTAAGGAAAAATATATTTTGAGCAATGCAAGCCTCAACTCCACTTAGCCAAATGCATATAGATGATAGACTCCACCATACTACCATAGTATCACTTGCCAATACAATTCAAATGCATTGACCCTTGTGGCTGTAACTTGTATGTTGCAGGTTTGATTGATTTAGTGAAGTGTGTGGATTAGGATTACAAAGTCTACAACCAACATGTATGCCTGTGGCACTTTGAAGATAAAGGACCCCATGCTTATAGATATTCTGCTGCAATGTAATGTAATAGCCAAATGAGCTATGTAAGATGTAATAAAATTATGTTATTCCTGGTTATAAAGTTGTATTATGACCTTTGTTTCTTGATATTACATCTTAACTGTGGATGCTAGCTATTGATCCAGGGACTAGCATTGTAAACACAGGGGACTCTACCTTATTAAAGGTTGGGACCCTGACAGATGGTATCAGAGCATTGTGTTGCCTGTAGGATTTGTAAACCTAGGATTGGACAAAACCCTTAGAAAAATAGGAGTTGTATTTATTCCAAAAACTTATTTACAAAAAATCTTGTAAACTCTTTCCTCAACCATTTTGGTTTTTGATTCTACATCTCATCTATTTCAACTTGATGGAAAAGCCTACCCCATGGCCAAAGACTTCACCATGTGCAAAGGAATTCTTCAACTCTAATGACTTCAACATCTTCAACTCTAATGACTTCAACATCTTCAGCATATTCACCAAGGACTTCAATCTTGGATATCACTAAGGAAAAGTGAGACGAGGAATCTTGCTCAAGATTTGGAGACTAAGGAAACACAAGTTAGAAAGAGCCCACATCATTTGGAGTTTTGTGACCAAAAGTTTTTCTCAAGGAAACCATGATCTCATGTAAGAAGAATCAACCAAGAAGGATGGAAAGATCACAACTGAACCATATAGATGGACCACCATATTTTAGTTAAGTCAAACACACCAACTTATGTGGTGTAACAAAAATATTTTGTTGCCTAAAAATATGCTTGAAACTTGTTGTTTGAGTGGAATGTTTGTTTGTGATTGCTTGCACCTTGCTTGTGTGAATTGTGATGTGTGTGAATAGAATTATTCCCTTAGAAATATTTTGCCTATTCTAAACCAATCCAACCCACACAGATGACTTCTCCAAGAAACCCCAACATCAAGGATAGTGACACCAACAACAACCAATAAGACAACATGAGAGAACTTATAGCAACCCAAAACCAGTTGAGCCAAGAGACAACTTAGCTTTTAGCCAACAACAATGGACTAGACCCAGCCATACAAAGTATTTTGAAACTTCAATCCCAATTGTTGCAAGGATTGGTTACTCAAATGATCAACATGGGATAAAACTTTTCCCAGAGAGCTAATGACAACAAGGATGGCAAAGATGTTGTTCTAGAGGGAACCCAAGTTTGCAATATTTGTGGAGACAAGGATCATGCATCCAAGGAGCATGAAGATCAATGCCCTAATGGTGAAGAAGAAAGTCATATCTCTACTAACTGCCCCAAGAAGAGAGAAAGATTTCCCACCTTTGAGGAGCATGAACTAAAAGAACTCCTAGCTTTGGAGAGACCCAAAAAGAAAAAGAAGGACATAAGCCAGTTGCAATGTTACAATTGCAAAGAGATGGGACACTATGCCAATGAATGCCCAGAAAAGAAGAAGAACCAAAGAAACAAACAAGAGGCAATGATACCAAAGGAAAAGAAAGATATTAGCCAAGTGTCGTGCAACAACTGCAAAGAGCTAGGACATTATGCAAGCAACTGTCCAGAAAAGATACAACACAAGATAAACAAGCCTATGAGGGATCTCAGCCTTGTCACATGTTTCAAATGCAAGGAGCTAGGCCACTATGCAAACTTCTGTCCAGGAAAGTTACACCAAGATCCCAAGTAAGACAAGATGTAATCTAGTTGGAAATTTTTTAAGGGTGGTAGTACCCTAGATGCTTTTGAGCCAATTTGTAACCCTAGCCTTCCCAAATCTCGGGACGAGATTTATTTTAAGGGTGGTAGCCTGTCACATCCCAAGATTTTCCAAATCTTGTTATGTGAAAAATAAATGAATAAAATAAAACTTTGTTGATTTTCAGGGTGAGAAGGAACTTTTGAGTCCAATTGGAAACCTTCAAACCTATTTGATCAAACCAATCCTAAAGGGATTTGAAAAGATAAACAATTATTAAAGAAAATATTAAATATATAAAATTACTATTTTTGGATCTTTTAATAAAAGATTTGGTTTTCAAATGAAAGGGTAGAAATATAAGGATTATTTTATAGAGCCAAATTAAACCTTGGCCAAGCTTTTGAATTAAAACATTTTGTTTTGATAAAAATAGTAAAGGTTTGTTTAAATAAAATAATGAGGATTTATTAATATCCAGTTTTATTTAAATAAAAGGTTTTACCATTTTAATTAAACACCAAAACTTGTTAAATTATTTTAAATAAGTTTTCCAAGTATTTTATGTTCTCAATTAAAACCTACTGAAGTGTTTATGGTTTTATTTTAGATTTAAAAATAAAGTTTTTAATAAAACAAATCCTATTTGATTTGAATGACTAAAGTCCATTTTATTTAATTATTAATAGACCCTAAAATAAAAATATTATTTTATTTTGGGACTTTGGTTTGTGTTGATTAAACAGAACCAAACTCAATGCAAAAGTTTGGTGGAAGTTTGGATTGTTTTGGTTGTTTGAATTATTGTTTGAAATTCAAAACAGAAAATAGAATTAGAAAAAGGAAAAGCTTTCAGAAAGAAAAAATAGAATCAATAGCAGCCCAGTCTAGGCCCAACTCCAGCCCACCAACACTACCCAGCGAAACGTTTTCTACACACAGTCTTGCACCCGCACAGACGCTGACCGGTGGACCCTCCCCCTCACTCCCTTTCTCGCTGACAAGCATGCCCCACCCCTCCAGCTCATCTTCTTCCTCCCCGCGACGACCACGCCGGTCGTTTCCTGCCGTTGATGCCGCGGTTAAATTCGCCTTAACGCCTTCGCCATTACTCGCTGCGACCACGCGGTATTAAACGCCTCGCCCTTCTCCTCCTTTCCCCTCAAACACCGCAACACGAGAGCCCCTAGGCTGCCTCAATTCGAGCTCGCAACGCCACTGCTCCGACCACCGTCCCCAATAAATTCCGGCCGAGCCTCGCCGCCCCTTGCCTCCCCAAGCACACGGGCACATTCCCCAGCCTCTGGCGCTTCTGCCTGTGCCTTCCGTTCAACCGCGGACGCCCCAGAACGTCGGCAACCACCTCGACTGAGCGCCGCCGCGTCTACGTCTTACTCCGGCGAAGATTCCTGGTAAGCTCGGACCGCCCCGATGACATTCAGTGATACTCACATGCTCCCTGGAACCATGCGCATCTAACGCACCCTCTACTTTGCTTCGGCATGCCCTGTAGCCCCACCTCCAACGACGCCCGAGCGAACCCGACGCCAGGAGTAACTCCGGCGAGCCATTACCCTCACCTCCGTGCGCCCCTCGACAAGATACTGCCACCTTGGGCTTCCCCGCAACATTGCGAACACGGTGAGCATCCTCCCATCCTCTCTCACTTCCTGCTTCGCCAGCACCGCCACCATCTGGCCGCTCCGCCGCCAGTAGCCACCGCAGCGCCGCCCGTCTCTGGCAAGTGTGCTAGGTACCGTGCGATTAGGATCCAACGGCTAGGATAGAAAGAGAGCGAAGGGGTAAGGATGAGCCTACGCCGTGCGATATCAGTTAGATCCAATGGCCTACAGCACGTGATCCGGCCGAAGCGGTATGGACGAATCAGAACACGTCGCGTGGCATAGATCGATTTAAAACAGAATTTGTAATCAGATTTAGATGCAATTTTGAAACCCTTGTAACTTTTGATCCACACGTCCAAAATTTGCAAACTTTATATCAATGGAAGCAGTGGAACAATCCCTAGCCAACCATGCCATTTGTTTAGTAAAAAGCATCTAGAAAAATGTTTGTTTTTGCAGAAACATTTGTATGCTTGTTTAGATTGTAAAAATTGTTCAAAAATAATTTTGGGGATAAAATCTTTTGCAAATAGTGTGTTTTGAACCTACTGACCCTAGGAATCACTTTGTGGTTTCAAAAATGTATTTGGTGAAACAAAAGAATGAATCTTGGATTTAAAACCAATTCTAGTCAAATAAAAATATGGTTTATTTATTAAAAGTGGTTTTGGAAGAAAACTTTTGGGAAATGTTTTGTTTTAAACTCTCTGACCCTAAACACAAAGTTTTGTGGTTTTAAAACATATTTTGTGAGCCCTATAGATTAATGCCTTGGTAAAAACATTTCTACACCACATAAAATGATACTTTGTTTATAAAATGGTTTATAAAGTGAAATCTTTTGCAAATGACTTTGCCAATTTACAAAATGACCATTAGGTGCTTTCAAATGTTTATGACCCATTAGGAACCACTTTTTCAAATAAAACAATCCTTGGCATGCTTGCATGCATTATCTTGGTTCTATGATTTTATGTGTTGTTTTGCTCGATTGGTAGATTGAGTTTGTGCCTTGCTTGATTGAATTGTAGTGACTTGAAGAGTGTGATTGTTGCAAGGACAAGGAGTGAACTTATACCCTCTACCAAAAAGGCAAGTGATGCTTCATACTTAGTCCCATTACTTTCACTATGCATTAGTGATTTTTCTAAGTAAAACTTGCATGGAATTTTGCTAAGTATAAACCTTGCTATAGGAAAACCTAGTAGATGAAACCTTAGTAGAAATTTTCCTAAGTTAAGATTCCTACTACTATCAAGCTTAGCTTAGCTAATAGCAAACAAGGGTGGAATATATATCCATACTATGGAAAATTTCTAAGTCTGAGGACTTGTGTTTTTGTTTAATAAAACAACTAAGTTAATGAATCACCTGGGAGGAATGGTAATTGCTTGGTGGTTTTTGGTTGAGTGGTTACACAAGGCCCATGTTTATGGTTTACCTTGTGTATCACACTTGTGGATTGCCACCCAGGAACAAAGAGATTTGAGATGTCAAATGTTGAGAAGCTTCAAGTGCAGCCACTTGGCATTATGGGCTCTGCCTGGATCATATAGGTTGGAAGAACTTAGCCATATGGACAGTTCGTGGTAGAGTTTGATAGGTTGGAACGCATCCATTTTGGTCTAAGGGGAGGCTTCTGAAAGATCTTGTTTTGGTGAAACCAAGTCTTGTGGGGAAAGTGCACCACCTCTACAGAGTGTAAAATCTAAGTACTTAGCCATGTCCCTGGTAAAGGACAATTTGAGCATCAAGACATGAAAGCTATCAAGAATCTCATCATCCAAATTTCTATGTTAAAAACTTTTGGTTGAACAAGGGTTAAAGAATCTTCAATCTTTGATTGGGAGAAATGTTTTTGTCAAGCAAAAACTTAGTGTTTTCAAATGTTAAGGAAAAATCTATTTTGAGCAATGCAAGCCTCAACTCCACTTAGCCAAATGCATATATATGATAGACTCCACCATACTACCATAGTATCACTTGCCAATACAATTCAAATGTATTGACCCTTGTGGCTGTAACTTGTATGTTGCAGGTTTGATTGATTTAGTGAAGTGTGTGGATTAGGATTACAAAGTCTACAACCAACATGTCTGCATGTGGCACTTTGAAGATAAAGGACCCCATGCTTATAGATATTATGCTGCAATGTAATGTAATAGCCAAATGAGCTATGTAAGATGTAATAAAATTATGTTATTCCTGGTTATAAAGTTGTATTATGACCTTTGTTTCTTGATATTACATCTTAACTGTGGATGCTAGCTATTGATCCAGAGACTAGCATTGTAAACACAGGGGACTCTACCTTATTAAAGGTTGGGACCCTGACATTAACTAACTAAAAGTCAAACATTTAAAATTTGATTTTACAAATCATTAACTTATATTAGAAGTAAGTGATCTCAATTCATATATAATCATATTTATTTTAACTCCTAAATTTGGTATTAACCAAATAAACTATAAAATAAATTCTCCTATTTTTCATAGAAAAATCTTATAATCTAATTTATGAATATTAAACATGCTAGATTTAAATCTTTAAAACTAAATTTCATATTTATAAGACTTCATCTTTGATTATACTTAGGAAAAACCCTAATTGTTGGTAATGCCATAAATGTTATATATCAAGTCCAACTATATTTTTATAGTTAACTTTGGTATGTTATACCATAAGCTTGGTATATAATGACTCAAGATCATTTAAACCTTATCAGAAACCATAGATTTAGTCTTATTAATCTTCAAAGTTGATTAACTTGACATAAATAATATTTTCTTCAAATTTTATTCTTTTTGCCACTTCAAAAGAAACACTATGACATTTCTTTTATGTCATAATAACTTAAAACATGAAATTCATAATAGTTACATGTTATCACTTAACTTCATAATTGTATTATGATTATACTTTACCTTTCATGACTTATATGTTAATCTTAAAATCCTTGTAATTATACTCTTTTATGAAGTAAACCCGAAGATAAAGAAAATCTTAAATAAATCATCTAAATCCAAATCACTTGTAATATTAGGGAATTGTTTAGGGATTTTACAACATGCATCTCATTACTTATGCATAATAGCATATTGCTTCTTTAAACATTGTCCTTTGTCACATCCCAAGATTTTCCAAATCTTGTAATGTGAAAATAAATGAATAAAATAAAACTTTGTTTGGTTTTCAGGGCCAGAAGAAAAATTTGAACCCAATTGGAAATCATCAAACCAATTTGAATTAAATAAAATCCTAAAGGGATTTAAAAAGATAAACATTTAATAAAAGGAAAATAAAATATTTTGGAATTGCTATTTTTGATCTTTTAAATAAAAGGATTTGGTTTTCAAAAGAAATAGAAGTTTCATAAATAAGGATTATTTTATAAAGCCAAATTAAACCTTGGCCAAGCCTTTGAAATAAAATATTTCTATTTGATAAAAATAGTAAGGGTTTATTCAAAATAAATTAATAAGGATTTAATATCCAAGTATTATTAATAAAGGTTTTACTATTTCCAAAATAACAAAACTTACTTATTTATTTAAAATAAGTTTTCCAAGTATTTTATATTCCCAAATAAAACCTACTGATTTGGTTTTAAAAATTAATTAGATTTCAATATGGAGTTTTAAAATAAACATCAAATCATATTTTGATTTAATAACAATGTTCTATTTATTTAATTAATAATGGACCTAAAATAAAATTATTATTTTGGTTTTGGGATTTGGTTTGTGTTGGTAAACAGAACCAAATTCAAGTGCAAAGTAGTGATTGTTTGAAATTGTTTGAATGTTTGAATAGTTGATTGAAATTCAAAACAGAAAATTGATTTGGAAAAAGAAAAAGGTTCAGACAGAAAAAATAGTGCAAAGGACCAAGCCCAACAAGGCCCAGCAAACAGCCCAGCTTCCCCTCCCCGAAAGAAAACGGTTCGCACCAATTTGTTAACCCGCAGTGACACTGACTAGTGGACCTCCCTCTCACTTCTTTTTCCACTGACGACTGGACCCCACCTCCCTGTTCATCCTCCTCACCCGCGCGACCCCTTCTCCCCCAAACCGCGCTGCCGTTCTCCGTCATTCAACCGCGCGTAAATTCATGAGTAATGGCCGCGTTAATCTTGCCCCGACCATGCGTACATAAGCACCTCTCCTCCCTCTGTCATTCCCTGCAAACGCCAACTCCACATCGCCACCAGGCTGCTCGGAATTTCTCTGACACCGCCGCAGTTCCGACCATCGTCCTCCCTCGATTCCGGCCGAGCCTCGCCACCTCCTATCTCCCCGACCAAGCTCACACCTTCCCCACTCCCTAGCGCATCTCCCAGTACCCTCCGTTCGACCGCAGGCGCCCCAGAGCAACGTCTGCAACAAGCTCTGAACGACGCCGCCGTCCGCTTCAACTCCGACAAGCACCCAGGTAGTTCAGACCACCCCGCGCTTTCTAAATCACGCTCACACATTCGCCTCACTCTCCTGCGTCTGACCACACCTTCAGTTTGCCTTCTCATGAACCACAGCATCATCTCCGACCACGACCAGAGCACGCCGTTGCCAGAACGAACTCCGGCGAGCGATTACTCCTACGATCGTGCGCCCCTTGCCCCGTCGACCACACGTCGAGCACCACCTCGTCCTCGCGACCTCGGTGAGCCTACTCCCTCCCTCTCTTGCTTCCTGTTTCGCCAGCGCCGCCACTGTCTGACCGTCGCCGCCGCTAGCCACCGCCGGCGCCGCTCGCATATGGTCAAGTACGCTAGCACCGTAGGATCGAGATCTGACGCTCACGATAGAATCACTTAACCGCGAAAGGGTACGCTCTCTGGACCACGCGATCTATTTAGATCCAACGCGCCGCAGAGCCGATCCGGCCGAACCGGTATCGATCAGTGAAATAGCGTCGCGTGGCCAGTTCTGTTTAAAACAGAAATTGAAAAAAACAGATTTTAGTTGCAATTTGAAAACCCTGTAACTTCTGATCCACACGTCCAAAAATTGCAAACTTTATACCGTTGGAATCAGTGGAACAAGCCCTAGCCAACCATGCCTTTGGTTTAGTAAATAGTATCTGTTAGTTTGCTTGTTTTTGCAGATACTTTTGTGTGCTTGTTTAGATTAGAAAAATTGTTTAAAAATGTTTTTAGGGTTAAAACTTTTGCAAAATGGTTTGTTGTAAACTCACTGACCCTAGGAACCAATCCATAGTTTGGAAAATGATTTTGGTAAAGTTTAGGATGGAAAACTTGAATTAGCCCATTTCTAGCCAAATAAAAGTAATGGATTTATTATGAAAATGAATTTAGAGTAAAAAATTTGGGAAAATGTTTTGGACCAAAACTACTGGCCATAAACACCAAGTTTTGAGAAACAACAACTTATTTGATGAACCACTTAAAGTTGTTGCTTGGTAAAAATATTTTCTCACCACATAAAATGTTGAATGGAATTAAAAATGGTTTTGGATAAAACCCTTTTGCAAATGACTTTGCCACTTTGAAAATGACCACCTTGAACCTTACAAAGTCTAGAAGCCTAGTAGAGACCATCTTTACAAATAGAACCATCTTTTGCATGCTCACATGCATTACTTAAATCTTAGATCCCATTGTTTTATGTGTGTGAAATTGTTTGATTGATTATTGGTTTGGAATGCTAGTTGATTTTGTGTTTGCTTGATTGACTTGTAGTGAAGTTAGCAAAGTGAGAGACTATCAAGATCAAGGAGTGAACCATCATTCTCTACCAAAAAAGGCAAGTTATACTATCATCTAAAAGTCGTACTATTTTCATTATACATAGTGGATTTTGAAAACATGCATGAAAAGAATTTTATACTTATGCTATGCTAAATCCTAATAGGATTAGGATTCCCTATACACTCCTTAGTGAAAATATTGTAGTTGTTACATGCTTAGCCATGCTTCAATTTGAAAAGAGATACATGTTGAGATTTTATGAAGTTGAGAAAAGGACTTGTGTTTTATATAATAAAACAAGGACTCAATAAACCTCCAGGGTGGCCAAGGATACTTTGAGTTTTGGAGAAGGTGGCAACAAAAGGAACCATGTCTATGGCAATCTCTTTGTGTTGTGCTCCAAAGGAAACCACCCAGGAAACTTAGAGATTGAACATGTTTCTCCAATTGTGGCTTTCGTGTGCAACCACATGCTATTATGGCTCTGGCTTAGTCAATTACATTGGGAAGACCCATACATTGTCTTCAGTTTACTGGACATGGGGATCTGGAATGCTTCATGGGTGCTGAAGACAAGCTAGCAATGGTGTATGGAAGGACCCTTTGGAAAGACTTCGTCACATTCTCAATCTGCCAGTACTCCATCTTGGTGAGCACTAATCCAGTGGCCACTGTTGGCAACAAGATGGGATTGTGACATGTGGGTAAAGTGTACTCCTTCTGCAGAAGATAATAAAAATCTAAGTACTTAGCCGTGTCCCCCGTTATGGACAATACTGAGCAACTAAAGTTTGAAGCTATGAGAGATCTCGACATTCTAATTTCTAAAAGAAAACTCTTAAAGACTTGATGTACTTTGGGTTACCAAGGAACTCAAGAGATTTTGTTGAAAACATGAACACTTGGGGTTACCAAGGAACTCATGAGATTTTGATAAAACTTGTTGCACTTGGGGTTACCAAGGAACTCAAGAGATTTTTTTGAAAACATGAACACTTGGGGTTACCAAAGAACTCATGAGATTTTGATAAAACTTGTTGCACTTGGGGTTACCAAGTAGCTCAAGAGATTTTTGACAAGGACTTGAACACTTGAGTTTCTACCAAGGAGTTCAAGGAACTTGGAAAAGGAGATTTAACAAAGGACCAAAACCATTTTTGAAAAGATAGGATAAATTTTGCTTCATGCAAATGAGCCTTAAACTCTACTTAGCCAAATATGCATGTATTGATAGGATCCACTCATATTATACATAGTAGTGAAACTTGCCAATACAATTCAAATGTATTAACCCTTGTGGCTGTAACTTGTAATGTTGCAGGTTTGAATGATTTTAGTGAAGATTGTTTGATTAGGATTACAAAGTCTACAACCAACATCTGTCTGTGGCACTTTGAAGATGAAGGACCCCATGTCTATAGTTATTCCGCTGCAGTGTAATGTAATAGCCAAATGAGCTATGTATGATGTAATAAAATTATGTTATTCCTGGTTATAAAGTTATATTATGACCTTTCTTTCTTGATATTACATCTATACTGTGGATGCTAGCTATTGATCCAGGGACTAGCATTGTAAACACAGGGGACTCCACCTTATATTGTTGTAAGGTTGGGACACTCCCTCTACAGATGGTATCAGAGCATTGTGTTGCCTGTAGGATTTGTAAACCTAGGATTGGACAAAAACCCTTAGAAAAATAGGAGTTGTTTTATTCCAAAAACTTATTTACAAAAACACTTGTAAACTCTTTCCTCAACCATTTTGGTTTCAACTCTACATCTCTTCTATTTCAACTTGATGGAAAAACCTACCCCATGGCCAAAGACTACACCATGTGCAAAGGACTTCTTCAACTTCTTCAACTCTAATGACTTCAACATCTTCAGCATGTTCACCAAGGACTTCCAACTTGGATATCACTAAGGACTACAAGTGAAACAAGGAAATCTTACTCAAGATTTAGAGACTGAGGGAATGCAAAAATTTGAAGGAACCTACATCATTTGAAGTCTTGTGACCAAGGAGTTTTTCCTAAGGAAACCATGATCTCATACAAGAAGAATCGTGAAAGAAGGATAGAAGGATTACAAGTAAACCATATAGATGGACCACCAAATTTTAGTTAAGACAAAACCACCAACTTATGTGGTGTAACAAAAATATTTTGATGCCTAAGTATGTGCTTGAACTTTGTTTGAGTGAAATGTTTGGTTTGTGATTGCATGCACATTGATTGTGTGAATAGTGATGTGTGTGATTAGAATTGATTCCTTAGAAATATCTTGCCTATTCTAATCTCCCTCCAACCCAAACAGATGACTACTCCAAGAGACTCCAACCTCAAGGTTGATGACACCAACCCCAACCAAGAGGACAGCATGAAAGAGCTCATAGCAACTCAGAACCAATTGAACCAAGTGATAGCTCAGTTCATAGCCAACACTAGTGGAGAAGATCCAAAGCTACAAGGATTTTTGGAAAATCAAGGCCAATTGATGCTTAAGGTGACTGATCAAATGATCAAAATGGAAGAAAGCTATCCCAAAAGAGTCTATGACAACAAGGATGACAGAAATATTATTCTAGATGGAGCCCCAGCTTGCATTATTTGTGGAGACAAGGATCATACTTACAAGGAGCATGGAGATCAATGCCCCAACTGTGAAGAGAAACATCCTGTTGGACAATGTCCCACTTCTCAAGCTACTTGCTACCTATGTGAAGGAAACAACCATGTTCCTATCCAATGCCCCATCTATGCCATTGTTGAACAAAGGAAACAAGAAGGATCCAAGTATGCCAAGAATGTTGATGGCAAAGGAAAAGGACCACTTATACCTCCAAACAAGACAACCCAATTCAAAGGATCAAAGAAACCCAAGAAGCAAAAGATAGACAAAAGCCATGTGCAATGTTATAAGTGTAAGGAAATGGGACACTATTCTGGTGAATGCCCAGAGAACCCGAAGAATAAAGAGATTGGCCAAGTAGTGTGCAACAACTGCAAAGAGCTAGGCCATTATGTAGCAACTTGTCCACAAGAGCCACGTAAAGAACTCAAGGACATCCATTGTTTCAACTGCAAGAACCCAGGACATTATGCAAGCAACTATCCAGAAAAGATGAAGAACAAGTTGAACAAGCCTATGGAGAAACTCAACCTTGGCACATGAGTCAAGTGTGGAAACAAAGGACACATGCAAATGTTTGCCATGAGAAATTTCCCCAGGATCCCAAGAAGGACAATATGTAATTTTTGTTTGAAATTTTTTAAGGGTGGTAGTACCCTAGTTGTTTTGAACCTGCTTGTAACCCTAGTCTCCCCAAATCTCGGGACGATATTTATTTTAAGGGTGGTAGCCTGTCACATCCCAAGATTTTCCAAATCTTGTAATGTGAAAATAAATGAATAAAATAAAACTTTGTTTGGTTTTCAGGGCCAGAAGAAAAATTTGAACCCAATTGGAAATCATCAAACCAATTTGAATTAAATAAAATCCTAAAGGGATTTTAAAAGATAAACATTTAATAAAAGGAAAATAAAATATTTTGGAATTGCTATTTTTGATCTTTTAAATAAAAGGATTTGGTTTTCAAAAGAAATAGAAGTTTCATAAATAAGGATTATTTTATAAAGCCAAATTAAACCTTGGCCAAGCCTTTGAAATAAAATATTTCTATTTGATAAAAATAGTAAGGGTTTATTCAAAATAAATTAATAAGGATTTAATATCCAAGTATTATTAATAAAGGTTTTACTATTTCCAAAATAACAAAACTTACTTATTTATTTAAAATAAGTTTTCCAAGTATTTTATATTCCCAAATAAAACCTACTGATTTGGTTTTAAAAATTAATTAGATTTCAAAATGGAGTTTTAAAATAAACATCAAATCATATTTTGATTTAATAACAATGGTCTATTTATTTAATTAATAATGGACCTAAAATAAAATTATTATTTTGGTTTTGGGATTTGGTTTGTGTTGATAAACAGAACCAAATTCAAGTGCAAAGTAGTGATTGTTTGAATGTTTGAATAGTTGATTGAAATTCAAAATAGAAAATAGATTTGGAAAAAGAAAAAGGTTCAGACAGAAAAAAATAGTGCAAAGGACCAAGCCCAACAAGGCCCAGCAAACAGCCCAGCTTCCCCTCCCCGAAAGAAAACGGTTCGCACCAATTTGTTAACCCGCAGTGACACTGACTGGTGGACCTCCCTCTCACTTCTTTTACCACTGACGACTGGACCCCACCTCCCTGTTCATCCTCCTCACCCGCGCGACCCCTTCTCCCCCAAACCGCGCTGTCGTTCTCTGTCATTCAACCGCGCGTAAATTCACGAGTAATGGCCGCGTTAATCTTGCCCCGACCATGCGTACATAAGCACCTCTCCTCCCTCTGTCATTCCCTGCAAACGCCAACTCCACATCGCCACCAGGCTGCTCGGAATTTCTCTGACACCGCCGCAGTTCCGACCATCGTCCTCCCTCGATTCCGGCCGAGCCTCGCCACCTCCTATCTCCCCGACCAAGCTCACACCTTCCCCACTCCCTAGCGCATCTCCCAGTACCCTCCGTTCGACCGCAGGCGCCCCAGAGCAACGTCTGCAACAAGCTCTGAACGACGCCGCCGTCCGCTTCAACTCCGACAAGCACCCAGGTAGTTCAGACCACCCCGCGCTTTCTAAATCACGCTCACACATTCGCCTCACTCTCCTGCGTCTGACCACACCTTCAGTTTGCCTTCTCATGAACCACAGCATCATCTCCGACCACGACCAGAGCACGCCGTCGCCAGAACGAACTCCGGCGAGCGATTACTCCTACGATCGTGCGCCCCTTGCCCCGTCGACCACACGTCGAGCACCACCTCATCCTCGTGACCTCGGTGAGCCTACTCCCTCCCTCTCTCGCTTCCTGTTTCGCCAGCGCCACCACTATCTGACCTTCACCGTCGCTAGCCACCGCCGGCGCCGCTCGCATATGGCCAAGTACGCTAGCACCGTAGGATCGAGATCTGACGCTCACGATAGAATCACTTAACCGCGAAAGGGTACGCTCTCTGGACCACGCGATCTATTTAGATCCAACGCGCCGCAGAGCCGATCCGGCCGAACCGGTATCGACCAGTGAAATAGCGACGCGTGGCCAGTTCTGTTTAAAACAGAAATTGAAAAAAACAGATTTTAGTTGCAATTTGAAAACCCTGTAACTTTTGATCCACACGTCCAAAAATTGCAAACTTTATACCGTTGGAATCAGTGGAACAAGCCCTAGCCAACCATGCCTTTGGTTTAGTAAATAGTATCTGTTAGTTTGCTTGTTTTTGCATATACTTTTGTGTGCTTGTTTAGATTAGAAAAATTGTTTAAAAATGTTTTTAGGGTTAAAACTTTTGCAAAATGGTTTGTTGTAAACTCACTGACCCTAGGAACCAATCCATAGTTTGGAAAATGATTTTGGTAAAGTTTAGGATGGAAAACTTGAATTAGCCTATTTCTAGCCAAATAAAAGTAATGGATTTATTATGAAAATGAATTTAGAGTAAAAAATTTGGGAAAATGTTTTGGACCAAAACTACTGGCCATAAACACCAAGTTTTGAGAAACAACAACTTATTTGATGAACCACTTAAAGTTGTTGCTTGGTAAAAATATTTTCTCACCACATAAAATGTTGAATGGAATTAAAAATGGTTTTGGATAAAACCCTTTTGCAAATGACTTTGCCACTTTGAAAATGACCACCTTGAACCTTACAAAGTCTAGAAGCCTAGTAGAGACCATCTTTACAAATAGAACCATCTTTTGCATGCTCACATGCATGACTTAAATCTTAGATCCCATTGTTTTATGTGTGTGAAATTGTTTGATTGATTATTGGTTTGGAATGCTAGTTGATTTTGTGTTTGCTTGATTGACTTGTAGTGAAGTTAGCAAAGTGAGAGACTATCAAGATCAAGGAGTGAACCATCATTCCCTACCAAAAAAGGCAAGTTACACTATCATCTAAAAGTCCTACTATTTTCATTATACATAGTGGATTTTGAAAACATGCATGAAAAGAATTTTATACTTATGCTATGCTAAATCCTAATAGGATTAGGATTCCCTATACACTCCTTAGTGAAAATATTGTAGTTGTTACATGATTAGCCATGCTTCAATTTGAAAAGAGATACATGTTGAGATTTTATGAAGTTGAGAAAAGGACTTGTGTTTTATATAATAAAACAAGGACTCAATGAACCTCCTGGGTGGCCAAGGATACTTTGAGTTTTGGAGAAGGTGGAAACAAAAGGAACCATGTCTATGGCAATCTCTTTGTGTTGTGCTCCAAAGGAAACCACCCAGGAAACTTAGAGATTGAACATGTTTCTCCAATTGTGGCTTTCGTGTGCAACCACATGCTATTATGGCTCTGGCTTAGTCAATTACATTGGGAGGACCCATACATTGTCTTCAGTTTACTGGACATGGGGATCTGGAATGCTTCATGGGTGCTGAAGACAAGCTAGCAATGGTGTATGGAAGGACCCTTTGGAAAGACTTCGTCACATTCTCAATCTGCCAGTACTCCATCTTGGTGAGCACTAATCCAGTGGCCACTGGTGGCAACAAGATGGGGTTGTGACATGTGGGTAAAGTGTACTCCTTCTGCAGAAGATAATAAAAATCTAAGTACTTAGCCGTGTCCCCGGTTATGGACAATATTGAGCAACTAAAGTTTGAAGCTATGGGAGATCTCGACATTCTAATTTCTAAAAGAAAACTCTTAAAGACTTGATGTACTTGGGGTTACCAAGGAACTCAAGAGATTATGTTGAAAACATGAACACTTGGGGTTACCAAGGAACTCATGAGATTTTGATAAAACTTGTTGCACTTGGGGTTACCAAGGAACTCAAGAGATTTTGTTGAAAACATGAACACTTGGGGTTACCAAGGAACTCATGAGATTTTGATAAAACTTGTTGCACTTGGGGTTACCAAGTAGCTCAAGAGATTTTTGACAAGGACTTGAACACTTGAGTCTCTACCAAGGAGTTTAAGGAACTTGGAAAAGGAGATTCAACAAAGGACCAAAACCATTTTTGAAAAGATAGGATAAATTTTGCTTCATGCAAATGAGCCTTAAACTCTACTTAGCCAAATATGCATGTATTGATAGGATCCACTCATATTATACATAGTAGTGAAACTTGCCAATACAATTCAAATGTATTGACCCTTGTGGCTGTAACTTGTAATGTTGCAGGTTTGAATGATTTTAGTGAAGATTGTTTGATTAGGATTACAAAGTCTACAACCAACATCTGTCTGTGGCACTTTGAAGATGAAGGACCCCATGTCTATAGTTATTCCGCTGCAGTGTAATGTAATAGCCAAATGAGCTATGTATGATGTAATAAAATTATGTTATTCCTGGTTATAAAGTTATATTATGACCTTTGTTTCTTGATATTACATCTATACTGTGGATGCTAGCTATTGATCCAGGCACTAGCATTGTAAACACAGGGGACTCCACCTTATATTGTTGTAAGGTTGGGACACTCCCTCTACATCCTTACCGGGCAATGATGGTATTTTATAGAACCCAATGTCCAGGGTCAAGTCGAGACATTTGACTACAATACTTCGTTATTTCAAGGCAAGTTCACACTTGCTCATGTCCTTTGGTTATTTTCTATCAAATAATTGCAAATCCAGTGGTTCCATCACATTTCAAAAAGGTCAGAAAACACTATTTTCATAATAAAATTATTATGGGTTCTTTACCAAGATGTAATAACCTATTATGAAAGTTCCGGTGATAAAGTAACATATTATCTAGGACTTAACAACCAATGTCGCCAGTGATTCTTGCACCGTATAATACGCGTTAACCATGAGATTTGGAATGGGACAGAGAAGTCATCTGGATCATCTTCCTTTCGCATGCCACTTACACTGTTCTGGGCATTATGTAAGTTGCAAATCATGGGTAAAGCCGAATATTCAGGGAAAGTCTACCATGGATCTGGGCGTATAATAGATAGCTTTCTAGTGTTAATGGTTGTCGTGTGTATTAGACTAAGGTAAAGCCATATTAACGGGGAAAAGTCTGCCTTGAGTCTGAGCATACAACAATTGTGGTGCGTATTCACCAAGGAAGTGTGAACGGGAACGCGCGCCTGGCTATGCAACAAGGTAAGGATCTCTCATGGGTAAAGCAACGCACCTCTGCAGAGTGTAAAAACTGTGACATGTTACTCCCTGTTCCGAGAAGGAGCTACGAACGCTGCAAGAAAAGAACTCCGTGAAAGTTCTGGTAAACCTGTGAAGGCTAACGGACATAGCTTTTCAGAATAAAAGACACTTTTGAAGAAATGTTTACGAAAACCTGCATAACCTATGACCTTTGGTCTGTGGTTGTAGTTAGTGCATCAAACACTCTTTTTAGTGAACTTGTTGAGTACGCTCGTACTCAACGTATCTTCTTAACCCTTGCTATATTTTGAATACATTAAAGACCAAGAAGAGGAAACACTTTGTTCAGTTGAAGACCAATCAGAATTCGGCTATGAGAAACAAGAAGTATCTGGAAGTGCCGATGGGGAAACTACGAAAGCATCTATGGAATGGAGACCGAAGTATCTGAAGCATAGACGTGTCAAATATAGTTGATCGAGTCTAGTAGCATAGATCTCTATCCTCTGTGTATTAATATCGTATAAAACTTAAGGTTTGGTTTGCTTCTTTATCTTGTTCTCAGGATTATTATAATTTAGACGTGAGTAATAGGGATACCTTTATGGACCTAGAAGGATCTCGAAGTCTTCGTGTAATTTCTAGTTGTAATAATGTATGTTTTTGGACCCGCTTTTTTCTGTTGTACCACTCTGAGGATATAATATTTGCGGAATGGTGTTCCATGAGTGTTATGTCCACAACTATAGTATACTACAACATGCAGTGGTATGATGGGTCACCGCAATCTACAACTCTACCAATCCATCTCTCCTCTGTGTGAGGGGAACATCTTGTGATCTGAATTTTGGAGTGTTTTGTGGATTTCCTCCATTGTTCTTCCTCTCTTATTCCCCCATAATATTTTGTAGCTTTGGTGGAATTTGGGAGAGAAGGATTTGAGCACTTCTTGTGTTCTTTCCATTGCATTAGGTGCATCGGTTTGAGTTCTCTATGGAGGATTTGGTTGGTGAAAGTGAGAAGCTTTTCTCTTAGGTTTTTGGAACCCTGGACAGTTTAGTTGTTTTGCAGGTTTGTGGATTACTTGGAGCCTCCAATTAATTTGTGGAGCTTTCCCCAAGATTGTTTGTTGGGATCCTCCAATTGAGTTGTGGAGAAGTGCCCCAACCTTGTGAGAGGTTTTGGATTACCACCGACAAGTGCACCGATAGTGGAAGTGTGGATCGATCATGTTGGGGTGAGATTCATAGGAGAACAAGGGAGGACTTTTGTGGCATTGCTGGTTTGAAACCACCCCCTGTCCAAACAATACATACTCCATTGTTGGGAGGAACTCGGTAAAACATCGTCGTCTCCGCGAGCCTCGGTTATCTCTATACTCGAGCTCTTCCTTATGCACATTACTTTATGATAGACTTTGTGGTTAAAGTATATATCTTGCTATCACATAGTTGAAGGGTTCGCAACATAGAAAACAAAAAAATTCTTACGATGGGAACAACTATGTACCAAGATCTATCTACTAGATACAAGCAACGGGTGGATATACATCCATAGAGAACATACCCTTGTATACCGACAAAGTTTAAAGAGGTTGTATTCGTGGATGATGTATACGACGCTTGCCGATCTCAAGATCGAGAAGAAGTCCAGCGCCGCAAAACAACAGCGCATCCATGTTCGCACACACGTTCAAGACACCGAACAACCTCCGCCTCCTCGCTCTAGCGATGCAGTGGAAGCAACAACTCTTTCCAAACTAAAAGCCACCGGGAACATGTATCTCGCTAGTCCGAGAAAATGGAAAATAAACTAGAGGGGGAGGGAGATCCTTCACAAGGAGGTGTGAGAATGAGAGAGGGAGAGAGGGCCTTTTATAGGAGGAGGGGGCACCCCAAGGGGCATGTCCGGCGCCATGGGGGATTCCCCCACCCCTTCCTCCATTCAAGTGGGTGGATCTCCCACTCACAAAATTCCTCTTCATTTCTCCACTCAAAATCCCACTCAAAAATCCCATTAAGTTTCCACCAAATTTAATGTAATCTCTCTTCAAATAAAACTTCTTTTATATATTTATTCAGAATTTTGTCAATTATATTAATTAACAAACATTCACATAAAACCCCTTTCCACTATTCTATTTCACATGCAGAAAAAATTTCAGCAATTTCACCCGAAACAATTTTGGTGTCTAGTGAAATAATTCCTACGCTTTGTAAATCTTTTCGTCTAGAAAATATTTGTTCCAAATGGTGTCGGTGTCTCTTAAGTGTGTCACCCTACGGTTCGCGAATAATGTGGACATGTTCAAGACCCCTCTCAGATCAATAATCAGAAGCAATACATGGAGATCCATACTGACTCCCACACATTCAACGATGACTTCTTGTGATCGTGAGAACCTTATACGCTAGTAACTCAATCCCTTAGTCTCATGATATATTACATGTCCGAGATTCGATCATCGGTATCTCCATACCTAGTTTGATCTTGTTACTGACATGTACTCTTTTCTCATTCCCGTGATATAACATTCTATTGATCACATCACTTGCTTGCAATCTAACTAATGTGATATCACCGAGAGGGAACATAGTATATCTATCCGTCATCGGGATGGACAAATTCCACTCTTGATCCATGGGCATCTACGTAACACTTTCGTAGCATTGAACCCACCTTTATAGTCACCCTGTTACAGTGTGACGTTTGATGTTATCAAGATACTCTTCCAGTGTTAGTGATTTATATGATATCATGGTCTAAGGATTAGGATTACTTCATAGGATGTTACAGCAATATAAACACAATGACTTTGATCGTAATGCTATACTTTGGATGAATGTTCATTACATCATTCCAATAATGTTGTGACCTCGTTATTAACAACATCCAATGTCCATGATCAGGAAACCTTGATCATCTTGTTAATCAACGAGCTAGTTTATAAGAGAGGCATAACTAGGAACTTTCCATTTGTTTATTAAACACACATGTATTAACGTTTCCATATTAATACAATTATAGCATGCAAAATAAACATCTATCATATAATTGGAATATACATAATAACAACTTTATTATTGCCTCTCAGGGTATATTCGCTTTAATAGTTGCTTGTCTTGCTTAGCATAAGTTTTGGTGCACATAGGTGAACCCTAGTTTTTCTAGGTTTTGATCTTGACAAAGTAAACGCTAGTTTAATTTTGCCTTTGTTGAGCCCCTCTCGGAAAAGTTTTAAACCGCCTATTCACCCCCCCCCCTCTAGGCAACATCCGCGATCTTTCACACATCATCCACTGCCCCTATCAAGGATCCAATTTACAAATTCCTTTATAATGTAGCATCTCTTCAGAGACACCATCTCCCTTGTCCCATACAATCTAGTGTCTCCCCTTAGTCTTAGCACCAGCACTAGTTTTAACCACTTTAATATAAGCATTTGTTCCTTTTAATTTAAAGTCTTAAAAACCCCATTAGAATCTCCATTTTCTCAGCACTAGGGAATGACACAACAAAATATTTTGATGCTTAGCAACTATCTTCCATGTCCACTTCCATCGAAACTATGCAGCTAAACCCCGGTGCAACATTTCAACATTCAAGCTTGGAGCTCTTCTTCACTTTCTACTCAGACTTTGCCTCACGTGCCACCAAATATCCTCAGCCAGGATCAACCAAACCAATAGCATGCATCACTTGGTTAGGTTTATTTGATCACACGCATGTCCTAGTTATATGAGTATCCTTATCACAAATCAGACAAGTCACATGAAGCTCACACTCTTTTGAGTTATGACCATCTACTCCACATTTACAGCATATAAATTGTTTCTCCCTTGTCCTATCTGCGACCTGATTACTAGGAATTGGAGGATTTAGATCAGATACCTGCTTCATGGATGAGTTCTGTAACACCCCAAAAATCTTAATGAGGATCATTCCCTAATTAATCAAGATTAGGATTAACAAAAGCTTTTATTAATTAAATTCAAATCTTAATGCTTGTGTGTATGAATGATTGTTATGCCATGTTTGATTGTTGTAAATGATGAGAAATGGTTTAAAGATCAAAACCATATCATCTAGGTCACTACCAAATCAAATCAAAACAAAAGAAAATGAAAATATGAAGCATAAGACCTAATGGTCATTTCTGTCCAAGTTAACCACTAGTTCACTTTGAGCATAGCAACTAATCTCAAACAGAAACTTTCCCATTTATTTTCTCACCTTGCTAGACCTAGTGACACTGAACCCAGTGGAGATTTCCAACCTTGCAGAAACATTTTCAAACTCTTTTGAGAGGCAATTCAAATTTGAATCTATCTCATATGTCAAGATAGCCATTTTTGGAAAACCACTCAAACCTTCACCACTTGGCAAACCATTGCACCCAGAGACTACCAAGATTAGTATCAGATCACTCAAAAAATTCATTGAATTTGGTGATGATCTAGTTCATGCGGCCATTTAATCGAACACTTGGTGATCACAGTACAACTACCAACTATCTACTATTTGTGATCAATCAATTTCTTAGCAATTGTACTCCAATTCTTTACCCTAGCTCACCCACGATCACCCCCAGTACCCATCCATGCAATTGAGCCACTCTTCTTCACTATCGTGATCAATGCAAGTGGTACCCAAGCTCACCATGTCACTCGGACATGGACACCACGCCACAGGCCGCTCCTCACTCGCTCGCGATGTCTAGCTAGTATACGTGGCCTCATCGCCCCTCTCTATCCACCCCTCAACCAACAGCGAGACGCGGAGACACTAGAACGGCCACGCCCATTTAAGACACGGACACGCCGAGAGCACGACGGAGCGCCGCAGCCGCCTCGCGCAGACACGCCGCGACTCGACCTCTCTACCCATACTAGCAACCGTGGCGTCACCAGCCACCGCCCAGACATGCCCTTTGGTCACCACGCGTCCCCTTGACCACCGTACTCGCTGACGAACACCGTCGTCGCACATAGCGCCGACGTCGCCCGACCGACTGAGACCACCCCTTGCCACGCCACCACTCGCATGACGATCGCCACACCCAGCAGCATCGACCCATGCCCTTCTCCATGCCTAGCTCGACCTATAGCAACGTCGCCGACAAGCCCTTGCCATGCCGCAATGCCTCACCCTCGAGGGTATAAATAGACCCCGCACCCAGCCTTAATCTTCACACCATTCCACTCCTCTCTCACTCAGAAACACCCCTGACCTGTTCCCAGAGCAAGGCGAGCACCATGTTGCCGGAATTTGATCGGAGTCTGCCGCTGCCGTGAGGGAAAGGCACCATCGATTGGAGCCATCCCAGGAGCGATCGTGACCGCCATTTGACTCGCCGTCATCGACAAGCTCATTCGCCCGCACCGCCAACCCTAGTTGGAGCCCTGGTAAGCCCCCAGCCACCCTCTCTACGCCGCTAGGTTAAAATATCGCCGGAGCCTTGTGAGGTAGATGATGAACCTTGACCGTAGATCCTGTTGTAATCATAGGGCCAGCATTGGTCGATACAGGTTCATTTAGAAACAGCCGCTGATGCGTGGGACAAGCCTGAGTGAGCCCGCTGTGTGCTGTGTAGTTGGGCTAGCCCACTAGTGTTTCCCGCACGAGCCCAGTAATTCAAATCTAGTCTTTTTTCTTTTTATTCAAAAACCTTTTTAGTAGTGAACTTTAAAAATCAATTCAGAGAGATTCACGGCACCAAATTGAATGAATCCAATTTTTTTTGAAACTAGATGAAAATCTCTAATCACTCCCGTTGGATCCAAATAGTTTGAAACTATGGATCACCCTCGGTGAAAATAACAAACCAGTAGCTTTTACAACTTCAAAAATATTTCTAAAATCAACCATAGGTGATTTTGAGTTGATTCCAACTCTCAAAAATCACATTTGACAAGATGTTTCTAAATATGTAAAAATCTACTTACTTACATATAGTAGTCCTGGACCAAAACTAAAAGAATGACTTTCTAGTCATTTTTAGCCACTTACATATTATTAAATAATAGTGTTAAACTTTATGAATAAGGCCAACCACTTTAAATCACATTCCCAAGTATTAGAGTATATGGTGATGACATGTGTCAATATGATCCCATATTTTTAATTTGGATAATATTAAATCCTAAGTAACTTTTCAATGAGTAGAAATTACTTTCCTAAAAATAAGATAAATAAAATCTTATCACCCTTTGTTGTAATGATAGATATGATTCTAGATCATCTAGTGTGACCCTTGTGTGATAAATAGAAGTAGTTAAGTATTGTTTGGTGATTGTGTACCATGCTAGTATCAATCCGGGCTACGACGAGGAGGATTTCTACGAAGACGAGGAAGAGAACTTCGACCACCTTACCAACCAAGGCAAGCTAAGCTAAACCATGCAAGTCCCACTTGCAAGCTTTTGTGATACCCCTTTATATACCTAGTCCTAGTTTTACTTGCAAGCTTTACTTTTACAAAGTTTTTCAGTAGTTAATTAATTGGATGATTAGTGGAAAATGAGGAAAGTGTTCTCAAGAGATTGGAACTTGATGAAGGTAGATATACCAGCTTAGTACGCTACAACTAGTGACACACACCCCCACCTTGATAGATGCTAGTGCTAAACTAAATTTGATCACTATATGGGAACAAATGATTATGAGAACATTGGAATGATGAGTCATTATATTGAAATGTTTTGACATGTGTTATGGACACAGTGACTTGAAGATGATGGTGAATGAAGTATGTGACTTGACTTTGATAAAAACTGATGGTTGGATTCGGATGCGATACCATTCCAATTTTACCGTATAACCACAATACCCGAGTTTGGGTAGGGCTTGACTGGAAGTTTATATGTCTTAGCATGGGTTCCCTCGTGGAACAAGGTGAGCTAAGGCTACCTTCTGAATGTGACTGTCCACCTATGCAGTGCCCAAGATGATAGAGGTCATGGTTGGGAGGCCAAACTCATAGGGGAGGTGCCTACACTAGGTTGTGTAATTAAAAGGTTAGGATTGATTATCCGCATACTAAGTATGATGATTCAGGATTGTTCCTGATGGATGTATCGAATTGTTTTGGTGAAAGTTTACCACCTCTGTAGAGTGTCAAAATATTCAAATAGCCGCGTCCGCGGTTATGGACAGTTGGATGGCCATACTGTTCTGTTGTCAGATGTTTTCTGAAATGACCCGTGACTTGAAAGATGACTTTGACTTGACCCCACAAGTTGTGGAGATGAAGCTAGGTTACCACCTAAGTAACTTACAACTAAAGTTGGACTTTTATTACTAGATACTAGTTGAAATAAACTTGTCTTGTGGCAAACAAACCTAGATCTTATGATTACTATAGAATGGCCTTACTGCTTTAGTGAAAGTTTGCGAGTACTTCGAAGTACTCATGGCTTTGTCCCTGGCTGTTCCCATTGCCAGACTATGAAGGAGACTACGACGAAGATGGACTGCAGGACGCTTACGATAACTAGGATCATCTCCCATCGTCAGCATTGCCTATGACCCTAAAGATGGAGCCTCGACCATGCTACCATTATTATTATTCCGCAGCTTTGATTGTAATCAGACTTGATCATGAGATCAACTATTTCTAAGTCTATTATGGTTTGTAATGGATGATGAACTATGGTTCCAATCTATTATGTCTCGCAAAAATGGTAATCCTGGGATTGCAATGTACGGCATAACAGGCATCTGGGATTAAAAATCCGGGTGTTGACAAGTTGGTATCAGAGCCATCCTGACCATAGGAGACCCTAGTTAGCATGGACGTTAGAAAAACTTATTTTCCAAAACAAAGAAAGTGAGTATCTTTGAAAACCTATTCTCACTCTTACCCTTGAAATTCTTTCCAAAAGAGAGTCATATGCTCCTTAAAATATTTGCAACCATACCTAAAATTTGGCACACTTCATCACTTCTCTAACTTACTCTTCTCAAATTGCTTATAGATGGACTACGCCTACAGTAAGTTCTACCAGCTGGGCAATGGAGAGAATCTCATCTTTGAGAACGACCTAAGCAAGCTGACAGAATTTCTAGAGCACCCGCATCCGGAGTTCTATGGAGCTCAACTCCATGATCACCCCGGAGGGGAGCTGCAGTGGCTAATAGTTGCCGATATTCGCAAAAATATGGACCCACCTACCTCATAGAAGATCCATTTCACCATCAGAGAGAACAACTAGATGGACTGGCTAGAGCTATGCAGGAAGTACTTGCCCGACTATGTGGGTAGAATATCAACAGGATCATCGGCACCCGCTTTGCTCACTACGCCAGAAGTGACTCCAATGGACAACCCATGGATCTTCCAAGCCACCCTGACTTGAGGCACCATGTGGATCATCTTGCCTTCATGCTTAGTGAAGCCAGAAGGAACTGGACAACGCTCGTGCTGACGCCAACGTGAAGCAATTTGCTGCCACCAAGAAGGACCAGACCTTCGCCATCCTCGTGAAGGAGTGCAAGTCACTTCGCAAACTGCGTGACAAGAAGGATCGCATCATTGCTCGCCTTTGTAACAAAGTGTCAGAATTGGAGGAGACCATACATGATCGGGACATGCATCTTGGGGAGAGGGAGAATGAAGGGGAAGATATTCATGGAGATCCCTACTCGTATCTCAGTGATGATGATGACTACTTGGAGGACATGGACCAGGAGTACCACACTGATGATGAGGACCACGCCTTCATTGATGATGAAGAAGCCACCGGTTCTGATGACTAGTAGCACTTGAGCACTATCGTAGGTGTGAGTTGTATCAGGTCCCACTGTATCATAGCTTGCCGGAATGGTTCTTAAAACCATCTGTTTGTGGTTATGTGTTGTTTGGAATGTGTCGCTTGTATGGTGTGACTTCGAAATGAATGAGAATGAGTTGTTGGCTTTCAAACCTTAGCCTTACTCAAAAGTTTAAAAGCTTAAAAAACCAAACCCATAAACCTTAGAAATTTTTCCTCTTCTCTCATGATCTATCTCAATCTTCAGATGCCTCGCGGAGGGAACAGCTCATCTTAAGACCCGATGGTCCAAATCTTGCAAATGTTAGTAGCCGACCGAGAAGCCGGTATGACCGAGTGTCAAGCCAATCTATCCACTCTTCAACATATCGCCCAACTAGCCCATGACAACCAAGGCCCTGGAAATCAGGATCATCATGGATCCAAATTAAGAACTTCCAGAATACCAATCCCCCTATCTTTAGTAAGTCAGAAGATCCCTTAGATGCCGATGACTGGTTGCAGACTATGGAGAACAACTTGGAAGTAGCCCGAGTAGAGGAGGCCGAGAAAGTACTGTTTGCCATCCACTATCTGGCTGGTTCTGCAAGAGCATGGTGGAATAGCAGTCGCACCATGAATGGAGGATAGATGATGACTTGGGATGAATTCAAACTCAAGTTCAGCCGAACCAATGTGCCACCGGGTTTGATTCTGCGGATGGGGGATGAATTCAAGGAGCTGAAGCAGGGAAGGATGACTATGGTAGAGTACCGCGATAGATTTTTGTCTCTGTCTAGGTATGCCCCTAATGAGATTGGAACTGAAGCCAAGAAGGAGATATTTCTGAATGGTTTGCATGATGAGATGCAGACAGTGTTAGTCAATATCCCGTTTGCTGATCTAGAAGCCTTAGTTGATTCAGCAATCTGGATGGAAGGAAAGATCAACCAAGCTACTGAAAACCGTAAGCATCGTATGATGCACCAACCAGGACCCCACCATACCCCAAAGTATTGCCCCAATTCGTCTGCTGGATTTGCACCAAGAAACAATAGACCACACATGTCTCGCCTGAACTTTCCCAACCGTAGTGGAGGAAACCCAAGACCTGGAGGCAACAAATGTTGGGGTTCGTAGCATGGAAAACAAAAAATTTCTACCGCATGCACACAAACAATCCAAGATCTATCTACTAGATTGTAGCAACGAGTCGATAGAAGCACTCACCCTCAAAGATTCCAAAGCGGTTAACGAGAGCAGATTCTCGTGGGTGATGTAGTCGTACACTTGCCGATCTCAAGATCGCGTCAACGATCCTTCTGACCCTGCGTTCTGACAGTGCTTCCGTAGTCGGTCACACGTTCGGTACTCGATGAATACCTTCATCTCCCTTGTTCCAGCAGGCAGCGGAGGTTGTAGTTCTCCCCTCGTGATTCTGGCGGTATGACGGCGTGGTGTCGGAAGTAGAGGGAAGATCCCGCAAGGCTTCGCCTAAGCCGGATGCGAGTTATGGTGGATTAGGGTTTCCCGGAGATCTAGGGTTTAGATGATCGGGAGGAGGAGGAGGTGTCGGCGGCAGCGACGAACCGGCGGCGGCGTGAGGCGGCGGCGGCGCGGCGAGGCGGCGGCGCGGTGGCGGCGGCGTGGGTGTGTGGGGAGGGCTTGGATCTTGTGGTGTAGGGGCAGCCCTCCCCTTCTTTTTATGAGAGGGAGGGTGTAAGATCCCTCCTTTGTAAAGGAAAAGGATCCCTGTGATTGCAATGCTAGTCCCTGGATCATTGCTAGCATCCACAGTTTAAGATGAAGTACACAGATACAAAGGTCATTTATTACATCCATTCCAGAGATAAAACATAGTCTTTTACATCTCAAGGCCACATGCCTAGTACAAGAGTTTTGGAATAAGTAAATAAACATAAGTCTTCATCTTCATGTGCCACAGGCAAGCATGTTGAGTGTAGACTCATGACACCTAATCATCATCGGAGTAACCTGCAACATCACAAGTTACAGCCACAGTGGGTCAATACTTTGGAATAGTATTGGCAAGTGATACCTTAATAAATTTTAAGTGGACTATATTACTATATGCATTTTTGGCTAAGTGTAGCTTGGCTTGCTTTGCTCAAAATAGGTTTTTCCTATTAGTTGAAATCACTAAGTTTTTCTTTGTCAAAAACTTTCCCAAGAAACCACCAATAGACATTGGGTTCCATCACCCTTGTTCACCCACAAGTTTTACTTAGAAGTTGGAGTGATGAGATTCTTGATAGCTTCCATGTCTTGATGCTAAAGTTGTCCATTGCCATGGACCTGGCTAAGTACTTAGATTTTTCCATCTGCAGAGGTTGTGCACTTTCCCCACCAGACTTGGTTTCCCAAGATAGGACCTTTCAGAAGCCTTTCCTTAGACCAAATGGACGCGCTCCAACCTATCATTCCCACTACCACCAACTGTCCAAATGGCTAAGTTCTAGCAACTTATGTGATCCAGGCAGAGCCCGTATTGCCAAGTGGCTGCACTATAAGCTTCTCAACACTTGGCCTCTAAAATCCCTTTGTGCATGGGTGGCATACCACAAGTGAGATACACAAGGTAAACCATGTCCATGGGCCTTGTGTAACCACTCAACCAAAAACCACCATTCAAGTCCCATTCCACCCAGGTGATTCATTGACTTAGTTGTTTTATTAAGGAAAACATAAGTCAAAAGACTTAGAAATATTTTCATCATAGCATGTATATACTTCACCAACCCTTGTTTGCTACTAGCTAGGCTAAGCATGGCATAGTAACTTAACTTAGGAAATTTCCTAGCAATGCTACACTACTTAGGATTTCCCAACATAGCATTTGGCAAAATAATAACATGCAAGACTTAGCAAAATATTTCTAATGCTTGTACAAAATATAGGGATGGAAATATTCATGAAGTACCACTTGCCTTGGTAATGGGGAGAGTAGCACTCTTCACAATCACAGTCACTAGCACCAAAATCTACACAAAAATTATACTCACAATCACATACAAGTCATATACAAACAAAAATATATATGCATGTATGCAAGAATGCAAAGTGATGATTTTTAAAACTCCACCAAGCAAGTGCATGATACTGAATCATAACTAAGTCAAAAACTTGCTAATCCAAACTTATTTATCACTAAAAACAAATTACTAAAAAAATTCTATACTCAAAATAGTCCTAAACAAGTTTCTGCATAAAAAGTCATTTTAACAGAAACTTTTCACTAAACACATTGCATAAACAGGAAGGGCTTGTCTCCCTGATTCCAACGATATAAAATTTGCAAAAATCTAATGTGGTAATCAAAAGTTATAGCCATTTCATTTTTTGATCTAAATCTGATTTCAAATCTGTTTTTGAATCAAACCCTAGCCACGCGTCATATTCTTACTGGCGCGTACCGCTTCGCTCTGGATCGCGCTTGCTAGCCGTAGGATCTAACTAACGATGCATGGTTCAGATCTAATCATACCGCTTCGCTAAGTGGACTAATCCTACGCGCTGGATCTGGATCTGACAGCTACAAATCAACTAACCAAAATCGAGCGGCGCTAGCGGCGGCGACTGGCGGCGGCGAGCTCTGTCTGCGGCGGCGCGGTGCTACAGGTCGTCCGGAGGGGCAGGAGGATGCTCACCAGGTTCGCAGCGTCGAGGAGAAGCTCAACCTGATAGCGGCTTGATGAGGGGCGCACGGGCATGGTTGCTGGGGCTCGTCGGAGTTGCGGTGGCGTCTGTCGCTTGCAGTCGAGGTCGCTGGCGAGGCTCCGCGTCGTCCTAGTACAAGGCAGAGGGTTCAGAAGATGCGCAAGTGACTGGCAAACCAGTTGGTATCAAAGGGAAGGCGAGGGGCGCTCGGGACTTACCGCTATTGCTCGCCGGAGTCGAGCGACGGCGCAGGTGGTTGCGGGCGTGAACCGAAACGACGACCTGGGTCACGAGCAGGCAAAAGAAAGGTGTCAGCCATGCTGGACGTGATAGTTTGAACCAGAGAGAGGGGGGCGGTCGAGGCTCACCGGAATTAGTCACCGGAGTCGTCGGTACTATGGAGTTTCGAAGTCAAATGCGCGCAGCCTGGTGGCGGAGTGAGCGAGGAGAGTGGGGGGAAATGACCGCGGTGCAGAGGGGGTTTTGTACGCGAGAGGGGAGCGGCGATTAAGCGCGGAATCAAGGCAATTAAACGAAGAATCAATCGCGACAGTGATGGGCGGAGGAAACGGCCGGCGACGGGGTCGGGCGCGATTTGGGGAAGACGAGGGTGAGCTGGCGAGGTCCACCAGTCAGTGAGTGAGACGGAGAGGGGGTGGGGTCAGGGTGTCAGCAACCGTGTGGGTGTGTCCGCGCGTGCGATCGAGCGAGAGAGTGGCCGGGTGGGCTAGTTGGGTCGGTTCTGTTGCTGGGCTAGAATAGGAGCGCCTGGCCCTTTTCTTTTGTTTATTCCTTTTCTTTTTCTGTTTTGATTTTCAGGAATGATTTTTAAATGAATTCAAACTCCTTTTGAATTCAAATCTTTCTAGGGTTTTTTGTAGTGTGCAACAGTCTCAAATCTAGGCATGAAACCAAGTGGTTACTTTGGTGAAGGCTTGGTCATTTTGGAGAAACAAAATAACAGGAACTTTGCACTTGTTTGCAATTGTTTGAAAAATGGTTTTTGAAACCATTACCATTTTTGTAGAGCTTGGTTCAAATCCACACTCAATCCATTCAACAAGGGAGACAAACAATCTAAGTTTAAAACATTCAAACTCTCAAATGGGGATGGCCATTTGATTTAAGTTTGCTCACATAAAATGATAGCACTATGTGCTTCTGTTTTCCTGAAATGAGTTTTGAAATTGATCTCAATTCTATATGCATGCATGAATGATATGCAATCTTTGAAATCATGATTTTAGGGATGTTACAATCTAACCCCCTTAAGGTGAATCTCGCCCTCGAGATTCGGATTGGCTAGCAAATAGGTGAGGGTGGTCTTTCCGAAGATCATCTTCTCTTTCCCATGTTGCTTCCTCTTCGGAATGATGATTCCACTGCACTTTGCAAAACTTGATAGTCTTTGTCCTTGTGATTCTTTCTGCAGTCTCAAGAATCTTGATAGGTTTCTCTTCATAAGTGAGATCACTTTCTAGTTGAACCTCCTCCAAAGGTATAGTATCCTTCAAAGAAGTTTCTTCCATTTCTGGGTGACATTTCTTAATCTGACTCACATGAAACACATTATGGACAGCTGACAGAGATTCTGGTAGTTCTATTTCATAGGCAACTTCTCCTTTGCGACTCAAAATCTTGAATGGCCCAACATATCTTGGTGCCAACTTTCCTTTGACTCCGAATCTCTTCACTCCACGAAGTGGTGATACTCTAAGATAGGCTCTATCGCCCACTTCGTAGGTGACTTCTCTACGCTTAGGATCTGCGTAGCTTTTCTGTCGGGACTGTGCTATCTTCAACCTGTCCTTAACCAATTTGACCTTCTCTTCGGCTTCTTTGATAAGTTCTGGCCCGAATAAACTTCTTTCTCCCACACCATTCCATAACAATGGGGTGGTACACTTTCTTCCGTAGAGAAACTCAAACGGTGCCATCTCAATGCTGGCTTGATAGCTATTCTTATAAGAAAATTCTGCGTAAGGCAGACTTTCATCCCAACTGGCTCCATAGTCCAAGGCACATGCTCTCAACATGTCTTCAAGGATTTGATTTGTTCTTTCTGTTTGTCCATCTGTTTGAGGATGAAATGCAGTGCTGAATTCCAGCCTCGTTCCCAATGACTCATGCAGCTGTCTCCAAAAATGGGAAGTGAATTGAGTTCCCCTATTAGACACAATACTCTTGGGCACACCATGTAGACATACAATTCTACTCATGTAGATTTTGGCTAACTTGGCACTTGTATAAGTTGTCTTCACGGGTATGAAATGAGCCACTTTAGTTAGGCGATCCACTACTACCCATATGGAATCATATCCTGATCTGGTCCTTGGTAATCCGGTAATGAAATCCATACCAATCTTGTCCCACTTCCAATCAGGAATAGGTAGTGGTTGAAGCAAACCTGCTGGTTTCTGATGCTCCGATTTTACTCTACTACACACATCACACAAAGCAATATGTTCGGCGATGTCCCTCTTGAGATTGTTCCACCAAAATCTTTCTTTCATGTCCATGTACATTTTGGTGTTACCCGGGTGAATAGAATACGGAGAGTTGTGTGCTTCCTGCAAAATCAGTTTCCGTAACTCCGGATCTTGTGGAACACAGATACGTTTCCCATGCCATAAAGTACCCTGTTCGTCTTCATGGAAATTTTTAGCTTTCCCTTGGCCAATGTTTTCCTTAATCTCTTCAATTTCCTTATCGGTCTTTTGAGCTTCTCGGATCTTGTCCAACAAAGTGGGTTGAACATCCAAAGACATGAGATGTCCTTCAGGCACAATCTCCAATCTGAGTTTTCTGAATTGGGTACACAAATCATCTGGCAATTCTCCTTTGGTAAGGCCATTCACAAATACCTTACGACTTAGAGCATCCGCTACAACATTTGCTTTACCGGGGTGGTATTGCAAACTTAAGTCATAATCCTTGATAAGCTCTAACCATCTTCTTTGCCTCATATTGATTTCCTTCTGGGTGAAGATATACTTCAAACTCTTGTGATCTGTGAACACTTCACAACGCTTTCCCAAAAGGTAGTGCCTCCATGTTTTGAGTGCATGGACGACAGAGGCTAACTCCAAATCATGAGTAGGGTAGTTTACCTCATGAGTTTTGAGTTGTCTAGAGGCATAAGCCACAACTTTACCGTCTTGCATAAGTACTGCACCCAAACCTTGATGAGATGCATCACAATATACTTGGAAATCCTTTTCCAAATCTGGCAGACACAGAACTGGTGCTGTCACAAGTCTCTTCTTCAATTCTTGAAAGCTGACTTCACAACCTTCAGACCAAGCAAACTTCTTGTCTTTCTTTAACAACTCAGTCATAGGCTTAGCAACCTTTGAGAAATTCTCAATGAACCTTCTGTAGTAACCTGCTAAGCCAAGGAAACTATGAACCTCTTTCACGTTCTTAGGATATTCCCATTTAGTCACAGTTGAAACTTTAGCAGGATCAACTGCTACACCATCCTTTGTCATAACATGACCAAGAAAACCAACTTCTTCTAACCAGAATTCACACTTGCTGAATTTGGCATAAAGTTTATGCTCTCTTAATTTCTCAAGTATCAAACGCAAATGTCCTTCATGTTCTTCTTTGCTCTTGGAGTAGACCAAGATGTCATCGATGAAAACGACAACAAACTTGTCAAGAAATTCCATGAACACCTTGCTCATCATATTCATGAAGTAGGCTGGAGCATTGGTCAAGCCGAAAGGCATTACGGTATACTCATACAATCCATACCTTGTGGTGAATGTTGTTTTAGGTATGTCTTGCTCCCTTATCTTGAGTTGAAAATAGCCTGACCTTAGATCAATCTTTGAGAACACACATGCTCCTTCAAGCTGATCAAATAAGTCATTGATTCTAGGCAAAGGATATTTGTTCTTGATAGTTACCTCATTGAGTGAACGGTAATCTATGCATAACCTTTGACTTCTGTCTTTCTTCTCCACAAACAAGACTGGGGCTCCCCAAGATGAAGAACTTGGTTGAATAAATCCTTTATGCAACTGTTCTCCTAGTTGCTTCTTGAGCTCTTTCAGTTCATCAACTGACATTTTATATGGTCTCTTTGCTATTGGTCCAGAACCTGGTACCAAATCTATCAGAAACTCCACATATCTATCTGGTGGCATTCCCGGCAATTCTTCCGGAAATACATCCGGATACTCACACACAATTGGCACACTGTCCATGCTAACCCCCTTAAGAGAATTTAGCTTACTTCCTTTGGATTCAAAGTTTGACTTGAATTTAATTCTTTTTCTTTCCGGGGTTGTGAGTGCAACAATACGATTAGCACAATCTAGAACTCCTTCATACTTAGCCATCCAATCCATTCCCAATATTACGTCCAGTCCTTGGGAATCTAGGATTATCAGACTCACTCAAAATTTATGTTTTCCAAATTCTATTACTAGATCCCGGCATCCAAGACTTACTATCATTTCTCCACCCGGAGAACTAACTTTTATTGGACACCCAATGTTTTCAGATGGAAACCCATTTCTATCAACAATTGCCTTTGATATGAATGAATGCGATGCTCCAGTATAAAAAAGAACGAATGCTGGAATAGAATTGAGTCTGAACTTACCAGCAACAGCGTCAGGCTCCTCATAGACCTCCTCCACACTGATGTGGTTCACTTGTCCTTTCTGGAAAGGATTGGGCTTGACAGGTCCTTCAACTTTCTTTTCGGGGCACTCATTAGCATAGTGTCCCATCTTCTTGCATTTGAAGCATTCAACCTGACTGATGTCTCTCTTAGCAGGCTGACTTCCACTCCCACTACCATTACCACTGTGGTGGCTCTTATGTCCACCCTTGTGGTTCTTGTACTTGTCATTGTCATGACTGCGATGATGCTTGTTGTCATGATGGTTGTGGTTGTGGTGCTTGTTGAATTTCCCATGCTTGTGGGATCCTGAGCTTCCACTGTCATCATAGTGAGATCGTTTGTGAGACGATCCCGAGCTATGCTTGTCGGAGTGCTTTCTCTTTCTACTCTCGACTTGCTTCATTTTGTTCTCCAATATAGCATCCTTGTCACAGAGCGACTGATAAGTGGGAACATATGCCATAGCCAGCTGCAGATTCAGCTCATCATTCAAGCCTTCCAGAAATTTTTCCTTTCTCTTGGCATCTGTTTCCACTTCATCTGGTGAATAACGCGCTAGATTGTTGAACTCTTCAATGTATTCAGCCACACTACGGTGGCGCTGCTTCAGGTTGTGGAATTCTTTCTTTTTCAGGCTCATTATTCCTGATGAGATATGAGCAGTGCGAAAGCCATCCTCAAAGATAGCCCAAGTCACCTCATCTATGGGTGTGGTGATTTGGAAGTTATCCCACCAAGTGGCGGCTGGCCCTTCCAGCAGATGTGCTGCAAATCTGACCTTTTCAACATCCGTGCAGCCCACGGTTACTAAGTCCTTGTTTACAGAACGTAGCCAATCATTGGCCACCATGGGATCAGTCGTCCCCGAGAACTTAGCTGGCCTCAATCGCAAAAATCTGGTGAGCATATCAAAGCCCGGAGGGTTGTTGTTGTTATTGTTGTTATTGTTGTTGTTATTGGGGTTGTTGTTGTTTTGGTTCTGAATGAATGTTGTCATCATCTGCATGAGCTGTGTTTGAGCATTCATCATTTGCTGCATTTCTGGAGTGATGTTGTTGTTGTTGGGGTTAGGGTTTGCGCGACGGGGAGGCATCTGTGGTTTGTTCAAATAGAGATAAGAATGAGATACCCATAGATGTTTTCATGCACATTACATCACATAAGCAAACACAAGCATGCAACAGAAGATAAAAGTTCAACAACAAGATAACAAGTTCTCAAAGTAAAACACACAATGGCAAGCCATCCACATGTCGGATGGTCCAATAACAAGTTAACAAATAACAAGTATGATAATAAAAGATAAACGAGTAGTCAAGTCTACTCATCAGCATCAATCTCCTCCTCGACAAAGGTAAGACCTGCATTCTCCATCGTGGTCTTGTTCTCCTCAATAGTAGTGGTCAAGGACTCAATCTTGGCCTTGAGAGCCCTATTTTGGGAACGAAGCCTCTCTATCACCGTCTACTTCTGCTCTAGCTCGAAGTCCTTGGACTGCAGTTCTTCAGTCATGTCCCGGATCTTCTTGTTCCTATCCTGGACACGTTTCTCCTGACTCTTGAACTTCCTGTCCTGGGTCTCGAACTTCGCCTCCATTTCCTTGACTATCTCGTCCTGCTGCGCGAAGAGCTTGTCCTTCTCGCGAAGCTGCACCTGGAGCTCATCATTACTGAGAATGACATTGGTCATGTCCGTGTCCACGTGCCTAATGAGAGACTCTAAGTCCTGGAGATACAGACGTATCGGCTCTGCTGCGTCCCTCGAGTCGTCCTCGAAGTCGATGGACTCTCCATCCTCATCACGTCTTCCGAAGACGTGGAAGTGGGTGCCTCTAACCTGTCAGGAGTGTCGTCCTAGCAGACGTCCTATCAGGTCCTGCATAACTACCTCCATGCCTCTCTCCCTGTCATCGTGCATAAGCTTGAAGACGATGGCCTCCGTAGTAGGCTCTGTCTGGCGTCCGGGCTGGTTCACCTTGAAGCCCCAGAGGTCCTTCCTCTCGAACTTGGTGAGTGGATGCACCATGATGGTGGGAAGAGGGAGATTGAGCAAGGTGGTAAGCTCAACGATACGAGGACCAAAGCGGGTAACCTGGAACTCCTCAACAGTGTTGATGGTAATAGGCATCTATTTATAAGATAGAAAAGTTAGAACAACACAATTTAAGATAAAACAAAGACAAACATATCATACATATCCTTGGAACACAAAATCACACAAGTCATGTATACATAAATCCATTACATCAACCAAGGTCCAAACTTATTTAAGGTATCATTTTGGAAAATAAGGTGATAGGTGGTGGTCCAACTAACGAAGTGCGTTTACAATCCTATCTCACTGGATCTGTTGGCTAACACAATGTTCCTAGAGGCAATCAGCCTATCTTGCTCACATGATTCCATCACTAAGTCTATAATATCTCCTCTTAAGGTTTGGTTGGTGGCTTCCAACTCTTGGGTATGTTCCTTCTCTTTCTCTAAGTCTTTTTGGAGGTTGAGCATTCTGCACTTGACTCTAGCACTAAGTTCTTTGATAGTCCTCTAAGCTGCTTCTCTTGCTGACTCAAAGAATGTGGTATGCACCACAGTGTTGGTGTACATGCAGAATCCTTTTTCTTTGTGGTTGTCTTCCTTGTTTTTGTACAAGTGTGTTGCACCCACCAGTACTCAACTCCTTCATCCATCATTGGAAAGCCTTTGTACACAGCTGCACCACGTACTTCCATTGCCACCATGAGGTCCTTGAGAATTTTGGGAAACTCAGTCTCACACTCCAAGGTCATGGTCATGAGTGGTCCCTTCTTTACGGCTTCGTTGATGGAGTTCATCTACAAATAGAGATGAGAAAGAGAAGATTAGAAAAGTTTACGAGAAGAATAGACAAGTGTAGAAGTAGTTGAAAAAATTTCCTTAGTGGTTTCCAATCCTAGGGTCATAATCCTACAGGCAACACAATGCTCTGATACCATCTGTAAGATCCCTCCTTTGTAAAGGAAAAGGATCCCTGTGATTGCAATGCTAGTCCCTGGATCATTGCTAGCATCCACAGTTTAAGATGAAATACACAGATACAAAGGTCATTTATTACATCCATTCCAGAGATAAAACATAGTCTTTTACATCTCAAGGCCACAGGCCCAGTACAAGAGTTTTGGAATAAGTAAATAAACATAAGTCTTCATCTTCATGTGCCACAGGCAAGCATGTTGAGTGTAGACTCATGACACCTAATCATCATCGGAGTAACCTGCAACATCACAAGTTACAGCCACAGTGGGTCAATACTTTGAAATAGTATTGGCAAGTGATACCTTAGTAAATTTTAAGTGGACTATATTACTATATGCATTTTTGGCTAAGTGTAGCTTGGCTTGCTTTGCTCAAAATAGGTTTTTCCTATTAGTTGAAATCACTAAGTTTTTCTTTGTCAAAAACTTTCCCAAGAAACCACCAATAGACATTGGGGTCCTTCACCCTTGTTCACCCACAAGTTTTACTTAGAAGTTGGAGTGATGAGATTCTTGATAGCTTCCATGTCTTGATGCTCAAGTTGTCCATTGCCATGGACCTGGCTAAGTACTTAGATTTTTCCATCTGCAGAGGTTGTGCACTTTCCCCACCAGACTTGGTTTCCCAAGATAGGACCTTTCAGAAGCCTTTTCTTAGACCAAATGGACGCGCTCCAACCTATCATTCCCACTACCACCAACTGTCCAAATGGCTAAGTTCTAGCAACTTATGTGATCCAGGCAGAGCCCATATTGCCAAGTGGCTGCACTATAAGCTTCTCAACACTTGGCCTCTAAAATCCCTTTGTGCATGGGTGGCATACCACAAGTGAGATACACAAGGTAAACCATGTCCATGGGCCTTGTGTAACCACTCAACCAAAAACCACCATTCAAGTCCCATTCCACCCAGGTGATTCGTTGACTTAGTTGTTTTATTAAGGAAAACATAAGTCAAAAGACTTAGAAATATTTTCATCATAGCATGTATATACTTCACCAACCCTTGTTTGCTACTAGCTAGGCTAAGCATGGCATAGTAACTTAACTTAGGAAATTTCCTAGCAATGCTACACTACTTAGGATTTCCCAACATAGCATTTGGCAAAATAATAACATGCAAGACTTAGCAAAATATTTCTAATGCTTGTACAAAATATAGGGATGGAAATATTCATGAAGTACCACTTGCCTTGGTAATGGGGAGAGTAGCACTCTTCACAATCACAGTCACTAGCACCAAAATCTACACAAAAATTATACTCACAATCACATACAAGTCATATACAAACAAAAATATATATGCATGTATGCAAGAATGCAAAGTGATGATTTTTAAAACTCCACCAAGCAAGTGCATGATACTGAATCATAACTAAGTCAAAAACTTGCTAATCCAAACTTATTTATCACTAAAAACAAATTACTAAACAAATTCTATACTCAAAATAGTCCTAAACAAGTTTCTGCATAAAAAGTCATTTTAACAGAAACTTTTCACTAAACACATTGCATAAACAGGAAGGGCTTGTCTCCCTGATTCCAACGATATAAAATTTGCAAAAATCTAATGTGGTAATCAAAAGTTATAGCCATTTCATTTTTTGATCTAAATCTGATTTCAAATCTGTTTTTGAATCAAACCCTAGCCACGCGTCATATTCTTACTGGCGCGTACCGCTTCGCTCTGGATCGCGCTTGCTAGCCGTAGGATCTAACTAACGATGCACGGTTCAGATCTAATCATACCGCTTCGCTAAGTGGACTAATCCTACGCGCTGGATCTGGATCTGACGGCTACAAATCAACTAACCAAAATCGAGCGGCGCTAGCGGCGGCGACTGGCGGCGGCGAGCTCTGTCTGCGGCGGCGCGGCGCTACAGGTCGTCCGGAGGGGCAGGAGGATGCTCACCAGGTTCGCAGCGTCGAGGAGAAGCTCAACCTGGTAGCGGCTTGACGAGGGGCGCACGGGCACGGTCGCTGGGGCTCGTCGGAGTTGCGGCGGCGTCTGTCGCTTGCAGTCGAGGTCGCTGGCGAGGCTCCGCGTCGTCCTAGTACAAGGCAGAGGGTTTAGAAGATGCGCAAGTGACTGGCGAACCAGTTGGTATCGAAGGGAAGGCGAGGGGCGCTCGGGACTTACCCCTATTGCTCGCCGGAGTCGAGCGACGGCGCAGGTGGTTGCGGGCGTGAACGGAAACGACGACCTAGGTCACGAGCAGGCAAAAGAAAGGTGTCAGCAGATGCACAAGATCATGCTGGACGTGATAGTTTGAACCAGAGAGAGGGGGGCGGTCGAGGCTCACCGGAATTAGTCACCAGAGTCGTCGGTACTGCGGAGTTTCGAAGTCAAATGCGCGCAGCCTGGTGGCGGAGTGAGCGAGGAGAGTGGGGGGAAATGACCGCGGTGCGGAGGGGGTTTTGTAGGCGAGAGGGGAGCGGCGATTAAGTGCGGAATCAAGGCAATTAAACGAAGAATCAATCGCGGCAGTGATGGGCGGAGGAAACGGCCGGCGACGGGGTCGGGCGCGATTTGGGGAAGACGAGGGTGAGCTGGCGAGGTCCACCAGTCAGTGAGTGAGACGGAGAGGGGGTGGGGTCAGGGTGTCAGCGACCGTGTGGGTGTGTCCGCGCGTGCGAGCGAGCGAGAGAGTGGCCGGGTGGGCTAGTTGGGCCGGTTCTGTTGCTGGGCTAGAATAGGAGCGCCTGGCCCTTTTCTTTTGTTTATTCCTTTTCTTTTTCTGTTTTTATTTTCAGGAATGATTTTTAAATGAATTCAAACTCCTTTTGAATTCAAATCTTTCTGGGGTTTTTTGTAGTGTGCAACAGTCTCATATCTAGGCATGAAACCAAGTGGTTACTTTGGTGAAGGCTTGGTCATTTTGGAGAGACAAAATAACAGGAACTTTGCACTTGTTTGCAATTGTTTGAAAAATGGTTTTTGAAACCATTACCATTTTTGTAGAGCTTGGTTCAAATCCACACTCAATCCATTCAACAAGGGAGACAAACAATCTAAGTTTAAAACATTCAAACTCTCAAATGGGGATGGCCATTTGATTTAAGTTTGCTCACATAAAATGATAGAACTATGTGCTTCTGTTTTCCTGAAATGAGTTTTGAAATTGATCTCAATTCTATATGCATGCATGAATGATATGCAATCTTTGAAATCATGATTTTAGGGATGTTACAGAGGGGCAGCCTTGGGAGGGGTGGGTCTGAATCCAAACCCAAACCCAAGTTGGATTAAGAGAAGGACTTGTTTCTTCTCCCACTAGGAAACCATTGTTCCAGTTTGAATTTTCAAACTTCCCGTTTGACTTTTAATTTAGAGCTTTATTTCTCTCTTGCAAATGTCAACACCAAGTGACCTAGGATATGATCCAATCATTCCACATATCCATGACACATTCATGGACCATTCCCCTTCCGGATCGGTGAACCTTCTAGACCCTTCTAGAACCCCTCCGATGAAACCATCGGAAACTTCTCGAAATCCGGAATTGGACTTTCCTTATATGAATCTTATTCTCCGGACCATTCTGGATCTCCTCGTGACATCCTGGATCCCATACGAGACTCTGAACAACATTGGGTATCCCTATTAACATTCCATATCTACTAAACAACATCGAATCCTTAAGTGTGTCTCCCTACGGTTCATGAATTATGCGGACATGATCGAGACACTTCTCCAATCAATAACCAATAGAGGAATCTGGAAATTCATATGGCTCCCACATATTTATACGACTACTTTGCGATCGAATGAACCACTTACATACGATACTAATTTCCCTTTGTCTCACGATAGTTTACTCATCCGAGGTTTTGATCGTCGGTATCTCTACATACCTAGTTCAACCTCATTACCGATAAGTACTCTTTTCTCGTTCCCGTGATATGTGATCCCTTGTGAGCCAGTCACATGCTTGCAAGATAATTGGATGACATTCCACCGAGAGGGCCTAGAGTATATCTATATGTCATATGGATGGACAAATCCTACTCTTGATCCATGTGCCTCAACCCATACTTTCCGAATACTCAATGCCACCTTTATAGCCACCCAGTTACGGTGTGGTGTTTGATGTCATCAAAGCATCCTTTCGGTGATGGTGATTAACATGATCTCATGGTCGAAGGAATTAGGTTACTATGTATCAGAAAGCTTATAGCAAACGAACTATTGAAATGACTTGATCTTAATGCTACGCTTATCTATAGGAGTATGTCCATCACACCATTCTCCTAATGATATGATCTTGTTGTTAATAACATCTCAATGTTCATGATTGAGAAACCACGATCATCTATTAACCAACAAGCTAGTATTATAAAGATGCTTTACTAGGGACTCTAATTTAGTTTACAAATCACACAAGTATTAATGTTTCCGGTTAATACTATTATAGCATGAATGTAAACATTTATCATAAACACAAAGATATAATAATAACCACTTTTATTATTGCCTCTAGGGCATATCTCCAACAACAACTACTACAACCATGGCAACCCCAATAACTTCAACTGTGCACCACCAAGGCCCACAAATCCCAATAATAATACTGCCCCAAGGATTGGAAGTAATGTCGTACCTATTGCTAGAAAGGACAAGTCAACAATCACCTGCTTCGAGTGTGGAGTGACGGGTCACTATTACAATGAGTGCCCCAAGAAGGTTGTTGTCAGATCCAACGTCACTGCACCTACCCAGCAGCAATGTCGTGTCCAACCTGGAAAGATATTCGCCCCAGGAAACCCGAACAACCGTGATGGCCATCTGTTTCACATGTATGCTGAAGAAGCCCAGGAAGCGCCAGATGTCGTGTTGGGTATGTTTTCTGTTAATTCAGTACTTGAAAGAGTATTGTTTGATTTTGGAGCATCGCACTCATTTGTTATGGAAGAATTTGCATGCACTAGTAAGATTCAACCAACAAATTTGAAGCATGTTATGATAGTTCAAATACCTGGTTCAACTACCAAAGCTAGAAAAATTTGCAAGGCCGTACCTATCAGAATTGATGGAATAGATTTCTATGCCAATCTAATAGTACTCGGAACAAAAGGTTTGGAAGTAGTACTAGGAATGGATTGGATGTCAAAACATCAAGGACTCATAGATTGTGCCAAGAAAGCCATAACCATGACCAGTAGCACCGGAGTATCAGTTGAGCATGTGTCTAAGACCTTGCCCCGTCAATTCAAGTGCAACAAGAGTTTAGCCCAACCAACCCTTGACCAATTCAGAGTAGTCTGTGAATACCCCGATGTGTTCCCAGATGAATTGCCCGGTATGCCCCTAGATCGGAATTTTGAGTTTATCATAGAACTAATCCCTGGAACTGTACCCATAGCTTAGAGACCCTATAGTATGAACCCATCTGAGTTAGTGGAGCTCAAGAAGCAACTGGATGACATGATTAGCAAAGATCTGATTCAACCCCAATTTTGATCATGTCGGATATCACCAAGCCCTTTGATGTGTATTGTGATGCATCCAAGATTGGTTTCGGATGTGTGTTGATGCAAGAAGGCAAAGTGATATCATATATGTTCTGACAACTGAAGCAACATGAGCAGAATTACCCCACCCATGACTTAGAGTTAGCCGCCATTGTTTTAGCCTTGAAGACATGGCGTCATTATCTTATGGGCAATCGCTGTGAGATTTACTCAAATCACAAGAGCCTGAAGTATATTTTTACTCAAAAGGAGTTGAATATGAGGCAAAGGATATGGATAGAGTTAATTAAGGATTATGACCTTGACATTCACTACCACCCCGGGAAGGCCAATGTGGTAGCGGATGCTCTTAGTAGACTGCCGTGTAGATTAAAAACCATGATTCTAAAAGAGAAACCAAGTTTGCATAAGGAGTTGGAAGATTTCAGAATGGAGCTAGTTAGTGAAGGATTCTTAGATAGTATCGAACTTCAACCCACCTTGATAGATCAGATAAAGGAAGCTCAGAAAGGAAATGCCAGTATTGACGGAATTAAACATCGTATCGGTATAGGGTAGGTACCCGGATTTACGGAAGATGAAGAAGGCATTTTGTGGTATAAAGGAAGAGTCTATGTGCCCGCTGATTCAGAGTTGAAACAAGCTATTTTGCAAGAAGCCCATCATACTCTTTACTCCATTCACCCGGGAGGAACCAAGATGTATCAGGATTTGAAGGAGCAATTTTGGTGGCATAAGATGAAGCGAGAAGTCGGAAGATACATAGCCAAATGTGATATATGTCAGAGAGTCAAAGCAGAACACCAACGACCCGCGGGACTTTTGCAACCTTTGCAGATCCCATAATGGAAATGGGATCCAGTTGGAATGGATTTCATCACCGGTCTGCCTATATCTAGTAGGGAAATGATTCTATTTGGTTCATAGTGGATAGACTTTCCAAAGTAGCTCATTTCTTACCCGTCAAGACCAATTATTAGAGCTCGAAGCTAGCAGAGTTGTACATTGCTAGGATAGTCAGTTTGCATGGAATCCCCAAGAACATTGTGTCAGATTGAGGAACGCAGTTTACCTCAAGATTTTGGAAGAAGGTCCAAGAAGGATTAGGAACCAAGCTGAATTTCAGCACAGCCTATCACCCGCAGATCGATGGACAAACAGAGCGAGTAAACCAAATACTCGAACATATGTTTAGAACTTGTGTGTTGGAATATGGACCTAAATGGGAGGACTGTCTGCCTTTCGCAGAATTCTCATACAACAACAGTTACCAATCCAGTTTGCAAATTGCCACATTTGAGTTTATGTATGGAAGGAAGTGTCGTACCCCACTGAATTGGTCAGAAGTAGGAGTCGGATTTTCGGACCCGACGTCCTAAGATAAGTAGAAGAGAAAGTTCACAAGATCCGTGATCACCTTAAGACTGCCCAATCCAGACAGAAGAGTTATGCCGACAAGAGACGTCGGGATCTAGCCTTCAATATCGGAGATTTTGTTTATCTCAAAGTATCACCCTTTAAGGGAATGCAGCGTTTCCAACTCAAAGGAAAGCTTGCACCCAGATACATTGGACCCTTCAAGATTCTAAGCCACCGAGGAGAGGTATCTTATCAGATAGAACTGGCGGAAGAGATGTCAGCCGTGCATGATGTGTTTCATGTATCGTTACTTCGGAAGTGTTTATAAGTTCCAGAAATAACGTAATTTTTCAAGAACATCGATCACAGAGATGTGAAAATCAACTCAGACCTAACCTATCATGAAGAACCTATCCGTATTTTTGAAGAAGCTTTTCGGACCACCTGGACCCGAAGAATCAAGTTTCTCAAGATCCAATGGAGCAACCATACTGAAGAAGAAGCCACTTGGGAGCACGATGATTACATGAGGAAGGATATTCCCAATATCTGTAGTTCCTAGTTTTTCCTGAATCTCAGGACGAGATTCTATTTAAGGGGGGAAGGTTTGTAACACCCCAAAAATATTAATGAGGATCATTCCCTAATTAATCAAGATTAGGATTAACAAAACCTTTTATTAATTAAATTCAAATCTTAATGATTGTGTGTATGAATGATTGCCATGCCATGTTTGATTGTTGTAAATGATGTGAAATGGTTTAAAGATCAAAACCATATCATCTAGGTCACTACCAAATCAAATCAAAACAAAAGAAAATGAAAATATGAAGCATAAGACCTAATGGTCATTTCTGCCCAAGTTAACCACTAGCTCACTTTGAGCATCTCTAGCAACTAATCTCAAACAGAAAATTTCCCATTTCTTTTCTCACCTTGCTAGACCTAGTGACACTGAACCCAATGGAGATTTCTAACCTTGCAGAAACATTTGCAAACTCTTTTGAGAGGCAATTAAAATTTGAATCTATCTCAGATGTCAAGATAGCCATTTTTGGATAACCACTCAAACCTTCACCACTTGGCAAACCATTGCGCTCAAAGACTACCAATATTAGTATCAGATCACTCACAAAAAATCATCGAATTTGGTGATGATCTAGTTCATGTGGCCATTTGATCGAACACTTGGTGATCACAGTACAACTACCAACTATCTACTGTTTGTGATCAATCAATTGCTTAGCAATTGTACTCCAATTCTTTACCCTAGATCACCCACGATCACCCCCAGTACCCAGCCATGCAAATTGAGCCACTCTTCTTCACTATCGTGATCAATGCAAGTGGTACCCGAGCTCACCATGTCACTCAGACATGGACAGCATACCACAGGCCGCGCCTCACTCGCTCACGATCTAGTAGCCGTGGACTCACCGCCCCTCTCTCTCCACCCCTCGACCAACGGCAAGACGCAGAGACACCAGAACGGCCATGCCCATTTAAGACACGGACATGCCGAGAGCATGACGGAGCGCTGCAGCCGCCTCGCGCAGACATGCCGCGATGATACGTCGGAAACGTATCTATAATTTTTGATGATCCATGCTTGTTTAGTATCTACTTTGCTTTCCTTTATCTACACTTTGAGGTTCTTTTTACATGTTTTCTGGTACTTTTGGTTCCACAGTGTCAGTTTCCTATTTTCTACCAGTTGCCACAGTGCCAGTTGTCTGTTTTCTGCTATTTTTGGTTCCAGAAAAGCTAGTAAGGAAATATTCTCGGAATTGGACGGGACAAACGTCAAATTCAATAACTTTCCGTGGGGAACAAGAAGTCCATAGGGGATACGGAGAAGCGGGCCAAGGCGCCCAGACCCCCCCCCCCCTAGGCGCGGGTAGGCCCTACCCCGCGCCTAGGCAGGGTGTGGGGCCCCTGGCCGCCTCCTCGGCCTCCCCCTTCGCCTATAAGAAGCCCCCGATGAAGAAACCCTAAGCACCCGATCAATATTCCATGAAACCTTATGTAGCCGCCGCCATCGTCGTCCCTAGATCGGGGGATCTGAAGTTCTTCCCAGCACCCTGCCGGAGGGGAGATCATCTCGGAGGCCTTCTCTCTGGTATGATGTGTGAGTAGTTCCACCTTGAACTATGGGTCCATGTAGTAGCTAGATGGTTGTATCTCCTCCTTGTGCTTTCCTGTATAGATCTTTGAGCTCTATTCATGATCAAGATCTAATCTATTTGTAATCATGCATGTTGTGTTTGTGGGGATCCGATGGATATTGAGATTATTATGTTAGTTTGATTCATGGTTTTGTCTTTATGATTCTATCATGTCTGTGTTCTTTGTGATATTTCATGCTCTCCGTTGTTAGTAGCTATCTTGGCCAAGTAGTTGTTAGTGACTCCAAGAGGGGGTATTTATGCTCGATAGTGGGTTCATGCATCTAGTTTCCAAGGGAAGTGACAGAAATCTCTTCGGTTATAGATGTGTTGTTACCACTAGGGAGAAAACAACGGTCTCTTGTTCATGGAACATGTGGACTGTTTACCTTACACACTTTGCTTAAAGCAGTTGTCTGTTGCTTGCAACTTAATACTGGAGGGGGTTCGGATGATAACCTGAAGGTGGATTTCTAGTCATAGATGCAGTTGGATGGCGGTCTATGTATCTTATTGTATTGCCCAAACGAATCTCATATGATCTTTATGACTAGTAATTGCATTGTTATGCCTTGCTCAGTTCTTGTCAATTGCCCTTCTATAATTTGTTTACCCTTCATGCCATGTTGTTTATCTAAGGAGAGCACCTCTAGTGAACTATGGACCCGGTCCAATCTTTACCATTGATACATCTTCCACTGTTACTTGCTTACTTGCTGCAAACCATTACCTTCCACACCATACATTTAATCCTTTGTTACAGCAAATTGGTGAGCTTGATAACCTCACTGATTCGTTGGGACAAAGTCTTGAGTTTGTGTTGTGCAGGTCTCCACGTTGTTTGCAACACCTGTGTGACGTTTCCTTCCTCCTTCTAGTTCGATAACCTCGGTCTCAACTGAGGGGAAACTTGCTGATGTGCTCTTCACACCCTGCGCTTGGGGTTACCAACAAAGTGCCACGTCGAGCACCATCACGCAACTCGACCTCTCCGCCCGTACTCGCAACTGTGTCATCACCAGCCACCGCCTAGACATGCCCTTTGGTCACCGCGCGTCCCCTTGACCATCGTACTCGCTGACAAACACCGCCGTACCCGCATAGAGCGTCGACGTTGCCCGAACGACTGAGACTGCCCCTTGTCGCGCCACCACTCGCATGACGATCGCCACACCCAACAATGTCGACCCATGCCCTTCTCCATGCCTAGCTCGACTTGTAGCAACGTCGCCGACGGGCCCTTGCCATGTCGCACTACGTCACCCTCGAGGGTATAAATAGACCCCGCCCCTAGCCTCAATCTTCAAACCATTCCACTCCTCTCTCACTCGAAAACACCCCTAACCTATTCCTGGAGCAAGGCGAGCACCCTGTTGCCAGAATTTAATGGGATTCTGCCGCCGCCGTGAGGGAATGGCATTGTCGATTGGAGCCACCCCAGGAGCTGCTGTGACCGCCATTTGACTCGCCATCATCGACAAGATCATTCGCCCACACCGCCAACCCTAGTTGGAGCCCTGGTAAGCCCCCAGCCACCCTCACTGCGTCGCTAGGTTAAAATCTCTTAGGAGCCTCGCGACGTAGACGATGAACCTCAACCGTAGATCGTGTTGTAATCGCAGGGCCAGCATTGGTCGATACTGGTTCATTTAGAAACACCCGCTGACGCATGGGACCAGCCTGAGTGAGCCTGCTGCGTGCGCTATGCAGTTGGGTCAGCCCAGTAGTGTTTCCCACGCGAGCCCAGTAATTCAAATCTAGTCTTTTTTTTTATTCAAAAACTTTTTCAGTAGTGAACTTTAAAAATCAATTCAGAGAGATTCACTACACCAAATTGAATGAATCCAATTTTGTTTGAAAGTAGATGAAATTCTCTAATCACTCCCATTGGATTCAAACAGTTTGAAACTATGGATCACCCTCAGTGAAAATAACAAGCCAGTAGCTTTTCAAATTTCAAATATTTTTATAAAATCAACCATAGGTGATTTTGAGTTGATTCCAACTCTCAAAAATCACATTTGACAAGACCTTTCTGAATATGTAAAAATATACATACTTACATACATTAGTCCTGGACCAAAACTAAAATAATGACTTTCTAGTCATTTTTAGCCACTTACATATTATTAAATAATAGTGTTAAACTTTATAACTAAGGCCAACCACTTTAAATCACATTCCCAAGTATTAGAGTATGTGGTGATGACATGTGTCAATATGATACCATATTTTTAATTTGGAGAATATTAAATCTTAAGTAACTTTTCAATGAGTAGAAATTACTTTCCTAAAAATAAGATAAATAAAATCTTATCACCCTTTCTTGTAATGATAGAGATGATGCTATATCATCTAGTGTGACCCTTGTGTGATAAATAGAAGTAGTTAAGTATTGTTTGGTGATTGTGTACCTCGTATTTATTTATAGATGCTAGTATTAATCCGGGCTACGACGAGGAGGATTTCTACAAAGACAAGGAATAGAACTTCAACCACCTTACCAACCAAGGCAAGCTAAGCTAAACTATTAAAGTCCCACTTGTAAGGCTTTGTGATACCCCTTTATATACCAAGTACCAGTTTTACTTGCAAGATTTACTTTTACAAAGTTGTTCAGTAGTTAATTAATTGGATGATTAGTGGAAAATGAGCAAAGTGTTCTCAAGAGCTTGGAACTCGATGAAGGTAGATATACCAGCTTAGTACCCTACAACTAGTGACACACACCCCCACCTTGATAGATGCTAGTGCTAAACTAAATTTGATCACTAGATGGGAACAAATTATTATGAAAACCTTGGAATGATGAGTCATTCTATTGAAATGTTTTGACATGTGTTATGGACAAAATGACTTGAAGATGATAGTGAATGAAGTATGTGACTTGACTTTGATAAAAACTAATGGTTGGGTTCGGATGCGATACCCTTCCAATTTTACCGTACAACCACAATACCCGAGTTTGGGTAGGGCTTGACTGGAAGTTTATATGTCTTAGTATGGATTCCCTCGCGGAACGAGGTGAGATGAGGATACCTTGTGAATGTGGATGCCCACCTATGCAGTGCCCAAGATGACAAATGGTCATGGTTTGGAGGCCAAACTCATAGGGGAGGTGCCTATACTAGGTTGTGTAATCGAAAGGTTAGGATTGATTATCCTCATACTAAGTATGATGATTCAGGAGTGTTCCTGACAGATGTATCGAATCTTGTGGTGAAAGTGTACCACCTCTGCAGAGTGTCAAACTATTCCAATAGCCGCGTCCACGGTTATGGACCGTTGGATGGCCATACTGTTTTGTTGTCAGATGTTTTCCAAAATGACCCGTCACTTGAAAGATGACTTTGACTTGACCTCACAAGTTGTCGAGATGAATCTAGGTTCCCACCTAAGTAACTTAGACAACTAAAGTTGGACTTTTATTACTAGATATTGGTTGAAATAAAATTGGCTTGTGGCAAACAAACCTAGAGCTTAGGATTCCTATAGAATGGCCTTACTGCTTTAGTGAAAGTTTGCGAGTACTTCGAAGTACTCATGGCTTTGTCCCTGGTTGTTCCCATGGCCAGACTATGAAGGAGACTACGAGGAAGATGGACAGCAGGACTCTTACGATAACTAGGATCATCTCTCATCGTCAGCATTGCCTGTGACCCTGAAGATGGAGCCTCGACCACGCTACCCTTATTATTATTCTGTAGCTTTAATTGTAATTAGACTTGACCATGAGATCAACGATTTTTAAGACTATTATGGTCTGTAATGGATGATGAACTATGGTACCAATCTGTTATGTCTCACAAAAATGGTAATCATGGGATTGCGATGTACGGCATAATAGGCATCTGAGATTAAAAATCCTGGTGTTGACAAGTTCTAACCAGAAGCTTGCCCCTTGTGGTTCAGATTGTCGCGGTCTACACTGTGTCTCCCCTCTCACCAACGAAGAACACTGATTCACTTGTCTTTGAGCTCAAAATTTTCTTGCATCCCAATTTGCTCCCTCTCTCTCTCTCCCATGCCTTTCCTCCTCCGAGATCCTACCCCAATTCATCTTCCTCCTGATTGCCTTCTTCTTCTTAGGATGTTTTGGTTTCAATGGCGGCGGTGGTGGCGGAGTTAGGAGAGCTTCTTTGTACGACTTCCGAACACCACCTGCACGCCGCACTGCAGCTTAGGATAGTGTTAAGGAGCAGGGTAATAGAATCCACATCCACCACAAAGGGTTGCGTATATGGGATATTGGCACCTAGTCCAACCGGATGTTGGCCCAAGTCTAGCCCCAAAGTTAACTTCTCCTTCGTCCCCAACCACATCGATGACGGAAACATTTCTCTAGTGAGTGTAACACCCCGTCCACTGGGCCCTGGGGGTGTCACTCCTGGTAGCTTAATAGGATATCTATACTGGCCCCACGGACCAACACTAGTCTTTTCTGCGCACTTTGTCTTCACTCATGCGTACCCGATACCCACTTCTCGGTCGGTCACCCATCCTAGAATTGCTCTAGGCTAAGCACGCTTAACCTTAGAGTTCTTTTCGAATGAGCTTTTGGAAAAGAAGTTGTAACTTGTTGGTATGAGTATCCTATCAATCCTATTAAGCCATGTGCTTGGATCTCACATACACCCACCCTTTAGAAGATCGATGCCCTCATCGATCAAGCACATCCCACGAACGTTTCCTCTTGGCACATGTCTGTTAGCGTCCAGTATCGGCACATGTGCCATGCCGTGTCCACTCCGAGCCACACGCACCATGCTCCACATGTCCCGCCACTGACCCGCACACACCCGTTTAACCACGAGGATCGGCTCTGATACCACTTGTAACACCCCGTCCACTGGGTCCAGGGGGTGTCACTCCTGGTAGCTTAATAGGATATCTAGACTGGCCCCACTGACCAACACTAGTATTTCCTGCGCACTTTGTCCTCACTCATGCGTACCAGGTACCCACTTCCCGGTCGGTCACTCATCCTAGAATTGCTCTAGGCCAAGCATGCTTAACCTTAGATTTCTTTTCGAATGAGCTTCCAGAAAATAAGTTGCAACTTGTTGGTATGAGTATTCTATTAATCCTATTAAACCATGTGCTTGGATCTCATAGTGAGCTCTCCATCCTCCCAAATCTTTGCCAATTGTCCCAGAGGGTTCTCCAACCACTACGATGACGAAACCCTAAGAACGCGAGGCATCAACGCCATCCCCATAGGCGAATCATTGATTTGAGCCCAAATCGAGCAGAATGACACACAAAATGAAGCTCCTCTCATACTGCAATTTCCTCTCCTCTCCTACATCGTGCTTCCACGACCTACCCTGATTCATCTTCCTCCTAACCGTCTTCTTCTTTTTAGGATGTTTTGGTTTCAACGGCGGCGGTGGTGGCGGAGTCAGGAGAGCTTCCTTGTACGACTTCTGAACACCACCCGCAATTGCCGCACTCCCGCTCATGATAGATTTAAGGAGCGGGGGAATAGAATCCGCATCCACCACAAAGGGTTGCGTATATGGGCTATTGGCACCTATTCCAACCGGATGTCGGCCCAAGTCTAACCCCAAAGTTAACTTCCCCTTCGTTTCCAACCACATCGGCGGCGGTAAAATTTCTCTGGTGAGCTCCCCATCCTCCCAAATCTTTGCCAATTGTCCCAGAGGGTTCTCCAACCACCACGATGACGAAACCCTAAGCACGCGAGGCATCGACGCCATCCCCATAGGCGAATCATTGATTCAAGCCCCAATCCGAGCAAAATGACACGCAAAATGAAGCTCCTCTCCTACTGCAATTTCCTCTCCTTCTCTCCTACATCGTGCTTCCACGACTTACCCGTCATCTGCTAACAGGACCCATCTCTGAGCTGAAATCCGAAGCGGCAGCAAACCTGATTACACTCCCGGCAAACACACATGAAGGTTGGTCGTGTAACTCACCGACCACCTCAACGGTTGTGGCTCCACACACACGGGTTTCCTTCTCACGTGCACGCCACCACCCACCTCACCTAAGATGAGGGAATACTAGGTTGTCGATTCATGGCATCGAGCCTCGCTTGTAAGACCCGAATCTCCTCATGCACGTCTTCTGGTTGCTGCAGCCTGAAATCACACGACTCCGCCAGGGCCGCACGCTCTATCTCCGACGCTAGAGGAGCATACATGACCAACCACTTCTAGTACAACTTGTGTCTCTCCCCCACCTCCCTTGCACGGACATTTGCCACCTCCCAACCTCGGAACCGGCGCTCTGCCATCCTCTTCACCCGCCATTGTGGAATCCGGCAACGGAGATCGATTCGGGGCAGAAGGTATCGCCACAGACGGCACGAGAGACGAAAGAGGGAGAAAAACCGAGGACACATGCTCGAATCCACACACGCACGGATAAGAGCTCGGTATTAAGTCTGGCCGATAGGCCCACCATTGCCCGCGCTAGTCCCATGACGCGTGTCTCCGAAGAGGACTAAGTCCATTTATTATCTACCTTAGATTAATGTAACTACGAGTGAGAAGTGGTACTAAAATGATTATGTTTCAACAAGAAACCACATCTATATACTCCATACATATATAGCATTATTATCAAGGCCGGATTTATACCAAACATGCATAACAAAAGCGGACACTCTGAATCTCTCATAGAAAAAGGAAACAAAGTCACAGGTCACAAAGCATGCACTGCACCAAGTTCAGGAACATATGCCACGGGTATATATCATCGCGCTCTATCTAGCTCGCTCGTCTCGTCGGCCCTTTGATCATCAGACGGCGTCCTCAATGTTGCTCCCTGCGACGTCGACGACGAAGCGGTACCTGACGTCGTTGCGCTCGAGCCTCTCTAGCGCCTGGTTGACGTAGTCCATCTTGACGACCTCGATCTGGGAGGTGAGCCCCTTGTCGACGCAGAACCTGAGCACCTCCTCCGTCTCCTCGATGCTCCCGATGAAGCTCCCGGTGATGGACTTCCTGCCCAGCATCACCATGGGCGACACGAAGCTGAGCGGCTCGGCGATGACGCCCATGAGGACCAGCTTCCCGTCCATCTTGAGCAGCGCCAGGTAGGGCTCCAGCGGGTGCTTGACGGGCACGGTGTCGATGATGTAGTCGAGCGAGTCCGTGGCGGCGGCCATCTGGGCCTCGTCGGAGCTGACGAGGTACGCGTCCGCGCCCAGGTCGTCCATGGCCTCGGCGCGCTTCTTGTTGGAGGAGCTGATCACCGTGACGTGGTGGCCCATGGACTTGGCCACCTTCACGCCCATGTGGCCCACGCCGCCCAGGCCCAGGATGCCGCCTCGCAGGCCCGGGGTCATCAGACCGAAGTGCTTCAGCGGGCTGTACACCGTCACCCCCGCGCACAGCAGCGGCGCCGCCTGCTCCGGCGCCAGCCCGGCTGGGATCTTCACCACGAACCTGCACGCAGATGCGAAAGGCTGCTTATTTTCCTCATAAACTTGATTAACATCCAGTGACACTTTGGTATCACGGCGTTTTGGTCACAAACTTCCACTGAAGAACACTGATCACACTATGCATGGTACAATGGTTATACCAACCGAGTCGACTTCAGGGTCAAACCGCATGCAGAAAAGCGCTCCTCCCAACAACCAGGGGAGTAGGTGATGAATTCTGAGACGTGATGGAAAGCGAAGAGGCCTCACAATTCCATCACAATTCCACAGAGTATAGTGGGAGAGCACACTGCAGGCGAGCACACCTGACCTACCCTTGCCTTTTCTCATCGCCATCGCACCGCCGACTTCCTACCATCCGCACGGCACCATACCTTTCTCGGTTTCAGATAACATCTTGATCTTGCCATACTTTTTTCCAACCTTTTTCTAGATGGATCTGATCCACTTCTCGGTGTCAGATAACGTCTTGCCATACTTCTTTCCAACCTTTTTCTACAAGATGGGTCTGATCCACTTCGAAATGTGCAGTCTGACAACAATGACGATTTTATGCGGCGGAGGTAGTACTCACTTCTGGTCGACGACCATGGCGGAGGAGAAGCCGCCCTGCGTGGGCCTGCCGTCGGTGTAGACGTCGTTGTAGGACCAGATCTTCTTGTTGCAGTACTGCTCCACGTTGGCCTTGCACGGCCGGCAGTCGCGGCAGCACCCGACGATCACCCCCACGCCCACCACGTCGCCGACGACGTACTTGCTCACCTCCGGCCCGACCTCAACCACCTCGCCCACCACCTCATGCCTGCAACAAAGAATTATTATTAGGTCACTCACCAAGAAAACGATTAGTCTTGACACTTGACAGACACGCTTCCATGATGCGGTTTTGTTTCCGCACGCGTGACGTTGGCAACTCCATCTCTAATCTCTACCTACCATGACAGGAGAAAAGAAAAAGGCGATGCTAGAAGTGATGCACTATCTATCTCGGTGTCCCTTGGCTTTTTGGAAAGAAAAAAAGCTCACAGATCCAACCACCAAAACTGCTAGTGCAAGTTTCATGATCTGTTATTCTATTATTATTCCCTAAAAAAATGATCTGTTATTCTTCTTTCATGCATGAGCTTTGTGTTGCGAATTGACAGGTTCTGTCTTCAGTTTACTAATAAGTAATCAGAGACTTAATCTCGATTTTATTTGCGCTTGTGCATGCTTACCCGGGAACCATGGGGTATTTTGAAGCACCAAGGTGGTTCTTGGCCTGGTGGATGTCAGTGTGGCAGATGCCGCAGTACAGAACCTTCACCACCACATCTTCAGGCCCTGTCTTCCTGTTGACATATCACATGACAAAATACAAACACAAGACCAAAATGATTAGTTTTGCACACGATGATTATTCAGTCGCTTTAACTGTATAAACAGATCCTATTGTACATATATATCACGACAAAAGTGCCAATGTTCAGTTCATTCGGTTTCAGGCATGCGTCACTCCTGAAATGTGCAATTCATTCAGTTTCAGGCATGCGTCACTCCTGAAACCGACTAGAACTATTTATTTATTCAACCACGAGGCTAAATGCAGAGCATGCACATGCAGACGAAAAATGGCCTGCGGGGCAGTACTCAGCGTCAGTTAGGGCATCATCTATGTATATGGAAGAACTTGTCCATAAGCTGGGACCCACATACCACACCACAGGCTTATTGATTACATTACAATGTATTTAGTTGAACTTGTCTACAAGCTGGCCCCACGTGTCAGATAAAGTTGCACACATGCAAAAGAGAGGGGAGAAGCTAAAATAATATTCTATTGCTTATGGACAACCCACAAGCTTGTAGGTCACCCTTAAGGTTTTAAGCTTATGGATAGCTTATTGATAGCCTTCACTATGTATATGAAACTCCTTATTGACTACTTTTTGCTTATGGATAGGCTTATTGCCAATATAGTGATGCCCTTATAGAACGCGTACCACCTTAATTATTGGCGTTTATGACAGTGTACGAAGCAAGGAACACGTTTCTTTTGGTTATCTAAAATCTCCTGAAATCTCGGACATCTAAAAACTGTACACTGGTGATCCTAAAACCGCATTCTAGAAGGAACGTAGTTCATGGAGTATATTATAGTCCATATTAGGTGATGTTTAGAGTGATACTCCCTCCGATTTATACTAATTGTCGCTGAAACAGATATATCTAGACATGTTTTAGTGCTAGATATATCCAATCTAGCGACGATTAATATGGATCGGAGAGGGTATATAATTCGATGTCAGCCCAAACCCTTAAACAATGTGACTGAGATCGTCTAAAAAAATATCCGGAGTTGCGAGATCCGTACATTTTTTCTCTGTTTTCTAAATTAAGCTGGCCAGTACATGTTCAGGTAACACGCGCAGCTGCACCACTACTGTTTGTTTTTCCGAATGATTCTCCCACAAAGACAGGGAGTTCACTTCGAGGAAGAAGCACGTCCACATTATCTACTAGTACGTACATACGGCATAACAAACAACAAACTATGGATCAATTATCAGGCGCGGATCTGGAAAGTGCTATCTAAAGCGTAACGGGGCTGCAAACACGTCGTGCGTTCATCATCATCATGCTGAGTTTGCTGGTTTGTGGGTTGGAAAGTAGCTTTTCAGACTAAAATCTCGCAAGTTTCTACGCAACGGATTCTCGGGCAGGACGCCGTAGTTAGTATCTCTCTTTCTCATATGATCAATGGAAGAGGACACGCAAGATCATCAACAGACTCGGCCGAGAAAAGCAACACGAGCAGAGGAAGAAGAACCACCGGGGCGTCGATGGGCGTGGTACCTGAGGGTGTATGTGTAGGGGGAGAGGTGGCCGGCGGCGTCCCTGGCGGCCCACCCGGTGACCGTCCTCTCGGAGGCGTCGATGCTGCCCATTAATTCTCCTGGCACCGAGCGAAGCGACGAGAGGAGATCGGAGGTGCTGCTGAGGAGTTGGTGGATAATTGGGAGTGTGGAGAAGGGACTAGCTTGCTCCCTCGTTTATAGGCTCGGTAGCACGGGATGGATGGAATGGAATGGCTGGAGAGAGCTACTATATAGGGAAAGCAAGCCGTCACGGCGTGCCGAACTGACCGCCGATGGGCAGTAGGTGGAGTGGAGACGACTGGGCTGCCACTTTACCAGCCAACAAGATCTTCTGTGCCCGTAGGTTCGGCGCCGTTTCTTTCAGCAGCCCAGCCTGTCCGTCGGTAGGGATCGTGTTACTACTGAATTAATCCGCAATAGTACTAAGTAAGCGTATCCAGCATTAATATTCAAAACCATTGCATATCTACAAAAATAAATGCAAACCATATATTTGACGAGAATATCCTCAGGAAATATTGCAAAAGACATGATTTATGGCATAGTGGATGCTTTCGAACAATAATATCATGCATATGATACATGTGCATGATATTATTTCTATAATGTATAGTACATGATATTATTAATTAAGTATCTTGTACTATTATAGTATCACCATATTTATTGTAGAATCTAAATACAAAATTGTGTACAACATATATTTGACATTAGTTCTTCGAGGTATATTATACCGTATACCTATAATACCACTACCATCTTCTGGACATATTTGTAAGACATACGGTATCTGCCTGTGATACTAGCTATGATTTGTCGTGGACATGAGTTGTACTACAGTAAATCACAATATGGTAATTATATTCAATCAATTACTTACTTAAAAACTATATGCACAACTTACATTAGACCCTTAACACCTTAGAACAGAAGATATCAACCATCCGAGGACAATAATTGCGATGTGGGCAGTCGGGGTGGGCATTAGGGTAGTTCGATTTGTCGGTTTGGTCTATATGGTTCTCATTAAATCCATGTTCTTATATATCAAAGCCAGAGTCGACTATGTCCAAAGAAAATACTAAATCCATATAGACATAAATTTTTAGTTTGCTCTATTTGGGTACTCCAAGAACCTATCTACATGCAAGGTGACAAGTGTCATGCCAAATCCGGGGACCCAAATGGGTGTGATATCCCGTGGTCACATGCGGCCATCAAGTATCAGGGTGATGGGAGCACATGGAAAAGAGGACGTATGGTTGAGGGCTGCTATGTCGGTGATTGCTGACTCGAGCAACAAGTGTGGTGTTGCATGCGGGACTTAGATATGGGTGGCGTTAACAAACGATGGGGGCAGGGTGTCACCAGAGACGACCACGACAGAGGCGGGCAACAACCCCACATGACTCATGCATGTCTATGTTGCCAAATGAGGGCTTCTGATAACAAATGTGGAGTTGAAACGGACGGGAGGGAGAAAAATAGGATTGGGGTAGGGATTATGTTAGTGTATGTGTGTGTATTTTATTGCTAGTTAGGCTCGTTGTGTAGACATTGTGGAGTATGAGAAGGCTTTCGGTCTTTATAAAGTCTACTCAAGCATTGGGGGTGAAACTCAATCTTCAGCTAAAAACTCAAACACTGACAAAATAGAAAATGAACCTAATTACCCGACAATTTGGTCAAATCGGGTCATCTTTTGTTCAAATTTTCGGTTTTAGTCCAAACATGCTCATCCTAGTAGTCAAATTTGGCTCCATTTCATACCCGTGCAAGATTGAATGCTACTGAGATGGACATACACCTTCTTTAAGAAGACCCCTCACATGTTGCACCTGTGCCAATGTTCGATGACCATGTTCTCTATTGGTGGGAAGTAGTCTCGTTTGGCTCAGGACATCTATAAATGTCTTTCAAGCTCTAGGTGTGGTATACCGCCCCACTAGCTTAACTATGTGAACTTTGTACCAATGGAATTTAAACTGTTCATCTTAATTCTTGGCCATTGAAAAAAACAGTACCCATACTTCCTTCATCATCTCGTGAGCTTGGTTGTGGAGACTGCCTATTTTTTCATGGACTTGCCGAGACTCTCTTGGATGCGGTTTCGTTTTATATGGAATAACATCTTAATGGACAAGAGTATCCCAAAATTCAATGGACGTCGTCTAGAGGGGGGTGAATAGACTTTTTTAAATTATTACAGTTTAGGCTCAAATAAATGTGGAATAAAACTAAGATTTAATTTATTAAGCACAAAACCTAACCACTAGATTCATCTAAGTGCACCAAAAACCTATGCTAAGCAATACACGCAACAAGGTGGATGAAATACTTCAAACACGATGGCTATCATAAAATAAAGTGCATAAGTAAAGGGCTTGGTTGAGATATAACCGATGGACACGGAGATGAAGATTTTTATCCCAAAGTTCACTTTCAAAGAAGCTACGTCTCCATTGGAGAGGTGCGATGGTGCAATGCTCTCAGAACGCCACAAATGGCTCACCTCGGGGTGTGGTGACTCGATGCTCACCCAACGCCACACAAGGCCTCACCCCGGATGCTAAAAGTAGTCTAAATACATTTGATTCACAAAGCTAAAACATCTTGTATTATGAAACAGAGGGAGTAGATGTCAGCTCAAACCAAGAATGTGACTGAGATCGTTCAGAAAATATCCAGAGTCGCGAGATGTCCGTACATGTTTTTTCTCTGTTTTCTAAATATAAAGCTGACCAGTACATGGAAAAAATAATTTTATTTTAATTATATTAACTAATGCGCTAATTAATCAGTTGTTTTTGATTCTTTTTGGACTATGGGTTGTTACTAACTCAGATGCGGACCTCCTCGAACTACATTATAAAAATGCAGTCGCGAGCCTTGCGCCGCCATCATCGTCTCCCTAATCCCTTTTTGGTGTGCACCGCTTGCCGGCACAGAAGACCTTTGAAACTCCACCCCTCGAAGGCTTGTACAGATGAGGGATGTGTAGGGGTTCATAGCACCAAGATCTATCTACTAGATTGTAGCAACGAGTCGATAGAGTACTAACCATCAAAAATCCAAAGCGGTTAAGGAGAGCAGATTCTTATGGGTGATGTAGTCGTTCACTTGCCGATCTCAAGATCGCGTAGATGATCCTTCCGGCGCCGCGTTCCGGCAGCGCTCCCGCAGTCGATCAGACATACGGTACTCAATGAAGACCTTCCTCTCCCTTGTTCCAGCTGACATGGTTATACCCTGCGGGTACACGATATTAGTATACCTAGTCCAGCCCGAGGAAGGCCAACAAGAATATATGCGGCCTGTGAAGATTTTCGGGTGGCCCAAGCCCATGGCGTCTTCGGATCCTTGGAGAGCAAGACTAGAGTAGATAGAATATTCAAAGGGGGAAACCCTAACTTGTAACCGACTCGATCTGTGCCTGGGACCTTCCTATCTCTATATAAAGGCTAGGAGGGCATGAGGAGGAGGTGTAACACCCTCAGAATCGGCCCTATGCAAGTTTTAGCGCTTCCCGCCAAACCCGCATAGAAACGATTCAAAGGTGCCCACCAAGCACTTGCGTGCGGGTGGAAAACGAAGTAATAACATTACACAACAGTCCTCGATGGGACCCACAGAACAGATATATACAATAACGACTCCATGAGTCAAGAATACAGACATAATATACAAAGATCCAAATCACCTTGAAAATGATAGAGCGTCCGACTACGGACAAGATGCAAATGGGGCTAAGAGCCCTGAAGAATAACCAATGGCGTCCATAACCCTGCCCAGGCCAAGCCGGAAGGGTAACCCCGGAAGAATACAGACATAATATACAAAGATCCAAGTCTCGTTCGGCGGCTTCTCGGGTGCTTATCCGACTTGGATCTCTTGTTCGCCGAGAGGGTTCTAGTCAGCAATACCAACACTGCTAACCTAAACAAACGCCACCCAAAACAAGGACAACACGCTGGAGGAGGCTCATGTCTCGTTCGGGCATTAGCTCGAGCAGCTTGTGGTCGGGTTGCAGCTTGTGGTCGGGTTGCAGCGGGTAGGCCGGGGGAGGGCGCGCGCGGCCGGAGGTGCTGCAGCGGCCGGCAAGGGACCGTGAGGTGGGCCAGAACCGCAGAGCCTGCCGGCAGGGACGGCGACGTGGCGATGTGGTGGGGCAGCCGGCGTGGCCAGAGGACGCACGACAGCGGCGGAAGGCGGAGGAGGCAGGCCGCGGTGGAGGAGGTCGGCCGAGAGAGGCAGCTCGCACGGGAAGGGGAAGGCGACGGGGGTGCAGAGAACGAGCGCGAGGTGGCGGGGTCGAGCGGAGGTGGGGGAAGGGGCTCCAGGCAGCGGAGGCGCTTGCTCGCGTCTGGGAGGGAGGCGCACTGGTGGTGGCGGAGGCGAGCAGGGCCTGCGGCTAGCGGGGATCCCGTAGAGGCGGCGACGCGACCGAGGCCGGCGCCGGTGGTTGGCGATGGGGAGCTTGCAGAGGGAGGCGACGGGGAGGGCTCGGGCATGGCGGTGGCGGGGCTAGAGGAGGGCGGCGCCCGTTGGCGGCTGTAGAGGGGGGGGGCGACGAGCAAGGGCGGTCGGCGAGAGCGCGCGAGCGGAGCTCCTGGCGGCGGCGGTTGCGGGCTCGAGAGGGAGGAGCGGGGGATGCGGGGTGGATGGTGAGGAGCGGGGTCGGTTGTCGGTAGAGTAGGTGGGGCCAGAGGCGTGAGGATGGTGTGCTCGAGTGCGTGCGTGCCTGTGGTGTTGCGTGTGTGGGGGTCCATGTGGGGGTGGTTGGACGCGTCTCGAACGCGGGGTGGAGAGGAGAGGTGCATGCGACAGCGTGTGTGGCGTGGGGCTCCTGGGTGGCGGCGGCAGGGAGGGACTAGGGGATGGTTAGCAGTTTAGGGTTAGGGTTGATTAGGGTTTTGGGGTAGTAGGCTGCTGGCTAGCTGGGCCTTTGGGCCTGGCAGACTGGCGGTCTCCCCCGGAAAAATATTTTTATTATTTGTTTTATTAAAAAAAAATATTTTGCAAATACTTTTTAGACAAATACAAGATCTGAACCGACCGAGGCTTTAATTTTGAAATTAAAGATGAGGTCTAATTAGAAAACAACATAGGATTTTACGGTATAGTTTTATGAAAAAGAAGAATATGCATGACGTCATGATGATGCAATGCACAACTACAACGCGATTTTCTAGTAGTGGTTTTGCGGGATGCCACAATTCGACACCACTAACAATGGATCTCGCCCTCGAGATCCGCCTCATGGTACCGGGACGAAGGGCGGCGATCTGAATCTTCTCGCATCGTGTAGATCCTCGCGACACCACTAACAAGAGGTCGTTGTCCGTGATCGTCGAGAGAACACTCCGGAAACAAAGGACGAAGGTAAAGGTATCCACAAATAAAGCCACCTCTAGCTTCGATAGAAAGAGAGAACCGATGCATTCTCATCCACTTCAATGTACACGAGCAAATAGAGTGAGTAGTCGGCATGGGGGCCAATCCATCACGCACCCAAACTATTACTCTGCACAATCAGTAGATAAGCGTGCAACCATTCTCGGAATCAGACTGAAGATCTCGACAATCGAGGTTTAGAAACAACGGAGTGATGCAGACTCTGCATCGGATCTGGCGTAGATGATGTCGTCGCGTCGGAAAACACCGGAAGGCACAAACAAGGAACAAAGAATGGTACCACAGTAGACGGATTCCTCAGACAGCATGAACACCGGATGGTAGAACACCGTTATCAAAGGAGGAAGCGAAACCCTGAAGGTACGACGGAACCCAACCACGAGAAATCCTGGACTCGGAGAGGGAGAAGAGAGCGGATTCAAAACACGCAGAGGTGAGAGGAGAGCAGCAGAGGGGTAAGGAGTAAAATCAGAACTATCCAACCGATTTTTTCAAAAATAGTTTTGACACTCTACTGCGGCCGTTAGCTAGGTTATCCTACAGGCTGGACTTGAGGGGTATCGCAACTGCTGAGCTCTGATACCACTCTGTAACACCCTCAGAATCGGCCCTATGCAAGTTTCAGCGCTTCCCGCCAAACCCGCATAGAAACGATTCAAAGGTTCCCACCAAGCACTTGCGTGCGGGTGGAAAACGAAGTAATAACATTACACAACAGTCCTCGATGGGACCCACAGAACAGATATATACAACAACGACTCCATGAGTCAAGAATACAGACATAATATACAAAGATCCAAATCACCTTGAAAATGATAGAGCGTGCGACTACGGACAAGATGCAAATGGGGCTAAGAGCCCTGAAGAATAACCAATGGCGTCCATAACCCTGCCCAGGCCAAGCCGGAAGGGTAACCCTGCTAACGACGTCGATCTCAAAAACCTGCTTAAACAAAAGGGGGTGCCGACAAAGGGCAAAGGAAAAAGAGAGAGCGGTCAGTACTGAGGCCAGTACACGGCGAGGCTAGAATTCGGCGGTCCTCGCCTACATAGGTATGGTGGACTGAAGCGGCAGCGCAGCATGCACTAAACAACCTATAGAGACTCGATATAACTGTCGGCTATCAGAGAGGGGTAATAAAGACCTATTCGGAACCAACCTGATACTACCACCAAACATACCCATCCTGGTATTTCCCCCTCGAGACCAAACGAGGAAGTCAACCGAGGAACTCACGCAGTTGGCAGTTTTATTTATTCAGTTATCGTTGCAGCAATTACTAGTCAGGTATAGATAGTCATCCTGATAAGATAAGCAGTGGGCAGTTTTAGTTAACCAGTCCGTTGTAGTTGCAACACTTACTAGTCAGATGCAATTAGCATGAGATATCCCAAAACCCAGCAGTTGTTGGTACTTTTATTTAACCATTCCGTTATAGTTGCAATACTTACTAGGCAGATACAATGGTAGCAAGCGTCAACCCAAACAAGCAATTGTTGGCAATTTTATTTAGCCATTCCATTATAGTGAAGCTGATTACTAGTCATTATAAAGTCAAATTTATAGCACTACTTTAGTTATAGTTGTCTATGATCGAGATACTGTGCTCCAAGTCGTCCATAACCGCGGACACGGCTTTCAGAAAGTTTTACCCTGTAGGGGTGCACAAATAGCAACACACACTCGATCAACCTCGGAAAAACCAAATCAAAACCCAACGAGGCCTTCACGACAAAGCAATCACAAGATTCAGAAATATTTCAGGGGGCCACCCCATTAAGCTACCCGCAACGAAGTTAGCTGACTCCGAAACGGACTCAAGGTTTGCGCCAATGGCTGTAAACGACTGGGAACCCGAAAATGTGACTGGGCTTGTCGATACCGCGAAAACACTCCGCTTACCTAAACAGTACAGGTGCAGTACATCGCACAATTTAAATAAAGAAGCATGGCATAAGTACAGGATAGTAAGTAAAACCTCAAACTAGTTTGTGGCCCCAAGAAATAAGAATGAATCAAGCTCTGGCTAAGGGGGGTCCCATAATCCTCCCGGATGTGGATAACGCGAATATTCAAGGAACATGTATCAAGTACTCGGGGTCCTACGGGACACAAGTGGACGGTTAACAACCAAATAACATCTATTTCCCACCCGTGCCTCTGCATTTACCTACTTTCAATTTTAGTTGTTAAACAGTAATTAAAGTCTTGATCATCTCCAACAATAAACACACGGCAATACTCCAACAACTGTGGAACTTGACGACATGCAACAGCACTTGAGCAAGCGACTACGACGCGCAGGTCCAACTATCTACCAAACAACAGGTAATAGGAGGTGTCCAAGGCAATATAAGGCTGCAAGGGATATCACGGGTACGAAAACTAGAGCATCGCAACACAGATAGCAATAGATCAACAGGAGGGAATAAATACTATAAAAGTAAGATAGGTAGAAAGGGGGAGATGCTCGCCTGAAAAACATTGCCGAAGGTTCAACCGAAGATCGGGTCGACACTCGCATCAACTCAACGGCCTTATCCGCGAAGAACCAAAACACTAGAATAAACACCGGATGCAATATTTAATACTACGGCAAAAGATCGGGCATGATGCATGTATGATGTATGGCATGGCAAGGATGCGATGCAATTAGGCAATATTAAGCGGAACCGGGGTCCCGACAACTAATTGATAGGTTCATGTTGTTTAGATACCCCGCAATTTAAATGTTGTTTTAACAAGGCAAAACAATGACACCGGTTCACTACGCAAATTTAAATGGGGCCAATATAAGACTAGATTTTGTCCGCATATGGAGCCCATATTTAATTATATGGTGAATCGGCATAAGGCCCCCAAACCACACAAATATGCATGCATGAACAAATTAATATGCGACAGTTGATAATGTCATATTATCAAAATAATGGGGTCTCGGATAGGGAATCACATTAGGGTTCGGCGAACTTGGGCTCCGAGGGGTTCAGGGTCGGGTCTTAGGGTCCGGATCTGGGGTTCGGTCTCGGCGGGATCGTTCTCGGATAACGGAGTAAATCTTGGCGTTCCGGTGAAGAAGGACTTGGTTCGGCGTCGGGGCGTATCGGATTTGTCCTGGTCGGTGTTGATCTTGTCGTTGCGAAGATCTTGTCGGGTCCGCGCCATCGAGTCGGTCTTGGCCTTCGGGGTGAAGAACTTGGCGTTCCATGGCGATCTTGGCGGCTTCGGAGGGTTTGAAGATCGGTCTTCGGATCCATGAGGTAGACCTTGGGGTTCCAGGTCGGAGTACTTGAAATCCGTGGAGAAAGTCTTGTCGCCCTTGGGTGGAGAACTTGTCATCCCGAGGGTCCGTGGCTTCGGTGGTCGATGACGAACTTGGGATTAGGACCGGATGTTCGGCGGCTTCTCGGGTGCTTACCCGACTTGGATCTCTTGTTCGCCGAGAGGGTTCTAGTCAGCAATACCAACACTGCTAACCTAAATAAACGCCACCCAAAACAAGGACAACACGCTGGAGGAGGCTCATGTCTCGTTCGGGCATTAGCTCGAGCAGCTTGTGGTCGGGTTGCAGCGGGAAGGCGACGAGCACGAGCGGCGGCCGGGCGCACCCGGGGACGCACGGACAGCAGGAAGAGGGCCCGACGGAGGAGTCCCGGGCAAGGCGGCGCCAGGGACGGAGCCAGGGACGGAGAGGAGCACTGGCGGCAGGGCAGGCTCGACAGGACGGTGGCGGCCACGGGGAGGCGCGAGCGAAAGGGACGACTCCTGCAGGCCGGGGGAGGGCGCGCGCGGCTGGAGGTGCTGCAGCGGCCGGCAAGGGACCGTGAGGTGGGCCAGAACCGCAGAGCCTGCCGGCAGGGACGGCGACATGGCGATGTGGTGGGGCAGCCGGCGTGGCCAGAGGACGCACGGCAGCGGCGGAAGGCGGAGGAGGCAGGCCGCGGTGGAGGAGGTCGGCCGAGAGAGGCAGCTCGCACGGGAAGGGGAAGGCGACGGGGGTGCAGAGAACGAGCGCGAGGTGGCGGGGTCGAGCGGAGGTGGGGGAAGGGGCTCCAGGCAGCGGAGGCGCTTGCTCGCGTCTGGGAGGGAGGCGCACTGGTGGTGGCGGAGGCGAGCAGGGCCTGCGGCTAGCAGGGATCCCGTAGAGGCGGCGACGCGACCGAGGCCGGCGCCGGTGGTTGGCGATGGGGAGCTTGCAGAGAGAGGCGACGGGGAGGGCTCGGGCATGGCGGTGGCGGGGCTAGAGGAGGGCGGCGCCCGTTGGCGGCTGTAGAGGGGGGGGGGGCGACGAGCAAGGGCGGTCGGCGAGAGAGCGCGAGCGGAGCTCCTGGCGGCGGCGGTTGCGGGCTCGAGAGGGAGGAGCGGGGGATGCGGGGTGGATGGTGAGGAGCGGGGTCGGTTGTCGGTAGAGTAGGTGGGGGCAGAGGCGTGAGGATGGTGTGCCCGAGTGCGTGCGTGCCTATGGTGTTGCGTGTGTGGGGGTCCATGTGGGGGTGGTTGGACGCGTCTCGAACGCGGGGTGGAGGGGAGAGGTGCATGCGACAGCGTGTGTGGCGTGGGGCTCCTGGGTGGCGGCGGCAGGGAGGGACTAGGGGATGGTTAGCAGTTTAGGGTTAGGGTTGATTAGGGTTTTGGGGTAGTAGGCTGCTGGCTAGCTGGGCCTTTGGGCCTGGCAGACTGGCTGTCTCCCCCGAAAAAATATTTTTATTATTTGTTTTATTAAAAAAAATATTTTGCAAATACTTTTTAGACAAATACAAGATCTGAACCGACCGAGGCTTTAACTTTGAAATTAAAGATGAGGTCTAATTAGAAAACAACATAGGATTTTACGGTATAGTTTTATGAAAAAGAAGAATATGCATGACGTCATGATGATGCAATGCACAACTACAACGCGATTTTCTAGTAGTGGTTTTGCGGGATGCCATAGGAGGGCAACTCTTCCACCACATACACACCTCCACGCCAGATTGCATCTGCGCACCCCTGTACTTTTCGGTTCCGCCGTAATCAAGAGAAGACAAGCAGGAGTAGGGTTTTACCTCCGGGGGCCTAAACCTGGGTAAATATCGTGTCCCCTGGTTGCTTGTCTGTTAAACGTTCCGTGATCTCCAGCACCTCCACCTTCTCCAAAACCCAAGCTCATAACAATGGGCATTGATGAGTCGAAACCTCGTCAATTGGCGCCGTCTGTGGGAAACGGAGGCGCTTATTGTGCGATCGTGATGGTCCCGACCAAAGAGATCTACAACTCCTCGGTGACGGAGAGCCATATCCTCTTCGGCGCTTTCGACTTCACCGCCCACTCGCCAGCCACCATGAAGGACTTCGAGCCCATAGGAGACGGGCTCGAGATTCTGTTCGGGAGCTTCTGCTTCCAGGTGGGACAGACCGTCACTCTCCTCCTCCTAGAGCGGGTGCCACTGCCATCAATAAGGCCCGCCTCGTGGGCCCCGCATCCCTGCGTGCTACGCACGTCAACGCTGACAGATGAGTCATACGATAGCAACAGCTGCAACTCAGATCTGTGCGCCTTCCCGTCGGATGAGGGAACCTACAGTTCTGGATCTGAAAGCTGCGGCAGCAGCGACCCAATCCGCAGGCGCTACTAGTGCGACGTGGTAATCCAAAGCGACGTGGTACAACAACCACCAGGTCTGGGTGCCCACGTACCGCCTCCCAACCTAGAGGGCGAAAACGGAGGAAACAGGAGGCAACCATCCCTCCCACCCAACGAGGGCGACGTTGCCGCTGTAACATCCCAAAACTTTAATCCAAGTTAATCAAGATCCAAATCATCAAAATTAGGGTTAACAAAAAAAATTCCATCTCAAAATATGAAAGCATTCATGTGTAGGTGCATTTAAATTAGGAGTCCATTTGAATTGCCATGGTTCTGTGATTCATTGCTTGTAAAATGATTATTAAGTGAAATAAACATCATCTAAATCATTCCCAAACTTTTCCCAAAGAAAAACAACTCAAAATAAATAAATGAAGTGAATGGTCATTTTTGCCAAATTAACTATCATGCCTACTTTTGCTATTCCTAGTACTCAAAACTTAACAGAAACGATTGTGGATCTTTGCACCCCTTGCTAGTACACATAATGAGGTACCAAGGCCCACTTTGTGATCTGCCAAAAACATTCAAATGCTAAGTTTAAATGACAGTTTAACATTGAATCTATCTCATATGGGAAGATCCCACTATTTCAAAAACCACTCAAACAAGTTCAATTTTCAAAACCCAAGCAACCACAGAGTCTCAAGCTTATGCCTAGCACACCCACCAAAAATCTTTTCAAAATTCAAAAGGAAGTTTCTTGCGGCCATTTCATCAAACACTTGTGGCAGGCAGAACTTAAACCAAATCAATTTTACTATTTTGAATAGTATTCTGGCCAAACTTGTCTCCCATTTAAACCCCATTTGATCACTTTGTCCCCTCTGGATCGAACCAGGGCCTAACTAACCCATTCCCTACCTCCTAGCAGCATGGCCATGCCAAGCCGAACCCACCTCGCCGGCCAACTTGGTCGCCACCGCAGCAGACCGCATCCCCCTCTCTCGCCATGTCCAGGAGCTAGCAAGCACCTCACCGCCGCCCACTATCCCCTCCCCGAGCCAGGCCCAGCCGTGGACCACCGAGAAAACCCCACGCCCAGTGCCACAGCGCCATGCCGAGTACGCGCCAGAGCGTCGCACCCGGCACGCGTGCACACGCCGCCACTCGACCGCAGCCCGTGCCCACCGCGTCGCCACGACCCAGGAAGCACGCCAGACAGTCCCATTCTTCGTCCAACGCCTCACAACCACCGCTCGACGTCGAAGACGCCGCCTCTGCCGCTCAGAGCGCCAGCTCTGCCCGACCGATTACCACCTCCCCTAAGCCCACATTAACATCCTAGAGCACCGTCAAGAGACCGCGTGTCGATCGTCACCCTCAGCCATGCCGCTAGCAGTCCGTAGCCATGTCGCCACCGTCGCCTGCCCATCCCTCTCGGTCTCACCGTCGAGCCTATAAAAGGAGGGCACCCCCAGCCGTTTGCAGCACACCACTTCACTCCCCTCACCTCACTGATCGTCCCACACCTCTAGCCGGAGCACGGAGAGCAGCAGCTCGCCGGAATTGTACCGGAGCAGGCCGCCTCTGGAGGAGAAGGGCGTCGCTGATTGCGACCACCCCCAGAGCTGCCTCGACCATCCCTGAGCTTGCCGTCGACCACCAGTCCGTTTGCCCGCCTCGCCGTCGTCGCTGGAGCCCTGTTACGCCCCCTATGCACCCCCACCAAACTGCTAGGGTTAGAGCTCACCGGTGATAGGTCCGTCGTCGACGATGAACCCCAGCCGTTGATCCCCACTCTAATCCAACGTCCCACATCGCCCCGTACCGCTTCGCGCGTTATGAGCCACTGACTGGTGGATCCCCCTGTCAGCTGAGCCCCGTGCTACGGAGTAACACTGGTCCGGCCCGTTAACGTCTCCCGCGCAACCCAGCAGTTTAAAATTTAGATTTTTCCATTTAATTTCAAACACAGTTCTGTAAATAGATTCAAAAATCAACCCAGCTCGATTCAATGAACCAAAATGCTTGAAACCAATTTTTTTAGAAAGGTACTAAAATGCTTAATCCAAGCCCGTTGGATTCAAATCATTTGGATCTATAGATCAACCTTGGTAAAAATAACAAGGCAGAAGCTTTTCTGCATTCAAACATTTTTCAAAATTCAACCATAAGAGCTTTTGAGTTGTTTCCAACTCTCAAAAATCACATTTTATCATACCCTTCAGAATATATAAAAACATATGGGTTTACTTATAGAAATAATGTTTAAGTAATTAAAGAATGCCACATAGGCATTTCTAGTCACTTTATTTATTTAAAATAAAAAGGTTAAACCTTATTAAATTGTGACACCACTTTAAATCGCATTCCCATGGACTGAAATGTGTGGTGATGACATGTTTCAACATGATCCCATGTTTGAGTTGGAGAATATTAAATCTTAAGTAGTTTTTCAATGAGTAGAAATTACTTTTCTCAAATTAAAATAAACAAGACAAATGCTTTAATATTGTAATGTTAAGTGATGATGCTAGATCATCTATAGTGCACCTTTTTGTGATGATTGAAAATAGTTAAGTATTGTTTGGTGATTGTGTACCTCGTATTTATTTATAGACGCTAGTACCGACCAAGGATACGAGGAGGAAGGAGGATACTACGAGGAAGAAGCCGAGGAGAAATTCAACCACTGCTCTGCTCAAGGCAAGCCAATACTTGAAACCTTGCAAGTTAACACTTGCAACTATGAAATTTAGATGACCTATGCAATGCATTAAGCATGCTTGGTTAGACATATTTGATGATACCCAATCCTAGTTTTACTTACAAGCTTTATACTTTATTTCTTTATCAAAGCTTTCTCTTAGAGTTTACATAGTAAATTGTAAATACTAGAAAGATATTGGAAGGTAGCATAAAGAGCATTAAAGTTGGACGAAGTTAGATAATCTTGATGTCATCCTAAGGCATGAGATTGAACTTAGCAAATCTCCACTTGTTTACCACTCCTCATTAGTAGTGTGGCATCCTGCAAAACCGCTACTAGAAAATCGCGTTGTTTTTGTGCATTGCATCATCATGACCGCATGCTCATGTCATCATGCCACATTGCATTTGAGCATCGTCATCATCTTGCATTTGCTTGCATAAAACTATTTTCGCAAAGTCTGGTTTTGTTTTCTAAACACCCCGTCTTTATCTCAAATCCAAAACCCGGGTCTCCGGAATATTTTGTTTTGTCTACCCACAGATTTCAAACGCCCCGTTTTAATTAAATAAAATGTTTAAGTATTTTTAGGGGGCAGCCAAACCGGGCCGATCCGACCCAGTTGGCCACCCCCAGTACAAAACCAGCCTACCCAAAATCCCTAATCTACCCAATCCTAGTCTACCCACCAATCCCCTCCCTCCACCTCACCTTTCCCTCCACCTCATCACACCCACCGCCACCTCATCAATCCACAGCCCCACCTACACCCCTCTCTCTCCCTCACCTAGCCCCCACCTACCCCCTCTCCCTTACAGCCTGGACCCACCCTCTCAGGCCCACCTACTCCCTCACCCCCGCCTGGACCCCACACCGGTCCCACCCCACAGCTCACTCCCTCCACCCACCGAGCCAGCCCCACTTCCCCTCTCCCTGGTCCCACCCCCTGTTCACCCCTGGCCCACCCCGACCCCGCCTGTCTCCTTCCTCCCGCCCCGCAGCTCCCTCCCTTCTCTCTGCTTTCTTCCTCTCCCTCCCTTGGCCGCGCCGCCAGGCCCCCTTTCGCTGCCGCCTCTCCCTACCGCCGCATCGTCCCGCGCCGCCGCCTCTCTCGCCGGCCGCCCTCCTCCCGAGCTCGCTGGGCCGCCACCTCTCCCGAGCCCCGGCCTCCTCCGTCCCCGAGCGCGCCTTCCTGCCTCCTCCTGGCGCCCGCCGCCCCGGCGCCTTCCTCTCCTCCTCCCTCCGGCCGCCGGGCTCCGCTCCGCCGCCTCCTCCCGAGCTCCTCGTCGAGCCCGGCCACCACCTCCGTCCGCCGCCCTCCCTCTGCAACCCTCCTGCGCTGCGCGTCGGCCTCGCCGCGGCCGCCCTCCGCTCCCCGTCGGCCTCGCCGCGCCCGGCGCTCGCCGTCTCGACCGCCTCCGTGCCCGCCGCTCGCTCCTGCGGCCCTCCTCTCCCCGCGCCTCCCCGCCTCTCCGCACGTCGGCCCTCTGCCGACGCCGCCTCCGGCCACCGCGGGCCACCTCCCTTCGCCGGAGCTGGTCCCGCCTCCAGGGCTCCTTCCGGTCGCCCTTCCTCCACCTCAAGCCCGAGGCGTGCCGCCGTCCCACCCCTCGCCAGCGACCGCCGTGCGCTCCCTCGTCGCCCTCGCCAAGCTCGGCCACCGCATGTGCTTGTCCTCGCGTTGGCCGCTGTACCGCCCTCTGCAATCTTGGAGCCGTCGCTGGTTTTGTTTGTGCGCTTGTGGACGCCGCGCCGGTGCCGAACCAAGTCCATCGCAAGCGACCGAAGAAGGAGATGCCACTGAGATCAGAGGTCTCTGTACCGCATCGCCTTGGTCTTCGACAAGGATCCGACAAGATCGCCTACATGGATGTCAAGTTCCCCTTCACGAACCCGAACCCTCGGAACCGCCAAGTTCGCCAAGACCCGTCCCCGGATTCCGATTGTCGAGCCCAAACCCGTGGAACCCCGAAACCTCCCCAAGATCTACGCCGCGGAACAACAAGGCCTTCGGGGTGGAACCGACAAGATCTATCGCCTAGCGCCAAGCTCTTCTCCATGGGACGCCAAGACACCCGTCGAACCCCGAAGACCGAACCCCGTGGACCGACATGATCTTCTTCACGGATAAGACAAGTACTCCCTCGAGGATGCCAAGTTCTTCACCCCGAATGCCAAGACCGACTTGATGGCGCGGACCCGACAAGATCTTCGCAACGACAAGATCGACACCGACCAGGGGAAGTCCGATGTGCCCCCGACACCGAACCAAGTCCTTCTTCCCGGTACGCCAAGTTCTCCACCTTGTATCCGATCCCGCTGGTCCCGTCGAACCCTGAACCCCAAGCCCGGACCCTGAACCCCCGAAACCAGGATCTCCCGAACCCAGATGTGTGACGCCTTTTCCTGAGACCCTTATTTTGTAAATAACATACAAATTGTTGCATATTTAATTGTTCATGCCTGCATACTTGTCATGTGGTTTGGGGGCCTTACGTCGATTCACCATATAATTAAATATGGGGCCCATATGCGGGCAAATCTAGTCGTATATTGGTCCCATTTAAATTTGTGTAGCGAACCGGTGATATACCTTGCCATGTTAAGATAACATTTAAATTGCGGGGTATCCAAACAACATGAACTCAATAAGTAATTGTCGGGACCCTGGTTCCGCTTAATATGACCTAATTGCATCGCAGCTTTGCCATGCCATACATCATACACGCATCATGCCCGATCTTTTGCCGTAGTATTAAATATTGCATCCGGTGTTTATTCTAGTGTTTTGGTTCTTCGCGGATAAGGCCGTTGAGTTGATGTGAGCTTCGCCCCGATCTTCGGTTGAACCTTCGACAATGTTTTTCAGGCGAGCATCTCCCCCTTTCTACCTATCTTACTTTTATAGTATTTATTCCCTCCTGTTGATCTATTGCTATCCGTGTTGCGTTGCTCTAGCTTTCTTACCCGTGATATCCCTTGCAGCCTTATATTGCCTTGGACACCTCCTATTACCTGTTGTTTGGTAGATAGTTGGACTTGCGCGTCATAGTCGCTTGCTCAAGTGTTGTTGCGTGTCGCCAAGTACCACAGTTGTTGGAGTATTGCCGCATGTTTATTGTTGGAGATGATCAAGACTTTAATTACTGTTTAACAACTAAAATTGAAGTAGGTAAGCAGAGGCACAGGTGGGCAATAGATGTTATTTGGTTGTTAACCGTCCACTTGTGTCCCGTAGGACCCCGAGTACTTGATACCTGTTCCTTGAATATTCGCGCTATCCACATACGGGGGAATTATGGGACCCCCCTGAGCCAGAGCTTGATTCATTCTTATTTCTTGGGGCCACAAACTAGTTTGAGGTTTTATTTACTATCCTGTACTTATGCCATGCTTTACTGCTTTATTACGATTGTGCGAGGAGCACCTGTACTGTTTAGGTAAGCGGAGTGTTTTCACGGTATCGACAAGCCCAGTTTTGGGTTCCCAGTCGTTTACAGCCATTGACGCAAACCTTGAGTCCGTCTCGGAGTCAGCTAGCTTCGTTGCGGGTGTACTCAATGGGGTGGCCCCCTGAAATATTTCTGAATTTTGTGATTGCTTTGTCGTGAAAGCCTCGTTGGGTTTTGATTTGGTTTTTCCGAGGTTGATCGAGTGTGTGTTGCTATTTGTGCACCCCTGCAGGGTAAAACTTTCTGAAAGCCGTGTCCGCGGTTATGGACGACTTGGAGCACAGTATCTCGATCATAGACAACTATAACTAAAGTAGTGCTATAAATTTGACTTTATAATGACTAGTAATCAGCTTCAATATAATGGAATGGCTCAATAAAACTGCCAACAAGTGCTTGTTTGGGTCGTCGCCTGCGACCATTGTATCTGACTAGTAAGTATTGCAACTATGACGGAATGGCTAAATAAAAGTACCAACAACTGCTGGGTTTCGGGATCTCTCACGCTAACTGTATCTGACTAGTAAGTGTCGCAACTACAACGGAATGGTTAACTAAAAGTGCCCACTGCTTATTATATCAGGATTGCTATCTATACCTGACTAGTAATTGCTGCAACGATAACCGAATAAGTAAAACTGCCAACTGTGTGAGTTCCTCGGTTGACTTCCTCGTTTGGCCTCGAGGGGGAAATACCAGGATGGATTGTTTGGTGTAAGATTCAGGTTGGATCCGAATAGCTCTTTCTTACCCCTCTCTGATAGCCGCCAGTTGTATCGAGTCTCTATAGGTTGTTTAGTGCGTGCTGCCGCTGCCGCTTCAGTCCACCATACCTATGTAGGCGAGGACCGCCGAATTCTAGCCTCGCCGTGTACTGGCCTCAGTACTGACCGCTCTCTCTTTTTCCTTTGCCCTTTGTCGGCACCCCTTTTGTTTAAGCAGGTTTTGAGATCGACGTCGTTAGCAGGGTTACCCTTCCGGCTTGGCCTGGGCAGGGTTATGGACGCCATTGGTTATTCTTCAGGGCTCTTAGCCCCATTTGCATCTTGTCCGTAGTCGGACGCTCTATCTTTTTCAAGGTGATTTGGATCTTTGTATATTATATCTGTATTCTTGACTCATGGAGTCGCTGTTATATATATCTGTTCTGTGGGTCCCATCGAGGACTGTTGTGTAATGTTATTACTTCGTTTTCCACCCGCACGAAAGTGCCTGGTGGGCACCTTTGAATCGTTTCTATGCGGGTTTGGCGGAAATCGCTGAAACTTGCATAGGGTCAATTCTGAGGGTGTTACAGAGTGGTATCAGAGCTCAGCAGTTCCGATACCCCACAAGTCCAGCATGTAGGATAACCTAGCTAACGGCCGAAGTAGAGTGTCAAAACTATTTTGAAAAATCGGTTGGATAGTTCTGATTAGGTCTGATTTTACTCCTTACCCCTTTGCTATTCCTCTCTTACCTCTATGTGTTTTGAATCCGCTCTCTTCTCTCTCTTCGAGTCCAGGATTTCTCATGGTTGGGTTCCGTCGTACCTTCAGGGTTTCGCTTCCTCCTTTGGTAACGGTGTTGCTACATCTGGTCTTCATGCTATCCGAGGAATCCTTCGTCTGGTGAACTTCTCTTTGTTCCTTCTCGTGCCTTCCGGTGTTTTCCGACGCGACTACATCATCTACGCTAGATCCGATGCAGAGTCTGCATCACTCCTTTGTTTCTGAACCTCGTTTGTCGAGATCTTCAGTCTGAATTCCGAGAGTTGGTTGCATAATCCGCCTATTCGGGTGCAGAGTAATGGTTTGGGTGCGCGATGGACTGATCACCATCCGACTACTCTTATCATTCGCTCTTGTACGTCGAATCAGTGGATCCAGCAGTTTTACTCCACCCACGGAAGCTAGAGGTGGCTTTATTTGTTGATACCTTCGACCTTCTGTTTCCGGAGTGTTCTCTCGACGATCACGAACAACGACCTCTTGTTAGTGGTGTCGCGAGGATCTACACGATGCGAGAAGATTCAGATCGCCGCCCTTCCTTCCGGTACCATTAGGCGGATCTCGAGGGCGAGATCCATTGTTAGTGGTGTCGAATTGTGGCATCCCGCAAAACCGCTACTAGAAAATCGCGTTGTTTTTGTGCATTGCATCATCATGACCGCATTCTCATGTCATCATGCCACATTGCATTTGAGCATCGTCATCATCTTGCATTTGCTTGCATAAAACTATTTTCGCAAAGTCTGGTTTTGTTTGCTAAACACCCCGTCTTTATCTCAAATCCAAAACCCGGGTCTCCGAAATATTTTGTTTTGTCTACCCACAGATTTCAAACGCCCCGTTTTAATTAAATAAAATGTTTAAGTATTTTTAGGGGGCAGCCAAACCGGGCCGATCCGACCCAGTTGGCCACCCCCAGTACAAAACCAGCCTACCCAAAATCCCTAATCTACCCAATCCTAGTCTACCCACCAATCCCCTCCCTCCACCTCACCTTTCCCTCCACCTCATCACACCCACCGCCACCTCATCAATCCACAGCCCCACCTACACCCCTCTCTCTCCCTCACCTAGCCCCCACCTACCCCCTCTCCCTTACAGCCTGGACCCACCCTCTCAGGCCCACCTACTCCCTCACCCCCGCCTGGACCCCACACCGGTCCCACCCCACAGCTCACTCCCTCCACCCACCGAGCCAGCCCCACTTCCCCTCTCCCTGGTCCCACCCCCTGTTCACCCCTGGCCCACCCCGACCCCGCCTGTCTCCTTCCTCCCGCCCCGCAGCTCCCTCCCTTCTCTCTGCTTTCTTCCTCTCCCTCCCTTGGCCGCGCCGCCAGGCCCACTTTCGCTGCCGCCTCTCCCTACCGCCACGTGGTCCCGCGCCGCCGCCTCTCTCGCCGGCCGCCCTCCTCCCGAGCTCGCTGGGCCGCCACCTCTCCCGAGCCCCGACCTCCTCCGTCCCCGAGCGCGCCTTCCCGCCTCCTCCTGGCGCCCGCCGCCCCGGCGCCTTCCTCTCCTCCTCCCTCCGGCCGCCGGGCTCCGCTCCGCCGCCTCCTCCCGAGCTCCTCGTCGAGCCCGGCCACCACCTCCGTCCGCCGCCCTCCCTCTGCAACCCTCCTGCGCTGCGCGTCGGCCTCGCCGCGGCCGCCCTCCGCTCCCCGTCGGCCTCGCCGCGCCCGGCGCTCGCCGTCTCGACCGCCTCCGCGCCCGCCGCTCGCTCCTGCGGCCCTCCTCTCCCCGCGCCTCCCCGCCTCTCCGCACGTCGGCCCTCTGCCGACGCCGCCTCCGGCCACCGCGGGCCACCTCCCTTCGCCGGAGCCGGTCCCGCCTCCAGGGCTCCTTCCGGCCGCCCTTCCTCCACCTCAAGCCCGAGGCGTGCCGCCGTCCCACCCCTCGCCAGCGACCGCCGTGCGCTCCCTCGTCGCCCTCGCCAAGCTCGGCCACCGCATGTGCTTGTCCTCGCGTTGGCCGCTGTACCGCCCTCTGCAATCTTGGAGCCGTTGCTGGTTTTGTTTGTGCGCTTGTGGACGCCGCGCCGGTGCCGAACCAAGTCCATCGCAAGCGACCGAAGAAGGAGATGCCACTGAGATCAGAGGTCTCTGTACCGCATCGCCTTGGTCTTCGACAAGGATCCGACAAGATCGCCTACATGGATGTCAAGTTCCCCTTCACGAACCCGAACCCTCGGAACCGCCAAGTTCGCCAAGACCCGTCCCCGGATTCCGATTGTCGAGCCCGAACCCGTGGAACCCCGAAACCTCCCCAAGATCTACGCCGCGGAACAACAAGGCCTTCGGGGTGGAACCGACAAGATCTATCGCCTAGCGCCAAGCTCTTCTCCATGGGACGCCAAGACACCCGTCGAACCCCGAAGACCGAACCCCGTGGACCGACATGATCTTCTTCACGGATAAGACAAGTACTCCCTCGAGGATGCCAAGTTCTTCACCCCGAATGCCAAGACCGACTTGATGGCGCGGACCCGACAAGATCTTCGCAACGACAAGATCGACACCGACCAGGGGAAGTCCGATGTGCCCCCGACACCGAACCAAGTCCTTCTTCCCGATACGCCAAGTTCTCCACCTTGTATCCGATCCCGCTGGTCCCGTCGAACCCTGAACCCCAAGCCCGGACCCTGAACCCCCGAAACCAGGATCTCCCGAACCCAGATGTGTGACGCCTTTTCCTGAGACCCTTATTTTGTAAATAACATACAAATTGTTGCATATTTAATTGTTCATGCCTGCATACTTGTCATGTGGTTTGGGGGCCTTACGCCGATTCACCATATAATGAAATATGGGGCCCATATGCGGGCAAATCTAGTCGTATATTGGTCCCATTTAAATTTGTGTAGCGAACCGGTGATATACCTTGCCATGTTAAGACAACATTTAAATTGCGGGGTATCCAAACAACATGAACTCAATAAGTAATTGTCGGGACCCTGGTTCCGCTTAATATGACCTAATTGCATCGCAGCTTTGCCATGCCATACATCATACACGCATCATGCCCGATCTTTTGCCGTAGTATTAAATATTGCATCCGGTGTTTATTCTAGTGTTTTGGTTCTTCGCGGATAAGGCCGTTGAGTTGATGTGAGCTTCGCCCCGATCTTCGGTTGAACCTTCGACAATATTTTTCAGGCGAGCATCTCCCCCTTTCTACCTATCTTACTTTTATAGTATTTATTCCCTCCTGTTGATCTATTGCTATCCGTGTTGCGTTGCTCTAGCTTTCGTACCCGTGATATCCCTTGCAGCCTTATATTGCCTTGGACACCTCCTATTACCTGTTGTTTGGTAGATAGTTGGACTTGCGCGTCATAGTCGCTTGCTCAAGTGCTGTTGCGTGTCGCCAAGTACCACAGTTGTTGGAGTATTGCCGCATGTTTATTGTTGGAGATGATCAAGACTTTAATTACTGTTTAACAACTAAAATTGAAGTAGGTAAGCAGAGGCACAGGTGGGCAATAGATGTTATTTGGTTGTTAACCGTCCACTTGTGTCCCGTAGGACCCCGAGTACTTGATACCTATTCCTTGAATATTCGCGCTATCCACATACGGGGGAATTATGGGACCCCCCTGAGCCAGAGCTTGATTCATTCTTATTTCTTGGGGCCACAAACTAGTTTGAGGTTTTATTTACTATCCTGTACTTATGCCATGCTTTACTGCTTTATTACGATTGTGCGAGGAGCACCTGTACTGTTTAGGTAAGCGGAGTGTTTTCGCGGTATCGACAAGCCCAGTTTTGGGTTACCAGTCGTTTACAGCCATTGACGCAAACCTTGAGTCCGTCTCGGAGTCAGCTAGCTTCGTTGCGGGTGTACTCAATGGGGTGGCCCCCTGAAATATTTCTGAATCTTGTGATTGCTTTGTCGTGAAAGCCTCGTTGGGTTTTGGTTTGGTTTTTCCGAGGTTGATCGAGTGTGTGTTGCTATTTGTGCACCCCTGCAGGGTAAAACTTTCTGAAAGCCGTGTCCGCGGTTATGGACGACTTGGAGCACAGTATCTCGATCATAGACAACTATAACTAAAGTAGTGCTATAAATTTGACTTTATAATGACTAGTAATCAGCTTCAATATAATGGAATGTCTCAATAAAACTGCCAACAAGTGCTTGTTTGGGTCATCGCCTGCGACCATTGTATCTGACTAGTAAGTATTGCAACTATGACGGAATGGCTAAATAAAAGTACCAACAACTGCTGGGTTTCGGGATCTCTCACGCTAACTGTATCTGACTAGTAAGTGTCGCAACTACAACGGAATGGTTAACTAAAAGTGCCCACTGCTTATTATATCAGGATTGCTATCTATACCTGACTAGTAATTGCTGCAACGATAACCGAATAAGTAAAACTGCCAACTGTGTGAGTTCCTCGGTTGACTTCCTCGTTTGGCCTCGAGGGGGAAATACCAGGATGGATTGTTTGGTGTAAGATTCAGGTTGGATCCGAATAGCTCTTTCTTACCCCTCTATGATAGCCGCCAGTTGTATCGAGTCTCTATAGGTTGTTTAGTGCGTGCTGCCGCTGCCGCTTCAGTCCACCATACCTATGTAGGCGAGGACCGCCGAATTCTAGCCTCGCCGTGTACTGGCCTCAGTACTGACCGCTCTCTCTTTTTCCTTTGCCCTTTGTCGGCACCCCTTTTGTTTAAGCAGGTTTTGAGATCGACGTCGTTAGCAGGGTTACCCTTCCGGCTTGGCCTGGGCAGGGTTATGGACGCCATTGGTTATTCTTCAGGGCTCTTAGCCCCATTTGCATCTTGTCCGTAGTCGGACGCTCTATCTTTTTCAAGATGATTTGGATCTTTGTATATTATATCTGTATTCTTGACTCATGGAGTCGCTGTTATATATATCTGTTCTGTGGGTCCCATCGAGGACTGTTGTGTAATGTTATTACTTCGTTTTCCACCCGCACGAAAGTGCCTGGTGGGCACCTTTGAATCGTTTCTATGAGGGTTTGGCGGAAATCGCTGAAACTTGCATAGGGTCGATTCTGAGGGTGTTACAAGTAGTTACCCCACTTGTAGATGCTAGTGCTAAGCATAAAACTTGATCAACTTTAGATGGTAATACTTGGTGAAAATGGTTATGAAAACCTTAGAATGATGAGTCATTCTACTGAAATGTTTTGACATGTGTTCTCGAACACCAGATGATTTTGATGATGAAAATATTGAGGCATGAGCCTTAGCCCTTGATAAAACTTATGGTTGTATGGATGCGATACCATTCCAATTTTACCGTACAACCACAGTACCCGAAAATTGGGTAGGGCTTGACTAGAAAGTTATATACCTTAGTATGGGTTCCCTCACGACCAATGTCTGAGCTGAGCCTACCTTGTGAAGATTGTCCACCTATGCAGTACCCAAGATGACAGTTGGTCATGGTTGGGAGGCCAAACTCAAAGGAAAGGTGCCTATCCTAGGGCGTGTAATGGAAAGGTTAGGATTGGTTATCCGCATACTGAGTATGGTGAATTCAGGATTTGTTCCTAACGGATGTATCGAATGTTGTGGTGAAAGTGTACAATCTCTAAAGAGTGTCAAACCATTCGAATAGCCGCGTCCGTGGTTATGGACAGTTGGAGTGGCCATACTGTTTCCCGTCAGATGTTTTCAAAATGACTTATGAAATGAATTATTACTTTGACTTGACCACAAAAGGGTTATGATATGAAGTTCAAATTCCAACTTAGGTGTTACAAAACTTTTAACTTGTTTTCTTTGCTTCTGAACTGAGTAGAGTTAAATCTGGCTTTTTGCAAAACAACCTTAGAGCTTAGTATCCTACTACAAAAACCCTCTTAACTGTTAGTATTAGTTTGCGAGTACTTAAAGAGTACTCATGGATTTGTCCCTGGCTATTCCTGTGGCCAGACTATGAAGAGGAGTACCAGGATGATGGACCGCCGGAAGGTTACGACAACTAGGATCATCTCCCATCGCCAGCATTGCCTGTGACCCTGAAGATGGAGCTTTGCCTACGCTATCGTTATTATTACGTTATTCCGCTGCTTGAGTTGTATTAAGAACTGGATCATGAGATCCTTATTTGTGTAAGACCTTATGTATGGTTTGTAATGGATGATGTACTGTGGTATCCAAATCTGTTATGTCTCGCAAAAATGGTAATCCTGGGATTGCGATGTATGGCATAATAGGCATCTGGGATTAAAATTCCGGGTGTTGAGAAGTTGGTATCAAAGCCATCCTGACCATAGGAGACCCTAGTTAGAATGGACGTTTGAATCAAAAACTTAGTTTTAAAACCAAAGGAAGTGAGTATTTACAAAAACTTATTCTCATTATTATCACTTGGATTCTTTCATGAAAATTCATGTTCCTCAAAAATTCTTGCAAAATACATAAAATTTGACACACTTGATCCCTCTACTAACTTACTCATCCTATATTATTATAAATGGACGTGAAGTACAACAAGTTTTATCAGTTGGGGAATGGAGGAGACCTCATCTTTGAGCGTGACTTGGACCAACTTTCGGAACTTCTGGAGCGTTCGCACCCCGAGTTCTTCGAAGCTCAGCTCAATGATCAGGAAGGAGAAGATTTGCAGTGGTTAGTTGTTGCAAGTCTCCGAGGAAAGATTGAACCTCCCACTGCCAAGGGAATTCAGTTCACCTTAGAAAACAACTGGCTCGATGGACTGGCCAGGGCAATGCAGGAAGCTCTTGCCCGTCTGTGTGGGCAGAGTATCAATCAGATCAAGGGTATCTACTTTGAGTTCTACCCAAGGCGTGATGTTATAGGACAACCACTGGAGGCCCCATACCACCCCGAGCTAAAGAGTCAATTGGACCACCTCAGCTCCATGATGTACGACCTTCAGTAGGAGTTGGACAACGCCCGTGCCTACGCCAACCACAAGTATGCCATCGCCAAGAAGAAGGATCAGACCCTCGCCATGCTAGTGAAGAATCGCAAGTCTCGTCGCCGTCAGCTCGACAAGAAGGAGCGCATCATTGCCTGTCTTCGCCATCGGATCGCGGATTTGGAGGAGACCATCCACGAGACAGACATGCAGTTGGAGGAGAAGGAAAATGCCTGAGAAGACCTTCGTGGAGATCCCTACTCCTATCTCAGCGATGATGATGACTTTCTGGAGGATCAGGCCATGGACTTCTTCACCGATGAGGAGGATTTCGCCTTCATCGATGATGATGATGATGATGACGATGAGGATGATGACTACACCAACTCCGAGGAGTAGTAGCACTTGAGCACTAGCGTTAGTGAATTGTATTCGGTCCCACTGTATCATAGTTTCTAGAATGGTTCTTAAAACCATCTGTTTTCCTTTGTTGTGGTGTGTGTTTGTATCGTGTGCTATGAATGAATGAATGAAAAGCAAGTTTCTATAAAATCTGAGTCAAACCTTAAAACTTTTCAAAGTCCCTAAACCTTAGAAATTACCCTCTTTTCTCATGATCTATCTCAATCTTCAGATGCCTCGCGGAGGAAGCGGATCATCCCCGGACCCAATGTTGCAGATCTTGCAAATGTTGGTTTCAGACCGCGAAGCTGAAAGAGCCGAACGTCAAGACAACCTAGCCACCCTTCAACACATAGCTCAGATGGCCAACAACAATCAAGGCCAAGGAAATCAGGACAACAATGGATCTAAGCTCAAGAATTTCCAGAACACCAATCCACCTGTTTTCACTAAGTCAGAGGAACCCTTAGATGCAGATGATTGGCTGCAAACAATGGAGAACAATCTCGAAGTCGCCAGAGTGGAAGCTAACGATAAAGTTCTGTTTGCAACCCACTATCTAGCCGGAGATGCAAGAGCATGGTGGAACAACATTCGTGCAATGACCGGAGGACAGATGATGACCTGGGAGGGATTCAAGGTCAAGTTTAGCAGAACCCATGTGCCACCGGGTTTGATCAATAGGATGAGAGATGAATTCAGAGAACTAAAGCAAGGAAGGATGATAGTAGTGGAATACCATGAAAAATTCTTGTCATTAGCTAGGTATGCCCCAGATGAGATCGACACTGAAGCCAAGAAGAAAGAGAGATTCTTGAATGGTTTGCACGATGAGATGCAAATATTGGAGATATGCCCAAGAGGCAATAATAAAGTAGTTATTATCATATCTTCATTTATGATAAATGTTTACATACCATGCTATAATTGTATTAACCAGAAACATTAATACTGGTGTGATTTGTAAACATAAAAGAGTCCCTAGTAAAGCCTCTTGTTAAACTCGCTTGTTGGTTAATATATGATCATGGTTTCCTGATCATGAACATAGAGATGTTATTAACAACGGGGTCATATCATTAGGAGAATGATATGATGGACATACTCCTATAGTTAAGCGTAGCATAAAGATCAATTCATTTAATATATTTCATTTGCTATATGCTTTCTGATACATAGTAACCTAATTCCTTCGACTATGAGATCATGTAATCACCATCACCGGAAGGATGCTTTGATGACATCAAACACCACACCATAACTGGGTGGCTATAAAGGTGGCATTGAGTGTTCGGAAAGTATGGGTTGAGGCACATGGATCAAGAATGGGATTTGTCCATCCATATGATGGATAGATATACTCTGGGCGCTCTCGGTGGAATGTCATCCAATTGGCTTGCAAGCATGTGACTAGCTCACATATCATGGGAACAAGAAAATATTACTTATCAGTAACGAGGTTGAACTAGGTATGTAGAGATACCGACGATCAAAACCTCGGATAAGTAAACTATCGTGAGACAAAGGGAAATTGGTATCGTATGTAAGTGGTTCATTCGATCGCAAAGTAATCGTAGAAATATGTGGGAGCCATATGAATTTCCAGATTCCTCTATTGGTTATTGATCGGAGAAGAGTCTCGGTCATGTCCGCATAATTCACGAACCATAGGGAGACACACTTAAGGATTCGATGTTGTTTAGTAGATATGGAAAGTGAGTAAAGAGACCGAATGTTGTTCATAGTCTCGGATGGGATCTGGGATATCACGAGGAGATCCGGAATGGACTGGAGAACAAGATTCATATGACGAAAGTCCTGTTTTGGAGTTCGGAAATGATTTCGGTGTTTTCACCGGGAATGTTCTAGAAGGGTCTGGAAGGTCCGGGACTCCGGAAGGGGAAGGGTACATGGATGTGTCATGACAATGTGGAATGGTTGCATCATGTACTAGGTCAGTTGGCTGGGAAATATGAAGAGAGAAATCAAATTCAAGTTTGAAAGTCAAACGCCAATTTGAAAAGTCAAATCCAAACATTGCTTGGTGGAGGGAGAGTAGGAAACCTACCTAGGGTAGGAATACCACTCCCTCCACCCGCCGGCCATGAAGAGGAGTTGGGGAGGACTCCCTCCTCCCCAAACTGCCTCTCCCCACCTATATAAGGAGGGGTAGGGCGCACCCCTACCCCTCACACCCAAACCCTAGCTCTAGGCGCCACCACCCCTCCAAGTGTTGCCGCCACATAGGGCTCCTCTAGCCGCCGAATTAGGGTTTCCCCAAACCCTAGCCGCCGGCCAAGCCACCCCCCTTGGTGCCTCTAATCCGTAGATCGCCAAGGCCCTATCTTCCTCCACCATACTCGCTTCGTCTTAGGCAAAGCCCTGCGGGATCTCCCCTCTACTTCCGACACCACGCCGTCGTGCTACCAGAATTACGAGGAGAGTGCTACAACCTCCGCTGCCTGCTGGAACAAGGGAGAGGAAGGTCTTCATCGAGTACTGAACGTGTGAGCGACTGCGGAAGCGCTTCCGAAACGCAGCGCCGGAAGGACCGTCTATACGATCTTGAGATCGGAAGTGTACGACTACATCATCCACGAGAATCTGCTCTCGTTAACCGCTTTGGATCTTCGAGGGTTAGTACTCTATTGACTCGTTGCTACAGTCTAGTAGATAGATCTTGGCTTGTGTGTGTTCATGCGATATAATTTTTTTGTTTTCCATGCTACGAACCCCTACAGTGGTATCAGAGTCGTGTCTATATGTAGATCTGTTGCACGAGTAGAACACAATGGTCATTGTGGGCGGTGGTGCTTTTATTATCAATTGCTTTTTGTGTACTTTCCATCTTGCGGTATGATGGGATGAAGTGGCCCGGGCTAACCTTACATGACATTGTTCATGAGACTTGCTCCACGCTCAACATGCAACTTGTATTGCATAAGTGGCTTTGCGGGTGTCTGTCTCTCCCATCATAGTATAGATTCAATTTACAACATGCACTTGATAGTTCAAACATCAACGTTGTGGTTCTTGTTCGTAAGTTATAACGACACTTATTGAAAGCCCCAAACCACGTAAAATATGCAAAGAAAATTAGTGGCGTCTAACTTTGTTTTGCAGGGGTGTGCTGTGATGTGATATGGCCATGATTGTGATTATATATGATGTATGCAATGTTCCTTATTGTAAGTCTGCAAGCGGCAGGAGCCAGATGGTTGTCTTTTAATTCCGTTAAGTCCTGCATGTCTATTATTCAAAGTAGTTGTAATAGTTGATGCTGGTGGAAGACAACCATGAAGCGGCGCCATTGACCTTGATGCCACACCGGTGATGATGGAGATCATATTCGTGCTTGAAGATGGAGATTGGAAGCACAAGAAGAAAGGCCATATCATATCACATATTATGAATTGCATGTGATGTTAATCCTTTTATGCATCTTGTATTGCTTAGTTCACGACGGTAGCATTATAAGATGATCCCTCAAGCACACAATTTCAAGTTTTAAAGTGTTCATCCTTAGTAAGCACTGTTGCTAAAGCTCGTTGTTTCGAAGCACCACGTGATGATCGGGTGTGTTAGATTCTGCGAGTGTATACAACGTGAGCAAGCCAGATTTGCTCATGCGGAAGATAAGGTTTGATCTTGACGAGCCTAGCATGTACAGACATGGTCTCGAAACACGGAATACTGAAAGGTAAAGCATGAGTCATATAGTAGATATGATGAACATGTTGATTGTTTGCCTTTGAAGCTACATCATCTCTCGTGATGATCGGTTTTGATGTGGTGGATTTGGTTCATGTGATCACTAAAACAATGTGAGGGATATTGTTTTGAGTGGGAGTTCAACAGCAATATGATTTAAAGTTGAACACTATTTATCATAAATTAAATCAAAGTGAATTTGCATAGTTGTTGTAGTCATTGGCATCCGTTTACCACCTTGCGCTTAGTTATAATTGAGATGATAGAACTATAGAATTCTGGTTAGTTACTTTACGAAATGGTATCGTATTGTTTTGAAGTGTTAATCTAAAGTTTAAAAGTCCCATTGCAAACTTTCAGTAAGTTTCGATTACTCCGTGAAGTTTAATAGTTGGTATTAAATCAAGAGTAACAATTCCAGTGTTAGTATATAAGTATCATGTTTGTCTCCATGATTCTTGATATTCAAAAGATAGTTTCAATATCAAGGTAATCTAGGAGTTAAAAGATTTGTTTTAGAAACCATCATGTATGGATGATATTGCGATATCTGAAATGATGTTTTGGTTATAACATGATAGAGTGTAATATGGCAAAGTTTATGTTCTCATATTTGATGAGAATTTACAAAAGGTTGGAGACACTAGTTGTCCTAATCCTCCAAAAGGTATTGAAGAGCAACATTTGTCACATCCCAAGATTTTCCAAATCTTGTATTGTGAAAATAAATTAATAAAATAAAACTTTGTTTGATTTTCAGAGCCAGAAGAAACTTTATGAATTCAATTGGAAACTCAAACCCATTTGAATCAAATAAAGTCCTAAAGGGATTTAAAAAAAATAAACATTTTAAATAAAGGAAAACAAAATATTTTAGAAATAATATTTTGGATCTTTTAAAATAAAGGATTTGGTTTTCAAAAGAAAAGATAGATTTATAAATAAAGATTATTTTGTAAAGACAAATTAAGACCTTGGCCAAGTCTTTGATTAAAACAATTTGTTTTGATAAAAATAGTAAAGGTTTATTTAATAAAATAATAAGGAATTAATATCCAAACTCTTTTAAAATAAAAGGTTTCACCATTTTAATTAAAACATCAAAACTTAATAAATTATTTTAAATAGGTTTCCCAAGTAATTTATATTCTCTAATAAAACCTACTAAAGTGTTTTGACTTTATTTTAGATTTCAAAAATAAATAACTCAATAAAACAAATTCTATTTTAATAGGAAGGTCTAATGTATTTATTTAATAATGGACTCCAAAATAAAATGATATTTTATTTTAAACAAATCTCCAAGTATTCCTTATTTCCAAATAAAATCTACTGATTGGTTTTGAAAATATTTAAATATCAAAGGAAGATTTTATTAAATAAACCAAACCCTAATTTATTAATAAACCATAGTCCATTTTATTTAATTAATAAATGGAACCTAAAAAGATTTAAAATATTACTTTATTTTGAAAGTTGGTTATGCTACTAAACAGAACCAAAAACTCATTACAAGTTTGAATTGTTTGAAGGGTTTGAATTGTTGATTAAATCATTTGTTTGAAAATCAAATCAGAAAATGGAAATAGAAAAGAATAAAACAAACAGGCAGAAAAAAAATATGGAAAAGGACAAACCCAGCCCAGGCAGCCCAACAAGCCCAGAAACAGCCCAGCTCCCTCACCCCGAAAGAAAACGATTCGCACGCGTTATCAAACCCACTGAGAGAATGACTGGTGGACCCTCCCCTCCTTTCTTTTCCCACTGACCAGCGGACCCCACTTTCCCAGCCGTCTCCTTCCTCGCGACGACCGCGTCGGCCGTTTCTGCCGTTGATGTCGCGGCTTCAATTCGCAGTAATGCCACGCCTTAACCACGCTGCGACCACGGCCTATTAATCGCCAACGTTTCCTCCTCCTTTCCCCTCACACGCCACTCCCTCTCTGCCCCGAGGCTGCTGCAATTTGAGCCCGCACCGCCGCAGCTCCGACCACCGTCCTCCCTCGATTTCGGCCAAGCCACAGCCCCTCCTGCCTCCACAAGCACACAAGCACACTCCCCACTACCTGACGCATCTCCCAGTACCCTCTGTTCAACCGCGGGCGCCCCAGAACGTCGCCTACGTCAAGCTTCCGACGCCGCCGCGTCTGTCTTCAACTCCGGCAAGAACTCAGGTAGATTCCGACCGCCCCGTACCTTCTTGTTCATACACGTGACCTCTCCGTGACCTCCCGCACTTAACCATGCCTCTGCTTTGTCCTAGGACGATCTACAACGTCGCCTTTGACCACGACTGAGACTACCCGACGCCGTCCTCCACTCCGGCGAGAAATCCTGCCAAGACCAGAGCGCCCCTCGCCAGACCAACACCTCCTCGAGCACCACCATGACCTCCTGAACCCGGTGAGCTTCTTCTCCTCCTCTCTCGCTTCCTAGAACCACCGCGAACCCTTCGCCTGGCCGTGCGCCGCCGCTAGCCGCCGTCGGCGCCGCTCACTTTTGGTCCAACGAGCCAGTACCGTAGGATCTAGTTTGAACGAATACGATTAGATCACTTACCGCGAAGAGGTACACGTTCTGTGCCGCACGATCCAACTTAAATCCAACGCTCCGCAGCACACGATCCAGACGAACCGGTACCGTCCAGTAGAAAACTGTCGCGTGTCACTGATCTGTTTAAAAACTGATTTGAAAACAGAATATTTTGCAAACTTCAAACCCTTATATCTTTGGATCCACACGTCCAAATTTTACAAATTTTATGTCGTTGGATTCAGGAGAACAAACCCTAGCCAACTGTGGCCTTAGTTTAGAAAATAGTACCTGTTAACTTGTTTGAATTTGCAGAAACATTTGTGTACTTGTTTAGAGTAGGAAAATTGTTTAAAATTTGATTTTAGTATTAAATCTTTTGCAAAATGGTTTTTAGTGACCATACTGACCCTAGGAACCAACCCTTGGTGTTAAAAAATAGTTTTGGTGAAATTTAAGTTGAATTATTTTACTTAGCCATTTTCCTAGCCAAATAAAACTCATTGATTTTATTATAGAAATGTTTTTGCAAGGAAAACTTTGGGAAAATGTTATGGACCAAACTTACTGACCCAAAACACCAAGCCTTGCCAAGGGCAACTCACTTGGTGAAAAACATAAAGTTTTACTTTGAAAAGAATAATTTTCACCACATAAAATGTTGAATGGATTTTAAAATAGACTTTGAGCAAAACCCTCTAACTAATGACTTTGCCATTTTGGTAAATGACCAATGTGGACCTTACAAAGTTTATAAACCTAGTAGAGACCAACCTTTCAATAGAACTCTCTTTTGCATGACTTAGGATCCATTGCTTTGTGTATGTGAAGTATTGTTTGAAAATTGGTTTGGAATGCTACTTGATACTATGCTTGTTTGATTGTAGTGAAATTAACAAAGTGTGAGACTAGCAAGATCAAGGAGTAACTCTCATTCCCTAACAAAAAGGCAAGTTACACTCTCATACAAAAATCCTACTATTTTCATTATACTTAGTGGATTTGAAAACATGCATGAAAATGATTTATACTTATGCTATGCTAAATCCTAATAGGATGCCCTTACTTTCCTTAGAGAAAATCTTGTAGTTGTACATGCTTAGCCATGCTATATGCTATAATTTGAAAAAGAGATACATGTTGAGATTTTACAAAGGTTGAGAAAAGGACTTGTGTTTTACATAATAAAACAAGGACTCAATGAACCACCTAGGTGGAGGATACTATAAGTTTTGGAGAAGGTGGCAACAAAAGGGAACCATGTCTATGGCAATCACTTTGTGTTGTGCTCCAAAAGAAAACCACCTAGGAAACTTAGAGATCCAACATGCTTCTCCAATTGTGGCTTTCGTGTGCAACCACATGCTATTATGGCTATGGCTTAGTCAATTACATTAGGAAGACCCATACATTGTCTTTAGTTACTGGACATGGGGATCTGGAATGCTTCATGAGGGCTGAAGACAAAGCTAGCAATGATGTATGGGAGGACCTTTTGGAAAGACTTCGTCACATTCTCAATCTGCCAGTACTCCATCTTGGTGAGCACTAATCCAGTAGGCCACTGGTGGCAAAAGGATGGGATTGTGACATGTGGGTAAAGTGTACTCCTTCTGCAGAAGTAAATAAAATCTAAGTACTTAGCCGTGTCCCCGGTTATGGACAATACTGAGCAACTAAAGTTTGAACTATGGGAGATCTCGACATTCCAACTTCTAATATAAAAACTTGATGCCCTTGTGTGTCTACCAAGGTATTCAAAGAGATTTTGTTAAGCTTGTTGCACTTGGGGTTACCAAGGTGCTCAAGAGCATGTTGTACTTGGGGTTTTACCAAGGAACTCATGAGATTTTATAAAACTTGATGCACTTGGGGTTACCAAGTAGCTCAAGGGATTTGGACAAGGACTTGAACACTTGAGTTTCTACCAAGGAGTTCAAGGAACTTGGAAAAGAAATTTGACAAAAGACTTTAAAACCCTTTTGAAAAGATAGGATAAAATATTGCTTTATGCAAATAAGCCTTAAACTCTACTTAGCCAAATATGCATGTAATGATAGGATCCACTCTTATACATAAAAGTGAAGCTTGCCAATACAATTCAAAATGTATTGACCCTTGTGGCTGTAACTTGTAATGTTGCAGGTTGATTGTTTTTAAATGAAGATTGTTTGATTGACTAGGATTACAAAGTCTACAACCAACATCTGCCTGTGGCACTTTGAAGATGAAGGACCCATGACTATAATTATTCCGCTGCAATGTATTGTAATAGCCAAATGAGCTATGTTTGATGTAATAACTTATATTATTCCTGGTTATAAATTTATATTATGACCTTTGTATATTGATATTACATCTTAATTGTGGATGCTAGCTATTGATCCAGGGACTAGCATTGTAAAACACAGGAGGACTCTACCTTATTAGGTTGGGATCCCTACAACATTATACTCACGATTCACCGTTATAAGCTAAAAGTAGCTTGATCATGAATAATTCCATGATAAGGGTGAATATTTGATGTAGGTAAAATGTTTACTACACCAAGAGATTACTAAAGAATGGAATTTGAAAGAACACCAAACATTTGATGATGGTGATCTACTTCAAAGTGCAAGTCCAAAGACATTGGTATTTAACTATACATGCTTTGGACTATGTGTCATATATATGGCTCCACTATTGATGTTGATAGAATCATTCAAACAGAAAAAGAAAATACTGAAAGAGAATCTCATAAATATATGGTAGAAAAGAAAAGACTAGAATTGTTTAGTGTAAGTATATAGAGGATATACGTGTTATGGTTGTATTCTTTGCTTGTTAAATAATGTGGTTCTTAAGTATTGGATACTGAATTTGTTGGTATAAATCGTCATACGAAACAACAGAATTCATGAACTACAATGGCCTAAGTAACTAGCAAAAGAATATGTGATGATATTCATCGAGAACAAATAAAGGGTTATTGTGTTGCTCGTTAAACATCAAAGCTTGTCTTCAAGATTTGTTCTTATGAGAACAAAAAGGTTGTTCAAATAATTGCCGTAATCCATAAAAGATGGATGATTTACAAATCTCATTGGAGAAATCACATCCATAAAACTAGTGCTAAAAATGTCGAAATACAAATTGATTGAAAGATCACTTAGGAAGTGGCATCGCCGTTTAAATTATGTTGGAAGGAAACATGAAGAAACTCCATGTGGATGGAATTTTGGAGTATTTTGTTTTTGATCAAATGACGCTTGTGAAACTTTCCTAGAGATAATTAAAACTTCGTTCATAGGCCAAAAGGGAACAAATGACTAGCTTATTGGAACTTGTACATATTGTTGTATGAAGTCCATTATGTGTAGTCAAGAGCGATGGATTTCAACTTCATATGCTTTCTCCGAAAATTTGAGTGAATATATGAATATTTACTTAATAAGGATGAAGTATGAAACATTTGAAAAGTTCAAAGACTTTCAAGATGAAGTGCAAAATCATTGTAACAAGAATATAAATAGTTTATGATAAGATCATAAAGGAAGATATTTGAGTTACAAGTTTAGCATAATACCTAAGATTTAAGGAATCGTTCCGTGGATTTGCATTTCCCGAAACACCATAAGAGTATGGAGCATTCGAGATATGTAATTAAACCTTGTTTGACATGGTAAGATCAAAGGTGTAATTCATAAAACTGCCATTATATTTTAAAGATTAAAAGCTTTAGAGACTACCATTTTTCCACTAAAAAGAGCTTCATCATAATCCGTTGAAATGACACCATATAAAGTTATGGTTTGGGATAAAACCCAAGTTGTCCTTTCTTAAACATTGGTATGCTATGCATAAGAAAGATGTTTGGAACCAAAGTCAGATGAACCCGTCTTTGTATGTTATTTCGAATAACTGTTCGGTATTCCTCCATAACATCGGAGATAAAAGTGTTTGTCGCTTAGAACGTCAAGTTTCTTTGAGAAGGAATTTTTCGTGAAAAGATAAGTGGGAGGACAATAGAACTTTGATAAGGTTAAAAGAACCTTAGCTATATGTGCAAAGTTGCGCAGCGCCGAAAAGTGTTCCAGAGGAAGCAACAATGCTCATGGCTCACGTGCCTCAAAGGTTGTGGTTACGGAGGTCTAATTTCCTATTGAACCTATTAGGTCGGGTAAATAATCAAATACCAAGATTTGAGGGTTGAATCATTATTTGACAATAATGAACCGACTACATGCAAAGAAGCAATGATGGGCCCTGAATCCGTCAAATGGCTTGAAGCCATAAAATCCGTGATAGTTCCATGTGCGAGAAATCAAGCTTTGAACTTGAAAGACCCTCTAGAAAGGTGTGCGACCTTATAGTCGTTTTTGGATCTATAAAGAAATAGACATGGATGTTTTCACATCTATGAAATAGTCGATATGTTGGGAAAGAGTTCACAACAATGTTCAAAGGTTGACTATGACAAGATTTGATCTTTCATAGCGATATTTAGTCTAGACGGATTAAAGTAGAAACCACTACATATAATTTTGTTATGTGGTAGTTGAATAAACAAAACAAGTTCTTCTAATAGAATTGTTACCTAGGACGTGCGCATAACACGGTCCAAAGGGTTTTGTTAATTCAAAGGATGCTAAAGCATATGCAAACTTCAATGGTTCAAGTAAGCATCGCGGAGTTGAAATCTTTACTATGATGAAACTGTTAAAAGAGTTTAATTTCATCGGAGACAATGAAGATGCCTGCATTTGCAAGAAATTAAGTGGGAGCGCTAATACATATTTCTAATACATTATGTGGAAGACATACTGTTGATTGGAAATGATGTATCTTTTATTAACACATATTAAGAATTTCATCCCGATGAAAGACTTAGGCAAAACCCAAATATTTGGCATCAATAGACGCTAATATGGTTGTGTAGAAAGTACATAGATGATGTATTGAATGAGTTCAATATAGAAACTACAAGAAAGGTTCTTGTCGCACAGAAAGGATTGAATGAGTTCAATATTGATGATATATTCAAGTGTATTGACACTTGGTAAGTGAAACAAATATTCAAGTATAGATTGATACTTTATGTATGAAATCACAAAGAGTATTTAAATCAATCATATTGTGATATGTACAAATCTAGATATGTCATATGCTCTAAATGTTATGAGCATATACCAGAATGATTCATAAGATGATCATTGGATAATATTAAGGATATTCTTATGATATTTTGGAAGAACTAAGAATATATTGTTTTTAGAAGTGACAAATAAATGGTTAGTTCATTGTGAAAGTACTACATTGATACTAGTTTTGTCACAAAGTACAAATTAAGTTTATCTCAATCTAAACTAAGGGTGGCACAATATAATGGAAAGTAAGTTCCATGATGGATTTGGATGAGTTCTAAAGTTAAGACATTATGACAGATACTACAACAAGAGGCTAAGTATATGACTGCTATTATAGCAGCAAAAGAGGGCATCTGTGTCAAGTAGTTTGTTATCAAACTAGGTGTAGTTCATAGCAGGGATAATACAATGAAGATATATTGTACGACAATATTATCAACATGTTTTAACCCCAAATAACTAAAGGTCTCACCAAAGGACAAAATTTATACAAAGCCATCTCATTAGAGAATGAGTGATGCGTAGAGACGCAAAGACATGCAATTACACACGGACCTGGAAATGTCAGATCAGGAGATCAGTTGACAAATAGCAATCATGTACATACAACACCGGAAAGCCATAGGTGTTGAATACACAAAGGTTTGAAACTAGATTATTGACTCTAGTGCAAGTGGGAGACTATTGGAGATATGCCCAAGAGGCAATAATAAAGTAGTTATTATCATATCTTCATGTTTATGATAAATGTTTACATCCCATGCTATAATTGTGTTAACCGGAAACATTAATACTTGTGTGATTTGTGAACATAAAAGAGTCCCTAGTAAAGCCTCTTGTTAAACTAGCTTGTTGGTTAATATATGATCATGGTTTCCTGATCATGAACATAGAGATGTTATTAACAACGGGGTCATATCATTAGGAGAATGATATGATGGACATACTCCTATAGTTAAGCGTAGCATAAAGATCAATTCATTTAATATATTTCATTTGCTATATGCTTTCTGATACATAGTAACCTAATTCCTTCGACTATGAGATCATGTAATCACCATCACCGGAAGGATGCTTTGATGACATCAAACACCACACCATAACTGGGTGGCTATAAAGGTGGCATTGAGTGTTCGGAAAGTATGGGTTGAGGCACATGGATCAAGAATGGGATTTGTCCATCCATATGATGGATAGATATACTCTAGGCGCTCTCGGTGGAATGTCATCCAATTGGCTTGCAAGCATGTGACTAGCTCACATATCATGGGAACAAGAAAATATTACTTATCAGTAACGAGGTTGAACTAGGTATGTAGAGATACCGACGATCAAAACCTCGGATAAGTAAACTATCGTGAGACAAAGGGAAATTGGTATCGTATGTAAGTGGTTCATTCGATCGCAAAGTAATCGTAGAAATATGTGGGAGCCATATGAATTTCCAGATTCCTCTATTGGTTATTGATCGGAGAAGAGTCTCGGTCATGTCCGCATAATTCACGAACCATAGGGAGACACACTTAAGGATTCGATGTTGTTTAGTAGATATGGAAAGTGAGTAAAGAGACCGAATGTTGTTCGCAGTCTCGGATGGGATCTGGGATATCACGAGGAGATCCGTAATGGACTGGAGAATAAGATTCATATAAGGAAAGTCCTGTTTCGGAGTTCAGAAATGATTTCGGTGTTTTCACCGGGAATGTTCTAGAAGGGTCTGGAAGGTCCGGGACTCCGGAAGGGGAAGGGTACATGGATGTGTCATGACAATGTGGAATGGTTGCATCATGTACTAGGTCACTTGGCTGGGCAATATGAAGAGAGAAATCAAATTCAAGTTTGAAAGTCAAACGCCAATTTGAAAAGTCAAATCCAAACATTGCTTGGTGGAGGGAGAGTAGGAAACCTACCTAGGGTAGGAATCCCACTCCCTCCACCCGCCGGCCATGAAGAGGAGTTGGGGGAGGACTCCCTCCTCCCCAAACTGCCTCTCCCCACCTATATAAGGAGGGGTAGGGCGCACCCCTACCCCTCACACCCAAACCCTAGCTCTAGGCGCCACCACCCCTCCAAGTGTTGCCGCCACCTAGGGCTCCTCTAGCCGCCAAATTAGTGTTTTCCCAAACCCTAGCCGCCGGCCAAGCCACCCCTCTTGGTGCCTCTAATCCGTAGATCGCCAGGGCCCTCTCTTACTCCACCATACTTGCTCCGGCTTAGGCGAAGCCCTGCGGGATCTCCCCTCTACTTCCAACACCACGCCGTCGTGCTGCCGAAAGTACGAGGAGAGTGCTACAACCTCCGCTGCCTGCTGAAACAAGGGAGAGGAAGGTATTCATCGAGTACCGAATGTGTGACCGACTGCGGAAGCGCTGCCGGAACGCAGCGCCGGAAGGATCGTCTACGCGATCTTGAGATCGGAAGTGTACGACTACATCATCCACGAGAATCTGCTCTCGTTAACCGCTTTGGATCTTCGAGGGTTAGTACTCTATTGACTCGTTGCTACAATCTAGTAGATAGATCTTGGCTTGTGTGTGTTCATACGATAGAAAATTTTTGTTTTCCATGCTACGAACCCCTACAGCAAACGGTGTTGGTCAATATCCCCTTTGCTAATATTGAAGCCCTAGTCGACTCTGCCATCCACATGGAAGGAAAGATCAACCAAGCCAATGAGAACCGCAAGCGCCGCATGATGCATCAACCAGGAACCCACCATACCCCAAAGTATCGCCCCAACCCATCTCCAGGATTTGCCCCGAGAACCAGCAGACCCCCGATGAACCGTCCGACCTATCCCAACCATGGAAACCAAAGGCCCCTAGGAAACCACAACAACCCCGGCAACCCTAGCAATTTAAATCGTGCACCACCCAAGTTCAACAATAACAATGCCGCCACCAACACCAACACTGCCCCAAGGACTGGAAGCAATGTTGTGCTTGTTGCAGCGAAGGACAAGTCGCAAGTGACTTGTTATGACTATGGAACCAAGGGCCACTACTCCAATGAGTGCCCCAAGAAGAATGCCGTAGCCCCAATACAAATGCCCCAGCTCAGCAACAACGTCGTGTTCAGCCCGTAAGAAGGTTTGCCCCACGGAAATCGCTCAACCGCAATGGTCGTCTTTTTCTCATGCATGCTAAAGAAGCCCAGGAAGCGCCAGACGTCATGTTGGGTATGTTTTCTGTTAACTCAGTACTTGCAAGAGTGTTATTTGATTCTAGAGCATTGCACTCATTTGTCACTGAAGAATTGACATGCACTAGTAACATTCAACCAACCAAATTGAAGCATGTTATGATTGTTCAAATACCCGGTTCAACCACCAAAGCTAGGCAAATTTGCAAAGTCGTCCCTATCCGAATCCATGGCATAGATTTCTATGCTAATAAAATAGTACTCGGAACTAAAGGTTTGGAAGTAGTACTAGGAATGGATTGGATGTCCAAACATAAAGGATTAATTGACTATGCCAAGAAAGCCATAACCATGACCAGTACAGCCGGAGTATCAGTCGAGCATGTATCTGAAACCTTACCCCGTCAATTCAAGTGCAACAAGAGTATAGCCCAACCTACCATTGACCAAGTCCGGATAGTCTGTGAATACTCGGATGTATTTCTAGATGTTTTGCCCAGTATGCCCCCAGATAGGGATATCGAGTTTATCATTGAACTAATCCCAGGAACCAGACCCATAGCCCAGAGACCATATAGTATGAACCCGTCTGAACTAGCAGAACTGAAGAAGCAACTGGATGCCATGCTGGAAATTGGATTGATTCAACCAAGTGCGTCACCATGGAGATCACCTGTTTTGTTCGTGGACAAGAAACATGGAGGTAACCGTTTGTGTACGGATTATCGGAAGTTGAATGATGTCACTATCAAAAACAAGTACCCATTGCCCAAGATAGAAGATCTGTTTGACCAGTTGACCGGTGCCAAGGTGTTTTCTAAGATTTATCTTAGGACTGGCTATCATCAACTCAAGATTCGTGCAGAGGATATTCCAAAGACTGCCTTTACCACTAGATATGGATTATACGAGTATACTGTCATGTCTTTTGGATTAACCAATGCCCCCCCTTATTTCATCAATCTCATGAATAAGATTTTTATGGACTTCCTGGATAAGTTTGTCGTTGTTTACATTGATGACATTCTGATTTATTCCAAATCAGAAGAAGAACATGAGCTACACCTAAGGACCATTCTTGGAACCCTTAGAGAGCATCAGTTGTATGCCAAGTGTAGCAAATGTGAATTCTGGTTATAGGAGGTAGGATTCCTCGGACATATCGTATCAGCCGGAGGAATTACCGTTGACCCTGCAAAGGTGAAAGATGTCGAAGATTGGCAAGCCCCAACCACTCAAACCCAAGTTCGTGCCTTTCTCGGATTAGCGAGATACTACCGCAAGTTCGTAGAAGGATTCTCGAGTATCGCCAGACCCATGACTCAATTGCTGAAGAAGGACAAGAAGTTTGAATGGACGGACAAATGTGAAGCGAGTTTTCAAGAACTCAAGAGAAGATTGATTTCAGCCCCCATCTTGATCATGCCGGATATCACGGAGCCCTTTGTGTATTGTGACGCATCCAAGATCGGCCTAGGATGTGTGATAATGCAAGAAGGAAAAGTTATATCCTATCTATCTCGACAACTGAAGCAGCATGAACAAAACTACCCAACCCATGACCTCGAGCTCGCAGCCGTAGTTCTAGCCCTGAAGACATGGAGGCATTATCTCATGGGAAACCGTTGTGAGATTTATTCGGATCACAAGAGCCTAAAGTATATATTCACTCAGAAGGAGCTGAATATGAGACAGAGAAGATGGATTGAGCTAATCAAGGATTACGACCTGGACATTCACTATCACCCCGGCAAAGCCAATGTGGTAGCAGATGCCCTTAGTAGATTGCCGTGCCGCTTGAACTCCATGATTTTGAAGGAGCAACCAAGTTTGCACAAAGAGATGGAAGATTTCCGAATGGAATTAGTGAGCGAAGGATTTTTGGCTGGCATAGAACTTCAACCCACTTTGATCAGCCAGATCAAAGAGGCGCAGAAAGGAAATGCTAGTATCGATGGAATCAAGCGTCGTATCGGTACAGGCAAAGTACCCGGATTCACCAAAGACGAAGAAGAAGTTCTATGGTACAAAGGACACCTTTGTGTACCAGCAAATTCAAAGTTGAAAGAAGTGATTTTGAAAGAGGCCCATGATACTCTTTATTCTATCCACCCCGGAGGAACGAAGATGTATCAGGATTTGAAAGAACAATTTTGGTGGCATAAGATGAAGAGAGAAATCGGAAGCTATATCGCCAAGTGAGATATATGTCAGAGAGTCAAGGCGGGACATCAAAGACCCGCAGGACTGTTGCAACCATTGCAGATTCCGGAATGGAAATGGTATTCCGTTGGAATGGACTTTATCACCGGACTACCTGCTTCTAGCAGAGGAAATGACTCTATCTGGGTCATAGTTGACAGATTGTCCAAAGTAGCCCATTTCTTACCGGTCAAGACCACATATCAGAGTTCAAAGCTAGCGGAGTTAAAAATCACTAGAATCGTCAGTTTGCACGGAGTCCCCAAGAACATCGTATTGGATCGAGGAACGCAGTTTACCTCGAGATTCTGGAAGAAAGTACAAGAAGGTTTAGGAACCCGACTAGATTTCAGCACATCGTATCACCCTCAGACTGATGGACAAACGAAGCGAGTAAATCAAATACTCGAAGATATATTGAGAGCATGTGTGTTAGAATATGGATCTAAATGGGAAGACTGTCTGCCTTTCATAGAATTTTCTTACAACAACAGTTATCAAGCAAGTTTGCAAATGGCCCCATTTGAATTCATGTATGGAAGGAAGTGTCGAACCCCTTTGAATTGGTCAGAAGTAGGAGAGAGTCATATTTTCGGACCCGACATCCTACGAGAAGCATAAGAGAAAGTTCACAAGATTTGTGAGCACCTCAAGACTGCCCAGTCAAGACAGAAGAGTTACGCCGACAAGAGACATCGAGACCTCGCTTTCAATATCGAAGAATTTGTGTATCTGAAAGTGTCGCCATTGAAAGGAATGCAGCGTTTCCAGCTGAAGGGAAAGTTAGCCCCAAGATATATCGGAACCTTCAAGATTCTGTATCGTCAAGGAGAAGTATCATATCAATTGGAACTGCTAGAAGAAATATCATCCCGACACAATGTGTTCCATATCTCGTTACTTCGTAAATGTCTCGAAGTTCCAGAAAAGACTGAAGTTTTCAAGAATATTAATCACCGGACAATAGAAATCAATGATGACCTGACCTATCCCGAAGTACCCATCCGTATTTTGGAATAATCTTTTAGAACCACCAGAACCCGAAGCATCAAGTTTCTCAAGATTCAGTGGAGCAACCACACGAAAGAAGAAGCTACCTGGGAGCGCGAAGATCACATCAGGACGGAGTTTCCCGATCTCTTTAAATCCTAGGTAATCTTTGCTCTTCTTTCTCAAATCTCAGGACGAGATTTTGTTTAAGGGGGGAAGGTTTGTAACATCCCAAAACTTTAATCCAAGTTAATCAAGATCCAAATCACCAAAATTAGTGTTAACAAAAAAATTTCCATCTCAAAATATGAAAGCATTCACGTGTAGGTGCATTTAAATTAGGAGTCCATTTGAATTGCCATGGTTCTGTGATTCATTGATTGTAAAATGATTATTAAGTGAAATAAACATCATCTAAATCATTCCCAATTTTTTCCCAAAGAAAAACAACTCAAAATAAATAAATGAAGTGAATGGTCATTTTTGCCAAATTAACTATCATGCCTACTTTGGCTATTCCTAGTACTCAAAACTTAACAAAAACAATTGTGGATCTTTGCACCCCTTGTTAGTACACATAATGAGGTACCAAGGCCCACTTTGTGATCTACCAAAAACATTCAAATGCTAAGTTTAAATGACAGTTTAAAATTGAATCTATCTCATATGGGAAGATCCCACTATTTCAAAAACCACTCAAACAAGCTCAATTTTCAAAACCCAAGCAACCACAGAGTATCAAGCTTATGCCTAGCACACCCACCAAAAATCTTTTCAAAATTCAAAAGGAAGTTTCTTGCGGCCATTTCATTAAACACTTGGCAGGCAAAATTTAAACCAAATCAATTTCACTATTTTGAATAGTATTCTGGACAAACTTGTCTCCCATTTAAACCCCATTTGATCACTTTGTCCCCTCTGGATCGAACCAGGGCCTAACTAACCCATTCCCTACCTCCTAGCAGCATGGCCATGCCAAGCCGAGGCCACCTCGCCGGCCAACTTGGTCGCTGCCGCAACAGACCGCCTCCCCCTCTCTCGCCATGTCTAGGAGCTAGCCAGCACCTCACTGCCGCCCACTGTCCCCTCCCCGAGCCAGGCCCAATCATGGACCACCGAGAAAACCCCGCACCCAGTGCCAGAGCGCCATGCCGAGCACGCGTCAGAGCGCCGCACCCGGCACGCGTGCACACGCCGCCACTCGACTGCAGCCCGTGCCCACTGCGTCTCAACGACCCAGGGAGCACGCCAGACACCCCCATTCGCCGTCCAACGCCTCACAGCCACCGCTCGCCGTCGAAGACACCGCCTCTGCCGCTCAGAGCGCCAGCTTCGCCCGGCCGATTACCACCGCCCCTAATCCTGCATTAACATCCTAGAGCACCGCCAGGAGACCGTGCGTCGATCGCCATCCTCAGCCATGTCGCTAGCAGTCTGTAGCCATGTCGCCACCGTCGCATGCCCATCCCTCTCGGTCTCACCATCGAGCCTATAAAAGGAGGGCACCCCCAGCCGTTTGCAGCACACCACTTCACTCCCCTCACCTCACTGATCGTCCCACACCTCTAGCCGGAGCACGGGGAGCAGCAGCTCGCCAGAATTGTACCGGAGCAGGCCGCCTCTAGAGGAGAAGGGCGTCGCTGATTGCGACCACCCCCGGAGCTGCCTCGACCGTCCCTGAGCTTGTCGTCAACCACCAGTTCGTTTGCCCGCCTCGCCGTCATCGCTGGAGCCCTGGTACGCCCCCTATGCACCCCCACCGAGCCGCTAGGGTTCGAGCTCGCCGGCGACAGGTCCGTCGTCGACGACGAACCCCAGCTATTGATCCCCACTCTAATCCAATGTCCCACATCGCCCCGTACCGCTTCGCACATTATGAGCCACTGACTGGTGCGCTGCAGAGTGACACTAGGCCGGCCCGTTAACGTCTCCCGCGCGACCCAACAGTTTAAATTTAGATTTTTTTTCATTTAATTTCAAACTCAGTTCTGTACATAGATTCAAAAATCAACCCAGCTCGATTCAATGAACAAAAATGCATGAAACCAATTTTGTTAGAAAGGTACTGAAATGCTTAATCCAAGCCCGTTGGATTCAAATCATTTGGATCTGTAGATCAACCTTGGTAAAAATAACAAGGTAGAAGCTTTTCTGCATTCAAACATTTTTCAATATTGAACCATAAGAGCTTTTGAGTTGTTTCCAACTCTCAAAAATCACATTTGATCATACTCTTCAGAATATATAAAAACATATGGGTTTACTTAAAGAAATAATGTTCAAGTAATAATAGAATGCCACATAGGCATTTCTAGTCACTTTATTTATTTAAAATAAAAAGGTTAAACCTTATTAAATTGTGACACCACTTTAAATCACATTCCCATGGACTGAAATGTGTGGTGATGACATGTGTCAACATGATCCCATGTTTGAGTTGGAGAATATTAAATCTTAAGTAGTTTTTCAATGATTAGAAATTACTTTTCTCAACTTAAAATAAACAAGACAAATGCTTTAATCTTGTAATGTTAAGTGATGATGCTAGATCATCTATAGTGCACCTTTGTGTGATGATTGAAAATAGTTAAGTATTTTTTGGTGATTGTGTACCTCGTATTTATTTATAAACGCTAATACCGACCAAGGATACGAGGAGGAAGGAGGATACTACGAGGAAGAAGCCGAGGAGAACTTCAACCACTGCTCTGCTCAAGGCAAGCCAATACTTGAAACCTTGCAAGTTAACACTTGCAACTATGAAAGTTAGATGACCTATGCAATGCATTAAGCATGCTTGGTTAGACACATTTTATGATACCCAATCCTAGTTTTACTTACAAGCTTTATACTTTATTTCTTTATCAAAGCTTTCTCTTAGAGTTTACATATTAATTGTAAATACTAGAAATATATTGGAAGGTAGCATAAAGAGCATTAAAGTTGGCCGAAGTTAGATAATCTTGATGTCATCCTAAGGCATGAGATTGAACTTAGCAAATCTCCACTTGTTTACCACTCCTCATTAGTAGTTACCCCACTTGTAGATGCTAGTGCTAAGCATAAAACTTGGTCAACTTTAGATGGGAATACTTGGTGAAAATGGTTATGAAAACCTTAGAATGATGAGTCATTCTACTGAAATGTTTTGACATGTGTTCTCGAACACCGGATGATTTTGATGATGAAAATGTTGAGGCATGAGCCTTAGCCCTTGATAAAACTGATGGTTGTCTGGATGCGATACCATTCCAATTTTACCGTACAACCACAATACCCGAAAATTGGGTAGGGATTGACTAGAAAGTTATATACCTTAGTATGGGTTCCCTCACGTCCAAGGTCTGAGCTGAGGCTACCTTGTGAAGATTGTCCACCTGTGTAGTACCGAAGATGACAGTTGGTCATGGTTGGGAGGCCAAACTCACAGGAGAGGTGCCTATCCTAGGGCGTGTACTGGAAAGGTTAGGATTGGTTATCCGCATACTGAGTATGGTGAATTCAGGATTTGTTCCTAACGGATGTATCGAATGTTGTGGTGAAAGTGTACAATCTCTGCATAGTGTCAAACTATTCGAATAGCCGCGTCCATGGTTATGGGCAGTTGGAGTGGCCATACTGTTTCCCCGTCAGATGTTTTCAAAATGACTTATGAAATGAATTATGACTTTGACTTGACCACAACAGGGTTGTAATATGAAGTTCAAATTCCCACTTAGGTGTTACAAAACTTTTAACTAGTTTTCTTTGCTTCTGAACTGAGTAGAGGTAAATCTGGCTTTTTGCAAAACAAACTTAGAGCTTAGTATCCTACTACAAAAACCCTCTTAACTTTTAGTATTAGTTTGCGAGTACTTAAAGAGTACTCATGGCTTTGTCCCTGGCTATTCCCGTGGCCAGACTATGAAGAGGAGTACCAGGATGATGGACCACCGGAAGGTTACGATAACTAGGATCATCTCCCATCGTCAGCATTGCCTATGACCCTAAAGATGGAGCTTCGCCTACGCTATCGTTATTATTATGTTATTCCGCTGCTTGAGTTGTATTAAGAACTGGATCATGAGATCCTTATTTGTGTAAGACCTTATGTATGGTTTGTAATGGATGATGTACTGTGGTATCCAAATCTGTTATGTCTCGAAAAATGGTAATCCTGGGATTGAGATGTATGGCATAACAGGCATCTGGGATTAAAATTCCGGGTGTTGACATCCCCCTACAATCGGATCAACCTCAAACAAGGACGGCTAGCGCTAGGCATGCGAAGCTGTCCCAGGAAACAAGATCCTGCCCATGAATTCTTCACAGGACCTGCTGATGGCATACCACCTCCTCCTCATCGGCGAGCACAACGGGAAGGTGAAACTGCAGGAGGAGCTCGACAAACGCAAGCAAGCAGCCTCAGAATCTAGCGTGTGGCGAGCTGCGCTCTCTGCCGCTGGTGGCTCCAGCTCGCACGGCAATCAATCCAACAAGCATTGCTCTCGCACAGATAACATGGACCCCGTTGCACGTCGCGAGGTCACCCGAACCCTCAAAACGTCCTTCATGGAGATGGACGTCAACGACAACGTCATACCCAAGACGTCGCAAGCTGCGAGGTCTCGGACTCTTGCGTCTCGGACTATGACGCTCGAAGCGACCTCGCTTGGCGCAAGGTCGACAAAGCACGCGCCAAATGCGCGTGCTCATCCGAATCCGAGGAGGATGACGACGGATAACTCTGCGGAGCTCGATGCTTCAGCAGATCTGTTCGGCGAACACGAATGCCAAGAAATTTCAAGCTTCCTTCGGACACTCCGAAGTTCGATGGAATGCAGGACCCTAAGGTGTGGCTCAGCGACCACCTGTCGTCCGTTAAGCTGCACGGCGGAAACAAAAACACCGCCTTACAATGCCTTCAGCTGCAGCTGACAGGCGCAGCCTGAATCTGGCTCAGCAGCCTATCTTCAGGCTCAATCCGAAGCTGGGAGAACCTGGCATACAACTTCATCCGAAACTTCAAGGGCACCAGCAAGAGACCAGCCTCGATCGAGGAGCTGCGAGCCTGCACCCAACGAACGGACGAATCCATTTGCTCGTACATATTACGATGGTTCAACATCAAGAACTCCGCGACGCACATCTCTGAGGAGAGAACGATCGACGCCTTCAAGTACGGCGTCAAGCGCCCTAAGTTCAAGGAGGAACTTGGGCGCGTCAAGCCCAAGAGACTCGACCACCTCATGGACATCGCCAACAGGTGGGCAGATGGCGAGGACTCCCTCCACCGAGCGCATTCGGATGAGGAGGACGAATACGGCCGCAGACGCGGACGCCGTAGTAAGCGAAGATCGTGTGTCTACGACGATCGCGATGGACCCGACATGGTTGCGGCTGGCTACACCGAACGCCGCAACGAAAGAAACCGCAACAGCAGAGGATACCGTGGAGGCAATTTCCGCGACGGAGGACACCCACACAAACGTGGCAACATCGCAACCGCGACGACGAGCCTTCGACATACGGTAAGTTGTCGGGCCCTTGCACCATCCATTTCTACATCAACAAGCAGGATGGCAAAAAGAAGGCCAGCCACATGCTGAAGGATTGCCGCGAGTTCCAAAAACTCAGCGCGGGTTTCACCCAGATGTGACGCCATATCCTGAACCCTGGGTTCAGGCCCGCACCTGCACCAGGTGACATCGCCCACGGAGCCCCTCCACCACCACCCATGGGACCTTCGAATCAAGTAATCGCACCCGTGCAAAACAACGGCATAAATGGGTACCCCGCGCCGAAAGGGTCCCTGATGATCCAAAAAGGGCGCCCAACAAACATGGTGCAAAATAAGATCACCCGCCAAGTTAGCTTGACTGTGACCGCTCCACCCGCCATCCCTGAGTACCTCAGCGGCTCGGAGTCCTGCATCACATTCAGCCGTTCGGATCACCCCTGCCAGATCCCTCGCCCAGGTCATGCCGCCCTGGTGCTTGTGGCGCAAATCGGAGGGTTCGAGATGATCCGTGTCTTCATGGACGACGGCAGCGACATCAACCTGATGTTCGCTAGCACTTTAGCAGTAATGCGGATCCTGCTGTGCAGCCTAGAACAGTCCGACACAACGTTCCGTAGCATCGTCCCAGGGAAGGGCATATTTCCCCTGGGGAAAATATGGCTCGACGTCATATTCGGCAAACCCGACAACTTACGATGTGAACGATTGGAATTGGAAGTGGTGGACTGGCCATCACAATACCATGCCATCCTCGGGCGTGTGTCATTCGCAAGGTTCCTGGCAGTACCACACTATGCGTAACTTCTACTCAAGATGCTAGGACCCAGGGGCGTCATCATGGTCCAGGGCAGCTTCACCCAATTGGACCACTACGACAGAGACTTCAATAGAATCTCCCAGTCGTTCGGTATGCAAGAGGAGCTCACGAGGCTTCGAGAAGTGATAGACAATGGGGCACCCCCAGTCTCCAGGCAAAATGCACCCGACATGTCGTTCGACTCAACAGTCAACACGAAAAAGGTGCAGATCCATCCAACGGACGCCTCCAAGACGGCGCTGATTGCCAACGACCTCAGCCCCGAATAGGAAAGAGCGCTCGTCGAATTCCTCCGTGAGCGCTGGGAAATCTTCGCCTGGTGTCCTGCGGACATGCCAGGAGTTCCCAGGGTATTCGCCGAGCGTGCACTCAATGTGTTTCCAGACGCCAAGCCCGTCAAACAGTCCATCCGACGATTGTCTGAGCCATGAGCCGAGGCCGTCGGAGTCGAGGTCAACAAACTGCTCGACGCCGACTTCATCCGGGAGATCAAGGAGAGCGAGTGGCTAGCTAACACTGTGTTGGTCCCCAAAAAAGAAACGAACATCCTACGGATGTGCATGGACTTCACGTCGCTCAACAAGCACTGCCAGAAGGACCACTTCCCTCTCCCTCGGATTGACCAGATCATCGATTCGACTGCAGGATGCGAGAAACTCTCCTTCCTCGATGCCTACTCAGGCTACAATTAAATTCGGCTAAAGGTCGAAGATCAGGAGAAAACAGAGTTCATCACACCGTTCGGAGTATTCTGCTACAACACAATGCCCTTCGGGCTGAAGAACGTAGGTGCCCCGTACCAGCGATGCATGCAAGCATGCCTGAAGAGCCAGATCGGCCGCAACATACAGGTCTATGTCGACGACATAGTCATCAAGGCAAGAAAAGCCAAGACGTTGATCGACAATCTCCACGAGATGTTCAACAACCTCGACCACTACAGGATCAAGTTGAACCCAGCAAAGTGCGCCTTCGGCGTCCCATCTGGCCAACTACTTGGCTACTTCATCTCCCAGCGAGGAATCTAGGCGAACCCGAAGAAAATTCGGGCGATACTGGCAATGGAGAAGCCGAAGAACCTCAAGGGTGTCCAGCAGCTAGCTGGGCGCATCGCGGCGCTGAGCAGATTCATCAGCCGCATGGGCGAGAAGGCCCTGCCTTTCTACCAGCTATTACGCAAAGTAGACAAATTCGAATGGACACCTGAAGCAGACGATGCATTCGAAGATCTAAAGCGACTTCTCTCCACCTCGCCCGTCCTGGTCACGCCAAAGGAACGCAAGCCTCTGCTGCTGTACATAGCAGCCACGCATCAGGTGGTAAGCACCATACTCGTGGTCGAACGACCCGAAGAAGGCAAGACCCACGGGGTCCAATGCCCAATCTACTACCTCAGCGAGGTATTGACGCCAACAAAATAGAGGTACCCCCACTACCAGAAACTCGCCTACGGCGTGTTCATGACGGCTCGTCGGCTGAGCCACTACTTCCAGGAGCATCAGATAATGGTCGTCAACAAGGCGCCACTGTCTAACATCCTGAACAACCCCGAAGCTATAGGACGCGTAGCCCTATGGGGCATCGAGCTATCTCCTCTAGACATCGTCTACGAGCGGTGCCACGCGATCAAATCCCAGGTCCACCCTGACTTCCTCGTCCACTGGATGGATCTCCAGCTGCCGGACACCCCGGACATGACACAGTCATGGACAATGCACTTCGACGGCTCGAAGCGTGAGGCCGGAGCAGGAGCTGGCATCATACTGACGTCCCCGCGGGGCGATAAGATGAAATACGTCCTTCGGATGAAATTTCGTGCCTCCAACAACGAGGCCGAATACGAAGCCCTCATCCACGGAATGAGGATGGCCAAGATCAGCGGCTCAACGCGCCTAGTCATCTACGGTGACTCGAACCTTGTCGTCCAGCAGACGATGAACGGGTGCGACGCACACGCCGCTAACATGATCGCATACCGCACGCTCTACAACTCACTCGAAGGAGACTTTGACGGCTGCGAGATTCGCCACGTTGGAAGGGAAAGCAATGAGGAGGCCGACAGACTCGCCAACATAGGCTCCACCTGCTCACGGGTGCCGCCAGGTGTGTTCCTCGAACAAATTTGCGTGCCTTCCATCAAAAGGAAATTCCCCAAGGGATCACCCGAAGAAGCAGAACACTCGCGGGCTGCGCTACCCGAAGGACAAAAAGGACCCGAAAAGCTCGACACAGAGGTCGCACTAGTCAACCTGATGCAGGTCATGGCAATCGAAGAAACATGGACATAGCCGTACCTTCGGTACCTGATAAACAGAGAATTGCCTGATGACCCGACAGATGCCTGGCGCATATCTCACTGGTCCAAGGCCTTCACCATCATCAATGGCGAGCTGTACAAGCGCAGCATTTCGGGTGTACTCCAACGGTGCATCACCATCGATGACGGGAAAACCATCCTCCAAGACATCCACGAGGGCATCTGCGGCCATCACGCAGGCAGCCGCTCCCTCGTCGCCAAAGCTCTGCAAGCTGGATTCTACTGGCCAACAGCTATGAACGATGATAAGGACATCGTCCAGAGGTGCAACGGCTGCCAGCAGTTTACGGACAAGCCCCATGCACCAGGGTCGGAGCTCAGGCCCATACCTTTGGCCTGGCTCTTCGCCCAATGGGGCCTTGACATGATCGGCAAACTGCCCAAATATTCGAAAGGAGGCCACGTCTACCTCCTGGTCGCAGTCGACAAATTTACCAAGTGGGTTGAGGCCATGCCTGTCACCAACCAAAAGGTCAAGACGACAATGAAGTTCTTCGAGTACATAGTTTATAGGTTCGGCGTGCCGCACGGTATCATCACGGACAACGGGTCGAACTTCATCTCAAAAGAATTCTAGGACTTCTGCGAAGGCCTCGGAATCAATATATCATACGCCTCCATGGCGCACCCGCAAACCAATGGGCAGGTCGAAAAGGCCAACGGCCTCGTAGGTGTTGGCATCAAGAAACGCCTGCTCAGCCCACTCGAAAGACTCGCGGGAGCTTGGACAGAGGAGCTACCCTCCGTCCTCTGGATCTTGCACACAATTCCAAAGAGCTCAACTGGCTACACGCCCTTCTTCAAGGTACACGGAGATGAAGCCATGTTACCTGCGGAAGTACGCCATAAGGCCCCACGGGTCGTCGCCTACAGCGTAGCCGAATCAACGGCCGCACTCGAAGATGCCGTCGACACACTTGACAAGGCACGCGACATCGCCGCGGCCCGCTCGGCGGTCAACCAGCAGAGCCTTCGCAACTATCACAGTCGTCGGCTGCGCCCAAGGTCCTTCGTCGAAGGAGACCTCGTCCTACGACTCAAGCAAGAGCGGCCTAAGAAGCTTGAGTCATCCTGGAAAGGACCCTACATCATTACCGAAGTCATCCCAGGTGGCACATACCGCCTCAAGGACGTCAAGTCAGGAGTCGCATACTCCAACCCATGGAACGTCGCGCAATTGCGACGCTTCTACCTCTAGCTATCCCTCTTTACTTTCAATAAGGCTACTCAGCCGAATAATGTACCTCCTCGTTGCGATATGAATAAAAGCTAAGTCCTTGGTCCGCAAAACTTTTTCCTTACATTTACTTTCTGTTACAACACACTCGGGAGCTCTGCCTCACCTCATGACTTCGTCGATTGAGAAAAACGCATGAAAACCTGAGTAGCTGACCACGTCAGGCTAACGAAAAGGTCATGCACACAACAAAGCACCACGTGCTAATAAAAATAATCTTTACAACAAACGGCACAATAATCCCACTCGAAATATATACAAGTTTTACATTTATCTTTTTACAGGGTCGACCTTTTCTGAAGGATCACGTGCGCTCGATGCTCAAAAAGATCTACAATCTCTTAGGCATACTGTCTAACAACCGCGTAATGCGGGCGCATATCCCAAAGGCCATCATCCGGTCGAAGGGGCGGCCCAGCCGCAACCGCCGCAAGATCAACATCTGGACGATGCATCCGAACAAGGGAAAGGGCGACCTTCACCCCCGCAACCAACTGGTGCCGCATCAACTCCCTGCCGTGACCCACGTCTCGAAACTTCGCCTTGAAACCCCATAGAGTCAAAGGCGCCTCATCAAGGGGGAACATGACATACAGAATTGACGCCAGGGAAGTATTCACCTGCCTTAGCACTCGTGACACCTGATGAGCGCGATCCTGTACAGTCGCAAGGACAGTGGCCCGGTCGCGGTGCATCCAGAAAAAACCTCCGTCTTCCATATTCTGTTGGGTCAAGCAGTTGATCCGAACTACAACGCGTTCCTTCTCCTCCCTCGAAACAAGATTGGCACCTGCGGAAAATACAGAGTAAGATGACACGCAAACAAGGAGCATCCGAAGACGAGCAGCAGTTCAGGAAAGCTTACAATGTAGCTGCTCGGCCAACTACCGAAGCTCCCCCATCAGATACTCCTCCCTAGCGGTATCTCGCTCCGCATTCTACTTCCACACGTCCGCATGGCCTCGTACGCCAAGCATCTTCTTCTCAAGACTGCGGACGCAGTCACGAAGAAAAACAAGCTACGACGCATCATCCAAAGATGGCTGTGGCTGAGGGGCAGACGAAGCATCAATGGGAGCCTCACCCGAAGGACCCTAAAGGCAAGCAAGTAAAAGTATGAAGAGTACGCCTCATTGACAAAAGCTCGAAGCATCACTTATATACATCAAAAAGCCACTGCGTGGCACAAGGAAATTGTTCGACAAATATTACAGCAAAAGAAGAATACAACTATGCTAAACTACAACAACAGAGCCTAGGCACTCGCATCCGGAGTGGCCTCAGAGCCAGACTGCCTGCTCTTGACCTCCTCTGCATACTCCACCAGAAGATCAATGAGCTTCGGCCCATAGCGCTTAGAGCGAGATGCAAGGAGGGCGAAAGCTACCTCTGAGCCATCGACAACCGTTGGCATCTGGGAGGTGATGTGCGGAAGGTCCAGCTCCGCTCCGGATGCCATAGCCATGGCCAACCCCATCAAGGCGCCGAGGCCCTTCTACTTGCGCTTGTAAGCTGCAGGTGCATCCTCTGACAGCACATCCGCCATAGAATCAACATCCTTAAGGGCAGCGCCCTTGGGAATGATCTCCTTGTAGAAGCGGCCGAGGACCTCCTTGGCCTTAGCAAGGGAGCCAGCAGCTGTACCGCAGCGGTCTTCGACCACTGTGGTGGCATCGTCTAGAGCGCTCCCGTGCTCCAGGGCACTGCGGTCGAAGGCAATGCCCGAAGTATCTGGAGCAGAAAAGGACAAAATTACAAATCGAATAAGGGCATGAAGACAGAGCAGCCGAAAAACCAAAAACAGGCAAAAACACTTACCGGAAACGGCCTTGGCAGCAGCCATCAGCTTCTCAGCCACCTCCTTCTCGCGCGCAGCCACAACAGTTGTGAGCTGCTCCTCGCGATCCGAAGCCTCCCGCTGCAAACGCTCCCTGGCCTCGACGGCAGCAGCCAACTCCTGCTGCAGGCGCTCTTTCGCCTCCATGGCGTCAGCAGCCTGTTTCTCTGCGCGACCAAGACTCTTCTGAAGAGTCTCCAGTCGACGAAGAGCAGCGTTATTTTCATCTGCAAAAGCATCAAGAATAGTCATGAGCGACACAAGCTACATTCAGGAGAGAAGACGAAAAAGGACGAGATCAATTACGGCACGTACCTCGAAGTTGCTGCATGCTGGCCTCCAGCGCCAGATGCTGCTAAACAAGGAGGTTGGCACTATGCACAAAAGGCTGCGAAAGCAAACAAAAGTATCATAAAAAAAGAGCTCGGGGGCTGCGCCCAAGAAACGAGTAACACATCAAACAACATGACACGGCAAACGCTCGGGGGCTCCCCCCGGGACACACAGAAAGTAACTTACATGCTCAGACGGGACTCCGAAGGTCCGGGTGCAGTATTCTGCGTGACGATAACTCGAGCCTCCATCGGAGAAGGGTTCGGAGCATCGCCATCAGAGTTGGCCACCGTCTGAGAAGGAGGGGCCATCGGCTTTGACTCCCCTACATTCTCCTGGGAGCTCTCACTAAGAGAACCCTCTGAGGAGTGGCTGCAAGGAAATCATTCATCAAAGCAAGAAGAAAAGTGCACAAAACAAGAACGAATGGGATCCAAAAGTACTTACGAGTCGATGTCGTCAAATCGAAGACGGGCGGCGCCCTCTTCTCTTTTTTCTCTTCTTTCTTCTTCTTCTTCGCCGGTGGCTGCGGCGCCACTGCCTACAGAGGCATAGCCGGGAACAGCGCGGAAGAAGCACCGTAATCCTCGTCGTGGTGCACAAGGAACGAGGGATCCCTAGGCGTCGGCGGAGTTGAGGCATCCGAAGACTCGCTTGAGCTCTGTGACTGTTTTCGGGTCTGCCCCTCGCTTGCCTCGGGTGCTTCCTCAGTTGGCGACTGCGCCGGCGGAAGCTCGGACTCGGAGTCCACAACTTCATTGTCCGGCGCGATCAGAAACTTTTCGGGCAGTGGAGGCACCATGCCAGCCACCTTGAGATCCTGCATAATGAAGACAAAAAAGATCAGTACAAATAATCATAAGGAAAAGCACTCGATGAGGGCACAGCGCGCACGTCACAAATCTACACCTGCGAAACTAGTTTCGTGGCACTGAAGGGGGACGTCAACAACTTCCCCGGAAGATCCTCCTTGGACTTGTACTTCAGTAGCGGCCGAAGAACTATGTCGAGGTCGCCTCGGGATAACTCCTTGGCTGAGACCCTCGTCGGGTCGTGGCGGACAGCGTAAAGAAACATCGGATGCACCCTCGCTTGGAGTGGCTACACCAGACGTTTGAGGAAGGTGCGGGTTATATCCACACCATTGACCTCCTTACCAGGCACCATCTCGACTGCTTCCACCCGACGGTAGAGCTCATCTACCTCTATCACCTCGCCGTCCAGGATATGATTCTTCCAGGATCTCTTTGGCAAGATCTCCTGGGCGGAGTCGAAGGTGGAAAGGCCAAAATCTTGCCCGTACACTGTGGAGTCGCGGATATAAAACCACTTCTTCCGCCAATATTGGATGGACCCAGACATAGAAAAGGAAAAGAAAACAATAGAAGATCGAAGGGAAATGGCGCAGCCGCCAAGCGGGTAGACCCCGCCGATGCCGGACTGCCTCTTCACGGAATAAAGTTTCCGGAAGAGGACAAAGTGCGGCTCGATACCGAGCCAGCACTCGCAAAAAGTAATGAAGCAGGTGATGTGGAGAAGAGAATTGGGCGAAAGATGGTGGAGTTGGATGCCATAAAAAAACAGAAGCCCACGAAGAAAATCGTGGACTGGGAGAGAAAGGCCGGAAAGAACGAAGGCAACAAACATCACCCGAAACCCTACGGGTGGACGGGGAATTACCTTATCGCCGGGGATTTTGACGGCCTCCTTATCCTGCGGGATTAAACCCGTATCACGCAGCTTGTGCAGGTCGCCCTTGCGCGTCTCCGTGTGCCGCCACCCGCCATCGGTGATGCGAACGGCGGCGGTGCTTTTCTTGCCGCCGGTAGCAGCACTTGTGCCCGCTCCGGGGGAGGCCTTCTTCGACTTCACCATCGCGGCGCGTCGATGGCGACCATGTGCATGCAAGAATGAAGAAGGGAAAGATCGAAGAGCGTCCAGTGCGCGCGAGGATGAGGTCGTGAAAATGGAGGCAGTGAAAGCCAATGGCACAGGGTAAAAAGAAACTTCTGTTTTCCCCACAGTTATAAGGATGAAGACGACGGACAAGAACCGTTCATCCAGAAGCCCTAACGCCAGGGCCAGATCCAACCGTCCATGTGTCAACACAGCAGCGAACCGTAGCCCGCATGCCGTCCACTACACACGGAAACCAAGGAGACGCCGTAATTCTCGCCACGTCGCACACGACCAGTCAACTCCAAGTCAGAAAGTGGGACCCACGTTCGTCCAGTCACGTCACCTCTGGCACCGCAGACGGTTGAGGTCACCTATCGACAGCAATGACTTCATCAAAGCCACGCTATCAACGGTAAAATATCTTCGGCTGATAACTAAAAGTACTCACTCGAATCTACGATTCGAGCAACTACTCGGGGGCTACTCCTATCAGGAGCACTGGCCGCGCACCTGAGGCATGCTTAAGGTCCTGCACCACCGTCGATTCTTCGAGTCCTACGTTGAGTCTACGGCTCCACTAAGGACTCAGAGGCTACTCCCATAGGGAGGATTGATCAAGCATATGAAAAAATTGTGTCCTACGGACCTGAAGCTCAAATTACCTGAACTAAAGTCTCTGCTCGAGTCTATGACTCGAACAGACACTCGGGGGCTACTCCCATAGGGAGCGCTGGTCGTGCACCCTATTAATTCTTTGACTACGATCCTCCAGATAAAAAATACAAAAACTTTCTGGCAACTTTGCTCCAATCAACGCTAAGTGAGAAGCATCCTCCTTGGACACCCGAAACACCTCCACGGAGATAACATTTTGGATGTTGTGTCTGCGACACAAAGATAAGACCTGCAGATATCATCTGATGGCCTGGTAATGCACCTGGCTGCGCTCTTCCAGTAAGAAACCGTGTCAACAGGCACGATGAAAATCCTGACGGACGCGCTGGGTACATCACTCGAAAACTACTGGGATTCGACTCCTGTAAGACCTCAACGGCCTGAGTCGAATTACGCCAGCATCCGTTCCAGATTCGAGTCTAGGGACTCGAATCTGAAGAAGATTGTGTTGTTTTGTCCTAAGACGGTTAACTGGCACTGATCCGTCAGGAGAGTCAGGCACACGCATCAACAATCCCTACGAACTAAAAGTCATTCTTTTCTCTTATGAACAGAAATAGCTGCACCTGAAAGATTGAAGAGTCCTCAGCCGAATCTATGATTCGACTGAACACTCGGGGGCTACTGACATGGTTATACCCTGCGGGTACACGACACTAGTATTACCTGGTCCAGCCCAAGGAAGGCCCACAAGAATATACGCGGCCTGTGAAGATTTTCGGGTGGCCCAAGCCCATGGCGTCTTCGGATCCTTGGAGAGCAAGACTAGAGTAGATAGAATATTCAAAGGGGGAAACCCTAACTTGTAACCGACTCGATCTGTGCCCGAGACCTTCCTATCTCTATATAAAGGCTAGGAGGGCACGACGAGGAGGGAAACTCTTCCACCGCATACACACCTCCACGCCAGATTGCACCTGCGCACCCCTGTACTTTTTGGTTCCACCGTAATCAAGAGCAGGCAAGCATGAGTAGGGTTTTCCCTCCGGGGGCCTGAACCTGGGTAAATCTCGTGTCCCCTGGTTGCTTGTCTGTTAACCGTTCCGCGATCTCCAGCACCTCCACCGTCTCCAAAACCCAAGCTCATAACAATGGGCATTGATGAGTCGAAACCTCGTCACCAGCAGGCAGTGGAGGTTGTAGCTCTCTCCTCACGATTTCGGCAGCACGGCGGCGTGGTGTCGGAAGCAGAGGGGATATCCCGCAGTGCTTCGCCTAAGCTGGAGCGAGTGTGGTGGAGTAGAAGAGTTCCTTAGCGATCTAGGTTTTAGATGCCGAGGGAAGAGGGAAGCTGGCAGCTAGGGTTTAGTCTAGACGATAGCGGCAGTTTAGAGGGGATCTAGGGCGCCGACGGCTTGGGGGGCAGCGGCGGCCAAGGGTTTAGGTCTTGGGCACCTAGGGCAAGGGGGATACCTTGGGGTGCGCCCCCACCCCTTCTTATATATGTGGGGGGCATCCAAGGGTGTTCCCAACCCAGGTGGAAACCCTTCCTAACTCGGGAAACATGTTGGGATTTGACTTTTTCAAACTGCCTTTTTGACTTTCAAATTAGAGTTTGATTTATCTCTTCCAAGTGTCCAGAAAAGTGACCTGGGACATGATGCAACCATTCCACTTTGTCATGACACATCCATGTAACCTTCCCCTTCCGGTTTGATGGACCTTCTAGAACCTTCTAGAATATTCCGGTGAAAACACCGAAACCATTTCCGAACTCCGAAATTGGAATTTCCTTATATGAATCTTATTCTCCGGACCATTCTGGATCTCCTCGTGACATCCCGGATCCCATCCGAGACTCTGAACTACATTCAGTATCTTTACTCACATTCCATATCTACTAAATAATATCGAATCCTTAAGTGTGTCTCCCTACGGTTCGTGAATTATGCAGACATGATTGAGACTCTTCTCCGATCAATAACCAATAGAGGAATCTGGAAATTCATATGGATCCCACATATTTCCGTGATTACTTCGTGATCAAATGAATCATTTACATACGATACCAATTTCCCTTTGTCTCGCAATACTTTACTTATCCGAGGTTTGATCGTCGGTATATCTGCATACCTAGTTCAACCTCGTTACCGACAAGTACTATTTTCTTATTCCTGTAATATGTGATCCCTTATGAGCCGGTCACATGCTTGCAAGCCAATTGGATGACATTCCACGGAGAGGGCCTAGAGTATATCTATTCGCCATATGGATGGACAAATCCCACTCTTGATCCATGTGCCTCAACACATATTTTCCGAACACTCAATGCCACATTTATAATCACCCAATTACGAAGTGGTGTTTGATGTCATTAAAGCATCCATCCGGTGATGGTGATTAACATGATCTCATGGTCGAAGGATTTAGGTTACTATGTATTTGAAAGCTTATAGCAAGTGAACTATTTAAATGACTTGATCTTATGCTACGCTTAACTATAGGAATATGTCCATCACATCATTCTCCTAATGATATGACCTTGTTGTTAATAACATCTCAATGTTCATGGTTAGAAAACCATGATCATATATTAACCAACAAGCTAGTTTAACAAGAGGTTTTACTAGATACTCTTACATGTTTACAAATCACACAAGTATTAATGTTTCCGGTTGATACAATTTTAACATGGCATGTAAACATTTATCATAAGCATGAAGATATGATAATAACCACTTTATTATTGCCTCTTGGGCATATCTCTAACAAGATGATCAAGTTTTTTGAAGAACGCTCTAGCGTGACTATTAGCAACACGATGTCACCCAACGACGACTTCTCCAATGATGACTTTTTTCGGACGTTAATAATCTCTTCGGCAACCTCAACTTGCATTTTCTAAAGACGATTCTCTAAAAAAACTACTCCAACACTCTATTTTATATAAGGAGCTAAGGATGTGTTTGGTTGCAAAGTATTTTTGAAGTATTTCAGCAATATTTTAGTTTCTCAAAATACTACAGTTAAAATATTTTGATGTGTTTGGCTATGATTAAATAGCATGGTATTAATGAGAAATCGCTTTCTACACCCGGTTGCATATGCACCGGGTATGAAAACATATTTCAAAAATTTAAAAATTTTGAAAAAAAATATGATCATGTGTAGCTTCATGTTTGAGGTGCACACGAAGTCATTCCAGCAAAAACCGATATTTTTTTTATGTTGTGTAAAAAAGACAAATTTTTTGTGTCGTGGAGTATGTTACTTTAGCATCAAATTTTATCTTCTTTGCAGAAGCCACACAAAATGTTCATATTTTGTGAAACGGTTTTGTGCGCACATAAAACTTGAAGTTTTACGTGCACATATTTTTTTGAATATTTTTAGCATTTCAAAATTTGACAAAAATCAACTTCAAATAAAGGGTGCATATGCAACCGAGAGAAAAAGAAGCCACGTCCGATATTAATATTTTATTATCTCTTAAAACGTGCTATTTTTAAAGTATCGGAAAAACAATTCCGAATCTCTTTTAGCAGCATACATATGTGCCTTTTGCATTCGTACGTTCATTCCGATTTGCGTCGCGGACAACGTTCGGTTTGATCGACCAGGTGCCACGTGTTTATACAAGCTGTGTGGGCAGTGGAGTCAATTAGCCTCCTGGTCTGGTCCATGTAGTAGCAAAACTCAGCGTTGGTCACGGTCGGGCAGAACACAGAAGATCCGCGCGAGAGGGGAAGCGGAAGGGTGGTAGGGGAGAAAGAGCGCTCGCACTCAGTACTAGTACTAGGCACGAAAGTAACGTGGCACGGCACGTAGAGGGAAGTGGATTAGACGGGAAAACGATGCCGGGGTTGTTGGAATTTTGGAAGGCGGGGTAGGTGGATGGGGCCCGTTCGTCTCTTGTTGTCGAACATTTCGGGTCGCCTCAGAGCCCATCAGCTACCGCGGGCAACATTCAGTCGGGTGGAGGAATCGGTTACCTTTTTTTTTTTTTTACAGTGCTACGCGTCTGGAGATCAAAACTTTCGAGTGCGTCCTCGTGCTGATACGTGTTCACCCAAATTCCGTTTTTACTACGCTCAGATCTTACTTTTGCTACATAATACCTGTTTTTACTACACTGTACCAAAACGGTTCGTCCACAAGACACATAAAACAGACAGATCTCGTCGGAGACTTCGCCGAAGATCTCGTCGGAGACTATGTAGCATAATATTTGTTCTAATGTAGCAAAACTGATTTTGTCGAAAACTCGCCGGAGACTTTCACCGGAGATCTCGCCGGAGATCTTGTAGCAAGAAGTTTACGCTATTGTAGCAAAATCAGATAACGGACGTAGCAAAATAATTATACTAATGTAGCTAAAGCCGACTTCGTCGGAGACATCGTCGAAGCAAAAACTTATAGCGAAAAAAATATCATTATAGTAGCTCTGCTCGCCGAAGGTAGCAACATTAGAAGGCATGTGTAGCAGGGTCACTCGCCATGTGTAGCAGTGCCGCTTGCCGCAAGTAGCAACTCCGGATGCCACAGATAGCAACGACCGGCGTCATAGGTAGCAAACGATGCCGCCGCAGGGAGCAACGACGGATGCCTTCGAGGGTCGGCGCGGCCATGGAGCGGCACGGGCCATGGGGCGTAGGGGATGAAGCACGCGAGGCCATGGCGGCAGCGCAACAGCAGAGGGTCGTGGCGACGGAGGGCGTGGGGGCAGGAGGCAGCACACGAGGCCATGGCGGCAGCGGCGCGACAGCAGAGGTTCATGGCTGGCGGCTGTGCTTCAGGGGAGGACGTCCGACAGGAGGGGCGCGGGGCAACGGAGAAAGGAAAGACGAACGAAGGCGGCAAAGGAGAGGAGAGGTGGCGTGACGCCGGGGAAGGAGTGCGGCGACGCCGTGGAAGGATTACGGAGCGCTCCGGCTGAGCGGCGACGGAAGGTCTCAAGGATTTTTCCTGATTCAATCTGCCGAGAAGATAACACCAAGGTGGGGTCTACAACGGGAGACGTATGTGCGACGGTGCGAGACGGACCCAGGGGATCAAACGGTTCCATCCCCGAGTGTAGGGGTGGGCATTCGGTTTTTTCGGTTAGGTTTTTCGGGGTTTTTCTAGAATTCGGTTTCTACAAAATAGGCACCGAAATTATTTCGATTTTCTAAGTAATCGATAGTTTGGTTAGTGGACAATTCGGTTCGGTGTTCGGTTTTTAACCAAACTTCTGGAAATAACAACACTGTGCCATAATTTATGTCAGATCCATACAAGCTAAACCACTCATCGGCGCACCGGAAGCAACCTCCAGGTCGGCGAGTACCTGAAGCAATACATGGCTAGCTGATGTCTTGAACGCATGTGTAGAAAAAAACATAATAAGCATGATGTCTATCTTGCTCGTTCAAAAAAATGATGTCTATCTTTCAAGCCGTATACATTCAACAAATTGTATGTGTTGAGAGTTCAGCTAAAATACATAATTATATCCGAAACAGGAAACAATTAAAAGACTTCCAACAAAATTCATAGACACAATTGACAGTTAAACCACGAACATGTACGTGCATATGGCTGAAGACATACGTACATGCATAGACTGTCTGAAAGATTTTGCATGTATGTCTTTTTGTCGCATGAGCTAGTATCTACGTATAGTAATGGACATCTGGGACAGAAACACAAATATATTTAGCTATGTCACGTATATTTTTCGGTTTATACGGTTATTTCGGTTAATAGAGAGTCAAAACCGAATTAATATTTATAAATTCGGTTAATCATATTTACTAACCGAAATTAGTTTTGGCTAATTCGGGTTCGGTGTATTTGGTTTCGGTTCCGGTTAATTCGATTTCGGTGTTCGGTTTTGGTTTTTTATGGCTGCCCCTACCCGAGTGATGTGTATCATTTTCCTTTTTTTTTTACAAGAACACGAAACCGACTGCATGTCTCTGCATTAAAACCTGATGAACAAACGTGCAAAAGAAATCGACGGTGTAAAAGTCGCCTCGGATTATTGCAGGTTAGCTACCTCGGAAACGGAGACTCTACAACCAGTTCTTTTTGACAAAGTGGGAACTGAGTATTGTCTTGAATGTTTCGTGAGGTTTTACATTGCTGTACACCGAGGCAATGGTGATCAGAGAAACCGATGGTAGGTATACAGTTCCACTTTGCACAACAGCAGCTAGGAACTTTTTATGCTTTCAAACATAAACTAGGAGAATAGTGTTCTTAATTTATTTACTACTACCATAAGTTACAATTAATTCTTTTCAGATTATTTATTATTCCTCTTAGTACAAGACTGTCTTAACTAATAAATTTTATGCTCTATCTAAAAATCGCATAATATGTTAATTTGTTTTAGAATACTGCAAATCAACTTTAGTTTTAGCCAACATGATAGATCATTGTCCTTCAATAATCATAGATTTTGTCCATAACATTTGCAGGCAATCTTAACCGGTTTTCTTCACTACTGTGTATCGGGATCTCTCGTGTGGACAAATTGCTCTCGAGCTACAGGGAGCCCTTTATTTTAGAAATTCAAAAACTCGTAGTTTATAGAATCAAATATTCTGAAAAAGCGCTGGAGATAGTCATGGCATGTACTACAAGTGTGCAAGTCTCACCGTGTAATAATCTGTATTCCAGGGCATACAAATATGACAAAAGTAATGGTGTGGTATGTCAAGAATATGCAACTTGTATTCCTCTGGGGGCCAAAGGTCACAATATATAGTACAGGTATAGGGCAAATATGGGGAAATACAATATACATATATATACATCTAACACCCCCCTCAAACTCATGGTGGATCCACAACACTGAGTTTGGAGAGTAAGAAATCATGCTGCGCTCGGGTCTGTGCTTTCGTAAAGAAATCCGCCAACTGTAAATCTGAAGGCACATACTGAAGCGCAACAACCTGAGCCTGCACCTGAGCACGTGTATAGAAAGCATCAACACCAATATGCTTGGTAAGCTCATGCTTAACCGGATCACGTGCAACACTAATAGCACCTGTACTGTCAGACAAAACCAGAGTGGGTGAGGTAATAGAGACCCCAAAATCCGCAAGTAACCACCGTAACCAGGTCACCTCAGCAGTCAGCAAGGCCATAGCACGCAACTCAGCCTCAACACTCGAACAGGAAACCGCTGTCTGTTTCTTCGTCTTCGAAGCAATGAGCGAACCACCAAGAAACACACAGTAAGCAGAAAGTGAACGACGATCCGAAGGATCACTCGCCCACGTAGCGTCCGAATAGCACTGGAGCTGGAGGGAGCTGGAACGAGGAAAGAAAAGACGACGAGTGATCGTACCACGAAGATAACGAAGAACACGGAGAAGATGACTATAGTGAACAGTGGTAGGAGCAGAAACAAACTGACTCAGAATATGAACAGGATAAGAAATGTCAGGACGAGTGACAGCAAGATAAACTAGACTCCCAACAAGATGACGATAACGCGTCGGATCAGAAAGAGGATCACCATCAGTAGGTTGAAGCTTAACATTAAGCTCCATAGGGGTCTCAACAGTGCGCTCATCCCCAAGAGCAGCACGAGCAAGAAGATCCTGAATATACTTTTCCTGGGAGATGTAAAAGCCATCAGAAGTGGAGGAGACCTCAATCCCAAGGAAGTATCGAAGAGGACCAAGATCAGTCATAAGAAACTGATCACGAAGACGAGCCTTAACAAAGGCGATATACTCAGAATCATCACCAGTAATGATCATATCATCAACATAGAGAAGAAGAAGAGTGCGTCCACGAGGAGAAGTGTGAACAAACAGCGCTGGATCATGAGCACTGGGGGAGAAACCAGCAGCAGTCACTACAGAAGCAAAGCGCTCAAACCAGGCACGGGGGGCCTGTTTGAGACCATAGAGAGAACGTCGAAGACGACAAAACATCCCCTCGGGAACAGAATACCCAGGAGGAGGCTGCATATAAACCTCCTCACTCAACTCACCATTGAGAAAGGCGTTCTGAACATCAAGCTGGGACACAGACCAGTGACGAACAGAAGCAACAGCAAGAAGAGTACGCACAGTGGTCATATGAGCCACAGGAGCAAAGGTCTCATCATAGTCACGACCATGCTCCTGCTGAAAACCACGAGCCACAAGACGCGCTTTATAGCGCTCAAGAGATCCATCAGAGCGGGTCTTAATCTTATAGACCCACTTACACGTGATAAGACAAACACCGGGAGGGGGAGAAACAAGATCCCAGGTGCCAGTGCGCTCAAGCGCAGCAATCTCCTCAGCCATGGCCAGCTGCCATTCAGGATGATGCTCAGCATCCCGATAAGAAGTCGGCTCAGAGGCAACAGAAAGACCATACAGACTAGGAGAGTAACGGTTGGGGGCACGACGTTGACGAATAGGACGAGTAGAGGGAAGCTCATCAGAGGAAGATGACTCAGGAGACGAAGATGAAGAAGAAGGAATAGAAGAGGAAGATGACTCTGGAGAACAAGGAGAACCAGGAGAACTAGACGGAGCAGAGGAGGACGGTGTCGAAGATGAGACATCAGGAGGAGGAGATCCTGAAGAAGACACAATAGGAGTAGAAGGAGGTATGTCAGGAAAGAGAAGAAAGGAGATATCTTCCACCAGGTAGGTACCAGCGGTGGGACGAGGATAGAAAGGACGCGTCTTATCAAAAGTAACATCACGAGAGATACGCATCCGACAACCAACGGGGTCCCAACAGCGATAGCCCTTATGCTCATCACTGTATCCAAGGAAGACACACTCAACAGACTGAGCGGTCAGTTTGGTGCGTTCGCGAGGCGCAAGGAGGACATAGCAAACACAACCAAACAAGCGAAGCATGGAGTAGTCAGGAGACTGTCCAGATAGGCGCTCAAGAGGGATACCACCCTGTAGAGCGGCAGAAGGCTGAATATTGATGAGGTAAGCCGACGTAGCGACAGCCTCAGCCCAAAAATGCGGCGGAAGAGAAGAAGCAATCATCATAGCACGAGTGGTCTCAAGAAGATGGCGATGCTTACGCTCAGCAATGCCATTCTGGGCATGTGCGCCAGGACAGGAGAACTGAGTAAGAGTACCCTGCTCAGCAAGAACACCCCGAAACATCTGGGAGATATACTCACCAGCAGAATCAGCACGAAACACACGAATGGGGGTAGAATATTGAGTACGGACCATGGACGCAAAACGCTGATATATGGAGAGCACTTCACTGCGAGAGCGCATAAAATACAACCAAGTGTACCGAGAAAAATCATCGATGAATAAAATATAGTAGCGATGGCCGCCTTTCGAAGCGAAAGGAGCCGGACCCCAAACATCTGAATGAACTAAATCAAAAGGTCGCTGAGATATAGACACGCTAGTAGGATAGGGAAGCTGAATCTGTTTACCCAACCTACAACCCTGACAATGTAAAGACCCATCTCCTGAGACAGACCCCAGAAGACCACGATGAACTAATGATGATAGGCGAGAGTCACAAAGGTGACCAAGACGATGATGCCACTGCTGAAAGGAGCTGGTAGCAGAGGCGACGACCGGAGAAGAACTGGCAGATGAGGTGGCAGCGGAGGGAACACGAAGCCAGTCTAACTCCAAAAGTCTTGTAGAGTCACGGCTCCGAGGGCCAGCTCCAACCAGGGCCTATGTGCGACGGTCCTAAACAACACAAGAATCAACATCAAGAATGACGCGACAACCAGAGTCAGTAAGCTGGCTAGCAGAGAACAGATTCATCTTAAGGAGAGGGACATGAGAAATATCAGGAACGGAAAAATAAGAAGTAGAAAGGGTGCCTCGACTAGAAACAGGAAGAGAGGTACCATCAGCCGTGAAGACACGGACAGGAGAAGGGAGAGAACGAAGAGCGGACAGAAAAGAAGACTCAGAGGTCATATGAAAGGAAGATCCAGAATCCAGATACCACGGGGACATACCTGACTGTGTAGAAGGTGGCGGTCGTGCAGTGCCTGAAGAATCAGTCACAGAACCAGCAGTGCCTATCGAAGAAGAGCCTGTAGCAGCAAGCAGACCGCGAAGACTCCTCATAATGTCCTGATCGGAGAGAGCAACTAATGAAGATCCGGAAGGAGCTGACTGCCCACGAGCCATCTGGTGCTGCTGACGTAAACTGGGATCCCGTGTATAACAAGTGGCCCAAGTGTGGCCATCCTTGTTACAGTAAGAGCAGCGACGAAGAGAACCACGACGACCCTGACCACGAGCCTGCTAGTGCTGACTCTGACTCTGACCCTGAGACTGCTGGTGCTGACTCGGCCCCTGACCTGGAGGAGTGGGTAGTATCGGCGGTGGCACAGAGAACCGCGGCTGAGTCGAGGGCGCAGACGGCATAGGAGGACCACGAGTAGCAAGCACAGATGGAACCGCAAGAAGACCAGGACCTCGGAGACGGGTCTCCTCAGCCCGAAGCTCAGACAACACCTCAGAGAGCGGAACACGACCACGGGCATTCAGCTGAGCACGCCGGGGCTCAAACTCCTGGCGAAGCCGAGACAGAAACTCATGGATGCGGTGAAACTCCAAATCCGAGCGCACAATCTGGCAGCACGAGCATGTGCCACAAACAGCAGTACGGAGAGAATCAAGCTGACGCCAGATAGCAGCACTCTGAGTATAGAACTCATCAATAGTGGAATCACCCTGCTGAAGAGCATGCTCCCGGCGAACCACAGATAGGTAAAGAGCATCCCCAGACTGCTGATAGCGCTGACGAAGATGGGCCCACTGAGCGGCAACAATAGGGAGACTCATGAACTCAGCAGCATACTGGGGAAGAACACTGGAGGTGAGAACATCAGCAGCACGAGCATCCTCATCGACCCACTGAGTGTAGGCAGTCAGAGCGTGGCGGTAGGACTCGAGATCAGCAGAGTACTGCTTGAACTTCAGGTCATACGCAGCAACAGTACTATCATCAGCACTCTGAGCAGCATCCTTGGCCTCCTGAGAAGCATCAGCGCCAAGAACAGCGGCGCCGGCGGAAGAGGAGCCACAGGAGATTGGGGGCACGGCGGACAGGGGACCTCGCCGGAGAGCACACCCCAAAGACGGAGACCGCGCATGTGAACGCGCATAAAGGCAGCGAAATCAGGATAATTCGCGCCATCGAAGATCACCGGGCAGCGAGGAATCGCAACATAGCCCGATGCAGAAGACATCTCTCTCTTTCTCAATTTTTTTTATTTTTTTTTAGATCTGGTCAACCCAAACTGCAGGCAGAGATCGGCGAAATTCCGGCTAGTCGGGGTGAGAGGCGGCGCCTAAGGAACTGAGAAAGCCAATTCGGGCCGCCGGGAAGCGATTCCCGGCGGTGTCGACGGCCGGCGGCGGTGGGGCGCCGGCAAACTGAGAAGAGCTCGGTCGGGTCGGGTGACATCAGTCTGTTGGAGATATGCCCTAGAGGCAATAATAAATATAGTTATTATTATATCTTTGTGTTTATGATAAATGTTTACATTCATGCTATAATAGTATTAACAAGGAAACATTAATACTTGTGTGATTTGTAAACTTAATTTGTAGTCCCTAGTAAAGCCTCTATATAATACTAGCTTGTTGGTTAATAGATGATTGTGGTTTCCCTATCATGAACATTGAGATGTTATTAACAACAAGATCATATCATTAAGAGAATGATATGGTGGACATACTCCTATAGATAAGCGTAGCATAAAGATCAAGTCATTTTAATAGTTCAATTGCTATATGCTTTCTGATACATAGTAATCTAATTCCTTCGACCATGAGATCATGCATATCACCTTTACCGGATGGATGCTTTGATGACATCAAACACCACACCGTAACTGGGTGGCTATAAAGGTGGCATTGAGTGTTCGGAAAGTATTGGTTGAAACACATGGATCAAGAGTGGGATTTGTCCATCCATATGACGGATAGATATACTCTGGGCCCTCTCGGTGAAATGTCATCCAATTAGCTTGCAAGCATGTGACTGGCTCACAAGGGATCACATATCATGGGAACGAGAAAAGAGTACTTATCGGTAACGAGGTTGAACTAGGTATGCAGAGATACTGACGATCATAACCTCGGATAAGTAAAATATCGTGAGACAAAGGGAAATTGATATCGTATGTAAGTGGTTCATTCGATCGCAAAGTAATCGTAGAAATATGTGGGAGCCATATGAATTTCCAGATTCCTCTATTGGTTATTGATCGGAGAAGTGTCTCGATCATGTCCGCATAATTCACGAACCGTAGGGAGACACACTTAAGGATTCGACGTTGTTTGAGTAGTTATGGAATGATGAGAAAGAGTCCGAATGTTGTTCGGAGTCTCGAATGGGATTCGGGATATCACGAGGAGATCCGGAATGGTCCGTAGAATAAGATTCATATAAGTAAAGTCTCGTTTCGGAGTTGGAGAATGGTTCCGGTGTTTTCATCGGGAATGTTCTAGAAGGTTCCGGAATGTCCGGCACTCCGGGGGGGGGGGAGGGTACATGAATGTGTTATATCAAGTTGGTATGATTGCATCATGTACTCGGTGTCATCGCTGAACAAAAATAGAGGGTTTATTCAAATCCTAGTTTGAAAAGTCAAACGGCTAGTTTGAAAGTCAAACGGCAGTTTTTGGAAAGAGGAGGAGGAGTGGGAAACCGAGTTGGGGAGGAGTTCCCTCCTCCAACCGCCGGCCCACCTCCAAGCCGAGTTGGGGAGGGACTCCTCTCCCTCCCCTTGGCCGGCCGGCCCCTCCACCTATATAAGGAGGGGCAGGGCTCCCTCCTAGAGACACACAAGATCCTCTCCTCTAAACCCTAGCCGCCGGCGCCGCCACCTCCACTGCCGCCGCCGCCGACCTAGGTCAAGCCGCCGCCGCCTAGCAACCCTAGACGCCGGCCAAGCTTCCTCCTCGGCGTGTATAAACCCTAGATCGTCGAGGGACTCTCTCATACTCCACCATACTCGCTCCGGCTTAAGGCAAAGCCCTGCGAGATCTCCCCTCTACTTCCGGTACCACGCCGTTGTGCTGCCGGAATCGCGAGGAGAGTGGTACAACCTCCGCTGCCTGCTGGAACAAGGGAGAGGAAGGTCTTCGTCGAGTACCGAACGTGTGACCGACTGCGGGAGCGCTGCCGGAACGCAGCGCCGGAAGGATCGTCTACGCGATCTTGAGATCGGAAAGAGTACGACTACATCACCCACGAGAATCCGCTCTCGTTAAACACTTTGGAATCTTCGAGGGTGAGTTATTCTATCGACTCGTTGCTTCAATCTAGTAGATAGATCTTGGCTTGTTTGTTTGTATGCGATAGAAATTTTTTGTTTTCCATGCTACGAAACCCTACAGTGGTATCAGAGTCGTGTCTATATGTAGATCTGTTGCACGAGTAGAACACAATGGTCATTGTGGGCGTTGATGCTTTTATTGTCGATTGCTTCTTGTGTACTTTGCATCTTGCGGTATGTTGGGATGAAGCGGCCCGGGCTAACCTTACATGACATCGTTCATGAGACTTGCTCCACGCTTGACCTGCAACTTGTATTGCATAAGTGGCTTTGCGGGTGCCAGTTTCTCCTAGCATAGTTAAGATCCAATTTACAACGGGTGATTAACAATACTAGTATCAATGTTGTGGTTCATGTTCGTAAGTTAGAACGACACTTATTGAAAGCCCCAAACCACGTAAAACATGCAAAGAAAGTAGAGGCGTCTAACTTTGTTTTGCAGGGGTGTGCTGTGATGTGATATGGCCATGATTGTGATTATATTTGATGTATGCAATGTTCCTTATTGTAAGTTGGCAATCGGCAGGAGCCATATGGTTGTCTTTAATTTATGTTAAGACCCGCATGTCTATTCAAAGTAGTTGTAATAGTTGAAGCCGGTGGACGACAACCATGGAGAAGCGTCATTGACCTTGATGCAATGCCGGTGATGATGGAGATCATGTTCGTGCTAGAAGATGGAGATCGGAAGCACAAAGAAGAAAGGCCATATCATATCACATATTATGAATTGCATGTGATGTTAATCCTTTATGCATCTTGTATTGCTTAGTAAACGACAGTAGCATTATAAGATGATCGCTCATGCACATGAATTTCAAGTCATAAAGTGTTCACCCTTAGTTAGCATCGTTGCTAAAGCTTGTTGTTTCGAAGCTGAAAGGATACGTGTGTCGCCTAGAGGGGGGGTGAATAGGCGATTAAAACTTTTCTTAGAGTGGCTCAACAAAGGCGGAATAAAACTAGTGTTTACTTTGTAAAGCACAACCTAGAAACAACTAAGGTTTACCTATGTGCACCAACAACTTATGCTAAGCAATACAAGCAACAAAGTGATAGCAAGATATATAATACTTTAAGCACGAAGGCTATCACAATGTAAAGTGAATAAGTAAAGAGCTCGGGTATAGAGATAACCGAGGCACGCGGGGACACCGATATTTTACCGAGTTCCTCCCAACATGGAGTACATCTCGTTTGGAGAGGGGGTGGTATCAAACCACCAACGCCACAAAAGGCCTCCCTTATTCTCCGGTGAATCTCACCCCAATGGGATCGATCCACGCTTCCACTATCGGTGCACTTGTCGGTGGCAACCGGAACCTCTCACAAGATTGGGGCACTTCTCCACAACTCAATTGGAGGCTCCCAACAAATGCCACAAAAGGCCACAATGCCACCAAGGCTACAAACCGTCTAGGGTTCCAAGAACCCAAGAGGGACAAGCTCCAATGAGTAAATCAAACCAAATCCTCCGAGGAGAACTCAAACCGATGCACCAAATGCAAATGGCAAGAACACCACAAAGGTGCTCAAATCCCTCACTCTCAAGTTCCAACAAAGCTACTAAAGCTATTGTGGGAACAAGAGAGGAGGAATCAAAGAGAGACACAAAATCCCACAAAATCTAGATCCCCAAAGATACACTCACAAAGAGATGTTTTGGTTTGGTCAAAACGTAGATCTAGATCTCCTCCAACTACCCCTCAAATATATGCAAGAATCAATGGAGGGATGAGTAGAAATCGAGCTTAAGGAGTAAGGCAAATAGGGGCAAAGCTTTAGATCCAAAGAGGAGGAAGAAGTAACCCTAAAAGGCAAAGGGGAAAAGCTATTTATAGGGCTGGGCAAAATATGGCCGTTGGAGCCTGAATGAAGCGGTAGTGCCGGAAGTTCAAGCGGTACTACCGGAGAACTCCGGTACTACCGGACCAGGTACCGGACTTGGTACAGGAAGACCAACATTCAAACTTCATAGTCCCAGGCCACAGCGGTACTACCATTGGTGCTACCGTAAAGCGGTAGTACCGCAAATGGCAACCGGTACTACCGGACGTGAAATGGAATCAGCAGCTTAGACGAAAAACTCTCTGTCACGCCAGGTAGTAAAATGCGGTACTACCGCATTTCACTACCTAGGCAGACAGAAGGTTTTTGCCAACGTTCAACAGTCTCTGCCCTGTGCGGTACTAAAATGCGGTACTACCGCATTTTAGTACCGGAGCAGGCAGAAGCTTTTGACAAGTGGTCAAGAAGCTACTGTCGCGCTAGGTACTAAAATGCGGTACTACCGTTTTTTAGTACCTAGCCCGGCAGAGGCTTTTTGACAGTTAGTCAAAACCTTCTATCGCATCCGGTAGCAACCGCTTTTTGGTACCGCACCAGGCAAATATTCAAACGGCAATAACGTTTGACTGGAAGCTCCGATTGACCCGATTCCAATTGTGTTGGATAGAGGACGACAAGGGCTTCCCAATAAAAAGTGGAAATATTGATTATCACCAAGTGAGAAAGTATCAAGTAGAATAATGTGATATACCTCACTTGGTGAGAAACCGAAAAGCCGCATAAATCAAAATCGCAACAAGATACAAATGGAAGATCCGATTTTGATGAACAAGAGCTTGTTATGGAGATGACCACAAGCTCTATATACTCACATTGATAAGACCAAATAACAACCAAATACGATGACGCAAGTATGCAAAGGTTTGAGCTCTCTCTGAATGATGTGACCAAATTACTCAAACGAGAGCCCCTCTTGATAGTACGGTTATCTATCCTAAACCCAGTCTCACACACACAACGTGAGACCGGCAAAAGAGAAAACCTATCAAGATTATACCTTTGCCTTGAGCATTCCACTTGAGCTCGATGTAGACGATCTTGCCCTTCTCAAGATGGAACGCCCTCCTTAATTCCTCATCATCGACCTCGCATATTGAGCTTGCCCAACATATATCTTCTTTGCATTTATTTGACCTTGAAGCCAACACATGCTCCAAGCGATGCCAATGGACAAATCCTACAAGTATAACTTAATACACACATTAGTCCATAAGGATTGTCATTAATTACCAAAACCACACATGGGGGCCCAACATGTTCTTTCAATCTCCCCCATTTTGGTAATTGATGACAATCCCTTTAAGAGGGTTTATATAAGGAATATTAATGAATAAAATGGTAATACCAATATCAAATACTATAAAAGTATGTGATATTGGTACCACCATCATATATAGAGCAAACTCCCCCACAATCTATGCATGTGTGATGAACTTGAATTTCATTGCATATATTGCCAATCATTATCATTGGTGGAGTTTCCTCTATATATACCATATGCTAAGCAACAAAAAAGATGCAAGAGCATGAGAGGCAAATGCACAAGAACAAACTCAATGCATAAACCAACTTCCCTTAAACCCTCTAAAACTTCTCCCCCATTGGCATCGATTGCCGAAATGGGTGACAAGTTCTAGAAGGCAAATATAGTAATAGTTCCTCCAAAGGTGTGCTTTCGCACATATCCAATGATGAATACTTGGGAGGGAGTAGAACTATATCGAGGACCCGAAGGTTGCCAAAATAAAGTCAAATGATGCAAGCAATTTACAAGATCCGACAAACCAAATGAAAACAATGAATGAGTCCAAATGGAAACAACAAGATGTTATGATATGAGCAAAAGAGTGCTTTAAATAACAAATATAGAAGCTCCCCAAGATTTGGGCACAATTGTAAAATAAATGCATTGGAATACATAATGCACAAATATGGAATCCTTGCTCCCCCATAAACATTTAAAGCACAACAAATGAGAAAGAAGACAAATGAGCATTATTAAATGAATTAGATGAGCTCCCCAAAAATAATGCACCAATTATGATAATTATATTTGGTAACAAGGTGCATAATCATGGAATACTCACTCATCCAAATTCATTTAACAATACAAGGCATGAGAGAACAAGTATGAGTGCCCGAAGATGCAAACAAGAGGAACAAGCACTCATAGGCAAATAAATTTGGAAGCCACCGAAAAATCAAAATGAATAAAAGGTGGTATCCAAGGAATAAGATTCAACTAAAATTATCTTCTCATATGTGCATATGTCTCTAAGTGGAAAACATCACAAAGACATATGCACCCATAAATAAGATATACAAGGAATCACATGAAATAAAAAATGAAGTCTTAACATATACCAATAAGATTTTAGCTTCAAAGCATGGCCAAAGGCTCATATATATCTTATTGTACATTAATGAGCTTCAAACACCAACACACTACATATATTTCAATTATCACCAAGGGAAAAGGAGAAAGTTGGAATATATGGAGAAAGGCAACAAGTATCATAAGATAGAATATACTAGCAAAAATCTCACTTGCATATGAGAGAAGTTGATGAAATGATAGGCAATAAAATTGCTAGATTGACATATTTGGGATTGGAGGATCATATGCATGATTTTGTATAGTCCCAATTATATGAACTCATCTCAACTTAAACACATATACAATAGAGAGTCCTCTTAAAACCATGGCTAGAATTACAACAATTACAAATACATTAATTCATGCTAGAAGGCAACCGACAAACGGTTGGAATTAAGATATGTGAGCATGAGAAAGAGATACTTGTTACCGAGATATAATTGGTAGGATGTAGAGGATATGAATTCATTGATCATCCCATAGCTTGTCTCAAATTTTCATGTATGCACCACTTCTTCAAAATTGAGAGACAAGCATCCAATATGTCTCCAATGTACCTAAAACACAATTTAAGTACAAAATGGCCCCAAACTTATTGGGTCCAATAGTAGTTAGAGAAACTACAATATATAGGAGAGACTCCACATAAATATGTGCATATTAATATGAAATTGAATTTCATGCACAACTTAGCCGATGGGATTTGGTGGAGTTTCCCCTATATATTGGATCAAAGAAAGCAAGCATGCCATAATATAAACATATAGTAAATATGCATGCATAAAGATTTCAAGAACCAAAAGGGAGATACAATTTGAACAAACACACCAAGTAAATAAAGATTGCACACAAAAGAGTGTGACAAGACAAGCGGTGTCCAAATTGTATCAAAGAACCAATTCAACACATGAAAGAACACAAGTTCAACAAATGAACTAGGCTAAGACCAAAAGAGCAAAAGATAGATAGAAATAAAAATGCTCAAGGATTTATCTCATTCTAAAATGGTCAAATCATGAAACAAGGAATGAGACAAAACCAACTCCCAAAAAGAGCAAGGTTCCAATAAGAAACCAAACTCCCCAAACTTCTCATGATGGCACAAAGTACCAAAATGAAAAGATTAAGGTTCCAAGCACAAATAACCCGATATGGATCAAAAACAAGAAGCATGAATAAGAGTGTTTTCCATAATATAGGATAGCTCCCCCATGGATAGTACATTATGTAGGATTTTCCTTTTGAATGCAAAATGCACACAAACGGGATCATCACTACTACCTATATTAAATAAACACAAGAGGATATCAATAAAATAAGAAGATCCTCAAGAAGCAAGGAAGGCTTGGGAGACAACACAAAACATTTTCTTGGCCAAAGATAGGATAAAATTAAGCAAGGGCCAAAGTGAATATGATCAATAAATTCTACCAGACGTTGGGTGCTCATTGTCCAAGGACAAGAAATATTGGGAGTAATTTTCCCAAGGTAGCTTGCATGGATATCCAAGATCATAGTCACAACAAGAAGCATATGACTAAATAAAAGAAATTAAGCACGATACTTCAAACAAGATTCTTGGTGGCTTCCAATAGTCACACAATCACTAGTGATTAGAGTAACTTGAAGCAAATGGTTTCCATGATGATATAGAGATCTAAATATGAGGAAACACATACCAAGAAATACTCTCATATACAAGATCCAAGATATGATCAATAAAGGCATTCGAGCAAATTGGAACTTGTATGAGCAAATGTGTCACATAGGTGCTAGATAATTATCAATATCAATTCTAAGTGACACAACCTCGAATATTCACATTTTCTAGGATTGTAATATGCACTAAGCATATGACTCCCCCATAATGTGATACTACCATAAAACCAACACGAGGCAAAATAATACAAATAGAGATAATTAATGAACATTATAAAACTTAAATTTATCATGAGAATTGTACCACATAGAGACTAGACAATAATCCAATATAAATACTAGGTGGTATTCCTCATGTACACACAATTTTAGGATTGTGGAATGCCCAAGCATAACACTCCCCCAAAATGGGATAATCCATTAATCTCTCACAAGAGCCAAATAAGATACCAAATATAACCAAGCAAGGCTCAAGCACAAGAAACACACATACATGTTGTGCCACCTAATCATTCACAAATATGCTTGATACCTCAAGATAATTAAGTGGAAAGCACAACATGTACAAAAGCATGGAAGATACAAAACCAACACATGCACAAGGGGGCGTGTAACTTTCAATGTAAGGAGTTTAGTATATGTTACCGCAAGGAGGAACATTGGAAATATAATATAATCAAGATAATCCAAATGGCTTGGCTTGACAATAATAATTGATGAAGATCCCTCAAATCTTCATGATGTAGCCAAGTCTCCAATGCCCTCCAACACACACCTATTGATCAAGTTTTGGTTTGTTGGTCCCCAACCAAGTTGGGTCCTAAGAGGTTAGTCACAATAGGCTTGGCAACCCAAATGGATCTTTTCTTGACACCACATTGGGCACCAACAAATTTGGCAAACACATTGCCAACCTCATCCTTACAAAGAGAATAAGAATCATCAATCAAGATAGGATGGGATGAGGATATACCAATAGTGCATGCGGAAGAAATGTGCCCCTTCTCACGGCATATGTAGCAAGTTCTACTCTTGCCATCTTTCTTCTTAGGTGAAGCCACAACTCGAGGAAGATCTTGAGTAGTCCTCTTAGGAAGTGGCGCATTAATGACTTGAGGTGGAGCTTGAGTCCGCTTCCCTTGTTGCTTCACACTAAGAGGCTTTTTCTTCAATGGGCAAGATCTAACATGGTGCCCTTCTTCCTTGCACTTGAAGCAAACAGTATTGGCCGGATTCTTGACTTGATCTTGGCAATTCTTCTTGTTGTCCTTGTGCTTCAACTTGATAGTGGACTTGTTCTTGACATTGGAGTTGAATCCAAGCCCACTCTTGTCATTGGGGGATTTTTGCACACTCAATATTTTGTTGAGTGCGGCCTTCCCTTGTTGACCCTTTTTCAAGTCATTCTTCAAAGAAGTGACTTGAGCCTTGAGCTCTTTGATTTCCTCTACATGGTTAGTTTCAATACAAGTACTAGAGGAAGTAGATGCTACATTGTTAGAGCAACAAGGCATGGAATGTAATTCATCACGAGATATAGCATGGTTGTAAGAGGATGAATTACAAGGACTAGCACATGGCAATATAACATTTGGAGTAGATATAGTGCTAATGTCCACATGAGGCCCACTAGATGTTACCTTTGACATGATGGACTCATGAGCTAACTTTAGCCTACCATGGGAGACTAAAAGATCCTCATGCGAGCTCGAGAGCTTAACATGGCTTTCTTCTAATTTGCCATAGTTGCTAGTTAGCAACGCAAGTTGAGCCTTTAGCTCAACATTATCCTTCAAAATAGATGCTTCACAAGAAATAGAGTTAGTAGCACAAGTATCATTACTATAACAAGAGGTGAGTGCAACTTGGCAAGCTCTTTAGAATATGAAGCTTTAAGTTTCTCATGTGACTCGGTGAGTTTGATGAGCTCACCCTTGATGACCCTAGAGCCATTTTTGAGGTGCTCAAAATCCTCAAGGAGTTTAGCATAAGCACCTTCAAGTTCATCATTTTTAATCTTGAAGGATTTTGCCACCACAAGTTCTCTATCATGGTATTCCTTTACTCTAGATAATTCTAGAGTAAAAGTCTCCTCAAGAGATTCTTTGGTGGTTTGTTCTTCTTCAAGGGAGTCCTTTAGTTGTGCAACTTCATTAGCATACTCACGCTCAAGTGCAAACTTTTCATCAATTAAGTTTTCTTGCTCCTCAATAAGATTATTGCCTTCTATGGCACAATTCAAGATTTCAAGAAAGTTGGAGGAAGCAATTTTATTTTTGAAGAGAGCGCTATAGACAACCTCACCCATTTTCTTAATAGAGGTAATATCATACTTACCTCTATAATCATCATTATCATTCTCAACCTCATCATCATCATCATCATAAGATACAATGGGGTTCAAAGAGGTTACCTTTGTTCCCTTAGCCATAAGGCATATGTGAGAATCGGAGGAAGGTGATGATGAGATTGCACTTGTAGATCTGTTCAAGACCTTGTCTTGGCCCATAGAATCTTCATTTTCCTCTACATGGTTACCGAGTTCCTCCCAACATGGAGTACGTCTCGTTTGGAGAGGGGGTGGTATCAAACCACCAACGCCACAAAAGGCCTCCCTTATTCTCCGGTAAATCTCACCCCAATGGGATCGATCCATGCTTCCACTATCGGTGCACTTGTCGGTGGCAACCGGAACCTCTCACAAGATTGGGGCACTTCTCCACAACTCAATTGGAGGCTCCCAACAAATGCCACAAAAGGCCACAATGCCACCAAGGCTACAAACCGTCTAGGGTTCCAAGAACCCAAGAGGGACAAGCTCCAATGAGTAAATCAAACCAAATCCTCCGAGGAGAACTCAAACCGATGCACCAAATGCAAATGGCAAGAACACCACAAAGGTGCTCAAATCCCTCACTCTCAAGTTCCAACAAAGCTACTAAAGCTATTGTGGGAACAAGAGAGGAGGAATCAAAGAGAGACACAAAATCCCCCAAAATCTAGATCCCCAAAGATACACTCACAAAGAGATGTTTTGGTTTGGTCAAAACGTAGATCTAGATCTCCTCCAACTACCCCTCAAATATATGCAAGAATCAATGGAGGGATGAGTAGAAATCGAGCTTAAGGAGTAAGGCAAATAGGGGCAAAGCTTTAGATCCAAAGAGGAGGAAGAAGTAACCCTAAAAGGCAAAGGGGCAAAGCTATTTATAGGGCTGGGCAAAATATGGCCGTTGGAGCCTGAACGAAGCGGTAGTGCCAGAAGTTCAAGCGGTACTACCGGAGAACTCCGGTACTACCGGACCAGGTACCGGACTTGGTACAGGAAGACCAACATTCAAACTTCATAGTCCCAGGCCACAGCGGTACTACCATTGGTGCTACCGTAAAGCGGTAGTACCGCAAATGGCAACCGGTACTACCGGACGTGAAATGGAATCAACAGATTAGACGAAAAACTCTCTGTCACGCCAGGTAGTAAAATGCGGTACTACCGCATTTCACTACCTAGGCAGACAGAAGGTTTTTGCAAATGTTCAACAGTCTCTGCCCTGTGCAGTTTTTGGAAAGAGGAGGAGGAGTGGGAAACCGAGTTGGGGAGGAGTTCCCTCCTCCAACCGCCGGCCCACCTCCAAGCCGAGTTGGGGAGGGACTCCTCTCCCTCCCCTTGGCCGGCCGGCCCCTCCACCTATATAAGGAGGGGCAGGGCTCCCTCCTAGAGACACACAAGATCCTCTCCTCTAAACCCTAGCCGCCGGCGCCGCCACCTCCACTGCCGCCGCCGCTGACCTAGGTCAAGCCGCCGCCGCCTAGCAACCCTAGACGCCGGCCAAGCTTCCTCCTCGGCGTGTCTAAACCCTAGATCGTCGAGGGACTCTCTCATACTCCACCATACTCGCTCCGGCTTAAGGCAAAGCCCTGCGAGATCTCCCCTCTACTTCCGGTACCACGCCGTTGTGCTGCCGGAATCGCGAGGAGAGTGGTACAACCTCCGCTGCCTGCTGGAACAAGGGAGAGGAAGGTCTTCGTCGAGTACCGAACGTGTGACCGACTGCGGGAGCGCTGCCGGAACGCAGCGCCGGAAGGATCGTCTACGCGATCTTGAGATCGGAAAGAGTACGACTACATCACCCACGAGAATCCGCTCTCGTTAAACACTTTGGAATCTTCGAGGGTGAGTTATTCTATCGACTCGTTGCTTCAATCTAGTAGATAGATCTTGGCTTGTTTGTTTGTATGCGATAGAAATTTTTTGTTTTCCATGCTACGAAACCCTACAGTGGTATCAGAGTCGTGTCTATATGTAGATCTGTTGCACGAGTAGAACACAATGGTCATTGTGGGCGTTGATGCTTTTATTGTCGATTGCTTCTTGTGTACTTTGCATCTTGCGGTATGTTGGGATGAAGCGGCCCGGGCTAACCTTACATGACATCGTTCATGAGACTTGCTCCACGCTTGACCTGCAACTTGTATTGCATAAGTGGCTTTGCGGGTGCCAGTTTCTCCTAGCATAGTTAAGATCCAATTTACAACGGGTGATTAACAATACTAGTATCAATGTTGTGGTTCATGTTCGTAAGTTAGAACGACACTTATTGAAAGCCCCAAACCACGTAAAACATGCAAAGAAAGTAGAGGCGTCTAACTTTGTTTTGCAGGGGTGTGCTGTGATGTGATATGGCCATGATTGTGATTATATTTGATGTATGCAATGTTCCTTATTGTAAGTTGGCAACCGGCAGGAGCCATATGGTTGTCTTTAATTTATGTTAAGACCCGCATGTCTATTCAAAGTAGTTGTAATAGTTGAAGCCGGTGGACGACAACCATGGAGAAGCGTCATTGACCTTGATGCAATGCCGGTGATGATGGAGATCATGTTCGTGCTAGAAGATGGAGATCGGAAGCACAAAGAAGAAAGGCCATATCATATCACATATTATGAATTGCATGTGATGTTAATCCTTTATGCATCTTGTATTGCTTAGTAGACGACAGTAGCATTATAAGATGATCCCTCATGCACATGAATTTCAAGTCATAAAGTGTTCACCCTTAGTTAGCACCGTTGCTAAAGCTTGTTGTTTCGAAGCTGAAAGGATACGTGTGTCGCCTAGAGGGGGGGTGAATAGGCGATTAAAACTTTTCTTAGAGTGGCTCAACAAAGGCGGAATAAAACTAGTGTTTACTTTGTAAAGCACAACCTAGAAACAACTAAGGTTTACCTATGTGCACCAACAACTTATGCTAAGCAATACAAGCAACAAAGTGATAGCAAGATATATAATACTTTAAGCACGAAGGCTATCACAATGTAAAGTGAATAAGTAAAGAGCTCGGGTATAGAGATAACCGAGGCACGCGGGGACACCGATATTTTACCGAGTTCCTCCCAACATGGAGTACGTCTCGTTTGGAGAGGGGTGGTATCAAACCACCAACGCCACAAAAGGCCTCCCTTATTCTCCGGTGAATCTCACCCCAATGGGATCGATCCACGCTTCCACTATCGGTGCACTTGTCGGTGGCAACCGGAACCTCTCACAAGATTGGGGCACTTCTCCACAACTCAATTGGAGGCTCCCAACAAATGCCACAAAAGGCCACAATGCCACCAAGGCTACAAACTGTCTAGGGTTCCAAGAACCCAAGAGGGACAAGCTCCAATGAGTAAATCAAACCAAATCCTCCGAGGAGAACTCAAACCGATGCACCAAATGCAAATGGCAAGAACACCACAAAGGTGCTCAAATCCCTCACTCTCAAGTTCCAACAAAGCTACTAAAGCTATTGTGGGAACAAGAGAGGAGGAATCAAAGAGAGACACAAAATCCCCCAAAATCTAGATCCCCAAAGATACACTCACAAAGAGATGTTTTGGTTTGGTCAAAACGTAGATCTAGATCTCCTCCAACTACCCCTCAAATATATGCAAGAATCAATGGAGGGATGAGTAGAAATCGAGCTTAAGTAGTAAGGCAAATAGGGGCAAAGCTTTAGATCCAAAGAGGAGGAAGAAGTAACCCTAAAAGGCAAAGGGGCAAAGCTATTTATAGGGCTGGGCAAAATATGGCCGTTGGAGCCTGAATGAAGCGGTAGTGCCGGAAGTTCAAGCGGTACTACCGGAGAACTCCGGTACTACCGGACCAGGTACCGGACTTGGTACAGGAAGACCAACATTCAAACTTCATAGTCCCAGGCCACAGCGGTACTACCATTGGTGCTACCGTAAAGCGGTAGTACCGCAAATGGCAACCGGTACTACCGGACGTGAAATGGAATCAGCAGCTTAGACGAAAAACTCTCTGTCACGCCAGGTAGTAAAATACGGTACTACCGCATTTCACTACCTAGGCAGACAGAAGGTTTTTGCCAACGTTCAACAGTCTCTGCCCTGTGCGGTACTAAAATGCGGTACTACCGCATTTTAGTACCGGAGCAGGCAGAAGCTTTTGACAAGTGGTCAAGAAGCTACTGTCGCGCTAGGTACTAAAATGCGGTACTACCGTTTTTTAGTACCTAGCCCGGCAGAGGCTTTTTGACAGTTAGTCAAAACCTTCTGTCGCATCCGGTAGCAACCGCTTTTTGGTACCGCACCAGGCAAATATTCAAACGGCAATAACGTTTGACTGGAAGCTCCGATTGACCCGATTCCAATTGTGTTGGATAGAGGACGACAAGGGCTTCCCAATAAAAAGTGGAAATATTGATTATCACCAAGTGAGAAAGTATCAAGTAGAATAATGTGATATACCTCACTTGGTGAGAAACCGAAAAGCCGCATAAATCAAAATCGCAACAAGATACAAATGGAAGATCCGATTTTGATGAACAAGAGCTTGTTATGGAGATGACCACAAGCTCTATATCCTCACATTGATAAGACCAAATAACAACCAAATACGATGACGCAAGTATGCAAAGGTTTGAGCTCTCTCTGAACGATGTGACCAAATTACTCAAACGAGAGCCCCTCTTGATAGTACGGTTATCTATCCTAAACCCAGTCTCACACACACAACGTGAGACCGGCAAAAGAGAAAACCTATCAAGATTATACCTTTGCCTTGAGCATTCCACTTGAGCTCGATGTAGACGATCTTGCCCTTCTCAAGATGGAACGCCCTCCTTAATTCCTCATCATCGACCTCGCATATTGAGCTTGCCCAACATATATCTTCTTTGCATTTATTTGACCTTGAAGCCAACACATGCTCCAAGCGATGCCAATGGACAAATCCTACAAGTATAACTTAATACACACATTAGTCCATAAGGATTGTCATTAATTACCAAAACCACACATGGGGGCCCAACATGTTCTTTCAGAAGCACCACGTGATGATCGGGTGTGTTAGATTCCGCAAGTGTATACAACGTGAGCAAGACAGATTTGCTCATGCGGAAACTAAGGTTTGATCTTGACGAGCCTAGCATGTACAGACATGGTCTCGGAACACGGATCACCGAAAGGTAAAGCATGAATCATATAGTAGATATGATGAACATGTCGATTGTTCGCCATTGAAACTATATCAACTCTCGTTATGATCGGTGTCGATGTGGTGGATTTGGTTCGTGTGATCACTAAAACAATGTGAGGGATATTTTTTTGAGTGGGAGTTCACCTAGATTAATTTTATTATTAATTTGAACTCAATTTGTCATAAACTTAGTCTAAACTATTGCAAATATGTTGTAGATCAATGGCAGCCCCTACCATCAATTTTAATGTGTTCCTAGAGAAAGAAAAGTTGAAAAACAATGGAAGCAACTTCGCGGATTGGTTCCACAATTTGAGGATTGTCCTCACAGCTGGTAATTTGACCTATGTGCTGGATGCACCGCTGGGTGACCCACCTGCAGCTGATGCTGCCGATGAAGTAAAAAATGTTTACCTCACTCGGAAGACTCAGTACTCCACAGTTCAGTGTGCTATCTTATATGGTTTAGAATCGGAGCTTCAGAAAAGGTTTGAGAATTCAGACCCATATGATATTGTCGAGGATCTCAAATTGATCTTTGAGACTCATGCGAGAATTGAAAGCTATGAGGCTTCTGAAAAGTTCTTTAACTGCAAGATGGAAGAGGGCAGCTCCGTCAGTAAGCATGTGCTTAAGATGTCTGGGCACGCAAACAAACTTCAAAGCTTGGGTATAGTGATTCCTAATGCTTTGGGGATTTACCGTGTCCTCCAATCACTACCACCTAGTTACAAGAACTTTGTGATGAACTACAACATGCAGAACATGAACAAGACGTTGCCAGAACTCTTTGCCATGTTGAAATCTGCAGAAGTGGAGATCAAGAAAGAGCACCAAGTGTTGTTGGTCAATAAGACCACCAAATTCAAGAAAGGCAAGTCTAAGCAGAAGGGACACTTCAAGAAGGGTGGTAAGAAAGTTACCACGCCGACGAAGAAGACCAAGGCTGGACCTAAGCCTGATACTGAGTGCTTTTACTGCAAAGGAGAAGGTCATTGGAAGCGGAATTGCCCAAAGTACTTGGCGGATTTGAAGAACGGCAACATCAAGAAGAAAGGTATATCTGATATACATGTTATTGATGTGTATCTCACTAGTACTCGTAGTAGTGCCTGGGTATTTGATACTGGTTCGGTTGCTCATATTTGTAACTCGAAACAGGTACTGCAGAATAAACGGAAGCTAGCGAAGAACGAGGTGACGATGCGCGTGGGAAACGGATCAAAGGTTGATGTGATCGCGGTCGGCACGCTACCCCTTCATCTACCATCGGGATTAGTTTTATACTTAAATAATTGTTATTTGGTGCCTGCGTTGAGCATGAACATTATATCTGGATCTTGTTTATTGCGAGACGGTTACTTGTTTAAGTCCGAGAATAATGGTTGTTCGATTTATACGAGTAATATGTTTTATGCACATGCACCTTTGATAGATGGTCCATTCTTGTTGAATCTCGATAGTGGAAATACACATATTAATAACATTGAGGCTAAACGTTTGAAATCAAGCGATAACTCGACCTATATGTGGCACTGTCGTCTTGGTCACATTGGAGTGAAGCGTATGAAGAAACTCCATTCCGATGGACTTCTTGAATCACTTGATTTCGAATCACTTGAAAGATGCGAAGCATGTCTAATGGGTAAAATGACTAAGACTCCATTTTCTGGTATGATGGAGCAAGCTACGGACTTATTGGAAATCATACATACCGATGTGTGTGGTCCAATGAGTGTAGCATCACGCAGTGGTTATCGTTATGTTCTTACCTTCACGGATGACTTGAGTAGATATGGGTATATCTATTTCATGAAACATAAGTCCGAAACTTTTGAGAAGTTTAAGGAATTTCAAAGTGAGGTTGAGAATCAACGTAACAAGAAGATTAAATTTCTACGTTCTGATCGTGGAGGTGAATATCTAAGTTACGAGTTTGGCGAGCATTTGAAGAAATGCGGAATACTTTCACAGTTGACACCGTCGGGAACACCACAGCGTAATGGTGTGTCCGAACATCGTAATCGAACAATCTTAGATATGGTTCGTTCTATGATGTCACTTACAGATTTACCGCTATCATTTTGGGGTTATGCATTAGAAACAGCTGCATTCACTTTAAATAGGGCACCATCTAAATCCGTTGAAACGACACCGTATGAATTATGGTTTGGGAAGAAACCTAGATTGTCGTTCCTTAAAGTTTGGGGATGCGAAGCCTATGTAAAGAAGTTACAGCCGGACAAGCTTGAACCCAAAGCGGAAAAATGCGTCTTCATAGGATACCCGAAGGAAACTATTGGGTATACCTTCTATCATAGATCTGAAGGCAAAATCTTTTTGCCAAGAATGGATCCTTTCTAGAGAAGGAATTTCTCTTGAAAGAAGTGACTGTAAGGAAAGTAGAACTCGACGAGGTTGTCAAACCTTCTCTCGAAATTGCGAGTAGCGCACCACCGGAAGAAGTTCCTGTGGTGCCTGCACCAGTTAGAGAGGAAGCTAATGATGATGATCATGAAACTTCGGTTGAAGTTGCTACAGAGCCTCTAAGGTCAACGAGAACACGTACCACTCCAGATTGGTATGATCCCGTTATGAGTGTCATGTTGGTGGACAACACCGATGACCCTGAGACATATGAGGAAGCGATGATGAGCCCAGATTCCAATAAATGGCAAGAAGCCATGAAATTCGAGATTGGATCCATGTACGAAAACCAAGTATGGACTTTGGTGGACTTACCGGATGGCCGGAAGGCTGTCGAGAACAAATGGATCTTCAAGAAGAAAACAGATGCTGATGGTAATGTGACTGTCTATAAAGCTCGACTTGTCGCAAAAGGGTTTCGACAAATTCAAGGAGTTGACTACGATGAGAATTTCTCACCAGTAGCGAAGCTAAAGTCTGTGAGGATTATGTTAGCAATCGCTGCATATTATGATTATGAGATATGGCAGATGGATGTCAAAACAGCATTCCTCAATGGAGACATTGATGAAGAGTTGTTTATGATGCAACCCAAAGGTTTTGTCGATCCTAAAGATGCTAACAAGGTATGCAAACTTCAACAGTCCATCTATGGATTGAAGCAAGCATCCCGAAGTTGGAATCAACGTTTTGATAAGGTGATCAAAAGTTTTGGTTTTATACAAACTTATGGAGAAGCTTGTATTTACAAGAAAGTGAGTGGGAGCTCTGTAGCATTCTTAATACTATATGTAGATGACATATTGTTGATTGGGAATGATGTGGACCTTCTTAATAGTGTCAAGGAATATTTGAATAATAGTTTTTCAATGAAGGATCTTGGCGAAGCAGCTTATATATTAGGCATAAAGATTTATAGAGATAGATCAAAACGCCAAATATCATTGTCACAAAGTACATATTTGGACAAAGTTCTAAAGAGGTTTGGAATGGAAGATAGCAAGAAAGGGTTCTTGCCCATGTTGCCCAATACGACCTTGAGTAAAACTCAAAGTCCGACATCGGCAGAAGATAGAGAAAGGATGAGTAAGACTCCCTATGCCTCAGCCATAGGATCTGTAATGTATGCCATGCTATGTACTAGACCCGACATTGCATATGCTGTTAGTTTAACTAGCAGATATCAAAGTGATCCAGGAGTGGATCATTGGACAGCGGTCAAAAACATCCTTAAGTACTTGAGAAGAACTAAGGATATGGTTCTTTCTTATGGAGGTGATGAACAACTCGTTGTTAATGGTTACACCGATGCTAGTTGGAACACCGATCCGGATGATTCTAAGTCACAATCTGGATACGTAATTATTTTGAATGGTGCAGCAGTTAGCTGGAGGAGTGCAAAGCAAAGCGTTGTGGCGAGATCTTCAACTGAATCGGAATACATGGCTGCTTCGGAGGCTTCACAAGAAGAGATATGGATGAAAGAGTTCATTACAGAGCTGGGTGTGGTTCCTAGTGCGCTGGACCCAATGTCTATCTACTGTGATAACATGGGCGCCATAGCCAATGCGCAAGAACCAAGGTCATACAAGAAGCTGAAGCGTATCAAGCTACGTTTTCACGCTATTCGAGAACATATCTAAGATGAGGATATAAAGATTTGCAAAGTACACACAGATCTGAATGTGGCGGATCCGTTGACTAAACCTCTCCCGAGGGCAAAACATGACCAGCACCAAACTGCCATGGGTGTTCGGTATATTACCATGTAATCTAGATTAGATGACTCTAGTGCAAGTGGGAGACTGCTGGAGATATGCCCTAGAGGCAATAATAAATATAGTTATTATTATATCTTTGTGTTTATGATAAATGTTTACATTCATGCTATAATAGTATTAACAAGGAAACATTAATACTTGTGTGATTTGTAAACTTAATTTGTAGTCCCTAGTAAAGCCTCTATATAATACTAGCTTGTTGGTTAATAGATGATTGTGGTTTCCCTATCATGAACATTGAGATGTTATTAACAACAAGATCATATCGTTAGGAGAATGATATGGTGGACATACTCCTATAGATAAGCGTAGCATAAAGATCAAGTCATTCTAATAGTTCAATTGCTATATGCTTTCTGATACATAGTAATCTAATTCCTTCGACCATGAGATCATGCATATCACCTTTACCGGATGGATGCTTTGATGACATCAAACACCACACCGTAACTGGGTGGCTATAAAGGTGGCATTGAGTGTTCGGAAAGTATTGGTTGAAACACATGGATCAAGAGTGGGATTTGTCCATCCATATGACGGATAGATATACTCTGGGCCCTCTCGGTGAAATGTCATCCAATTAGCTTGCAAGCATGTGACTGGCTCACAAGGGATCACATATAACGGGAACGAGAAAAGAGTACTTATCGGTAACGAGGTTGAACTAGGTATGCAGAGATACCGACGATCATAACCTCGGATAAGTAAACTATCGTGAGACAAAGGGAAATTGATATCGTATGTAAGTGGTTCATTCGATCGCAAAGTAATCGTAGAAATATGTGGGAGCCATATGAATTTCCAGATTCCTCTATTGGTTATTGATCGGAGAAGTGTCTCGATCATGTCCGCATAATTCACGAACCGTAGGGAGACACACTTAAGGATTCGACGTTGTTTGAGTAGTTATGGAATGATGAGAAAGAGTCCGAATGTTGTTCGGAGTCTCGAATGGGATTCGGGATATCACGAGGAGATCCGGAATGGTCCGGAGAAAAAGATTCATATAAGGAAAGTCTCGTTTCGGAGTTGGAGAATGGTTCCGGTGTTTTCATCGGGAATGTTCTAGAAGGTTCCGGAATGTCCGGCACTCCGGGGGGGGGGGGAAGGGTACATGAATGTGTTATATCAAGTTGGTATGATTGCATCATGTACTCGGTGTCATCGCTGAACAAAAATAGAGGGTTTATTCAAATCCTAGTTTGAAAAGTCAAACGGCTAGTTTGAAAGTCAAACGACAGTTTTTGGAAAGAGGAGGAGGAGTGGGAAACCGAGTTGGGGAGGAGTTCCCTCCTCCAACCGCCGGCCCACCTCCAAGCCGAGTTGGGGAGGGACTCCTCTCCCTCCCCTTGGCCGGCCGGCCCCTCCACCTATATAAGGAGGGGCAGGCTCCCTCCTAGAGACACACAAGATCCTCTCCTCTAAACCCTAGCCGCCGGCGCCGCCACCGACCTAGGTCAAGCCGCCGCCGCCGCCTAGCAACCCTAGCCGCCGGCCAAGCTTCCTCCTCGGCGTGTCTAAACCCTAGATCGTCGAGGGACTCTCTCATACTCCACCATACTCGCTCCGGCTTAAGGCAAAGCCCTGCGAGATCTCCCCTCTACTTCCGGTACCACGTCGTTGTGCTGCCGGAATCGCGAGGAGAGTGCTACAACCTCCGCTGCCTGCTGGAACAATGGAGAGGAAGTTCTTCGTCGAGTACCGAACGTGTGACCGACTGCGGGAGCGCTGCCGGAATGCAGCGCCGGAAGGATCGTCTACGCGATCTTGAGATCGGAAAGAGTACGACTACATCACCCACGAGAATCCGCTCTCGTTAAACACTTTGGAATCTTCGAGGGTGAGTTATTCTATCGACTCGTTGCTTCAATCTAGTAGATAGACCTTGGCTTGTTTGTTTGTATGCGATAGAAAATTTTTGTTTTCCATGCTACGAAACCCTACACAGTCGACGGCCAGCACGCGGGCGGCAGTTCGTCAGGGAGCAGCAGCAGCAGGTCGTCGAGGAGGTCCACGCGTCGGGGAGGTCCACGCGTCCCGGCTGGTGGTCGCGCGTGATACCAGTCGCGCGTGAGGAGCTGTTGGGCGTCTGGTGGTCGCGCATGAGGAGCTGCTTGGCCACGCGTCGGCGAGGAGCTGGCTGCTGGGCGTCTGGTGGTCCACGCGTGACCCCGCGCGTGGCAAGAGGAGGCGTCGGGAGGTCCACGCGTGACAGCAGGACGCGCGTCGGGGAGTAGCAGCAGGACGACCGTCGGGAGGCTGGCTGCAGATCGCCTGACCCCACACATGGAGAAGATCGGTACGGACAACGACAGCAGACGGCCAGAAACTAGGCGGCGACCGGCGGCGGCGACGACGGCAAGGCCGTCGGCGACAGGGACGGTGGCGGCGGTAGCGACGAAGTTGCGAGTAGGAGGAGGCTAACCTAGCTCTGATACCATGTCAGGAATATGGAACTTGTATTCCTCTGGAGGACAAAGGTCACAATATATAGTACAGGTACAGGGCAAATATGGGGAAATACAATATACAGATATATACATCTAACATGGTAGATTTGAAATGGGCAGATAGATTTAATTCTTGGATGCGGGCCTTACTGAATATTGTCTTGGATGGTAAGATTAATACTTGGAAAATAGTCAAGAGATCCTCATTTTAATTATGTAGGCCCCACATCTCAAGTTTGACATGTTGTACTTTCTTTGTTTGTTCGGTTTGCCTATTAATATAACGCTACCTAAGCATAATATAGTCATAAACTCTCATCACACTTGATCCATAAAAAAAATTCAACTCATGTTTACAAATTGTAACATAAAGAAATAGTCATTTAGAAATGCAACCTAAGTGAAAGTATTGGTCTTTGGCTTGAGATACCAATAAAATACTATATATCATGGATTCATGATCAACAATGGTGCATTGATCAATCCAAAGATGTGTGCAACCGAGGTTAATATGAATGTTTTTGTCAGTCGCAAAAACTAAATATAAAGGCCTTCACCTAGGGGCTTAATCGGCCAGCGACATGGTCACACGGATCCACTCTGCACGCCCGGGAGAAGAGGATCTCTCCACGCACGCCATGCAGGCTGGCATCATGCATGCATCAGAGCCTCGAGGACACCTGTTGTGCACGAGTGGGACCGACAAACACGCCGAGGGCACTAAAGCGCACACAGTCCATAGCGACATCGTGGACTACGAGGACAACCTCGGTACACGTCAAGGGCAATGAACCACACGTCGTCCAAGGCGCCGCCCGAAATGCCATCATGGTAGCCTTTGTGCGTGCTATAGGCGCCGCGACGTTGCTGCTATTCACATGGTCGTGTCTTCGTATATGTCGCTCGTGTTCAAGATTTCAATCCCACGGCATGGACACCAACAACTACTTCTTAGCCACCCGCAAAAAAAAACTACTTCTTAGCCCACGATTTCCTACTCGAATGAGCACTCTTCGTGTCGTTGTGTGAAAGAAGAGTTAAGCTGCGCGATTTTTAGATGAAATGGCCGCTGCATGCCTAGCTCTGTAACGGTTGGAGATTTAATTTCTTTCCTTGCATGTAGCGGTGTCACTTACTCTAACACAATTTGCACCATGAATTTGGGGCTGAAGATTATGTGCGAAATGCACGGACATTTAAATTCTTTCCTTGCATGGAGCATCGGAATTAAAGTCACCAGCACAATTTGCGTTACCAATTCGGACGCAAGGGTTGAATAATGCGGACACAGTAGGAAATATGCCTCTGCGGGCGGAGTATGTTCAGTCAACATAAATTACTAAGGGCACACCATACAACAACTAAATTAATACTGGCTGTAGATTGAGATTAGTTGGTCTAAGCATGCGGTGCTGATTAGTCTATGTACAATAAACGAGGTGTCTCTAAGAAAGTTAATGTTTGCTTGTTTAATAGTATAGTATAGTATAGTATAGTATAGTATAGATTTGAGGTGTGCGCGTGGCCACACGGCACACACGTAGGAGGCAGTAAGCAATCACGGCAGAGGCAGTGGGATGGATGAGGTGGTCCATGGACTAAGTTTAGATGCTCCATGCCATGGACCAAGAAACAAGAGCTAAAATTAGCATAGTTCGATGAGGTCCGTTATTAACTAAGTTTAGATAAGGCATTCGACCATGCATGTATTCGTTGGCATCTGCCTGCCACGTACGGCTGGACGGTGTATATATATAGGCTAACGAGGTCCAGTAATCTGTCCCACGGATCGGTCCTTAGGGCCAAACAATGGCGTCCACCATCTCCTTCCTCATCGTCCTCCTCGGTCCAGGCGTCTCCCTTGTTGCCGACAAGTACCCGGCGATGTCTCAATGCTGGCCAGTGCTCAACTTCCTCGGGGAGGCGAAGAAGAAGCACATGCGGTGGAACTATGATCCATGTCGTCATCAGGAGTCCAAGAAGAAAGTGGATGCCAAATCCAAGGAGAGCGATCTTGAGAAAATCACCTTAAGATCGTCGTCCACGGAAATGACGCCCACCTTTTTCTTGGAATTCCTCATGGTGACATAGTATCGATTCAATTCCACTTGCTTCTTGTCCGCCTCATCGAGAAAAACTCGTGGTCTGGAGCATATCGACATGAGGGAGATGGCATGGAGATCTCCGGCAAGTGGAGCATCGAACATCTTGGCAAATCTATGTGTAAAACACATTAACAATAACGTAACCGAACCTTGAATCCGCGGTGTCAGGTAATTTGGTCTTCCAAAAAGAAGAGTGAAATTACTAATATGTTCTCTCCTGTAGTTTCATGGAGCTTATGGAATGTTTCGTGAATCTTTCTGTTTTCAGGGTGTGGACATGTTTTCAGGGTGTGGACAAGTATGAAGCCAAACTGGAGTCTGGAGTCTAGACACAGATGATCCAATATCTTCACTGTGCCGGTGGCCCCTGTGCAAATCCCCGACATGCCTCATCGATCCATCAGACTCCCGGAGGCTTAAGCGCCAAGGGCCGAAGTGTTGTGAATCGCCTTCGAAGATTGATGCAGAACGCCCCACAACCTGGCGATCCATACAACGGCCAGGCAATCCCACTGTGACTGAACTCCAAATGTGCTACGTAGCTAGTTTAACATGTTGCTCAAAACTCTCTGTAGGCTTTATTTTGACGGCGGTCTTACCTGGTTCATGTAACTCAGCAGGAGCCTGGATGCGGTGACCAATCTTGCCGCTATGGCACCGTTTCATTCAGAAGTCCTTCAATCCAATGAATGGAACGGGCAAACTCCATTCAAGATCTCCTTCGCCTTTTGGTCGGGAAAAGGAACCGGTGTTGAATACGGAGCAACAATTCTAGCGTGCAAGCTAAATAGCATGCATGCACACACTCTCTCTCTTCTTTTTTACATGCATGATTACAGTGTACCACTCCCTTCACGTATGTATTATTTAGTTTAAACTTTAAATCTTAATATCTTTTGAACATAAAATCCAATTTATGAACCGGTTGCACATTTAGATTACTAGTAAAGAAAGCTTCAAAACAAGACTAATATTGAATATATTTAAAAATCAACTTCTAAAACTTGATGAAATTTTGAAAACATTATGAAACCTAGTGAATTTTCTTATTTACAACCTTTTTCAAACTTTGTTAATCATAATAAGAAAAATAATTGGTAATTTTTATAGATATTAAAAAATAGCCCTTGGCGCTTAAGCCTCCGGGAGTCTGATGGATCGATGAGGCATGTCGGGGATTTGCACAGGGGCCACCAGCACAGTGAAGATATACCTGACACCGCGGATTCAAGGTTCGGTTATGTTATTGTTAATGTGTTTTACACATAGATTTGCCAAGATGTTCAGAAATGCAACTCTGGCGTGCACGCCAGGTCGCGTGCACGTCGGAGCCGTCCATTGGTGCTGAGATTAGTATCACCCATTCTCTCTCCTACTATGTGCTTTTTATTGATGTCTATTTTATTATCTTGGTCTGACAGGTTGCATGCAAGAATCTTTCTACTCAGCTAGTACTATTTGCTTTTTAATATTTAATTTTAAAAGTTAATATGTTTCAAAATAAATGTTAGATTAAAAATCTGTTTGGACAGGTGGATTTATTTTGACAATATCTTTTAAACAAGCTCAAAATAGGTTATTTTTAACAAAATTCAAAATATAAATTCTAAAACACAATGAAATACAATAATAAATTTTAAAACCTAATGAAATCTAATGAAACACCATAAAAATATGTGTCTCTCGATTGCTGTCACTATTATTTTAATGCACGACTATTTGTTACATTTAGATTCTAAACTCGAAAATCAGTATTGTTTTTCTTATTTTTCATTTAGATATTTAATTTTTTTATCTCAAATTTTTTTGTAAAATATATTTCTAACTGTGATGAGCGGAGTTTGAAACACAATTAAACAGATTGTTTCAACAATAAAAGATCAACATGTTTCATATAGTTTATGGATGTTTTATCATGTTTTAAAATTTGATTTTTAAATATTGTCAAAATATATTTAATATTAGTCTTATTTTGAAGCTCTCTTCAATAGGAACTCAAATATGCAAACGTTTTTTTAATTGGAATTATGGTTCAAATTCTACAAGTGTTTTAAACTTTAGAACTAAAAGTAGTAGAAAATAATACTCTAGCACGTCTTTCCATAAAGCTGCAGGAGAGAGAGTGTGGGCCAGTGCACGCTATATCGCGTGCACGCCAGAATCGCCGTTTTGCCGAAGTGTTGTGAATCGTCTTCGAAGATTGATGCAGAACGCCCCCACAACCTGGCGATCCATACAACGGCCAGGCAATCCCACTGTGACTGAACTCCAAATGTGCTACGTAGCTAGTTTAACATGTTGCTCAAAACTCTCTGTAGGCTTTATTTTGACGGCGGTCTTACCTGGTTCATGTAACTCAGCAGGAGCCTAGATGCGGTGACCAATCTTGCCGCTATGGCACCGTTTCATTCAGGAGTCCTTCAATCCAATGAATGGAACGGGCAAACTCCATTCAAGATCTCCTTCGCCTTTTAGTCGGGAAAAGGAACCGGTGTTGAATACAGAGCAGCAATTCTAGCGTGCACGCTAAATAGCATGTATGGCCCCCCACACTCTCTCTCTTCTTTTTTACATGCATGATTACAGTGTACCACTCCCTTCACGTATGCATTATTTAGTTTAAACTTTAAATTTTAATATCTTTTGAACATAAAATCCAATTTATGAACCGGTTGCGCATTTAGATTACTAGTAAAGAAAGCTTCAAAACAAGACTAATATTGAATATATTTTAAAAATATTTAAAAATCAACTTCTAAAACTTGATGAAATTTTGAAAACATTATGAAACCTAGTGAATTTTCTTATTTACAACCTTTTTCAAACTTTGTTAATCATAATAAGAAAAATAATTGGTAATTTTTATAGATATTAAAAAATAATATATATTAATAAAAACACGGATATTTGCAAGACATAATATTTTAATTATGTTTATTTGTGTTTGAAATTTAGGATCTAATTTTTGTCAAAATAAAACTTTTTGAGTTGGCTTAAAAGATATTTTCAAAATAAATACTCATGTTTAAACGGATTGCTAATCTAATATTTATTTTAAAACATATTGACTTTTAAAATCTGAGACTATAATATAAAATAAAAGAGAGTACTGAAAAGTGGGCCGGATGAGTAAAGAGTATTGCATGCATGTGTCAGGGCATGGAAGAGAAAAAGGAGGAGAGAGGGTGTCTAAACTCAAATCTCAAACAGATGAACGATTGTGACATACACGCTACCTAGTATGCACGGTAGACTTGCATTTTCGACGGATAATAGAATTACTATATGGTCGGAGTCACTACCACGTATCCCTATTTAAAGACAATATATGTCTCTTTTCTACAATCTATATGCAATACATTTTTCCTTTTGAGAATCATATTTAACACGTTAAACATTGATTTTTTTTGTAGGGAGCTAAACAATGAAATATGAGTGAATTCCACTTTTTACCATCTATTTGTGCATTTGAGACACTAATTACCCTATTTAGTAGAAGTTTTATCCGAATGTCTTATTTAAGAAAATTATAAGCATGATTTTGTCCCGTTTTAGCATCCAACACGTATTTTTGGATAAGGCTGACATGTTAGGACGATGTGTCCCCACAAAATATGTCAAGATCGGAGGACGTCGTCGTCGATCATATCTACCATTCTCTGCGCCAGATGTTCTATTCTTTGTTGTCATCTTGATAATTTTGAAGTTCAATCGTCACCTCACACCTTACCCAATAGATATGCATAAGAAAAATGAGGATTTAAAGTTTTTGAACATGGTAATTTAGATGAATTTTTACTACATAGAATAATTAGTGTCACATAAATAGTGGAATTCACTCTTGAAATATTTAGGCTTCACAACAGAAAGCTCTTTTCAGAGATAGAGGTTTCAACCGAATAAGCCGAATGGAGCCCCGGGCTGCAGAGAGCCCTTTTGTTTTTTCCCCAAACTCCGGAATATTTGATTCCAAAGTTTGTTAAAAAATTCTGAAAAAAATACCTACATGTAGCCAATCACAAAATATATTATTGTGTAGTTTTTTAGCTCAAAATACTATGTATTGTAGACTCACAAAAAAGACAAAATTGTACAAAAGACAAAGTCCGACTTTAGTTAGTGTTTAACTGAATTTTTTATTTTTGCTAAGCCTAAAATATAAAGTATTTTGGTCTAAAATTTTACACTCTGGGCAGATCTCATTGTTCACTACATCCAAGTATTTATTTTAAAATATTTCAAAAAAATTGAAAGCCCCAAAACCACGGCACCACCCTCAAATTTGGACCTCCTTTATAAAAACAAAATAGGAAGCTCTTACGATAGGGTCGAATGGCTTACTGGCTGACAAATCTCTTACAACTATCCAGGAGATGTTTGCATTTTTATCTCAGGGTGGGCTCAGTACACTCAAAAGACAAATACTATTCACCTGAGTGTGCAAGGCCCATCGAGTTTCATGCTCTGTGTCAAGCCAAATTTCGAGCCGAGTACATAATGCTAGAGTAACCGAGCCAACGGCCTGCAGTGTAATCAAGTTGGGCCGGCCACTGCACGGCGTAAAGTAAAATCACGTCCCATGCCACCCATGAGAATGTTGACAAAAATAAGTTCCTAACATATCTTTTTTTTTTGAAAGAAGCATATATTATAGCAAGACCACTGTTTAAAAACATATATTATATCAAAATTATATATTATGAAAGTAAATTTTAAAACATATCTAGTAGTACCAATTTGGTGTCATAGATGTTTCTACATTTTTTTATAAAGTTGGTTAAACTTTACTAATTTTGACTTATGACAAGGCTAGAAGTACACTTATTTGCGGACGGAGGGAGTAATATTGAATTATTATTATTTTCTTGGCTTGAAACTAGCTCGATGAGATTGTTATGAGCTGAGTATGAACCACTTTTTACAGTTAAACCTTGAGCTCAACTCAGTATGAGCTCGCTCGAATTCTAGCAAGACCACAATGGCTAATTCCTACCATGCCTAGTAGTATTCCCTCGATAAGTTCCATTTTTTTTTTTGGAAATGAACTAAATGAGCAACACTTAATATGGAATGAATGGAGCACATTACTCGTCCAGATCTGGCATAGCAAGCAAGTCTTTCGTGTACAAGTACTCATCATTTCGTTCCTGAAAACGGTGCTCATCAGTTTGTTCCTGAAAATTTTCTGTGCGATTTTCATGCATTTTTGGAATACGGTACCCATTGAAGCTTAGTTCCCAAACTGGTTAACTGAATAGACTTGCCAATACGGTCTACTGACAGAGAGATGGATGCAGATTACATGTACACAAGCTGTGAAGCTTCACCCTCCCCAAGCACAGTTTTGCAGTTGTGTATGATGACAAGAGGACTGCGACGAGTCCCTTTCGATAGAGCCATTTCATCTACTCCGTATTAATCTGACTGATTCGCGGAAGAAATTAGTCTGATCGAGAACTGCGTCACTTCAGTCTTCGCAGCGTGCCGTTACGTCGCTCTACAGAAGGAATGAAAGGCGGAGTAGAAGAAGAAGAACGCCAGGATGGTTGCGACAGCACAGGACGCGAGCCACAGTTTCGACCGATTACGATTGAAGGCGGCCTGTCGAGCTAGCTACCGGCGATCCGGCGCCTCAAACATCTTGAATTGCTAGGGCCCAGAAACCGATTGATGATGTTTGCTGCTAATCCAGTCTCCCTGCCGGGCTGCTGGACCCAAATCTAAGCCGGAAACCGTGCCCCACTCCGAGCTGGACCGTCTAGCCTGGCGTTTTTTTTTTCAAATTTACCCAAATCTGAAAACTTCAACCTGACCCTTCCTAGAAACTAATTCGAAATCGGATCCATGGGGTCGGCGCCATTTTAAACAGCGTCAAAGGATACCCCTAGACTCTTGGGGTCGACCACCCTGGTCTGCCTTCCAGCCGCTCCGACCTGGCCCCGACCGGCACACCTTCGGCGCCGTTTAAAATGGCGCCGACCCTAGGGGTCAGATTCTAAATTAGTTTCTGGGAAGGGTCAGATTTGGATGAAGTTTCGCAAAAAGGGCAGATTTGGCACATAAAAAATACGCTAAGAGCAACACTAACGGACCCCGTAAACAGGTCAGAACTGTGGAATTCCAACGAGTTTACAGTTTCACGAGGGAGAGAACGAGCTAGCGGGGAACGTAATCTCGGCAGGCCATGCGGGCGGTGGGTCGGTACAAGTATCGACCAGAGAGGAGGACACAGGGCTAAACCCTCATTTTCCATCGCAATGAACCCTAGCACCACCGCCGCCCGCACCAAAAACTCAGGCAAGAAATTAGTAGCGAGTGAGAGGTAGATCGGCGCGATGTTTAGCGGCTGCGCACTATTTGGGATCAGCAGTGGCCGTAGCGGAGGTGGCGGGGGAGGAGATCGATCGCTGCGATAGTGCGGTCATCTCTCCAAGGAGGAGAGGAAGCACCTTCTTCGCTCGGACGACGCGAAGAAGCGGGCGGCGCAAAAGTGGACCAATCGCGGTCTGCGCCTCCACCGTCGCTGCGCGCTGCCTCTGGATCGGTTTTGCACATCGTCACCGGAGCACGTCCCCACCACCCGCAGGTACGCACACGCCGACGTCCGCCCCTTCGGCTAGGGATCCTCCCGCTGCGCTCCTCCGTCCCTCCCCATCTCCGACGAATGGAGCTCTCCGTCCTTCCCGCGCCTACGCGTGTCGTCGTCACCTCCGACTACACGCAGGATTCCGACGAGGAGCGTCTCGCCGTGGAGATGCTCACGCGTGAGTATGAGCACGACCACGAGAAGGAGTAGAGGCACATAGTAGTCGCGTTCATCGAGGCGCGTCTAGCCAGGGAGAGCGAGGAGGCGTGCCTGGCAGCCATCGTCGTCAAGCTGGAGGCGGTGGACCTCTCTGAGGAGTGATCACACCGGAGCTCCACCTACGCTGCCGCGCGTCGGAGCTTGATTTTGGTCTGAAACGTGTCGGATCCCCCTCCCCCCTAGTTTAAGTTGTAATCGAGCAGCTTTTGAAAATTGAAATGTTTTAAATTTAAGCAGTATTGCTGTAGTTTGTGAACAATCGAACCACATTTGTCGTTGAGATTTGCCACGAGTGCAAGAATTCGAAAAGTTCAGTTTCTATTACCGTCTCCGCGCACACATTTTTGAAACTGCAAAGTTCAGGTACAGTCGCCTGTAGTATGGTTTTGCAGTTACCGTTAGAGATGCTGTAACACGGCCTCCACGCGCATCACGAGTGCGATCGACGGTACGCGTACGAGCGCATCGGCCTCGATGTCGGCTTCTTCCTCGATGCCCATTGGCGTTGTCCCAATGCAGAGTCAGATCGCGATGGAGCACGTGAGAGCCGTGACCTCGATCCCTCTGCCCTAGCGCCATCAGTGGGGCCATTAATTGGCTCGATGATCGAAATCAGCCAACTGGGGCGAGTCAATGGCATCTGCTCGCCCAATCGGACGTTCCTTCTAGAAGTACAGTACTAGTTGGCTGTCGTTGCTCCGCCGCGCCGGCAGGTCACGCCGCCGGGAGCCTAGTACGCATCAGGTCCTCGGACACCAGGTGCACCGACGGGCCATGTGCCCAGCCGAACGTTGTGCGTGTCCTGAATTTGGTCGCGATCATAGCCGTAGCCGATACCTGATTGATTCGCCTACAAAAAGGCCGCACTGGAGCACTGGTATTACTAGTAAGTAGAGCATGCTATGTTTCCGAGTATTGTACTCCCAGGTGTGAATGAAACATGCATGGTTCGCTCCATGTCGGACCATTTCAATGCCCGAGCTTTCTTTTTGTTCATTTTCTGAAGAACAGAACAATCATACTACGATGCAGTGCACGTAGCTGTCAAAGCCTCCGTGGCCAAGACGTTTCCAAAGTGGATCCAATTTCCCAATGCCTAATGGCTACCTTGTAAAGGGGGAGCTAGAATTCCGGCACAAAACGACATGTATTTTTTACTGAATTTCTTGACATTGTTGTGCACGCAGTTGAAACACGTAGCATATGCTTGCCTCACGGTATGACCGAGAAGATACATCATAATGAGATCACACAAAATGAGAAAAGTATAATAAATCCCTAGCGCTGATTTGCTTCTTTACCGCGCGCTGCATATGCTTCACCGCTAGTGTCTCCCAACATACTAGCGTACGATTAGACAGGCGGTGATTCTCATCGTACCGATCGATGCTTCCTACGGATGTGAACATGTACCAACGACAAAGTTGCTTTACCCTGGGTGTCTGGGTGGTCGTCTCTCACTTTTTTGAGCTACAATAAATATCTGAGCATTTATTCATTGGAGATCGACGGCCTAAAATTACCGACAATAATAGCAATGTGCCTGGCTCACTGTATGATCCACAGAAAATAACAAACATAACAATATGATCAAACAAAATGAGAAAAGTATAAATCCCTAGTGCTGATCTGCTTCTTCACCGAGCACTGTAAATGCTTCACCGCTAGCATGTCCAGCATCATAGCAAATCAGGGACGATTAGTCAGGCGGCGACGCTCGTCATACCGATCGACGCTTTCCTACGAATGTGAACATGTAATCTTTGAGCATTTATTCATTGGAGATCCACGGCCTAAAAATAATCATCTACTAGTTTCACGCCGAGTACTAATAGTACTGAATCAAATTCAAATCTTACTGTTCCACAGCCACGTGTTCCTTATCCGCACGCGCGCCACCCGCTCGCGCCACCACCTCGTCCACGAACGCCTGCACGTGCCGGTCCGACGACCCGCCGCGCGACACGGCCGTCTTCGCCGCCGCGCTCCACGCCCTCGCGTTCTCCGCCATCGCCGCCGCGTCCGGCCCGGCCACGGCGTCCTCCACCGCGTCGCGCACGGCGTCCCTCCGCAGCGGCGCGCCGATGCGGACGCCCATCTTGAACTCCTCCACCAGGTACTTGGCGTCCGTGCACTGGTCGCCCCACTGCGGGAACGCCACCACGGGGACACCCGCGGCCAGCGTCTCCAGCGTGGAGTTCCAGCCGCAGTGCGTCAGGAAGCAGGCCGTGGACGGGTGCGCGAGCACCAGGTCCTGCGGGCTCCACGGCACCACCATGCCGCGCCCGGCGATGGATTCCAGGTACCCTTCCGGGAGCATCGCGCTGGAGTCCGGCCGCACGACCCACAGGAACGGCCGCCCCGAGGACGCGAGCCCGTACGCAAGCTCGGCTAGCTGCTCCGCGGACAGCACCACCACGCTGCCGAGCGACGCGTACACGACGGACCGCGGCGCCTGCGTGTCCAGCCAGCCCACGCAGTCGTCCGCCGCCTTCAGCATGTCGCCGCGCACGGAGGCGTCCTCCGCGAGCTCCACGAGCGGGCCGACGGGGATGAGCGGCGGAGGCGCCGGGGACACGCCGGGGAGCGCGTCCACCACGTCGCGCTCCAGCTCCGAGAAGGAGTTGACGAACACCCAGGACGCCTTGTGGATCGTGCGGAACTGCTTCAGTATCTCGTTGGCCAGGAGCTTGTACGGGTTGGAGGGAAGCAGGAACGACGGCACGTCGGCGACCGACATCGCCGGGAGACCCGGGAGCTTCACCAGCGCCTCGAGGTCGTCCTCGGGCGGGAACTCCACCAGCCCGTGCACGTGGTGGTAGTAGAGGGAGAAGACGGCGCAAGACTGCACCCACAGGACGGCCGACGGTATCCCGGCGTCGTGGGCGACGTCGATCGCCCAGGGGAGGAACGGGTTCCCGACGACGCAAGCCACAGGGCGCCCGGCCTCCTCCTGCCGCCGGATCAGCTCCACGAACGCAGGGGGGCCGACGGTCTGGAGGTGCCTCATAAGGGGGTCGAGGTCCGTGAGGCCTTCCGAGTGGTCGTCCAGGAACTCGAACCGGATGCGCCCGAGGCCCAGCGGCACGCCGTCGCCGCCGGCTTCCACGCCCGTGGACGCCGTGATCTTGGCTCCCACGTCGGAGGTGGAGGAGAAGGTGACCAGGAGGCCCTTCGCGGCGAAGCGCTTGGCCAGTCGGAGCATCGGGTTGACGTGGCCCTGCCCCGGGAAGCATATCAGTAGCAGGTGGGGTGCCGACGACATCGCCGCCGCGGCGACCGTGCTCACTACTGCCTCCTCGCCCATGGTTGCAAACTTGCGATCGAGCTCCTGCGGCGGGGGAGAGAGGTCGTGTTTGATTCTTGTTCGATGTTTCCGAGCTGGCTAAACTGCACCGGTGCAGATGTGCGATTACTGCATCGATCCAACTAGGACCGCTAGCTACGAATGTACGGTGCGGAGCTAGCTGCTATTCTCCAGCTACCGCATTTATACGAAAAATTGTTTAAGTGATGACGTGGGCGATTCCGTCCGATGTGCCGTGGCCGTGACAACACGGCAGACATAATCGTGCAGCCATTTTGTGCCGTCTAGGCGCGATCGAATCGGGAGGGGTCAAGTTGGCCTCTCACTTCTCCATAGAAGAACGAATACTTGGCATCTCGCCCTCTCCACGTATTCTGGTTCTCCAGCGTTACGATATACTTGAGGGTACACGTATTATTGTACAGCATTACAGCAAAACCTTAACCTAGAAACAGCTTCGTATACTTTTTGAGCGTGTCTAATTCTCAGCGGATGTTGTCATGCAATCTTAGTTACACACAACAAAAGAAAATACTTATGGTCCTTCAAAGAGCCCTGCAATATTCTCCGTCTTTAATACGCAAGTCGAAGAATTACTGAGCCTTCCATCGTATTTTTTTCGTAGCCGGACAGAATCCGTCCATGCTAGAATCTTTAGATGGGACTGTTCGTCTGCATTTGTCGGTGAGATGACGTAGACCATAGGCTAGCGACGCCTCGTAACTCACACATGCAGAAAACATAATAATAGCAATTTTCTCGCACGAGAAATCTGAACCGTTGAGCGGTGGCGGTGGGAACATGGCGAAATCTCCGCGCACACGTTGTCCATGCGTCGACCGTTGGATCATTCTGCATGAATCCTGATACCGGGGCTATATATTTTTAACAGTAGAGGTCAGTTATTTTTTACCCTCATTCGCACCCGCATCGTCTTCTTCCTCCATCCCAAATCCTCCTCGAGCACATCGCGTGCAGAGAGAAAACCCTAGTTCTTCCACATCTCCCAGTCCACCTCTCCTTCACCAATGGCGAGCAACAACAGCAATCCTTCCATGGCGACGTCTAGCGAGGCTTCGGCCAAGCCTTCTAGCACAGTCCACATCCCGCCGGCAGGGCCGGTCCTGAGATTTCGGGGGCCCGAGGCGAAACTAAAATCTTGGGCCCCTTATTATATTTTTTTTTGCATATATGAGATAATAAAAAAATATATTATAAGTATACTCCAACTATAATATTTATATAGAAATAACAATGTTTATATGATATCTGAAAATTTCCTCCGAAAATTTAGAAGCAAAGTCTGAAAATTACAATGAAACTTAAACATGAAAAAGTTTAGAAACATGAGAAAACAATCACGATTATTGCCGAAACACAATTTTAGTCTGGAAAAAAAATCGCAAGAGATAAAAAAATTTAGAATAAGCAGAAATAATGTTTAGAGACATGAGGAACAAAGTCATAAAAAATTATAAGTCTAATTTAATCATGATAGAAGGTAAAGAAAAAATAAAATTGAAAGAAAAGGCGTGAAAGAAATATACCAAAGAAAAAAACATGAAAAATGATAAAAGGAAATGAAACAGAAAGAAAATACATAATGGAACTTATGTAAGAAAAATAAAAAATAAAGGAAAAAGACATGCGTTGATGTGTTGAAAAGAACCCGTCTCATATGTCTCTGATCGATATGCCGACACCTTTTTGAGTGGATGCGAGGATCGATAGTCTAGCAACACCCAAGCTAAATGCTCTAAACAAGCCCGGCCTACTACCGATTTTCTTTAGCAAAACCGTACTAGGAAACGCTCACGCGCTACCGAGCAGTTTCCTGGAACTCGGGAAGCGAACGGGGCGATCAATGAATCGATCAATGTCTAGAACTAGCCACTAGGAGTCGAGCGTTGCCCACAGACCTAATATTTTTTTATATGTATACTAGGCCCCTAATTTTTTTGGGCCCGGGGCGGCTGCCCCGCCAGTCCCCCCCCCCCAAGGGCCGGCCCTGCCCGCCGGAGGGGGTGGTGGTTCTGCGTTCTGTGGTGGTGGAATCCACCGGCGGCGACCATATTCTAGCAGCGCTCGAGCTGCTGGAAGAGGAGGCTGACTCTCACAAAGGGGAGTGGCGGCTCTTACATCTCCGATGGCGACATCAAGGAGATGATCACCGAGGGATACCTTCCGGCGATGGAGGGTCTGGTCTAGCGGGCTGCGCCAGCCGGTGAGGTCGTCCCTTCTCCCCAAGTAGGATAAAAGGTACGCAAAGCTCAGTTGGTACGCGGCATTTCCCAGCCGTTGTCCGACTTCTGTATCTAAGTCCTCCAACACTTCTGGGTTCAACCTCAGAACCTCTCCCCCAATAGCATTCTCGCACTTAGCAACTACGCGGCTCTCTACGAGGGATACCTAGGGATTAGGCCTAGGTTATATCTATTTATATATTTCTTCACCGTCAAGAGGGAAGCCAGAGTGAGCAAGGAGGAGCTCAGGAATTGTGGAACCATCAGTTTCAATATCCGGCCTGGTCGATGGTTCCCTGATATTGTAGGACATGAGTCCTGCAAGAACTGACAGCGGATGTACTTCTACGGCCCAGTTATTCCTCTGGTTGGCCGAGAAGCATCGTACCTGGATTTCAGTGATGGGGCTGCCGTCGAAGCCCCCACATGGAGATCACAAGCCACTACTAGGAAACAGCTAATTCGTGGCGCACCCGTTTTGTCTATCTATGGCGCACTAGGGGTGTGCCACAAGGCGCGCGCTACGGCTAAAAGTTAGTCGTGGCACACTAAGTGGTGTGCCACGCGTATGAAAAGTTAACCGTGGCGCACTAGGTGCTACGCACCATGTGTATGAAAATTTAGTCGTGGCGCACTGGATGATGTGCGCCACTGGTACAAATTTCAAAATTCAAAAAAGCGAGAGATTTGGATCTCGCCGCCCCCGTAGCCGTCAGTGTCGTCGCTCGTCGATGCGGGTCATCGCCGTCGCCTCGTCGGAGTGTTCACCGCCATCGCCGTTGCCTCGCCTCATCGAAGAGGTCGCCGTTTCCTCGTCGGATAGCGCCCCGTCGTCGTCACTGCAAGGAGGAGGAGGAGGAGAAGAAGAAGGAGCCCGCCGTCGCCATCGTCACTGCAAGGAGGAGGAGGAGGAGGAGGAGAAGGAGGAGGCCGCAGTCACCATCTTCACTGCAAGGAGGAGGAGGAGGAGGAGAAGGAGAAGAAGGAGGAGGAGGAGAAGGAGAGGGAAGATGAAGAGGAAAAGGAGAAGGAGGAGGAGGATGAGGATGAGGATGAGAAGGATAAGGAAAAGGAGAAGGGAGGAAAAGGAAAAAGAGAGAAGGGGGAGGGAAAAGTAGAGGGGTAAGTGGACGGGGTGGTGATTCGAATTTTGAATCCCGCTCACTTACTCGTGGCGCACTAGGTGATGCGCTACGAGTAAGTTGCCCTCTATTTTTTCTGCAGGAAAAAAAGGTCTTTTGACCGTAACTTTTTACTCTTTTCGAATTTTAAAAATCTAAAAAATTGCTAATTGGTCTTTTGGTGGTGCGCGAGCGAATGTGAAATCTCGTTCTTGTCATTTTGGTATATAAAAAACGTTTTTTCGACATCGTATGCAAATGTTATGCCCGTTTTACCGTGGCATGACCTTTTTTCGCAGAAAAAGTCAAAATTCTTGTTTAATTTTCCTAGAAACTAGAACACATTACCTATCTACATGTGAAAGGATTTTATTTTTGAAGTATTTTTTATTTTATTTTATTTTTAGCAAGGCTAAAAAGGCGATCTACGCGGGTGGGTGGAGTTGGTGCATGTCACTTAGCCTTAGGGCACTAGGGCAGGATGCCCTACGGATAACTTGACCCAGCTGCTGCAGCAGGCCGCAACACACATGCCCGTAGCGCACTGGGTCAGGGTGCACTACTACTAAGTTTTACACCCGTAGCTCATCCTGACCTAATGCACTACGGGTATGTGATCCGCGGCCACCTGTGCCCTAGCTCACACATAGTCGTGGCGCACCATCACCATGTGCGCCACGCTTACGACAGTTAGCCGTAGGACACCTGTGGACAGTGCGCCACGCCTATTTTACCCGTAGGGCATCACTAGCACATGCGCCACAGATGTGTGGATAACCTATAGTTGTTTTCCTAGTAGTGAGCCCTCCTTCCCTCCGACGACGAGCCTCCCACGTTGTAAGGCGAATTGAGTGGTTCGTAGAGACGGGTATGACCGGCTTAGACCTAGCCATGTGCTGGTTTATAAGGAGGATCCAGCCTCTGTAGCACCGCAAGAAGTTGATTTGTCAGTACACAAAGGACATAAAAGATACCCTCTAGATTTCCGAGGATAACTTTTCAAGTGACTCCATCAAGTTACGCCTCGAGGACATCGTCAAGGTGAAGGAACGAAAGCGTGGTTTATCCATCACCTATGACATGTTTGAGGAAGACAAGTGCCCAAAGGTAACTTTCACTTATTTACACTGCTTCGACATATATTCTAGCTCTTCCGACTTGAACATATCCGTCCACTTAACACTTTGGATTCACTTAACAGCTGGGAATTTGGAGGAGACATGCATGGCTCCCAAAGTCTATGACCCAAAGATAAAGGAAGTCACTGTCGTGTCCGATGATGAAGCCCCGATGGCGTGAAAGCAGAAGAGCTCTACCTCTAACGCTGCCGGCGGAGGCAAGAAGAATAAGACAGAGAGTAGGGTATCCAAGAAAACCACCGCCTCCCTGGAGGCGGAGAAAATAAAACTAGTTGCCACCCCCTTAACCAAGGTGCCATCTGTTGTGTAAGTCACTTTTCCTCTGACACTATTGTTTGCCTTGTTTATTCCTATACTTATACCTTGTACGTTTCAGGAAAAAGTCTAGTTTGAGTTTGAAGAAGACCTCCAAGATAGCTAGGGCTTGTAAAATCATATGAGATATGTTTATCCAAGATTCTCCCGCCATCGCTCCTCCTACCCCTGCCGTCCAACCATCTGCCGCACCCATCGGATCTCCGACTATGGTAGAATATGATTCTTCCGTCATGAAAGTGGACAAAACTCCTTCACAGGAGGTCCCAGATGCTGCCTTGTTGATCCTCGTTCCTAGCGACCAGGGGGTGCAATAAAGAACCTCCTCCAAAGTGGGTGAAGCTCCGGCTAAGGATGCCATCAAAAGCGGTAAGTAGTTGATGGTGGAAGGCGGATCTACGGCGACCATGAGCCAGGCGGAAGCCTGACGATTGTTCTGAGGGATTCTGTCGTGGCTCCTGGTGCAGCGTCGACTTCTCCAACATGTGGCCTTGAGGAGCTTCTCAAGCAGGCGGAAATCCTCCGACTAAACACAGTTACCTTTGGCAAACTATGCACTGAGGCCGCCAATAACCTCAAGATTATTGCCTATGTGAGTTTTATGCCTTTGCATTTCACATATAATATCCCACTGTAGCCCCCGAGGACTTAGACGGAAAACAGTAGGCCTTTTGGTCTAAGTTCTATGATGACCCACAAGTATAGGGGGTGTATCGTAGTACTTTCGATAAATAGGAGTGTCGATCCCAACGAGGAGCAGAAGGTGCTGAAGAGTGGTATGGAGCAGGAAATCCCTGTGAATACTTAGCAAACGAATTTTTAGTGGTTTTCTGATAAAGCAACAAAACAAAGTGCAAGTAATAAAGAACAAACACAACAAGTGGCCCAATCCTTTTTTAGCAAAGGACAAGCCGGTGGAAATACTTATAAGGACCAAACGTTCTCGAGGACACATGGAAATTCTGTCAAGTGCTTTCGCTTCAAAGAGCTGAGTACTCTTCTTTGATGTTGTAAGTGTTGTGTGGGTGAACCTATGCTAACATACCGACCTTACATGGACTAATACATACTTGTGATTAAACCCCCTGCAAACATCTGCAACTACATGAAAGTAATTAAGATATAAATCTAACCATAGCCTTAAACTCTGAGATCCTACACTACCTTGTGCAAAGGTGTCCTAACGGGGGTTCAGGTTTCTGTCACCCCGGCAACACCACAATTAGTAGACAAATACACAATGCATTCCTCTAGGCCCAAAAATGGTGAAGTATCATGTAGTCGATGTTCACATGACACCACTAAAAGAATAGCACCACAACTTAAATACTAAACCATTGAATAATAACTCAACACAAATCCACTAATAACAACATGACTTCTCCCATGTCCTCAAGAACTAAACGAACTACTCACAAGACATCATATGGATCAAGATCAAAGATGATATGGTAATGGATAACAATCTGAACATAAACAATAATCCAATGGTTCCACTCACAAGCATAAACTACAATAGTAATTAACACCGGGAAAGTTTCCCCTAAGAACTAAAGCAATATCCAACACAATTATTACAGCGGGACGGAGTAATGATGATGGTGCTGGTGGAGATGATGGTGTGGATGATAATGATCCCGATGAAGCCTAGCTTGACGATGGTGTTGATGACGACGATCTCCCCTCTCCGGGAAGGAATTTCCCCGGTAGAAATCTGTCTGCCAGAGAGATCTTTCTATCTCGGTGTTTTTCGCCCCGCAGAGGTAGCGGAAATCTATTTGTGGTCGCTCCCTAGGTGTTAGGGTTCCATAGGGAAGATACAGGCGAAAGGGCGGAGTCGGGAGCCGGGCAGGTGGGCCACACCTACCCTAGGCGCGACCCAGGGAGACCCGCTCCTAGGGGGTGTGGGCCCCCTGCTGTCCTTCTTCGCCCCTCCTTCTGGCTTCCTCTGTATTCTGGGAAAATATTATTTTTCCATATTTTTCTGGTATTTTTCTGATCTACGCGAAATTGCATCCAAACGCCTTCTTTTTCATCAGAATCCAGACTCCAGAAGTTCGTCCTCCAAGAATCATCCAACATGCAAAAATAGATGAAAAGACATTAGTAATACCCCATAATAAGACATATATCAATGAATAAAGGTAAATTATGATATAGAATGGTGATGCAAATTGGGCGTATCAACTCCCCCAAGTTTAGACCTTCGCTTGTCCCCAAGCGAAAACTAAGCTCAGTAAACATGTCAACAGGTTTATGGAGTGAAGTGTCGATAAAAGAATACGAACAAGAAGCATCACACTTACCATTGCATAACTCATAGAAGAAAGCAACTCACCATTATATAACTTAGCTTGCAACAAGTACATGAGTCACAATAGAGATGCATAAAGATAAATCATAATTGGAATTGGCAAACTTGTTCTTGGTCAGATAACGCCTGGCAAACAATTTCACAAAAGCTTTTTGTAGAAGTTTTTCAACAGGAGAACTCTTTGCTCAAAAAGGTTTTTCAATGAAGGCTTTCAAAGTAATACTCAATAGATAAGACTTTTGTGCAAACAAGGAAGATAAAGAACATGATTGAATAAATCACCATATGAATGCTTGAAACACAACAAGTCAAATGCTTGCTAGAGATAGAGAGGAAGTAGGTTTACTGACTCAACTTGGAAAATAGGAGAAAAGTCCCTTCATTGAGGGAAGCAGGGATTACAAGTCATAAAGAGCTTCCAAAAGATTATGGTACTTACTAGCTTTGAGCCCTCATTACCCCTATCATAGGCATATTGAGATGATTAAGGTTAAAGTGCACAAAGATGGATTATATGCTTGACGAAATATAAGTTGGCAATCTCATGTCCCTTGAATATGAGGGCCACTCCGCATGCTACTCAACTTCAGTTACCGGTAAGTTCTTGTCATTGTAAGTACATGCGTATCATAGAGAACTCCCAACGGGGTACCTCTTGCACATAGTACATGAGCTTTCCCATAACTAAAATGACAAGGCAAGCAGACAATGAGCATCTCAGCGATCTTTTTATTTACTATGTGCATAGCTTTTTATTGAGGATGCTTCATAGATAGCTCACTATGGTGATGCTGCAAGTTTCCACCATGATTAGGCATGGCTTAGGCTAGCGGCCCAAGCGTTTCTCTAACACAAAATACAGACTCCATGGACTTACAAGCTTCCTTTTATTTCACACTGTTGACATCCACAGACAAAAGAGCACGATATCAGCTGTGTACAAGGTACAAGTGCAATGTTGAAAGCGTTCCCCGTGACAACACGGTTCTGCTAATTCCAACGTATAGATGCAAGCATATACAACTTCGATGACACAATGGTTCAAGTCTATTAGGGGCAAAGAAATAAGGCGTGCCATCAAGTTTGTGAGAGCTTTACTAACTAGTTTTCACATAACAAAATACTTTTTAATTCGAAAGATAGATGAAGCTTGATAATTTGCTTGGAATAGCAACAATGCTACTAGGTAGATATAGTGGACACAAATGGCACAGGTTTTGGTTCAAAGGGATTTGGAAACATGAGAAGTATACCTTCTCAAAACTGGTTTTTGGCTAGCAAGGCTGGGTAGCAAGCAAGAGGGTTGAAAGAAACAAGAAAACATACAAGTAATAAAGCCAAACATGCAATCTTCCTTGAAGACACAAAAGTTCTTAAATAAAGAATACTAAGCTCATGAGCCAACAAGAAAGAAAATAGATGATACAAAATACCTTTAAGGTTTTTTTCTCTTTTTTTTCAAACCTCAAAAATTGTTGCTACTAACCAGAGCTCGGTTTGCCAAAACCAATTTAGAGTTACTTGATGCTCCCAAAGTGATGCCAAATAATGATCAACAAGATCCATCATATAATAGAGATTGCAAACTAAAATAAGAAGTGCAAAAAGTAAAAGATGAGACTTCTCATTAATATTCCATAAAGGCACTCACCCCAAGGGATACATAGATAATCAACTAAATGAGAGATACTTACACATGCAAACCAAACTGTAAGATAACTTCTCTACCAAAGATATGAATCCACTAAAAAGGTAAAAGATAAAAGGTAATGGTGGTGATACCGCGACACTCCCCCAAGCTTGGAACAAGCCAAGGGGATTCCAAACCTGATGATGAATGTGGCGCCCCGCAAAAACCACTACTAGAAAATCGCATTGTTTCTGTGCATTGCATCATCATGACCGCATGCTCATGTCATCATGCCACATTGCATTTGAGCATCGTCATCATCATGCATGGTTTTGTCTAAAACTATTTCAAAAAGTCTTTTATTGTTTTCTAAACACCCCGTCTCTTAATTCAAATACGAAACCCCGATCGATCCGGATCTATCGTTTTGTCTAACAACTATTTACGAAAGTATTTTTGAACTAGATCAATTAAATAAAATATTTTTTGTATCGGGGGAGGCAGCCACCGGCCAGGCCCAAAAGGCCCAACCAGCAGCCACCTACCACCCCACAAACCCTAACCTAAACCTAATCCTAAACCCCCACCTACCACCCTGCCGCACGCCACACCATCCCTCCACCCCGCCGCCACACACGCCCACCACCACGCGCACCCCTTCCCACGACTAACTCCCCTGGCCCCACCTCAACTCCCTCGTTCCCCCACTCCCTTGACCACGTCCACCCATGTGTTGCCCGATCGCAGCGCGTCCCTGGGCCCCACCCCGTATCCCGCTCCTCCCTCGCCTTCCTCACCCGAACTCCTCCCCGCTTGGTCTCTCCTCTGCTACCTGCGAGCGCCGCCGCCGCCAGGAGCGAGACGAGCCTCGGTCGATCTCCTCCCCACCACCCAGGTCCACCCCTCCCTCTCCCTACACCGGCAACCTCACCCTGCCGCCCAGGTCCACCCTTCCCTCTCCAACGCTTCCCGGCCCCGAGCTCGTCGTCGACCTGTCGTCCTTCTCGTCTGCTCGCATCACCGGCTAGGACCTCCTCCCCGTCGTCTCCCCCTCTGGCCCGAGCTCCTTCGCTCGAGCCGCCGTCTCGCCCTGGCCATGGCGTCGCCCCTGGCCGCCTCCTCGCCGTCGATCCACGCCCAACAGCGCCTGTCCTCACCGAGCTCGTCGCCCTGCCGAGCCCGACCTTGCCCCCTTGCTGCCGCCGTGCCAGCCGAGCTCCCCGGCCCCGCCTGCTCCTGCGCTCGCCATCGCCGCGGGACCGGTTGTCGGCCACCTCCTCCGCCTCCCCACGCGAGGCCCACCTCCTGCTCGCCGCTGACGCCCTCATCCTCCCTGTCGGGCGCGTCCTGCAGGGCGCCGTGGTCGTTCCACCCGGTGCAGCGTCACTCGCGGGCCTCGCCCCCTCGTGGCGTCGTCCTCGCCGTCCTTCCACCCCGGCTCGCCAGTGACCGAGCCGCGGCCGTCCCGGGCACCTCCTCATCGACAGCGTCCCCTTCTGCTTGCGGTTCGCATGCTCGCTTCCAGAGCATGGCCTCCTTGCTGCCTCTGCTCAACATCGGGCCCTTGCTGCCTCGTTCCCTGGCCGTGTGCACTGGCGGCTATCCGAGGCGTCAAGGCCACGTGCCTGTTCTTTGTATCCTGTTGTGTTCATGTTGATGTTGTAGTTTCTACTACAGTGAATCCTTGCCCCGGTACAACTCGATGTGACAACTGTTGGTGAGGTGAATTGATGTTTTGGTGGCGTTTGGGGATGATGCGTAAAAGATGCGGACAAGGTGATGTCTGTGAGAAAAATTGTGTGGCTTCGCTCAAAGATCCCGACACCCGAACCCTGGCGTGCCAAGTTCTTCGACCCGAAGGCCACAGATGCGACACATAATTCTTCCCGGACGCCAAGGTCGTCGACACGGATACGCCAAGTACTTCCTCGAGGACACCAAGTTCTTCATCCCGGACGCCAAGACCGACCTGATACGCGGGCCCGACAAGATCGACACCGACCAGGGCGAGTCCGATGCGCCCCCGACGCCACACCAAGTCCTTCTTCCCGGAACGCCAAGCTCTTCATCTTGTATCCGACCTTCGAAGACTGATCCCGTCGAACCCTGAACCCTGAGACCGAACCCCGAACCCCGGAACCCCAAGATCTCCCGAACCCAGATGTGTGACCCTTTTCCTGAGACCCTTATTTTGTAAATAACATACAACTTGTTGCATAATTAAATCCTCATGTTTGCATACATATAGTGTGGTTTGGGGGCCTTATGCCGATTCACCTAAATTAAATATGGAGACCATATGCGGACATTTCTAGTCTCATATTGGTTCCATTTAAATTTGTGTAGCGAACCGGTGATATAATTTTGCCTTGTTAAGACAACATTTAAATGGGGGTATCAAAACAACATGAACCTAGTAATTAGTTGTTGGGACCCTGGTTCCGCTTAATATGACCTAAATTCATCGCACCTTTGCCATGTCATACATCATACATGCATCATGCCCGATTTTCTACCGTAGTATTAAATAGTCCAACCGGTGTTTCTTCTAGTGCTTTGCTTCTTCACGGATTAGGCCGATGAGTTGATGCGAGTGTCGACCCGATCTTCGGATGAACCTTCGGCAATGTTTTCAGGCGAGCATCCCTTACCCTTCTACCTATTTTGCATTCATAGTCTTTACTTCCTCCTGTTGATCTATTGCTATCTGTGTTGCAATGCTCTAGTTTCCGTACCCGTGATATCCCTTGCAGCCTTATATTGCCTTGGACACATCCTATTACCTGTTGTTTGGTAGATAGTTGGACTTGCGCGTCGTAGTCGCTTGCTCAAGTGCTGTTGTGTGTCGTCAAGTACCACAGTTGTTGGAGTATTGCCGCATGTTTAATGTTGGAGTTGATCATGGCTTTAATTATTGTTTAATAACTAAAATTGAAGTAGGTAAATGCAGAGGCACAGGTGGGCAATAGATGTTATTTGGTTGTTAACCGTCCACTTGTGTCCCGTAGGACCCCGAGTTCTTGACACCTGTTCCGAGATCGAGCGCGCTAACCACAGGTGGGGTGTATGGGCACCCCCATCGATTTAGTACCTGATTCCAAGTACTATACTGGGGGCCACAAGTAGTTTGGGGCTTTATTACTATCCTGTACTTATGCCATGCTTTACTGCTTAATTTAAATTGTGCGAAGTACTGCACCTGTACTGTTTTGGAAGCGGAGTGTTTTCGCGGTATCGACAAGCCCAGTCACATTTTCGGGTTCCCGGTCGTTTACAGCCACTGACGCAAACCCTAAGTCCGTCTCGGAGACCGGCCGACTTCGTTGCGGGTAGCTTAGTGGGGTGGCCCCCCGTGCTTGCTTTGGGTCTGGGAAACGTCGTGTCCGAAACCCCGTCGACATACCGTTGGGTGTATGTTTTGTGATCTTGTACCTACCTGATCCGACAACAAGGGTGTAGGTGCGTGTGGAAACTTTGGTGCACCCCTGCAGGGTTAAATCTTTTCGAGAAGCCGTGTCCGCGGTTATGGACGACTTGGAGCACAGGTCTCGATCATAGACAACTATAACTAAAGTTTACTGTTATAATTTGACTTGTATCCGATATGACTAGTAGTCAGCTTCACTACAACGAAATGGCTAAATAAAAGTACCAACAACTGCTGGGTTTGGGATATCTCATGCTAATTGAATTTGACTAGTAAGTGTCGCAACTACAACGGAATGGTTAACTAAAATTGCCCACTGCTTATTATATCAGGATGATTATCTATACCTGACTAGTAATTGCTGCAACGATAACTGAATAAATAAAACTGCCAACTGTGTGAGTTCCTCGGTTGACTTCCTCGTTTGGTCTCGAGGGGGAAATACCAGGATGGGTATGTTTGGTGGTAGTATCAGGTTGGTTCCGAATAGGTCTTTCTTATCCCTCTCTGGTAGCCGACAGTTATATCGAGTCTCTATAGGTTGTTTAGTGCATGCTGCGCTGCCGCTCAGTCCACCATACCTATGTAGGCGAGGACCGCCGAATTCTAGCCTCGCCGTGTACTGGCCTCAGTACTGACCGCTCTCTCTTTTTTCCTTTGCCCTTTGTCGGCACCCCTTTTGTTTAAGCAGGTTTTGAGATCGACGTCGTTAGCAGGGTTACCCTTCCGGCTTGGCCTGGGCAGGGTTATGGACACCATTGGTTATTCTTCAGGGCTCTTAGCTCAATTTGCATCTTGTCCGTACTCGGACGCTATATCGTTTTAAGGTGATTTGGATCTTTGTACTGTATATCTGTATTCTTGACTCCTTGAGTCGCTGTTGTATATATCTGTTCTGTGGGTTCCATCGTGGACTATTGTGTAATGATATTACTTCGTTTTCCACCCGCACGAAAGTGCCTGGTGGGCACCTATTTTTTAGTAGTAGCATAATTCTTTTGAGCAGCATCCAGCGTCTTGCTAGCATAATGAATAACATTCAGCTTCTTGTCAACACGTTGACCAAGGACAACACCCACAGCAAAGTCACTAGCATCACACATGATTTCGAAGGGTAAACTCTAATTAGGTGGTTGAACAATAGGAGCAGTTGTCAAAGCTTTCTTCAAAGTTTCAAAAGCTTCCTTACAATCATCATCAAAAACAAAAGGTACATCTTTTTGAAGAAGATTAGTAAGCGGCTTTGAAATTTTGGAGAAATCTTTAATAAATCTCCTATAGGAAACCAGCATGACCAATGATACTACAAATACCTTTGATATCTCTAGGACAAGGCATCTTCTCAATTGCTTCAATTTTTTCTCTGTCAACTTCAATGCCTCTTTCAGAGATTTTGTGTCCAAGAACAATCCCTTAATTAACCATAAAATGGCATTTATCCCAATTAAGAACAAGGTTGGTTTCTTCACATCTCTGCAAAACTTTATTAAGGTTGTGCAAACAGTTATCAAAAGAAGTTCCATAGGCAAAAAATCGTCCCTGAACACCTCCACAATTTCTTCACAAAAACCATGAAATATAGCAGACATACATCTCTGAAAGGTAGCAGGAGCATTACATAAACCAAAAGGCATACGCCTATAAGCATAAGTACCATAAGGACAGGTGAAAGTATTTTTCTCTTGGTCTTGTGCTTTCACAACAATTTTAGAAAACCCAAAATAACCATCAAGAAAGCAAAAGTGAGTCTTTTTGGACAACCTCTCAAACATTTGATCAAAGGGCAAAGGATAATGATCCTTTTTAGTAACTTTATTAATATTTCTAAAATCAATGCACATTCTATACCCAACCACTACTCTTTGGGGTATAAGCTCATTATCCTCATTAGGCACAACAGTTATTCCCCCTTTCTTGGGAACACAATGAACAGGGCTAACCCATTTACTATCAGCAATAGGATAAATAATACCAGCATCAAGGAGTTTTAATACCTCATTTCTTACCACATCCTTTATCTTAGGATTTAGACGGCGTTGGTGCTCAACAACTGGTTTTGCATCAGGTTATATATTAATAGCATGCTGACATATAGTAGGAGAAATCCCCTTTAAATCATCAAGAGTATAGCCCATAGCTCCTCGGTGTTTCTTTAGTATCTCCAATAACCTCACTTCTTCCTTTCCTGAAAGTTTAGAACTAATAATAACAGGATATACTTTCTTATCATCAAGATAAGCATATTTAAGATCATCAGGTAAAGGTTTTAATTCGAAAATAGGATCCCCTTTTGGTGGTAGTGTGGTACCCAAATCTTCCACAGGTAGATTATGCTTGAATAACTCAGGCTGACGAAGGAAAGCCTCGTCAATCTCATTTCTTTCCTTCATGAAGACATCACTTTCATGATCTTCCATAAACAGCTGCAAGGCATTGTTAGGAGCAAGAGAAATAGCAGAAAGTTGCTAAACCCTGAAATCCTCATCAGGCAGTTCATTTTCATAAGGAGTTTTGGCAAATTTGGAAAAATTAAACTCATAAGACTCTCCAGCAAACTTAGTTAAAACTTTTCCTTCCTATAGTCTATGATAGCCCCACAAGTATTCAGGAAGGGTCTACCAAAGATAATAGGATAGGTTTTACTAGCTTCTTTACCAAGTACTAGAAAATCAGCAGGATATTTAATCTTACCACAAAGGACCTCCACATCTCTTACAATGCCAATGGGGCAAACTTTCTCTCTATTAGCAAGGTGAATAACCACATCAATGTCCTCAAGCTCATAAGGACCAATCTTATGCATAATTTCCCTGTAAAGCTCATAAGGATAGCACTAGAACTAGCACCAATATCACATAAACCATAATAGCTATGGATACCAATTCTAACAGAAAGCACAAGGACACTAGCTTTTCTAACTTTCTTAGGATGAGAAACAACATTAGTAGCGTATTCACAGAAGACAATATGCTCATCCTCTATATTTCTAGTGACAAGATCTTTCACAATAGCTACCACAGTCTCAATATCAAATAAGCTCATCGGACCCCCACAATTTTCTTTGCGCTTTTGCTAACCACATTAGCTATAATAGAATGTTCTCTTACCTTGGAAGGAAAAGGGATTTTCTCAACATAAGGTTTAGGCAAAATAGGATCAATGGTACAAACCTCTACGCTGGCAAGAACATGGGTAACAATGTCTTTATAAGGAGCATGGTACTTGTCCCACTCTTTCTTGGGAATTTCAATATAAGAGGCAAAATCCTTAAAACATTTTGCAAGAACTTGAGGATCAAGACCAAACTCATTGCTAATATTATGGAAGTCATCAGTTCCCATAAAATATTTAATGCATTCATAATCATAGTTTATACCTGACTTTCTTCCTTTGTCATTCTCCCAAGCTTCAGTGTTTTCTTGAATACGGTCTAGTAGATCCCATTTAGCTTCTTCCTTCATACGTGTGAATGATCCAGCACAAGAAGCATCTAGTAAATCTTTATCATGAAGAGAAAGCCTAGCATAAAAATTATTGATAATAATATTGTTACGGAGTTCATAAATAGGACATTTAAGCATTAGTAACTTTAATCTCCCCCAAGCATGAGCTGTACTCTCTCCATCACGAGGCCAAAAGTTATATATAAGATTTCTATCTTTATGAATCTCACTGGGAGGATAAAATTTAGAACAAAAGAGAGATGCAATTTCCCCATTCCATGGAATGTCCATTCTTCAGCAGCTTATACCATTCTTCAGCTCTCACTTTCAAGGATATGGAGAATAATTTCTTCTTCACCTGTTCAGTTGTGATACCTGCACACTTAAACAACCCGAATAATTCATGGATAAAAAGCAAGTGATCACCAGGATGGACAGTTCCATCCCCTAAATAATAATTATCCATAACACGATCAACAATGCTTGTAGGTATCTTAAAAGGATCTATCTCAACAGGTGGTGGTTCATCTACTACCCTAGCAGTGGTAGTAGTTTTCCCAAACAGAAAACCAAGTTAGTTATCCATATTGGAAACAAAGCAACAAGCAATAACAAAAGCAATACTCACAGTAGAAGTTTCCCTTACCAGTTCCACTCTTCAATAGCGCTTCACTCCCCGACAACGGCGCCAGAAAATAGTCTTGATGACCCACAAGTATAGGGGGTGTATCGTAGTACTTTCGATAAATAGGAGTGTCGATCCCAACGAGGAGCAGAAGGTGCTGAACAATGGTATGGAGCAGGAAATACCTGTGAATACTTAGCAAACGAATTTTTAGTGGTTTTCTGATAAAGAAACAAAACAAAGTGCAAGTAATAAAGAACAAACGCAGCAAGTGGCCCAGTCCTTTTTTTTAGCAAAGGACAAGCCGGTGGAAATACTTATAAGGACCAAACGTTCTCGAGGACACATGGTAATTCTGTCAAGTGCTTTCGCTTCAAATAGCTGAGTACCCTTCTTTGATGTTGTAAGTGTTGTCTGGGTGAACCTATGCTAACATACCGACCTTACTTGGACTAACACATACTTGTGATTAAACCCCCTGCAAACATCTGTAACTACAGGAAAGTAATTAAGATATAAATCTAACCACAGCCTTAAACTCTGAGATCCTACACTACCTTGTGCAAAGGTGTCCTAACGGGGGTTCAGGTTTCTGTCACCCCGGCAACCCCACAATTAGTAGCCAAATACACAATGCATTCCCCTAGGCCCATAAATGGTGAAGTATCATGTAGTCGACGTTCACATGACATCACTAGAAGAATAGCACCACAACTTAAATACTAAACCAGTGAATAATAACTCAACACAAATCCACTAATAACAACATGCCTTCTCCCATGTCCTCAAGAACTAAACGAACTACTCACAAGACATCATATGGATCAAGATCGAAGATGATATGGTAATGGATAACAATCTGAACATAAACAATAATCCAATGGTTCCACTCACAAGCATCAACTACAATGGTAATTAACACCAGGAAAGTTTCCCCTAAGAACTAAAGCAATATCCAACACAATTGTTACAGCGGGACAGAGTAATGATGATGGTGCTGGTGGAGATGATGGTGTGGATGATGATGATGATGATCCCGATGAAGCCTAGCTTGATGATGGTGTTGATGGCGATGATCTCCCCTCTCCGGGAAGGAATTTCCCCGGCAGAAATCTGTCTGCCGGAGAGATCTTTCTCTCTCGGTGTTTTCCGCCCCGTAGAGGCGGCGTAAATCTATCTATGGTCGCTCCCCAGGTGTTAGGGTTTTGTAGGGAAGATATAGGCGAAAGGGCGGAGTCGGGAGCCGGGCAGGTGGGCCAGACCTTCCCTAGGCGCGGCCCAGGGGGACCCGCTCCTAGGGGGGTGTCGGCCCCCTGCCGCCCTTCTTCACCCCTCCTTCTGGCTTCCTCTGTATTCTGGGAAAATATTATTTTCCCATATTTTTCTGGTATTTTTTTGATCTTCACGAAATTGCATCCAAACGCCTTGTTTTCCATCAGAATCGAGACTCCGACAGTTCATACTCCAAGAATCATCCAACATGCATAAATAGATGAAAAGACATAAGTAATACCCCATAATAAGACATATATCAATGAATAGAGGTAAATTATGATATAGAATGGTGATTTAAATTGGGCATATCATGCTTTAAGAGTGACTAAGTAAGAAACTTTGCGTTGTAGCCCCCAAGTCTGTAGTTTGAATGAATAATTCCAACTAGATACTCTTAGAGTAGCATACGCGGTGTTTGTAGATTTCAATACCATAGGCCCCAAGGCTCTAGTTGAAACAAATGTAGTTCCAACTAGATGCTTAAAGGAAGACTAAGTATAGCTTTGAGTTAAAAAAAACTCGTACTGTAGCCCCCGAGCTTCTAAGTGGAACCTAATAATTCTGGCTAGATGCTCCAAGTAGACTAAGTACTTTTGTTTCTGTAGAATGAGAATGCTCGGAGGGTTATGGCCAACAAGAAGTTTCACAATATGCGCAAGGATCTTGAAGCTGAAAAGGGTAAAACCGCCTATTTGAAGGAACATATCAACAATAACAAGAGTCTATTTTCTTATCAGTTTCATTCTCGACTTGGTCTTGTGCCTTCATCTTCTAACTACTTATTATGCTTTGTTATTTCTCCGACTTACAGAAGCTGCCGTTAAGACCAAGGACATTGTTGAGCAATCCAAGCATATTTAGGAGCTCGATAGTGAAAACAAGATCTTGAAGCAGGAAAGGGATGATACCATTAATATGCATGAAGAGGCGATGGCAGCCGTGGAAGAATCTGCCAATACGGAGATCAACCGTCTTAAGGAAGAGATTTCCATCCTCATGGAGCAAAATAAAGCTACCGACGAGCAAAATGTGTTGGAGATATGCCCTAGAGGCAATAATAAATGTAGTTATTATTATATCTTTGTGTTTATGATAAATGTTTACATTCATGCTCTAACAGTATTAACAAGGAAACATTAATACTTGTGTGATTTGTAAACTAAATTAGAGTCCCTAGTAAAGCCTCTTCATAATACTAGCTTGTTGGTTAATAGATGATTGTGGTTTCCCTATAATGATCATTGAGATGTTATTAACAACAAGATCATATCATTAGGAGAATGGTATGATGGACATACTCCTATAGATAAGCGTAGCATAAAGATCAAGTCATTTTAATAGTTCAATTGCTATAAGCTTTCTGATACATAGTAACCTAATTCCTTCGACCATGAGATCATGCTTATCACCATCACCGGAAGGATTCTTTGATGACATAAAACACCGCACCGTAACTGGGTGGCTATAAAGGTGGCATTGAGTGTTCGGAAAGTATGGGTTGAGACACATGGATCAAGAGTGGGATTTGTCCATCCATATGACAGATAGATATACTCTGGGCCCTCTTGGTGGAATGTCATCCAATTAGCGTGCAAGCATGTGACTAGATCACAAGGGATCACATAGCACGGGAACGAGAAAAGAGTACTTATCGGTAACGAGGTTAAACTAGGTATGCAGAGATACCGACGATCAAAACCTCGGATAAGTAAACTATCGTGAGACAAAGGGAAATTGGTATCGTATGTAAGTGGTTCATTAGATCGCAAAGTAATCGTAGAAATATGTGGGAGCCATATGAATTTCCAGATTCCTCTATTGGTTATTGTTCGGAGAAGTGTCTCGATCATGTTCGCATAATTCATGAACCGTAGGGAGACACACTTAAGGATTCGATGTTGTTGAGTAGTTATGGAATGATGAGTAAGAGACCGAATGTTGTTCGGAGTCTCGGATGGGATCCGAGATATCACGAGGAGATCCGGAATGGTCCGGAGAATAAGATTCATATAAGGAAAGTCTTGTTTCGGAGTTGGGGAATGATTCCAGTGTTTTCATCGGGAATGTTCTAGAAGGTTCCGGAAGGTCCGGCACTCCAGAGGGGAAGGGTACATGAATGTGTCATGACAATGTGAAATGGTTGCATCATGTACTAGGTATAATGGCTGAGCAAAATAAAGGGATAAATCAAATCCTAGTTTGAAAAGTCAAACGCCAATTTGAAAAGTCAAACGACAGTTTTGCTTGGTGGAGGGAGAGTAGGAAACCTACTTGGGGAGGAGTTCCTCTCCCTCCACCCGCTGGCCAAGGAGGCCGACTTGGGGGAGGACTCCCTCCCCTTGGTCGGCGCCCTCCCACCTATAAAATAAGGGGCAGGGGTGCCCCCTCTAACCTACACCTCTCTCCACCAAAACCCTAGCCCTAGCCGCCGGCCACCACAAGTCGCCGCCGGCCTAGCCTCCTCCCTTGGTGCCTCTAAACCCTAGATCGCCAAGGCCTCTCTCGTAGTCCACCATACTCGCTCCGGCTTAAGGCGAAGCCCTGCGAGATCTCCCCTCTACTTCCGGTACCACGCCGTCGTGCTGCCGGAATCGCGAGGAGCTACAACCTCCGCTGCCTGCTGGAACAAGGGAGAGTAAGGTCTTCATCAAGTACCGAACGTGTGACCGACTGCGGAAGCGCTGCCAGAACGCAGCGCCGGAAGGATCGTCTACACGATCTTGAGATCGGCAAGAGTACGACTACATCACCCACGAGAATCTGCTCTCGTTAACCGCTTTAGACTCTTCGAGGGTGAGTTCCTCCATCGATTCGTTGCTACAATCTAGTAGATAGATCTTGGCTTGTTTGTTTGCATGCGGTAGAATTTTTTTGTTTTCCATGCTACGAACCCCTATAGTGGTATCAGAGCCGTGTCTATATGTAGATCTGTTGCACGAGTAGAACACAATGGTCATTATGGGCGGTGGCGCTTTTATTATCAATTGCTTCTTGTGTACTTTGCATCTTGCGGTATGATGGGATGAAGCGGCCCGAGCTAACCTTACATGACATCGTTCATGAGACTTGCTCCACGCTCAACATGCAACTTGTATTGCATAAGTGGCTTTGCGGGTGTATGTCTCTCCCATTATAGTATAGATCCAATTTACAACGGGCACTTGATAGTTCAAACATCAACGTTGTGGTTCTTGTTCGTAAATTATATCGACACTTATTGAAAGCCCCAAACCACGTAAAATATGCAAAGAAAATTAGAGGCGTCTAACTTTGTTTTGCAGGGGTGTGCTGTGATGTGATATGGCCATGATTGTGATTATATTTGATGTATGCAATGTTCCTTATTGTAAGTTGGCAACCGGCAAGAGCCATATGGTTGTCTTTAATTTCTGTTAAGACCCGCGTGTCTATTCAAAGTAGTTGTAATAGTTGGAGCTGGTGGACGACAACCATGAAACGGCGCCATTGACCTTGACTCTATGCCGGTGATGATGGAGATCATGTTCGTGATTGAAGATGGAGATCGGAAGCATAAGAAGAAAGGCCATATCATATCACATATTATGAATTGCATGTGATGTTAATCCTTTATGCATCTTGTATTGCTTAGTTAACGATGGTAGCATTATAAGATGATCCCTCATGCACATAAATTTCAAGTTTTAAAGTGTTCATCCTTAGTAAGCACCGTTGCTAAAGCTTGTTGTTTCGAAGCACCACGTGATGATTGGGTGTGTTAGATTCTGTAAGTGTACACAACATGAGCAAGCCAGATTTGCTCATGTGCAAGCTACGGTTTGATCTTGACGAGCCTAGCATGTACAGACATGGTCTCTGAACACGGATCACCGAAAGGTAAAGCATGAATCATATAGTAGATATGATGAACATGTCAATTGTTCGCCATTGAAGCTACATCAACTCTCGTGATGATCGGTTTTGATGTGGTGGATTTGGTTCGTGTGATCACTAAAACAATGTGAGGGATATTGTTTTGAGTGGGAGTTGACCTAGATTAATTTAACTATTAATTAGAACTCAATTTGTCATAAACTTAGTCTAAACTATTGCAAATATGTTGTAGATCAATGGCGGCCCCTACCATCAATTTTAATGTGTTCCTAGAGAAAGAAAAGTTGAAAAACAATGGAAGCAACTTCGCGGATTGGTTCCGCAATTTGATGATTGTCCTCAATACTGGCAATTTGACCTATGTGCTGGATGCACCGCTGGATGACCCGCCTGCAGCTGATGCTACCGATGAAGTAAAGAACGTTTACCTCACTCGGAAGAATCAGTAGTCCACAGTTCAGTGTGCTATCTTGTATGGTTTGGAATCGGAGCTTCAGAAAAGGTCTGAGAACCATGACCCACATGATATTGTCCGTGAACTCAAAGTGATATTTGAGGCTCACGCGGCAGTTGAGAGTTATGAGGCTTCTGAAAAGTTCTTTAACTGCAAGATGGAAGAGGGCAGCTCTGTTAGTGAGCATGTGCTTAAGATGTCTGGGCACGCAAACAAACTCCAAAGCTTGGGTATAGTAATTCCTAATGCTTTGGGGATTTACCGTGTCCTCCAATCACTACCACCAAGTTACAAGAACTTTGTGATGAACTACACTATGCAAAACAGGAACAAGACGTTGCCAGAACTCTTTTCCATGTTGAAATCTGCAGAAGTGGAGATCAAGAAAGAGCACCAAGTGTTGATGGTAAATAAGACCACCAAATTCAAGAAAGGCAAGTCTAAGCAAAAGGGAAACTTCAAGAAGGGTGGTAAGAAAGTTGCCGCACCGGCGAAGAAGACAAAGGCTGGACCTAAGCCTAATACTGAGTGCTTTTACTGCAAGGGAGAAGGTCACTAGAAGCGGAATTGCCCAAAGTACTTGGTGGATTTGAAGAACGGAAACATCAAGAAGAAAGGTATATCCGATATACATGTTATTGATGTGTATCTCACTAGTACTCGTAGTAGTGCCTGGGTATTTGATACTGGTTCGGTTGCTCATATTTTTAACTCGAAACAGGTGCTGTAGAATAAACGGAAGCTAGCAAAGAACGAGGTGACGATGCGCGTTGGAAATGGATCAAAGGTTGATGTGATCGCAGTCGACACGCTACCTCTTCATCTACCATCGAGATTAGTTTTATACTTAAATAATTGTTATTTGGTGCCTGTGTTAAGCATGAACATTATATCGGGATCTTGTTTATTGCGAGACAGTTACTTGTTTAAGTCCGAGAATAATGGTTGTTCGATTTATATGAGTAATATGTTTTATGCACATGCACCTTTGATAGATGGTCTATTCTTATTGAATCTCGATAGTGTAAATACACATATTAATAACATTGAAGCTAAACGTTTGAAATTTAGCGATAACTCGACCTATATGTGGCACTGTCGTCTTGGTCATATCGGTGAATCACTTGATTTCGAATCACTTGAAAGATGCGAAGCATGTATGATGGGTAAAATGACTAAGACTCCATTTTCTGGTATGATGGAGCGAGCTACGGACTTATTGGAAATCATACATACCGATGTGTGTGGTCCAATGAGTGTAGCATCGCGCGGTGGTTATCGTTATGTTCTTACCTTCACAGATGACTTGAGTAGATATGGGTATACTATTTCATGAAACATAAGTCCGAAACTTTCGAGAAGTTTAAGGAATTTCAAAGTGAGGTGGAGAATCAACGTAACAAGAAGATTAAATTTCTACGTTCTGATCGTGGAGGTGAATATCTAAGTTAAGAGTTTGGCGAGCATTTAAAGAAATGCGGAATACTTTCACAATTGACACCGCCGGGAACACCACAGCGTAATGGTGTGTCCGAACGTCGTAATCGAACTCTCTAAGATATGGTTCGTTCTATGATGTCACTTACATATTTACCGCTATCGTTTTGGGGTTATGCATTAGAAACAGCCGCATTCACTTTAAATAGGGCACCATATAAATTCGTTGAAACGACACCGTATGAATTATGGTTTGGGAAGAAACCTAGATTGTCGTTCCTTAAAGTTTGGGGTTGCGAAGCCTATGTAAAGAAGTTACAGCCGGACAAGCTTGAACCCAAAGCGGAAAAATGCGTCTTCATAGGATACCCGAAGGAAACTATTGGGTATACCTTCTATCATAGATCCGAGGGCAAAATCTTTGTTGCCAAGAATGGATCCTTTCTAGAGAAAAAATTTCTCTCGAAAGAAGTGACTGGAAGGAAAGTAGAACTCGACGAGGTTGTCGAACCTTCTCTCAAACTTGCGAGTAGCGCAACACCGGAAGAAGTTCCTGTGGTGCCTACACCAATAATAGAGGAAGCTAATGATGATGATCATGAAACTTCGGTTGAAGTTGCTACAGAGCCTCGCAGGTCAACGAGAACTCATACCACTCCTGATTGGTATGATCCTGTTATGAGTGTCATGTTGGTGGACAAAACCAATGACCCTGCGACATATGAGGAAGCAATGATGAGCCCAGATTCCAATAAATGGCAAGAGGCCATGAAATCCGAAATTAGATCCATGTACGAAAACCAAGTATGGACTTTGGTGGACTTACCGGATGGCCGGAAGGCTGTCGAGAACAAATGGATTTTCAAGAAGAAAACAGATGCTGATGGTAATGTTACTATCTATAAAGCTCGACTTGTCGCAAAAGGGTTTCGACAAATTCAAGGAGTTGACTATGATGAGACTTTCTCACCAGTAGCGAAGCTAAAGTCTGTGAGGATTATGTTAGCAATCGCTGCATATTACGATTATGAAATATGGCAGATGGATGTCAAAACAGCGTTCCTCAATGGAGACATTGATGAAGAGTTGTATATGATGAAACCCAAAGGTTTTGTCGATTCTAAAGATGCTAACAAGGTGTGCAAACTTCAACGGTCCATATATGGATTGAAGCAAGCATCCTGAAGTCGGAATCAACGTTTTGATAAGGTAATCAAATGTTTTGGTTTTATACAAACTTATGGAGAAGCTTGTATTTACAAGAAAGTGAGTGGGAGCTCTGTAGCATTCTTAATACTATATGTAGAGGACATATTGTTGATTGGGAATGATGTAGACCTTCTTAATAGTGTCAAGGAATATTTGAATAACAGTTTTTCAACGAAAGATCTTGGCGAAGCAGCTTACATATTAGGCATAAAGATTTATAGAGATAGATCGAGACGCCTAATATCATTGTCACAAAGTACATATTTGGACAAAGTTCTAAAGAGGTTTGGAATGGAAGATAGCAAGAAAGGGTTCTTGCCCATGTTGCCCAATACGACCTTGAGTAAAACTCAAAGTCTAGCAACGGCGGAAGATAGAGAAAGGATGAGTAAGACTCCCTATGCCTCAGCCATAGGACCTCTAATGTATGCCATGCTATGTACTAGACCCGACATTGCATATGCTGTTAGTTTAACTAGCAGATATCAAAGTGATCCAGGTGTGGATCATTGGACAGTGGTGAAAAACATCCTTAAGTACTTGAGAAGAACTAAGGATATGGTTATTTCCTATGGAGGTGATGAACAACTCGTTGTTAATGGTTACACCGATGCTAGTTGGAACACCGATCCAGACGATTCTAAATCTCAATCTGGATATGTATTTACTTTGAATGGTGCAGCAGTTAACTAGAGGAGTGCAAAGCAAAGTGTTGTGGCGAGATCTTCAACTGAATCGGAATACATAGCTTCTCCAGAGGCTTCACAAGAAGCGATATGGATGAAAGAGTTCATAACAGAGCTCGGTGTGGTTCCAAGTGCGCTGGACCCAATGTCTATCTACTGTGATAACATGGGCGCCATAGCCAATGCGCAAGAACCAAGGTCACACAACAAGCTGAAGCACATCAAGCTACGTTTTCACGCTATTCGAGAACATGTCCAAGATGGGGACATAAAGATTTGCACAGTACACACAGATCTGAATGTGGCGGATCCGTTGACTAAACCTCTCCCAAGGGCAAAACATGACCAACACCAAACTGCCATGGGTGTTCGGTAGATTACCATGTAATCTAGATTAGTTGACTCTAGTGCAAGTGGGAGACTGTTGGAGATATGCCCTAGAGGCAATAATAAATGTAGTTATTATTATATCTTTGTGTTTATGATAAATGTTTACATTCATGCTATAACAGTATTAACAAGGAAACATTAATACTTGTGTGATTTGTAAACTAAATTAGAGTCCCTAGTAAAGCCTCTTCATAATACTAGCTTGTTAGTTAATAGATAATTGTGGTTTCCCTATCATGAACATTGAGATGTTATTAACAACAAGATCATATCATTAGGAGAATGGTATGATGGACATACTCCTATAGATAAGCGTAGCATAAAGATCAAGTCATTTTAATAGTTCAATTGCTATAAGCTTTCTGATACATAGTAACCTAATTCCTTAGACCATGAGATTATACTTATCACCATCACCGGAAGGATGCTTTGATGACATCAAACACCACACCGTAACTGGGTGGCTATAAAGGTGGCATTGAGTGTTCGGAAAGTATGGGTTGAGACACATGGATAGAGAGTGGGATTTGTCCATCCATATGACGGATAGATATACTCTGGGCCCTCTCGGTGGAATGTCATCCAATTAGCTTGCAAGCATGTGACTGGATCACAAGGGATCACATACCACGGGAACGAGAAGAGAGTACTTATCGGTAACGAGGTTGAACTAGGTATGCAGAGATACCGACGATCAAGACCTCGGATAAGTAAACTATCGTGAGACAAAGGGAAATTTGTATCGTATGTAAGTGGTTCATTCGATCGCAAAGTAATCGTAGAAATATGTGGGAGCCATATGAATTTCCAGATTCCTCTATTGGTTATTGTTCGGAGAAGTGTCTCGATCATGTCCGCATAATTCACGAATCGTAGGGAGACACACTTAAGGATTCGATGTTGTTGAGTAGTTATGGAATGATGAGTAAGAGACCGAATGTTGTTCGGAGTCTCGGATGGGATCCGGGATATCACGAGGAGATCCGGAATGGTCCGGGGAATGATTATGGTGTTTTCATCGGGAATGTTCTAGAAGGTTCCGGAAGGTCCGGCACTCCGGAGGGGAAGGGTACATGAATGTGTCATGACAATGTGGAATGGTTGCATCATGTACTAGGTATCATGGCTGAGCAAAATAAAGGGATAAATCAAATCCTAGTTTGAAAAGTCAAACGCCAATTTGAAAAGTCAAACGATAGTTTTGCTTGGTGGAGGGAGAGTAGGAAACCTACTTGGGGAGGAGTTCCTCTCCCTCCACCCGCCGGACAAGGAGGCCGACTTGGGGGAGGACTCCCTCCCCTTGGCCGGCGCCCTCCCACCTATAAAAGAAGGGGCAGGGGTGCCCCTTCTAACCTACACCTCTCTCCACCAAAATCCTAGCCGTAACCGCCGGCCACCACAAGTCGCCGCCGCCCTAGGGTTTGCCCTAGACGCCGAGTTGGGGCTCTCCCCAAGCCCTAGCCGCCGGCCTAGCCTCCTCCCTTGGTGCCTCTAAACCCTAGATCGCCAAGGCCTCTCTCATAGTCCACCATACTCGCTCCGACTTAAGGCGAAGCCCTGCGAGATCTCCCCTCTACTTCCGGTACCACGTCGTCGTGCCGCCGGAATCGCGAGGAGAGTGCTACAACCTCCGCTACCTGCTGGAACAAGGGAGAGGAAGGTCTTCATCGAGTACCGAACGTGTGACCGACTGCGGAAGCGCTGCCGGAACGCAGCGCCGGAAGGATCTTCTACACGATCTTGAGATCGGCAAGAGTACGACTACATCACCCACGAGAATCTGCTCTCGTTAACCGCTTTGGAATCTTAGAGGGTGAGTTCCTCCATCGACTCGTTGCTACAATCTAGTAGATAGATCTTAGCTTGTTTGTTTGCATGCGGTAGAATTTTTTGTTTTCCATGCTACGAACCCCTACAAAATGATTACAACTTTGAGGCATACAAGACTCTCCGACAAGACCGGGAATCCTTGGCGGAGGTTCTCTAGTAGACCGAGAGCAGCATATTTGGTAAGCTTCCTCCGTCTTTCATTTCTATAAGTCAGGTACTTAAAACTGATTTGTTGAACTCATGTGCTCAATTTCTTTGTCGAAAATGCAGCTCCCATTGGCCTAGCCAACTTGGGTGAAAGTGCTCCTCTGCCAAAAGAGTGCATGGTTCTTGCCGACAACTTCATCAACACCGCGATCGTTCAGGCCAAAGAGATTTCCAAGCCCTTGGACATTAACATCAAGGTGGTGGACTCTTTAATGAAGTACTCAGAAACCCTCCGTCGAGCCCCCGAGCGTATCGTAAGCTGGAAATCTTCATGTACCCGAGCTGGCACTAGGATGGCCTTGGCCATGGTCAAAGCTCACTATGACGATGCCGACATAGACATGGTGACTGCTGGTCTCCCGACGTAGATGAAGATGGACAGAAAATCGACAACGATGCAATCTGGTCTTCTCTCGCCGGCTATGACACCAGGGTCACCCAGATGGTCAAGGCGGACGTCTTTGTACCTCTAGAGGTATTTGATGCTGACCAAGGTGACTCCGAGTCCGTGAAAACCACCAACTTTGTTAACGAGCAAGATGGCTCTCCTGTCGCTGATGACGCAGCCTCGAAGTCCCCTACGCTAGAAGAATGATTTTTTTTGTAATATTTGTTTCTTCTGGCTATGTAATATGCGGAAAACAATGGTTTTTGTATAAGGCGGAAAACTTGGCTACAAGCCTCTAGCTAATTAAGAACTAGTTCTAGCATGTATGATTGTATATTATTTAAGAAAGTGTTGGCTTATCCATTACTTCGGCTTTTATACTTGACCTTTCATGAGTCGGAAGACTCTTAGTCAGAACCATGCACTCAAGTGATGATGCCCAATGGGACCGTCAAGAACCTGAGCGCAAAATCGCCGAATTTAAGTACCAAAATTCATTACTCCAGAATCCATATAAAAACAACAAAGAACGTGTAGACCAGAAAACTTAAGCTAACACCCATAGGAGGAGTTTTCACAAGTGCAAATACAAAGCTTGTGCATAAATAGTTTTACATGATCCAAAAATGAACACTAAAGGAGGTAAAATACTCAGGCATATGAGTGAACCAAAAGCTTTATTTCATCGATCATATAAGAGGTACATAGTAGATAATAAAATATGCTAAGTGTAAAAAGGATATAACTATGCTATGTTCCATGGTCGATCAAGCTCCGGATAGTCATCATCCAGGTCACGTCGCTTACGCTTATGATCCTTGTTTGGCCTATCTTTCAACTCACGGTTATCGATGAGGTAATAGCCATTGAGTAGCGCCTTGCTTGTGATGAATGGTCCTTCCCATGGCGGGGATAATTTGTGTGACTTTTTCTGCTTAAGTCGGAGTACCAGATCCCCTTCTTTAAATGAGAGATGCCGAATGCGGTGACTATGGTAGCTACATAGATTATGCTGGTAGATGACGGATCTCTGGCATTCCAGCATGTGTTCCTTCTCGAGCAGGTCCACATCTAAGCGTCTGAATTCTTTAGCGTCATCTCCATCATAGGTGGCAAATCTTGGTGTGGAGGATGTCGGAAGGTAGGTCAGCTTCTGCTCCATATACCATGAATAAAGGGGTATAGCCGGTGGATCTGTTGGGGGTAGTTTCTAAACTCCACAAGACATATGGCAATTCCTCCGCCCAGGTTCCTGCTGCTCTATGTAGTGGTTCTTCTAGACGTGGCTTTATTCCCTGCAGAATTAGTCCATTGTCCCGTTCAAGTTGACTGTTAGATTGTGGGTGAGCCACAAATGATAGATCAAGGCAGATGCCTTTCTTATAATAATAAGCCTCTACTTCTCCGAGTGACAAGTTTCTTCCATTGTCGGTGATGATGCTATGCGGGATACCAAATATCACCACTAAATCCCGGACAAACTTGAGGACAGTTTCCCCATCGAGCTTTCTAATGGGTTTAGCTTCTATCCATTTTATGAATTTATCAACTGCTACGAGCAGATGCGTAAACCCACAAGGTGTTGTCTGCAGCGGTCCAACCATGTCAAGCCCCCAGACTGCGAACGGCCAAGTTATTGGTATGGTTTGCAATTCTTGAGCTGGTACATGTGGTTTCCGTGCATAATATTGACACCCAATACATGTTTCAACCAGATTGTTAACCTTTGCCTTCACGGTTAGCCAGTAGAATCATTGCCGAAAGGATTTGGAGACCAAAGATCAGGGAGCGACGTGATGCCCGCAATCTCCGGGTGAATCTCACGAAGGATATTCATACATTACTTCTGGGAAACACACTGTAGAAATACACCCGTAGTGCTTATTTTGTAGAGCTGCCCATTTATTATGGTATAGACCTTTGCTCAACATACTATTTGCCGACTTTCGACCTTGTCGATGGGCAAAGTTCCGTGTTTGAGATAAGCCATGAACGATTTTGTGCAAGCCGGAGAAACTATTGTTACTGCATTAACAAATGAGTCAACTATATCTGGATTCTCGGGGTTCGCTCCTTCACGGATGGGGTTCGTAGATGCTCCAGAAAAACTCCTGGCGGAATTGGTTTGCAGGCAGATCCAAGCTTTGATAGCAGACCTGCCGCCTCATTTTCCTCCCTCTTGACTTACTTGACTTTGTAGCCTTCGAAGCACTTGGCTATCTCGTCTACTTCGTCTCGATATGCCGCCATCATAGGGTTTCGAACATTCCAGGTGCCAGCCACCTGCTGGGCAACCAAGTCAGAATCTCCACAGCAAACTATGCGCTTGATGCCAATATCCTTGGCTACGCGAAGTCCGTGAATGAGTGCTTCATTTTCTACCATGTTGTTTGTAGCCTCAAAGTGAATTTGCAGGACATAATGTAGCTTTTCTCCTGTTGGTGATTGCATCAACACACCGGTCCCCGAGCCATTGAGTATCTTTGATCCGTCAAAGTGCATTACCCAACATTATGGCTCTGGTACATGAGCATATGGCATCTCTGTCCAATATGCAATAAAATCTGCCAAGGCTTGTGACTTGATAGCGTCACGTCTCTTGTAGGTGATTTTGAAGGTGGCAAGCTCAATGCCCCACTTCGCCATGGTGTGCGCCAACTGTCGTGGTATTGCCGACGAGTATGCCATGGAGGGTCCTCATAGTACGTGTTTAGAGACGCAGGGGAAGGAGGCAAGTTGGCGGGTACGAGGTAACAGAGCTTACCCAAGTTTAGGTCCCACGACAGTGGCAGAACCCTACTCCTGTTATAAATCACTATAAGGGCTATACGCAGAGTTACAGGGATTGGCTCGTTGTGCGAGGTATTGAGTTGTATCATATCGTTGCCCTAAAGGATCCCAGAGGTCCGGCTTATAAAGAGGCCAGAATCTAGGGTTACAGAGAAAAGTCCTAGACGGACAGGTTACAGAGTCCTACACTAGTACTAACTAGTCTTCGTGTCTTGCACTCCAAGGCTCTGAGTATGTCGGTGACACCATCGTAGCCTTCTTTTATTCGGCATGGGCCTACCTTCTAGATCCATCTAACTAGGCCGTCCAGCAGGCCATGGACCTTGCTACCAACTTTGGGCCACCCGGGTTAGTCGGATTAGAGACATGCAATAGTGATACCCATTTAGCATATCCCCAAAAAATTCAGAATTAGAACGAATAAAACTTTGCAGTGTATTCTTAGGAAACTAAGAATACGTATTCCAGAACTACAACCAAAGGGGAAAATTCGTATTTCTCAAAGTGGTGATTTATCGAGAAGAGTTTCTCAATAAAAGAGTTAATGGGTAAAGGTGAAAGCTCAAATAAGGTTGAGAACCTTGCCTCCAAATGTTAGTGTAATGAAACGAAACTAATTCTAGAGCAGAACTCTACAAATAGAGGAGAAACTAACGATAATGATCAAATGTTTCAGTGGGAGATTTTACTAAAAGAAAGTAGGATTCATGAATAAGTTCTACCTCATTGAAGAATTGAATTCATGGTTCAGTTTTCATGTTAATGAAACAATGGCATACCTAAGAACTACAAAGAAGCGATGGTGAACCCAAGTACGAGAAATGACTTAGAGTCATGAAATCCTCTACATTAAGTTACATTTAAGATTGTGAAGTAAATTGTTACTTGATCTTATCAAAGTAAAGATATTACTTGATCTTCCAAAGGGACTGCTAGAGTAAGTGATCATGGGGCAAGGTCGAAAGCGTTCGTGCCTCCGTTCCCAAGTTCATAGTCTCTCTAGGTGAATCTCAAGGAAGAAATGAAACTTAAAGAAAGACATAAAGCTCGATTTGTGTCAAGAATATCTTGAACAAATTCAATTAGTTGACTACAATATGTAGCGATGCTTAAGTCAGACAAATGGAATCTCGTAGATGGAATTCTCTCTTTGATGTATGATTAAAGGATTTTGGGATTATACCTAGAATATTGAGAAGACCTGCATTTACAATAAACTGAGTGGGAGCTAGCTATATTTCCTAATCTCTTATATGCGATTGACATTTTTTATTGGGAGCTTAATGAAACATTCATATATGTGATTGACATATAGTGAATGGTATAGTTGGTATTAGTAAATATTATGTATATGAAGTTGAACATGTATTAAACATTATGATCTATCAGGATAAATTAATATGTTTAATAGCATTAAGTTAGAATGTTTTCATGGATTGGATTCTGAAATATGTTTAGAATGGACAAGTCAAGAAGTAAGCTCTTGCCTATGTGACTAGGAGAAACATTGAGATAGTCTCGGTATGATGATGGTTAAAAGAAGGAAAAGATGTGTAACATATACTATGCCTCAGTCATAGGATTCATCTTATAAAACCATGTTGTATACTCAACATAATATGGACCAAGTTCTTAATCAGAAGAACAGGTTCCGAAGTGATATCTGAGTGAATCACTAAACAAGAACTTAAGTATAGTCTTCAGTGTATAGAGAGAACTGAAGGTATACATCTGATTTGTAAAGGATGGTGAACCTGATCGTAAAAGGGTTATGCTAGGATGTTCCACCCAACCTAGATGATTGGAATTCTCACAACATTGAGTGCCTTAGAATAATAAAGGCATGGTTAGAAATCGAAGTGGCATTTATTGCACTTTCATTAAGATTTACATTGACATAAAAATTATGATTACTTCAAAGGTAAAATATGCAAGGTTACGGATGGGGAAGTCCATCTTCTGTAACATCCCAAAAATACCAAACTTAGATCAACAAACACTAATCATCAAGATTAGGGTTAACAAAAACTTTTCTAAATGAATTCATGAATGCATGTATATGTGTATGCATGGATTTTGAATTTCTTTAAAAACCACCTTGTTTGTGTGATCCATTGCTTGTAAAATGTTTCTTAGGTGAAAAGAACATCATCTAAAACATTTCCCACACTTTTCCTAAAGACAAGTAAATCAAAACAAATATATTAAGTGAATGGTCATTTTGACCAATTTAACTCCCATGCCTACTTTGGCTGCCTCAAACTTTCAAAACCTAACAGAAACTTTTCTGGATCTTTGCACCCCTTGAATGTACTCATAACAAAGTATCAAGGCCCACTTTGTGATCATCCAGAAACTTTCAAATGCATAGTTTAAATGACAATTCAAAATTGAATCTTCTTCATATGGGAAGATAGCACTTTTCCAAAACCCACTCAAACAAGCTCAACTTTCAAAACCCAAGCATCTGCAGACTCACCATCACCAATCTAGCAAACCCACCAAAATTCATTTCAAAATTCAAAACTTGATTTCATGCGGCCATTTCATCAAACAGGTTGCAGACACAAATCAAACAAAACATCAAACACTATAGTGTGCAGTGTTTTGAGCCTAATTTGTTCCCTAGTTAGCTCACACACAACCCAGTAGATCATCTAGAAAGATTAGCCCAACACTAGCACCCCTGTGAGCTTGCCATTGTCATTAATGATGAACATCCGAGCACCCCCATGTCACTCCATTGTGGACAACAAGCTAGGAGCAGCAGCAAGCCTAGCCAGCATGTCTGGGAGGCAGCCCACCGTCCACCGCCACTGCCTGTCCCAGCCGCGAGCGTTGCCAAGCCCTGGACCACGCGCACGAGACACGCCCAGACCATGCCGAGCGTGCGCCAGAGCGCCACCCTCGACCATCACCCACAGACCACGCGCCGCCCTCACCGCGTGCACACACGATCACCACCGACCCAGGAGACCGCCAGACATCCCCGTTTGCCGCCCCGTGCCATACAGCCACCGCCCGCCGTCGAAGACGCCGCCCCTGCCGCGCAGAGCACCGCCCGTTCCAAACCAAACCACACCGCCCCATGCCTCGCGACCATGTCGTTGAGCATCGCCAGGAGACACAGCACCGTCCCCTACCCTTGCCCATGCCTTTAGCCGCCTGTAACGTCGCCCCCGACGAGCTCACCGTGCGCCCCGACGGTCCCCTCGCTCGACTATAAATAGAGGCCACCCCCACACAATTTCTTCACACCATCTCACTCCCCTCTCCCCACTGACCGTGCCACACCATCCTCAGAGCAAGGCGAGCACCACCTCGCCGGAATTTCACCGGAGACTGCCGCTGCCGGAGAAGAAGGGAGCGAGCGATTGGAGCCGCCCCAGGAGAAGCCACCGGTACCAGGAGGTTCGCCGTCGTCGACTTCGTCGTTCGCCCGCCTCGCCGACCCTCGCCCATACCCCGGTGAGCCCCCAGCACCCCTCACTGGCCGCGCTAGGTTTCGTTCTCGCCGGAGTTGTCTCGCGTCGACGATGACCCCCAGCCGTTGGATTAGAACTAGATCGAACGATCCACGTTGCCCTATACCGCTTCGCCCAGCCTCGTGTCACTGATGAGTGGGGACACCCACTTAAGCAGCCCGCTGGAGCACTGCGCTTAGCAGGCCGGCCCGTTAGAATTTCCCGCGCAGCCCAGCAATTCAAATTAAACCTTTTTCTTTTTAAATTCAAAGACACTTCTGTACCCAACTTCAAAAATCAACCCAGATCGATTCAGTGCACCAAATTGAATGAAACCAATTTTGTTGGAAAGGTCTGTGAATGCTGAATCCAAGCCCATTGGATTCAAGTCATTTGGATATGTAGATCACCCATAGTAAAAATAACAAGGCAGAAGCTTTTCTGCATTCAAACATTTTTCAAATTTAAACCATAAAAGCTTTTGAGTTGATTCCAACTCTCAAAAATCACATTTAACCATACCTTTCAGAATATATAAAAATTTATAGGTTTACTTGCAGAAATAATGTTCAAGTAATAAAAGAATGCTTCATAAGCATTTCTAGCCACTTTAATTAATGAAAATAAAAGGGTAAAACCTTATTAAATTGTGACACCACTTTAAATCACATTCCCATGGACTACAATATGTGGTGATGACATGTGTCAACATGATCCCATGTTTAGTTTGGAGAATATTAAATATTAAGTAGTTTTTCAATGAGTAGAAATTACTTTTCTAAAAATAAAAAGATTTAAACCAAGCTTTAACCTTGTAATGTTAGAGATGATGCTAGATCATCTATAGGACCCTTGTGTGTGATGATTGCAAGTAGTTAAGTATTGTTTGGTGATTGTGTACCCCGTATTTATTCATAGACGCTAGTACCGACCAAGGATACGAGGAGGAAGGAGGATACTACGAAGAGGAAGCTGAGGAGAACTTCAACCACTGTTCTGCACAAGGCAAGCCTAATACTACTAGTGAATGTGCAAGCTAATTACTATGCAAGCTGATACTATACCTATGCAAGCTAACACTTGCAAGATACCCTACTGCTGCCACAAACCCATACTTGTGATATGACTACTATATGCCTTAAGCATATGTGATCATATCCACTTGATAAACCCAATCCTAGTTTTACTTGCAAGCTTCTTACTTTATTTTCTTTATCAAAGCTTACTTAGAGTCTACCTAAGAGTTTGGTAGATACTAGATAGTTGTGCTGAAGGTTGCTTAAAGAGCATAAAATTTGGCCTAAGCTAGATAATATTGATGTCATCCCAAGGCATAAGATTGAACTTAGTTAAAACTCCACTAGTTTACCACCCCTCATTAGTACTCACCCCCACTTGTAGATGCTAGTGCTAAGCATAAAACTTGATCAACTTTTAGATGGGAATACTTGGTGGAAAAATGGTTATGAAAATCTTGGAATGATGGATCATTCTATTGAAATGTTTTGGACATGTGTTTCCAAACACTTGATGATTTTGGTGATGAAAATGTTGAGGCATGAGCCTTAGCCCTTTATAAAACTGATGGTTGTCTGGATGCGATACCATCCCAATTTTAGCGTACAACCACAATACTCGAATATTGGGTAGGGCTTGACTGGAAACTTATATACCTTAGTATTAGTTCCCTCACGGCCAAGGTCTGAGCTGAGGCTACCTTGTGAAGATTGTCCACCTGTGCAGTACCCAAGATGACAGTGGTCATGGTTGGGAGGCCAAACTCACAGGAGATGTGCTTATACTAGGGAGTGTAATTGAAAGGTTAGGATTGATTATCCGCATACTGAGTATGGTGAATTCAGGATTTGTTCCTCACGGATGTATCAAATGTTGTGGTGAAAGTGTACAATCTTTGCAGAGTGTCAAACTATTCGAATAGCCGCGTCCGTGGTTATGGACAGTTGGAGTGGCCATACTGTTCCCCCGTCAGACTTTTCAAAATGACTTGTGAAATGAATTGAGACTTTGACTTGAACACAACAGAGTTGTGACCTGAATTACAAGATCCCACTTAGGAGTTATAAAATTGTGACTAGCTTTGGAACTTAGTAGAGATAAACCTGGCTTTTTGCAAAACAACCCTAGAGCCTAGTGTCCTATTATCCAAAAACCCCTTACCTGTTAGTATTAGTTTGCGAGTACTTAAAGAGTACTCATGGCTTTGTCCCTGGCTATTCCCGTGGCCAGACTATGAAGAGGAGTACCTGGAGGATGGACCCCAGGAAGGTTACGACAACTAGGATCATCTCCCATCATCAGCATTGCCTGTGACCCCGAAGATGGAGCTTCGCCTACGCTACCGTTATTATTACGTATTCCGCTGCTTGATGTTGTATTAAGAACTGAATCATGAGATCCCTATTTGTGTAAGAACTTATGTATCGTTTGTAATGGATGAAGTACTATGGTATCCAATTCTGTTATGTCTCGCAAAAATGGTAATCCTGGGATTGCGATGTATGGCATAACAGGCATCTAGGATTGAAAAATTCGGGTGTTGACAAGTTGGTATCAGAGCCATCCTGACCATAGGAGACCCTAGTTAGATTGGACGTTGAACCAAAAACTTAGTTTCAAAACCAAAGAACAAAAATATTTACGAAAACTTATTCTCATTCTTACCTCTTTAATTCTTTAATAAAACTTCATGTTCCTCAAAAACTCTTGCAAAATAGATAAAATTTTGACACACTTGATCACTCTGCTAATCGACTCATCCTCTATTTTTATAGATGGACGTGAAGTACAGCAAGTTTTATCAACTCGGAAATGGAGGAGACCTTATCTTTGAGAGGGATCTGGATCAGCTTTCGGAACTTCTGGAGCGTCCGCACCCCGAGTTCTTCGGAGCTCAACTCAATGATCAAGGAGGAGAAGATCTGCAGTGGATAATTGTTGCAAGTCTCCGAGGAAAGATTGAACCTCCCACTGCGGAGGGAATTCAGTTTACCTTGAGGGAAAACAACTGGCTCGATGGACTTGCCAGAGCAATGCAGGAAGCTCTTTCCCGTCTGTGTGGGCAGAGCATCAATCAGATCAAGGGTACTCGCTTTGAGTTTTGCCCAAGGCGTGATGCAAATGGACAACCACTGGAATCCCCATACCACCCCGAGCTGAAGACTCAATTGGACCACCTTAGCTTCATGATGTATGATCGTCAGCAAGAGTTGGACAACTGCCGTGACTATTGCAACCACAAGTCTGCCATCATCAAGACGAAGGACCAGACCATCGCCATGCTAGCAAAGGATCGCAAGTCTCGCCGCCGTCAGCTCGACAAGAAGGAGCGCATTATTGCCCGTCTTCGCCATCGCATCTCATCTCTGGAAGAGGCCATCCACGAGAGAGACATGCAGTTGGAGGAAAGGGAGAATGCAGGAGAGGATCTTCGTGGAGACCCTTACTCCTATCTCAGCGATGACGATGATTTTCTGGAGGATCAGGCCATGGACTTCTTCACCGATGAGGATGATTTCGCCTTCATCGATGATGCGGAAGATGATGAAGCCACAGACTCCGAGGAGTGGTAGCACTGAGCACTAGCGTAGTGAGTAGTAGTCGGTCCCACTGTATCGTAGTTTCCAAAATGGTTCTTAAAATCATCTGTTTTTCTTTGTTGTGGTGTGTGTTGTACTGTGTGCTATGAGTGAATGAATAAAAAGCAAGTTGCTAGAAAACTTGAGTCAAACTCTAAAAACTTTTCAAAGACCCAAAACCTTAGAAATTTCCCTCTTTTCTCATGATCTATATCAATCTTCAGATGCCACGTGGAGGAAGTGGTTCAGCCCCGGACCCGATGTTGCAGATCTTGCAAATGTTGACTTCTGACCGCGAAGCTGAAAGAGCGGAACGTCAAGCCAACCTAGCCACTCTGAAACAGATAGCCCAGCTAGCCCACAACAACCAAGGCCATGGAAATCAGGACAACCACGGATCTAAGCTCAAGAATTTCCAGAATACCAACCCACCCACTTTCACCAAGTCAGAAGAACCCCTAGACGCCGATGATTGGCTGCAAACCATGGAAAATAACTTAGAAGTAGCCGGAGTGGAAGCCAACGAGAAAGTCTTGTTCGCCACCCATTATCTAGCCGGAGATGCCAGGGCATGGTGGAACAGTGTTCGTGCAATGACCGGAGGCCAGATGATGACCTGGGAGGAATTCAAGGTCAAGTTTAGCAGAACCCATGTGCCACCAGGTTTGATCAAGAGAATGAGAGACGAGTTCAGGGAATTGAAGCAAGGAAGGATGACTGTAGTGGAATACCGTGACAAATTTTTGTCATTAGCTAGGTATGCCCCGGACGAGATAGATACCGAAGCCAAGAAGAAAGAAAGATTCCTGAATGGTCTGCATGACAAGATGCAGACAGTGTTAGTCAATATCCCCTTTGCTGATATTGAAGCCCTTGTCTACTCTGCTATCCAGATGGAAGGAAAGATCAACCAAGCCAATGAGAACCGCAAGCGTCGCATGATGCATCAACCAGGAACCCATCAGACCCCAAAGTATCGCCCCAACCCATCTCCAGGATTTGCCCCAAGAACCAACAGACCCCCTATGACCCGTCCAACCTATCCCAACCGTGGAAACCCTAGACCCGGAGGAAATCACAACAACCCCGGCAACTCTAGCAATTTCACCCGCGCCCCACCCAAGTTCAACCCCAACAATGCTACCGCCAACCCCAACACTACCCCGAGGACTGGAAGCAATGATGTGCCTGTCGCAGCCAAGGACAAGTCACAAGTGACCTGTTATGACTATTGAAATAAAGGCCACTATTCCAACAAGTGCCCCAACAAGAAGAATGCTACAGCCCCCAACGCCAATGTCCCAGCTCAGCAGCAGCGTCGTGTCCAGCCAGGGAGAATATTTGCCCCAGGGAATTCACTCAACCGCAATGGCCGTATTTTTCTCATGCATGCTGAAGAAGCTCAAGAAGTGCCAGACGTCGTGCTGGGTATGTTTTCTGCTAATTCAGTACTTGCATGAGTGTTGTTTGATTCTGGTGCATCGCATTCATTTGTCACCGAAGAATTTGCCTGCACTAGTAAAATTCAACCAACCAAATTGAAGCATGTGATGATTGTACAAATTCCCGGATCAACCACCAAGGCTAGGCAAATTTGCAAGGCCGTCCCTATCCGAATCCATGGCATAGATTTTTATGCTAATCTAATAGTACTCGGAACTAAAGGTTTGGAAGTAGTACTAGGAATGGATTGAATGTCCAAACATAAAGGATTGATTGACTGTGCCAAGAAAGCCATCACCATGACCAGTACCACCGGAATATCAGTCGAGCATATATCTGAAACCTTACCTCGTCAATTCAAGTGTAACAAGAGGATAGCCCAACCTACCATTGACCAAGTTCGGATAGTCTGCGAATACCCCGATGTATTTCCAGATATTTTGCCCGGTATGGCCCCAGATCGGGATATCGAGTTTATCATCGAACTAATCCCCGGAACAGGACCCATAGCCCAGAGAACCTATAGTATGAACCCGTCAGAACTAGAAGAACTGAAGAAGCAACTGGATTCCATGTTGGAAATCGGATTGATTCAACCGAGTGCGTCCCCATGGAGATCACCTGTCTTGTTTGTGGACAAGAAGGATGGAGGTAATCGTTTGTGTACGGATTATCGAAAGTTGAATGATGTCACCATCAAGAACAAGTACCCCTTGCCTAAGATAGAAGATTTGTTTGATCAGTTGACCGAAGCCCAAGTGTTTTCTAAGATTGATCTTAGAACTGGCTATCATCAACTCAAAATTTGTGCAGAGGATATTCCAAAGACTGCCTTTACCACCAGATATGGATTGTATGAGTATACAGTCATGTCTTTTGGATTAACCAATGCCCCCGCTTATTTCATGAACCTCATGAATAAGATTTTTATGGACTTCCTGGATAAGTTTGTCGTTGTTTTCATCGATGACATTCTGATTTATTCCAAATCAGAAGAAGAACATGAGCTACACCTAAGGACCATTCTTGGAACCCTTAGAGAGCATCAGTTGTATGCAAAATTTAGCAAATGTGAATTCTGGTTACAGGAAGTAGGATTCCTCGGTCACATTTTATCAGCCGGAGGAATTGCCGTTGACCCTGCCAAAGTGAAAGATGTAGAAGATTGGCAAGCCCCAACCACTCAAACCCAAGTTCGTGCTTTTCTCGGATTGGCGGGATATTACCGCAAATTCGTAGAAGGATTCTCGAGTATCGCCCGACCCATGACCCAATTGCTGAAGAAGGACAAGAAGTTTGAATGGTCCGACAAATGTGAAGCGAGTTTTCAAGAACTCAAGAGGAGATTGATTTCAGCCCCAATCTTGATCATGCCGGATATCACGAAGCCCTTCGATGTGTATTGTGACGCATCCAAGATTGGTCTCGGATGTGTGCTAATGCAAGAAGGCAAAGTTATATCTTATCTATCGCGACAATTGAAGCAACATGAACAAAACTACCCAACCCATGACCTCGAACTCGCAGCCGTAGTTCTAGCCCTGAAGACATGGAGACATTACCTGATGGGAAATCGTTGTGAGATCTATTCGGATCACAAGAGCCTAAAGTATATATTCACTCAGAAGGAACTGAATATGAGGCAGAGAAGATGGATTGAGCTAATCAAGGATTACGACCTGGACATTCACTATCACCCTGGTAAAGCCAACATAGTAGCCGATGCCCTTAGCAGATTGCCGTGCCGCTTGAACTCCATGATTTTGAAGGAGCAACCAAGTTTGCACAAAGAGATGGAAGATTTTCGAATGGAATTAGTAAGTGAAGGATTTTTGGCTAGCATAGAACTTCAGCCCACTTTGATCAGTCAGATTAAAGAGGCGCAGAAGGGAAATGCCAGTATCGACGGAATCAAGCGTCGTATCGGTACATGCAAAGTACCCGGATTCAGCGAAGACGAAGAAGGAGTTCTGTGGTACAACGGACGCCTTTGTGTACCAGCAGATTCGGAGTTGAAAGAAGTTATCTTGAAGGAGGCTCACGATACTCTTTATTCTATCCATCCCGGAGGAACTAAGATGTATCAAGATTTGAAAGAGCAATTTTGGTGGCATAAGATGAAGAGAGAAATCGGAAGCTATATCACCAAGTGTGATATATGTCAGTGAGTCAAGGCAGGACATCAAAGACCTGCTGGATTGTTGCAACCTTTGCAGATTCCGGAATGGAAATGGGATTCTGTAGGAATGGACTTTATCACTGGACTACCTACTTCTAGTAGGGGAAATGACTCTATTTGGGTCATAGTGGACAGATTGTCCAAAGTCGCCCATTTCTTGCCCGTCAAAACTACCTATCAGAGTTCGAAGCTAGCAGAGTTGTACATCGCTAGAATCGTTAGTTTGCATGGAGTCCCCAAGAACATAGTATCGGATCGAGGAACTCAGTTTACCTCGAGATTCTGGAAGAAAGTCCAAGAAGGTTTAGGAACCCACCTAGATTTCAGTACCGCGTATCACCCTCAGACCGATGGACAAACGAAGCGAGTAAATCAAATACTCGAAGATATGCTTAGAGCATGTGTGCTAGAATATGGATCCAAGTGGGAAGACTGTCTGCCGTTTGCAGAATTTTCCTACAACAACAGTTACCAAGCCAGTTTGCAAATGGCCCCATTTGAATTCATGTACGGAAGAAAGTGCCGCACCCCTTTGAACTGGTCGGAAGTAGGAGAGAGTCAGATTTTCGGACCCGACATCCTACGAGAAGCAGAAGAGAAGGTTCACAAGATTCGTGAGCACCTCAAGACAGCCCAATCCAGACAAAAGAGTTACGCCGACAAGAGACGTCGAGACCTCGCCTTCAACATCGGAGATTTTGTTTATCTGAAAGTGTTGCCATTGAAGGGAATGCATCGTTTCCAACTCAAAGGAAAATTATCCCCCAGATATATCGGACCTTTCAAAATTTTGAACCGTCGAGGAGAAGTATCGTATCAACTGGAACTACCTGAAGAGATGTCAGCTGTGCACAATGTGTTCCATATCTCGTTACTTCGCAAATGTCTCGAAGTCCCCGAGAAGACCGAAGTGTTCAAGAATATCGATCCCCGGACCATAGAGATCAACGATGACCTGACCTATCCCGAAGTACCCATCTGTATATTGGAAGAAGCCTTTCGAACTACCAGAACCCGAAACATCAAGTTTCTCAAAATTCAATGGAGCAATCACACAGAAGAGGAGGCTACCTGGGAACGCGAAGATCACATCAGGACGGAGTTTCCGGATCTCTTCAGATCCTAGGTAATCTTTTCGTCCTTTTTCAAATCTCGGGACGAGATTTTGTTTAAGGGGGGAAGGTTTGTAACATCCCAAAAATACCAAACTTAGATCAACAAACACTAATCATCAAGATTAGGGTTAACAAAAACTTTTCTAAATGAATTCATGAATGCATGTATATGTGTATGCATGGATTTTGAATTTCTTTAAAACCCACCTTGTTTGTGTGATCCATTGCTTGTAAAATGTTTCTTAGGTGGAAAGAACATCATCTAAAACATTTCCCACAGTTTTCCTAAAGGCAAGTAAATCAAAACAAATATATTAAGGGAATGGTCATTTTGACCAATTTAACTCCCATGCCTACTTTGGCTGCCTCAAACTTTCAAAACCTAACAGAAACTTTTCTGGATCTTTGCACCCCTTGAATGTACTCATAACAAAGTATCAAGGCCCACTTTGTGATCATCCAGAAACTTTCAAATGCATAGTTTAAATGACAATTCAAAATTGAATATTCTTCATATGTGAAGGTCCCACTTTTTCAAAACCCACTCAAACAAGCTCAACTTTCAAAACCCAAGCATCTGCAGACTCACCAGCACCAATCTAGAAAACCCACCAAAATTCATTTCAAAATTCAAAACTTGATTTCATGCGGCCATTTCATCAAACAGGTTGCAGACACAAATCAAACAAAACATCAAACACTATAGTGTGCAGTGTTTTGAGCCTAACTTGTTCCCTAGTTAGCTCACACACAACCCAGTAGATCATCTAGAAAGATTAGCCCAACACTAGCACCCCTGTGAGCTTGTCATTGTCATTAATGGTGAACAGCGGAGCACCCCCATGTCACCCCATTGTGGACAGCAAGCTAGGAGCAGCAGCAAGCCTAGCCAGCATGTCTAGGAGGCAGCCCACCGTCCATCGCCACTGCCTGTCCCAGCCGCGAGCGTTGCCAAGCCCTGGACCACGCGCACGAGACACGCCCAGACCATGCCGAGCGTGCGCCAGAGCGCCATCCTCGACCATCACCCACAGACCGCGCGCCGCCCTCACCGCGTGCACACATGATCACCACCGACCCAGGAGACCGCGAGACATCCCCGTTTGCCGCCCCGAGCCATACAGCCACCGCCCGCCGTCAAAGACGCCGCCCCTGCCGCGCAGAGCACCGCCCGTTCCGGACCAAACCACACCGCCCCATGCCTCGCGACCATGTCGTTGAGCATCGCCAGGAGACACAGCACCGTCCCCTACCCTTGCCCATGCCTTTAGCCGCCTATAACGTCGCCCCCGACGAGCTCACCGTGCGCCCCGACGGTCCCCTCGCTCGACTATAAATAGAGGCCACCCCCGCACGATTTCTTCACACCATCTCACTCCCCTCTCCCCACTGACCGTGCCACACCATCCTCAGAGCAAGGCGAGCACCACCTCGCCGGAATTTCACTGGAGACTGCCGCTGCCGGAGAAGAAGGGATCCAGCGATTGGAGCCGCCCCAGGAGAAGCCACCGGTACCAGGAGGTTCGCCGTCGTCGACTTCGTCGTTCGCCCGCCTCGCCGACCCTCGCCCGTACCCCGGTGAGCCCCCAGCACCCCTCACTGGCCACGCTAGGTTTCGTTCTCGCCGGAGTTGTCTCGCGTCGACGATGACCCCCAGCCGTTGGATTAGAACTAGATCGAACGATCCACGTTGCCCCATACCGCTTCGCCCAGCCCCGTGTCACTGACGAGTGGGGACACCCACTTAAGCAGCCCGCGGGAGCACTGCACTTAGCAGGCCGGCCCGTTAGAATTTCCCGCGCAGCCCAGCAATTCAAATTAAACCTTTTTCTTTTTAAATTCAAACACACTTCTGTACCCAACTTCAAAAATCAACCCAGATCGATTCAGTGCACCAAATTGAATGAAACCAATTTTGTTGGAAAGGTCTGTGAATGATGAATCCAAGCCCGTTGGATTCAAGTCATTTGGATCTGTAGATCACCCATAGTAAAAATAACAAGGCAGAAGCTTTTCTGCATTCAAACATTTTTCAAATTTAAACCATAAAAGCTTTTGAGTTGATTCCAACTCTCAAAAATCACATTTAACCATACCTTTCAGAATATATAAAAATTTATAGGTTTACTTGCAGAAATAATGTTCAAGTAATAAAAGAATGCTTCATAAGCATTTCTAGCCACTTTAATTAATGAAAATAAAAGGGTAAAACCTTATTAAATTGTGACACCACTTTAAATCACATTCCCATGGACTACAATATGTGGTGATGACATGTGTCAACATGATCCCATGTTTAGTTTGGAGAATATTAAATCTTAAGTAGTTTTTCAATGAGTAGAAATTACTTTTCTAAAAATAAAAAGATTTAAACCAAGCTTTAACCTTGTAATGTTAGAGATGATGCTAGATCATCTATAGGACCCTTGTGTGTGATGATTGCAAGTAGTTAAGTATCATTTGGTGATTGTGTACCCCGTATTTATTCATAGACGCTAGTACCGACCAAGGATACGAGGAGGAAGGAGGATACTACGAAGAGGAAGCCGAGGAGAACTTCAACCACTGTTATGCACAAGGCAAGCCTAATACTACTAGTGAATGTGCAAGCTAATTACTATGCAAGCTGATACTATACCTATGCAAGCTAACACTTGCAAGATACCCTACTGCTTCCACAAACCCATACTTGTGATATGACTACTATATGCCTTAAGCATATATGATCATATCCACTTGATAAACCCAATCCTTGTTTTACTTGCAAGCTTCTTACTTTATTTTCTTTATCAAAGCTTACTTAGAGTCTACCTAAGAGTTTGGTAGATACTAGATAGTTGTGCTGAAGGTTGCTTAAAGAGCATAAAATTTGGCCTAAGCTAGAAACCTTGATATCATCCTAAGATATAAGGTTGGACTTAGTGAAACTCCACTAGTTACCACCCCTCATTATTACTACCCCCACCTGTAGATGCTAGTGCTAAGCATAAAACTTGATCAACTTTTAGATGGGAATACTTGGTGGAAAAATGGTTATGAAAACCTTGGAATGATGGATCATTCTGTTGAAATGTTTTGGACATGTGTTTCCAAACACTTGATGATTTTGGTGATGAAAATGTTGAGGCATGAGCCTTAGCCCTTTATAAAACTGATGGTTGTCTGGATGCGATACCATTCCAATTTTAGCGTACAACCACAATACCCGAATATTGGGTAGGGCTTGACTGGAAACTTATATACCTTAGTATTAGTTCCCTCACGGCCAAGGTCTGAGCTGAGGCTACCTTGTGAAGATTGTCCACCTGTGCAGTACCCAAGATGACAGTGGTCATGGTTGGGAGGCCAAACTCACAGGAGAGGTGCTTATACTAGGGAGTGTAATTGAAAGGTTAGGATTGATTATCCGCATACTGAGTATGGTGAATTCAGGATTTGTTCCTGACGGATGTATCGAATGTTGTGGTGAAAGTGTACAATCTCTGCAGAGTGTCAAACTATTTGAATAGCCGCGTCCGCGGTTATGGACAGTTGGAGTGGCCATACTGTTCCCCCGTCAGACTTTTCAAAATGACTTGTGAAATGAATTGAGACTTTGACTTGAACACAACAGAGTTGTGACCTGAATTACAAGATCCCACTTAGGAGTTATAAAATTGTGACTAGCTTTGGAACTTAGTAGAGATAAACCTGGCTTTTTGCAAAACAACCCTAGAGCCTAGTGTCCTATTATCCAAAAACCCCTTACCTGTTAGTATTAGTTTGCGAGTACTTAAAGAGTACTCATGGCTTTGTCCCTGGCTATTCCCATGGCCAGACTATGAAGAGGAGTACCTGGAGGATGGACCCCAGGAAGGTTACGACAACTAGGATCATCTCCCATCGTCAGCATTGCCTGTGACCCCGAAGATGGAGCTTCGCCTATGCTACCGTTATTATTACGTATTCCGCTGCTTGATGTTGTATTAAGAACTGGATCATGAGATCCCTATTTGTGTAAGAACTTATGTATCGTTTGTAATGGATGAAGTACTATGGTATCCAATTCTGTTATGTCTCGCAAAAATGGTAATCCTGGGATTGCGATGTATGGCATAACAGGCATCTAGGATTGAAAAATCTGGGTGTTGACATCTTCCCACATAATGTGTTCCTAATGCTCATGGAAATGAAAACGTCATCTTTTGATTGATTAATCGGATCTCATGACAGAATGAGCAAAAAAACACTGTCGCTAAAACATAAATATTTACACCGCAAGGTTATCATGTGATGATAAAAATAATGTCAAATTAGGTAACATTAACAATTCGCAAAGACATAAGGATCTATATAGTACAATCCGTAGACAAAACCTCTTCCATGAGCAAGCATGATTAAAACACCAAAAGTTTTATGGTGTAATGATTCGTATCAAATGCAGCTAGTTTATTGTACTCTAGTGTAAGTGGGAGACTGATATAAATATGCCCTAGAGACAAATAATAATATATATTATTGGCATATTTCATTAAGTTTATAATAGGTTTTATATCATGCTATAATTGCATTGATAGGAACGTCAATAATGTGTGATATGTAAACCACCAGAGTCCCTAGTGATTCTCTATACACTAGTTTATTGGTCAATCGATGATCGACGTTTCCTGATCATGTACATTTATATAAATTGACAATGGGGTCATTTCATTTGGTAAATGAAAGTGATGGACATACCCAACATAGGAATTGTAACATGGTCAAGTCACAAAGTTCACTATTGCAATGTCTGGGAAACGTAGTAACCAATTCCTTAGACTGTGAGACCATATCTAATCACTATCATCCGAGAGTGTCGTGTTTGCATCAAACTTCACTTGGTAAAATGGTGATAATAAAGGTGTCTTCAAGTATTGATAGGGGTATGTTTAGGAGTATGTGTCAAGAGCGGTATTTGTTCTTCTGCGTGACGGAGAGATACTCTAGGCCCACTCGAAGACATGACATCCATAAATTTGCAGCTTGTGACTAGGTCACGGGGATGGCATAGCTCGGAACGAGTAAAGTTGTACTTGTCGGTAACGAGATTGAACCCGGCATGGTGATGTCATTGATCAAGTATCATACAATTCAAGTATCATAGTAATAAAGGGAATATGACTCTATGTTTAATGGTTCAATGACAAAGATTCTCATGGAATGCACGAGGGTTATTAAGGGCATTCAGGTCCCGCTGATGATCATTGGTCTGAGAGGGGTCTCAACCATGTCTAGAGTGTTCCCAAACCATTAGGGTAGCACACTTAAGGGTTTGACAACGCTTGGAGATCGTTTTGGTGTAATAGGAATCACCGAAGATAAGAGAAGGGAAAATCGGAAGGGTTACGAGAAAGTCCGGCGGGTGTCCGAAATTGTCTGGAAGGAGTTCCGGTGCAACGGGAATTAAATAATATGTAAAAATATTTTAATTATTGAATTATACATTTATTTATATTTATTTAATAATTTAAATATGATTTAATGGGCAGCCCATGCCTAATGGGCGAATTCCCTAGGGAAAAAGGCCCAAGAGGGAGGGCAACCCAAAGGAGAGAGGGAGGGCTTGGCCGCATGGGGCCCATGTGGGGCCCAAGAGAGCCTTGGCCGACGACCAAGGTGGCTTCCCACCCTCTCATCTCCTTTAGTCCCACATGGCTAGGCCAAGGGACTTGGGGGGCTCCCCTGCCCCTATATAAAGGAAGACATATGGAGGGATTTAAACACACCAATTAATCCCAAGCTTTGAGGCTTCTCCCTCCAAGTGTCCTCCTTTCTCCCTCTCTCTTGTGACCGCAGACCCATTGTAAGGGTTGTGCGAACGAGCGAGTTCTTCACCGCAGTGCACCGTCGTGCTGCGGGGATTTCGGATCTAGGAGATCTACTTCTGCAACCTCTGCTGGATCAGAGTCCAGGAGTCGTCAGCAAGAACGGTATGTACACGACCCCCTGCGAGGTGCTACACTTGTGGCACTAGAGTCGTCGAGCCATCAGAGTCATTGGAGCCGGTGGAGCTGAAGTTGGTGGAGCCATCTGAGTTCAGAACAAACTTGAGGTCGGCGTCGCTATGAATACATCACCCATGTTCCACGCGGAAGGTTAACCGGGTTCGGTCTTCAAAGGTATAAACACTGAATCCCCTCCCGTTACTGCATTACTCCTAGATAGATCCTGACACTCGGTGGTTTGTCTAGGAAAAATTATTGTTTGTATTGGCTAAATCCCAAGAGAAACATCGTGTACTAAGTCCCACCGAAATATTGATGGGTGTATGTTAACTGATCTGGCAAACGTGGGTGGAAGTGCGTGTGGAAACTTTGGTGCACCCATGCAGGATTAAATATTTTCGAAAAGCCGCGTTCGCGGTTATGGACGACTTGGAGCACAGTTTCTTGATCATAGACAACTTACATTGAAGAAGTACTATTATAATCTGACTTGGATCTGACATGACCAGTAAGTTGGACAACTACCATGGAATGACTCATAAAACTGCCAACTGTGTGAGTTTTCCTTGGAAAGACTTCCTCGTTTGGTCTCAAGGGGAATCATGGGATGTGTATGTTTGGTGTTAGTATCAGGTTGGTTTCAAATAGGTCTTTATTATCCCTCTCTGATAGCCGGCAGTTGTATCGAGTCTCTATAGGTTGTTTAGTGCATGCTTCGCTGCCGCTTCATTCCACCATACCTATGTAGGCGAGAGCCGTTGAATTCTAAGACTCACCATGTACTTGGCTCAATACTGACCGCTTCCTTTTTAAATTTGTCTTTTACCGGCACCCCTTTTTCTTTGACAGGTATGAGTTCGATGACTTAGCAAGATTACCCTTACGGCTTGTCCTGGGCAGGGTTATGAACGCCATTGGTTATTCTTTAGGACTCTGGGTCCAATTTTCATCTTATTCGTACTAAGATGTATATCATTTTCAATTTGATTTGGATCTTTGTAATGTATATTTTATTCTTGACTCACTGAGTTGTTGTTGTATATAAATGTTCTTGCGGGTTCCATCATGGACTATTGTGTAATGGTATTACTTCATTTTTCACATGCACGCAAGTGCTTAGTGGGCATCATCGAATCGTTTCTATGCGGGTTTGGCGGGAATCGCTGAAATCTGCATAGGACTGTACCGATTCGAGAGTGTTACAATATACTTAGTATTAAAATACCTAGTTTGATGTGCTATGATACCGTATCATAATATGATACCACCACCATCTCTTTCTTCATTAATTAGCATGCCATATCAGATATTTGCCAACATGGCATACATGATACTAGCTATGATATCTCCATTAGGGCTAGCCTTATGAGTTCCTTGCTTATACTTCACTGTTGCCTGCGTTAGTCTTGCAACCATGTTGATTATTACTCTATTTTTTAACGTTTTGGCCTACTCAAAAACGGAGAAGGAACCAACAACACCAATAGTCTACTATCATACAATCGAAACTCACGTGCTTTAGAGCATCTCCACTCGGGGGACCCTAAAGCTCCCCTAAAGGGATATGGGAGTACAGGCGCTCAAAATCATGCCTATCCACACCCCCTCCCCCGTTTTCTTTTCACTCCGGCACGGTCCGTTTTGGCCCCCAGGCCGAACCCAACCCACCGGAATCAAGCGGGGACGCCGAATTGAGATGAAAATGATACAAACCGCTCCTGACTGTGAGTTAGACGGCCGCGATAGCTGGCCGTCGACGTAGCAATTGCCGTCGGCCTTCGGGATGCTGATTCTTCTAGTGATAGCATGACATGATAAACTAGCTGCGCTTAGCACGCGTTAAATAAAAAGATGTATACTAATAAAATTAAGAAGTCAGAACTAAGATTCTCTCTCCCGGAAATCGAGAAGTCAAAACTAAGATGATGGTGCACCTCAACCAACTAGGTGCACCTCTAACAACACAATATTACTAGTGGTGTATCTTACAATTGCTGTGGTGATACGGAATGTCAGTTTAAGGCCTCGTTGTGCATCGATCAATGCAGAGAGGCAACAAAATATTGAATTTAATGAAGTGTGAGCGTCCTCCGAGGAGCGATGCAGTGGAAGTGTGATGCATTCACGTGGCTTGCCACAACTTCGTCTCGCCATTCCAGCAAAGAGAACAAAGAGCTCCGAGGGCTCTACAGATCTTGTTTGACAATAGTGGCACACATGGTATTGTGTGCATGGGTGGTACAACTCGGAATCTCTACATCTTTAATCGATGTAAGGCTAGAGCGCAGTGAGTTCTTATGTCCAAATCGTCACATTAGACATAAGTCTAAACAATCAAGACCATATAATATAGGCCACAACTTCTATGTTTTACTTATACTTCCATTGTTTCTAAATATATGGTGTTTTAGACACTATCAAGTCTAATTTGCAACCTTGAAAATAACTTATCACATGTACACGCTTCAAAAGTATGAAAGAAAGTCATGGAAAATACAATGTGACATAGACTGGGGAACGACTTATGTCCATTATGTGAGATCCCGGAAATTAGATCACACATAATGTTCACCTGTTCCGTAGCCCGGTTTCTATGGAACTTTATCCGAGAAGCCCTGCATCCTGCTTGTTGTCCCACCGAGACTTATGATATACTCCCTCCGTTTCAAAATATAAGATGTTTTAGGTTTGTGAACAAAATGAATCTAAACTTTTTTAGTGTGTAGATTCACCTCAAAGTTGAGTGAACCTACCTACTAAAACAAGTCTAGATATATTTAATTCACAAAGCTAAAACATCTTATATTTTGAAACAGAGGGAGTACCTCTGTTTTTTTGGGCTTTTCGTGTTGTGGTTCTAGCTTATTTTTTTTACTTTTCGCACTATACTAAATTTTATATGGACGATTGCTTTATTTATAAAGCTGGACAAAAGCCCGTTTCAAAAAAAAAATACAATTTGACTACTTTCATCTCACATCAACCTAATTTTTTTATAGTTTAGTGTGTATTCACGTATGAAATGGTATAATACATTCATATTTATCACACATTAGAAAAAATACGTACACATAGCTGGACTAAAGTTGTAGCCTAGCTGCTGGTGTTGGCAGCTTGTCTATCATACGATGGCAGCTTGTCTATCATATAATCGATCAAACACCAGCAGCTAGCCTACTATCGTAGCTGGACTACAGTAGTACGTTCAGAAATCAGAAACTGCATGTGATGCATTTATATGCCATAATAAATGGCATGGCAAAAATAGCATGCACGTTAGTAACTCGCTTGACAGAGATAATATTAGTACTCCCTCGGTATATATTAGTGGTCTCAACTTTCTATAGATACGAAATGCATCTAGTGTAAATATTTAATTAGATCCATACTAATCTAGACAAAGTTAAAATCATTAATATTAACCCAAGAAAGTACTAGAGTACAGAGTACGTATTATATTTTGATCTTGACATAATGTTTTCTGCACTTGTCTTCTTGTGCATGGCTTGGGTTCTCCTGTTCACTGATAAAGTCGCAGTCACTAATGTTCCCCACCGCAGAGTCGTACCCCGACAAAGAACCCATAGTTTATTCATCGTATGCCCGAAGCGAGCCGTGGCAACAAAGTAGTACGCCATAGGCCGGGGGATCGCTCGGCTTTGCGGCTGCCCGCCCTTCTCTCCCCGTGCGGGTCCATGTCGTGGTGACCAGAGCAATGACGAACCCCACGGCTTTGGCCGCTAGCTATAGGGTACTAGGTTCCTTGCCCGATCCGAACACTCGCCTCGCCGAGGTGGCCTCCGTAGGTGCCTCACACTTAGTCGCGGTATAGGTTTGTCGGTTTCGGCAGCGACGGTGACTACGATCGAGTTCGCTTGCTGATTCTGGAAAACAGAACACATCGCGCGCGTACGTGATAGCTGCGATCGACCGGCTAACTAGACTAGCTCGTCAATGGCGACCTTCTGGGTGGAGGAATCCCGGTTGGATATGCCTGGCTCGGTTGGGGTGACCACGACACTGGCCTTTTCTATTTTGTTACCTGACGGCTGGCTAGGTGTATGTAACAGGGAAACTGGCCATTTGGGCGGTTAACGCAAGAGGCCAGTGCCGATCGAGGCCTGGTGCGCGGCACGCCGTCGTCGCCGGCTTCTACGCCCGTGTACGGGGCTCCCATATCGGAGGTCGTCGCCGGCTTTCGCCGTGAAGCCCGGGGAAGCATATGAGGAGCAAGTGGAGCGCCGCCCACTGCCGCGGTGACCGTGGGTCTGTGGCCAACGAGGTTAGAGAGGCGTTGACTACTTGCCTAGTTGGCCTGTGTGGCTCCACATGCCTTCGTGTTCTAGTAGGCAGTATTTCTGTTACAGTTTCTAAAAGAAAATGCTCGTTTGCAGACTCTGACCTGGGAATAGGATATCGGAAATGCTGAACTTATGGAATTGTGATTACGGAAGAATCTTACAGACATACGTGGTGAAAACTGATTGGTTCAATTCCTTGGCCCTCCGTGATTTACGGCTCCTGACCTCTCTAACTAATCTCCATGTCACTCCGTAAATTGAATCCATAAGAAAAACGTCATAGGATATTAACCTGGCAGACATCTCAGTGCGCGTGACCGGGATAAAATAGGGTTCGGCGAGTGATCAAATGCATAGCGAGTAAAACATGGTATCAGGCCCCTCCCTTCTTCCCTCCTAGCTAGCCACCCCTGCTGGTACTCCTCTCATCGCCGTCGCAAGGACCGCGATCTCCCGATCGATCCCACCAGGAAGAAGATCGCTCGATCGCACAGCATGTTCCCAGCCTTGTTTTCTCCTACAACGTTCCTCCACAAAAACCTCGGCCAAATCACGATCAGGACCTAGTGGACACTCTCGACACAAAACCTAGATCGCACAACTAGGATCGATGGCGACATCTTAAACTACCTCTATCACAGCCACCAACCGTGTGCCGCCGGCGATGAAGCTTATTCACGAGAACTTCTTGTATTGGCAGGCCCAAGTGTTGCATACACTTCGCGGTGCCAAGGTCATGGGTCAACTTGAGGAATCCGATCCGGCTCCGCCCGAGTTCCTGGACGCTGAAGATGAGAACAAGAATAAGATCAGCATCCCCAACTCGGCATATGACACATGGATCACGAGGGATCAACAGGTCGTCAGCTTTCTCGTGAATTCCCTCTCTGAGGATGTCCCCCCTCATGTTTTTGGACCCGCGCATGTTGCTGATGTCTGGCGTGCTCTGAACGAGCTATATTCCTCTCTGTACAAGTCGAGGGTGTCCACTATTCGTGGTGGTCTCACCAAAAAGAAGAAACTTGACATGACGACGCAATAGTACATCTCCAAGATGAAAGGCTACGCTTCTGAACTTGCTGTTGCCGGGAAACCAGTGGATGATGATGAACTCAAGAACTATATTCTGAATGGCCTGGATGGTTCCGTCAATCCGCTCGTTGCTTTCATCAACGATGTTCCCTCCACAACCCTAAATGATATGCGTTCTCATCTTCGGTCATGCTCGTTGCTTCGTTGACCCAAAGGCTTAATAAAGATTGAAATAACTGAAAACCAAACGATACAATCCCCTTAAATGTTGGCTAGTTTATCATTCTGTTACTGTACTAGTTTGCTACTCAATGTGGGCCTACTTTTACATCGTTCTTTCTCTTTATGGTATTTTGCTCAAGCATCGAACCGGTGGCGTTCCTTATTCGTGCACCACATGATTGTTTCCTCCGTTTTTGCCGAGCGTTCTTGTTCAAGGGAGCACGTGAACCGTTGGGCATCGTATGATAGACAAGCTGCCAACACCAGCAGGCAGCAGCTAGCCTACTATGAAAGTTCAGTACGCCCAGAAATCAGAAACTCCATGTGATGCATTTCATTGCGGAAGCACACAGATCTGCCGACGGTGCCGGGCTGCGCCGACGGCTGCCGTCGGTGTACTAGTACGTAGGCGTAGTCCTTCCACCCGTCGGCATAGAAAAGCCATCGAAGCCGTCGGCCTAGATTTTTCCAAAAAAAAAAAATAGTTTTTTTTAAAAAAAAATTCCAATTCTTTTTAATATTTTTGAATTGTTTAACTCATTAATCTCATATAAACATTTTTATTTCTAAATACACTTAATCTCAAGTCAAAGTACACTAGTAGTCAAACTTTCCGATCAGTCATCCATCCTAACACTACTATAGCCTTAGCACATTTAACTTATCCATTCCTTCCATATGAGCTTTCGACAAGGTAAAACTTTGTCTCAGTTAGAAGCCAAACCAACTGACTCCCCCTTTTGGAAAAAGGTCTAATGAATGTAAAGGATATGTTCTTCATAAATGGCTGCTTCAAAATTGGAGATGACGAAAATGTACGTTTTTGGGAAGATGTGTGGTTGGGTGACACATCATTAGTACAAAAATATCCGACACTGTAAAATATTGTACAAAGAAAACATGTTTTGGTGCAGATGTCCTTAAACAAACACCTCTAAACATTGGTTTTAGGAGAATTTTGACTGGCAACAAGTGGACACAATGGTTACACTTATGTCAGAGACTAATGATGGTAAACCTTAGTGATACTCCTAATCAATTTACTTGGAAACTTACTTTCACAGGTGTTTTCACAGTCAAATCCACATACCTTGATCAAATGAACGGTCGTACAAGGTTTTTGCAAAAATACTTATGGAAGCTAAAATTTTCTCTAAAAATAAAAAATTCATATAGTTTCTTAAAATAAAGTTTTATTAACAAAGGACAATCTAGCCAAACGAAATTGGCTTGGAAGCCAAAAATGTTGCTTTTGTGATTCACTGAAATGCATTGAACATTTATTTATTACTTTCCTTTTGCTCGTATTATTTGGCATATGGTTCATTTTGCATACAATATATCTCCACCCTTCAATGTTCTGAATATGTTTGAAAATTGGCTAAACGGGGTTGATAAGAAAAACAAAACTTGCATACGGATTGGAGTATCAACTTTATGTTGGTCCATTTGGACGTCAAGAAATAACTTAGTTTTTAACAAGCAAACCGGTACTAATTTTTTGCAGGTTATTCAACTGACGATGCATTGGATTCAACTTTGGTACAACCTACTCCCGGAGGATCAGCGGGAGCACGTGCATACTGGACGTGGCCAGCTACCGACGGTCGCTCAGGACTTTTATTTTTAGACTACTAGGTGGCTTTTTATTTTTCGTTGGTTGATACTTGTCTCAACCATTGCTGATCCATGATTGTAATAAATAAAATCTTCGAATTATACAATAAAACGTCTGCGTGCATATATCGATGCAGAGTCCAGGGCTCGGTTCCCCATTTTAAAAAATGATCTTTTGACAAAGAAATTAGAACTTGTTGTAAATACTATCATATCAATCCTATTAACCATTGGACTATAATATTCGACGTTTTTTTTTTTGCATTCCATACAATTATTTAAGTAAACAACAATGGATAAATAATAATAATCTTGAATTCAAATAAAAATAAAATAAATTTTATTTATTTTGTCTTTTTTCATTTAAAATTGAATAATTCATATCTACAAATCTGTAAATCTTAATTCAACAAATAATATATCCAAATCGATCAGAAAAATGAGAGTAATCCAAATATGACATCCATATCATCTATTTAATTATGAATCATATATTTTTAATACTAGACCAATCGAAACTATGTCAGAATTCATGAAACACCCCCTTTTTGGCACTCGAAAAAAGAAAATTGCCTTTTTGATGCGATAAAAAGGAAACCTTGCATTGGATATCTAACCAAAATAGAAATTGCCGTCGGCGTAGACTTGATGCCATCGCTTTGCCGTTAGCCTAATCGTCTACGACGCGGTCTTGTTTAGGCCGACGGCCGCGTAGCCCGGCTACCGATCCTGTCAAGCTGCGCCAACGGCCCCGATATTTCGCTGTCGGCCTAGAGCGGCCGTCGATGTATAAAGTTATTTCCGTAGTGTTTGTGCCAGAATAAATGCCATGGCAAAAAAATGCATGCACGATAATAACTTGCTTGAGAGAGATACTCCCTCCGACCCATATTAGTTGACTCCAATTTAGATGTATCTAGACAAGTTTTTGTGATAGATATATCCAAATTGAAGTCAACTAATATGGGTCGGAGGGAGTAATATTTACTAGTACTCCGTATTATCTTTTGATCTTGACATACTATTGTTTTCTGCACTTGTTCCCTCGTGTTCTGCTGTGCGCTCTCCTGTTCACTGATAGTACTCCCTCCGTTTAAAAATATAAGATGTTTTAGCTTTATGAAGCACATGTATCTGGACTACTTTTAGTATATAGGTTCACTCATGTTTAGAGTGAATTTACACACTAAAACAAGTCTAGATACATTCTCTTTATAAACCTAAAACATCTTATATTTTAAAAGAGAGGGAGTAACTCGTAGTCGTCCTAATGTTCCCCACGGCAGAGTCGAACCCCGATCGACAAAGAACACGATAGTTTGCTCCTAAAACGATAGGTTATTCATCGTATATGCCCGAATCGAGCCGTGGCAACAAAGTAAGTACGCCATAGGCCGCGGATCGCTTGGCCGTGCGTGTCCATCTCGTGGTGACAAGAGCAATGACGATTGAGGAACCCTCGGCTTTGGCCTCTAGCTAAAGGGTAGTAGGTTCCTTGCCCGATCCGGACACTAGCCTCGCCGAGGTGGCCTCCGTAGGTGCCTGCCTCGCACTTAGTCGCGGTTTATATATGCTTGTCGGTTTCGGCAGCGACGGCGACTACGAGATCCATCGCTTGCTGGTTCCGGAAACAGAACTCATCGCGTACGTGATAGCTGCGCCGATCGACCGGCTAGATAGACTAGCTCGCCAATGGCGACCTTCTGGGTGGAGGTATCCCGGTCGGATACGCCTGGCTCTGCTGGGGGTGACCGCGACACTGGCCTTGTCTATCTTGTAACCCGACGGCTGGCTGGCTAGGTGTATGTAGCAGGGAAATTGGCCATTTGGGCGGTTAACACAAGAGGTCAAATGTCCATCGACGCCCGGCCGGTGCGCGGCACGCCGTCGTCGCCGGCTTGGACGCGGCTCCCATATCGGAGGTCGTCGCCGGCTTTCGCCGCGAAGCCCGGGGAAAAGCATATGAGAAGCAAGTGGGGTGCTGCCCCTGCCGGCGGTGACTGTGGGTCTGTGGCCACGGATTCCTGGCTGGCTAGGTGTATGTAGCAGGGAAATTGGCCATTTGGGCGGTTAACACAAGAGGTCAATGCCGATCGAGGCCCGGCCGGTGCGCGGCACGCCGTGGTCGCCGGCTTGGACGCGGCTCCCATATCGTTCGGAGGTCGTCGCCGGCTTTCGCCGCGAAGCCCGGGGAAGCATATGATATGAGGAGCAAGTGGGGTGCCGCCCCTGCCGGCGGTGACTGTGGGTCTGTGGCCACGGATTCCTCGCCCATGATTGCGACCAAGCGATCCTACCAGGTCAGAGAGGTGTTGACTACTCTGCTGGTCCGATTGCGAGCAGGCTAAACTGCACTGGTGCAGATGTACCATGTGGAGTAGTGTCATTCGGCATTGTATTTTTTTTTTTTGTAAACGGGGGCTAAACCCAGACCGCTCATCGTTCATTCGTGTGTGCAGTCATTTTGTGCCGAAGTGGGAGGGTAGTTTTCTACTTGGCCTCCGTGGCTCCATATGCCTCCTACAGTTCTACTTCTAGTAAGCAGTATTTCCGTTACAGTTTCTAAAGGAAAAAAAATCCTCGTGTGTGACATTGACCTAGGAATAGGATATTAACATGGCAGACAGCTCGGTCCGCGTGACCCGGGATAAAATAGGGTTTGGCGCGTGATCAAATGCATAGCTGTATCGTCAATTAATTACAAGTCAGAACGTACGTACTCCATATGGTGACGGAGTACTAGGCTAAAGTCTTTTGACCTCCATCAGGAAAGGGAATTCACACCTGCAGTCCATATGGTGACGGGGGATGAAGCACTAGGGAATAACCAGATAGGCCGACGATCTTTTTATATGCCGACAGCAAAATGTCGAGGCCATCGGCGTAGCTTAACGGCCGTCGGTGTAAGATAAATAGTCCGACGGCTAACGACAAAGCAACGGCTTCAAGTCTACACCGATAACAAAGCAGCCGTAGGTTTCACACCTATGCCGACGGCTGCCGTCGGCTATCTATTTTTTTCACATTAATCTTAGAAAAATCATAACTAAATCATTTAAATTTAGAAAAATACATATAATATATCAAAATTTGCAGAAAAAAAGATCTATCTATATAAACTCAAATATTACATTTTTTCAACAAAATATATAAAAATATAAATACTTTCGTATAACATATTTTTATTTTTCGAGTGTAATAAACGGGGTGTTTTGTGAAGCAACCACCAAATGAAAGTTTCAAAATGATACTACCCCATTTTTCAAAAATATTAGACCATCTTGAATGGACAATTTCCCAACTTGGATATCTTAAATCATTTCATCCACCCCTCGTAAAAAAGACAAATTCCTGCCAATCGGTGGGAAATGAGTTAGATTTAAACTGCAGGTACGTGATATGATGCTCATGATTTTTTGCAAAAATCATTTTTAGGTTCACAATATGCTATTTCATTAGAGATCCAATGCAAGTTTAGTGAGGCTCAACTCGAGCTAAGAATCTTCATGCCCCTCGATTTAGAAAGTTTGACAATACTTTGAAACGGGCATAAAAAATTCAAAAACGATCGGAACAATGCAAAACCTTCGCGTGGTGTCATATTATGTGACATAGTTACATGGAAAATACCAAACTTGGTATATTGATTATGTCTCAAAAAAACCTTCACAAAATGACCTATCTCAATCGAAGTTTTCTAGATTTCAGGTCAAATGACCAATGATATTGCTAGAATCGCAGTATAGTTTGCGATAATGTGCTCATATTGTGTACTCATGTATATCATGGGAGAGCGAACAATGTTATAGGAGGAAGTTTTCCATTTTGTCGTACCGAAAAGCCATTTTTTATTTTCCGATTGCAAAAAATGGGATGTTTTGTGAAGCAGCCACCAAATGAAAGTTTCAAAATGATAATACCACATTTAAAAAAAATACTAGACCATATTGAATGGACAATTTCCCGACCTGGGTACCTCAATCCTTTCCATCCACCCCTCGTGAAAAAGACAAATTCCTGCCGAAATCATTTAAATTCAGAAAAATATATAATATATCAAAATTTGCAGAAAAAAGATCTATCTATATAAACTCAAATATTACATTTTTTACAACAAAATATATAAAAATACAAATACTTTCGTATAACATATTTTCATTTTTCGAGTGCAATAAACGGGATGTTTTGTGAAGCAACCACCAAATGAAAGTTTCAAAATGATACTACCCATTTTTTAAAATATTAGACCATCTTGAATGGACAATTTCCCAACTTGGATATCTCAAACCATTTCGTTCACCCCTTGTAAAAAAGACAAATTTCTGCCGAATCGGTGAGAAATGAGTTAGATTTGAACTACAGGTACATAATATGATGCTCATGATTTTTTGCAAAAAACATTTTTAGTTTCACAATATGCTATTTCATTAGAGATATGGACAATTTCCCAACCTAGGTATCTCAAACCTTTCCGTCCATCCCTCCTGAAAAAGACAAATTCCTGCCGAATCGGTAGGAAATGAGTTAGATTTGAACTACAGATACATGATATGATGCTCATAATTTTTTGCAAAAAAAAATTTAGGTTAGCAATATGCTATTTCATCAGAGATCCAATGCAAGTTTAGTGATGCTTAGTTCCGAGCTAAGAATCTTCATGCCCCTCGATTTAAAAAGTTTGTCGATAGTTTCAAACGGGCATAAAAAATTCCAAAACAATTGGAACAATGTAAAACCTTCGCGTGATGTCATATTATGTGACATAGTTGTATGGAAAAATACCAAACTTGGTATATTGATTGTGTCTCAAAAAAACCTTCACGAGACCTATCTTAATTGAGGTTTTTTGGATTTCAGGTCAAATGACAAATGTTATTGCTAGAATCGCAGTATGGTTTTCTATAATGTGCCCATATTGTGCACTCATGTGTATCATGGAATGGCGAATAATGTTGCAGGAAGAAGTTTTCCTTTTTGTCGCACCGAAAAGCCATTTTTTATTTTTCAAGTGCAAAAAAGGGGTGTTGTGAAGCAACCACCAAATGAAAGTTTCAAAATGATAATACCACATTTTTAAAAAATACTTGACCATATTAAATGGACAATTTACCAACCTAGGTATCTCAAACCTTTCCGTCCACCCCTCGTGAAAAGAACAAATTTGTGCCGAATCGGTAGGAAATGAGTTAGATTTGAACTACATGTACATGATATGATGCTCATGATTTTTACAAAAATTATTTTTAGGTTCACAATATGCTATTTCATCAGAGATCCAATGCAAGTTTAGTGAGGCTCAGCTTCGAGCTAAGAATCTTCATGCCCCTCGATTTAGAAAGTTTGACGATAGTTTGAAACATGCATAAAAATTCAAAAATGATCGGAACAATGCAAAACCTTCGCGTGGTGTCATATTATGTGACATAGTTGCATGGAAAAATACCAAACTTGGTATATTGATTGTGTCTCAAAACGCCTTCACAAAATGACCTATCTCAATCGAGGTTTTCTGGATTTTAGGTCAAATGACCAATGCTATTGCTAGAATCGCGGTATAATTTGCAATAATATGCCCGTATTATGCATGCATATGTATCATGGGATGGCGAATAATGTTGCAGGAGGAAGTTTTCCTTTTTATCGCACCGAAAAGACATTTTTTATTTTCCGAGTGTAAAAAATGGGGTGTTTTGTGAAACAACCACCAAATGAAAGTTTCAAAATGATAATACCACATTATTAAAAATACTAGACCACTTTTAATAGACAATTTACCAACCGGGATATCTCAAACTTTTCCGTCCACTCCTCGTAAAAAATACAAATTTCTGCTGAATCGGTAGGAAGTGAGTTAGATTTGAACTATAGGTACATGATATGATGCTCATGATTTTTTTGTAAAAATCATTTTTAGGTTAATAATATGCTATTTATTTAGATATCTAATTCAAGGTTTCCTTTTTGTCGCACCAAAAAGCCATTTTTTATTTCCGAGTGCCAAAAACGGGGTATTTCATGAATCTTTACATAGTTTCGGTTGGTCTAATATTAAAAAGTTATGATATATAATTAAATAGATGATAGGGATGTCATATTTGGATTCCTCTCATTTTTGGATCGATTTGTATATATTATTTGTCGAATTATGATTTACGGATTTGTAGATATGAATTATTCAATTTTAAATGAAAAAAGGAAAATAAAAAAAATTGAATTCAAGATTATTATTACTTATTTATCGTTGTTTACTCAAATAATTGTATGAAATGTAAAAAATAAAGACATTTAACATTATAGTCCAATGGTTAATAGGATTGATATGATAATATTTACAATAAGTTCTAATTTCTTTGTCGGAAGCTCATGTGAAAGAACGAAAAAGTTAAGCGTGTTGGGGCTATAATAGTGTTAGGATGGGTGACCGATTAGAAAGTTTGACTACTTGTACAAATTGATTTGAGACTAAGTGTACTTAGAATTAATGTCCATGTGAGATTAAGAAGTTAAATAATTCAAAAATGTAAAAAAAATTGAAAAACAATTAATAACATTTAAAAAAAATTGGAAAAATCTACGCCGACGGCAAAGCCAAACGACCGGTATTCATCTAGGCAGAATCCATACGGTCTATGCCACCGACGGCCATACGCCAACGGTAGCCGTCGGGCCAGCCTACGCCGGGATTTAAGGGCTACGCCCACAGGACCCTGCCGTCGGCGTATCCGTCTTCTCCTATAGTGAAGGTGGGAAGTATTACTAGCAGTGCCAAAAAATTCGTCAAGTAATTTTGAAAGTTGTGTGTGAATCAAAAAAGAATATAATTTTGCTTTGGTCCCTCCCTCCCCTCCCCCTTCTTTCAAACTTTGACAAACAAAAACTCGATATCGATTGTTTAGAGGACCATACAAATCCACCCGAAGTTTGTATGGTCCTCTTAGACGTATACTCATAGTATACGTATTCTCATGTGTCTGCCGAAGGTGAAAATCGAAAGTTATATAATAGCAACAAAAAAATTTAAAATATGATATGTAAAGACGTAGATCGCGATAATGGAAGGTGAGATTGTTGGAATTATGCCCTAGAGGCAATAATAAAGATGTTATTATTATAATTCTTGTTCATGATAAAGTTTATATTCCATGCTAGAATTGTATTAAGCGGAAACTTTGATACTTGTGTGGTTTATGAACAACACCGTGTCCCTAGTACGCCTCTATGGACTAGCTCATTGATTAATGATGGTTAAAGGTTTCCTAACCATAGACATAAGTTGTCAATTAATAATAAGATCATGTCATTAGGAGAATGATTGATGGACAGACCCAAATTAAGTAGAGCAATTAGATCGTGTCATTGTGTTCATCTTTGCGAAGCCTTTTCTTATGTTAAGTATTGTATTCCTTAGACCATGAGATAATACAACTCCATGGTATCGGAAGAAAGTTTTGAGGTCATCAAATGTCTTCCTATGTGAGGGTAATCATAAAGGTGTCTCTCAGGTGATCGGAAAGTACTTGTTGGGTTGTATGTATCGAGATGGAATTTGTCCCTCCCGAGTCGGAGAGATATACTTCGGGCCCACTCGGTAATCGATATCAACACCACTTGCAAGCACGTGGTTAAGGAGTTAATCACAAAGTGATATCGAATTACGGAACAAGTAAAGTACTTGTTGTGAACGAGATTGAACTAGGTATGCCGATACCAACGATCGAATCTCGGGCAAGTAAAATATCGCGTGACGAAGGGAATACATATATGGGATTAATTAAATCCTGGCATCGTAGTTCATCCGATATGATCATCAATGAATATGTGGGAGTTAATATGGGTTTAGAGATCCCGCTGTTGATTATTGATAGAAGATCATGTCTGCATATTCTCGAACCCGTAGGGTCACACACTTAACGTGCATCGACGCTAGGATAGAATGGATAATTGGTTTATGAGTTTTTGTTATGAGTCTCGGATGAGACCCAGGACATCACGAAAGGTTCCGGAATGGTCCGGAGAATAAGATTCATATAAAGGAAAGCAGTTTTTGGATTTCGGAATCGTTTCAGAGTTTATCGGTATTGTACATGAAGGTTCTAGAAGGTTCCGGAGTGGGACCAACGTGGGCCCACTTGTCGGAGGCCTGCGTGGGCGTAAGGGGAAGTGCCCTGGACACTTCGGGCCAGGGGCACAAGGCCCCAACGGCCTAGCCGGCCAGCCCTAGGGGAAACCCTAGGGAAACCTTCTAGAAGGAGGGGGGAAGACTTTCCCCCACTCCACCCCTTGGCCGCCGCCCTAGGGCTTGGAGGAGGGGCCAAGGGGGTCCGGCTAGCCCCCTATATAAGGAGGGCAGGGGCGTAGCCTGCCCCCGACTCCTCAAACCCTAGCCGCCGTCCTGCTGCCCTCCACCTCTCTCTCCCTCCCGACTGCGCGTAGGCGAAGCCCTCCCGCAGAAACTCTCCACCATAGCACCACGCCGTCGTGCTGCAGATCCAATCCATCTCTCCACCCCACTTGCTGGACCAAGGAAGGAGGAGACTGATGGGATTCGCAGCATAGTAAATCAAAAAAATTCTACGGATGCGAATGGGAAAGCCAAGATCTAATCTAGGAGATGCAAACAACGAGGGGGATTAGATGAGATCTTCATACCCTTGAAGATTCGCACAGCGGAACATTCGTCGGAACGTGGGTGATGTAGTCGTACTCTCTTCTCCTCCTCGCGATCCGATCCGATCTAACACCGCAAGTGGCGATGCCTCCGAGAGATGCACACGTGCGGCACCTCGACGTCTCCTCCTTCCTCAGTCCAGCAAGTATGGTGGAGAGACGGATTGGATCTACAACGCGACGGCGCGGTGCAAGTGGTGGAGACTTTCTGCAGCAGGGCTTCGTCTACGTGCAGTCGGGAGGGAGAGAGAGAGAAGGGCAGCAGGGCGGCTACGGCTTGAGGAGGAGGAATGGGAGGGGGTGCGCCCCCAGCCCTCTTTATATAGAGGGGTGGGCGGCCAGCCCTTGCCCCTCCCCCAAGCCCTAGGGCCGGCGGCCAAGGAGGGAGGAGTGGAGGGCAAGTTCCCCCTTCTAGAAGCTCCCCTAGGGTTTCCCCTAGGTTTGGCCGGCTGGGCCCTATGGGGCCTTGTGCCCCTGGCCCAATGCGGCCAGGGCACTCCCTCATAGGCCCATGCCCCTGACATGGTTATACCCTACGGGTACCCGATGTTAGCCTACCTGGTCCAGCCTGACGGAAGGCCCACTCGACGACCTGCCCGGGTCCATGACGCTTATGACGTTTCGGCTGCTATGAAGCCCATATGGACACGGACTCCCAAGCGCACAAGACAAGGACACCTCAAGAATAGAGTTTGAATACAACTTGTAACCTACTCGTATTGGCACCCGAGACCTAGCCTCCCCATATATAAAGGCTAGGAGGGTCCAACAAGGAGGGCACGACCTACACACGCCATAACCCCCCGATAGACTAGACCACAATAGATCTACAGAACCAACCTCGACTCATACTTTCGCACACGCATCCACGCCAGATCGAATCTGCGCACCCTGTAACTTTCGGTTCCGCCGTAATCAAAGAACAGACAAGCAGGAGTAGGGTTTTCCCTCCGGGGGCCTGAACCTGGGTAAATCTCGTGTCCCCTAGTTGCTTGTCTGTTAACCGTGCCACGATCTCCAGCATCCCCATCTTCTCCAAAACCCAAGTCCATAACAATGGGCATTGACGAGATTAAACCTCGTCAATTGGCGCCGTCTGTGGGAATCAGGGTTGTTGATTGTGCGATTGTGACGGTCCCATTCGAAGCGATCTACGATTCGACGGCTACTGGGGAACAGATCTACTTCAGCGTGTCAGCTTCATCGTCAACGGCGACACGACTTCATCATCGCTAAAGGTTTGCCAACTCAGGCATAGTTAGAGGAGACGGTGGCGCCAGCTCTTGGGCGTACTGGGTGAGATCGTGTTCATCAAAAGACAAGGATCGTGTTCAACTACAGCTGGGCTGTTTTGTTAGATGATTCGGACGACCCAGCGACACGCGGCCGTGTCAGGACTGGCTACACGTCCTGTGCATCGGAAGAGCCAGCGACCGATGGTTTTTTAAATTTGAGACCACGAAGCCACGGGCCACGACGAGCAAATCTTCATCAGTCACAGGAATCAATCATTACTACTATGCCATGTGAAGACAGGGAATCAATTGCTATCAAGGCAATTAGGCCAAGCACTTGTCCACGTGATTCAAACAAAGGCAAAATAAAAAAGGGATCAATCAAAGATAGCTAGCCCAGCTCCTTCCGTTGGAGCATCCGTATCAGATTTATGGATCCGAGTTGTTGTTAAAATCAGTACAAAAGAGATAAAAGGCAGTATAGATGACACAGGAGACGATTTCGTTGCGTCGGGTCCGTAAAATTTCCGATGACTCCGTCAGTTTCAATTCCGTCTGTCATGCCAAGTGCGATGTGCAACGTCAACTACCTCTTTGCTCATGTGAATCCAACGAGTCTGCCGTGCCGACCCCGAATGATGAAAATCCAACTCGCTGTAGTTTTCGACTACGGCTACCCACCACCGTCATCGTTTTCGACGACATGCTGCAGTTTTCGACTCTGGTGATCCTCTACGATCTTCGGCTCCAATGACTCGGGGGCTCCCTTCGCTTCGACGACCCTCCGCAATCTTCGGCTCCAGCAACCCGTTGCGGTCTTCGGCTCCGACAAACCGTGTGGTCTTCGGCTGCGGTGACCCGATACATCCTTCGGATGCGACGACCTAGTGTGATCTTCGATTGCGACAATCTTCGAATGCGGAACTCGCTGCTGCCATCGACCCCAGGAACTTGTCGCTGCTACGGCTGTGGTCCGCCGCGTCGATTACATCCGCCGCGTGACTCGCTACCGCGTCAACTTCACCACGACAACCAACAAAGCTAAGTTTTCCCTCTACTTAGAGCTGATTTCTTTTTTAACTCGCACTCGAAACACTCGGGGGCTGCGCCCTCTTCGAGTAACCTAATGTGCCATCGGCTCCACGCACTCGAGCACCTCGAATGCGACAGCCCGAGTAGCTGATTCTGCCTGATCGTTGAATCCTTGAACTCCGAGTGCCTCAGCAAGGTACTGAGACTAAGGGTAATCAGGCTAACGAAAAGGCCTAGCATACAGTGCAACAGTGTCGACTCGATCGGCATCAGAATCTTACTATACAAGCCGACAGGCAAATATTCTTTCCAAGATACCAGTACTTCATAAATTCTTTATGTTTTTTGCAGCTTACAAGGACGACAACTGCGCCAAGCTATTCTATTAGGTCCTCCAACAGGAGTCGACAAAACAGCTGGCTACGCCATACAACGAAGACTTGAGTCGAGTCACTCCTCGGATGGTTGCATCTCTTGATGCTACACAGACGCGATGCTGGCTGCGCACCCGACAAAAAGCAACGACGTCGACTTCATCCGGACCTTCGACTCCGCTACGTCAACTCTCGGCTCCTTATGTGTGAGACGCCGACTCGATGCACTTCCGGGTCAGTGGTTTGTCCTTGCATGAGTCTCCACTCGAGTCTGCGACTCGACTAGACACTCGGGGGCTACTCCTATCAGGAGCGCCGGTCGCGTACCCGATGTACTTCCGGGTCAGCGGTACGCCCACGAGATTTTCGGCTACAACTGCACGATACAAGACTCGAGTCTCTGCCCGAGTCTACGACTCCGCCAGCCACTCGGGGGCTACTCTAAACTGGAGCGCTGGTCGCGCACACACAAGATCTTCGAGTCCTACGTCGAGTCTGCGACTCCACTACGGACTCGGGGGCTACTCCCATAGGGAGGATGGATTTAAGCATCCGCAAATTTTTGTGTCCTACGGACCTGGAGTCAAACAATGGCTAAGTTAAAGTCTCTGCTCGAGTCTACGACTCGAACAGACACTCGGGGGCTACTCCCATAGGGAGCGCTGGTCGCGCACCCTATGAATTCTTCGACTGCGATCCTTCGGATCAGAATGCAAAAACTTTTCGGCAACTCTGCCCCGATTAACGCTAAGAGAAAAGAATCCTCCTTGACCACCCGAAACGCCTCCGCGGCGATAAAAATTCGGATGCTGTGTCCGCCACACAAAGATAAGACCTACAGATACCATCTGATGGCCTGGCAACGCACACGACTGTGCTCTACTAATGAAAATCCGTGCTAACAGGCGCGAGGCAAATCCCGATGGACGCGTTGGGTAAATCATTCGAAAACTACTGGGATTCTACTACTAAACATCTGCACCCGAAAGATTGAAGAGTCCTCAGCCGAATCTACGATTCGACTGAACACTCGGGGGCTACTGACATGGTTATACCCTACGGGTACCCGATGTTAGCCTACCTGGTCCAGCCTGACGGAAGGCCCACTCGACGACCTGCCCGAGTCCATGACGCTTATGACGTTTCGGCTGCTATGAAGCCCATATGGACACGGACTCCCAAGCTCACAAGACAAGGAAACCTCAAGAATAGAGTTTGAATACAACTTGTAACCTACTCATATTGGCACCCGAGACCTAGCCTCCCCATATATAAAGGCTAGGAGGGTCCAACGAGGAGGGCACGACCTACACACGCCATAACCCCCCGATAGACTAGACCACAATAGATCTACAGAACCAACCTCGACTCATAATTTCGCACACGCATCCACGCCAGATCGAATCTGCGCACCCTGTAACTTTCGGTTCCGCCGTAATCAAAGAACAGACAAGCAGGAGTAGGGTTTTCCCTCCGGGGGCCTGAACCTGGGTAAATCTCGTGTCCCCTAGTTGCTTGTCTGTTAACCGTGCCACGATCTCCAGCATCCCCATCTTCTCCAAAACCCAAGTCCATAACAATGGGCATTGACGAGATTAAACCTCGTCAATTGGCGCCGTCTGTGAGAATTGGGGCTGCTGATTGTGCGGGGCAAGTTCCCCCCCATCTAGAAGCTCCCCTAGGGTTTCCCCTAGGTTTGGCCGGCTGGGCCCTATGGGGCCTTGTGCCCCTGGCCCAATGCGGCCAGGGCACTCCCTCATAGGCCCATGCCCCCTCCCGGCAGGTGGGGCCACATTGGCCCCCCTTTGGAAGGTTCTAGATACCGATTAACCCGAAACAATTCCAAACTCCAAAAACTGCATTGCCTTATATGAATCTTATTCTCCGGACCATTCCAGAACCTCTCGTGATGTCCCGGATCCCATCCGAGACTCCGAACAAAAACTCATAAAACAATTATCCAATCTATCCTAGCGTCGAGACACGTTAAGTGTGTGACCCTTCGGGTTCGAGAATATGCAGACATGATCTTCTATCAATAATCAACAGCGGGGTCTGGAAACCCATATTGACTCCCACACATTCATCGATGATCATATCAGATGAACCACGATGCCAGGATTCAATCAATCCCATATATATATTCCCTTCGTCTCGCGATATTTTACTTGCCCGAGATTTGATCGTCGGTACCGTCATACCTAGTTCAATCTCGTTCACAGCAAGTACTTTACTCATTCCGTAATCCGATATCACTTTGTGATTAAATCCTTAACCACATGCTTGCAAGCGGTGTTGATATCGATTACCGAGTGGCCCCGAAGTATATCTCTCTGACTTGGGAGGGACAAATCCCATCTCGATACATACAACCCAACAGGTACTTTCCGATCACCTGAGAGACACCTTTATGATCACCCTATCATAGGATGACGTTTGATGACCTCAAAGCTTTCTTACGATACCAGGGAGTTGTATTATCTCATGGACTAAGGAATACAATATTTGACATAAGAAAAGCTTCGCAAAGATGAACACAATGACACGATCTAATTGCTCCGCTTAGTTTGGGTATGTCCATCATATCATTCTCCTAATGATATGATCTCATTATTAATCGACAACTCATGTCTATGGTTAGGAAACCTTAACCATCATTAATCAATGAGCTAGTCCATAGAGGCATACTAGGGACATGGTGTTGTTCACAAACCACACAAGTATTAAAGTTTCCGCTTAATACAATTCTAGCATGGAATATAAACTTTATCATGAACAAGAATTATAATAATAACATCTTTATTATTGCCTCTAGGGCATAATTCCAATAGTCTCCCACTTGCACTAGAGTCAATAATCTAGTTTACATTTGGCAACAATCTCACACCCATGGCACTAAGGTGTTGATCATGTTTTGCAAGTGGAAGAGGTTTAGTCAATGGATCTACGACATTCAGATCTGTACGTACTTTGCTAATCTTCAGATCTCCATCTGCTATATAATCTTGGATTATATGAAACTTGTGGTTGATATGCTTGGTCTTTGGATGATATCTTGGTTCCTTAGCGAGTGCTATGGCGCCAGTGTTGTCACACAATATCTCCAGTGGGTCCAATGCACTTGGAACCACGCCAAGCTCAGTGATTAAGTTCCTGATCCAAACTCCTTCACTTGACGCTTCTGCAGCAGCCATGCATTCCGCTTCTATTGTAGATCCCGCGATCACGTTTTGCTTGCAGCTTCTCCAGCTCACAGCTCCTCCATTCAAAATATAAACGTATCCTGTCTGAGATTTAGAATCATCCTTGTCAGTGTCGAAACTAGCGTCGACGTAACCTTTTACGGCGAGCTGTTCATCACCTCCATAGACTAAGAACATTTCTTTAGTCCTATTTAGGTACTTTAGGATGTTCTTCATGGCTGTCCAGTGTTCCACTCCTGGATCACTTTGATATCTGCTCGTCAAACTAAGAGCATTGGACACATACGGTCTAGTACACAGCATGACATACATGATAGAACCTACGGCCGAGGCATAAGGCACTTTGCTCATAGCTTCTCTATCATTTACCGTAGCTGGACACTGAGCCTTGCTCAATATCTTACCTGACAACATAGGCACTGAACCTTTCTTTGCCTTATCCATTCTGAACCTTTTCAGAACTTTGTCTAGGTATGTACTCTGGCTTAAAGCTATCAGGCGTCTTTGTCTATCTCTATAGATTTTGATGCCCAATATATAAGAAGCTTCACCTAGGTCTTTCATTGAAAAACACTTGTTCAAATAACTCTTCACTTCGTTAAGCATGTTAATGTCATTTCCAATAATCAATATGTCATCCACATATAGTACCAGAAATGTCACTGAGCTCCCACTCACTTTCTTGTAGATATAAGCTTCGTAGCAATTTGGAACAAATCCAAAGCTCTTGATCACTTGATCAAAACGAAGGTTCCAACTCCGAGATGCTTGCTTCAGTCCATAAATGGAGAGCTGAAGTTTGCATACTTTATCAGCATCCTTAGGATCGACAAAACCTTCGGGTTGCATCATATACAACTCTTCATCAATGTTGCCATTGAGGAACGCAGTCTTGACATCCATCTGCCATATTTCATAATCATGAAATGCAGCAATTGCTAATAAAATCCAAATGGACTTAAACATCGCTACGGGAGATAAAGTCTCATCGTAGTCAACACCTTGAACTTGTCGAAAACCTTTCGTGACAAGCCGTGCTTTATAGACGGTAACATTACCATCCGCGTCCGTTTTCTTCTTGAAAATCCATTTGCACTCAACGGCCTTTCGGTCGCTAGGAGGGTCCACCAAAGTCCATACTTGGTTTTCGCTCATGGATCCTAATTCGGATTTCATGGCCTCTAGCCATTTCTCAGAGTCTGGGCTCATCATCGCTTCCTCATAGTTCGTAGGTTCACTGTCTTCTACCAACAAGACAGTCAAGAAAGGGTTGCCGTACCACTTAGGAGGGGCACGCGACCTTGTCGACCTGCGACGTTTAGTAGCAGCATTTCTCCGCTTTGGGTTCGAGCTTGTCCGGCATCAACTTCTTGACGTAAGCTTCGCATCCCCAAACTTTAAGAAACGACAACTTAGGTTTAGCACCAAACCACAGTTCATACGGTTTCGTCTCAACGGATTTATATGTAGCCCTATTTAAAGTGAATGCAGCGGTTTCTAATGCATAACCCCAAAATGATAACGGCAAATCAGTAAGAGACATCATTGATCGGACCATATCTAATAGAGTTCGATTCCGGCGTTCAGACACACCATTGCGCTGTGGTGTTCCGGGTGGCGTGAGTTGCGAAACGATTCCGCTTGCTTTAAGATGCGTGAGAAAATCATAACTCAAATATTCACCTCCATGATCGGATCGTAGAAACTTAATCTTTCTGTTACGATGGTTCTCCACTTCATTCTGAAATTGTTTGAACTTTTCAAATGTTTCAGATTTATGTTTCATTAAATAGATATACCCATATCTACTTAAGTCATCGGTAAAAGTGAGAAAATAGCGATATGCACCGCGCGTCGAAACACTCATCGGTCCGCATACATCGGTATGTATGATTTCCAACAAGTCCGTTGCTCGCTCCATCATTCCGGAGAACGGGGTTTTGATCATCTTGCCCATGAGGCATGGTTCGCATGTGTCAAATGATCCAAAATCAAGAGACTCCAAAATTCCATCAGAATGGAGTTTCTTCATGCGCTTTACACCAATATGACCTAGACGACAGTGCCACAAATAAGTAGTATTATCACTATCTACTTTGCATCTCTTAGCCTCAATGTTATGGATGTGTGTTTCATCCCTTTCGAGATTCAGAAGAAATAAACCATTCACAACAGGTGCATGACCATAAAAGATGTTACTCATATAAGTAGAACAACCATTATTCTCCGATTTAAATGAATAACTCTCTTGCAATAAACACGATCCAGAAATAATGTTCATGCTCAACGCAGGCACATAATAACACTTATTAAGGTTTAAAACTAATCCCGAAGGTAAAACTAAGGAGAGCGTGCCGACGGCCATCACATCAACTCTTGATCCGTTGCCAACGCGCATCGTCACCTCATCCCTCGCAAGCCGCCGTCTATTCCGTAGCTCCTGTTTCGAGTTACAAATATTAGCAACTGAACCAGTATCAAATACCTAGGCACTACAATGAGGGCTAGTAAGGAAAACATCAATAACATGTGTATCAGATATACCTTTGATGGTGCCAGCCTTCTTGTCCGCTAAGTACTTCGGACAGTTGCGCTTCCAGTGACCCTTGTACTTGCAATAGAAGCACTCAGTGTCCGGCTTGGGTCCAGACTTGAGCTTCTTCTCAGCAGGGGCAACGCGCTTGCCGCCTCCTTTCTTGAAGGGCTTCTTTGCACCCTTACCTTTCTTGAAGGTGGGGGGCTTGTTGACCATCAACACATGATTATCCTTTTTGATGTCCACCTCCGCAGCCTTCAGCTTTGCAAAGAGCTCGGTGATCGTATCAGTGGAACCAATCTGATTATAAGTCACTACAAAACTTTTGTAGATGGGAGGGAGTGATTGCAGAACCCTATCAATCTTGAGCTCCTCTGGAATCTTGCAGTCCAGTTGCTCAAGGCGTTGAGTGTAGCCCGACATCTTTATGGCGTGCTCACTAACGGAACTCCCTTCCTCCATCTTGCAGTTAAAGAATTTCTCAGAGATCTCATATCTCTCAAAACGGGCCTGAGTCTGAAACTTGGTTTTCAGCTCCTCAAGAATCTCAAAGGGCCTGGGATAGTCTTCAAAACGATTATTCTCTGATTTAAATGAATAACCGTCTTGCAATAAACACAATCCAGATATAATGTTCATGTTCAACGCAGGCACATAATAACATTTATTAAGGTTTAAAACTAATCCCGAAGGTAAAACTAAGGAGAGCGTGCCGACGGCCATCACATCAACTTTTGATCCATTGCCAACGCGCATCGTCACCTCATCCCTTGCTAGCCGCCGTCTATTCCGTAGCTCCTGTTTCGAGTTACAAATATTAGCAACTGAACCAGTATCATATACCCAGGCACTACAACGAGCGCTAGTAAGATAAACATCAATAACATGTATATCAAATACACCTTTAATGGTGCCAGCCTTCTTGTCCGCTAAGTACTTTGGACAGTTGCGCTTCCTGTTACCCTTTTCCTTGCAATAGAAGCACTCAGTGTCCGGCTTAGGTCCATACTTGATCTTCTTCTCAGCAGGGGCAACGCGCTTGCCGCTGCCTTTCTTGAAGGATTTCTTTGCACCCTTAGCTTTCTTAAAGCTAGTGGTCTTGTTGACCATCAACACATGATTATCTTTCTTGATATCCACCTCCGCAGCTTTCAGCTTAGCGAAGAGCTCAGTGATCGTATCGGTGGAACCAATTTGATTGTGAGTAACTACAAAACCTTTGTAGCTAGGAGGGAGTGATTGCAGAACTCTGTCAATCTTGAGCTCTTCTGGAATCTTGGAGTCCAGTTGCTCAAGACGTTGAGTGTAGCCCGACATATTAATGGCGTGCTCACTAACGGAACCCCCTTCCTCCATCTTGCAGTTAAAGAACTTCTCAGAGATCTCATATCTCTCAGAACGGGCCTGAGTCTGAAACATGGTTTTCAGTTCTTCAAGTATCTCAAAGGGCCCAGCGAACTCCTCAAAACGATTTTGAAGGTCCGATTCCATCGCAAACAACATGGTGCTCTTAATCACACCATAATCATCTTTGCGCGACTGATAGACATCTTTCTCATCAGCCGGCGCATCTACAGCAGGGGCGTCACCTAGCGCATTCTCAAGGACATAGTCGTTTTGACCGCTAGAGAGAATGATTCTCAGATTGCGGAACCAGTTGGTGAAGTTAGACCCATTGTTTCTAAGCTTTTCTTTCTCAGCAAAAACGTTGAAGTTGAAGTTGGACTTAGCCATTTGATCTACAATGTTTGCAAGTACAAATTAGACTATGTTCATGATAACTAGTTCAACTTTAATCAAATTACTAGATGAACTCCCACTAAATTCAACATCCCTCAAGTTGTTTAGTGAACATGATCCAAATTCACCACACCTAATCCGATCTTCACGAGAAGAGATGTGGTTTCAATGGTGGACAACGAAGTGTCGATCATATCATTCATATGACTCATGCATAACCTTTCGGTTCATGTGTTCCGAGGCCATGTCTGTACATGCTAGGCTCGTCAAGTCAAACCCAAGTATTTCCGCGTGTGCAAAACTGGCTTGCACCCGTTGTATGTGAACGTAGAGTCTATAGCACCCGATCATCACGTGATGCTTGGACACGACGAACTTTCGCAATGGTGCATACATGGGGAGAACACAGTTTTATCTTGATCTTTAAGTGAGAAATCATCTTATAATGCAACCGTCGCGATCTAAGCATAATAAGATACATAAAAGGATAAACATCACATGCATATAACTTTATGTGACATGGTATAGCCAATCTTCACGCAATGATCTCCATCTTGTGCGTGCCGGCATGATCTCCATCACTCCACCATGATTGCGTCCACCACGAATAGCAACTACAACTATTGCTAACTACTTAGCGATAAAGTGAAACTATTACATGGCGTATAAGAAGTTGACACACAGGTCATACACAATGATGAAGACAACCATATGGCTCCTGTCAGTTGTGTACTCATCGACATGCAAGTCGTGAAACATTACAAAACATGCTCATTGCATACAACATACACATCACATCTTGGGCCATACCATATCACAGAAAACACTCCCTGCAAAAACAAGTTAGACGCATCTACTTTGTTGTTGCATGTTTTACGTGGGTTATGGGAGTAGCAAGCTAAGAACGATTCTTATCTACAGAAAGCCACACCGGTGATATTATGGTTGTCAAACTCCGGTGTAAATCCCATGACAACTATAGTGAGAGAAACTGGCATCCACCAGCCGCATGTGTGGAACAAGCCACACGTCAAGTGCGGACCCGGTCTCGCGAACGACGTCGCGTAAGGTTGGCCTGGACCGCTTCAATCTCACTATCCCGCGTCATAAGAAGAACACAAACAAGAGGCTTGCAACAGAAAACATCAACGCCCGCAACAACCATGTTGCGTTCTACTCGTGAAACACATCTACGCATAGATCTAGCTCTGATACCACTGATGGGATTCGCAGCATAGTAAATCAAAAAATTTCTACGGATGCGAACGGGAAAGCCAAGATATAATCTAGGAGATGCAAACAACGAGGGGGATTAGATGACATCTTCATACCCTTGAAGATTCGCACAGTGGAACGTTCGTCGGAACGTGGGTGATGTAGTCGTACTCGCTTCTCCTCCTCGCGATCCGATCCGATCTAACACTGCAAGTGGCGATGCCTCCGAGAGATGCACACGTGCGGCACCTCGACGTCTCCTCCTTCCTTGGTCCAACAAGTATGGTGGAGAGACGGATTGGATCTACAACGCGACGGCGCGGTGCAAGTGGTGGAGAGTTTCTGCAGCAGGGCTTCGCCTATGTGCAGTCGGGAGGGAGAGAGAGAGAAGGGCAGCAGGGCGGCTAGGGCTTGAGGAGGAGCTATGGGAGGGGGTGCGCCCCCAGCCCTCTTTATATAGAGGGGTGGGCGGCCAGCCCTTGCCCCTCCCACAAGCCCTAGGGCCGGCGGCCAAGGAGGGAGGAGTGGGGGCAAGTTCCCCCCTTCTAGAAGCTCCCCTAGGGTTTCCCCTAGGTTTGGCCGGCTGGGCCCTATGGGGCCTTGTGCCCCTGGCCCAATGCGGCCAGGGAACTCCCTCATAGGACCATGCCCCCTCCCGGCAGGTGGGGCCATGTTGGTCCCCCTCCGGAAGGTTCTAGCAGCTTCCGGTACAATACCGATTAACCCGAAACAATTCCAAACTCCAAAAACTGCATTGCCTTATATGAATCTTATTCTCCGGACCAATCCAGAACCTCTCGTGATGTCCCGGACATCCGAGACTCCGAACAAAAACTCATAAACCAATTATCCAATCTATCCTAGCGTCGAGACACGTTAAGTGTGTGACCCTTCGGGTTCGAGAATATGCATACATGATCTTCTATCAATAATCAACAGCGGGGTCTGGAAACCCATATTGACTCCCACACATTCATCGATGATCATATCAGATGAACCACGATGCCAGGATTCAATCAACCCCATATATATATTCCCTTCGTCTCGCGATATTTTACTTGCCCGAGATTTGATCGTCGGTACCGTCATACCTAGTTCAATCTCGTTCACAGCAAGTACTTTACTCGTTCCGTAATCCAATATCACTTTGTGATTAACTCCTTAACCACATGCTTGCAAGCGGTGTTGATATCGATTACCGAGTGGGCCCGAAGTATATCTCTCCGACTTGGGAGGGACAAATCCCATCTCGATACATACAACCCAACAGGTACTTTCCGATCACCTGAGAGACACCTTTATGATCACCCTCTCATAGGATGACGTTTGATGACCTCAAAGCTTTCTTCCGATACCAGGGAGTTGTATTATCTCATGGTCTAAGGAATACAATATTTGACATAAGAAAAGCTTCGCAAAGATGAACACGATAACACGATCTAATTGCTCCGCTTAGTTTGGGTCTGTCCATCATATCATTCTCCCAATGATATGATCTCATTATTAATCGACAACTCATATATATGGTTAGGAAACCTTAACCATCATTAATCAATGAGCTAGTCCATAGAGGCATACTAGGGACACGGTGTTGTTCACAAACCACACAAGTATTAAAGTTTCCGCTTAATATAATTCTAGCATGGAATATAAACTTTATCATGAACAAGAATTATAATAATAACATCTTTATTATTGCCTCTAGGGCATAATTCCAATAGAGACGTCGCGGCACCATACGTTTGCATCTCTCAGAGGCGCCGTCACTTGCGGCGTTGGATCGGATCGGATCGCGAGGAGGAGAAGGCTAGTACGACTACATCAACCACGTTCTGTTGAATGTTTCTGCTGTGCGATTTCTTCAAGGGTATGAAGATCTCATCTATCTCTCTCATTGATTACATCTCCTAGATTAGATCTTGGCTTTCTTGTTCGCATCCGTAGAATTTTTTTATTTACTATGCTGCGAAACCATTGAGTGGTATCAGAGCTAGATCTATGCGTAGATGTGTTTCACGAGTAGAACGCAACATGCTTGTTGCGGACATTGATGTTTTCTGTTGCAAGCCTCTTGTTGTGTATTTCTTATGGCGCGGCATAGTGAGATCGAAGCGGTCCAGGCCGACTTTACGCGACCTCGTTCGCGAGACCGGCTCCGCACTTGACGTGTGGCTTGTTCCACACATGCCGCTGGTGGATGCCAGTTTCTCTCACTATAGTAGTCATCGGATTTACACCGGATGTTAGCAGCCATAATATCACCGTTGTGGCTTTTTGTAGGTAAGAATCGTTCTTAGCTTGTTACTCCCATAAGCCACGTAAAACATGCAAGAACAAAGTAGAGGCGTCTAACTTGTTTTTGTAGGGAGTGTTTTGTGATATGGTATGGTCCAAGACATGATGTGTATATTGTATGCAATGATCATGTTTTGTAATGTTTCACGACTTGCATGTCCATGAGTTCACAACCGGCAGGAGCCATATGGTTGTCTTTATAATTTTGTATGACCTGCGTGTCAACTTCTTATACGCCATGTAATAGCTTTACTTTATCGCTAAGTAGTTAGCAATAGTTGTAGTTGCTATTCGTGGTGGAGGCAATCATGGTGGAGAGATGGAGATCATTGAGCGAAGATTGGCTATACCATGTCACGTAAAATTATATGCATGTGATGTTTATCCTTTTATGTATCTTATTATGCTTAGATCGCGACGGTAGCATTGTAAGATGATTCCTCACTTAAAGATCAAGATAAAATTGTGTTCTCCCCATGTATGCACCGTTGCGAAAGGTCATCGTGTTCAAGCACCTCGTGATGATTGGGTGATATAAACTCTACGTTCACATACAACGGGTGCAAGCCAGTTTTGCACACACGGAAATACTTGGGTTTGACTTGACGAGCCTAGCATGTATAGACATGGCCTCGGAACACACGAACCGAAAGGTTAAACATGAGTCATATGAATGATATGATTGACACTTTGTTGTCCACCATTGAAACCACATCTCTTCTCGTGAAGATCGGATTAGGTGTGGTGAATTTGGATCGTGTTCACTAAACAACTTGAGGGATGTTGAATTTAGTGGGAGTTCATCTAGTAATTTGATTAAGTTGAACTAGTTATCATGAACATAGTCTAAATTGTATTTGCAAATGTTGTAGATCAAATGGCCAAGTCCAACTTCAACTTCAACGTTTTTGCTGAGAAATAAAAGCTTAAAAACAATGGGTCTAACTTCACCAACTGGTTCCGCAATCTAAGAATCATTCTCGCTGGCGGACAAAAGGACTATGTATTTGAGAAAGCGCTAGGTGACGCCCCTGCTATTGATGCGCCGGCTGATGAAAAAGTTGTTTATCAGTCACGCAAAGATGATTATGGAGTGATTAAGAGTACCATGTTGTTTGCTATGGAACCGGAACTTCAAAATCGTTTTGAGGAGTTCGCCGGGCCCTTTGAGATACTTGAAGAACTGAAAACCATGTTTCAGACTCAGGCCCGTTCTGAGAGATATGAGATCTCTGAGAAGTTCTTTAACTGCAAGATGGAGGAAGGGGGTTCCGTTAGTGAGCACGCCATTAAGATGTCGGGCTACACTCAACGTCTTGAGCAACTGGACTGCAAGATTCCAGAAGAGCTCAAGATTGACAGAGTTCTGCAATCACTCCCTCCTAGTTACAAAGGTTTTGTAGTTACTCACAATCAAATTGGTTCCACCGATACGATCACTGAGCTCTTCGCTAAGCTGAAAGCTGCGGAGGTGGATATCAAGAAAGATAATCATGTGTTGATGGTCAACAAGACCCCTAGCTTCAAGAAAGGTAAGGGTGCAAAGAAGTTCTTCAAGAAAGGCAGCGGCAAGCGCGTTGCCCCTGCTGAGAAGATGATCAAGTCTGGACCTAAGCCGGACACTGAGTGCTTCTATTGCAAGGACAAGGGTCACTGGAAGCACAACTGTCCAAAGTACTTAGCGGACAAGAAGGCTGGCACCATTAAAGGTATATTTGATATACATGTTATTGATGTTTATCTTACTAGCGCTCGTTGTAGTGCCTGGGTATATGATACTGTCTTAGTTGCTAATATTTGTAACTCGAAACAGGAGCTACGGAATAGACGGCGGCTAGCAAGGGATGAGGTGACGATGCGCGTTGGCAATGGATCAAAAGTTTATGTGATGGCCGTCGGCACGCTCTCCTTAGTTTTACCTCCGGGATTAGTTTTAAACCTTAATAAATGTTATTATGTGCCTGCGTTGAGCATGAGCATTATATCTGGATCGTGTTTATTGCAAGACGGTTATTCATTTAAATCAGAGAATAATGGTTGTTCCATTTATATGAATAACATCTTTTATGGTCATGCACCTGTTGTGAATGGTTTATTTCTTCTGAATCTCGAAAGCAATGAAACGCACATCCATAACATTGAGGCTAAGAGATGCAAAGTAGATAGTGATAATCCAACTTATTTGTGGCACTGCTGTCTAGGTCATATTGGTGTAAAACGCATAAAGAAACTCCATTCTGATGGACTTTTGGAGTCTCTTGATTTCGAATCATTTGACACGTGCGAGCCGTGCCTCATGGGCAAGATGATTAAAACCCCGTTCTCCGGAATAATGGAGCGAGCAATGGACTTATTGGAAATCATACATACCGATGTATGCGGACCAATGAGTGTTTCGACGCGCGGTGGATATTGCTATTTTCTCACTTTTACTGATGACTTAAGTAGATATGGGTATATCTATTTAATGAAACATAAATCTGAAACGTTTGAAAAGTTCAAAGAATTTCAGAACGAAGTGGAAAACCATCGTAACGGTAAAATTAAATTTCTACGATCCGATCATGGAGGTGAATATTTGAGTTATGATTTTATCACACATCTTAAAGCAAGCGGAATCGTTTCGCAACTCACGCCACCCGGAACACCACAGCGCAATGGTGTGTCTGAACGCCGGAATCAAACTCTATTAGATATGGTGCGATCAATGATGTCTCTTACAATTTTGCCGTTATCATTTTGGGGTTATGCATTAGAAACCGCTGCATTCACTTTAAATAGGGCACCATCTAAATCCGTTGAGACGACACCGTATGAACTATGGTTTGGTGCTAAACCTAAGTTGTCGTTTCTTAAAGTTTGGGGATGCGAAGCATACTTCAAGAAGTTGATGCCGGACAAGCTCAAACCCAAAGCGGAGAAATGCATCTTCATAGGATACCCTAAGGAAACGATTGGGTATACCTTCTACCACAGATCCGAAGGCAAAGTGTTTGTTGCAAAGAACGGATCCTTTCTTGAGAAGGAGTTTCTCTCGAAAGAAGTGAGTGGGAGGAAGGTAGAGCTAGATGATGAGCCCAGACTCTGAGAAATGGCTAGAGGCCATGAAATCCGAATTGGGATCCATGAGCGAAAACCAAGTATGGACTTTGGTGGACCCTCCTAGCGACGGAAAGGCCGTTGAGTGCAAATGGATTTTCAAGAAGAAAACGGACGCGGATGGTAATGTTACCGTCTATAAAGCACGACTTGTCGCGAAAGGTTTTCGACAAGTTCAAGATGTTGACTACGATGAGACTTTCTCTCCCGTAGCGATGTTTAAGTCCATTCGGATTTTATTAGCAATTGCTGCATTTCATGATTATGAAATATGGCAGATGGATGTCAAGACTGCGTTTCTCAATGGCAACATTGATGAAGAGTTGTATATGATGCAGCCCGAAGGTTTTGTCGATCCTAAGGATGCTGATAAGGTGTGCAAACTTCAGCGTTCCATTTATGGACTGAAGCAAGCATCTCGGAGTTGGAACCTTTGTTTTGATCAAGTGATCAAGAGTTTTGGATTTGTTCCAAATTGCTACGAAGCTTGTATCTACAAGAAAGTGAGTGGGAGCTCAGTGACATTTTTAGTACTATATGTGGATGACATATTGATTATTGGAAATGACATTGGTATGCTTAACGATGTGAAGAGTTATTTTAATAATTTTTTTTCAATGAAAGACCTAGGAGAAGCTGCTTATATATTGGGCATCAATATCTATAGAGATAGACAAAGACGCCTAATAGCTTTAAGCCAAAGTACATACCTAGACAAAGTTCTGAAAAGGTTCAGAATGGATAAAGCAAAGAAAGGTTCATTGCCCATGCTATCAGGTAAGATATTGAGCAAGGCTCAGTGTCCAGCTACGGTAAATGATAGAGACACTATGAGCAAAGTGCCATATGCCTCGGCCATAGGTTCTATCATGTATGCCATGCTATGTATTAGACCGGATGTGTCCAATGCTCTTAGTTTGACGAGCAGATACCAAAGTGATCCAGGAGTGGAACACTGGACAGCCGTAAAGAACATACTAAAGTATTTAAATAGGACTAAAGAAATGTTCTTGGTCTATGGAGGTGATGAGCAGCTCGTCGTAAAAGGTTACGTCAATGCTAGTTTCGACACCGACCCGGATGATTCTAAATCTCAGACAGGATACGTTTATATTTTGAATGGAGGAGCTGTGAGCTGGAGAAGCTGCAAGCAAAGTGTGATCGCGGGATCTACAACGGAAGCGGAATACATGGCTGCTTCAGAAGCGTCAAGTGAAGGAGTTTGGATCAGGAACTTCATCACTGAGCTTGGTGTTGTTCCAAGTGCCTTGGACCCACTGGAGATATTGTGCGACAACACTGGCGCCATAGCACTGGCTAAGGAACCAAGATATCATCCAAAGACCAAGCACATCAACCGCCGTTTTCATATAATTCGAGATTATATAGCAGATGGAGATTTGAAGATTAGCAAAGTACACACGGATCTGAATGTCGCAGATCCGTTGACTAAACCTCTTCCACGAGCAAAACATGATCAACACCTTAATGCCATGGGTGTTAGATTGTTGCCAGATGTAAACTAGATTATTGACTCTAGTGCAAGTGGGAGACTGTTGGAATTATGCCCTAGAGGCAATAATAAAGATGTTATTGTTATAATTCTTGTTCATGATAAAGTTTATATTCCATGCTAGAATTGTATTAAGCGGAAACTTTGATACTTGTGTGGTTTATGAACAACACCGTGTCCCTAGTACGCCTCTATGGACTAGCTCATTGATTAATGATGGTTAAAGGTTTCCTAAACATAGACATGAGTTGTCGATTAATAATGACATCATGTCATTAGGAGAATGATATGATTGACATACCCAAATTAAGCAGAGCAATTAGATCATGTCATCGTGTTCATCTTTGCGAAGCCTTTTCTTATGTCAAGTATTGTATTCCTTAGACCATGAGATAATACAACTCCCTGGTATCGGAAGAAAGCTTTGAGGTCATCAAACGTCATCCTATGTGAGGGTGATCATAAAGGTGTCTCTCAGGTGACCGGAAAGTACTTGTTGGGTTGTATGTATCGAGATGGAATTTGTCCCTCCCGAGTCGGAGAGATATACTTCTGGCCCACTCGGTAATCGATATCAACACCGCTTGCAAGCACGTGGTTAAGGAGTTAATCACAAAGTGATATCAGATTACGGAATGAGTAAAGTACTTGCTGTGAACAAGATTGAACTAGGTATGCCGATACCAACGATCGAATCTCGGGCAAGTAAAATATCGCGTGACGAAGGGAATACATATATGGGATTAATTGAATCCTAGCATCGTGGTTCATCCGATATGATCATCGATGAATATGTGGGAGTCAATATGGGTTTCTAGATCCCGCTGTTGATTATTGATAGAAGATCATGCCTGCATATTCTCGAACTCGTAGGGTCACACACTTAACGTGCATCGACCTTAGGATAGAATGGATAATTGGTTAATGAGTTTTTGTTCGGAGTCTCGGATGAGACCCAGGGCATCACGAGATGTTTAGGAATGGTCCAGAGAATAAGATTCATATAAAGGAAAGCAATTTTTGGATTTCGGAATCGTTTCGGAGTTTATCGGTATTGTACCGGAAGGTTCTAGAAGGTTCCAGAGTGGGACCAACGTGGGCCCACTTATCGGAGGCCTGCGTGGGCCTAAGGGGAGTGCCCTGGCCACTTTGGGCCAGGGGCACAAGGCCCCAAAGGCCCAGCCGGCCAGCTCTAGGGGAAACCCTAGGGAAACCTTCTAGAAGGAGGGGGGGAAGACTTGCCCCCCCACTCCACCCCTTGGCCGCCGCCCTAGGGCTTGGAGGAGGGTCCAAGGAGGGGCCGTCCAGCCCCCTATATAAGGAGGGCAGGGGCACAGCCTCCCCCCGACTCCTCCAACCCTAGCCGCCGTCCTTCTGCCCTCCACCTATCTCTCCCTCCCGACTGCGCGTAGGCGAAGCCCTGCCGCATAAACTCTCCACCATAGCACCACGCCGTCGTGCTGCAGATCCAATCCATCTATCCACCCCACTTGCTGGACCAAGGAAGGAGGAGACGTCGCGGCACGGTACGTGTGCATCTCTCGGAGGCGCCGTCACTTGCGGCGTTGGATCGGATCGGATCGGATCGCGAGGAGGAGAAGGCTAGTATGACTACATCAACCACGTTCTGTTAAATGTTTCCGCTGTGCGATTACTTCAAGGGTATGAAGATCTCATATATCTCTCTTGTTGATTGCATCTTCTAGATTAGATCTTGGCTTTCTTGTTCGCATCCATAGAATTTTTTTGATTTACTATGCTGCAAAACCATTCAGAGATTAGCCGATCGAAACGTGGATTATATCCAGTTCGACCGAGTACATATATATGGAGATATACATGGCCTCGATATGAATTTCGACGGGTCAGAAAAATAAAACGGCTAATGCAGCTTAAGTTTAAGAGGGAACAAAGAACACCACAAAAGAATAAGCTCATGACACGTACTCAGTTATAATGGACAAAAAAGACAAAACGTTCAGCAAATAGTATATTTGCCATTTATTTCTAGGATACTATTCATTAATAAATTGCATTTTTTATTTCAATGTGTAAATCAAATTTGAATATATACTCTTTTGACATGATGAATACATCTAGTGCCAACCTTACGATTTTGTTTTTGATTTGTGTGTGAATAAAAAAGAATAAGCTCACAACATAAACCATACTCCATTTCCCCAACGCCTCTAGTGTCTCTCCCTCGGGAGGCGCCAGGGGCTAACCCTACCACCGACGAACCACCCCTCCCGAGCAGATCTTCGTCGCCAACCTTGTCCATGACGGCGGTGGGCCCTAGACCTGAAGGTATTGGGGGGAGAGGGCGGCGTGAGGCTTCCTGTCGCGGGCGGCGGCTGGGGTAGAGACCCTTGGTCGAGCGGGCGGTGTTGATCTCCTCCTTCAACGGTGCACGTCAGCGTTTGTGGAGGGGGCGATGATGTGGATCTAGGTCCCACCAAGATCGACCGAGACGGTAGATCGCTTGGCAGTGTGTGGCAGAGACCATGTCCAGCGATGTTTCGGGGTGGGGGGGGGGACTCGACGCATCCTCTGCCCATAGCCTGCGTGTGACCTCCCTAGACCGGGTGGGTTAAAGCCAGAATATGATGTGCCCTCGATTGGAATAAAGGCGGTTTGCCCTGTTGGGCGCTTCTGAATCACGTTGAGGTGACGGTCCTAGGGTTCTTCTCGCGATAGTGTTTTTCTTGGAGCCTACCCTTATTGATCTGGCTAGTGACGACTTTCGAAAGGCTCCGCCGACAATCTCCATTGGATGCCTCAAGCCTGAAGATTGTTGGATCAGATGAGATTTGGTCGTGCGCACCCTTGTTTTTCTAACATCTCAGTTCAAAGAGGGAGCAACGTGCACAGTACATGTCTTTTCTGTTCCACAGTGAAGTCAGAGGCGAAGAATGTCGTGGAGGCTCATATCTACGGAGTATTAATGGGGGTTTGAGTCTTCGAAGCGATGAGTAATTTTCTTGGTGATTCGTGACACGTAGCAGCGACATCAGCAAGTGGAGGTGACTGCACATGAGAAGTGCACAGTCTTTTCTTTCAGTGTAAAAATCCAAAGTCTATTGTTGATGCTTTGTTTTGACAGCATGGACTTTCTCTCAGGTGAAAATCTATGGTCTATAATCAAGGGACGACGACGCTTGTGCATAGTTTCCTTCTTAGAGGCGTCTCTTTTGGAGAATCTGGATTTCGAATGTTGTTGTGGTGGTGTTTGTTCTACTGCTACAAGGAATAAATCACTATAGAGGGACCTTCTTCTTCTTCATTTTTTTAGGATCGTGCACATCCATAATGCTTTTAGGGCAATACGCTGTTGCAGAAACTTAGTATAATTGGTCCTTCATGATATTAATATATTCTATTTATTAAAAAAAATACTCAGTTAAGATGAAAAAAGCAGAATGTTTAGCAGAAAGTAGATGTTCCATTTATTGCTAGGCTATTATTTGTAAAAAAAATTGTCTTTTTGTATTTCATATGTAAATCAAATTTGCATATATACACTTTTGACACGATGGAAGCATCTTGTGCCAATGTTATGAATTCGTTTTACTAGACATGTTCACAAGTTTCAAATTGGTATCACGAGAGCGCCAAAAGGGTCCGTAGCATGAGAACTCCTATAATTTGAAGTTCAAATTGTGGAGGGGCTTTAGGTGCATTCATGGATGGGTGCATGTTGCAAGTTAATAATGTCTTTTATTAAAATAATAAATTCGTGGTAGAAGATGGTGCCCTTAGAATACAATGCATCTATAGTGGGCAATTTGGCTAGAAACAATCCTTAAAAAACAAATTCACGAAATTAACTCTGCCGAAAACAAATTTACTGGACTAACCCTTTTTGCAACGCCATACATGGTGGCGCCGCACCCTAAAGCGCAACGCCATTGGCCATGGCGCCGCGCGCCTGCCAACATGGTCGCCTGTGGCCTTGTGGGCCCCGGTTCCGTAAGTGCAGTGCCACGTCTCATGGCACCGCAATGTGTAGTGTAACGCCACGTTCGATGGCGCCGCACTTTAGGGCTAGTAAAACGAGTGCCGCCGGCCCTGTCCTGGCCCAACCCTCACTTGTATCCCCCATCCACCATAATAAAGCGGCGACGGCTCGGCTCCTTCCTCAACCTCCTCCCTCCTAGTGCCCAAATCAGAAGCTTCTCTTCGTGGATTTCGATCCTCCTAAGTGCCTTGAAATATTCGTCCCATTCTTCTTTGATTTCACCCATTGAATTCTTGTTTTGGCCCATATCTTGCAAACCCTAGGTTTTTTTGTAAGATGCATGGTAGAATGTTGTTGCATTGGCATATGGGTTGGGCATTTTGTTCATGGTAGCATTTGTATGTATTGAGTATGTTGACCATGGTATTGTTGTTCTGATTATCTTAGGCATGGCAAGAATTGTTCCTGTTCACCATGTAGACAAGGATTCTTTTTTGAGAGGTAACATAGAACCGGACCCGGATGAGCTTGATTTGGTGTTTGAGTGTACTCCAACCTATGCCGAGGTCTTGGAGAAATTGAGGATTGAATCGAAATGGATGAACCCAAATGATGTTCTTGAGTTGGAGGAAACACATAATATTGGCTTGGGAATGCATGTCCGTTGGAAGACCATGCATATCTTCTCCGAGGAACGTTGGCTTGCATACAAGGAGGTGGTGGCCAAATCACTAGACAAGGCTCTTGAGCTATTTGCCACCAAGAAAGTTGATAGTTCATTCTCTTTGGACTTAAACTGTCTTGCCTCCCCATTGCATACTAGGAGTCGTCCACCCGTAGACCAAGAGCTATGGAGTGAACCTTCTTTAACCCAAACATTGAGCCCGATTTCAAGACACCAAGACGAAGTGTTGGAAGAGGACAATGATGATTGTGGGGGTAAAGATGATGATGTTGAACTCCACGACAACAATGTTGGAGATTTGGACAAATATATCACGCAAGATGACATGGACCGTGACCTCCCATATTCTCGAGTCTATGCATCGGACTCGGATGATGATGGTCCCGAAGAAGAATTTGATGAGGAGGGGTTCACGACTAGAGAGGCCGAAATCCACGATACCGTATTTGGCCGGGATCATCGGGTGCCTTTGTTTCATGATCTTACTTTCGCGGATGAAGCCACAGTTGATGGTGGTAAGGGCATAGTGCTTGGACCAATGACAAGTTCTTACCGGGATGGCAATCACGTGAATAATGACTTTTGCAAAGGATTAAGGTTCAAGACCTTGTTGGAATTTAAGCAATGGATAAAGGACTTCTCGGTGGAGCATCATCGTTCTTACACGATCGTGCACTCGGACATTAAAAAGCATTACACGGTGAAATACGAGTACGAGGAGGAAGGATGTCCTTAGGCTTCTGGCCGGGCCGAAAAAGTCCGCCACATATATCCTAGGCCCGAGCTTGGCCCGCCATGGCTTGGCTCGTGCTGCACGAAAACCACCAGACAATTGGGCTGGGCTACGAAATTTTAGTAGTTCAAAACTCTATGTCAATAGCAATAATCATGGTGACTTCACTGACCTACGCACCTCTGGTCTTTCTGTAAGTTTTGTACGAGTGTGTGCATACACACTAATAAAGCAAATACTACTACTGTATCCCGAAATTCTAGTACTCTCGTCGACCCATATTACTTGACTTGGATTTGTCAAAATTTTGATGAATTTAGACACTATTTAGTATATAGGTTCATTCAAATTTTAATAAATCCAAGTCAAGCAATATGAGTCGGATAGAGTACTACTATAATGTTTGTGCATGTTTTGTACGGAGGGGAGGGGATGGGACATTCAAGAATATTCAAAATTACTTAAAAGTACACGTTTCTATCAGTCCTTTTCCGTACTTTATGAAATTTTAGTCTTTTTGGTTATCCCACTCTTTTTATTTGGGATGTCAATATTGAGTTGAGGAGAGAATGGGCTCATCATTTGACACGTGGAATGGTGAGATCTTGGCAGTTGCCATCCACGATCGCTTTCAATCGGACGGACGGACGGACGCTTGTCAATTCGGTTGCTCAATGTTTTAAAACTCGAACACTTCGCTCCTTATAATAAAGTTCCTTGCTTATGCTTCGCTGCTGGCGTGCGTTAATTTTGCACCCCCATGCTGATTATTACTCTGTTTTTTTCCATGTTTTGGGCGCTTCCTTTCGTACTAGTATGACGGAGAAGAAGGAGGCAATGCCAACAGCCTCTGCTATCGTATGATCGTAACTGACATGCTTCAGTTCCCCAAAAAATGCACGGCTATGCATGCGAAAATGCTGTGCGTACGAACTTCAATGTCCGATTCTTGTACGAGATTGAATCCTATGGCTGCGCTGCTGGGTGGGCGTTTGCGGCAACGGCTGTTCGTCCGCGTCGTACAGGAATCGTATGATTTCTGTCGTACGTGTAGCAGCGTTGGCTATGCATGTGATGGATCTCTGCCTGAAATAAATGCGCTCAAAAAAGAAATGATTGCACCTTCACCACAATAAGAAAAGAGGGGCCAGCACCTCGCGACTTGTCTCTTGTCTATGGACGCTCATGGTCACGTATGGTCACGGATGGATAGATAGATAGATAGGTCGCGCCGTGTTCCCGCGGTGGAGATGGACTTGAACCCCAGAAAAGAAACGGAAGACTTTGTACGTAGATACACTCCAATTCAGTCGTCCGACCTTCCACGCAAAAACCCGTGGCTCTGCGGCTGCGCGGTGCGTGCGCCAAACGCCCAGATCATCTCTGACGCCGGGGGATCGCTCGGCTTTGCGGCCGTCCGGGTCCAACGTCTCGTGGTGAGCCACAGCGATGACGGCTTTGGCCGGTAGCCAAGCAAGATAACGTAGGACCTACGATCAGTTTCCTTGCCCGATCCGACGACAACTCTCGCCCAGGTACAACATCACGCCTCGTCGCGGCGTATGGACGTATGGTTGTCCGTTTCGGCAGCGACGACGACTACGAGCTCCTTTTCCCTTGCGTGCTGGCTCTGGAACGCAGCGCACGCACGGTTGCTCCGCAGATTGGCTTCGCCGAGCTTAGCTTGTCAGTAGCGACCTTCTGGATGAATGGGTGGATCCTGGCTGCATACTCTCGGCCCGGATCGACCGATCGATCGATGGCGATGCCGGCCTTTTGTTTCTTACCGCTGCCTGGCGCACGGCCATTTGGGCGGTTGCCACAAGAAAGAAAGCAGTGCGATGCAGCTACCGCTGGAAAGTACGGCCTGTGGAGCTTTCACTCCTGGAGGAGTTCCAGAAGATCGATATATACAATCCAATTCGTCTCTCGGCAAACATGATGAACTCGTCAAATTAATAGTATCGCATGAGGACAGCCCATCAGTAGTTCCATGCGCTGTACAATTGGTCCGAGAGCAGCTCGTAGGAAGAATATATAATTTTTGTTTGTCTGCTTTGTTTGTGCATCTCGTGGCATTTCTTTCCTTCTTTCTAATGATGATGTGCTTGTAGAAGAATACGCGCGCGGATACAGTTATCGGGCTTACATGTAGCTTGTACTAGAAGGCAAGAGCCGTAACATCGCTTTCAAAGTAGTACAAAACATATATTATATGTAAGGGTGGACTTTTTTGCTTCAGGTTTGGATTGGTATGCGAAGCTTCCTCCAGATGATTCAGAAGGTCGATCCTTGTGATCCTCAGAATTAAAACAGCAAAGATATACTACGTACACACGAGCAAGTCGCTCGTGCACGCAGTGACAGCGGCAGTTGAACGGACAGTGCCCCCCACCTTCACAATCGTGGAACCTGGATATGTAGTAAGCAGGAAGCTTGTTCTGATGGCATAAATCGTGACAGTGTCATAAACGTTTGCATGGCGAACTATGCTTAGGGCTTGTTTACTTCTCCGGTATTTTTATTTTCTAAAAGATGTAAGGATATACGGAATTTGGTATTCACTCAATACTCTCCAATCTCTTAGAATATTCTTCCCTAAAAATACTCTACCATGATAGAGAGTTTTTAATCTAGCCAAAAATACACTAGTGTGGAGGGGATTTGTGGAGATATTCCGGAATTATCCCTTCCAAACCCGGCCTAGTAACCTATCGGAGAAATTATGGGATACCAAATAATTCCCTCCCATCCCCTCAAATACCTTAGAAGTAAACAAGGCCTTATGATCAATGTCTAACAGACAAGGATAGAATCATCAATTGGATTATGGATGTAATATATATTTGAAAAGCAAATTAACTTTATTTTTAGAAGCAAGTTTACCTAAAAACTCGTTTATAAGCAACATATTATAGTTGGACGGTTCTTTGATGAGTTACAGCTTAGAGCATCTCCACCCGCGTTCCCAAGACGGTATTTCCAGGGCCTTTTTTCATCCGGATGCCGATTTGCTCCGGATTTGGCCCAACTTTCATCTGGTGTTCCTAGGCCGATCTCGGGGCGCTGAAAATGCCCTAGGAATGCCGGACGGAGCGAAAAAGCAGGTGGGCCAACCCTGTCGGCGACTAGAGGCCGAGCTCCCGCCCTTTTCATCTTCCCCTCCCGCCTTTTCTCTCCATTCCCCCACATCTCTCGCCAGTTCGCCGAGCTCCCGACCACCATGCCGCCCAAGGGTTTCGTCAAACCTCGATCCGCCATCGGCGAACCAAAGGAGAAAAAGGCGAGGAAGCCGGGAGCACCGACGCCGAGGCCGGATGGCTTGACCGGCGCCGAGTGGCTGGCCCTTGTCCGAAAGAGGAAGGTCCGTACACTCGGCATGTACCGGGATGACACTAATATGGAGTTCAAGTTCCATCACGTGTTTGCCGTGATAGAGAAATGCCAGAAATGGGTGGACACTCGCGTGAGCCTCGCAAGACCAAGGACGACGTGTACAATCTGGAGGCTCCTCCCCTGCTGCCGGCGAAGGAAGACCGGAGCTTGGCCAGAAGAAGGCGAAGATGCTCAAAGCCACAGGACCTCCCGCCGAGCCGAGCGTATCCATGCATCCATCGAGAAGTGTATCGCCGACTCCAAGGCCCATGCCGAGAAGAGGGAGGAGAAGGCCGACGAGAGGTGGACGCAGCTGCTCCAGAACCAAGACCGGAAGCTCGACCTCCTCAAGGCGAACTTCGCCGCCAAGAAGAGGAACACGAATCTCTAGTTACTCATAGGTGGCGAAGACAGCTCGGCGATGAGCACGCCGGTCAAAGCCTGGTACATGGCGTGTCGCAACGCCATCCTCTAAGAGGACATCACGGCTAGCACGCCAAGATCTGAGCCGATCGTCTCCACCGTCACGCCTTCGTCGAACTCTGCTTCCACCTCTTCCAATCTGTTGGATGACCACGACGCCGATGAACCCATCCCTTGTAGGATTCGCAACATAGAAAACAAAAATTTCCTACGATAGGAACAACTATGTACCAAGATCTATCTACTAGATATAAGCAACGGGTGGATATACATCCATAGAGAACGTACCGTTGTAGACTAACAAAGTTTAACGAGGTTGTACTCGTGGATGATGTAGACGAACGCTTTCCGATCTCAAGATCGAGAAGAAGTCCAGCGCCACAAATCAACAGCGCATCTGTGCTCGCACACACGTCCAAGCACCGAGCAACCTCCGCCTCCTCGCTCCAGCGATGCAGCGGAAGCAACAACTCTTTTTTGCCAAAAACCCACCGGGAACATATATCTCGCTAGTCCGAGACCATGGGGGATAAACTAGAGAGGGAGAGAGATCCTTTACGAGGAGGTGTGCGTGTGAGAGAGGAGGGCTTTATATAGGAGGGAGGGGCACCCTAAGGGGGTGGCCGACGCATGGGGCTGCCCCCTCCCCTCCTCCATTCATGTGGGTGGAGCTCCCAGTCACAAATTAGCCCCTTCATTTCTCCACTCAAAATCCCACTCAAATTTCCTATTAAATTTCCACCAAATTTAATGCAATATCTCTTTAAATAAAACTCCTTTTATTTATTTATTCAGAATTTTGTCAATTAATTTAATGGACAAACATTCACATAAAACCCCTTGCTAGTATTCTATTTCACATGCAGAAACACTTTTAGCAATTTCACCCGAAACAATTCCAGTGTCTAGTGAAATAAATTCCTGTGCTTTGTAAATCTTTTCGACATGAAACTATTTTTTCCAAATAGTGTCGGTGTCTCTTACGTGTGTCACCCTACGGTTCGTGAATAATGCGGACATGATCGAGACCCCTCTCGGATCAATAATCAGAAGCGGGACCTAGAGATCCATACTGACTCCCACACATTCAACGATGACTTTCTTGTGATCGTGAGAACCTTTTACGCTAGAATCTTAATCCCTTTGTCTCACGATATATTACATGTCTGAGATTCGATCATCGGTATCTTCATACATAGTTTGATCTCGTTACTTACATGTACTCTTTTATCGTTCCCGTGATATATGTAGGGATTCGTAGCATGGAAAACAAAAAATTTCTATCGCATACAAACAAATAAGCCAAGATCTATCTACTAGATTGTAGCAACGAGTCGATGGAATAACTTACCCTCGAAGATTCCAAAGCGTTTAACGAGAGCGGATTCTCGTGGGTGATGTAGTCGTACTCTTCCCGATCTCAAGATCGCGTAGACGATCCTTCCGGCGCTGCGTTCCGGCAGCGCTTCCGCAGTCGGTCACACGTTCGGTACTCGACGAAGACCTTCCTCTCCCTTGTTCCAGCAGGCAGCGGAGGTTGTAGCACTCTCCTCGTGATTCCGGCAGCACAACGGCGTGGTACCGGAAGTAGAGGGGAGATCCCGCAGGGCTTCGCCTTAAGCCGGAGCGAGTATGGTGGAGTATGAGAGAAGGCTATTAGTGGTCTAGGGATTAGACACACCAATTAGAAGGCTCTAAACCGAAGGCTAGGGAAATTAGAAGCTCTAAACCAAAACGGCTCTAAACCGGAGATTAGAGGATAGGAACTTGTGTGTCTAGAGGAGGAGGCCCTGCCCCTCCTCTTATAGGTGGGAGGTGCGGCCAAGGGGAGGGGAGTCCCTCCCCAAGTCGGCCTTGGTTGGCGCGCCGGCTTGGAGAGGAGACTCCTCCCCCAAGTCGGTTCCAACCACCTCTTGCTTGTTTCCCACAGTTTCCTGTTTTAGCCGTTTGACTTTCAAACTGGCCATTTGACTTTGCTGTTTTAGGATTCAATTTAATCCTTTATTTGGAACAACAAGAACACTTAGTACATGATGCAATCATTCCAATATGTAATGACACATTCATGTACCCCTCCCCCCTCCCGGAGTGCCGGACATTCCGGAACCTTCTAGAACATTCACCGGAATCATTTCCGAACTCCGAAACGGGACTTTCCTTATATGAATCTTATTCTCCGGACCATTCCGGATCACCTCGTGATATCCCGGATCCCATCCGAGACTCCGAACAACATTCGGTCTCTTTCTCATAATACCATAACTACTCAAAACAACGTCGAATCCTTAAGTGTGTCTCCCTACGGTTCGTGAATTATGCGGACATGATCGAGACACTTCTCCGAACAATAACCAATAGAGGAATCTGGAAATTCATATGGCCCCCACATATTTCTACGATTACTTTGCGATCGAATGAACCACTTACATACGATACCAATTTCCCTTTGTCTCATGATAGTTTACTTATCCGAGGTTATGATCGTCGGTATCTCTGCATACCTAGTTCAACCTCGTTACTGATAAGTACTCTTTTCTCGTTCCCGTGATATGTGATCCCTTGTGATCCAGTCACATGCTTGCAAGCTAATTGGATGACATTCCACCGAGAGGGCCCAGAGTATATCTATCCGTCATATGGATGGACAAATCCCACTCTTGATCCATGTGTCTCAACCAATACTTTCCGAACACTCAATGCCACCTTTATAGCCACCCAGTTACGGTGTGGTGTTTGATGTCATCAAAGCATCCATCCGGTAAAGGTGATATGCATGATCTCATGGTCGAAGGAATTAGGTTACTATGTATCAGAAAGCATATAGCAATTGAACTATTGAAATGACTTGATCTTTATGCTACGCTTATCTATAGGAGTATGTCCACCATATCATTCTCCTAACGATATGATCTTGTTGTTGATAACATCTCAATGTTCATGATAGGGAAACCACAATCATTAATCAACCAACAAGCTAGTGAAGTATAGAGGCTATACTAGGGACTTCAAATTAAGTTTACAAATCACACAAGTATTAATGTTTCCTTGTTAATACTATTATAGCATGAATGTAAACATTTATCATAAACACAAAGATATAATAATAACTACATTTATTATTGCCTCTAGGGCATATCTCCAACAGTCCCCCACTTGCACTAGAGTCATCTAATCTAGATTACATGGTAATATACCGAACACCCATGGCAGTTTGGTGTTGGTCATGTTTTTCCCTCGGGAGAGGTTTAGTCAACGGATCCGCCACATTCAGATCTGTGTGTACTTTGCAAATCTTTATATCCCCATCCTGGATATGTTCTCGAATAGCGTGAAAACGTAGCTTGATATGCTTCAGCTTCTTGTGTGACCTTGGTTCTTGCGCATTGGCTATGGCACCCATGTTATCACAGTAGATAGACATTGGGTCTAGCGCACTAGGAACCACACCCAGCTCTGTAATGAACTCTTTCATCCATATCGCTTCTTGTGAAGCCTCCGAAGCAGCCATGTATTCCGATTCAGTTGAAGATCTCGCCACAACGTTTTGCTTTGCACTCCTCCAGCTAACTGCTGCACCATTCAAAATAAATACGTATCCGGATTGTGATTTAGAATCATCCGGATCGGTGTTCCAACTAGCATCGGTGTAACCATTAACAACGAGCTGTTCATCACCTCCATAAGAAAGAACCATATCCTTAGTTCTTCTCAAGTACTTAAGGATGTTTTTGACCGCTGTCCAATGATCCACTCCTGGATCACTTTGATATCTGCTAGTTAAACTAACAGCATATGCAATGTCGGGTCTAGTACATAGCATGGCATACATTAGAGATCCTATGGCTGAGGCATAGGGAGTCTTACTCATCCTTTCTCTATCTTCTGCCGATGTCGGACTTTGATTTTTACTCAAGGTCGTATTGGGCAACATGGGCAAGAACCCTTTCTTGCTTTCTTCCATTCCAAACCTCTTTAGAACTTTGTCCAAATATGTACTCTGTGACAATGATATTTGGCGTTTCGATCTATCTCTGTAAATCTTTATGCCTAATATGTAAGCTGCTTCGCCAAGATCCTTCATTGAAAAACTATTATTCAAATATTCTTTGACACTATTAAGAAGGTCTACATCATTCCCAATCAACAATATGTCATCCACATATAGTATTAAGAATGCTACAGAGCTCCCACTCACTTTCTTGTAAATACAAGCTTCTCCATAAGTTTGTATAAAACCAAAACTTTTGATTACCTTATCAAAACGTTGATTCCAACTTCGGGATGCTTGCTTCAATCCATAAATGGACCGTTGAAGTTTGCATACCTTGTTAGCATCTTTAGGATCGACAAAACCTTTGGGTTGCATCATATACAACTCTTCATCAATATCTCCATTGAGGAATGCTGTTTTGACATCCATCTGCCATATCTCATAATCATAATATGCAGCGATTGCTAACATAATCCTCACAGACTTTAGCTTCGCTACCGGTGAGAAAGTCTCATCGTAGTCAACTCCTTGAATTTGTCGAAACCCTTTTGCGACAAGTCGAGCTTTATAGACAGTAACATTACCATCAGCATCTGTTTTCTTCTTGAAAATCCATTTGTTCTCGACAGCCTTCCGGCCATCCGGTAAGTCCACCAAAGTCCATACTTGGTTTTTGTACATGGATCCAATCTCGGATTTCATGGCTTCTTGCCATTTATTGGAATCTGGGCTCATCATCGCTTCCTCATATGTCTCGGGGTCATCGGTGTTATCCACCAACATGACACTCATAACGGGATCATACCAATCTGGAGTGGTACGAGTTCTCGTTGACCTCCGAGGCTCTGTAGTAACTTCAACCGAAGTTTCATGATCACCATCATTAGCTTCCTCTCTAATTGGTGCAGGCACCACAGGAACTTCTTCCGGTGCTGCGCTACTCGCAATTTCGAGAGAAGGTTCGACAACCTCGTCGAGTTCTACTTTCCTTCCAGTCACTTCTTTCGAGAGAAATTCCTTCTCTAGAAAGGATCCATTCTTGGCAACAAAGATTTTGCCTTCGGATCTATGATAGAAGGTATACCCAATAGTTTCCTTCGGGTATCCTATGAAGACGCATTTTTCCGCTTTGGGTTCAAGCTTGTCCGGCTGTAACTTCTTTACATAGGCTTCGCATCCCCAAACTTTAAGGAACGACAATTTAGGTTTCTTCCCAAACCATAATTCATACGGTGTCGTTTCAACGGATTTAGATGGTGCTCTATTTAAAGTGAATGCGGCTGTTTCTAATGCATAACCCCAAAATGATAGCGGTAAATCTGTAAGTGACATCATAGAACGAACCATATCTAAGAGAGTTCGATTACGACGTTCGGACACACCATTACGCTGTGGTGTTCCCGGCGGTGTCAATTGTGAAAGTATTCCGCATTTCTTCAAATGCTTGCCAAACTCGTAACTTAGATATTCACCTCCACGATCAGAACGTAGAAATTTAATCTTCTTGTTACGTTGATTCTCTACCTCACTTTGAAACTCCTTAAACTTCTCAAAAGTTTCGGATTTATGTTTCATGAAATAGATATACCCATATCTACTTAAGTCATCCGTGAAGGTAAGAACATAACGATAACCACCGCGCGATGCTACACTCATTGGACCACACACATCGGTATGTATGATTTCCAATAAGTCCGTAGCTCGCTCCATCATACCAGAAAATGGAGTCTTAGTCATTTTTCCCATCAGACATGCTTCGCATCTTTCAAGTGATTCAAAATCAAGTGATTCAAGAAGTCCATCGGAATGGAGTTTCTTCATGCGCTTCACTCCAATGTGACCAAGACGACAGTGCCACATATAGGTCGAATTATCGCTTGATTTCAAACGTTTAGCCTCAATGTTGTTGATATGTGTATTTCCACTATCGAGATTCAATAAGAATAGACCATCTATCAAAGGTGCATGTGCATAAAACATATTACTCATATAAATCGAACAACCATTATTCTCTGACTTAAACAAGTAACCGTCTCGCAATAAACAAGATCCCGATATAATGTTCATGCTCAACGCAGGCACCAAATAACAATTATTTAAGTATAAAACTAATCCCGATGGTAGATGAAGGGGTAGCGTGCCGACCGCGATCACATCAACCTTTGATCCGTTTCCCACGTGCATCGTCACCTCGTTCTTCGCTAGCTTTCGTTTATTCTGCAGCACCTGTTTCGAGTTACAAATATGAGCAACCGAACCAGTATCAAATACCCAGGCACTACTACGAGTACTAGTGAGATACACATCAATAACATGTATATCAGATATACCTTTCTTCTTGATGTTGCCGTTCTTCAAATCCGCCAAGTACTTTGGGCAATTCCGCTTCCAGTGACCTTCTCCCTTGCAGTAAAAACACTCAGTATCAGGCTTGGGTCCAGCCTTGGTCTTCTTCGCCGGCGTGGTAACTTTCTTACCACCCTTCTTGAAGTGTCCCTTTTGCTTATACTTGCCTTTCTTGAATTTGGTGGTCTTATTGACCAACAACACTTGGTGCTCTTTCTTGATCTCCACTTCTGCAGATTTCAACATGGCAAAGAGTTCTGGCAACGTCTTGTTCATGTTCTGCATGTTGTAGTTCATCACAAAGTTCTTGTAACTTGGTGGTAGTGATTGGAGGACACGGTAAATCCCCAAAGCATTAGGAATCACAATACCCAAGCTTTGAAGTTTGTTTGCGTGCCCAGACATCTTAAGCACATGCTCACTGACGGAGCTGCCCTCTTCCATCTTGCAGTTAAAGAACTTTTCAGAAGCCTCATAGCTTTCAATTGCCGCATGAGTCTCAAAAATCAATTTGAGATCCTTGACAATATCATATGGGTCTGAATCCTCAAACCTTTTCTGAAGCTCCGATTCCAAACCATACAAGATAGCACACTGAACTATGGAGTACTGATTCTTCCGAGCGAGGTAAACATTCTTTACTTCATCGGGAGCATCATCTGCAGGTGGGTCACCCAGCGGTGCATCCAGCACATAGGTCAAATTACCAGCTGTGAGGACAATCCTCAAATTGCGGAACCAATCCGCGAAGTTGCTTCCATTGTTTTTCAACTTTTCTTTCTCTAGGAACGCATTAAAATTGATGGTAGGGGCTGCCATTGATCTACAACACATTTGCAATAGTTTAGACTAAGTTTATGACAAATTGAGTTCAAATTAATTAATGAAATTAAACTAGGTGAACTCCCACTCAAAACAACATCCCTCACATTGTTTTAGTGATCACACGAACCAAATCCACCATATCAACACCGATCATCACGAGAGTTGACATAGTTTCAATGGCGAACAATCGACATGTTCATCATATCTACTATATGATTCATGCTTTACCTTTCGGTGATCCGTGTTCCGAGACCATGTCTGTACATGCTAGGCTCGTCAAGATCAAACCTCAGTTTCCGCATGAGCAAATCTGGCTTGCTCACGTTGTATACACTTGCAGAATCTAACACACCCGATCATCACGTGGTGCTTCGAAACAACAAGCTTTAGCAACGGTGCTAACTAAGGGTGAACACTTTATGACTTGAAATTCATGTGCATGAGGGATCATCTTATAATGCTACCGTCGTCTACTAAGCAATACAAGATGCATAAAGGATTAACATCACATGCAATTCAATATATATGTGATATGATATGGCCTTTCTTCTTTGTGCTTCCGATCTCCATCTTCAAGCATGAACATGATCTCCATCATCACCGGCATTGCATCAAGGTCAATGACGCTTCTCCATGGTTGTCGTCCACCGGCTTCAACTATTACAACTACTTTGAATAGACACGCGGGTCTTAACATAAATTAAAGACAACCATATGGCTCCTGCCGGTTGCCAACTTTACAATAAGGAACATTGCATACATCAAATATAATCACAATCATGGCCATATCACATCACTGCACACCCCTGCAAAACAAAGTTAGACGCCTCTACTTTCTTTGCATATTTTACGTGGTTTGGGGCTTTCAATAAGTGTCGTTCTAACTTACGAACAAGAACCACAACATTGATACTAGCATTGTTGATCACCCGTTGTAAATTGGATCTTAACTATGCTAGGAGAAACAGGCACCCGCAAAGCCACTTATGCAATACAAGTTGCATGTCAAGCGTGGAGCAAGTCTCATGAACGATGTCATGTAAGGTTAGCCCGGGCCGCTTCATCCCAACATACCGCAAGATGCAAAGTACACAAGAAGCAATCGACAATAAAAGCATCAACGCCCACAATGACCATTGTGTTCTACTCGTGCAACAGATCTACATATAGACACGGCTCTGATACCACTGTAGGGATTCATAGCATGGAAAACAAAAATTTTCTATCGCATACAAACAAACAAGCCAAGATCTATCTACTAGATTGTAGCAACGAGTCGATGGAATAACTTACCCTCGAAGATTCCAAAGCGTTTAACGAGAGCGGATTCTCGTGGGTGATGTAGTCGTACTCTTCCCGATCTCAAGATCGCGTAGACGATCCTTCCGGCGCTACGTTCCGGCAGCGCTTCCGCAGTCGGTCACACGTTCGGTACTCGACGAAGACCTTCCTCTCCCTTGTTCCAGCAGGCAGTGGAGGTTGTAGCACTCTCCTCGTGATTCCGGCAGCACAACGGCGTGGTACCGGAAGTAGAGGGGAGATCCCGCAGGGCTTCGCCTTAAGCCGGAGCGAGTATGGTGGAGTATGAGAGAAGGCTATTAGTGGTCTAGGGATTAGACACACCAATTAGAAGGCTCTAAACCGAAGGCTAGGGCAATTAGAAGCTCTAAACCAAAACGGCTCTAAACCGGAGATTAGAGGATAGGAACTTGTGTGTCTAGAGGAGGAGGCCCTGCCCCTCCTCTTATAGGTGGGAGGTGCGGCCAAGGGGAGGGGAGTCCCTCCCCAGGTCGGCCTTGGTTGGCGCGCCGGCTTGGAGAGGAGACTCCTCCCCCAAGTCGGTTCCAACCACCTCTTGCTTGTTTCCCACAGTTTCCTGTTTTAGCCGTTTGACTTTCAAACTGGCCATTTGACTTTTCTGTTTTAGGATTCAATTTAATCCTTTATTTGGAACAGCAAGAACACTTAGTACATGATGCAATCATTCCAATATGTAATGACACATTCATGTACCCCTCCCCCCTCCCGGAGTGCCGGACATTCCGGAACCTTCTAGAACATTCACCGGAATCATTTCCGAACTCCGAAACGGGACTTTCCTTATATGAATCTTATTCTCCGGACCATTCCGGATCACCTCGTGATATCCCGGATCCCATCCGAGACTCCGAACAACATTCGGTCTCTTTCTCATAATACCATAACTACTCAAAACAACGTCGAATCCTTAAGTGTGTCTCCCTACGGTTCGTGAATTATGCGGACATGATCGAGACACTTCTCCGAACAATAACCAATAGAGGAATCTGGAAATTCATATGGCCCCCACATATTTCTACGATTACTTTGCGATCGAATGAACCACTTACATACGATACCAATTTCCCTTTGTCTCATGATAGTTTACTTATCCGAGGTTATGATCGTCGGTATCTCTGCATACCTAGTTCAACCTCGTTACTGATAAGTACTCTTTTCTCGTTCCCGTGATATGTGATCCCTTGTGATCCAGTCACATGCTTGCAAGCTAATTGGATGACATTCCACCAAGAGGGCCCAGAGTATATCTATCCGTCATATGGATGGACAAATCCCACTCTTGATCCATGTGTCTCAACCAATACTTTCCGAACACTCAATGCCACCTTTATAGCCACCCAGTTACGGTGTGGTGTTTGATGTCATCAAAGCATCCATCCGGTAAAGGTGATATGCATGATCTCATGGTCGAAGGAATTAGGTTACTATGTATCAGAAAGCATATAGCAATTGAACTATTGAAATGACTTGATCTTTATGCTACGCTTATCTATAGGAGTATGTCCACCATATCATTCTCCTAACGATATGATCTTGTTGTTGATAACATCTCAATGTTCATGATAGGGAAACCACAATCATTAATCAACCAACAAGCTAGTGAAGTATAGAGGCTATACTAGGGACTTCAAATTAAGTTTACAAATCACACAAGTATTAATGTTTCCTTGTTAATACTATTATAGCATGAATGTAAACATTTATCATAAACACAAAGATATAATAATAACTACATTTATTATTGCCTCTAGGGCATATCTCCAACAATATAACATTCTAGTGATCAAATCACTTGCTTGCAAGCTAACCAATGTGATATCACCGAGAGGGCCCAGAGTATATCTATCCATCATGGGGATGGACAAATTCCACTCTTAATTCATGGGCCTCAACATAACACCTTTGTAGCACTGAACCCATCTTTATAGTCACCCTATTACGGTCTGACGTCTGATGTTATCAAGATACTCTTCCAGTGTTAGTGATTGACATTATCTCATGGTCTAAGGATTAGGATTACTCCTGAAAGGATCGTATGGGCACCTAGAGGGGGGGGGGAATAGGTGCTACTTCAAATTTTCTTCTTTTTCAAATTAGGGTTTGCCAATAAGGTAAATTCTCTAGATAATGCAACTAAGGTGAATTTACCTATATGACAAATAAGCACTAGCTAACACAACACTAAGCACGAACAAGTAAGTAAAGTGCGGTAAAGGATAGAAGTAACCAAAGTGGTGGACGCGGAGACACAAGGATTTGTTTCCCGTAGTTCCTTCCTTTTGAGGGGAAGTGCGTCTACGTTTGGAGAGGGGGTGGTTTCAAACCACCAACGCCACGAGAGGCATCCCTTGTTCTCCGATGAATCTCACCCCAACGGGATTGATCCACCTTCCACTATATCGGCAACCTTCGAGGTGGAAGCCAGCACCTTTACAACAAGTTCAGGGCACTCATCCACAACTTAATTGGAGGCTCCCAAATACAAGCAAGCTGCCAATACAAATCAAAGACAAGCTTGTAAGAACCAAATCTAGAACTAGGGTTTCCAAAGAAAACGCTAGAGCAATGGGGGCCCTCATGTGAATGAGGGGGAAATGAAGATATCTTTTCGTGAAGTAGTAGATCAAGGCCTCCTCCTTCGATTATCCAAAGATCAAAGACTTTGGGTGGTGGAGTGAAGAGATCTTGGTGATTTGGTGGCTCAAATGGAGGTAGTAGCCTTCAATGCAACGAGCACCTTGTCCCAAGGTAGGTGGAGGGGTATTTATAGCTCCCAGATCCAATCTGATCGTTGGAGCATTTAATGCAGCGGTAGTACAGGAACTTCCAGCGGTACTACCGGAAAACTTCGATACTACTGGGCCTGGTACCATAAGAGCAATCTTCAAACCACATATGCCCCAGCCACCAGCGGTATCAATTTGTGGTGCTACCGCAAAGCGGTAGTACCGCCCCTGAGATACGGTACTACCGGACGCATGCGGTAGTGCCGCATTTTGATACGCAGAGGGCAGTGGCATTTGCAAATTGCCAAAAACTCTCTGCCGCGCTAGGTACTAAAATGCGGTACTACCGCATTTTGGTACCTAGGCGGGCAGTAGATTTTGGCAACTTGTAAAAAGCTTCTGCCGTGCTAGGTACTAAAATGCGGTACTCCCGTATTTTAGTACCGGGGGGGGGGGGGGGGCAGTGGCTTTTGACAAGTTGCAAAAAGCTTCTGCCGTGCTAGGTACTAAAATGCGGTACCGCATTTTAGTACCGGGGCGGACAGTAGCTTTTGCCAAGTTGCAAAAAGATTTTGTCGCGCTAGGTACTAAAATGCGGTACTACCGCTTTTTAGTACCTAGCCTTGCAGAGGCTTTTTGACAACTAGCCAAAACCTACTGCCGCGCTAGGTAGTAAAAAGCGGTGCTTTTTGGTACCGCGCCAGGCAGAAAGTTTTGGACAGTTTGTCCAACCACACTGCCACACTTAGTAGCAACTGCCAGTACACCCGGTACACTGCAAACCCCTTTTTAATACAACCTGTGGTACACTTGGCAAATAATTAGTCCGATATGTGTGTTGTTATAAAACACCAAAATCACTAGGGATAGGAAATGCTCTTTCAATCTCCTCCTTTTTGGTGTTTGATGACAACACACATTTGCATGATAATATTGTGATGACAAAGAAGGTTTTGAAAATAGAGATGGGGCTCCCCCTAGATACGTAGAATCAAGCCCCCTTCTATTTTACAAGCTACCTGGGAGTGTGAAGTCGCACTTAGAGAACATACCTTTGCATAATAACGTGTGATGAGAAATATTGATAATGAATAGATAATATCATCACACAAACCACATAATATGGATCCAAATGAGAATACCCATACCACACAAATGATGGATCCATATGATAACCACATAGTCTCACCATACATAGCACAAATAGTTACTTCACAAGATTCACACATAATAAGAGGAAGCAAATAAAGTTCACAAGTGAATAAAAATCAATGGCAAGGACGAGCTTGTGACTTTTCCCACGCATATCCCGCATGCCTAATGTGCAACTTCTCCCCCTTTGGCATCAAGACGCCAAAAAGGGACAAGAGCAACACTAACGTCCCAGAGATCACTCGTCGTCATCATCCCAGGTATCCCAGGCATCATCATGAGTCGGCGGGGCATGGAAGGAGGAAGTGGCATCATCATCCCAGTGGCTGTGCTTGGAGATCCATTGGTCTTCCGGGGTGATGTTGTTCTTGGAGCCCTTGGAGACGGTCAAACCTTGAGCCTCCATCATTTCCTTCTGACGAGCACATGATTTCTTGGCATAGACATGAGCCTCATACATGTGTTTCTGATTGTCAACTTGGAAGCAAAATACTTTCTTGAGCTTGGCCTCAATCCTCTTGGCCCAAGATGGTTGAGCAGGCTTGCGGCGTGAGACCACAAAGTCAGCATCCTTGTGGCATCCCGCTAAAACCACTACTAGAAAATCGCGTTGTTTTTGTGCATTGCAACATCATGATCTCATGCTCATGTCATCATGCCACATTGCATTTGAGCATCGTCATCATCTTGCATTTGCTTGCATAAAACTATTTTCGAAAAACCTATTTTTGTTTTCTAAACGCCCCGTCTTTGTTCAACACGCAAACCCGGGTCTCCGGATTATTTTGTTTTGTCTGCTATCGGTTTGCAAAAGCCCTGTGTTAAACAAATAAAATATTTAATTATTTTAGTGGGGGCAGCCAAACCGGGCCGATCCGACCCAGTTGGCCACCCCCAGTACAAAAATCGGTCCACCCTAAACCCCTTTTACACCCAGACCTAGTCTACCCACCCAGCCTCCACCTCACCCCGCCCTATGGCCGCTCGCCACATCACCCTGGCTCAAGCCCCACCCAATCCCCATCTGCCACCTCAACCACACCACTCCCTCCCTCTTTCCCCTGCCTCTCACACCACGCAACACCCACACACGCAGCACACCCCCCACACCCTGCCAGTCCGGCCCCACCCCGCCTGGGCCCGGACCCACCTTTCCCCACCATCCTCTCCTCCCCACGCGTCTCCCCCCGCAGCCTCCCTCTCTCTGCCTCGCTCCCTCCCCCTCTCATGGCCGCGCTCGCCCCGCCCTTCATCCTCTCCCGCGCCGCCAGTGCCCCCTCCCCTCTCCGGCAACCGCGCTCGCCTCCCCCGTTCTCTCCTCCTCGCCGTCCGCGCCGACCTCGCCGGCGAGGTCTCCTCCGCGCTTCCCCGCCGGTCGCCCCCGCCTCCGCGGCCGCTCTGCTCCGACCTGCCTCCCCCTCAGGCGCCCGCCTCCGGCCGAACCCGCGGCGCCGCCTCCTCCGCGACGGCCGCCCGAGCTCGCCGCCTCCACCGTCCTTCGGCCACCGGCGCGGCCCCGCCTTCTTCCTGCCTCCTCGCCTCGCTCGCTGCCAGGGCAGCCCGGCCCGCCGCTCGCCGCCGGCCGCGTCCGTCGCCTCCCCAACCTCGCCAACCCGCTGCCGTCCGCACCTCCCAGGCAGACCCCGCCACCGGGGCCGCCCCTTCTCCCGCCCGCATCGGCCCCCGAGCCTCTGGCCCGTCGCCGGGAACCGCGCGCCGCCTCTGGAGCGCGCCAGCAACCGCCGTTCTCTGCCGGGCCGTCGTCGCGTCGCCGTCCTGTCGCGTCCCCGTCGGCGCTCGCAGGCCGCCCTCGCTCGCCACCGCGACACCTGCGTCGTCCTTCATCTCTTTTCCTGGGGCCCGCCTTCGTGCGGTGTTGTTGTTCTCGTTTGTACCGTGGGGTGCCTGTGTGTTTGCGTTGTCCTGTTGAAGATCACCGACAAATCAAGGAGCCACCCACCACCGATGGTAGCAATACCTCGAACGCTACTGCCAAGATCGACCACTCATAGAGACCGACACGAGGCAAGATCCGGAGGGCTATGCAAGACCACTGACGCCAAGCTGGAGTCAAATGCCTGCACGACGCCAAGATATTCCACACGGAGCACCGAGAACTACTTCCCGGACCCGAAGACCGATCCCGCCGAACGCCAAGATCTTCAATCGGATCCGAGGACACCGAGACCCCGATGCGACAAGTACTCCTTCCCGGACGCTGAGCACGCCGAGAACCCGGATGCCAAGGTCACCGACACGGAACGGCAAGACCTCCTTCCCGCACCGGTGCCGACGACGTCGCACGCCAAGTTCTTACCCCGAATGCCAAGACCGAATCGATGGCGCGGACCCGACAAGGTCTTCGCGACGACAAGACCAACCGCGTGGAACCAAGATCTCCGGCACGTCACGACAAGTTCTCCATCTCGTATCCAATCCCGCTGATCCCGTCGATCCCTGAACCCTGAGACCGAACCCCGAACCCCGGAACCCCAAGATCGTCGAACCCTAATGTGTGAACCTTTTCCCGAGCCCCTATTTTATAAATGCTAAATATAAAACCTGTTGCATATTAATCATTCATCTCGCATGCATATTTGTGTGGTTTGGGGGCACTATGCCGATTCACCTCTAATTAAAGATGGGGCCCATATGCGGGCAAATCTAGTCTTATATTGGCCTCATTTAAATTTGTGCATCGAACCGTTGTCATATTTTGCCTTGTTAAGACAACATTTAATTTGCGGGGTAGTTAAACAACTTGAACCATTTAATTAATTGTCGGGGCCCCGGTTCCGCTTAATATGATCTAAATGCACCGCACCTTTGCCATGCCATACATCATACATGCATCATGCCCGATCTTTTGCCGTAGTATTAAATATTGCATCCGGTGTTTATTCTAGTGTTTTGCTTCTTCGCGGATAAGGCCGTTGAGTTGATGTGAGCTTCGCCCCGATCTTCGGTTGAACCTTCGGCAATGCTTTTCAGGCGAGCATCTCCCCTTTTCTACCTATCTTACTTTTATAGTATTTATTCCCTCCTGTTGATCTATTGCTATCTGTGTTGCGATGCTCTAGTTTTCGTACCCGAGATATCCCTTGCCGCCTTATATTGCCTTGGACACCTCCTATTACCTGTTGTTTGGTAGATAGTTGGACTTGCGCGTCGTAGTCGCTTGCTCAAGTGCTGTTGCGTGTCGTCAAGTGCCACAGTTATTGGAGTATTGCCGCATGTCTGTTGTTGGCGATGATCATGGTTTTACTTATCGTTCACTTTAATTCCTGTTTAACAACTAAAATTGAAGTAAGTAAGCAGAGGCACAGGTGGGCAATAGATGTTATTTGGTTGTTAACCGTCCACTTGTGTCCCGTAGGACCCCGAGTACTTTATACCTGTTCCTTGAATATTCGCGCTATCCACATCCGGGAGGCTTATGGGACCCCCCTGAGCTAGAGCTTGATTCAGTCTTATTTCTTGGGGCCACAAACTAGTTTGAGGTTTTATTTACGATCCTGTACTTATGCCATGCTTTACTGCTTTATTTAAATTGTGCGATGGATAGCACACTGTACTGTTTAGGAAAGCGGAGTGTTTTCGCGGTATCGACAAGCCCGAGTTTTCGGGTTCCCAGTCGTTTACAGCCATTGTCGCAAACCTTGAGTCCGTCTCGGAGTCAGCTAGCTTCGTTGCGGGTCTACTCAATGGGGTGGCCCCCTGAAATATTTCTGAATCTTGTGATTGCTTTGTCGTGAAGGCCTCGTTGGGTTTTGATTTGGTTTTTCCGAGGTTGATCGAGTGTGTGTTGCTATTTGTGCACCCCGGCCGGGTAAAACTTTCTGAAAGCCGTGTCCGCGGTTATGGATGACTTGGAGCACAGTATCTCGATCATAGACAACTATAACTAAAGTAGTGCTATAAATTTGACTTTATAATGACTAGTAATCAGCTTCACTATAATGGAATGGCTACATAAAACTGCCCACAATTGCTTGTTTGGGTTGTCGCTTGCGACCATTGTATCTAACTAGTAAGTATTACAACTACAACGGAATGGCTAAATAAAAGTACCAACAACTGCTGGGTTTTTGGGTTAACTCATGCTATTTGTATCTGATTAGTAAGTGTTGCAACTATAACGAAATGGTTAACTAAAATTGCCCACTGCTTATTTTATCAGGATGACTATCTATATTTGACTAGTAATTGCTGCAACGATAACTGAATAAATAAAACTGCCAACTGTGTGCGTTCCTCGGTTGACTTCCTCGTTTGGTGTCGAGGGGGAAACATCAGGACGGGTTTGTTTGATGGTAGTATCAGGATGGTTCCGAATAGGTGTTTCTTACCCCTCTCTGATAGCTGCCAGTTGTATCGAGTCTCTATAGGTTGTTTAGCGCAAGCTGCCGCTGCCGCTTCAGTCCACCATACCTATGTAGGCGAGGACCGCCGAATTCTAGACTCGCCGTGTACTGGCCTCAGTACCGACGCTCCTCTTTTTCCTTTGCCCTTTGTCGGCACCCCTTTTGTTTAAGCAGGTGTTGAGATCGACGTCGTTAGCAGGGTTACCCTTTCGGCTTGGCCTGGGCAGGGTTATGGACGCCATTGGTTATTCTTCAGGGCTCTTAGCTCAATTTGCATCTTGTCCGTACTCGGACGCTATATCGTTTTAAAGGTGATTTGGATCTTTGTACTGTAAATCTGTATTCTTGACTCTCTGAGTCGTTGTTGTATATATCTGTTCTGTGGGTCCCATCGAGGACTGTTGTGTAATGTTATTACTTCGTTTTCCACCCGCACGAAAGTGCCTGGTGGGCACCTTTGAATCGTTTCTATGCGGGTTTGGCGGGAATCGCTGAAACTTGCATAGGGTCGATTCTGAGGGTGTTACAATCCTGCTGGGCATCATCGTCATCACCGGATCCCTCCTCAACAGGGTTCCCATCCTCATCAACAATTTGACCATCCGCATTGCAAGGTTTGAGATGGGTCTTGATCAACAGATTCTTGTGCCGGTGAGTGACAAGGCGTTGAGAAGTAATTTCACGGGCAATCGATGGGCACTTGCTAAGAATGAGAGCCATGATATAGGGAGCAAAAGGAGGCACCCTCCGAGTGTAGGTGGCACAGACCATCTCATTCCAAATGACATCCATCACATCCATTGGTTGGCCGAAATCACGGTGGTGAAAGGTGGTGATCATGATATCCACCATGAAGGCATGCATCTCATCAACATTCCCAGCTCGGGGGGCAACAGTCTCTCGCAATATACGATGCATGATGTCATATGTGGGGAGAAGCCCTTTGATCTTTCTAGGAATACCGCGCCCCTGGATGTACAGTGGAGCAAGAACATCCTTCTTCATGGGGCGATCATTGTTGTGACACCGAAAGCCAGTAGGAGTGTCCTTGTCATGGTCCTCGTACCCAAGAATAGCCGCAAACTCAGCCAAGGTTGCTTGCTTGACAACGCCCTCGGTCATCCAGGTGAGAGTCCGAGCCTGGTTCTTGGCAAAGTTAACGGTTGCATAAAACTGAGTAATGAGCATTGGGTCATAGTTGCATCAGAACTGCATAATGGGAAGCAAGCCAATGTTTGTGCAAATCTCAAGGGCTTCACAGAAATACTGCGGGTTCTTCTTCACATGATTCATCTCGATCCACTTATGAGGGACCACAAGCTTATCATCCTTCATGAGTATCTCATGGAACACACACTCTTGGAACTCCGTATAGAAGAGGCTATCTTTCCGAGCATGAGAGCAAGCAGCAACATATTGATTGATAGACCTTAGTTCATGAAAGTCAACCTCAGACAAATCAGATAGTAGCTTTGGCACAGATGGCCCTGAAATTTGACTCTTGCGATGACCCGAGGGAGGAGGAGGAGTTGTCTTACCACTGTTGGGGATATGCTATATGGGTATCCTCATAGCATGTCACATATCCGGATAACCCGGGTGGCCCACAATTGGTAGCATGGACTATGGCCTGCAAGGCGGCCCAGTTAGATGGATCCAGAAGGGAGGCCCATGCCGGATAAAGGAAGGCTACGGTTGGAGTCACCGACGTACCCGCAGCCTTGGAGTGCAAGATACACAAGACTAGTAATAGACGGTGTAGGACTCTGTAACATGTCCGGCTAGGACTTTTCCCTGTAACCCTAGGACCTGGCGACTATATAAGTCGGTCCTATGGGAGCCTTTAGGGCACAATCTCAGACAACCTAGTATCGATTCATACAACCTCGCATAGCAAACCAATCCCTATAACTCGGCGTATTGCCCTTATAGTAATTTATAGCAGGAGTAGGATTCCGCCACCGTAGTGGGATCTGAACCTGGGTAAGCTGTGTTACCTTGTACCCGTCAACCGTCCGCCTTCCCCCACGTCTCTAAACACGCACTATGAGGACCCCTCCATGGCGTACTCATCGGCAATACCACAACAGTTGGCGCCCACCGTGGGGCAAGAGGCGCTTTAGGCTCTTCAGCGGGCGAGGACGAAGATCTTCGCGGGAATCAGCGAAACCATAGCCATCGGTCGCGTTCTCTTCTCCGGCAACGTTCCGATCGTCCCTCCTGACGAGTTCTGGATCCCGGCGAAGACGATTCCTACGCAGTGTTCGATCGTTCCTATCGGAGACATCCACCTCTTCATCGGCGAAACCGACTCGGGCACTAGTTCCCTGGGAGTCGGAGGAGCATCAAGGCCCACACAGACTGCCTACAGGCAGGATACGTTCGCGGAAGGATCAATGTTGGATCTCTCTTTGGAGTTTGCTGGCAAAGATCGGAAAAATTCAAGGCCCGCACGGACCGCCTACGGGCAGGATACGTTCGCGGAAGGATCGATTTCGAATGTCTCTTCGGAGTTTGCCGGCAAACATCGTAAAAATTCAAGGCCCACCCAAACCGCCCATGTGCAGGATATAAAGGTGGAAGATCACTGCAAATCCGCTGGCTTCGCCCGTGCGTCTGGACAACAGAGATCCAAGTTCGTCGGAGTGGTTACCATCTTCGATCTGGCGCGCTGCATTCAAAGAGAAGGCGAAAACCCCCGCGATTACCTGGCTAGGTGGCTCTGTATACGAGCCGACCTGGCCCACTACCCCGATGATAACGCTTTGTATCACTTCGTGGAAGGACTGGACCGTGGCATGCTTCTTCGACATTCTTTAAGACCGCAGCAGGCAACAGGACGCCTTACCCTTGAACAGATGGTGAGTACCGTCAACAACTATGCGGAGGCTGACGCAGAAGCCCAGAAAGCGCTTGCGCTCGTCGACGGAGAACCTCCGATTCATCCATCGCCACCACCGCCTCCAGCCGCCATCGTCGCAGCCGCACCGCCACCTCCAGTCATCGTCGCTGATATTGCAGCTCCACCACCCATCATCGAGGAAGTCCTGGCACCCTCCGACTCTTTCATTGACGCGCTTTACGCTGACTTCAGTGTAGATTCAGAGGAGATAGATTTAGTTCCAGAAGAGCTAGACTCCGCTATGCAGGAGATGGAGGAGGAGTACACGCGCGACGAGCAAGCCAACAACGCCCGTCTCGAGGGGTGTTCGTCACCATTGGGACGACGATGGACAAAGATCAACCCGGACGAGATCCGCCTACAACGCTGGAAAAGGGGAAGGGGCCACTTATTGCTGCTGACGATGATCGCGCAAAGGTCATGCCTCCTCCGCCTAACCCAGTGCAGCAGCCGTAGGAACTCGGCACCGGCCCAAGCAACAACAACACCGCAAACTTGCCGCCTCCAGCATCTATGTCTGTAGCAGCCCAAGTTACTCCAGCTGATAGAGTGATGTACGACAATCTCCTCGTCGAGCCACTGACCGTTTCTCATATCCGGAACATGACCCAGCTTGACGATAAGCGCCAGCAGCTGCTGGAGGAAGCGCAGGCCATCGCGGAGCAAGGCGCCAAGCTAGATCGAGATCTGGTCAACGCGCAGAAGTCCATAGAGAAAGCTAGAACAATGGAGGCCGAGTACAAGACTTTGCTGCAGCAGCAGAAGGCCAAGAAAGCTCCGGCTCATGTCATCAACGATCCTGGTGTACGGTGCAACCTAGGATGGGCTCCCTTGAAGCCGGCACAAGCAAAGCCATACATTGACAGTGAAGGCAAGCAGGTGATTCCCACCCCACTCCTTAACCTCGCCGTCGCCAAGACCCTTCTAGAGCAGGATAGATCGCCTAAGGCAGTGGAACAAGTCTATGACCTAGTGGCCAAGGTGGTGAAGCAGCAGGAAAAGGCCACCTCTCAGAGGCTTGAGTCTGACCCAGCGCTCTGCCAGTCTATCCAGTACAAGCCGCCGAGGGATATATCTCCTCTTGATGTCGGGTCCCAGACGGGTTCATTATAATGAAGACGGAGGGATGCGCGCAACAGGAAGGATGCTATCCCCATATCCTCCGACCACGGAGAAAAGGCCCGACCTCGTCGCCCATCGCCACCGCCACGATCCCCCCGACATCGCGAAGATTACAAGGCTCACCATCGTACGGATATGCCCCCACCAAAGCAGTGCGGCATCGTCATCCGCGACAACACGGAGCAGACCCGTCATGACAGAGAGCGTAACCAAGGACACATGAGTAGGTCAGACCATAACCCTCCGCGTCCGACAAGGAACCATGACAGGCGCGAGGCGTCGTAGGAGGGTAACAGCAAGAAGGCTAACCCACCGCCACCTCCGCCTCCGTCACCACCAAGCATTCACCATGGCGGAGGAGGCCCACGTCGTTCACGCAGCCCATCCCCTGTTGACAAGAAGAAGAACCTGGAGCCGTACGATGCACGTTCGCGGATCGATAAGATCCACGAGGCCCGGGAAGGACCATACCTTGGACCACGTTGCTTTGGACCTGCGATACGGTCCGCAACTTACCCCAAAGGTTTCCGGATTGACAATACCATCAAGCCCTATGACGGCACCGCCAAGCCAGCCACATGGTTACAGGACTACGACAACGCGGTGGAGATTGCCGGAGGCAACCCCAACGCCGCCGTCAAGTACCTCCAATTAATGTTGTCGGGCACGGCCCATCAATGGAACGACGACTTGCCGGAGAAATCTATCTACAATTGGCTGGACATGCAAGAAGCGTTCACCAAAAACTTTGAGGGTACATACAAACGTCCCTGCACTGTTGGCGATCTACAACGATGCGTGCAAGAGAAAGACGAGACATCTCGCGCCTACCTCTCCCGCTGGCTGGACATGAAAAATTCCTGCGCAGGAGTGCACGCTCAGACCGCCATGGCCGCCTTCATCGATGGGTTGGAAAGGGGCACGTTGATCCGACATAATCTGAAGTGCTTGTAGGACAATCACCATCTTGACTTGAATCAGATGATCCAGTTGGCCAGTGAGTTCGCAGCTGCCGACGATGATGCTCGCGGCTCTTTGCCGGCAACGGCCGTTCCAACTCAAGCTCGGAGGAACATCAGTACAAAGCGGAAAACCGCTCCAGAAGAAAAACCAATCTACCGACATGGTCGCTATGACTTTTGCAGGACGAGGTGATGGCGGACAACGTGGCCGAGGAAGGGGAGCTGGTCGTGGGCAGCAGCGAGGAAGTGAAACCACCTCGGCGCCGCTCTGCGTTCCCCAAACCTACGAGGAGTATCGCGGTATGCCGTGCCTCGTACACCTCTACGTCAACGGCAAGGCCACCCATACCAATCCACACTGCAAGTTCGTCAACGACCTCAAGGAAGACCCGGAGTCCGGCTACAAGCGAAGTCGGAAGAACAGACCGCGAGGCAAGGGCTAGGGGAAGAAGAAGGAGGAGGAGTCCAAGGATTCAAGTGACATGGATGAGGACGTTGACCCCAAGCACGCCGCCAAGAGAGACGACAAGGGCAAGAACCCCTTCACGAAGAAGGCGCCAGTCTACCACACTTTCCTTGGCACCCCCACCGTCCAACAACAGAAGACCTCTCTAAGGATCCTGATGGCTACTCTTCCCCCAGTTCCCCAGTTCCTGCGCTGGTCGGAGGTTCCAATCACTTGGGACAGGACGGACCACCCAGACCTTATACCTACGGAGAACCAGTACGCCATGGTCATCAACCCCTTGATTGACGACGTGGAGTTCACCAAGTGTATGGTGGATAGTGGAAGCAGCATCAACATCATGTACCTGGATACACTGCAGAAGATGAACTTGACGGAGGCAAACCTAAGGCGGACCAACACCATCTTCCACGGCGTAGTTCCTGGTCAGGAGGCTCAGTCCCTTGGGTGCATTACACTTCAGGTTGCCTTTGGCGATGTTAACAATTACCGCCAAGAGCGCATGACCTTTGAGGTGGTCCCCTTCAAGAGCATGTACCACGTCATATTTGGCCGCGACATATTCCACATGTTCATGGCCAAGCCATGCTTCGTCTACAACAAGCTCAAGATACCCGGACCAAACAGTGTCATCACCGTATCCGAAAGCTTTACCAAGGCAAGGGACTGCGAGATCAATGAAGCAGCCGTTGCAGAAGCTGTCCTCTACAACAAAGAATTCAAAGAGATCCAGAGCAAGGCCGATGACTCAGATATGCCCGCGTCGAAGAAGCAGATCTCCGACTCCGCTCCTGCATTCAAGGCCGCCATAGAAACCAAGCCGGTGGAACTTGTGGTAGGCGATGCCTCCAAGATCACCGCCATTGGGACGAACCTGGATCCCAAATAGGAAAGCATGCTCGTCGAGTTCCTCCGTGAGAATAGGGACATCTTTGCCAGGCAGCCTGCCAACATGAAAGGTGTACCTAGGGAACTTGCCGAGCATAGCCTAAACATGGATCCAAAATCCAAACCAGTGAAACAACCTCTACGACGCTTTGGAGATGAGAAGAGACGCACCATTGGCAAAGAGATAGCTAGGTTACTTAAGGCTAGATTTATCCGAGAAGTCCTTCACACCCAATGGGTGGCCAATCCTGTACTTGTCCCCAAAAAGGGAACCAATGAATTAAGAATGTGCGTTGATTACACCGGCTTGAACAAAGCATGTCCCAAAGATCCATTTGCTTTGCCTCGCATTGACCAAGTCATTGACTCGACGGCTGGCTCGAAGCTTTTGTGTTTTCTCTATGCATACTCAGGATACCACCAGATCAAGATGAGGAAGTTGGACCAATTGGCCACTTCGTTCACTACTCCATACGGCACGTTTTGCTATGTTATGATGCCCTTTGGGCTGAAAAACGCAGGTGCTACGTACCAGCGGACAATGCAACATTGCCTTCACGACCAAATTGGTCGGAACGTTCACGCCTATGTGGACGATATCGCGGTGATGTCTAAAAAGTCAAACGACTTAATCTCTGACTTAAAAGAAACCTTTGATAATCTCCGGAAATACAACATGATGCTTAACCCTAAGAAGTGCGTCTTCGGGGTATCAGCCGGCAAAGGGTTTCATCGTTTCCCATCTCGGAATTGAGGTCAACCCGGAGAAAATCAAGGCCATCTTAAACATAAACCGTCCGACATGCCTAAAGGTCATTCAACGACTAACAGGTTGTGTTGTAGCAGTTAGTCGGTTCGTCAGCCGACTTGGAGAGAAGGCTTTACCGCTATACAAGTTGCTGAAGAAGGCAGACAAATTCACGTGGACAGACGAAGCAGATGCAGCATTGAAGCAGCTCAAGGAGATTCTTTCCTCAATGCCTATCCTTGCAGCACCCGAGCCTGGAGAACCCCTGTTAATCTACATGGCGGCAACCAACCGGGTAATCAGCATCATCGTCGTGGTAGAGCGGAAGGAACTAGGCTATGAGCACGGAATTCAACGACCAGTTTACTATGTGAGTGAGGTCTTGACGGAGTCCAAGCAGCGTTACCCGCACTACCAGAAGATAGCTTATGGAGTATTCCTCGCTTCTCGGAAGCTGAGGCATTACTTTCAGGAGCACCCAATCACAGTGGTGAGCAAGACTCCACTGTCCGACATAATCAACAACAGCGACGCTACAGGAAGGGTCGCGAAGTGGGGCATTGAACTTTCCGCCTTCGAGATCACTAACAAGAGACGCGACGCTATCAAGTCACAAGCCTTGGCAGATTTTGTTGCAGATTGGACGGAGATGCCAGATGCTACTCCGTTGCCGGAACCAGAGTACTGGGTGATGCACTTTGACGGATCAAAGCTGCTCAACGGCTCGGGGGCTGGTGTATTGCTACAGTCACCAACAGGAGACAAGCTACACTACGTTCTGCAGATCCACTTCGAGGCTACAAACAACATGGGGGAGTATGAAGCACTCATTTACAGATTACGTGTAGCCAAGGATACTGGCATCAAGCGCATAGTTTGCTGTGGAGATTCCGACTTGGTTGCCCAGCAGGTGGCTGGCACCTGGAATGCGCGGAACCCTATGATGGCGGCATATCGAGACGAAGTGGACGAGATAGCCAAAAGCTTCTTGGGTTACGAAGTCAAGTATGTGCCTAGGGAACAAAATGATGCGGCTGATCTGCTGTCTAAGATAGGATCAGGGCGCAAGCGAATTCCGCCAGGAGTTTTCCTAGAGCACTTGCGCACACCATCTGTGAAAGGAGCCGACATCGACAACCCGGATAGAGCTAACTCTTTCGTCAACATGGTGACCAAGGTCCCTCCGGCTTGGACAAAACCGTTCATGGAATATCTCGAACACGGAACTTTGCCTGACGACGAGGTCGAAAGATGGCAAATAGTAGGACGAGCAAATGGTTATACCATAATCAATGGGCAACTCTACAAAAGGAGCACTACCGGTGTATACCTAAAGTGTTTCCCAGCTAGAAGGTATGGAAATCCTACGCGAAATCCATCTCGGAGATTGCGGGCATCACGCCGCTCCTCGATCGTTGGTCGCGAAAGCCTTCCGGCAAGGATTATACTGGCTGACCGCGAAGGCAGACGCCGACAAGCTGGTTGAGACATGCATGGGATGCCAGTATTATGCCCGACAACCACATGTTCCTGCTGAAGAATTGCGAATAATACCAATAACTTGGTCGTTTGCAGTCTGGGGGCTAGACATGGTGGGACCGTTACAGACGGCACCTTGTGGGTTTACGCATCTGCTTGTAGCATTTGATAAATTAACTAAATGGATAGAAGCTAAACCCATTAGAAAGCTTGATGGGGCAACTGCCCTCAGGTTTGTCCGGGATCTAGTGGTGAGATTTGGACTCCCACATAGCATTATCACCGACAACGCCAGTAATTTGTCACTCAGAGAAGTGGAGGCTTATTGTTGGGAGAAAGGCATCCGACTTGACCTTGCATATATGGCACACCCACAGTCCAATGGTCAGGTTGAGCGAGCTAATGGATTAATTCTGCAGGGAATCAAGCCACGTCTTGAGGCACCGCTACATAGAGCAGCTGGAGCTTGGGCGGAGAAATTACCATCTGTGCTGTGGAGTTTACGAACTACACCCAACAGATCCACCGGCTACACCCCTTACTTCATGGTATATGGAGCAGAAGCTATCCTACCCTACGACATCCTCCACGATGCACCAAGAGTTGCCGCCTATGACGAAGATGACGCTAAAGAATCCAGACGCCTAGATGTGGACCTTCTCAAGGAGGAGCGCGTTTTGGCATGCCAAAGATCCGCCATCTACCAGCAGAAGCTACGCAGCTACCATAGTCGCTGCGTTCGGCATCGCTCGTTTAAGGAGAGGGATTTGGCTCTCCGACTTAAGAAGAAGAAGTCACACAAATTATCCCCTCCATGGGAAGGACCGTTCATCATAAGCAAGGCGCTGCTCAATGGGTCTTACTACCTTGTTGACAATCGTGTACTGAAGGATAGACCCAACGAGGATCATAAGCGTAAGCGACGTGACCCGGATGATGACTACCCGGAGCTTGATCGGCCATGGAACATAGCATAGCTACGTCCTTTTTACACTTAGCATTTTTTATCTAATTGTGTACCTCTTGTATGATCAATGAAATAAAGCTCTTTGGTTCACTCATATTTCTGAGTCTTTTACCTCCTTTAGTGTTCATTTTTGGATCATGTAAAACCTTTATGCACAAGCTTTGCGATTGCACTTGTGAAAATTCCGCCTACGGGCGTTAGCTTAAGTTTTCTGGTCTACACATTCTTTGTTGTTTTTATGTGGATTCTGGAGTAGTGACTTTCAGCACTTATTGTCGGTGATTTTGTGCTTAGGTTATTGATGGTGCCATTGGGCATCATCACCTGAGTGCATGGTTCCGACAACGAGTCTTTCGACTCATGAAAAGTCAAGCATAAGAACCAAAGTAATGGATAAACCAGCACTTTCTTAAACATATATACATGCTAGAAACTATTTCTTGAGTAGCAGGAAATAACAACCATTTTTTCCGCCTTAAGTTACATAAACAAGTTTTTTCCGCATATGCACCAAAGGTGAAACAAATATTACAAAGTTGTTCTTCATTCCTTTGGCGGAGGTGACTTGGAAGCAGCATCATCACCAACCGGAGAACCACCCTCGAAGTCGGCGCTATGGTGGGACTCAGAGGAACCTTGGTTTTCGCTGTCGATGATGTTCATGGGAACGAAGACGTTGACTTCCACCAAATCGGCAACTCTGGTGTCATAGACCGCGAGCGACGACAAGATGGATTCTTGGTTAATCTCCTTGCCATCGTCGTCTATGTCGGTAATGCCAGAGGTCAGCGTGTCGATGTCGGCATCTTCATAGTGTGCCTTCACCTTTGACAGCGCCATCCTTGCGCCAGCCCGTGCACATGAAGCTTTTCAACTTGTGATACGCTCGGGGGCTCGGCGCAGAATCGTCAGTTTGCACGGAGTCCCCAAGAACATCGTATCTGATCGAGGAACTCAGTTTACCTCGAGATTTTGGAAGAAAGTCCAAGAAGGTTTAGGAACCTGCTTTGATTTCAGTACCACGTATCACCCTCAGACCGATGGACAAACGGAGCGAGTAAATCAAATACTCGAAGATATGCTAAGAGCATGTGTGTTAGAATATGGATCCAAGTGGGAAGACTGTCTGCCGTTTGCAGAATTTTCCTACAACCACAATTACCAAGCCAGTTTGCAAATGGCCCCATTTGAGTTCATGTATGGAAGGAAGTGTAGTACCCCTTTGAACTGGTCGGGAGTAGGAGAGAGTCAGATTTTTGGACCCGACATCCTACGAGAAGCAGAAGAGAAGGTTCACAAGATTCGTGAGCACCTCAAGACAGCCCAATCCCAACAGAAGAGTTACACCGACAAGAGACGTAGAGACCTCGCCTTCAACATAGGAGATTTTGTTTATCTAAAAGTGTCGCCATTGAAGGGAATGCAGCGTTTCCAACTCAAAGGAAAGTTAGCCCCCAGATATATCGGACCTTTCAAAATTCTGAACCGTCGAGGAGAAGTATCGTATCAATTGGAGCTACCCGAAGAGATGTCAGCAGTACACAATGTGTTCCATATCTCGTTACTTCGCAAGTGTCTCGAAGTCCCCGAGAAGACCGAAGTGTTCAAGAATATCGACCATCGGACCATAGAGATAAACGATGACCTAACCTATCCTGAAGTACCCATCCGTATTTTGGAAGAAGCTTTTCAAACTACCCGAACCCGAAGCATCAAGTTTCTCAAGATTCAGTGGAGCAACCACACATAAGAGGAAGCTACCTGGGAGCGCGAAGATCACATCAGGACGGAGTTTCCCGATCTCTTCAAATCCTAGGTAATCTTTTCGTCCTTTTTCAAATCTCGGGACGAGATTTTGTTTAAGGGGGGAAAGTTTGTAACATCCCAAAAATACTAAGCTTGGATCATCAAGCACTAGTCATCAACATTTAGGGTTAACAAAAACTTTTCTAAATAAAATTATGAATGCATGCATATGTGTATGCATGGATTTTGAAATTCTTTGGAACCACCTTGTTTGATTGTTTCATTGCTTGTAAAATGTTCCTTAGGTGAAATAAACATCATCTAAAACATTTCCCACACTTTTCCTAAAGACAAGTAAATCAAAACAAATATATTAAAGGAATGGTCACTTTGACCAATTTAACTCCCATGCCTACTTTGGCTGTCTCAAACTTTCAGAACCTAACAGAAACTTTTCTGGATCTTTGCACCCCTTGAATGTACTCATAACAAGGTATCAAGGCCCACTTTGTGATCATCCAGAAACTTTCAAATGCATAGTTTAAATGACAATTCAAAATTGAATCTTCATCATATGGGAAGATCCCACTTTTTCAAAAACCACTCAAACAAGCTCAACTTTCAAAACCCAAGCATCTGCAGACTCACCAGCACCAACCTAGCAAACCCACCAAAAATCTTTTCAAAATTCAAAACTTAAATTCATGCGGCCATTTCATCAAACAGGTTGCAGATACAAATAAAACAAACATCAAACACTATAGTGTGCAGTAAAATTTACCTAACTTGTTCCCTATTTTGCTCACAACCAGCTCAGTAGATCATCTAGGAAGATTAACCAAGCACTAGCACCACTGTGAGCTTGCCATTGCCATCAATGGTGAACAGCCGAGCACACCCTTGCCACCCCATAGTCGATAGCAAGCTAGGAGGAGACACAAGCCTAGCCAGCATGTCTGGGAGGCAGCCCACCGTCCACCGCCACTCCCCGTCCACCGCTCGAACCTTGCCAACCGCTGGACCACACGCACGGACCGCGCCTAGACCACCAGCGACCATGCCGAGTGTGCGCCAGAGCGCCACCCTCGACCGAAGCCCACAGACCGCATGCCGCCCTCGCCGCGTGCATACACAATCCCCACCGACCCAGGAGACCGCCAGACATCCCCGTTCGCCGCCCCGTGACGCACAGCCACCGCTCGCCATCGAAGACGCCGCCTCTGCCGCTCAGAGCGTCGCATGTTCCATACCAAGCCGCACCGCCCCACGCCTCGAAACCATGTCGTTGAGCATCGCCAGGGAACACCGCACCGTATGCTACCATCGCCCATGCCAATAGCCGCCTGTAACATCGCCCCCGACGAGCTCACCGTGCGCCCCACCGGTCCTCTCGCTCGACTATAAATAGAGGCCACCCCCGCTCGATTTCTTCACACCATCTCACTCCCCTCTCGTCACTGATCGTGCCACACCGTTCCCGGAGCAAGGCGAGCACCACCTCGCCGGAATTTCACCGGAGCCCGCCGCCTCTGGAGAAGAAGGGAGCTATCGATTTCGTCCACCCTAGGAGCTGCCGCAACCACCCCTGAGTTCGTCGTCGACTTCGTCGTTCGTTCGCCTCGCCGACCCTTGCCAGCACCCCGGTGAGCCCCCAGCAACCCTCACTGGCCGCGCTAGGTTTCTTTCTCGCCGGCGTTGTCTCGCATCGACGATGACTCCCAGCCGTTGGATTAGAATCAGATCGAACGACCCACGTTGCCCCGTACCGCTTCGCCCCTCCCTGTCTCACTGGCAAGTGGGGACACCCACTTAAGCAGCCCGCAGGAGCACTGCGCTTAGCAGGCCGTCCCAGTAACTTTTCCCGCGCAGCCCAGTGATTTGAATTAAATCTTTTTCTTTTTAATTCAAACACACTTTTGTACCCATTTTCAAAAATCAATCCAGATCGATTCAGTGCACCAATTTGAATGAAACCAATTTTGTTGGAAAGGTCTGTGAATGAGGAATCCAAGCCCGTTGGATTCAAGTCATTTGGATCTATAGATCATCCAGGGTAAAAATAACAAGGCAGAAGCTTTTCTGCATTCAAACATTTTTAAAATTTAAACCATAATAGCTTTTGAGTTGATTCCAACTCTCAAAAATCACATTTAACCATACCTTTCAGAATATATAAAAATATATAGGTTTACTTGCAGAAATAATGTTTAAGTAATAAAAGAATGCTACATAGGCATTTCTAGTCATGATATTTAAATAAAATAAAAGGGTAAAACCATATTAAATTGTGACACCACTTTAAATCACATTCCCTTGGACTACAATATGTGGTGATGACATGTGTCAACATGATCCCATGTTTGGGTTGGAGAATATTAAATCTTAAGTAGTTTTTCAATGAGTAGAAATTACTTTTCTAAAAATAAAAGGAATTAAACCAAGCCTTAACCTTGTAATGTTAGAGATGATGCTAGATCATCTATAGGACCCTTGTTTGTGATGATTGCAAGTAGTTAAGTATTGTTTGGTGATTGTGTACCTCGTATTTATTCATAGACGCTAGTATCGACCAAGGATACGAGGAGGAAGGAGGATACTACGAAGAAGAAGCCGAGGAGAACTTCAACCACTGCTCTGCACAAGGCAAGCCTAATGCTACTAGTTGAATGTGCAAGCTAACACTTGCAATTTAGCAAGCTTATATTGACATTGATGCAAGCTAACACTTGCAAGATACTTTATCTATGCAAGCAAATACTTGCTTGTTACCATGCCTACTATATGCTTTAAGCATATATGATCATACCCACTTGAGAAACCAATCCTAGTTTTATTTGCAAGATTCTTACTTTAATTCTTTATCAAAGCTTACTTAGAGTTTACTTAAGAGTTTGGTAGATACTAGAAAGTTATCTGAAGGTTGCATAAAGAGCATAAAATTTGGCCTAAGATTAGACACCTTGATATCATCCTGAGATATAAGGTTATACATAGTTGAAACTCCCCTAGTTTACCACCCCTCATTAGTGCTTAACCCCCTCTTGTAGATGCTAGTGCTAAGCATAAAACTTGATAAACTTTAGATGGGAATACTTGGTGGAAAAATGGTTATGAAAACCTTGGAATCATGGATCATTCTATTGAAATGTTTTGGACATGTGTTTCCGAACACCTGATGATTTTGGTGACGAAAATGTTGAGGCATGAGCCTTAGCCCTTTTATAAAACTGATGGTTGTATGGATGCGATACCATTCCAATTTGACTTTGACTTGACCACAACAGAGTTGTGACATGAGTTACAAAATCCCACTTAGGAGTTATAAAATTGTGACTAGCTTTGGAACTTAGTAGAGATAAATCTGGCTTTTGCAAAACAACCCTAGAGCCTAGTGTCCTATTATCCAAAAACCCCTTTACCTGTTAGTATTAGTTTGCGAGTACTTAAAGAGTACTCATGGCTTTGTCCCTAGCTATTCCCATGGCCAGACTATGAAGAGGAGTACCTAGAAGATGGACCCCAGGAAGGTTACGACAACTAGGATCATCTCCCATCGTCAGCATTGCCTGCGACCCCGAAGATGGAGGTTCGCCTACGCTACCGTTATTATTACGTATTCCGCTGCTTGATGTTGTATTAAGAACTGGATCATGAGATCCCTATTCGTGTAAGAACTTATGTGAAGTTTGTAATGGATGATGTACTATGGTATCCAATTCTGTTATGTCTCGCAAAAATGTTAATCCTGGGATTGCGATGTATGGCATAACAGGCATCTAGGATTGAAAAATCCGGGCGTTGACAAGTTGGTATCAGAGCCATCCTGACCATAGGAGACCCTAGTTATACTGGACGTTTGAACCAAAAACTTAGTTTCAAAACCAAAGAAAACAAATATTTACAAAAACCTATTCTCATTCTTATCTCTTTGATTCTTTCATAAAAATTCATGTTCCTCAAAAACTCTTGCAAAATACATAAAATTTTGACACACTTGATCACTTTGCTAACCTACTCATCCTCTATTTTTATAGATGGATGTGAAGTACAACAAGTTTTACCAACTTGGGAATGGAGGAGACCTTATCTTTGAGAGGGATTTGGACCAGCTTTCGGAACTTCTGGAGCGTCTGCACCCCGAGTTCTTCGGAGCTCAGCTCAATGATCAAGGAGGAGAAGACCTGCAGTGGCTAATTGTTGCAAGTCTCCGAGGAAAGATTGAACCTCCCACTGCGGAAGGAATTCAGTTTACCTTGAGGGAAAACAACTGGCTCGATGGACTTGCCAGAGCAATGCAGGAAGCTCTTTCCCGTCTGTGTGGGCAGAGCATCAATCAGATCAAGGGTACTCGCTTTGAGTTTTGCCCAAGGCGTGATGCAAATGGACAACCCCTGGAAGCCCCATACCACCCCGAGCTGAAGACTCAATTGGACCACCTTAGCTTCATGATGTACGATCGTCAGCAGGAGTTGGACAACCGCCGTGACTACTCCAACCACAAGTCTGCCATCATCAAGACGAAGGATCAGACCATCGCCATGCTAGCAAAGGATCGCAAGTCTCGCCGCCGTCAGCTCGACAAGAAGGAGCGCATCATTGCCCGTCTTCGCCACCGCATCTCATCTTTGGAGGAGACCATCCACGAGAGAGACATGCAGTTGGAGGAAAGGGAGAATGCTGGAGAGGATCTTCGTGGAGACCCTTACTCCTATCTCAGCGAGGACGATGATTTTCTGGAGGATCAGGCCATGGACTTCTTCACCGATGAGGATGATTTCGCCTTCATCAATGATGATGAAGATGATGAAGCCACAGACTCCTAGGATTAGTCGCACTTGAGCACTAGCGTAGTGAGTAGTATTCGGTCCCACTGTATCGTAGTTCTCAGAATGGTTCTTAAAACCATCTGTTTTTCTTTGTTGTGGTGTGTGTTGTACTGTGTGCTATGAATGAATGAATGAAAAGAAAGTTGCTAGAAAATCTGAGTCAAACCTTTAAAAACTTTTCAAAATCCCCGAAACCTTAGAAATTTCCCTCTTTTCTCATGACCTATCTCAATCTTCAGATGCCACGTGGAGGAAGTGGTTCAGCCCCGGACCCGATGTTATAGATTCTGCAAATGTTGACTTCTGACCGTGAAGCTGAAAGAGCGAAACGTCAAGCCAACCTAGCCACCCTGCAGCAGATAGCCCAGCTAGCCCACAACAACCAAGGCCACGGAAATCAGGCCAATCATGGATCTAAGCTCAAGAATTTCCAGAACACCAACCCACCTATTTTCACTAAGTCGGAAGAGCCCCTAGACGCCGATGATTGGCTGCAAACCATGGAAAATAACCTAGAAGTCGCTGGAGTGGAAGCCAACGAGAAAGTTCTGTTTGCCACCCATTATCTAGCCGGAGATGCTAGAGCATGGTGGAACAGTGTTCGTGCAATGACCGGAGGCTAGATGATGACCTGGGAGGAATTCAAGGTCAAGTTTAGCAGAACTCATGTGCCACCGGGTTTGATCAAGAGAATGAGAGACGAGTTCAGAGAGCTAAAGCAAGGAAGGATGACTGTAGTGGAATACCGTGACAAATTTTTGTCATTAGCTAGGTATGCCCCGGATGAAATAAACACTGAAGCCAAGAAGAAAGAAACATTCCTGAATGGTCTGCATGACGAGATGCAGACGGTATTAGTCAATATCCCCTTTGCGGATATTGAAGCCCTTGTCGACTCCGCTATCCAGATGGAAGGAAAGATCAACCAAGCCAATGAAAACCGCAAGCGTCGCATGATGCATCATCCAGGAACCCATCAGACCCCAAAGTATCGCCCCAACCCATCTCCAGGATTTGCCCCAAGAACCAACAGACCCTCGATGAACCGTCCAACCTATCCCAACCGTGGAAACCCTAGACCCGGAGGAAATCACAACAACCCCGGCAACTCTATCAATTTCAACCGTGCCCCACCCAAGTTCAACAACAACAATGCTACCGCCAACACCAACACTGCCCCTAGGACTGGAAGTAATGTTGTGCCTGTCGCAGCCAAGGACAAGTCGCAAGTGACTTGTTATGACTGTGGAAATAAAGGCCACTATTCCAATGAGTGCCCCAACAAGAAGAATGCTACAGCCCCTAATGCCAATGCCCTAGCTCAGCAGCAGCGTCGTGTTCAGCCCGGAAGAAGATTTGCCCCAGGGAATTCACTCAACCGCAATGGCCGTCTTTTTCTCATGCATGCTGAAGAAGCTCAGGAAGCGCCAGACGTCGTGCTGGGTATGTTTTCTGTTAATTCAGTACTTGCACGAGTGTTGTTTGACTCTGGTGCATCGCATTCATTTGTCACCGAAGAATTTGCATGCACTAGTAAAATTCAACCCACCAAATTGAAGCATGTGATGATTGTGCAAATTCCCGGATCAACCACAAAGGCTAGGAAAATTTGCAAAGTCGTCCCTATCCGAATCCATGGCATAGATTTTTATGCAAATATTATAGTACTCGGAACTAAAGGTTTGGAAGTAGTACTAGGAATGGATTAGATGTCCAAACATAAAGGATTGATTGACTGTGCCAAGAAAGCCATCACTATGACCAGTACCGCCGAAATATCAGTCGAGCATATATCTGAAACCTTACCTCGTCAATTCAAATGCAACAAGAGTATAGCCCAACCTACCATTGACCAAGTCAAGATAGTCTGTGAATACCCCGATGTATTTCTAGATGTTTTGCCCGGTATGCCCCCATATCGGGATATCGAGTTTATCATTGAACTAATCCCCGGAACAGGACCCATAGCCCAGAGACCCTATAGTATGAACCCGTCCGAGCTCGCAGAACTGAAGAAGCAATTGGATTCCATGTTGGAAATTGGATTAATTCAACCAAGTGCGTCCCCATGGAGATCACCTGTCTTGTTTGTGGACAAGAAGGATGGAGGTAACCGTTTGTGTACAGATTATCGCAAGTTGAATGATGTCACCATCTAGAACAAGTACCCCTTACCCAAAATAGAAGATTTGTTTGATCAGTTGACCGGTGCCAAAGTGTTTTCTAAGATTGATCTTAGGACTGGTTATCATCAACTCAAAATTCGTGCAGAGGATATTCCAAAGACTGCCTTTACCACCAGATATGGACTATACGAGTATATAGTCATGTCTTTCGGATTAACCAATGCCCCCGCTTATTTCATGAACCTCATGAATAAGATTTTTATGGACTTCCTGGATAAGTTTGTCGTTGTTTTCATCGATGACATTCTGATTTATTCCAAATCAGAAGAAGAACATGAGCTACACCTAAGGACCATTCTTGGAACCCTTAGAGAGCATCAGTTGTATGCCAAGTTTAGCAAATGTGAATTCTGGTTACAGGAGGTAGGATTCCTCGGTCACATTGTATCAGCCGGAGGAATTTCCGTTGACCCTGCCAAAGTGAAAGATGTAGAAGATTGGAAAGCCCCAACCACTCAAACCCAAGTTCGTGCATTTCTCGGATTGGCGGGATATTACCGCAAATTCGTAGAAGGATTCTCGAGTATCGCCCGACCCATGACCCAATTGCTGAAGAAGGACAAGAAGTTTGAATGGACAGACAAGTGTGAAGCGAGTTTTCAAGAACTCAAGAGGAGATTGATATCAGCCCCAATCTTAATCATGCCGGATATCACGAAGCCCTTCGATGTGTATTGTGACGCATCCAAGATTGGTCTCGAATGTGTGCTAATGCAAGAAGGCAAAGTTATATCTTATCTATCCCGACAATTGAAGCAACATGAGCAAAATTACCCAACCCATGACCTCGAACTCGCAGCCGTAGTTCTAGCCCTGAAGACATGGAGACATTACCTGATGGGAAATCGTTGTGAGATCTATTCGGATCACAAGAGCCTAAAGTATATATTCACTCAGAAGGAACTGAATATGAGGCAGAGAAGATGGATTGAGCTAATCAAGGATTACGACCTGGACATTCACTATCACCCTGGTAAAGCCAACATAGTAGCCGATGCCCTTAGAAGATTGCCGTGCCGCTTGAACTCCATGATTTTGAAGGAGCAACCAAGTTTGCACAAAGAGATGGAAGATTTTCGAATGGAATTAGTAAGTGAAGGATTTTTGGCTAGCATAGAACTTCAGCCCACTTTGATCAGTCGGATTAAAGAGGCGCAGAAGGGAAATGCCAGTATCGACGGAATCAAGCGTCGTATCGGTACATGCAAAGTACCCGGATTCAGCGAAGATGAAGAAGGAGTTCTGTGGTACAAAGGACGCCTTTGTATACCATCAGATTCTGAGTTGAAAGAAGTTATTTTGAAGGAGGCTCATGATACTCTTTATTCTATCCTTCCCGGAGGAACTAAGATGTATCAAGATTTGAAAGAGCAATTTTGGTGGCATAAGATGAAGAGAGAAATCGGAAGCTATATCGCCAAGTGTGATATATGTCAGCGAGTCAAGGCAGGACATCTAAGACCCGCTGGATTGTTGCAACCTTTGCAGATTCCGGAATGGAAATGGGATTCTGTAGGAATGGACTTTATCACTGGACTACCTACTTCTAGTAGGGGAAATTACTCTATCTGGGTCATAGTGGACAGATTGTCCAAAGTCGCCCATTTCTTGCCCGCCAAAACCACATATCAGAGTTCGAAGCTAGCGGAGTTATACATCGCTAGAATCGTCAGTTTGCACGGAGTCCCCAAGAACATCGTCTCTGATCGAGGAACTCAGTTTACCTCGAGATTTTGGAAGAAAGTCCAAGAAGGTTTAGGAACCTGCTTAGATTTCAGTACCGAATATCACCCTCAGACCGATGGACAAACGGAGCGAGTAAATCAAATACTCGAAGATATGCTAAGATCACGTGTGTTAGAATATGGATCCAAGTGGGAAGATTGTCTGCCGTTTGCAGAATTTTCCTACAACCACAATTACCAAGCCAGTTTGCAAATGGCCCCATTTGAGTTCATGTACGGAAGGAAGTGTAGTACCCCTTTGAACTGGTCGGGAGTAGGAGAGAGTCAGATTTTTGGACCCGACATCCTACGAGAAGCAGAAGAGAAGGTTCACAAGATTCGTGAGCACCTCAAGACCGCCCAATCCCAACAGAAGAGTTACGCCGACAAGAGACGTAGAGACCTCGCCTTCAACATAGGAGATTTTTTTTATCTAAAAGTGTCGCCATTGAAGGGAATGCAGCGTTTCCAACTCAAAGGAAAGTTAGCCCCCAGATATATCGGACCTTTCAAAATTCTGAACCGTCGAGGAGAAGTATCGTATCAATTGGAGCTACCCGAAGAGATGTCAGCAGTACACAATGTGTTCCATATCTCGTTACTTCGCAAGTGTCTCGAAGTCCCCGAGAAGACCGAAGTGTTCAAGAATATCGACCATCGGACCATAGAGATAAACGATGACCTGACCTATCCCGAAGTACCCATCCGTATTTTGGAAGAAGCTTTTCGAACTACCCGAACCCGAAGCATCAAGTTTCTCAAGATTCAGTGGAGCAACCACACATAAGAGGAAGCTACCTGGAAGCGCGAAGATCACATCAGGACGGAGTTTCCCGATCTCTTCAAATCCTAGGTAATCTTTTCGTCCTTTTTCAAATCTCGGGACGAGATTTTGTTTAAGGGGGTAAGGTTTGTAACATCCCAAAAATACTAAGCTTGGATCATCAAGCACTAGTCATCAACATTTAGGGTTAACAAAAACTTTTATAAATAAAATTATGAATGCATGCATATGTGTATGCATGGATTTTGAAATTCTTTGGAACCACCTTGTTTGATTGTTTCATTGCTTGTAAAATGTTCCTTAGGTGAAATAAACATCATCTAAAACATTTCCCACACTTTTCCTAAAGACAAGTAAATCAAAACAAATATATTAAAGGAATGGTCACTTTGACCAATTTAACTCCCATGCCTACTTTGGCTGTCTCAAACTTTCAGAACCTAACAGAAAATTTTCTGGATCTTTGCACCCCTTGAATGTACTCATAACAAGGTATCAAGGCCCACTTTGTGATCATCCAGAAACTTTCAAATGCATAGTTTAAATGACAATTCAAAATTGAATCTTCATCATATGGGAAGATCCCACTTTTTCAAAAACCACTCAAACAAGCTCAACTTTCAAAACCCAAGCATCTGCAGACTCACCAGCACCAACCTAGCAAACCCACCAAAAATCTTTTCAAAATTCAAAACTTGAATTCATGCGGCCATTTCATCAAACAGGTTGCAGATACAAATCAAACAAACATCAAACACTATAGTGTGCAGTAAAATTGGCCTAACTTGTTCCCTATTTATCTCACAACCAGCTCAGTAGATCATCTAGGAAGATTAACCAAGCACTAGCACCACTGTGAGCTTGCCATTGCCATCAATGGTGAACAGCCGAGCACACCCTTGCCACCCCATAGTCGACAGCAAGCTAGGAGGAGACACAAGCGTAGCCAGCATGTCTGGGAGGCAGCCCACCGTCCACCGCCACTCCCTGTCCACCGCTCGAACCTTGCCAACCACTGGACCACACGCACGGACCGCGCCCAGACCGCCAGCGACCATGCCGAGCGTGCGCCAGAGCGCCACCCTCGACCGAAGCCCACAGACCGCGCGCCGCCCTCGCTACGTGCATACACAATCCCCACCGACCCAGGAGACCGCCAGACATCCCTGTTCGTCTCCCCGTGACGCACAGCCACCGCTCGCCATCGAAGACGCCGCCTCTGCCGCTCAGAGCGTCGCATGTTCCAGACCAAGCCGCACCGCCCCACGCCTCGAAACCATGTCGTTGAGCATTGGCAGGGAACACCGCACCGTCCCCTACCATCGCCCATGCCAATAGCCGCCTGTAACATCGCCCCCGGCGAGCTCACCGTGCGCCCCGTCTGTCCCCTCGCTCGACTATAAATAGAGGCCACCCCCGCTCGATTTCTTCACACCATCTCACTCCCCTCTCATCACTGATCGTGCCACACCGTTCCCGGAGCAAGGCGAGCACCACCTCGCCGGAATTTCACCGGAGCCCGTCGCCTCTAGAGAAGAAGGGAGCCATCGATTTCGTCCACCCCAGGAGCTGCCGCGACCACCCATGAGTTCGCCGTCGTCGACTTCGTCGTTCGCCCGCCTCGCCGACCCTCGCCAGCATCCCGGTGAGCCCCCAGCAACCCTCACTGGCCGCGCTAGGTTTCTTTCTCGCCGGCGTTGTCTCGCGTCGAGGATGACTCCCAGCCGTTGGATTAGAATTAGATCGAACGACCCACGTTGCCCCGTACCGCTTCGCCCCTCCCTGTCTCACTGGCAAGTGGGGACACCCACTTAAGCAGCCCGCGGGAGCACTGCGCTTAGCAGGCCGGCCCAGTAACTTTTCCCGCGCAGCCCAGTGATTTGAATTAAATCTTTTTCTTTTTAATTGAAACACACTTCTGTACCCATTTTCAAAAATCAATCCAGATTGATTCAGTGCACCAATTTGAATGAAACCAATTTTATTGGAAAGGTCTATGAATGCCGAATCCAAGCCCGTTGGATTCAAGTCATTTGGATCTATAGATCATCCAGGGTAAAAATAACAAGGCAGAAGCTTTTCTGCATTCAAACATTTTTCAAATTTAAACCATCACAGCTTTTGAGTTGATTCCAACTCTCAAAAATCACATTTAACCATACCTTTCAGAATATTTAAAAATATATAGGTTTACTTTGCAGAAATAATGTTCAAGTAATAAAATAATGCTACATAGGCATTTCTAGTCATGATATTTAAATAAAATAAAAGGGTAAAACCTTATTAAATTGTGACACCACTTTAAATCACATTCCCTTGGACTACAATATGTGGTGATGACATGTGTCAACATGTTCCCATGTTTGGGTTGGAGAATATTAAATCTTAAGTAGTTTTTCAATGAGTAGAAATTACTTTTCTAAAAATAAAAGGAATTAAACCAAGCCTTAACCTTGTAATGTTAGAGATGATGCTAGATCATCTATAGGACCCTTGTGTGTGATGATTGCAAGTAGTTAAGTATTGTTTGGTGATTGTGTACCTCGTATTTATTCATAGACGCTAGTACCGACCAAGGATACGAGGAGGAAGGAGGATACTACGAAGAAGAAGCCAAGGAGAACTTCAACCACTGCTCTGCACAAGGCAAGCCTAATGCTACTAGTTGAATGTGCAAGCTAACACTTGCAATTTAGAAAGCTTATATTGACATTGATGCAAGCTAACACTTGCAAGATACTTTATCTATGCAAGCAAATACTTGCTTGTTACCATGCCTACTATATGCTTTAAGCATATATGATCATACCCACTTGAGAAACCAATCCTAGTTTTATTTGCAAGCTTCTTACTTTAATTCTTTATCAAAGCTTACTTAGAGTTTACTTAAGAGTTTGGTAGATACTAGAAAGTTATCTGAAGGTTGCATAAAGAGCATAAAATTTGGCCTAAGATTAGACACCTTGATATCATCCTGAGATATAAGGTTATACATAGTTGAAACTCCCCTAGTTTACCACCCCTCATTAGTGCTTAACCCCCTCTTGTAGATGCTAGTGCTAAGCATAAAACTTGATCAACTTTAGATGGGAATACTTGGTGGAAAAATGGTTATGAAAACTTTGGAATGATGGATCATTCTATTGAAATGTTTTGGACATGTGTTTCCGAACACCTGATGATTTTGGTGATGAAAATGTTGAGGCATGAGCCTTAGCCCTTTTATAAAATTGATGGTTGTATGGATGCGATACCATTCCAATTTTATCGTAGAACCACAATACCCGAATATTGGGTAGGGCTTGACTGGAAACTTATGTACCTTAGTATTAGCTCCCTCACGGCCAAGGTCTGAGCTGAGGCTACCTTGTGAAGATTGTCCACCTGTGCAGTACCCAAGATGACAGTTGGTCATGGTTGGGAGGCCAAACTCACAGGAGAGGTGCTTATACTAGGGCGTGTAATTGAAAGGTTAGGATTGATTATAAGCATACTGAGTATGGTGAATTCAGGATTTGTTCCTGACGGATGTATCAAATGTTGTGGTAAAAGTGTACAATCTCTACAGAGTGTCAAACTATTCGAATAGCCGCGTCCGCGGTTATGGACAGTTGGAGTGGCCATACTGTTCTCCGTCAGACTTTTCAAAATTGACTTGTGAAATGAATTGAGACTTTGACTTGACCACAACAGAGTTGTGACATGATTTACAAAATCCCACTTAGGAGTTATAAAATTGTGACTAGCTTTGGAACTTAGTAGAGATAAATCTGGCTTTTGCAAAACAACCCTAGAGCCTAGTGTCCTATTATCCAAAATCCCCTTTACCTGTTAGTATTAGTTTGCGAGTACTTAAAGAGTACTCATGGCTTTGTCCCTGGCTATTCCCATGGCCAGACTATGAAGAGGAGTACCTAGAAGATGAACCCCAGGAAGGTTACGACAACTAGGATCATGTCCCATCGTCAGCATTGCCTGTGACCCCGAAGATGGAGCTTCGCCTATGCAACGTTATTATTACGTATTCCACTGCTTGATGTTGTATTAAGAACTGGATCATGAGATCCCTATTAGTGTAAGAACTTATGTGAAGTTTGTAATGGATGATGTACTATGGTATCCAATTCTGTTATGTCTCGCAAAAATGGTAATCCTGGGATTGCGATGTATGGCATAACAGGCATCTAGGATTGAAAAATCCGGGTGTTGACAGAAAATGTTGAGGCATGAGACTTAGCCCTTTATAAAACTGATGGTTGTCTGGATGCGATACCATTCCAATTTTACCGTACAACCATAATACCCGAATATTGGGTAGGGCTTGACTGGAAATTTATATACCTTAGTATGGATTCCCTTACGGCCAAGGTCTGAGCTGAGGCTACCTTGTGAAGATTGTCCACCTGTGTAGTACCCAAGATGACAGTTGGTCATGGTTGGGAGGCCAAACTCACAGGAGAGGTGCCTATACTAGGGCATGTAATTGAAAGGTTAAGATTGATTATCCGCATACTGAGTATGGTGAATTCAGGATTGTTCCTGATGGATGTATCGAATGTTATGGTGAAAGTGTACAATCTCTGCAGAGTGTCAAACTATTCGAATAGCCGTGTCCGTGGTTATGGACAGTTGAAGTGGCCATACTGTTCCCCCGTCAGATGTTTTCAAAACAACTTGTGAAATGATTTCTGACTTTGACTTGACCACAACAGAGTTGTTATATGAAATTCAAGTTCCCACTTAGGTGTTATAAAACATTCAACTAGTTTTCTTTGCTTCTGAACTTAGTAGAGGTAAATATGGCTTTTGGCAAACAACCCTAGAGCTTAGTATCCTACTACAAAAACCCCCTTAACTTGTTAGTATCAGTTTGCGAGTACTTAAAGAGTACTCATGGCTTTGTCCCTGGCTATTCCCGTGGCTAGACTATGAAGAGTAGTATCAGGATGACGGACCGCAGCAAGGTTACGACAACTAGAATCATCTCCCATCGTCAGCATTGCCTGTGACCCCGAAGATGGAGCTTCGCCTACGCTATCGTTATCTTTACGTTATCCCGCTGCTTGAGTTGTATTAAGAACTGGATCATGAGATCCTTATTTGTGTAAGACCTTATGTATGGTTTGTAATGGATGATGTACTGTGATATCCAAATCTGTTATGTCTCGCAAAAATGGTAATCCTGGGATTGCGATGTATGGCATAACATGCATCTGGGATTGAAAATCCGGGTGTTGACAAGTTGGTATTAGAGCCATCCTGACCATAGGAGACCCTAGTTAGAATGGACGTTTGAATCAAAAACTTAGTTTCAAAACCAAAGGAAGTGAGTATTTACAAAAACCTATTTTCATTCTTATCACTTGGATTCTTTCCTGAAAATTCATGTTCTTCAAAAATTCTTGCACGGTACATTAAATTTGACACACTTTATCACTCTACTAAGTTACTCATCCTATATTCTTATAGATGGACGTGAAGTACATCAAGTTTTATCAGTTGGGGAATGGAGGAGACCTCATCTTTGAGCGTGACTTGGACCAGCTGTCGGAGATGCTGGAGCGTCCGCACCCCGCGTTCTTCAGAGCTCAGCTCAATGATCAGGAAGGAGAAGATCTGCAGTAGCTAGCTGTTGCAAGTCTTTGTGGAAATATTGAACCTCCCACTGCAGAGGGAATTAAGTTCACCTTAAGAGAGAACAACTAACTCGATGGACTGGCCAGGGCAATGCAGGAAGGTCTTGCCCATGTGTGTGGGCAGAGTATCAATCAGATCAAGGGTACCCGTTTTGAGTTCTACCCAAGGCGTGATGTTATGGGATAGCCACTAGAGGCCCCATATCACCACGAGCTGAAGAGTCAATTGGACCACCTTAGCTTCATGATGTATGACCGTCAGAAGGAGTTGGACAATGCGCGTTCCTACGCCAACCACAAGTACACCATCACCAAGAAGAAGGATCAGACCATCGCCATGCTAGTGAAGGATCGCAAGTCTCGTTGCTGTCAGCTCGATAAGAAGGAGCGCATCATTGCCCGTCTTCACCACTGGATCACGGATTTGGAGGATACCATCCACGAGAGAGACATGCATTTGGAGGAAAGGGAGAATGCAGGGGAAGACCTTCGTGGAGACCCCTACTCCTATCTCAGTGATGGTGATGACTTTCTGGAGGATCAGGCCATGGACTTGTTCATCGATGAGGATGAATTCGCCTTCATCGATGACGATGATGAGGATGATGAGGACACTGACTCCGAGGAGTAGTAGCACTTGAGCACTAGCGTTAGTGAATTGTATTCGGTCCCACTATATCGTAGCTTCATAGAATGGTTCTTAAAACCATCTGTTTTTCTTTGTTGTGGTGTGTGTTTGTATCATGTGCTATGAATGAATGAAAATAAAGTTGCTAGAAAAATCTGAGTCAAACTTCAAAAACTTTTCAACAACCCCTGAACGTTAGAAATTACCCTCTTTTCTCATGATCTATCTCAATCTTCAGATGCCTCGCGGAGGAAGCGGTTCATCCCAGGACCCGATATTGTAGATCTTGCAAATGTTGGTTTCTAACCACGAAGCTGAAAGAGCTGAACGTCAAGCCAACTTAGCCACCCTTCAACACATTGCCTAGATGGACAACAACAATCAAGGCCATGGAAATCAGGACAACCATGGATCTAAGCTCAAGAATTTCCAGAACACCAATCCACCTATTTTCACTAAGTCAGAAGAGCCCCTAGATGTAGATGATTGGCTACAAACCATGGAGAACAATCTGGAAGTTGCAGGAGTGGAAGCCAATGAGAAAGTTCTGTTCGCCACCCACTATCTGGTCGGAGATGCAAGAGCATGGTGGAACAACGTTCGTGCAATGACCAGAGGTCAGATGATTACTTGGGATGAATTCAAGGTCAAGTTCAGAAGAACCCATGTGCCACCGGGTTTGATCAAGAGGATGAGAGATGAATTCAGAGAACTGAAGCAAGGAAGGATGACAGTAATCGAATACCGTGAAAAATTCTTGTCATTATCTAGGTATGCACCGGATGAGATCGACACTGAAGCCAAGAAGAAAGAGATATTCCTGAATGGTATGCACGATGAGATGCAGATGGTGTTAGTCAATATCCCCTTTGCGGATATTGAAGCCTTAATTGACTCTGCCATTCAGATGGAAGGAAAGGTCAACCAAGCCAATGAGAACCGCAAGCGTCGCATGATGCATCAACCAGGAACCCACCATACACCAAAGTATCGCCCAACCCATCTCCAGGATTTTCCCCGACAACCAACAAACCCCCGATGAACCTTCCGACCTATCCCAACCGTGGAAACCCAAGGCCCGGAGGAAACCACAAAAACCCCAGCAACTCCAGCAATTTCAACCGTGCCCCACCCAAGTTCAACAACAACAATGCCGCCACCAACACCAACACTGCCCCAAGGACTGGAAGCAATGCTATGCCTGTTGCAGCAAAGGACAAGTCGCAAGTGATTTGTTATGAGTGTGGAACCAAGGGTCACTATTCCAATGAGTTCCCTAAGAAGATTGCCGCAGCCCCCAATGCAAATGCCCCAGCTCAGCAGCAGCGTCGTGTTCAGCCCGGAAGAAGGTTTGCCCCAGGGAACTCGCTGAACTGCAACGGCCGTCTCTTTCTCATGCATGCTGAAGAATCCTAAGAAGCGCCAGATATCGTGCTGGGTATGTTTTCTATTAACTCGGTACTTGCAAGAGTGTTGTTTGATTCTGGAGCATCGCACTCATTTGTCACTAAAGAATTTTCATGCACTAGTAAGATTCAACCAACCAAATTGAAGCATGTTATGATTGTTCAAATACCCGGTTCAACCACCAAAGCTAGGCAAATTTGCAAAGCCATCCCTATCCGAATCCATGGCATAGATTTTTATGCTAATCTAATAGTACTCGGAACTAAAGGTTTGGAAGTAGTACTAGGAATGGACTGGATGTACAAACACAAAGGATTAATTGACTGTGCCAAGAAAGCCTTAACCATGACCAGTACAGCCGGAATATCAGTCGAGCATGTATCTGAAACCTTGCCTCGTCAATTCAAGTGCAACAAGAGTATAGCCCAGCCAACCATTGACCAACTTCGGATAGTCTATGAATACCCCGATGTATTTCCATATGTTTTGCCCGGTATGCCCCCAGATCGGGATATTGAGTTTATCATTGAACTAATCCCTAGAACCGGACCCATAGCCCAGAGACCATATAGTACGAACCCGTCTGAACTAGCAGAACTGAAGAAGCAACTGGATGCCATGCTGGAAATTGGACTGATTCAACCAAATGCGTCACCTTGGAGATCACATGTTTTGTTTGTGGACAAGAAAGATGGAGGTAACCGTTTGTGTACGGATTATAGGAAGTTGAATGATGTCACTATCAAAAACAAGTAACCGTTGCCGAAGATAGGAGACCTGTATGACCGGTTGACTGGTGCCAAAGTGTTTTCTAAGATTGATCTTAGAACTGGCTATCATCAACTCAAGATTCACGCAGAGGATATTCCAAAGACTTCCTTTACCACCCGATATGGATTATTCGAGTATACTGTCATGTCATTTGGATTAACCAATGCCCCCGCTTATTTCATGAATCTTATGAATAATATTTTTATGGACTTCCTGGATAAGTTTGTCGTTGTTTTCATTGATGACATTCTGATTTATTCCAAATCAGAAGAAGAACATGAGCTACACCTAAGGACCATTCTTGGAACCCTTAGAGAGCATCAACTATATGCCAAGTTTAGCAAATGTGAATTCTGGTTACAGGAGGTAGGATTCCTCGGACATATTGTATCAGCCGGAGGAATTGCCGTTGACCCTGTGAAGGTGAAGGATGTTGAAGATTGGCAAGCCGCAACCACTCAAACCCAAGTTCGTGCATTTCTCGGATTAGCGGGATACTACCACAAGTTCGTAGAAGGATTCTCGAGTATTGCTAGACCCATGACCCAATTGCTGAAGAAGGACAAGAAGTTTGAATGGACGGACAAATGTGAAGCGAGTTTTCAAGAACTCAAGAGAAGATTGATTTCAGCCCTAATCTTCATCATGCCGGATATCATGAAACCCTTTGATGTGTATTGTGACGCATCCAAGATCGGTCTCGAATGTGTGCTAATGCAAGAAGGCAAAGTTATATCTTATCTATCCCGACAACTGAAACATCATGAACAGAATTATCCAACCCATGACCTTGAACTAGCATCCATAGTTCTAGCCCTGATGTAACATCCCTAAAATCATGTTTCAAACTCATGCAAATCATCCATGCATCCATGATCACATATAGAGTTCATTCCAAACAAATCAATTCAAAAACAGGAGCATATGGGCTCATTATTTTATGTGATCAGCATTTGAATCAAATGCTACTCTCCAATGAGAGATTGTTGTTCATGAAACCAAACTTTGTTGTCTTATTGCTCTCAGGTTGTATTGCTAGATTGCTAAGATTTAAACCAAAGTTTCAAAACAAATATGATTTGAAAACCAATTTCAAAACCTATTCAAACTAGTACTATGCCACTGCTTATTTTATTTTATTCCAAGTGACCAAGCCAATTCAAAGTGACCACTTGGTTTTATGCCCAGAAATGTGATTGTTGCACACTACAAAAATCCTGAAAAGTTTTGAATTCAAATAGGTTTTGAAATCATTTGAATTTGATTCCTGAAATTGAAAACAGAAAAAGAAAAGGAGAAAAGAATTGGAAAAGGGCCTGCGCCACCTATCTAGCCCAACGACGGATTCAGCCCACTAAGCCCACCCGGGTTCCCCCTCTCTCTCTCACTCGCAAACGAACCCACCAGGTCACTGACCACACGACCCCACCCCCTCTCTGTTTCTCTCGCTGACAACTGGGCCTCACTGCCGCGTCACCCTTCGTCCCCAAATCGCACCCACGACCACGTCGCCGGCCGTTCCCTCCGCCATTCACTGCCGCGTTGATTCCGCACTTAATTGCCATTGATACCGTGCGTGATCCTTGACCCCGCTCTGGCTATAAGACCACCTCCCCCTCGCGGCCATTTCCCCCAACAAAGCCAGACAGAAACGCCCCCCAGGCTGCCCGCAATCGCCCTTGCACCGCCGCTGCACAGATGCACTCTGACGACCAATCCCGGTGAGTACCGACCGCCCCCTTGTCTCTGGTTCAAACCATCGTGACCAGCATGTCCTTGCGCGTTCACTGATGCCCTCTGTTTGCTTTCTCGTGACTCAGAGCGACGTCTTCGTCCACACCCACGAACGCCTGAGCCGCCGCTCGACTCCGACGTGCGATTCAGGTAAAACGAGACCGCCCCTTGTCTCCCCTTTGATACTATCTTGATCGCCAGACCCTTGCGCACCTCCTAAAACAACTGGCTCGTGCTAGGTCGACGCAGAACCTCGGCAACGTCTTCGACAGCAAGCATCTGACGCCGCCAGCAACTCCGACGAGCTCCCTCGGCCACTACAGCGCGCCCCTTGACCAACCATCGCCACCTTGAGCATCAGCATCGCACGGCGAGCTTGGTAAGCCCCTTCCCCTCTCCCGCGCGACCTAGAACACCGGTAGCAGTTCTGACAGAGGCGTCGCCGCCTGTTGCCGCCGCCAGCGCCGCCACTGGATGGTCGAGTGCTGAGCGCCGTTAGATCTAGATCCTGCGGATACGATAGAACCTAGACGAAGCGGTACGATTCAATCTGAGCCGCGCGATTAAGTTAGATCCAGCGGCTCAGGAGCGCGATCCTGTGCGAACCGGTACGCACCAATCAGATTATGATGCGTGGCTAGAGTTTAAGTTTAAAATCAGGATTTGAATCTATTAGTTGTTTTAAATTGTTTTAGCCATAACTTTTGATCCCCACGTTCAAATTTGACAAATTTTATATCAATGGAATCAGGAGAGCAAGCCCTTTCCAAATATGCAATATGTTTAATGTTTTGTTTCTGTTAAAATGGTTTTATTTGCAGAAACATGTGTAGGCCTATTTTGTGTATATAAATTATTTTAGAAATGTTTTAAGGTTTAAATAAATGTTGTTTGGCAAGTTTTGAACTTGTTTATGAACCAATACTGTACACTTGTCTTGTTGAGCTTAGAAAATCATCACATATCATGTTTCATGCATCCATATATTTTTGCTTGTATTTATTTGTATGTGATTGTTGCTATGATTCTATGTGTAGATTTTGGTGCCAATAGTGATTGTGAGGAGTGTAGCTACTCTCCAAACTACCAAGGCAAGTGGTGCTTCATGATATTTTTATCCCTATGTTTTGTACTTTGCATTAGAAGTATTTTTCTAAGTCTTGCATGGTTATATTTTGCTTATATGCTATGCTTGGGAAATCCTAGTAGTTGTAGAATTGCTAGAAATTTCTAAGTTAAGATGCTTTTCTATGCCATGCTTAGCCTAGCTAGTAGCAACCAAGGGTGGTGAAATATGCATGCTATGAGGAAAATATTTCTAAGTCATTGGACTTGTGTTTTACCTAATAAAACAACTAAGTAAATGAAACACCTGGGTGGAATGGAAGGAATGGTTTATGTTGAGTGGTTACACAAGGCCCATTTCTATGGTTTACCTTGTTTATCTCACTTGTGGAAAGCCACCCAGGAACAAAGGGATTTGAGAAGCCAAATGTTAAGAAGCTTCTAGTGCAGCCACTTGGCAATATGGGCTCTGCCAGGATCATATAGGTTGCAATAACTTAGCCATTTGGACAGTTGGTGGTAGTGGGATGATAGGTTGGAGCACGTCCATTTGGTCAAAGGGAAGGCTTCTGAAAGGTCCTGTCTTGGTGAAAATCAAGGCTTGTGGGGAAAGTGCACAACCTCTGCAGATGGAAGAATCTAAGTACTTAGCCATGTCCCTGGAAAAGGACAACTTGAGCATCAAGACATGGAAGCTATCAAGAATCTCCTCATCCCAATTTCTAAGTAAAAACTTGTGGGTGAACAAGGGTGAAGGACACCAATGTCTATTGGTGGTTCCTTGGGAAAAGTTTTGACAAAGAAAAACTTAGTGTTTTCAACTAATAGGCAAAACCTATTTTGATCAAAGCAAGCCTAAGCTACACTTAGCCAAATTGCATATAGTATCTAGTCCACCAAAAATTATACTAAGGTATCACTTGCCAATACTATTCCAATGTATTCACCCACTGTGGATGTAACTTGTGATGTTGCAGGTTACTCTGATGAGGATTAGGAGTCATGAGTCTACACTCAACATGTTTGCCTGTGGCACATGAAGATGAAGACTTTTATCTATTTACTTATTTAAACTCTTGTACTAGGCATGTGGCCTTGGAGTTGTAAAGACTATGTTTGTCTCTGGAATGACTGTAATAATGACCTTTGTTTCTGTGTACTTCATCTTAAACTGTGGATGCTAGCATTGATCCAGGGACTAGCATTGCAATCACATGGATCCTTTTCCTTTATAAAGGAGGGATCTTACACCTGAAGACATGGAGGCATTACCTGATGGGAAACTGTTGTGAGATTTATTTGGATCACAAGAGCTTGAAGTATATATTCACTCAGAAGGATCTGAATATGAGACAGAGAAGATGGATTGAACTAATCAAGGACTATGATCTGGACATTCACTATCACCCCGGTAAAGCCAATCTGGTAGCAGATGCCCTTAGCAGATTGCCGTGCCGCTTGAACTCCATGATTTTGAAGGAGCAACCAAGTTTGCACAAAGAGATGGAAGATTTCTGAATGGAATTAGTGAGTGAAGGATTTCTGGCTAGCATAGAACTTCAACACACTTTGATCATCCAGATCAAAGAGGCGCAGAAAGGAAATGCTAGTATCGATGGAATCAAACGGCGCATCGGTATAGGCAAAGTACCCGGATTCACAGAAGACGAAGAAGGAGTTCTGGTACAAAGGACGCCTTTGTGTACCAGCAGATTCAGAATTGAAAGAAGTGATTTTGAAAGAGGCCCATGATACTCTTTATTCTATCCACCCCGGAGGAACGAAGATGTATCAGGATTTGAAGGAACAATTTTGGTGGCATAAGATGAAGAGAGAAATCGGAAGCTATATCACCAAGTGTGATATCTGTCAGAGAGTCAAGGCGGGACATCAAAGACCCGCAGGACTGTTGCAACCGCTACAGATTCCGGAATGGAAATGGGATTCCGTTGGAATGGACTTTATCACTTGATTGCCTACTTCTAGTAGGGGAAATGACTCTATCTGGGTCATAGTTGACAGATTGTCCAAAGTCGCCCATTTCTTACCAGTCAAGACCACATACCAGAGTTCGAAGCTAGCAAAGTTATACATCTCTAGAATCGTCAGTTTGCACGGAGTTCCCAAGAACATTGTATCAGATCGAGGAACCCAGTTTACTTCAAGATTCTGGAAGAAAGTCCAAGAAGGTTTAGGAACCATACTAGATTTCAGCACCGCGTATCACCCTCTGACCGATGGACAAACCAAGCGAGTAAATCAAATACTCGAAGATATGTTGAGAACATGTGTGCTAGAGTATGGATCTAAATGGCACTACTAGGAAAACAGCTATAGGTAATTAGCACATCCGTGGCTCACATGGTTGAAGTGCCCCACGGCTAAAACAGGCGTGGCTCACCTGTGGGCAGTGCCCTACTAGTAACTAGAACAACCGTGGCACACATGACTATAGTGCGCCACAGATGTGTGTGGGCCAGGGCCCTGTTGGCCGCACGCCAAACATCTGTAGCGCACTATAGTCATGTGCGCCACGGTTGTTAGTGTCATCTGTGGCGCACATGGGGGGGGGTGCGCTACGCCTAAGCGCACGCCCCTCTCTGATGTGAACCATCCGCAAGCATCTGTGGCGCACATGGCATAGTGCGCCACAGAAGTTTGTACTCTCTGTGGTGCACTATGGCATGTGCGCCACAGATGTAGTGGCATGCACCAACTCCACCCCCCCCTGTGGATCGCCTTTTTAGGGTTTGCAAAAAATAAAAGAAAATGATAAACACTTCAAAAAATTAAATCCTTTCATATTTAGGTAGGTAATGTGGTATAGCTTCTAGTAAAATTAACAAAAATGAGTTTCGACTTTATTTGCAAAAAAAAGTTATGCCACGGTAAAAAGGCCGTAACTTTTGCATACGATATCGAAAAAAATCGTATAATATACCAAAATGACGAGAACGAGATTTCGCATCTGCTCGCAACCACCTATGGTCGTTTAGCGATTTTTTAGATTTTCAAAATTCGAAAAGAGTAAAAAGTTACGGTCAAAAAACCGTTTTTTCCTGCAGAAAAAAAAATACAGGGCGACTTATCCGTAGCGCACCTACACCTAGTGCGCCACGGATAAGCTTGGGCGGGATTCAAATTTGAATCCCCACCCCGCCCTCCTCCTCCCTTTCCCCTTTTCCCTCTTCCTCTCCCTTTCCCTTTCCACTTTTCCCTTCCCCTTTTCCCTCTTCCTCTCCCTTTCCCTTTCCCTTCTCCTTCTTCCTTCTTCCTTCTTCCTTCTCCCTTCTCCTCCTTCCCCTTCTCCTCTTCTTGCAGTGATGGCACGACGTCGACCTCCTTCTCCTCCTCCTCGCAGTGACAACGGGCGATGGTGGTGCAACGGCGGCCTCCTTCTCCTCCTCCTCGCGACGGCGGTGCAACGGCGGCCTCCTTCTCCTCCTCTTCCTCCTCTGCCTCCTGTTCTTCTCCTCCTCTTCCTCCTCTGCCTCCTCTTCTTCTTCTCCTCCTCTTCCTCCTCTTCTCCTCCTCCTCTTCTTCTCCTCCTCTGCCTCATCTTCTTCTTCTCCTCCTCTTCCTCCCATTCTCCTCTTCCTCCTCCTTGCAGTTCCGACGACGACACCGACGCGCGACCGCACTGACGGCGATGGCGACCTGCACCGACGCGCGGCCGCACTGACGACGAGATCCAGATCTGCTGCTTTTTTTTTGAATTTTGAAATTTACATCCGTGGCGCACATCACCTAGTGCGCCACGGTTATCGTTTCATACGCGTGGCGCACCTGCCCAAACTTCTGTGGCGCACTGGCATGTGCGCCACGCCTGTCTCTAAACTTCTGTGGCGCACTAGGCAGTGCGCCACGGAAGTTTAAACTTCTGTAGCGCAAGGCACGTGGCGCACTGCTAGTGCGCCACAGATGATGTTTCATGGTGCGCCACTAAAGGCCATCTTCCTAGTAGTGTGGGAAGACTATCTGCCTTTCGTAGAATTTTCATACAATAACAGTTATCAAGCTAGTCTGCAAATGGACCCATTTGAATTTATGTATGGAAGGAAGTGTCGCACCCCTTTGAATTGGTAGGAAGTAGGAGAGAGTCGGATTTTCGGACCCGACATCCTACGAGAAGCAGAAGAGACCGCCCACCAGATTTAATAAATGGGAAGTCGGAAGTAGGAAGTCCACAAGATTTGTGAGCACCTCAAGACCGCCCAATCAAGACAGAAGAGTTATGCCGACAAGAGACGTCGAGACCTCGCTTTCAATATCGGAGATTTCGTGTACCTTAAAGTGTTGCCTTTGAAAGGAATGCAACATTTCCAGCTCAAAGGAAAGTTAGCCCCCAGATATATCAGACCCTTCAAGATTCTGAATCGTCGAGGAGAAGTATCATATCAATTGGAACTACCAGAGGAAATGTCGACAGTGCACAATGTGTTCTATATATCGTTACTTCGCAAATGCCTTGAAGTTACGGAGAAGACCGAAGTTTTTAAGAACATTGATCACCAGACCATAGAGATCAACGATGACCTGACCTATCCCGAAGTACCCATCCGTATTTTGGAAGAAGCTTTCAGAACCACCAGGACCCGAAGCATCAAGTTTCTCAAGATTCAGTGGAGCAACCACACTGAAGAAGATGCTACTTGGGAGCGAGAAGATCACATCAGGACGAAGTTTCCCGATCTCTTTAAATCCTAGGTAATTTTTTTCTTCCTTTTTCAAATCTCGGGACGAGATTTTGTTTAAGGGGGAAGGTTTCTAACATCCGAAAAATATAAAACAATGATCATCAAACTCTAATCACTAAAATTAGGGTTAACAAAAACTTTGATTAATTAAAATCATATGAATGCATGTGTGAATGAGATGATTTGATAAATGCATGAATGAACTTGTGTAATTAACCTAAATAGCAAGAAATGTTTTAAAGAGGAAAATAACATCATATAAAACATTTCTATGCAGAAAAATTCAATAGAAAATCAAAAAAAAATCAAATAAAGCAAATGGTCATTTTTGCCAATCTTGCTCACTAGGTCACTTTGAGTGTTTGTAGTCCAAGATTTCAAACAGAAACTTTCCCAATTCTTTTCACCCTTGCTAGAACAAGTAAAAGTGAATCAAAGCCCGCCTTTCAAACTTACAGAAACATTTGGCAACCTTATTCAAATCACATTTCAAAATTGAATCTTTATCATATGTGAAGATCACCCATTTTCAAAACCCAACCAAACCAGTGCCCCTTGACTAATCCAACTAACCAGACACTCCCTAGCGTGTGCCAAGCAAACCCCCAAGTTTGAATCCAAAATTCAAAGTTCTTGCGGCCATTTTATCAAACACCTTGAATATACAAATCTAACAAACATCAAACACTATAGTGTGCAGTAATTTTGGCCTAACTTGTTCCCTATCTAGCTCACTCTACACCCTCAGTAGATCATCTAACTTGTTTAACCCCTATAGCTCACTGTAAACCAGACCATGCCATTAATGGCTAGCATGCCGACCCTCACCTTGCCACCCTATTGTCGACAGCAAGCTAGGAGCAGCACCAAGCCTAGCAAGCATGTCTAGCAGGCACTCCACCGTCCACCGCCACTCCATGTCCTAGCCCCGAGCACTGCTAGCCCATGGACCACACGACAAGACAATGCCAAACCTCTCTGCCTGCGTGCCGAGAGCGCGTCAGTGCGCCACCCTCGACCAGCACCCACAGACCGCGTGCCGCCCTCGCCGCGTGCGTGCGTGATCACCACCGCCCCAGCAACCCCGCAGACATGCCCGTTCGCCGCTGCACGGACCACGCACGCTCTACACCATTAAAAATCGTCATCGGACCCACCCAGAGCATCGACGCGTTCCGACCGATCAGCACCGCCCCACGCCTCGCCACCACGCCTTTGAGCTTCGCCAGGGAGCACAGCACCGCCCCTACCGTCGCCCATGCCAGTAGCACTCTGTGTCGTCGACCACGACGAGCTCAGCCCGCGCCCATCGGTCCCCTTCAACCACTATAAATAGAGGCCTCCACTGCTCGTTTTCTTCACACCAGTTCACTGCCCTCTCCCTCAGAACCACCCCACCTCACTCCCGGAGCAAGGCGAGCAGCGCATCATCAGAATTTGGCCGGAGCCCGCCGCTGCTGGAGGAGAAGGGAGCCATCGATTTGAGCCGCCCTAGGAGAAGCTGTTGGTACCAGGAGAGCCATCGTCATTGACTTCATCATTCTCACCCGTCGCCGACCCTCGCTTGAGCCCCGGTGAGCCTCCCACGACCCCCACCTATCGCGCTAGGGTTCTGTCTCGCCGGCGCTGCCCGACGTGGACGATGAACCAGAGCCGTTCGATTAGAACTAGATCCCACGGTCCACATTGCCTTGTACCGCTTCACACCTCACCATCTGACTAACGCGTGGGGACAACCACTTAACCAGCCCGCGCGTGCGCCGTGCGTAGTGGGCCGGCCTAGTTAACCGTCCCGCGCGGCCCAACAATTCAAATTTACTTTTATTCATTTATTTTCAAACACAGTTCTGTACATAGATTCAAAAATCAACCCAGATCGATTCACTAAACCAAAATGCATGAAACCAATTTGGTTATAAAGGTACTGGAAAGCTTAATCCAAGCCTGTTGGATTCAAACCATTTAGATTTACAGATCACCCCTGGTAAAAATAACAAGGCAGAAGCTTTTCTGCGTTCAAACATTTTTCCAAATTCAACCATAAAAGCTTTTTAGTTGATTCCAACTCTAAAAAATCAGATTTGACCATACCTTTCAGAATATATAAAAATATATAGGTTTACTTACAGAAATAATGATCAAGTAATAAAATAATGCCACATAGGCATTTCTAGTCACTTTAATTAAATAAAATAAAAAGGTTAAACCTTATTAAATTGTGACACCACTTTAAATCACATTGCCATGTACTGAAATATGTGGTGATGACATGTGTCAACATGATCCCATGTTGGAGTTGGAGAGTATTAAATCTTAAGTAGTTTTTCAATGAGTAGAAATCACTTTTCTTAAATAAAATCATTAAGTCAAGTGCTTGTAATGTTAGTGATGATGCTAGATCATCTATAGAACCCCTTTGTGTGATGATTGAAAGTAGTTAAGTATTGTTTGGTGATTGTGTACCTCGTATTTAGTTATAGACGCTAGTACCGACCAAGGATACGAGAAGGAAGGAGGATACTAAGAAGAAGAAGCCGAGGAGAACTTCAACCACTACTCTGCATAAGGCAAGCTAACACTTGCAAGATATCCAATTATGCAAGCTACTACTTGATTGTTACTATGCCAGCTATATGACTTAAGCATATGTGATTATACCCACTTGACCCACCATCCTAGTTTTACTTGCAAGCTTAGTATTTTATTTTATTAAAAGCTTTCTATCAACAGTTTACTTAGTGACTTGTAGATTCTAGAAAGATAATTGAAGGTAGCATAAAGATCATAAAACTTGGCCTAAGTTAGATAATCTTAATGTCATTCTGAGGCATGAGATTGACTTAGATAAGATGAACTTGTTTATTACCCACCATTAGTATTTACCCCCACTTGTAGATGCTAGTGCTAAGCATAAAACTTGATCAACTTTAGATGGGAATAATTGGTGAAAATGGTTATGAAAACCTTAGAATAATGAGTCATTCTACTGAAATGTTTTGACATGTGTTCTCTAGAAGCATATAATTTTGATGATGAAAAATTTGAGGCATGAGCCTTAGCCCTTTATAAAACTGATGGTTGTCTGGATGCGATACCATTCCAATTTTACCGTACAACCACAATACCCGAAAATTGGGTAGGGCTTGACTGGAAACTTATGTACCTTAGTATTATCTCCCTCACGGCCAAGGTCTGAGCTGAGGCTACCTTGTGAAGATTGTCCACCTGTGCAGTACCCAAGATGACAGTTGGTCATGTTTGGGAGGCCAAACTCACAGGAGAGGTGCCTATACTCGGGCGTGTAATTGAAAGGTTAAGATTGATTATCCGCATACTGAGTATGGTGAATTCAGGATTGTTCCTGACGGATGTACAAATGTTGTGGTGAAAGTGTACAATCTCTGTAGAGTGTCGAACTATTCGAATAGCCGCGTCCGCGGTTATGGACAGTTGGAGTGGCCATACTGTTTCCCCATCAGATGTTTTCAAAACAACTTGTGAAATGATTTGTGACTTTGACTTGACCACAATAGAGTTTTTATATGAAATTCAAGTTCCCACTTAGGTGTTATAAAACTTTCAACTAGTTTTCTTTTCTTCTGAACTTAGTAGAGGTAAATCTGGCTTTTGGCAAAACAACCCTAGAGCTTAGTATCCTACTACAAAAACCCCCTTAACTTGTTAGTATCAGTTTGCGAGTACTTAAAGAGTACTCATGGCTTTGTCCCTGTCTATTCACGTGGCCAGACTATGAAGAGGAGTATCAGGATGACGGACCGCAGGAAGGTTATGACAACTAGGATCATATCCCATCGTCAGCATTGCCTGTGACCCCGAAGATGGAGCTTCGCCTACGCTATCATTATCTTTACGTCATTCCGCTGCTTGAGTTGCATTAAGAACTAGATCATGATATCCTTATTTGTGTAAGACCTTATGTATGGTTTGTAACCGATGATTTACTGTGATATCCAAATCTGTTATGTCTCACAAAAATGGTAATCCTGGGATTGCGATGTATGGCATAACAGGCATCTGGGATTAAAAATTCGGGTGTTGACAAAAGACCATAAAATGGGGTATGAACTAAATATCGAAAGATTCTCTTGACCGCCATCAAATGGATTTTTTTAGGAGCCGCTTGATATCTTGCACACACACCTACACTCAACACAATATCGGGTCTAGATGCACAAAGGTAAAGCAAGGAACCAATCATAGACCGGTATACCTTTTGATCCACATCTTTACCATTTGGATTTTGTTCTAGATGAGTCTTTGTAGCCACGGGAGTAGGAGCTCCATTTAAATATTGCATTTTGAATCTCTTGAGCATATCTTGAGTATACTTGGCTTGGTTTAAGAATGTCCCTCCTCTAACTTTCTTGATCTCAAAACCAAGAAATACTCTCAACTCCCCCATCAAACACATCCGGAACCTAATAGTCATAAGCTTTGAGAATTCATCATTAAAAGCTTTGTTAGATGAGCCAAAGATAATATCATCAACATATATTTGGCATACAAAAATCTCCCGATTGACCTTCTTAGTAAAAAGAGTGGGATCAATTTTCCCAACCTCAAACCCACGATCAAACAACAACTCTCTAAGGTGCTCATACCATGTGCGTGGGGCTTTCTTGAGCCCATAGAGTGCCTTATCAAGTTTGTAGACATGGTTTGGAAAGAAAGTTGGGATCCTCAAATCCCCGGGGTTGCTTTACATATACCAACTCATTTAATGCACCATAAAGAAATGCACTTTCTACATCCATTTGTTGCAACTTAAAGTTATGATGTGCCGCATAAGCAAGAAGGATACGGAAGGACTCAAGGCGAGCCACGGGTGCATATGTCTCTCCATAGTCAATGCCTTCAATTTGAGAGAACCCTTGTGCAACCAATCTAACCTTGTTCCTTACTATAATTCCATGCTCATCTTGCTTGTTGTTCAATATCCACTTCATGCCTATAACATTGCGGCAATCCTTTGGCTTCTCAACTAACTTCCATACTTTGTTCCTCTCAAAGTTGTTGAGCTCTTTGTGCATAGCTTCCAACCAATCCGAATCTTCAAGAGCTTCCCACACTTTCTTTGGTTCAATCATGGAGATGTGTGCTTGGTGTTCACTGAACCTATTCAATTGTGCTCTTTTGGACATGCCTTTTCTTAGGCCAACCACATTTTGTAGAGAGTGGTCTCTCAATTCCAACATTCTCTCCTTTCTAGCTTCACGAAAATCATGGATCTCCAAGTTGTTTCTTGGGGGACACTCTTCATCATTTTGGTCCTCGTCTTGATCATCAACTTGACCTTGATCATCACCGGTATCATTCTCTTCATTAAGAGGCAAAGATTGACCTTGGTCTTGATCAAGCGCTCTTCTAGCATCGATTTGAGCTTGTCTCAAGGCATTTTGTACGGATCTTCCTTGAACAATTGACTTGGCACCACTTGACATCCTGGAGAATGAATCAAGCTCCTCTTGACTAGAGTCAGTGCTATGATCAACATGTTGAGGGTCCACATCTTGTCTTTGGCTTGAGTCATTTCCCTCCTCGGTGGATGGAGCATGTTGAGGTTGTGAAGATGAGGGCTCCACTTGAGTGGAGCATAGTTCTTCTCGATCCACCATAAGGGGTTCCTCAACGGGGCGGATATATCCCACACCCATTCTTCCTATGGCATCCTGAGGCATTTCATCATCTGCATCACAAGCATCAACACGCCCCCCTTGGATACCATCATATTCTTCAAAGGTCACACTACAAGATTCTATGACAGCTCCGGAGAGCTTATCATAGATTCTATAAGTGTGAGATTCAAGACCATAGCCAACAAAAATACCCTCTAATGCTTTATACTCGAATTTGGACAAATGAACACCTTTTATGAGATATAAACACTTACAACCGAACACCCGGAAGTAGGATATGTTGGGCTCGTTACTGGTAAGTATCTCATATGGAGTCTTGTTGATTTCTTTGCGGAGGTAGAGCCGGTTTGATGCATGGCAAGCAGTGGAGATGGCTTCGGCCCAAAATTTGTATGGATATTTAAACTCCACCAACATTGTCCTAGCCATCTCAATAAGAGTCCGGTTCTTCCTCTCGGCCACACCATTTTGTTGAGGGGTGTACACAACGGAATACTGATGTTTTATCCCCTCATCACTAAGAAATCATTCAAGGTGTAGTTCTTGAACTCGGTTCCGTTGTCACTTCTTATAATCAACACGGAAAGATTGTATTGACGTTGAACCATGTTGATGAAGTCTATGAAGGTCTTTTGGGTATCACTCTTCAACTTTAAGAAATATACCCATGAGTATCTTGAAAAGTCATCAAAAATCACCAAACAATATTTCTTCCCACCAAGACTTGCATGAGAAGGAGGACCAAAGAGGTCCACATGAAGGAGCTCCAAGATCTTGGTGGACTTGATGCAGTTCTTTGGCTTGTGGGGAGCATCATGCATTTTTCCTAGAACACAAGCCCTGCAAACACGATCTTTGGCAAAGGAAACATTTTCTTTTAGTCCAACAATATGGCCCTCCTTGTGGAGACTTTGCAAAGTTCTCATATTGACATGGGCTAGTCGGCGATGCCATAACCAACCCACATCGGCCTTTCCGAATAAGCACATCGCACTTTTAGTGGTTTGACCCGAAAAGTCCACCACATACAAGTCATGTTCGACGTACCCAATGAAAGCGACCTTGAGAGACTTGCTCCACATGAGGACCACAATATCATTATCAATAAAGACGGCAAAGCCCATCTTTCCAAGAGCACAAACTGAAAGTAAATTGTATCCAAGGGTCTCAACAAGCATGACGTTCACGAGTGTAATGTCGTGAGCAACCACAACCTTGACGAAACCCATTACCTTAGACTTTGACTTGTCGGCATATGTCACGGTGATTTGATCATCATTTGGCTTTAAGTCCTTGACAATAGACGAGCTTCCGGTCATATGACTTGTGCAACCACTATCAAGCACCCACTTTGACCCTCTGGAAGCATATGTCTACAAAAGATCAAGCTAATTTTTAGGTACCCATTTTTCAATGGGTCCTCTTTTGTTAGCAACAAGGGTCTTGGGGACCCAAATAGAACAAGCAATATAACCATCATATGGGACAACATATTGTGCATACACATCACCATAATAATCATGCATTAGAACATAGTGAGGGTTAGCACTTCCCGCAAAATCATCATGAGACATAGTTTTACCACTTGTGGTCTTACTATCCACAATGGCCTTGTTCTTCTCTTGTGCGGGTTTGGCCTTCTTCTTGTGATTCTTCTTCTTGTCCTTGGAGACAAAACCAATGCCCCCTTTCTCACCACAAGGCCTTTGCTTACTCAAGAGATCATCAATGGACTTGTTACCTTGTGGAAATGTGGCCTTGGCTAGCCCCCCTTCAACCTAACATTTTCTTCAAGTATAGTTGTACTACTAGAAGGAATGAAATTACTAGGTGAAGAAATATTGGTCAATTGAGTTTGAAGCGTTTCATAGGACTTTGTGAGAGACAAGAGTTCACTTTCCAAAGCCTTGTGAGCCTTGTCAAGTGAACTAAAGTCCTCGGCAAGTTTTTTATGAACCACACCAAACTCAATCTTGTCCTTTTTATCCTTTTTATATTTAGCAATAGCATGATCACGTTCCTTTATGAGTCTATTAACAATTACATCATTGGCCTCATCAAGCCCTTCAAGTTTTAGTTCAAGAGACATTCTAGTCTCTTGTTCTTCTTCTAGAGCATTATTTAGGGCTTCTAGTTCAATCATGTGTTCATGCCCAAGTTTACATCTTACATCTAGAAGCTCTTGTGTGTGGGAAATTTGATCTAATATGCTCCCAAAATGTGTCTTGGCCTCCCCTTGTAAGTTAGTCACAAACTCATCAAAAGCAATTAATTCCCTTCTTTACTTCAAGGGACATCTCCTCATCAATTTCATCATTAGCTAAGGGGGTGGAGTGAGATGATGAGGATACCTCTGTTCCTCTTGCCATAAGGCAAGTGACGTTCTTGTTGGGAGCATTCTCATTTGGAGAATCGAAGAGTGAGAATGTTGGAGTAGAAGTAGTGGCTAGAGCAGCCACACCACTTGATGTTTCTTCTTCCTCATCTTCACCATCTTCATTGTCGAAGGAGAATTCTTCATGAGTGATCAAAACAATTTCGCTCGTATTCTTGTTGATGGGATTCTTCTTGACGAAGGGTTTCTTGTAAGGAGCTTTGGGGGTTTTCTTCAACACAAGCTTGCCCCCATGATCTTCTCTCTTCTCATAGGGGCAACTTGCCACAAAGTGATAGCGGTCACCACAATTGAAGCAAGTTCTCAATCTAGTGGTATTTTCTCTTTTCCCATTCGGGTTGCTTCTTCGTTGAATTTACATCTTGGCCTTGGAGGGGTTCCTCCAAAAGTTCTTTGCATAGGACGCCATATATTGACTATGAGCAATCTTGACATCATCGGGGTGGTCCATGGAGAGGCCTTCATCACTATCATCTTCATCACCATGTTCCACAACTTTGGCCTTCAAAGCAACGTTGACAACATTGCTCATACCAAGTGCACGAGCATGGGCATCTTTGGCATTCTTGGCGGCAACCTTGAAAGAGGCCATCTCTTTCATAACTTCATTGGAGGTCATGAGATGGTAGTTGTGTCTTCCTTGTAAGCTCTTCAAGTTGGTGGGATCAAAGGGCATGAGTGCACTCACATATTTCCCTTTTATCCAAGCATCATCCACATGTGAGGCACCCACATTTTTGAAAGCGGTGGCGGTGGTCTTGAGCATACGGTACATGTCTTCATGATCTTCACCTTCCTTCATGTAGAAGCCTTTGGCTTCATTGCTCAGTGCATTATACCGGTTCCTTCTCATGCTCTCATTTCCAACAAACAACACCATGAGAGCATCCCAAGCTTCCTTGGCGATGCTGAGGTGCTCAATGTGTGGGTAATCCTTTGTACCCAAGCCTTGTTGAATCATGTGCAAAGAGGTGGCATTGAGTTGACTATTGACAACTTATCTTCTTGTCAAGTTGTTTGGATCCCCAATATAGAGTCCTTGTTCGATGATGTTCCAAAGTTCAATGCAAGAGCTGCGCACATGAGTTTTCATTAGAGATTGCCATTGAGCAAAAGTAGTAGATGCTTCAAGCTTAGGTGGGTAACCTCTATTGTTTACATGAGGGTGAGGGATTGGAGGGTCGGGAGAGTACCATGAATCACGGTGCTCACCTTTCCCACCATCATTTTGTGTGGAGCAATTATTGTTGTCTTGTTTACCCCCCACTGCCATACCCTCGGGTGATACCGGAGTATTATCCTTGGGTACCACAAATGGAGGATCCTCTTGAGGAGAAGGGGATGATGAGCCATCCTTATCTTTAACAAGTTGCTCAAGTAACTTGTGCAATTGTTTAATCTCGTTGCCCAAGGTAGATCTCAATCTTACTTCCAAGTTATTGAGATATACATGGTCACCGATTGGATAGACTCACCATCACCTTCCCCTTCTTTGCTACCCATATACTCTTAGGCGGTAAAGCCCGAATAAAGAGCCGAGGCTCTGATACCAATTGAAAGGATCGTATGGGAACCTAGAGGGGGGTGAATAGGTGTTACTTCAAATTTTCTTCTTTTTCAAATTAGGGTTTGACAATAAGGTAAATTCTCTAGATAATGCAACTAAGGTGAATTTACCTATATGACAAATAGGCACTAGCTAACACAACACTAAGCACGAACAAGTAAGTAAAGTGCGGTAAAGGATAGAAGTAACCAAAGTGGTGGACACGGAGACACAAGGATTTGTTTCCTGTAGTTCCTTCCTTTTGAGGGGATGTACGTCTACGTTTGGAGAGGGGGTGGTTTCAAACCACCAACGCCACGAGAGGTCTCCCTTGTTCTCCGATGAATCTCACCCCAACGGGATCGATCCACCTTCCACTATATTGGCAACCTTCAAGGTGGAAGTCGGCACCTTTACAACAAGTTCGGGGCACTCATCCACAACTCAATTGGAGGCTCCCAAATAGAAGAAAGCTGCCAAGACAAATCAAAGACAAGCTTGTAAGAACCAAAACTAGAACTAGGGTTTCCAAAGAAAATGCTAGAGCAATGGGGGCCCTCAAGTGAACGAGGGGGAAATGAAGATCTATTTTGGTGAAGTAGTAGATCAAGGCCTCCTCCTTCGATTATCCAAAGATCAAAGACTTTGGGTGGTGGAGTGAAGAGATCTTGGCGATTTGGTGGCTTAAATGGAGGTAGTAGTCTTCAATGCGCGAGCACCTTGTCCCAAGTTAGGTGGAGGGGTATTTATAGCTCCCAGATCCAATCTGACCGTTGGAGCATTTAATGCAGTGGTAGTACCGGAACTTCTAGCGGTACTACCAGAAAACTCCGGTACTACCAGGCCTGGTACCCGAAGAGCAATCTTCAAACCACATATGCCCCAGCCACCAGCGGGATCAATTTGTGGTGCTACCGCAAAGCGGTAGTACCTCCCCTGAGGTACGGTACTACCGGACGCATGCGGTAGTGCCGCATTTTGATACCGCAGAGGGCAGTGGCCTTTGCAAATTGCCAAAAACTCTCTGCCGCGCTAGGTACTAAAATGCGGTCCTACCTCTTTTAGTACCGGGGCAGGCAGTGGCTTTTGACAAGTTGCAAAAAGCTTCTGCTACCGCATTTTAGTACCGGGGCGGGCAGTAGCTTTTGACAAGTTACAAAAAGCTTCTGTCACGCTAGGTACTAAAATGCGGTACTACCTCTTTTTAGTACCTAGCTTGGCAGAGGCTTTTTGACAACTAGCCAAAACCTACACTCGCGCCAGGTAGCAAAAAGCGGTACGGTACCGCGCCAGGCAGAAAGTTTTGGATAGTTTTTCCAACCACACTGCCACACTTAGTAGCAAATGCCAGTACACCCGGTACACTGCAAACCCTTTTTTAATACAACCTGTGTTACACTTGGAAAATAATTAGTCTGATATGTGTGTTGTTATAAAACACCAAAATCACTAGGGATAGGAAATGCTCTTTCAACTCCGTATGATGTTATAGCAATATAAACACAATGACTTTGATCATAATGCTATACTTAGGATCAATGTTCATCACACCATTCCAATAATGTTGTGACCTCGTTATTAACAACATCCAATGTCTATGACCAGGAAACCTTGATCATCTTGTTAATCGACGAGCTAGTTTATAAGAGAGGCATAACTAGGAACTTTCTGTTTGTTTATTAAACACACATGTATTAACATTTCCGTATTAATACAATTATAGCATGTAAAATAAACATCTATCATATACTTGGAATATACATAATAACAACTTTATTATTGCCTCTCAGGGCATATTCCCTTCAGCCTCCCACTTGCACTAGAGACAATAATCTAGTTACATAGTGATAAATCTAACACCCATGAAGTTCTAGTGTTGATGATGTTTTGTTCTAGGGAGACTTTTAGTCAACGGATCTTCTACATTGAGATCCGTGTGTACTTTACAAATCTTTATATCACCATCCTTGACATGCTCGCGGATGGAGTGAAACCGGCGCTTAATATGCTTGGAATTCTTATGAGACCTTGGTTCTTTGGCATTGGATATGGCTCCATTATTGTCACAATAGATCACCATTGGGTCCAATGCTCTAGCAACCACACCTAGTTCGTTTATGAATTCCTTCATACAAACTGCTTCCTAAGCCGCTTCCGAAGCAGCAACATATTCGGCCTCCGTTGTTGATCCCCCAACCACGGGTTGTTTGGAACTCCTCCAACTAACCGCTCCACCATTCATGAGAAATACGTATTCGGATTGAGACTTAGAATCATTCAGATCGGTGTCGAAGCTAGCGTTAACATAACACTTAGCGACGAGCTCTTCTTCACCTCCGTACACGAGAAACATTTCCTTAGTTATTCTTAAATACTTAAGGATATTCTTGATCGCTATCCAGTGTTTCGATCCTGGAGTAGATTGGTATCTACTAGTCAAACTAATAGCATGTTCCACATCCGGTCTTGTACATAGCATGCCGTACATTATAGAGCCTATGGCTGAAGCATAGGGAACTTAGTCCATTATCTCTCTTTCTTCCGCTGTAGCCGGACTTTGAGTCTTACTCAATGTCTTGCCTAGCAACATAGGTAAGAACCCTTTCTTACTTTCTTCCATTTTAAACTTCTTTAAAATTTTATCAAGGTATGTACTTTGTGATAGCCCTATTAGGCGCCTTGATCTATCCCTATAGATCTTTATGCCTAATATGTATAATGCTTCACCTAGGTCCTTCATTGAAAATTTGTTGTTTAGATAACTTTTAACACTGTTTAAAAGATCTATATCATTTCCGATCAGTAATATGTCATCCACATATAATATCAGAAATGCCACATCGCTCCCACGTACTTTGTTGTAAATACAAGCCTCTCCATAAGTTTGGATAAATCCAAACTCTTTGATCACCTCATCAAAGCGGAGATTCCAACTCCGGGATGCTTGCTTCAGTCCATAGATGGATCACTGAAGCTTGCATACCTTGTCAGCATCCTTAGGATCGACAAAACCCTTTGGTTGTACCATGTACAACTCTTCTTCAATGTTGCCATTGAGGAACGCCGTTTTGACATCCATCTGCCATATCTCATAGTCTAAATATACATCAATTGATAACATAATCCTAACTAACTTTAGCATCGCTACGGGATAGAATTTATCATCGTAGTTAACTACTTGAATTTGTCGAAACCCTTTTGTGACAAGTCGATCTTTATAGACGGTTATGTTACCATCAACATCATTTTTTTCTTTTGAAAAGCCATTTATTCTCCACAACCTTTTGGTCGTGAGGTAAGTCCACCAAGGTTCAAACCTGGTTTTCGTACATGGATTCCATCTCGGATTTCATGGCTTCTATAAATTTGTTGGAATTCGGCTCATCATCGCTTCTTCATACGTCGTAGGGTCATCAATTTCATCGACCATGAAATTCATAACAGGATTTCCGTACAGCTCGGGAGCTGCACGCGTCCTGCTTGACCTGCGAGGTTTAGTAGTATTCTCTTTCGGAGCTTCATGATTGTTATCATTAGTTCCCTCTTCATTTGGTGAAGTCAACTCTAGAACAACTTCCGGTGCTGCGCTACTCACCATATTATGAAGACAAGGTTCAACAACTTCTTCGAGTTCTACCTTCCGACTACACACACCTTTCGCGAGATAATCTTTCTCTAGAAAGGATCCATTCTTGGCAACGAAAACCTTGCCCTCGGATCTGTGATAGAAGGAATACCCAATAGTTTCCTTAGGGTATCCTATGAAGAGGCATTTTTCCGCTTTGGGTTCGAGCTTATCAGGTTGAAGTTTCTTCACATAAACATCGCATCCCCAAACTTTAAGAAATGACATCTTAGGTTTATTTTCAAACCACAATTCATACGGTGTCTTTTCAACGGATTTATATGGTGCCCGATTTAAAGTGAATGCAGCAGTTTCTAGTGCATAACCCCAAAATGATAGTGGCAAGTCCGTCAGAGACATCATAGATCGAACCATATCTAGTAAAGTGATCACGACATTCCGACACACCATTTCGCTATAGTGTTACAGCAGGTGTGAGTTGTGGAACTATTCCACACTTTTTCATATGTGTGCTAAAATCGTAACTGAGATACTCACCTCCACGATCAGACCATAGAAATTTGATCTTTCTATTACGATGATTTTCCACATTATTTTGAAATTCCTTGAACTTTTCAAAGGTTTCAGACTTGTGTTTCATCAAGTATATATAACCATATCTACTCAAATCATCCGTGAAAGTAACAAAATAATGATATCCACCTCGCACCGACACACTCATTGGACCACACACATCAGAGTGTATAATTTCCAATAAATCTGCCACCCGTTCTGTTGAACTGGAAAACAACATTCTAGTCATCTTGCCCATAAGGCATGGCTCACATGTATCAATGATTCAAAATCAAGTGATTCCAAAAGTCCATCTGAATGGAGCTTCTTCATGTGTTTAGAGCCAATATGACCTAGACGGCAGTGCCACATATATGCGAATATATCATCATTAAGTTTAATCCTTTTAGCATCAACATTATGAATATGTGGAACACTATTATTGATATCCAACAGAAATAAACCATTAATCACAGGTGCATGACCATAAAAGATATCATTTGTCGTGGGAATGGCCACGGCAGATGCTGCGATTGGCAGTGAGTATTAGAACAAGAGGAAAGGGCGGCCAACCATCTGCGGTGCGAGATGAGGGCGGAGACACAAGGTTTTACCCAGGTTCGGCCCCCCGGAGGGTAAAGACCTACTCCTGCTAGATTCTATTATCGAGAGATTATAGTGGTGGTGAGCTCGGCGGATAGGAAGCGAGTCGATGGGGTGTATCATGGAACGTGAGTACCAGAGCACCCTAGGGAGGCTTATATAGGGGTACCTCTCTAGGGTTTACAGATCTACAACCAAATTGGATAAGGACTCAGAGGGTTTTGACCTAATACGATTGGGCCTAGCTATGTTTCTAGGCCTTCAGGTTCCAGTCACCTGGCTCCTTTTTGGGTCGTGATCGAGTCGCCATCCTACATTCCCACTCGCTGGGAGTTGGATCCAGTAGGGAATGTCCTGCTGGGTATACCCCATTCGTCATATCCCCATCAGTAGTCCCCGAGGCCGTTGTTGATTCGTCACAGGTGTTCTTTGGTAGTCGGAGTACACAGGTCCAATTTGGACGCCCAGTCGAATCGGTGGTGGAATCCCTCAATGAAGGAAGGAATCCTTAGCATATATCTTCAGTAAAAATATCGGTGACCAGTCGAATCGCCAATTTGGCAAGTAGTCGAGTCACAGCTTTGGCGAATGGGTCGGCGAGCCGAGTAGACGAAATTGGACTGTCATTTAGTCAAACTAGCTGTTGGGTAATCCAACGGTAATATTGGCGTAATTACGGCGGGGTAACGACTCCTCCGAAACTGGCGGGAAGCAACCACTATATAAGGAGAGTGACAGGGGAGTTGCGAGTCTTCCTCATATTTCCTCCGATCACGCGTACCCTTAAGTCTTCCATTTCCTCCCGATCCGGATTTTACAGAGCGAGCTAGCGAACCCAGATCCATTCTCTGATGGCGCCTCCGAAGGATCAGTGGGGCAAGTCCAAGTGCACCACGGAGTCATTGAAGTCGTTCCAAGATGCGGGGATCCTCTGCAAGGGGAAGTGGCGGATCCCCCCGGTCGGAGAGACGGAGCCGGATCCTCGCGCCGGCGAGTTCATCTGCTTCACCAGCCACCTCGAAAGGGGGCTAGGTGTTCCTACATCAATCTTCTTCCGGAGGTTCTGCGCCTACTATGCCATCAAGCCCTCAGATCTGCGGCCCCATAGTATCGAGCAGCTCGCCATTTTCGTGGCGTTCTGCGAGTGCTATCTGGGATGCTGCCCATACTTCCCTTTGTGGCAGGAGTTGTTCCACGGGAAGGCGACCCGATGCTGGCGGCAGGCGGCCTCACCTTATAGTTGAAGAACAAGGCCCCCTTCCTCGACCTCATGCTGCCGAAGAAGGCTGCCAGCGAATGGAAGAAATTCGGGTTCTACATCAGCGAGTCGACACCAGATGGCGAGGTGCCGCTCCCAACATTTACTACTGATAGGAGCGAGCCACGCCGTCTGTAGGTAGCCAAGATCCCCCACGACCAGCAGATGGTCGTGGACGAAATGTTGACGACGATCCATAAGCTCAAGAAGGATGGGCTTGAAACCATCAATTTATATAACTGTTGGCTAGGACAACGATTGGTGTCGCTGGCTAGTCGCTCCCACTGGATGTATGAGTACACCGGTAGGGACGATGGGACCAAGGCCGGCACCGCTGACTGGAGTGCCAACGACTACGCCGCCACACTGAGGAAGATCACCAACGCGGAGTACGTCAATCCGAAGGCCGGGATCGCCCCGAATACCGCAAAGCGCCAGGTGCCGATGGTGAGTTTCTTTATCCTATCTACCTTCGTAGTTGCAGAGATGCAGTCGCGGTTTGTTGACATGTGCCTGTCCTTTTCAGCTCTTCCAAATCCTGGAGGGTTGGCTCCCTCCCACCGATGAAGAAAGCTCCAAGGAGGTCTCAGGGGATTGAAGCGAGTCCTCCGACAATTATGATGAGGCGGTGGAAGTTTCCGCGCCCGCGGCCTCGGTTCGGAAGACCCACGGGAATGGCAACATGAACTCGAGGCCAGCCGTAGCCTCCAGGGACACGATGGGGGTGAGGGCGACGTCCAAGAACACAGTTCACGAAGCGTGGCCACACTGTCGAAGAAAAGTCGCCTACGAAGAAGAAGGCGCCTAAGGTGGCGTCTCAGCCCCGGTCTACGGCTAGCTCCGAGTCGGGCAGCGAAGCCGACGACGCAAAGGCCGAAGTTTCAAAGAAAGCTCCATAGGCGATGGATCCTAGAGTTGAGGATGTGGTGGAGAATGAGTTGCCTCTTGTAGCGATCCCACCGCCGTTCCCGGCGGTCTTGGGGATTGGAGCCGCTCCGACTTCGGAGGCCTCTCCGTCGAAGGGGGCACCAGTGTCGACTGGCGCAGAGCTTCCTGCGGCCGCGACCTTGTCATCGAAGAGGGATTCAGTGTCGTGGGTCCCGGTAGTGTTCGAAACGGGCATTAGTCATAAGCTGGGCCCGGAGTTGGAGAAGTCGGTGCAAATCTGCACCGGCCTGCGTTTCATTCCAGTCGCCATGTAAGCCTTTGCTGAGTAGATTCAGAGTAGAGTTTTGTAGTTGTTGGTTGAGTCGCTAATCGTGCCTTTTTGCAGGACTGGGGTGAAGAAGATTTGTCAGCCTTCGTTGGCCAAGGTTCCGCCAGTTCAGGAATGATTCCGGTGTTTTCACCGGAATGATCTAGAAGGATCTAGAAGATTCACCAGATCGGAAGGGAAAGGGTACATGAATAAGTGTAATGATAGAATCATGTCATAGGTCACTTGGTTGGGCACTTGTAAGAAAGAAATTAAGCTCCAAATTTAAAGTCAAAAGGAAAGTTTGAAAAGTCAAACTGGGACAATGTATCCTGATGGAGGAAGAAAAGAATCCTTCTTTCCCTCCACCACAAGACAACTTGGAGAGGGAGTTGGGGAAGGATTCAAACTCCCCTCTCCCAAGCTGCCCTCCCTCTCATAAATAGAGGGGAGGGGTGCCCCAAGAGACACAACACCAGCCCCTCCCCACACCGATGTCGCCGCCGCAGCACCACCACCGCCTCCGCGCCGCCATTTCGTCGTCGCCGCCCTTGTCGTCGCCGATTCCACCTCCTCCTCTTTGGCCTCTAAACCCTAGATCACCGGAAACCCTAAATCTCCACCGTAACCTTCTTCGGCTTAGGCGAAGCCCTGCAGGATCTTCCCTCTACTTCTGACACCACGCCGACGTGCTGCCGGAATCGTGAGGGGAGAACTACAACCTCCACTGCCTGCTGGAACAAGGGAGAGGAAGGTCTTCATAGAGTACCGAACGTGTGACCGACTGTAGAAGCGCTGCCGGAATGCTGCGCGATAAGGATCGTCTACGCGATCTTGAGATCGGCAAGTGTACGACTACATCACCCACGAGAATCTGCTCTCGATAACCACTTTGGAATCTTCAAGGGTGAGTATTCTAATCGAATCGTTTCTACAATCTAGTAGATAGATCTTGGCTTGTTTGTGTTCATGTGGTAGAATTTTTTGTTTTCCATGCTATGAACCCATTCAGTGGTATCAGATCCGTGTCTATATGTAGATCTGTTGCACAAGTAGAACACAATGGTCATTGTGGGCGTTGATGCTTTTGTTATCGATTGCTTCTTGTGTACTTTGCATCTTGCGGGATGGTGGGATGAAGCGGCCCGGGCTAACCTTACATGACATCGTTCATGAGACTTGCTCCACGCTTGACATGCAACTTGTATTGCATAAGTGGCTTTGCAGGTGCCTGTTTCTCCCAACATAGTGAAGATTCAATTTACGATGGGTGATTGACAATACTAGTATCAACATTGTGGTTCTTGTTCGTAAGTTAGAACGACACTTACTGAAAGCCCCAAACCACGTAAAACATGCAAAGAAAATTAGAGGCGTCTAACTTTGTTTTGCAGGGGTGTGATGTGATGTGATATGGCCATGACTATGATTATATATGATATTTGCAATGTTCCTTATTGTAAGTCGGCAACCGGCAGGAGCCTTATGGTTGTCTTTTAATTTCGTAAAGACCTGCGTGTCTATTATTCAAAGTAGTTGTAATAGTTGATGCTGGTGGATGACAACCATGGAGAGGTGCCATTGACCTTGACGCCACGCCGATGATGATGGAGATCATGTTTGTGCTTGAAGATGGAGATCGGAAGCACAAGAAGAAAGGTCATATCATATCACATATTTTGAATTGCATGTGATGTTAATCCTTTTATGCATCTTGTATTGCTTAGTTCTCGACGGTAGCATTATAAGATGATACCTCTCACAAAATATCAAGTTATAAAGTGTTCGTCCTTAGTAGGCACCGTTGCCAAAGCTCGTTGTTTCGAAGCACCACGTGATGATCGGGTGTGTTAGATTCTGCGAGTGTATGCAACGGGAGCAAGCCAGATTTGCTCATGCGGAAGCTAAGGTTTGACCTTGACGAGCCTAGCATGTACAGACATGGTCTCAGAACACGGATCACCGAAAGGTAAAGCATGAGTCATATAGTAGATATGATGAACATGTTGATTGTTTGCCATTGAAGCTACATCATCTCTCGTGATGATCGTTTTTGATGTGGTGGATTTGGTTCGTGTGATCACTAAAACAATGTGAGGGATATTGTTTTGAGTGGGAATTCACCTAGATTAATTCAACTATTAATTAGAACTCAATTTTTCATAAACTTAGTCTAAACTATTGCAAATATGTTGTAGATCAATGGCGGCCCCTACCATCAATTTTAATGCATTCCTAGAGAAAGAAAAGTTGAAAAACAATGGAAGCAACTTCGCGAATTGGTTCCGCAACTTGAGGATTGTCCTCAATGTTGGTAATTTGACCTATGTGCTGGATGCACCGCTAGGTGACCCACCTGCAGCTAATGCTATCGATGAGGTGAAGAATGTTTTCCTCGCTCGGAAGAATCATTACTCCACAGTTCAGTGTGCTATCTTGTATGTTTTGGAATCGGAGCTTCACAAAAGTTTTGAGAACTTTTACCCACATGATATTGTCCGTGAACTCAAAATGATATTTGAGGGTCACGCGGTAGTTGCGAGTTATGAGGCTTCTGAAAAGTTCTTTAACTGCAAGATGGAAGAGGGCAGCTCCGTTAGTGAGCATGTGCTTAAGATTTCTGGGCACGTAAGTAAGCTCCAAAGCTTGGGTATAGTGATTCCTAATGCTTTGGGGATTCATTGTGTCCTCCAATCATTACCACCAAGTTAGAAGAACGTTGTGATGAACTACAATATGCAAAACATGGACAAGTCGTTGCCTAAACTCTTCTCCATGTTAAAGTCTACAGAAGTGGAGATCAAGAAAGAGCACCAAGTGTTCATGGTCAATAATACCACCAAATTCAAGAAGAAAGGCAAGTCTAAGAAAAAGGGAAACTTAAAGAATGGCGGTAAGAAAGTTACCCCGCTGGCGAAGAAGACCAAGGATGGGCCTAAGCCTGATACTGAGTGCTTTTACTGCAAGGGATAAGGTCACTGGAAGCGGAATTTCCCTAAGCACTTGGCGGATTTGAAGAATGGCAACATCAACAAGAAAGGTATATCCGATATACATGTTATTGATGTGTATCTCACTAGTAGTCGTAGTTGTGCTTGGGTATTTGATACTGGTTCGGTTGCTCATATTTGTAACTCGAAACAGGTGCTGCAGAATAGATGGAAACTAGCGAAGAACGAGGTGACGGTGCGCGTTGGAAATGAATCAAAGGTTGATGTGATCGCGGTCGGCACTCTACCTCTTCATCTACCATCGAGATTAGTTTTATACTTAAATAATTGTTATTTGGTGCCTACTTTGAGCATGAACATTATATCCAGATCATGTTTATTGCAATACGGTTACTTGTTTAAGTCCAAGAATAATGGTTGTTCGATTTATATGAGTAATATCTTTTAGGCACATGCACCTTTTATAGATGGTATATTCTTGTTGAAGCTCTATTGTAGTAATACACATATTAATAACATTGAAGCTAAACATTTGAAATTGATCGATAACTCGACCTATATGTGGCACTGTCGTCTTGGTCACATTACAGTGAAGCGTATGAATAAACTCCATTCCGATGGACTTCTTGAATCACTTGATTTCGAATCACTTGAAAGATGCGAAGCATGTCTGATGGGTAAAATGACTAAGACTCCATTTTCTGGTATGATGGAGCGAGCTTCGGACTTATTGGAAATCATACATACCGATATGTGTGGACCAATGAGTGTAGCATCGCACGGTGGTTATCGTTATGTTCTTACTTTCACGGATGACTTGAGTAGATATGGGTATATCTATTTCATGAAACATAAGTCTGAAACTTTCAATAAGTTTAAGGAACTAGAGAATCAACGTAACAAGAAGATTAAGTTTCTACGATTTGATCGTGGAGGTGAACTAAGTTACGAGTTTGGCGAGAATTTAAAGAAATGTAGAATACTTTCACAATTGACACCGCCAGGAACACTAAAAACGTAATGGTGTGTCCGAACGTCATTATCGAACTCTCTTAGATATGGTTCATTCTATGATGTCACTTACATATTTACCGCTATCATTTTGGGGTTATGCATTAGAAACAACCGCATTCAATTTAAATAGGGCACCATCTAAATCCGTTGAAACGACACCGTATGAATTATGGTTTGGGAAGAAACCTAAATTGTCGTTTCTTAAAGTTTGGGGCTGCGAAGCTTATGTAAATAAGTTACAGCCCGACAAGCTTGAACCCAAAACAGAAAAATGCATCTTCATAGGATACCCAAAGGAAACTATTGGGTATACCTTCTATCATAGATCCAAGGGAAAAATCTTCGTTGCCAAGAATGGATCCTTTCTAGAGAAGGAATTTCTCTCGAAAGAAGTGACTGGAAGGAAAGTAGAACTCGACGAGGTTGTCGAACCTTCTCTCGGATTTGAGAGTAGCGTAGCACCGGAAGAAGTTCCTGTGGTGCCTACACCAATAAGAGAGGAAGCTAATGATGTTGATCATGAAACTTTGGTTGAAGTTACTACGGAACCTCGCAGGTCAATGAGAACTCGTACCACTCCCAATTGGTATGATCCCGTTATGAGTGTCACGTTGGTGGACAACACCGATGTCACATCCCAAGATTTTCCAAATCTTGTTATGTGAAAAATAAAATAAACAAAATAATTTTTTGTTGAAAATCAGGGTGAAAAGAAACTTTTTGTTTCTAAATGGAAACTTAAAATCCCATCTTGAACAAACTTTAATTAAAGTTTGAATTCAAAATTCAAATCTAGAGAAATGCATTCCTCAATGAATGTATCTGGAAATTTAAACACTTGGAAAATAAATCCAAACCCTAAACCCTAATGGAATAAAAATCATTTCCAAGTTATCACCAAACCTATGGATTTGATCCATATAAAATCTTGTCAACAAACATTCACAAATGATCAAGAAGACAAATAGAAATATTATTAAGCCATAGAAATTGGTTTCACTTAATTTGGAACCATAAATAAAATTTTATGAAGTTAATAAAATAAGGAAAAGTAATTTCCAAAGCTAATAAAGAACCTATCTGCAAATCCATACCAAATGGTGAGCAAAGAATCTTAAAGGGAATTAAAAGGATAAACAAATATTAAACAAGATTTTACAAATTGGAATCACCAAGTTTGGATCTCTAAATAAAAAGATATGAATTTTATAAGATGAAGAAAGAAATATTAAATAAAGAATATTTGAAAGACCAAATAAAACTTGGTCTAATCCATTAAGCAAATGGAATGAATTTAATCCAAATCCAAATGAAATAAAAGATAAGGAATATCCAAAAATAAAATAAAATGGCAATAACCATTCTATCCCTATTTTAATAAAGACAAACCTCTAATAAGGGAAATTATATAATCCATGAGAAAATGGTATTTTGGAAATTACCCAAATGAAATAAAAAGTTGTTTCATTCAACTTAAATAAGATTAAAGAGAACTTCCAAATAAAATTATGGAAATAAAACTATATCTAAATTCCATTGGAATTAAAACAAATACCCAATCTTAAATGATTAGTAAATCATATTAAATATCCTCCAAATAATTCAAGATGAATTATTTGAACCCAAATAAACAAATAAGAACCTACTGAAAAGATTTGGAAGGTTTAAAGAATTTAAATGAGATTTAAGAATATTATTAAATCTTGTCAAATTAAAACTAGAGCCTATTTTGAACATTTAAAAGACTTAAGAAGAATAAATAAATTATTCTAAAAATGATATCAGAATGTTTTACAAATCAGTATTTAAAACTACACAAAATATGGCAAAGGTTTGAATTCAAATAAGTGCTTGAATTGATTAAATGAAATCAAAACAGAAAGGGAATTAGAAAAAGAAACAGAACAAAAAAAATGTTAAAGGAATCAGCCCAGCCGGCCAGCCCAACAAGGCCCAACAGCCATTCCCTCTCCTCCCCGCAGAAAACAATTCGAACCAACGAACTCACCCGCAGCGTCGCTGACAGAAGGACCCCACCGCACCCTTCTCTTTCTCGCTGCCAGACGACCCCACGCCCACGTCACCTTCTTCCTACCCGCGACGACCCCTTCTTCTCTCCCTCGTCGCCGTTTCTGGCTATGATTCCGCGGCATAATTCGCCTTAACGCTGCAGCAATTACTCGCTGTGATCACGCACACTTAAATGCCCACGCCCCCTCTATCTTTCCCCCTAGGCGCCGTCCCCACTACGCCCCCAGGCCGCTTTGATTTTTCTTCGAAACTCCACTGCCTCCGACGCCCTCCGGCGGCGATTCTGGCCAAGTCTCGCCCCCCTTGCCCCCTAGCCACGACGAGACTACTCCCCATTGCCTGGCGCACACTCCAGTGGCATTAGCTCGCTCGCGCGCGCCCCTGAACCTCGGCAAGGACAACCACTGACCGCCACCGTCGTCTACATCCGCTCCGGCGACGCTCCCAGGTAAAGTTCGACCGCGCCTACCCCTCTTCTGGATGCACCCGTACTCGCCGCTTCTGTGCGCAGCGAACACAACCATTTTTGTGCCTTGGCGTTGCCTGTATCCTCGCCAGCAAAGACCAACAGAGCATGCCGACGCAGTTGTGAACTCCGGTGAGCAATCCACGGTGACCTCGTGCGCCCCTTGACAAACTGCAAGCAAGTTGAGCTTCAGCATCACTCCACAAACACGGTGAGCCTTCTCCCCCTCTCCCTTGCGTCCTGTATCACCAGCGACGACCTCGTCTGAGCGCTGCCGCCAGAGCGCCGCCACCAGCGTCGCTGTTTATTGGTTAAACGCGTAGCGACCGTAGGATTCTGATCTGACGGATGCGATAGAAAGAGAGCGAAGGGGTAAGTAGCATCTCTGCACCGTGCGATATGACTTAAATCTAACGGCTGCCATCGCACGATCCAACCGAAGCGGTACCGACGAATAGAATCACGCCATGTGTCACAGAGTCAGATTTAAAAACAGGATTTGATCTATTTGTGAATCAATTTTGTAAAATCTATAACTTTTAATCTACACGTCCAAATTTTGCAAACTTTATATCAATGGATTCAGAAAAACAAACCCTAGCCAACCATGCACTTTGTTTAGTAAAAAGCTTCTGGTAAAATGTTTGTTTTGCAGAAACTTATGTATGCTTGTTTAGGTTATAAAATTTATTCCAAAATGTTTTTGAGGATAAAATCTTTGGCAAATGGTGTGTTTTGAACCTACTGACCATAGGAAACAAATTGTGGTTTCAAAATTGTATTTGGTGAAACAAAAGAATGAATCTTTGATTTAAACCATTTCTAGTCAAATAAAAATATGGTTTATTTATTAAAAATGGTTTTGGGAGAAAATCTTTGAGAATGTTTTGGAAATAAACTATCTGACCCTAAACACAAGATTTCATGGTTTGAAAACATATTTTGTTAAACCTATAGAATGTTGCCTTATTAAAAGCATTTCTTCACCACATAAAATAATGACATGGTATAAAAATGGTTTATGGAGTAAAAACTTTTGCAAATGGTTTTGCCACTTTACAAAATGACCATTAGGTGTTTTCAAAGGTTTATGACCCATTAGAAATCACTTCTCCAAATAAAAAAATCTTTAGCATGCTTGCATGCATTGTTTTGTTATTATTATTTTATGTGTTGAATTGCTTGAATGGTAGTTTGAAATATTGTTTGCTTGATTGAATTGTAGTGACTTAAAGTGTGTGAACATTGCAAAGACCAAGAAGTGAACTTATACTCTCTACCAAAAAGGCAAGTGATGCTTCATACTTTTTTCCCATTATTTTTACTATGCATTAGTGATATTTCTAAGAAGACTTGCATGGAATTTTTGCTAAGTATAAACCATGCTATGGGAAATCCTAGTAGATGAAACCTTAGTAGAAATTTCCTAAGTTAAGATTCCTACTACTATCATGCTTAGCTTAGCTAGTAGAAAACAAGGGTGGAATATATATTCATACTATGGAAAGATTTCTAAGTCTGAGGACTTGTGTTTTGTTTAATAAAACAACTAAGTAAATGAATCACTTGGGTGGAATGGAAGGAATGGTTTGTGTTGAGTGGTTACACAAGGCCAGGGGACTGGTGAACCTTGTGTATCTCACTTGTGGATGGCCACCCAGGAACAAAGAGATTTGAGATGTCAAATGTTGAGAAGCTTCAAGTGCAACCACTTGGCATTATGGGCTCTGCCTAGATCATATAGGTTGCAAGAACTTAGCCAAATGGACAGTTGGTGGTAGGGGAATGATAGGTTGGAACGCGTCCATTCTGGTCTAAGGGAAGGCTTCTGAAAGATCTTGTCTTGGTGAAACCAAGTCTTGTGGGGAAAGTGCACCACCTCTGCAGAGTGTAAAAATCTAAGTACTTAGCCATGTCCCTGGTAAAGGACAATTTGAGCATCAAGACATGGAAGCTATCAAGAATCTTATCGTCCAAATTTCTAAGTTAAAAACTTGTGGTTGAACAAGGGTTTAAGGTTCACCAATTTCTATTGGTGGTTCCTTGGGTGATTTTGTCAAAGCAAAAACTTAGTGTTTTCAAATGATAAGGAAAATCTATTTTGAGCAAAGCAAGCCTAAGCTCCACTTAGCCAAATGCATATAGATGATAGACTCCACTATACTACCATAGTATCACTTGCCAATACAATTCAAATGTATTGACCCTTGTGGCTGTAACTTGTTATGTTGTAGGTTTGATTGATATTAGTGAAGTTTAATGATTAGGATTACAAGTCTACAACCAACATGTCTGCCTGTGGCACTTTGAAGATGAAGGACCCCATGCTTATAGATATTCTGCTGCAATGTAATGTAATAGCCAAATGAGCTATGTAAGATGTAATAAATTATGTTATTCCTGGTTATAAAGTTGTATTATGACCTTTGTTTCTTGATATTACATCTTAACTGTGGATGCTAGCTATTGATCCAGGGACTAGCATTGTAAACACAGGGATCTCTACCTTATTAAAAGTTGGGAACCTTACAGATGGTATCAGAGCATTGTGTTGCCTGTAGGATTTGTAAACCTAGGATTGGACAAAACCCCTTAGAAAAATAGGAGTTGTATTTGTTCCAAAACTTAGTTACAAACAATCTTGTAAACTCTTTCCTCAACCATTTTGGTTTTGACTCTACATCTCTTCTATTTCAAACTTGATGGACAAAGCCTACCCCATGGCCAAAGACTTCACCATGTGCAAAGGACTTCATCAACTCTAATGACTTCAACATCTTCAACTCTAATGACTTCAACATCTTCAGCATTTTCAACAAGGACTTCAACCTTGGATATCACTAAGGACTACAAGTGTGACAAGAAATCTTGCTCAAGACTTGAAGACTAAGGAACATAACTTAGGAATCATCATCACCTTTGAAGATTTGAGACCAAGATGCAAGAAATTCTCTAAGGATACAAAGATTGTGTTCATGGAGAATCAACTAAGAAGGATGGAAAGATCTCAAGTGAACTATATAGTTGGACCACCATATTTAGTTTAAGTCAAACCCACCAACTTATGTGGTGTAACAAAAATATTTTTGGTTGCCTAAAAATATGCTTGAAACTTGTTGTTTGAGTGGAATGTTTGTTTGTGATTGCTTACACATTGCTTGTGTGAATTGTGATGTGTGTGATTAGAATTGTTCCCTTAGAAATATTTTGCCTATTCTAATCCCAATCCAACCCAAACAGATGACTTCCCCAAGAGACTCCAACATCAAGGATGGTGACAACAACAACAACCAAGAGAACAACATGAGAGACCAACTGCTTGCAAGACAAACCTAGTTGAGCCAAGTGACAACTCAGCTTTTAGCCAACAATAATGGATTAGACCCAGCCATACAAAGGATTTTGAAACTTCAATCCCAATTGTTGCAAGGAATGGCCACTCAAATGATCAACATGAAAAGCAACTCTTCCAAAGGAGTTTGTGACAACAAGGATGACAAAGATGTTATTCTAGAAGGAACCCAAGCTTGCAATATTTGTGGAGACAAGGATCACACTTCCAAGGAGCATGGAGATCAATGCCCCAATTGTGAAGAGAAACATCCAATTGACCAATGCCCCACATCCCAAGCTACTTGTTACCTATGTGAAGGAAACAATCATGTCCCTATCCAATGCCCCATTTATTCCATAGTTGAACAAAGGAAACAAGGTGGAGTGCAACAACTGATTACAGACTACCATGAGAGAGCCAAGTCTACCAAGAAGGATGAAGACAAAGGAAAATCTCAGCTTGTACCTCCCAACAACATGACTCAATTTAAAGGACCAAAGAGGAGACATATGAATTATCCAAGGAGTAATAGAAGGTCAAGGAGACCAGTAGACATTCCTACCTATGAGATAACATATGAAGAACATGAACTATAAGCACTCCTAGCATTGGAGAAACCCAAGAAAAAGAAGGACAAAAGCCATGTGCAATGTGGTCATTGCAAAGAAATGGGACACTATGCCAGTGATTGCCCAGAAAAGAAGAAGAACCAAGGAAATAAATAAGAGGAATTGATACCAAAGAAGAAGAAGGATAATAGCCAAGTGATGTGTTTCAAATGCAAAGAGCTAGGCCATTATGCAGACAAGTGTCCAGAGAAGCTTCATCAAAACCCCAAGCAAGCCAAAATGTAATCTAGTTGGAAAATTTTTAAGGGTGGTAGTACCCTAGTTGTTTTGAGCCAATTTGTAACCCTAGCCTCCCCAAATCTCGGGACGAGATTTATTTTAAGGGTGGTAGCCTGTCACGTCCCAAGATTTTCCAAATATTGTTATGTGAAAAATAAAATAAACAAAATAAATTTTTGTTGAAAATCAGGGTGAAAAGAAACTTTTTGTTTCTAAATGGAAACTTAAAATCCCATCTTGAACAAACTTTAATTAAAGTTTGAATTCAAAATTCAAATCTAGAGAAATGCATTCCTCAATGAATGTATCTGGAAATTTAAACACTTGGAAAATAAATCCAAACCCTAAACCCTAATGGAATAAAAATCATTTCCAAGTTATCACCAAACCTATGGATTTGATCCATATAAAATCTTGTCAACAAACATTCACAAATGATCAAGAAGACAAATAGAAATATTATTAAGCCATAGAAATTGGTTGCACTTAATTTGGAACCATAAATAAAACCTTATGAAGTTAATAAAATAAGGAAAAGTAATTTCCAAAGCTAATAAATAACCTATCTGCAAATCCATACCAAATGGTGAGAAAATAATCTTAAAGGGAATTAAAAGGATAAAAAAAATATTAAACAAGATTTTACAAATTGGAATCAGCAAGTTTGGATCTCTAAATAAAAAGATATGAATTTTGTAAGATGAAGAAAGAAATATTAAATAAAGAATATTTGAAAGACCAAATAAAACTTGGCCTAATCCATTAAGCAAATGGAATGAATTTAATCCAAATCCAAATGAAATAAAAGATAAGGAATATCCAAAAATAAAATAAAATGGCAATAACCATTCTATCCCTATTTTAATAAAGACAAACCTCTAATAAGGGAAATTGTATAATCCATGAGAAAATGGTATTTTGGAAATTACCCAAATGAAATAAAAAGTTGTTTCATTCAACTTAAATAAGATTAAAGAGAACTTCCAAATAAAATTATGGAAATAAAACTATATCTAATTCCATTGGAATTAAAACAAATACCCAATCTTAAATGATTAGTAAATCATATTAAATATCCTCCAAATAATTCAAGATGAATTATTTGAACCCAAATAAACAAATAAGAACCTACTGAAAAGATTTGGAAGGTTTAAAGAATTTAAATGAGATTTAAGAATATTATTAAATCTTGTCAAATTAAAACTAGAGCCTATTTTGAACATTTAAAAGACTTAAGAAGAATAAATAAATTATTCTAAAAATGATATCAGAATGTTTTACAAATCAGTATTTAAAACTACACAAAATATGGCAAAGGTTTGAATTCAAATAAGTGCTTGAATTGATTAAATGAAATCAAAACAGAAAGGGAATTAGAAAAAGAAACAGAACAAAAAAAATGTTAAAGGAATCAGCCCAGCCGGCCAGCCCAACAAGGCCCAACAGCCATTCCCTCTCCTCCCTGCAGAAAACAATTCGAACCAACGAACTCACCCGCAGCGCCGCTGACAGAAGGACCCCACCGCACCCTTCTCTCTCTCGCTGCCAGACGACCCCACGCCCACGTCACCTTCTTCCTACCCGCGACGACCCCTTCTTCTCTCCCTCGTTGTCGTTTCTGGCTATGATTCCGCGGGCATAATTCGCCTTAACGCTGTAGCAATTACTCGCTGTGATCATGCACACTTAAACGCCCACGCCCCCTCTATCTTCCCCCCAAGCGCCGTCCCCTCTACGCCCCCAGGCCGATTTGATTTTGCTTCGAAACGCCACTGCCTCCGACGCCCTCCGGCGGCGATTCCGGCCAAGTCTCGCCCCCCTTGCCCCCTAGCCACGACGAGACTACTCCCCATTTCCTGGCGCACACTCCAGTGGCATTAGCTCGCTCACGTGCGCCCCTGAACCTCGGCAAGGACAACCACTGACCTCCACCGTCGTCTGCATCCGCTCCGGCAACGCTCCCAGGTAAAGTTCGACCGTGCCTACCCCTCTTCTGGATGCACCCGTACTCGCCGCTTCTGTGCGCAGCTAACGCAACCATTTTTGTGCCTTGGCGTTGCCTGTATCCTCGCCAGCAAAGACAAACAGAGCATGCCGACGCAGTTGTGAACTCCGGTGAGCAATCCACGGTGACCTCGTGCGCCCCTTGACAAACTGCAAGCAAGTTGAGCTTCAGCATCACTCCACGAACACGGTGAGCCTTCTCCCCCTCTCCCTTGCGTCCTGTATCACCGGCGACGACCTCGTCTGAGCGCTGCCGCCAGAGCGCCGCCGCCAACGCCGCTGTTTATTGGTCAAACGCGTAGCGACCGTAGGATTCTGATCTGACGGATGCGATAGAAAGAGAGCGAAAGGGTAAGTAGCATATCTGCACCGTGCGATATGACTTAAATCTAACGGCTGCCATCGCACGATCCAACCGAAGTGGTACCGACGAATAGAATCACGCCACGTGTCACAGAGTCAGATTTAAAAACAGGATTTGATCTATTTGTGAATCAATTTTGTAAAATCTATAACTTTTAATATACACGTCCAAATTTTGCAAACTTTATATCAATGGATTCAGAAAAACAAACCCTAGCCAACCATGCACTTTGTTTAGTAAAAAGCTTCTGGTAAAATATTTGTTTTTGCAGAAACTTATGTATGCTTGTTTAGGTTATAAAATTTATTCCAAAATGTTTTTGAGGATAAAATCTTTGGCAAATGGTGTGTTTTGAACCTACTAACCATAGGAAACAAATTGTGGTTTCAAAAATGTATTTGGTGAAACAAAATAATGAATCTTTGATTTAAACCATTTCTAGTCAAATAAAAATATGGTTTATTTATTAAAAATGGTTTTGGGAGAAAATCTTTGAGAAATGTTTTGGAAATAAACTCTCTGGCCCTAAACACAAGATTTCATGGTTTGAAAACATATTTTGTTAAACCTATAGAATGTTGCCTTATTAAAAGCATTTCTTCACCACATAAAATAATGACATGGTATAAAAATGGTTTATGGAGTAAAAACTTTTGCAAATGGTTTTGCCACTTTAAAAAATGACCATTAGGTCTTTTCAAAGGTTTATGACCCATTAGAAACCACTTCTCCAAATAAAACAATCTTTAGCATGCTTGCATGCATTGTTTTGTTATTATTATTTTATGTGTTGAATTTCTTGAATGGTAGTTTGAAATATTGTTTGCTTGATTGAATTGTAGTGACTTTAAGTGTGTGAACATTGCAAAGACCAAGAAGTGAACTTATACTCTCTACCAAAAAGTCAAGTGATGCTTCATACTTTTGTCCCATTATTTTTACTATGCATTAGTGATATTTCTAAGTAAGACTTGCATGGAATTTTTGCTAAGTATAAACCATGCTATGGGAAATCCTAGTAGATGAAACCTTAGTAGAAATTTCCTAAGTTAAGATTCCTACTACTATCATGCTTAGCTTAGCTAGTAGAAAACAAGGGTGGAATATATAATCATACTATGGAAAGATTTCTAAGTCTGAGGACTTGTGTTTTGTTTAATAAAACAACTAAGTAAATGAATCACCTGGGTGGAATGGAAGGAATGGTTTGTGTTGAGTGGTTACACAAGGCCAGGGGACTGGTGAACCTTGTGTATCTCACTTGTGGATGGCCACCCAGGAACAAAGAGATTTGAGATGTCAAATGTTGAGAAGCTTCAAGTGCAACCACTTGGCATTATGGGCTCTGCCTAGATCATATAGGTTGCAAGAACTTATCCAAATGGACAGTTGGTGGTAGGGGAATGATAGGTTGGAACGCGTCCATTCTGGTCTAAGGGAAGGCTTCTGAAAGATCTTGTCTTGGTGAAACCAAGTCTTGTGGGGAAAGTGCACCACCTCTGCAGAGTGTAAAAATCTAAGTACTTAGCCATGTCCCTGGTAAAGGACAATTTGAGCATCAAGACATGGAAGCTATCAAGAATCTCATCATCCAAATTTCTAAGTTAAAAACTTGTGGTTGAACAAGGGTTTAAGGTTCACCAATTTCTATTGGTGGTTCCTTGGGTGATTTTGTCAAAGCAAAAACTTAGTGTTTTCAAATGATAAGGAAAATCTATTTTGAGCAAAGCAAGCCTAAGCTCCACTTAGCCAAATGCATATAGATGATAGACTCCACTATACTACCATAGTATCACTTGCCAATACAATTCAAATGTATTGACCCTTGTGGCTGTAACTTGTTATGTTGCAGGTTTGATTGATATTAGTGAAGTTTAATGATTAGTATTACAAGTCTATAACCAACATGTCTGCCTGTGGCACTTTGAAGATGAAGGACCCCATGCTTATAGATATTCTGCTGCAATGTAATGTAATAGCCAAATGAGCTATGTAAGATGTAATAAATTATGTTATTCCTGGTTATAAAGTTGTATTGTGACCTTTGTTTCTTGATATTACATCTTAACTGTGGATGCTAGCTATTGATCCAGGGACTAGAATTGTAAACACAGGGATCTCTATCTTATTAAAGGTTGGGAACCATACAATCGACGACCCTGCGACATATGAGGAAGCGATGATGAGCCCAGATTCCAATAAATGGCAAGAAGCCATGAAATCCGAGATTGGATCCATGTACGAAAACCAAGTATGGACTTTGGTGGACTTTCCGGATGGCCGGAAGGCTGTCGAGAACAAATGGATTTTCAAGAAGAAAACAGATGTTGATGATAATGTTACCGTCTATAAAGCTCGACTTGTCGCAAAAGGGTTTCGACAAATTCAAGGAGTTGACTACGATGAGACTTTATCACCGGTAGCAAAGCTAAAGTCTGTGAGGATTTTGTTAGCAATCGCTGCATACTATGATTATGAGATATGGCAGATGGATGTCAAAATGGCGTTCCTCAATGGAGACATTGATGAAGAGTTGTATATGGTACAACCCAAAGGTTTTGTTGATCCTAAAGATGCTAATAAGGTATGCAAACTTCAACGGTCCATTTATGGATTGAAGCAAGCATCCTGAAGTTGGAATCAACGTTTTGATAAGGTAATCAAAAGTTTTGGTTTTATACAAACTTATGGAGAAGCTTGTATTTACAAGAAAGTGACTGGGAGCTCTGTAGCATTCCTAGTACTATATGTGGACGACATATTGTTGATTGGGAATGATGTAGACCTTCTTAATAGTGTCAAGGATTATTTGAATAATAGTTTTTTCAATGAAAGATCTCGGCGAAGTAGCTTACATATTAGGTATAAATATTTATAGAGATAGATCGAGACGCCTAATATCATTGTCATAGAGTACATATTTGGACAAAGTTCTAAAGATGTTTGGAATGGAAGATAGCAAAAAAGGGTTCTTGCCCATGTTTCCCAATACGACCTTGAGTAAAACTCAAAGTCCTGCTATGGCAGAAGAAAGAGAAAGGATGAGTAAGACTCCCTATGACTTAGAGTTAGTCTCTATTGTCCATGCACTCAACACATGGAGACACTATCTTTTGGGAAAGCGTTGTGAAGTGTTCATAGATCACAAGAGTTTTAAATATATTTTCACCCAGAAAGAACTCAATATGAGACAAAGAAGATGGCTAGAACTTATCAAGGATTACGACTTAAGTTTGCAATACCATCCCGGTAAAGCGAATGTCGTAGATGATGCATTAAGCCGCAAAGTTTATGTGAATGGCCTCACCAAAGGAGAATTTCTAGATGATTTGTGTCCCCAATTTAAAGAGCTTATATTGGAGATAGTTCCTGAAGGATATCTCATGTCTTTGGAAGTTCAAACAACATTGTTGGATAAGATCAAAGAAGCCCAAAAGTTGGACCAGGAAATAGAGGAGATTAAGAGTAAAATTAGTAAAGGAAAGGCGAAAGGATTCCAGGAAGATGAACAAGGAACCTTATGGTATGGAAAGCGCATCTGCATTCCACATGATTCCAAACTTCGGAAATTGATCTTGCAAGAAGCACACAATTCACCATATTCTATTCATCCGGGTAACACCAAGATGTACATGGATGTGAAGGAAAGATTTTGGTGGAACAATATCAAGAAAGATATCGCGGAACATATTTCCTTGTGCGATGTGTGTAGTCGAGTGAAGGCGGAACATCAGAAACCAGCTGCGGTGACCCAGCATACCACTGCATGTTGTAGTATATTATAGTCGTGGACATAATACTCACGGAGTACCATTCCGCAAATATTACATCCTCAGAGTGGTACAACAGAAACAAAGCGGGTCCATATCATACATTATCATTATTACAACCAGAATTACATGACGACTTTGAGATCCTCCTAGGTCCATAGAGGTATCCTGATGACTCAGGCTAAACTATAATAACTCGAAGAACAGAATAAAGAAGCAACTAAGATTTATACGAGATTTAGTTATAGATAGAGGATAGGAATCTATGCTACTGGACGAGATCTCTATATATGCTACATCTACACTTCAGATACGTCGGTCTCCATTCCATAGATGTTTTCATAATTGTTCTCTTCGATGCTTCTAGATACTTCTGGTTCTTCATATCGGAATTCTTCTTGGTCTTCAATTGGTTATAGTATTTATTCTTCCTGACCGTTATTGTCTTCAGAATCTAGCAAGGGTTAAGAAGATACGTTGAGTACGAGCGTACTCAGCAAGTTCACTAAAAAGGAGTGTTTGATGCACTATATCTACAGCCACGGACCATAAGTCGTAGGCAATGCAAGTTCTCGTAAACATTTCTTCAAAGGTTGCTTTTATTCTGAAAAGCTATGTCCGTCATCCTTCACAGGTTTACCAGAACTTTCATGGAGTTCCTTTCCTGCAGCGTTCGCAGCTCCTTCCTGGAACAGGGAGTAACAGGTTACATTTCTTACACTCTGCAGAGGTGCGTACTTTACCCATGAGAGATCTTATCTTTCTTGCTCATCCGAGTTGCATTCTCGTCCACACTTCCTTGGTGTGGTGCCCAGACTAAGATCCAAGCCAATCACTGTCCTTCTCCGTGACCCCGCATACACAACAATTGTTGTATGTCCAAAATCAAGGTAGACCTTTCCCCGTATAAAACGGCTATACCTTAGTTGGATACACACAACAACCGTTAACATTAGTAATCTGTCTTTTGTAAGCCCAGATCCACGGTAGACCTTTCCCCGTATAAAACGACTATACCCATGATTTGCAACTCACAAATGCCCAGAACAGTGTCCAATGCATGCGAAAGGGAGCCAATCCAGCTGACTTCTCCGTCCCTGTCACATCCCAAGATTTTCCAAATCTTGTAATGTGAAAAATAAATGAATAAAATAAAACTTTGTTGATTTTCAAGGTGAGAAGAAACTTTTTGAATCCAATTGGAAACTTTCAAAACCTATTTGGATCAAATAAAATCCTAAAGGGATTTAAAAAAACAATAAACTTAAAAATATTTAAAAATTACTATTTTTTGATCTTTTAATAAAAGATTTGGTTTTCAAAAGAAAAGGTAGAAATATAAATAAGGATTATTTTATATAGCCAAATTAAACCTTGGTCAAGCTTTTGAAATAAAACATTTTGTTTTGATAAAAATAGTAAAGGTTTATTTAAATAAAATAATAAGGATTTAATATCCAATTTTATTTAAGTAAAGGCTTTTCCCATTTTAAATAAACACTAAAACTTATTTATTTATTTTAAATAAGTTTTCCAAGTATTTTATATTTTCAAATAAAACCTACTGATTTGGTTTTGATAAAATTTAGATTTCAAATGGAGTTTTTATTAAATAAATCAAAACCCATTTGATTTAATAACTAAGGTCTATTTTATTTAATTATTAAATAGATCCTAAAAAGAATAAAAAAATATATTATTTTGTTTTGGGACATGGAATTGTGTTTTGAACAGAACCAAAACTCAATGCAAATTGTAGTGGAAGTTTGATTGAATGTATTGTTTGAATTGTTGTTTGAATTTCAAAACAGAAATAAGAAATAGAAAAAGAAAAGTTTCAATACAAAAAACACAACAAACTCGGCCCAACCCAACTAGCCCAGTCTAGGCCCAACCAGCCCACCTCACCCTCTCCCCCGAAGCGTTTTCTCTCACACACGAAACGACCCGCGCAGTGAATGACAGGTGGACCCAACTCCCCTCTCCTCTCTCTCGCTGACCAACCGACCCCACCCCTCCTGTTCATCGTCCTCATCCGCGGTGACCGCGCCTCCCTCCTCGACCGTTTCTGGCGGAATTTATCAGCAACAATTCGCGTTAACGCAGCAGTTAATCTCCCCTGCGACCACGCATCCTTAAACGTCTCCCTCTCCTCCCCATTTCCCCTCTGTCGCCAGAACCTACACGCCCCTAGGCTGCCTCCAATTTCTTATGCACCGCTGCCTTCTCCGACGAGGTTCTTGACCAATTCCGGCAGCACCGCATCGCCCCTTGCCTCCCCGACCAAGCTCACATACTCCCCAAGCCCTGGCGCATCTCTCTGCATCCCCAGCTCGCTCGCGCGTGCCTCACAGCGCCGGCAACGACATCAACTGACAGCGCCGCCGTCTGCAAGCAACTCCGGTGAGCCTCATCGCCTGAACCCGTGCGCGCCTCGACCAGAGCCTCATACCATTTTGTTCGCCTGTGCCTTGTGAACATCCAGGTGCTCGCCATCCACTCACGCAGGACCCGTAGCCTCGCCCCCGTCGACGTCTGACCGCACCCGAGGCCCAGCTCATCTCCGGCGAGCGATTAAGGACAGTCACGTGCGCCCCTTCACCAGCCAGTGCCACCTTGAGCTTCCCCAAGCTTCGGCGAACACGGTGAGCCTTCTCCTCCTCTCCCTTGCATCTTGTATCACCGGCGATGACCTCGTCTGAGTGCTGCCGCCTGAGCGCCGCCGCCAGCTCCGCCACTAGTTGGCAAGCGTGCTGCGCACTGTAGGATCTTGATCTGACGCTCACGATAGAACCTTAGCCGAAGGGGTATCGATCGATCTGCGTCGTGCGATGTTAGTTTAATCCTACGGCCTACAAGGCGTGATCCAGACGAAGCGGTATCAGCGAATAGAAACACGCCACGTGTCTCTGTTGAGTTGAATTAGAACAGAATTGATCTATTAGATTTCCAATTTTGTAAATTGCATAACTTTAGTTCCACACGTCCAAATTTTGCAAACTTTATATCAATGGAATCAGTGGAACAAGCCCTAGCGAACCATGCCATTTGTTTATTAAAAAGCTTCTGGAAAAATGTTTGTTTTTGCAGAAACATTTGTATGCTTGTTTAGGATGTAAAAATTGTTCAAAAATGATTTTGGGGATGAATTTTTTTGGCAAATGGTGTGATTTGAACCTACTGACCATAGGAAACACTTTGTGGTTTCAAAAATGTATTGGGTGAAACAAAAGAATGATTCTTTGATTTAAAACCATTTCTAGTCAAATAAAAATATAGTTTATTTATTAAAAATGGTTTTGGAAGAAAACTTTTGGGAAATGTTTTGTTTTAAACTCTCTGACCCTAAATGTAACACCCTCGGAATCGTCCCTATGCAAGTTTTAGCGATTCCTGCCAAACCCGCATAGAAACGATTCAAAGGTGCCCACCAGGCACTTTCGTGCGGGTGGAAAACGAAGTAATATCATTACACAATAGTCCTAGATGAAACCCACAGAACAGACATATACAACACGACTCCATGAGTCAAGAATACATATATACAGTTCAAAGATCCAAATCACCCTGAAAACGATACAATGTCCGACTACGGACAAGATGCAAATGGGGCTAAGAGACCTGAAGAATAACCAATGGCGTCCATAACCCTGCCCAGGCCAAGCCGGAAGGGTAAACCTGCTAACGACGTCGATCTCAAAACCTGCTTAAACAAAAGGGGTGCCGACAAAGGGCAAAGGAAAAAAAGAGAGCGGTCAGTACTGAGGCCAGTACACGGCGAGACTAGAATTCGGCGGTCCTCGCCTACATAGGTATGGTGGACTGAAGCGGCAGCGCAGCATGCACTAAACAACCTATAGAGAATCAATACAACTGGCGACTATCAGATAGGGATAATAAAGACCTATTCGGATCCAACCTGAAACTACCACCAAACATACCCATCTTGGTATTTCCCCCTCGAGACCAAACGAGGAAGTCAACCGAGGAACTCACACAGTTGGCAGTTTTATTTATTCAGTTATCGTTGCAGCAATTACTAGTCAGGTATATATAGTTATCTTGATATAATAAGCAGTGAGCACTTTTAGTTAACCATTCCGTTGTAGTTGCGACACTTACTAGTCAGATACAATTAGCATGAGATATCCCAAACCCAACAGTTGTTGGTTCTTTTATTTAGCCATTCCGTTGTAGTGAAGCTGATTACTAGTCATATCGGATACAAGTCAAGTTATAACAGTAAACTTTAGTTATAGTTGTCTATGATCGAGAACTATGCTCCAAGTCGTCCATAACCGCGGACACGGCTTCTCGAAAAGATTTAACCCTGCAGGGGTGCACCAAAGTTTCCACACGCACCTACACCCTTGTTGTCAGATCAGGTAGGTACAAGATCACAAAACATACACCCAACGATATGTCGACGGGGTTTCGGACACGATGTTTCCCAGACCCAAAGCAAGCACAGGGGGCCACCCCACTAAGCTACCCGCAACGAAGTCGGCCAGGCTCCGAGACGGACCCAGGGTTTGTGACAATGGCTGTAAATGACTGGGAACCCGAAAGTGTGACTGGGCTTGTCGATACCGCGAAAACATTCCACATTGGTTCCAAAACAGTACAGGCGCTCCACGCGCAATCATAAATAAAGCGGTAAAGCATGGCATAAGTACAGGATAGTAATAAAGCCCCAAACTACTTTGTGGCCCCCGGTACAGTACTTTGAAATCAGGTACTAATCGATGGGGGTGCCCACACACCCCACCTGTGGTTAGCGCGCTCGATCTCGGAACAGGTGTCAAGAACTCGGGGTCCTACGGGACACCAGTGAGCGGTTAAAACCCAAATATTGTCTATTACCCACCGGTGCCTCTGCATTTACCTACTTTCACTTTTAGTTATTAATCAATAATTAAAGCCATGATCATCTCCAACATAAAGCATCTGGCAGCCTTCCAACAACCGTGGTACTGCACGACACGCAACAACACTTGAGCAGGCGACTACGACGCGCAAGTCCAACTATCTACCAAACAACAGGTAATAGGATGTGTCCAAGGAAATATGAGGCTGCAAGGGATATCACGGGTACGAAAACTAGAGCATCGCAATAGATCAACAAGAGGGAATAAATACTATAAAAGTAAGATAGGTAGAAAGGGGGAGATTTCTCGCCTGGAAAACATTGCCGAAGTTTCATAACCGAAGAACTTGTCGAAGCTCACAACATCTCATCGTCCTATCCGGGAAGAAGCAAAACACTAAAAGGAACAAGCGATGCACAATTACAACTAATGCGGAAGAATCGGCATGATCATGACATGATGCATGACATGACAAAGGTGCGATGCAATTAGGCAATATTAAGAGGAACCGGGGTCCCGATAATTAATTATTAAGTTCATGTTGTTTAGATACCCCTAATTTAAATGTTGCATTAACAAGGCAAAAGATAGCACCGGTTCGCTACACAAATTTAAATGGGGCCAATATAAGACTAGATTTGCCCGCATATGGCCTCCATATTTAATTATGAGGTGAATCGGCATAAGGCCCCCAAACCACATGATATGAGTGCAAGCATGAAAAATTTAATATGCAACAATTGATATATCATATATTATAAAAAATATGGGGCTCGGAAAAAGGGTCACACATTGGGTTGCGAAGATCTTAGGGTTCGCCGAGGGTTCGGGATCGGTCTTCGGATCGGGACATCGGGGCTTCGGTTTTACGTGTGGACGATCTTGGTTTGGGGCTTCGGATCCTCCGGACCGGGGTCATGGGGGGTCTCGGCCATCGGGTCCAGGGTGGAGAACTTGGCGTCCGCAAAGAGGATGTTCGGATTCCAGCTTCGGCTTTTATCGATGCACTTGGTTCCACGTCGGCACGGTCTTTGGGTATCACGAGCTCTCGATGACGACACGATGCATTGAGCACCTATTGGTACGACGACCCGAATTGGAACCAAACTTGGCCGAGGAGAACAATAACCTGCACGACAAGATCTGTCTGATACCTATCCCAAGAGATTACAAAACCAAGTACCAACCTGGTACTACAAAGGAGAACATGGGCGACAGAAGATGAATACTATAACACACGCGACACAGGAGGCGGCAACGACCAACGCTAGCAGAGGCAGAGCACGCTGGGGCGGCAGAGCACGGCGGACGGCGTCGAGGCCACGTCCAGGCGGCGCTGCTGGAGAGCCGGGGCGCGCGGAAGGCGACGGCAGGTGGCCGGGCTTGCTGCCGGAGCGGGTCGGCACGCACGGTGAAGACAGGCGGGGACGCGGTGCTCCTGCAGGATACCGGGCATGCCGACGAGAGGGGAGAGGACGGCGAGGTCGGGGGCAAGGGCGACCAGTCGGACGAGGGACGAGGGTGCCGCGGGCAGCCGGAGGTGGTAGGGAGGGCGAGCTCGGCGGCGGCTCAGAGAGGACAGGGGAAGGGCGATGCGAGCGGCCGATGGAGAGGAGAGTGAGGGCTGGCGACACGGGCGAGGAGGGTGCTAGGGGCGATGGTGGGAGAACAGGAAGGGGATCTGGCGGCGGTGGTTGGGAAGGTCCCGAGCGAGGGGAAACGAGAGAGGACGACGGGGTTCGGTCACGGGGAAGGTGGGTTCCAGGGAGCGGACGCGTGAACGCGGGGTGGGGATCGCGTGCGAGAAGAGCGGGGGAGTGGGACCTGCAGGGTGGGTCCGGGTTTGACGGGGTGGGCAGCAGGCGTGTGTGCGTGCGACCTGTGAGGCTGGCGGCGGCGGGGTGGGGTTTGGGGTTGGGGTGGGAATAGGGATTAGGGTTTGAGGTAGATAGGATTTGGAGGTGGTCAGCTGGGCTTTTTGGGCCTAGCTGGCTGCCTCCTAAAAATAATACAACAGTTTTATTATTATTTTAAAAGACTTTTGTACACTGTTTTTAGATATACAAAATATTCAGGAAGACCTGATGATTGTATTTTGAAATAAAGAGAAGTAATGTCAAAACAAAGATAGGGTTGTAGCGAAATGTTTTTAGGCAAAGGTATGCATGATGATGTCATGATGATGCACAAGTACAAACAATAACGATTTTCTAGTAGTGGTTTTAGCCGGGGTGTTACAATTCGACACCACTAACAATGGATCTCGCCCTCGAGATCCGCCTCATGTTACGGGGAAGAATGTCGACGATCTGAATCTTGTTGCTTCATGTAGATCTTCGTGACACCTCTAACAAAGGATTCTTTCTCCGTCTTGAAATCTGCGACACCACCAACAAGGGTCGGTGCTCACGTTCATCGAGAGAACACTCCGGAGAAACAAAGTACGAAGGTAGAGGTATCAAGACATAAGACCACCTCTAACTTCTATGGAAAGAGTTCAATTGCTTGATCCACCGATTCAATGTACGAGAGCGAATGATAAGAGTAGTCGGATGGTGATCAGTCCATCGCACACCCAAAGCATTACTCTGCACATGAATAGGAGAATTATGCAAACAACTCTCGAGATCAGACTGAAGCTCTCATCAATCGAGATTCAGAAACAAAAGGATGACATAGGCTCTTCATCAGATCTGACGCAGATGAGGTCGTCGCGTTAGATAACACCGGAAGATACACAGAAAAGAAAAAAAATAGTGGATTTTTGGGTCCACTGAAAGATACAACAGATGAAAGAATCATCAGGTAGCATGAAGACCGGACGTAGAAGGCACCGTTACAAGAGGAGGAAGCGAAACCCTGAAGGTACGACGGATACCCAACCACGAGAATTCCTAGACTCGAAGAAAAGATAAGGGGGTAGATTCAAACACGTTGAGGTAAGAGTAGAATAGCAGAGGGGTAAGGAGTAAAAGCAGACCTAATCAGATCTATCCAATCGATTTAAAAAAATAGTTTTGACACTCTACAACGTCCGTTAGGTAGGTTATCCTACAGGCTGGACCAGTGGGGTATCGTAACTGCTGAGCTCTGATACCACTCTGTAACACCCTCGGAATCGACCCTATGCAAGTTTTAGCGATTCCCGCCAAACCCGCATAGAAACGATTAAAAGGTGCCCACCAGGAACTTTCGTGCGGGTGGAAAACGAAGTAATATCATTACACAATAGTCCTCGATGAAACCCACAGAACAGATATATACAACACGACTCCATGAGTCAAGAATACAGATATACAGTTCAAAGATCCAAATCACCCTGAAAACGATACAATGTCCGACTACGGACAAGATGCAAATGGGGCTAAGAGCCCTGAAGAATAACCAATGGCGTCCATAACCCTGCCCAGGCCAAGCCGGAAGGGTAACCCTGCTAACGACGTCGATCTCAAAACCTGCTTAAACAAAAGGGGTGCCGACAAAGGTCAAAGGAAAAAGAGAGAGCGGTCAGTACTGAGGCCAGTACACGGCGAGACTAGAATTCGGCGGTCCTCGCCTACATAGGTATGGTGGACTGAAGCGGCAGCGCAGCATGCACTAAACAACCTATAGAGACTCAATACAACTGGCGACTATCAGATAGGGATAAGAAAGACCTATTCGGATCCGACCTGAAACTACCACCAAACATACCCATCCTGGTATTTCCCCCTCGAGACCAAACGAGGAAGTCAACCGAGGAACTCACACAGTTGGCAGTTTTATTTATTCAGTTATCGTTGCAGCAATTACTAGTCAGGTATAGATAGTTATCCTGATATAATAAGCAGTGAGCACTTTTAGTTAACCATTCCGTTGTAGTTGCGACACTTACTAGTCAGATACAATTAGCATGAGATATCCCAAACCCAACAGTTGTTGGTTCTTTTATTTAGCCATTCCGTTGTAGTGAAGCTGATTACTAGTCATATCGGATACAAGTCAAGTTATAACGGTAAACTTTAGTTATAGTTGTCTATGATCGAGAACTATGCTCCAAGTCGTCCATAACCGCGGACACGGCTTCTCGAAAAGATTTAACCCTGTAGGGTTGCACCAAAGTTTCCACACGCACCTACACCCTTGTTGTCAGATCAGGTAGTTACAAGATCACAAAACATACACCCAACGGTATGTCGACGGGGTTTCGGACACGATGTTTCCCAGACCCAAAGCAAGCACGGGGGGCCACCCCACTAAGCTACCCGCAACGAAGTCGGCCGGGCTCCGAGACGGACCCAGGGTTTGTGACAATGGCTGTAAACGACTGGGAACCCGAAAGTGTGACTGGGCTTGTCGATACCGCAAAAACATTCCACATTGGTTCCAAAACAGTACAGGCGCTCCACGCGCAATTGTAAATAAAGCGGTAAAGCATGGCATAAGTACAAGATAGTAATAAAGCCCCAAACTACTTTGTGGCCCCAGTACAGTACTTTGAAATCAGGTACTAATCGATGGGGGTGCCCACACACCCCACCTGTGGTTAGCGCGCTCGATCTCGAAACAGGTGCCAAGAACTCGGGGTCCTACGGGACACCAGTGAGCGGTTAAAACCCAAATATTGTCTATTACCCACCAGTGCCTCTGCATTTACCTACTTTCACTTTTAGTTATTAAACAATAATTAAAGCCATGATCATCTCCAACATAAAGCATCTGGCAGCCTTCCAACAACCGTGGTACTGCACGACACACAACAGCACTTGAGCAGGCGACTACGACGCGCAAGTCCAACTATCTACCAAACAACAGGTAATAGGATGTGTCCAAGGCAATATGAGGCTGCAAGGGATATCACGGGTACGAAAACTAGAGCATCGCAACACAGATAGCAATAGATCAACAAGAGGGAATAAATACTATAAAATTATGATAGGTAGAAAGGGGGAGATTGCTCTCCTGGAAAACATTGCCGAAGTTTCATAACCGAAGAACTTGTCGAAGCTCACAACATCTCATCGTCCTATCCGGGAAGAAGCAAAACACTAAAAGGAACAAGCGATGCACAATTACAACTAATGCAGAAGAATCGGCATGGTCATGACATGATGCATGACATGACAAAGGTGCGATGCAATTAGGCAATATTAAGCGGAACCGGGGTCCCGACAATTAATTATTAAGTTCATGTTGTTTAGATACCACTAATTTAAATGTTGCATTAACAAGGCAAAAGATAGCACCGGTTCGCTACACAAATTTAAATGGGGCCAATATAAGACTAGATTTGCCCGCATATGGCCTCCATATTTAATTATGAGGTGAATCAGCATAAGGCCCCCAAACCACATGATATGAGTGCAAGCATGAAAAATTTAATATGCAACAATTGATATATCATATATTATAAAAAATATGGGGCTCGGAAAAAGGGTCACACATTGGGTTGCGAAGATCTTAGGGTTCGCCGAGGGTTCGGGATCGGTCTTCGGATCGGGACATCGGGGCTTCGGTTTTACGTATGGAAGATCTTGATTTGGGGCTTTGGATCCTCGGGACCGGGGTCATGGGGGGTCTCGGCCATCGGATCCGGGGTGGAGAACTTGGCGTCCGCAAAGAGGATGTTTGGATTCCAGCTTCGGCTGTTATCGATGCACTTGGTTCCGCGTCGGCACGGTCTTTGGGTATCACGAGCTCGCGATGACGACACGATGCATTGAGCACCTATTGGTACGATGACCCGAACTGGAACCAAACTTGGCCAAGGAGAATAATAACCTGCACGACAAGATCTGTCTGATACCTCTCCCAAGAGATTACAAAACCAAGTACCAACCTGGTACTACAAAGGAGAACATGAGTGACAGAAGATGAATACTATAACACACGCGACACAGGAGGTGGCAGCGACCAACGCTAGCAGAGGCAGAGCACGCTGGGGCGGCAGAGCATGGCGGACGGTGTCGAGGCCACGTCCAGGCGGCGCTGCTGAAGAGCCGGGGCGCGCGGAAGGCGACGGCAGGTGGCCGGGCTTGCTGCCGGAGCGGGTCGGCATGCACGGTGAAGACAGGCGGGGACGCGGTGCTCCTGTAGGAGACCAGGAATGTCAGCGAGAGGGGAGAGGACGGCGAGGTCGGGGGCGAGGGCGACCGGTCGGACGAGGGACGAGGGTGCCGCGGGCAGCCGGAGGTGGTAGGGAGGGCGAGATCGGCGGTGGCTCAGAGAGGACAGGGGAAGGGCGATGCGAGCGGCCGACGGAGAGGAGAGTGAGGGCTGGCGACACGGGCGAGGAGGATGCTAGGGGCGATGGTGGGAGAACGGGAAGGGGATCTAGCGGCAGTGGTTGGGAAGGTCCCGAGCGAGGGGAAACGAGAGAGGACGACGGGGTTCGATCACGGGGAAGGTGGGTTCCAGGGAGCGGACGCGTGAACGCGGGGTGGGGATCGCGTGCGAGAAGAGCGGGGGAGTGGGACCTGTAGGGTGGGGCCGGGTTTGATGGGGTGGGCAGTAGGCGTGTGTGCGTGTGAGCTGTGAGGCTGGCGGCGGCGGGGTGGGGTTTGGGATTGGGGTGGGAATAGGGATTAGGGTTTGAGGTAGATAGGATTTGGAGATGGTCAGCTGGGCTTTTTGGGCCTAGCTGGCTGCCTCCTAAAAATAATACAACAGTTTTATTATTATTTTAAAAGACTTTTGTACACTGTTTTTAGATATACAAAATATTCAGGAAGACCTGATGATTGTATTTTGAAATAAAGAGGGGAAGTAATGTCAAAACAAAGATAGGGTTGTAGCGAAATGTTTTTAGGCAAAGGTATGCATGATGATGTCATGATGATGCACAAGTACAAACAATAGCGATTTTCTAGTAGTGGTTTTAGCCGAGCTGTTACACTAAACACCAAGTTTTAGGATTTGAAAATGTATTTTGGGAACCCTATAGATTAATGCCTTAGTAAAAACATTTCTACACCACATAAAATGATACCTTGTTTAGAAAATGGTTTATAAAGTGAAATCTTTTGCAAATGACTTTGCCACTTTACAAAATGACCATTAGGTGTTTTCAAATGTTTATGTCCCATTAGGAACCACTTTTCCAAATAAAACAATCCTTGGCATGCTTGCATGCATTATCTTGGTTCTATGATTTTATGTGATGAATTGCTTGATTGGTAGATTGAACATGTGCCTTGCTTGATTGAATTGTAGTGACCTGAAGAGTGTGATTGTAGCAAGGACAAGGAGTGAGCTTATACTCTACCAAAAAGGCAAGTGATGCTTCATACTTTTGTCCCATTACTTTCACTATGCATTAGTGATTTTTCTAAGTAAAACTTGCATGGAATTTTTGCTAAGTATAAACCATGCTATGGGAAATCCTAGTAGATGAAACCTTAGTAGAAAATTTCCTAAGTTAAGATTCCTACTACTATCAAGCTTAGCTTAGCTAATAGAAAACAAGGGTGGAATATACATTCAAACTATGGAAAAATTTCTAAGTCTGAGGACTTGTGTTTTGTTTAATAAAACAACTAAGTTAATGAATCGCCTGGGTGGAATGGTAATTGCTTGGTGGTTTTTGGTTGAGTGGTTACACAAGGCCCATGGCTATGGTTTACCTTGTGTATCACACTTGTGGATTGCCACCCAGGAACAAAGAGATTTGAGATGTCAAATGTTGAGAAGCTTCTAGTGCAGCCACTTGGCAATATGGGCTCTGCCTGGATCATATAGGTTGCAAGAACTTAGCCATATGGACAGTTGGTGGTAGGGTTTGATAGGTTGGAGCGCGTCCATTTTGGTCTAAGGGAAGGCTTCTGAAAGATCTTGTCTTGGTGAAACCAAGTCTTGTGGGGAAAGTGCACCACCTCTGCAGAGTGTAAAATCTAAGTACTTAGCCATGTCCCTGGTAAAGGACAATTTGAGCATCAAGACATGGAAGCAATCAAGAATCTCATCATCCAAATTTCTAAGTTAAAAACTTGTGGTTGAACAAGGGTTAAAGGATCTACAATCTTTGATTGGCAGATGCCTTGGGAAAGATTATTTTGTCAAGCAAAAACTTAGTGATTTCAAATGATAGGGAAAAATCTATTTTTGAGCAATGCAAGCCTCAACTCCACTTAGCCAAAAGCATATAGATGATAGACTCCACTATACTACCATAGTATCACTTGCCAATACAATTCAAATGTATTGACCATTGTGGCTGTAACTTGTTATGTTGCAGGTTTGTTTGATATTAGTGAACTTGATTGATTAGGATTACAAGTCTACAACCAACATGTATGCCTGTGGTACTTTGAAGATGGACCCCATGCTTATAGATATTCTGCTGCAATGTAATGTAATAGCCAAATGAGCTATGTAAGATGTAATAAATTATGTTATTCCTGGTTATAAAGTTGTATTATGACCTTTGTTTCTTGATATTACATCTTAACTGTGGATGCTAGCTATTGATCCAGGGACTAGCATTGTAAACACAGGGGACTCTACCTTATTAAAGGTTGGGACCCTTACAGATGGTATCAGAGCATTGTGTTGCCTATAGGATTTGTAAACCTAGGATTGGGCAAAGACCCTTAGAAAAATAGGAGTTGTATTTGTTCCAAAACTTATTTACAAACAATCTTGTAAACTCTTTCCTCAATCACTTTGATTTTGATTCCACATCTCATCTATTTCAAACTTGATGGAAAAACCTAACCCATGGCCAAATACTTCACCATGAGCTAAGGACTTCATCAACTCTAATGACTTCAACATCTTCAACTCTAATGACTTCAACATCTTCAACTCTAATGACTTCAACATCTTCAGCATATTCACCAAGGACTTCAACCTTGGATATCACTAAGGACTACAAGTGAGACAAGAAATCTTGCTCAAGATTTGGAGACTAAGGAAACACAAATTAGAAGGAGCCATCATCACCTTTGAAGTTTAGTGACTAAGAGATTTCCCAAGGAAACCATGATCTCATGCAAGAAGAATCAACCAAGAAGGATGGAAAGATCACAAGTGAACCATATAGATGGACCACCATAATTATTTTAAGTCAAACACACCAACTTATGTGGTGTAACAAAAATATTTTGTTGCCTAAGGATGTGCTTGAACTTTGATGTTTGAGTGAAATGTTTGGTTTGTGATTGCTTGCACAATGTTTGTGTGAATTGTGATGTGTGTGATTAGAATTATTTCCCTAGAAATCTGTTGCCTATTCTAATCCCAATCCAATCCAAACAGATGACTTCTCCAAGAAACTCCAACATCAAGGTTGATGACAACAACAACAACCAAGAAGACAACATGAAAGAACTCATGGCAACCCAAAACCAGTTGAGCCAAGAGACAACTCAGCTTTTAGCCAACAACAATGGACTAGACTCAGCCATACAAAGGATTTTGAATCTTCAATCCCAATTTTTGCAAGGATTGGTTACTCAAATGATCAACATGGGAGAAAACTTTTCCCAAAGAGCAAATGACAACAAGGATGACAAAGATGTTATTTTAGAAGGAACTAAAGCTTGCAATATTTGTGGAGACAAGGATCATACATCTAAGGAGCATGAAGATCAATGCCCTAATTGTGAAGAAGCAAGTCATATCTCTAGTAACTTCCCCAAGAAGAGAGAAAAATTTCCCACCTCTGAGGTGAGGTATGAAGAGCATGAACTAGAAGAACTCCTAGCTTTGGAGAGACCCAAGAAGAAGAAGAAATGCCCCAACCCTAACAAGAAGGATATTACTCAAGTGCAATGTTACAATTGCAAAGAGATGGGACACTATGCCAGTGAATGCCCAGAAAAGAAGAAGAGCCAAGAGGACAAACAAAAGCTAGTGAAACCCAAGATGAGGAAGGATATTAGCCAAGTGATGTGCAACCACTGCAAAGAGTTAGGACATTATACATCATATTGTCCAGAGAAGCCACCTCAAGACCTCAGCCTTATCACATGTTTCAAATGCAAGGAACTAGGCCACTATGCAAACTTCTGTCCAGGAAAGTTACACCAAGATCCCAAGCAAGCCAAGATGTAAACTAGTTGGAAAATTTTTAAGGGTGGTAGTACCCTAGTTGTTTTGAGCCAACTTGTAACCCCTAGCCTCCCCAAATCTCGGGACGAGATTTATTTTAAGGGTGGTAGCCTGTCACATACCAAGATTTTCCAAATCTTGTAATGTGAAAAATAAATGAATAAAATAAAACTTTGTTGATTTTCAAGGTGAGAAGAAACTTTTTGAATCCAATTGGAAACTTTCAAAACCTATTTGGATCAAATAAAATCCTAAAGGGATTTTAAAAAAAATAAACAATAAACTTAAAAATATTTAAAAATTACTATTTTTGGATCTTTTAATAAAAGATTTGGTTTTCAAAAGAAAAGGTAGAAATATAAATAAGGATTATTTTATATAGCCAAATTAAACCTTGGTCAAGCTTTTGAAATAAAACATTTTGTTTTGATAAAAATAGTAAAGGTTTATTTAAATAAAATAATAAGGATTTAATATCCAATTTTATTTAAGTAAAGGCTTTTCCCATTTTAAATAAACACTAAAACTTATTTATTTATTTTAAATAAGTTTTCCAAGTATTTTATATTTTCAAATAAAACCTACTGATTTGGTTTTGATAAAATTTAGATTTCAAATGGAGTTTTTATTAAATAAATCAAAACCCATTTGATTTAATAACTAAGGTCTATTTTATTTAATTATTAAATAGATCCTAAAAAGAATAAAATAAATATTATTTTGTTTTGGGACTTGGAATTGTGTTTTGAACAGAACCAAAACTCAATGCAAATTGTAGTGGAAGTTTGATTGAATGGAGTGTTTGAATTGTTGTTTGAATTTCAAAACAGAAATAAGAAATAGAAAAAGAAAAGTTTCAGTACAAAAAAAACACAACAAACTCGGCCCAACCCAACTAGCCCAGTCTAGGCCCAACCAGCCCACCTCACCCTCTCCCCCGAAGCGTTTTCTCTCACACACGAAACGACCCACGCAGTGAATGACAGGTGGACCCAACTCCCCTCTCCTCTCTCTCGCTGACCAACCGACCCCACCCCTCCTGTTCATAATCAAAGGACATGAGCAAGTGTGAACTTGCCTGAATATAGCGAAGTATTGCAATCGAATGTATCGACTTGACCCTGGACCTCGGGTTCTACAAAAATATCATCATTGCCCGGTAAGGACAATGTTTAAAGAAGCAATATGATGTTATGCATAAGTAATGAGATGCATAATGCAAAATCCCAAGTAATTCTTCAATTATTACCAATGAAATATATTTAGATGATTTATTTAAGATTTCCTTTAGTTTAAGTTTACTTCATGTAACATCCCAAAAATCATGATTTCAAAGCTTGCATATCGTTCATGCATTCATAATCATTTTAGGATCATTTTCAAATGAGATTTCAAAAACAGAAGCATTTGAATGTCTATTATTTTATGTAAGCAAGGCAATGGCCACTGCTGCTCTCTAGTATGAGATTATTTGTTTTAAACTAGAAAGATTTGAACTTAGAGTTGATTTTTATTTTCTAAAGCTTGGACAAAGTTTTCAAAACAAAGTATGAATTTAAAACCATTCATATGCCTTTATTAAACCAATGGTAAAGGCACTGTTTTATTAAAATTCCAATGGGCCAAAGTATTTTGAGCAAAGCAATCCTAAGCTACACTTAGCCAAATTCATGTAGTAACTAGATGCTAATATTCTACTAAGGTATCACTTGCCAATACTATTCCTTTGTATTGACCCACTGTGGCTGTAACTTGTGATGTTGCAGGTTACTCTGATGATGATTAGGGGTTATGAGTCTACACTCAACATGCTTTCCTGTGGGACATGAAGATGAAGACTTCTATTTTATATTGTTAATTTAAACTCTTGTACTAGCCTATGGCTAAGGAGTTGTAATAGACTATGTTATCTCTGGAATGACGATGTAATAATGACCTTTGTTTCTGTGTACTTCATCTTAAACTGTGGATGCTATCAATTGATCTAGGGACTAGCATTGCAATCACAGGGATCTTTACCTTTATAAAGGTGGGATCTTACAGATGGTATCAGAGCACTGTGTTGCCTGTAGGATTATGACCCTAGGATTGGATTAGAAACCACTAAGGAAAAATTTTCAACAATTTCCACACTTGTCTTTTTTTCTCGTAAACTTTTCTAATCTTATTTCTCATCTCTATTTGTAGATGAAATCCATCAACGAAGCCGTGAGGAAGGGACCACTCATGACCATGACCTTGGAGCGTGAGACAGAATTCCCCAAGGCCCTCAAGAACCTCATGGATACCATGGGGATACATGGTGCAAATGTGTACAAAGGATTCCCCATGATAGATGAAGGAGTAGAGTACTGGTGGATGCAACTTCACTTGTACAAAAACAAGGAAGACAACCACAAGGAGTCAGGATTCTGCATGGTCACCAACTCAGAAATGCACACAACATTCTTTGACTCTTCAAGAAATGCAGCTTGGAATGCCATCAAGGAGCTTGGTGATAGACTCACGTGCAGAATGCTTAACACCCAAAATGATCTTAGGGAAGAAAAGAAGCATACCCAAGAGTTAGAGGCTACCAACTAACGTTTAAGAGAAGACATCATAGACTTATCAATGGAGTCATGTGATCAAGATCGACAGATTGCCTCTAGGGATGCCCTGATAGCCAACTTGGCAAGTGAGTGGGGATTGTAATGTACTTCGCTAGTTGGACCACCACACTTATCGTTTTATTTCCAAAAATTTATCTAAGTGATGTTGAACCTTTGATGCTTCTAATGGATTTGTGTATACCATGACTTGTGTGATTGTTGCAAAGGATATGCTTGTGATATTTTGTCTTATGATTTTTCTCTATTGATGTTGATTCTAACTGTTCTCTATCTTATAAAAATAGATGCCTAATGTTATTATCAACACGGCCGAGGAGTTCAAGGGAACTCGTTTTGGCACTCTTCTCATTGAGCTCACTAGCGTGCTCAACCTTCCACTTCCTAGCATCATGACGCTTCCCCTCACCAAGTTTGAGAGGAAGGACCTTTGGGGCTTCAGAGTCACTCAGCCCAGACGCTAGGCAGAGCCAACCACGGATACCATCACCTTCAAGCTGATGCATGATGACAAGGAGAAAGGACTAGATGTAGTCATGCAGGAGTTACTTGGGCCCCTGGTAGGGAGACACTCTAGGGAGCTTAGAGGACTTTACTTTCACCCCTTCAGGAGACACAATGAGGAGGGTGAGGCTATTGAGTACGAGGATGCTGCTAGAGAGACGATGGAGCCGATTCGTCTATACCTCCAGGACCTAGAGGGTCTTATTAGGCACCTAGATATTGATAGGACCAACGTCATGCTTAGCAATGATGAGCTCCGGGTGTAGATTTGTGAGAAGGACAAGCTCTTCGCGGAGCATGACGAGATAGTCATGGAAATGGAGGCCAAGTTTGAAAGCCAGGACAAGAAATTCAAGAGCCAGGAGAAGAGAGTCCAAGACCGGAACAAGAAGATCCGGGAGATGAAGTAAGAGCTGGAGGACAAGGACTTCGAGCTCGAGCATCAGCAGGGAGTGATCGAGAGGCTTCGCTCATAGAAGAGGGCTCTTAGGGCCAAGATAGAGGCCTTGACTACCAATGTTGAGGAATACAAGACCGCTATGGAGAATGCAGGTCTTACCCTTGTTGATGTGGAGGTTGATGCGGAGGAGTAGTGATGACTACTCGTTTATCTTTCATCTACCATACTTTTGATTATTGAGTCGCAATGACCATCCAACATGTGGGTGGCTTGCTATGGTGTGTTTGCTTTTCCAAACTTGTTGTTTACGTCGTTTGAACCTTATATTATTTTGATGCTTGGTTTGGTGATTGTCTATGTGATGTAATGTGCATGATAAGCATCTATGGTATCTCATTCTTATCCTTATGAAAACCATAGATGCCTCCTCGACGTGCCAACCCCAACCCAAACAACAACAATGTCACCCCCGAGATGCAGCAGTTGATGACAGCATAGGCACAACTGATGCAGATGATGACCACTTTTATGCAGAATAACAACAACAACAACAACAACAACAACAACAACAACAACAACAACAACAACAACAACAACAACAACAACAACAACAACAACAACAACAACAACAACAACAACAACAACAACAACAACAACAACAACAACAACAACAACAACAACAACAACAACAACAACAACAAAAACAACAAAAACAACAGCAAAAACAACAACAACAACAACAACAACAACAACAACAACAACAACAACAACAACAACAACAACAACAACAACAACAACAACAACAACAACAACAACAACAACAACAACAACCCAGACAATCCACCAGGATTTGACATGCTCACCAGATTCCTAAGACTGAGGCCTGCAAAGTTCTCAGGAACCACTGATCCAATGGTGGCCAATGATTGGCTACGTTCGGTGAACAAGGATTTGGTAAATGTCGGTTGCACCGACGAGGAGAAGGTCAGGTTTGCAGCACATCTGTTGGAAGGACCAGCAGCTACTTGGTGGGATAACTTCCAGATCACCACTCCCATTGAGGATGTGACCTGGGCTATCTTTGAGGATGTATTCCGCACAGCTCACATCTCATCCGGAGTGATGAATCTGAAGAAGGAGTTCCATAACCTGAAACAGCGTCACCACACCGGATGAAGTTGATACTGATGCCAAGAGGAAGGAGAAATTCCTCGAAGGACTGAATGATGAACTGAATCTGCAGCTATCCGTTTCCTATGTCCCAACCTACCAATCACTTTGTGACAAGGCTACTATCTTGGAGAACAAGATGAAACAGGTTGAAAGCAGAAAGAGGAAGCACAGCTCTGACAAGCACAGCTCGGGATCGTCTCACAAGCGTTCCCATCATGATGATAGTGGGAGTTCAGGATCCCACAAACACGGAAAGTACAACAACCACCACAGCGACAACCGCCATCATGACAACAAGCATCACCGTAGTCATGATAATGACAAGTACAAGAACCACAAGAGTGGACATAAGAGCCACCACAGTGGAGGTGGGAGTGGAAGCGGTAGTCAGCCTGCAAAGAGAGATATCAGTCAGGTTGAATGTTTCAAGTGTAAGAAGATGGGGCATTATGCAAATGAGTGCCCAGAAAAGAAAGTTGAAGGAACCACCAAGCCCATCCCTTTCCAGAAGGTACAAGTAAACCACATCAATGTGGAAGAGATTTATGAGGAGTCCGATGCTGTGGCTGGTAAGTTCAAACTCAATTCTATTCCAACACTTGTTCTTTTTGATACTGGTGCATCACATTCATTCATATCAAAAGCATTTGTTGATAGAAATGGGTTTCCAACTGAAAATATTGGGTGTCCAATAAAAGTAGGTTCTCCTAGTGGAGATATGATAGTAAGTCTTGGATGTCGTGATCTAGTGATAGAATTTGGAAAGCATAAGTTTCCAGTTAGTCTGATAATCTTGGATTCCCAAGGACTAGATGTAATTTTGGGAATGGACTGGATGACCAAGTATGAAGGAGTACTAGATTGTGCCAATCATACTGTCGCACTCACAACCCGGATAAGAAACGGATTAGATTCAAGTCTAACTTTGAATCAAAAGGGAGTAAGCTAAATTCTCTTAAGGGGGTTAGCATAGACAGCGTGCTAATTGTGAGGGAATATCCGGATGTGCTTCCGGAAGAATTGTCGGGAATGCCACCAGATAGAGATGTGTAATTTCTGATTGAATTGCTGCCAGGATCAGGACCAATAGCAAAGAGACCTTACAAGATGTCAGTCGATGAGTTGAAAGAACTCAAGAAACAACTTGGAGAACAATTGCAGAAAGAATTCATTCAACCAAGTTCTTCATCTTGGGGAGCACCGGTCTTGTTTGTGGAAAAGAAAGATAGAAGTCAAAGGTTATGCATCGATTATCGTTCACTCAATGAGGTGACTTCAAGAACAAATATCCTTTGCCCAGAATCAATGACTTGTTTGATCAGTTAGAAGGAGCATGTGTGTTCTCAAAGATTGATCTCCGGTCAGGTTATTTTCAGCTTAAGATAAGGGAACAAGACATACCTAAGACAACTTTCACCACTAGGTATGGATTGTACGAGTACACCGTGATGCCGTTTGGTTTGACCAATGCACCAGCTTACTTCATGAATATGATGAACAAGGTGTTCATGGAGTTCCTTGACAAGTTTGTTGTTGTTTTCATCGATGACATTTTGATCTACTCCAAGAGCAAAGAAGAGCATGAAGGATATTTGCGTTTGATACTTGAGAAGCTTAGAGAACATAAGTTCTATGCCAAATTCAGCAAGTGTGAATTATGGTTGAATGAAGTTGGATTTCTTGGACACATTGTGTCAGGAGATGGTGTAGCAGTTGATCCCGCAAAAGTGTCAGCGGTAGCTGAATGGGAATCTCCTAAGTCAGTGAAAGAAGTTCGTAGTTTCCTTGGCTTGGCAGGATACTATAGAAGATCCATTGAGAATTTCTCCAAGGTAGCTAAGCCAATGACGGAGTTACTAAAGAAAGACAAGAAATTTGCTTGGACTGAAGGATGTGAACTCAGTTTCCAAGAATTGAAGAAGAGACTTGTGACAGCACCAGTCCTATGTCTGCCAGATTTGGAGAAGGATTTCCAAGTGTATTGTGATGCATCTCATCATGGATTAGGTGCAGTTCTGATGCAAGAAGGGAAAGTTGTGGCTTATGCCTCGAGACAACTCAAAAGTCATGAGGTGAATTATCCTACTCATGATTTAGAGTTAGCCTCTGTTGTCCAATGCACTCAAAACATGGAGACATTATCTTTTGGGAAAGTGATGTGAAGTGTTCACAGACCACAAAAGTTTGAAGTATATCTTCACTCAGAAAGAAATCAACATGAGGCAAAGAAGATGGCTAGAACTCATCAAGGACTATGACTTGAGTTTACAATACCACCCCGGTAAAGCAAATGTTGTAGCGGATGCACTAAGCCGTAAGGTATTCGTGAATGGCCTTACTAAGGGAGAGTTGCCAGATGATCTGTGTGCCCAATTTAGAGACCTCAGGTTGGAGATTGTGCCTGAGGTACATCTCATGTCATTAGATATTCAACCCACCTTGTTCGACAAATCAAGGAAGCCCAAAAGACAGACAAGGAAATTGAAGAGATTAAGGAAAAGATTGGTAAGGGAAAAGCCAAAGGATTCCATGAAGATGAACAGGGTACTTTATGGTATGGAAAATGTATCTGCGTTCCGCAAGATCCGGAGCTTAGGAAACTGATATTACAAGAAGCACACAACTCACCATATTCCATTCATCCGGGTAACACCAAAATGTACATGGATATGAAGGAAATATTTTGGTGGAATAATCTCAAGAAAGACATCGCCGAACATATTGCTTGTCGTGGTATTGCCAACGAGTACGCCATGGAGGGGTCCTCACAGTGCGTGTTTAGAGACGTTGGGTAAGGCGGACGGTTGACGGGTACGAGGTAACACAGCTTACCTAGGTTCAGATCCCACAACGGTGGCGGAATCCTACTCCTGCTATAAATCACTATAAGGGCAATATGCCGAGTTACAGAGATAGGTTTGTTGTGCGAGGTTGTATGAATCGATACTAGGTTGTGCCCTAAAGGCTCCCATAGGCCTGAATTATATAGTCGCCAAGTCCTAGGGTTACAGGGAAAAGTCCTAGCCGGACAGGTTACAGAGTCCTACACCATCTATTACTAGTCTTGTGTATCTTGCACTCCAAGGCTCCGGGTACGCTGGTGACTCCATCGTAGTTTTCCTTTATCCGGCATGGGCCTCCCTTCTGGATCCATCTAACTGGACCGCCCAGCAAGCCATAGGCCATGCTACCAACTATGGGCCACCCGGGTTATCCGGATAAGTGACATGCTATGAGGATACCCATATAGCATATCCCCAACAGTAGCCCCCGGAGAACTCCGATATCTTGCGCCGTCTCGCCTTTTTAGATGAATGCTCCGTCTAGTTGGATGTCGGCAAATCGTCAAACAATATCTTGTAGTCCTCCCAAAGAACCCTGCAAAGCTTTCCCCGTCTTCAATTTGTAAGCCGGAGAAATGCTGAATCTTCCATCGTACACTTCTGTAGTCGGATTAGATTCGTCTATGTCGGAATCTTCGATGTGACGGATCATCTACCCATGTCAGCTAGGATGGTGTAGGCTTAGGTCAGCGATGCCTCGTAACTCACACATGCAGAGAACGCAATCATGTCTGATTTTCCCGTGCGAGCGATACAAACCGTTGGCGGTGACGGTTGGAGACGTGGCGAAATTTCTGCGCACATTCGCAAACACGTCGTCTAAGCGGCAACCGTCCGATCAAGCTGCACGAATCTTGACGCCGAGGATGATAAATAGTAACCGTGGGGAAATTTCCAATTTTTACCTCATTCTCCTCGCATCATATTCTTCCTCCAATCACGCATCTCCTCGAGCTCTCCGCGAGAACTCTCGAAAAAACCCTAGCTTCCAATCTGCACTAGTAGCATCCAGTCTCACTCCATGGCCAGCAGCAGCACTACTCCCTCCACGGCAGCGCTGAGCGAAGCCGCGGCGAAGCCGGGGATCTCCATTGCCGTGCCTCCAAGGGCCTAGTCATTCCTGCATCGGCGGTTATCGAGACCACCGGCGGCGACCTTAATCTGGCGGCGCTGGAGCCGTTGGAGGAGGAACCAGACTCGCACAAGGGCGACTGGCGCGGCTCGGATATCACCGATCATGACATCCAAGAGATGATCACCGAGGGCTACCTCCCCGCGACGGAGGGGCTTGCCTAGCAGGCGGCGCCGGCCGTTGAGGTGACACCTTCTCCCCAAGCCGAAGAAAAGGTGTACCTAAAAGCTCAACTGGTACGCGGCGTCTCCCTGCCCATCTCCAACTTCTTCCTCTCCGACTTGAACCACTATAGGGACCAGCCCCAGAACCTTTCCCCCAATAGTATCTTAGTGCTTAGCAACTACGCGACACTTTGCGAGGGATACCAAGGGATAAGGCCTAGGTTAGATCTTTTTGTGTACTTCTTCACCGTCAAACGTGAAGCCGGACATAGCAAGGAAGAGCTTAGGAACTGTGGCACCATAAGCTTCAAGATTCGACCTGGCCGGCGGTTCTCCGACATCGTCGGCCACGAGTCCTGCAAGAATTGGAAACGGACGTACTTTTACGGCCCAGACATCCCTCTGGCTGGCCGACAAGTTACGTACCCGGACTTCGTTGATGGAGCCACCGCTGAAGCCTCGTCATGGAGATCCCAAGCCTCCCTTCCCTTTGACCTCGACGCTTCTCGAGCCATAAGGCGGATCGAGTGGTTCGTAGAGACGGGTCTGACCGGCTTGGACCTAGCCATGTGCTAGTTCATCAGGCGAATCCAACCTCTACAGCACCATGCGAAGCTCATGCACGAGTATACCAGCGACAGAAGGGATAGTCTCCGCATCTCCGTGGACAACTTCTCGAGCGACTCCGTCAAGATCCGCCTTAAGGACATCGTCAAGGTGAAGGATAAGAAGCATGGCTTCACCATCATCTACGACATGTTCGTAGACGGCAAGTGCCCAAAGGAAGGTATTTATTTTCCGTGTACGACATACACTCCAGTTCTTCCGTCTTGCAAATACCATCTTATCTAACACGGTGATTTCTCACTTAACATCTTAGCGATCTAGAGGAAGGCAACCTGGCTGCCCAAATCTACGATCCAAAGATGAAGGAAGTCACAGTCGTGTCCGACGACGATGCTCCGTTGGCGTGGAAGCGGAAGAGCTCCACCTCTGACGCTGCCGACGGAGGCAAGAAGAAGAAGACGGAGGGTGGAGCCTCCAAGAAGACTACCGCCGCCCTGGAGGCGTAAAATAGAAAAGTTACTGGGATTACCTTTGCCAAAGCACCCCCACTTGTGTAAGCTTCTCATTCTCCGACATTGTCTATATATCTTTCTTGCTCCTGTACTTATGCATTTTGCACGTTTCAGAAAGAAATCCACGACCAGCCTCAAGAAGACCTCCAAAACATTGGGGGCTTCTCGAAATATCAAGGACATGCTGCATCGCGACGCCTCCCCCGCCATCGCCCCTGCCACTCCTGCCGTCAAGCCCTCGTCTGCCCCGACAAGCTCACAAGCTAAGGAAGCATCAGGCCCTTCCGCCATGGAAGTGGACTCTGGCTCCTCTACCGAACTCGCTATTGTCGGCGAGCAGGAAACGCAGGAGAGCACCGCTCAACAAATGGCTGAAGCTCTGGCTAAGGATGCCATTGAGGGCGGCAAGGCGGTGGTGGAAGCTGGTACTTTTGCCGTTGGCGGCGCCCCCGCACCCAAGAAAACCATAGTCTATCCGAAGATAGTCTATCCGGTACTTACACCGGGTAGCACTGCTTTGGTTCCTGGTGCAGCGCCGACATCTCCGACGTGCGGTCTAGAGGAGCTCCGCCGGCAAGCAGAAATCTTGCAAGGAAATAGCGAATCCTTTGCCAAGCTGCTGGCCGAGAGTGCTACGAATCTCAAGATCATCGCACTTGTAAGTTTTCTTTGCCTTTTGCATTTCATATGAGTATCCCACTGTAGCCCCTGAGGATGTAGACGGAAAACCATGGGTTTTGCATCTATATGCTCTAAGAGTGACTAAGTTATAAAACCTCTCACTGTAGCCCCCAAGCATTTAGATGGAATGAACTATCCCGACTAGATGATTTAAGAGTAGCATACGCAGTGTTTATAAATTTCAATACTGTAGCCCCCAAGCCTCTAGTTGTAACTGAATTAGCTCCGACTAGATGCTTAAAGAAAAGCTAAGTAGATATCCGAGTTAAAAACTTTATACTATAGCCCCCAAGCTTCTATTCGAAAACTGAATTGGTTCCGACTAGATGCTTAAAGAAAAGCTAAGCATATTGCTAAGTTAGAAACTCTCGCTGTAGCCCACGAGCGTCTAGGTGGAAGATTTCCGACTAGATGCTCCAAGCATACTAAACAACGGTTAACTTTGTCCTTTTTTCCACAGAACGAGAATGCTCGGAGGGGCATGGCAAATGACAAGTACCATAAGATGCGCGCTGATCTTGAAGCTGAAAAGGGTAAAACTGCCTTCTTGAAGGAACAGATCACCAAGAGCAAGCGTCTGTTTTCTAATGCGCATTCTGACTTGGTTTTGTGCCTATATTCTCCGAATACTCACTGTGTACTTTTCTTTCTCCGACATGCAGAAACCATCGCCAAGGCCAAGAATATTGTCGAGCAATGCAAGCACATTCAAGAGCTGGATAGCAAAAACAAGATTCTTAAGCAGGAGAGGAAGGAGATGCTGAAAATGCATGAGGAGTCGATGAAGGCCTTGTAGGACTCCGCCACCGAGGAAATTAACCGCTTGAAGGAGGAGATCGCAATCTTAAAAGATCAGAAGCGAGCTGCCGATGAGCAGAATCACCGCCATAGCGAGGCGTACAAGCTCCTCCAACAAGAGAAACAATCCTTGGCGGACACCCTCTGGCAAGCTGAGGCCAGCATCTTCAGTAAGTTTTCTCCGTCTTGGATTTCTGCAGTCTAGATACTTTGGTTTATTGAACTCATGCGCTCCTTGTCGGAATTTTCAGCTCCAATGGGTTTAAACCGATCACCTCCTCCGGCCAAGGAATGCATGGTTCTTGTCGGCAACTTCATCAACACCGCCATCACCCAAGCCAAGGAGATTGCCAAGCCCCTCCAAATACACATCAAGGCATCGGACTCCGTGGCGAAGTACTCGGAGATTCTACGCCGAGCCCCCGAGCGTATCACAAGCTGGAAAGCTTCGTGTGCACGAGCTGGCGCAAGGATGGCATTGTCAATGGTGAAGGCACACTACAAAGGTGCCGACATCGACACGGTGACCTCTGGCATCCCCGACATCGACGATGATGGTAAAGAGATTAATCACAAAGCCATCTTGTCGTCACTCGTGGGCTATGACACCAGAGTTGCCGAGTTGGTGGATATCGACGTCTTCGTGCCCATGAACACCATCGACAGCGGCAACCAAGATTCTTCTGAATCCCACCACAGCGCCGACTTCGAGAGTGGCTCTCTGGCTGGTGACGATGCTGCCTCCAAGTCACCTGTGCCAAAGGAGTGAAAAACAACTTTGTAATATTTGTTTCACCTTTGGTGTATATGCGGAAAAAACTTGTTGATGTAACTTAAGGTGGAAAACAATGGTTGTTTATTTCCTGCTTCTTAAGAACTAACTTCCAGCATGTATATTTTTTTAAGCAAGTGATGGCTTATCCATTACTTTGGTTCGTATGCTTGACTTTTCGTGAGTCGGAAGACTCGTTGTCGGAACCATGCGCTTAGGTGATGATGACCAATGGCACCGTCAATAACCTAAGCACAAAATTGCCGACAATAAGTGCTGAAAGTCACTACTCCAGAATCCACATAAGAACAACAAAGAACGTGTAGACCATAAAACTTAAGCTAACGCCCGTAGGCGGAATTTTCACAAGTGCAAATGCAAAGCTTGTGCATAAAGGTTTTACATGATCCAAAAATGAACACTGAAGGAGGTAAAAGACTCAGAAATATGAGTGAACCAGAGAGCTTTATTTCATTGATCATATAAGAGGTACACAATTAGATAAAAAATGCTAAGTGTAAAAAGGACGTAGCTGTGCTATGTTCCATGGCCGATCAAGCTCCGGGTAGTCATCATCCGGGTCACGTCTCTTACGCTTATGATCCTCATTGGGTATATCCTTCAGTTCACGATTGTCAACGAGGTAGTAAGACCCATTGAGTAGCGCCTTGCTTATGATGAACGGTACTTCCCATGGCGGGGATAATCTGTGTGACTTCTTCTGCTTAAGTTGGAGCACCAAATCCCCCTCTTTAAACGAGCGATGCCGAACGCGGCGACTATGATAGCTGCGTAGCTTCTGCTGGTAGATGGCGGATCTTTGGCATGCCAAAACACGCTCCTCCTCAAGAAGGTCCACATCTAGGCATCTGGATTCTTCAGCGTTATCTTTGTCGTAGGCGGCAACTCTTGGTGCATCGTGAAGGATGTCGGAAGGCAGGATGGCTTCTACTCCATATACCATGAAATAAGGGGTGTAGCCGATGGATCTATTGGGTGTAGTTCGTAAACTCCACAGCACAGAAGGAAATTCTTCCGCCCAGGCTCTAGCTGCTCTATGTAGCGGTGCCTCATTATGTGGCTTGATTCCCTGCAGAATTAATCCATTGGCTCGCTCAACCTAACCATTGGATTGTGGGTGCGCCACAGATGCAAGGTCAAGTTGGATGCCTTTCTCCCAGCAATAAGCCTCCACTTCTCCGAGTGAAAAATTGTTGTCGTTGTCGGTGATAATGCTGTGTGGGAGACCAAATCTCACCACTAGATCTCGGACAAACCTAAGGGCAGTTGCCCCATCAAGCTATCTAATGGGTTTAGCTTCTATCCATTTAGTGAATTTGTCAACTGCTACAAGCAGATGCGTAAACCCACAAGGTGCCGTCTGTAACGGTCCCACCATGTCCAGCCCCCAGACTTCAAACGGCCAAGTTATTGGTATTGTTCGCAGTTCTTCGGCAGGAACATGTGGTTGTCGGGCATAATACTGGCATCCCATGCATGTATCAACCAGCTTGTCGGCGTCCGCCTTCGCGGTCCACCAGTAGAATCCTTGTTGAAAGGCTTTCGCGACCAACGATCGAGGAGCAGCGTGATGCCCGCAATCTCTAAGATGGATTTCACGTAGGATTTCCATACCTTCTATATGGGAAACACACTTTAGGTATACACCAGTAGTACTCCTTTTGTAGAGTTGCCCATTAATTATGGTATAACCCTTTGCTCGTCGTACTATTTGCCGTCTTCCGACTTTGTCGTCGGGCAAAGTTCCGTGTTCGAGATATTCCATGAACGGTTTTGTCCAAGCCGGAGGGACCTTAGTCACCATGTTGACGAAAGAGTCAGCTCTATCCGGGTTGTCGATGTTAGCTCCCTTCACAGATGGTGTGCGCAGGTGCTCTAGGAAAACTCCTGGCGGAATTTGCTTGCGCCCTGATCCAAGATTAGACAGCAGATCGGCCGCCTCTTTTTGTTCCCTAGGTACATACTTGACTTCGTAGCCCAAGAAGCTCTTGGCTATCTCGTCCACTTCATCTCGATATGCCGCCATCATAGGGTTCCGCGCATTCCAGGTGCCAGCCACCTGCTGGGCAACCAAGTCAGAATCTCCACAGCAAACTATGCGCTTGATGCCAATATCCTTGGCTACACGTAGTTCGTGAATGAGTGCTTCATACTCCGCCATGTTGTTTGTAGCCTCAAAGTGGATCTGCAGAACGTAGTGTAGCTTATCTCCTGTTGGTGACTGTAGCAATACACCATCCCCCGAGCCGTTGAGAAGCTTTGATCCGTCAAAGTGCATCACCCAGTACTCTGGTTCCGGCAACGGAGTAGCATCTGGCATCTCCGTCCAATCTGCAACGAAATCCGCCAAGACTTGTGACTTGATAGCGTCGCGTCTCTTGTAGGTGATCTCGAAGGCGGCAAGTTCAATGCCCCACTTCGCGACCCTTCCCATAGCGTCATTGTTGTTGATAATGTCGGACAGTGGAGTCTTGCTTACAACTGTGATTGGGTGCTCCTGAAAGTAATGCCTCAGCTTCCGAGAAGCAAGGAATGCTCCATAAGCTATCTTCTGGTAGTGCGGGTAATGCTGCTTGGACTCCGTCAAGACCTCGCTCACATAGTAAACTGGTCGTTGAACTGCGTGCTCATAGCCTAGTTCCTTCCGCTCTACCACGACGACGATGCCGATTACCCGGTTGGTTGCCGCCATGTAGATTAACAGGGGCTCTCCAGGTTCGGGTGCTGCAAGGATGGGCGCTGAGGAAAGAATCTCCTTGAGCTGCTTCAATGCTGCATCTGCTTCGTCCATCCACGTGAATTTGTCCGCCTTCTTCAGCAACTTGTACAGTGGCAGGGCCTTCTCTCCAAGTCGGCTGACGAACCGACTAACTGGTGCAACACAACCTGTTAGTCGTTGAATGTCATTTCGGCATGTCGGACGGTTTATGTATAAGATGGCCTTGATTTTCTCTGGGTTTGACCTCGATTCCGCGTTGGGAAATGATGAAGACCAATAATTGGCTGGCTGGAACCCGAAGACGCACTTCTTAGGGTTAAGAATCATGTTGTATTTCCAGAGATTATCAAAGGTTTCTTTTAAGTCGGAGATTAAGTCATTTGAATTTTTAGACATCACCGCGATATCGTCCACATAGGCGTGAACGTTCCAACCAATTTGGTCGTGGAGGCAACATTGCATTGTCCGCTGGTACGTGGCACCTGCGTTTTTCAGCCCAAAGGGCATCGTGACACAGAAAAACGTGTTGTATGGGGTAGTGAACGAAGTGGCCAATTGGTCCGACTTCCTCATCTTGATCTGGTGGTATCCTGAGTATGCATCGAGAAAACACAAAAGTTTCGAGCCAGCCGTCGAGTCAATGACTTGGTCAATGCGAGGCAAAGCAAACGGATCTTTGGGACATGCTTTGTTCAAGACGGTGTAATCAACGCACATTCTTAATTCATTGGTTCCCTTTTTGGGGACAAGTACAGGATTGGCCACCCACTGGGTGTGAAGGACTTCTTGGATAAATCTAGCCTTAAGTAACTTGGCTATCTCTTTGCCAATGGAGTGTCTCTTCTCATCTCCAAAGCGTCATAGAGGTTGTTTCACTGGTTTACATTTTGGATCAATGTTTAAGCTGTGCTCGGCAAGTTCCCTAGGTACACCTTTCATGTCGGCGAGTTGCCAGGCAAAGATGTCCTTATTCTCATGGAGGAACTCGACGAGCACGCTTTCCTATTTGGGATCCAGGTTCGTCCCAATGGCAGTAACCTTGGAGGCATCGCCTACCACAAGTTCCACAGGTTTGGTCTCGATGGCGGCCCTGAACGCAGGAGCGGAGTCGGAGATCTGCTTCTTTGACGCGGGCATCTCTGAGTCATTGACCATGATCTGGATCTCTTTGCATTCATCACTGTAGAGGACAGCTTCTGCAACGGCTGCTTCATTGATCTCGCAGTCCCTTGCCTTTGTAAAGCTTCCGGATATAGTGATGACGCCGTTTGGTCCGGGTATCTTGAGTTTGTTGTAGATGAAGCATGGCTTGGGCATGAACGTGTGGAATATGTCGCGGGCGAATATGACGTGGTACATGCTCTTGAAGGGGACCACCTCAGAGGTCATGCGCTCTTGGCGGTAATTGTTAATATCGCCAAAGGCAACCTGAAGTGTAATGCATCCAAGGGACCGACCCTCCCGACCAGGAAATACGCCGTGGAAGATGGTGTTGGTCCGCCTTAGGTTTGCCTCCGTCAAGTTCATCTTCTGTAGTGTATCCAGGTGCATGATGTTGATGCTGCTTCCACTATCCACCATGCACTTGGTGAACTCCACGCCGTCAATCAAGGGGTTGATGACCATGGCGTACTGGTTCTCCGTAGGTACAAGGTCTGGGTGGTTCGTCCTGTCCCAAGTTATTGGAACTTCTGACTAGCGCAGGTACTAGGGAACTGGGGGGAGAGTGGCCATCAGGATCCTCAGAGAGGTCTTCTATTGTCGGACGGTGGGGGTGCCAAGGAAACTATGGTAGACTGGAGCCTTCTTTGCGAAGGGGTTCTTGCCCTTATCGTCGCTCTTGGCAGCGTGCTTGGGGTCAACGTCTTCGTCCATGTCACTCGAATCCTTGGACTGCTCCTCCTTCTTCTTCCCCTTGACCTTCTCTCGCGGTTTGTTTTTACGACTTCTCTTGTAGCCGGACTCCGGGTCTTCCTTGAGGTCGTTGACGAACTTGCAGTGTTGATTGGTATGGGTGGCCTTGCCGTTGGCGTCGAGGTGTACGAGGCACGGCATATCGGGGTACTCCTCGTAGGTTTGGGGAACGCGGAGCGGCACCGAGGTTGTTTCACTGCCTCGTTGCTACCCACGGCCAGCTCCCCTTCCTCGGCCACGTTGCCCGCCATCACCTCGTCCTGCAAAAGTCATAGCGACCATGTCGGTAGATTGCTTTTCTTCTGGAGCGGTTTTCTGCTTTGTACTGTTGTTCCTCCGAGCTTGAGTTGGAACGGCTGTTGCCGGCAAAGAGCCGCGAGCATCGTCATCAGCAGCTGCGAACTCACTAGCCAACTGAATCATCTGGTTCAAGTCAAGTTGGTGATTGTACTGCAAGAGTTTCAGCTTATGTCGGAGCAATGTGCCTCTTTCCAACCCGTCGATGAAGGCAGCCATGGCGGTCTGAGCGTGCACTCCTGCGCAGGAATTCTTCATATCCAGCCAGCGGGAGAGGTAGGCGCGAGATGTCTCGTCTTTATCTTGCACGCACCGCTGTAGATCGCCCACAGTGCAGGGACGCTTGTATGTACCCTCAAAGTTCTTGGTGAACGCTTCTTGCATGTCCAACCAGTTGTAGATAGATTTCTCCGGCAAGTCCTCGATCCATTGACGGGCCGTGCCCGCCAACATTAATGGGAGGTACTTGACTGCGATGTTGGGGTTGCCTCTGGCAATCTCCACTGTGTTATCGTAGTCCTGCAACCATGTGGTTGGCTTGGCGGTGCCGTCATAGGGCTTGCTGGTCTTGTCAATCCGGAAACCTTTGGGGTAAGTTGCGGACCGTATTGCAGGTCCAAAGCAACGTGGTCCCAGGTATGGTCCTTCCCGGGCCTCATGGATCTTATCGATCCATGATCGAGCGGCGTACGGCTCCGGGTTCTTGTTCTTATTGTCAACAGGGGATGGGATGCGTGAACGACGCGGGCCTCCTCCGCCATGGTGACTGCTTGGCGGTGACGGAGGCGGAGGTGGCTTTTTGCTGTTACCCTCCTGCGACGCCTCATGCCTGTCACGGTTGCTTGTCGGACGCGGAGGGTCATGTCGTGACCTGCTCTTGTGTCCTTGGTTGCGCTCTCCGTCATGACGGGTCTGCTCCGTGTTGTCGCGGATGACGATGCCGCACTGCTTTGGTGGGGGCATATCCGTACGATGGTGAGCCTTGTAATCTTCGCGATGTCGGGGGGATCGGGGCGATGGCGATGGGCGACGAGGTTGGGCCTTTTCTCCGTGGTCGGAGGATATGGGGATAGCATCCTTCCTATTGCGTGCATCCCTCCATCTTCGTTCTGATGAACCCGTCTGGGACCCGACATCAAGAGGAGATCTGTCCCTTGGAGGCTTGTACTGGCTAGATTGGCAGAGCGCTGGGTCTGACTCAAGCCTCTGAGAGGTGGCCTTTTCCTGCCGCTTCACCGCCTTGGCCACTAGGTCATAGACCTGTTCCACTACTTCAGGCGATCTATCCTGCTCCAGAAGGGTCTTGGCGACGACGAGGTTAAGGAGTGGGGTGGGCCTCATCTGCTTGCCTTCACTGTCAATGTATGGCTTGGCTTGTGTTGGCTTCGAGGGGGCCCATCCTAGATTACGCCGCACACCAGGATCGTTGATGATGTGAGCCGGAGCTTTCTTAGCCTTCTGCTGCTGCTGCGAAGTCTTGTACTCGGCCTCCATTGCTCTAGCTTTCTCTATGGACTTCTGTGTGTTGACCAGATCTCGATCTAGTTTAGCGCCTTGCTCCGCGATGGCCTGTGCTTCCTCCAGCAGCTGCTGGCGCTTCTCGTCAAGCTGGGTCACGTTTCGGATATGAGCAACGGCCAGTGGCTCGATGAGGAGATTGTCGTACATCACTCTATCAGCTGGAGTAACTTGGGCTGCTACAGACGTAGATGCTGGAGGCGGCAAGTTTGCGGTGTTGTTGTTGCTCGGGCCGGTGCCGAGTTCCTGCGACTGCTGCACTGGGTTAGGCGGAGGAGGCATGACTTTTGCGCGATCATCGTCAGCAGCAGTAAGTGGCCCCTTCCCCTTTTCCAGCGCTATAGGCGGAGCTCGTCCGGGTTGATCTTCATCCATCGTCGTCCCAATGGTGACGAACACCCCTCGAAACGTGATGGCATTGTTGGCTTGCTCGTCGCACTAAAATCAGCATAAAGCGCGTCAATGACAGAGTCAGAGGGTGCCAGGACTTCCTCGATGACGGGAGGTGGAGGTTCAATGGCCTCGACGATGACTGGAGGTGGTGGTGCTGCTGTGACGATGGCGGCGGGAGGCGGTGGTGGCGGTTGCTGAATTGGAGGTTCTCCGTCCCTGAGCGCAAGCGCCATCTGGGCTGCTGCGTCAGCTTACATGTAGTTGTTGATGGTGCTCACCATCTCTTCGAGGTGAGACGCCCTGTTGCCTGCTGCCGTCTTAAAGAATGTCGGAGAAGCATGCCACGGTCCAGTCCTTCCACGAAGTGATACAAAACGTTATCATCGGGGTAGTGGGCCAGATCGGCTCGTATACGGAGCCACCTAGCCAGGTAATCATGGGGGTTTTCGCCTTCTCTCTGAACACAGCGCGCCAGGTCGAAGATGGTAACCATGCCGACGAACTTGGATCTCTGCTGTCCAGACACACGGGCGAAGCCAGGGATTTGCAGTGATCTTCCACCTTTATATCCTACACAGGGGCGGTTTGGGTGGGCCTTGGATTTTTCCGATCTTTGCCGGCAAACTCCGAAGAGAGATCCGACATCGATCCTTCCGCAAACGTATCCTGCCCGTAGGCAGTCCGTGCGGGCCTTGATGTTTTCCGATCTTTGTCGGCAAACCCCGAAGAGAGATCCGACATCGATCCTTCTGCGAACATGTCCTGCCTGTAGGTGGTCTGTGCGGGCCTTGATGCTCCTCCGACTCCTAGGGAACTAGTGCCCGAGTCGGTTTCGCCGATGAAGAGGTGGATGTCTCCGATAGGAATGATTGAACACCGTGTAGGGTTCGTCTTCACTGGGATCCAGAACTCGTGAGGAGGGACGATCGGAACGTTGCCGGAGAGGAGAACACGGCTGATGGCTACAGTTTTGCCGATTCCCGCGAAGATCTTGGTCCTCGCCCGCTGAAGAGCCTGAAGCGCCTCTTTCCCCATGGTGGGCGCCAACTGTCGTGGTATTGCCGAAGAGTACGCCATGGAGGGGTCCTCACAGTGCGTGTTTAGAGACGTGGGGTAAGACGGACGGTTGACGGGTACGAGGTAACACAGCTTACCCAGGTTCAGATCCCACAACGGTGGCGGAATCCTACTCCTGCTATAAATCACTATAAGGGCAATACGCCGAGTTACAGAGATAGGTTCGCTGTGCGAGGTTGTATGAATCGATACTAGGTTGTGCCCTAAAGGCTCCCATAGGCCCGACTTATATAGTCGCCAGGTCCAAGGGTTACAGGGAAAAGTCCTAGCCGGACAGGTTACAGAGTCCTACACCATCTATTACTAGTCTTTTGTATCTTGCACTCCAAGGCTCCGTGTACGCTGGTGACTCCACCGTAGCCTTCCTTTATCCGGCATGGGCCTCCCTTCTGGATCCATCTAACTAGGCCGCCCAGCAAGCCATAGGCCATGCAACCAACTATGGGCCACCCGGGTTATCCGGATAAGTGACATGCTATGAGGATACCCATATAGCATATCCCGAACATTGCTTTGTGTGATGTATGTAGTAGAGTGAAAGCGGAACATCAAAAACTAGCAGGATTGTTACAACCACTACCTATTCCTGATTGGAAGTGGGACAAGATTGGCATGGATTTCATCACCGGATTGCCAAGGACCAGGTCAGCATACAATTCTATTTGGGTAGTAGTGGATCGCCTAACTAAAGTGGCTCATTTCATACCCGTGAAGACAACCTATACAAGTGCTAAGTTGGCCAAGATTTATATGAATATGATTGTGTGTCTGCATGGAGTACCCAAGAGTATTGTGTCTGATAGGGGAACTCAATTCACTTCTCATTTTTGGAGGCAACTGCATGAGTCTTTGGGAACGAGATTGGAATTCAGTATTGCTTTTCATCCCCAGACTGATGGACAAACAGAAAGGACCAACCAGATTTTAGAGGATATGTTGAGGGCATGTGCCCTAGACTATGGAGCTAGTTGGGATGAAAGTCTGACTTATGCAGAATTTTCTTATAACAACAGCTATCAATCCAGAATTGAGATGGCACCGTTTGAGTTTCTCTATGGGAGAAAGTGTACTACCCCATTGCTATGGAATGGTGTGGGAGAAAGAAACTTGTTCAGGCCAGAACTAATCAAAGAAGCTGAAGAGAAAGTCAAGTTAGTAAAGGACAGATTGAAGATAGAACAGTCCCGACAGAAGAGCTACGCAGATCCTAAGCGTAGAGAGGTCACCTATGAGGTGGGTGATAGAGCTTATCTTAGAGTGTCACCACTTCGTGGAGTGAAGAGATTTGGAGTCAAAGGAAAATTGGCCCCAAGATATGTTGGACCATTCAAGATTCTGAGTCGTAAAGGAGAAGTAGCTTATGAGATTGAATTGCCAGAATCATTGTCTGCCGTTCATAATGTGTTTCATGTGAGTCAGCTAAAGAAATGCCATCTAGAGATGGAAGAGACCTCTTTGAAGGATACTATACCTTTGGAGGAGGTCCAATTGGAAAGTGATCTCACCTATGAGGAAAAACCTATCAAGATTCTTGAGACTGTATAAAAAGTTACTCGGACAAAGACTATCAAATTCTGCAAAGTTCAGTGGAACCATCATTCCGAAGAAGAAGCAACATGGGAAAGAGAAGATGGCCTTCGGAAAGACCACCCTCACCTATTTGCTACCAATCCGAATCGCGAGGGCGAGATTCACCTTAAGGGGGTTAGATTTGTAACATCCCAAAAATCATGATTTCAAAGCTTGCATATCGTTCATGCATTCATAATCATTTTAGGATCATTTTCAAATGAGATTTCAAAAATAGAAGCATTTGAATGTCTATTATTTTATGTAAGCAAGGGAATGGCCACTGCTGCTCTCTAGTATGAGATTATTTGTTTTAAACCAAAAAGATTTGAACTTAGAGTTGATTGTTATTTTCTAAAGCTTGGACAAAGTTTTCAAAACAAAGTATGAATTTAAAACCATTCATATGCCTTTATTAAACCAATGGTAAGGGCACTGTTTTATTAAAATTCCAATGGGCCAAAGTATTTTGAGCAAAGCAAGCCTAAGCTACACTTAGCCAAATTCATGTAGTAACTAGATGCTAATATTCTACTAAGGTATCACTTGCCAATACTATTCCGATGTATTGATCCACTGTGGCTGTAACTTGTGATGTTGCAGGTTACTCTGATGATGATTAGGGTTTATGAGTCTACACTCAACATGCTTGCCTGTGGGACATGAAGATGAAGACTTCTATTTTTATATTGTTAAGTTAAACTCTTGTACTAGCCTATGGCTAAGGAGTTGTAAAAGACTGTTATCTCTAGAATGACGATGTAAAAATGACCATTGTTTCTGTGTACTTCATCTTAAACTGTGAATGCTAGCAATTGATCCAGGGACTAGCATTGCAATCACAGGGATCTTTACCTTTATAAAGGTGGGATCTTTACCTTTATTTTGAGTGAGCAACTTTGTTCTGTAGCCAAAAAGGTGCAAGTTCTACTTTACAAAAATTCAGATCAGGTTTGAATTCAAACCCAATTGAAAACCATTTGAAATTGATTCCAGAAAATCAAATCAGAAATAGAAAAAGATAAAAGAAACAGAACCAGCCCACATGGGCCAGTCCCCCTCTACACCCCCTCTCTCACCCGCGTGAAACGTACCCCGCAGCCACTGACGCTGGGCCCTCTCCACGTCAGCATCGTCTTCCTCGAATCCTCGCACGCAGACGCTGCTCCGCCATTACCTCTCTGTAGTGACGCCGCGATTAAACCCAGCGTAAATTCCATTGATTGTCTGTGTGATTGCCGCCCCTGCTCCAGCTACAAAACCCCCTCTCCACCCCGCACTTTCCCCCTCACTCCACTCGCTCGCTCCGCCACCAGGCTGCCCCTATTTCGCATTACACCGCCGCAGACAGAGCCAACTCTGACGAGGTATTCAGGTAAGCCACGTGTTTGCGCCCACTCGTCGTTCACTCTGAGATGACCCCCTATTCCATGCGCATCTCCTGATACCCTTTGTTCATCTGTTTGTGATCCAGAGCGTCGACTTCGACGAGCACCGTGGGCATCCGACGCCGCCTCCAACTCCGGCGAGAGATTTAGGTAAAACCCGACCACCCCGTGCCTTCTCTTTGACCCTGTCAGGTTCTCCTGAGTGTTGTGCACACACTGATACCCTCTGTTTGGGCTAGGGTGGCCAGAAACATCGCCGTTCGAGCAAACCTGACGCTGTCCCCAACTCTGACGAGCCCCAGCAGCCTCTGCAGCACGCCCCCGCCCAAGCCAACGACACCTTGAGCACCGTCGTGTTCATGTGAGTCTGGTAAGCCACTACCCAGCCCCTAGCCCCCTCTGGAACCACCGGAACATCGTCGGCAGAAGCACCTCCGCCGCCAGCAACCATTTGCACCACCAGTTTTATGTTAACACGATTTGATCCACTCGATCTAGATCTAGTGGTTTAGATTAGACGCCAGGCCGAAGAGGTACGGGCAGATCTGAGCCGCTGGATTTTAATTAGATCTAACGGTGCGCGAGCGTGATCCAGTGCGAAGCGGTACCGTCCAATCAGACAGCGCCGCGTGGCCTGTGTTTTGATTTAAAATCTGAAATTAGATCTATTAGTTGTTCAAACTTACAAAATTCATAACTTTTGATCCACACGTTCAAATTTTGTAAATTTTATTTCATTGGAATCAGGAGAAAGAATTCTATCCAATTATGCACTTTGTTTAATAAATTGCATCTGTAAAATGGGTTGTTTTTGCAGAGACATTTATAAGCTTATTTTGTATATAAAAATTGTATGGAAAATGTTCTATGGGCCAAATTAATTTTATTTAGTGTATAATTGTATTGTTTATGATTCAGTAATGTTCCACTTGTCTTGTTTGATTTAGAAAAATCATCACATGTCATTTGCATGCATTCATATATTTTTTCTTGTTTATTTTGATATGTGAATTTGGTGCTATCATTTTATGTGTAGATTTTGGTGCTAGTGGTGATTGTGATTGTGAGGATTGTTGCTACTCCCCCAACTACCAAGGCAAGTGGTCCTTCATATTTTTGTCCCAATATTTTGACTATGCATTAGAAATATTTTGTATAGGGCTTGCATGAGTATTTTTGCTAAGTATCTATATGCTATGCTTGGGAAATCCTAGTAGTTGTAGAATTGTTAGAATTTTCTCTAAGTTAAGATACTTGCTATTGCCATGCTTAGCCTAGCTAGTAGCAACCATGGGTGGAATATATACATGCTATGGAAAAATATTGCTAAGTCTTTGACTTATGTTTTTGCCTAATAAAACAACTAAGTGAATGAAACACCTGGGTGGAATGGTAATTGCTTGGTGGTTTTTGGTTAAGTGGTTACACAAGGCCTATTTCTATGGTTTACCTTGTGTATCTCACTTGTGGATTGCCACCTAGGAACAAATGGATTTGAGATGCCAAATGTTAAGAAGCTTCTAGTGCAGCCACATGGCATTATAGGCTCTGCCTGGATCATATAGGTTGCAATAACTTAGCCAAATGGACAGTTGGTGGTAGGGGATTGATAGGTTTGGAGCGCTTCTATTTTGGTCTAAGGGAAGGCTTCTAAAAGGTCCTGTCTTGGTGAAAATCAAGTCTTGTGGGGAAAGTCTACCACCTCTGCAGATGGAAGAAACTAAGTACTTAGCCGTGTCCCCGGTAATGGACAATTTGAGCATCAAGACATGGAAGCTATCAAGAATCTCCTCATCCCAATTTTCTAAGTTAAAACTTGTGGTTGAACAAGGGTGAAGGTTCACCAACTTCTATTGGTGATTCCTTTAGGTAAAACCTATTTTGAGCAAAGCAAGCCTAAGCTACACTTAGCCAAATTCATGTAGTAACTAGATGCTAATATTCTACTAAGGTATAACTTGCCAATACTATTCCAATGTATTGACCCATTGTGGTTGTAACTTGTGATGTTGCAGGTTACTCTGATGATGTTTAGGGGTTATCAGTCTACACTCAACATGCTTGCATGTGGCACATGAAGATGAAGACTTCTATTTTTATATTGTTAAGTTAAACTCTTGTACTAGCCTATGGCTAAGGATTTGTAAAAGACTATGTTATATATGGAATGACGATGTAATAATGACCTTTGTTTTTGTGTACTTCATCTTAAACTGTGGATGCTAGCAATTGATCCAGGGACTAGCATTGCAATCACAGGGATCTTTACCTTTATAAAGGTGGGATCTTACACTTCATAAGAAGGATAAACACATAAATATGAAGAGTAAAGTATAATCATAATATAATTCCAAGGTTCCATGATATTATGTAATTATTACTAAGTTCATGTTTTAAGTTGGTATGGCTTTAAAGAAATCGTATAGTGTTTCTTTTGAAGTGGCAAAAAGAATAACATTTGAAGAAAATATTATTTATGTTAAGTTACTCAAGTTTGAAGATAAATAGGTTTGAAGCTATGGTTTTGTAATAAGGTTTAATTGATTTGAGTTATTATATATCTAGCTTAAGATATCTTAGACTAGAGTAAACTATAAAAATTTAATTGGACTTGAGATATAGCATTTGTAGCATTATCAATTATTAGGGTTTTTCCTAAGCATAATAAAAATAAAATCTTATAATTATGGAACTTTGTTTTAAAGATGTAAATTTAGCATGTGTAATATTTATAGATTATACTATAAGATTTTCTTATATAAAAAATAGGTGAATTTCATTTATGATATATTTAGTGAATACCAAGTTTGTTAAATATAATTATACATGAATTGAGATTACTTACTTCTAATTTAAGTTTATGATTTGAAAAACTAACTTTGTAAATCCTTGACTTATAGTTAGTTAAGGATTTTAAAAGAATATTATAAAGTTAATTGTTTACACCTAGATTAAATTATAATTATGGTTTAGTCTACTTAGAGTCAAAGGATTATGTTTCAAATAAGATCATTTGTTACTTAGGAAAGAGTTTTAAATAATTAACGAAGTAGCTATATTTTTTTAATACTTGAGATAATTGAAGTTATATTATTTAGGAACTTTAAAATGTTTTTATAATAATATACTTAGTATTTTTCTAGTAAGTATAGTTGTTTAAAATCTTAAAATGAACTTTATTTATTTTTATGTATTATCTTTATTTTCATAAAATTTCTTAATTATTTAATGTCTTTAAATATTTGTTTTAAATTTTATTAGTAAAATTTTAAGTTGGTATTTTTATGAGATAATAGATTTCTTTTTATTCATAAAAATGATTTTTATTTATTTTTAGGAATTTTCCTAAATTATTAATTTTCATTTAGATATTTAATAGTGTTAATATTTATTTGCATTTTATTAAACTTAAATAAATATGATTGTATTTTTCTTAGGTGGATATTATTTTAATAAACATTTGGATGTATTAAATATATTTTTAGGATTTTTCTACATTTTTAGAGCTTAGAATGTGTAGAGGGTATTTTAATAATTTCCACTTTTGTTTTTATTTATATTGGGCCAAGTTCCTGGGCCCATTTAGCCCAATCCACTTAGTGGGTCTAAACCACAGGGCCCAATCGCGGTTGGTCAACTCGATCCACTCGACCCCCTTCTTCCTTACACGCGAGCTCGATCCTCTCCTTCCTCCATATCTAGCGACGTGGTGTCGCCGTCGCCGTGCAACATGGCCGGCCCCGGCCTCCTTGGCTGTCGCCATCGGTCACCCTCGACGTTCTCCCCTCTGCTACTCCCTTCCATCCAATTCGATCTATGATACGAACCCTCTTTCGCTCGTCCCCATTACACTCCCGTGTCTAGGGTTTCGGCGTTCATCTCCGGTGTGCGCCGGTGACTCCTGGATGGTGACGGTGGCGAAGTGGTGGTGTCCTGGTGATGCGGAGAGGGTCTGGTGGTGGGGTGCTCGTGGTCGCTGGCCACTGTTTCTTGCGGTGACGAGTTGGTGGTGCTGATTGCCGCAGGTTGCAGCTCGGCGCGGGGTTAGCACTTGGTGCTCTCCGTGCCGCGGTGCCGCTGCTTGGTCCAGTCTGCCTCCTCTTCGGAGAGCAGTAGATTGCCAAAGGTAGGCATTCTTTCCTTGCCTCTCCTCTCTTCTCATTGCTCTGCATGAATCCTAACTAGAGTTCCCCTCTGTAATCCTATTAAGGGCTCTCTAGAAGCTTTCCAACAATGTTGTTGAACATATTTCTCTTAGCAAGATTTATGCTTAATACCTTCTGAAATTCCAGTAGTCAGATGCTATGTTGTTAGTTTAACTGGAGCTCATACTATACTCATGCAATAGATGGCCTTCTTCTAAATTGTCTATAGAAGAAATGTTTGGATTACACCATGTGTCTAATTTCCATTCAGTGAGCTCCTTATGTATTTGAATGGATTGATATTTGAGTTTAAAGTACTAAAGCTTTGCTTTAGGGAGTAGTTCCTAGAATATATTATATCTGCATGTTGGCTTAAATGACTATCCCCTAAATAGAATGAATGTCATGGGTGACTATGGATTTGTATCCAAAGATGATTCCTAGTATTATTCCTAGGAAAATGATTTGTTCTTTTATTTGAAATGATTCCTAGTGGCCAACACTAAGGAAATGATTTGGCTTTCAGGTATAATTGCATGTGAACCAGTGGTTGATTTGGTTAATGTGAATGGTGAATTCTTCTAATATGGTCCTGCTATTGTGATGCCTCCTTGGAGTGTACACAATAGCCTGATCACTCCTAGCATTATCAGTTGTCATTTATTTTGCTAAGTTGGATGAGATTCATAATATAAGCCATGGAAAGAAAATTATTTTTGTCTCTTCCCATGATATTTAAATTGAGGATTTAAAGTTGTAAGATTAAGCATGGAAGAAATATGCTTTGTTTGGGATCTTAAGAAAGAAATGATCTTCCTATCATTTGTACAGTGAAGAACTTTATGGATCTGATTCCTAGAACATTTACTAGGAAAATGATTTGTGTTATTTGAGTTGCCATTGTTGCTAGAGAGAAAACTTCTGTAATATGGCTATGCTATTGTGGAACCTCCTTCAGAGTGAGCACGACAGCATAGATCATTTGCATGATCTGTTATACCTTTATTTAACAGAATATTGGTCTAATTCCTAGCCAATGATGCAAAAGACTAAGGCCTTAATTTTTGTAGGATAAGAACAGATGCTAATCTTTGATGGCTTATAATTATTCTGTGATGATCTTGCAAAGCAATTCTTTGCAAGACTGAGAATAATCTCCTCACAATCCAAAGGCTTGGGTTTACATATTGACTTATTGTCTGGAGTCTAGACATTTTTTACTTTTCTGGTCTTGTCTTAGAGCTTAAGATCTGATGGTTTCTTAGTTTTACTTGTATTTGTGCCCATGTTCTTCTGCTAGACTGGATTTACACCTGTGGTGCCTCACATGAGTGTGCATAGTGTAAATATTTGTTTTAGCATGAATTGGTGCTATTGGTGCTTATGCTTGTAAAGAAACAAATCTTATGATTTCAATCTGATATTAGTGTGATGTCACACTACTGCACATATAATGAAACCCCTTCCCATACACTCATGCTAGCTTGGTGATGAATAGCTACCTGGTATGGAAGTTTGATGATGTTGTTCCTAAGATTTATACTTGATCAGCTGGCTCTTCTTATTCTTGTGCTTAAGCTGATCCTCCTTGATCTTCTGTTGGCTTGATTCTAATGATGGACTTGATCTTGATCTTGTTCTTGACAACTTCTCCTCCTGACTTCAGATTCCTACTTATCCTACTCCTTCTAGCTTCTGCTACATATCTTGAAGTAAATATCCATGTGATATTGGTGATCTTGTGGCAGTTTCCTTCAGTGGATTTGGTTTGTGTGGATGAATGAAGAACTAGGGAAGAAATTATAGTGTTGTTAACTTGTGAGAGTGTATGTGAAGGATATGGTAGCAACTTTGCCACGGCTGGTGCCTTTTTGCTTATGTACTTCATATGCTAGCTGTGGTGCTGACAACACAATAGCTGCATGTGGTGAGTGTGCTACCTGCTTGCTTACTCACTCTAGTGGATCAAATCAAGTAAAATATCTTGGTCCTACTTTCTTACTTCCACTCTCTATGGTGAAACTTTCCCCTTTTGTCCACTACCAATGAGGTTGTTCTGAGGAAATGCAATAAGAACAGATACTATTTCATTTGAAATTTGCAATAAGAACAGATACTATTTCATTTGGTGAAACTTGCCCCATTTTAATATGCTCAATGATGTGACAAAACAGTGCATCACATTGTTACTACTGAGAGCACTAATACTAACCCCTAATCCTTTTTGTTTTTGTTTTTGTTTTATCTTTGATTTAATTTGTTTTGCAGGAATCAAAAGATTATCCAGGAATATCAAGACTAGATATAGGAATTGTAGTTTAGATTTGAATTTCTATAATTTTCTTATTCTTTTGTAATAACCATGTAATACTTATATATTTGATTAAAGTATTTCTTTTCTAACAAGAAATTATGTAATGCAATAATTTATATTATTATAATTCTATCCACCTCTTATTATTTCTTTATTGTAAAAGAATAATGTAATATATATTCTTTTAATAAAGAATTATTCTACTTGTTTTAATTATTGTAATTCATTTTCCATTTTCTTTATTCACTTATTTGTTTCATTGTAATATTCCTTTATTCTTTTATTGTAAAAGGACATTGTAATGTTGGATTTTAATAATCTTTATACTTTTATTTATAATACTCGCATTTGTATTATTGTGAATAATTATTCATAAGTCAAATTTCTCCCCTCATAACTCAACAAAACAATAGAGGTCACGTCAAAATTCATCCACTCTCCTTTTGATGACCCTAAACCTAATTCATCGGAATAAGAATTCTGATCACTCTAGTCTTTTAATTTGGCGAAAAATTTACCCGGATTTTCAGATGCATGCATGCAGATGCACAAAATCTTAAATCTACCCTTTATTTAGTCCTAAATGTTGGGATGTTACATCGGCAGGGTTATTGCAACCACTACCTATGCCTGATTGGAAGTGGGATAAGATTGGTATGGATTTCATCACAGGATTGCCAAGGACCGGGTACGGATACGATTCAATATGGGTTGTTGTGGATCGCTTAACAAAAGTGGCTCATTTCATACCCGTAAAGACTACTTATACAAGTGCTAAATTAGCCAAGAACCATATGACCAAGATTGTGTGTCTGCATGGAGTACCTAAGAGTATTGTGTCAGATAGAGGAACTCAGTTCACTTCGCATTTTTGGAAGCAACTGCATGAGTCATTGGGAACTAGACTATAATTCAGCACATCATTTAATCCTTAGACTGATGGACAGACAGAAAGGACCAATCATATTTTGGAAGATATGTTAAGAGCTTGTGCGCTAGACTATGGATCTAGTTGGTATGAAAGTCTACCATACGCGGAATTCTCTTACAATAACAACTATCAATCAAGCATAGATATGGCTCCGTTTGAATTATTTTATGCATGGAATTGTACTATTCCATTACTATGGAGTGGAGTAGGAGAAAGAAATTTATTTGGACTAGATCTGATCAAGGAAGCCGAAGAGAAAGTCAGAATGGTAAAGGACAGATCGAAAATAGACCAATCCCGACAAAAGAGTTATGCAGATCCAAAACATAGAGAAGTCACCTATGAGGCAGGTGATAGAGCTTATCTTAGAGTCTCACCACTTCGTGGTGTGAAGAGATTTGGAGTCAAAGGGAAATTGGCACCTCCACTTACGTAGTACCATTCAAGATTTTGAGTCGTAAAGGAGAAGTGGCCTATGAGCTAGAACTACCAGAATCTCTGTCAGCAGTTCATAATGTGTTTCATGGAAGCCAGTTGAAAAAGTGTCATCCAGGGATGGAAGAAAGTTCGTTAAAAGACACTATACCACTAGAAGAAGTTCAGTTGGAGAATGATCTCACTTATGAAGATAAACCTATCAAGATTCTCGAGGCAACAGAAAGAGTCACTCGTACTAAGACAATCAAATTCTGCAAAGTACAGTGAATCATCATACCAAGGAAGCAGCAACTTGGGAAAGAGAAGATGAGCTTCTCGGAAAGATCACCCTCACCTATTTGCTAACCAATCCGAATATCGAGGGCGAGATTCATCTTAAGGGGGTTAGATTTGTAACATCCCAAATTTCATCAAATACAAAACCATGTTATTGCATTCATATCATCATGGTATGTTTACTTTGCACAAAAGTTTTCAAATCTAAAACCCTAACAAAACCATATTTTTATACCCCCTTTATATTATATGCATGGGGCTTGGTTTTATTTTTTATTTTCATGACCCCAAATTATTTTGAGTGATTTGTGGTGTTTGACACACTTTTAGATACTAGGATCACCTCACAAATCTTTGGTGAAAGTTTGAAAATATTTGGAGTTCATTTGGTGATTCAAATCACATTTGGAAAAACAAAATAGAAAACAAAAAGCAAAAGAGAGAAAAAGATAAAGCCAACCATCTATTCTGGCCCAACAACCCTGGAAGCCCACCAAGCCCACCCGGGAGCGCCCCCTCTCCCCTCTGATTCTCACCCGCTCGCGCGCACCCCCTCACTGACCAGTGGCCCCGCTGCCACCTCACCTCTTCTTACCCAAATCCCGCAAGACGACCAGCTCGCCGGCTGTTTCCCCCCATTCACTGCAGATGTAATCGCATGTAAATGCCATTTATTCGCCGAGTAATTCCCTCCCCCGCTCTAGCTAATTAAACCCCTCCCTATCCGCGTCATTTCCCCCACCCAGCACCACCAGAGCGCCGCCAGGCTGCCCGTATTTTGCTTCGCACCGCCGCAGTTCCGACGAGCTATCGCGGTGAGTCCCGACCATCCCCTGTCTCTGGTTCACGCAAATGTGTTCGCCAGGTCCTTGCGCACCTGCTAATACTTTCCACTTGTCTCCTCTTGCACCAGACCGTCGCCTTCATCTTCAACAGGGAGGACCCGATGACGAGACGAACTCCGGCGAGCGATTCCGTTCGTGTCCGTGCGCCCCCACCCCAACCGTGACCACGTTGAGCATCGTCACATCCACGGAATGTGAATCGAGACTTTTGGTCAAGATTTACAGTTACTATGACAGTAAGGTATTAGCTAAATACCGTGTCATGATCATGTTACCCAAGAAGTTAGGACTTAAGGGAGAAATGCCATCAGGAGAGTCAAGGTGCATGGCATCCGCATATCAGATTGCCGTAGCAGCAGCCATAACCATGATCCGCGAACAAAAATCCCAAGCTCCAGAAGGTAGTACTCACGCCATTATACCACATGAAACCTCAAACCCAGAGCATGAGTTATATCACTCTAACTTAGTCCAAGCTGAACCTACTCTAGCTGTAGAGTATATGGATCATTATCAGTCTTTGCTAAACACTTATCATAACACTCACCAAGTCTTAGTTCAGGAGCTGGATACGGTCATTGAGGATTTTAATGATCCTGATAAAGCAATGTCTTGTAGGAAGAAGTTAGATAAAGAAGATAGACATCCCAAATACATACCTTCAGGAGAAGTATTTGAGGAAACTGAATTTGATGACCCAAACTCGGAAAATTATGCCCACTACCAAAATGACTTCAAGCCACCTGAAGACCTATGGACCAAATATAACTCCGAACAACAGGAATGGAATAAAGTTATTCCAAATAACCCTGAGCCCAACAAGTATGGATGGGAAATAGAATCTCAAGGTAGAACCATAGGAAATCCTATACCTTGTGATACAGGTATTGAAGAAGAGATCAACTATAACCATAGAGATCCTTATGGACCATATGGGGGTAATACTAATCCAATCAACTTAGAAGAGTATTCTGATAGACACTATACCAATATATATGACTCGGTCCAAGAAAAATCTAAGGAACCATCTTACTATGAGGAAGCATTGCCGGAAAACCCGGAATATTCTATAGAAGATTATGCCAACTCTAGTCATTTTTCAATGACTAATCTCAGTCTCGGTACTTCTAACCAAGAATACGCACCTCCTGGATGCTCTTATGCTCCAGAAGGCAGTCGTAGGACTTCACGTCATCATGGACAGAATTCCAGGAAGCACTAGAGGAAGATGAAAGTAAGAAAGGAACGACATCCCAAGGGATGAGGGCTTGAATAATGTATATAGAGGGTAATGCGTATTGTAGTTTGAAGGGTTTGCCAAAATAAGTGAGGATATATCCACAAGAACAAGAAGTTCTTGTAAGATAGTTGCGTAAATAGGTATGGAGCAAACCGTTGGAACATCTAGTACATTTGTAAATTATTTAAAACCTATGTGTAATACATGGTATATGTTTTGTTGTTTATCGACTTTTGGATCTTATTGGATCTTCTTGATTGACTAGATCTGTACATGAAGTTTAATTAGGTGTGCAAATGCATGATGTAACACCCAGTTATTACTTGATGTTATAGACCTAGATAGAAACGGGAATTCGTGTAAGGGAGTGACGAGTTTCGAAGATCATAAGGAAGACTGACTTGAAAGATGAAGCATGATATAAGGGGTATTAACACCATTTGGAGGATAGATAGATCATAGGTCATTTTTTGCCAGCTTAGGAAGAAAGTCTGGTGTAGAAGATATAAGGAGCAACAAGATATAATAAACTGAAAGCTCATTCAAAGTAGGTACGATGCTATGAAGTTAATGAAAGAATTGTACCAAGTTCGTGGAAGTATCATGAAAAAGTACCAAGAAGATGCCTTGGAACCAAAAGGGTATTCAAGCTCTGACAATTTAGAGAGAATGCCAGTTGTAGGTCGGAAACTGTAAGGTAATACCTACCACCCAGAATGATCTGCCGTTGGTATTTAATTTCTAGTAGGTATTCTGATCCACAGTTGGTATTTTGACCGCAGCTGGTATTTGGTTAACATAGTTACCCAGATCTTCTTAAAAGTTGCATAAAGAGCATAAAATTTGGTCTAAGTTAAGTAAGACCTAAGGAAGTATAAAAATTTAAAGGCGATCGTCTTTCGAGATGCTTCGCAAAGTTAGACTACCCCAGCAAAAATGTCCAATAGTAAGTACGACATATAGTGCTGAAAGATTTGCTTTGGAGATCCACAACTATGTGGATACACCGTATAATATTTCATCGGACCCTAAACCGGTAAAGTATAAGCTGAATAGAGACCAACATTCTAGTTTAAGAACCAATGGTCTCTATGTATGTAGTTTGGAGACTATTAGTAAAACCTAAGGGGGAGAGTATACATTATGAATGATAGTTGAAAAGGTACTTTAGGTAATAATAAAAGATTATCTAAATCTTGAGAAGGTATAAGCTTGAAGGTGATAAAAGGAAAATTTTAACCGACTAATTCTAAAAGAAACAACTCTTAAGTAACCCTTAAGAAGTAATATAGAACTCCTAATTGGACAAGTATTGAGAATAAGAAATTCCAATGGGTATGGACGAAATGAGTTCAAATCCAATCTTGGAAGGAGTACCAGTATCAACTATACTATGACAGGAATAGAAAGATAGTCTTTTGACTAGTAACACGGGCATATAGAAACTTAAAACTTGTTTTTAAGGAGACCCTCTAAACTATACTTAATATAGTAATAAAGTTTGATGATTAAATAAAAAGAATTGGATTAGGATATCTAATCAAGTTATGGAATACTACAATTAATTCCATTTAAGTTCATCATGGAGTGGAGAAATGTAGCAAACATTACAAGACAATTCCTTACTCCGAAACAGGAGAGTTGCGAACTACGAGGAAAAATTTTATTTTAAGGGGGAGAGTCTGTAACATCCCAGCATTAGAGCCTAGAAATAAGCTGAACCCAGATGTGTGCATTGCATTCATGCATAGAAAATCCGAATAATTTTCGTGCTTTTAAATAGAACTTGTCAAAGTGATTGAAGCTTCTCTTAACTTGATGGAATTGAAGTAGATCATCAAGTTAACTGCGATAAGTTTCAATATGACCTTTGCTAAAACCTTATTTGGGTAAACATGATTTGGTCTAAGGGTAGACCAGATATAATAAAATGTCATTCATAATACATTGCTTAAATGATTCATATATGATCCTTAAGGGATCATATCATACTATTCATCATATCAACCTATGAATACTAAGTTAAGATTACCACTAAAATAATAAAAATGCAATGATTAATGCTGACCTATCTTATTCTTATCTATTCTTACTATGAGTGCCATAGTAATACCTAACCTTAAACTCTTTAATGAGTTGGAGTTGGAAAGAGACTAAGTCAAGATCATCCACTATATATCTTTCTTTCTATAACAATCTTTGTGGAACTTATCTGAATATCTGTTGTTCACAAAAGTTGGGTAATTCCCCATTGATTCACAAATTCTTTAACTATCAATCCTTGATCTACTATTTCTTGATCTTATCATAACATCTACTTAAATATTTTAAAGAGGGCATAGTCCATAAATAACCTTAATCCAATATGAGATACTAAGAAGATAATTTCAAGATAATTGAAAAGTAGGATTGATAAAGCCTTGCTTAGCCAACTAAGAACTGAAGCAATAAATGATTAAAGGATTATAATGGTGATGCTTTAGCCACCAATATTTAATGCTTATATTTAGTATAAGTAATACTGGTGGGTAGAACATGATTGGAACCCTAGTAGAGATAAGTTATCCTAGAGTAGTCATTGCAAGCCACATAAATATAATTTAGGGTTGGAGTGTGATTTATTGGAGTAAAGTGAATATACGATGATATTATTCAATTAAAGCTAGTATAGCATAGAGTTATAGAAGTGGTGTTATTCATCTTAAAGGATAGTCAACTTTAGAGAAAGGTAGTTGGATGCATACAACTATTAGAGATACATTAGTAATGAATGATTAAGGAAGATTATGAGTAGAGTTTGAAGGAACTATTGGTTGGATGGAAGGATATCAACAGTAGATTAGTAGATACAACCAAGCAAGGATATGAGGAAGTTATGAAATACTTTAGAAGGTTAATCAGTGAATGAGAATATTTCTATGAAGTAAAACTCATCATGTTAATCATGATGATAGATATAAAAAGGTAGTATATCTAGGAAAGGAATTCCTTAATAAGAAGTCTATAATTATGATTATGGAAGATAGTAATTTTTGGTAAACAATCAACTCTAAATCTTAAAACCAAGTATAATATCCATTTCATATTAAGAATTCCTCATCTTATATCTATATCACTTGATAGGAACATTCCCCTATAACAAATCACATAAGAACATCTCTGCCAATTCCAACCATCATAATTAAATGTGCTTAGGAGAATCTTTATCAATTCCTTTCTATAAAAAATTCAAGATATAACTTTCTAGTACTAAAGGTGATGTCATCAAATATCGCAAACAGAAAACAATATGCTTAGTTATTGAATCTTTAACCACATCCATAAAGGAGTCTAAGTATATTAAAAACCCTAAACCCTAGGGAAAATAATCATAATCCAAAATCCTAAACCTCTTTGTTTATCATAATAGAATATATACATTGTCATTTTCCAAATTAATGGAAGTAGTAAGAACCATATTAATTTCTTTCATATTTCATGCATCGAATAATGATATAGGATCATTATACATATAAAAAATTATATTCAAACTCTGAGCCAACTAGAGTTAAGTCTTATAAACAAATAAGAATACATCATTCAAGAAGTCCATAATTAAAAGAGGAGAGATAATAATAAGAAAAGTTTCTACAAATTATTAAAAGGGGTTCATATTGAGAAAATAAAATAAATATAAAAAGATTATATATAAAAGTTCACAAATGATGCTAAATATATTTTAGTATTATTGCAATGATCCAGCAAATAAATCCTACAGAAAAAAGTTCAAAATATAAATCAAATTCAAATCTGAAAAGGAAAACAGAAAATAGAAAATGGTAAAACAAATAAAAACATTACCTGGCCGTGGCCCAACACCTCTATATTTATCTGACGCCTAGGTGCAGCCCACAAAGGCCCAGTAACCAGCCCAGATCGTTTCCATATTTGACTAACAAGTGGGACCAGGGAAGGACTGCGGGTTGAGAGGAAAGAAACGCTAGGGGGTTATCCGCAAAACAGCACGTCGTCGTCATCCTCACGCACACAGACAACTCGCTGGAGGAGCTCGCCGCTGCTCGATGCCGTCATCGTCGTCCTTGCGCCAAGATCAACGTCGCCGTCGCCAGGAGAGGATAAGGAGGCCACCGCGACGTCCTTGCTCGGCCTCATCCTCAATTTCCCCCTCTGCAGTTCTCTCTCTCTCTCTCAATCTCTTCTTCTGACCCGAGAACCCTAGCTCGGAGGTGAGCTGGAGCCGGCGATTCCGTTCTCGCCTCGGCCATGTAAGACCACGGTGGAGACCGCCGTGCTCTTCTCGTCCGTTTGCCCCAACTCGCACTAGCGGAGAAGGCGTGAATCAACCCAATCGAACCCTCGTTCCCGATGTTTTTTCGTCGACCTCGCCGGCGTCTCCGACCGCGCCTCGCCAAACCAAGCACACCATCGCGTTCCTGGTGAGTCACTAAATCTCCTAGTATGCGTAGATCTTTCATTTGCTTCCTAAATACACGCCACCGTGATTGACTGCAAGCATCGTCGCATGAGCTCGTCGCCGGTTGACCTCCGGTGACCATTAGGTAGTGGCGTCACCACCAATAGGTTCGCCTTTATCTCCTCTGTCCAACGAACCTAGCCACAGCCCCACGCATGCACTAGATCGATCGATTGATCCTCAACCAGTGAGGATCAACTCGAGTGACGTCATGCTCACCTCAGGTTAGAACCACGTCAGCGAGTTTGACCAGTCTTGCCTCGCGTGGCTGATGACATGGCCTTGGGCTCATATGTCATTGTCTGGGGATAAAGACAGGGTCGGTAACAAATGTATTTTCTTTAATCGGCGTGCTGAGGTGGTCACTGGCCCACTAGTCAGTGACTGAAGCTAGCTTTAGATGCGGTGTAAAAAGTATTTCCTGTTTAAGAAATAGATAAAATGTTATAAACTTAATTCTTAATATTCCAGAGATCAAATAAATGATTAAATCTTGTTTAATTACTAACTTTTGTTTGGTAATTCAGAAAAATGTTTATAATATATGAAAATTTTCAGAAAAATAAAATCTATAACTTAAAACTATTATCAAATATTATTGTGATAATTATTCAAACAAATATTTTTTGATAAAGGTCTTATAAGTAATAAAACTTTAATAATTTACTTTTAAATAATGTTGAATATTAAAAATATAAATAGAATACCAAAAAAATATTAGCACAATAAGAATTATAATTTAAAATTATAATCATGCATTATTATTTCACTTAATTAAATATTTATTATTTATTATGTAATTATAAAGTAATAAGAATTATAAAAATCATATCTTATTATTTATAAATCACAAAAATAAATATAATATAATATACCAAAATGATCACAAAAATAAAACCTACATGATAAAAATAAGATATTCCACTTTTAAGTTATAAAAAAATTCAACTATTTTAATAACTCAAATTTAAACTTATTTATTTAGTTTAAATTCATATAAGTGTAAATAACACTTATTAATATTTCTAAAATTAGTCAATTAAATTTAATAAATATTATTAGTCTTGAGTATTAATAATATAAGCCATAATGGTTTAAAACATTACAAGTACCTTAGTATTAAATTATCTTCTACTTTAAGTAAGAATTATATTCTAAAAGGAGTTCCACTTATAAAATTAACCTTAAAGAACAACTTATAAATACACCAAATCCTTTCCATCTATGTTAACTACCAAATTACAAAAAACTACCACAACACTATAGAAAGTTCAAAAGTAGTTAAGTGATAATATATCTTGCTTTATAAACTATAATCACTCATCTATAAAAGGTAAATGATACTACTCCATTACAGGATCAAGAAATCACTACACCAAGTAAAAGGATAACCAATCTTAAGTAACCTAAAGGAAACATTCCAAATACACAACATACAAATGTTATAAGTATTATACTTTCAAAACTATCTATATTTTAAAGTTAACTTTAGTCTCTAAGAATCTAAATATAATACTATAAACATTACTATATGTTTTATAGTTAACTTTGGTCTGAACTAGTTAAGTTGTAAGCATCTCAAGCCAAAACTATTCAGGTAAACACAAATAACATCGACCACCAATAACTAACCACAAAGATTGTTTAAACCTTAGAGAAGGAATCTTTTCTTCAAAAGTTATTCGTTTTGCCACTTCAAACAATATATGACAAATAATCAAGATCACATTACTTCATACTTCACTTGTATACCGAGGAGCAATAACACTTTAGCTATTTATAAGTGACTCTAATTATAAAGTAAATTTTGGAGATAAATTGTTAAAGTATAAACAATTTTGAATAGCATTTCATAGATATATACTTTATAGCTAAATAAATGTGTGTTATTCACACATATTCACAAACCTTAATAAGAAGCACAAGTATGAAATCTATCTAAAAGGGACAACACATTCCAAAGTAACCATTTCCGGAATCCAAAACCTATAACAATGTTATCCCCGGGATTCGCGTTTATAACGTGCATCACATTACTTATGCATAAAATCATATTGCTTCTTTAAACATTAGTCCTTACCGGACCAATGATGTTGATTTCAGATTTTGGATCTTATACTGATTCGAAGATCGTGAGTGCATAATCTTGCAATCACAAAAGGAAAGTTCACACTTGCTCATGTCCTTTGGTTATTTTCTATAAAGTATTTTATAAATCCAATGTGAACATCACTTGCATTTGAAAAAGGTCCGAAAACAATATTTTCATAATAATGTGATTATAAATTATTACCATGAGGTAATAATTTACTATAAAAGTTCCGGTGGTAAAGGAACATAATATCTAGGACTTAACAACCAATGTTGCCAGTGATTCTTGCGTCTTATATTACGCGTTAGACATGAGATTTGGAATGAGACGAAGAAGTCAGATGTATCCTTTTCCTCTTGTATGGAGGCAAGACGACCTTAACGTGAAATTGTGATTCCTTGTGTGAATCCAACATATGGGTGGGCACCCTTACGCCCCACACTTTTGGTGTCTAGATTATCTATGGATGGTGTTTAGTGGATGGACCATTTATATGGCACTTGCCAGGGCAACACTAGGTCATAGAGTCTTCGGGAACTCATCAAGGTTTTCGCCTGCCCGAAAGGGGGCTTAACGAAGGTGAGCTACCCGAAGGATCGTGCAGACATATGAGATCGCGGAGAGGGCAGTGATTGGATTGGACCAACTACTGGGCCCCACAACATGGAATTGTGGACGGGTAAGCTGCCCGGTTGTGCAACAAGGAGTTGATCTCTCATGGGAAAAGTAACGCACCTCTGCAGAGTGTAAGAACTGTAACTTGTGTGGCATCCCGCAAAACCACTACTAGAAAATCGCGTTGTTTTTGTGCATTGCATCATCATGACCGCATGCTCATGTCATCATGCCACATTGCATTTGAGCATCGGCATCATCTTGCATTTGCTTGTATAAAACTATTTGCAGATAAACCTAGTTTTGTTTTCTAAAACGCCCCATCTTCATTCAAACACGCAAACCCGGGTCCCCGGATTATTTTGTTTTGTCCGCTGTCGGATTGCAAAAACGCTGGTTGAAATAAATAATTTAATTAATTATTTTAGTGGGGGCAGTCGAACGGGCCAGATCGACCCGAACGACCACCCCAGAAAATAAATCGGTCCACCCCTTAATCCTTTTCTACCTAGTCCTATCCTACCCACACCCCCGGCCACCTCACCCCGACCACTCCCCTCGTGCCACCTCACCCTCTTTCCCCTTCTACCCAATCCCAGCTTGCCACGTGGCCTCCCTCCTCTCTCCCTCTCCCTTTTCTCTCTCCACCTGCCCACACAAGCCACACACGCGGTCAAACCCCCTGCCACACAGCCGCTCCCCACCCCGGTCCCACACCCTGGCCCCACCCCTGGACCACGTCGTCCCCATCCTCCCTTTCCCACCCACGAAGCCACCTTCCTCCTCCTCCTCCCTATCTCTCTCAGCGCCGGCCCCTCCCGCGCCTTCTACCTCTCGCCAGGCTCCCCTCAGCCCCGCCCCCTCCAGTACCTCCTCCACCCCGTCGCAAACGCCGCTCTCCACCCCCTCCGTCTCCCGGCGCCCGCGCGATGCCGGTGGCAGGCAGCGCCGCTCCGCCCCGCCAGGCCCTCCCCGCTCACCCGCGCGCGCCGCCCCTCCCGCTCCGCTCGCCGCGCCGCCACCCCGCTTGGCCAGCACCGCTCCCTCCGGCCGCCCGCGCCACCATCTCTCCCCGCTCCGGCGACCTCCGCACGCCCCGACGCGTCCGCGGCCTCCTCTCCGGCGCCGCTCCTCCACCGGCCACGCCAAGCCCCCTCGCACGGCCCTCACCTCCTCCGCGTCCGCCTCTGCCTCGTCCCGCTCCCGTCGAGCCCGGCGCTGGCCACCGCCCTCCTCGCCGCCCAAGCTCGCCGCTCCGCCCCGCCTCACGCCGGCTCTCCTCCGTCCCCGCCCGAGCTCTGCCACCGCCAAGCCGTCGCCATCGTCCCCGTCGCCGGCCTCGCCGCGCCCCAGACCCCGTCTTCTGGCCGCCAGCAGCCGCTGCGGGTGCTCCTGCAGTACGGACGCCGGGGCCCTCTTGCTGTCAGTCGCACGTTCCCTGTCTCAGATGTATGCGTGTATGTACCTGTGAGTGCATGTGCTCTTAACGATATTCAGATGGTGTGGCGACGATGGTTGTCAAGATGGATTGGTGGTGATGTAGTTGTGCTACTCCTCCGACTCAAGACCAGAAGCTAGACCGGGCCCTTCTCAAGATCGACGGATATCAAGACCGCTACACCAAGTACAACTGCACAGGAAGACCGTTGGTGCCTACCCAAGCTGTCATCGGTACCAAAGCCAGAACCACAAGACCTTCACGGAAACCGAACCCGTCGGCACGTCATGATCTTCCTCGTGGAGGCCGACCTCGTTGACCTCGAAGACCGATCCTGGCGTCCGAGACCCCGAGACCGCCCCGGTGTTTGAGACCGAACCCCCGAATGCCAAGACCGACTTGATGGCGCGGACCCGACAAGATCTGCGCGGGCCGACAAGAACGACACCGACCAGGGCGGGTCCGATGCGCCCTGACGCCGAACCGAGTCCTTCCCGGACACCAAGATCTTCGCGCGAGACGACAAGACCGACAACATGGCCCGACCACCGCGGATCCGCCAAGATCTACGCCGTTATCCGAGAACGCTCCCGCCGAGACCGAACCCAGATCCGAACCCGGACCCCGAACCCCGGAACCCCAAGACCGTCGAGACCCCTCTAATGTGTGAACCCCTTCCTGAAACCCTATTTTATAATATAATACAACTTGTCGCATATTAAATTGTTCATGCATGCATCCTTGTCTGTGGTTTGGGGGCACTATGCCGATTCACTGCATAATTAAATATGGGGCCCGTATGCGGGCAAATCTAGTCTCATATCGGCCTCATTTAAATTTGTGTAGCGAACCGGTATCTTATCTTGCCATGTTAAGACAACATTTAAATTGCGGGGGTTTCTAAATAACTCGAACCATATAATTAATTGTCGGGACCCCGGTTCCGCTTAATATGACCTAGTTGCATCGCACCTTTGCCATGTCATGCATCATACATGCATCATGCCCGATCTTTGGCCGTAGTATTAAATATGGCATCCGGTGTTTCTTCTAGCGTTTTGCTTCTTCGCGGATAAGGCCGTTGAGTTGATGCGAGTGTCGACCCGATCTTCGGTTGAACCTTCGACAATGTTTTCAGGCGAGCATCTCCCCCTTTCTACCTATCTAATTTTTATAGTATTTATTCCCTCCTGTTGATCTTTTTCTATCTGTGTTGCGATGCTCTAGTTTTCGTACCCGAGTTATCCCTTGCAGCCTTATATTGCCTTGGACACATCCTATTACCTGTTGTTTGGTAGATAGTGAATAGTTGGACTTGTGCGTCGTAGTCGCTTGCTCAAGTGTTGTTGCGTGTCGTCAAGTGCCACAGTTGTTGGAGTAACGCCGCATGTTGATGTTGGAGATGATCCTGGCTTTACTTATCGTTCACTTTAATTCCTGTTTAACAACTAAAATTGAAGTAAGCAGAGGCATCGGTGGGTGATAGATAATATTTGGTTTCCGAACGCCCACTTGTGTCCCGTAGGACCCCGAGTACTTGATACCTGTTCCTTGATTTATCGCGCTATCCACATCCGGGAGGTATATGGGACCCCCCTGAGCCAGAGCTTGATTCAGTCTTATTTCTTGGGGCCACAAACTAGTTTGAGGTTTTATTTACGATCCTGTACTTATGCCATGCTTTACTGCTTTAATTACGATTGTGCGAGGAGCACACTGTACTGTTTAGGTAAGCGGAATGTTTTCGCGGTATCGACAAGCCCAGCCACACTTTCGGGTTCCCAGTCGTTTACAGCCATTGACGCAAACCTTGAGTCCGTCTCGGAGCTAGCTTACTTCGTTGCGGTTCTACTCAATGGGGTGGCCCCCTGAAATATTTCTGAATCCTGTGATTGCTTTGTCGTGAAGGCCTCGTTGGGTTTTGATTTGGTTTTTCCGAGGTTGATCGAGTGTGTGTTGCTATTGGTGCACCCCGGCCGGGTAAAACTTTCTGAAAGCCGTGTCCGTGGTTATGGACGACTTGGAGCACAGTATCTCGACCATAGACAAGCATAACTAAAGTTTATTGCTATAAATTTGACTTTATAATGACTAGTAATCAGCTTCACTATAATGGAATGGCTAATTAATACTGCCACAATTGCTTGTTTGGAGTGTCGCTTGCGACCATTGTACCTGACTAGTAAGTATTGCAACTACAACGGAATGGCTGAATAAAAGTACCAACAACTGCTGGGTTTTGGGTTATCTCATGCTATTTGTATCTGACTAGTAAGTGTTGCAACTATCACGGAATGGTTAACTAAAAGTGCCCACTGCTTATTTTATCAGGATGATTATCTATACCGACTAGTAATTGCTGCAACGATAACTGAATAAATAAAAATGCCAACTGTGTGAGTTCCTCGGTTGACTTCCTCGGGTGGTCTCGAGGGGGAAACACCAGGATGGGTTTGTTTGGTGGTAATGTCAGGTTGGTTCCGAATAGGTCTTTCTTATCCCTCTCTGATCGCCGACAGTTGTATCGAGTCTCTATAGGTTGTTTAGTGCATGCTGCCGCTGCCGCTCAGTCCACCATACCTATGTAGGCGAGGACCGCCGAATTCTAGCCTCGCCGTGTACTGGCCTCAGTACTGACGCTCCTCTTTTTCCTTTGCCCTTTGTCGGCACCCCTTTTGTTTAAGCAGGTTTTGAGATCGACGCCGTTAGCAGGGTTACCCTTCCGGCTTGGCCTGGGCAGGGTTATGGATGCCATTGGTTATTCTTCAGGGCTCTTAGCCCCATTTGCCTCTTGTCCGTAGTCGGACGCTCTATCGTTTTCAAGGTGATTTGGATCTTTGTATATTATATCTGTATTCTTGACTCATTTGAGTCGCTGTTATATATATCTGTTCTGTTGGTCCCATCGAGGACTGTTGTGTAATGTTATTACTTCGTTTTCCACCCGCACGAAAGTGCCTGGTGGGCACCTTTGAATCGTTTCTATGCGGGTTTGGCGGGTTTCGCTAAAACTTGCATAGGTCCGATTATGAGGGTGTTTACAGAGTGGTATCAGAGCTCAGCAGTTGCGATACCCCACAAGTCCAGCCTGTAAGATAACCTAGCTAACGGCCGAAGTAGAGTGTCAAAACTATTTTGCAAAAATCGGTTGGATAGTTCTGATTAGGTCTGATTTTACTCCTTACCCCTCTGCTGTTCTCCTCTTATCTTTACGCGTTTTGAATCCGCTCTCTTCTCTTTCTTCGAGTCCAGGAATTCTCGTGGTTGGGTTTCCGTCGTACCTTTAGGGTTTCGCTTCCTCCTTTGGTAACGGTGTTCTACCATCCGGTGTTCAAGCTGCCTGATGAATCCGTCTGCTGCGGTACCATTCTTTGTTCCTTGTTGTGCCTTCCGGTGTTTCCGACGCGACGACATCATCTACGCCAGATCCGATGTAGAGTCTGCATCACCCCTTTGTTTCCGAGCCTCGCTTGGCGAGATCTTCAGTCTAATTCCGAGAGTTGGTTGCATAATCCGCTTATTCGTGTGCAGAGTAATGGTTTGAGTGCGGGATGGAGTAGCTACCATACCACTACTCTTATCATTCGCTCTTGTACGTCGAATCAGTGGATCCAGCAGTTTTACTCCGTCCACGGAAGTTAGGTGTGGCTTTATTTGCGATACCTCTACCTTCGACCTTTTGTTTCCGGAGTGTTCTCTTGACGAACGGGATCCACGACGTCTTGTTGGTGGTGTCGCCGTTTTCAAGACGAAGAAAGCATCCTTGTTAGTGGTGTCGTGAAGATCTACACGAAGTGAGAAGACGCAGACCGCCAATCTTCCTTCTGGTACCATGAGGCGGATCTCGAGGGCGAGATCCCTTGTTAGTGGTGTCGAATTGTGGCATCCCGCAAAACCACTACTAGAAAATCGCGTTGTTTTTGTGCATTGCATCATCATGACCGCATGCTCATGTCATCATGCCACATTGCATTTGAGCATCGGCATCATCTTGCATTTGCTTGTATAAAACTATTTGCAGATAAACCTAGTTTTGTTTTCTAAAACGCCCCATCTTCATTCAAACACGCAAACCCGGGTCCCCAGATTATTTTGTTTTGTCCGCTGTCGGATTGCAAAAATGCTGGTTGAAATAAATAATTTAATTAATTATTTTAGTGGGGGCAGTCGAACGGGCCAGATCGACCCGAACGACCACCCCAGAAAATAAATCGGTCCACCCCTTAATCCTTTTCTACCTAGTCCTATCCTACCCACACCCCCGGCCACCTCACCCCGACCACTCCCCTCGTGCCACCTCACCCTCTTTCCCCCTCTACCCAATCCCAGCTTGCCACGTGGCCTCCCTCCTCTCTCCCTCTCCCTTTTCTCTCTCCACCTGCCCACACAAGCCACACACGCGGTCAAACCCCCCTGCCACACAGCCGCTCCCCACCCCGGTCCCACACCCTGGCCCCACCCCTGGACCACGTCGTCCCCATCCTCCCTTTCCCACCCACGAAGCCACCTTCCTCCTCCTCCTCCCTATCTCTCTCAGCGCCGGCCCCTCCCGCGCCTTCTACCTCTCGCCAGGCTCCCCTCAGCCCCGCCCCCTCCAGTACCTCCTCCACCCCGTCGCCACCGCCGCTCTCCACCCCCTCCGTCTCCCGGCGCCCGCGCGACGCCGGCGGCAGGCAGCGCCGCTCCGCCCCGCCAGGCCCTCCCCGCTCACCCGCGCGCGCCGCCCCTCCCGCTCCGCTCGCCGCGCCGCCACCCCGCTTGGCCAGCACCGCTCCCTCCGGCCGCCCGCGCCACCATCTCTCCCCGCTCCGGCGACCTCCGCGCGCCCCGACGCGTCCGCGGCCTCCTCTCCGGCGCCGCTCCTCCACCGGCCACGCCAAGCCCCCTCGCGCGGCCCTCACCTCCTCCGCGTCCGCCTCTGCCTCGTCCCGCTCCCGTCGAGCCCGGCGCCGGCCACCGCCCTCCTCGCCGCCCAAGCTCGCCGCTCCGCCCCGCCTCACGCCGGCTCTCCTCCGTCCCCGCCCGAGCTCTGCCACCGCCAAGCCGTCGCCATCGTCCCCGTCGCCGGCCTCGCCGCGCCCTAGACCCCGTCTTCTGGCCGCCAGCAGCCGCTGCGGGCGCTCCTGCAGTACGGACGCCGGGGCCCTCTTGCTGTCAGTCGCACGTTCTCTGTCTCAGATGTATGCGTGTATGTACCTGTGAGTGCATGTGCTCTTAACGATATTCAGATGGTGTGGCGACGATGGTTGTCAAGATGGATTGGTGGTGATGTAGTTGTGCTACTCCTCCGACTCAAGACCAGAAGCTAGACCGGGCCCTTCTCAAGATCGACGGATATCAAGACCGCTACACCAAGTACAACTGCACAGGAAGACCGTTGGTGCCTACCCAAGCTGTCATCGGTACCAAAGCCAGAACCACAAGACCTTCACGGAAACCGAACCCGTCGGCACGTCATGATCTTCCTCGTGGAGGCCGACCTCGTTGACCCCGAAGACCGATCCTGGCGTCCGAGACCCCGAGACCGCCCCGGTGTTTGAGACCGAACCCCCGAATGCCAAGACCGACTTGATGGCGCGGACCCGACAAGATCTGCGCGGGCCGACAAGAACGACACCGACCAGGGCGGGTCCGATGCGCCCTGACGCCGAACCGAGTCCTTCTTCCCGGACACCAAGATCTTCGCGCGAGACGACAAGACCGACAACATGGCCCGACCACCGCGGATCCGCCAAGATCTACGCCGTTATCCGAGAACGCTCCCGCCGAGACCGAACCCAGATCCGAACCCGGACCCCGAACCCCGGAACCCCAAGACCGTCGAGACCCCTCTAATGTGTGAACCCCTTCCTGAAACCCTATTTTATAATATAATACAACTTGTCGCATATTAAATTGTTCATGCATGCATCCTTGTCTGTGGTTTGGGGGCACTATGCCGATTCACTGCATAATTAAATATGGGGCCCGTATGCGGGCAAATCTAGTCTCATATCGGCCTCATTTAAATTTGTGTAGCGAACCGGTATCTTATCTTGCCATGTTAAGACAACATTTAAATTGCGGGGGTTTCTAAATAACTCGAACCATATAATTAATTGTCGGGACCCCGGTTCCGCTTAATATGACCTAGTTGCATCGCACCTTTGCCATGTCATGCATCATACATGCATCATGCCCGATCTTTGGCCGTAGTATTAAATATGGCATCCGGTGTTTCTTCTAGCGTTTTGCTTCTTCGCGGATAAGGCCGTTGAGTTGATGCGAGTGTCGACCCGATCTTCGGTTGAACCTTCGACAATGTTTTCAGGCGAGCATCTCCCCCTTTCTACCTATCTTATTTTTATAGTATTTATTCCCTCCTGTTGATCTTTTTCTATCTGTGTTGCGATGCTCTAGTTTTCGTACCCGAGTTATCCCTTGCAGCCTTATATTGCCTTGGACACATCCTATTACCTGTTGTTTGGTAGATAGTGAATAGTTGGACTTGTGCGTCGTAGTCGCTTGCTCAAGTGCTGTTGCGTGTCGTCAAGTGCCACAGTTGTTGGAGTAACGCCGCATGTTGATGTTGGAGATGATCCTGGCTTTACTTATCGTTCACTTTAATTCCTGTTTAACAACTAAAATTGAAGTAAGCAGAGGCATCGGTGGGTGATAGATAATATTTGGTTTCCGAACGCCCACTTGTGTCCCGTAGGACCCCGAGTACTTGATACCTGTTCCTTGATTTATCGCGCTATCCACATCCGGGAGGTATATGGGACCCCCCTGAGCCAGAGCTTGATTCAGTCTTATTTCTTGGGGCCACAAACTAGTTTGAGGTTTTATTTACGATCTTGTACTTATGCCATGCTTTACTGCTTTAATTACGATTGTGCGAGGAGCACACTGTACTGTTTAGGTAAGCGGAATGTTTTCGCGGTATCGACAAGCCCAGCCACACTTTCGGGTTCCCAGTCGTTTACAGCCATTGACGCAAACCTTGAGTCCGTCTCGGAGCTAGCTTACTTCGTTGCGGTTCTACTCAATGGGGTGGCCCCCTGAAATATTTCTGAATCCTGTGATTGCTTTGTCGTGAAGGCCTCGTTGGGTTTTGATTTGGTTTTTCCGAGGTTGATCGAGTGTGTGTTGCTATTGGTGCACCCCGGCCGGGTAAAACTTTCTGAAAGCCATGTCCGCGGTTATGGACGACTTGGAGCACAGTATCTCGACCATAGACAAGCATAACTAAAGTTTATTGCTATAAATTTGACTTTATAATGACTAGTAATCAGCTTCACTATAATGGAATGGCTAATTAATACTGCCACAATTGCTTGTTTGGAGTGTCGCTTGCGACCATTGTACCTGACTAGTAAGTATTGCAACTACAACGGAATGGCTGAATAAAAGTACCAACAACTGCTGGGTTTTGGGTTATCTCATGCTATTTGTATCTGACTAGTAAGTGTTGCAACTATCACGGAATGGTTAACTAAAAGTGCCCACTGCTTATTTTATCAGGATGATTATCTATACCGACTAGTAATTGCTGCAACGATAACTGAATAAATAAAAATGCCAACTGTGTGAGTTCCTCGGTTGACTTCCTCGGGTGGTCTCGAGGGGGAAACACCAGGATGGGTTTGTTTGGTGGTAATGTCAGGTTGGTTCCGAATAGGTCTTTCTTATCCCTCTCTGATCGCCGACAGTTGTATCGAGTCTCTATAGGTTGTTTAGTGCATGCTGCCGCTGCCGCTCAGTCCACCATACCTATGTAGGCGAGGACCGCCGAATTCTAGCCTCGCCGTGTACTGGCCTCAGTACTGACGCTCCTCTTTTTCCTTTGCCCTTTGTCGGCACCCCTTTTGTTTAAGCAGGTTTTGAGATCGACGCCGTTAGCAGGGTTACCCTTCCGGCTTGGCCTGGGCAGGGTTATGGATGCCATTGGTTATTCTTCAGGGCTCTTAGCCCCATTTGCCTCTTGTCCGTAGTCGGACGCTCTATCGTTTTCAAGGTGATTTGGATCTTTGTATATTATATCTGTATTCTTGACTCATTTGAGTCGCTGTTATATATATCTGTTCTGTTGGTCCCATCGAGGACTGTTGTGTAATGTTATTACTTCGTTTTCCACCCGCACGAAAGTGCCTGGTGGGCACCTTTGAATCGTTTCTATGCGGGTTTGGCGGGTTTCGCTAAAACTTGCATAGGTCCGATTATGAGGGTGTTTACAGAGTGGTATCAGAGCTCAGCAGTTGCGATACCCCACAAGTCCAGCCTGTAGGATAACCTAGCTAACGGCCGAAGTAGAGTGTCAAAACTATTTTGCAAAAATCGGTTGGATAGTTCTGATTAGGTCTGATTTTACTCCTTACCCCTCTGCTGTTCTCCTCTTATCTTTACGCGTTTTGAATCCGCTCTCTTCTCTTTCTTCGAGTCCAGGAATTCTCGTGGTTGGGTTTCCGTCGTACCTTTAGGGTTTCGCTTCCTCCTTTGGTAACGGTGTTCTACCATCCGGTGTTCAAGCTGCCTGATGAATCCGTCTGCTGCGGTACCATTCTTTGTTCCTTGTTGTGCCTTCCGGTGTTTCCGACGCGACGACATCATCTACGCCAGATCCGATGTAGAGTCTGCATCACCCCTTTGTTTCCGAGCCTCGCTTGGCGAGATCTTCAGTCTAATTCCGAGAGTTGGTTGCATAATCCGCTTATTCGTGTGCAGAGTAATGGTTTGAGTGCGGGATGGAGTAGCTACCATACCACTACTCTTATCATTCGCTCTTGTACGTCGAATCAGTGGATCCAGCAGTTTTACTCCGTCCACGGAAGTTAGGTGTGGCTTTATTTGCGATACCTCTACCTTCGACCTTTTGTTTCCGGAGTGTTCTCTTGACGAACGGGATCCACGACGTCTTGTTGGTGGTGTCGCCGTTTTCAAGACGAAGAAAGCATCCTTGTTAGTGGTGTCGTGAAGATCTACACGAAGTGAGAAGACGCAGACCGCCAATCTTCCTTCTGGTACCATGAGGCGGATCTCGAGGGCGAGATCCCTTGTTAGTGGTGTCGAATTGTGGCATCCCGCAAAACCACTACTAGAAAATCGCGTTGTTTTTGTGCATTGCATCATCATGACCGCATGCTCATGTCATCATGCCACATTGCATTTGAGCATCGGCATCATCTTGCATTTGCTTGTATAAAACTATTTGCAGATAAACCTAGTTTTGTTTTCTAAAACGCCCCATCTTCATTCAAACACGCAAACCCGGGTCCCCAGATTATTTTGTTTTGTCCGCTGTCGGATTGCAAAAATGCTGGTTGAAATAAATAATTTAATTAATTATTTTAGTGGGGGCAGTCGAACGGGCCAGATCGACCCGAACGACCACCCCAGAAAATAAATCGGTCCACCCCTTAATCCTTTTCTACCTAGTCCTATCCTACCCACACCCCCGGCCACCTCACCCCGACCACTCCCCTCGTGCCACCTCACCCTCTTTCCCCCTCTACCCAATCCCAGCTTGCCACGTGGCCTCCCTCCTCTCTCCCTCTCCCTTTTCTCTCTCCACCTGCCCACACAAGCCACACACGCGGTCAAACCCCCCTGCCACACAGCCGCTCCCCACCCCGGTCCCACACCCTGGCCCCACCCCTGGACCACGTCGTCCCCATCCTCCCTTTCCCACCCACGAAGCCACCTTCCTCCTCCTCCTCCCTATCTCTCTCAGCGCCGGCCCCTCCCGCGCCTTCTACCTCTCGCCAGGCTCCCCTCAGCCCCGCCCCCTCCAGTACCTCCTCCACCCCGTCGCCACCGCCGCTCTCCACCCCCTCCGTCTCCCGGCGCCCGCGCGACGCCGGCGGCAGGCAGCGCCGCTCCGCCCCGCCAGGCCCTCCCCGCTCACCCGCGCGCGCCGCCCCTCCCGCTCCGCTCGCCGCGCCGCCACCCCCGCTTGGCCAGCACCGCTCCCTCCGGCCGCCCGCGCCACCATCTCTCCCCGCTCCGGCGACCTCCGCGCGCCCCGACGCGTCCGCGGCCTCCTCTCCGGCGCCGCTCCTCCACCGGCCACGCTAAGCCCCCTCGCGCGGCCCTCACCTCCTCCGCGTCCGCCTCTGCCTCGTCCCGCTCCCGTCGAGCCCGGCGCCGGCCACCGCCCTCCTCGCCGCCCAAGCTCGCCGCTCCGCCCCGCCTCACGCCGGCTCTCCTCCGTCCCCGCCCGAGCTCTGCCACCGCCAAGCCGTCGCCATCGTCCCCGTCGCCGGCCTCGCCGCGCCCTAGACCCCGTCTTCTGGCCGCCAGCAGCCGCTGCGGGCGCTCCTGCAGTACGGACGCCGGGGCCCTCTTGCTGTCAGTCGCACGTTCTCTGTCTCAGATGTATGCGTGTATGTACCTGTGAGTGCATGTGCTCTTAACGATATTCAGATGGTGTGGCGACGATGGTTGTCAAGATGGATTGGTGGTGATGTAGTTGTGCTACTCCTCCGACTCAAGACCAGAAGCTAGACCGGGCCCTTCTCAAGATCGACGGATATCAAGACCGCTACACCAAGTACAACTGCACAGGAAGACCGTTGGTGCCTACCCAAGCTGTCATCGGTACCAAAGCCAGAACCACAAGACCTTCACGGAAACCGAACCCGTCGGCACGTCATGATCTTCCTCGTGGAGGCCGACCTCGTTGACCCCGAAGACCGATCCTGGCGTCCGAGACCCCGAGACCGCCCCGGTGTTTGAGACCGAACCCCCGAATGCCAAGACCGACTTGATGGCGCGGACCCGACAAGATCTGCGCGGGCCGACAAGAACGACACCGACCAGGGCGGGTCCGATGCGCCCTGACGCCGAACCGAGTCCTTCTTCCCGGACACCAAGATCTTCGCGCGAGACGACAAGACCGACAACATGGCCCGACCACCGCGGATCTGCCAAGATCTACCCCGTTATCCGAGAACGCTCCCGCCGAGACCGAACCCAGATCCGAACCCGGACCCCGAACCCCGGAACCCCAAGACCGTCGAGACCCCTCTAATGTGTGAACCCCTTCCTGAAACCCTATTTTATAATATAATACAACTTGTCGCATGTTAAATTGTTCATGCATGCATCCTTGTCTGTGGTTTGGGGGCACTATGCCGATTCACTGCATAATTAAATATGGGGCCCGTATGCGGGCAAATCTAGTCTCATATCGGCCTCATTTAAATTTGTGTAGCGAACCGGTATCTTATCTTGCCATGTTAAGACAACATTTAAATTGCGGGGGTTTCTAAATAACTCGAACCATATAATTAATTGTCGGGACCCCGGTTCCGCTTAATATGACCTAGTTGCATCGCACCTTTGCCATGTCATGCATCATACATGCATCATGCCCGATCTTTGGCCGTAGTATTAAATATGGCATCCGGTGTTTCTTCTAGCGTTTTGCTTCTTCGCGGATAAGGCCGTTGAGTTGATGCGAGTGTCGACCCGATCTTCGGTTGAACCTTCGACAATGTTTTCAGGCGAGCATCTCCCCCTTTCTACCTATCTTATTTTTATAGTATTTATTCCCTCCTGTTGATCTTTTTCTATCTGTGTTGCGATGCTCTAGTTTTCGTACCCGAGTTATCCCTTGCAGCCTTATATTGCCTTGGACACATCCTATTACCTGTTGTTTGGTAGATAGTGAATAGTTGGACTTGTGCGTCGTAGTCGCTTGCTCAAGTGCTGTTGCGTGTCGTCAAGTGCCACAGTTGTTGGAGTAACGCCGCATGTTGATGTTGGAGATGATCCTGGCTTTACTTATCGTTCACTTTAATTCCTGTTTAACAACTAAAATTGAAGTAAGCAGAGGCATCGGTGGGTGATAGATAATATTTGGTTTCCGAACGCCCACTTGTGTCCCGTAGGACCCCGAGTACTTGATACCTGTTCCTTGATTTATCGCGCTATCCACATCCGGGAGGTATATGGGACCCCCCTGAGCCAGAGCTTGATTCAGTCTTATTTCTTGGGGCCACAAACTAGTTTGAGGTTTTATTTACGATCCTGTACTTATGCCATGCTTTACTGCTTTAATTACGATTGTGCGAGGAGCACACTGTACTGTTTAGGTAAGCGGAATGTTTTCGCGGTATCGACAAGCCCAGCCACACTTTCGGGTTCCCAGTCGTTTACAGCCATTGACGCAAACCTTGAGTCCGTCTCGGAGCTAGCTTACTTCGTTGCGGTTCTACTCAATGGGGTGGCCCCCTGAAATATTTCTGAATCCTGTGATTGCTTTGTCGTGAAGGCCTCGTTGGGTTTTGATTTGGTTTTTCCGAGGTTGATCGAGTGTGTGTTGCTATTGGTGCACCCCGGCCGGGTAAAACTTTCTGAAAGCCGTGTCCGTGGTTATGGACGACTTGGAGCACAGTATCTCGACCATAGACAAGCATAACTAAAGTTTATTGCTATAAATTTGACTTTATAATGACTAGTAATCAGCTTCACTATAATGGAATGGCTAATTAATACTGCCACAATTGCTTGTTTGGAGTGTCGCTTGCGACCATTGTACCTGACTAGTAAGTATTGCAACTACAACGGAATGGCTGAATAAAAGTACCAACAACTGCTGGGTTTTGGGTTATCTCATGCTATTTGTATCTGACTAGTAAGTGTTGCAACTATCACGGAATGGTTAACTAAAAGTGCCCACTGCTTATTTTATCAGGATGATTATCTATACTGACTAGTAATTGCTGCAACGATAACTGAATAAATAAAAATGCCAACTGTGTGAGTTCCTCGGTTGACTTCCTCGGGTGGTCTCGAGGGGGAAACACCAGGATGGGTTTGTTTGGTGGTAATGTCAGGTTGGTTCCGAATAGGTCTTTCTTATCCCTCTCTGATCGCCGACAGTTGTATCGAGTCTCTATAGGTTGTTTAGTGCATGCTGCCGCTGCCGCTCAGTCCACCATACCTATGTAGGCGAGGACCGCCGAATTCTAGCCTCGCCGTGTACTGGCCTCAGTACTGACGCTCCTCTTTTTCCTTTGCCCTTTGTCGGCACCCCTTTTGTTTAAGCAGGTTTTGAGATCGACGCTGTTAGCAGGGTTACCCTTCTGGCTTGGCCTGGGCAGGGTTATGGACGCCATTGGTTATTCTTCAGGGCTCTTAGCCCCATTTGCCTCTTGTCCGTAGTCGGACGCTCTATCGTTTTCAAGGTGATTTGGATCTTTGTATATTATATCTGTATTCTTGACTCATTTGAGTCGCTGTTATATATATCTGTTCTGTGGGTCCCATCGAGGACTGTTGTGTAATGTTATTACTTCGTTTTCCACCCGCACGAAAGTGCCTGGTGCGCACCTTTGAATCGTTTCTATGCGGGTTTGGCGGGTTTCGCTAAAACTTGCATAGGTCCGATTCTGAGGGTGTTTACAACTTGTTACTCCCTGTTCCGGGAAGGAGCTGTGAATGCTGCGGGAAAGGAACCCCATGAAAGTTCTGGTAAACCCGTGAAGGCTGACGGACATAGCTTTTCAGAATAAAAGCAACCTTTGAAGAAATGTTTATAAAAACTTGCATTGCCTACGACCTACGGTCTGTGGCTGTAGTTATAGTGCATCAAACACTCCTTTTCTAGTGAACTTGCTGAGTACGCTCGTACTCAGAGTATCTTCTTAAAACTTGCTAGATTCTGAAGCCATTGTGACTATGTCTACACCAAGTTATGCTCCAAGAAGCATCATCCAAAGCTATATCTCTTCAACAAAGACAAGGAAGTCAACATATACCTAAACTCAATTGAAGACGAAGTTACTCATTGAATAGGAATATAATTTCTAGCCAAAGAACCTAATTCTGTAGTGCACTGCAATAGCAGAAATGCCAATCTCTTAGTTAAATACTAGTCTTAATAGTATAATAGTTCTTGCATTGTTTGTCTTTGATTCTTCTTCATAAGAAGTTCTTTCTCTCTCTTTAACCTATAGTGTTCTCTGGATCTTGTGTAAAGAGTGAGTTGTAACCTTTAGCCATGTATTGGACCCGCTGTGTTTCTGTTGTGCCATTCTGAGGGATGTAATACTAGTGAACGGAGTTTCATTGGTGTTATGTCAACGACTATAGTATACTACATCATGCAGTGGTATGTTGGGTCACCGCATCTAGATCCAGTGGTCAAGATTAGATTTAGACACGAACAGGTACACTTAGATCTGGACCGCATATCGCCACTTAGATCCTGCGGCTCACGTGCGTGATCCACCCGAACTGGTACGCGCCAATCAGAACACGCCGCTTGGTAGTGAATGATGACCCACAAGTATAGGGAGTGTATCGTAGTACTTTCGATAAATAGGAGTGTCGATCCCAATGAGGAGCAGAAGGTGTTGACTAGTGGTATGGAGCAGGAAATCTATGCAAATACTTAGCAAACGGATTTTTAGGGGTTTTATGATAAAGCAACAAAACAAAGTGCAAATAATAAAGAAAACGAACAACAACAGCAAGTGGCCCAATCCTTTCTTATCAAAGGACAAGCCGGTGGAAATACTTATAAGGACCAAACGTTCTCGAGGACACATGGGAATTCTGTCAAGTGCTTTCGCTTCAAATAGCTAAGTACTCTTCTTTGGTGTTGTAAGTGTTGTGTGGGTGAACCTGTGCTAATGTACCGACCTTACTTGGAATAATACATACTTGTCATTAAACCCCCTGCAAGCATCCGCAACTACAGGAAAGTAATTAAGATATAAACCTAACCACAGCCTTAAACTCTAAGATCCTACGCTCCCTTGTGCAAAGGTGTCCTAACGGGGGTTCAGGTTTCTGTCACTCCGGCAACCCCACAATTAGTAGCCAAATACAAAATGCATTCCCCTAGGCCCATAAATGGTGAAGTATCATGTAGTCGACGTTCACATGACACCACTAGAAGAATAGGATGACAACTTAAATACTAAACCATTAAATAATAACTCAACACAAATCCACTACTAACAACATGACTTCTCCCATGTCCTCAAGAACTAGACGAACTACTCACAAGACATCATATGGATCAAGATCAAAAAAGATATGGTGATGAATAACAATCTGAACATAAACAATAATCCAATGGTTCCACTCACAAGCATCAACTACAATAGTAATTAACACCGGGAAAGTTTCTCCTATGAACTAATGCAAGATCCAACACAATTGTTACAGTGGGATGGAGTGGTGATGATGGTGCTAGTGGAGATGATGGTATGTATGATGATGATGATCCCGATGAATCCTAGCTTGATGATGGTGTTGATGGCGACGATCTCCCCTCTCCGGGAAGGAATTTCCCCGGCAGAAATCTGTCTGTTCAAGAGCTCTTTCTCTCTCGATGTTTTCCAGCCCGCAGAGGCGGCATAAATCTGTTTGTGGTCGCTCCCCTGGTATTAGGGTTCCGTGGGGAAGATATAGGCGAGAGGGCGGAGTCGGAGGCCGGCTAGGTGGGCCACACCTGCCCTAGGCGCGGGACAAGGTGGGCCCGCACCTAGGGGTGTGGGCCCCCTGTGGCCCGTCTATGCCTCCCCTTCTGGCTTCCTCCGTATTCTAGGAAAATATAATTTTCCAATATTTTTCTGATCTTCGCAAAATTGCATCAAAACACCTCTTTTTTCCATCAGAAACCTGACTCCGGCAGTCCATCCTCCAAGAATCATCCAACATGCAAAAATGGAAAAGACATAAGTAATACCTCATAATAAGACATATATCAATGAATAGAGGCAAATTATGATATATAATGGTGATGAAAATTGGACGTATCAACTTTGTCAACACCCGGATTTTAATCCCAGATGCATGTTATGCCATACATCGCAATCCCAGGATTACCATTTTTGCGAGACATAACAGATTTGGATATCACAGTACATCATCCATTACAAACCATACATAAGGTCTTACACAAATAAGGATATCATGATCCAGTTCTTAGTACAGTTCAAGCAGTGGAATAACATAATAGTAACGATAGCATAGGCGAAGCTCCATCTTCAGGGTCACAGGCAATGCTGACGATGGGAGATGATCCTAGTTGTCGTAACCTTCCTGCGGTCCGTCATCCTGATACTCCTCTTCATATTCTGGCCACGGGAATATCCAGGGACAAAGCCATGAGTACTCTTTAAGTACTCGCAAACTAATACTAATAAGTGAAGGGGGGTTTGTAGTAAGATACTAAGCTCTAGGGTTGTTTTGCAAAAGCCAGATTTACCTCTACTAAGTTCAGAAGCAAAGAAAGCTAGTTGAGAGTTTTATAACACCTAAGTGGGAACTTGAATTTCATATCACAACTCTGTTGTGGTCAAGTCAGAGTCACAATTCATTTCACAAGTCATTTTGAAAACATCTGACGGGGGAACAGTATGGCCACTCCAACTGTCCATAACCACGGACGCGGCTATTCGAATAGTTTGACACTCTGAAGAGATTGTACACTTTCACCACAACATTCGATACATCCGTCAGGAACAATCCTGAATTCACTATACGCAGTATGCGGATAATCAATCCTAACCTTTCAATTACACGCACTAGTATAGGCACATCTCCTGTGAGTTTGGCCTCCCAACTATGACCAACTATCATCTTGGGAACTGCACAGGTGGACAATCTTCACAAGGTAGCCTCAGCTCAGACCTTGGTCGCAAGGGAACCCATACTAAGGTATATAAATTTCCAGTCAAGCCCTACCCAAATTTTGGGTATTGTGGTTGTACGGTAAAATTGGAATGGTATCGCATCCAGACAACCATCAGTTTTATCAAGGGCTAAGGCTCATGCCTCAACATTTTCATCATCAAAATCATCTGGTGTTTCAAGAACACATGTCAAAACATTTCAGTAGAATGACTCATCATTCTAAGGTTTTCATAACCAGTTTCACCAAGTATTCCCATCTAAAGTTGATCAAGTTTTATGCTTAGCACTAGCATCTATAAGTGGGGGTAAACACTAATGAGGTGTGGTAACAAAGGTGAATGATCTAAGTTCAATCTCATGCCTTAGGATGACATCAAGATTATCTAACTTAGGCCAAATTTTATGCTCTTTATGCTACCTTCAGTTATATTTCTAGAATCTACAATCACTAAGTAAACTCTAAGAGAAAGCTTTGATAAAGAAAATAAAGTATTAAGCTTGCAAGTAAAACTAGGATTGGGTATCAAGTGGTGTAAGCTTGCAAGTAAAACTTGCATGGTTTAGCTTGCTAAGATAGTAGTATAAGCTTGCTAAGTTGCAAGTGTTAGCTTGCTCAGTTAATAGCTTGCTTTGTGAAGAGCACTGGTTGAAGTTCTCCTCGGCTTCTTACTCTTAGTATCCTCCTTCCTCCTCGTATCCTTGGTCAGTACTAGCGTCTATAAATAAATACGAGGTACATAATCACCAAACAATACTTAACTATTTCTAATCATCACACAAAGGTTCACACTAGGTGATCTAGCATCATCACTAACATTACAAGATTAAAACACTTGTCCCATTTATTTTATTTTGAGAAAAGTAATATCTACTCATTGAAAAACTACTTAAGATTTAATATTATCCTACTCAAACATGGGATCATGTTGACAAATGTCATCACCACATATTTCAGTACATGGGAATGTGATTTAAAGTGGTGTCACAATTTAATAAGGTTTAACCTTTTTATTTTATTTAATTAAAGTGACTAGAAATGCCTATGTGGCATTCTTTTATTACTTGATCATTATTTCTGTAAGTAAACCTATATGTTTTTATATGTTCTGAAATGTATGGTTAAATGTGATTTTTGAGAGTTGGAATTAACTCAAAAGCTCTTATGGTTGAATTTTGGAAAATGTTTGAATGCAGAAAAGCTTCTGCCTTGTTATTTTTACCATGGGTGATCTACAAATCTAAATGGTTTGAATCCAACAGGCTTGGATTAAGCATTCCAGTACCTTTCCAACAAAATTGGTTTCATGCATTTTGGTTTAGTGAATCGAGCTGGGTTGATTTTTGAATCTAGGTATAGAACTGGGTTTGAAATTAAATGAATAAAACTAAATTTGAATAAGTGGGTTGCGCGGGATGTTTAACTAGGCCGGCCCACTACGCACAACGCACACGCGGGCTGGTTAAGTGAGCGACCCCACTCGTCAGTGAGACAACGAGGGGCGAAGCGGTATGGGGCGATTAGGACCGTAGGATCTAACTCTAATCGAACGCCTCTAGTTCATCGTCCACGTCGGGCAGCGCCGGCGAGACAGAACCCTAGCATGGCCGGTGGGGGTCGTGGGAGGCTCACCGGGGCTCAGGCGATGGTCGGCGACGGGGTCAAACGACGAAGTCGATGATGGCGGTTCTCATGGTATCGGAAACTTCTTCTGGGGCAGCTCCAATCGACGGCGCCTGTAACATCCCAAAAATATTAAACTAGAACCATCAAACTCTAATCTTCAAAATTAGGGTTAACAAAAAACCTTTCTAAATAAAAATATGAAAGCATGCATGTGTGTATGCATTCCAATTTGGATTATTTTTAATTGCCTTGTTTATGTGTTTCTTTGCTTGTAAAAGGATTTTTAGGTGAAATAAACATCATCTAACCAATCCCCACACTTTTCCCAAAGACAAATAAATCAAAACAAACAAAATGAGTGAATGGTCACTTTGGCCAAATTAACTCCCATGCCTACTTTGGCTGTCTCTAACTTTCAGAACTTAACAGAAACTTGTTTGGATCTTTGCACCCCTTGATAGTACTCATAACAAAGTATCAAGGCCCACCTTGTGATCATCCAAAAACATTTGAATGCATAGTTTAAAGGACAGTACAAAATTGAATCTATATCATATGGGAAGATCCACTTTCTCAAAAACCACTCAAACAAGCTCAACTTTCAAAACCCAAGCATTTACAGACTCACGAGCACCTACCTAGCACACCCACCAAAAATCTTTTCAAAATTCAAAACTTGAATTCATGCAGCCATTTCATCAAACACCTTGCAGATGCAAATCAAATAAAATCCAAACACTATTTGGAGCAGTGATTTGAGCCTAACTTGTTCCCTCTCTGGTTGCAACTAGGCTTTAGTAGATCATCTAGCTCATTTGTAAACGTCTAGCACCACTGTAAGCTTGGCAATGTCATCAATGGTGAACAGCCGAAGCCACCCATGCCACCCCAGTGTAGACAGCAAGCTAGGAGAGGAACTAGCCGTGCCAACCTTGTCTGGGAGATCATTCATGCCTCACCGCCCCCTCTCGACCAACCCTGCCTCGAAGACATCGACCAGAGCACCCATGAATGCCGCGCCCGTGCCTCTGTCAACCATTGCGAGCGTGCGCCAGAGCGCCACCCTCGACACATGCCCACAGACCGCGCGCCGCCCTCTCCGCGTGCATACGCAATCACCACCGTCACAGGAGAGCGCCAGACATCCCCGTTCGCCGTCCCATGCCTCATAGCCACCGCTCGCCGTCCCAGACGCCGCCTCTGCCGCGCAGAGCATCGCATGTTCCAGACCGTTTGCCACCGCCCCTACACGCGCATTAAAGCCATAGAGCATCGCCAGGAGACCACCGATCGATCGCTACCGCCGGCCATGCCTCTAGCAGCCCGTAGCCATGTCGCCACCATCGCCTGCCCATCCCGTTCGGTATCGTCGTCGAGACTATAAATAGAGGCCTCCCCCGCTCAAACTCTTCACACCATCTCACTCCCCTCTCCTCACTGATCGTTCCACCCCGTTCCTGGAGCAAGGCGAGCAGCGCATTGCCGGAATTTGGCCGGAGCCGGCCGCCTCTGGAGAAGAAGGGCGTCGTCGATTTCGTCCACCCCAGGAGAAGCTGCCGGTACCAGGAGGTTTGCCGTCGTCGACTTTGCCGTTCGCCCGCCTCACCGACCATCGCCTAGGCCCCAGTGATCCCCCGATGACCCCCACCTACCGCGTTAGGTTTCTGTCTCGCCGGCGCCGCCCGACGTGGACGATGAGTAGCAGTCGTTCGATTAGACTTAGATCGTGTGGCCGATATTGCCCCGTACCGCTTCGCGTTTAAAGAGCCACTGACTGGTGGAACCCCCCTGTCAGCTGAGCCCCGCACCGCGGAGTGACACTGGGCCGGCCCGTTAACAGTTCCCGCGCAGCCCACTCGTTTGAATTTGGATTTTTCCATTTTCATTCAAGCACAGTTCTATACCTAGTTTCAAAAATCAACCCAGCTCGATTTAGTGAACCAAATTGAATGAAACCAATTTTGTTGGAAATATATTGAAATGCTTAATCCAAGACCGTTGGATTCAAATCATTTGAATCTATAGATCAACCTTGGTAGAAATAACAAGGCAGAGCCTTTTCTGCATTCAAACATTTTTCAAATTTAAACCATAATAGCTTTTGAGTTGATTCCAACTCTCAAAAATCACATTTAATCATACCTTTCAGAATATATAAAAACATTTGGGTTTACTTACAGAAATAATGTTCAATAAAAGAATGCCACATAGGCATTTCTAGTCACTTTATTTAAGTAAAATAAAAGGTTAAACCTTATTAAATTGTGACACCACTTTAAATCACATTCCCATGGACTAAAATATGTGGTGATGACATGTGTCAACATGATCCCATGTTTGGTTTGGAGAATATTAAATCTTAAGTAGTTTTTCAATGAGTAGAAATTACTTTTCTAAAAATAAAATAAATTAAACCAAACTTTAATCTTGTAATGTTAGTGATGATGCTAGATCATCTATAGGACCCTTGTGTGTGATGAATGCAAGTAGTTAAGTATTGTTTGGTGATTGTGTACCTCGTATTTATTCATAGATGCTAGTACTGACCAAGGATACAAGGAGGAAGGAGGATACTACGAAGAAGAAGCCGAGGAGAACTTCAACCACTGCTCTGCACAAGGCAAGCCTAATACTACTAGTTCAATGTGCAAGCTAACACTTGAAAGATACTCTACTTTAGCAAGCCTTACTAATCAAGTTGACCTATGCAAGCAAATACTTGCTTGTTACCATGCCAACTATATGCCTTAAGCATATGTGATCATACCCACTTGATAAACCAATCCTAGTTTTACTTGCAAGCTTTATACTTTATTTCTTTATCAAATCTATTACTTAGAGTTTACTTGACTAAATTGTAGATACTAGAAAGATAATTGAAGGTTGCATAAAGAGCATAAAACTTGGCCTAAGCTAGATAATCTTTATGTCATCCTAAGGCATGATATTGAACTTAGTAAAACTCCACTAGTTTACCACCCCTCATTAGTACTTACCCCCACTTGTAGATGCTAGTGCTAAGCATAAAACTTGATCAACATTAGATGGGAATACTTGGTGAAAATGGTTATGAAAACCTTGGAATGATGGATCATTCTATTGACATGTTTTGACATGTGTTTCCAAACACTAGAGGATTTTGATGATGAAAATGTTGAGGCATGAGCCTTAGCCCTTTATAAAACTGATGGTTGTCTAGATGCGATACCATTCCAATTTTACCGTACAACCATAATACCCGAGAATTGGGTAGGGCTTGACTGGAAACTTATATACCTTAGTACTGGTTCCCTCACGGCCAAGGTTTGAGCTGAGGCTACCTTGTGATGATTGTCCACCTGTGCAGTACCCAAGATGATAGTTGGTCATGGTTGGGAGGCCAAACTCACAGGAGATGTGCTTATACTAGGGCGTGTAATTGAAAGGTTAAGATTGATTATCCGCATACTGAGTATGGTGAATTCAGGATTTGTTCCTGACGGATGTATCGAATATTGTGGTGAAAGTGTACAATCTCTGCAGAGTGTCAAACTATTCGAATAGCCGCGTCCGCGGTTATGGACAGTTGGAGTGGCCATACTGTTCCCCCGTTAGATGTTTTCAAAATGACTTGTGAAATGGATTGAGATTTTGACTTGACCACAACAGAGTTGTGGCATGAGATACAAGTTCCCACTTAGGTGTTATAAAACTTCAACTAGCATTCGTTGCTTCTAAACTTAGTAGATGTAAATCTGGCTTTTGCAAAACAACCCTAGAGCTTAGTGTCCTACTACCAAAAACCCCTTTAATTGTTAGTATTAGTCTGCAAGTACTTAAAGAGTACTCATGGCTTTGTCCCTGGCTATTCCCATGGCCAGACTATGAAGAGGAGTACCTGGAGGATGGACCCCAGGAAGGTTACGACAACTAGGATCATCTCCCATCGTCAGCATTGCCTATGACCCCGAAGATGGAGCTTCGCCTACGCTATCGTTATTATTACGTATTTCCGCTGCTTGAGTTGTATTAAGAACTGGATCATGAGACCCTTATTTGTGTAAGACCTTATATATGGTTTGTAATGGATGATGTACTGTGGTATCCAATTATGTTATGTCGCGCAAAAATGGTAATCCTCGGATTGCGATGTATGGCATAACAGGCATCTGGGATTAAAAATCCGGGTGTTGACAAGTTGGTATCAGAGCCATCCTGACCATAGGAGACCCTATTTAGACTGGACGTTTGGAATCAAAAACTTAGTTTCAAAACCAAAGAAAGCAAATATTTACAAAAACTTATTCCCATTCTTATCACTTTGATTCTTTCATGAAAATTCATGTTCCTCAAAAACTCTTGCAAAATACATAAAATTTGACACACTTGATCACTCTACTAACTTAATCATCTTATATTCTTTTAGATGGACGTGAAGTACAGCAAGTTTTACCAGTTGGGAAATGGAGGAGACCTTATCTTTGAGAGGGATTTGGACCAGCTTTCGGAACTTCTGGAGCGTCCGCACCCCGAGTTCTTTGAAGCTCAGCTCAATGATCAAGGAGGAGAAGATCTATAGTGTCTAATTGTTGCAAGTCTCCGAGGAAAGATTGAACCTCCCACTGCTGAGGGAATTCAGTTTACCTTAAGAGAGAACAATTGGCTCGATGGACTTGCCAGGGTCATGCAGGAAGCTCTTGCCCGTCTGTGTGGGCAGAGTATCAACCAGATCAAGGGTACCCGCTTTGAGTTTTGCCCAAGGCGTGATGCTAATGGACAACCACTGGAAGCCCCATACCACCACGAGCTCAAGACCCAATTGGACCACCTTAGCTTCATGATGTACGATCATCAGCAGGAGTTGGATAATTGTCGTGACTACTCCAACCACAAGTCCGCCATTATCAAGACGAAGGATCAGACCATCGCCATGTTAGCAAAGGATCGCAAGTCTCGCCGCCGTCAACTCGACAAGAAGGAGCGCATCATTGCCCGTCTTCGCCACCGTATCTCGTCTTTGGAGGAGACCATCCACAAGAGAGACATGCAGTTGGAAGAAAGGGAGAATGCCGGAGAGGATCTTCGTGGAGACCCCTACTCCTATCTCAGTGATGATGATGAGGATGACGACTACACCGACTCCGAGGAGTAGTAGCACTTGAGCACTAGCGTAATGAGTAGTATTCGGTCCCACTGTATCGTAGTTTCCAGAATGGTTCCTAAAACCATATGTTTACCTTGTTGTGGTGTGTGTTTGTATCGTGTGCTATGAATGAATGAATGAAAAGCAAGTTGCTAGAAAAATCTGAGTCAAACTTTAAAAACTTTTCAAAATCCCAAAACCTTAGAAGTTTCCCTCTTTTCTCGTGATCTATCTCAATCTTCAGATGCCACGCGGAGGAAGTGGTTCATCCCCGGACCCGATATTGTAGATCCTGCAAATGTTGGTTTCTGACCGCGAAGCTAAAAGAGCGGAACGTCAAGCCAACCTAGCCACCCTGCAACAGATAGCTCAGCTAGCCCACAACAATCAAGGCCACGGAAACCAGGACAACCATGGATCTAAGCTCAAGAATTTCCAGAACACCTACCCACCTGTTTTCACTAAGTCGGAAGAGCCCTTAGACGCCGATGATTGGTTGCAAACCATGGAAAATAACCTAGAAGTCGCCGGAGTGGAAGCCAATGAGAAAGTTCTGTTCGCCACCCATTATCTAGCCGGAGATGCCAGAGTGGAACAGTGTTCGTGCCATGACCGGAGGACAGATGATGACCTGGGAGGAATTCAATGTCAAGTTCAGCAGAACCCATGTGCCACCAGGTTTGATCAAGAGAATGAGAGACAAATTCAGATAACTGAAGCAAGGAAGGATGACCGTAGTGGAATACCGTGACAAATTCTTGTCATTAGCTAGGTATGCCCCAGATGAGATCGACACCGAAGCCAAGAAGAAAGAAAGATTCCTGAATGGTATGCACGATGAGATGCAGACTATGTTAGTCAATATCCCCTTTGCTGATATTGAAGCCCTGGTCGACTCTGCCATCCAGATGGAAGGAAAGATCAACCAAGCCAATGAGAACCGCAAGCGTCGCATGATGCATCAACCAGGAACCCATCAGACACCAAAGTACCGCCCTAACCCATCTCCAGGATTTGCCCCGAGAACCAATAGACCCCCAGTGAACCGTTCGAGCTATCCCAACCGTGGAAACCCTAGGCCCGGAGGAAATCACAACAACCCCGGCAACTCTAGCAATTTCAACCGTGCCCCACCTAAGTTCAACAACAACAATGCTACCGCCAACACCAACACTGCCTAGAGGACTGTAAGCAATGCTATGCCTGTTGCAGCAAAGGACAAGTCGCAAGTGACTTGTTATGACTGTGGAAATAAGGGTCACTACTCCAACGAGTGCCCCAACAAGAAGAATGCCGCAGCCCCCAATGCAAATGCCCCAGCTCAGCGGCAGCGTCGTGTTCAACCTGGAAGAAGTTTTTCCGGAGGAAATTCGCTCAACCGCAACGGCCGTCTTTTTCTCATGCATGCTGAAGAAGCTTAGGAAGCGCCAGACGTCGTGCTGGGTATGTTTTCTGTTAATTCAGTACTTGCAAGAGTGTTGTTTGATTCTGGTGCATCGCATTCATTTGTCACCGAAGAATTTGCCTGCACTAGTAAGATTCAACCAACAAAACTAAAGCATGTTATGATCGTCCAAATTCCCGGATCAACCACCAAGGCTAGGCAAATTTGCAAAGCCGTCCCTATCCGAATCCATGGCATAGATTTTTATGCTAACCTGATAGTACTCGGAACTAAAGGTTTAGAATTAGTACTAGGAATGGATTGGATGTCCAAACATAAAGGATTGATTGACTGTGCCAAGAAAGCCATCACCATGACCAGTACAGCCGGAATATCAGTCGAGCATATATCTGAAACCTTACCTCATCAATTCAAGTGCAACAAGAGTATAGCCCAACCTACCATTGACCAAGTCCGGATAGTCTATGAATACCCCGATGTATTTCCAGATGTTTTGCCCGGTATGCCCCAGATCGGGATATCGAGTTTATCATCGAACTAATCCCCGGAACAGGACCCATCGCCCAGAGACCATATAGTATGAACCCGTCTGAACTAGCAGAACTGAAGAAACAACTAGATTCCATGTTGGAAATTGGATTAATTCAACCAAGTGCGTCACCATGGAGATCACCTGTTTTGTTTGTGGACAAGAAAGATGGAGGTAACCGTTTGTGTACGGATTATCGGAAGTTGAATGATGTCACCATCAAAAACAAGTACCCTTGCCCAAGATAGAAGATTTGTTTGATCAGTTGACCGGTGCCCAAGTTTTTTCTAAGATTGATCTTAGGACAGGCTATCATCAACTCAAAATTCATGCAGAGGATATTCCAAAGACTGCCTTTACCACCAGATATGGATTATATGAATATACCGTTATGTCTTTTGGATTAACCAATGCCCCCGCTTATTTCATGAATCTCATGAATAAGATTTTTATGGACTTCCTGGATAAGTTTGTCGTTGTTTTCATCGATGACATTCTGATTTATTCCAAATCATAGGAATTGCCGTTGATCCTGCAAAAGTGAAAGATGTCTAAGATTGGCAAGCCCCAACCACTCAAACCCAAGTTCGTGCATTTCTCGGATTGGCGGGATACTACCGTAAGTTCGTAGAAGGATTCTCGAGTATCGCCAGACCCATGACCCAATTGCTAAAGAAGGACAAGAAGTTTGAATGGACCGACAAATGTGAAGCGAGTTTTCAAGAACTGAAGAGGAGATTGATTTCAGCCCCAATCTTAATCATGCCGGATATCACGAAGCCCTTCGACGTGTATTGTGACGCATCCAAGATCGGTCTTGGATGTGTGCTAATGCAAGAAGGCAGAGTTATATCTTATCTATCCCGACAACTGAAACAACATGAGCAAAATTACCCAACCCATGACCTCGAACTCGCAGCCGTAGTTCTAGCCCTGAAGACATGGAGGCACTACCTAATGGGAAACCGTTGTGAGATTTATTCGGATCACAAGAGCCTGAAGTATATATTCACTCAGAAGGAGTTGAATATGAGGAAGAGAAGATGGATTGAGTTAATCAAGGATTACGATCTGGACATTCACTATCACCCTGGTAAATCCAACGTGGTAGCAGATGCCCTTAGCAGATTGTCGTGCCGCTTGAACTCCATGATTTTGAAGGAGCAACCAAGTTTGCACAAAGAGATGGAAGATTTTCGAATGGAATTAGTAAGTGAAGGATTTTTGGCTAGCATAGAACTTCAACCCACTTTGATCAGCCAGATCAAAGAGGCGCAGAAAGGAAATGCTAGTATTGACGGAATCAAGCGTCGTATCGGTACAGGCAAAGTACCCGGATTCACCGAAGACAAAGAAGGAGTTCTGTGGTACAAAGGACGCCTTTGTGTACCAGCAGATTCTGAGTTGAAAGAAGTTATTTTGAAGGAAGCTCATGATACTCTTTATTCTATCCACCCCGGAGGAACTAAGATGTATCAAGATTTGAAAGAGCAATTTTGGTGGCATAAGATGAAGAGAGAAATCAGAAGCTATATCGCCAAGTGTGATATATGTCAGCGAGTCAAGGCCGGACATCAAAGACCCGCTGGATTGTTACAACCCTTGCAGATTCCGGAATGGAAATGGGATTCCGTTGGAATGGACTTTATCACCGGATTGCCTACTTCTAGTAGGGGAAATGACTCTATCTGGGTCATAGTGGACAGATTGTCCAAAGTCGCCCATTTCTTACCCGTCAAGACCACATATCAGAGTTTGAAGCTAGCGGAGTTATACATCGCTAGAATCGTCAGTTTGCATGGAGTCCCCAAGAACATCATATCAGATCGAGGAACTCAGTTTACCTCGAGATTCTGGAAGAAAGTCCAAGAAGGTTTAGGAACCCGCCTAGATTTCAGTACCGCGTATCACCCTCAGACCGACGGACAAACGGAGCGAGTAAATCAAATACTCAAAGATATGTTGAGAGCATGAGTTTTAGAATACTCGAAGATATGTTGAGAGCATGTGTTCTAGAATACTCAAAGATATGTTGAGAGCATATGTCTTGAGGTGCAACACATGCTCTCAACATATCTGCCGTAGAGGAAGCTACCTGGGAGCGCGAAGATCACATCAGGATGGAGTTTCCCGATCTTTTCAAATCCAAGGTAATCTTTTTGTCCTTTTTCAAATCTCGGGACGAGATTTTGTTTAAGGGGGGAGGTTTGTAACATCCCAAAAATATTAAACAAGAATCATCAAAGTCTAATCTTCAAAATTAGGGTTAACAAAAAACTTTTCTAAATAAAAATATGAAAGCATGCATGTGTATATGCATTCCAATTTGGGTTATTAGGATTCTTAGGTGAAATAAACATCATCTAAACAATCCCCACACTTTTCCCAAAGACAAATAAATCAAAACAAACAAAATGAGTGAATGGTCACTTTGGCCAAATTAACTCCTATGCCTACTTTGGCTGTCTCTAACTTTCAGAACTTAACAGAAACTTGTTTGGATCTTTGCACCCCTTGATAGTACTCATAACAAAGTATCAAGGCCCACCTTGTGATCATCCAAAAACATTTGAATGCATAGTTTAAAGGACAGTTCAAAATTGAATCTATATCATATGGGAAGATCCCACTTTCTCAAAAACCACTCAAACAAGCTCAACTTTCAAAACCCAAGCATCTACAGACTCACCAGCACCTACCTAGCACACCCACCAAAAATATTTTCAAAATTCAAAACTTGAATTCATGCGTCCATTTCATCAAACACCTTGCAGATGCAAATCAGATAAAATCCAAACACTATTTGGAGCAGTGATTTGAGCCTAACTTGTTCCCTCTCTGGTTGCAACTAGGCTTTAGTAGATCATCTAGCTCATTTGTAAACGTCTAGCAACACTGTAAGCTTGGCAATGTCATCAATGGTGAACAGCCGAAGCCACCGATGCCACCCCAGTGTAGATAGCAAGCTAGGAGAGGAACTAGCCGTGCCAACCTTGTCTGGGAGATCACCCATGCCTCACCGCCCCCTCTCGACCAGCCCTGCCTTGAAGACATCGACCAGAGAACCTAGGAACGCCGCGCCCGTGCCTTTGTCAACCATGTCGAGCGTGCGCCAAAGCGCCACCCTCGACACACGCCCACAGACCGCGCGCCGCCCTCGCCGCATGCATACGCAATCACCACCGTCCCAGGAGACCACCAAACATCCTCGTTCGCCGCCCCATGCCTCACATCCACCGATCGCCGTCGAAGATGCCGCCTATTGGGGAGGTGACCCCGGATAGGGTCAAGACAGGGGAAGATAAAGGAGTCTCCCTTGTCACATGCCGAGTTACTGTTTATATCGGCTGAATCATGTAAAGGTCGGCCGATATAAGCACGGCCACGACACCTACGGAAGGAGCAATACCTTACTCGGCCGTCATACGAGTTAAGTTCGCCGAGTAAGCCCGAATAACTTGAATGCAGGTGAAGGCCGAGCCGAGTTACGCAAGGCAGGGCCGAATAACATGAAGCTTGCAGGAGAAGGAGGTGCCTATAGTCAAACCCAAGTCACGGGCTAGGAAGAATCTGAACAGAGCCAAGCACAAAGGACAAGGAGCAGAGCAGCAGAAGGGCAGAAGGGGGTCACGGAGGTGACAGTCATGGAGCCCGAGGCGTGCAGGTGGGGTTCTCTGGAACCTTGCCGTCGTTAGAAGGGGGACACGGAAAGGAGGTCGCCGAGGTACTATCTTGGCACAAGCATATTCCTCTAATATGCTTGCCACGTCAGCCCTAGAGGAGCCAAGGCACCCCTTTATAAGGGGAGACGCGGGATCCTGAGGGGGGATCCATTCATTCAAGGCCGTTAGGCTCGTGTATTTGCTTTCTTCTTCCTGCATACAGCTCGAGGAGGACTTGTAGCCCAACAAGAAGAGAAATAAAGATCTGCATGTTAGCCAATTGAGTGTAGGAATAAATACATTTTCCCTCCCCGGATCCCTCTAGCATCCATTGGCCCCATTCTTTAGCCTACCCATGGCATCTGCCGTGCCACCACCACGACAGTTGGCGCCCACCGTGGGGAAAGCAGCGGTGCTAGCTGGAGTCAAGATCCGGACGGGAAACTTCATCCACACCGGCGAGCGCGTTGTCTCTGGCTTAGTCCGGAGATTTGATCTCTGTGACTATGTCAGCGATAACGCATGCAGCTTCAGGAGGAAGACTCCTCCGCGCAACGGGATCTTCATCAACTTGGGCGCGCACCAAATCTACGTCGGCATCGACACCTCCTGCGTTTATCCTCACCAAGTTATTGATGTAGGAGAACCTCCCCTCAGCGCCGCAAATGGTCCGCGTGGAGAACGCCCCGTCAGCAGCGTCGAGGTGATGGTCGTAGCCGGGATACAGGCGGCAGCAACAGGTGCCGGATCAAGCAAGGAACCGGCGGCGGGAGGATAGGTGACCACAAAGCAAGCATCTCCACAGCCCACCGAGGTAGATCCGTCAGCGGCCAAGTCAGCCGAGGTGCAGGAGGCAACCCCGTAGGCACCAAGGGTAAGATGGCCACCTCTGGAAAGAACAGAAAATATTCTCCAGGCAACTATAGATAATCTGACCACGCCTGTAGCGCCGATACTTGATCCGGCAAATGCTCAGGCTGAGTTAGAAGATACTAGGCAAAAAGTACTGGTAGAGGCAAAAAAGGTGTCGGCGTTGCGGGAGTCCCTGAACAGGACCCTGCGAGAATATGCCAAGGCAAATAAACTAGATGTTGCCCCCGAGCGGGTAGATGAGTTAAGACTGAGAGTAAAAATCTCATGAATGATATCAACAAACAACATGAGACTCACAAGGCAGACTCAGTTGACCTAGGCTTGCCGAGGTATAGCACCCCGTCAAAGAACCTAAGGGCGGCAAATACCGCTGCATTGGAGTTAGAAGGATTAACCGGCAAAGCCCGGCAGAAACAACAAGAAAGAGTGAATCAGATGGTACGCATAGCAAACCAGCAGAATGAAGAGATGCTTAGGGCTGACCCGGCGAGACCGGGAGCCTCGTGCATGGTTCATTCGGCTGGAGCAGCACCTGCCCTATCAGTGGCAGCAGCATCCTCACCCGGAAACAACACGTGAAAAGATAGAGCAGTAACTTCAGGAAAAATAAATAAGCAAATTGTACCGTATGATCCAGCGGTAGCCGAAAAGGTTAATGAAAACAGAGGCAATGGAAGCCGAGGTAACGGTGGCGATAGAAACCCCGTCCGTGCCAATAAAGGCAACGGAAGCCGAGGTAATGGAGACCTCGGAAGAACAAATCATGAGAACGATATCCCGGCGGAAGGAAGAAGGGACCCGCCGCCCAATCCTCAGCCGAGGTATGAACCTCGGCAAGAACGAGAAGTGAGACCAGCTCACTATAATCACGCAAATGAGAAGTACAATGATGGTTACTCAGACATGGAGTATGCAGGGCATGGTGGAAATAACCATTATGGAATGCAGGAGAGAATCATGTATAGAGACTTGCCGTCAAATGATGCAATATTAAAACTGGATAGGTTATATCGGTCTGAGTTGTTAGAGGAGCAGGGTCCGCCTGGTCCGGCGTGTTTTGGACCTCGGATCATGGGCGAGCCACCAGTGCCGAACTTTCAGCTAGCAAGGGGCACGAAAACATACAATGGGAGCACCAAACCACAGGATTGGTTGATTGACTATGCTACTGCAGTAAATATAGCTGGTGGGAACTTGCGATGGGCAGTAAGATATGTCCCGCAAATTGTGGAAGGACCAGCCAGAGTATGGCTGAATAATCTGCCAGCGGGCAGTATCAACTGTTGGCTAGATTTTGAAGAGATGTTTGTCAGCAACTTCACCAGTACTTACAAAAGACCAAACAGGCCACAGCAGCTTGCTATGTGCAAGCAGAGGCCAAATGAGACAGATAGGGAATTCTTGACTCGGTGGTGTAACCTTAGGAACTCATGTGAGGGAGTTATAGAATCTCAAGCGATAGCCTGGTTCGCTCAAGGCTGTCGGTACGCCAGTGTTTTGTGGCAGAGGTTGCAAAGAGATATGCTGACCACCTTGGCAGAAACCATCAGGATAGCAGATTCATATGCCTTGGGGGATCCGACACAACCAGAACTGATGTCGGCAGAACATCGAGAGCATCAGGATCAATATACGAGAGATGCAGCCGGATCATCAAGACGCAACGAGTTCAAAGGTAGAAGAAGAGAGGAAAGACCGGATTACAGATATGCCTCCAATTAGGTGGCAGCAGTAGTGCAAGATCAGCCGAGTCACGGAAACAGTCAGCAGCAGAAAAATGGTCCTCAGCAATGGACACCAAGGAATGAAGGGAAAATACAGTGGACACCAGAACAGAAGAAGCAGTGGCAGGAAAGGCCGAAGTACACATTTGAATCCATGTTGGATCAACCGTGTATATTTCACACTCCAAACCCGGCCAAGCCGGCTAATCATACAACTCGGCAATGCGCCTGGATGAAAAATGCAATGGGGAACCCGGCGGGCATGCAAGCACCTTCTCATCAAGCGCATCAGCAGCAACAGCCACAGTTGACTGGGGCGAATGCACAACAGTTAATGTTACCCCCTCCTCCCCCGAGGTATGATAACTCGGAGCAGAGAGATGCAGTGCATCAAGTAATGAATCAAGGTCAGGATGGAAGGACAAACCCCAGAAATAATGAACGTAATGATTACAGGGAACATCATCAGTCATATTATGTGTTCACAATTAAACAGCAAGACATGCAAAGTGTACAGCGCCGGCATATGGAAGTGAATGCAGTTATGCCGGCAGTACCAAGATATATGCCTTGGTCAGATCAGGAAATAACCTGGAGCATAAAGGATCACCCGAAAATAATGCTGAATCCAGGGTCGTACGCACTCGTACTAGATCCGACATTTGTAGGGCCCAGCATTAATGTGAAATTTTCAAAAGTACTCATTGACAATTGGAGCAGTATCAATATCATGTACAAAGATACGATGCATAAACTCGGAATAGCTCAGAATATGCTGCAGTCCACAAGAACCACATTCCATGGAATAGTGCCGGGACTTTCGTGCGAACCCATTGGGAAAGTCTGAGTAGATGTATTATTCGGCACAAGGGAGAATTGCAGAGCGGAAAATTTGGAGTTTGAAGTGGTGGACCTAGAAAGTTGCTATCATGCTTTACTCGGACGGCCGGCATTGGCCAAATTCATGAGCAACTGCCACATCACTTACTTGAAAATGAAGTTACCCGGACCACAAGGGGTGATAACAGTAGCAGGAGATTACAGGAAGTCGATGGAATGTGCCTCGGTCGGATCAAACCTGGCCGAGTCGTTGGTGATTGCAAGAGAAAAAAGAAGGATTCAGGAGGTAGCGGCTCTTGCTCAGTCAGCACAGCTAAATATGCCAGCATTAGCCAACCCACATGGAAGTGTTTCTTTCCAGCCGACTAAGGAGACAAAAAAGGTCCAGATAGATGAGCAGTTCCCAGAGCGCACCATCATTATTGGTGTCGGCCTAGATGCCAAATAGGAAGGCGAGCTCACCAACTTCCTCCGTGAGAATCGGGATATCTTTGCTTGGTCAACTCAAGACCTGCAAGGTGTGCCGAGGGAGTTGGCTGAGCACTCTTTGCATGTAAGGCCAGGAGCAAGGCCGGTGAAGCAACCTTTGCGCCGCTTTGCCGAAGACAGGAGAAAAATAATAGGGGATGAGATAGCTCGGCTCCTTGCAGTCGGGTTCATCATGGAAGTGCTTCATCCGGATTGGCTATCAAATCCGGTGTTAGTAGAAAAGAAAAAGGATGACCCAAATGTAGCCGTCGTATGGCGAATGTGTATTGATTACACGAACCTAAACAAGGTGTGTCCCAAAGATCCTTTTCCTTTACCTAGGATAGACCAAGTCATTGATTCGACCGCTGGTTATGAGCTGTTGTCATTTGTAGACGCGTATTCTGGTTTCCACCAGATACCGTTAAATCTGGCCGATCAAATAAAGATTGCGTTTATTACCCCATACGGGGCTTATTGCTATCGCACCATGCCATTCGGCCTGCACAATGCAGGAGCAACTTATCGGAGATGCATGCAAAAGTGTCTATATGACCAGATAGGAAAAAATGTACAAGTATATGTAGACAACGTAGTTATAAAAACCAAAGAGAGCAAAACACTACTGGACGATATTCGGCAGACGTTCGCAAACCTGAGAAGGTTCCGAATGAAGCTTAACCCGGAAAAATGTACCTTGCGTACCAGCTGGGAAGTTACTCGGTTTTCTTGTATCCAGCCGAGGTATAGAGGCAAATCCAACTAAAATACGAGCAGTTGAAAGAATGGAATTGCCGAGGTGTTTAAATGATGTACAAAAATTCACGGGTTGTCTAGCTTCACTGAGTCGGTTTGTATGTCGGCTGGGGGAAAAAGCATTACCTCTATACCAACTGATGAAAAAGTCCGATAAGTTCATTTGGACACCGCAAGCAGATAAGTCATTTCATGAACTGAAAAAGATGTTGGTCACAGCACCAATCCTGGCCTCACCATTGTCAAAAGAGCCTATGTTACTTTATGTAGCTGCCACAAACAGAGTGGTAAGTGCGGTGGTTGTTGTGGAACGGAATGAAGATGATAAATTAATACAAAGGCCGGTATATTACCTGAGCGAGGTACTATCGGCCTCCAAACAAAACTACCCACACTACCAGAAAATGGCATATGGAGTATACATGTCGGCGAAAAAACTTAAACATTAATTCGAAGAACATCCGATCAAAGTGATCTGTGAAGCACCTATAGCCGAGATATTGAGCAACAAGGATGCAAGCGGACGAATAGCAAAATGGGCAATCGAATTATCACCTTATGCTCCGCAATTCGATAGGCGAGATGCAATCAAATCTCAGGCAGTGGCCGACTTCTTTGTGGATTGGGCCGAGGTACAATATGAACCACCGTTACCAGATCCGAATTATTGGATAATGCATTTCGATGGATCCAAGCTGAGAAATGGCTTGGGAGCAGGGATAGTGTTGACCTCACCAAAAACAGATCAGCTGAAATATGTACTGCAAATACATTTCGCTGCATCAAACAATGTAGCCGAATATGAAGCACTTGTCCATGGATTAAAGGTGGCAAAAGAGATTGGTATACGTCGGATCCTATGCTACGGGGATTCCGATTTGGTAGTACAGCAAGTATCAGGCAATTGGGACGCACTAGATGCGAATATGGCCCTATATAGGTTCCATGTCCAAAAAATAAGTGGATACTTCGATGGATGCGAGTTTCATCATATACCTCGGGCGCAAAATGACGTTGCGGACACATTGTCAAAACTCGGATCAACTAGGCAGTCAATTCCCCTAGGAATCGCCCTAGAACACCTGAGAAAACCATTGACAAAGAGTGCAACCGAGGCTCTCTGAAAGTGAACCTGGCCATCACACGAATAAATACAGAAGGATTCAAAGCTGTTATGCCGGCAGAAAACATGGAAATCGACAGTGAAATTGTCCCAGAGAAAACCATACCGACATGGGCGCAGCCCATATTCTCCTTCCTCAAGGATGCAATCTTGCCGAGTAATGAGATACTGTCTAGACGGACAGTAAGAAGAGCAAAATCTTACACAATCATAAACAATGAGTTGTACAAGCGAAGCGTCACAAGCGTACTGCAGAGATGTGTTGACTCGGCAGAAGGCCAGGAAATACTCCTGGATATACACCAGGGAGAATGCGGGCATCACGCATCGTCTAGAGCATTAGTAGCCAAGGCATTCAGGCATGGATTTTATTGGCCGACGGCGTTAAAGGAGGCAAAAGAGCTAGTAGAAAAATGTAACGGTTGCCAAAGATATGCCAGCAAGATACATATTCCATCATCCGAATTAAAGACCATACCAATCACTTGGCCATTCTCTGTATGGTGCTTAGATATGGTAGGCCCGTTCAAGTCAGCCCGAGGCGGAACGACTCACATTCTAGTCATGGTGGATAAATTCACAAAGTGGATCGAGGTAAAACCTATAAGAAAATGTGATGGACAAATAGTAGTGAAATTCCTCAAAGATATCATCTTGAGATATGGTTATCCACACAGTGTTATTACGGACAACGGCACAAATTTTGTTGAAGGAGCCTTTGCTAGGTTCTGCCAAGAGAAGCACATAAGACTAGATGTTGCCTCGGTGGCTCACCCGACATCAAACGGGCAAGTAGAAAGATCAAATGGACTGGTATTGTCCGGAATAAAACCCCGGCTCATTGAACCTTTGCAAAGGTCGGCAGGATGTTGGATTGAGGAACTGCCAGTAGTATTGTGGAGCCTCAGGACTACACCGAACAGGTCGACCGGGTATACCCCATTCTTTTTGGTCTATGGGCAGAAGTTGTGCTTATAGCCAACATAATGCATGATTCACCACGAGTGACCCAGTACACGACTGCCGAAGTAAATGAGGTAGCTCGGCAAGACGACGTCGATTTACTAGAGGAGGCAAGGGAATTGGCACTATCAAGATCAGCTATTTATCAGCAAGACCTACGACAATATCATAGCAAGAAAGTCAATCCAAGAGTCTTTGAAGAAGGGGATTTGGTTCTTCGGCTAGTGCAGCGCACAGCCGGCATGCACAAACTATCACCGCCATGGGAAGGACCATTCATCATGAGTAACGCATTGCACAATGATGCATATTACCTAATCGATGCTCAGCCACCAGAAAATAACAAGGCAAACAAAGCCGGCGAAGAATCGAAAATACCATGGAACATAGCTTTACTTCGCCCATTCTACTCTTAGGAGCCATATATGGTATGTTGTAATATGACGCTTCAAGTCGGAATATCAAGCGTGTATTGAACCTCGGCACCTCGAGCAGCGACTCGAGGATTGCACAATGTTATCTTTATTCTTTAGTACTATGTAGTAAACCTCGGCACCTCGAGCAGTGACTCGGGGACTGCCCTATGTTATTTCTTGTTCTGAGCTATGTATTAAACCTCGGCACCTCGAGCAGTGACTCGGGGACTGCCCTATGTTATTTCTTATTCTGAGTTGTGTTAAACCTCGGCACCTCGAGCAGTGACTCGGGGACTATACCGTGTTATTTCTTATTCCTGAATTATGTGTTAAGTTTCAAGACCTCAAGCAGGGACTCGGGGACTGTGCCGTATTATCCCTTATCTCGGATCATGCATTAAAACCTCGATACCTTGAGCAATGACTCAGGGATTACCCCGTAGTACTCTCTGCATTAACCCATGAAATATATTTCGGCAACTCGGTTTGTAACTTGGAGACGACCACATGGTTCAAGGTAATTCTTTGAGCACGTGCAAGAACTCGGTAACCCAAGTGATAACTCGGGGACTAGTTGGTATAATCGACTATTTGTCGCCAGACACATAAAAAGTTCCATAGAACAGCAAATGAAGACCTCTAAGGATAATGCAAAGTAATAATGATTACCATCATCCGTTCCTTAGCGGCAAAAGGCAAAAAAGGTTTGTATCACAAGCCAGACAATTGTTCCATAGACATCATACGCCCGGCATACCGGGGATTGGAAATAACTGAAGAGGTTTTTTGAACATAAACAGTGAAACGGGCCAGAGCACCCTTAAGGGGCAATAGCTTGATCAGGGGCATCAGGAGCGGCTTTCCCGGATGATGGCGGCGTGACCTCAGTCTCCTGTGCAGGGGCATCTTCAGGAACGGGGCGCTCCGAGGTAGACGGCGCCTCGGACAAAGTCACTTCGCCTTCAACATAAGCGATAGTAACCTCGGGGGAAGTCCTGGGCTGCTGAGAAACATTAGTTTGGGCTTGAGAGTGTCCAGTCCCTTTGGAAGATGATCGCGCACCATCGTCCCCATCTGAGCTCGTGTTGGAATCACGAGAGTTGTCCGAGTCATCCTCCGCCTCATCTTGGCTAGCCGAATCATCATCAGAGGCGTCCTCAATCTCGATGTCATCCGCTGGATTAGAAAGAAAACTCGGCCCTTCAATCCAATTATGCACATCAGCGTACTCAACCAGCTGGAAGGCACGTGCTTGGTGGTGGGCGACGAATTCTGGATTCTCAACCCAACGAGAGCCAGTGCGCAAGTTTATCAAGGTATCGAGTGAAATGTCCTCGTACCAAGATAGAACAGCTGTAAGTGCCATGTTAGCTCCAGCCCTTCCAGCGGATTCCCTCCAGAGATTTAACTGGGTCTGGGATGCCATTAATATCTCCACAAGTATCTTGATCTCGTCAATTTCAGGAGTTCCAGAAGTATTCGGCCAGAGATGTTGGTAGGCCCGAATGGCTGCTTGCACCAAATCCCTGCCCATAATCTTCATTGGCCCAATAGCAGCGCCAACGGCAACCAAGTAGTCTTCCATTGAATATTCTGGACTAGAATTTGCGAGGACACCTCGGCGCTAACGAGCAGAAATCACTACTTTAGAGCTCACGGGTCTAGCTTCCGGAAAATGATCTACATGAAATAAAAATATATCAGCTAAAAGTAAGAAAGAGAAGAAGATAACTCGGCCACGGTCAGAAACTTACGATGAATATAACTCAACATTTTCTGGAGATCCTGGGTCCAGTCATCCTTAGTCTTCTCAAAGCGAGTGATTTCCTCGCTCATCGTCCGATTCTTCAGCTCGGCAGCCTCGAGGAGTTCTTTATCTTTCTGCAGTTGCAGACTCAGCCGATTCTTTTATTCAGAGAACTCCTCATCAACTTTCTCCAACTCGGATTTCTGAGAAAGTTTGAGAGACTCAACCTCGGCATGTAACCGAGTTATCTCGTCATTTTTCTCTTTCAGTTGCGCCGAATGAGTGGAGGCTTGCTCTAAAGAATGCAGCATCATATCAGGCATGGGTATGCATTCTTGATGCGACGCTGCAATTGTTTGTAATTCGGCTATACCAAAGCCAGAAGGTTATAAGAAACCCAGGATAAGTCTCGAACAAAAAATCAATAGAGGAAAAGAATAACTAACCTTCCAGAGCTTTGACCTTCTTGGTAAGGCGGATATTAAGATTATTGATGCTAGCTGCACACCAGCAAGGAATGAATTAGCACACCAAGTAGAAAATATTAAGAGCTTAAGGAACAATACAAGGGTTTATTAAATTACCAGTTTTCTTCACCACAGGGAGAACTTTCTCATATTTTTCCTCCAACTTCTTGTGTGCAAAGAGCAACCTTTGAAATTCGGCTGTCCGCCGATCATGGGCAACCTAAGTATCAAAATTAATTACACAGCTGGATATTCAAAGCTAGAACAGATCCGAATCAAGTAAAACTTAACTCGGATCTAGGTGGCTGGATATTCAAAGCTAAGACAGATCCGAATCAAGTAAAACTTAACTCAGATCTGGGTGGATGGATATTCAAAGCTAGGATAGATCCGAATCAAGTAACACTTAACTCGGATCTAGGTGGTTGGATATTCAAAGCTAAGACAGATCTGAATCAAGCAAAACTTAACTCGGATCTAGGTGGATGGATAACCGAAGCAGAAATAGGTCCGGATAAAGCAACGCTTAATTCGAAATATGGATGAACAATGATCAATCCAAGGTATACAAGAAATAAACTTAGCAAATAATGCATTTGAAGCCTAACAAAGCTTCCAAACAAACAACAAGTTATTCGGTTGCAAGCTTCGGGGACTAGTGTATATATACTATCATTTGAATAATAGACAAAATATCAACAGAAACGCTTACCTTGTTCATCTTATCACTTTCAAGAACAATCTTAGCAGCCATATGCAAACGACTGCTGATGTCGGAGAGCTGAAATGGCTGATTACTTGGATTGCCCTCAAGCTGATCGGCGGCATTCCATTTGTTGGCATATTCCACCAGAGAGCCGAGGCTATTCCCACTCTCAGTACGGGTCAGCACTTTGCCTCGGACCCGTTGTGTAACCACCGCCGCCGCAGGACTCTTGTGGAGAGTAAGCTGGGTTTCAGCGGCCGGGGTGACAACTGGTTTAGCAGAGGAAGCCCCCTTACGGAGTACATCAGCGATGGTGGGCTGAGAAGAGCTTGCATAAGAGAATCTCGGCGTCGTGCACCTGATCGGCTGGATTAGCTGGGAAAGTAGAAGCCGGAAATGCATAAGAGATAGGCATCGCGGCGACTACCTCAAGAATTTGGACGTCGTCCGAATCACCTTCCTCCCCATGGGCCGAGGTCTTGCCACGGGCCCGAGCCGGAGCGACGTCCGACTTAGGAACAAACTCCTCTGAGTCAGGTACCCCGCTATCCGGGGTATTCCGATCGGCGGTCCACGGAAGGGCCAGAACCTCGGCATCCTCGGTCTTCTGCTCCGCAAATCTCTGCAAGAAAAGAGACAAAGTGGAGTTAGCAAAAGAAGTCACAAACGCGATTAGGGAGCAAACACAAATGCGTAAACTTACCTTGGGAGGGGGATTCACGCGTGTGAACGGCTTCAGCCCCCAGGTCCAGTCCTCCGGCATATCAGTTTTGAAGATAGCTCAGACACGTTTGTAAATGAGATATTTGTCGAGCTCAACCGTTGAAACTCGGTTGGGATCGAGGGGACCGCTCATGTAACAGAGCTTGTGCGTGCGAAGCTGGAAAGGGCAGATTCGGCTGCTGACGAAGGTGGTCATTAGATCTTCACCACGGAGCCCGACGCGGATCAACTCCTTCAGCCGAATCTCGAAGGCCTCGGCCAAAGCATGGCTCTTCCTGGGGTTGTAGTTCCAGTTCTTCTTGGAAGGGGGGCCGATAGAGAAAGCAGGGAGCCGAATCTTATCTTCCTTTCCAGTGTTTCTGACATAGAAAAACGATCTATGCCACTTCTTGCAAGACTCGAGGCCAGTGACACGAGGGAACTCGGATTTTCTCCGAGGTGTGATGGACGCGGCTCCACACTGGGTAAGCAACTTTTCGGAGGGGTGAATGGATTTGTCTGGAACGGCGTTAGATCGGATCTGGAAAAATTTGGACCAAACGGACACAGACGGCCAGAGGCCGAAGTATCCCTCCGAGGCCGAGATATAAGCGGATAGGGAGGCGATAGCATTAGCCGGGAGGTGATGCGGCTGAAGGCCGAAGTAGAGGAATTCCCTAGAAAAATAGCTAAGGGGAAGGCCGAACCCACGAGCAAAGTGGGACATGAAAACAACGTACTCACCTTCGTTGATTATAGGAGAAGATTCGTTGCCGGGTAAGCGACAGCGTACCTCGGCAGGAATTCGGCGAGTCCTAATTAGCCACTCAATATCACGACGAGTGACGGAGGAGCCCTGCCAGGAGCCCCGCTCTGGACCAGACGCTACGTCGTCGTCTTCGACGAGCGCGCCACTAACTGAACTAGACATAGTGTCGCCGGAGGAATCAATGGAAGAAGAACTAACGGCGGAGCAAGGCTTAGAGGCGGAGGACCCCGTCGTGGTCCTAAGCGAGCACGGCGGCAGAGCGGAAAAGAACCGCCGCAGGAAATCTAGAGAAACAGCAGATGCGCCTAGGTAAGGAGCCTAGCGAAGAGACTGTAGGAAAACTCACCGGCGATGGCGCCGGAGCAAGCGCACGGCGATGAGGTCGACAGAGCGAAGGGCCTGCAGCCTCGCCGTCGAGGATATCAACAATGGCGCAACCGCAGGAGCACGAACAGACGCGTGGGCGCGAGAAGAAAGAAGAGGAACGGTGAGCGAAGGGGGAAAGTGAATCCCCTAGCCCCGTATCCCTCTTTATAACCGCACGGCCCTGGCGGTAGTGGGATTGTGCGTGCGAGCGTTAACCGTGTAGATCCCGTGTGCGGCGGAACCGCTCGCGGCTGAGTGGAGCCACACCGAAGACCACACGGCGCAGGAGAAGATCAGGCCCCCTGACCGATGCGATACGCGAGGCATCGCAGCGCCGACGCGACAGGCGCAGTAATCACTGTAGCTTGTCAGTGGGCACTGTAGAGGAACAAAAAACTAGGGAAATAATGATGAGTGTTACACGTAGGACGAGGCGTACATGAGAAGCTGCGCGGATACCTTGGACAGAAAAAAGTAACTCAGAAATGAGGAGAAATGAATATTGGGAAACTGATGTGGCCCGGCCGAGGTTACGAGCAGGACCACACCAGCTTCGGGGACTAATGTTGGGGAGGTGACCCCGGATAGGGTCAAGACAGGGGAAGATAAAGGAGTCTCCCTTGTCACATGCTGAGTTACTATTTATATCGGCCGAATCATGTAAAGGTCGGCCCAGATAAGCACGGCCACAACACCTACGGAAGGAGCAATACCTTACCCGGCCGACATACGAGTTAAGTCGGCCGAGTAAGCCCGGATAACTTGAATGCAAGTCAAGGCCGAGCCGAGTTACGCAAGGCAGGGCCGAATAACATGAAGCTTGCAGGAGAAGGAGGTGCCTATAGTCAAACCCAAGTCACGGGCTAGGAAGAATCTGAACAGAGCCAAGCACAAAGGACAAGGAGCAGAGCAGCAGAAGGGCAGAAGGGGGTCACGGAGGTGACGGTCCCTGAGGCGTGTAGGTGGGGTTCTCTAGAACCTTGCCGTCGTTAGAAGGGGGACACGGAAAGGAGGTCGCCGAGTTACTATCTTGGGACAAGCATATTCCTCGAATATGCTTGCCACGTCAGCCCTAGAGGAGCCAAGGCACCCCTTTATAAGGGGAGACGCTGGATCCTGAGGGGGGATCGATTCATTCAAGGCCGTTAGGCTCGTGTATTTGCTTTCTTCTTCCTGCATACAGCTCGAGGAGCACTTGTAGCCCAACAAGAAGAGAAATAAAGATCTGCATGTTAGCCAATTGAGTGTAGGAATAACTACATTTTCCCTCCCCGGATCCCTCTAGCATCCATTGGCCCCATTCTTTAGCCTACCCATGGCATCTGTGGTGCCACCACCACGACACCGCCTCTGCCGCATAGGCATCGCATGTTCCAGACCGTTTGCGACCGCCCCTACACGCGCATTAAAGCCATAGAGCATCGCTAGGAGACCACCGATCGATCACCACCACCGGCCATGCCTCTAGTAGCCCGTAGCCATGTCGCCACCGTCTCCTGCCCATCCCATTCGGTCTCGTCGTTGAGACTATAAATAGAGGCCTCCCCCGCTCAAACTCTTCACACCATCTCACTCCCCTCTCCTCACTGATCGTTCCACCCCGTTCCCGGAGCAAGGCGAGCAGCGCATCGCCGGAATTTGGCCGGAGCCGGTCACCTCTGGAGAAGAAGGGCACCGTCGATTTCATCCACCCTAGGAGAAGCTGCCGGTACTAGGAGGTTCGCCGTCGTCGACTTCGTCGTTTGCCCGCCTCGCCGACCCTCGCCTGAGCCCCGGTGAGCCCCCGACGACCCCCACCAGCCGCGTTAGGTTTCTGTCTCGCCGGCGCCGCCCGACGTGGACGATGAGTAGCAGTCGTTCGATTAGACTTAGATCGTGTGGCCGATATTGCCCCATACCGCTTCGCGTTTAAAGAGCCACTGACTAGTGGAACCCCCTGTCAGCTGAGCCCCGCGCCGCGGAGTGACACTGGGCCGGCCTGTTAACAGTTCCCGCGCAGCCCACTCGTTTGAATTTGGATTTTTCCATTTTCATTCAAACACAGTTCTATACCTAGTTTCAAAAATCAACCCAGCTCGATTTAGTGAACCAAATTGAATGAAACCAATTTTGTTAGAAATATATTGAAATTCTTAATCCAAGACCGTTGGATTCAAATCATTTGAATCTATAGATCAACCTTGGTAAAAATAACAAGGCAGAGCCTTTTCTGCATTCAAACATTTTTTCAAATTTAAACCATAATAGCTTTTGAGTTGATTCCAACTCTCAAGAATCACATTTAATCATACCTTTCAGAATATATAAAAACATTTGGGTTTACTTACAGAAATAATGTTCAAGTAATAAAAGAATGCCACATAGGAATTTCTAGTCACTTTATTTAAGTAAAATAAAAGGTTAAACCTTATTAAATTGTGACACCACTTTAAATCACATTCCCATGGACTAAAATATGTGGTGATGACATGTGTCAACATGATACCATGTTTGGTTTGGAGAATATTAAATCTTAAGTAGTTTTTCAATGAGTATAAATTACTTTTCTAAAAATAAAAGAAATTAAACCAAACTTTAATCTTGTAATGTTAGTGATGATGCTAGATCATCTATAGGACCCTTGTGTGTGATGAATGCAAGTATTTAAGTATTGTTTGGTGATTGTGTACCTCGTATTTATTCATAGACGCTAGTACCGACCAAGGATACGAGGAGGAAGGAGGATACTACGAAGAAGAAGCCGAGGAGAACTTCAACCACTGCTCTGCACAAGGCAAGCCTAATACTACTAGTTAAATGTGCAAGCTAACACTTGCAAGATACTCTACTTTAGCAAGCCTTACTAATCAAGTTGACCTATGCAAGCAAATACTTTCTTGTTACCATGCCAACTATATGCCTTAAGCATATGTGATCATACCCACTTGATAAACCAATCCTAGTTTTACTTGCAAGCTTTATACTTTATTTCTTTATCAAAGCTATTACTTAGAGTTTACTTGACTAAATTGTAGATACTAGAAAGATAATTGAAGGTTGCATAAAGAGCATAAAACTTGGCCTAAGCTAGATAATCTTTATGTCATCCTAAGGCATGAGATTGAACTTAGTAAAACTCCACTAGTTTACCACCCCTCATTAGTACTTACCCCCACTTGTATATGCTAGTGCTAAGCATAAAACTTGATCAACATTAGATGGGAATTCTAGGTGAAAATGGTTATGAAAACCTTGGAATGATGGATCATTCTATTGAGATGTTTTGACATGTGTTTCCGAACACTAGAGGATTTTGATGATGAAAATGTTGAGGCATGAGCCTTAGCCCTTTATAAAACTGATGGTTTTCTAGATGCGATACCATTCCAATTTTACCGTACAACCATAATACCCGAGAATTGGGTAGGGCTTGACTAGAAACTTATATACCTTAGTACTGGTTCCCTCATGGCCAAGGTTTGAGCTGAGGCTACCTTGTGAAGATTGTCCACCTGTGCAGTACCCAAGATGACAGTTGGTCATGGTTGGGAGGCCAAACTCACAGGAGAGGTGCTTATACTAGGGCGTGTAATTGAAAGGTTAAGATTGATTATCCGCATACAGAGTATGGTGAATTCAGGATTTGTTCCTGACGGATGTATCGAATATTGTGGTGAAAGTGTACAATCTCTGCAGAGTGTCAAACTATTCGAATAGCCGCGTTCGCGGTTATGGACAGTTGGAGTGGCCATACTGTTCCCCCGTCAGATGTTTTCAAAATGACTTGTGAAATGGATTGAGATTTTGACTTGACCACAACAGAGTTGTGGCATGAGATACAAGGTCCCACTTAGGTGTTATAAAACTTCAACTAGCATTCGTTGCTTCTAAACTTAGTAGATGTAAATCTGGCTTTTGCAAAACAACCCTAGAGCTTAGTGCCCTACTACCAAAAACCCCTTTAATTGTTAGTATTAGTTTGCGAGTACTTAAAGAGTACTCATGGCTTTGTCCCTGGCTATTCCCATGGCCAGACTATGAAAAGGAGTACCTGGAGGATGGACCCCAGGAAGGTTACGACAACTAGGATCATCTCCCATCGTCAGCACTGCCTGTGACCCCAAAGATGGAGCTTCGCCTACGCTACCGTTATTATTACGTATTTCCGCTGCTTGAGTTGTATTAAGAACTGGATCATGAGATCCTTATTTGTGTAAGACCTTATGTATGGTTTGTAATGGATGATGTACTGTGGTATCCAATTTTGTTATGTCTCATAAAAATGGTAATCCTGGGATTGCAATGTATGGCATAACAGGCATCTGGGATTAAAAATCCGGGTGTTGACAGCGCCTCTCCTCCTCTGCAGTGGCGAACTCCGGTGAAATTCCGGCCACCTAGTGCTCGCCTTGCTCCGGGAGTGAGTGGGTGTGATCAGTGAGAGGTGGGGAGTGAACTGGTGTGAAGAAAACGAGCGGGGGAGGCTTCCTTTTATAGTGGCTGAAGGGGCCGACGGGAGCGGGATGAGCTCGTCGTGGTCGACGGCATAGAGGGCTAATGGCATGGGCGACGGTAGGGGACGATGCGATGCTCCTTGGAAAAGCTCAACGGCGTGGTCTTGCAGCGTGGGGCAGTGTTGAACGGTCGGAACACGTCGATGATCTAGGCAGGTCCGACGACGATTTTAATGGCGCACAGCGTCTACGGTCCGCGCGGCGGCAAATGAGAATGTCTGGCGGGGTGCTGGGGTGCTGGTGATCATCTCTGCAAGCGGCGAGGGAGGCGCGTGGTTCGTGCGAGCGTGTCGAGCACGGCGCTCTGGAGCGCTCTCGGCATGGTCACAAAGAGAATGGTTGCGCGTGTTCTGGGTGGTCCAGTGGCTGGCTATGCTCGGGGCTGAGACAGAGGGTGGCGGTGGACGGTGCTGCGTCTGTGAGACAAGGTTGGCAAGGCTAGTGAGGCTCCTAGCTGGCTGGCGACATTGGGGTGGCAAGGGTGCTCTCGGCATGCTTGCCATTGATGGCATGGTTTTGTTTACAGTGAGCTAGAGGGGTTAAACAAGTTAGATGATCCACTGAGAGTGTAGTGTGATCTAGATAGGGAACAAGTTAGGCAAAAATTACTGCACACTATAGTGTTTTGTGTTTGTTTGTTTGCTGATCACAATGTGTTTGATGAATGGCCGAAAGAAATTCAAATTTGAATTTTGGATTCAAACTTGGTGGGTTTGCTAGGCACATACTAGGGAGTCTCTGGTTAGTTGGATTAGTCAAGGGGCATAGGTTTGGTTGTTTTTGAAAATGTATGATCTTCACATATGATAAAGATTCAATTTTGAATTGTCATTTGAATGAGGTTGTCAAATGTTTCTGCAAGTTTGAAAGGTGGGCGTTGCTTCACTTTTACCTGGTCTAGCAAGGGGTGAAAAGAATTGGGAAAGTTTCTGTTTGAAATCTTGGACTAGAAACACTCAAAATGACCTAGTGAGCAAGATTGGCAAAAATGACCATTTGCTTTATTTGATTTGTTTTTGATTTTCTCTTGTTTGTTTCTGCATGGAATTGTTTTATATGATGTTATACTCATCTTTAAACCATTTCTTGCTATTTAGGTTAATCACACAAGATCATTCATGCATTTATCAAATCATCACATACACACATGCATTCATATGATTTTAAATTAATCAAGTTTTTTTAACCTTAATTTTAGTGATTAGAGTTTGATGATCATTATTTTATATTTTTGGGATGTTACAAACTACCCCCAAGCTTATACCTTCGCTTGTCCCCAAGCGAAAACTAAGCTCATTAAACATGTCCAAAGGTTTATGGAGTGAAGTATCGATAAAAGAATACGGACAAGAAGCATCACACTTACCATTACACAACTCATAGAAGAAAGCAACTCACCATTATATAACTTAGCTTGCAACAAGTACAAGAGTCACAATAGAGATGCATAAAGATAAATCATAATTGGAATTGGCAAACTTTTGTTCCTTGTCAGAGAACAGCTGGCAAACAGTTTCACAAAAAGCTTTTTGTAGAATTTTTATAACAGGAGCACTCTTGGCTCAAAAAGGTTTTTCACAATGAAGGATTTCAGAGTAATAATCAATAGATAAGAGTCTTGTGCAAGCAAGGAAGATAGAGAACATGATTGAATAAATCACCATATGAATGCTTGAAACAAAACAACTCAAATGCTTGCTGGAGATAGAGAGGAAGTAGGTTTACTGACTCAACTTAAAAGTAGAAGAAAGGTCCCTTCATAGAGGGTAGCAGGGATTTCAAGTCATAAAGAGCTTCCAAAAGATTATGGTACTTACTAGCTTTGAGCCCTCATTGCCCCTATCATAGGCATAGTGAGATGATTAAGGTTAAAGTGCACAAAGATGGAGTATATGCTTGACGAAATATAAGTTGGCAATCTCATGTCCCTTGAGTATGAGGGTCGCTCCTCATGCTACTCAACTTTAGTCACCGGCAAGTTCTTGTCATTATAAGTGCATGTGTATCATAAATAATGGCCAATGGGGTACCCCTTGCATATGGTACAGGAGCTATCCCATAACCAAAATGACAAGGCAAGCAGATAATGAGAATCTCAGCGATCTTTTTATTTACTATGTGCATAGCTTTTTATTGAGAATGCTTCACAGAATGCTCACTATGGTGATGTTGTAAGTTTCCACCATGATTAGGCATGGCTTAGGCTAGCAGCCCAGGCGTTTCTCTAACACACATACATCACTCCATGGACTTACAAGTTCCCTCTTTATTTCACACCGTTGACATCCGCAAACAAAAGAGCATGATATCAACTCTGTACAACGTACAGGTGCAATGTTGAAAGCGTTCCCCATGACAGCACGGTTTTGATAATTCCAACATATAGATGCAAGCATATACAACTTCGATGACACAATGGTTCAAGTCTATTAGGGGCAAGGAAATAAGGTGTGCCATCAAGTTTGTGAGAGCTTTACTAACTAGTTTTCACATAACAAAATATTTTTTAATTCGAAAGATAGACAAAGCTTGAGAATTTGCTTGGAATAGCAATAATGCTAATATGTAGATATACTGGACACAAATGGCAAAGGTTTTGGTTCAAAGGGATTGGAAACATGAGAAGTATGCCTTCTCAAAACAGGTTTTTGGATAGCAAGGCTAGGTAGCAAGCAAAAGAGTTGAAGGAAACAAGCAAACCTGCAAGTGATAAAGCCAAACATGCAATCTTCCTTGAAGACACAAAAGATTTTAAATAAAGAATACTAAGCTTATGAGCCAACAAGAAAGAGAATAAATGATACAAAATACATGTAAGCTTTTCTCTTTTTCTTTCAAACCTCAAAAAGTATTGCTACTGACCAAAACTCGGTTTTCCAAAACCAATTTAGATCCACTTGATGATCCCAAAGTGATGCCAATACTGATCAACAAGATCCATCATATAATAGAGATTGCAAACTAAAATAACAAGTGCAAAAAGTAAAAGATGAAACTTCTCATTAATATTCCATAAAGGCACTCAAACCAAGGGATACATAGATAATCAACTAAACGAGAGATACTTCCACATGCAAACTAACCTATAAGATAACTTCTCTACCAAAGATATGAATCCACTAAAAAGGTAAAAGATAAAAGATAGTGATAGTGATACCGCGGCACTCCCCCCAAGCTTGGAACAAACCAAGGGGATGCCAAACCTGATGACGAATTAGTCCTTTGGTGGTGGTGGTGTTCTCTTGATAAGCTCTTCAATAAGTTTCTTCAAATCCTCAATCTCAAAGGTCGGAGTACGAATCAACTCCGAATTCTGCTCAATACGGTTCATGATCATATCGGGCCGGGAATTCCTGTCCTTGTTGTTCTTTCCCCACTCTTCCTTCTTAGTGTGTTCCTCACCTGCATGGTTAGAACGAGGCATATCCCACATCGAGGGCAAGTTCCATCTGGGCACATGTTGATATTGATGCTCATGTATAAGAGTATGGAAAGGTCTCTTGGTGCATGGAGGAGATGACCGTGGATTGTAGATAAGACGCGGAGGTTTCCCTCCAGTAGACATATGCGTTTTCCTCCTAAGCTTGGTAGATTTTGCCACCACTCCAATGCTTGCGACGGTAGTGCAGGTTTCCGGTTGCTTGTCCTCCTCCATGTCTTCTTCATCCCCTACCAAAATCACCTCCTCCTTGGGATTTTGAGGATCATCTTCCTCGGTCTTCTTGCCATTGTTGTTGGCGGAGACCATGGTGCTCTTGTAGGGGTTCGTAGCATGGAAAACAAAAAATTTCTACCGCATGCAAACAAACAAGCCAAGATCTATCTACTAGATTGTAGCAACGAGTCAATAGAGGAACTCACCCTCGAAGATTCCAAAGCGGTTAATGAGAGCAGATTCTCGTGGGTGATGTAGTTGTACTCTTGCCGATCTCAGGATCGCGTAGACGTCCTTCCCGCGCTGCGTTCCGGCAGCGCTTCCGTAGTTGGTCACATGTTCGGTACTCGATGAAGACCTTCCTCTCCCTTGTTCCAGCAGGCAGCACGATGGAGTGGTACCGGAAGTAGAGGGGAGATCTCGCAGGGCTTCGCCTTAAGCCGGAGCGAGTATGGTGGACTATGAGAGAGGCCTTGGTGATCTAGGGTTTAGAGGCACCAAGGGGGAAGCTTGGCCAGCGGCTAGGGCTTGGGGAAGCCCCAACTCGGCGAGTTGGAGGAACCCTAGGAGGCGGCGGCGACTTGGAGGAGGCCGGCGGCTAGGGCTAGGGTTTTGGGTGAGTTGGGTGTAGGGAAGAGGGGCAGCCCTGCCCCTCCTTATATAGGTGGGAGGGCGCCGGTTGGGAGGAGGGAGTCCTCCCCCAACTCGGCCTCCTTGGCCGGCGGGTGGAGGGAGGGGAACTCCTCCCCAAGTAGGTTTCCTACTCTCCCTCCACCAAGCAAACTTGCCGTTTGACTTTTTCAAATTGGTGTTTGACTTTCAAACTAGGATTTGATTTCTCCCTTTATTTTGCCCAGCCAAGTGACCTAGTACATGATGCAACCATTCCACATTGTCATGACACATTCAGGTACCCTTCCCCTCCGGAGTGCCGGACCTTCCGGACCCTTCTAGAACATTCCCGATGAAAACACCAGAATCATTCCCCAACTACGAAACAGGAATTTCCTTATATGAAGCTTATTCTCCGGACCATTCCGGATCTCCTCGTGATATCCCGGATCCTATCCGAGACTCCGAACAACATTCGGTCTCTTTCTCATCATTCCATGTAGTGACCTCTGATCGGTGAGGATCCTAAGTCCCTGTGATTAACATGCTAGTCCCTGGATCAATAGCTAGCACTCACAGTCGAAGAAATATCATGTAAAACACATAGTCTTTATTACACAGGGAATCCAGAGTATAAATTTATTACAAATTTGCTTAGCATAAGGCTATCTCAAATAACAGCGGAAACATAAAAGCAGCTTGAGTCGATCAACGCCCCAGGCTTGTCGAGTGTAGACTCGCGATCCCTACGCACCTTTCAATCTTCGGATTCTGCACATAAAACGTGCAGCCAACAAGTTGGGTCAATACTTTGAATGTATTGGCATATTACACCAAGGAGAGAAAAGACTATCTCTACATGCAAGGCTAGTTTAGGCTGTAGAGTTCATTTGCTCAAAGCTAGTTTTCTTAAGTAGAGAGAAGAAGAGAAGATTTTTCCCTACTTTGTAAACATTCGCCTAGATAAAATAGGGTCGAGTGGCACACGAGGATATTACGCACCAAGTGTCCAAACAACCCAACACTTGGATATTACGCACCAAGCGACACTTGGATATTACACACCAAGTTCCCAAATTCCCACCCATTAGCGATATTACTCATTCCATGGGGTTTTAAAAACTTTTGTTTAGAAAAGAGAGAGGAAGATCCTTCAGAGGCTCCATCCTTCAGACGCTCATTGTTGTTCTGTTACCGTGAACACGGCTGATCGATCAGATTGCAATACTCTCTAGAGTTTGTGCACTTTACCCACAATCCACGATCAAGTCCTTTTACAGACAAGACCATGGCGAGGCTTTCCCTTAGTAGCCCCTCTACCTTCCGGATCCAACCGTGCCAAGAACCTCCAAATGTTGGTACCCAGGTGAGGTTTCCCACTAAGTACTAGGCCAAGACAGAGCCCATAATGTATTGTGGTTGCACTGGAAGCTTCTGAATTCTGAAACATGGCAGACTTCTTTGATTCCTGGGCGGCCGTCCTCCACCAAAATCCCACTCGTTGACCCGACAACCATTCCGCCCAGAAGAAAACTTAGTTTTATTTTGAAGTGGATTTGAGAAAGAAAAGTTTGCTCTAGAGAGCCTCTATACTTAGAAAAATTCTTTGTCTTTCGAACCCCCCCAACGGTACTTTTTATATATAGCATAGCAAGCAATACTTAGAAAAAATAGGGGAACCTATTAGGAGGGTAAATCCTAAGTATAGAGCTACTCATGGCATACTACAAAAATCATCGCACTTGCAAAATAATACTAAGGAAAATTCTACCAGAACATCCTACACATGCATACTACAGAATTTTGAAGATCACATGCATAGAATCAAAACTGGGACAAAAGTTATGAACAAGTGGTGTAACTTGCCTTGATCCGAGCAGCACTCTACACAATAGCACTCCTTAGCGCACTCCGAACAATCTATCGAATCACAAACATAGATCTGATCACAACTTGCTCAAAACATGTCACAGAGATAATCATGCATGCATGCAACATGGTATTTTATGCAAGATTGGTTCTTCTAAATTGACCAAGGTAGCATGATTGAGTTGCAATAGTGTTAAGGGTGTTACTAGGATTGATTTTCCATAGGTTTAGATCTATTTGGGTCACTAATACAATTCATAGGGTTAAAAGGAAATCCAACCATCTAATTAGCCCCAAATTGGATCTAATGATCTTAAGCAAAGTTTTATAATTGTGTTGAGTAGGTATTGAGTAAACAAAACCAACGCAACAAAAATCAACTAAAACGGAGTCCTAACTATTTTTCTATGAATTAAATACTCCAATCTAATGATTAAATTCTACACCTAAAGCCCTACTGTAAACTTGGAATTTTATTGCAGATATGTGTTCTACATAAAATTATGAATCCAACGGTATATTATAAGCTAAATTTGGTTAACTATTTATTTTTATATGATTTTCGCAAGTTTTAAATCAATTTAGCCAAACAGATCTAATCTTAAATTCAAAACTTGCCAAGTGGCAGATGCTGGTTGGTCCAGCTAGGCAAGGCGGCGGCGACGCAGCGTGCTGGCGCGGCTTGCCACGCGGCAGCGCGGGATTTGCCGGTACCCCTTCGATCGACCTTCTAATCCTAACCGTCGAGCCTGGATCTAACGGCCAAGAGCAAGGACGAGCTCACCTCTCTGGCTGGCGGCGGCGACTGGAGGTGGTTGGGCGCTACGGTGGTCGGCGTCGGCGTCGGCGTTCCTCGGTGAGGGTGAAGCAGTCGCGGATGATCGCCTCTTCCTCGCGGTCCCGCCCGTAGCCTCAGATTCAATCTTCTCTTCCCCGAGCGGTGGCGGTGGCTGCTCCTTCTCCGCAGCTCCTGCGAGCAATCCGTGGCGGCACGCTGCAGTATACAGAGGGAAAAAGGTGAGTCGGCGTTGTCGATCGAGAGGTTCAAGCTAGGGAAGAAATCAGGGGGAGGGGGTTCCCCTATTGTCGACTTCGTTGGCTTACCGAGGCCAGCGGCGGTTCGAGCCCGCGGAATCGGAGGGAGGGTAGGGTTCTGAGGGTTTTGGGGAACGAAGGAGAGGGCGCGCGGCTGGGTCTTTATATGCAGCCCGGGGGGAGTCCTGGCTGGACACGGAGGCGGGGAAAGGCGTGGCCGGCGCAGAATCTGGTTCTCGTCGGAGAGGAAAGGGGAGGGTGACAGGTGGGGTCCGGGTGTCGGTGGCGGAGGGGAAAGTGGGCTGGCGCGGGCGCTGGCTAGCTAGTTGTCGCGTGGGCGCGGCTGGGCTGGCGCAGCGGCCCAGTTAGGTTAGGCCGATGCTTCTTTTTTTTAACCATTTTTTCAATTTCTGTTTTAGTAAAACTTAAATAACTTTTGCAAATCAAGTCCAAAAATATTGAAACCAAATTCTAAATTTTTGTAAAAAGAAGGTTGTCATCTTAGGACCATAGTTTAAAGTTTTACATAGTTTTTGGAAGGATCAAGCTTGACTACAACAATAATACTTACAAATAGAAATCTTTAATAGGGTTTTGTTAGGTTTAGGTGTTAGGATTTTGTTGCAAATTTTTATTTGTAGGATGCAATGATGCAAGGATGATGCATGGCACTAATAACATCCTAATATAAAATCTGGGATGATACAAACCTACCCCCTTAAGAAGAATCCCGTCCTCGAGATTCGGGTTGGCTAGCAAATAGGTGTGGGTGTTCTGCCTTCATGTCTTCTTCACGCTCCCACGTAGCTTCTTCCTCAGAGTGGTGGTTCCATTGTACTTTGCAGAATCTTATAGTCTTGGTGCGGGTAATCCTTTCGGCTGTTTCCAGTATTTTGATGGGTTTTTCCTCATAGGTAAGGTCATTTTCCAATTGAACCTTATCTAGGGGAACGGTGTCTCTTAACGGTGTTTCGGCCATCTCCGCGTGACACTTCTTTAGTTGTGACACATGAAACACATCATGAACAGTCAGTCCTTCCGGTAACTCCAACTGATAAGAAACTTCTCCTCTACGGGCCAGAACTTTATATGGTCCTATGAATCGTGGGGCTAACTTCCCTTGATTCCGAACCTCTTAACTCCTCGTAGGGGTGAAACTCAGAGATACGCACGGTCCCCTATTTTATAAGTCACATCTCTGCGCTTGGAATCAGCATAACTCTTCTGTCAGGATTGGGCTACCTTTAGCCTATCCTGAATCTGTCGTACCTTTTCTTCGGCATCCTTTATTAATTCAGGTCCAAAAAGACTGCGTTCACCAACTCCATTCCATAGCAGCGGAGTCCTACACTTCCTGCCATATAGAACTTCAAACGGAGCCATCTTGATACTTGTCTGGTAGCTGTTGTTGTACGAAAACTCAGCATACGGCAGGTTGTCATCCCAACTAGACCCATAGGCTAGTGCGCAGGCCCTCAACATATCTTCCAGAATCTGGTTCACCCTTTCAGTTTGGCCATCTGTCTGAGGGTGGAAGGCAGTACTGAATTCTAGTCGGGTTCCAAGAGACTCATGTAACTGTCTCCAAAACTTTGAAGTGAACTGGGTGCCTCTATCTGACACAATTCCCTTGGGAACACCATGCAGACTTACAATTCTTGTCATGTATATCTTAGCAAGCTTAGCACTTGTATACGTGGTCTTTACGGGGATGAAGTGAGCCACCTTGGTAAAGTGGTCCACCACTACCCAGATAGAATCAAATCCAGAACGAGTCCAGGGCAATCCCGTGATGAAATCCATGCCTACCTTGTCCCACTTCCAGTCGGGTATAGGTAGTGGTTGAAGTAATCCGGCTGGTTTCTGATGCTCGGCTTTAACTCTATTGCATACATCACACAGAGAAATATATTCGGCAATTTCTCTTTTTAGGTTATTCCACCAGAATCTATCCTTCACATCCATGTACATCTTCGTGTTACCTGGATGAATTGAGTAAGGTGAGTCGTGAGCTTCCTGTAAAATCAACTTCCTGATGTCGGGGTCATTGGGAACGCACAAACGCTTCCCATGCCAAAGGGTTCCTTGTTCATCCAGACGGAATTCTTTAGTCTTTCCTTCACTTATCCTGATTCTTATTTCTTCCAACTCTTTATCTCCCTTTTGTGATTCCTTGATTCTCTCTTGTAAGGTGGACACTATTTCCATAGTCACTACGTGTCCTTTCGAAACTATCTCTAGCCTGAGATCCTTGAATTGCTTGCATAGATCCTCTGGAAGTTCCCCTGCGGTAAGTCCATTCACATAAACCTTACGACTTAAGGCATCAGCCACCACGTTTGCCTTTCCGGGATGGTACTGTAAATCCAAGTCATAATCCTTAATTAGCTCAAGCCATCTTCTTTGTCTCGTATTCAACTCCTTTTGGGTGAAGATGTACTTCAAACTCTTGTGATCTGTGAACACATCACAATGTTTGCCCATGAGGTAGTGTCTCCATACCTTGAGTGCATGAACCACAGACGCAAGTTCCAGATCATGTGTGGGGTAGTTGTGTTCGTGGTTCTTAAGTTGACGGGAGGCATAGGATACCACTTTCCCATCCTGCATCAATACACTTCCAAGTCCTTGTCGAGAAGCATCACAATAGACTTGAAAATCCTTCTGGATATCAGGCAGACACAGGACTGGCGCCGTTACAAGGCGTTTCTACAACTCTTGAAAACTTGCTTCACATGCCTCGGTCCATAGGAATTTCTTTTCCTTCTTCAATAGTTCCATCATGGGTTTTGCTATTTTGGAAAAGTTTTCAATGAACCTCCGGTAATATCCTGCGAGGCCCAAGAAACTCCTAATATCCCCCACATTCTTGGGTGACTCCCATTCTGTCACGGAAGTTACCTTACCAGGATCTATGGCAACTCCTTTTGCTGACACAACATGACCAAGGAATCCCACTTCCTTTAACCAGAACTCGCACTTGCTGAATTTGGCATACAACTTGTGTTCTCTTAGTTTCTCCATAATAAGGCGCAGATGTTTCTCATGTTCCTTCTCATCCTTAGAGTATATGAGTATATCATCTATGAATACCACGATAAACTTGTCCAAATATTCCATGAACACCTTGTTCATCATGGTCATGAAGTATGCTGGGGCATTGGTTAGACCAAAAGACATCACGGTGTACTCATACAATCCGTATCTTGTGGTGAATGTTGTTTTGGGCACATCCTGTTCTCGAATCTTTAGCTGAAAATAGCCTGATCGCAGATCGATCTTTGAGAACACACTTTCTCCCTTTAACTGGTCAAACAAGTCATTGATGTTGGGCAGAGGATACTTATTCTTAATCGTCACTTCGTTCAACGAGCGGTAGTCCACAACCAGCCTCTTGGTTTTATCCTTCTTTTCCACAAATAGGACAGGCGCTCCCCAAGATGATGCGCTGGGTTGGATGAATCCCTTGTCCAATTGTTCCCTAAGCTATTTCTTGAGTTCCTTTAACTCGTCCACATCCATCTTGTATGGTCTCTTAGCTATCGGCCCCATGCCTGGCATCAAGTCAATGAGGAACTCGATATCACGGTCGGGTGGCATTCCGGGTAGCTCTTCTGGGAAAACATATGGGTATTCCTTTACAATAGGTACCTCCTCTAAGCTAACCCCCTTAAGAGAGTTCACCATGACTTCCTTAAGTGCGAAATTCGACTTGATGCGAATCTTTTTCCCTTCCGGTGTTGTGAGCGTGACAGTCCTTTTTGCACAATCTATGACTCCTTCATATTCGGTCATCCAATTAATGCCCAAGATTATGTCTAATCCTTGTGATTCTAGAACTACTAGACTTGTGGGAAAGATGTGTGTCCCAATCCTTAGTTCTAATCCCCGGCAACCGGAGTTTGCCACTATTTCTCCCCCAGGAGAACTTACCCTTAGAGGAAATTTTATAGTCTTCGTAGGTATCTTGCCTCTATCCACAAATACCGCGGGAATAGAATTGAGCTTGAACTTACCAATCACGGAGTCTGGTGCATCACAAGCATCCTCCATAGAAACATGATTCACCATGGCTTTGACAAATGGATTTGGCTGCTTCCCGTTTCCATTGCCATGGTTGTGTCCATTTCCATTCCCATTGCCATTGCCATTCTTCTTCTCGGGGCAAGAGGTTGCATAGTGCCCTGTCCTGTTGCACTTAAAGCATGTCACCTCACTGAGATTCTTTCCATTGCTGCCATTCCCATTGCGGTTTTTATGCCCATTGTGTTTGTGGCCGCCATGGTGATGACCGTTATGGTTGTGGCCATTATTGTTATAAGGTGGTGGTGAGGAATTACGTTGCTTCTGGTACGGAACAGAGTGCTTGTGAGGGTTAGACTTCCTCTTGCGGTTTTCTATGCTCTTCCTATTTGATTCAACCACAATGGCTCTGTCCAGGAGTTCCTGAAAGTTGTCAAATTTCTGAGCCACAAGCTGAATGGATATCTCATCGTTGAGTCCTCTTAAGAACTCCTCCTGTCTCTTGGCATCCGTGGAAACATCATCGGGTGCATAACGGGCTAGCTTGTTGAAAAGCTCACCATACTCGGTGACAGAACGGTGCAGCTGGTGTAGGTCGCGAAATTCGCGCCTTTTCAGAGTCATGACACCGGCAGCCACATGATGAGTGCGAAAAGCTAACTCAAACTGATCCCAAGTGATAGCATCAATATCTGGGTGGGTGACTTGATAGTTATCCCACCATTCTGCAGCAGGTCCTTCAAGCTGGTGTGCGGCATAACGTACCCTGTCGGCTCCGACAGCTTGCACGGTGTCTAGCTTCTTGTTGATTGTACGTAGCCAGTCATCTACGATGATTGGTTCAGTGCTGCTAGTGAAGGTAGGTGGATTCAGCCTCAAAAATCGAGTCAAGCGATCCAGTTGAGGTGGTGGCGGAGGTGGTGGTGGTGGCGGCGGGTTGTTGTTGTTGTTGTTTTGCATGTTCTGAGTGAGCAGTTGGATCAGCTGATTCTGAGTGGCCAAGAGTTGTGCTATTTCCGGAGGAATTTCGGTGTTCGCGCGTCTGGGCGGCATCTGTGGGGTTTAAGAGAATAGTTAAGAAATAGACAGAAAGACTAAGTAGTAAACTCCTACCCTTATGAAAACACACCAAGCACACAATACACACAAGACATATTAACACAACTTAACACAGAAAACAACCAAGTTTAACTAAACCAGATTTGTCTTGGTATTTATTACAATCGCGAATAACGTTCTACTATAGAATTAAAGGTGGTCCAAATATTACACATCTTCCACGCCTTCCTCTTCCCCGTCCTCGAACGAGTAGCCTTCCTGCTTTGTCTTGTACAACTCCATCTCCTTCGTGGTGGCTTCAAGCTTCTCTTGGAGGTTCTTTATCTCATCCTGCAGCTTCTTGGTAGTGGCTTCCAGCTGCTCCTGAAGTCCCTCCTTCTCGCTTTGTAGCTCCTCCACTAAACTTGACTTCTTTGCGGCTTCAAGTTGCTTTGCCAAGTCCCTCTTGGAAGCACGCACATCATTGATTATCTTGCAAAGGCCTTCGGTTTGCACTTCCGTTCCATCGATATCCTGCTTGAGTTCCCTAATCCTCTTGTTTTTATTTATCACCCTTTTTTCTTGGTTAGCGAACTTCTTCTCTTGGTCCTGGAACTTCATCTCTTGGAGCTTCATTGCCTCCTCCTGCTGCTTGATCATTTCTTCCTTCTCCTTGATGAGGGCGCATAGCTCGTCGTTCTTCAACATCTCGAGGAAGGTACCCTTTTCAAGGTCATGGATGTGGCACTCCAAATCTTGATATTGGGTCCTTCGGCGCTTGGTAGAAGTCCTTTCCTCAAAGGTTAACTCCATGGGAATTCCTTCCTCATCTCGTCTCCCAAAGAGGCCGCCGCAGTGTCCTTGGAGAGCTTCATGATGACGTCCACATAGGCGACCAATGAGCTGTTGCAAGCTGATGCTAAGGGCCTTCTCCTTGGAATCGCTAACAATGTGGATTGCTATGTCTTCCTCCGGGTTCTTGCCTCTCTCTTTTCCTGGTTGGATGACTTTGACTCCCCAATAGCCGTCCTTGTGGAGCTTCTTCATTGTGCTCCCCTGGATTGTTGGGAGGGGAAGGTCCAAACGTGTGAGTAGGTCCATGAGGCATCCGCCAAAGAAAAGGGGCTCGATGTCCGCGACGGTGTCATAGAGGAAGCTTGTCATCTTTAAGTTAGAAGAATGAAAATTAGATACTTAAACAAGTAGAGGAAAGCAGATACTAGAAGTGCGGAAAATAACTTAGTAGAAAAGCATGTAAGGCACATAAGTTAGAGGTGGTTCCAATCCTAGGGTCACGTCCTACAGGCAATGATGTGCTCTGATACCATCTGTAGTGACCTCGGATCGGTGAGGATCCTAAGTCCCTGTGATTAACATGCTAGTCCCTGGATCAATAGCTAGCACTCACAGTCGATGAAATATCATGTAAAACACATAGTCTTTATTACACAGGGAATCCAGAGTATAAATTTATTACAAATTTGCTTAGCATAAGGCTAGCTCAAATAACAGCGGAAACATAAAAGCAGCTTGAGTCCATCAACGCCCAGGGTTGTCGAGTGTAGACTCGCGATCCCTACGCACCTTTCAATCTTCGGATTCTGCACATAAAACGTGCAGCCAACAAGTTGGGTCAATACTTTGAATGTATTGGCATATTACACCAAGGAGAGAAAAGACTATCTCTACATGCAAGGCTAGTTTAGGCTGTAGAGTTCGTTTGCTCAAAGCTAGTTTTCTTAAGTAGAGAGAATAAGAGAAGATTTTTCCCTACTTTGTAAACATTCGCTTAGATAAAATAGGGTCGAGTGGCACACGAGGATATTACGCACCAAGTGTCCACACAACCCAACACTTGGATATTACGCACCAAGCGACACTTGGATATTACACACCAAGTTCCCAAATTTCCACCCATTGGCGATATTACTCATTCCATGGGGTTTTAAAAACTTTTTTTTAGAAAAGAGAGAGGAAGATCCTTCAGAGGCTCCATCCTTCAGACGCTAATTGTTGTTCTGTTACCGTGAACATGGCTGATCGATCAGATTGCAATACTCTCTAGAGTTTGTGCACTTTACCCACAATCCACGATCAAGTCCTTTTACAGACAAGACCATGGCGAGGCTTTCCCTTAGTAGCCCCTCTACCTTCCGGATCCAACCGTGCCAAGAACCTCCAAATGTTGGTACCCAGGTGAGGTTTCCCACTAAGTACTAGGCCAAGACAGATCCCATAATGTATTGTGGTTGAACTGGAAGCTTCTGAATTCTAAAACATGGCAGACTTCTTTGATTTCTGGGCGGCCGTCCTCCACCAAAATCCCACTCGTTGACCCGACAACCATTCCGCCCAGAAGAAAACTTAGTTTTATTTTGAAGTGGATTTGAGAAAGAAAAGTTTGCTCTAGAGAGCCTTTATACTTAGAAAAATTCTTTGTCTTTCGAACCCCCCCAACGGTACTTTGTATATATAGCATAGCAAGCAATACTTAGCAAAAATAAGGGAACCTATTAGGAGGGTAAATCCTAAGTATAGAGCTACTCATGGCATACTACAAAAATCATCGCACTTGCAAAATAATACTAAGGAAAATTCTACCAGAACATCCTACACATGCATACTACAGAATTTTGAAGATCACATGCATAGAATCAAAACTGGGACAAAAGTTATGAACAAGTGGTGTAACTTGCCTTGATCCGAGCAGCACTCTACATAATAGCACTCCTTAGCGCACTCCGAACAATCTATCGAATCACAAACATAGATCTGATCACAACTTTCTCAAAACATGTCACAGAGATAATCATGCATGCATGCAACATGGTATTTTATGCAAGATTGGTTCTTCTAAATTGACCAAGGTAGCATGATTGAGTTGCAATAGTGTTAAGGGTGTTACTAGGATTGATTTTCCATAGGTTTAGATCTATTTGGGTCACTAATACAATTCATAGGGTTAAAAGGAAATCCAACCATCTAATTAGCCCCAAATTGGATCTAATGATCTTAAGCAAAGTTTTATAATTTTGTTTAGTAGGTATTGCGGAAACAAAGCCAATGCAAAAAAAATCAACTAAAACGGAGTCCTAACTATTTTTCTATGAATTAAATACTCCAATATAATGATTAAATTCTACACCTAAAGCCCTACCGTAAACTTGGAATTTCATTGCAGATATGTGTTCTACATAAAATTATGAATCCAACTGTATATTATAAGCAAAATTTGGCCAAGTATTTATTTTTATATGATTTTCGCAATTTTTAAATCAATTTAGCCAAACAGATCTAATCTTAAATTCAAAACTTGCCAAGTGGCAGATGCTGGTTGGTCCAGCTAGGCAAGGCGGCGGCGACGCAGCTTGCTGGCGCGGCTTGCCACGCGGCAGCGCGGGATTTGCCGGTACCCCTTCGATCGACCTTCTAATCCTAACCGTCGAGCCTGGATCTAACGGCCAAGAGCAAGGACGAGCTCACCTCTCTGGCTGGCGGCGGCGGCGGCTGGCGGTGGTTGGGCGCTACGGTGGTCGGCGTCGGCGTCGGCGTTCCTCGGTGAGGGTGAAGCAGTCGCGGATGATCGCCTCTTCCTCGCGGTTCTGCCCGTAGCCTCAGATTCGATCTTCTCTTCCCCGAGCGGTGGCGGTGGCTGCTCCTTCTCTGCAGCTCCGGCGAGCAATCTGTGGCGGCACGCTGCAATATACAGAGGGAAAAACGGTGAGTCGACGTTGTCGATCGAGAGGTTCAAGCTAGGGAATAAATCAGGGGGAGGGGGTTCCCCTGTTGTTGACTTCGTCGGCTTACCGAGGCCAGCGGCTGTTCGAGCCCGCGGAATCAGAGGGAGGCTAGGGTTCTGAGGGTTTTGGGGAACGGAGGAGAGGGCGCGTGGCTGGGTCTTTATATGCAGCCCGGGGGGAGTCCTGGCTGGACACGGAGGCGGGGAAAGGCGTGGCCGGCGCAGACTCTGGTTCTCGTCGGAGAGGAAAGGGGAGGGTGACAGGTGCGGTCTGGGTGTCGGTGGCGGAGGGGAAAGTGGTCTGGCGCGGGCGCTGGCTAGCTAGCTGTCGCGTGGGTGCGGCTGGGCTGGTGCAGCGGCCCAGTTAGGTTAGGCCGATGCTTTTTTTTTTAAACCATTTTTTCAATATCTGTTTTAGTAAAACTTAAATAACTTTTGCAAATCAAGTCCAAAAATATTGAAACCAACTTCTAAATTTTTGTAAAAAGAAGGTGGTCATCTTAGGACCATAGTTTAAAGTTTTACATAGTTTTTGGAAGGATCAAGCTTGAATACAACAATAATGCTTACAAATAGAAATCTTTAATAGGGTTTTGTTAGGTTTAGGTGTTAGGATTTTGTTGCAAATTTTTATTTGTAGGATGCAATGATGCAAGGATGATGCATGGCACTAATAACATCCTAATATAAAATCTGGGATGTTACATTCCATAACTACTCAACAACATCGAATCCTTAAGTGTGTCTCCCTACGGTTAGTGAATTATGCGGACAAGATCGAGACACTTCTCCGATCAATAACCAATAGAGGAATCTGGAAATTCATATGGCTCCCACATATTTCTACGATTAATTTGCGATCGAATGAACCACTTACATATGATACCAATTTCCCTTTGTCTCACGATAGTTTACTTATCCAAGGTTTTGATCGTCGGTATCTCTGCATACCTAGTTCAACCTCGTTACTGATAAGTACTCTTTTCTTGTTCCCGTGGTATGTGATACCTTGTGAGCCAGTCACATGCTTGAAAGCCAATTGGATGACATTCCACCGAGAGGGCCCAGAGTATATCTATCCGTCATATGGATGGACAAATACCACTCTTGATCCATGTGTCTCAACCCATACTTTCCGAACACTCAATGCCACCTTTATAGCCACCCAGTTACGGTGTGGTGTTTGATGTCATCAAAGCATCCTTCCGGTGATGGTGATAAGCATGATCTCATGGTCGAAGGAATTAGGTTACTATGTATCAGAAAGCTTATAGCAATTGAACTATTAAAATGACTTGATCTTTATGCTACGCTTATCTATAGGAGTATGTCCATCATACCATTCTCCTAATGATATGATATTGTTGTTAATAACATCTCAATGTTCATGATAGGGAAACCACAATCATCTATTAACCAACAAGCTAGTATTATGAAGAGGCTTTACTAGGGACTCTAATTTAGTTTACAAATAACACAAGTATTAATGTTTCCTGGTTAATACTGTTATAGCATGAATGTAAATATTTATCATAAACACAAAGATATAATAATAACTACATTTATTATTGCCTCTAGGGCATATCTCCAACAGTCTCCCACTTGCACTAGAGACAACTAATCTAGATTACATGGTAATATACCGAACACCCATGGCGGTTTGGTGCTGGTCATGTTTTGCCCTCGGGGGAGGTTTAGTCAACGGATCCGCCACATTCAGATCTGTGTGTACTTTGCAAATCTTTATGTCACCATCTTGGACATGTTCTCGAATAGCGTGAAAACGTAGCTTGATGTGCTTCAGCTTCTTGTGTGAACTTGGTTCTTCCGCATTGGCTATGGCGCCCATGTCATCACAGTAGATAGACATTGGGTCCAGCGCACTTGGAATCACACCGAGCTCTGTAATGAACTCCTTCATCCATATCGCTTCTTGTGAAGCCTCCGAAGCAGCTATGTATTCCGATTCAGTTGAAGATATCGCCACAACGCTTTGCTTTGCACTCCTCCAGCTAACTGCTGCACCATTCAAAGTAAATACATATCCAGATTGAGATTTAGAATCATCCGGATCGGTGTTCCAACTAGCATCGGTGTAACCATTAACAACGAGTTGTTCATGACCTCCATAAGAAAGAAGCATATCCTTAGTTCTTCTCAAGTACTTAAGGATGTTTTTAACCACTGTCAAATGATCCACTCCTAGATCACTTTGATATCTGCTAGTCAAACTAACAGCATATGCAATGTCGGGTCTAGTACATAGCATGGCATACATTAGAGATCCTATGGCTGAGGCATAGGGAGTCTTACTCATCCTTTCTCTATCTTCTACCGTCGCTGTACTTTGAGTTTTACTCAAGGTCGTATTGGGCAACATGGGTGTAAGGTTCCCAACCTTTAATAAGGTAGAGATCCCTGTTTTTACAATGCTAGTCCCTGGATCAATAGCTAGCATCCACAGTTAAGATGTAATATCAAGAAACAAAGGTCATAATACAACTTTATAACCAGGAATAAAATAAATCATTACATCTTACATAGCTCATTTGGCTATCCCATTACATTGCAGCAGAATATCTATAAAGCATGGGGTCCTTCATCTTCAAAGTGCCACAGGCAAACATGTTGGTTGTAGACTTGTAATCCTATTCAACACACTTCACTAACATCAAACAAACCTGCAACATAATAAGTTGCAGCCACAAGGGTCAATACATTTGAATTGTATTGGCAAGTTTCACTATTATGTAGAAATAAGTGGATCCTATCATTACATGCACGTTTGGCTAAGTAGGGTTTAGGCTCATTTGTAGAAAGCAATATAGTTTTATCCTATCTTTTGAAAATAGTTTTGATCTTTTGCCAAATCTTTCTGAACTTCTTGGAAAACTCCAAGTGCTTCAAATCCCTTGTTGTCACCTTCAAGTTTTACTTTGAGAAATTGGAATGTCGAGATCTTCCACAGCTTCAGGCCTTAGTTGCTCAGTATTGTCCATAACCGGGGACACGGCTAAGTACTTAGAATTTTTGATCTTCTGCAGAAGTTGTACACTTTACCCACATGACACAATCTCATCTTGATGCCACCAGTGGCCGCTGGATAAGTACTCACCAAGATGGAGTACTGGCAGATTGAGAATGTGACAAAGTCTTTCCATAGAAGTCCTCCCAATACACAATGCTAGCTTGTCATCTAGGCACCAATGTAGGGTTTCAAGTTCCCTTACACAATTCTAGTTAACCTGAAGATGCCAATGCATGGGTCTTCCACTATGTAGTTGACTAAGCCAAAGCCCATTTAGCATGTGGTTGTACACGGAAGCCACTGTACGAGAAACATGTTCAATCTCTAATTCCCTGGGTGGTTTTCTTCTAGTGCACATACAAAAAGAGATAGCCATATAAACATGGTTCCTTTTGTTGCCACCTTGTCCAAATCTTGAGTATCCTTGTCCACCCATGTGGTTCATTGAGTACTTGTTTTATTAAATAAAACTTATATCTTTTCAACTCTTCATATAATCATAACATGTATCCCATCCCAATATATAGCAGGGCTAAGCATACTACAACTACAATGTTTCCACTAAGGAATATATAAGGGTATCCTATTAGGATTTAGCATAGCATAAAATATAGTAAACCTTTCCATGCATGTTACAAAAATCCACTAAGTGTAATGAAAATAGCAGGACTTGGATGATAGTGTCACTTGCCTTTTTAGTAGAGAATGTTAGTTCACTTCTTGATCTTGCAAATATCACACTCTTCTAACTTCACTACAATTCAATCAAGCAAACACATATTTAACACAACATTCAAACAATTTGTCACACATAAAATAACAAAAACAAGGTCATGCATGCAAGCATGCAAAAGATAGTTTTATTTGCAAAAGTGGTTTCTACTAGGCTCTAAACATTTTAAGGTTCAAAATTGGTCATTTTCTAAAGTGGTAAAACCATTTGCAAAAGGTTTTATCTATAAACCATTTTTAAATCAAATCAATATTTTATGTGGTTGAAAATGCTTTTAGCAAAGCAATATTCTTTAAAGAGTTCACCAAATATATTTTAATTCTCAAAACTTGGTGTTTAGGGTCATATGGTTTGAATCAAATCATTTCCCAAAGGTTTTACTCAAAAATCATTTCTAAATCATAATCAATATTTTTATTTGACTAGAAATGAGCTAATTCAAATATTTATTCCTTATCTTCACAAAATTCATTTTTAAATCCATGAGTTGGTTCCTAAGGTCAGTAGGTTCACAACAAACCATTTTGCAAAGATTTCATACTAAAAATATATCTAGAACAATTTCTATATTCAAAATAAGCCTACACATGTTTCTGCAAATTCAACCAATTTTCCAGAAGCAAAACATTAAACAAAGTGCATGGTTGCAAAGTACTTGTTCTGCTGAATCCATTGATATAAAATTTGCAAAATTTGGACGTGTAGAATTAAAGTTATGAATTTTACAAGTTTGCATATCAATCAGATTCTAATTTCTGTTTTAAACAAAACCTTGTCCACGTGGCGTGATTCTATTGGCCGGTACCGCTTCGTGCGGATCAGCCTCTGTGAGTCGTTGGATCTAACTTAAATCGCACGGCGCAGATGGACTCATACCTCTTCGCTTGAATCTAATCCTAGCCACTGGTTAACGATCTAACGGCTCTCAGATGGTTGACCATTGCCTGGCGGCGCTGCGCGGCGGCTGGCGGCGGCGCGCGGTCATACGGTGGCGTCGCGGTGATTACAGGAAGCAAGGAAGACATAGGAGGGGCTCACAGTGTTCGCAGGGTCTTGGTGAAGCTCGAGGTGGCGTTGGCTTGGCGAGGGGCGCACCGGAGAGGCGACGATTGCTCGCCGGAGTTGCTGCGAGCGGCGGGTGTCTCTGGAGGTCGTCGAGGATGGAGCTGCAGGTCGTTCCGAGGCAAAACAAAGACATGGTCAGATGCGGGCGAGCGTGGCGTTCACGTGAGCATGATCGAGAGGGCTCGGGGAGGTCTGGCTTACCAGGGAGACTTCGCCGGAGTCGAGACAGACGGCGGTGGCGCTCTGGTGATGTCGAAGCCGAGGCTATGGGGCACGCGCGGGCGAGTTCGAGGTACTGGCAGGTGCGCCTGGAGGTGGAGAACAAGCTCGTGTGCAGTGGGAGGCGAGGTGCGGCGGGGTGTGGCCAGAATTGCTCGCGAAGCTCGTCGGAGTCCGCGGCGGTGCAAGAGGAAATCGGGGCAGCCCTAGGGCAGAGAAGGAGGGGCGAGTGAGGGGAAAGGTAGAGGAGGAACGGGCGCTTATGTACGCGTGGTCACCGGAGGATTTAAGGCCGCCATCAACGCGAATTCAACGCCGGAGTAAATGGCAGAAACGGCGAGGAGGGAACGGCTAGCGCGGTGAAGACGACGACATGCTGGCGTGGGGTCCATCTGACAGTGAGGGAGAGAGTGTGGGAGTGGGGTCCACTGCTCAGCGTCTCTGTGGGTGAGTTGTTCAGTGAAAAACGGTTCAGCGCGAGGTGAGTAGGTGGGCTGGACTGCTGGGCATGCTGGGCCTGTTTGCTGGGCTGGGTTTGATTCACTTTTTTTATACAGGAAGCTTTTTCTTTTTCCATTTGGAATTTTTGTTTTGATTTTATTCAAACAATTCAAACACCCAAATGAATTCAAACCTTTGCCAAAATTTGTGTAGATTTTAATTCTGTTTAACAACACAAATCAAAGTCCAAAACAAAATAATTTTATTCTTTTTAGGATCCATTAATAATTAAATTAAATAGACCTTAGTCTTTAATTCAAATAGGATTTAATTTATTTAAAAACTCTATTTGAAATCTAAATAATATCAAAATCATTTCAGTAGGTTTTATTTGAATAAAGAAAACACTTGGAAAACTTATTTAAAATAAATTAACAAGTTTTAGTGTTTATTTAAAATGGAAAAGCCTTTTCTTAAATAGCATTGGATATTAATAAATCCTCATTATTTTATTTAAATAAACCTTTACTCTTTTTATCAAATAGAAATATTTTATTTCAAAAGCTTGGCCAAGATTTAATTTGGCTCTATAAAATAACCCTTATTTATAATTCTACCTTTGCTTTTGAAAATCAAATCTTTTTAATAAAAAGATCTAAAAATAGTAATTCCAACTATCATAATTTTATTTATTAATTGTTTATATTTTTAAATCCCTTTAGGATTTTATTTGATCAAAATAGGTTTTGATGTTTCCAATTGGAATCAAAAAGTTTCTTCTCACCCTAAAAATCAACAATTGTTTATTTGTTTATTTATTTTTCACATTTCAAAATTTGGAAAATTTTGGGATGTGACAATGGGCAAGAACCCTTTCTTGCTATCTTCCATTCCAAACCTCTTTAAAACTTTATCCAAATATGTACTTTGTGACAATGATATTAGGCGTCTCGATCTATCTCTATAAATCTTTATGCCTAAAATGTAAGCTGCTTCGCCGATCTATCTCTATAAATCTTTATGCCTAATATGTAAGCTGCTTCGCCAAGATCTTTCATTGAAAAACTATTATTCAAATATTATTTGACACTATTAAGAAGGTCTACATCATTCCCAATCAACAATATGTCATCTACATATAGTATTAAGAATGCTACAGAGCTCCCACTCACTTTCTTGTAAATACAAGCTTCTCCATAAGTTTGTATAAAACCAAAGTTTTTGATTACCTTATCAAAACGTTGATTTCAACTTCGGGATGCTTGCTTCAATCCATATATGGACCGTTGAAGTTTGCACACCTTGTTAGCATCTTTAGGATCGACAAAACCTTTGGGTTGCATCATATACAACTCTTCATCAATGTCTCCATTGAGGAACGCCATTTTGACATCCATCTGCCATATCTCATAATCGTAATATGCAGCGATTGCTAACATAATCCTCACAGACTTTAGCTTCACTACTGGTGAGAAAGTCTCATCGTAGTCAACTCCTTGAATTTGTCGAAACCCTTTTGCGACAAGTCGAGCTTTATAGACAGTAACATTACCATCAGCATATGTTTTCTTCTTGAAAATCCATTTGTTCTCGACAGCCTTCCGGCCATCCGGTAAATCCACCAAAGTCCATACTTGGTTTTCATACATGGATCCAATTTCGGATTTCATGGATTCTTGCCATTTATTGGAATCTGGGCTCATCATCGCTTCCTCATATGTCGCAGGGTCATCGGTGTTGTCCACCAACATGACAGTCATAACAGGATCATACCAATCAGGAGTGGTACGAGTTCTCGTTGACCTGCGAGGTTCTGTAGCAACTTCAACCGAAGTTTCATGGTCATCATCATTAGCTTCCTCTCTTATTAGTGTAGGCGCCACTGGAACTACTTCCGGTGCTGCGCTACTCGCAAGTTCGAGAGAAGGTTCAACAACCTCGTCGAGTTCTACTTTCCTTCCAGTCACTTCTTTCGAGAGAAATTCTTTCTCTAGAAAGGATCCATTCTTAGCAATGAAGATTTTGCCCTCGGATCTATCATAGAAGGTATACCCAATAGTTTCCTTCGGGTATCCTATGAAGACGCATTTTTCCACTTTGGGTTCAAGCTTGTCCGGCTGTAACTTCTTTACATAGGCTTCGCAACCCCAAACTTTAAGGAACGACAATTTAGGTTTCTTCCCAAACCATAATTCATTCGGTGTCGTTTAAATGGATTTAGATGGTGCCCTATTTAAAGTGAATGCGGATGTTTCTAATGCATAACCCCAAAACGATAGCAGTAATTCTGTAAGTGACATCATAGAACGAACCATATCTAAGAGAGTTCGATTACGACGTTCGGACACACCATTATCTAAAGTGAATGTGGTGTTCCCGGCGGTGTCAATTGTGAAAGTATTCCATATTTCTTCAAATTCTCGCCAAACTCGTAACTTAGATATTCACCTCCACGATCAGATCGTAGAAATTTAATCCTCTTGTTACGTTGATTCTCTACCTCACATTGAAATTCCTTAAACTTCTCGAAAGTTTCGGACTTATGTTTCATGAAATAGATATACCCATATCTACTCAAGTCATCCGTGAAGGTAAGAACATAACGATAACCACCGCGCGATGCTACACTCATTGGACCACACACATCGGGATGTATGATTTCCAACAAGTCCGTAGCTCGCTCCATCATACCAGAAAATGGAGTCTTAGTCATTTTACCCATCAGACATGCTTCGCATATTTCAAGTGATTCAAGAAGTCCATCGGAATGGAGCTTCTTCATACGCTTCACTCCAATGTGACCAAGACGACAGTGCCACATATAGGTCGAGTTATCGCTCAATTTCAAACGTTTAGCTTCAATGTTATTAATATGTGTATTTCCATGATCGAGATTCAATAAGAATAGACCATCTATCAAAGGTGCATGTGCATAAAACATATTACTCATATAAATCGAACAACCATTATTCTCGGAATTAAACATGTAATTGTCTCGCAATAAACATGATCCCGATATAATGTTCATGCTCAACGCAGGCACCAAATAACAATTATTTAAGTATAAAACTAATCCCGATGGTAGATGAAGAGGTAGCATGCCGACCGCGATCACATCAACCTTTGATCCATTTCCAACGCGCATCGTCACCTCGTTCTTCGCTAGCTTCCGTTTATTCTGCAGCACCTGTTTCGAGTTACAAATATGAGCAACCGAACCAGTATCAAATACCCAGGCACTACTACGAGTACTAGTGAGATACACATCAATAACATGTATATCGGATATACCTTTCTTCTTGATGTTGCCGTTCTTCAAATCTGCCAAGTACTTTGGGCAATTCCGCTTCCAGTGACCTTCTCCCTTGCAGTAAAAGCACTCAGTATCAGGCTTAGGTCCATCCTTGGTCTTCTTCGCCGGTGCGGCAACTTTCTTACCGCCCTTCTTGAAGTTTCCCTTTTGCTTAGACTTGCATTTCTTGAATGTGGTGGTCTTATTGACCAACAACACTTGATGCTCTTTCTTGATCTCCACTTCTGCAGATTTCAACATGGAGAAGAGTTCTGGCAACGTCTTGTTCATGTTTTGCATATTGTAGTTCATCACAAAGTTCTTGTAACTTGGTGGCAGTGATTGGAGGACACGGTAAATCCCCAAAGCATTAGGAATCACTATACCCAAGCTTTGGAGTTTGTTTGCGTTCCCAGACATCTTAAGCACATGCTCACTAAAGGAGCTGCCCTCTTCCATCTTGCAGTTAAAGAACTTTTCACAAGCCTCATAACTCTCAACTACTGCGTGAGCCTCAAATATCATTTTGAATTCACGGACAATATCATGTGGGTCATGGTTCTCAAACCTTTTCTGAAGCTCCGATTCCAAACCATACAAGATAGCACACTGAACTATGGAGTACTGATTCTTCCGAGGGAGGTAAACATTCTTTACTTCATCGGTAGCATCAGCTGCAGGCGGGTCACCCAGCGGTGCATCCAGCACATAGGTCAAATTACCAGCATTGAGGACAATCCTCAAATTGCGGAACCAATCCGTGAAGTTGCTTCCATTGTTTTTCAACTTTTCTTTCTCTAGGAACGCATTAAAATTGATGGTAGGGGCCGCCATCGATCTACAACATATTTGCAATAGTTTAGACTAAGTTTATGACAAATTGAGTTCTAATTAATAGTTAAATTAATCTAGGTGAACTCCCACTCAAAACAATATCCCTCACATTGTTTTAGTGATCACACGAACGAAATCCACCACATCAAAACCAATCATCACGAGAGTTGATGTAGCTTCAATGGCGAACAATCAACATGTTCATCATATCTACTATATGACTCATGCTTTACCTTTCAGTGATCCGTGTTCCGAGACCATGTCTGTACATGCTAGGCTCGTCAAGATTAAACCTTAGCTTCCGCATGAGCAAATCTGGCTTGCTCGCGTCGTATACACTCGCAGAATCTAACACACCCGATCACCACGTGGTGCTTAGAAACAACGAGCTTTAGCAACGGTGCTTACTAAGGATGAACACTTTAAAACTTGAAATTTATGTGCTTGAGGGATCATCTTATAATGCTACCGTCGTTAACTAAGCAATACAAGATGCATAAAGGATTAATATCACATGCAATTCATAATATGTGATATGATATGGTCTTTCTTCTTGTGCTTCCGATCTCCATCTTCAAGCACTAACATGATCTCCATCATCACCGGTATAGCGTCAAGGTCAATGGCGCCGTTTCATGGTTGTCGTCCACCAGCTCCAACTATTACAACTACTTTGAATAGACACGCGGGTCTTAACAGAATTTAAAGACAACCATATGGCTCTTGTCGGTTGCCAACTTACAATAAGGAACATTGCATACATCAAATATAATCACAATCATGGCCATATCACATCACAGCACACCCCTACAAAACAAAGTTAGATGCCTCTAATTTTCTTTGCATATTTTACGTGGTTTGGGGCTTTCAATAAGTGTCGATCTAACTTACGAACAAGAACCACAACATTGATGTTTGAACTATCAAGTGCCCGTTGTAAATTGGATCTATACTATGATGGGAGAGACAGGCACCCGCAAAGCCACTTATGCAATACAAGTTGCATGTTGAGCATGGAGCAAGTCTCATGAATGATGTCATGTAAGGTTAGCTCGGGCCGCTTCATCCCATAATACCGCAAGATGCAAAGTACACACAAAAAAATTGATAATAAAAGCACCACCGCCCATAATGACCATTGTCTTCTACTCGTGCAACAGATCTACATATAGACACGGCTCTGATACCACTGTAGGGGTTCGTAGCATGTAAAACAAAAAATTTCTACCACATGCAAACAAACAAGCCAAGATCTATCTACTAGATTGTAGCAACGAGTCGATAGAGGAACTCACCCTCAAAGATTCCAAAGCGGATAACGAGAGCAGATTCTCGTGGGTGATGTAGTCGTACTCTTGCCGATCTCAAGATCGCATAGACGATCCTTCCGGCGCTGCGTTCCGGCAGCGCTTCCGTAGTTGGTCACACGTTCGGTACTCGATGAAGACCTTCCTCTCCCTTGTTCCAGCAGGCAGCGGAGGTTGTAGCACTCTCCTCGCGATTCCGGCAGCACGACGGCGTGGTATCGGAAGTAGAGGGGAGATCTCGCAGGGCTTCGCCTTAAAACGGAGCGAGTATGGTGGACTATGAGAGAGGTCTTGGTGATCTAGGGTTTAGAGGCACCAAGGGGGAAGCTTGGCCAGCGGCTAGGGCTTGGGGCCCCAACTCGGCGAGTTGGAGGAACCCTAGGAGGCGACGGCAACTTGGAGGAGGCCGGCGGCTAGGGCTAGGGTTTTGGGTGAGTTGGGTGTAGGGAAGAGGGGCAGCCCTGCCCCTCCTTATATAGGTGGGAGGGAGCCGGTTGGGAGGAGGGAGTCCTCCCCCAACTCGGCCTCCTTGGCCGGCAGGTGGAGGGAGGGGAACTCCTCCACAAGTAGGCTTCCTACTCTCCCTCCACCAAGCAAACTTGTCGTTTGACTTTTTCAAATTGGTGTTTGACTTTCAAAGTAGGATTTGATTTCTCCCTTTATTTTGCCTAGCCAAGTGACCTAGTACATGATGCAACCATTCCACATTGTCATGACACATTCAGGTAACCTTCCCCTCCAGAGTGCCGGACCTTCCGGACCCTTCTAGAACATTCCCGATGAAAACACCAGAATCATTCCCCAACTCCGAAACAGGAATTTCCTTATATGAATCTTATTCTCCGGACCATTCCGGATCTCCTCGTGATATCCCGGATCCTATCCGAGACTCCGAACAACATTCGGTCTCTTTCTCATCATTCCATAACTACTCAACAACATTGAATCCTTAAGTGTGTCTCCCTACGGTTAGTGAATTATGCGGACATGATCGAGACACTTCTCCGATCAATAACCAATAGAGGAATCTGGAAATTCATATGGCTCCCACATATTTCTACGATTACTTTGCGATCGAATGAACCACTTACATACGATACCAATTTCCCTTTGTCTCACGATAGTTTACTTATCCGAGGTTTTGATCGTCGGTATCTCTGCATACCTAGTTCAACCTCGTTACTGATAAGTACTCTTTTCTCGTTCCCATGGTATGTGATCCCTTGTGAGCCAGTCACATGCTTGCAAGCCAATTGGATGACATTCCACCGAGAGGGCCCAGAGTATATCTATCTATCATATGGATGGACAAATCCCACTCTTGATCCATGTGTCTCAACCCATACTTTCCGAACACTCAATGCCACCTTTATAGCCACCTAGTTACGGTGTGGTGTTTGATGTCATCAAAGCATCCTTCCGGTGATGGTGATAAGCATGATCTCATGGTCGAAGGAATTAGGTTACTATGTATCAGAAAGCTTATAGCAATTGAACTATTAAAATGACTTGATCTTTATGCTACGCTTATCTATAGGAGTATGTCCATCATACCATTCTCCTAATGATATGATCTTGTTGTTAATAACATCTCAATGTTCATGATAGGGAAACCACAATCATCTATTAACCAACAAGCTAGTATTATGAAGAGGCTTTACTAGGGACTCTAATTTAGTTTACAAATAACACAAGTATTAATGTTTCCTGGTTAATACTGTTATAGCATGAATGTAAACATTTATCATAAACACAAAGATATAATAATAACTACATTTATTATTGCCTCTAGGGCATATCTCCAACAGCTCTAAACTTGAGAAGTTTTCCTGACAGAAATAGATCGAAACGAAAACACGACGAGAACACGATGCACAAACCTCGGGGGATCCGGGGGTTATATATTACGAAGTTTCAAATCATAAGGAAGGTTTTGATACGAAAACGAGGCGGAGACGGAGCTCGGGGTGGTCTCACCCCCTCCAGGCGCGGCTAGCTGGGGCCCGCTCCTAGGGTGGGTTTGGCCTCCCCGGCCTCCGGTTCCCCCTCTATTTTGTCTTGTAACTTCCCTTATGTCTTAAAAACATCAAAAATATAAAAAGATTGGGGTTTCACGAACCTTCTGTTTTCACCACTTTCACCTATTCAAAGACGAACTCTACAGACTCCTTTTCTCCTTCTCCTGGAATTTCCTTTCCTACAAGGTCTCACACAAACCTCAATGGCAACATTAGTGTAATCAAAAACAATTAACCTTTAGGTGCACACTTCAACTGAAATCCATCAAAACAAAGGCTTCTGTTAGAGGCAAATGCAAATGATAGCAGAAATCTGTCAAAACAGACCAGCAGGTAAATATTGATTTTTTTGAAAACCTTCTATTGCTCAAATCAAAAAGTGCAAAACTAATGAAAGTTGGGTAACAACCTGGAGAACAAGCTCAGAAAAATACAGCTCCATCCGTAGTACTGAGCTCCCTCACTATTTTTTACAATATAGCACAAAAATCTATCCCACGATAGTCACTTTTCACAACTCCTCCACTTCTCAAAAGTAGTTTAACTTGACACAAAAACCAAAACAAAAAGACTCAACCAAACTCTTGGGTTATCTCACAACAAGTACTTTTCTTTAATGCCTTTAAGTTAGGCTTGAAAGTTTCAAGGATGATCACAAGGGAGATATATATTTGAAGTGAAAGAGAGCATCAAGAAGCAAATAACCAACACATTTGAGTCTAACCCACTTCCTATGCATGGGAGTGTCATGGGAAAACTAATTGTTGAAACAAAAAGCCAATAGCATAAGAAGACAAAACAAATGCAACTTCAAAGCTTTCAACATAAAATGGGGAAACTTAACATTATTGTGATGCATAAAACCATGTTTCCCTCTCTCATAGTAACTTTCAGTAGCACTTTGAATAAAGTTGACAACATAACTGTCACTGGCAAAAAAAATATCATCAGAATGAGCATACTTACAGTCATCAAAAAGAGGTCCAAGGTCATAAACCGGATCAATAGAAGCAAGTTGTTCCATCCTGAAATCTTCATTAGGCAAGATATTTTCACAAGGAGCTTTAGCAAATTTGGAAAAGTTAAACTCATAAGAATCTCCATCAAACTTAGTCAAAACTTTTTCCTTTTTACAATCTATAATAGCTCCACAAGTGTTCAAGAAAGGTCTACCAAAAATGATAGAACAAGTTTTGCTAGCTGTTGAATTAAGTACTAGAAAATCAGCAGGATACTTAATCTTACCACAGAGAACCTCCACATCTCTTACAATACTAATAGGGAAAATGGTTTCCTTATTAGCAAGGTGAATAACCGCATCAATGTCCTCAAGCTCACAAGGACCAATTTCATGCATAATTTCCCTGTAAAGCTCATAAGGAATAGCACTAGAACTAGCACCAATATCATATAAACCATAGTAGCAATGGTCACCAATTTTAACAGAAAGCACAGGAACACTAGCTTTTCTAGCCTTACTAGGATGAGAGATAATATTAGAAGCGTCTTCACAGAAGATAATTTGCTCATCCTCTATATTTCTAGCAACAAGATCTTTCATAATATCTACCATAGGTTCAATATTCAACTGCTCATCAGGATCCACAGTTTTCTTAGTACCTTTATTATCTGCACTAATCATCATAGAATACCCCTTTGCCTTAGTTGGAAAGGTATTTTCTCAACATAAGGTTCAGGAACAATATGATTAGTAGTACAAACTTCAGTGCTTCTAATAGGAACATGACTAACACCATCTTTATAAGGTGCATGGTACTTGTTCCACTTCTTTTTGGGAATTTCTATGTAAGAGGCAAAGGCCTTAAAACAGTTGGCAATACTTTGGGAATCAAGACCAAACTCATTGCTGATATCACGGAAGTCATGAGTTTCCATAAAAGATTTAATGCATTCATAATCATAATTTATACCTGACTTTCTTCCTTTGTCATTCTCTCAAGCTTCAGTGTTTTCTTGAATACGGTCTAGTAGATCCCATTTAGCTTCTTCCTTCATACGTGTGAATGATCTAGCACAAGAAGCAACTAGTAAATCTTTATCATGAAGAGAAAGCCTAGCATAAAAGTTAATGATAATAATATTGTTAGGGGGGTCGTGAATAGGACATTTAAGCATAAGTAACTTCAATCTCCCCCAAGCTTGAGCTATACTCTCTCCATCACGAGGCCAAAAGTTATATATCAGATTTCTATCCTTATGAATCTCACTAGGAGGATAGAATTTAGAATAAAAGAGAGATGCCATTTCCTCCCATTCCATGGATTGTCCATTCTTTAGCAGCTTATACCATTCTTCAGATCTCCCTTTCAAGGATATAGAGAGTAACTTATTCTTCACCTGTTCAGTTGTGATACCTGCACACTTAAATAACCCGCATAATTCATGGATAAAAAGCAAATGATCACCAGGGTGGACAGTTCCATCCCCAAAATAATAATTATCCATAACACGATAAACAATACTTGTAGGTATCTTAAAAGGATCTATCTCAACAGGTGGTGGTTCATCTACTACCCTAACAATGTTAGTAGTTTTACCAAACAGAAAACCAAGTGGGTTATCCATATTGGAAACAAAGTAACAATCAGTAACAAAAAGCAATACTCACAGTAGAAGTTTCCTTTACCAGTTCCACTCTTCAATAGCGCTTCACTCCTCGGCAACGACATCAGAAAATAGTCTTGATGACCCACAAGTATAGGGGGTGTATCGTAGTACTTTTGATAAATAGGAGTGTCGATCCCAACGAGGAGCAGAAGGTGTTGACCAGTGGTATGGAGCAGGAAATATCTGCAAATACTTAGCAAACGAATTTTTAGGGGTTTTCTGATAAAGAAACAAAACAAAGTGCAAGTAATAAAGACAACAAACAACAACAGCAAGTGGCCCAATCCTTTATTAGCAAAGGACAAGCCGGTGGAAATACTTATAAGGACCAAACGTTCTCGAGGACACATGGAAATTCTCTCAAGTGCTTTCGCTTCAAATAGGTAAGTACTCTTCTTTGGTGTTGTAAGTTTTGTGTGGGTGAACCTGTGCTAATGTACCGACCTTACTTGGAATAATACATACTTGTGATTAAACCCTCTGCAAGCATCTGCAACTACAGGAAAGTAATTAAGATATAAACCTAACCACAACCTTAAACTCTGAGATCCTACACTCCCTTGTGCAAAGGTGTCCTAATGGGGGTTCAGGTTTCTGTCACTCCGGCAACCCCACAATTAGTAGCCAAATACACAATGCATTCCCCTAGGCCCATAAATGGTGAAGTATCATGTAGTCGACGTTCACATGACACCACTAGAAGAATAGCACCACAACTTAAATACTAAACCATTGAATAATAACTCAACACAAATTCACTACTAATAACATGACTTCTCCCATGTCCTCAAGAACTAGACGAACTACTCACAAGACATCATATGGATCAATATCAAAGATGATATGGTGATGAATAACAATCTGAACATAAACAATAATCCAATGGTTCCACTCACAAGCATCAACTACAATAGTAATTAACACCAGGAAAGTTTCCCCTATGAAATAATGCAAGATCCAACATAATTTTTACAGCGGGATGGAGTGGTGATGATGGTGCTGGTGGATATGATGGTATGGATGATGATGATGATGATCCCGATGAAGCCTAGCTTGATGACGGTGTTGATGGCAATGATCTCCCCTCTCCGGGCAGGAATTTCCCTGGCAGAAATCTGTCTGCCGGAGAGCTCTTTCTCTCTTGGTGTTTTCCACCCCGCAGAGGCGGCAGAAATCTTTCTGTGGTCGCTCCCCTGGTATTAGGGTTCCCTGGGGAATATATAGGCGAGAGGGCAGAGTCGGAGGCCGGACAGGTGGGCCACACCTTCCCTAGGCGCGAGGCAAGGTCGGCCCGCGCCTAGGGGTGTGTGGGCCCCTTGTGGCCCGGCTATGCCTCCCCTTCTGGATTCCTCCTTCTTCTGGGAAAAAGATAATTTTCCAATATTTTTATGGTATTTTTCTGATCTTTGCGAAATTGCATCAAAACACCTCTTTTTCCATCAGAAACCTGACTCCGGTAGTCCATCCTCCAAGAATCATCCAACATGCAAAAACAGTGGAAAAGACATAAGTAATACCTCATAATAATACATATATCAATGAATAAAGTAAAATTATGATATAGAATGGTGATGCAAATTGGACGTATTAGTGAATTTGATTTAAAATCCAGGATTTTATCTATTAGTTGTTTAAACTTGTAAATTGCATAGCTTTTGTTTTGTAAATCCAAAAATTACAAATAATATGTCTATGGATTAAGAAAAATGAGATCTTTGCATCTATGGCCTTGGTTTGGACATTTGCTTCTGTAAAATTAGGATTTTATGCAGAAGCATTTGTAGGCTTAATTTGACTATATAAATTATCAAGAATATTATTTTTAGGTGATTTTTGTTTTATTTAGACTCTAGAATGTATGCTTTGTCTTCAGTACTATGGAGTTTTATTTAAAAAGTATGGAAAAACATCATATAGCATTTTGCATGCATTCATATTATTTTTGTGTGTATATTGATTTGTGATTATTTTGTTGTATAAATTGTTGTGTAGGTTTTGTGAAATTTGGAGAGTGTGATTGTGAGGATTGTGTCTATTCCCCTAGCTACCAAGGCAAGTGATACTTCATCTTTTTGTCCTATTATTTTATCTATTGCACTAGTGATATTTTGAGTAGGATTTGCATGGTAATTTTCAAAGTATATGCTATGCTATGGTGGATCCTATAGATGATATCTTGGTAGAAATTTTCCTAAGTTAAGAGAAATGTTATGATAGTATGATTAGCCTAGCTATTATAATTCAAGGGTGAAAATTCATGCTATGATCTTATAAAGGTTATGCCTATGTGTTTTTGACTAAGAAAACAACTTGTTAATGAAACACCTGGGTGGAATGGGAAGAATGGTTTGTGTTGAGTAATTACACAAGGCCCATGTCTATGGTTTACCGTGTGTATCACACTTGTGGATGGCCACCCAGGAACAAAGATATTTGAGATGTTTAGTGTTGAGAAGCTTCTAGTGCAACCACATGGCATCTGGGCTCTGCCTTGACCAACTAGGTTGCAAGAACTCAGCTAGATGGACAGTTGGTGGTAGGGTTGATAGTATGGAATGCGTCCATGGTGGTCTAAGGGAATGCTTCTAAAAAGTCTCGTCTCGATGCATGTTGAGTCTTGTGGGGAAAGTGCACCACCTATCGAGAGGATAAAACCTAAGTACTTAGCCGTGTCCCCGGTAACGAACATTTTGAGCATCAAAGACATTGAAATGATCAAGGATCTCCTCATTCAAATTTTTCTAAGTTAAAAATGGTGGGTGAACAAGGGTAGTGGTTCATCAATGTCTATTGGTGGTACCTTAGAGTTTTTCTAAATAAAAACTTAGTGTTTTCAACTAGTAGGACAAAACTACTTTGTGCAAAGCCAGCCTGAAACCACACTTAGCCAAATTCATGTAGTTGATAGCCTCTACTATATAACTATGATATCACTTGCCAATACAATTCCAAATGTATTGACCCCTTGTGGCTGTAACTTATTATGTTGTAGGTTACTCTGATGGTGAGTAGGGTTATGAGTCTACACTCAACATGTTTGCCTGTGGCACATGAAGATGAATATTTTATTTATATACTTTGTAATAAGAACTCTATGTGTTAGCCTTGGGCTAATGAGTTGTAAGAACTATTGTATCTCTGGAATTACAATGTAACAATGACCTTTGTATCTGTGTACTTCATCTTAAATTGTGGATGCTAGCATTTCGATCCAGGGACTAGCATTGCAATCATAGGGGCCTTTACCTTAAAGGGTGAGGTCTTATAGGAAGGGATCTGGAGGGGTAACTTGCCCAAGGGATCCATCTTAGCCCTACGCAGATCTGGGAGTACAAGGCATCGATCTCCATCTTTATCAACCGTTGCATAACCAACACCTACATCCATCCCATCTACATCCCATCTATATATTGTTGTAATTCTTGTACTACTTGTGGATTTATATAAGAACTATTCATCTATAATTGTTTCCATTATCATTGTCATGATGTTGTTTGCCTCCATGTCTGAGTAGATCATTAGTTCTTGGGTAGATGGAGAAACCCTAGCATATGATTGAGATAAGATAGAGATTATTATGTTATACAACATTATGTGTATGTGTTAATTGTCTTCATCTTGATGTTGGAAGTTGTGCACCTCCTTAATATTTGCCTCTTACGGGGACTGGATAAGGGGATTACTTGTTGGTAGACGAAGGGATGATAGCACTTACTATGACTATAAATCTGTTGTCATTCTTTACATACTAACTTGGGGAAGCAAGTAGAACTCATTAAGCCATGTCCATTCCACAGGATAAATCCCTTAATAGCAAGGTAATACGATTGATGTCATTTATCTGTCAGTTGTGGTTATGACGGAAGATGTGAGCAGCGGTTGCTGCATATTCGTCCATATATGGAGCTCCTCCCACATACATACATATCATGAGAATATTTGATATGATAATATCGACTACTCTGTCTAAATTGCTAGCGGTTTATCCACCACTCCCCGAGAACGCCTTTTTCCCTATTGAAGTTCCAAGCTTTCTTACATACACGATTCCTACTTTCTACATTAAGTTTTACTTTAGTTCATTTAATTGCTTTACTCAATCAAAAACCCAAAAACAGTTTTACTTTTCTTGCATCTTAAAATTATTCTTTAAGTATTTCGTTTAGTTTTAGTTAAAAGAATTTTAATCTTTCGCCTACTTCTCCATGTGGGATCGATATCTTTATTTTGAAACTAGCTATAAACGATATGTGCACTTGTAGTCATCAAAGCTATATCCACCGCATGTCACTCGTCAAACCGGATTTACCTCCGCAAAATCTTGGATAAGACACCTTATGAAATACTTACCGATAACAAGCCCAACATTTCATACTTCTGGGTGTTCGATTATAAGTGTTTCTTTCTCATTAAAGGAGTTCGTTTATCTAAATTTGAGTCTAAGGCTTTAGAAGGTATTTTTGTTGGTTATGGTACTTAATCCCACACTTATAGAGTCTACAACAAGCTCTCTAGAACTTCTATAGAATCTTGTGGTGTGGTATTCAAGGAAAATGATGGCTCCCATGTAGGGAAAGTTGATGTTTGTGACACAAATGTTGAAATACCCCAAGATGCCATAAGAAGAATGGTTGTGGGATTTTTTCGCCCCAATGAGGAACCCCTTGTGGCAGATCGGGGAGGACAATGCTCTACTCAAGTAGAGCCCTCATCTTAAAAAGATCAACAAGCTCCACCTACTGGAGAAACAACTACACCAACACAACAACCTCCTAAAGTTCATCAATCAATTGAAGAAACTGGAAGCCCTAGGTCAGATTTTCCGCCCGAGGCCGAATTTTCCGGCCCTATGCCATCACATGCCAGGAATGACCAGGAAGCTCACGAAGAAGCAGAAAATCCCAGGCCAGATTATCCGGCCCATCCCTTAGCTAGATTATCTGGCCCTGAGAATTCAGTACAATAGCCTCCTATTATGGATATTGATCAAGATCAAGGGAAAGCTTCTCCATCACCTGTCTGTGCTGAACAAACTATTGATCAAGGTTAAGCTAGTGGTCAAGACAAAGACTCTAATGATGAAGAAATCCCTCCAACAAATAACAAGGAGATTGAAATTCTTCACAAAGCTCGTGCTGAAAGAAATCTCGAACTAAGAGGGCATACACTTGATAAAGTTGTAGGCGACCTAAGAAGAAGGGTGTCCACAAGAAGGGATCTAGCAAGCTTTAGTGGTCATCAAGCTCATATATCTATGGTGGAACCTAAAAAGGTTTTTGAAGCCCTTGAAGATCCAGATTGGGTTGTTGCTATGCATGAAGAACTAAATAATTTCAAACGCAACAAGGTCTAGAAAGTTAGTAGAGAAGCCCAAAGATTGCCACAATTTTATCGGCACCAAGTGGATATTCAAGACCAAGCAAGATGAGAATGTAATTGTTGTAAGAGGAAATATCACTGCTAGAAAACAGCTAGTTCGTGGCGCACCTGTTTTGGCCATCCGTGGCGCACTAGGTGGTGCGCCACGCATATGAAAAGATAACCATGGCGCACTAGGTGATGTGCGCCATGCATAAGAAAAGCTAGTCGTGGCGCACGAGGTGCTGTGTGCCACGAATATAAATTTCAAAATTAAAAAAAAGCGGGAGATCTGGATCTCGTCGGTGACGTCGCCTTCAATGACGTCGCTCGTCGGTGTCGTCGTCGTTGCCTCGTCGGAGTGGGTCCACCGCCATTGGTGGTCACCGTTGTCGCCGTTGCCTCACCTCGTCGGAACTGCAAGGAGGAGGAGGAGAGAGCCCATTGTCGCTGTCGGAACTGCAAGGAGGAGGAGGAGGAGAGATCCCATCGTTGCCATCGCCGTCGTCACTGCAAGGAGGAGGAGGAGAATAAGAAGGATCCCGACGTCGTCACTGCAAGGAGGAGGAGGAGGAGTAGGAGGAAGAGGAGGAGGAGGAGGAGGAGGAGGAGGAGAAGAAGAAGAAGAAGAAGAAGAAGAAGAAGAAGAAGAAGAAGAAGAAGAAGGAGCCCAACGTCCCTGTCGCTGTTGCAAGGAGGAGGCCGCCATAACCATCTTCACTGCAAGGAGGAGGAGGAGGAGGAGGAGGAGAAATAGGAGGAGGAGGAGAAGGAAAAGGAAAAGGAGAAGGAGGAGGAGAAGAAGGAAAGGAGAAGTGAGGAAAAGGAAAAGTAGAAGGAAGGAAAAGGAGAGAAGGGGGAGGGAAGAGAAGAGGGGTAGGTGGGCGGGGTGGGGATTCAAATTTTGAATCCCGCCCAACTTACTCGTAGCGCACTAGGTGGTGGTGCGCTACGAGTAAGTTGCCCTCTATTTTTTCTGCAGGAAAAAACGGTCTTTTGACCGTAACTTTTTACTCTTTTCGAAATTTGAAAATCTAAATAGTCGCTAAACGACCATAGGTCGTTGCGAGCGGATGCGAAATCTCGTTTTTGTCATTTTGGTATATTATACGATTTTTTAGACATCGTATGCAAAAGTTACGGCCATTTTACCTTGGCATGACTTTTTTTTGCAGAAAAAGTGGAAACTCATGTTTGTTAATTTACCTAAAAACTATACCACATTATCTAGCTAAATATGAAAGGATTTTATTTTTTGAAGTGTTTATCATTTTCTTTTATTTTTGCAAAGCCTAAAAAGGCGATCCACAGGGGGGGGTGGAGTTGGTGCAGGGTAGTTAGCCATAGGGCACTAGGGCAAGGGGCTCTACGGCTAAGTTTACACATCCGTGGCGCACATGGCATAGTGCACCACAGAACTTGCCACAACCGTAGCGCACATACCCCATGTGCGCTATGGGTATGTGGCATGCGGCTGGCAGGCCCATGGCCCACACATATCTGTGGCATACATACCCCATGTGCACCATGGGTGTTCTAGTTACTAGTAGAGCACTGCCCACAGGTGAGCCACGCCTATTTTATCCGTGGGGCACTTCAACCATGTGAGCCACGGATGTGCGGATTACCTATAGCCTTTTTCCTAGTAGTGCATTGAAGTCCTTTGCCAAGTTGTCAAGATCTCGCCAAGCCTTTCGCTCGCCGTGCCGGTTAGAGAGAGAGAGAGAGATCCTTGCCCACCACCGATCCTAGGGATTGTGTTGGACCAGTCACTACCAGCGTGAGCAATAGGTGTTGTATCGGGTTTTCTTATGTGTGTTTCCATCGTGTGCTTTCACGGATTTCATCCTCTTCCCCTCACTCCACACCGATTTCCACGGGGATTCATGAAAGATCGGGCCACCCTAGGGTTGACCCCGTAACATATTGGTATCAAGAGCCAGGTTGATCACGAATTTGCCCCTCAATGTTTCTTCTATCCACCATAAATTCGAAAATCCCCCAAAAAGAGCCCCAAATTGCCTTCGAAACGATCTCTGGATTTGGTGAGTTTTTCGTGGTTTTGGTCCATAAATATATTGCTTTGGGTATTGATCTAAATTTCTTGACCTTTCCCCCCAGCCAATTTCGATGGATTTTCGACGGATTTGCCAGTTTGACTTTTTGCAGTTCGTCCCGAAGTGATTTCGGCAAGATTTCCGGTAGACCGAGTCCATGACTGGAAATTCCATCGCGAAGTCCGGTGAACCGGACGCACGACCGAACTTTTCGGTGACAGAACTGACGCCACCGAACTCACCATCGAAAATTTTCTGGACCCATTTTTTACAGTGTTCTTCCTTTGTTTGTTCGTGTTTCGCATGTGTGTCACCAAAACTAACAACAAGCTTCCGCAAAATATTCACCACCGCGACACCCGAATATCTTCCCCAACACAGGTAGCAAGTTTTCATACATACAAAAGGTATAACTTTCTCCACTTTGTGAACCCCACTTCTTCCTTTGTGTGTTCCTAACCTATGAGAGCAACTCATTTTGTGTTTTCCTAAGCATTGTACACTTGTCCTTGGAAAGTGAGAGTGTGTAATCAAATACAAAAGTTAACATAGTAGTATAGGAAGGGAGAAAAAGAATAAAAAAAGAGAACAATAAAAAGCAAAAGAAAAATAGAAAGATACATAGTCTCCCAATACAAAGAGAGTATCAAGCTTGTAAGCAAAGAGAGAAAAGAGCACCCAAGGCAAGTGCACAAGTTCGGTGCTTATCCTCTTTTGGCAAACGAGTTGTGGTCTCTCCTTTCGTTGGCATGACAACCGAGCTTAGTCTTCGTTAGGACATTTTGTGCTCATTTTCATAGTCGTGCTAACCCCATTCATCTACATGTGTGTGTTCCCTCGTGTGTTTTGTAGATCGTATCCTTTTGCTTTGGATCTTTGGTTGTTTACCACCCTTGACAATAACCTTTTCTTTGGATCGTTTCATTTGGATTTTCACCATCCTAATCTTCCACCGACAGCTTTTGAGAGTTTTAGTTCTTCCTTTAGAGCGAGTTTTCTTTGCAATTTCCCTTTGCACACTTATAACTCTCACTTGTGGTGTCCCAAGGTGAGGTAAACGGCTACCCCCCACCACATATACATTACATATACAATCCTTTTTTGTCTTGTACCATGGATAGGCACGAAGGAACGAGCCAACCACTTCCCAAGAAGACAAAGGAGGACCGTACATGACGAGAGAAAGTCACCTCCTCATTGGCCAAGAGTTCAATTAACGTTACCATGCCCTTGAGACGCGCCAAGATGAGCAATTTGGAGAAACTCGAATGGAGTTCAAGAATGTTGACAACCACTTTGATGGACTTGAGAGGCAAATGCATGCAATGAAACACAACTTTGTGTACCAAACGGAAGCTCTCCACCGCACTGTCACCGCAACGGATGAAAAGCTTAAGTGCCTCATTGAGGGGTTGGCACGCAACGCAAGGCCACGCCCTCAAGCATCAAGCTCTTCAAGGCACCACTCAAGTGCGTAAAGCTCATCACATCACCATGATCCTCAATGAAAATATCCTCCTCCAAGTGCCTCAAGATGCAAGGAAGGCCCGTGCTTGAGTCCATGAGCTCCTCACAAGTGATGCCCTCTCCTCGGCACACCGTAGCGTCAAGCTATGATGGTGATTTATCCTCAAGGCCACAAGAAACGCAATTTGAACACCGTCATCATGCAAGAGCACTCGTGATTCCTCAAGTGCAACCGCAAGTGCACCATACACAAAACCATTACTCAACACCAAGTGATGACTCTAACTTGGAAGAACAAGCTCGTTGGCATCATGAAGCTCTTCAAGACCCACCGCCTCATCGTCGACACCATGAGCGTCCACACCGTCACCATGGTCACCATGACGAGCCTCCCCCACAATATCAAGACGTGGAGCATCAAATGGTACATGGAGAGCGACGTCCACCACATCATGAGGCTCAACACCATGATCGTCAACAATCGAGGAATGACCCTCCTCCTCAACCATAACCTCGGCAAGAGGCTCCACATCCTCGCCAAACTCATGAGGCCCAAGCGCCTCAACCTCTACAACAACCGTGCCAAGAGCTAGAACAAGCTCCCCAACAACGTCATGAGGACCAAGTTCCACCTCCAAAAGCTGCGGTACAACCACTGCAAGAGCAACAACAACGTCAATAAGGTCGTTACAATGATGACATGGAGGATGAATACCATCACCACCAAGGAAACCGTCGCTACCATGACCTCAATGATGAAGAGACTTTTGGCAAGCTCAAGTTCACCATGCCCAAGTTCACCGGCTCCAATGATCCCGAAGAATACCTCTCATGGGCTCTCAAGGTCGACAAGATCTTCTGCATGCACAACTATAGTGATGAGAAGACGATAGCCATGGCTTCACTTGAGTTTGATGACTACGCCAATCTCTGGTGGGGACAAATCCAATTCGCCCGTGATGCAATATAAGAGCCTCCAATCACCACATGTCTCGACATGAAGGCTCATATGAGATCCCGCTTCGTCCCATCGCACTACACGCACAACCTCTTCAACAAGATTCAATCTCTTACTCAAGGGACAAAGACCATGGAAGATTACTTCAAACAAATGGAGCTCAACATGATCCGCGCCAACAATGAAGAGCGCGATGAGCAAACGATGACACGTTTCCTTATTGGCTTGAATCATCCAATCAAGCGCATCGTCGAGTTCCAAAAGTACAACAATATGCTTGAGCTTGTGCATATTGCAACCAAAGCCGAACGTCAAGTACAAGAGGACATCAAGTACAACAAGCCAAAGACGTACTTCACCTGTAAGCAAGCTCAAACCACAACACCAACAACCTTCAATGGAAGCCCCTCGAGTACCACCAAGCTTCCCTTCAAGCCAACACTTCCTCAAGGAAAAGCGCCCCCAAGTGGCAAGTTCAACAAGGATGACACACCATTCAACGACAAGTGCTACAATTGTGGAGGAAAAGGACACAAATCAGCCGCTTGTGGAAATAAGAAAGTTTTGTTTATCCATGATAATGGCCATGAAGAGTACTTGAGTGAAGATGAATTTGATGCAAGAGTCAAAGAAGCATTGACAAGGCAACATGTGGAAGATGTCCAAGACCTTCTCGTATGTGAGCATGACGCAAGTCCATCGCTTGTCTCCATAAGAGTCTTGACTAATCAAGTCCAAGAGCATGAAGACCAATGCTCCAACATCTTCCAAACTCATGCCGACATCAAAGGGAAATTCATTAAAGTTATCATCGATGGAGGGAGTTGCCATAACCTTGTGAGCACCGAGTTGTGTGACAAGCTCAACCTCACCCTCCATCCTCACAAGCACCCATACCATGTGCAATGGCTAAGTGACCAAGGGACCGTGAAGATCGAACACACTGTCTCGGTCACATTTGCAATTGGACCATACAAGGACACGGTGGAGTGTGATGTGGTTCCAATGACGGTTTGCCATATGCTCCTTGGTAGACCTTGGCAATTTGACAAAGGTGACCTACATGATGGTCGCACAAATGCTTACACCTTCAAATGGCTTGACAGGACATGTGTTTTGCAACCGATGACTCCTAGCTAAATAACTGCAGACAATGCAGAGACTTTAGTGAGGGCGCAATCCAAAGAACTATCTTGTGAGAAGAGTGGTGAGCAAGAGAACCACTATATAGAGAGTGAGAGCCACAAGCCAAACTCGAGTGGAAAACTGGGTAAAAGCACAACAAAGGCCTTTGATGAGCTAAAAAAGAGGCTCACTGAAGCACCTCTACCCGCATTACCGGATTTCACAAAAACTTTTGAGATAGAGTGTGATGCTAGTGGTATTGGCATCGGAGGAGTCCTCATGCAAAATGGATGTCCTATTGTATACCATAGTGAAAACTTGATGGCGCACGCCTTAACTACCCGATTTATGACAAAGAGATGTTTGCCTTAGTCCGTGTCCTTCAAGTGTGGTAGCACTACCTTTGGCCGAAGGAATTTAGCATACATTCCGACCATGAGTCGTTGAAATATATTAAGGGCCAAGCAAACTTGAGTAAGTGACATGCTAAGTGGGTTGGATTTATGGAATCCTTTCCTTACATCGTCAAATATAAGAAGGGCAAATATAATGTAGTTGCGGACGCTTTGTCCCGCAAGAATACAAGCCTTCTTACCCGCCTCGAAGTGAACGTGTTAGGTTTGGATGACATAAAAACATTGTATGCTTCTGATTCATTCTTTGGACCAATTTTTGCCAAGTGTTCCATAGACAAAGGAGTTGATGATTTCTATTTGCATAAGGGCTTTGCATTCCGAAGTCGTCGCTCCAACTTTTGATTCTCCAAGAGTCTCATGGTGGAGGCCTTATGGGTCACTTTGGTCATGACAAGACATATGCCATGCTCTTCACTCACTACTATTGGCCAAAGATGAAGCGCGACGTGGAGCGACACGTCCAACGATGCACGGCATGTGTCCAAGCTAAGTCTAAGTATAACCCTTTTGGTCTCTATATGCCATTGCCTATTTCCCATGCACCTTGGTCGGACATTAGCATGGACTTTGTGTTAGGATTGCCTAGATATAAGCATGGTCATGATTCCATATTTGTCGTAGTGGATCTCTTTTCCAAAATGGCATATTCATTTCGTGTCATAAGACCGACGATGCTTCACATGTTGCAAATCTGTTTTCAGGGAAATTGTTTATCTTCACGGTGTGCCAAGAACCATAGTCTCCAACCACGACGTAAAATTCATGAGCTACTTTTGGAAGACACTCATGGACAAGCTCGGCGTCAAGCTTCTCTTCTCGTCCGCTTCGCATCCACAAACGGATGGACAAACCGAGGTCGTAAATCAAAGCTCGGCACACTACTTCGCGTGTTGATAAAGAAGAACCTTAAATATTGGGAGGAATGCATTCCCCACGCTGAGTTCGCCTATAATCGCGCCAAGCACTCCGCCACCATGAAGAGCCCATTCACGACCGTCTACGGATTCGAGCCCCTCATCGCGCTCGACCTCCTACCACTCCCTCTTCATGAGCGCACCAACATGGACGTCGACAAGCGTGCCCAAGTCATGAAGAAACAAGAGCTACTATCGAGCAGCAAGTACTTCGTCAAGCTTCAAGACTCAACAATAACAAGAAAGAGATGATTTTTTATGAAGGTGACCTTGTGTGGATACACTTGAGTAAAGACCGCTTCCCTAAAGAGTGCGACTCCAAGCTCAAACCAAGAGGGGATGGTCCATTCAAGGTCATCAAGAGAATCAACAACAACGCCTACATCATCGACATCACAACCTCCAAGTACCTTGTGAGCAATACATTCAACGTCAAAGACCTTGCACCCTACCATGGAGATAATCAGGAGGATAACCATGAAGAGTCGAGGACGACTCTTTCCCGGGGGGAGCTGATGTAGCCCATCCTACGAACGCTACTACATCTATACCACCAAGTCCCCCCAAGTAGACCAATGACACGTGCTCGAGCCAAGCTTCTACAAGCTAAGGTTAACTCGTTCCTCTCCTCGTGTGGTTTCGATACACCCTTGGATGACTTGTCACTTCATGCTAATACTTTGTGCATCCTCAACCATGGACGGATGGACCCCAAGAAGAATCGCCAAGAGAAGGGCCCAAGAACACGCCAGAAGAGGCTCTAGGACAAACCGACGCAGCTACTGGCGGACCGGAACGCACGCCGGAATTTCTGGCGCAGGTTCCGACGGACCGGAACGCACGCCGGAATTTCCGGTGAACCGGACCCCACACTGGAATTCTCGGCGACGACCGAACCAATCGTGAGACGACCGAACATCGTTTTTGTGAGAAGTTTCGACGCGCGATCGGAAGAATCGAAGGTCGTTGGAATTTCCGGCGACAATTCCAGCGCCCACCCAGATATGAGTTAACATGGGCTTGATGCCCGATAATATTCCAATTTTGTCCAGACTTTACCTTTTTGTGCCCAAATTACCCTTGTTTAAGTGGCTGGCCTATAATTAGCCTCCACCCTCCATTGTAAACCCTAGACTAGATAATTGGAATTAGAAGACAACCCCTTTGTGGATCTACCTAATTCTAGTCTCATGCTCCTTGCGCACCAATTATCCCCACCTTGTTGGACTTTGCATCGTTCATCCCTCATTGTACAAGGCCTTGGCATCAGAGTCCTTTGCCAAGTTGTCAAGATCTCGCCAAGCCTTTCGCTCGCTGTGCCGGTTAGAGAGAGAGAGATCCTTGCCCACCACCGATCCTAGGGATTTCGTGTGTGTGTGTGTGTGCGCGCGCGTGTTAATCGTGTTCTTCGTGTGCGTTCACGGATTTCATCTTGTTCCCCTCACTCCACACCAATTTTCACGGGGATTCGTGAAAGATCAGGCCACCCTAGGGTTGACCCGTAACATTGTGCCTCCAAATTTCTTTTACGGGTTGACGCTAGGAATCTATGGTGCGAGAATTTTCTCTAAAGCCCGCAAACCCGAGATTATTTTGCGGGTCGGGGCGGGCAGACCTGGTCAACGGGCCGGCTCAGGCGTGGCACGCCCTAAACGGGCCTGGCCCGCCAAGCTCACGTGCCGGGTCGGCACGCGTGCCTGACTTTGCGACCCGAGCCCGGCCCCGACGCCTGGCAACACGTTTGGCACGTTTGGCCACGACGCCTGGCCAGCCCGCGACACGTTTGGCACGTGGGCCAAGTAGATGTTTTCATGTGGCCCGTCATATTATCCTATAATAAGTAACAAATACGTAATAAATCTACTACGATTGCTTGGTCCATTGGTCGAGTGGAGACGACGAAAGGCAGCAGGTCGCGGGTTCGACCCCTGAGGCCGGCCCCGCTCCGTCACGAGCTAGCACAGGCCCGGCACGCCACAAACCGGGGTTGTGCCATGCTTTTTATGCGTGCTACGGGCCGGCCCGCAAAAGCCCGACCCGTTGGCCAGGTTTTGGGGTGTGTGGTGGGTCTTCTAGAGTTCCTCTTAGCCGTGTGGGCAGTCGCCCCCATTCTCCTTCTCCACCCCGTTCCTTTGCATCTGGCGGAAGAGTGGCGCGAGGTAGGGGTGGAATCGAGCCGAGCCGAGCCGGCTCGTGGCTGGGCTCGGTCAGGCTCAGGAAATTCGAGCCGAGCCAGGGCTTGGTGCTCCAAACTTCCCAGAAAATGGGCTCGAGGCTCGCTCGCTGAAGCTCGGGGCTCGCTCGTTAGGCTGGTCATAGTGCATAGTAATTTAGACTAGTAACATGCTATTTCTATAGTGCAAAATAACTTAAGTGTGGTAACACCACATTAATTAGGTTATAGACTCATTTTGCCTTGATATATGTGATGTTACAATAACATAGCTAATTACTCTATCTATCTCTTTCTTTATTAACTTATTACCACATAAGCAAAAGTGCTGAGTTGGAATCTTAGTTAATTTACCCCACTATGAGCAGCCTAACGAGCAAGCCCCGAGCTTATGGAAAACAAAATAAAGATTGAAAACTAAAAGATTATCTAAGCTTCCTTCCCCACAACGCTGGACGCTAAAATCTCAGGATAGCTTCTGCTGCTGTACTGGGAAAAAAGGGCCAAGCGACCGCTGCTTGGAACATCCTCTCCTGCAGTCCTTGCTGACCATCCGGCCCCCAGCTCTAGGGTTTCTTCTTCTCTAGACGAGCAACACGCCACGCGAAGCAGGTAGATTTCGCGCTCGATCCCTCTTCCTCCTCAACCCCCTACGCGCCCGCACGAACTACCGCTGCTTGTTTTTGGGTCGACGCTACGCTTGGCACTAGTATTCGTTGGTGTACAGCTCAAAAAAAAAAGTATTCGTTGGTGTAACTGCTAATTGACCAGGAAAAAAAATACTAACGTCTCTCACAAGCGGCTGCGTTAAACATGCCCCGTCGAGCCGGAGCGCTGCACCCATACCTATCGTTCCCCTCCATCCTTCTCCCTGTCCTGTGCTCAAACGTCGCCGCCGCCGGCGTGATTTGGACCGTCTCTTGCCGCTGGAGGTCTATTTCTCGCGCTGGCCGCCTCGCCGCCTTCTTTCCCACCCGTTCCTGTGTTGATTTTGCCGACTCCTGCGCCCCACCGTCTCCATGAACTGCGCCTAGCCGAGCTCCTCCATCGTCCTAGGTCTGAGCCGCCACCTCGTCTAGGCCGGACAGCACCGCCGCTGAAGCTGTGTAGGCCGAGGTGCGCTGCTGGACGAGGCGCGCTGCTGGATAAGGACAAGGCTGGGGGAAAACATAGGTAATTCTCGTGATCTTATAACATAGGCTATATTTGGATGGTACATAGGGAAATTAGCATCTTGTTAATCACCATGTTCGATCCTAACACATACACACGATATATTGGAGTGCACACACAAAATTTAATCAACCAATGGACACCAAGTTGAAGTCATATAGATAAGACGACCATGCTCAACTTATCTCAGCTTTACCTTGGTGTAATTCACTCGCTGACAATGTGAACTGCCATTGTAGCTAGGAAAGGATTATTGGCTGAGATAGTGCCGTGGGGTTAAATACTTAGGAAGTGTTTTTTCTTCAAATATACATTGTTAAAATTGTGGGGGAGTTTTGTCACAGATTGAGTGTCTTATAATAGTGATATATGGATCTACTTATACTCAATTATGGATTATAATTGTAAATTGTTACATTTTTAGAGAAGGTCATGTCGATTTTTAAATTACATCGAGCCTTCGAGCCGGCTTGCGAGCTTGATCGAGCGGGCTTATCGAGCCTCGAGCCTGAGTTCCAGGTTTTAGGCTTGGCTTGTTCAATCTCCGAGCCGAGTCGAGCCCGAACCGAGCCTTGACGAGCCCGAACCGAGCCTCGAGCCTCGAGCTATAGGTCCACCCCTAGCACGAGGATCCGCGACGTTCGGCGAAAGCAAGTACGGCTTCGATGTGCTTAGGGTTTTGGTTTAGTTTGAGGTCTTTGAAGTTCATGGTTTGTGCGTTACTGCGCTTCGTAGGTAGGGGATTTGTTCGTCTTGCAGAATGAATTCGTGAGATTGCCCTCCTTGATAATGTATAGATTGTATTCTCTGTGATAGCTGTGGAATTGGATCTATTCTAACTCCAAACTGTTTTCATTGTCGACCTCAAACATCCAGCTTATTTTACCAGCTGCTTCTCTGGGCAGCAGCTTCTCAGGGCAGCCAGAAATAGGCAGGCTTCTTCGTAAGTTTCAGCTGTGCCAAACAGGGCCTAAATTATCTCTTGGTCGGAAGGATTCAACGTAATATAGTGTGCATCCCCCCCAAAAAAATCCGGATTTAAGGCCTTTGCTTGGTTGATTTCGATTCTGTTTTGGTCTCTTGAAACGACAGGTCCAGAAATTATTTGGACAAGAGTGATTGAATTGGAGGGTGCTGGTTGGATTATTTCGGTATTTTTCTGAGATATTCTAGAACACCCAGTTGAAATTTTATGGTAGATAACAGAAAACCTGTTAGATATAGGCATATATGGCCACTGATCTAAACATGGCAGATCTGGTTCAGACTGGTTGCTTCAAGGACAATGAGAGGGCTCCGAGAGAATAGTGCCCCTCTATTGTATGAGGGGTCATTGTAGAATGTAGATGAATGATGGTGGGTCGTGCTATTGGTTGGAGGGTTAGTTTTACAGAGTGTTTATGCATTCGATTTGATCTGTCTGTTTCTTAGTTTGGGAAAAAGTTAGGGCAGAATACATTTGAATGATTGCTAGACATCCTCTTCTCCTTACCCGCGTGATCCATTGATCTTGAGTCTTGATTTGCTCTGCCAGGAAAATGTATAGAACTGTGTATACGGGACATTTGAAGGGAAAGAGGGTCCTGCTTGAGACGCCCACTGGTTTTGCAGTATTCGTTGTGAAGGATTTTGCTTTCAAACAAGACAAGGTAATATGTTGTCCTGTGATGAATTATCCGCTTTTGTTCCTTTCTTTCTTTTGGCCCTGCAACTATTTTGTAAGCCTACACGCCAATTAACTGTTCTTCCGTCTTTTTACAGAATATCTGGGTGCACTTCTCGGATCCAGAATGCGCAATTCAGGTACATTACAGCTACGATGATGTGTTATTCCACACAAGCTGGGGTAAAACAAGATCCTTGATGCACATACTTGTATTCTATTAAGGTCTCTTGAGACGTAGTTATGTTGGCCTCTCTTTCTAAATGAGAAATCCATAACTAAAGATTTCATAACATTTGGATCTTATAGAGAAATAAAAGCTGGACATACTATTGATGTTTGTTAGTTCTTTACTACCACTCCTCCATCCATTAAATATTTCATAATTTTTTGCATCAAATAGAGTAATAAAGATGAATGTACTATTGATGTTTGTTAGTGTACTAGTACTACCACATGGTTCATGGCACAATCATATCCTTTAGTAGGCTTTTTTTATGGTTGCTCTAGGCGTGTACTCTGTTAATAATTCATGCTCTCACTTTCTTCTTAAACCTTGTCAGGCTCTTTCTGCCTTGGGCTTCAAGAAAGTTGATAACAAATCTGCTGCTCGGAATGGTGAAGCTGGTCCTGGAAATGACCTGAAGCAACTTATTGAGGAATTCTGCAGTGACGCAGAGACATTAATTGTTGAAGATGAGAAACTTAAAGCTTCTATCGAGAAAATGACTGTCAGTATATGCTGCCTTTAATTTTTGATTTATGTGATAATCATTACAAACCATAATATAGTATGTATTGCTAATGATTAAAATGTCTTTCAGCGTATCAGATGTAGATGTGATGGATATGATGTTGATGAGGTGATATGGGGGATAAAAAATGTTTTGCATGCATTTATACGCGAAGAAGAGCGCAATATAACACAGGAATATTGTCTTCCCATGAGCAAGGGATTGCGAGAGGCCTTACAATATTACGTAGTCAATATCCCGCCGGAAAAGGTAATTATGCTCTTGCTGCTGCTATTTCAAGTATTTATTTATAGCATCTATTATTGTTAAGCTATACGTGCCATGCATTCCCTCTAGCTTGATGTGCTATTATTTTACATCATATTTTCTCTTATTAGTAGACTCTTACTCAACTCATTTTGACTTTTGTGCATCTGTGTATGTAATTCTTGTTTTTGCTTAGAGTGTATGTCAGAAATGTTCTTCTACCTTTATATTGAATGTATCACAATTGTTTCCATTCAAGTCATTATTAAGTATACTGTGTGCCTCTTGTCCCTTCACTTCTGAAGTTATTGATGCATTTGCCCATGACCAAATTATTGTTTGGACTGTTGATGCCTTTCTTCCTTTCATAATTCATAATAAGCAGAGTGTTCTCTAATTCAATGAACTTCTGAATAATGGAGATATTATTTTTCGAACTGTTTTTCATGTATCCAAACATTAGTAATTCTGTTGTTTGAATGTCAATGACTATCCAATTTATTGTTCGTCACAGTCCATATGCACACTAGTATTTCTAGTTTACATTCCCTGTGATTTCTCAGCTTTATTTTTGTATAGATTGAAGCTCCTCCATAGCTCTTATCTTGCAGCATGATTCTAATTGATGTGCCTTTTTCTCTTGCTCTCTATTTCAGATTGACAAAACTTTCATAACCAAATTTGGTTTCCTGTGCTACCTTGACATGAACCTAGAGGATTTTCCAAAGGAATTGTCGAGGTCATTTGATGAGTATGTTGGGATTGGTGACACTATTAAAGATGGCTTGGACTATGTGAAAGTGCTTGCAATGGTACTTCTTCCTGAGTTGGTGGAAGAATTTGGTTTCTCTGAGGTTAACGAATCTTAATTAACAGTTGATTTTTACAAGTAATGGTCACATAAACTTGTCCTTTAGTGATAATTGATATATGAATTTGACTTGCTTTGTCTTGTGTAGACATTTCCTGAGGATTTGAAATCAAAGTTGCATCGGGCTAAACTGTTTCAAGCTAGTCGTGAAGATGTCCTTACTATGCATGACGTGGAAAAGATAATGGGATACCTTGATTACCTCCTGCATGTTCCTCAGCTGAGAGACAAGATTATTATGGATGTGAAGCTTATGGAAATGACACTTATCAGATCTCTCACTCCACTCCAAAGGGTTGATGTATGGTAAGCACTTGTAGCCCATCTGTTCTATACATCAATTGAGGGTTGATTATTGTTTTGTTCAAGTTTAGTATGCGCAGCGAAATACAACTCTCAGCAGGTTGAATCATAGCCCACATCTCTTTGAAATTTATTTCTGTATCATGGTAGAAGAAAACGAATTTAGGGCTTTCTTGCCAAAAAAGTGTCTTTGGCTCCCAAGCACCAATGCTCTCTTCGTTTAAAAAAATTAGAAACCATATTTATAGGTTTCAAAAATATCTGGAAAAAAATCCGGATATAATCAATGTTGTATCCCACATGTAAAACCGTGACGTGAAATTCTTTGTATTTTGGCCTACACAAAAATGACAAAATCTGATAAAATTTGGGGATTTGAAAACATACTTGCACAGATCTACACTCATCATTTTTGTACAGCTCAGAATACAAAATATTTGAAATTGACATTTTGCACATTTGTGGGATGAATCATGGGCTACATCCAGATATTTTTTAAATATTTTTTGGAACTCATAAATATGATTTTGATTTTTTTAAATAGCGAGAGCACTAAAGCTCGGGAGCCAAAAATCTCCACTCCTTTCTTGCAGCTTAGGTTTTGTTCTTTCTTTTCAGATCTGTTAAACAACAATATGGGGTACTTGTTTCTGCAGAAGTGTTTTGGACTAGGACTGTAAATTGGAGAACCTTAGGGTGCCCACTGACCCTCTTTGTAACTACGTGAAATTCATTACTCTTTGATATCGTTTCATTGTACTACTAAACATGGTAGTCCCATTTGCACCCCTAATTTGGACTGGAACTCTTATTTGGTGTTTTAGGTTCGAGTTTGAGTCTAAAATAGTCTTTAGGGTTTGATCTTTGTTGTGGACAATGAAAAAAGACCAGTTAGGATAGTTGTTCCTTATAGCTCAACGATGGTGAAACATGTATCCTCATGGAGGAATGGTGGCGGGAGTCATTTTTGATGCACTATGAGGCTGGAGCATTAGGGGGTGTTTAGAACTGCTCCGCTCCCATTTTTTCAGCACCGCTCCACGAACCCCACCATGGAGCAGCTCCACCATAGAGTTTGTGGAGCAGGTGGTACTGTTTGGCACACAGCTCTGCTCCAGCTCTAAGAATGGGTCGTTTTCATGCGAACGGTCCATTACCTTGATTGAAATTGCATTTGATATTTCCCAAGAAAAATAGAAAAGAAATGTTAGCTAGATTACGTCAGCTAACTAGGAAGCTAGGTTGGGCGAGGGCCAAACGGTCAGGCAAGAACCATGACGTCTGATGGGCGGGGGGGGGGGGGGGGGGGGGGATATTGACATGGAAGGACGTCATGTAGGCAGGCCAAGACCGTCGGAGATTAATGAGCGGAACAAATAGGAAATGAACCGGTGATTAATGTGTGGCAATGTGGATAATTATCCCTCAACTCTACGGGGTGAGAGTACAAAACTTCAAAAACTGGAGTACCCCTTGAGGCGCTCCAGAAAAAACGTGGAGTTGGCCTCCAGCTCCACCTTTTTTGCGGAGTGGAGTTTGTGGAGCTAGGCGTGTTTGGCAACGCGAAGTTGGAGCGGAGCTGGAAAAACGGGGCAGAGCAGTCCCAAACACCCCCTTAGGTCCAGGCGTCCCAAGGCGATGGGTGTGTGGGTGGGGGGGGGGGCGCTCAAGGCGCTTGCCGTTTGAGGAAGGCAAGCAGGCAAACAGCAGTACCACTCGAACCAGCCCGTGACGTGCTCCACCCAGCAAAAGTACCACCTAACACCGACCCACCCCAACCCAACTCGAACCAGACGTGCACACCTCGTGCCCCCGACCCCGCTTCAGCGCCCTCCACTGCCTCCGCGGCCACCCTTCCCCCCGCCTCCCTCTGCACTGAGCAGCTCCGCCGCCGTCTCCCCGAGCACCTCCCGAGCCCTGCCGGCCCCGCCACAAGCTTGGCCGGAGTTGGGGAGGCCGGCAGATGGCGGAGCAGGAGCAAATCTGGCCGGAGCTGGGGAGGTCGCGTGAGAGGAGCTCCCTCCTCTCTCTCCCAATCGATTTCCCTGGCCTGGTCTGTTCCCCTCTCTCTCTTCCCTCTCTTTTCTCTATCCCAGCCCGCCAATTTCTGTTTCCCCTCCCGCCAATGCTTGTTTCCCTCGCGACCCTGCCCGAGGCGTCCAGAAGCGACCAAGGCGGCGATTTTCCCGCCTAAGGCGACGACTTGGGACGTCTCTGAGACGCCTACGGACGCATTTCTCAGCAGTCCAAGGCGACGACGACGCCTTGCTCTCTTCGAGCGCTCGGACGCTTAGGCGACGCCTTTAAAACCATGGCTTTGGATGTTGGTTACTTTTCTCAAGTTTGAGAATGAAAAAAGCAAAGTACAGGCTGCTTTTAGTTTTCTTTGTGAAGTAATCACATGTCTGCTTTTAATCTTGTTTGTTCTTAACTTCAGTGGCAGGGAACCTGTAGATTTAAATAAAGTGAAGTTCAAGAAGGTGCTGCTCGAGACTCCGTCAGGTTTTGCTACTCCCTCCGATCCATATTACTTGTCGTTGAAATGGATGTATCTAGCACTAAAACATAGCTAGATACATCTATTTTAGTGACAAGTAATATGAATCGGAGGGAGTATGTTTAATGTTCGTGAAGGTTTGTTTTGTAATCCTGAGGTATGTACAAACACGCTTCTGATGAATCACCTATTTTCCTTTTTTTTGGTGTCATGCAACGGATCATTGAATCCAGAAACTGATGAGTTTTTTTCCCATTTTTGCAGGATATCTGGATGTATTTTACAGATCTATATGATGCACGCGAAGTACAGTATCTCTGGAAATTCAACTTATATTTTTAATTTCGTCCATTGCTAATTTGTTTGTTCATCCCTCATGGGATCAAGTTACATAGGAAACTCTTCTTTTTTTAATGTCTCTTGAGGAGCAATCATGCTTCCATCTCTCTTTGCAATTTAAGTTGGGACCTGTTTGGTGGAGCTCCCAAAGTCAATTGCTCCTCTGCGGAAAGGCCGTTTCCAGGAACCACTATGGAATTGACTCTGAAATGAACTAAGATATTGGGTGCTGAATAAAACAGCTTCTCCTGATTAACTTTGTTCCTTATTCCTCCGTAGAATCTCCCTAGACTCTCACAGAGAATCACTTCTAGGTCATCTCTACCAAACAGGCCCTAATTAGTACACCATCAGTGGTAATGGTAAGATCAGTGCCTGATTGGCTATTTGGGTGGGTCTAAATGGGACATATTGGCTAATCACTGGGTATGTGCGGTAGGTATAGCCACTGTGCGTCCATAGCAAGGCTTGGCACTCAGCTTTACAGCATTGCTAAGAAAACTGTTACGTCTGACTGACATCAAACATCTAATTAACCTAACCTTAGTAGGATAAGTTGACTAGATCTCTAGGATGGATGATGTACGCTCTGTAATGCCCTGCCAAGGAGAAAATACTTTTACTTCCAATCAAAGGACATGCCGTACCATCTTCCTGTAGTTTGATGGTCAAACATAACTTCCAAAAAGGCTTTGTTCATGTTGTTACTTTGATTAGAATAATTTTGATCATGCTGCATTTATCTTCTCCATTTGAACCGTGCAGGGCTCTAATATTTTTTGTGTGTCACCCACTATCATATTCTGATGAATGTTCTTTTGGATTTCAGATTGTCTTTGCCATTGGTTTTGTAAGTGTTGATGAAAAATCTGTTGCCCGTAATAGTCATGATGGCCCTGGTGACAAACTGGAACAGCTCATTCTTAGATTCTGCAAAGCTAACAGCAAATTGGTTGTTCAAGATACACATCTTAAAGCTGTTATTGAATCAAAACTTGTGAGTTTTTATTCCCTCAACAGTTTCCCTTTTTGTCATCAGTACTGATTCCAGTCAATTGCGGCATTCTAATGTTGACATAGTTTCTCAGAATGTCAAATGCCGGACAGGTGACCAAGCTGTGGAAGAGGTTATTTGGGGACTAAAGTATGTCATGCCTTGTTTTATATTGGAAGAAGCAAATAAGGTTCCTTATAACTATATTCTCCCAATGAGCGAGCAACTGCTACAGGACCTGGAAACATATGGAATCAATGTCTCCACAAGTGAGGTATTTTGCTCTCCTTGCGATTGCAATGCTATTCTATATTCTGATACTGTTGATATATCATGATAATTCAGATTTGGAATAGGTTCAATTAGTGAATCACCTATGGCTTAAAAAACGATGGCACTTATAAAATGAAAACTACCCACCCGTTTTAAAGGTCAATTTTACCCGAATATCATTGACATACGTTGTCCCCACAAAATAGAAGTCTGTCCTCTACTAGTAATACAATGGTATGCAGCTCACCTGCTTATTCAAGGAAAAAAAATAGAAGTTTGTCCTATTCTATAAGAACAATTTAGTTTATCCAATTGTACTTGAGTGCCATAGAATTGGAGTGTTGACATGGACTATGCTGTAGCATATAATCTGAGCCCTTAAAGAGTTGTTTACTACTTGCCTAAATCTGTGAATGTATAGCAACACATACCATGGTCTTACTGCACCTTAGTTGCAGATTGCACAAGTATTAGTGAGCCTGATTTCTTCACTGTTCTTTTGCTTCACTGGTATGGCATTCAAAGCATTGTAACAATTGACATGATCAATGCCTGTAAACATTGATTAAAGGCCTGCCTATGTACCTAATATTAGAATATCTTTTTGGCGTGCTCCATTAAGACAGACGAAATAGACTCCAGAGAAATAGTGGCAGCCATTCCTAGGTTTGAAATATTTGTTATCCCGCTTCAGTCCTTTTAAATCGTCTCAGTAAATTGATACTGGGTCTGCTTACATTTTGGTACCATTGATGACTATTGAATTTTGGACTTTACGGTCGAGATTCTCTTTCATTATTAGCATATTGTGTTTGAAATTAAACCATAAATTGGTGAGGTGCACTAGAAATTGAAATCCTTCTCTGCCTCTGATTCAAATATCAATAATGCAATAGCGTGCATCAATGTAATTAGATCCTGTTATTGTTTCATTAACAAGTAGTTTTGTCTGCAACCTTGTGGAATTTATGTGTATTTCTAATTTGTTGGTATTGCCCTGTGATCTCACAAGTAGTAGTCCGTAGTCGGTACATGTTGTACTGTAGTTTGAAGAAGTTAGCTTCTTGATGGTTTATTTGTGTATTGATGATTGCTGTACCTTCTTGAATTTTATATGATTATTAGGTTTATTTGTTTTCTTTTTTTATTATCCATTTCAGATTACTGCAGAAATCCTAGGTTTGTTTGGTTATGTGAAAGGTCTTGACAAAATCTTCATGAAACTTTCCAAGGCTTTACGCACCAAATGCGATTGTTATGTTTCTGATATCATAGTCAGAGAAGATGATAATAAGGCCTATGCAAGCATGATTGCAGAGGTTCTGGTTCCCGAGTTTAAGGAAGAAATCGGGCTCCCTGAGGTTGAGGTTGAGGTTGAGGTTGAACATCTGACAAAATTTGTTAATAATATAGAATGCGTTACTAATACTAGTAATAATTGGATCTGGAGTGATTTTGATAAATAAAAGGGTGTTTTGTTTTCTACAGATTGCTGGTGGTTTGGGACCAAAGCTAATGGATCTGCGTAGAGATGCGGGAAAAGATGTTGCTGATTGTGACAAACAAGAAATCCTGGAGTCCCTGAAAAGGCTTTCAGATGTTTGCAAAGAGAAAGAGTGTGCACTGCAGAAGCTCCGAGTAATTGAAGCTCAAATTGGTATTGCCAGGATGGCTGTCGGTAATGAAGCTGTTGGTACGGATGATGGGGGCAAGACAAACAGATGATGGGCGTGGAGACGAGCGCGTACGCTTGTACAGACTACAGACAGACGGTCAATACTTCTGACCCTCCAGCTGATTGCCATTCGTGTGCCCGGGCGTCAGCGTGCGTGTACCTTCTCTCCGGTATGTTCGCGGGGAGTACAGTAGGGTTTAGGGTAGCAACGCTGTCGATCGCACGTTGCAAGACTTACAAATCAGGGTGTTCAATTGGTCACCGCCACCAATATTACGGCAGGACACAGAGAAACTGAGAAAGGTGAGCGCCCGCCTGCCTGCCTGCCTGCACTTTTCTCGTCTCCTGGCCATCGGTACTGGGATACCGCCTACTACTACGTACACTACTGGCCTCCCTTTCCATGCAAAATCGATTGCCTTTTCCACGCAACGATACTAATAAAGCTCGGGCGCTTTTCCACTGCCACCCCCAAAGTCTAAATCTTTGAATCAACTTAATTAAATCACCGTTTTCAAAGGGAAAAAGATCAACCCAAACCGTTGAATTATAAAGGATGCATGCCCCACTCTTTTTCCACGGTCCGTACGTGCCTAGATGGGTTCACGTACGTGACGGGAGCGCGTACGGCGTGTGGAGCTCAACCGTAGCTGCGGACGCGCCGCGGAGTCCTGCAAAGCAGCGCGTGCCGGCCATGCTACGCGCGTCGGTAGCCACTGCCAGCCGCGAGCCGATCAAAACTTCCTTCGGCGGCAGGTGCTTAGAGCATCTTCAATCGTTCCTGATTCGCAAGTCCAAATTAGGCTTCGAATGGATCTAATTTTTCCATCTGGGAACGACCGTTTTTTTAGATCGAAAGGGACTCTGTCCCTGTTTCATTATTTGAGAATGAAACAACCAGTTTCAAAGTAATAGAAAAAACATTAAAGACGACAGCAAAGAGCTTAGCGCTCAGAAACTAGAAACTAGAGAAGTCTCGGCTCAACACAAAAGCCACGGCTCTACAACTCCCAGGGAGCACAGTCTAAATAAACCTAGAGCAGACAAAACACAGACTAAAACACCACATGAATATTGTCCTCATCAGGGTGATCTTGGAGGTATTCCAGTGATGCCCTCCCCCATTGTCGTGGTGGTGGCACGGTAGATGCCATGGGTATGCTTAAGTTGGGGCCGAACGGGTGCTTGTGGTCACCGGGGAGGGAGTGCACGGTCGAGCCATGCACGAAGAACAAGAAGAACTCTCCAGACTTGGCAATTTGATTGATACCTCAAATATTACAAGTGCTCCTTGAGCTGTTTAGGCTCGAGTACACAGCACTAGTTCCCTACTTGGTCCAACCTCCTGCTACTACTGCTATGCCCTCCCTTATATAGGCAGTGCTAGCTAGCTAATACCCCTTTGGGTTCTAGGGTTTACTGTTTGGATCATGGTCCCTACAATATGGGTCGGGTCATGGGCTTGCCCTAAGCCCAGAGGCCCGGTCCACAAAGCTTCACAGCTAACGGTCTTCTGGTACGCTGCTTCTTGTTCTTTTTGGCGTCACGCTGTTACTTTGTACGTCAGCGCTTGCTTTGGGCGTCACCCGGCTCCTTTTGTGTCACCCGGCGTCGCCCTTCTCTTTTGACCATGCTTTACCATGGTCCCTCCTGAACCTTACTCGGAAAGGTGCCACGTGTCCTTGATGACTCGGCCCTTCCTCGGTTGACTCGGCTTGTTGGTTCCTGCAAGGGTTACAACTTTGTCTTGACATAGTTTGTATGTCGGCTTTCATGCTTATCTTACCCGGCCGTTCTTACCCGGCCTGGTTCCTCTTTTACTCGGAGCCAACCCAGCTGTGCCATGTTTCCCCTCTCGTGACCCTACCGGGGGTTATCCCCCCGACATTAGTCCCCGAAGCTGGTGAGGTCTAGCATTTCAAGCTGTTAGGCGTCTCCAGGTTCCTTTTGTGTGAATGGAACTTAGTTTTTGTCTTTTATCTATCTTAATTTCGCACCTTGTCGGGTTAGTCTGATAATTTCGGGTCAATTCTTTGACTTCTTGGCTCATTCTTGCCTCGAGCCGAGTTACTTTGGCCAATTCCGGGTCATTTTCGGTGCGCTTCAGTCACTGACAGCTGGTAATCATGATTACTTGCCTCAATTTTTGTTCCAAGCTCTGGCGGCACAGTGACGGCTGCGCGGTTATTTCCCGTCACTGTGGCAGTCCCATCAACCTGTGCCTCTTGTCCTTCTAGCCGTGACGTGGCACGGGATTTTTCGTGTATCCTTGGTTACGTGGCGCTTGCTGATTGGCTTTCCCGGCCTGGTACACGGCCACACGCTGGCCGCACGGCACAGTTAGATCCCACGACCGGGGTTTTTACTACCCTTAAGTAGGGGTTGGGGGTTTCCACTTCCCCCACGCTCGTTCAGTTTTCCCTTTGCCTTTCCTCACGCCTGCAAAATCGAATTGCCTCCTTTGCGGTTCCTTCTCCCTCTTGCTCTTGTGTTGCGATTGCCCCTGTATTCTTTCCATTCTAGCACGGGTCCTCGCTGTTCCAAGCCTCTCCTTACCACGGAGGAGACAGACTCTGCCGATCCCATGGACGCTCGTGACGGCGCTGATGTTGCTGAGGAGCAGGAGATTCCCGCCGGCGAGCGCGGTGGCTGGGAAGGCTCGGAGGTCTCCACCGAAGAGGTGGAGTGGCTCCGCTCCACCAGACGCATCCCACTGCAAGTGGATTGCCGTCTCCCCGCCGGTGAGATCTCCCCCAAACCTCAAGCTGGCGAGCGGGTGGTTTTTCTTTCCCACTTTGAACGCGGTTTTGCTCTTCCTGTGAGCACATTCTTTTCCTCGTTTCTTTCTACCTTCCGTCTACAGACCCACCATCTTCCTGCCAACGCGATTGGCTCTCTTTCTTGCTTCATCTCTGCTTGCGAAGCCTATCTTGGAATTTGGCCTACAGTTCTTCTGTGGGCCAAGTATTTTCGCTTTAAAGTTCAGGTTGTTCCCCAGCCTGAAGTTCCCCGTGCCGAGAAGAAACCAACTCGGTGCGGTGCTGCCAGCATCATGCCTATGAGGGATTCCATCTTTCCTCGGGTTGTGGCATTGATTCTTGCAAGAAGTGGCATATAACCTTTTTCTATGTCAAAAACAGCGGGTCCACTGATAACATCCGGCTTCCCCTTTCTCGTATGAGGTTCCCCACAAGAAGCACTGGCAGCTTGACCCGCGCGACCAAGATGCTGCGGTGAACGAAGCCAACACTATCCTGGAGAGGCTGCTGTCGCCGGATGAAAACTTTCATCTCGCCGACTCTGACCTCATGCGCACCTTCATATCACGCCGGGTAAGCCCCATCCAAGCCAGGAGCCACAAGATGTGCTTCATGAGCGGGTCCCATGATCCCACTCGGCATTCCACTAAGGAGCTCACCCATGATTCCATTGCCAGCCGAGTAAGCTCAATCTTTAAACTGAACTTGGCGGATGATTGGGCTTGGAGTTGCCCGCCGTTTAGCCGGGTCAGGCCTGTCCCCTGGGTAAGTTTTCCGGATTACTTTCTCGCCGAGTAGGCTTTAGCTCATTTGCCACTCTTTAGTTTAGTTTTTAGTTTCTCATTCTGTTTGTCCTTCGCAGAATCTCCTTCACCAGGTTGATGACAGTATTGTCCCTCCTGCTGGCTATAACGGGGATCGCTCTGACTCGGATGAGTTCGAGTATGACCTAGAGTGCTTCATGCCCATCCCGCACACTGCGGCTGCTTCAGCTTCGGGTAAGAGTCAATCTCGCAATCCCTTACAAGATTGGTCTGACGATGATGAGGATGATGAGTGTAAGCTTTTGGAGGTATATGCCTTGTGAGCTTAATATCTTTGCTTATCCGAGTAAGCCCTTTATTTACTTATGCAGCTGGCCAGGTACATGACATTCCTCCTCTCGCTGTGGGTGGAGTCGGCAAGATCCCCGTCGCTAAGCCGAAGCGACGCGGAGCCTCCTCCAGCACTCAGCCGGCCAAGAAGAACAAGCCCAGTCCGGCAGCTCCTGCTGCCAGCCTGGGTGAGACTCGCCAAGCTGTTGGGCGCCGAGTCACAGGCCGAGTCGCCCGTGACCCGGTTGTCACCGGGTAAGTTTTTGTTCTTTGCCTTCTCTGTTCTTTTCCTTTTCATCCTTGATATTCTCTTATATATGTCTCATTGTTTTTAGTGTTGCACCTTTGACGGCGAATCAGGCTGCTTCTAGCATTGCCTCGCCGCTTAGGCCTGCACCTCCTCCAGCTGACTCGACGGCGCTGAGTCCCGTCCGGGTTGAAGCTCGCACTGTTGAGGCTCACGCTTCTCAGTGTCAGTCAGACCCGATGGGTCATTCGGCTAGCGCCCCTGACGCTGGCCAGGAGAAACTTCCTGTCTTGGAGCCCGCGACTCTAGCGCCGAGAAAACTTTTGCTACCAGTTCCTCTGGCATCAGCCCTCAAGCTGATGTGAATGAACAACTTTCTGATCTTGGATCCAGCAAAACTGCTGAGCCCAGTCAGGGAGCTCCACGTTCTTCTCCAAATCTTTCTGCTCTCTCTCAAATTCTGTCAAAGGGCCAGACCCAGCCCAAGGCTTCTGGCTCTACTCGCCCCTCATCTGGCAAATCCACCTCTTCCAAGCAAACAACTCTAGTCTGTGCTCCGGGTTCTGCTCCTCAGATCCGGCCTCCGACGTCGGCGACGAAGCTCGCTTCAACGGGTAAGGGGGACAAATCTGCGGCTGCCGGGTCAGGTGATGACTCCAGGGCTGTTACCCTCCATACTTCTGCTGCTGCGACCCGTGCCACTATGGGAACTGCCCTGAAAACGGGTCGAGTTCTCACTCGGACGCTCAGTGGCAAGAGCCTAGGTTCGGCTGAGCCTTACACCGTGGCATGGAATGCAGCAGGCGAGCAGGAGGTTAGCACTCGCGCCGGCAAGAAGCTGAAGCTGGGCCCCAAGGCTGTCTCCGACATGACCTAGCAGGCCATTTCTCTGATGGCCCGCAGCGACGAAGTAAACGAGGTAAAGTAACTTCTTACTCTTTTGCACTGTTGAGTATTTCCTTTATACATATCACCTAGTCCCCGAGGTTGCAGTTGAGTAAGAAACTTACTCGGCTGTAAGCTCTTCAATAGTCACTTAGTCTTTAAATCCTTTACTCCAAGCTTGTATGTTAGAGCTTCGATCCCTAGCCCTCGAGGTTACTGCCGAGTAAGGATCTTACTCAGCTGTAAGCTCTTAAGCTCTTTGATCTCTTTATGCCAAACTTATGTTAGAGCTTCAATCCCTAGCCCTCGAGGTTACTGGCGAGTAAGGAACTTACTCGGCTGTAAACTCTTAAGCTTTTTTATTCGGCAGGTTGCCTGACTCGACTCTTCCTTATTGTCTGTTCTTTGATTAGCTCACGCATAACGAGCGCACCAAGGTGCACCAAGATCTCGTACTGGCGCATCGCAAGCTCGAACTTGCGTATGAGAAGCTACAGACTAACACCCACGGCCAAGGTAATATCTTTGCTCTTCCTTTTTTCTATTCGGTATAATTTTCCTTGGTTCATCTTTTCATTTTTCCTTTCGCTCTTGTTTCACAGCCACTGCTCAGTCTACCATCAATGATCTTCACTCGCAAATCAGCGAGGCCAAGAGTAAATTTCTTGCCTTCCTAAGCCAATTGCTGAAATTCTTCTGTTGGTACTGACAAATATTTGTTCTGAATAAGCAGAGAAGCACCAAGCCGAACTCTAGAAGGAGCGAGATGAGGTGACTCGGCTGAAGAAACTGATGGCCGAGACAGAGCAGAAGCACTTGGCCGAGGTGAAGGGGCTGAGGGAGGAGCTGGCCGAGAAGAACGAGCAACAGGCTGCCAGCGCCGAGAAAACCAAGAGGTTGCTCGACGAGGCCGAGTCATCGGTCGAGTCGGCAAACCTGAACTTTGACGCTCTCTAGGCCAAGACCAAGACTTGGCATAACAAGCTCGCAGCCATCAACTTCTTTCTCGGTAGTGAGTTCTTACTCTTTACGCACTGTATGAGTCCTTCTTGGATTTTTTCCATCTTCCCTTGTTATTTGCTAACTTTCTCTTTTGCTTGCAGAGAATTTTCCTGAGGCCAACATGTTTGCCATCCGAGCCATGAAGAAAGTAAGAGCCGAAGCTGGTGCTCCTGCTGACGGCGAGGTGTCCATGGAAGAGCTCCTCGCAGCGGTGTCTGAACGGGTCAAGACCCTCAGATCTTGCGGTGTGGACTTGCTCAAGTCGGCTATCCATGCATTTCGCATGCTCTGGCCGGATGAAGACCCACCCGAACTCATCGAGCCACTGGCCGAGAGACTGCTTCTTACTGAAGACCGGCTGGATCAATGGCGTGAGTCGGCCGGCCGAGCTGCAGCGGATAAGGCTCTCTCCTTCGTGCTTTTATGGTACGAGGACATCAACCTTGATGTTCTTGCTCGCATAAGGGGGGATGGCAAATGGCTGAATGACCCGGAGCTGATCAAGAAGCGCCAAGAGCGAGCTTATGCCATGATCGAGTACACCATGGTGCACGCTTGGTGTGAAGGCCCCAGCTTCCTCGACCTTGGCGACCCGCTCGTCGAAGTTGCTGATGAAGAGGGTGGCGACAGCGAGCCGACCGAGTCAGATGATCCAGATGACCCGGCCACAGATGCCCCTCACCCGGCCGATGCTCCAAGCACTACCCCTAGCTCCGAGAGTGCTCCTCCGAGTTCTTCTGCTCCTTAGGCCAACAAATATCGAACTTTTTATTAGATCCCCCGGTATGCCGGGTACAGATGTAACGTACATTGCACTTTAAGTTTGATTTTGCGCCTGTCAATGGGATTTATATATTTGCGTTATGCACTGAGTGCGAATCACTCAAGGACAAGTCCCCGAGTTTCATTTTGTCGTCTCACCTTTCCTTGCCTTTGGCCCTTGTCTACCTTTTTCGGTGTTCGACATTAGGATCTCAAAGTATAAAGGATATAGTTAGCGGGTATGAAACTTGGATAACTTGGCCGAGATTACTCGACACGTAGTATAACAAGACCTGTAGAGAGTTAGGCAAAAACTAAAGTCGACTCGCGTTTCTCCCTTGTACTTATCCGGCGTTCGTGTTTACCCGTCTTAGATCTTTTTCTCTTGCTTGCCATGAAGCCGTGTTTTCGGACAACAGCATAGTCGAAGAGTTGATTTCTTCCGAGTAAACACTACTTGTTCCGAGATAAATTTCGGGTATCACGCCAGCCGACGTAAAATAATTGAAATAGAAAACCTAAGGGGTAGTCCCCGAGTCAGTTTTTCGAATCATACCATTTTATTACTAGCACATAGCCGACAAACACGTCCGACCTATGAGAGTTCGAGTGATACATGCACTGCTTCCCCTAAGTATAGAAGGGACGAAGCAGTGCCACATTCCATGGCCTTTTGGTTTCATCTCCTGACCTGTCCGCCTTGTTCTTTTGCGCTTCACGAGCGTCTATGAGATAATAGGAATCATTGTGCAATGATTTGCTTACAATGAATGGACCTTCCCATGGAGGTGATAATTTATGCATTCCTGCTGTGCGCTGCACCAGCCTTAGCACCATATCTCCTTCTCGAAAAACACGAGGTTGCACTTTCCGGCTATGGCAGCGTCGGAGATTTTGTTGATATATAGCGGATCTGGAGAATGCCAATTCCCTTGCTTCTTCGAGTAAATCTACTCCATCTTCTTGGGCATCTTTTACCTCGGCTTCCGAGTATTGCCTTATCCTTGGCGAGTCATATTCTATGTCGGCAGGCAAAACTGCTTCATCCCCATATACGAGGAAAAATGGCGTATAGCCAGTTGATCGATTCGGAGTTGTTCTTAAGCTCCACAGTACTGAGGGTAGTTCCTCTATCCAACAACCATGTGATCTCTGGAGTGGTTCCATTAAGCGGGGTTTTATCCCGGACAGAACTAAGCCATTAGCCCGTTCAACTTGTCCATTTGATTCTGGATGGGCGACTGATGCTACATCGAGTCTTATTCGGTGTTTCCCACAGAAGCGAGCAAAAGCTCCTTCGGAAAAGTTCGTGCCATTTTTAGTGATCACACTATGTGGGTAACCGTATCTGAGGATTATATCCCTTAGGAATGTGACAGCTGTTTTTCCGTCCAATTTCTTGATTGGTTTCACTTCTATCCACTTGGTGAACTTATCGATCATGACCAAGATATGAGTCATGCCTCACCTTGCTGGTTTGAATGGTCCTACCATATCTAGGCACCATACTGCAAAAGGACAAGTGATTGTATAGTCTTCAATTCAGACGCTGGTAAATGTGACTTGGATGCATAGTGTTGACAACCACTGCATCTTCCGACTAACTCTTGCGCTTGTGCCAATGTGCTTGGCCAGTAGAATCCATGTCGGAATGCCTTGGCTACCAATGCTCTTGATGATGCATGGTGCCCGCACTCTCCTTGATGGATATCCAATAAGATCTCATGGCCTTTCTCTGAGCTGATACAACGCTGCAGTACACTTGTCACACTTCGCTTGTAGAGTTCCTTGTTGATTATGGTGTACGCTTTTGCCCTCCGTGCTGTTTTCCTTGCCAATCTTTCATCACTCGGCAGGGTCCCATCTTTCAAATAGCTGAATATTGGCTGTGCCCACGTTGGTATCAGTGGTTCCGGGTCTGCTTCAACATCAATGTCCATTGGTTCCGCCGACATATGCTCTGCCGACATAACCCGAGGAGTCCCCGAGTGTGATTCGGCGATCCCTGAATTGAACGGATCAGTCCCCGAGTGACTCGAACCTACCCTTGAGTCGATGTCCATTGGCACTGCCTCTGATTCCTGATTCGCCGGGATGACCCTGATTGATTCGGACTCCGGTGACGGCTTGATCGATGGCTTCCTAAGATGCTCCAACGCTACCCCTGGTGGTATTGCTTGCCTAGACGATCCTAGTTTGGATAATACATATGCTGCCTCATTTTCTGCTCTAGGAATGTGATGAAATTCACAACCGTCAAAATATCCCGAAATTTGTTGTACGTGGAAACGATATAATGCCATGTTTGTGTCTAGCGCATCCCACTATCCAGACACTTGCTGAATCACCAAATCCGAATCGCCAAAACACATGATCCTTTGATACCAATTTCCTTGGCTACTTTAATGCCATGGACAAGTGCTTCGTACTCGGCAACATTGTTAGAAGCAGCAAAATGAATCTGCAACACGTACCTCAGTTGATCCCTCTTTGGAGATGCGAGCACTATCCCGGCGCCCAGACCCATTTTCGTCTTAGACCCGTCAAAGTGCATTTTCCAGTAATTCGTATCTAACAGTGGCGGTTCATACTGCATTTCCATCCATTCTACAAAGAAATCTACAACAGCTTGAGATTTTATTGCATCCCGCCTATCATATTGTAGATTGTATGGTGCCAGTTCGATGGCCCATTTGGCGACTCGGCCATTGGCATCTTTGCTACCCAATATGTCCGAGATAGGTGCCTCGCATATTACCCGGATTGGGTGTTCTTGAAAATAATGTTTCAGCTTCTTTGCTGCCAAATATTCCCCATATGTCATCTTCTGATAATGCGGGTAATTCTATTTCGAGACAGAGAGCACTTCGCTCAAGTAATACACTAGTCTTTGGACTGATTTGCTCCCTTCTTCTCGTTCAACCACTATTACTGCACTTACAACTCTGTTGGTTGCGGCGATATAGAGCAACATTGGCTCCTTGGATAGTGGTGACGCTAATATTGGTGTTGTTGCCGACATTTTCTTTAATTCATGGAAAGCGCTATCAGCTTGCTGTGTCCATGTGAATTTGTCTGATTTCTTCATCAGCTGATATAGTGGTAGGGCTTTTTCGCCTAGCCGACTAACAAACCTGCTCAACGAGGCCAGGCATCCAGTAAACTTCTGGACATCATTGAAGGTTTTTGGCAATTCCATTCTTTCGATGGCCCTGATCTTTGTTGGGTTAGCTTCGATTCCTCGGCTAGATACAAGGAATCTGAGTAACTTGCCAGCCGGGACACCAAATATACATTTTTCTGGGTTAAGCTTCATCCAGAATCTTCTCAAGTTTGCGAATGTTTGACGCAAGTCCTCAATTAGAGTATGACTTTGTTTGGTTTTTATTACCACGTCATCGACGTATACTTGAACATTTATGTCCAATTGATCTTGCAAGCATTTTTGCATGCATCTTTGATATGTTGCGCCTGCATTTCTCAATCCGAATGGCATGGTGCGATAGCAATAAGCCCCGTACGGGGTGATAAAAGCTGTATTTATTTGATCATTTGGATTCAGTGGAATCTGATGGAATCCTGAATACGCATCCACAAACGACAACAACTCACACCTAGCAGTAGAATATATGACTTGATCGATCCGAGGCAGAGGAAATGGATCTTTTGGACACGTCTTATTGAGGTTTGTGTAATCAATACACATGCGTCATACCAATGCCACGTTCGGGTCATCTTTTTTCTTCTCGACCAAGGCTGGATTTGACAACCAGTCTGGGTGCAGTACTTTCATGATGAATCCGACAGCTAAAAGTCTTGCAATCTCGGCGGCTATTACTTTCCTCCTATCTTCGGTGAAGCGGCGGAGGGGTTGCTTCACCGGCTTTGCATCTGGCCTTACATGAAGAGAGTGCTCAGCCATCTCCCTCGGAACTCCTTGCAGATCTTGAGTGGACCATGCAAAGATGTCCCGATTCTCACGGAGCAAGCTGGTGAGCTCGCTTTCCTATTTATCTGTAAGGCCAGCCCCAATGGTGACTGTGCGCTCTGGGAAAGTTTCATCCACTTGCACCTTCTTGGTTTCCTTGGTAGCTTGAAATGACACATTGCCATGCGGGTTGGTGAGTGCTGACATGGACATTTGTGCTGCTTTGGCCAATGCTGCCACTTCCAACATCTGACTTTTCTCTTGTGCTATGACGAGTGATTCGGCCAGTGAAGATCCGGCTGAGGCACAAGCAATAGATCTTTTGTAATCTCCTTCAACTGTGATCACCCCACATGGGCCTGGCAGCTTCATCTTTAAGTAAGCCATATGGGTAGTAGCCATGAATCTTGCCATAGCCGGTCTGCCGAGTAAGGCATGGTATGAGCTGACCAGATCTACCACCTCGAACTCTATAGCCTCAGTGCGACAGTTCTCTTTGTTGCCGAATAGGACGTCGACCCAGATCTTGAAAATTGGCTCACAGGACAATCCCGGCACAATACCGTGGAAAGTGGTCTTAGTCGGCTCCAGCATGTTCATGGTAATGCCTAACTTGAGCATTGTATCCTTATACATAATGTTGATGCTACTGCCACCGTCAATCAACACTTTTGAAAACTTCACGTTGATATCTGGGCCCATGAATGTTGGATCCAAAACCAGAGCGTATCCTCCAGGGGTTGGCATGATCTTGGGGTGATCTTTTATACTCCAAGTTATCTCTTGCTCAGACCAATGCATGTACTTGGGAATTGCTGGCATCGTGGAATTCACTTCCATCATTCGTCACTGCTGACTCTTCTTGTCATTTGGCTCTATGACAAAGACAACATAGCTCTGGTGATGTTCTCTGTACTCATTTCTGGTTCCGTGGCCGACATGAGCGTCGTCACCTCTTGGATTGTGCACCTAGTGCACAGCTTCTCTTCTATCTTGATTCTGATACCTCGGCTGCCTGTTTTCATATCTGTTATCTGCTCCTACTGTTTGAGCGTTTCCTCCTGTAAGTGGTGGAGGGGGAGGTGGTGGCAGCTGCTTATTCGGTGAATCCACTCTATCTCCTTTCTGAAACCAAGTGCATTGCCTTATTGTATGATTTGCCGGCTTACTCGGACTAGGCGTGTGAAACTTACACGGCTGATCCAGCATCATCTCATAGGTGTATTTTTGTCGGTCCTGATACTGCTTCCTCTGATCGTATGGCCTTTTGCCGTCATTCTTTGGCACCCATTGTTGTTGACCATTTGTCCTTTGACGCTGACTGTTTCCATCATCTGGATGATCCTGACTTACGGCTGCAACCTGAGTCGAACCATATCTGTAATCTGGCCTCTCGTCTCTTCTCTTGCTTATGTACTCGGATCTTTCCTGGCGCCTTTGTGACCCGGCAGCGTCATAGATCTGAGTCTCAGTCATCCCATCTGCCGACATGAGCAGCGGCTGAGTCGGATCTCCTAACGCATACGAGTCGGCGATTCTTATCATCTCTGCCAGGCTTGCCGGCATATCTCTTTGTAACCTTTGCCACAACACACTTCCATGTCTACATCCTTGTGCAAACCATGCAATTGCTTGTGACTCGATCACCCCTTCACAAGAGTTACGCATCGTACACCACCTGGTGAGGGATCCCCTGTATGTCTCATTCGGTCTTTGCTTGCACATTGCTAGTTGTTGTGGGCGATTTGGCCTCTTGTATGTGCTCGTGAAATTGCTCACGAAAGCGTCGTGAAAATCGATCCAACTGTTGATGCTTCCGGGTGGCAAATTGTTCAACCATACCCGAGCTGGTCCTTCCAGCATCTGCGGCACATAACGTACTACCCATCTCAAGTTTCCCTGCACGATCTTCACAGTGGTTCCATAACCTATGAGCCAGTCTTATGGATTTGTGCTTCCATCATACGTTTTTGTCCCTCTGGCCAGCTGGAAATTTGGCACCGGTGGCTCCTTCATGATCCTTGGGCCAAAACACGATGGACCCTGCGGACCTTGCGATTCAATTATCTCTGCCATTTTTATGCGGTCAAGCTTCAGCCTGGCATCATCCGGCTGAAGGTTCCTGCCTCCAAATCTTGCTCCCATCGCTTGATATGCGTGATCCGGCAGTTCATACCCGTCATTTACCATAGCCGAGTAACCGTCATTATACTTATTCGCGTTCGGGTCAGCAGGCCGTTGAACTGTTTTTCCCGCGCTTTGCTGTCTTCTCTCCAGCTGAGCTGGTGCGTTATTCGGAGCTGGATTTCCTCCTCCTGCCGAGTGAGTTCCGCGCCTAGCATGAGGCATAAAATTTTTCCCTCCGTTGTCATTTCTCTGCCCAATTTTTTCCTGGTTTTCATTTTCACGGGGATTATTTCTTTTTGCCCCTTGCGCACGCGCCGGGTTTCCTTGAATCACTGCCAGATCATAGGCCCATCTGCTTGTTTCTTCCAGAATCCACACTTTTTTCTTTTCTCGGCCTGGGCGCCGCTCCGGGTGAGGATGTCGTGTGCCCAGCCGATCTTGCCGGGACAGGAGTCGCTGAGTGAAGCAGCTGTGACCTCCCTGCTATACCGGATTTGCTCTGTAATACGCCTCATTCAGCATGCTGGCTGCTTTTACTAACTCATTGACTCGTTCTTGGTGCCTTTTCTTTGCTACCCCCTCCAGGTGGGGTAATTCTGCCATTACTGCTTCTGCCGCTCGTAGATTAGCTGCTGTTGTGTTGTACGTTGGACGCATGGCCGTCTCATTGCTGTTCTCTGGTGTTATCTTCGATGTCGCATCTGCCAGCTCTTCATTGAGGTTCCTTCCTCTCAATCTCGTTGCATCAAGCCGGGTCTTTGTGCCCTTGACTCGATTTGCCGAGTTAAGCTCTCGAATAGTGATATCCACATCCTGTTGTAACTGTGCTAGCTCCTTGGCTTTCTCCAAGACTTTTATCCTGGCTTCTTCCAACTCGGCTTGCACACGCATCGGGTCAGTTGCTTGTGCCACTGGCTCTGCCAACTTGTCTATCGCTTCCTGCAGCTCCTTAGCCCTTTTGCTCCTAGCTATGTTCTCTGGCTTTTCCAGCGGCGCCTTTGCTGTTCTTGCAGCATTTGGCGTTTCCTCATGATTTCCTCCCTCTGTGCTCTCATTCACTACTGGAACTACTGGAGGAGCTGCGGGATTTGGGGCTGTCATCATTACCTCCATGGAGACAAGTTGGTGAAGTTTCCCAGCGACAGGAGCCGTTGGAGGATCCGGCGCCAGGACGACGTGCTTAGGGTATGCACGCTCCACGTGCACCGCGACGTAGACCTGGTGCTCGCCGAACTTGATGAAGCGACCGCCCCTAGGGAACAACTTGTTCCCGAAGCAGCCCGCGTTGTCGTTGACGAAGTTGAGCGCTCCAAACCTCTGGATGAGGCCGGAGTAGACGCGCTCGCCGGTCTTGGCGATGATGTTGCCCGTCCGGATGAAGACTCCATCAAGCACCTGCTTCTGCCCCACGGTGGGCGCCAACTGTCGTGGTGGTGGCACGACAGATGCCATGGGTAGGCTTAAGTTGGGGGGCCGAACGGGTGCTTGTGGTCACCGGGAATGGAGTGCACGGTCGAGCCATGCACGAAGAACAAGAAGAACTCTCCAGACTTGGCAATTTGATTGATACCTCAAAGATTACAAGTGCTCCTTGAGCTGTTTAGGCTTGAGTACACAACACTAGTTCCCTACTTGGTCCAACCTCCTACTACTACTGCTATGCCCTCCCTTATATAGGCAGTGCTAGCTAGCTAATACCCCTTTGGGTTCTAGGGTTTACTGTTTGGATCATGGTCCCTACAATATGGGTCGGGTCATGGGATTGCCCTAAGCCCAGAGGCCCGGTCCACAAAGCTTCACAGCTAACGGTCTTCTGGTACGCTGCTTCTTGTTCTTTTTGGCGTCACGCTATTACTTTGTACGTCAGCGCTTGCTTTGGGCATCACCCGGCTCCTTTTGTGTCACCCGGCGTCGCCCTTCTCTTTTGACCATGCTTTACCATGGTCCCTTCTGAACCTTACTCGGAAAGTTGCCACGTGTCCTTGATGACTTGGCCCTTCCTCGGTTGACTCGGCTTGTTGGTTCCTGCAAGGGTTACAACTTTGTCTTATGCGGGCCGACATAGTTTGTATGTCGGCTTTCATGCTTATCTTACCCGGCCGTTCTTACCCGGCATGGTTCCTCTTTTACTCGGAGCCAACCCAGCTGCTCTATGTTTCCCCTCTCATGACCCTACCGGGGGTTATCCCCCGACACCCATAGCTCGATGATGCAGTAGTCTTCCATGTGGAGATCCACTCGAAGCCAGCGCAGATCATCTTGCCGTGAGCATCAGAGGATTTTTCAGTCTGTCGATCATCTTCTCCATGAAGAGGGCGATCTTCCCCCCTCCAGGTCCTTGAATGGTTTCTGCCATAATTTTATGAAGGAGAGGACCAGGCGCCAAACCTGTTTCATATTAATCCAAGATGTCTTATTAAAGACAATGCTATTTCTATTATTCCAAATGCTCCAAAGAACAGCAGAAGAAACAACATTTAAATGAAGATGTTTCTTATTAGCAAGCCATTTTGAAGCAAGAGATTCATAATCTACAATATGAACATCAAAAACATCTTGAACATCTTTCCATAGTAAACTAGAGACTAAGCATTCAAAAAATAAATGATGAACAAATTATATTTCTTTTGCAGAGATTACACTCCAAGGGTTTTGGAATCCCTCTGACTCTAAGATTATCTCTAGTCAGAATCGTATTTTGAGAAAATAACCAAAGAAAAATCTGGACCCTGGGTGGAATAAGTAGTTTCCACACAGCAGGGAGATAAACCTGGGTAATGCCTCTAAAATTGACCAAAGAATACATAGAACTGGAAGAATATCTACCCTTAGATTCATGCTGCCAAATTAATTGATCATCCTCCTCAGAGTATCTAATTGACTTAACAATTCCTAAAAGTTCATGCCATTGCAGCATCAAGTGCTCATTAAAAGTCCTAAAGTCACATCTAAGATGTGTACCATCCCATAGATCAGCTATCGTTTTAGTCTGTTGGTTGGAAATCAAATAAATTTCCCAAAATTGAGTAGCTAAGGTAGAGTTGCCAAACCAAATGTCTTCCCAAAATCTAATAGATTTACCATTCCCTATGTGCCATTTATATCCAATCTCAACCGCCCTAGAGGCCCACATGATCTCTTTCCAAAAAGTAGATGGGTGAACATCATGACAACAGAGGATATTAGGAGAGTTAGTCTTATATTTGGCATCTATCACTTTTTTCCATAAAGCCCCCTCTCCTTGAATATATCTTTTCACCCAGGAGCCAAGGAGGCATAAATTCAAATCATGGAGGTTTGGGATACCCAAGCCTCCAAAATCTTTCTTCATGCACACTGAAGACCAATTAACTAGATGTAACTTATGATTACCTTCTTCATCATTCTAGAAGAAGTTAGCTAAATGGGAGTCTAGAAGTTTCAAAGCCCACTTGGGGAATTTAAATAAGGATAACAAATAGATAGGGATAGTAGAAAGGCAGGCTTGAATAAGCACCTTCTTAGCAGCATAAGTCAGAAGTTTCCCCCTCCAACCTGTAATTCTATTCAACAGGTTTTCTATCAAAGGCTGTAAGTCCTCTCTCTTCAGCTTCTCAAAGTGAAGGGGAATCCCCAGGTATTTAACAGGAGAACTACCCATGATGCATTCAAAAATGTCTAGAAAGGGTCTAGTATCTGTCTCAGTCATATTAATGGGAATAAGCTCACTTTTATGATAGTTAATGCGCATCCCAGAAATCTGCTCGAAACAAGTAAGAATCCACTTCAGATTAACAGCTATTGATTCATTAGGTTCTAAGAAAAGAAGTGTGTCATCTGCATATTGCAGACAAACAATACCTCCTGGAATGAAATTATGACATAGGCCTCTAATGGCTCCACAAATATTCCCCTTAATTAACATCCTAGAAAAAACATCAATCATAAGATTGAATAACAGGGGGGCTATAGGATCCCCCTGTCTGAGACCTTTACCAGTCAAGAAAAAATCAGTCTCAAAATCATTGATTTTAACCCCTACATAACCTCCTAAAGTAATCTGCTTAATAAATCTAATAAAGATAGGACAAAAACCTCTATTTTCTAAAACCTCAAACAGAAAATCTAAGTTAACTCTATCATAAGCTTTCTCATAGTCTATTTTAAGGACTAAACCCTGCTTCTTACTCCTGTGTACCTCATGAACAACCTCATGGGCAGTGACCACACTCTCAAGAATAAATCTACCCCTAATAAATGCAGACTGATTAGGAGAAATTAATCTTCCAATAACAGTAGCAAGCCTGTTAGTCAGAAACTTAGTAAAGATTTTAAAAGAACAATTCAAAATACTAATCCGCCTAAACTTTTTCATTGTCCTGGCATCATTTTCTTTAGGGATCAGAGTGATCATAGCAAAATTAAGCCTAAAAATACTTAGTTGATCTCCATGCCAAGACTGGAACATAGCAACAAGATCATGCTTAATGATATACCAAAAGGATTGATAAAACATAAAGGAACGACCATCAGGACCAGGGGCCCCATCAGCATAAGAAGTAAAAACAGCTACTTTAATTTCTTCTTTAGAAAAAGTAGCACCTAGATTCAAATTCTCAGCATCACTCACATTTTCCTCCTCAGAGAAAAAAACTTGCTTCAACTGAATATTGGGCCTAGATTCCCAGGAAAAAAGATCTCTATAATAATCAGTTGCCACCTTAAGCATATCCTTAATATCAGTAAAAGGACCATCAGGACCATCTAATACATTGATTAGTTTCTTCCTCATGCGCTGGTTGGCCACTGCATGAAAGTAAGCAGTGTTCCTATCCCCTTCTAGCACATTCCTATCTCTAGATCTTTGTCTTGCTTTAGTCTCCTCTAAAATCCAGTACTTATGGAGATCAACATACACAAAATCTAATCTACCTCCTTCCTCATCAGACAAAGGTTGAGTCTCAGACTTAATGTCTAAAACATCATATTCCTCCATCAATTCTCTCCTATTCTTCCTAACAGCTGCCTCTATATTGATATTCCAACCTTTAGCCAGTTTCCTAAAGAACCTAACTCTCTTTTGCCAAACTTCTACTGGATCATCACTTTATACTTTTAGAGACCAAGCCTTAATGACAATCTGTCTAAAGTCAGGCCTACTAAGCCACCACTTCTCAAATTTAAATCTAGTAGGCTTCAGCAAAAAAAATTCTCCTGAATCCCAGACAATTGGAGTATGATCACTCCCAATTCTAGTCAAAGCTCTAGCACTAGCTAAAGGAAATTGATTATCAAAACCAGTAGTACAGAAAATCCTATCTAGCTTACACATAATAGGCTCAACTTGATTATTGCCTCAAGTATAAGATCTACCAGTTAAACCAATCTCCATAAGGGCCTAGAGATCAACCCAAACATTAAACTTATCCACCCATTTATAATCTACATTTCTAGAGGATTTATCATCAGGGGACCTAATAAGGTTGAAATCACCCCCAATCATAGCAGGGCCATCCCAACCTATGAAAAGATCATGAAGCTCAGAAATAAACTCTTGTTTTTTTCCTCATAAGCAGACCCATAAATAGTAGTAATTCTACAAGTGAAATCAGTAACTTTATTCTTAAGGATAACACTAACAGAAAAGGATCTAATATCCCAAGACACAACATCAAAAAGATCTAGATTGACACCAACTAAGATGCCACTAGCAGTTCCCTGAGAAGGGAGAAAATTCCAGACAAAGTTTCTATTCCCTAGAAGATTCTTCAAGAAGGAATTACTAAAACTATCTTTCTTAGTTTCCTGAAAACCAATATAGTCTACCTTAAGAGGTGAGATATTCTCAGAAATAAATTTTTATCTACCAGGAGCACTGGGACTCCTACTATTCCAAAAGAGACTAACCATTTTTTTCTTTTTCCTAGGGTGCTTGCCCTGAGATTTATTTAAGACTTCTCTCCATCCCTCTGCCCCATCCTCTTCAGTAGAAGAGCTTGTACACAGAGGAGAACTATGCAAAACAGCATTAGAACTAACAGATTCATCAAAAGGAATATCTACCCCTATACTATCAGTTAAACTTTCTATAGCAGTGACAGAGAGCACAGAGAAAGGATTTGTAGACATTATACCTTTCCTGCTCTTTGGAACCTCTAGATTAGTAACCTTTTTCAGATTCATAGCTTTCTCAAGAATAGTCTTGGACCTATCCACTCTGGAACTCTGCCTAGTTGGTTGCACAGGGCCCCATTGCTTCTGTTTCTTTGCAGCTTTCTGGAAAGTAGTCAAATCCTCTCTTTCTCTTACCACCAACTCCTTAAAACTTGGCATGATGTCATCAGGGAGAGCATCCACTTGATCAACCACCATCTGTGTTGACTCAGTTACTTCCCTTTGAGAGAAATTCATCTCTTCAGACTGACCATCTAACCAGAATCTCTGAGCTTCTTCCTCAGCCCTAGGAGCCATAGGTGTTCTATCCCAGATAAAGTTACCTTCAATATCCACAAGTCCTCTTTGCACTAGCAATTGGAAAACAGCACTAGAGCCATCGGGAGAATCAGCATCCATTCTGACCCTATTAGAAGACTGTCCACCATCTCTAGCAGGAAGGCTACCACTTGCAAGTGAAGAGGCACCATTACCAGGCAGGCCCACTTGACCACCATTACCATTCTGTCCAGTTGATTCATCCTCATTGCTTTTATCTTGCCCACCTTGATCATCAACTCCTAAGTTCCCAGTCTCCTCAATCAGTGGAGCAGCAGAATCTAAAGTGAATCCTAACTGAAAAGGCTGATCCTGGAAATTGAAGAGCCTACTAGCAGGGAGCTTGTTTGGATCCTTACACTTGATGCAAACCCTAACTTCTTTAGCATTGTTTCTGAAGATACTTAGCCAATCTACCTCTTCTAGGATGCCACATGTGGAGGCAGCCTGGTCCAAGGTGTTCCACTCACACCACTTAGTCTGCAAACCAGTAATTATCACCTAGATTTTCTTCAAGACTTCAACTGGCTCAGGATCATCACTCCAAGCTTCCACTTTGACACAGATCCCTGGTTTAGAAACACCAAATTTTGGGTATCCAATCACCTGTTTCACCACAATATGTGGGGGAAACTTGACCAGGAAAGTGTTCTCAAAGCCTAGTTCTCTAATCTGCCAGGGCCAATTAGTCTTGTATATCTTAGAAAACTCAGCATCTAATTCTTGTTCAGTCAGTGAACTTTCTTCCACCAGAACAATCCCACAGTTCTTAGTAGAGGCAATGGGATTCATCACATTTTCAGGCATCTCAATATGATAGAATCCCAAGCTTGGAGCACCACTACCTACATACTTTGCTACCTGGTGTGGCCTCTTTCTCACAGGACACTTATCCACAGTGTGTGCAGAGCTTTTGCAGATGAAACAAACTAGAGTTTTCTCACAACTAGCTTGCACATGACCAGGTTCTCCACAACACAGGCAGATAGCATCAACATAATTCCACTGAGCACTAACATTCTGGGGTAAAACATGTTCCTTCTGACCAACAAGCTGCTTCTTCTTGCTTTTCTGCTGACCCTGGGGTTTTGTTTTTTCACCCTGCTCACCGCCCTGGGAATTTTGCTGCTGAGGAGGAGCAATCCACTTATTGGACTGCATACCAAATTGCTGTTGGGGTGGGAAAGGAGGAAATGGATTACTTAATCCCCAAGGAGGTGGCATGTTACCTGGGGGAAACCCAAATGGAGACTGGTGGGGGAAGAACGGTGGGTTGAATTGCCCAAACTCATAGGGATTTTGAGTAGGGTGTTGTTGATGCTGCATCTGAGGCTGCGCACCTTGCTGCATCTGCCTGTTTTCCTGGCCACTGTTCCCTCCCCTCCCTTTTCCTTTGCCTCCTCTACCTCGGTATCCCATCTCCAAATCACCTGGAGCTTCAACACCAGTAGAATCCTCTAGTCCTAGACACTACAATCCCGAGGTAAGCTCAACCACCGACGCCACAATGAGGGGGGGGGGAGGGGATGAGCTCTAGGGTTTGCACTCCCCTGGTTCTTATAAGTGGGGGCAGGTGGCCTCCTGTGGGTGGGTGGTTGTTGTTGCTTCTGGTGGCACATGGGCTGCAAGGGGGGAATCCATAGCTGAGAAAAGAAGCCCTCCATGCCTCCATTTGTAAAGCAATCCTCCAGCCCATCCACCCCAACCACCTGACTTTTCCATAGACTGAATTTCCTATACTGTCCTTTTCTGAACTTGGAAGTTTCAGGCTCCCGCCAACCTCCAGACTCCACTAACCTCACTGAGCTTGCTGCAACGAGTCCAGAATCTTGCTGAAGAGGGTTAGTTGCAGATTGAGGTCCAACAAACCCACAGTTGCCCCTAATTCCTTCCTCGAGAACTCCTGCACCATCGAGACCGGGTTGCAAAGCTTCAGGAGAGGGTTGCGCATTTTCTGTTCCAGTCTCGAGAAGGGGGAAGACGCTCTCCTCGGTCTCCCTCGCTTTGCCCTCTTCACCTCCACTCTCTCTAACCGCGCAATCAACGGTGGCGCGGATTCGTTGCTCAAACTGAGCTTGCTTAGGGATTTGGTTTTCCGCTTCAACCTGGACCTCCGACTCATTGCGGGTTTCTCTCCCACTCGCTTCAATGGTGATAGGAGCAAAGAAGCCAATATAGAGGTCGAAGCTTCTAGAACCTAATGCCCAGGAAGATTCCTTACCGAGCGGCGTTGTCGAGCTCCCCAGACAGGGCCGAAAACTCTGTTCTCTGGACACCCCTTCCAATCCTCGCTCAAACTCGCCCTTCTCCGATCCCGCGCTCTGATCCATTCCGCCGCCCTTCTCATCGGAGCATCCATCCGTGAAGATCGACAGGGTCAAACGCCGAGCAACCCCAGATTGGATTTTGATGTGACGGGTTATCGGCGGGACGCTCGAGAGCTCACCGGAGATGCGAACGGGTGAGGTGGGCGAAGTGGGGTAGGTTGCACGAGCATCTAGCACGTGCTCCTTGGGTAAGAGCCCTCGGGGCCGCCATGAGGGGGAGGGAGGCCCCCGCCATGAACAGGACCTTCGCGCTCCACGGGAGGGAACATGTCAGAACGCGTCATCTTAGACCCTCCAAAATATCCGCGATATTTTGGAACGACCGTTTTCTAGCCGGGTTCCCAGCCAAAAAGTAGCAGGGTGGGCTCTAGCCAGCTCACCGAGGCCCGTTTCGGCGAGCTCGCTAGCAGCACCACCATGAGCTAGGCCAGCAGCTCGAGCACACACGGGCGGGAGGTCATGGTCGCGCGGGTGAGTTCACTGCCGCTGACGCTAGCCCCAGTCTGCCTGGTTCACGGTCATCGGTCCTATGCGAGAACTGTCAGGACGAAGGGAGGGGCGAGTTGGGTTGGCAGTGGCGACGCGAGTTAGGCAGCGCAAGTTGGGCGGCGGCGTATCGATGGAGGATGAGAGAGAGAGGAAAACATGGGGGAGAGAGAGAAATGGTGGGTGGGTGTCGGGACCACATTTTGTTACCTCTATTTCACTGACGGTGGACCACGTAGATGAAAGAAGGCAAATCCGGTGTTCCCGATGTCCCGTGAATGGCCTCCGAACATCGGACGCAAATTGAACAAAATTGGGTCCGTGAACGTCTCTTAAGAACGCTACTAGGACAATTTTTGCAATCGGTTAGAGGAGTAAATTTTAGAGGAGTAAATATACTCCTCTAATAGCACGCGCCCGAGCGTTTTACGGTCTGGGCCAAGCTTAATAGGCTCCGTGTTGACTGTCTTTTTTTTCTTTGTTTTCTCTGTTCATGTTTTTTCTGGTTTCGGTTGGTTTTTGCCCAGTTCTCCGTTTTTATTTTTTGTTAAGTATGTGTTTTTTATTTAAACGTTTTAAAAATGTGAACAATTTTCGATTCTGAACATTTTGTAGATTTGAACATTTTTCGATTGTTATGTGCAGAGTGCACACAGACGGTCAATACTTCTCACCCTCCAGCTGATTGCCATTCGTGTGCCCGGGCGTCAGCGTGCGTGTACTTTCTCTCCGGTATGTTCGCGGGGAGTCAATCATGTGCGGCGTGTAGGTGCAGCAACGCTGTTGATCGCACGTTGCAAGTATAATTCAGGGGGTTCAATTGGTCACGGCCACCAATCATTACGCGACACCTGTTACTTCATCATCAGTTCCGTACAGACGGCACGGATGGTGTAGTATTGGTGTGTATGTATGCTTGTGCCCGGCAGCTAGCTGTACACTTCCTTAATTCGTCCCAAGCCGGACAGCACGAGCTTTGAAAACCCTGACCTTGCGGTCAACCGGCCACGTCGCCGGCCGGACGAACCTGCCTACTGAAAGTCGCCGCGCCAAGGTCTAAAGGCGCACGGTCAAACGCCACGCAAGAGGAATTTTGCGGCACGAACACGAGAAAGGTGGCTGCCTGCCTGCACTTTTCTCGTCTCCTGGCCATCGGCACCGCGGTAATGAGCTGCCGCCTACTACTACTGCCCTCCCTTTTCATGCAAAATCAATCGCCTTTTTTTTTCCAACGATAAAAAAGCTCGGGCGCTTTTCCACTGCCACCCCCAAAAGTCTAAACCTTTGAATCAACCTAAATCACCGTTTTGATTTTCCAAAGGAAATAAATCAAGTCAAATTCATTGTAGTAATATAAAGGGTGCCTACTCTTTCCACGTTCCGTACGTAGTAGGTAGATGGGGTTCATGTGACGGGAGCGCGTACGGCGGACACAGCGCGCGTGTGAAGCACTGGAGCCTAGCTGCGGCCTGCCGCTGGGCAACGTGACGTGCGGACGCGCCGCGGAGTCCTGCAAAGTGCAAAGCAGCGCGCGCCGCGCCGGCCATGACGTGCGTCGGTAGCCGCTGCCGGCAGCGAGCCGATCAAAACTGCCTTCGGCACTCGGCAGGTGCTAATGCTAAGAGTATCTTCACTCGTTGGGAAATCCGGACCAAACTTTGGCCAGAAGGCGCAAGTTTTCGGTCTGGGTACGCCCAGTTTTCTACTCGCGTATCCAGACCGAATTTTCGCGTCGTCCGTTTTCGCTCAAATTCGGCTCAAATTTGTCCAGATTTTGGCATAGTTTGTCATAGAACATTTTAAGACCAAAATTCGGCGAAATTTTAAACCGAGTTCGGCGTAAATGTAAACATAGTTTGGCCTGCAATAAAAGTACAACATATTTCGGCCAAGTTCGGCAAGTTCATGCTCGATATCTACGACGTGTTGCCCCTGCGTATCCATAGGTGCTCGACAAGATCATCCTGCAGCTGTTGATGCATCGCCGGATCTCAAATCTCTTGACACATTGCGATGAATGCAGCCCATGTTAGAGGCACCTGATGATCAGGCTCGGCAAGAGGACCCTGCCTGTAGTATGGTTCGTCCTCCTCGAGCAAACTCACTGGATCCTTCCTCTCATCCTCAATGATCATGTTGTGCAAAGTCACACAACAGTTCATCACTTTCCACATCTGATCTTTCGACCAGGTCATAGCAGGGAACCGGACAACTGCAAACCTCTGCTGGAGCACACCAAATGCCCGCTCCACGTCCTTCCTGCAAGCTTCCTGTTCTTGGCAAAGTGAGAATGCTTGGGGAGCATTGGCTTGAGATAGTCTTCACAAATGTTGATCATCTTGGATAGATGTCATCTGCTAGGTAGTATCCCTTGTTGTAGTGGTGCCCACCGATCTCAAATTTCACGGGGGGAGCATGACGCTCAACAAGCTTGGAAAAGACAGTTGAGGAGTTGAGGACGTTGATGTCGTTGTTCGATCCTGCCATACCAAAGGAGTGCCAGATCCAAAGATCATGTGTAGCAACTGCCTCAAGTATCACAGTGCATCCTCCTTTGTGGCCTTTGTACATTCCTTGCCATTCAAATGGACAGTTCTTCCACTCCCAATGCATGCAATCTATGCTTCCAAGCATACCAGGAAATCCTCTACTTTCATTGACTGCTAGGATCCGAGCAGTGTCTTCAACAGTGGGTGATCTCAAGTACTGTTCCCCGAATACTGCAATCACTGCCCTGCAGAACTTGTACAAGCAATTAAGGGCGATGGACTCGGCGATGCGGAGATAGTCATCGGCACTATCAGCCGGCGCTCCATATGCAAGCAACCTCACCGCCACAGTGCACTTTTGAAGCGAGGAAAACCCAACCAAGCTGGTGCAGTCCTTCTTGTAAAGGAAATATGGGTCAAACTCCCGGATGGCATGCACGATCTTGAGGAAGAGCTTCCGGCTCATCCAGAAACGGCGGCGAAACACGTCCTCTCCATGGAGTGGCTGGTCGGCGAAGTAGTTGGCGTATAGCATGCAGTAGCCCTCTATCCTTTGTCTCGCCTTGCACTTCCGGCGACCTGGCGCCGAACCACCGCGCTTCGGCTTCGCCATCTACATGTACAGTTGGGCAAGTGATGCGAGGATCTGCAAGTGCTCTTCACCTTCGGCGACCTTGGTGCTCTCCTCCTCCAGGAGTACGGCGAGCATCTCCTCGTCGTCGGAGTCCATGGCGAGTATCTCATCCTCGTCGGAGTCAGTGGCGAGTATCTCGTCGCCGTCGGAGTCCATGGACGAATCCGGCCAAATGTCGAACACTTGGCGGGTGTGGTGGTAGGAGCACGTAGCGAAGCAGAGCTACGGCGAGGCTAGGTCGGCGAGATCGACGGCGGGGAAGGCGTGGTGGTGGGTGGCAACTACGACGAGCGTAGCTAGAGGCGTGGGCATGTCTCGGCGCGCAGGAGCTCCACCGGCGAAGTCATGGCGACAGGAGGCGCTGGAAGCACTTCGCGACAGTCTGGGCGAGTGGAGTGGGTGGAAATGGGAAGGTCTCACCGACAGAGCTGGCCCACGCCCTTTTTTGCGGCGTCCGGCGTCCCCAGGGCGTACCCGGGAACCTGGGTTCGGCCTGGGTAGACCGGACCAAAACACGCTGAAATCCAGACAAAAAACAGGTCCCTGGGTACGCGACTGGGCCGATTTTCGGCGTCCGGATCGGCGTCCTGGATAGGCGAGTGGAGATGCTCTAAATGTTCCATGGGGACATCCCACCTTTCTTTTACGAAAATTTCGCTCATTTATTAATAATCATCAATAGTAGTATAAGAAGTGTAAAAAATACTAGTAAAAATTACAATTAAATTCTTAGACCTCCTAGCGACGACTACATACACTAGCGCAAGCCGAAGATGACGCGCCGTCCTGGCCCTTTCATCAGACAAAAAGTTGTCATGCTAAGATACCAAAGACCAACGCACTAAAGTTGTAATCCTCACTAATAATAACAATAATAGATTGAAAGAGATTGATCCGAAACCACACCTACTAATATCCCCACTATTAGTCCTAAAATAACTGCTGATAAGACCATTATTCTTTGCACTTTACTTGCCATGGATTGGATGGCGGAAAAGAAATGACCGTACAAGGTAGAGCAGGCAATCTACTACTCCCTCTCTCACTGATGTAAAACTTTTAAGATATTTTAAAATGAAGTAAATACATGTTAAAATGAGTAAATATAAACACTAAAACACGTCAAGGTATACGTGTTTTCTTAAGGCTAGAATGTCTTAGAGCATTTCTAATAGAGCCCTTATTTTTTGGAACTGAAAAAACGAAGCTCAGTCTTCCGAAAATCAAATTTCGAGCGGTTTAGGAGATGGCGCAGAACAACATCCGTATTTAGAAACGAAAAAAGCAAATTCAAATTTGGTGGTAACTGATCATTGCAAACAAGTTTAGAAAAGTGAAATTCAAACTACATAGTTGTATATTTGCATAGTTGCGATCGCAAAAGAGATTGCATTTTAGTCTAGTCGTCGGTGACCAGCTCCTAACTTAGCTAATTTCGCCCATCAGCGACCTACTGTACCCGCGGCGGAGGACGACAGCGTCGGCAGCCTACTCGGAGTCGAGGTCGATGACCTCCTGCTTCACGCGGCGTATGGCCGCCTCCTTCTGTGCCACCTCGTACGCGCGCGTGCCTTAGCCTCCGAGATAACGACGACCTGTTGGATCACCGTCGCCGCCTCCTCCTCCTCGCTGCTGCTGTCGGCGACCGGCGATGCAAGCGCACGACCGGACGCGCCGAAGGAAGACCCCTTGCCGCTATTGGCGTAGAGGGTGAGTTTCCCCGACGGCGTCAGGCCCCAGTTGGTCCAGCAGCGCGTGCTGCGCTTCCGCGCACCCTACTATTTCCACTGCTCGTCCTCGGAGTGGAAGACGAGGGGGCGCGGAGGCGAGTTGCTCCCGCCAACCTTCCCGCCTCCCCTCCCGTCGATGCCTGCGCCAGCCATGCGGTAGCGGTGGAGGTCGAGAAAGTGGAGATGCGGCGGCGGCAAGGGCGCGATTGCTCACTGAAAGTGGAAGCGCACGCGGCAGCGGGGAGCTGCGGCCTATATATATACGGGGCAAGCCTCGCGTTTCTGAGGCCCTCGAGAAACTTTTATGGACCGGGCCACCGATTCGGGCTCCGTTCTGTGACGCTTTTGGCCCGAACCGTAAATCCATCCGAAAATTTTAGTTCCAGCAGCATTTACGGGTTTCGTTAGAGTTGCTCTTATATCAATGTATAAATGGAGTATCATACTTGCGAGACACGTATCTCTAAACTAGTACGGGAGGCAGGCCTATGTAGGCGATGAGGCGACATGCTAAACCCATATAGGGTTTTGTCACCTTGCCGACGATGTCACCCGTCCGCTCTACATCCGGTGGCCTTGGGGCCTTGGAGGTATGTTGGACCATAGCCTCTCGTCGACGGAAGAGTTTCTATTTTTTGTTTAGACTTTTTTCATTGTATTTTTGAAAATGGTGAGGTGACGGTTGCGTACCGAAGTCAGAATAAGGCCCTTTCCGCCTTATCCTTGTTCCAATGGTGCGTCTAGCGCCGACGAAGGGCGCGGGGAGTCATGTGCCGGGTGGATTTCTTGGAATCCAGTCATTTTTCGTATTCGTTATTGTGGTATAAGGTCAGTCTCTTTCGATCTACATTTGTTATCTTCGGCCATGGTTGTGCTTTGGTGTGTTGGTCTTATATGATCTTAGCACGGACTTTCAGTTTGTCTACTATGACAAACTCTACTAGACAAGTATTAGCTAACTTTGGTGACGGAGAGACGAGGACGGCGGTGCGTCTTCGACTCATGCTAGTGTCTATAGTCGTTGCTAGCTGGTCTAAGGACATATTTATAATTTCTATTACTTTTAGAGCTCTTTATATTACTTCCTCCGACCCCAAATTAGTTGACTTGATTTTGTTTAGATTCAGATGTATCTAGCACGAAAATAAGTCTAGATACATCCGAATCTAGACAAATTTGAGTCAAGTAATTTAGATCAGAGGGAGTACTATTAATGATTAATAATAGATAGGTGGAATTGAGATGTCAGGGCATTGCGACGTGACGAGCTGAGATCAGCGCACGCTCGAGAATGTTTGAGCCACATAAAGCACAAGGAAGGATGTTCCTTGCGTCGCCGAATCGTGGTAATTAACTAGCGTGAGATCCAAAGGATATCTCACATCTCCTTATCGCAAGAAAGGAATAACAGGGGCCGGTCAGGGTCAGACGGTGGATACGCTGATCATCATCACGTAATCCAGGACCGACCGCGCCACCGCGGACGCTTTTTGCATTGGCAGAAAATTCAGCATTCAACAGTCTGAACGGACTGAATTAGCTCCGAATAACAGCAGGTTCGTTTGGGAAAAGGCGTTTTAATTGGCCAACTGGGATAACCGACGTCATCTGGATTTGGTGCACGCTTTGCTCCCCGGCCAAGTTACAAATTAACACTCCAGATTTTACTTTGAGTAGCTGGTACTCCAAATTTTCACTTTGCACAAGACACCCGTGTGTGCTACAGTAGTTAATTTCAGTGTGTAATTAGTAGGGTAATACTCCTATACTACATACAATGGACAAGCGTAAATTTGCAACACCATGTCTCCTAGTACTGTGCCATACTAAGTTTCTTCTAAGTAATATACTACTCGATATAAATAAATAAATAATTTGTTCTTTCACCTACGCAGCAATGGTTCACTCGGCGGTCATCAACTCGTCACCCGTGACACAGAACCCTGAATTTCAGATGGACAAAGATAGACCAAAGTCGTGCACTCTGCAGCGAGCGTCAACTGTCAAGTTGTAAACTGTACAATATAATAAGCATTCAATCCTCCTTAGAAAAATACATGTACCAATTCGGCATAGCTCAGGCTGATCACATCGAATTAGTTTAAGAACAAGGAAGCACACACATAACAGTGACAAACCGGTCAAGCTGAAGGTGTAAACGCAACCGAGAAAAGCTAGATTTGGTTCAGGATCTAGAGGTTGTTGCAGGTTGCAGCCTAACGAGATCGAACCTACTCCATTTCCCCCGTTTTGTCAACTCCCAATCCCCTCCGCACGCGGCCGGCCCGCGCGCAAATTCAAAGTCCTTGCCGCACACGCCTAGCTTCCTCCCACAGGCCAACACGCGTGCTCCGTCTCCCCTCCATTTAAGCATCCCCCTAGCTTCCTCCTCCCACAGCCCAACCCAACACGACCACTAGTCCGAAGAACACCTCAGCTACGTACATACACGATCTCCTTCTTCTGGACAATCATCTCGAAGAGCGCGAAGGCGTGAACCGACGACACCGTCCTTCTTCGACCGGCACAGCGCAAGGATGACGAGCTTACGCGTGGTGGTTATCGTGGTGGTCTTGCTCCTGTGCGCCTTCGCTCTGGCGGCGGAGTGCTCGAGGCCTCTGCGCGATCATGGTGGCGGTGGTGGGTGGTCGACGGCGAACTCTCCGGTGTTCGTCGTCGCGAGAGCTGGGCCAAGCCGGCGAGGAGCAGGTCACTAGAGAGCAGTGGAGGACATAGTCTGTATTTCAAGCTGTGAAATTTATCATCATATCGATGGTTCTCTTCTTCTAGTTTCCACTCTTTCTTATTTTTCTCCGGTCGTTTCGTTTGTTCTTTCGGTAGGTGTTGTAGGCAGTAGCTCGTGAAGTCGAGACATTGCCATGTGCAAATTACTGTTAATATTTTTATTTCATGGCTGCCTAGCCTCTTAACCTTTTCCCAGATGGCCTAGGTTGTTTTTGGGCTGTAAAATGCTAATGAGTTATAACAGCAGCAAGAGATTTTTTACAAGGGCTGTGTAATGTTTTCGACCATGTTTGCAGTTCCATATTGCTGCTTCAGTGATCATGTTTGCACCTGCAACGCTATGGATGCCTGCCTGTAGCACCACAGAGAGACACTAATATTTTCTGAAATTCTGTCAGGCAACACAGAGACACTAATACCATCATTTTTTTTGGAGGAACAATAAGACACGGCACACATATATACATTAAACTTTAAGGTCACCTAGGCAGCTAACAGCGTATTTCTAATTCGCAAGGATCACTTGCCATTTGCTGATTTTCAGAACTTCATTCAGAAATGAATCAGCAGATGTCAGATAGATAGCATTGTGGGTATCATTTTTCTCTGGGCCTTCGATTTTTTGGAAGACAGCCATTTCCCCAGGCTTGGTCGAGTGTCTTTCTTTTCGCAAGAGGATTCGTTCTCTGAGTGAGTTCTCCTGTTACCCCTCAACCTTGAGTATGAGAACAAACCGCGAAAGAAACCTCTCTTCTTGGTGTCTTCCGCCATGCACTCCTCTTGGTGCTCGTAAACACCAAAACCTTCATCCACAACACTGGTAGAATGCCTAGTGGCAATAAGCTTCTGCTCCTCCTCGTCTTCCTCAGTGAGATCATTCATCAAACTCCTCGGTCTGACACCAATATCATCAACAGAAGTCCTTGACCTACCATAAGAAATCACTTTCAATGTTATTGTTGTGAGCATATAGAAAAATCTATCAGAGTTTTTTCAAGAAGTGGATCAATTGGACAAATGGACCTATTACATATAGGCATTGGGATCTAACATACCTTCTGTGAGATGAACCACTTCGACTTCTGGAATTCTTGCATGGGCTGTAGTCAACAGACAGGTGCTGGGCAAAATGAAGCTGCATTACAGGAGATAATATAAGGTGTTTAGACATGTCAAAGAAAGCATTCATGGCACATCACAATAATAAATTAAATATGATCTCTGACTTACTATAGCAAATGGCTGAAATAGTGGACACGATTCACGGATAGCATTAAACACAAGTGATGAATAATACTACAAATGCATTATGTAGATGTTCAGTAATGGTGTCAGAGTTTGATGCAAGACGACCACATCTGACACCATTACAGCACGTCAACCAATATACAGGGTGTTTAGAAACTGTTATTATGCTCATCCGAGAGAAGGTTGTCTTGTCTGAACAGCTCGCTAGGAGTTTTAGTCTTGATAGTATTCCGTATGTGAACCGCAAAGCAACTATCTCTGCACATCTAAGTGTAAAAGAAGTGTTTACAAGCAGGCAGGATTACTTTTGGTTAGATCAGCTTCCATTTCCTTTGTAACTGCATGCATCATGATTGTACTCCTGCTTCTATGTCTTAATGAAAGCTCCATGGTTGTTACCACAAAACAAATGTGGAATTGCTTTTAATGTAAATTGCCTAACATTTGGGGCATATGTTTTATATGAACACGGAGTAAATGAACCATCAACCGTACATTAGCATGCCATAGTTGCATAGCTAGGATAACTAATACCATTACTGATCTCATGAAACAGAGCAGAACTAATGCACTAACATGCACATACTACAAATAACAGAGCAGGAAAGTCCACAGACCTCATCACCATCTTTGATACCAAATGCACGCAGTGTTGCCTTGTCATCCGTCAGTTTGTCGTCCTTGAAGCATAAGCAGAAGTGTCTCCAGACGTGGTGCCTACACCAAGTAAAGAAAGAACCTTAAATGTTAAGTTCCCACAGTATATGTTCAATCCAAACCAACAAGGACAGCAGATTTCAATCTAAATTGCCCATTTCCGCACAATATGTCACAGACAAAAAATCTGTATCCAATTATTGAAAACCTCAACATGACACCGCAGCGCAATTCAAAAGCAAACAACTTGGTAAAAATTACAGAACGCATCGTGCGCTGTATATGTGCCTTACCAAGTAACAGCGTTAGCCATGTCACTATAGAGAGCGATGAACACGCCTTCGATGGCCGCCTTGAGCTCCCAGACAGCGGCCGATCTCGCGATTTCCACATCTACACAGTTTCAGCAGTAGCGCACACAATGTCACATAACTCGCAATCCCCACGTCGCGTCAGGAATTAATCTAGGGCGAAACCCGACCACCCAAAATAATTCAGGGGAATTAAACGAAGGGGACAGGGGTTTGGTACCGAAGTAGGAGTCGTCGAGTTTGCGGATGGTGAGGTGGAGACGCGGCTCGGGGAGGCGGTTGTAGGATAAGCTGCGGCGGCCGCAGGATAGCGCGCCGATGCAGGTCGCGTCGGCGGCGTCGGCGAAGTCGTCGAGGTCGAGGGCGAACTCAGGGTCGCTGGGGCTGTGGGACGCCGAGCGGCTGCTTGCGGCCGCCGCCATAATGGAGCGCACTGAGGGAGCCCGAGGGGTGTTGCAGGATTGGTGGCGGGGGCGGCGCGGGCGCGATCTCTCCTTTTCTCCGCGAGGCGGTTGCGGAATGGCCGCCGCGCTTCGGGATTAGCGCAACGGTAGCCGTTGGACTGGTGGGAGATGGAGGCGATGTGGTCTCGTGGCGTTTGGTTAGTTGGGCTGGGCCGTTGTGTTGGCGAGTAGAAGCAGCGGTTACAGCCGTTACCGGATTACGGTTTGTTTATGCTCATTTGGCCCATTTCGTTCTGTTAAAAGCTTCTGGAGTGTTCGATCGGCCATGTCCATTAGGGCATGTGCATTAGTTTCGAAGTTGGCTGTCTGCACGATCTATCTACGTCACCTGTAGACAGTCCAACATACACCGTATACAACAGGAAGTCTATTTAGCTGTCTAGAACCACCGGGAAAAGGAACACAATTTTCCGAATCGAATTCGTACAATGCGAACGAGGCCATCTGTAGGAGCGATTTCCGCGGCTCCAGACCGACTGTATTTTTAGCGATGGACTATGGTTTTTTTTGATTTTCTCTCCCTTTTACGTCCTCTATTTTCCTACGTGGACAGTCTTACAGACAGCTGAGTGGATAGCACTATACATGTCCTTAGCATGCCCGAATCGAATAGTGTTTTTTTCTATTTCTGTTTTTTTTGCCTGTTTTCATGTTTTTATTTTTTTATAAAGGGCACTTTGTTACTTAAATATTTTGAAACAAATACAATTATAAATATGGATATCGTTGAATAGAGTATGGAACGGTTGTTACTTGAATGCAGATATATATCGAATGTTCACTTATGTCGCGGGGATAACCCCCGGTAGGGTCACGAGAGGTGAAACATAGCGGTTAGTTCCGAGTAAAGAAAGAACCAGGCCGGGTAAGAACGACCGGATAAGATAAGCATGAGTGGCCGACATAGTTTATATGACGGCCCGCATAAGATAAAGTTGTAATTCTTGCAGAAACCGACGAGCCGAGTCTACCGAGGAAGGGCCGAGTCAAGTAGGACGCGTGGCACCTTTCCGAGTAAGGTTCAGGAGGGACCATGGTAAAGCATGGTCAAAAGAGAAGGACGACGACGGGTGACACAAAAGGAGTCGGGTGACGCCCAAAGCATACGCTGACGTACAAAGTTATAGCGTGACGCCAAAAACAACAGGAAGCAGCGTATCAGAAGACCGCTAGCTATCAAGCTTTATGGACTGGGCCATTGGCCTTAGGGCAAGCCCATGACCCGACCCACATTGTAGGGACCAAGATCTAAACAGTAAACCCTAGAACCCAAAGGGGTATAAGCTAGCTAGCACTGCCTATATAAGGAAGGGCCTAGCTCTAGTAGAAGGAGGTTGGACCAAGTAGGGAACTAGAGCACTAAACCCTAGTTCATACAGCTCTAGGAGCACTTGTAATCTTGGGGTATCAATCAAAACACTAAGTCTGGAGAGCTCTTCTTGTTCTTCGTGCATGGCTCGACCGTGCACTCCCTCCCTGGTGACCACAAGCACCCATTCGGCCCCCAACTTAAGCCTACCCATGGCATCTGCCGTGCCACCACCACGACAGTTGGTGCCCACCGTGGGGCAGAAGCAGGTGCTTGATGGAGTCTTCATCCGGACGGGCAACATCATCTCCAAGACCGGCGAGCGCGTCTACTCCTGCTTCGGGACCAAGCCGTTCCCTAGGGGCGGTCGCTTCATCAAGTTCGGCGAGCATCAGATCTACGTCGCGGTGCGCGTGGAGCGCGCATATCCTGAGCACGTCGTCCTGGCGCCGGATATGCCAGTGATTCCTGTCGCAGGGAAGCTTCACCAACTCGTCTCCATGGAGGTAATGATGACAGCGCCAAACCCTGCGGCTCCGCCAATAGTTCCAGTAGTGAATGAGAATGCTGAGGGAGGAAATCATGAGGAAACGCCAAGGGTTGCAAGGACAGCAAAGGCACCACTGGAAAAACTAGAAAACATAGCTAGGAGTAAAAGGGCTAAGGAGCTGCAGGAAGCGATAGACAAGTTGGCAGAGCCAGTGGCACAGGAAACTGACCCGGCACGTGTGCAAGCCGAGTTGGAGGAAGCCAGGATGAAAGTTTTGGAAAAATCCAAGAAATTAGCGCAGTTACAGCAGGATGTGGATATCACGGTCCGAGAGCTCAACTCGGCAAATCGAGTCAAGGACGCAAAGACCCGGCTTGATGCGACGAGATTGAGAGGAAGAAACCTCAACGAAGAGCTGGCAGATGCAACGTCAAAAATAACGCTAGAAAACAGCAACGAAACATCCATGAGGCCAACATATAACACGGCAGTGGCTAATCTGCGAGCAGCAGAAGCAGCGATGGCAGAGTTACCCCATTTGGAGGGAGAAGCAAAGAAAAGACAAAAAGAACGAGTCAATGAACTAGTAAGAGCAACTAGCATGCTGAATGAAGCGTATTACAGAGCAAATCCGGGTATAGCAGGAAGGTCATAGCTGGTTCACTCGGCGACTCCTGTCCCAGCAAGATCGGCAGGGCACACGACATCCTCACCCGGAGCGGCGCCTAGACCGAGAAAGGAGAAGAGTGTGGATTCTGGAAGAAACAAGCAGATGGTCACATATGATCCGGCGATGGCTCAAGGAAACCCGACACAAGCACAGGGGGCGAGAAGGAATAATGCCCAAGGAAATGAAAACCAAGAGAATGCAGGCCGAGAAAGGCAAGCATGGCAAAGAAATGACAATGGAGGGCAAAATTTTGCGCCTCAAGCTAGGCGTAGAACTCACTCGGCGGGAGAAGGAAATCCAGCACCGAATAATGCACCAACTCAACCCGAAAGAAGACAACAAAGCGCGGGAAAGGCATCTCAACAGTTTGCTGACCCGAACGCAAACAAGTATAATGATGGTTACTCGGCTATGGTAAATGACGGATATGAGTTGCCGGATCACGCATATCAAGCAATGGGAGCAAGACTCGGAGGCAGGAACCTTCAGCCGTGTAAGTTTCCGGATATCAAGCAATGGGAGCATATCACGCATATCAGGACCGACCGAAATATACCTATGAGATTATGCTGGACCAGCCGTGTAAGTTTCACACGCCTAGTCCGAGTAAACCGACCAATCAAACAACAAGATAATGCACTTGGTTTCAGAAAGGAGACAGAGTGGATTCACCGAATAAGCAGCTTCCACCACCTCCCCCTCCACCACTTACAGGAGGAAATGCTCAGACAGTGGGAACAGATAACAGATACGAAAACAGGCAGCCGAGGTATCAGAATCAAGAAAGAAGAGAAACTGTGCACCAAGTGCACAATCCAAGAGGTGACGACGCTCATGTCGGTTGTGGAACTAGAAATGGGTACAGAGTGTTGGAGATATGCCCTAGAGGCAGTAATAAATATTGTTATTATTATATCTTTGTGTTTATGATAAATGTTTACATTCATGCTATAATAGTATTAACAAGGAAACATTAATACTTGTGTGATTTGTAAACTTAAATTGAAGTCCCTAGTAAAGCCTCTTCATAATAGTAGTTTGTTGGTTAATAAATGATTGTGGTTTCCCTATCATGAACATTGAGATGTTATTAACAACAAGATCATATCGTTAGGAGAATGATATGATGGACATACTCCTATAGATAAGCGTAGCATAAAGATCAAGTCATTTTAATAGTCCAATTGCTATATGCTTTCTGATACATAGTAACCTAATTCCTTCGACCATGAGATCATGCATATCACCATCACCGGAGGGATGCTTTGATGACATCAAACACCACACCGTAACTGGGTGGCTATAAAGGTGGCATTGAGTGTTCGGAAAGTATTGGTTGAGACACATGGATCAAGAGTGGGATTTGTCCATCCATATGACGGATAGATATACTCTGGGCCCTCTCGGTGGGATGCCATCCAATTGGCTTGCAAGCATGTGACTGGATCACAAGGGATCACATATCACGGGAACGAGAAAAGAGTACTTATCAGTAACGAGGTTGAACTAGGTATGCAGAGATACCAACGATCAAAACCTCGGATAAGTAAACTATCGTGAGACAAAGGGAAATTGGTATCGTATGTAAATGGTTCATTCGATTGCAAAGTAATCGTAGAAATATGTGGGAGCCATATGAATTTCCAGATTCCTCTATTGGTTATTATTCGGAGAAGTGTCTCGATCATGTCCGCATAATTCACGAACCGTAGGGAGACACACTTAAGGATTCGATGTTGTTGAGTAGTTATGGAATGATGAGTAAGAGACCGAATGTTGTTCGGAGTCTCGGATGGGATCCGGGATATCACGAGGAGATCCGGAATGTTCCAGAGAATAAGAATCATATAAGGAAAGTCTTGTTTCGAGGTTGGAGAATGGTTCCGGTGTTTTCATCGGGAATGTTCTAGAAGGTTCCGGAATGTCCGGCACTCCGGAGGGGAAGGGTACATGAATGTGTCATAACAAGTTGGAATGGTTGCATCATGTACTAGGTGTCATCGCTGAGCAAAATAAAGGGATAAATCAAATCCTAGTTTGAAAAGTCAAACGCCAATTTGAAAAGTCAAACGGCTATTTTGCTTGGTGGAGGGAGAGTAGGAAACCTACTTGGGAAGGAAGTCCCTCTCCCTCCACCGCCGACCAAGGAGGCCGAGTTGGGGAGGGACTCCCCTCCCCTTGGCCGCGCCCTCCCACCTATATAAAGAGGGGCTAGGCTGCCCCTCCAAGACCTACACCTTGCCCTCTCCAAACCCTAGCCCTAAGCCGCCGGCGCCACCACCTCCTGTTGTTGCCGCCGCCTAGGGCAAACCCTAGCCGCCGACTTGGGCTTCCCCAAGCCCTAGCCGCTGGCCTATTCCTCTCTCCTTGGTGTGTCTAAACCCTAGATCACCGAGGCCTCTCTCATAGTCCACCATACTCTCTCCGGCTTAAGGCGAAGCCCTGCGAGATCTCCCCTCTACTTCCGGTACCACGCCGTCGTGCTGTCGGAATCGCGAGGAGAGTGCTACAACCTCCGCTGCCTGCTGGAACAAGGGAGAGGAAGGTCTTCGTCGAGTACCAAACTGTAGGGGTTCATAGCATGGAAAACAAAAATTTTCTATCGCATACAAACAAACAAGCCAAGATCTATCTACTAGATTGTAGCAACGAGTCAATGGAATAACTTACCCTCGAAGATTCCAAAGCGGTTAACAAGAGCAGATTCTCGTGGGTGATGTAGTCGTACTCTTTCCGATCTCAAGATCGCGTAGACGATCCTTCCGGCGCCACGTTCCGGCAGCGCTCCCGCAGTCGGTCACACGTTCGGTACTCGACGAAGACCTTCCTCTCCCTTGTTCCAGCAGGCAGCGGAGGTTGTAGCACTCTCCTCGCGATTCCGGCAGCACAACGGCGTGGTACCGGAAGTAGAGGGGAGATCTCGCAGGGCTTCGCCTTAAGCCGGAGCGAGTATGGTGGAGTATGAGAGAGCTATTAGTGGTCTAGGGTTTAGACACACCAATTAGAAGGCTCTAAACTGAAGGCTAGTGCAATTAGAAGCTCTAAACCAAAACGGCTCTAAACCGGAGGCTTTGGCTAGGGTTTAGATTAGAGGATAGGAACTTGTGTGTCTAGAGGAGGAGGCCCTGCCCCTCCTTTTATGGGTGGAGAGGGCCGGCGGCCAAGGGGAGGGAGGGGAGTCCCTCCCCAACTCGGCCTAGGTGGTGCGCTGGCTTGGAGAGGAGGGACTCCTCCCCCAAGTCGGTTTCAACCTCCTCTTGCTTGTTTCCCACAGTTTCCTGTTTTAGCCGTTTGACTTTCAAACTGGCCATTTGACTTTTCAGTTTTAGGATTCAATTTAATCCTTTATTTGGAACAGCGAGAACACTTAGTACATGATGCAATCATTCCAATATGTAATGACACATTCATGTACCCCTTCCCCCCCGGAGTGCCGGACATTCCGGAACCTTCTAGAACATTCCCGATGAAAACACCGGAAACATTTCCGAACTCCGAAATGGGACTTTCCTTATATGAATCTTATTCTCCGGACCATTCCGGATCACCTCGTGATATCCCGGATCCCATCCGAGACTCCGAACAACATTCGGTCTCTTTCTCATAATACCATAACTACTTAAACAACGTCGAATCCTTAAGTGTGTCTCCCTACGGTTCGTGAATTATGCGGACATGATCGAGACACTTCTCCGAACAATAACCAATAGAGGAATCTGGAAATTCATATGGCTCCCACATATTTCTACGATTACTTTGCGATCGAATGAACCACTTACATACGATACCAATTTCCCTTTGTCTCACGATAGTTTACTTATCCGAGGTCATGATCGTCGGTATCTCTGCATACCTAGTTCAACCTCGTTATCGATAAGTACTCTTTTCTCGTTCCCGTGATATGTGATCCCTTGTGAGCCAGTCACATGCTTGCAAGCTAATTGGATGACATTCCACCGAGAGGGCCCAGAGTATATCTATCCGTCATATGGATGGACAAATCCCACTCTTGATCCATGTGTTTCAACCAATACTTTCCGAAACACTCAATGCCACCTTTATATCCACCCAGTTATGGTGTGGTGTTTGATGTCATCAAAGCATCCATCCGGCAAAGGTGATATGCATGATCTCATGGTCGAAGGAATTAGGTTACTATGTATCAGAAAGCATATAGCAATTGAACTATTTAAAATGACTTGATCTTTATGCTACGCTTATCTATAGGAGTATGTCCATCACATCATTCTCCTAATGATATGATCCTGTTGTTAATAACATCTCTATGTTCATGATCAGGAAACCATGATCATATATTAACCAACAAGCTAGTTTAACAAGAGGCTTTACTAGGGACTCTTATTTTAGTTTACAAATCACACAAGTATTAATGTTTCCGGTTAATACAATTATAGCATGGTATGTAAACATTTATCATAAGTGTGAAGATATGATAATAACCACTTTATTATTGCCTCTTGGGCATATCTCCAACACAAACGTGTGACCGACTGCGGAAGCGCTGCCGGAACGCAGCACCGGAAGGATCGTCTACACGATCTTGAGATCGGGAAGAGTACGACTACATCACCCACGAGAATCCGCTCTCGTTAAACATTTTGGAATCTTCGAGGGTGAGTTATTCTATCGACTCGTTGCTACAATCTAGTAGATAGATCTTGGCTTGTTTGTTTGTATGCGGTAGAATTTTTTTGTTTTCCATGCTACGAACCCCTACAGTGGTATCAGAGCCGTGTCTATATGTAGATCTGTTGCACGAGTAGAACACAATGGTCATTGTGGGTGGTGGTGCTTTTATTATCAATTGCTTCTTGTGTACTTTGCATCTTGTGGTATGATGGGATGAAGCGGTCCGAGCTAACCTTACATGACATCGTTCATGAGACTTGCTCCACGCTCAACATGCAACTTGTATTGCATAAGTGGCTTTGCGGGTGTCTGTCTCTCCCATTATAGTATAGATCCAATTTACAACAGGCACTTGATAGTTCAAACATCAACGTTGTGGTTCTTGTTCGTAAGTTAGATCGACACTTATTGAAAGCCCCAAACCACGTAAAATATGCAAAGAAATTAGAGGCGTATAACTTTGTTTTGCAGGGGTGTGCTGTGATGTGATATGGCCATGATTGTGATTATATTTGATGTATGCAATGTTTCTTATTGTAAGTTGGCAACCGACAGGAGCCATATGGTTGTCTTTAATTTCTGTTAAGACCCGCGTGTCTATTCAAAGTAGTTGTAATAGTTGAAGCCGGTGGACGACAACCATGGAGCAGCATCATTGACCTTGATGCAATGCCGGTGATGATGGAGATCATGTTCGTGCTTGAAGATGGAGATCGGAAGCACAAAGAAGAAAGGCCATATCATATCACATATTATGAATTGCATGTGATGTTAATCCTTTATGCATCCTGTATTGCTTAGTTAACGACGGTAGCATTATAAGATGATCCCTCATGCACATAAATTTCAAGTTCTAAAGTGTTCATCCTTAGTAAGCACCGTTGCTAAAGCTTGTTGTTTCGAAGAACCACGTGATGATCGGGTGTGTTAGATTCTGCAAGTGTATACAACGTGAGCAAGCCAAATTTGCTCATGCGGAAGCTAAGGTTTGATCTTGACGAGCCTATCATGTACAGACATGGTCTCGGAACACGGATCACCGAAAGGTAAAGCATGAATCATATAGTAGATATGATGAACATGTCGATTGTTCGCCATTGAAGCTACATCAACTCTCGTGATGATCGGTTTTGATGTGGTGGATTTGGTTCATGTGATCACTAAAACAATGTGAGGGATATTGTTTTGAGTGGGAGTTCACCTAGATTAATTTAACTATTAATTAGAACTCAATTTGTCATAAACTTAGTCTAAACTATTGCAAATATGTTGTAGATCAATGGCGGCCCCTACCGTCAATTTTAATGCATTCCTAGAGAAAGAAAAGTTGAAAAACAATGGAAGCAACTTCGCGGATTGGTTCCGCAATTTGAGGACTGTCCTCAATGCTGGTAATTTGACCTATGTGCTGGATGCACCGCTGGGTGACCCGCCTGCAGCTGATGCTACCGATGAAGTAAATAACGTTTACCTCGCTCGGAAGAATCAGTACTCCACAGTTCAGTGTGCTATCTTGTATGGTTTGGAATCGGAGCTTCAGAAAAGGTTTGATAATTCAGACCCACATGATATTGTCCGTGAACTCAAATTGATTTTTGAGACTCACGCGACAGTTGAGAGCTATGAGGCTTCTGAAAAGTTCTTTAACTGCAAGATGGAAGATGGCAGCTCCGTCAGTGAGCATGTGCTTAAGATGTCTGGGCACGCAAACAAACTCCAAAGCTTGGGTATAGTGATTCCTAATGCTTTGGGGATTTACCGTGTCCTCCAATCACTACCACCAAGTTACAAGAACTTTGTGATGAACTACAATATGCAAAGCATGAACAAGCAGTTGCCAGAACTCTTCTCCATGTTAAAATCTGCAGAAGTGGAGATCAAGAAAGAGCACCAAGTGTTGATGGTCAATAAGACCACCAAATTCAAGAAAGGCAAGTCTAAGCAAAAGGGACACTTCAAGAAGGGTGGTAAGAAAGTTATCGCGCCGACAAATTAGACCAAGGCTGGACCTAAGCCTGATACAGAGTGCTTTTACTGCAAGGGAGAAGGTCACTGGAAGCGGAATTGCCCAAAGTACTTGGCGGATTTGAAGAACAACAACATCAAGAAGAAAGGTATATCCGATATACATGTTATTGATGTGTATCTCACTAGTACTCTTAGTAGTGCCTAGGTATTTGATACTGGTTCGGTTGCTCATATTTGTAACTCGAAACAGGTGCTGCAGAATAAACGGAAGCTAGCGAAGAACGAGGTGACGATGCGCGTAGGAAATGGATCAAAGGTTGATGTGATCGCGGTCGGCATGCTACCTCTTCATCTACCATCGGGATTAGTTTTATACTTAAATAATTGTTATTTGGTGCCTGCGTTAAGCATGAACATTATATCGGGGTCTTGTTTATTGCGAGACGGTTACTTGTTTAAGTCCAAGAATAATGGTTGTTCGATTTATATGAGTAATATGTTTTACGCACATGCACCTTTGATAGATGGTCTATTCTTATTGAATCTCGATAGTGGAAATACACATATTAATAACATTGAAGCTAAACGTCGAGCGATAACTCGACCTATATGTGGCACTGTCGTCTTGGTCACATTGGAGTGAAGCGTATGAGGAAACTCCATTCCGATGGACTTCTTGAATCACTTGATTTCGAATCACTTGAAAGATGCGAAGCATGTCTGATGGGAAAAATGACTAAGACTCCATTTTCTGGTATGATGGAGCGAGCTACGGACTTATTGGAAATCATACATACCGATGTGTGTGGTCCAATGAGTGTAGCATCGCACGGTGGTTATCATTATGTTCTTACCTTCACGGATGACTTGAGTAGATATGGGTATATCTATTTCATGAAACATAAGTCCGAAACTTTCGAGAAGTTTAAGGAATTTCAAAGTGAGGTTGAGAATCAACGTAACAAGAAGATTAAATTTCTACGTTCTGATCGTTGAGGTGAATATCTAAGTTACGAGTTTGGCGAGCATTTGAAGAAATGCGGAATACTTTCACAATTGACACCGCCGGGAACACCACAGCGTAATGGTGTGTCCGAACGTCGTAATCGAACTCTCTTAGATATGGTTCGTTCTATGATGTCACTTACAGATTTACCGCTATCATTTTGGGGTTATGCATTAGAAACAACCGCATTCACTTTAAATAGGGCACCATCTAAATCCGTTGAAACGACACCGTATGAATTATGGTTTGGGAAGAATCCTAAATTGTCGTTCCTTAAAGTTTGGGGTTGCGAAGCCTATGTAAAGAAGTTACAGCCGGACAAGCTTGAACCCAAAGCGGAAAAATTCGTCTTCATAGGATACCCGAAGGAAACTATTGGGTATACCTTCTATCATAGATCTAAAGGCAAAATCTTTGTTGCCAAGAATGGATCCTTTCTAGAGAAGGAATTTCTCTCGAAAGAAGTGACTGGAAGAAAAGTAGAACTCGACGAGGTTGTCGAACCTTCTCTCGAACTTGCGAGTAGCGCAGCACCGAAAGTAGTTCCTGTGGTGCCTGCACCAATAAGAGAGGAAGCTAATGATGATGATCATGAAACTTTGGTTGTAGTTGCTACAGAGCCTCGCAGGTCAACGAGAACTCGTACCACTCCTGATTGGTATGATCCCATTATGAGTGTCATGTTGGTGGACAACACCGATGACCCTGCGACATATGAGGAAGCGATGATGAGCCCAGATTCCAATAAATGGCAAGAAGCCATGAAATCCGAGATTGGATCCATGTACGAAAACCAAGTATGGACTTTGGTGGACTTACCGGATGGCCGGAAGGCTGTCGAGAACAAATGGATTTTCAAGAAGAAAACATATGCTGATGGTAATGTTACTGTCTGTAAAGCTCGACTTGTCGCAAAAGGGTTTCGACAAATTCAAGGAGTTGACTACGATGGAATGTTGTCTATGAAGCTAAAGTCTGTGAGGATTATGTTAGCAATCGCTGCATATTATGATTATGAGATATGACAGATGGATGTCAAAACAACGTTCCTCAATGGAGACATTGATGAAGAGTTGTATATGATGCAACCCAAAGGTTTTGTCGATCCTAAAGATGCTAACAAGGTATGCAAACTTCAACGGTCCATATATGGATTGAAGCAAGCATCCCGAAGTTAGAATCAACGTTTTGATAAGGTGATGCACTCCCTCCCCGGTGACCATAAGCACCCATTCGGCCCCCAACTTAAGCTTACCCATGACATCTGCCGTGCCACCACCACAACAACTTAAATTCGGAATTGATTCAGATACAATGAATTACTATAGTCATATTTTACAATAAGTTGACTATAGAATGCTATAGAAATATATAGGTTTGAATTACTGAATTTGGGTGATAACATTTTATCCAAATACAAATATATTCATTTCCATATCCACATTTTCTTAAAAGTATAATACCCCATTTGTATTTGTAAAACTAGTAATTGAGCACGTGCACATACACGTTATATACGTGGATGATAAAATAGTCGAACAATTAAGTATCTGCATTATCTGATACTATGAGCTTGTCCAAATTCGTATCCAATTGCGCGGCCAGGAGCATAATCTAATAAGCAACTCAAGCATTGTTTTAAAGTTTGAAAGTTAGATCAACAAGTATTTTCTCTTGCACCTTCCAACATAGTTAACATTTGCACAGATGATGCAACATACATGTGATAGGCTTACAAAAGTTATTATATAGCTTCTGCTTCTCAATAACATGTTTTAAGGCCTGGTTATATGACTTACATGTTAGTACTTCCAACAATAAAAATTTGATCGACAGATATGTGTGCACACAAGTATGCCACATATCATGAATAACCAATATCAAAATTTTCAATTAAAATAAGAAACTGAATCCATGCGAAGAATACACATGGACTTCAGAGGAAGCCCTTCTACAATCTTATCTAATATCTAAAAATCATAAAAGTAGGAGCACCATTTTAGAACCATCAAGGCACAAATTGCATTAGATACTTAAGAAGGTGTGCCATGTAAGAAGAGCACGCTCTGTTAGAAAGGAACAACGGCCATATACAATTGAAGAGAGTATGGTGAAAGAAGAAAAAGAGTACTTTGCTAGTGGTAAGATATACTACCTCCGTTGTGAAATAAGTGTGTCTACTTTGTCTAGATTTCTATATATTTACACAAAAACGCGTGTAAACATATGAATCTAGATAAAATTGAGACACTTGTTTTGCAACGGAGGTAGTATCTAGCATGTAGCAAAACATCCTTTAGTCTTTTTTTACTATGCATCAAAACTCCTTTTATATTACCCTAACAGAACTGCTACACTGGATGCAAAACAGGAGCAAAAATCTGAAAGAACAAAAAAGATGATATAATATGCTCCAAGGCATTTAAGAAGTGTTAGAAATAAATGCAAGAGTCTCAGAGTACATCTTGGAAAAAAAATAGCTTTTCGACAGAATCACTATAAATCAGAAGAAGATTTGTATTTTATCTGTTCACCATGTAGAAGAGAATTAAATACTACAATCAGTTAACCGTTTAGACACATATGCTTACTTCTTGAGTATAGAACCTCTATTTGACAAGGCTCATACCTGTTAAAAATAACCATATGGGAATTTTAAGCAGTAGGGATCAGTTAAACATATACAAAAATCAATACCACATGATGTGTGCTCGAATGCTCCAACACTAAAAACATCTTGGACATTCATGAGAGAAACAATAAAACATTAATTTACACTTAACTCTTTGGAAGATATCATCAAATTTATGCAAACCACATTTCTTTAATAGAACTTCAGCAAGAAACGTACATGCAACAGGGTTGATGCAGCATGCCTTAAAAAGATCAATGCAATAGAATACTAACCGTGGAATTATATCTCAGATTTCCACTATGAAATTAGGCTAACTAAAAGGGGGCCAGGGGTGGAATTCTTTCTCAAATTTCACTAATTGTGTGCTGCTCGGAACACGCTGCGTCTGGACAACACCGTGATGGAGGCGGCAATCAGGGCCACGGCGCCCGGCATCCGTGGGCGTTCTGCGTCTCTGCAATTGATCCATCAGCTGAATAAAAATATAGGAAAACCAGAATATCAAACATCCGACAGTTTAGATTAGAAAAGCCATTAGGTTAAGCCCACATCATGCAATTGACGAAACTCATAGCTCAAATCACTCAATCAGTCGTGTTGCATTACTATCTTCTAAAGCCTTTGATGTATAGACGGAGCTCAAACAATTTATATTGTCTGATATGTATTTCCCACAACGAAAGAACTTGGAATTCTAGAGACATTAGCTACTGATGTGAAAGATACAAACATGGTATGGCAGAATTAAGGATACCTGGAGAAATTGTCGGCGCACCGGCGTGAAGGCGACCTCTCACAGCGTGGGCCGGCGGTTTTCTGCGTGTGTCAATTTGTTTTTCTTCAAAATTCCTTGAGGTAAAATAAAAAAACAGGATGCAAAAATTAGCAATGGGCATGTTTCAGAAGATTTCCCATAGCACAAATTCAAATAATACCGAACTTTCTGTAAGGACGAAGCTGAACTGCAGGCCGCCTTCATGGCCCGGGTAGGCTTCCTCCTTCCGCCCCCCGGTGAACTTTCTTGTTGTTCTGCTGTAGACTTCTGTAGGGGTTCGTAGCATGGAAAACAAAATTTTCTATCGCATACAAACAAACAAGCCAAGATCTATCTACTAGATTGTAGCAACGAGTCGATGGAATAACTCACCCTCGAAGATTCCAAAGTGTTTAACGAGAGCAGATTCTCGTGGGTGATGTAGTCGTACTCTTTCCGATCTCAAGATCGCGTAGACGATCCTTCCGGCGCCGCGTTCCCGCAGCGCTCCCGCAGTCGGTCACACGTTCGGTACTCGACGAAGACCTTCCTCTCCCTTGTTCCAGCAGGCAGCGGAGGTTGTAGCACTCTCCTCGCGATTCCGGCAGCACAACGGCGTGGTACCGGAGGTAGAGGGGAAATCCCGCAGGGCTTCGCCTTAAGCCGGTGCGAGTATGGTGGAGCTTATGAGAGAGGCTATTAGTGGTCTAGTAATTAGACACACCAATTAGAGGGCTCTAAACCAATTAGAAGGCTCTAAACCGAATAGCTCTAAACCGGGGTCTAGATCTAGGGTTTAGTTTAGAGGATAGGAAACTTGTGTGTAGGAGGGGAGCCCTGCCCCTCCTTATATAGATGGGAGGGGGTGGGCGCGCCAGGGGAGGGAGGGAGTCCCTCCCCAACTCGGCCTAGGCTGGCCGCCGGCTTGGAGGAGAGAAACTCCTCCTCCAAGTCGACTCCAACTCCTCTTGCTTGTTTCCCACAGTTTCTTGTTTTTGGCAGTTTGACTTTCAAACTGGACATTTGACTTTTCTGTTTTAGGATTCAATTTAATCCTATATTTGGGACAGCAAGAACACTTAGTACATGATGCAATCATTCCAATATGTAATGACACATTCATGTACCCCTTCCCCCCCGGAGTGCCGGACAATCCGGAACCTTCTAGAATATCCCCGATGAAAACACCGGAATCATTCCCGAACTCCGAAACGGGACTTTCCTTATATGAATCTTATTCTCCGGACCATTCCGGATCACCTCGTGATATCCCGGATCCCATCCGAGACTCCGAACAACATTCGGTCTCTTTCTCATAATACCATAACTACTCAAACAACGTCGAATCCTTAAGTGTGTCTCCCTACGGTTCGTGAATTATGCGGACATGATCGAGACACTTCTCCGAACAATAACCAATAGAGGAATCTGGAAATTCATATGGCTCCCACATATTTCTACGATTACTTTGCGATCGAATGAACCACTTACATACGATACCAATTTCCCTTTGTCTCACGATATGTTACTTATCCGAGGTTATGATCGTCGGTATCTCTGCATACCTAGTTCATCCTCGTTACCGATAAGTACTCTTTTCTCGTTCCCGTGATATGTGATCCCTTGTGACCAAGTCACATGCTTGCAAGCTAATTGAATGACATTTCACCGAGAGGGCCCAGAGAATATCTATCCGTCATGTGGATGGACAAATCCCACTCTTGATCCATGTGTTTCAACCAATACTTTCCGAACACTCAATGCCACCTTTATAGCCACCCTGTTACGGTGTGGTGTTTGATGACATCAAAGCATCCATCCAGTAAAGGTGATATGCATGATCTCATGGTCGAAGGAATTAGGTTACTATGTATCAGAAAGCATATAGCAATTGAACTATTGAAATGACTTGATCTTTATGCTACGCTTGTCTATAGGAGTATGTCCACCATATCATTCTCCTAACGATATGATCTTGTTGTTGATAACATCTCAATGTTCATGACAAAGAAACCACATCATCAATCAACCAACAAGCTAGTGAAGTATAGAGGCTATACTAGGGACTTCAAATTAAGTTTACAAATCACACAAGTATTAATGGTTTCCTTGTTAATACTATTATAGCATGAATGCAAACATTTATCATAAACACAAAGATATATAATAATAACTATATTTATTATTGCCTCTAGGGCATATCTCCAACAGTCTCCCACTTGCACTAGAGTCATCTAATCTAGATTACATGGTAATATACCGAACACCCATGGCAGTTTGGTGTTGGTCATGTTTTGCCCTCGGGAGAGGTTTAGTCAACGGATCCGCCACATTCAGATCTGTGTGTACTTTGCAAATCTTTATATCCCCATCCTGGATATGTTCTCGAATAGCGTGAAAACGTAGCTTGATATGCTTCAGCTTCTTGTGTGACCTTGGTTCTTGCGCATTGGCTATGGCGCCCATGTTATCACAGTAGATAGACATTGGGTCCAGCGCACTAGGAACCACACCCAGCTCTGTAATGAACTCTTTCATCCATATCGCTTCTTGTGAAGCCTCCGAAGCAGCCATGTATTCCGATTCAGTTGAAGATCTCGCCACAACGCTTTGCTTTGCACTCCTCCAGCTAACTGCTGCACCATTCAAAATAAATACGTATCCAGATTGTGATTTAGAATCATCTGGATCGGTGTTCCAACTAGCATCGGTGTAACCATTAACAACGAGCTGTTCATCACCTCCATAAGAAAGAACCATATCCTTAGTTCTTCTCAAGTACTTAAGGATGTTTTTGACCGCTGTCCAATGATCCACTCCTGGATCACTTTGATATCTGCTAGTTAAACTAACAGCATATGCAATGTCGGGTCTAGTACATAGCATGGCATACATTAGAGATCCTATGGCTGAGGCATAGGGAGTCTTACTCATCCTTTCTCTATCTTCTGCCGATGTCGGACTTTGAGTTTTACTCAAGGTCGTATTGGGCAACATGGGCAAGAACCCTTTCTTGCTTTCTTCCATTCCAAACTTCTTTAGAACTTTGTCCAAATATGTACTTTGTGACAATGATATTTGGCGTTTCGATCTATCTCTATAAATCTTTATGCCTAATATGTAAGCTGCTTCGCCAAGATCCTTCATTGAAAAACTATTATTCAAATACTCTTTGACACTATTAAGAAGGTCTACATCATTCCCAATCAACAATATGTCATCCACATACAGTATTAAGAATGCTACAGAGCTCCCACTCACTTTCTTGTAAATACAAGCTTCTCCATAAGTTTGTATAAAACCAAAACTTTTGATTACCTTATCAAAACGTTGATTCCAACTTCGGGATGCTTGCTTCAATCCATAGATGGACCGTTGAAGCTTGCATACCTTGTTAGCATCTTTAGGATCGACAAAACCTTTGGGTTGTATCATATACAACTCTTCATCAATGTCTCCATTGAGGAATGCTGTTTTGACATCCATCTGCCATATCTCATAATCATAATATGCAGCGATTGCTAACATAATCCTTACAGACTTTAGCTTCGCTACCGGTGAGAAAGTCTCATCGTAGTCAACTCCTTGAATTTGTCGAAACCCTTTTGCGACAAGTCGAGCTTTATAGACAGTAACATTACCATCAGCATCTGTTTTCTTCTTGAAAATCCATTTGTTCTCGACAGCCTTCCGGCCATCCGGTAAGTCCACCAAAGTCCATACTTGGTTTTCGTACATGGATCCAATCTCGGATTTCATGGCTTCTTGCCATTTATTGGAATCTGGGCTCATCATCGCTTCCTCATATGTCTCGGGGTCATCGGTGTTGTCCACCAACATGACATTCATAACGGAATCATACCAATCTGGAGTGGTACGAGTTCTCGTTGACCTCCGAGGCTCTATAGCAACTTCAACCGAAGTTTCATGATCACTATCATTAGCTTCCTCTCTTATTGGTGCAGGCACCACAGGAACTTCTTCCGGTGCTGCGCTACTCGCAATTTCGAGAGAAGGTTCGACAACCTCGTCGAGTTCTACTTTCCTTCCAGTCACTTCTTTCGAGAGAAATTCCTTCTCTAGAAAGGATCCATTCTTGGCAACGAAGATTTTGCCTTCGGATATATGATAGAAGGTATACCCAATAGTTTCCTTCGGGTATCCTATGAAGACGCATTTTTCCGCTTTGGGTTCAAGCTTGTCCGGCTGTAACTTCTTTACATAGGCTTCGCATCCCCAAACTTTAAGAAACGACAATTTAGGTTTCTTCCCAAACCATAATTCATACGGTGTCGTTTCAACGGATTTAGATGGTGCCCTATTTAAAGTGAATGCGGCTGTTTCTAATGCATAACCCCAAAATGATAGCGGTAAATCTGTAAGTAACATCATAGAACGAACCATATCTAAGAGAGTTCGATTACGACGTTCAGACACACCATTACGCTGTGGTGTTCCCGGCGGTGTCAATTGTGAAAGTATTCCACACTTCTTTAAATGCTCGCCAAACTCGTAACTTAGATATTCACCTCCACGATCAGAACGTAGAAATTTAATCTTCTTGTTACGTTGATTCTCTACCTCACTTTGAAACTCCTTAAACTTCTCGAAAGTTTCGGACTTATGTTTCATGAAATAGATATACCCATATCTACTCAAGTCATCCGTGAAGGTAAGAACATAACGATAACCACTGCGCGATGCTACACTCATTGGACCACACACATCGGTATGTATGATTTCCAGTAAGTCCGTAGCTCGCTCCATCATACCAGAAAATGGAGTCTTAGTCATTTTACTCATCAGACATGCTTCGCATCTTTCAAGTGATTCAAAATCAAGTGATTCAAGAAGTCCATCGGAATGGAGTTTCTTCATACGCTTCACTCCAATGTGACCAAGACGACAGTGCCACATATAGGTCAAATTATCGCTTGATTTCAAACGTTTAGCCTCAATGTTATTAATATGTGTATTTCTACTATCGAGATTCAATATGAATAGACCATCTATCAAAGGTGCATGTGCATGAAACATGTTACTCATATAAATCGAACAACCATTATTCTCAGATTTAAACAAGTAACCGTCTCGCAATAAACAAGATCCTGATATAATGTTCATGCTTAATGCAGGCACCAAATAACAATTATTTAAGTATAAAACTAATCCCGATGGTAGATGAAGAGGTAGCGTGCCGACCGCGATCACATCAACCTTTGATCCGTTTCCTACGCGCATCGTCACCTCGTTCTTCACTAGCTTTCGTTTATTCTGCAGCTCCTGTTTCGAGTTACAAATATGAGCAACCGAACCAGTATCAAATACCCAGGCACTACTACGAGTACTAGTGAGATACACATCAATAACATGTATATCAGATATACCTTTCTTCTTGATGTTGCCGTTCTTCAAATCCGCCAAGTACCTTGGGCAATTCCGCTTCCAGTGACCTTCTCCCTTGCAGTAAAAGCACTCAGTTTCAGGTTTAGGTCCAGCCTTGGTCTTCTTCGTCGGCGTGGTAACTTTCTTACCACCCTTCTTGAAGTGTCCCTTTTGCTTAGACTTGCCTTTCTTGAATTTGGTGGTCTTATTGACCATCAACACTTGGTGCTCTTTCTTGATCTCCACTTCTGCAGATTTTAACATAGCAAATAGTTCTGGCAACTCTTTGTTCATGTTCTGCATGTTGTAGTTCATCACAAAGTTCTTGTAACTTGGTGGTAGTGATTGGAGGATGCGGTAAACTCCCAAAGTATTAGGAATCACTATACCCAAACTTTGAAGTTTATTTGCGTGCCCAGACATCTTAAGCACATGCTCACTGACGGAGCTACCCTCTTCCATCTTGCAGTTAAAGAACTTTTCAGAAGCTTCATAACTTTCAATTGCCGCATGAGTCTCAAAGATTAATTTGAGATCCTCGACAATATCATATGGATCTGACTCTTCAAACCTTTTCTGAAGCTCCGATTCTAAACCATACAAGATAGCACACTGAACTATGGAGTACTGATTCTTCCGAGCGAGGTAAACATTCTTTACTTCATCGGTAGCATCAGCTGCAGGTGGGTCACCTAGCGGTGCATCCAGCACATAGGTCAAATTACCAGCTGTGAGGACAATCCTCAAATTGCGGAACCAATCCGCGAAGTTGCTTCCATTGTTTTTCAACTTTTCTTTCTCTAGGAACGCATTAAAATTGATGGTAGGGGCTGCCATTGATCTACAACATATTTGCAATAGTTTAGACTAAGTTTATGACAAATTGAGTTCAAATTAATTAATGAAATTAAACTAGGTGAACTCCCACTCAAAACAACATCCCTCACATTGTTTTAGTGATCACATGAACCAAATCCACTACATCAACACCGATCATCACGAGAGCTGATATAGTTTTAATGGCGAACAATCATCATGTTCATCATATCTACTATATGATTCATGCTTTGCCTTTCGGCGATCCGTGTTCCTGAGGCCATGTCTGTACATGCTAGGCTCGTCAAGATCAAACCTTAGCTTCCGCATAAGCAAATCTGGCTTGCTTACGTTGTATTCACCCGCGGAATCAAAGACACCCGATCATCACGTGGTGCTTCGAAGCAGCAAGCTTTGGCAACGGTGCATACTAAGGGTGAACACTTTAGAACTTGAAATTTATGTGCATGAGGGATCATCTTATAATGCTACCGTCGTCTATTAAGCAATACAAGATGCATAAAGGATTAACATCACATGCAATTCATAATATGTGATATGATATGGCCTTTCTTCTTTGTGCTTCCGATCTCCATCTTCAAGCACGAATATGATCTCCATCATCACCGGCATAGCATCAAGGTCAATGACGCTTCTTCATGGTTGTCGTCCGCCAGTTTCAACTATTACAACTATTTTGAATAGACACGCAGGTCTTAACAGAAATTAAAGACAACCATATGGCTCCTGCCGGTTGCCAACTTACAATAAGGAACATTGCATACATCAAATATAATCACAATCATGGCCATATCACATCACAGCACACCCCTGCAAAACAAAGTTAGACGCTTCTACTTTCTTTGCATATTTTACGTGGTTTGGGGCTTTCCATAAGTGTCGTTCTAACTTACGAACAATAACCACAACATTGATACTAGCATTGTTGATCACCCGTTGTAAATTGGATCTTTACTATGCTAGGAGAAACAGGCACCCGCAAAGCCACTTATGCAAAACGAGTTGCATGTCAAGCGTGGAGCAAGTCTCATGAACGATGTCATGTAAGGTTAGCCCGGGCCACTTCATCCCAACATACCGCAAGATGCAAAGTACACAAAAAGCAATCTACAATAAAAGCATCAACGCCCACAATGACCATTGTGTTCTACTCGTGCAACAGATCTACATATAGACACGGCTCTGATACCACTGTAGGGGTTCGTAGCATGGAAAACAAAATTTTCTATCGCATACAAACAAACAAGCCAAGATCTATCTACTAGATTGTAGCAACGAGTCGATGGAATAACTCACCCTCGAAGATTCCAAAGTGTTTAACGAGAGCAGATTCTCGTGGGTGATGTAGTCGTACTCTTTCCGATCTCAAGATCGCGTAGACGATCCTTCCGGCGCCGCGTTCCCGCAGCGCTCCCGCAGTCGGTCACACGTTCGGTACTCGACGAAGACCTTCCTCTCCCTTGTTCCAGCAGGCAGCGGAGGTTGTAGCACTCTCCTCGCGATTCCGGCAGCACAACGGCGTGGTACCGGAGGTAGAGGGGAAATCCCGCAGGGCTTCGCCTTAAGCCGGTGCGAGTATGGTGGAGCTTATGAGAGAGGCTATTAGTGGTCTAGTAATTAGACACACCAATTAGAGGGCTCTAAACCAATTAGAAGGCTCTAAACCGAATAGCTCTAAACCGGGGTCTAGATCTAGGGTTTAGTTTAGAGGATAGGAAACTTGTGTGTAGGAGGGGAGCCCTGCCCCTCCTTATATAGATGGGAGGGGGTGGGCGCGCCAGGGGAGGGAGGGAGTCCCTCCCCAACTCGGCCTAGGCTGGCCGCCGGCTTGGAGGAGAGAAACTCCTCCTCCAAGTCGACTCCAACTCCTCTTGCTTGTTTCCCACAGTTTCTTGTTTTTGGCAGTTTGACTTTCAAACTGGACATTTGACTTTTCTGTTTTAGGATTCAATTTAATCCTATATTTGGGACAGCAAGAACACTTAGTACATGATGCAATCATTCCAATATGTAATGACACATTCATGTACCCCTTCCCCCCCGGAGTGCCGGACAATCCGGAACCTTCTAGAATATCCCCGATGAAAACACCGGAATCATTCCCGAACTCCGAAACGGGACTTTCCTTATATGAATCTTATTCTCCGGACCATTCCGGATCACCTCGTGATATCCCGGATCCCATCCGAGACTCCGAACAACATTCGGTCTCTTTCTCATAATACCATAACTACTCAAACAACGTCGAATCCTTAAGTGTGTCTCCCTACGGTTCGTGAATTATGCGGACATGATCGAGACACTTCTCCGAACAATAACCAATAGAGGAATCTGGAAATTCATATGGCTCCCACATATTTCTACGATTACTTTGCGATCGAATGAACCACTTACATACGATACCAATTTCCCTTTGTCTCACGATATGTTACTTATCCGAGGTTATGATCGTCGGTATCTCTGCATACCTAGTTCATCCTCGTTACCGATAAGTACTCTTTTCTCGTTCCCGTGATATGTGATCCCTTGTGACCAAGTCACATGCTTGCAAGCTAATTAAATGACATTTCACCGAGAGGGCCCAGAGAATATCTATCCGTCATGTGGATGGACAAATCCCACTCTTGATCCATGTGTTTCAACCAATACTTTCCGAACACTCAATGCCACCTTTATAGCCACCCTGTTACGGTGTGGTGTTTGATGACATCAAAGCATCCATCCAGTAAAGGTGATATGCATGATCTCATGGTCGAAGGAATTAGGTTACTATGTATCAGAAAGCATATAGCAATTGAACTATTGAAATGACTTGATCTTTATGCTACGCTTGTCTATAGGAGTATGTCCACCATATCATTCTCCTAACGATATGATCTTGTTGTTGATAACATCTCAATGTTCATGACAAAGAAACCACATCATCAATCAACCAACAAGCTAGTGAAGTATAGAGGCTATACTAGGGACTTCAAATTAAGTTTACAAATCACACAAGTATTAATGGTTTCCTTGTTAATACTATTATAGCATGAATGCAAACATTTATCATAAACACAAAGATATATAATAATAACTATATTTATTATTGCCTCTAGGGCATATCTCCAACAACTTCCTCCTTCACTCCTCCAATAGGCAGGGCTGGCGTTTGCAGGCGGGGACGGGGGCATGCGCGACAGGGACGGCGCAGGCGGGGGCGGCTGGCTACAGCGCACGCGGGACGCCCCGCGGTGGCTAGCGGGGTTGTGCGGCTAGTGGCAGAGGCGTGGGATGCTGGCCACGAAGCACGCCGGGGCAGGGGACGCTGGCCGTGAAGCATGCCGGGGCAGGGGCGGCTACCGGGGTCCCTGCAGCTGGCGGTGGGCCAGCGCGGCGGGGGCGGCGGGGAGGGTGGATGCCGTGGGGGTGGAACTGCCGTTTTTGTTGACAGAAAGAAGAAGGGAGTCGCGGGGCGGTCCTCGCGGGAGTGTCCGCTCGGGCCGTGATGAGCCCCGATAAAGGCGGGGCTAATTCGCTGCGTCTGATTGTTGTATCGTACGGTCTAAATTGCTGGGATTAGAACCTCCGGGTCTTTTAATATTAGTTTATAAAATAAGTTCGGATATTTTCTGGGTCCATTTCCGATTTTGTATGGGTCTGGATATTTCCGCATCAGTTTTTATTTCCCGAATACAAATATCAGGTTAGCCAATGCCACTTTCCACCCATAGTGTCCACAACACATCTCGTTTCAATCATTAGTTGAGAAAGAAGCGACATCAGATTAAACAACAAATTTTTCATGGTCCTTTTTTTCATAGCGTCATCTTCTCCATGACCAACCCCCTTCCCCTCCCTCGCAGTTTTCTCCACGACACTCGTGATCCCTTTACAGTATTGTCTTTCATGTTCCTCTCATTTGGTGCCGCTCACACAACAAAGTAGTATACCACAATCTTATTATGGACCTACATTGGTGGATGTTTGGTTAGTCTTACTCTTGGCCCTTTGGGGCTTTGCTCTGTGAACCAAAAAAACTACCTAAATGGGTTATTTTTATATTGTATTTTTTCTTTTTATTTACATGATAATATTAGGCACCAAAGTAAAAAAAAACATTAAAATCTGGCTTATAAGTCCTAACAATAAGCCTAACAAAATACCCATTTATGTGACATAGATATTTATTTCTATAGCTAAAGCTTCTCTAGACACCTCAAATCAGTCAATATAAACCCAATTACTAAATACTCCCTCCGTTTGGGATTATAAGTCCTGTGCGGATAACTAGGTTGTTAATTTGACCAATAAAATATAACTTATATATCATAAAAGTTATATACCATTAGAAAATATAACCTCTAAAGTTTCTAATGTATAATTTTTATGCTATAATATTTATATTTTATTGTTCAAATTAACAACCTAGGTATACGCGTAGGACTTATAATCCCGAAAGAGAGAGTATAAGATAATACATACATAAACTTTTACTACCTCAATTCAAATGAATAAGCCCTATAAATTTACTCAAAAGTTGAACTTTACTAAGTTCGACTACACATATGGAAAAAAGAACATCAACATCCAAGCTATAAATAAATACAGTACATTATCAGAGTATATTTTACCTTGAATTTACTGATATTAACTTGATGCTGTAAGTATTCACATTTTTATCTAAAATATTGGTCAAACATTGAAGCCATTAACTTTTGACTAAATTTACAAGACTTATTTATTAGAACGGAGGTTGTATAAAAAGACGACGGTTTTGACCTAGCCAGAATGCCAACTTGCAATAATCAAGCGCCCTATGAAACCGACGAGAACATGCCCAAAGCGCGGACCAAGCAGCAGCCGCGGGAGAAGCGAAACTGGGAGGAAGTCGTCAACGTCCACCGCAACCGCAACACGGGCGGAGACCGGAAAAGCAACGCGTCTTCACTTCATCCGCCTCACTGTCTCCCTCCCTATAAAATATCCCCTCTCCCCTCCTTTCCCCACACAGCAATCAACTGCCTTTTCATCAGCCGTTCCCAATTCTCCCCTCCGTCTCCCCGTTTCCCTTCGCCGTCGATGGCCACCGCCGAGGTCCTCCGCCCGCACAACATCCTGCAGCCGCAGACCCAGAGGATCCGGACCACCCACCGGAAGCCAAACACCAGGAGGTCCCCTCCTCCTCCGGCGGCGGCTTCAACGGCCGGCCGGAGACACCATGGAAGGCCTTCTTCTACGGCGAGGCGCCCCGCGGTGGAACTGTACGCCGGTCCGGCGTTCTCCGCGGCTTCCCCCGAGCCAAGCTCGCTGCCGCTGCCGCAGTTCCCGTTCCAGAAGCCCGCGGCGCCAGTCGTCAACGACGCCGCCACGCGCGACCTCAGGCGCCTGCTGCGCCTGGAGTAGGTAGCTAGCCCGCCGTGTATATGCCAGCTAGTTAGTGGAAACGGGCTGTATGTTACTAGTTTAGTTCGAGCCGATCTCGTTGTTGAGTGGTGCGGCCGCGCGCGGCAAGGCCTCCGGCTCGGTTTTATTGTGTGGCCGGGGGAAAGGCGCGCGCGGGCCGGCGGCTCCGGCGACGGCGGTTTGTAATTAGCGCAGCAGCAGCATGTGACCATTGATCGGCGTCAGGTAGTAGAATCACAACAAGTCCACGGATCCCCTTAGTCTCTAGTTAGCACGCAAATGGCTAATTAGGGTAGTAGTATATTCAGTTCCTGTTTCCTGTTGATTATAGAAGTTTATCTGTTTGAGTTATGATGATGAGTATGAATTAGTTAAATCAAAATTAATGTTGATTTCAATCAGTCACGGACCTACCGGCTGCTCGGCCGACCACTCAGCTACCTACCGTGCGCTAGCCGGCACGATATTTGTAAGCTGGAACTGTCATGTCCGTTTTATAATCCCTCGCAAAAGATTTATTTTGACTAAACCGTTTCTTGTACCGTAGCTTTTTTTAATCATGTAATGATCGCACCTAGATTTACCAAGAAGTTTCTACCGAATCACTACAATATGATTTTATTTTAAAAATTTACAAAACTTGAAATGCGATTCTATTATGTTCTCGCTGTACACAGACTATTCTTAGAGCAACAAGATAATTTCCCCGGTTCCATTCTAGCCATGAAACATGCATGGAGGTCTAGTAAAAATCAACACATGGGGTTTTGCAACATTCTAGCAACCTCAGACCAAAATGACTAAGAACTACACAAGACATTGTTCTAGGAGGCGAAGCCGGTCTCTAAGAACTATACAAGACATTGTTCTAGGAGGCGAAGCCGGTCTCTAGTGTCATCGATATTTGTGTGGTTTTACAATCGGGAGAGCAAGCCCGAGACCTCCACTGTATGATCTACCCAAACCTTGCGCGCACGAGATCGTGTGATTCCAAAGCATAAGAGGTTGATCTCTAGGTCCAGAAGAATCAAAGCAGTCCTCCATCCTTCACTCTCTGAAAGCATTGGTGAATGCATTAGCTTGATGATGTCCTCGCAGAATATGTCAGCCATCTCCACATATGATCTTTGGATCAGTATCTAGCTTTTCACTATACTTAGAATAAGCCTCAACATTTTCTCAGCGCCCCTCCATATTTGACCATTAACAATCAAGTCAATTCTAACTTTTCAAAGACTTCATGGAATTGCTGCATAGATAGACTTTAAAACTGCTTCCTTTTTATTTATTTTCAACATTTAGAAGTGGATTCATAGTCACTACCAACCTATAATTGGAAGAAAAATGATATCGCGAGCCATTATTTCCTAGAAACAATGCAAGGAAGGAAATGTGTTGCACTAATTCTGACAAAAAAATAAAAAATTGGGTTGTGCATAATAATCTTCTTAAGGTTATATGTACTCATTATTATTTTGTGTGGATCAAAAATAAAAAGAGAACTTTATGTCGAATACGAATATTTCAACCATAGGAAATGAACTATGGAATACCCTTCCCCTCCACCCCCCAAAGTTCACCACAATAGAGAATGAGAAGAATATTCACTATGACGCTAAATCCTCAACATAAACAATAAGAAATTTCTAGTAGCAAGCACAATATTTCATGCCACTTCTATATCATATCATGAGACTTTTTTACTAAGAGTTGAGCTCAACCTTTGTTCCATCGCAGACCTAACTATTTTTTTTGCCTTATTCATAGCAAGTAATATAAATGTAAGAAACTTGATGCCAAAAGAGAAAGTACCACACCATGTATCTTTCCAAAACATAACCATGTTCTCATTCCCAATTTTCCACCTATAAAAACATTTAATTTCTAAAAGAGGGACTCACACCTTCCAGAACTAGGTAGTGCTAGTTGTCCTAATACAAAAAATGTATAAATAGTGTTAGACTTGTGATCAACCATAGATCTCTAGAGTTTGCCTTCATCTTTCATGTATCTCCTAAAAAGGATACGGGGAGGCACATGTTAACATTAGCAAGTTAAAGGACACCCAAACTCCATAAGTATGTTTTCTTGCAAATCAACTACCAACTAGTAGATGAATTTTCTATGTCCCAAAAAATCATTCAGAGAGATAGTTAGCCATATGAGAATTGATAAGATAGTGTATGTTGGGATTTTTTAAAAGGTTATAAGTATATAGGGATAATGACACTAGACATGTTATATTAAGTATCAACTTGACTCCATAGGAAAAATATTCTTTCCAAGCAACTATCTTTTTTAAAGATTTTATCTATTAAAGGTTGGATATCCTCTCTTAAATACAAGATGATTCATCAATACTCAATGAGGGACTTTCCAATCTAGCAACCAAACACACATGAAACTATAATTTCCTCTAAATTTAGCCCTAGTGGAATAGGTTCCCAGACAGTTGAAATTTCAAAACAAATGAGAACCCACTTGAAATATCCCTAATAGAATAGGTTCCTAGAAATTCTTGTCATAGTAATCCTCATATCAGAAAGTTGTTCAAAACAAATGAGAACTCACTTGAAGTTTGTGGCTAAATTGACATTTGTATGGTAAAAAGGCAATGTTATATGCATACTAGAAGCATATGACACCTCCCGGACAAATGTCAGAACAAAGGTTCCTGATCATATTAGCACTAGTAACTTGTTGCTAGCATCGTAGAGAATAAATCAACCACTAAGTTGAAGAGAAGAGGACCAAGAGTGAACCTATCTCAAGAATTTTTCAGTTGGGAACAAATTCTGAATACATTATTTATTTTGACTCCTACATAGCCATTATGAGTAACAACTTTGACACGATAGCATCTTATGTAACATACATATCAAAAACTTTACCTAACTTTGTCAAAAACCTTCGCATATTATAATTTCGACATGAAGCCTTCGCTTTCAACCTAGGTAACTAATTGAATTATCTCATGGATAGTAACAACACTTTCTAGAATGAGAGATGACCCTTAATGAAAGCAAATTGGTTAATAGCAGTAGTGTCATCCTTTAAACAAGCTAGTACATTAGGCAAGATCTTACTGGAGTTGTAATGCAATAATTAAGAAGACCGGTACCTTTTTTATTTACAAAAAAATTCTGAAGACATTCCCCCTGCAAGCACGGGGGAGTATCTTTCTAATGCAAATTATGCCGAAGCTGAAATGTAGCATTTTCTCATACACATTTGGAGTATAAGTTCATTTGGAATTTTTCATACTCATACGAAATGATTTTTTTCTATGCACCTGTACTCGATTACTCTCTTTTTTACAAAGTGAATATATTAATATTATGAAGATACCAATATAATTACACTCAGCCTCTCCAACAAAGAAATGTCCTAAACACATTATGGATACACACAACCCAAAAACAAAAAGAAGAAGAAGACAACGAAAGATCCAGCTATAGTGATGAATTCCTTATTAGTGCTGAGAAATATATCATGCGTTAGCCCATAAGACCAAAGAAAGAAACACGTGGGTATTTTGCACGCATCTTTTCTCGTGAAGGACAAATTTATGCTGCAAGATAAGACAAAGTATATACCCTACATTCCTACCTTTGCTTGTTGAAGATATGCAAACGAGCGCCTTACATGTTGGGCTAGTGTGTTTGCAAAAAAATAAAAAAATTGTCTATCACTTTGGCAACATAGGGAGCAATATAATGGGCTAATATAACAAGAAACTAAGGACAAACGGTCTCACCTTGCAGTTAAGCAGAGCATCATGTATGTGCTGCATATATGGTGGGAAGGAAGTGATATTGGCGCGGCTCAATCAGATGCCGGATTTACGACGGCGCATAAACCCCCATCACCGGATTAAACCTCCCCAACATCGCTTTCTCCATCCGCCATGCAATTCTTCCAGCTCCTTCCTCTCCTCCTCTTTCCCATCTCATCAGTCATCCCGGAGCTCTCTTATAAGGTCACCGACCAAGCATGACACCTAACAAGGAAGAAAATCCTAGATCCCCATCAAGAAAGATGGATCCTTGCTAGCCACACCCAAGACAATCGGATCGACGGACACGATCTGCAGGGAGCTTTCCTATCATGGCAGGATTGAAGCTGTGGGGGAAGCTAGGTAAAGCAGGTCGATCGGGACGGCATGCAGGAGGAGTCATGTAGCAGTAGCACCGGGTAGGCAGGGAAGGCACTAGTTGTCCTGTGCCTAACTGCCTATCCACCACCGGCCTCTCAAAACTCTAGATATATATGGTGGTGGCATAGAGCTGAGATCCAAATGCTTACATGGCTAGCATTAAGAAGCGCGCGTGCTTTGCTGCAGGCCGTATGGACAGAGGCACAGCATGCGTGCATATGTACAAGCGCAAGCAGATGATCAGGATTTAAAGGAGAGCACGGTTTGGAGAGAAGGTATAGTGAGGCGAATGATGAGTACTAATAATAATTAATTAAAACAGAAACCATTTGACCATGTTATCAAATTGAGACACGATCGCATAGAATAGGGAGCGATCGGGCAACGATGCGGTTCGGTTAGGAATTAGAGGAGCCGAGAATCTTTTTCGTCTCCGATCGAAGGCCATCGGGAGCAGGAGCGCCGAATATGTGGCGCCTCGAATGAATCCTCGCTCGGAGGCAGTACAGACCATATTGCACATCCGGCATTGGTTTCTACGGCTAACTTGGACTCTCTAACACCTCTGCCTGCCTCTGTATGTTTGTGAATCTTTCTCTACAAAAAAGATCATACGATGAACGCGCAACTAGAAAGTGGTTCTGCCGTGGCAACCGGGCCGGGGACAGCGGCCTCGCGTCGCCGCTCTCCTTGGCTTTTGCTTCACGTCGCCCCTACTTCTTCTTTACCCTTTGCGTTTGACGAAAAGGCCTCTAAAAGAGATGTGGTCAGACAGAGTGAGGGAATGTTTGTCACAGGTCAGCCAGCTGGTGAGGGTCTGATGGGACCCATCAGAACACACCTTCCCAGGGGCGGAGCTCCCAGCAGCCGCCCTGCCTTGATTTTTGAAAAAAAATATCATTAGATACGCATATTTCTTCTGAACAATTTGTGGTAATACATTAAAAACAAACTTTATATGAGAAAGTTATGCTTATTTTAATAAATACTGCACAAAACTAATTCCAAACACTGGTGGAAAACAGACATATAGTCCCGGGCAGTAATGGGCTCTAGTCCCGATTTTAGGCCCGGGACTACCAAAACGGGAGTAGAGGCCCCCCTCTCTAGTCCCGGCTCGCTATGACCCGCGACAGAAGACAACCACGTGGTTGTTTCAACGAGGCCGGGGAAACCCTCTAGTCCCGGACCGTAACACCACCCGAGACTTCCTGCCGCGATAGAGAATTCGTGTGTTTCTCTGCCGCGGTGGACATTGTGTGTTTCATTTTTTGCCATGTCGTTCCTTTTTCGTTTTGTGTTTCATTATAATTTCAAACATATATTTCAGTACACATATTCTATGCTACTACATACACAGTACACAGTATACGTTGATGCATCTATATAATTAATCGATCCCTTGCAAGCATACATATAATCAATCATATCAAAAAGAAAAAATGTTTTGAAATTACATGGTCATTGATGATATATATATCATATCAACTACATGGGGTCCCTCGTCGTTCGCATAATGTTCTCCGTGTACATCAAGGACCTCCTTCATCAGAAATCCCGCCAGCTCCTCTTGAATTGCTCTTATGCGCTGGTCTGGCTCTAGTTTCTCCCGAAAATTATAAATATAATATGAATCTACTTTTCGCTCACTGGTCAACTCGCGGATGTACTCGCAGACGTAGTATCCACATAAATGAGTTTCCGGTGGCTGTTGTAAACTCTTCACCATTTTATAAGTTAGCCCCTCTTTGAATGGACCTGGTATTTTCCGTCTGAACCGTGTCCAACACCTGCTCGGCAAAGAAAATGAACAAAGGAGCTATTAGTTACTTGATATCAGGAAATGAATGAAAGAGGCCGATATAATACGATAATGATTGAAATTACTTATGGAGCATTGATTTCATATCGCTCCACTGTTCTTGGTCTCAACTTAATGAGTCGTGGACTTCAACTAGGGACTTGTGTTGAATGTTTAGCAAGATCTAGTGGAATCCGTGGACGTTTACATAAGCATACATGCATAGCTCATCGAGTAAGAAAAAATAAAATGTGTACAAGATAGAAACACTCACTTGAAGTTGTAAGGAAATAGTATTTTCTTAACAAAATTATTCTCGGTTAAGAACCTGCACAGGTCTTCCTCCACGTCCTTGGGATGATTCTTTAACGTATATTCATTAACGATATATGGGTCAATGAACCCAACGTCATATCTTTTAGCTTTTTTTTTTGCATTCAAGCATCTTCATTTTGCAGAATATAATATCATACAAAAGGATATATAGTTAGGATAATATATTAAATGCAATGAACGAGCTGAGCTACAAACTTAATTATAGAAATAAATCACTTACAGACAGTAAAAACCAATAATAGATTTGTCGAGAGCATGCTAGTTGTTTAACTGAAACACTTCGGTCATTTGAACCTGTATCGAGTATGGTTTGAAGTGATGCTCCTTTCTAACATCCACCGCAAACCAATATTTCTGATGCATTCTTTCTGTTTGCACCATGTACCATGTGTGCAGATTTCGCATATGTGTGGATAGACGCGCGAGCTCCTCATTACTGACTAGAAGCTCCCCTTGGACATACTTCCGTACTATCTGACCCACTGGCGTATCTTCATAGCCTAAATATTGACCAAGAGACATATTTGCTTTGTAGGAAAGTGCTTTGGCCTCCGATACAGTGATGCCCATTAGTGCAACATTAGTACTGGCTCTGGGGTCCATTATTTGCATGTTCATATCCATTTCAGCTCTGAAGTCCTTGTCGAGGTTTGAAATCACTTTGAGCGGGGGGGGGGGGGAGGGGGGGTTGATTCTTCTGTTGTCCGAGCTGGGCAACTTGCTTCCAGCTTTTTGCGCTTATGCTTTTTTCTTTGCTTGCTTAATAATCTCCCGGTCATAGTCTGATTCCAGATTCATCGATATCTGGGATGGTTGCTCAAGAAAGGACTTAGCCCACTTTTTGGTTTTTTCATCATATACCGGTTTTGGCTCAGGCTTTTTGGGTGCAAAATGCGCCTTAACTTGGGCAGCCACATCTGTTGGAGATATGCCCAAGAGGCAATAATAAAGTGGTTATTATCATATCTTCATACTTATGATAAATGTTTACATACCATGCTATAATTGTATTAACCGGAAACATTAATACTTGTGTGATTTGTAAACATAAAAGAGTCCCTAGTAAAGCCTCTTGTTAAACTAGCTTGTTGGTTAATATATGATCATGGTTTCCTGATCATGAACATAGATATGTTATTAACAACAGGGTCATATCATTAGGAGAATGATGTGATGGACATACTCCTATAGTTAAGCGTAGCATAAAGATCAAGTCATTTCATATAGTTCATTTGCTATAAGCTTTCTGATACATAGTAACCTAATTCCTTCGACCATGAGATCATGTTAATCACCATCACCGGAAGGATACTTTGATGACATCAAACACCACACCGTAACTGGGTGGCTATAAAGGTGGCATTGAGTGTTCGGAAAGTATGGGTTGAGGCACATGGATCAAGAGTGGGCTTTGTCCATCCATATGACAGATATATATACTCTGGGCCCTCTTGGTGGAATGTCATCCAATTAGCTTGCAAGCATGTGACTGGCTCACAAGGGATCACATATCACGGGAACGAGAAAAGAGTACTTATCGGTAACGAGGTTGAACTAGGTATGCAGAGATACCGACGATCAAAACCTCGGATAAGTAAACTATCGTGAGACAAAGGGAAATTGGTATCGTATGTAAGTGGTTCATTCGATCGCAAAGTAATCGTAGAAATATGTGGGAACCATATGAATTTCTAGATTCCTCTATTGGTTATTGATCGGAGAAGTGTCTCGATCATGTCCGCATAATTCACGAACCGTAGGGAGACACACTTAAGGATTCGATGTTGTTGAGTAGTTATGGAATGATGAGTAAGAGACCGAATGTTGTTCGGAGTCTCAGATGAGATCCGGGATATCACGAGGAGATCCGGAATGGTCCGGAGAATAAGATTCATATAAGGAAAGTCCTGTTTCGGGGTTGGAGAATGGTTCCGGTGTTTTCATCAGGAATGTTCTAGAAGGTTCCGGAAGGTCCGGCACTCCGGACGGGAAGGATGCATGATCATGTACTAGGTGTCATCGCTGAGAAAAATAAAGGGATAAATCAAATCCTAGTTTGAAAAGTCAAACGCCAATTTGAAAAGTCAAACGGCAAGTTTGCTTGGTGGAGGGAAAGTAGGAAACCTACTTGGGGAGGAGTTCCTCTCCCTCCACCCGCCGGCCTTGGAGGCCGAGTTGGGGGAGGACTCTCCTCTCCTGGCCGGCGCCCTCCCACCTATATAAGGAGGGGCAGGGGTGCCCCTTTAAACCTACACCTCTCTCCTCTAAACCCTAGCCCTAGCCGTCGGCCTCCACCAAGTCGCCGCCGCCCCTAGGGTTTGCCTAGCCGCCGAGTTGGGGCCCTCCCCTTGCCCTAGCCGTCGGCCTAGCTCTCTATCCTTGGTGCCTCTAAACCCTAGATCGCCAAGGCCTCTCTCATAGTCCACCATACTCGCTCCGGCTTAAGGCGAAGCCATGCGAGATCTCCGCTCTACTTCCGATACCACGCCGTCGTGCTGCCGGAATTGCGAGGAGAGTGCTACATCCTCCGCTGCCTGCTGGAACAAGGGAGAGGAAGGTCTTCATCGAGTACCGAACGTGTGACCGACTGCGGAAGCGCTGCCGGAACGCAGCGCCGGAAGGATCGTCTACGCGATCTTGAGATCGGAAGTGTACGACTACATCATCCACGAGAATCTGCTCTCGTTAACCGCTTTGGATCTTCGAGGGTTAGTACTCTATTGACTCGTTGCTACAATCTAGTAGATAGATCTTGGCTTGATCATAGATTAGATCTTGATTGTGTGTTCATGCGGTAGAATTTTTTTGTTTTCCATGCTACGAACCCCTACAGTGGTATCAGAGCCATGTCTATATGTAGATCTGTTGCACGAGTAGAACACAATGGTTATTGTGGGCATTGATGTTTTTGTTGTCGATTGCTTCTTGTGTACTTTGCATCTTGCGAGATGGTGGGATGAAGCGGCCCGGGCTAACCTTACATGACATCGTTCATGAGACTTGCTCCACGCTTGACATGCAACTTGTATTGCATAAGTGGCTTTGCGGGTGCCTGTTTCTCCCAACATAGTTAAGATTCAATTTACAACGGGTGATTGACAATACTAGTATCAATGTTGTGGTTCTTGTTCGTAAGTTAGAACGACACTTATTGAAAGCCCCAAACCACGTAAAACATGCAAAGAAAATTAGAGGTGTCTAACTTTGTTTTGCAGGGGTGTGCTGTGATGTGATATGGCCATGATTGTGATTATATATGATGTATGCAATGTACCTTATTGTAAGTTGGCAACCGGCAGGATCCATATGGTTGTTTCCATTAAGTCCCGCATGTCTATTATTCAAAGTAGTTGTAATAGTTGATGCTGGTGGAAGACAACCATGAAGCGGCGCCATTGACCTTGACGCCACACCGGTGATGATGGAGATCATGTTCGTGCTTGAAGATGGAGATCGGAAGCACAAGAAGAAAGGCCATATCATATCACATATTATGAATTGCATGTGATGTTAATCCTTTTATGCATCTTGTATTGCTTAGTTAACGACGGTAGCATTATAAGATGATCCCTCAAGCACACAATTTCAAGTTTTAAAGTGTTCATCCTTAGTTAGCACCGTTGCTAAAGCTCATTGTTTCGAAGCACCACGTGATTATCGGGTGTGTTAGATTCTGCGAGTGTATACAACGTGAGCAAGCCAGATTTGCTCATGCAGAAGCTAAGGTTTGATCTTGACGAGCCTAGCATGTACAAACATGGTCTCGGAACACGGATCACCGAAAGGTAAAGCATGAGTCATATATTAGATATGATGAACATGTTGATTGTTCGCCATTGAAGCTACATCAACTCTCGTGATGATCGGTTTTGATGTGGTGGATTTGGTTCGTGTGGTCACTAAAACAATGTGAGGGATATTGTTTTGAGTGGGAGTTCAACAGCAATATGATTAAAAGTTTAACACTATTTATCATAAATTAAATCAAAGTGAATTTGCATAGTTGTTGTAGTCATTGGCATCCGTTTACCACCTTGCGCTTAGTTATAATTGAGATGATTGAACTATAGAATTCTGGTTAGTTACTTTACGAACTGGTATCGTATTGTTTTGAAGTGTTAATCTAAAGTTTAAAAGTCCTATTGCAAACTTTCAGTAAGTTCCGGTTACTCCATGAAGTTTAATAATTGGTATTAAATCAAGAGTGACAATTCCAAGTGTTAGTGTATGAGTATCATGTTTGTCTCCATGATTCTTGATATTCAAAGGATTGTCTTAATATCAAGGTTATCTAGGATCTGAAAGAGTTGTTTCAGAAACCATGATGTGTGGAAGATATTATGATATCTGAAACGAAGTTTTGGTTGTAACATGATAGAGTATAATATGGCAAAAGTCATGTTTTCATATTTGATGAGAATTTGCAAAAGGTTGGAGACACTAGTTGTCCTAATCCTCCAAAAAGGTTTTGGAAAGCAACATTATACTCACGATTCATCGTTATAAGCTAAAAGTAGCTTGATCATGGATAATTCCATGATAAGGGTGAATATTTGATGTAGGTAAAATGTTTACTACACCAAGAGATTACTAAAGAAAGGAATTTGAAAGAACACCAAACATTTGATGATGGTGATCTACTTCAAAGTGCAAGTCCAAAGACATTGGTATTTTACTATACATGCTTTAGACTATGTGTCATGTATATGGCTCCACTATTGATGTTGATAGATTCTTTCATACAGAAAAGGAAATACTGAAAGAGAATCTCATAAATATATGGCAGAAAAGAAAAGACTAGAATTGTTCAGCTTAAGTATATAGATGATATACATGTTATGGCTATATTCTTTGCTTATTAAATAATGTGGTTCTTAAGTATTTGATACTGAATTTGTTGGTGTGAATCATCATACGTAACAACACAATTCATGAACTACAATGGCCTAAGTAACTAGCAAAAGAATATGTGATGATGTTCATCGAGAACAAATAAAGGGTTATTGTGCTGCTTGTTAAACATCAAAGCTTGCCTTCAAGATTTGTTTTATCAGGTATTATGAGAACAAAAGGGTTGTTCAAATAATTACCGTAATCCATAAAAGATGGATGATTTACAAATATCGTTGGAGAAATCACATCCATAAAACTAGTGCTAAAAATATCGAAAGACAAATTGATTGAAAGATCACTTAGGAAGTGACATCACCGCTTAAATTATATTGGAAAGAAAACATGAAGAAACTCCATGTGGATGGAATTTTGGAGTCCTTTTGATTTTTGATCAAATGACGCTTGTGAAACTTTCCTAGAGATAATTAAAACTTCGTTCATAGGCTGAAAGGGAACGAATGACTAGCTTATTGGAACTTGTACATATTGTTGTATAAAGTCCATTATGTGTAGTCAAGAGCGATGGATTTCAACTTCATATGCTTTCTCCGAAAATTTGAGTGAATATAGGAATATTTACTTAATAAGGATGAAGTATGAAACATTTGAAAAGTTCAAAGATTTTCAAAATGAAGTGCAAAATCATTGTGACAAGAATATAAATAGTTTATAATAAGATCATAAAGGAAGATATTTGAGTTACAAGTTTAGCATAATACCTAAGATTTAAGGAATCGTTCCGTGGATTTGCATTTCCCGAAACACCATAAGAGTATGGAGCGTTCGAGATATGTAATTAAACCTTGTATGACATGGTAAGATCAAAGGTGTAATTCATAAAACTGCCATTATATTTTAATGATTAAAAGCTTGAGAGACTACCGTTTTTTCACTGAAAAGAGCTTCATCATAATCCGTTGAAATGACACCATATAAAGTTATGGTTTGGGATAAAACCCAAGTAGTCCTTTCTTAAACATTGGTATGCTATGCATAAGAAAGATGTTTGCAACCAAAGTCGAATGAACCTGTCTTTGTATGTTATTTCGAATAACTGTTCCTCCATAACATCGGAGACAAAAGTGTTTGTCGCTTAGAACGTCAAGTTTCTTTGAGAAGGAATTTTCCGTGAAAAGTTAAGTGGGAGGACAATAGAACTTTGATGAGGTTAAAAGAACCTTAGCTATATGTGCAAGGTTGCGCAGCGCCGAAAAGTGTTTCGAAAGAAGCAACAATGCCCATGGCTCACGTGCCTCAAAGGTTGCATTCACAGAGGTCTAAGTTCCTATTGAAACAAGTAGGTCGGGTAAACAATCAAATACCAAGATTTGAGAGTTCAATCATTATTTGATAATAATGATCCGACTACATGCAAAGAAGCGATGATGAGCCCTGACTCCGCCAAATGGCTTGAAGCCATAAAATTCGTGATAGTTCCATACACGAGAAATCAAGTTTTGAACTTGAAGGACCCTCGAGAAAGGTGTAATACCTTACAGTTGTGTTTGGGTCTATAAAATAGACATGGATATTTCACATCTATGAAATAGTCGAAATGTTGGGAAAGAGTTCACAACAATGTTCAAAGGTTGACTATGACAAGATTTGATCTTTCATAGCGATATTTAGTCTAGACGGATTAATGTAGCAACCACTACATATAAATTTGTTATGTGGTAGTTGAATAAATAAAACAAGTTCTTCTAATAGAATTGTTACCTAGGACATGTGCATAACACGGTCCATAGGGTTTTGTTAATTCAAAGGATGCTAAAAGCATATGCAAACTTCAATTGTTGAAGTAAGCATTGCGGAGTTGGAATCTTCACTATGATGAAACTGTTAAAGGAGTTTAAATTCGTCGGAGACTATGAAGATGCTTGCATTTGCAAGAAATTAAGTGGGAGCGCTAAGACATGTTTCTAATACATTATGTGGAAGACATATTGTTGATTGTAAATGATGTATCTTTCATTAACACATATTAAGAATTTCATCCCGATGAAAGACTTAGGCAAAACCCAAATATTTGGCATCAATAGACGCTAATATGGTTGTGCCGAAAGCACATAGATGATGTATTGAATGAGTTCAATATAGAAACTACAAGAAAGGTTCTTGTCGCACAGAAAGGATTGAATGAGTTCAATATTGATGATATATTCAAGTGTATTGACACTTGGTAAGTGAAACAAAGATTCAAGTATAGATTGATACTTGATGTATGAAATCACAAAGAGTATTTATATCAATCATACTATGATATGTACAAATCCAGATATGTCCTATGTTCTAAATGTTATGAGCATATACCAGAATGATTCATAAGATGATCATTGGACGATAGTAAGGATATTCTTATGATCTTTTGGAAGAACTAAGAGTATATTATTTTGTAGAAGTGGCAAATAGATGGTTAGTTCATTGTAAAGTATTACATTGATACTAGTTTTGTCACAAAGTACAAATTAAGTTTATCCCAATCTAAACTAAGGGTGGCACAATATAATGGAAAGTAAGTTCCATAATGGATTTGGATGCGTTCCAAAGTTAAGACATTGTGACAGATACTACAACAAAAGGCTAAGTATATGACTGCTATAATAGCAGCTAAAGAGGGCATTTGTGTCAATAAGTTTGTTATCAAACTAGGTGTAGTTCACAGCAGGATAATACTATGAAGATATATTTTACGACAATATTATCAACATGTTTTAACCCCAAAGAACTAAAGGTCTCACCAAAGGACCAAAATTATACAAAGCCATCTCATTAGAGAATGAGTGATGCGTAGAGACGCAAATACATGTATTACACACGGACCTGGAAGTGTCAGATCCGGAGATCAGTTGATCACTAGCAGTCGTGTACATATGACACAAGAAAGCCATAGGTGTTGTATACACAAAGGTTTGAAACTAGATTATTGACTCTAGTGCAAGTGGGAGACTGTTGGAGATATGCCCAAGCGGCAATAATAAAGTGGTTATTATCATATCTTCATACTTATGATAAATGTTTACATACCATGCTATAATTGTATTAACCGGAAACATTAATACTTGTGTGATTTGTAAACATAAAAGAGTCCCTAGTAAAGCCTCTTGTTAAACTAGCTTGTTGGTTAATATATGATCATGGTTTCCTGATCATGAACATAGATATGTTATTAACAACAGGGTCATATCATTAGGAGAATGATGTGATGGACATACTCCTATAATTAAGCGTAGCATAAAGATCAAGTCATTTAATATAGTTCATTTGCTATAAGCTTTCTGATACATAGTAACCTAATTCCTTCGACCATGAGATCATGTTAATCACCATCACCGGAAGGATGCTTTGATGACATCAAACATCACACTGTAACTGGGTGGCTATAAAGGTGGCATTGAGTGTTCGGAAAGTATGGGTTGAGGCACATGGATCAAGAGTGGGATTTTTCCATCCATATGACGGATAGATATACTCTGGGCCCTCTCGGTGGAATGTCATCCAATTAGCTTGCAAGCATGTGACTGGCTCACAAGGGATCACATATCACGGGAACGAGAAAAGAGTACTTATCGGTAACGAGGTTGAACTAGGTATGCAGAGATACCGACGATCAAAACCTCGGATAAGTAAACTATCGTGAGACAAAGGGAAATTGGTATCGTATGTAAGTGGTTCATTCGATCGCAAAGTAATCATTGAAATATGTGGGAACCATATGAATTTCCAGATTCCTCTATTGGTTATTGATCGGAGAAGTGTCTCGATCATGTCCGCATAATTCACGAACCGTAGGGAGACACACTTAAGGATTCGATGTTGTTGAGTAGTTATGGAATGATGAGTAAGAGACCGAATGTTGTTCGGAGTCTCGGATGAGATCCGGGATATCACGAGGAGATCCGGAATGGTCCGGAGAATAAGATTCATATAAGGAAAGTCCTGTTTCGGGGTTGGAGAATGGTTCCGGTGTTTTCATCAGGAATGTTCTAGAAGGTTCTGGAAGGTCCGGCACTCCGGAGGGGAAGGATGCATGAATGTGTCATAACAAGTTGGAATGGTTGCATCATGTACTAGGTGTCATCGCTGAGCAAAATAAAGGGATAAATCAAATCCTAGTTTGAAAATTCAAACGCCAATTTGAAAAGTCAAACGACAAGTTTGCTTGGTGGAGGGAGAGTAGGAAACCTACTTGGGGAGGAGTTCCTCTCCCTCCACCCGCCGGCCTTGGAGGCCGAGTTGGGGGAGGACTCTCCTCTCCTGGCCGGCGCCCTCCCACCTATATAAGGAGGGGCAGGGGTGCCCCTCTAAACCTACACCTCTCTCCTCTAAACCCTAGCCCTAGCCGCCAGCCTCCACCAAGTCGCCGCCGCCCCTAGGGTTTGCCTAGCCGCCGAGTTGGGGCCCTCCCCTTGCCCTAGCCGTCGGCCTAGATCTCTCTCCTTGGTGCCTCTAAACCCTAGATCGCCAAGGCCTCTCTTATAGTCCACCATACTCGCTCCGGCTTAAGGCGAAGCCATGCGGGATCTCCCCTCTACTTCCGGTACCACGCCGTCGTGCTGCCGGAATCGCGAGGAGAGTGCTACATCCTCCGCTGCCTGCTGGAACAAGGGAGAGGAAGGTCTTCATCGAGTACCGAACGTGTGACCGACTGCGGAAGCGCTGCCGGAACGCAGCACCGGAAGGATCGTCTACGCGATCTTGAGATCGGAAGTGTACGACTACATCATCCACGAGAATCTGCTCTCGTTAACCGCTTTGGATCTTCGAGGGTTAGTACTCTATTGACTCGTTGCTACAATCTAGTAGATAGATCTTGGCTTGATCATAGATTAGATCTTGATTGTGTGTTCATGCGGTAGAAATTTTTTGTTTTCCATGCTACGAACCCCTACAACATCCGCGGCATTTTCCTCATCAGTCTTGTCATAAGGTCTCTTTCGAAGAGCCGGCGGGATGTCGACTATCTTCGATGTTTGACCTTTCTTCGATGTGGGGTGCGGGGAAGCGACGACCTTCTGTTTCTTCGACGAGGTAGTATTGCACGGAGGCGGAGGCAGATATCGAGTATTGCACGGAGGCGGAGATCGAGTTGATGTACTCCTGCTGTGGCGGTCAACATCGGGGCGGGGTGGACTTGGAGGTTAACGATAATCGGGGCGAGATGGACTTGGAGGTTGACAATAATCGGGGCAGGTGGACTTGGAGGTTGACGATAATCGAGGCAGGGTGGACTTGGAGGTTGACGATCATCGGGGCGGGGTGGACTTGGATTCCTCGGAGTCGGTGGCCTTGGCGTAGAGCCTGGAAACTTGATGTACTTCTTCTTCCATAGGATGATGTTGCGCTTGACATCTCCTAGTTTCGTAAGGCCTTCAGGCGTAGTGATTTCAATCTCTAGGTCCGCAAAATCCTCCACTATGTCATCCACCGTGACACGAGCATAGCCAGGTGGAATCGGAAGTGAATGGTGGAGTGCTCCAGGTAGACAAGGTAAAGCAGTGTCGATCGCCACCTTGAAGGACAGGTTGTTCATTGGCTGATGTAACTCACATTGTGCCATCTCTCTGACACCATTCACGGGGTAGCGAGGAGCCGGTGCATCATCCAACAGTGCTTGATCATCAGCCCGGACCTCCGTGGAAGCCACACCGCTTCTCCGCTAGCTAAGATCCAATGCAGGATCATCAGCATGCGGGTGAGTTGACGACAACCTTTGGCTAATTTCTTGCATGAGGTTCTTCAGATCAGCTAGGTCCTGCTCTACCTTGGAGATCTGGTCTGCCTCCCGGTCCTTCTTTCTCTGATGTATTCTGTAACTGTCATCGTACTGAGGAAACCCTTTCTTCCACGAGATATCGGAGCCTTTGCCTCGTGTTCGTCCACCCTTTTTAGGATTCCTGAGGGCGCGTTCCATCTTGTCGTTCTCTCTCTCTCGGGACGGAACAATCCCAATTGAGCATCGTTCATTGCTTGAACAAGGTCTTCGGATGGTTTTAGATTTTTTTTCATGAAATAATGTCTTCCCTGTTTCTGGGTCCAACAACCCACCGTGACCATACCACCAATGCTTTGACCTCTCGGGCCATCCATTTGTACCAGGAGTGATGCCTCTAGTCCTCATGTCCTGCTCCATAGTTTCCCACTTAGGGACGGCACTCTTGTAGCCACATGTCCCGATTTTATGATGGTATTTCTTTTTGGCAGCATTTAACGCATTCTTTGCCGACTTTGCCTTTGCTTTATCAGATTGCTTGTACGTTACAAAATCGGTCCACTGTTCTCTCAACTTCTCGTATGCTCCTACAAAGTTTGGAGTTTTCTTTTTCGCGACATATTTCGTGTATAAACTTTTCCTGTGGTTCCGATACAGTTCGGCCATCTTGCTCAGAGCCCACTCCTTGACTTTCGCTCTTCTTTCAAGCCCACCCGGCCTTGGGGTAATACCATCTACCTCAAATTCTTCATACTCTGGAGGTAGTATGAAATGCGCTATGAGCTTCTGCCAAAGGTCATATTTGGCATCATCGGTGACATAACTGTTGGATTCTTCACCTTTCTTTGACTTATTCCATTCTTGAATGGTGATCGGCAGGTTGTCCCTAACAATCACCCCGCATTGATTTGTAAACATCATCCGGTGCTTCTCTGGAGCAATCGGTTCTCCATCATCATCTATTTCTTCGATGGTGAACCTTTGATTACAATCCAACTTTTTGTTCGGCCTTCGTTTCGTTCGAGCTATCGATTGCTTCAATCCGGTGGGCTAAAAGAAGAAGAGAGAGTGATTAATATATATACATATTTATATATCTAGATCAACTAATGCATAGAGGTAACACGAGGCTTTATATATATATACCTCACCGAATCCTATCGAGGGGCCATCATTGTTGTTATTTGTTTGCCCTTCGTCCGTCCGGTCTTCCCCTTGGTACATCAGGTTTTCCTCTAGTCCATCACCGGATGGATTCAGATATGAGGAAATCTCTTCTCGAGCAAAATATCTTCACCGTTAGTAGTAAGAGGAATTTCACCTCTTATCATGCCCTGAAGAAGATCTTTACCACTACGATCAGGATCCATGACTCAACTATAATAGAAAGAGAGTTAAACAGGTTAGAAAAAATATATTATATAAACATTTTCTAATAATATAATAATTTTAATAATATATACTAATAATATTAACAATATACTACTAACAATATTACCACAAATAATATAATATACAAATAATATTACTACTAACAATATACTACTAACAACATTACCACAAATAATATACTACTAACAATATTACCACAAATAATATAATATACAAATAATATTATTACTAACAATATACTACAAATAACATTACCACAAATAATATACTACTAACAATACTACTACTAATAATATACAAAACCCTAATAATATAATATTACCACAAAATGTGATATTTACTAAAACAATAACTAATAATAGCATTTATACATTAATAACAATAATAACTAAAACAATAACTAATAATAGCATTTATATATTAATAACAATAATAACTAAAACAATAACCCTAATAATAACGATAACTAAAAATAACAATAATAACTAAAAACAATAACCCTAATAATATTACCACAAGGTACTGTTATTATATAATAATAACAATATTATCTAAAACAAAAACAATAACCCTAATACTAACTGACACCAGCAGCAGCACGACGGTGGCACGGCGAGGCGGCGGCGTTTAGGAGCGGCACGCGGTGGCAGCACGTACGATGCAGGGCGGCGACACGGCGGAGCGGCGCGTGGCGGCACGATGGGGCGACCGGATATGAGGGCGGCGACGTGGTGGAATCGGGCATCACCTCCCTTGCGTTTCTCTGCATCGACGCCTTCTCGTCTTCGTCTTCATCGTGTTAAGTGCTAGGTGGGCGCGCCTTCCCCTGGCGCGGGTATATAAAGGGACAGCCCTTCAGTCGCGGGTTAAGCCACGGCCCGGAACTAGAGGGTCTCTAGTCGCGGGTTAAGCCACAACCCGGGACTAGAGGGTTTTTTCGGCCGCTTCATTTTCGCGCGCGCAGGTACCCTCTAGTTCCGGGTCCAGCCACGACCCGCGACTAGTGTATTTTTTTCTAAATTTTCTTTTTTTAATTCAAATCAAATATAAAACTTTGGAAAATTATATCTCCTATTGTAAAAATCCAAATAATATGTCTATTATTATAAGAAAAATATAAAGAATCTTAATAAAATATCCATACATCTGTTTGCATCATTCATAAATTATGTCATTTGTAAATTTTCTTTTTTTAATTCAAATCAAATATAAAACTTTGGAAAATCATATCTCCAATTGGAAATATCCAAATAAAACAAATAATATCTCTATTATTATCAGAAAAATATAAAGAATCTTAATATAATATCCATACATCTATTTGCATCATTTATAAATTATGTCATTTGTAAATTTTCTTTTTCTAATTCAAATCAAATATTAAACTTTGGAAAATCATATCTCCTATTGTAAAAATCCAAATAAAACAAATAATATGTCTATTATTATCAGAAAAATATAAAGAATCTTAATATAATATCCATATATCTGGTTGCATCATTTATAAATTTTGTCATTTGTAAATTTTCTTTTTTTAATTCAAATCAAATATAAAACTTTGGAAAATCATATCTCCTATTGTAAAAATCCAAATAAAACAAATAATATGTCTATTATTATCAGAAAAATATAAAGAATCTTAATATAATATCCATACGTCTGTTTGCATCATTTATAAATTATGTCATTTGTAAATTTTCTTTTTTAATTAAAATCAAATATAAAACTTTGGAAAATCATATCTCCAATTGTAAAAATCCAAATAAAATGTCTATTATTATTAGAAAAATATAAAGAATCTTAATATAATATCCATACATCTGCTTGCATCATTTATAAATTATGTCATTTGTAAATTTTCTTTTTTTAGTTCAAATCAAATATAAAACTTTGGAAAATCATATCTCCTATTGTAAAAATCCAAATAAAACAAATAATATGTCTATTATTATTAGAAAAATATAAAGAATCTTAATATAATATCCATATATCTGGTTGCATCATTTATAAATTATGTCATTTGTAAATTTTCTTATTTTAATTCAAATCAAATATAAAACTTTGGAAAATCATATCTCCTATTGTAAAAATCCAAATAAAACAAAAAATATATCTATTATTATCAGAAAACATAAAGAATCTTGATATAATATCCATTTAGTCCCGGTTGTAGTCACTAACCGAGACTAAAGATGTTTCCCGCCATTTCCCACCGCTTACCGCCCAGTTTTCCCGCCTTTTCCCCTTTTACCTGAGCTTTTAGTCCCGGTTGTAGTCTCTAACCGGGACTAAAGATATTTACCGCCATTTCCCACCGCTTCCCGCCAAGTTTTCCCCGCCCTTTCACTCTATATCTAGGCCGATCGCGCCATGGCTATCCACACATCCACACCTTCCTCTCTCACAACAATGGACAACGCCTACTGGGCCATTCTGACCCTCGAGGAGACCGAGGCACTGTGCGCCTCTAGCTACTGGATGTTGAGCACTGGAGGGGTTCCTGTCCCTCAAGGTTCCGCACGCCAGGCTGTTGGAATTATGCCCTAGAGGCAATAATAAAGATGTTATTATTATAATTCTTGTTCATGATAAAGTTTATATTCCATGCTAGAATTGTATTAAGCGGAAACTTTGATACTTGTGTGGTTTATGAACAACACCGTGTCCCTAGTATGCCTCTATGGACTAGCTCATTGATTAATGATGGTTAAGGTTTCCTAACCATAGACACGAGTTGTCAATTAATAATGAGATCATGTCATTGGGAGAATGATATGATGGACAAACCCAAATTAAGCAGAGCAATTAGATCGTGTCATCGTGTTCATCTTGCGAAGCTTTTTCTTATGTCAAATATTGTATTCCTTATACCATGAGATAATGCGACTCCCTGGTATCAGAAGAAAGCTTTGAGGTCATCAAACGTCATCCTATGAGAGGGTGATCATAAAGGTGTCTCTCAGGTGATCGGAAAGTACTTGTTGGGTTGTATGTATCGAGATGGGATTTGTCCCTCCCAAGTCGGAGAGATATACTTTGGGCCCACTCGGTAATCGATATCAACACCTCTTGCAAGCAAGTGGTTAAGGAGTTAATCACAAAGTGATATCGGATTACGGAATGAGTAAAGTACTTGCTGTGAACGGGATTGAACTAGGTATGCCGATACCGACGATCGAATCTCGGGCAAGTAAAATATCGCGTGATGAAGGGAATATATATATGGGATTAATTGAATCCTGGCATCATGGTTCATCCGATATGATCATCGATGAATATGTGGGAGTCAATGTGGGTTTCTAGACCCCGCTGGTGATTATTGATAGAAGATCATGTCTGCATATTCTCGAACCCGTAGGGTCACACACTTAACTTGTCTCGACGCTAGGATAGAATGGATAATTGGTTTAGGAGTTTTTGTTTTTGAGTCTCGGATGAGATCCAGGACATCACGAGAGATTCCGGAATGGTCCAGAGAATAAGATTCATATAAGGGAAAGCAGTTTTTGGATTTCGGAATTGTTTCGGAATGTTCGGTATTGTATCAGAAGCTTATAGAACCTTCCGGAGTGGAACCAACGTGGCCCCACTTGTCAGGAGGGGGCGTGGGCCTACGAGGGAGTGCCCTGGCCGCATTGGGCCAGGGGCACAAGGCCCCATAGGCCTAGCCGGCCAAGCCCTAGGGGAAACCCTAGGGAGAGCTTCTAGAAGGGGGGGGAACTTGCCCCCGACTCCACCCCATGTGGCCGCCGGCCCTAGGGTTTGGAGGAGGGGCAAGGGCAGACGGCCAGCCCTCTATATAAAGAGGGCAGGGGCGCACCCTCCCCCCACACCTCCAAAAACCCTAGCCACCCAGTTGGTGCCCTCTCTCTCTCTCTCTCTCTCTCTCTCTCTCTCTCTCTCTCTCTCTCTCTCTCTCTCTCTCTCTCTCTCTCTCTCTCTCTCTCTCTCTCTCTCTCTCTCTCTCTCTCTCTCTCTCTCTCTCTCTCTCTCTCTCTCTCTCTCCCGACTGCGCGTCGGCGAAGCCCTGCCACAGAAAATCTCCACCTTTGCACCACGCCGTCGTGTTGTAGATCCAATCTATCTCTCCACCCCACTTGCTGGACCGAGGAAGGAGGATACATCGAGGTGCCGTACGTGTGCATCTCTCGGAGGCGTCGCCACTTGCGGCGTTGGATCAGATCAGATCGCGAGGAGGAGAAGGCTAGTACGACTACATCAACCACGTTCTGTTGAACGTTTCGCTGTGCGATTTCTTCAAGGGTATGAAGATCTCATCTATTCCCCTTCGTTGTTTGCATCTCCTAGATTAGATCTTGGCTTCCCCGTTCACATCCGTAGAATTTTTTTGATTTACTATGCTGTGAAACCCTTCAGTGGTATCAGAGCTAGATCTATGCATAGATGTGTTTCACGAGTAGAACGCAACATGCTTGTTGCGGGCGTTGATGTTTTCTGTTGCAAGCCTCTTGTTGTGTACTTCTTATGACGCGGGATAGTGAGATCGAAGCGGTCCAGGCCAACTTTACGCGACCTCGTTCGCGAGACCGGCTCCGCACTTGACGTGTGGCTTGTTCCACACATGCGGCTGGTGGATGCCAGTTTCTCTCACTATAGTTGTCATGGGATTTACACCGGATGTTGGCAACCATAATATCACCGTTGTGGCTTTCCGTAGGTAAGAATCGTTCTTAGCTTGTTACTCCCATAAGCCACGTAAAACATGCAACAACAAAGTAGAGGCGTCTAACTTGTTTTTGCAGCGAGTGTTTCTGTGATATGGTATGGCCCAAGATGTGATGTGTATGTTGTATGCAATGATCATGTTTTGTAATATTTCACGACTTGCATGTCGATGAGTACACAACCAGCAGGAGCCATATGGTTGTCTTTATAATTGTGTATGACATGTGTGTCAACTTCTTATATGCCATGTAATAGCTTTACTTTATCGCTAAGTAGTTAGCAATAGTTGTAGTTGGTATTCGTGGTGGAGGCAATCATGGTGGAGTGATGGAGATCATGCTGGCACGCACAAGATGGAGATCATTACACGGAGATTGGCTATACCATGTCACATAAAATTATATGCATGTGATGGTTATCCTTTTATGTATCTTATTATGCTTAGATCGCGACGGTAGCATTATAAGATGATTCCTCACTTAAAGATCAAGATAAAACTGTGTTCTCCCCATGCATGCACCGTTGTGAAAGTTCGTCGTGTTCAAGCACCACGTGATGATCGGGTGCTATAAACTCTACGTTCACATACAACGGGTGCAAGCCAGTTTTGCACACGCGGAAATACTTGGGTTTGACTTGACGAGCCTAGCATGTACAGACATGGCCTCGGAACACACGAACCTAAAGGTTAAGCATGAGTCATATGAATGATATGATCGACACTTTGTTGTCCACCATTGAAACCACATCTCTTCTCGTGAACATCGGATTAGGTGTGGTGAATTTGGATCATGTTCACTAAACAACTTGAGGGATGTTGAATTTAGTGGGAGTTCATCTAGTAATTTGATTAAGTTGAACTAGTTATCATGAACATAGTATAAATTCTACTAGCAAAATTTTGTAGATCAAATGTCTAAGTCCAACTTCAACTTCAACGTTTTTGCTGAGAAAGAAAAGCTTAAGAACAATGGGTCTAACTTCACCAACTGGTTCCGCAATCTGAGAAACATTCTCGCTGGCGGACAAAAGGACTATGTCCTTGAGAAAGCGCTAGGTGACGCCCCTGCTGTAGATGCGCCGGCTGATGAAAAAGTTGTTTATCAGTCGCACAAAGATGATTATGGTGTGATTAAGAGCACCATGTTGTTTGCTATGGAATCGGACCTTCAAAATCGTTTTGAGGAGTTCGCCGAGCCCTTTGAGATTCTTGAGGAACTGAAAACCATGTTTCAGACCCAGGCCCGTTCTGAGAGATATGAGATCTCTGAGAAATTCTTTAACTGCAAGATGGAGGAAGGGAGTTCCGTTAGTGAGCACGCCATTAAGATGTCGGGATACACTCAACGCCTTGAGCAACTGGACTACAAGATTCCATAGGAGCTCAAGATTAACAGAGTTCTGCAATCAGTCCCTCCTAGCTACAAAGGTTTTGTAGTTACTCATAATCAGATTGGTTCCACTGATACGATCACTGAGCTCTTCGCTAAGCTGAAAGCTGCGGAGGTGGACATCAAGAAAGATAATCATGTGTTGATGGTCAACAAGCCCCTCAGCTTTAAGAAAGGTAAGGGTGCAAAGAAGTCCTTCAAGAAAGGCAGCGGCAAGCGCGTTGCCCCTGCTGAGAAGAAGCTCAAGTCTGGACCTAAGCCGGACACTGAGTGCTTCTATTGTAAGGACAAGGGTCACTGGAAGCGCAACTGTCCGAAGTACTTAGCGGACAAGAAGGCTGCACCATCAAAGTATATTTGATATACATGTTATTGATGTTTACCTTACTAGCGCTCGTTGTAGTGCCTGGGTATTTGATACTGGTTCAGTTGCTAATATTTGTAACTCGAAACCGGAGCTACGGAATAGATGGCGGCTAGCGAGGGATGAGGTGACGATGCGCGTTGGCAACGGATCAAGAGTTGATGTGATGGCCGTCGGCACGCTCTCCTTAGTTTTACCTTTAGGATTAGTTTTAAACCTTAATAAATGTTATTATGTGCCTGTGTTGAGCATGAACATCATATCTGGATCGTGTTTATTGCAAGACGGTTATTCATTTAAATCGGAGAATAATGGTTGTTCTATTTATATGAGTAACATCTTTTATGGTCATGCACCTGCTATGAATGGTTTATTTCTTCTGAATCTCGAAATCAATGAAACACACATCCATAACATTGAGGCTAAGAGATGCAAGGTAGATAGTGATAATACGACTTATTTGTGGCACTGCCGTCTAGGTCATATTGGTGTAAAACGCATGAAGAAACTCCATTCTGATGGACTTTTGGAGTCTCTTGATTTTGAATCATTTGACACGTGCGAGCCATGCCTCATGGGCAAGATGATCAAAACCCCGTTCTCCGGAATAATGGAGCGAGCAACGGACTTGTTGGAAATCATACATACCGATGTATGCGGACCAATGAGTGTTTCGACGCGCGGTGGTTATCGCTATTTTCTCACTTTTACTGATGACTTAAGTAGATATGGGTATATCTATTTAATGAAACATAAATCTGAAACATTTGAAAAGTTCAAAGAATTTCAGAATGAAGTGGAAAACCATCGTAACAAGAAAATTAAATTTCTACGATCCGATCGTGGAGGTGAATATTTGAGTTATGATTTTCTCACGCATCTTAAAGCAAGCGGAATCGTTTCGCAACTCACGCCACCCGGAACACCACAGCGCAATGGTGTGTCTGAACGCCGGAATCGAACTCTATTAGATATGGTGCGATCAATGATGTCTCTTACAGATTTGCCGTTATCATTTTGGGGTTATGCATTAGAAACCGCTGCATTCACTTTAAATAGGGCACCATCTAAATCCGTTGATACGACACCGTATGAACTATGGTTTGGTGCTAAACCTAAGTTGTCATTTCTTAAAGTTTGGGGATGCGAAGCTTACGTCAAGAAGTTGATGCCGGACAAGCTCAAACCCAAAGCGGAGAAATGCGTCTTCATAGGATACCCTAAGGAAACGATTGGGTATACCTTCTACCACAGATCCGAAGGCAAAGTGTTTGTCGCAAAGAACAGATCCTTTCTTGAGAAGGAGTTTCTCTCGAAATAAGTGAGTAGAAGGAAAGTAGAGCTAGACGAGGTTATTGAACCTTCTCTTGAGTTGGAGAGTAGCGCAGCACCTGAAATTGTTCCAGTGCCGTCTGCACCAACAATAGAGGAAGCTAATGACAAGGATCATGAAGCTTCAGATGATGCTACTACTGAACGTCGCAGGTCGACAAGGTCACGTGCCCCCCTGAGTGGTACGGTAACCCTGTCTTGACCGTCTTGTTAGTAGACAATAGTGAACCTGCGAACTATGAGGAAGCAATGATGAGCCCAGACTCTGAGAAATGGCTAAAGGCCATGAAATCCAAATTAGGATCCATGAGCGAAAACCAAGTATGGACTTTGGTGGACCCTCCTAGTGACCGAAAGGCCGTTGAGTGCAAATGGATTTTCAAGAAGAAAACGGACGCAGATGGTAATGTTACTATCTATAAAGCACGACTTGTCGCGAAAGGTTTTCGACAAGTTCAAGGTGTTGACTACGATGAGACTTTCTCTCCCGTAGTGATGTTTAAGTCCATTCGGATTTTATTAGAAATTGCTGCGTTTCATGATTATGAAATATGGCAGATGGATGTCAAGACTGCGTTCCTCAATGGCAACATTGATGAAGAGTTGTATATGATGCAACCCGAAGGTTTTGTCAATCCTAAGGATGCTGATAAGGTGTGCAAACTTCAGCGTTCCATTTATGGACTGAAGCAAGCATCTCGGAGTTGGAACCTTCGTTTTGATCAAGTGATCAAGAGCTTTGGATTTGTTCCAAATTGCTATGAAGCTTGTATCTACAAGAAAGTGAGTGGGAGCTCAGTGACATTTTTGGTACTATATGTGGATGGCATATTGATTATTGGAAATGACATTGACATGCTTAACGATGTCAAGAGTTATTTGAACAAATGTTTTTCAATGAAAGACTTAGGGGAAGCTGCTTATATATTGGGCATCAAAATCTATAGAGATAGACAAAGACGCCTGATAGCTTTAAGCCAAAGTACATACATAGACAAAGTTCTGAAAAGGTTCAGAATGGATAAGGCAAAGAAAGGTTCAGTGCCTATGTTATCAGGTAATATATTGAGCAAGGCTCAGTGTCCAGCTACGGTAAACAATAGAGAAGCTATGAGCAAAGTGCCTTATGTCTCGGCCATAGGTTCTATCATGTATGCCATGCTATGTACTAGACCGGATGTGTCCAATGCTCTTAGTTTGACGAGCAGATACCAAAGTGATCCAGGAGTGGAACACCGGACAACTGTGAAGAACATCCTAAAGTATTTAAATAGGACTAAAGAAATGTTCTTAGTTGTAACACCCTCAGAATCGGCCCTATGCAAGTTTTAGCGAAACCCGCCAAACCCGCATAGAAACGATTCAAAGGTGCCCACCAGGCACTTTCTTGCGGGTGGAAAACGAAGTAATAACATTACACAACAGTCCTCGATGGGACCCACAGAACAGATACATATACAACACGACTCCATGAGTCAAGAATACAGATATAATATACAAAGATCCAAATCACCTTGAAAATGATAGAGCGTCCGACTACGGACAAGATGCAAATGGGGCTAAGAGCCCTGAAGAATAACCAATGGCGTCCATAACCCTGCCCAGGCCAAGCCGGAAGGGTAACCCTGCTAACGACGTCGATCTCAAAACCTGCTTAAACAAAAGGGGTGCCGACAAAGGGCAAAGGAAAAAGAGGAGCGTCAGTACTGAGGCCAGTACACGGCGAGACTAGAATTTGGCGGTCCTCGCCTACATAGGTATGGTGGACTGAAGCGGCAGCGGCGTCATGCACTTAACAACCTATAGAGACTCAATACAACTGGCGGCTATCAGATAGGGATGAGAAAGACCTATTCGGAACCAACCTGATACTAACACCAAACAAACCCATCCTGGTATTTTCCCCCTCGAGACCAAACGAGGAAGTCAACCGAGGAACTCACACAGTTGGCAGTTTTATTTATTCAGTTATCGTTGCAGCGATTACTAGTCAAGTATAGATAATCATCCTGAGATAATAAGCAGTGGGCAGTTTTAGTTAACCATTCCGTTGTAGTGGCGACACTTACTAGTCAAATACAATTAGCATGAGATATTCCCAAAACCCAGCAGTTGTTGGTACTTTTATTTAGCCATTCCGTTGTAGTGGAACTGATTACTAGTCATATCGGATACAAGTCAAATTATAACAGTAAACTTTAGTTATAGTTGTCTATGATCAAGAACTGTGCTCTAAGTCGTCCATAACCGCGGACACGGCTTCTCGAAAAGATTTAACCCTGCAGGGGTGCACCAAAGTATCCACACGCACTTCGACCCTTTTTGCCAGATCAGTTAACATACACCCATCGGTATGTCGGCGGGGCCTAAGTCATGACGTTTCCCAGACCCAAAGCAAGCACGGGGGGCCACCCCACTAAGTACACCCGCAACGAAGTCGGCCGGTCTCCGAGACGGACTCAGGGTTTGGGTGGACGGCTGTAAACGACTGGGAACCCGAAAACTCGGGCTTGTCGATACAGCGAAAACGTGTCCCAATCCTAAACAGTACAGGTGCTATCCATCGCACAATTTAAATAAAGCAATAAAGCATGGCATAAGTACAGAATAGTAATAAAGCCCCAAACTAATTGTGGCCCCCAGTATAGTACTTTGAAATCAGGTACTAAATCGATGGGGTGCCCATACATCCCACATGTGGTTAGCGCGCTCGATCTCGGAACAGGTGCCAAGAACTTGGGGTCCTACGGGACACAAGTGGACGGTTAACAACCAAATAACATCTATTGCCCACCTGTGCCTCTGCTTACCTACTTCAATTTTAGTTATTAACAAAATTAAAGTGAACGATAATTAAAGCCATGATCATCTCCAACCTTAAACATGCGGCAATACTCCAACAACTGTGGTACTTGACGGCACGCAACAACACTTGAGCAAGCGACTACGACGCGCAGGTCCAACTATCTACCAAACAACAGGTAATAGGATGTGTCCAAGGCAATATAAGGCTGCAAGGGATATCACGGGTACGAAAACTAGAGCAACGCAACACAGATAGCAATAGATCAATAGGAGGGAAGTAAATACTATAAAAGTAAGATAGGTAGAAAGGGGGAGATGCTCGCCTGAAAACATTGTCGAAGGTTCAACCGAAGATCGGGTCGACACTCGCATCAACTCATCGGCCTAATCCGCGAAGAAGCAAAGCACTAGAAGAAACACCGGATGGACTATTTAATACTATGACAGAAGATCGGCATGATGCATGTATGATGTATGACATGGCAGAAGTGCGATGCAATTAGGCCAGATTAAGCGGAACCGGGGTCCCGACAATTAATTAAACGGTTCAAGTTATTTAGAACCCCCGCAATTTAAATGTTGTCTTATCATGGCCAAATATAGTACCGGTTCGCTACACAAATTTAAATGAGGCCAATATGAGACTAGATTTGCCCGCATATGGATCCCATATTTAATTTAGGTGAATCGGCATAAGGCCCCCAAACCACATGACAATATGTATGCAAGCATGGCAATTTTATATGCAACAAGTTTATATTTCATTTTATAAAATAGGGCTCGGGAAGGGAATCACATTAGGGTTCGGCGAACTTGGTCTCCGAGGGGTCGGGGTTCGGTCTCAGGGTTCGGGGTTCGACGGGAATCAGGTGCGGATCAGGGCTACTGGGTCCGAGATGAAGAGCTTGGCGTTCGGCGTCCTACAGTTCCATGTCGACGTGCTAGGCGCCCACGATGGAGAACTCGGCGTCCCGGGGAGAAGACCTTGGCGTTCCGTGAGGTAGATCTTGTCGCATCCGTGGTCTTCGGGCCCGCAGGATCGAGGCGTCAAATTCCGGGAAGGCGATCTTGGGGTATCATCCTGATCATCGGTGGCGAACTTGGGGCTTGACAACGGGGTCTTCAGGTTCCGGGAGGAAGATCTTGACGTCCGAGAGGTTCGGCCCGGCCACGGCCATCGGGGTCCATGACGAAGATCTTGACAATCCAAGGCGTTCCGGTGTAGATGATCTTTCAGCTTTCCATGTAGATGGTTATCAAACTTCAAGGTTTCCCAACCAAAATTAGCCACCGATCTGCATAGTGTACTCCCAAACAGAGAAGCACACATAGCTCCAAAAAGGTTTCTTCATCTGCTGGCTTGCACTCGTGCGCACACGCGGGGTGGTCCTGGTACTGTCTTGTACAGCCGCAGATCACCGGAGGCAGGAGAGGACATGGCTCGCAGGAGGCCCGACCCGGAGCAGAGCCGAGGACGACGGGAGGTTCGCGAACGACGAGGTCGGGTCCGGGGAAGTGGGGGCCGCGCGACAGCGGGTGGAGAGGTGGCCGGCGACGGCGGCTCGCGTGCCAGCCGAGGGGAGGCGACCGACGGCGAACTCTACGGCTCGAGAGGCGGGCGCGAGAGGAACGGGCGACGGGAGGCGGCGAGCGCCGGGCGCGGCCGGAGCTGAGGAGGCCGGAGGCAGCGAGGAGAGGAGGTCGTCCGGCGGAGGCCGGCGGGACCCAGGGAGGCGGCGCTGAGGAGGAGGGGGTCGACGAGGAGGGGCCTCGCGGGCTCGGGCGGAGGAGCTCGGGCGAGGGAGGCGGAGCTCGCCGGGGATGGCGCGGTGGAGAGGGCGCCGGGCAGGCAAGGACGGTCGGGGAGGCGCCGGAGAGCGGGGCTGCGCGGCGGCGGCTGCGGGGAGGAAGGGGGCCGAGCTCGGGGAGGAGCCACGCGGGGCCGGGAGGGGGAGGCGCCAGGGAGGCGGAAGGGAGGACGAAGGCGCGGGGCACGGTGTTGCAGAGGGGAAGGAGGAAGAGGACGGGGTCGCGTGGAGGGGACGCGGAGCGCGTGCGAGGGAGAGAGAGGAGCGGGGTCGGGGTGGGGCCAGGGAAGTGGGTCGGTTGGGCGTGGGCCACGCGGGGTGGGGCCCCGCTGCAGGCGTGGCAGGCGGTGGGAGTGGTCAGGTGGGTGCGGCTGAGTGTGAGTGGTGTGAGGTTGCTGGGTAGGGCAGGTGTGAAGGGAGTGGGTGAGGTGGCGGTGTTCGATTGGTTGGGGATAGAGGAGAGATGAGGTGGCGACCAGAGATTGGAGGGGGTGAGGTGGAAGGGGGCTGGGTAGACTTAGGATAGGTAGGAAAGAATATAGGTGGCCCGATTTTTGTACTGGGGGTGGCCAACTGGGTCGGATCGGCCCGGTTTGGCTGCCCCCTAAAAATATTTAAACATTTTATTTATTTAAAACAGGTTTTTTTGCAAACCGCTGGCCGACAAAACTAAATAATCCGGAGACCCGGGTTTTGCGTTTGAACAAAGACGGGGCGTTTAGAAAACAAAAATAGGTTTTTCCGAAAATAGTTTTATGCAAGCAAATGCAAGATGATGACGATGCTCAAATGCAATGTGGCATGTTGACATGAGCATGCGGTCATGATGATGTAATGCATAAAAACAACACGATTTTCTAGTAGTGGATTTTGCGGGGCGCCACATTAGTCTATGGAGGTGATGAACAGCTCGTCGTAAAAGGTTACATCGACGCTAGTTTCGACACCGACTAGGATGATTCTAAATCTCAGACAGGATACATTTATATTTTGAATGGAGGAGCTGTGAGCTGGAGAAGCTGCAAGCAAAGCGTGATCGCGGGATCTACAGTAGAAGCGGAATACATGGCTGCTGCAGAAGCGTCAAGTGAAGGAGTTTGGATCAGGAACTTCATCACTGAGCTTGGTGTGGTTCTAAGTGCCTTGGACCCGCTGGAGATATTGTGTGACAACACTGGCGCGATAGCACTGGCTAAGGAACCAAGATATCATCCAAATACCAAGCACATCAACCGCAAGTTTCATCTAATTCGATATTATATAACAGATGGAGATCTGAAGATTAGCAAAGTACATACGGATCTGAATGTCGCAGATCCATTGATTAAACCTCTTCCACGAGCAAAACATGATCAGCACCTTAGTGCCATGGGTGTTAGATTGTTGCCAGATGTAAACTAAATTATTGACTCTAGTGCAAGTGGGAAACTGTTGGAATTATGCCCTAGAGGCAATAATAAAGATGTTATTATTATAATTCTTGTTCATGATAAAGTTTATATTCCATGCTAGAATTGTATAAAGCAGAAACTTTGATACTTGTGTGGTTTATGAACAACACCGTGTCCCTAGTATGCCTCTATGGACTAGCTCATTGATTAATGATGGTTAAGGTTTCCTAACCATAGACATGAGTTGTCAATTAATAATGAGATCATGTCATTGGGAGAATGATATGATGGACATAACCAAATTAAGTAGAGGAATTAGATCGTGTCATCATGTTTATCTTTGCGAAGCTTTTTCTTATGTCAAATATTGTATTCCTTAGACCATGAGATAATGCGACCCCCTGGTATCGGAAGAAAGCTTTGAGGTCAGCAAACGTCATCCTTTGAGAGGGTGATCATAAAGGTGTCTCTCAGGTGATCGGAAAGTACTTGTTGGGTTGTATGTATCGAGATGGGATTTGTCCCTCCCAAGTCGGAGAGATATACTTCGGGCCCACTCGGTAATCGATATCAACACCGCTTGAAAGCAAGTGGTTAAGGAGTTAATCACAAAGTGATATCGGATTACGAAACGAGTAAAGTACTTGCTGTGAACGGGATTGAACTAGGTATGCCGATACCGACGATCAAATCTCGGGCAAGTAAACTATCGCGTGACGAAGGGAATATATATGTGGGATTAATTGAATCCTGGCATCGTGGTTCATCCGATATGATCATCGATGAATATGTGGGAGTCAATATGGGTTTCCAGACCCCGCTGTTGATTATTGATAGAAGATCATGTCTGCATATTCTTGAACCCGTAGGGTCACACACTTAACTTGTCTCGACGCTAGGATAGAATGGATAATTGGTTTATGATTTTTTGTTTTTGAGTCTCGGATGAGATCCAGAACATCACGATAGATTCCGGAATGGTCCGGAGAATAAGATTCATATAAGGGAAAGCAGTTTTTGGATTTCGGAATTGTTTCGGAATGTTCGGTATTGTATAGGAAGCTTCTAGAACCTTCCGAAGTGGGACCAACGTGGCCCCACTTGTCGGGAGGGGGTGTGGGCCTACGAGGGAGTGCCCTGGCCGCATTGGGCAAGGGGCACAAGGCCCCATAGGCCCAGCCGGCCAAGCCCTAGGGGAAACCCTAGGGAGAGCTTCTAGAAGGGGGAGGGAAACTTGCCCCCCACTCCACCCCATGTGGCCGCCGGCTCTGGGGTTTGGTGGAGGGGTAAGGGCAGACGGCTAGCCCTCTATATAAAGAGGGCAGGGGCGCACCCTCCCCCCACACCTCCAAAAACCCTAGCCGCCCAGTTGCCGCCCTCCTCTCTCTCTCTCTCTCTCTCTCTCTCTCTCTCTCTCTCTCTCTCTCTCTCTCTCTCTCTCTCTCTCTCCCGACTGCGCGTAGGCGAAGCCCTGCCGCAGAAACTCTCCACCTTTGCACCACGCCGTCATGTTGTAGATCCAATCTACCTCTCCACCCACTTGCTTGACCGAGGACGGAGGAGACGTCGAGGTGCCGTACGTGTGCATCTCTCGGAGGCGTCGCCACTTGCGGCGTTGGATCGGATCGGATCACGAGGAGGAGAAGGCTAGTACGACTACATCAACCACGTTCCGTTGAACGTTCCGCTGTGCGATTTCTTCAAGGGTATGAAGATCTCATCTATTCCCCTTCGTTGTTTGCATCTCCTAGATTAGATCTTGGCTTCCCCGTTCGCATCCGTAGAATGTTTTTGATTTACTATGTTGCGAAAGCCTTCACAGGCGGCCATGACGAACCACTTCTACCACGAGCTCACACCAGAGAAGCAGATGGATCCCAGTGGGATCCTGACAAATATGACACCTGGAATGCATTCTTTGCTAACCGGCGGGAAAGAGAGCTTGCCAGGTACGAGGGTGATGGCCCTCCCCTGGTGAATGTAGCACCCCGGATAAAACCACTATTAGGAAATCGCCTGTTGTTTACTACTTTATGCATCATCATGACATCATGCATCTTTTAACCTAAAACTATTTCTCTAAAAGCCTCTATTTGTTTTATAAATATCCCTGTCTTTTATTTCAAATCAAACCCTCGGTTCGCCTGAATCTTTTGTTTGCCTAAACTATTTTACCAAAAGGATATTTAAAACTAAATAAAATAAATAAATCATTTTTGTTCAGGGAGGCAATCCGATCGGTCAGGCCAGAGGCCCAACCAGACCAGATCACCTACAGTCCGGCCCATCAAACCCAAACCCAAACCCACCCTAGCCTGAAAACCCTAACCCTAATATATCCTACCCAATCCCCAAATTCCTTTACTCCTTCCTCTGTCGCCGCCACCCCCTGGCCACACGACACGCGCGCAACACTAGTAAGGACGCACACACCCAGTCCCACGTGCTGCCCCACCCCGTAACCCGCTCCTGTCGTGACCCTCTCCCAGTCCCGTTTCTCTCGCAAGCGCGGCCCCACCCACGCGCCCCGCGTCCCCTCCACGCGAGTGTAGTGAGCCGCCTCCCTCGTCTCTACCCACGTCTCCACTCACCCCTGGCCCCACCTCCTCCCTTCGATAGCCCCGAAAATCACATCGCCTCGCTCCCACAAACCCCGCTGCCTCGATCGATCCCCGATGCCGCCGCCGCTTACCTCCCCTTGATGGCGCCCCTCTGGTCCTCTCCGCTCGACCTTTCTTGTTCCCCCTCGCCTCCCGACGCTCACCCTCCGCCGTCGTTCGCTGCTCCCCTCGCCCTCTCCTTGGCCCCGCTCGAGCCGCGTCGCTCGCGACTGCCGCTTGAAGCGCCCCTCGAGCCTTCCCGGAAACTGCCACGCCCCCATGTACCGCGGCCCCGCTGTCCTCTCTGTGCGCCGCCGCCTCCGATTCTTTTGCGTCGCTGGATGGCCTCGGTACCGCCTCGCCGAACCTCCTCTGAAGCGCGAGCTCGGCCCTACGCCTATCCTCTACGCGAGCCAACGGCGTAGGCTGTCTCTGCCTCGCGTCCCCGTGAGCTCGCTTTCGCCTTCGCCCTCTCTCGAGCCAGCGACCGCCTCGCCATCTTGCTCCGTCCGTCGGCTGTGAAGCTGCCGCTCAGGCCTCCTCTCCTCGCCCGTGTCCGGCCGCTCTACGGGCTCCCTACCGGAGCGCGACCGACCTCCTGCAGCCACAACGGTGTCCTGCTCGTCTCACCGTCTACCTCGGCACCTTATCCTCGTTCCGTCCTTGCCAATGCCGAGTTCCCCCACCCGTTTTTGTCCTCTATTGCGCGCGCGTGAGCGTGCCCTGTTGATTGGTTCTGTTGTTGACCTTTTGTATGGTGGTGTTGTGGTGCCCTGAAGATGCTGGTGGGGAGTAGATGTTGGTGTTGTGGACATGGATGCGGCAAAGGATGCACCTAACACCCGATCCGGTGCCGACAAGGTCTTCGTCGCCATCCGAAGTAGGAGACCGCACCTGTGCCATGTCAAGTTCACCTTTCCGGATCGCCAAGTTTTCCTTCTAGACCCGAAGAGCCCTGGAAGCCAAGATCGCCCACTTGGAATTCGAAGACCGATCCCGTACCCGGCACCGTGCCAAGATCACCCTCACGGATCCGATGGTCGAACCCCGAAGACCGAATCGGAGATCCTCGAACCCGTCGAACCTCGGAACCCCAAGTTCGTCGATCCGAGATGTGTGACCCCAAACCCAAGCCTTTATTTTATTAAATGCTATATACACTTGTTGCATATTAAATTATCATGCTTGCATACATATTGTGGCTTGGGGGATATTGTCGACTCACCTAATAATTGAATATGGAGGCCATATGCGGACGAATTTACTCTAATATTGATCTCATTTAAATTTGTGTAGCGAACCGATGCCATGTTTTGACTTGTTAAGACAACATTTAAATTATGGGGTATCTAAATAACTTGAACCACTTAGATATTTGTCGGGACCCCGGTTTCGCTTAATATTGCCTAATTGCATCGCACCTTTGCCATGTCATACATCATACATGCATCATGCCGGTTTTCTGCCATAGTAATAAATAGTGTATCCGGTGTTTCCTCTAGTGCTTTGCTTCTTCACGGATTAGGCTGATGAGTTGATGCGAGTGTCGACCCGATCTTCGGATGAACCTTCGGCAATATTTTCAGGCGAGCATCCTTCCTCCTTTCTACCTATTTTACCTTTATAGTCTTTATTTCCTCCTGTTGATTTATTGCTATGTGTGTTGCGATGCTCTAGTTTTTGTACCCGTGATATCCCTTGCAGCCATTATATTGCCTCGGACACCTCCTATTACCTATTGTTTGGTAGATAGTCGGCCTTGTGACTCATAGTTGCTTGCTCAGGTGTTGTGTCTATGTTTTCAAGTACCGCCGTGTTGGAGAAATGCCTCATGCTTAATGTTGGAGATGATCATGGCTTTAATTACAGTTTAATAACTAAAATTCAAAGTAGTTAAATAATGCAGAGGCACAGGTGGGCAATTGATGTTATTTGATTTTTAACCGTCCACTTGTGTCCCGTAGGACCCCAAGTACTTGATACCTGTTATTTGAATATTCGCGCTATCTACATGTGGGACCATGAATCCCCTAAACCAGAGCTTGAGTCATATATTATTTCTTGGGGCCACAAAGTAGTTTGGGGCTTTATTACTATCCCGTACTTATGCCATGCTTTACTGCTTTATTTACTATTGCGAGTGGAGCGCCTGTATTATTTTGGATCGTGGCACGATTTCGCGGTATCAACAAGCCTAGTCACACTTTCGGGTTCCCAATCGTTTACAGCCGTTCTCGCAATCCTCTAGGTCCGTCTTGGAGCTGGCCAACTTCCTCGCGGGTAGCTTGGTGGGGTGGCCCCCTGAAATTATATGAATCTTGCAATTGCTCTATCGTGATGCCTCGTTGGGTTTTCATTTGGTTTTTTTCGAGGTTGATCGTGCGTGTGTTGCTATTTGTGCCCCCCTGCAGGGTAAAACTTTCTGAAAGTCGTGTCCGCGGTTATGGACGACTTGGAGCACAGTATCTCGATCATAGACAACTATAACTAAAGTAGTGCTATAAATTTGACTTTATAATGACTAGTAATCTGCTTCACTACAACGGAATGGCTAAATAAAAGTACCAACAACTGCTGGTTTTGGGATGCCTGATGCTATATGTATCTGACTAGTAAGTATTGAAACTACAACGGAATGGTTAACTAAAACTGCCCACTGTTTATAATATCAGGATGACTCATGCTATCTATATCTGACTAGTAATTGCTGCAACTATAATGGAATGAATAAAACTGCCAAATGTGTGAGTTCCTCGGTGGACTTCCTCGATTGGTTTTGAGGGGGAAACACCAGGATGGGTATGTTTGGTGTTAGCATCAGGTTGGATCTAACTAGGTCTTTCTTATCCCTCTCTGATAGCCGCCAGTTGTATTGAGTCGCTATAGGTTGTTCAATGCATGCCGCGCCGCCGCTTTAGCCCACCATACCTATGTAGGCAAGGACTGCCAAATTCTAGCCTCACCGTGTACTGGCCTCAGTACTGTCCGCTCTCTTTTTTCCTTTGCCCTTTGTCGGCTCCCCTTTTGTTTGAGAAGGTTTTGAGATCGACGTCGTTAGCAGGGTTACTCTTCCGGCTTGGCCTGGGCAGGGTTATGGACGCCATTGGTTATTATTCAGGGCTCTTAGCTCAATTTGCATCTTGTTCGTACTCCGATACTGTATCATTTTCAAGGTGATTTGGATTTTGTATTGTACATCTGTATTCTTGACTCATAGAGTCATGTTGAATATATCTGTTCTGTGGGTTCCATCGTGGACTATTGTGTAATGGTATTATTTCGTTTTCCACCCGCACGCAAGTGCCTGGTGGGCGCCTTTGAATGGTTTCTATGCGAGTTTGGCGGGAATCGCTAAAACTTGCATAGGGCCGATCCGAGGGTGTTACGGTGAACCACAACGAAGCCGGCCGCCGCGTGTGGTGGGCGAACCAGACTATCATCGGCGTGATGCGCTACATCGGCAGGGGAGACCATCCTCGCCTACGGTACCCGCAGCCGCCATAGAGCCATAAGAAGGGTGGTGGTGGTGAAGGCCGCAGGTGTAGTGGCGTCATCATCCGGGAGACCCCTCCCCCATGCATCGTGGATCCGAGGTCGGAGTGGCAGGTGCCCCCACAATATGCCATGGCTGGGCTGAGGATTCAGCCCCGTGCGCCTAGCAACAGCGACGATGACGAAGACGAAGACGAAGACGACCCTAAAGCTGCATACTATAGGGCTAGATATGAGCATGATTAAAGGGGGGGGGGGGTCCTTTAGTCCAGATTCCGTAGTGTCGGTTTTTTAATATTAATAAATGTATTGAGTGTTAGTCCCGGTTTGTGGCTAGACTTGGACTAAAGGGGGGCCTTTAGTCCTGATTCCATAGTCTCGGTTTTTTAATATTAATAAATGTATTGAGTGTTAGTCCCGGTTTATGGCTGGACCGGGACTAAAGGGGGGCCTTTAGTCCTGATTCCGTAGTATTGAAACTAATAAATGTATTGAAACTAAAAAATCTTGCTCAATCAAACTGAACGACAACTCCTAGTGCCTAAGCCGTGGGTGTTGGGGATATACTTTCCGGGTATACCCACAACACTCGCTGACCAGGGTGGCCCACCAACGGGTTAGAGCTTTGCTTCATGGGCGTCCCAGGCAGAGAAAGAGGAGGATCTAGTTTCGGCTACGACAAGTCCCAGAAGAGTTACCGACTTAGGCTTGTAGTATTACTTGTAGTCCAAGCTGTACATAGTTACTGACTCTGTAACGTAGTCGGATAGGTCTCTCCTGTAACCCTAGGCCCCGGTGACTATATAAACCGGACCTATGGGAGCCTTTAGGGAACAACAACCAATCAATCATAACACCACAAGCAACTCGCACAGGCGAACACCTCTTGTAATTCGCTATAACATCCGACTTACGCCAATATATTACTGGGTTACTAGTAGGAGTATGATCTAATCACCACAGTCGGATCTGAACCTGGGTAAACTTGTGCTCACCGCTCCTGGAACATCCGACGTCTCACACCCCATCCTTCCAACGCCACTAGGATCCCCTATGGCGTACTTGTCGACAATCCGATGACAGTTGGGGCCCACCATGGGGTAGATGACCTTTGGAGCATCGTTCCAGGTGGAATCTGTGCATGCAGGAATCGGCGAAACAATCGCCATGGGTCGCCTGGTCTATGCCAGTGATGTCCCTCTCGTCCTTCTTGATGAGACTTGGATTCCAGCTTCAAAACCTGTGACGACCTACACGATCATGTCCATCGGTGAGATTGATATCTATCTCAGTTTTGCTGAGCCTGCCCAACCCACCCTTGAGGTGATGACCATGGCGGAAGAAAAATCCGGATCTACTTTGTCCGCAGAAGAGGAAGAGTTCAGGGTCCTGGAGAAAATCAAACCCACCTAGACCACTCCTATAGTGGAAGAAGAGGTGGAAGAAGAATCTAGATCTGATCACTCCAGCGAGATCGGATACACAGATGAGGAGTACATCCGCTACGGATCTAGATATGCTTATGTCGAAGCGAAAACCAAGTTATACAAATACCTCAAGAACATGAACAAGAAGAAGCACTATTTCGTATACCATGTAAGCACTGGATCCGACTATGTCGAGGCTGGAGCTTGTAGCGACTCGGTTCTAGACGCAATCGAAGAAAACACCGACTCACCTGGATCCCCTCAGGAGTCAATTACATTGCAGGAACTTCGAGACTTTGACAAAGAGATGGAGGAGTACTAACAAGAGCACATCTCCAAGCAAACGCAATGTGAGCCGGAAAATCCTCCTAGTCCATATGATAGAATGGATGAAAGCTACACCTCGCAGGATGACATGGACACCGGAGATTCCTCCGAGGTCCAAAAGCCAACCATGATGAAAAGTACCGACAGAAGTTTATCCCCCGGTACCGGACCAAAAGCCGTCTTTGCCACTGGTACGAACGTTAAGGCTACTGGGTTGTCAAAGAAGAAGAAGAAGAAGAACAACACCGGCAGAGCCGGACATCGATGAAAGCAACGAAGAAAAAGTTGATGAAGAGATCGAGATGGAGAATCAGGACGGAGATCCGATTAATACCACCCCGATCGACCCGCCTGTGGATGGACACGTTGTCACCAAAGGTGCACGTGAAATTTACGGAGATGCTCTCACAATTCCAATCCCAACAACTTCAGATCTTACGCCGGAGGCGCTGGAGAAATGGGCTGAGGAGTTGGAAAAGCACCGCTTGTTTCTACTTGAAGAGGCCGCGCGCCTCGTCGAGATGAGGCGGCCGTTAGATAGTGATCCTGCCAGATATCAGTCAGATTTCAAGCGACATCCAAACAAGAAAAGGGGAGGCCCGTTTCTTGCTAACAAGAATCCTGATATCCACAAAGATCTATTCGACGGAAAGGATGGAGAGAAGATCCGAGTCTATAGCACGCCGGTGGAAAACGCTGCTACAGCTCGAGCCATCCTCGCCAATAATCTGTCTCCACAGTAGGTCCAGCAGTGTGTCGCATTGCTGGACAAAGGATTAAAGAAGCAGAAAACGGCCACGTCATTTAGTGGCAAGCTGGCCTCAAAGTACGAGTTTTGCCACACTGGCGCTAACCAAAGCGCCGATGTAAGACTTGATACGTCCAAAACATATCTACTTTCTCAAACACTTTGCTATTGTTTATTCTCTAAACTTGTGTGATTTGGATACAACTAACACGGACTGACGCTGTTTTTAGTTGAATTACCTTGGTGTCTTAATTTTTGTGCAGGGACAAAGGGTCGCGATCTCGCGAGGGTGAGCTAACTCCAAAAACCCGTCCTCAGTTCGGATTGCAGGCTGCAACTCGCCTGCATGAAGCAGGAATCGCTAGTAATCGCCGGTCAGCCATACGGCGGTGAATCCGTTCCCGGGCCTTGTACACACCGCCCGTCACACTATAGGAGCTGGCCATGTTTGAAGTCATTACCCTTAACCGTAAGGAGGGGGATGCCTAAGGCTAGGCTTGCGACTGTAGTGAAGTCGTAACAAGGTAGCCGTCAGGAAAATCCCGAAAAATATGCCAAAAACTATTTCTCACCAGAAGATCCATGGAGCCATAAGGGGAGGCAGAGAGGAGGCCTGGGGGCCAGACCCACCCTAGGCGCGGGCCCACTGACCCAACGCTTGGGGGAGGTCTGACCACCCCAGACAGCTCCTCAGCCTCCCTCCGCGCCTATAAGTTGCCTTCTGACCTAAAAACTCAGAGGGGTTCGATAGTTTTCTAGAAAGAGTTCCGCTCCGCCGCCGCCACGAGAAACCAAGATTCGGATCCAGAAACTCCGTTCTGGCACCCTGTCGGGACGGGGAATTTGGAGAGGATCATCGCCATCGTCATCACCAACGCATCTCCATCAACCACCGATGTTTCCCTCATCCATGAGTGAGTAATCCCCCGCTGTAGGCTGTGGGATGGTAGGGATTGAATGAGTTCTATCATGTAATTGAATAAGATCTGTTAGGGGCATAGTGCCTAGTATCTCTATTAGTGCTATTTGACTTTGTTGCAACTTGTTGTGCTTAATGCTTGTCTCTAGGGCCCGAGTGCCATGATATCAGATCTGAACTTATTATTGAATCATCATGATAGTATTGTTTATGATTTTATTTTGCAAATTGTGTACACATATCATTGTCCGGATCCAAAGGCCCCAAAGTGACAATAATTGGGACAACCGAAGGGGATGGCTGTGGTGTGAGGATCACATGTGTTCATGGAGTGTTAATGCTTTGCTCCGGTGCTCTATTAAAAGGAGCACCTTAATTGCCAGTTCCCTAGAGGCCTCGCTGCCACGGGCTGGCTGGACAGAAGATGTTGTGCAAGTTCTCATTGCGAGCACGTATGACTATATTTGGAGCACATGCCTAGGATTATTTAGTACTTGGATGCTTGTTATTATTTATCTGCAATTCCCTAGTTCTTTGAAGTTACATGTTTAGACTCGTCCATGCAACGCCCGTCCATCCATCAATATGCCTACTGCACTCGAATCCTACTGCTACCATTACTGTTACTATTGCTACTGTTTCACTGTTGCTGTTACTGCTGCTGTTGCTACTACAAACTATTGCTACTGATAAACTTCTATGAGCAAGAACTATTTCCAGGTGCAGCTGAACTGACAAATCAGTTGTTAAGGCTTGCAAGTATTCTTTGGCTTCCCTTGTGTCGAATCAATAAATTGGGTAATACTACCCGCGAAGACTGTTGCGATCCCCTATACTTGTGGGTCATCAAGACTCCTTATGGATACGACTCAATGCTATCGTCCTCATGGAGAAGAAGAGAATTCAAGAACCGGATCAAACGGCCACTCTCGCCGGACGGCGCGTGAGTGGGCAAGAGTTATTCCAGCTGCGTTCGAAGACGCCATCAGGGAAATGGTTCCTCATCGGGACCATCGTCGGCAAAACAACCACCATAGAGAAGACCCGGAAACATGTCTCTAGCAAGAGGAGCAAGATCGGCTAAGCATGCCACCACCGAGACGTTTGGTTGGCAACGCTGGACGAAGAGATGATCTGGATCGTCCTGAATCAAGTAGGGACGATGCCCTGATATGTCCAATTTGCATCACCATTCTATATCATAATTTGCCTCTATTCATTGATATATGTCTCATTATGAGGTATTACTTATGTATTTTCCACTATTTTTGCATGTTGGATGATTCTTGGAGGATGGACTGCCGGAGTCTGGATTCTGATGGAAAAAGAGGTGTTTTGATGCAATTTCGTTGAAGATCAGAAAAATACCAGAAAAATATAGGAAAATTATATTTTCCCGGAAGAATGAGGAAGCTAGAAGGGGATGAGAAGAAGGGCCATAGGGGGCCCACACCACCCTAGGCGCAGGCCCACCTTGCCCCGTGCCTAGGGCAGGTGTGGCCCACCTACCTGGCCTCCGACTCCGCCCTCTCGCCTATATCTTCCTCACGGAACCCTAATACCATGGGAGAAACCACAGATAGATTTCCGCCGCCTCTGCGGGGCGGAAAACACCGAGAGAGAAAGATCTCTCCGGCAGACAGATTTCTGCCAGGGAAATTCCTTCCCGGAGAGGGGAGATCATCACCATCAACACCGCCATCAAGCTAGGCTTCATCGGGATCACCATCATCATCCACATCATCATCTCCACCAGCACCACCATCACCACTCCATCCCGCTGTAACAATTGCGTTGGATATTGCTTTAGTTCTTAGGGGAAACTTTCCCGGTGTTAATTACTATTGTAGTTGATGCTTGTGAGTGGAACCATTATATTATTGTTTATGTTCAAATTGTTATTCATCACCATATCATCTTTGATCTTGATCCATATGATGTCTTGTGAGTAGTTCGTCTTGTTCTTGAGGACATGTGAGAAGTCATGTTGTTATTAGTGGATTTGTGTTGAGTTATTATTCAATGGTTTAGTATTTAAGTTGTCGTGGTATTCTTCTAGTGGTGTCATGTGAACGTCGACTACATGATACTTCACCATTTATGGGCCTAGGGGAATGCATTATGTATTTGGCTAGTAATTGTGGGGTTGCCGGAGTGACAGAAACCTGAACCCCCGCTAGGACACCTTTGCACAAGGGAGTGTAGGATCTCATAGTTTAAGGCTATGGTTAGGTTTATATCTTAATTACTTTCCTGTAGTTGCAAATGCTTGCAGGGGGTTTAATCACAAGTATGTATTAGTCCAAGTAAGGTCGGTACATTAGCACATGTTCACCCACACAGCACTTACAACACCATACTTAGCTATATGAAGCGAAAGCACTTGGCAGAATTCCCATGTGTCCTCGAGAACGTTTGGTTCTTATAAGTATTTCCACCGGCTTGTCCTTTGCTAACAAAGGTTGGGCCACTTGATGTGTTTGTTCTTTATTGCTTGCACTTTGTTTTTTTGCTTTATCAGAAAACCCCTAAAAATATGTTTGCTAAGTCTTTGCAGAGATTTCCTGCTCCATACCACTAGTCAACACCTTGTGCTCCTCGTTGGGATAGACACTCCTATTTATCGAAAGTACTGCGATACACCCCCTATACCTGTGGGTCATCAAGACTATTTTCTAGCGCCGTTGCCGGGGAGTGAAGCGCTATTGAAGAGTGGAACTGGTAAAGGAAACTTCTGCTGTGAGTATTGCTTTTTATTACTGCTTGTTACTTTGTTTCCAATATGGATAACCCACTTGGTTTTCTGTTTGAGAAAACTACTACCACTGCTAGGGTAGTAGATGAACCACCACCTGTTGAGACAGATCCTTTTAAGTAAGATACCTACAAGTATTGTTGATCGTGTTATGGATAATTATTAATTTGAGGATGGAACTGTCCATCCTGGTGATCACTTGATTTTTATCCATGAATTATGTGGGTTGTTTAAGTGTGCAGGTATCACAACTGAATAGGTGAAGAAGAAGTTACTCTTTATATCTTTGAAAGGGAGATCTGAAGAATGGTATAAGCTGCTGAAGAATGGACAATCCATGGAATGGGAGGAAATGGCTTCTCTCTTTTATTCTAAATTTTATCCTCCCAGTGAGATCCATAAGGATAGAAATCTGATATATAACTTTTGGCCTCGTGATGGAGAGAGTACAACTCAAGCTTGGGGGAGATTGAAGTTACTAATGCTTAAATGTCCTATTCATGAACTCCCTAACAATATTATTATCAATAACTTTTATGCTAGGCTTTCTCTTCATGATAAATATTTACTAGATGCTTCTTATACTGGATCATTCACACGTATGAAGGAAGGAGCTAAATGGGATCTCCTAGACCGTATTCAAGAGTACACTGAAGCTTGGGAGAACGACAAAGGAAGAAAGTCAGGTATAAACTATGATTATAAATGCATTAAATATTTTATGGGAACTGATGCTTCCGTGATATTAGCAATGAGTTTGGTCTTTATTCCCAAAGTATTGCCAACTGTTTTAAGGCCTTTGCCTCTTACATAGAAATTCCCAAAAAGAAGTGGAATAAGTACCATGCTCCTTATAAAGATGTTTTAGTCATGTTCCGGTTAGAAGTGCTAAAGTTTGTACTACTAATCATATTGTGCCTGAACCTTATGATGAGAAAATACCTTTCCCAGCTAAGGTAAAGGAGTATTCTATGATGATTAGTGCAAATAACAAAGGTACAAATAAAACTATGGAGCCTGATGAGCAATTGAATATTGAACCTGTGGTAGCTATTGTGAAAGATCTTGACGCTAGAAATATAGAGGATGAGCACATTGTCTTTTGTGAAGACGCTTCTAATATTATCTCTCATCCTAGTAAGGCTAGAAAATCTAGTGTCCCTCTACTTTCTGTTAAAATTGGTGATCATTTCTACTATGGTTTATGTGATATTGGTGCTAGTTCTAGTGCTATTCCTTATGAGCTTTACAGGGAAATTATGCATGAAATTGGTCCTTGTGAGCTTGAGGACATTGATGTGGTTATTCACCTTGCAAATAAGGAAACCATTTGCCCTATTGGTATTGTAAGAGATGTGGAGGTACTTTGTGGTAGGATTAAGTATCCTGCTGATTTTCTAGTGCTTAATTCAGCAGCTAGTAAAACTTGTCCTATCATTTTTGGTAGACCTTTCTTGAACACTTGTGGATATACTATAGATTGTAAGAAGGAGAAAGTTTTAACTAAGTTTGATGGATATTCTTATGAGTTTAACTTTTCCAAATTTGCTAAAGCTCCTTGTGAAAGTAGCTTGCCTAATAAAGATTTTAGGATGGAACAATTTGCTTCCATTGATCCAGTTTATGACCTTGGACCTCTTTTTGGTGACTGTAAGTATGCTCATTCTGATGATAAAGTTGTCTCTTGTGACAGTTATATTGTGAACTTTATTCAAAGTGCTATTGAAAGTTATTATGAGAGAGGGAAACATGGTTTTATGTATCACAATAATGTTAAGTTTCCCCGTTTTATGTTGAAAGCTTTGAAGTTGCATCTGTTTTGTCTTTCTATGCTAGTGGCTTTTTGTTTCAACAATTTGTTTTCTCATGATTCCGCCATGCATAGGAAGTGGGTTAGAATCAAATGTGTTGGTTATTTGCTTCTTGATGCTCTCTTTCACTTCAAATATATATCTCCTATGTGAGCATCCTTGAAACTTTCGAGCCTAACTTAAAGGCATTAAAGAAAAGTACTTGTTGGGACATAACCCAAGAGTTTGGTTGAGTCTTGGAAGTTATTACCTCAGTAATAACCGCTCGTTATCCTTTTTGTTTTGATTTTTGTGTCAATTTCAACTACTTTTTTGAAGTAGAGGAGTTGTGAAAAGTGGCTGTCCTGGGACAGATTTTTGTGCTGCACCGTAAAAATTCGTGAGGGAGCTTAGTACGTCGGATGGAGATGTATTTTTCTGAGCTTGTTCTCCAGGTTGTTACCCAACTTTAATTAGTTCTACACTTTTTTATTTGAGCAACATAAGGTTTCCGAAAAAATCAATCTTTACCTGCTGGTCTGTTTTGACAGATTTCTGCTAGCATTTGCATTTGCCTCTTAAAGAAGCATTTGTTTTGATGGATTTCAGTTGAAGTGTGCACCTAAAGGTTAATTGTTTTTCTTACACTAATGTTTCCATTGAGTTTTGTGTGAGACCTTGTAGGAAAGGAAATTCCAGGAGAAGGAGAAAAGGAGTCTGCAGAGTTCGTCTTTGAATAGGTAAAAGTGGTGAAAACAGAAGGTTCGTGAAACCCCAAATTTTTTATATTTTTGATGTTTTAATACATAAGGGAAGTTACCAGACGGAACAGAGGAGGAATCGGAGGCCGGGGTGGCCAAACCCACCCCAGGCGCGGGCCCCAACTGCCCAGCGCCTGGAGGGGGTGTGCCTTCCCCGAGCTCCGACTCCGCCTCGTTTTCGTACCATAACCTTCCTTATGCTTTGAAAGTTCATAATATATAACCCCCCGGATGCCCCGAGGTTCTTGCATCGAGTTCTCGTCGTATTTTTGTGTCGATCTGTTTCTATCAGGAAAACTTCTCAAGTTTAGAGCACCATGGTCTCCGCCAATGACAGAGGCAAGAAGCCCGAGGAAGACGATCCTCACAAACCCAAGGAGGAGGAGATTTTGGTAGGTTATGAAGGAGACATGGAGAAGGAGAAGCAACCAGACACCCGCGCTATTGTCGCAAGCATTGGAGTGGTGGCAACCCCTATCAAGATTAGGAGGAAAACACGAATGTCTACAGGAGGGAAACCTCCACGTCATATCCTCTCTCCACGGTCACCTCCTCCTCGTACCACTCGCTCTAACCATGCAGGGAAGGAACACTCTAAGAAAGAAGAGTGGAGAAAGAATTACAAGGACTGGGATCCTCGGTCTGAATTGATCGTGAGCTGCATTGAGCATAATTCGGAGTTGATTCATAATCTGACCTTCGATATTGAGGATTTGAAGGAACTTATTGAAGATCTTATCAAGAGAACACCACCACCACCGAAGGAGTAATTCGTCATCAGGTTTGGCATCCCCTTTGCTTGTTCCAAGCTTGGGGGGAGTGCCGCGGTATCACCACCATTATATTTTATCTTTTACCTTTTTAGTGGATTCATATCTTTGGTAGAGGTGTTATCTTATGGTTTGGTTTGCATATGGAAGTATATCTCCTTTAGTTGATTATCTATGTATCTCTTGGTGTGAGTGCCTTTATTGGAATATTAATGAGAAGCTTCATCTTTTACTTTTTGCACTTCTTATTTTTAGTTTGCAATCTCTATTATTTGACGGGTCTTGTTGATCAGTATTGGCATCACTTTGGGAGCATCAAGTGGATCTAAATTGTTTTTGGCAAACCAAGTTCTGGTTAGTAGCAACACTTTTTGAGGTTTGAAAGAAAAACAGAAAAAGCTTACAGGTATCTTGTATCATTTATTTTCTTTCTTGTTGGCTCATAAGCTGTAGCACCCCCCGTGGTTAGGGTTAAACTAACCTCAGATCACCATCTAAGATAAGTTCAACTCCCAAACATGGAAGATCATAGTATGATTCGGTAACATTATAGAACACAGGGATTCAACAGCATAAGTTTAAACTCTTAACAGAGTAAGATATTAGAGTTATTACAAACCAGAGGTCATAGACCCAACATTACATCACACAGCGAAAGCAAATTATGTTGTTCTACACAAAAACTTAGCAAAGGGCCTAAGAGGCCATAAACAAAAGTGACGTCCATCCCATAGTCCTCAGGCTGCTACCTGGGACCCCCAACTACTCGTCGATGTCAACGTAGAAGCCACATTCAGTTGCAACTAGATCCTCTATAGAAAAACAACAATGGCGCAAGGCTGAGTACGAGAATGTACTCTGCAAGACTTAGATAACCTAGTATCTACATGCTCTGGCTAGAAAGGCTTTCTCTGGATTTACTTTTGCAGAAAGCAATCTTTATTTGTAAACAAGAGAGAGAAGAGGCTCGTCTACTCAGAATCTTTTAAAAGGGATAAGATGGCGACTTCTTCATCTTGTTCATCACATCTTGATAACCACCAGCTTCATCAGAACCTCCTATCTAGGATCACCCCCTCGACCCAGAGGAAGCATCCTTAAGCACACGTGGATGAACAAGTTTTAATCATGGTTAAAGTTACATATAATCTTTGAATCTGGTCACCAAGCGTTCATAACCGTGAACACGGCTTTTCAAAAAGATTAATACCCTGCAGGGGTGTACAACTTTACCCACACGTACCAACCGACTCTAAATGCCAAATATTATTAGCCCTCTTCCTTGGAAGGCCGGCAGAGGGTGGTTTACCACGACCTTTACCTTGCTTTCGCCGAGACCATGAGTCACGCAATAAGTATGGTTCCGCCATAACGGGTCAAATCCTGAAGCCGGTACTTAAAGATGTGAGGCGAGGTTGGTTCACCAGGGGCTCCATCAACCCCAAGCAACCCGTTCCATGCTTCCCTACCTGTTATGATGCACCTCCATCACCTCCTCTTTCGAAAACGTTTTCAATGCGTATGCCAAATGGATAGTCCGAACTATGTGACTCATGGAATCTACTAGGCAAGTTAGTCACTCGAGGGGTTCCCAAGCCCTGTGTGGTTGTACGCTCATCTCGGTTCCAAAGGCAAGAACTCAGTTTGTCATGGGAATAGTCACGGCAGATGCTGCAATCGGCAGCGAGTAGTAGAACGAGGGGCAAGGGCGGCCAGCCATCTGCGGTGCGAGATGAGGGAAAAGACACAGGGTTTTACCCAGGTTCGGCCCCCCGGAGGGTAAAGACCTACTCCTGCTAGATTGTATTATGGAGGTGTAACAATGGGCGAGCTCGGCGGCTGGGCAGCGAGTCGCTTGGGTGTATCAGGGAACGTATCTCTACTCGCCCTATAGGGAGGTTTATATAGGCTCACCTCCCCTAGGGTTTACATATCTCAACCGATTCAGTTAAAGCTTCGGTAGTCGTTTAACCTAATCTGACTGGGCCTATCTACTCGCCTGGGCCTTCAGCTTCCAGTCGCTTGGTTCCTCGCTGGGCTTCAATCCATTTGCCGTCCTGCAGGCCCACTCGCCTGTTCTTGGGCCAGTCGGAAACGTCCTGCTGGGTATACCCCGGTAGGCATATCCCCATCAGTAGTCCCCGAGGCCGTCGTCGATTAGGCGTAGGTGGCTGCTGGCAGTCGGAGTATACGGCTTCAGAGTAGGCATCCAGTCGAATCGTCGGCGGGCTCCTGTATAAAGGAGGAAACCAGTGATCCAGGTCGCAGCTTTGGCGAGTCGAGTCGGCGTAACACTGTCATAGTGATTGGGTCGGCGAGCCGAATGGCCGTAGTTGGACCGTCAAGTGTGGTCAAACTAGCCGTTGGGGTAATCCAACGGTAACTTTTGGCGTAATCATCGCGCGGTAACGGCTCCCTGATTTGGCGGGTAACATCCACTATATAAGTGGAATGGCAGGCGATCGGAAAGCCACCTTCTCGCCACTTCTTCCGACTGCACGCATTTTCGCCTCCCCTCGCATCGCGATCCAGCCGACCCGAAATCCCCCGACCCCCAACAAACCTCTCGGCCATGGCCCTTTCCACCGAACCGTGGGGTAGATCCAAGTGCACGAGGGCGCAGCTGACCTCTTTCGAGGAGGCCGGGATCCTGCAAGCCGGCTGTTGGCGTATTCCCGCAGCCGGAGAGACGACCCCGAATCCGCGAGAGAGGGAATTCATCTGTTTCACCAGTCATCTCGAGCGGGGGCTAGGGTTTCCTACATCCCTGTTCTTCCGGCGCTTCTACGCCTACTACGGGATCCAGCCTTCAGATCTGGGTCCCCACAGCATCGAGCAGCTCGCCATCTTCGTGGCGTTCTGCGAATGCTACTTGGGCTGCCGGCCCTACTTCCCCTTGTGGCAAGATCTGTTCCACAGACGGATCAGCCGCGAGGAAGCAGGCGGCCCAATGCTAGCCGCGGGCGGCCTGACGTTCCAGCTCAAGTCAAAAGCTTCATTCTTCGATCTGATGCTGCCCGCCAAGGCAGCAAGCGACTGGAAGAAGTCGTGGTTTTACGTGGCCGAGGCGACCCCGGAGGACGAGGTGGCGATCCCGCGGTATTCCGCCAATCGGTCCAAACCGCGCCATCTCCAAGTCGGCAAGCTCCCCAACGATCAGCGGATGGTCGTCGATGAAATGCTCCAGACCATCCGCGGTCTGAAAAAGAAGGGCCTCCAGACGATAAACCTGTACAACTGCTGGCTCGGGCGGCGGCTCGTCCTGCTCGCCCAGCGCGACCACTACATGTACCAGTACACGGGCCGGGGAGACTCGACGAAGGCCTGCCTTGACGAATGGAAGCTGGAGGACTATCTCCCAGCACTGAAGAAGATTACCCAGGCGGTGTACCTGGATGCGCAGGCTGGGGTCGCCCCCTATACCGCAAAGCGTCCAGCTCCAACGGTAACCATTTTACTTTGCTCGCAGTCGCAGTTTATGCAGTCGCGGTAATTCTGATTTTACTTTGTATTCATCGCAGCTATTCCAAGTGGTGGAAGGGTGGCTCCCACCTTCGGACGACGAGAACTCGAGCTCGTCCGCCCAGGACGTAGGCGAGTCGCCGCCCGCTAAGGGCGACGAAGACGACGACGACGAGTCCGAGGAGGAGATCGCCCCGCTGGTCCGAAAGACCCGTGGACAACGACATCGCGAGATCGAGGCAAGCAGAAGCCTCGAGCGTCATGATGACGACGACGAGCTCCCAGAGACCACCTCGCTCCGTCAAGCCACTCCGTAGAAGAAGAAGAAGAAAGAAAGGGAGGTAAGGCCCCCCCGAAGAAGAAGACGAAGCCATCGAAGCCGGCCTCGCCGCCGCACTCGGCAAGCAGCTCTGATGCTCCCAGCCCGGCCGGTGACGACGCGCCACCAGCGACAGCCGTGTTGGACGCGGCGACCGTGGAAGTGCCGCTGGCTTCAATACCTCCGCCATTCGCCCCAGTCTCTGGGCTGGGGGAGGCTCCGGCTGCAGCGGCTTCGCCTCGCAAGGAGGCTCCCGCCAAAGATATCCCAGAGGCTCCAGCTGCGGCCTCAACGACGAAGAAGCCGTCCGTGTCTTGGGCACACGACGTCCTGGAGATGGGGCTCAGTCGAAGACTGGGCCCTGAACTGGAAAAACCAGACGGCCTCCGTACGGGGCTACGCTTTATTCCAGTCGCCAAGTGAGTGCACTCACCCTTCCTTGTCTTTCATAATTACTTCAATTATTTTTGCTTATACGATTGATGCACAGGACCGGAGTGAAGAGGATGGGCCATCCGACCGTGGCTAAGGTGCCGCCCGTCGTTAGCGACGAGGATCCTTCCCACAAGAGGAAGGCGGACGAGGTCGTCGTCTCGGCGGATGGCAGCATGAAGGCCAAGGGTGACGACACCGTTACTATTTCTAACGACACAGCGGTTGCACCAGCCGGACCCGTGATGGAGGCGGCCGCGTCTACGAGGGAGGGTGCTCCCTTGCCTGGACCGGCAGAACCGACCTCATTTGGAGCGGGTGCCTCTATCGCTACCTTCCCACGCTTCGTGACCAAGGCGGCCGCGGCTAGTGGGACATCGCCCTCGAGCCACGCTCCTGGGACCGCCGATGCTGAAGTCGACCAACGTCGTGGGCATACGCCGGCTCTCCTCGCGTCCGTGGACGCGATACAACTCCACAGCATGCTTGGCGCAGCCATCCAGGTACATCCAGTCCCCGAGGATCAGGTCGGTGCTTTGCAGCGGCCTGATTCTTATAATGTCTTAATTTTATTTTCCGCATCCAGTCCCCGAGTGCGCACACGCTGAATTTCAGCGGGTGGGCACTTAGGAATTTCGTGATCGCCAGTCCCCGAGTGCGCACTCGCTGAATTTCAGCGGGTGGGCACTTAGGAATTTCTTGATCGCCAGTCCCCGAGTGCGCACTCGCTGAATTTCAGCGGGTGGGCACTTAGGAATTTCTTGATCGCCAGTCCCCGAGTGCGCACTCGCTGAATTTCAGCGGGTGGGCACTTAGGATTTTTGATTTGATTAACCTTTTTGGTGATGTGCAGGGTCTGCAGCTTGAGTCGGCTGACCGATTGACCGCGAGGCAGCGCGCGGAGAAGGAGCTGGCCATCGTCCAGGAAGCGAACACAGGGCTTCAGGCTGTTGCCGCGAAGGCAGAGGAAGCTCGCCAGGGGCTTGTCCCCGCTGGTGAATTGGCGGCGGCGCAATCGTCTTTGAGTGCCGCTGAATAGCGGATCGCCAACCTCGAGCGCGAGCTGCGGGAGGCGAAGGAAAAAGCGAGCTCGGCTGACGGGCGGGCTAAGGCCGCCATTGCAGCCGCTGAAGAGGATTGCAAAGTGTCGGAAGTCCTTATTGCTGGGCTTCAGGACGACCATACGTCGCTTCAATGCTTAATCACGGACCTCGCCCGCCCGCTGCTTGGTGAGTACATGTAACACCCTCAGAATCGGCCCTATGCAAGTTTCAGCGCTTCCCGCCAAACCCGCATAGAAACGATTCAAAGGTGCCCACCAGGCACTTGCGTGCGGGTGGAAAACGAAGTAATATCATTACACAATAGTCCTCGATGGAACCCACAAAACATATATATACAACAGCGACTCAAAGAGTCAAGAATACAGATATACAATACAAAGATCCAAATCACCTTTAAAACGATATAGCGTCCGAGTACGGACAAGATGCAAATTGAGCTAAGAGCCCTGAAGAATAACCAATGGCGTCCATAACCCTGCCCAGGCCAAGCCGGAAGGGTAACCCTGCTAACGACGTCGATCTCAAAACCTGCTTAAACAAAATGGGTGCCGACAAAGGGCAAAGGAAAAAGAGAGAGCGGTCAGTACTGAGGCCAGTACACGGCGAGACTAGAATTCGGCGGTCCTCGCCTACATAGGTATGGTGGACTGAAGCGGCAGCGCAGCATGCACTAAACAACCTATAGAGACTCGATATAACTGTCGGCTATCAGAGAGGGATAATAAAGACCTATTCGGAACCATCCTGATGCTACCACCAAACATACCCATCCTGGTATTTCCCCCTCGAGACCAAACGAGTAAGTCAACCGAGGAACTCACACAGTTGGCAGTTTTATTCATTCCGTTATAGTTGCGGCAATTACTAGTCAAATATAGATAGCATGATTCATCCTGATATAATAAGCAGTGGCCAGTTTTAGTTAACCATTCCGTTGTAGTTGCAACACTTACTAGTCAGATACAAATAGCATGAGATATCCCAAACCCAGCAGTTGTTGGTACTTTTATTTAGCCATTCCGTGGTAGTGGAGCTTATTACTAGTCATATCGGATACAAGTCAAATTATAACAGTAAACTTTAGTTATAGTTGTCTATGATCGAGAACTGTGCTCCAAGTCGTCCATAACCGCGGACACGACTTTTCGAAAAGATTTAACCCTGCAGGGGTGCACCAAAGTATCCACACGCACTTCGACCCTTTTTGCCAGATCAGTTAACATACACCCATCGGTATGTCGGCGGGGCCTATGTCATGACGTTTCCCAGACCCAAAGCAAGTACATGGGGGCCACCCCACTAAGCTACCCGCAACGAAGTCGGACGGTCTCCGAGACGGACTCAGGGTTTGCGTCAGTGGCTGTAAACGACTGGGAACCCGAAAATGTGACTTGGCTTGTCGATACCGCGAAAACAGTCCGCTTCCAAAACAGTACAGGTGCAGTACTTCGCACAATTTTAAATTAAGCAGTAAAGCATGGCATAAGTACAGGATAGTAATAAAGCCCCAAACTAATTGTGGCCCCCGGTACAATACTTTGACTTCAGGTACTAATCGATGGGGGTGCCCATACACCCCACCTGTGGTTAGCGCGCTCGATCTCGGAACAGGTGTCAAGAACTCAGGGTCCTACGGGACACCAGTGAGCGGTTAAAATCCAAATATTGTCTATTACCCACCGGTGCCTCTGCATTTACCTACTTCAATTTTAGTTATTAAACAGTGTTTAAAGCCATGATCATCTCCAACATTAAACATGCGGCAATACTCCAACAACTGTGGTACTTGACGACACGCAACAGCACTTGAGCCAGCGACTACGACGCGCAAGTCCAACTATCTACCAAACAACAGGTAATAGGATGTGTCCAAGGCAATATAAGGCTGCAAGGGATATCACGGGTACGGAAACTAGAGCATCGCAACACAGATAGCAATAGATCAATAGGAGGGAATAAATACTATAAAAGTAAGATAGGTAGAAAGGGGAGATGCTCGCCTGAAAAACATTGTCGAAGTTTCATCCGAAGAACGGGCGTCACTCGCATCAACTCATCGGCCTAATCCATGAAGAAGCAAAGCACTAGAAGAAACACCGGATGCACTATTTAATACTACGGCAAAAGATCGGGCATGATGCATGTATGATGTATGACATGGCAAGATGCGAGGCAATTAGGTCATATTAGGAGGAACCGGGGTCCCGGCAATTATTTAATAGGTTCAAGTTGTTTAGATACCCCGCAATTTAAATGTTGTCTTAACATGGCAAAATATATCACTGGTTCGCTACACAAATTTATATGGGACCAATATAAGACTAGATTTGCCCGCATATGGATCCCATATTTAATTATAAGGTGAATCGGCATAATGCCCCAACCCACATGATATGCATGCGAGATGAACAATTTAATATGCAACAATTTGATATTACATTTATAAAATAGGGCTCGAGAAAGGGGTCACACATTAGTGTCGAAGGTCTTGGGATCTGAGGGTTTGACAAGATCGGTCTTCGAATCCGGGAAGGAGGCCTTCGGGTTTTGGATTCGCAAGCCGGGTATCGAAGATCTTGACGTTGGGAGGGTAGCACTTGACATCGCCACACCATCTTTAGTTCCTCAACATCACCATGTAGAACTTGGCAACTCTGGTGGCTTCTATCATCTGTAACAAGCATACTTGCCTCATATCACCATCACACATGGCCAAGACACACTGAACAAAACAGAACGAAGTCCTGGAGGAGGACCTACAGAGGCATCGGTAGCAGCATGGTCGGGAGACAGCCGTACTAGAGAAGTCCTTGGAGGCAAGGTGGGGCATCGCGGTTGCGGTCCAAGGGGGCCCAAGAAGCGCGCAGAGTGGCGGCCGTCTCCGGGCGAGGTCGAGCACATGGGGCGAGGTGAACGCTGGCGCTGCGGCAGCGCACTCGGGGAGGCGACGTCTCACGGGCTCGGCCTGCAGAGAGGTGGCATGACGGCCAGAGGAGGAAACATGCCCTGCATCGCCAGAGCATCGAGAGGGAGGCGGCGCCGAGCGACAGGGTCGCGGGAGAGGACGCGGGGCGACGGCTCGCATGGTGACAGGAGAGCACGGGCCGTGTCTGGCCAAGGTGGCGAGGTCGGGAGCCAGAGGCGACCGGGAGGAGCGGCCACGGGGCTCGGGGATGTGGGCGTGGGGCTCGGTCTCCGGCGAGGAAGGCGACCAGGCGAGGAGCTAGGCCGAGGAGACGGCGGCTCTACGCGGGATCCAGAGCGGCGGCTCGCGGCGGATTTGGTGGCGAGATGGAGTCCGGCGCGGGGAGGCACAGAGAGGAGGCGCGCTCTGCGAGGGGAACTTGGGGTTGGCCACGAGCGGCACGCGGGTCGGGGTACCGCTGACGAGCTTGGCGGAGGGGACTACCGGCGAGAGGGGGGGGGGGGTCGGTGACACATGCGGAGGGCGGTGAAGCGACAGGGAGGGGGAGGCGCTCGCTAGCAGAGGAGGAAGAAGCGGGGCAGGGGCGGCTCGGGATTGGGGTCGCCAGGGAGATGCATTGAGCGAGGAGGATAGGGTGGTGGGGCCAGGGAGTGGGTCCAGGGCAGGGAAGCGTGTTGGGTGCGTTGCGTGTACAATGTGTGTGTTGTGTCCACCAGGGTGGACCAGGTGTGGTTTGGTGAGAGGGTGGAGGCGGTTCGAGGGAGGGGGTTGGTGAGGTGGCAGGTTAGGAGTGGATGGGGTGGAGGAAGTGGTGAGGTGGCGGGTGGTGATTGGCCAGGGTGATGTGGCTGGGGATGGGTAGATTAGGTTGGGGTGGGAAAAGGGTTTAGGTAGACCGGTTTTTGTACTGGGGTGGCCGACTGGGTCGGATCGGCCCGGTACGGCTGCCCCTAAAAATAAAATAAATATTTTAATATTTAAAATGGGGCTTTTGAAAACTGTTGGTAGACAAAGCAAAATATTCCGGAGACCCGGGTTTTGTGTTTGAATAAAGACGGGGCGTTCAGAAGACAACATAGATTTTTCGAAGATAGTTTTATGCAAACAAATGCAAGATGACATGACGATGCTCAAATGCAATGTGGCATGATGACATGAGCATGCAGTCATGATGATGCAATGCACAGAAACAACGCGATTTTCTAGTAGTGGTTTTTGCGGGGCGCCACAGTACATCTGCCCCTTCCGGTGGTTGTGTCTTTTGTGGTGTCCGTCGTACTCATTATTGTCTTCTACTCGCAGGTCGCATCATCGATAGCGAGGAAGAGGCGGGCTCGTTCGACGCGAGGCAGTGTGTAAGCATGCTTGTCGATTCGGCCACGTTGTCGGCGACGTGCATCCGCGCCTATCTCCAAGAGATATCGCCCACGGAGGTGATTCCCAGCGACCTCGTTGAGGTGTGGAAGTATTTGGAGAAAGCGCCCGCGGTCGTTGAGTTCATGACGCGGTCGGCTTTTCGGCGCGGAGCGTCGACGGTGCTTAGTCTTGGACTTGCCCACTTCCCCGAAGACTTCGACATCGACGATGTGACGAGTGGATATCCATCGTCGACTGGCGCGGTGGAGCTGTCCGAGGTTCTCAAGTTGCAGGACCGCGCCGCCACGTACTCAGAACGTGTCTAGGCGATGGGCGACCTCCTTCCGTACCAGGAGACGGTCGTCGCGCCGAACGACCCCGAGCCGCCGCATCGTGACTTCAAGGTCGAGCAACCTTTTCGCGCGGCAATGGCGGGTGAACTGACGACGTACCCGTCGAACCCGTACACGCCGTTCATCCGCAATCGCCGGGAAGTTGGCGAGTTGTCATCAAAGCCTGCAGAGTAGGATAGTTTGCCTTGTGGCGTTAGCAGCAGGTCTGCCATGTGGGCATATTTTGTAGCATGAAACAATGCGATATGCAATTGAATGGGACATCGTGTCTATTTTGGTATTTGTTGTGTGTTTGTGATTGATTTTTGAACGAGTCCCCGAGCGCGTCCGCCCATTTTGTGGGGTTTACCTCGTATGTGATATATGTGTTGTTATTATGTGTTTTGTTATTTTGGTCGACTCGCCCGAGCTAGAAGAGCCAGTCGCTAGGCGACTCCCTTGAGTGCTCTGTACTTTGCCGTTTTCCCTGGCGCGAACAAGGTCGGGTGACCGAGTCCCCGAGCGTGGTACTTGGTTGTTCTAGGAGCGACTCGAGGGTGGTTGAGGACTTAGCGCGTTAATTTGAGCGCGTCACTCCTGCCTGGCCCGTGGGGTCAGTCGCGTGGCAAGTCCTGGGCATGCTCTCCTACTTGGCGTTTTCCCTGACCGCTCGCGATGAACTGGTCTTCAGTCCCCGAGCATGGTACTTAGCCGTTCGAGTCGCTATGCCGAGGATGCGGAGGACCGAGGTTGCTGTGAGAAGCGAGGGCAGTTGTCTTGGCTCGTAGAACCAGTCGAGCTAGGCGACTCCAATGGGGCTCCGGGTAGGCGTTTTTCGTGGACGATGCAAGACCTGAGGTGATTCAGTGCTCTTACACCGCACTACTTAGCCGTGCCGATCGCTGTGCCAAAGGTTGACTTCTGCGGTTAGCGTAACGCTGTTATTACGAGTGCGAGTGGCACAAGTCATGGAGAGTATGCGCAATTTGCGGTAACCGTTTCTTTTTATTTCATAGCGACTGGAGAGTACATGTGAGGGGTTCTAGGAGTAGAACTTCCGTAGGAGGTTTACATTCCATGGTCGCTTGACGTCGAGTTCGCCGTCCCCGCGGACGTCGATGAGGTAGTAGGCGTCGTTGCCGAGTACGCGCCCGATGGCGAATGGGCCTTCCCACGGAGGGGAGAGCTTGTGCATGCCCTTATTGTCCTGGATGAGGCGTAACACCAGGTCGCCTTCTTGGCAGGTGCGAGCTTTCACCCGCGGGCTGTGGTAGCGGCGGAGTCCCTGCTGGTAGATAGCGGTGCATGACCGAGCGAGGTCACGTGCTTCGTCGAGTTGGTCGATCCCGTCTTGGCGGGCAAGCTCGTTCGCAGCCTCCGTATAGTGGACAACCCGCGGCGAGTCGTGCTCGAGGTCGGTGGGCATGACTGCCTCGGCGCCGTAGACCATGAAGAATGGGGTGAACCCTGTCGATCTGTTGACTAAGGTGCGGATCCCCCAGATGACAGAGGGCAACTCTTCGACCCAGCACCCGGCGGTGCGCTCGAGTGGTACTTGGAGTCGCGGCTTCAGGCCGTGGAGGATGCTTTGGTTGGCCCGTTCCGCCTGGCCGTTGGATTCCGGGTGGGCGACTGACGCGAGGTCGAGCCGGATGTGGTGCTCTTCGCAGAATTCGGCCATGGCTCCCTTGGCGAAGTTGGTGCCGTTGTCCGTGATGATGCTGTTTGGGAACCCGTAGCGATATATGAGCTCGCGTAGGAATTTAGTAGCGGTCTTCCCGTCGCATTTCCGAACTGGTTTGGCCTCCACCCACTTCGTGAATTTGTCGACGGCGACTAGCAGGTGGGTGTAGCCGGAGGGGGCCTTCTTGAAGGGGCCTACCATGTCCATGCCCCACACAGCGAATGGCCAGGTGATGGGGATTGTTTTGAGCGCCGAGCTTGGTACGTGCGTCTGATTGGCGTACTTCTGGCACCCGGCGCACCGCTGGACAATATCGCCAGCGTCGGCGTGTGCGGTGGGCTAGTAGAAGCCATGTCGCATAGCCTTGGCGACCAGGGAGCGAGCGGCGGCATGGTGGCCACAGTCACCGGAGTGAATGTCGTGGAGGATCTTGCGTCCTTCAGCTGGTTGGACGCAGCGTTGGAACACGCCGGTGACGCTGCGCTTGTGGAGCTCGCCGTCGATGATGGGGTAGGACTTGCATCGACGAGCGATCATTCGAGCGTCTGTCTCGTCTGTCGGCAGGGTGCCGACTTCCAGGTAGGCGATGTAGGGCTTGGTCCAGTCGTCTGGCTCGTTGACGAGTGCGACCAAGGCTGCCTCTGGTTGGAGTGGGACCCCGATGTCGATCTCCCTCGGGGGAGAGACTTATGGCTTGGTGATCGTGTCGAGGAAAACACCGGCGGGTGGTGCGAGTCGAGCCGACCCGATGCGAGAGAGTGCGTCGGCCTCCTCGTTCTTCCGCCTGTCGATCCACTCGACGGAGTAGCCGGTGAAGTGTCCGCCCAACTTGTCCACTGCTTGGCGGTACGCCGCCATGGTAGGGGAGACGGCGTCGCAGGTGCCAGCGACTTGCCCCGCGACAAGGTCGGAATCTCCGTAGCAGCGGAGGCGATTGGCGTTCATCTCCTTGGCGGCTCGCATGCCGTGGAGTAGGGCCTCGTACTCAGCCATGTTGTTGGTACAGGGTGTGAAGTCGAGGCAGAGGATGTAGCGGAGCTTGTCGCCCTTTGGTGAAGTTAGCACTATCCCTGCGCCTGCACCGTCCGCGTTCTTGGAGCCGTCGAAGTGCAGGATCTAGTACTAGAGGTACGACAACTTCTCTGGCTGCTGGGCCTCTTCCCAGTCGGCGATGAAGTCTGCCAGTGCCTGTGACTTGATCGCTTTTCGTGGCTCGTATTTGATGTTGTGGACGCCGATCTCAACGGCCCACTTGGCGACCCGCCCGGTCGCCTCGCGGTTGCGGATGATGTCTTGCAGTGGTGCTGAGGAGACGACCGTGATCGGGTGCTCTTGGAAGTAGTGCGGCAGGCGCCGCTGAGCTCTGAAGACCGCGTATACTAGCTTTTGGTACTGTGGGTACCGCTGGCGCGACTCGGTGAGGACCTCGCTGATGTAGTACACCGGCCGCTGGACTGGGCGCTCCTTTCCTTCTTCTGGTCGCTCGACGACCATCACGACGCTGACGACGCGCTCGGAAGCCGCGACGTAAACCAGCATGGGTTCTTTGTCGGCGGGGGCGGCGAGTAATGGTGCGGCGAGTAACACCTTTTTGAGGTCGCGGAGCGCGTCGTCCGCCTCCTTGTCCCACTGGAAGGTGGGGTTCTTGCGCATCAGGCGGTATAGGGGCATCGCCTTTTCGCCCAGGCGGGGGATGAAGCGACTGAGAGCCGCTACTCGCCCGGCCAGCTTCTGGACGTCGCGCAGGCACTCGGGTTTGCCGAGCCGGGCGATCATGCCGATCTTCGTGGGGTTCGCCTCGATCCCTTGTTTGGAGATGACGTACCCCAGTAGTTGTCCGGCGGGTACGCCGAAGGTGCATTTGCCTGGGTTGAGCTTTATCTTATATCTTCTCAGGTTGGCGAATGTTTCCGCCATGTCGGCGAGTAGTTCGCCTTGGCGAGCGGATTTTACGACCACGTCGTCGATGTAGACGTGGATGTTGCGGCCAATTTGGCTCACGAGGCATTCTTGCATGCATCGCTGGTAGGTCGCCCCGGCGTTTTTGAGGCCGAAGGTCATGGCGGTGTAGCAAAAGGCTCCGAATGGCGTGATGAACGCCGTCTTCTCCTCGTCTTCGACAGCCATTTTGATCTGGTTGTAGCCAGAGTAAGCGTCGAGGAAACATAGCGACTCCGAGCCCGCGGTTGAATCCATTATCTGGTCGATCCACGGGAGGACGAACTGCTCCTTTGGGCAGGCGCCGTTCAGCTTTGTGTAGTCGATACACATTCTCCAGGTCCCGTTCTTCTTCTCGACCAGGACTGGGTTTGCCAGCCACTTGGAGTACTTGATTGGCCGGATGAAGCCGGCAGCGAGTAGACGCTGCACCTCCTCGGCGATTGCTCGACGGCGTTCTTCATTGAATGGCCGCAGCGACTGCTTGACAGGTCGCACTTTGGGGTCGGCGTTTAGCTTGTGCTCAGCGAGCTCCCTAGGGACACCGGGCATGTCAGAGGGTTTCCATGCGAAGATGTCCCTGTTCTCACGGAGGAACTCGATGAGCGCGCCTTCCTATGCTGGGCTCATGCCCGTTCCGATCGTCACCGTATGGCTGGAGTCGCCTGGGACTAGCTCGACGGTGCGGGTGTGCGTCGTGGCCTCAAAGGTTGAGGTGGTTGCGCCCTCTGAGTTGGGCTTCTTGAGTATGGTGGGGTCGTCATTGTTTACTCCGCTCGTGTACTTGGTGAGCTCATCGGCGTGGTTGGTCTCCGCCGCGATGACGGCGTCAGCGAGCTCGGCGCCTTTGGCCTCGCACTCGGCAGCCATGTCGGGGTCGCCGTGGATGGTGATGACGCCGCACGGGCCGGGGAGCTTCATCGCGTTTTACGCGTAGTGGGGCGCTGCCATGAATTTAGCGAACGCCTGGCGCCCCAGGACGCAGTGGTAGGGGCTATCGAAGGGCACCAGCTCGAAGACGATCCGCTCGGTGCGGAATTAACCGGTGTGCCGAAGGTGACTGGCAGCGTAACCTTGCCGATCGGGTATGCCTTCCGACCGGGAACGATGCCGTGGAATGTGGTGTGGGTCATCTCGATCATCGACTGCGGAAGCCGCAGCCGTCTGAAGGTGTCGAGGTACAGGATGTTGATGGAGCTGCCGCCGTCCATCAATGTCTTGGGGAGCCAGTAGTCGCCGACCTTGGGCTTGACCACCAGGGCGACTCGTCCTGGGTACTCGATGCGTGGCGAGTGGTCTTGGCGGCTCCAGGTGATGGGCTGCTCTGACCAGTTTAGGAACTGGGGAACGTCCACCTGGGCCACCGCGTTGACGGCGACAGCGCGGGCGATGACCTTCTTCTCGCGCTTCGTGTTGAAGCCTGTGAAGGTGTGGAGCGAGCCGGCTACTTTGCCGAATTTTCCGCCGTTTGGCGGGTCGTTGTCGGGGTCCTCCCGCGCTCGCCGTGCCTTCTCGATTTCCCTGAGGGTGTGGCAGTCGGCGGTGGTGTGCGTTGCGGGCTTCCCTTCCCTGCTATGAAACGCACATGGTTGGTTAAGGAGAGCCGCGGGGTCGAACCTTGGCTTGGCCTTGTAGTTGCCGCCGTCGCGGCGTTGTCCTCCGTCGCGGCGGAAGCTCTTGGGCTCGCGTTGCACGTGCCCGGCGTTGGCGACGAAGTCGACTCGCCCGTCACTGCGGCGCTTGCCGGTGAGGCGAGTGCTGCTGTAGCGTAGGTCGGACCGTCGTCCGCTGTCGTTGCCGCTCGTGCGGCGTTGACCTCCTGACTCATCGTCAGTTTCCTGGTTTGGATCTTCCTCGGCGTACCGTTTGGCGATCTCAAGGAGGTCGCGGATGTTGTCGAGTGTGCGGGAGTGTCTCTTGAGCTTGGCGACCAGGGGCTCATAGCGGCACGAGGTCTTGAAGCAATGGATCGTGGTGTCCAGGTGGATGCCGACCGCGTTGTACCAAAGTTCTTGCCACCGTTGGACCCAGTTGCGGGTCGACTCGCGGGGTCCCTGGACGCATCGCTCCAGGTCCTCTATAGTGGTGGCGCGGGTGTAGGAGCACTCGAAGTGCCTGACGAAGGCGTCGCGCATCTCCTCCCAGGAGTCGATACTGTCCTGGGGGAGGGTGTTGATCCACTGCCTGCACGTCCCCTCCATCATCAGGGGGAGGTAACGGGCGGCTAGCAGGTCAGTGTGGCCTGCGATCCCCATCGCCATGAGGTATGTGTCAAGCTAGACGGCGGGGTCGTACGAGGAGTCGTACTTTTCTATCTCTTTTGGCGCCTTGAAGTTTGGCGGGTACTTCTCGCCTCAGATCATTGGTCCGAAGCACTTGGGTCCGAGTCGATTGAGCGACCCCATGGGCTCGCCATCGCGGCGATTGGTTAGGGTATGTCGCAGGTCGTCGGGCTGGCGTGCGCGCCAACTTTGGTTGTTGATGATGTGGGTGCGGGCGTCGATGGGTTGCCCGTTGGCGGCGACAAGGTTGGTTGCCGGCCTGGGGTCGTTGGTGGAGAGTGCCGCGTTTGCGGGTCGGTGTTGGAGCTGCAGTGGCTCTGGTGGCGGGCAGTTGAGGGTGTTTGCCGCCGCTGGGCGGCCGCTGGAGGCCGCTCTGCTTCCCGAGGAACGCGAGTATACTCGAACTTGCGAGTCGGCGCCCGCTCTTTGCTGCTCGACAGCCTTCGCGAGTAGGGCCTTGACGTATTGGATCTGTAGGGCGCCGTTGCCGGTGGCCGTGATGCTGTCAGCTGCTGCTCGGCCTGCCACGAGGTTGTCCATCGGGGTGGAGAACAATGGGAGGCCGTTTGCGTCTCGCTCCCGTGAGGAGACTACTATCCGCGGCTAGTCCCTGGGAGGGGTGCGGTTGGGTGGAGGTGGGGCGCCCAACGCCGTTGATCCCGGCGGGGGCCGGGCGCTTCCTCCTGGTGGCGCGTTCTCGCAGATCGCGCGCTCGGCCACGCGGGCCGGGTCGTTTTCGTCGTCGAAGTTCAGGGCACGTCCCTGAACGGTGGGGTTCAGGCGCGACCTGATCCGCTGCTGGTGGTAGCGTGATAGCTCCTGTGCCGTCACCTGCTCGAGGCGAAATTTTTCGCGCTCGGCTTGCTCCTTGCGCACCGCCTCCGCCAGTTTCAGGCGAAGTTCCTCGACCTCTGTTGCCGTGGCGTTAGGAGGGATTGGGGTGGAGAATGGATCCTCCGGCGGATCGGTGCCGGTCGCCATGTAAGTCGCGGCGTGGCGACCGGTTCCGTCGCGGAGGTCGGCGGAGTCCTCCGACCCGGAGTCGAATTCGAAGATCCCGAGGATGGAGGGGTCCTCGAAGTCTCCCACGTTGGAGACCTGGGCGATGGAGCCCGCGGATGAAGCCGCGGTGATGGATCCAACGAGTGACGCCGGGGTCGCCGAGTCGGCGTCGTCGTTGAGGGCCGCGTCCTCTGCGGCCGCTGAGTTTTCGGCCACGTTGCTGTGGGCCGAATTGTACTCGGAGGCGAGGCGGTGGATCGTGCGGATCTAGCTCTCGGAGAGCCGATCGCGTGGCGGCGACTCGCGGATGCGAGCCGAATCCTCCGAGACGATGATGTCGGTGAGGCCGACGAAGAGGCTGATCGTGCCGTTCGGCAAGATCACGCTGTGCGTGACGGGTCGCGCCGCCGGGACGTAGCTGCTCGGCAAGATTTGGAGCATCTCGCCGATCGCTATCATGCGGCCGGTGGCGACCGTCTCGTTGATGGGCAGATTGGATCTCGCCACAGAACACCGGCCAGACCGGCCAGGCCCCACGGTGGGCGCCACTGTCGTGGGAATAGTCACGGCAGATGCTGCAATCGGCAGCGAGTAGTAGAACGAGGGGCAAGGGCGGCCAGCCATCTGCGGTGCGAGATGAGGGCAAAGACACAGGGTTTTACCCAGGTTCGGCCCCCCGGAGGGTAAAGACCTACTCCTGCTAGATTGTATTATGAAGGTGTTACAATGGGCGAGCTCGGCGGCTGGGCAGCGAGTCGCTTGGGTGTATCAGGGAACGTATCTCTACTCGCCCTATAGGGAGGTTTATATAGGCTCACCTTCCCTAGGGTTTACATATCTCAACTGATTCAGTTAAAGCTTCGGTAGTCGTTTAACCTAATCCGACTGGGCCTATCTACTCGCCTGGGCCTTCAGCTTCCAGTCGCTTGGTTCCTCGCTGGGCTTCAATCCATTCGCCGTCCTGCAGGCCCACTCGCCGGTTCTTGGGCCAGTCGGAAACGTCCTGCTGGGTATACCCCGGTAGGCATATCCCGATAACAGTTCCTAGTGTTGGCGAGCATGGGACTACAAATACCACACCCAACGTAGCCTCCCATACAAGCCTTAGCATGTTTAGTTAACTCCTTCGATGATGTCACCATCTCCTACCTTTCTAGATTCTCTGGCATCTCTGATTCATCAGTCGGACAGATCAGACGTTGTTACTATGCATGGCTAAGCTGTCGATCACAGAAGCTCTAGCAACACTCAAATGCCAGACCTAGGTATGCTAGGAGTAGCGGATCAGGAGTATAAGGCTACAATAGGGAAACTATGCAGCAGATAGGCAACACTAACCATCGGCAAAAGACCACATTGGAATCGTGTGCATTATAGCGAGAAAGTAATATACTTTGTAAAAGTAGGTTCAGAATGAGATGCTACGCTTTCCTTGTCCGTCAGTAGACAGGTACGAATCTTCGGTGTTGTTGACTTCAGCTTCGGGTTTGGATCCTATCGCGAAGAACCAATACCGGAAAGAAAGGCGACAATCAAGACATGGCATCGATGCAATGCGCAAACAAGGATGGTGATATGACAAGTTAAAGTACATTTAAATGAAACCCTAAGGCATGCTTGACAGCTTAAACGGGGTTCCGAGGATTAAAAACCCTAACTCGGGGAAACTCCGGAATCACCTGTGAGGGGTTACTATGTTCTTCTGGTTAAACTTGCTACTAAAGTTGTTGAACAATGCATGATTATATGTTAAAGCGATAGTTCTCATTTTTCTGAACATTTTGATATATTATTTGTATTTTTCTGACTTATAAATTAAAAGATATTGAATTTAGAAATATTTAAACAAAATAGAAAATACTTTTTATACCCAGACACACCTAGCCACAGTGGTTGACTGGGGGGCCCCAGAGCCACATCAGCAGACACACTCGCAAAGTGGGGTCAGGGGCTTTCTACACTCTGGCTGGGTCTAGCCAGAGAGGCTGATGGGTGGGACCTGGCCACATAGGCACCACGTGGACTCAACACAGGAGCCACGTCGTGGCCACATAGGCTCGACGACGGCGGCGACTCAGGTGCATGTGGTTACGGCGACTAGGGGCGCGCGGGACAGTGAGAAAGCGTGCGTCTGGCTCAGTACGACGTGACCGACCTTATAGTGGCGGCGCCGCCCTGTTTTGGCAACCAGCGCTTCGGCTACGACGGCATCTGACGGCGAGCGGCGACGACGTTTGTCGGCACGTCAACACAGAGCACGGGAGGAAGAGAGAGAGGGTCCTTACGGATCAGAAGCTCACCACGAAGCGATCTAAGGCGACAACGAGGCTCGAGGAGGCCGGAATCAGTGGCGAAGACGACGGCTGGGGTCGGGGAGGGAGATCACGATTCCGTCGATTGGGGGCGCGCGCGGCTCCGTGGCTTGGGTAGGAAGAACGAGTCCAGCACGGCGGTGTCGTCGGTGGCCACAGCTCAGTCTGGGGCGGTCGGAAACAGCGACGAGCTGCCGGTAGGGTTTCGCACCGCCAGAGGGAGAGGAAGAGGGAGGTCTAGGGAGAGAGGGGGAATGGATGAGGACGGCCAGGGCGTCGTCATGAGGGTCTTATCCTCCCCAGAGGGCGGCGGGGCGCTGTGATTCGGGCGAGGATCGGGCGACGGCGGCGTGGACACGCAGGAGCTTCGCCGGCGTCCTTCTGGCGAGGAAGAAGAAAGGAGGAAAGAAGCGAAGGGGTACGGGCCGCGTGGGCTGGCTTGGGCTGCTGGCTTGTGCACGCGAGCGACAGAGAAGGGAAAGAGGGAGATGGGCCACGGCCCAGCTGCGGCTGCTGTTGTTTTTATTTTCCAGAAACTGTTTTCTTTTTCTGTTTTGCATTTCCTCTTTGTAATTTTATTTTTCAAACTGTTTTGAATCTTTTCAAAGTACCAGGAGCTTTCATAAAACATACAAACTATTGTGGGGCCCTCATAACCAATTGGGCTTCACATTTTGATACTTTTCAAAATTCAAACACCATTTGAATGTAGTTTCAAATAGAGGGAAAAATGACTAGGGTTAGGGTTTTGTAAATGTATTTTGATTCACATACTTGATCTTATGCATATCTTTTATTGATTTAAATAGATGCATGCAATGCTTAAGTACTATTTACATATCTTACAAGCTTGGGATGTTACATAAGCTTAGTATTCTTTATTTAAGATCTTTTGTGTCTTCAAAAAAGATTGCATGTTTGGCTTTATTACTTGTATGCTTGCTTGTTTATTTCAACTCTCTTGCTTGCTACCCAGCCTTGCTAGCTAAAAACCTGTTTTGAGAAGGCATACTTCTCATGTTTCCAATTCCTTTAAACCAAAACCTTAGCCACTTGTGTCCACCATATCTACCTAGTAGCTTTTGCTATTCCAAGCAAATTCTCAAGCTTCATCTACCTTTCGAATTAAAAAGTATTTTGTTATGTGAAAACTAGTTAGTAAAGCTCTCACGAACTTGATGGCACACACCTTATTTGTTTGCCCCTAATAGACTTGAACCATTGTGTCATCAAAATTGTATATGCTTGCATCTATACGTTGGAATTAGCAGAACCGTGCTGTCACATGGAACGTTTTCAACATTGCACCTATACTTTGTACTCAGTTGATATCGTGCTCTTTTGTTTATGGATGTCAACAGTGTGAAATAAAGAGGGAACTTGTAAGTCCATGGATTTTGTATTTTGTGTTAGAGAAACGCCTGGGCCGCTAGCCTAAGCCATGCCTAATCATGGTGGAAACTTGCAGCATCACCATAATGACCATTTGTGAAGCATCCTCAATAAAAAGCTATGCACATAGTAAATAAAAAGATCGCTGAGATGCTCATTGTCTGCTTGCGTTGTCATTTTGGTTATGGTATAGCTCCTGTACCATGTGCAAGGGGTACCCCATTGGCAGTTCTCTATGATACACATGTACTTACAATGACAAGAACTTACCAGTAACTGAACTTGAGTAGCATGAGGAGTGGCCCTCATATTCAAGGGACATGAGATTGCCAACTTATGTTTCATCAAGCATATACTCCATCTTTGTGCACTTTAACCTTAATCATCTCAAGATGCCTATGATAGGGGCAATCAGGGCTCAAAGCTAGTAAGTACCATAATCTTTTGGAAGCTCTTTATGACTTGTAATCCCCGCTACCCTCTATGAAGGGACCTTTCTCCTATTTTCCAAGTTGAGTCAGTAAACCTACTTCCTCACTATCTCCAGCAAGCATTTGAGTTGTTGTGTTTCAAGCATTCATATGGTGATTTATTCAATCATGTTCTTTATCTTCCTTGTTTGCACAAAGCTCTTATCTATTGAGTATTACTTTGAAAGCCTTCATTGTGAAAAACCTTTTTGAGCAAAGAGTGCTCCTGTTATAAAACATCTACAAAAAGCTTTTTGTGAAACTGTTTTCCAGCTGTTCTCTGACCAAGAACAAGAGTTTGCCAATTCCAATTATGATTTATATTTATGTATCTCTATTGTGACTCATGTACTTGTTGCAAGCTAAGTTATATAATGGTGAGTTGCTTTCTTCTATGAGTTGTGTAATGGTAAGTGTGATGCTTCTTGTCCGTATTCTTTTATCGACACTTCACTCCATAAACCCGTGGACATGTTTACTGAGCTCAGTTTTTGCTTGGGGACAAGCGAAGGTCTAAGCTTGGGGGAGTTGATACATCCAATTTGCATCACCATTCTATATCATAATTTGCCTCTATTCATTGATATATGTCTTATTATGAGGTATTACTTATGTCTTTTCCACTGTTTTTGCATGTTGGATGATTCTTGGAGGATGGACTGTCGAAGTCTGGATTTTGATGGAAAAAGAGGTGTTTTGATGCAATTTCGTGAAGATCAGAAAAATACTAGAAAAATATGGGAAAATTATATTTTCCTGGAAGACTGAGGAAGCCAGAAGGGGATGCGAAGAAGGGCCACAGGGGCCCACACCCCCTAGGCGCGGGCCCACCTTGCCCCGCGCCTAGGGCAGGTGTGGCCCACCTGCCTGGCCTCCGACTCCGCCCTCTCGCCTATATCTTCCTCACGGAACCCTAAAACCAGGGAGCAACCACATATAAATTTCCGCCACCTCTGTAGGGTGGAAAACACCGAGAGAGAAAGATCTCTCCGGCAAACAGATTTCTGCCGAGGAAATTCCTTCCCGGAGAGGGGAGATCATCACCATCAACACCTTCATCAAGCTAGGCTTCATCAGGATCATCATCATCATCATCCACACCATCATCTCCACCAGCACCATCATCACCACTCCGTCCCGCGGTAACAATTGTGTTGGATATTGCTTTAGTTCTTAGGGGAAACTTTCCCGGTGTTAATTACTGTTGTAGTTGATGCTTGTGAGTGGAACCATTAGATTATTGTTTATGTTCAGTTTTTTATTCATCACCATATCATCTTTGATCTTGATCCATATGATGTCTTGTGAGTAGTTCGTCTAGTTCTTGAGGACATGGGAGAAGGCATGTTGTTATTAGTGGATTTGTGTTGAGTTATTATTCAATGGTTTAGTATTTAAGTTGTGGTGCTATTCTTATAGTGGTGTCATGTGAACGTCGACTACATGATACTTCACCATTTATGGGCCTAGGGGAATGCATTGTGTATTTGGCTACTAATTGTGGGGTTGTCGGAGTGACAGAAACCTGAACCCCCATTAGGACACCTTTGCACAAGGGAGTGTAGGATCTCAGAGTTTAAGGCTGTGGTTAGGTTTATATCTTAATTACTTTCCTGTAGTTGCGAATGCTTGTAGGGGGTTTAATCACTAGTATGTATTAGTCCAAGTAAGGTCGGTACATTAGCACAGGTTCACCCACACAACACTTACAGCACCATACTCAGCTATATGAAGCGAAAGCACTTGGCAGAATTTCCATGTGTCCTCGAGAATGTTTGGTCCTTATAAGTATTTCCACCGGCTTGTTCTTTGCTCAGAAAGGATTGGGCCACTTGATGCGTTTGTTCTTTATTACTTGCACTTTGTTTTGTTGGTTTATCAGAAAACCCCTAAAAATCCGTTTGCTAAGTATTTGCAGAGATTTCCTGCTCCATACCACTAGTCAACACCTTCTGCTCCTTGTTGGGATCGACACTCCTATTTATCAAAAGTAATACGATACACCCCCTATACTTGTGGGTCATCATGCCCGAAGAAACAAGCATCATAGTCAGCATAATGAGGCCCCACCACCACCACCACGTAACCTGGCCGGAAATAATCCACTAGGGCTACAATCGCCTCCCATCAGCGACCATGAAGGATCACGTCATAGCGATGGGAGCCGCAGGGGCAGGGGCGGCAATGGTGAGAGGAGAAGCAGAAATCCGACTCCACCGCGCAGAAGCCGCGAGCCTCCACGGCGCAGATCTCTCTCGCCAAATGACGCTCGCCATCGCATCGAATCAAGCATAGAAGCGCGGCGGTACGAGGAAGAAGATGTGTACGTGGGACCCAAGTGCTTCGGACCATGCATACGTCAAACCAGATTTCCCGTTGACTTTGGTATTGCCAAACATATTCAGCCCTACGACGGTGCAGCTCGGCCAGATACTTGGTTCCAGAATTTTTTCCAGGCTTGCTGCATCGCCAAAGGAGGAAACAACCTGGTTGTAGTCCGATATCTCCCACTCACGCTGAGGAAGACGGCTCGATCATGGCTCAATGAACTGCTAGAGAATTTAATTCACAACTGGTATGATATGCAAAGTGCGTTCTTTTCAAACTTCGAAGAAACTTATAGGAGGCCCAGCACAGTCGGAGACTTGCAGCGTTGCACACAAAGACCCAAAGAAACTTTTCGGGATTACCTCGGACGCTGGATCGATACGAAGAACTCCTGTGAAGGAGTAAACGAACAAACTGCGATAGAAGATTTTATTGCAGGACTTCTAGTCGGACTTTTACGTCACAGGCTGAAGCGTGACCACGTCACAGATGTGGGAGAAATGATAGAGACAGCAAGCAAATATGCTGACGCTGATGATGATTCAGAAGGGCTGCTAAATATTTTGGCCAATCCCAATGCGGCGAAACAACCAAATAAACTCAGAAGCGCAAGAACACCTCGGACAAAAAGCTGGCTCCGAACAACGCAGCTGTGAACACAACATTCGGATCCGGAGGACGAGGAGGGAGCGGAGGTGGTCGGGGTAGAGGCCGAGGAACTTCCCAAATCCAGGGCAGAGGAGACCAGCAACCCGGAAGAACCTATACCTGGGCTAACATTGCCAATAATCCCTGTGTCCACCACTTGGATAGTAACGGAGGATCTACCCACACAAATGCCAAGTGTCGTTTCAATGATGACATCAAGAAATACGAATCCGCTAGCTACAGAGCCTAGCGACGAAAAGTAAAGAAAAATTCCGAGAAAGGAAAGGAGCCCAAGGAAGATTCCGACATGGAAGAAGCGAAAGCCGCTGCAGAGCCGAAGTCAGATGGAAAGAAGACTTTTTCGACCAAGAAAGACACACACGTCTGCTTCCTTGGATCCCAACCTGCTAAGGAAAAGAAGGCGGTTCATCGTGAGCTCAATGCCACGGTTCCGGCTATTCCATAATTTCTGGACTGGTCAGAGGTAACCATCACCTTTGATCGTTCAGATCACCCGAGGAAAACACATCGTCGGGGAAAGTACCCTCTGGTCGTCAATCCTCTTATTGATTTCTATGAGTTCTCTAAAACACTCATGGACGGTGGGAGTAGCATCAACATCCTCTACATCGAGACGCTCCACCGCATGAAGCTACACGAGAGCCAGTTGAGTTACAACAGTGTAACTTTCCATGGCATTGTACCAGGGAGATAGGCGGATTCTTTGGGTGATATTACTCTGGACGTGACATTCGGAACCCGAGATAATTACCGGATTGAGCCACTGTCTTTTGAGGTGGTACCACGCCATCTTCGGACGTCCGGCTTACTGGGCATTCATGGCCTGTCCCTATTACATCTACAACATGATCAAACTTCCAGGTCCAAAGGGCGTAATCACCGTACGAGGAAATCCGAGGAAGGCGCGAGAGTGCGACGATGGATCTGCTGCCTTCGCCGAAGCCATGCTGCACGCCCAGGAGTACCAGGAGATCAAGAAGACCATCAATCCGTCTGAGATGCCCGTTATGAAGAACGAGGTGTTGAAGCCAAGTTTGCAGTTCAAGGCATCGAAAGAGATGAAGAAAACGTTGCTGAAGGAAGATGATCCCTCCAAGACGACAAACCTAGGGGTAGGCTTAGGCCATATATAGGAAAGCGCGTTCGTCGAGTTCCTCAAAGATAATAGTGATATCTTCGCATGGCAGCCATCTGACATGACCGGAGTACCTAGGGAACTTGCCGAACACTCTCTTAATGTGTACCTAGAAGCTAAACCCATCAAACAGTCCTTACGACGGTTTGGTGATGAAAAGCGCAAAACAATAGCCAAGGAATTAGCCCGCCTAGAGTTAGCGGATTTCATAATAGAGGTCATCCATACAGATTGGGTGGAAAATCCTGTACTCGTCCTAAAAAGGACACCATTGATTTAAGTATGTGTGTTGATTATACCGCTTTGAACAAAGCATGCCCAAAAGATCCGTTTCCCTTGCCAAGAATCGATCAAGTTATCGACTCAATAGTAGGGTCAGAATTACTATGTTTTCTCGCCGCATATTCCGGATATCACCAAATACCGAAGAAAAAGTCAGATCAAATTAAGATGTCTTTTGTCACTCCTTTTGGAACCTTCTGCTATAAAACTATGCCTTTTGGCTTAAAGAACACAAGAGCAACATATCAACGTACTATGCAACGTTGTCTCAATGACCAAATTGGACGCAACGTCCATGTATACATGGACGACATAGCAGTTATGTCCAAGAAGAAGGAAACTTTAATTTTCGACTTGGATGAAACGTTTGCTAGTCTACGAAAATTCAACATGATGCAAAATCCAAAGAAGTGTTTCTTTGGAATTCCAGCCGGAAAATTGTTAGGTTTCATCGTCTCTGAGCGAGGCATAGAGGTGAACCGGGACAAAATCAAGGCTATCTTAAATATTACCAGGCCGACTTGCCTGAAGGACGTACAGCGCCTCACTGGTTGCATTGTAGCGGTGAGTCGGTTCGTCAGCCGGCTCGGTGAAAGAGCCGCACCTTTATACAAACTCCTGAAGGAAACTGACAAATTTGTCTAGACTCAGGAGGACGAAACTTACCTGCAAAGTTTGAAAGATCTACTTTCAAACCCACCAGTTCTTCCAGCGCCAGAACCTCAGGAACCTATGTTACTCTACATTGTAGCGACCAACAAGGTCATAAGTGTGGTAACAGTAGTTGAGCATGAGGAAGAAGGCCACGAGCATAAGGTGCAGCGGCCAACTTATTATCTGAGTGAGGTCCTGACAGAATCAAAGAAACGGTATCCACATCACGAGAAGCTAGCCTATGGAGTGTTCTTTGCATCCAGAAAGCTACACCACTATTTTCAAGAGCACAAGATCACAGTGGTGAGCACCGCTCCCCTGCGAGATATAATCAACAACCGCGACGCCACATGATGTATCACAAAGTGGGGAATAGAGCTTGCAGCTTTCGACATTGAGTACAAGCCACGTACAACAATCAAATCCCAAATTCTGGCCAACTTTGTAGTTGATTGGACAGAAAAGGCAGAAAACACAGGCCCTCTAGACTCGGAATTTTGGACCCTTCACTTTGACAGATTAAAAGCACGAGGAGGCTCGGGGGCTGGCGTGGTGCTCAAATCACCCCAAGGAGATAAGTTGTTCTATGTGTTGCAAATATACTTCACGGCAACCAATAATATTGCCGACTATGAAGCACTGCTATATGGAATACGCATGGCCAAAAACATTGGCATATCAAGACTCATGTGTTACGGAGACTCGGATTTAGTTGCTCAGCAAGTATCCGATATCTGCAACGCAAACAAACACATGGCAGCATACAAAGCTGTTTTGGATGAACTATCCAAATCATTCGAGGGTTTTGAGGTTCAACACATTTCTCGAGTAGAAAATGAGGAAACAGATGCACTATCAAGAATAGGCTCTGCACGGAAACAAGTACTGGATGGAGCTTTTCTAGAGCATTTAAGGGTCCCCTCCATAGTCGGAGTTGATGAGGACGATCCGACGAAATCCGACTCACCTTTAATAGCAGTTCTGGCTGTAATTCCCAGCTGGACAAAACCCTATCTGGATTTCCCGATCGACGGAAAACTACCCGAAGACGAAGTCTTGAGCCGGCAGATTGTCCGGCGAGCAAAATCCTACACTATAATAAATGGTGAGATCTACAAATAGAGTTTTTCTGGCGTGTTTCAGAGATGTATTTCTTTGGAAGAAGGAGTGGAAATCTTAAGAGAATTCCACAAAGGCGAGTGTGGTCATCACGCTGCAGCCAGATCCTTAGTGGCAAAAGCTTTTCGATACGGATTCTTTTGGCTTAAAGCTAAGGCGGATGCCGATAAACTGGTCAAAACGTGCAAAGGCTGCCAAAAGTACGCTCCTCTGGCACATGTTCCAGCTGAACAGCTGCGAACAATCTCTATTACATGGCTGTTCGCGATCTAGGGGCTTGATATGGTAGGGCCGTTTCACACGACAAAATGTGGATCTACTCACCTACTAGTGATGGTGGATAAATTTACAAAGTGGATTGAGGCTAAACCCGTAACAAGTTACAATGGAGCCACAACCAGAAAATTCGTTGAGGGTGTAATCATCAGATTCAGATATCTGCATAGTATAATTACTGACAACAGGAGCAACTTTTCCATGGGTGAACTTGCCAAATTCTGCGAAGAACAAGGGATCCGACTCGATATTGCATCACTCGCGCGTCCACAAGCTAATGGACAAGTCAAAAGAACTAATGGCCTTATTCTACAAGGAATCCGACCTCGCCTCGAGGCACCGCTTCGTCGGGCTGTGGGGGCTTGGGCGGAATAATTACCGTCTGTGATATAGAGATTGCGTACAACTCCTAACAGATCAACTAGCTATACTCCTTTCTTCTTGGTCTATGGTGCAGAAGCAGTTCTTCCAAGTGATCTGATTCATCAGGCTCCACAAGTCAAAGCGTATATCGAAGAAGATGCAGAAGTTTCCCGACAAGATGATCTCGATATAATCGAAGAAGTACGCGTCGTTGCTGAGCAGAGATCTACAGCCTATCAGCAGAAATTGCGCAAGTATCATAGTCAGAGAGTGCAAAACCGTTCTTTTAGAAAAGGCGATTTGGTTCTCTGACTTGTGAAAAAGAGAAAGCACAAACTTTCCCCAATTTGGGAAGGACCTTTTATGGTTAGCAGAGTTCTGCATAATGGGTCATATTATTTAACCGACATGAGACCAGTCAAGGAAAGACCAGATACTCGAAAAAGGAAGAGAGCTGGTGGAAGCATAGACCCGGATGAAATAGACCATCCATCGAATATTACATAGCTACGTCCCTTATATTCTTAGTTATAAATCATATATGTACATGTTCAAAGTGAAATAAAGTGTTGGTTTCCTCATATTGTTATCTTTGAGACGTTTTTGCCATCTTATTTCCAAAAGAGCATGTAATTTTTTCAAAAAATCCCAGAATGCTTGTGTTGGAGATATGCCCTAGAGGCAATAATAAATATGGTTATTATTATATCTTTGTGTTTATGATAAATGTTTACATTCATGCTATAATAGTATTAACAAGGAAACATTAATACTTGTGTGATTTGTAAACTAAATTTGAAGTCCCTAGTAAAGCCTCTTTATAATACTAGCTTGTTGGTTAATGTATGATTGTGGTTTCCCTATCATGAACATTGAGATGTTATTAACAACAAGATCATATCGTTAGGAGAATGATATGGTGGACATACTCCTATAGATAAGCGTAGCATAAAGATCAAGTCATTTTAATAGTTCAATTGCTATATGCTTTCTAATACATAGTAACCTAATTCCTTCGACCATGAGATCATGCATATCACCTTTACCGGATGGATGCTTTGATGACATCAAACACCACACCGTAACTGGGTGGCTATAAAGGTGGCATTGAGTGTTCGGAAAGTATTGGTTGAAACACATGGATCAAGAGTGGGATTTGTCCATCCATATGACGGATAGATATACTCTGGGCCCTCTGGGTGAAATGTCATCCAATTAGCTTGCAAGCATGTGACTGGCTCACAAGGGATCACATATCACGGGAACGAGAAAAGAGTACTTATCGGTAACGAGGTTGAACTAGGTATGCAGAGATACCGACGATCATAACCTCGGATGAGTAAACTATCATGAGACAAATGGAAATTGGTATCGTATGTAAATGGTTCATTCGATTGCAAAGTAATCGTAGAAATATGTGGGAGCCATATGAATTTCCAGATTCCTCTATTGATTATTGTTCGGAGAAGTGTCTCGATCATGTCCGCATAATTCACGAACCGTAGGGAGACACACTTAAGGATTCGACGTTGTTTGAGTAGTTATGGAATGATGATAAAGAGTCCGAATGTTGTTCGGAGTCTCGAATGGGATTCGGGATATCACGAGGAGATCCGGAATGGTCTGGAGAATAAGATTCATATAAGGAAAGTCCCGTTTCAGAGTTGGAGAATGGTTCCGGTGTTTTCATCAGGAATGTTCTAGAAGGTTCCGGAATGTCCGGCACTCCGGAGGGGAAGGGTACATGAATGTGTTATATCAATTTGGTATGATTGCATCATGTACTCAGTGTCATCGCTGAACAAAATAGAGGGTTTATTCAAATCCTAGTTTGAAAAGTCAAACGGCTATTTTTGGGATGTGGAGAGGGAGGTGGAAACCGACTTGGGGGAGGAGTTCCTCCTCCCACCGCCGGCGCACCACCAAGCCGAGTTGGGGAGGGACTCCCCTCCCCTTGGCCGGCCCCCTCCACCTATAAAAGGAGGGGCAGGGCTCCCCTCCTAGACACAAGTTCCTACACCTCTAAACCCTAGCCCCAAGCCGCTGCGGCCTCCATAGCCGCCGCCGGCCCTAGGGCACTCGCCGCCGCCGCCTAGGTGAAACCCTAGCCGCCGGCCTAGCCCCCTCCTTGGCGTGTCTAAACCCTAGATCGTCGAGGGACTCTCTCATACTCCACCATACTCGCTCCGGCTTAAGGCGAAGCCCTGCGAGATCTCCCCTCTACTTTCGGTACCACGCCGTTGTGCTGCCGGAATCGCGAGGAGAGTGCTACAACCTCCGCTACCTGCTGGAACAAGGGAGAGGAAGGTCTTCGTCGAGTACCGAACGTGTGACCGACTGCGGGAGAGCTGCCGGAACGCAACGCCGGAAGGATCGTCTACGCGATCTTGAGATCGGGATGAGTACGACTACATCACCCACGAGAATCCGCTCTCGTTAAACACTTTGGAATCTTCGAGGGTGAGTTATTCTATCGACTCGTTGCTACAATCTAGTATATAGATCTTGGCTTGTTTGTTTGTATATGGTAGAATTTTTTTGTTTTCCATGCTACGAAACCCTACAGTGGTATCAGAGCCGTGTATATATGTAGATCTGTTGCACGAGTAGAACACAATGGTCATTGTGGGCGTTGATGCTTTTATTGTCGATTGCTTCTTGTGTACTTTGCATCTTGCGGGATGTTGGGATGAAGCGGCCCGGGCTAACCTTACATGACATCGTTCATGAGACTTGCTCCACGCTTGACATGCAACTTGTATTGCATGAGTGGCTTTGCGGGTGCCTGTTTCTCCTAGCATAGTTAAGATTCAATTTACAACGGGTGATTAACAATGCTAGTATCAATGTTGTGGTTCTTGTTCGTAAGTTAGAACGACACTTATTGAAAGTCCCAAACCACGTAAAATATGCAAAGAAAGTAGAGGCGTCTAACTTTGTTTTGCAGGGGTGTGCTGTGATGTGATATGGCCATGATTGTGATTATATTTGATGTATGCAATGTTCCTTATTGTAAGTTGGCAACCGGCAGGAGCCATATGGTTGTCTTTAATTTATGTTAAGACCCGCGTGTCTATTCAAAGTAGTTGTAATAGTTGAAGCCGGTGGACGACAACCATGGAGAAGCGTCATTGACCTTGATGCAATGTCGGTGATGATGGATATCATGTTCGTGCTTGAAGATGAAGATCGGAAGCACAAAGAAGAAAGGCCATATCATATCACATATTATGAATTGCATGTGATGTTAATCCTTTATGCATCTTGTATTGCTTAGTAGACGATGGTAGCATTATAAGATGATCCCTCATGCACATGAATTTCAAGTCATAGAGTGTTCACCCTTAGTTAGCACCGTTGCTAAAGCTTGTTGTTTCGAAGCACCACGTGATGATCGGGTGTGTTAGATTCTGCTAGTGCATACAACGTGAGCAAGCCAAATTTGCTCATGCGGAAACTAAGGTTTGATCTTGACGAGCCTAGCATGTACAGACATGGTCTCGGAACACGGATCACCGAAAGGTAAGCATGAATCATATAGTAGATATGATGAACATGTTGATTGTTCGCCATTGAAACTATATCAGCTCTCGTGATGATCAGTGTTGATGTGGTGGATTTGGTTCGTGTGATCACTAAAACAATGTGAGGGATATTGTTTTGAGTGGGAGTTCACCTAGATTAATTTTATTATTAATTTGAACTCAATTTGTCATAAACTTAGTCTAAACTATTGCAAATATGTTGTAGATCAATGGCAGCCCCTACCATCAATTTTAATGCGTTCCTAGAAAAAGAAAAGTTGAAAAACAATGGAAGCAACTTCGCGAATTGGTTCCGCAATTTGAGGATTGTCCTCATAGCTGGTAATTTGACCTATGTGCTGGATGCACCACTGGGTGACCCACCTGCAGCTGATGCTGCCGATGAAGTAAAGAATGTTTACCTCACTCGGAAGACTAAGTACTCCACAGTTCAGTGTGCTATCTTGTATGGTTTAGAATCGGAGCTTCAGAAAAGGTTTGAGAGTTCAGACCCATATGATATTGTCGAGGATCTCAAATTGATCTTTGAGACTCATGCGGCAATTGAAAGCTATGAGGCTTCTGAAAAGTTCTTTAACTGCAAGATGGAAGAGGGCAGCTCCGTCAGTGAGCATGTGCTTAAGATGTCTGGGCACGCAAACAAACTTCAAAGCTTGGGTATAGTGATTCCTAATGCTTTGGGGATTTACCGTGTCCTCCAATCACTACCACCAAGTTACAAGAACTTTGTGATGAACTACAACATGCAGAACATGAACAAGACGTTGCCAGAACTCTTTGCCATGTTGAAATCTGCAGAAGTGGAGATCAAGAAAGAGCACCAAGTGTTGTTGGTCAATAAGACCACCAAATTCAAGAAAGGCAAGTCTAAGCAGAAGGGAAACTTCAAGAAGGGTGGTAAGAAAGTTACCACGCCAACGAAGAAGACCAAGGCTGGATCTAAGCCTGATACTGAGTGCTTTTACTGCAAGGGAGAAGGTCACTGGAAGCGGAATTGCCCAAAGTACTTGGCGGATTTGAAGAACGGCAACATCAAGAAGAAAGGTATATCCGATATACATGTTATTGATGTGTATCTCACTAGTACTCGTAGTAGTGCCTGGGTATTTGATACTGGTTCGGTTGCTCATATTTGTAACTCGAAACAGGTGCTGCAGAATAAACGGAAGCTAGCGAAGAACGAGGTGACGATGCGCGTGGGAAACAGATCAAAGGTTGATGTGATCGCGGTCGGCACGCTACCCCTTCATCTACCATCGGGATTATTTTTATACTTAAATAATTGTTATTTGGTGCCTGCATTAAGCATGAACATTATATCGGGATCTTGTTTATTGCGAGACGGTTACTTGTTTAAGTCCGAGAATAATGGTTGTTCGATTTATATGAGTAATATGTTTTATGCACATGCACCTTTGATAGATGGTCTATTCTTATTGAATCTCGATAGTGGAAATACACATATTAATAACATTGAGGCTAAACGTTTGAAATCGAGCGATAACTCGACCTATATGTGGCACTGTCGTCTTGGTCACATTGGAGTGAAGCGTATGAAGAAACTCCATTCCGATGGACTTCTTGAATCACTTGATTTCGAATTACTTGAAAGATGCGAAGCATGTCTGATTGGTAAAATGACTAAGACTCCATTCTCTGGTATGATGGAGCGAGCTACGGACTTATTGGAAATCATACATACCGATGTGTGTGGTCCAATGAGTGTAGCATCACGCGGTGGTTATCGTTATGTTCTTACCTTCATGGATGATTTAAGTAGATATGGGTATATCTATTTCAGGAAACATAAGTCCGAAACTTTCGAGAAGTTTAAGGAATTTCAAAGTGAGGTAGAGAATCAACGTAACAAGAAGATTAAATTTCTACGTTCTGATCGTGGTGGTGAATATCTAAGTTACGAGTTTGGCGAGCATTTGAAGAAATGCGGAATACTTTCACAATTGACACCACCGGGAACACCACAGCGTAATGGTGTGTCCGAACATCGTAATCGAACTCTCTTAGATATAGTTCGTTCTATGATGTCACTTACAGATTTACCGCTATCATTTTGGGGTTATGCATTAGAAACAGCTGCATTCACTTTCAATAGGGCACCATCTAAATCCGTTGAAACGACACCGTATGAATTATGGTTTGGGAAGAAACCTAGATTGTCGTTCCTTAAAGTTTGGGGTTGCGAAGCCTATGTAAAGAAGTTACAGCCGGACAAGCTTGAACCCAAAGCGGAAAAATGCGTCTTCATTGGATACCCGAAGGAAACTATTGGGTATACCTTCTATCATAGATCCAAAGGCAAAATCTTCGTTGCCAAGAATGGATCCTTTCTAGAGAAGGAATTTCTCTCGAAAGAAGTGACTGGAAGGAAAGTAGAACTCGACGAGGTTGTCGAACCTTCTCTCGAAATTGCGAGTAGCGCAGCACCGGAAGAAGTTCCTGTGGTGCCTGCACTAGTTGGAGAGGAAGCTAATGATGATGATCATGAAACTTCGGTTGAAGTTGCTACAGAGCCTCGCAGGTCAACGAGAACTCGTACCACTCCAGATTGGTATGATCCCGTTATGAGTGTCATGTTGGTGGACAACACCGATGACCCTGAGACATATGAGGAAGCAATGATGAGCCCAGATTCCAATAAATGGCAAGAAGCCATGAAATCCGAGATTGGATCCATGTACGAAAACCAAGTATGGACTTTGGTGGACTTACCGGATGGCCAGAAAGCTGTCGAGAACAAATGTATTTTCAATAAGAAAACAGATGCTGATGGTAATGTTACTGTCTATAAAGCTCGACTTGTCGCAAAGGGGTTTCGACAAATTCAAGGAGTTGACTACGATGAGACTTTCTCACTAGTAGCGAAGCTAAAGTCTGTGAGGATTATGTTAGCAATCGCTGCATATTATGATTATGAGATATGGCAGATGGATGTCAAAACAGCATTCCTCAATGGAGACATTGATGAAGAGTTGTATATGATGCAACCCAAAGGTTTTGTCGATCCTAAAGATGCTAACAAGGTATGCAAACTTCAACGGTCCATTTATGGATTGAAGCAAGCATCCCGAAGTTGGAATCAACGTTTTGATAAGGTGATCAAAAGTTTTGGTTTTATACAAACTTATGGAGAAGCTTGTATTTACAAGAAAGTGAGTGGGAGCTCTGTAGCATTCTTAATACTATATGTAGATGACATATTATTGATTGGGAATGATGTAGACCTTCTTAATAGTGTCAAGGAATATTTGAATAATAGTTTTTCAATGAAGGATCTTGGCGAAGCAGCTTACATATTAGGCATAAAGATTTATAGAGATAGATCGAGACGCCTAATATCATTGTCACAAAGTACATATTTGGACAAAGTTCTAAAGAGGTTTGGAATGGAAGATAGCAAGAAAGGGTTCTTGCCCATGTTGCCCAATATGACCTTGAGTAAAACTCAAAGTCCGACATCGGCAGAAAATAGAAAAAGGATGAGTAAGACTCCCTATGCCTCAGCCATAGGATCTCTAATGTATGCCATGCTATGTACTAGACCCGACATTGCATATGCTGTTAGTTTAACTAGCAGATATCAAAGTGATCCAGGAGTGGATCATTGGACAGCAGTCAAAAACATCCTTAAGTACTTGAGAAGAACTAAGGATATGGTTCTTTCTTATGGAGGTGATGAACAGCTCATTATTAATGGTTACACCGATGCTAGTTGGAACACCGATCCGGATGATTCTAAATCACAATCTGGATATGTATTTATTTTGAATGGTGCAGCAGTTAGCTGGAGGAGTGCAAAGCAAAGCGTTGTGGCGAGATCTTCAACCGAATCGGAATACATGGCTGCTTCGGAGGCTTCACAAGAAGCGATATGGATGAAAGAGTTCATTACAGAGCTTGGTGTGGTTCCTAGTGCGCTGGACCCAATGTCTATCTACTGTGATAACATGGGCGCCATAGCCAATGCGCAAGAACCAACGTCACACAAGAAGCTGAAGCACATCAAGCTACGTTTTCACGCTATTCGAGAACATGTCCAAGATGGGGACATAAAGATTTGCAAAGTACACACAGATCTGAATGTGGCGGATCCGTTGACTAAACCTCTCCCGAGGGCAAAACATGACCAGCACCAAACTGCCATGGGTGTTCGGTATATTACCATGTAATCTAGATTAGATGACTCTAGTGCAAGTGGGAGACTGTTGGAGATATGCCCTAGAGGCAATAATAAATATGGTTATTATTATATCTTTGTGTTTATGATAAATGTTTACATTCATGCTATAATAGTATTAACAAGGAAACATTAATACTTGTGTGATTTGTAAACTAAATTTGAAGTCCCTAGTAAAGCCTCTTTATAATACTAGCTTGTTTGTTAATGTATGATTGTGGTTTCCCTATCATGAACATTGAGATGTTATTAACAACAAGATCATATCGTTAGGAGAATGATATGGTGGACATACTCCTATAGATAAGCGTAGCATAAAGATCAAGTCATTTTAATAGTTCAATTGCTATGCTTTCTGATACATAGTAACCTAATTCCTTCGACCATGAGATCATGCATATCACCTTTACCGGATGGATGCTTTGATGACATCAAACACCACACCGTAACTGGGTGGCTATAAAGGTGGCATTGAGTGTTCGGAAAGTATTGGTTGAAACACATGGATCAAGAGTGGGATTTGTCCATCCATATGACAGATATATATACTCTGGGCCCTCTCGGTGAAATGTCATCCAATTATCTTGCAAGCATGTGACTGGCTCACAAGGGATCACATATCACGGGAACGAGAAAAGAGTACTTATCGGTAACGAGGTTGAACTAGGTATGCAGAGATACCGACGATCATAACCTCGGATGAGTAAACTATCGTGAGACAAAGGGAAATTGGTATTGTATGTAAATGGTTCATTCGATCGCAAAGTAATCGTAGAAATATGTGGGAGCCATATGAATTTCCAGATTCCTCTATTGGTTATTGTTCGGATAAGTGTCTCGATCATGTCCGCATAATTCACGAACCGTAGGGAGACACACTTACGGATTCGACGTTGTTTGAGTAGTTATGGAATGATGAGAAAGAGTCTGAATGTTGTTCGGAGTCTCGAATGGGATTCGGGATATCACGAGGAGATCCAGAATGGTCCGGAGAATAAGATTCATATAAGGAAAGTCCCGTTTCGGAGTTGGAGAATGGTTCCGGTGTTTTCATCAGGAATGTTCTAGAAGGTTCAGGAATGTCCGGCACTCCGGAGGGGAAGGGTACATGAATGTGTTATATCAAGTTGGTATGATTGCATCATGTACTCGGTGTCATCGCTGAACAAAATAGAGGGTTTATTCAAATCCTAGTTTGAAAAGTCAAACGGCTATTTTTGGGAAGTGGAGAGGGAGGTGGAAACCGACTTGGGGGAGGAGTTCCTCCTCCCACCGCCGGCGCACCACCAAGCCGAGTTGGGGAGGGACTCCCCTCCCCTTGGCCGGCCCCTCCACCTATAAAAGGAGGGGCAGGGCTCCCCTCCTAGACACAAGTTCCTACACCTCTAAACCCTAGCCCCAAGCCGCCGTCGCCTCCATAGCCGCCGCCGGCCCTAGGGCACTCGCCGCCGCCACCTAGGTGAAACCCTAGCCGCCGACCTAGCCCCCTCCTCGGCGTGTCTAAACCCTAGATCGTCGAGGGACTCTCTCATACTCCACCATACTCGCTCCGGCTTAAGGCGAAGCCCTGCGAGATCTCCCCTCTACTTCCGGTACCACGCCGTTGTGCTGCCGGAATCGCGAGGAGAGTGCTACAACCTCCGCTGCCTGCTGGAACAAGGGAGAGGAAGGTTTTCGTCGAGTATCGAACGTGTGACCGACTGCGGGAGCGCTGCCGGAACACAGCGCCGGAAGGATCGTCTACGCGATCTTGAGATCGGGAAGAGTACGACTACATCACCCACAAGAATCCGCTCTCGTTAAACACTTTGGAATCTTCGAGGGTGAGTTATTCTATCGACTCGTTGCTACAATCTAGTAGATAGATCTTGGCTTGTTTGTTTGTATGCGGTAGAAATTTTTTGTTTTCCATGCTACGAAACCCTACAGCTTGAAAGTACTTTATGCTCATGTTGTTTCTGGTTAAGATTTTTGAGCATTTAAAGAAATTTTACCTTAGGGTACAAAATTTAATTTATTGTCTATACTTAGGTTTTTTATTTGATTGCTTAACCGCGGGTATTTTATGAGTAATGAGTTGTTGGTACTAGAAGCCGGCTTTGTTTCCGAGTTTAAACTGGTTTAGTAATTGCGCTCCGTTGCTCGGCAAAGATTTCGTGCTAAAGGTTGGCCGACCCATGAAAGGGACGAGGCAGAGAGGCAGATAAAACGACAAGTATAGGCATAAAAACACAAAGTGCTTCAGAAGTTTTCAAGCAGATACATAAACTATATAAGCCAAAGTGCTACGACAGTAAAAGCATTTAGTTTTTACAGGACCGGCACAAAAACATTGTATCCATCATTACATTGCCATAAGTTCAGAATAATGCATATAAATTGTTTATTGTGCAGGTGGTGGTGATGAAGCAGGTGGAGCACTAGAGTCAACAGCAGTGTCACCCTCAGTCTCAGACTCGGAAGCTGCAATGCTGGCTTCTGGCTCTTGGGGCGAGGGAGGCGCGGCGACGGATTTGAAGAATGGCGTCGTGTAGTTGGTCATCTCCGCCACACGACAAGCATAACCTTCACAAGACTCTTGAATAGCCTTGATACCTTGCGTGTTACCCTCATCCTCCTCCTCGACAATGCCCTTGGTGACGTGCCAGATTTCCATCTCGCTATGGTGGCTCATCACCATGGTCAGAGCTGTTTGCGCAGTAGTCTGAGCGTAGGAGATCTTCCAGTCTTTGATAAGTTTCGGAATATCCTTAACCTTGTCCCTCACCTCGTGCACTGACATTATGTGCAAGTCGGAAAGCTTGACGGCTTCACCAGCCTCTTCTAGAGTTTGGCGGAAGTCATACAAGACATCTCCAATGAGCTTAATGCGCTCGAGGCGAGGCTCGGAGGTAGGAGAGTCAGAAAGATTCATGGGGGCTGGGAAAGAACCAAAAAAGTCAAAATTCGGCTGAAAAAAAGCCGAAAAATCAACAACAAAAGAAAATATTCGGAAATCTTACCTAGCATAGAGTGATTCCATTGCGCATGCTCCTTGCGGAGGCTGTTCAGTTCACTGGCTGAGGCCTGGGCAAGATCCCTCTGAATATCAAAATCCTTCTTGAGATCAGCTAGTTCTTTATCTCGGAGGTCTAGGAGCTTCTCGAGCCTCACGGTCTCGTGATTGTTTGACTCCAGGACTGCATCTACGGATTTCTCCGATTCTACCGTTAGCTTTTCAAGCTTGTCCCGGAGTTTAGCATTCTGTATCTCCAAGACCTTGAAGTTTTTGGCCTGCTCCACCATCTTGCTAGACTGACATAACAGTTCTACAAAGATAAAGTATCAGTCGGACGAAACAAGTTTGACTATGACAAAAAATATAATTGACAAAGAAGAAGTCGGAAAAGTTTACCAAAGCGCAAAGCCTTGATTTTCTTTGCGCTTATTGCTAATATTCTTGAGAAATTCCTGGTTGGAAGATGCAATTTTCTGTAAGTTTAGAGACGGAATACCATCAGACGGCTACTAAGACTTAGGCTGCAAATTAAACTAAGTAAAATTACAGCACGAGCCTTGGGGGCTACACTACATCGTTCTTTTGCAACCTAAAAGCATCAACTCGGATCCAATGATGTTTATCCGACTTTATGCTTGGGGGATAGAGGATATGATAATAAATACAAATAAGAATCGGAAACTTACAATGTGTTCCAGGTGCATCTTTTCAAATCCGAGTTTGGTGCTGTGAAATACCTTCTCGGTAAGGGTGAGGGAAGGAACATCCGTCGCTGGAAGTTTGCCAGATGCGACTTTAGCGTCCCAGACAAAAATTTTGTCCAGGAGGCTGACCAGCTTGACGTCCTCCTCCTCTTGGCTTGCTGCCTCTGGAGTCAAGGTTTGCTTCTCAAGACTGGACTGAGCCAGTCTGAGGATCTCATGCTTCTCTTTCCTCTTTAGGCCAGAGACAGCAGAGCCGGCCATTTTATCCATTGTTCCTATAGATACTACCATGGGATCATTACCCTTGACGGGTTCACCCTTGTTAGTTGCCTGGTCATCAACGGTGACCACGGCTTTCGAGATTTTACCAGCATTAGGAGAGGCAGAAGCTTCCTGTGCCGATGGAGTACTCGATGGAGTTGATGGCAGCACAGCGGGGGAGATAACAAGATTTTTCTAGCGCATCTGCTTGCCCGGCTTGCTGTCCGGCTTGATCTTTCTCTTAAAACTGATTTAGCTCTAGAACACGAAAATCCTATAAATCAGGTGTGCTCTGTAAAGAAATAAAGGTACATGAATACTGAAAATAAGAGATAGGGTGCTTACTTTTTAACTACTGGCAGCACTTGGCTACCAGCAGCAACAACTTCTTTCGCCTTGCGCTTCTTGGAGGCGGGGGCGGCAACTTCTTGCACCTCATCATCCTCCGTCGCCTCCGGATCATCTGAAGCATAGCCCTCTAGTGGAGCTAGCTCAGACTCGGAGAGTTTCTCGAGCTGACAAAGTCGAAAAGCATCGATGAAAATAGAGTCGGAGAAAGAACAGAAAAAGAACGAAGAAACGCGAAAGCAGAGTTGAAATATTTACCGGAGTCAGAGGACGTTTGGTCGTATACATCTTCATGGAAACTTCTGGAACTTTTCATTCCACTCTTTCCTTGATCAAATATTGCATGAGGGTCCTGTAGTCCTTCGGCGCAAGCCGGCTAGAATTGACCCGCATCTTATCCTTCTTGTCGCTCGTGATCTGGTGCATGAGGTGATCTCCATGGTGCTGGAGAGGCTGAATCCGGCGCTCTAGCCAGCAGTGGATCAAGTCGGATCCACGGAGGCCCTCATGATTCATCAAATACTCAATCCGCCTCTTGGAAAGGATCAAGATATCCGACAACTCCGGTGCCTCGGCGTCCCACGAATTCTGTTGGGGAGCGGCGCCATTGATGAACGTCGGAAGACCTTTAGCCTTACCAGGATCCAGAATATCCTTGTGATAGAAAAAAGTTCTGGCCCAGCGTTTGACGTACTCACTAGAGTTAATCCTAGGATAGATCCGATTCCTCCTAAGGACTAAGATAAGAGTGCCGGTGACATAAGGCACACCGGCACTAATGAAATTCTTCTGAGTACCATAGTAGTACCGGAAAATAGTGAGACTTGTCCTAATGCCAAGAAACCCCTCGCACAAAGCTGCATGAGTACTGAGATCAAACAGGGAGTTGGGAGGAAGATTATGGAGTTTCACACCGTAGTAGTTGAGGACCTCGACGAGGGAGTCATACGGTGGAAAGCTAAGGCCACGGTCGACGTGAGTGCCGAACAGCACCCTCTTTTCGTCGAGCGAGGCGGGAACGACATGCCTTGAGGCGCTCTGCCATGCACCGACGATGATGAATCCTTCGTCCTCCATGACTTGGAGCTCCACGTTGTCCATGGCACTAGGGATCCAAAGACCCCGCATCTTCTTTTCTTCCGTCGCCAACAAACCCGCCGCCGCCGCTCCTGAGGTCGAGGAAGAAGCCATGGATCTTGGAGGAAGAAGGGCTGGTGGGGGAAGGAGAGATTTTTTCTCAACGGTGTGTAGATGGGAACTGGTGCGGAGCGCTCGAGGAGTACGAGGAAGCAACGAATGAATCGATGGAGAGGTGAATCTAAGAGAAAGGGTTTTCTCCCCTCTTTATTTGTCTCTGTGTCAAGATTCGTGTGATAACACGCGTGATTAGCACCACACGTATAGGAGAGGGGGAGTTAGCTTCCTTGCGACTCTTCCGCCCCCTCGATTTTCGTGCAGGCATTGAAATGGCGTTCTGTTCCATAAATAACGAACCCACCAATGGTCGTGCTGATGGAAATCCTGTCAGTGACAGAGCCAGGTCTGAAAAGTTGGTAGTCCGCACGCCGCTGAAAAATCCGGCTTATGTCTCAAATCAAGCAGGGAAAAGACTAAGGTCAGAGCAAAATATATCCGACTCGATTGACTCGGAATCCTACATTAATGAAAGAAGTTTTCGGGAACCCTTCAAGATTCTCAAGACGAAGAAACCATCAAGCTAGACGATTTATCCGACTTCAGATATTGGAGACTTCCGGGGGCTACTGCTGGGGATATACTTTCCGGGTATACCCACAGGACTCGCTGACCAGGGTGGCCCACCAACGGGTTAGAGCTTTGCTTCATGGGAGACCCGGTCAGAGAAAGAGGAGGAGCCAGTTCCGGCTACGACAAGGCCCAGAAGAGTTACCTACTTAGGCATGTAGTATTACTTGTAGTCCAAGCTGTACATAGTTACCGACTCTGTAACATAGCCGGATAGGTCTCTCCTGTAACCCTAGGCCCCAGTGACTATATAAACCGGCCCTATGGGAGCCTTTAGGGCAAAACAACCAATCAATCGTAACACCACAACCAACTCGCATAGGCGAACCTCTCTTGTAATCCGTTGTAACATCCGGCTTACGCCAATATATTACTGGGTTGCTAGCAGGAGTAGGATCCGATCACCACAGTCGGATCTGAAACTGGGTAAACTTGTGCTCACCGCTCCTGGAACATCTGACGTCTCACACCCCATCCTTCCAACGCCACTAGGACCCCCTATGGCGTACTTGTCAACAATCTGACGACAGCGGGAGGTGAAAACCCAAAGAGAAGGAACCATCACATGCGTCCCGGAAGGTAGCACCATCCAGTGCCAGCCCGGCGAAGCCCAGTCTCGGACATGCCCGGTGGAGCCTAGTACTCCATCATTGCCACCGAGTCGACTACGAGGATGCGGGGTGGGCATCCTAAAGTAGGCGGCGAGGAATGTGTGTATGTGTGGGTGTCCATGACGGTCGCCCTATAAATAGAGGGAAAGAGTGGGCAGACTGGATCGGGCAGCCTATAAATAGAGGAAAATGCCTATAACTAGAGGGAAAGACCTATAACTAGAGGGAAAGGCCTGTAAATAGAGGGAAATGCATATAAATAGAGGGAAATGCCTATAAATAGAGGGTTCATCTTTATTACCGGTTGGAGAAACCAACCGCAACTGAAGGGATTGCGGCAGGCTGGGCCATGCATCACTAATGATAGGGGTAAGTGTCGACATTATGTCGTGCGGCTTGTACCTTGTCCCGGATGGTGTCGCCAACCGGGACTAAAGCTAAACCTTTAGTTCCGGTTGGAGACACCAACCGGGACAAAACACGAGTGAGCACTAATAATAGGGGTGAGTGTCGACATTATGTCGTGAGTGTCGACACTATGCCGAGCTGCTTGTACTATAAATAGGCATCCTTGTGAGTCCAGTCCTCCAGCCAGTTTGAGACATCTCCAAGATGGTCTTCAAGAGAAGGGACGCCACTATGGCCAGTTTGAGGGAGATGCCGGAGGAGCCTAGTCCTCCGGCATCTCCAACAAACTGGTCATAGAGGCACTCCCTAATATGTGAAATTAGTTAGCTCCCAGTCTTATTGATCTAGTTAGAGAAGTTACAAGCCGCAAGATGGTGTGCGAGAGCGGGGACACCACTACGACCAGTTTCAGGGAGATGCCGCCGGAGCCTAGTACTTCGGCATCTCCAAGAAACTAGTCATAGAGGCACTCCCTAATATGTGAAATTAGTTAGCTCCCAGGCGTATTTATCTAGTTAGAGAAGTTACAAGCTGCAAGATGGTGTGCGAGAGCAGGGACACCACTACGGCCAGCTTGAGGGATATGCCGCCAGAGCCCAGTCCTCTGGCATGTCCCTTAAGTTGGTCATAGAGGCACTCCCTAATATGTGACCACGTGCGTTTGGAGATCAGATCTTAATGGTAAGTACGAAAAGGGACTAAAGTCCCCCCATTAGTCCCGGTCCAGCCCCAAAACAGGACTAACACACTCAAGATGGTTTGCAAACAACACTATATGCAGTCATGGAGCATCTTCATTCATAACCGTGTTCAATACATAAAAATGGGCACATGGAGCATCTTCATTCATAAAATGTTACATTATTACACATCATTTCTTCGCATGTGTCCCTTTCTGATTCCGCCATATCCATGGGGCATCTTCATTCATTAACATGATGCTTGGGTCATCCTTCACTACGAAGGGCGGAATTTCATGAAACTTATCACTATCTTCTGACATGTATGTCTTGCCCTCCACTCCCACGATGTTTCTTTTTCCTGAAAGAACTATGTGGCGATTTGGCTCATCGTCTGATGTATTCTTTTGCTTATTTTTTATTTTTCTAGGTTTGGTAGACATGTCCTTCACATAGAAAACCTGACCCACATCATTGGATAGGACGAATGGTTCGTCTAAGTACCCAAGATTGTTGAGATCCAACGATGTCATTCCATACTTCTTGTATACCTCAACCCCTCCTCCTGTCATCTTGACCCATTTTCACCGAAACAAGGGCATCTTAAAAGTAGGTCCATAGTCAAGTTCCCGTATCTCCTCTATGTAACCATAATATGTGCTCTTTGACCCATTGTTGTCTGTTGCATAAAAGCAGACACCACTGTTTTGGTTGGTGCTCTTTTTATCTTGGGCGATCGTGTAAAACATATACTCATTTATCTCGTACCCTTGGAAGTCGATATAGTCGAATATGGTGACCTGGACAACAAGTATAGATGATCTCCAAGAGTGTTGTTTTTTATGAGATGTTGCAACCAACCGCCGAAACTCTTCATGTGTTCATCTCTAATCCAAGATTCATGCTTTCCAGGGTTGTTGGAGCGTAAAATTTTCTTGTGTTCCTCGATATACGGGGCTGCCAAGATAGAATTATGTAGAACTGTATAATGTTCAGTGTAAGAATGTTCGTCCCAACATATTATTGTTTTCCTTCCTAGAGTACCCTTTCCACTCAGTCTACCCTCATACCGCGATTGAGGAAGACCAATCGGCCTAAGGTCAGGAACGAAGTCAACACAAAACTCAGTGACCTCCTCTGTTCCATAGCCCTTGGAGATGCTTCCTTCTGTCCTAGCACGGTTACGAACATATTTCTTTAAGATTCCCATGAACCTCTCAAAGGGAAACATATTGTATAGAAATACAGGACCGAAAATGGATATCTCTTCGACTAGGTGAACTAGTAGGTGCGTCATAATATTGAAGAAGGATGGTGGGAACACCAACTCGAAACTGACAAGACATTGGACCACATCATTCTGTAACTGTGGTAGATCTTCAGGATTGATTATCTTCTAAGAGATTGCATTGAGGAATGCACATAGCTTCACAATGGGTACTCGAACATTATCCGGTAGAAGCCCCCTCAATGCAGTCGGAAGCATTTGCGTCATAATCACGTGGCAGTCATGAGACTTTAGGTTTTGGAAATTTTTTCTGCCATATTTATTATTCCTTTTATATTCAACGAGAAGCCAGACGGGACCTTAATACTGATCAGGCATTTAAAAAATATTTCCTTCTCTTGTTTGGTAAGAGCGTAGCTGGCATGACCTTGAAACCATTTTGGATGCAGGCCATCTGGGTCTTTCATACGTTGATGACCCTTTCATGCTTCCGGTGTATCTTTTGTCTTCCCATACATGCCCAAGAAGCCTAGAAGGTTCACGCAAAGATTCTTCGTCACATGCATCACATCGATTGCAGAGCGGACCTCTAAGAATTTCCAATATGGTAGCTCCCAAAATATAGATTTCTTCTTCCACGTGGGTGCGTGTCCGTTAGCGTCCTTCGGAACAGATTTTCAGCCAGGACCCTTTCCAAAGGTTACTATTTGATCCAAATCTTTGACCATATCAAATATATCAGCACCATTACGCTCCTTAGGCTTCGTCTGGTGACATGCCTGACCGTTGAAATGCTTGCCTTTCTTTCTTAAGGGATGCTTGTCCAAAAGAAATCGATGATGCCCATTGTACACATTCTTCTTACAATGATCCAAATATATACTTTCAGTTTCATCTAAACAGTGCGTGCATGCATTTTATCCCTTATTTGACTGTCCTGAAAGGTTACTAAGAGTAGGCCAATCATTGATTGTTACGAAAATCAACGCTCGGAGGTCAAATTCTTCCTGCTTGTGCTCATCCCACATGTGTATGCCGGGTTCGTGCCACAACTGTAAAAGTTCTTCAACTAATTGCCTTAGGCTCACATCAATGTCGTTGTCGGGTTGCTTCGGACCTTGGATAAACACTGGCACCATAATGAACTTCTGCTTCATGCACAACCAAGGAGGAAGGTTATAGATACATAGAGTCACGGGCCAGGTGCTGTGACTAGAGGTCTGCTCCCCAAAAAGATTTATGCCATCTATATTTAGACCAAACCTTAAACTCCTTGTGTCATCTGCAAAGTCCGGGTACTTTCTATCGATTTTTCTCCATTGCGACCCATCAGCGAGGTGTCTCAACATCCCGTCTGACTTACGTTCCTCTTTATGCCATCGCAACAACTTGGCGTGCTCTTTGTTTCTGAATAAGCGTTTCAACCGTGGTATTATAGGAGCATACCACATCACTTTGGCAGGAACCCTCTTCTGGGGGGCTTGCCCTCAACGTCACTAGGATCATCTCGTCTGATCTTATACCGAAGTGCAGTGCATACCTGGCATGCATCCAAATTCTCGTACTCCTCACCGCGGTAGAGGATGCAGTCATTAGGGCATGCATGTATCTTCTGAACCTCTAAACCTAAAGGGCAGATAACCTTCTTTGCTTCGTACGTACTGACGTGCAATACGTTATCTTTTGGAAGAATATTCTTCATCATTTTCAGCAACTTTTCAAATGAGGAGTCAGGTATAGCACACTCTGCCTTCCATCGCAGCAGTTCCAGTGTGCCGCCCAGCTTTTTCAGACCATTTTCGCAATTTGGGTACAACAAATTTTTGTGATCCTCTAACATGTGATTGAACTTCTCCCTCTCATTTTCATTTTCACAGTCTCTTCGTGCATCGACAATGGTCCGACCAAGATCATCAGTGGGTTCATCATGTGTCACTTCTTCAGCCTCACCTTTAGCATCCCCCATGGAAGTATCTCTATACTCTGGGAAACCATGATAGTTGTCATCCTCCTCCTCTTCTTTATTGTCTTCCATTATAACCCCTCTCTTTCCGTGCTTGGTCCAACAATTATAACTCGGCATAAAGCCGGACTTCAACAAGTGGCTGTGAAGGGTTTTTGAGTCAGAGTAATCTTCTAATTCCTACATCCACTACATGGACAGAATACAAAACCATTGCGCTTGTTTGCATCAGCAACACGGATGAATCCATGCACGCCATTAATGAACTCGCCAGAGCATCGGTCAGTACCATACATCCATTCCCAGACCATCTGCATTATAGTAAAAGTATATCAAAAACCATTATACAACATGATAAATTTATTACAAGTTATAATGAGAGCTTCTAGAGCATTAATTTTGAATTTTGAAAAATTTACATGCACCAATTTGTGAATTGGAGAAAACAATTAACATGATAAATGTGGAGTTTTTTATTATTCTTCTATCAGTGAAAATCTCATTCCATTCTAAGCTCTGAAACTCTAAAATTACACATTTCAATTTTGAGTAACTATGTGCCTAATCAAAATTTGTTACACATATCAAAATCCTTCTACTTCTAGAGCATTATAGAGCTAAAGTAGCAATAAGAGATGAAATAATGAAGTTCTAACATTTTAAAACTTTGGATTTAGGGGTTGCAAACTAAATCTTGACAAATTTTGAGAAAAAATGGCATGAACTCGGCTTGCTTTTTTAGTAAAATGGCCACCATATGGCTAAGGCAGGTGGACAGAAAGCTGTATATATACTGAGGGATAACTAGCCCTGGGCCGTGATATGACCCGAGACTAATAGTCCCCGAAAGGATCAGCTGGCCCGCTCCAGGTTACTAGTCCCGGGCCGTATTACCGACCGGTACTAGAGGTCTGGTCCAGCCCGGGACTTGTGACTATCGCGATTACTAGCCGTTGGAGGCGTCACGACCCGGAACTAGTGATAGCACTAGTCGCAGTTCGTGACAGGCCAGGACTGCTGACTTTGTTCAGATCGAACCGAAGACATGTTTTCCAGTAGTGAAAGTAATATAAAGACTAGAAGTAGTCTAGTTTTAAATCAACTCTTTCTCTTTACAATAGTTAATTCTCAATCTAATAAAACTCAACCCTAAACAACAATGTCCTAGATGGGGTATCTAAGTGGGACCCAAGAATATTTTGGCCATCTTATGCTGTGTGGTCAAAACCAACTCTAATTATGTGACGCTTTATGTTTTATGTTTCTACTTTGGCTTGTATATACTATTGATCTAAAATTCTAATTGACATGCTTGCTCAATTGAAGAAATAATAGTTTAGAGTCCTTTGAAAGATGTGAATTCGCGCAAAAAATGATATCAGAATCCTAAACATGGATGAAATGGTAACAAAATGAGTGGAAAGTAATTAAAAGCGAGAGAAGACACTAGGTCACTATCGATTATTTCGGAGTGTGGACACCTTCTATTTTTCTATAGAATCTATTACAACGGATTTTGACCATCGCTTTGATGAGTTGTCGTTATAGTTGTTTCAAAATATCTTGTCTTGACTCAAGTGTCTCATTTTATAGGTTCAATGTGAATAAGATTTCTTAACTTACAGAGATTTATCATGCTATTTATCTTATTATGAACATGAGCCTATATAAGATAACCTTGAGATATTCTTTATTTATATACAAAGTATTAAAAAGTTCAGAGATTATCTTCATATTTGAATGATATCGTCATGATTCATATCGTTTATCACCTCGCTGAGTTGGCATTGCCTTTACTTGTGACGAAAACAACACTTGAAAGAGCTTCTCCATGGTAAAGATCATCAAGACCAGATTGGTATTTACATTTTTTAGTTTTCCCTACCTCAACTGTTTTTCGTCCTTCGCCACTGCACCTTTCACGGTATGTACGTGACATTTTTTGGGGACAAAGTGAATATATTGTTAACTAAGATAACAATTACATCCCACCTATGTTGAGTATGCGAACAGTCAAGAAGAGAAAAAAAAAGAAAAAAAAGTCGTCATAGTGATCGGTCACTCGTATAAGTAACACAATAGCCACCATAAAAAACAGGACATGAACCGCAAAAGAGATCCACCAAAGACGACGCCTCCAAGAAGGGATAGATCACAAGCATCGCCAATAACCGATCAATGATCTTTACCCTGGAGAAAGTCCAAGTTCTTATAACAATACCTTCAATAAGGTCATTTCTAGGTACAACCAATGAAATCCAGAGCTTGGATTTTCATCCAGAGAATCGAGATTCGGTACTCGAGGAGCACCACAAAGATTGAAGTCCTCTAGTGTTGCCATCCTCACTTGTCAAGGCTGCTACTGCAACACCAAGCACAATATTCATCACATCCAAGACACCTTTCTTCCGATGCTCCAATCTCATCCACCATGACATTCTCCACTTCTCTCAATACCATGGATATCTAGAAGTAGACATTCTCATGACATCGACAAAAAGCGGAGCTTTGTGCCACGCCCCACTTGAAGCTTCATGGGAAGATACACAAACACGCACTACCAAATCCCATCTAATCCAGAACACCAAGACTGTCTTGCGCCAATCCGTAGAACTCCGGCCAAAAATTCTATACCTCATCATCGGCCAGATCGACGAGGTCCAAAAATATGTAGATCATCATCTTGGAATGACAAGACCAATCAGGCAGCCACCATTATTGACCCAGATCAGCATCCCCCATGCCGCCAATCCTCGGAACCATGCCGCCCTAATCTCCCCGACCTGTAGCTAGAACCCCAAGGCAGAGCCGGAGTGGTAGGAGAAGGCGACCAGTGTTGTCCTTAGTATGCGCCAAGGACGTCCAATACCACGAGCACATTGATGAAGAATACACGCGCTCGTGCCATCTCCCTCGAACCACGCCGTCGCATCCCGTCAGCCATCGTGTCTCCTGCCGCCAAACCTGAGCGAGGAGGGATGAGAGCTCCGCCGCCATTAATGACTCTGATGGCGCGAGGAGAGAGAGGGCGAGGGTAGGGCCTAGGGGCTAGGCGGCGTAAGGAGGGCTTCAACGGCTAGCGGGAGCTGCGTGGAAACCTAACATTTTTTTAGCTAGTTGGGTTTGGATTAGCAGTTTTCAAATTCCCCTCCATACGTATCGGTTATGAGACAACATATTTTGAGATGCCAAGCAGCGAGAAGGGGAAATGGGACAACAATAACCTCATGCTAGAAAAAAATTAAATCATAAATCTTAGGAGGAACTATTTCATAAAATAACCCTCGAGGATAAGGACTACATTGAGGGTGCTACCCGCAACTTGGTAGCGTCGTATGGTAGGATGCTACCTCCCTATCAGCGTGGTAAAGCAAGTCTAAGGGGCGGGGAGGATAGCACCATTGCAGAGGGCGCAACCCCATAAATGGTAGCTCCATGCGCGAGGGCGCTAACCCTCTGATCTGGTTAGGTCGCGCCGCCCCGACGCATCTCGACCCACCACTCATTCTTCCTTCACTTGTGCACACGTAGGAGGTTAGAGGCTTCTCTCTATTTCCCCTCTAAAATCCATCTCACAAATTCCCAAGAACTCGTAGATTCTTCCATGGATTTCATTGAATTTTTTGCTCAAATCTCTTCTTTTATAAATCCTAGTTCTTCCAAAAATCTATAATTTAGATGTAATATTGGTATTTTTTTTGCATGGAGTAGCACTTTTATGTGAGTAGGTTAAGCATTGGTCCTTTAGAATTAATTCTAGATTTTGTGTTTGATCTAGAATTGACCCATGTTTGTTGGTATATGTGATTTTGTTGTCAATGTGGTAGAACAAGTGTTAGAACATGTGTAGAACAAGGGATATAAGCTTATAACATGGATTATTGTATATGCTCACATTACGTACAAAATGATGCATATTTTATTTGGAACTATTGTTGCTTATAGGAAGATTTTGTTCTTGCTTATGGATATTTATGGCTTCTAGAAGCATTATTTGTTATTTCTTATGGATATTTAACCAAAGAAAATGATGCGTTATTTTGTTCTTGCTTATGGATATCTATTTGTGCAAATGTCAACATTTTATTTCTTATTATGCATGATATTGTTGTATTTTTATTAGTTGTTCATGTGGGAATGGTGACCACATTTCTATTTATTATTAGTTGTTCTATTTTAAATATGTAGGATGATGCCAATTCTCCACTAACACTATGATGGTCCACACCGTGGGAGGCTTTTGGCGGAAAATAACGAGGTAGTACGAATTGACCGCATTTGTTTACATTTTTTGTTTGGCGTGAACATATTATGATGTTATAACTTGTATATTTTCATATCGCTCAACCCCTTCTACTTAGGTCTCAAGGGTCCTCATCCGGCAAGATGAAGTATTATGAGTGGTACACAGAATTCATCGAGCGGACTAGCTTGCTTCCATGGATCCACCTTGTTAGTCGGTCGAGCAAAACATGAACATGAACCCTTGTGTTATCTCCGTGCTAGTTGACCGTTAGAGGCTGGAGACGTACACTTTTCACCTTCGGACCGGGGAGATGACCATGATTCTTCAGGATGTCTCGATGACCGGTACACTCTACATCAAGGAACCTCTGTAACACCCTAGCATTTAGGAACTAACGAAGGGTAGAAATAGGAATATTATCATTTGCATGCATTCATCTATAAAATCTCGGTAATTTTTTCGCCAAACAAAATCCTAAAGAGATCAGAATTTCTTTCACTATCTAGAGGTAGGATTAGCTCTTTATAGTGATTTCTATAAATTTTGGCATGTCCTTTAGGAATTAATGAGTTTTGGGGAAAACAATTTGAATTCAAATTTGAAATTTAAATGATTTGGAAAAGGTTTGAAAATTAGAAGTTAGTAATATTAAATTGTTATATAAAATGATTTAGTAATATTGGTTGATTATATTAAAGAATATTAAACAATAATAAGAATGTAAGACAAGGAAATTTAAAAAAGAAATGAATTCTTATTTCTTTTCTTTATTTCATAAAAAATATTCCAAAAGGGAGACAAATATCTCAAACAAGAGTATTACAGGAACTAAATTACAATGAAATAAAACTTTATTAAATCATAAGAATATTATTACAAGATTCTTTACATAAGAATAAATAGAAATTACAATAAAAACCTAGACTACCTATCTACTTTTATACTAAATCTTGAGCATCCATATCCTTGTTCCTGCAAAATATAATAAAAATAAACACAAAAATAAATAAGTTGTTAGTGAGTTATTTTTACTCTCAATGGAGAATAGTGTGGTGCACTGTTCTTATTAACTCATTGAGTAAGTTAAAAAGGGGAAAATTTCACCAAAGTATGATATCTGTTTGATAAAGCAAACAACTTTAGATCAACATCACTAGCTCAATTAGAGGGGCAAGTTTCACCAGGAAAGTAACTAGTAAGAGGATAAGAAGTGAAAATAAATTCAGTTGATCAGATCCAAAGGAGCCCAAATAGTAAATCAGCTTACATCCCAAACTGCATGCAATGTGTTGTCGACCAGTAGAGAGAAAAAGAGTGAGATAAAGCCACACCCGCCATAGCAAAACCAGTTTTGCTCACACTACACAGCCACAGTCACAGCCATAGTTCTATCTCAAGAACACACACATCACTACCACTTGACAGATATCCACCAGATCAAGCAACCACTCACCAAAACAATCCACCAAGAAACTGTAACATCCCAAAAATATAAAACAATGATCATCAAACTCTAATCACTAAAATTAGGGTTAACAAAAACTTTGATAATTTAAATCATCTGAATGCATGTGTGTATGTGGTGATTTGATAAATGCATGAATGAACTTGTGTGATTAACCTAAATAGCAATAAATGTTTTAAAGATGAATATAACATCATATAAAACATTTCCAAGCAGAAACAAATAAAGAGAGAATCAAAAACAAATCAATTAAGGCAAATGGTCATTTTTTGCCAATCTTGCTCACTAGGTCACTTTGAGTGTTTCTTGTCTAAGATTTCAAACAGAAACTTTTCCAATAATTTTCACTCCTTGCTAGACCAAGTAAAAGTGAAGCAAAGGCCACATTTCAAACTTGCAGAAACATTTGGCAACCTCATTCAAATCACAAGTAAAAATTGAATCTTCATCATATGTGAAGATCACACATTTTCAAAACCCAACCAAACCAGTGCCCCTTGACTAATCCAACTAACCAGAGACTCCCTAGTATGTGCCTAGCAAACCCACCAAGTTTGAATCCAAAATTCAAATTGGAATTTATTTCGGCCATTTCATCAAACACCTTGTTTGCAGCAAACAAACAAACAACAAACACTATAGTGAGCAGTGAATTTGGCCAACCTTGTTCCCTCTCTAGCTCTCACTACACTCTCAGTAGATGATCTAGCCCAATTAATGGTGACCATGCCGAGCCTAACTTGCCACCCTCATGTCGACAGCAAGCTAGGAGATGCACCAACACTAGAAAGCATGTCTAGAAGGCACTCCACCGTCCACCGCCACTCCCTGTCCAAGCCTCGAGCACTGCCAGCCCCTGGACCACACTGCCCGAGCTTGCCAAGTCTCTCTGCGTGCGAGCCAAGAGCCACACTCGACCAGCGCCCACAGACCACGCGCCGTCCTCGCCGCTTGCAGACGTGATCGCCAACACTCCAGCACCCCGCCAGACAACCTCGTTCACCGCTGCGCGACAAGGAGCACCCGTGCGCCATTAAAATTGCCGTCGGACCCGCCCAGAGCGTCGACGCATTCCGACCGTTCAGCACCGCCCCACGCCTCGCCACCATGCCGTTGAGCTTCGCCAGGGAGCACAACACCGCCCCCTGCCGTCGCCCATGCCATTAGCCCTCTGTGCCATCAACCACGACGAGCTCAGCCCGCGCCTGTCGGTCCCCTTCAGCCACTATAAAAGGGGGCCTCCCCCGCTCGTTTTCTTCACACCAGTTCACTCCCCACCTCCCACTGATCAAACCCACTCACTCCCGGAGCAAGGCGAGCACCAGGTGTCCGGAATTTCACCGGAGTTTGCTACTACAGAGGAGGAGAGGCGCCGTCGATTGGAGCCACCCCAGGAGAAGCTGCCGGTACCAGGAGAACCGTCGTCGTCGACTTCGTCGTTCGCCCCTGTCGCCGACCATCGCCTGAGCCCCGGTGAGCCTCACACGACCCCCACCAGCCGCGCTAGGGTTCTGTCTCGCCGGCACTGCCCGACGTGGACGATGAACCAAAGCCGTTCGATTAGAATTAGATCGTGCGACCTAGATCACCCCGTACCGCTTCGCCCCTCACTGTCTCACTGACGCGTGGGGACAACCACTTAACCATCCCGCGTGTGCACTGTGCATAGTGGGACGGCCCAGTTGAGCATCCCGCGCGACTCAACAATTCAAATTTACTTTTATTCATTTAATTTCAAACACAGTTCTATACCTAGATTCAAAAATCAACCCAGCTCAATTTACTAAACCAAAATGCATGAAACCAATTTTGTTAGAAAGGTACTAGAATGCTTAATCCAAGCCCGTTGGATTAAAACCATTTAGATTTGTAGATCACCCATGGTAAAAATAACAAGGCAGAAGCTTTTCTGCATTCAAACATTTTTCAAAATTCAACCATAAGATCTTTTGAGTTGATTCCAAATCTAAAAAATCACATTTGACCATACCTTTTAGAATATATAAAAATATATAGGTTTACTTACAGAAATAATGATAAAGTAATAAAAGAATGCCACATAGGCATTTCTAGTCACCACTTTAAATTGTTACACCACTTTAAATCACATCACACAAAGGCATTTCTAGTCACCACTTTAAATTGTTACACCACTTTAAATTGTTACACCACTTTAAATTACTTTAAATTGTTAAACCTTATTAAATTGTTACACCACTTTAAATCACATTACCATGTACTGAAATATGTGGTGATGACATGTGTCAACATGATCCCATGTTTGAGTTGGAGAATATTAACTCTTAAGTAGTTTTTCAATGAGTAGAAATTGCTTTTCTCAAAATAAAATAAATGAGACAAATGCTTTAATCTTGTAATGCTAGTGATGACGATTGATCATCTTGTGTGAACCTTTGTGTGATGTTTAGAAATAGTTAAGTATTGCTTGGTGATTATGTACCTCGTATTTATTTATAGACGCTAGTACCGACCAAGGATACGAGGAGGAAGGAGGATACCACGAGGAAGAAGCCGATGAGAACTTCAACCACTGCTCTGCACATGGCACGCCAATACTTGCAAGCCTAATACTACTAGTTGAATTAGCAAGCTATTAACTGAGCAAGCTAACACTTGCAACTTAGCAAGCTTACACCACTTGATACCCAATCCTAGTTTTACTGGCAAGCTTAATACTTTATTATCTTTATCAAAGCTTTCTCTTAGAGTTTACTTAGTGACTTGTAGATTCTAGAAATATAATTGAAGGTAGCATAAAGAGCATAAAACTTGGCCTAAGTTAGATAATCTTAATGTCATCCTGATGCATGAGATTTACTTAGATAAGATACACTTGTTGACCACCCCTCATTAGTATTTACCCCCACTTGTAGATGCTAGTGCTAAGCATAAAACTTGATTAACTTAGATGGGAATACTTGGTGAAAATAGTTATGAAAACCTTAGAATGATGAGTCATTCTACTGAAATGTTTTGATATGTGTTCTTGAACACCAGATGATTTTGATGATGAAAATGTTGAGGCATGAGCCTGAGCCCTTTATAAAACTGATGGTTGTCTGGATGCGATACCATTCCAATTTTACCGTACAACCACTATACCCGAAATTTGGGTAGGGCTTGACTAGAAATTTATATACCTTAGTATGGGTTCCCTTGCGGCCAAGGTCTGAGCTGAGGCTAGCTTGTGAAGATTGTCCACCTATGCAGTTCCCAAGATGAGAGTTGGTCATGGTTGGGAGGCCAAACTCACAGGAGAGGTGCCTATACTAGGGAGTGTAATTGAAAGGTTAGGATTGATTATCCGCATACTGAGTATGGTGAATTCAGGATTGTTCCTGATGGATGCATCGAATGTTGTGGTGAAAGTGTACAATCTCTGCAGAGTGTCAAACTATTCGAATAGCCGCGTCCGCGGTTATGGACAGTTGTAGTGGCCATACTGTTCTATCGTCAGATGTTTTCAAAATGACTTATGAAATGATTCATGACATTGACTTGACCACAACAGAGTTGTGACATGAAATGCAAGTTCCCACTTAGGTGCTATAAAACTTTCAACTAGCTTTCTTTGCTTTTGAACTTAGTAGAGTAAATCTGGATTTTTGCAAAAACAACCCTAGAGCTTAGTATATCCTATTCAAAATCCCTTCACTTACTAGTATTAGTTTGCGAGTACTTAAAGAGTACTCATGGCTTTGTCCCTGGCTATTCCCGTGGCCAGACTATGAAGAGGAGTATCAGGATGACGGACTGCAGGAAGGTTACGACAACTATGATCATCTCCCATCGTCAGTATTGCCTGTGACCCTGAAGATGGAGCTTCGCCCACGCTATCGTTATCTTCACGTTATTCCGCTGCTTGAGTTGTATTAAGAACTCGATCATGAGATCCTTATTTGTGTAATACCTTATGTATGGTTTGTAATGGATGATGTACTGTGATATCCAAATCTATTATGTCTCGCAAAAATGGTAATCCTGGGATTGCGATGTATGGCATAACAGGTGTAACACCCTCAGATCGGCCCTATGCAAGTTTTAGCGATTCCCGCCAAACCCGCATAGAAACGATTCAGAGGTGCCCACCAGGCACTTGCGTGCGGGTGGAAAACGAAGTAATATCATTACACAATAGTCCATGATGGAACCCATAGAACAGATATATACAACAACGACTCAAAGAGTCAAGAATACAGATATACAATACAAAGATCAAAATCACCTTGAAAACGATACAACGTTCTACGAACAAGATGAAAATGGGGCTAAGAGCCCTGAAGAATAATCAATGGCGTCCATAACCCTGCCCGGGCGAAGCCGGAAGGGTAATCCCGCTAACGACGTCGATCTCAAAACCTCCTTAAACAAAAGCGGTGCCCGCAAAGGGCAAAGGAAAAAGAGAGCGGTCAGTACTAAGGCCAGTACACGGCGAGACTAGAATTCGGCTGTCCTCACCTACATAGGTATGGTGGACTGAAGCGGCAGCGCAACATGCACTAAACAACCTAGAGAGACTCGATACAATTGTCGGCTATCAGAGAGGGATAAGAAAGACCTATTTGGATCCAACCTGATACTACCACCAAACATACCCATCCTGGTATTTCCCCCTCGAGACGAAACGAGGAAGTCAGACCGAGGAACTCACACAGTTGGTATTTTTATTCATTCCATTAAAGATGCAATACTTACTAGTCAGATATAGATAGCATGAGTCATCCTAAAATAATAAGCAGTGAGCAGTTTTAGTTAACCATTCCGTTGTAGTTGCAATACTTACTAGTCAAATACATATACCATGAGACATTCAAAGACCTAGTAGTTGTTGGTACTTTTATTTATCCATTCCATTGTACTGAAGCTGATTACTAGTCATATAAAAGTCAAATTTATAGCACTACTTTAGTTATAGTTGTCTATGATCGAGATACTGTGCTCCAAGTCATCCATAACCGAGGACATGGCTTTCAGAAAGTTTTACCCTGCAGGGGGGCACAAATAGCAACACACACACGATCAACCTAGACAAAAACCAAATGAAAACCCAACGAGGCATCACGGCAGAGCAATTGCAAGATTCATATAATATTTCAGGGGGCCACCCCACCAAGCTACCCGCGACGAAGTTGGTCGGCTCCGAGACGTTCCCAGAGGTTTACGAGAACGGCTGTAAATGACTGGGAACCCGAAAGTGTGACTAGGCTTGTCGATCGTGCCGCGATCCAAAACAGTACAGGCACTCCACGTGCAATAGTAAATAAAACAGTAAGCATGGCATAAGTACAGGATAGTAATAAAGCCCCAAACTACTTTGTGGCCCCAAGAAATAATATATGACTCAAGCTTTGGCTAAGGGGATTCATGGTCCCACATGCGGATAGTGCGAATATTCAAAGAACAGATATCAAGTACTCGGGGTCCTACGGAACACAAGTGGATGGTTAAAAACCAAATAACATCTATTGCCCACCTGTGCCTCTGCATTATTTACCTACTTTCAATTTTAGTTATTAAACGGTAATTAAAGCCATGAACATCTCCAACATAAAGCATATGGCAGCCTTCCATCAACTGTGTTACTCAATTACATCGAAACTACACATGAGCAAGCAATTACGACTCGCAAGGCTGACTATCTACCTAATAACAGGTAATAGGAGGTGTCCAAGGCAGTATAGTGGCTGCAAGGTATATCATGGGTACTAGAACTAAAGCATCGCAACACAGATAGCAATAGATCAACAAGAGGAAATAAAGACTATAAAAGTAAGATAGGTAGAAAGGGGGAGAATGCTCGCCTGAAAACATTATCGAAGGTTCATCCGAAGATCGGGTCGACACTCGCATCAACTCATCGGCCTAACCCGTGAATAAGCAAAGAACTAGAGGAAACACCGAATGCACTATTTAATACTACAACAAATGATCGGGCATGATGCATGTATGATGCGTGACATGGCAAAGGTGCGATGCAATTAGGCCACATTAAGCGGAACCGGGGTCCCAGCAATTAATTAGGTGGTTCATGTTGTTTAGATACCCCGCAATTTAATGTTGTATTACAATGCAAAATTATATCATCGATTCACTACACAAATTTTAATGGAGCCAATATTAGACTAGAATCGCCCGCATATGGTCTTCATATTTAATTTAGGTGAATCGACATAAGGCCCCTAAACCACAAAACATGTGTGCAAGAATGACAATTTAAATGCACAAGTATATATGACATATTATAAAAATAGGGCGGGCTCGGATAGGGTTCACACATGAAACTCGGCGATCTTGGGGGTTCGGGGTGGTTTGGTTTGGCTCGCCGGGATCGGTCTTCAGACTCTGGAACCGGGGTCTTCGGTTTCCATGGATCGGGGTCTTCGGATGTCCATAAAGGAGTTCTTGTGGGTCCATGACGACGACCTTCGGGTTCGGCCTCTTACGTCGGTACTGGTACGCGGGGGTCTCTGCATCGAAGATCTTGGCAACGTTGTCGTACCTGAGCTGCAACAATATCAGCACAAAGCACATCTTCACCACATACATCATCACCACGCGTCCACCCGATCAACAACACGTTCACTCCACCATCGGGAGAACCTGGCCAATAAACATGCAAAAACACAAGGGATTGGGCCAGCGCTAGGAGAAGCAGAGATGTCTATACCCGTGGAGTAGGAGGATGAAAAGTACGCAGATGGGTCAGGGAGACGACAGTCGACAGGAGCCATGGGGAAAGGGCAGGGTGACCTGCAGAACACGGGGAAGCGGTGATGTACCGCGACGGGGACGAGGTGTCGCAGGGTAATCGGAGAGCTCGCTGGGGAGGGCTCGAGGCGGGGGATCCCGGCGGAGTACGGCGGGGAGAGGGTGACAAGCCGGAGGCGCACGGCCGGGGAGAGGGATGCCGGGGCTGCGAGAGATTGCTGCCGGGGAGGGAGGTCGCGGCGGACAGAGGGAGAGTAGGATCACGGCCGGAGGAGAGGAGAGGAGGGCCAGAGGCGGCGCTGTCGCTCGGGCTCGCAGGTCGCAGACGCGTCCTGTAGGCGGCATAGGGTGGGTTGCGTGGGTGGTACACGGCGGGTTGGTGTGCGTCGGGTAGGAGAAACGCAAGGAAGGGCAGGGTCGAGGGATTATGCGAGGAAGGCGATCGAAAAACAGTAGCCAGGTCAACGCGGGGATTGGGGAACGCTAGAGGAGGTGGGCCGGTAGCGAGGGGGTGGGGTGCCGCGTCCCGTACGCATGCGGGTGAGTACGTATGTGGGGGGGGTGCAGCGATCAGGTAGGGTTCGCCGCGGGGTGGGGTTCTTGTACGCGAGCGGGTGCTATGGAGCCAGGGGTGGCGGCGGCTGGAAGGAGGGGTGAGGCGGGTAGGATTTGGTCTAGATGGGGTGTTGGGATTAGTGTTTTGGGGTAGTAGGCTAGCTGGTTGGGCCTTTGGGCCTGGCCGGCTGCCTCCCCCGGCTTTACAAAATATTTTAGGATTTTTGTTTTAATTTATATTTATATTTGAAGACTTTTGTAAATCATTTAGACAAAACAAAAATATTCAAGCGACCTGGGTTTTGATTTGAAATAAGACGGGGTATCTAGGAAAAAAATAGACTTTGTAAAATAATTTGATGCAAAAATAACATGCATGATGATGCACATATAAAGACAGGCGATTTTCTAGTAGTGGTTTTACCCGGGGTGCTACAATTCGACACCACTAACAATGGATCTCGCCCTCGAGATCCGTCTCATGGTACGGGAAGGAAGGCCGACGATCTGAATCTTCTCGCTTCATGTAGGTCCTCGCGACACCACTAACAAAGGTTCTTGTTCCGTCTTGAAATTGGCGACACCACCAACAAGGTCATTTCTCATGTTCTTCAAGAGAACTCTCGAGAGAAACAAAGCCGAAGGTAAAGGTATCAAAATATAAGGCCACCTCTAACTTCCATGGAGGAGTAAAATTGCTTGATTGACTAATTCATTATACAAGAGCGAATGATAAGAGTAGTCGGATGGTGATCACTCCATCACGCACCCAAAGAATTACTCTGCACATGAATAGGAGAATTATGCAACCAACTCTCGGAATCAGACTGAAGACCTCGACAAGCGATGCTCGGAAACAAAGGAGAGATACAGGAACTTCATCGGATCTGGTGTAGATGACTTCGTCGTATCGGAAAACACCGGAGGTTAGACAGAAAAAAATTAGTGAATCTTCGGTCCACTAAAAGGTACAACAAATGAAAGATCCGTCATATAGCATGAAGACCAGTTGTCGAAGCACCGTTAACAAAGGATGGAACTGAAACCCTGAAGGTACGACGGAAACCCAACCACGAGAATTCCTGGACTCGAAGAAAAGCTAAGAGAGTAGATTCAAACACGCAGAGCTTAGAAGAGAATAGCAGAAGGGTAAGGAGTAAAAGCAGACCTAATCAGATCTATCCAACCGATTTTTCTAAAATAGTTTTGACACTCTACAATGTTCGTTAGCTAGGTTATCCTACAGGCTGGACCAGTGGGGTATCGTAACTGCTGAGCTCTGATACCACTCTGTAACACCCTCGGATCGGCCCTATGCAAGTTTTAGCTATTCCCGCCAAACCCGCATAGAAACGATTCAGAGGTTCCCACCAGGCACTTGCGTGCAGGTGGAAAACAAAGTAATATCATTACACAATAGTCCACGATGGAACCCATAGAACAGATATATACAACATCGACTCAAAGAGTCAAGAATACAGATATACAATACAAAGATCCAATTCACCTTGAAAACGATACAACGTCCGACTACGGACAAGATGCAAATGGGGCTAAGAGCCCTGAAGAATAATCAATGGCATCCATAACCATGCCCAGGCCAAGCCGGAAGGTTAATCCCGCTAACGACGTCGATCTCAAAACCTGCTTAAACAAAAGGGGTGTTGGCAAAGGGCAAAGGAAAAAGAGAGTGGTCAGTACCGAGGCCAGTACACGGAGATACTAGAATTCGGCGGTCCTCGCCTACATGGGTATGGTGGACTGAAGCGCCAGTGCAACATGCACTAAACAACCTAGAGAGACTCGATACAACTGTCGGCTATCAGAGAGGGATAATAAAGACCTATTCGGATCCAACCTGATACTACCACCAAACATACCCATCCTGGTATTTCCCCCTCGAGACCAAACGAGGAAGTCAGACCGAGGAACTCACACAGTTGGTAGTTTTATTCATTCCATTAAAGTTGCAATACTTACTAGTCAGATATAGATAGCATGAGTCATCCTGAAATAATAAGCAGTGGGCAGTTTTAGTTAACCATTCCGTTATAGTTGCAATACTTACTAGTCAGATACATATAACATGACACATTCAAAGACCCAGCAGTTGTTGGTACTTTTATTTAGCCATTCCATTGGACTGAAGCTGATTACTAGTCATTTCAAAGTTAAATTTATAGCACTACTTTAATTATAGTTGTCTATGCTCGAGATATTGTGCTCCAAGTCGTCCATAACCGCAGACAAGGCTTTCAGAAAGTTTTACCCTGCAGGGGGCACAAATAGCAACACACGCATGATCAACCTCGGAAAAAACCAAATGAAAACCCAACGAGGCATCACGACGGAGCAATTGCAAGATTCATATAATATTTCAGGGGGCCACCCCACCAAGCTACCCGCGACGAAGTTGGCCGGCTCCGAGACGGACCTAGAGGTTTGCGAGAACGGCTGTAAACGACTGGGAACCCGAAAGTGTGACTAGGCTTGTCGATAACGCGTAATCGTGCTGCGATCCAAAATAGTACATGCGCTCCACGCGCAATAGTAAATAAAAAAGTAAAACATGGCATAAGTACATGATAGTAATAAAGCCCCAAACTACTTTGTGGCCCCAAGAAATAATATATGACTCGAGCTTTGGCTAAGGGGATTCATGCTCCCACATGCGGATAGTGCGAATATTCAAATAACAGGTATCAAGTACTCGGGGTCCTACGGGACACAATTGGACGGTTAAAAACCAAATAACATATATTGCCCACCTATGCCTCTGCATTATTTACCTACTTTCAATTTTAGTTATTAAACGGTAATTAATGCAATGATCATCTCCAATATAAAGCATATGGTAGCCTTCCAACAACTGTGGTACTCGACGACATCGAAACTACACCTGAGCAAGCAACTACGACTCGCAAGGCTGACTATCTATCAAACAACAGGTAATAGGAGGTGTCCAAGGCAGTATAGTGGCTGCAAGGGATATCACGGGTACGAGAACTAAAGCATTGCAACACAGATAGCAATAGATCAACAAGAGGAAATAAAGACTATAAAAGTAAGATAGGTAGAAATGGAAGAATGCTCACCTGAAAACATTGTCGAAGGTTCATCCGAAGATTGGGTCGACACTCGCATCAACTGATTGGCCTAATCCGTGAAGAAGCAAAGCACTAGAGGAAACACCGTATGCACTATTTAATACTACGACAAAAGATCGGGCATGATGCATGTATGATGCGTGACATGGCAAAGGTGTGATGCAATTAGGCCATATTAAGCGAAACCGGGGTCCAGGCAATTAATTAGGTGGTTCATGTTGTTTAGATACCCCACAATTTAATGTTGTATTAACAATGCAAAATTATATCATCGATTCACTACACAAATTTAAATGGAGGCAATATTAGATTAGAACCGCCCGCATATGGTCTTCATATTTAATTTAGGTGAATTGGCATAAGGCCCCTAAACCACAAAACATGTGTGCAAGAATGACAATTTAAATGCACAAGTATATATGACATATTATAAAAATAGAGCGGGCTCGGATAGGGTTCACACATGGAACTCGGAGGTCTTGGGGGTTCGGGGTGGTTTGTTTTGGCTCGCCGGGATCGGTCTTCAGACTCTAGAACCGAGGTCTTCGGTTTCCATGGATCGGGGTCTTCGGATGTCCATGACGGAGTTCTTGTGAGTCCATGACGACGACCTTCGGTTTCGGCCTCTTACGTCGGTACCGGTACACGGGGGTCTCCGCATCGAAGATCTTGGTGACGTTGTCGTACCTGAGCCGCAACAATATCAGCACAAAGCACATCTTCACCACATACATCATCACCATGCGTCCACCCGATCAACAACACGTTCACTCCACCATCGGGAGAACCTGGCCAACAAACACGCAAAAACACAAGGGATTGGGCCAGCACTAGGAGAAGCAGAGATGTCTATACCCATGGAGTAGGAGGACGAAAAGTACGCAGATGGGTCAGGGAGACGACATGCGACAGGAGCCATGGGGAAAGGGCAGGGTGACCTGTAGAACACGGGGAAGCAGTGATGTACCACAACGGGGACGAGGTGTTGCGAGGGAATCGGAGAGCTCGTTGTGGCGGCCTCGAGGCGGGGGATCCCGGCGGCGTACGGCAGGGAGAGGGTGACGAGCCGGAGGCGCACGGCCAGGGAGAGGGACACTGGGGTGGCGAGAGCTCGCTGCCGGGGAGGGAGGTCGCGGCGGCCAGAGGGAGAGCGGGACCGCGACCGGTGGAGAGGAGAGGAGGGCCAGAGGCAGCGCTGCAGCTTGGGCTCGCAGGTCGCGGACACGTCCTGTAGACGGTGCAGGGTGGGTTGCGTGGGTGGTACATGGTGGGTTGGTGTGCGTCGGGTAGGAGAGACGCGAGGAAGGGCAGGGTCGAGGGAGTATGCGAGGAAGGCAAGCAAAAAGCAGCAGCCAGGGCAACGAGGGGATTGGGGAACGCTAGAGGAGGTGGGCCGGTAGCGAGGGGGTGGGGTGCCGTGTTTCGTACGCGTGCGGGTGAGTGCGTATGCGGGGGTGCAGTGATCATGTGGGGTTCGCCGCGGGGTGTGGTTCGTGTATGCGAGCGGGTGCTATGGAGCCAGGGGGTGGCGTCGGCTGGAAGGATGGGTGAGGCGGGTAGGATTTGGTCTAGATGGGGTGTTGGGATTAGGGATTTGGGGTAGTAGGCTAGCTGGCTGGACCTTTGGGCCTGGCCGGCTTCCTCTCCCGGCTTTACAAAATATTTTATGATTTTTTTTAATTTATATTTATATTTGAAAGACTTTTGTAAATCATTTAGACAAAACAAAAATATCCAGGCAACCGGGGTTTTGATTTGAAATAAGACGTGGTATCTAGGAAAACAAAAATAGACTTTCTAAAATAATTTGAGGCAAAAATAACATGCATGATGATGTCATGATGATGCACATATAAAGACAGGCGATTTTCTAGTAGTGGTTTTACCCGGGGTGCTATAACAGGCATCTGGGATTAAAAATCCGGGTGTTGACAAGTTGGTATCAGAGCCATCCTGACTATAGGAGACCCTAGTTAGAATGGACGTTTGAATCAAAAACTTGGTTTCAAAACCAAAGGAAGTGAGTATTTACAAAAACTTATTCTCATTCTTATCACTTGGATTCTTTCATGAAAATTCATGTTCCTCAAAAATTCTTGCAAAGTACATAAAATTTGACACACTTGATCACTCTACTAACTTACTCATCCTATATTCTTATAGATGGACGTGAAGTACAACATGTTTTATCAGTTGGGGAATGGAGGAGACCTCATCTTTGAGCGTGACTTGGACCTGCTGTCGGGGATGCTGGAGCGTCCGCACCCCGAGTTCTTCGGAGCTCGGCTCAATGATTAAGAAGGAGAAGACCTGTAGTGGCTAGTTGTTGCAAGTCTCTGATGAATGATTGAACCTCCCACTACAGAGGGAATTCAGTTCACCTTAATAGAGAACAACTGGCTCGATGGACTGGCTAGGGCAATGCTGGAAGCTCTTGCCCGTCTATGTGGGCAGAGTATCAATCAAATCAAGGGTAACCGTTTTGAGTTCTACCCAAGGCGTGATGTTATGGGACAGCCACTAGAGGCCCCATATCAGCACGGGCTGAAGAGTCAATTGGACCACCTCAGCTTCATGATGTATGACCGTCAGAAGGAGTTGGAAAATGCCTGTTCCTACGCCAACCACAAGTACGCCATCGCCGCCAAGAAGGATCAGACCATCGCCATGGTAGTGAGGGATCGCAAGTCTCATCGCTGTCAGCTCGACAAGAAGGAGCGCATCATTGCCCGTCTTCGCCACCGGATCACGGATTTGGAGGAGACCATCCACGAGAGAGACATGAAGTTGGAGGAGAGGGAGAATGCAGGGGAAGACCTTCATGGAGACCCCTACTCCTATCTCAGCGATGATGATGACTTTCTGGAGGATCAGGCTATGGACTTCTTCACCGATGAGGATGACTTCGCCTTCATCGATGATGATGATGATGAGGATGATGAGGACACTGACTCCGAGGAGTAGTAGCAGTTGAGCACTAGCGTTAGTGAGTTGTATTCGGTCTCAATGTATCGTAGTTTCACAGAATGGTTCTTAAAACCATCTATTTTCCTTTGTTGTGGTGTGTGTTTGTATTGTGTGCTATGAATGAATGAATGAATGAAAAACAAGTTGCTAGAAAAATCTGAGTCAAACTTTAAAAACTTTTCAAACACACCCTGAACCTTACAAAATTTCCCTCTTTTCTCATGATCTACCTCAATCTTCAGATGCCTCACGGAGGAAGCAACTCAGCCCCAGACCCAATGTTGCAACTCTTGCAAATGTTGGTTTCTGACCACGAAGCCGAAAGAGCCGAACGTCAAGCCAACTTAGCCACCCTTCAACTGATAGCTCAGATGGCCAATAACAATCAAGGCCATGGAAATCAGGACAACCATGGATCTAAGCTCAAGAATTTCCAAAACACCAATCCACCTGTTTTCACTAAGTCAGAAGAGCCCCTAGATGCAGATGATTGGTTGCAAACCATGGAGAACAATCTGGAAGTTGCAGGAGTGGAAGCTAACGAGAAAGTGGTATTTGCTACCCATTATCTGGCCGGAGATGCATGAGCATGGTGGAACAGCGTTCGCGCAATGACATGAGGTCAACTGATGACTTGGGAAGAGTTCAAAGTCAAGTTCAGCAGAACCCATGTGCCACCGGGTTTGATCAAGAGGATGAGATATGAATTCAGGGAACTAAAGCAAGGAAGGATGACAGTAGTGGAATACCGTGACAAATTTCTTGTCATTGGCTAGGTATGCGCCAGATGAGATCGACACTGAAGCCAAGAAGAAGGAGAGATTCCTGAATGGTCTGCACGATGAAATGCAGACAGTGTTAGTCAATATCCCCTTTGCTGATATTGAAGCCCTAGTGTACTCTGCCATTCAGATGGAAGGAAAGATCAACCAAGCCAATGAGAACCACAAGCGTCGCATGATGCATCAACTAGGAACCCATCATACACCAAAGTATCGCCCCAACCCATCTCCAGGATTTGCCCCAAGAAACAACAGACCCCCGATGAACCGTCCGACCTATCCCAATCGTGGAAACCCAAGGCCCGGAGGAAACACAACAACCCCAGAGATCCCAGCAATTTCAACCATGCACCACCTAAGTTCAACAACAACAATGCCGCCACCAACACCAACACTGCCCCAAGGACTGGAAGCAATGTTGTGCCTATTGCAGCGAAGGACAAGTCGCAATTGATTTGTTATGAATGTGGAACCAAGGGTCACTATTCCAATGAGTGCCCCAAGAAGATTGTCGCAGCCCCCAATGCAAATGCCCCAGCTCAGCAGCAGCGTCATGTTCAGCCCGGAAGAAGGTTTGCTCCAGGGAATTCGCTCAACCGCAACGGCCATCTCTTTCTCATGCATGCTGAAGAAGCCCAAGAAGCGCCAGATGTCGTGTTGGGTATGTTTTCTGTTAAATCAGTACTTGCAAGAGTGTTGTTTGATTCTGGAGCATCGCACTCATTTGTTACTTAAGAATTTGCATGCACCAGTAAGATTCAACCAACCAAATTGAAGCATGTTATGATTGCTCAAATACCTGGTTCGACCACCAAAGCTAGGCAAATTTGGAAAGCCGTCCCTATCCGAATCCATGGCATAGATTTTTATGCTAATCTAATAGTACTCCGAACTAAAGGTTTGGAAGTAGTACTAGGAATGGATTGGATGTCCAAACACAAAGGATTAATTGACTGTGCCAAGAAAGCCATAACCATGACCAGTTCAGCCGGAATATCAGTCCAGCATGTATCTGAAACCTTGCCCCGTCAATTCAAGTGCAACAAGAGTATAGCCCAGCCAACCATTTACCAAGTCCGGATAGTCTGTGAATACCCCGATGTATTTCCAGATGTTTTTCCCGGTATGCCCCTAGATCAGGATATCGAGTTTATCATTGAACTAATACCTGGAACCGGACCCATAGCCCAGAGACCATATATTATGAACCCTTCTGAACTAGTGGAACTGAAGAAGCAACTGTATGCCATGCTAGAATGCGGTGTCCCAACATACCACTGCATGTGTAGTACGCTATAGTCGTTGACATGACATCCACAGAACACCGTTCCGTAAATATCACATCCCTCAGAGTGGTACAACAGAAACATTGCGGGTCCATATTACAAACATACACACATTATTATTATTACAATACCAGAAGTTCAAGACTTCCAAAAGATTCAACTTACAAACCAAAATATAAGTGTTTCAGCGGAAGTTTCAAATTTAAAACTTAAACTCCAAATTGAGCTCAACAACTTATTGCTATATATTATTCATGTTGCTCGGCTCAAGTGGCTACTAGAACTATAATAATTATTCGGACTCTTGGAACTCTCCTCCGTAGATGAGATCGTAGTCCTCCCCTTCTATGGCTCCATACATGTTGGGGTCTTCATAGAAGACCTCCTCTTGGCTCTCAGATGCATACATTGGAGTATCTTTGGGATTCTCGGAGTCTAAGCAAGGATTCAAAGGAAAGGATGAGTAAGAACATTACCCAGCAAATTCATTATATGCAAGGTAGGAAGTTTGATGCTCTATCTACCACCTCGGGCTATCAGTCTTTGGCACTATGCAATTTTTGCAAATATTTCTTCAAAGATTAATTTTATTATGAAAATCTATGACCATCAGCCTTCACAGGTTGACCAGAACTTTCATGGAGTTCCTTTCCTGACGCGTTCGTAGCTCCTTCCCGAAACCGGAAGTAACAAGTTACAATTCTTACACTCTACAGAGGTGTGTTACTTTTCCCATGAGAGATCAACTCCTTGTTGCACAACCGGGCGTACTTTCCCGTCCACAATTCCATGATGTGGGGCCTAGTAGTTGGTCCAAGCCAATCACTATCCTCTCCGCGACCTCATATGTCTGCACGATCCTTCGAGGTTGTCTTACCTCCGTTGAGCCCCCTTTCGGGCAGGCTAAAACCCTGATGAGTTCCCGAAGACTCTATGACCTGGTGATGCCCGGAATAGTACCATTTACATGGACTATATCCCTAAACACCATTCAAGGATAATCTAGACACCAAAAGTGTGGGGCGTAAGGGTGCCCACCCATATGTTGGATCCGCACAAGGAATCACAACGTCACGTTAAGGTCGTCTTGCCTCCATATAAGAGGAAAAGGATACAGCTGACTTCTTCGTCCCATTCCAAATCTCATGGTTAACGCGTAATATACGACGCTAGAATCACTGATGTCATGGGTTATTAATCCCTAATTGTTCATCATTATTGCAATTAGAACCCTAAGTTCTATTGCTCCATCATATCATCACTTAGGATGATATCTAAGATTTATTATCTTGAGAAAATAATGTTTTCTTTTTCTATAATATAGATGATAACACACAATTTGCAAATACTTTGATAAAGACTCTTCAAAGGACATGAGCAAGTGATGAACTTGCCTTGTGATTGCAAGGTAGTGAAGTCGGATGCTCTCACTGGACCTTGAGCTTCTATGTCTACAAAAACATCATTATTGCCTGGTAAGGACAATATTTAAAGAAGCAAAATGATTATGCAAAGTAATGTAATGCATTATTTAGTTTTATGTGTTCTCTTCCCCATTATTAAAGTTATAAAAAATTCTTTTAATAATAAATAATTTATAAATATTAATTTTTAATATTTATTGAATATTGTATTCTTTTATTTTATTTTATTTTATTTGCTTAATAATTCCTTTAAGAATTATCATTAAATACCAAAAATTGATATTAAATATTTGTTTAGTATTTTTATAAAATACTACAATATAAATATATAATGAAAGTGATTTTTATTTATTTTTATTATCTTTCAATAATTTTGTAAAATTCCAAAAGGAATAAATATAGTACAAATTTTTTAATAAAATTTATATGTCTATAATTTTATTTATTAATTTATTTGGATAGTTTGGATTATTGTGAATCCAAAAATATTTTATTTATAATTTTGGATTTTTATTTTATTCTCTAGAATTTATTTAAATTCAGGGGTATTTTGGTCTTTTTCCAATTATTAAAACAGGCTCTAAGTGATTTGGGCTGACTGTTTGGGTTTATTGGGCCCTTGTGGCCCAGTAGGGAAGAGCCAAAACGATACCCTGAAGGGGTCCTGGCCCAATCTAGTCCAACTCTCCCTGTCTCTCTCTCGAGCTCACCTCTCTTCTTCTCCTCCCCCGACCTCGTGGTCAGCGGTCTCACCACCGGCGATTCACGCCACCGTGGACCTCCATGTCTGCCGCCGTGGTGCAGGACGAGGTTGTTGGCCCCGTTCTACCCTCATGTGGCCAGACTGGCTCCATCTCGAATCCTAGGGTTTGGGGTGACGCTGGTGTTGTCGCCGCCGTCGTTGCTGTGTTCTGTGGTGGTGCTCCTCGCTTCCAGGCGTGGTTGTGGTCGCCGCCTCGGCATGGTGTGGGTCACAGCGCCCCCTTGGGGGTGCTCCCCGTGCCGCCGTGTTCGTCGACGAGCCTCTGCTTCCTCTTCTAATCTACAACGAGGAACACAGGTGAGTTGGTCCTTGGATTATCACCCATGCCTCTACCTTCTTTGAGTTCATATGTGTGTAACTAGTGTCCATTCCTCATTAGGGTTCATATTGGTTCTAGGGTTCTTCCCTGGTTCTAGGATTCATTCATCTTTCTGCTCTTAAGATGAGGATTTGATCTAGTAGTGATGCCTAGTAAAGATTGTGCTCACTGCACTTCAGTGCTTTCGGTCATGTTTTGATTATCTGATGATATTCTTGACCTGATGCTAGTGGTTTAGTAGTGTTGCCTCTAATTGGTGATAAAGCTTGGTTAAGCTGATGGTGTGACTGTGAAACTTGGTTGGTTAGGTTGATGCTTAGTGTGTCTCTCTACTGTCAGTACTCTAGTACTGATTGTAGCACTGTCAGTGGTAATTTACTGCATTAGTAAAGATTGGCTTGTGAATTCATGTGCAGATTGAGGTTACTTGGTTTCTTATAGTAACACTTTGCACATATACACCTGATCCTGATTCCTGGTTATTCTTTCCAGGAAAATGATAGTTATTGTCTTATTGGTTTATTTATGAAAGCTAAGTGATTGTTGGCTTGATTTTTAGAATTGGTTCTTGTGACACCATCCTAGGATGGCATAAAAGTGGTGATTCTACTACTAGGCTTTACTATGGCAGTGCTTAAGATTGAATATCTGTTAAAGATAAATTGTAAGCTTCTTTCTTTTAAAGATCAATGCCTATGATGCTGGTCTGAGGCTTAGGAATTAAATTCCTATCCTACTGTCCCTCATAGATATGCTTAAGTATCAAGGTTGTTCACTGGATCTTGGATCCTGGTTAGCTAAAATGATTTGTTTGCTTATAGCTTAATGTTGGTGCATATAGCTTTATGAAATCTGTGGTGCTACTCCATTAGGAGATGTGCCCAAATTCCATAAGCTATATGAGAACATTTTGGAATATATATGAGTTTTTGATGATCACCAGGATCTATGATGCTGGTCTGAGATCCTGGTGGATTTGGTAGAGTTTACTACTAGGTTTATATTTCAAACTTCCTCTATGATAGGTTCATCCCACTTGGTTATCACTGAGAGGTTTAATTTGTAAAACAACACATGCTTTTCTGTTTGAAGATGATGACCAGAATATGTGGATGCTTTATGATGCTCACCACACTTGGGTGTTGTTGTTGCAAGTTGTTGATCTTGTGGCTAGCTTGATCTAGTGCTTTTATTGATACTTCCAGCTCCTGGACTTGTCCTTGATCTAGCTCTCCACCTCCTGGTCCTGGTGGCTTGATCTTGTGCTTGCTCTCCACCTGATCTACCCCTCCTTATGTCACCATCTTGGTGAGATGATCCAGGGTTTGGTTGGTGTGGTCTGGTTATCTTTGTTAAGCTGAGTGTGTTCTTGGTGTGTAAGAACAGAGAAATGATGTGGGGATGCCTCCCACGGCTGTGCTGATAGTTTTGTGTGTGTGGATCTGTTGCTGCTGTGATGACAGCACCCACCATGTAGTTTGGTGTGTGTGCTGCCTGTGTGCCTGCTGCACACCTTGTGGATATGCTCTGGATATGAAGTTACTTCTATCTGGTTTGAAAAGTGCACTTCACTATCAATTCTGAGAGTAAAACATTTCTAACTTTAACTTTCTTTCTTTTTTGTTTGTGTTTGATTTGCAGGTACCAGACTTGAAGATCAAGACTTTAGTTTAGGTTTTTCTTTTTCTTTATAGAATAGTCACTTGTAATATTCTCTTATTCAATTGTAATCTTTATTTTATTATTTTGTACTTTTTATTTTATTCTTTTCTAATAAAGATTGTACTATTACTTGATATATAAAGATTATTATTTTATTTATTTACCATTGTAAAGATTGTTGCTCATTTTGATAAGTTACATTTTTGTAACTTATTTATTAAAATTATGGAATAAATATTCATTTTATTGATTATGTTATTTATTTAAAGTTTGAGCTACTAATCATCATCTCTTGACTAAATCAAAATACTCAAACATAATTCTAAATCTTTTTGAATTATAAATCAAACACTCAAGTTTTAAATTCGATTTTTATTTCCCAAAACACACTAATCAACAAAGATCATATCAAGGTTTATAACAATCATCCTCCAAGACTATACCTAATCTCAAAGCATGAAAGAAACTTTGATCACTTCGGGTTTTTATTTGGCGAAAAAATTAACAACATTTTCATAGATGAATGCATGCAATATCACAAATTCCTAAATCTACCCTTCGTTGGTTCATAAATGTTGGGATGTTACATGGAAATTGGATTGATTCAACCAAGTGCGTCACCATGGAGATCACCTGTTTTATTCGTGGACAAGAAAGATGGAGGTAACCGTTTGTGTACGGATTATCGGAACTTGAATGATGTTACCATCAAGAACAAGTACCCACTGCCGAAGATACAAGATTTGTTTGACTAGTTGACTGGTGCCAAAGTGTTTTCTAAGATTGATCTTAGAACTTGCTATCATCAACTCAAGATTCACGCGGAGGATATTCCAAAGACTGCCTTTACCACCCGGTATGGATTATACGAGTATACTGTCATGTCTTTTGGATTAACCAATGCCCCCGCTTATTTCATGAATCTCATGAATAAGAGTTTTATGGACTTCCTAGATAAGTTTGTCGTTGTTTTTATCGATGACATCCTGATTTATTCCAAATCAGAAGACGAACATGAGCTACACCTAAGGACCATTCTTGGAACCCTTAGAGAGCATCAGCTATATGCCAAGTTTAGCAAATGCGAATTCTGGTTACAGGAGGTAGGATTCCTCGGACATATTGTATCAGCCGGAGGAATTGCCGTTGACCCCACGAAGGTGAAGGATGTTGAATATTGGCAAGCCCCAACCACTCAAACCCAAGTTTGTGCATTTCTCGGATTAGCGGGATACTACCACAAGTTTGTAGAAGGATTCTCGAGTATTGTCAGACCCATGACCCAATTGCTGAAGAGGGACAAGAAGTTTGAATGGACGGACAAATGTGAAGCGAGTTGTCAGGAACTCAAGAGGAGATTGATTTCAGCCCCAATCTTGGTCATGCCAGATATCACGAAGCCCTTGGATGTGTATTGTGACGCATCCAAGATCGGACTCGGATGTGTGCTAATGCAAGAAGGCAAAGTTATATCTTATCTATCCCGACAACTTAAGCAGCATGAACAGAATTATCCAACCCATGACCTTGAACTAGCAGCCGTAGTTCTAGCCTTGAAGACATGGAGGCATTATCGCATGGGAAACCATTGTGAGATTTATTCGGATCACAAGAGCCTGAAGTATATATTCACTCAGAAGGATCTGAATATGAGGCAGAGAAGATGGATCGAGCTAAACAAGGACTATGATCTGGACATTCACTATCACCCCGGTAAAGCCAATGTGGTAGCAGATGCCCTTAGTAGATTGCCGTGCCGCTTGAACTCCATGATTTTGAAGGAGCAACTAAGTTTTCACAAAGAGATGGAAGATTTCCGAATGGAATTAGTGAGTGAAGGATTTTTGGCTAGCATCGAACTTCAACCCACTTTGATCAGTCATATCAAGGAGGCGCAAAGAGGAAATGCTAGTATCGACGGAATCAAATGTCGTATCGGTACATGCAAAGTACCCGGATTCACCGAAGACGAAGAAGGAGTTCTGTGGTACAAAGGACGTCTCTGTGTACCAACAGATTCGGAGTTGAAAGAAGTTATTTTGAAAGAGGCCCATGATACTATTTATTCTATCCACCCCGCAGGAACGAAGATGTATCAGGATTTGAATGAATAATTTTGGTGGCATAAGATGAAGAGAGAAATCGGAAGCTATATCGCCAAGTGTGATATCTGTCAGAGAGTCAAGGCGGGACATCAAAGACCTGAAGGACTATTGCAACCTTTATAGATTCCATAATAGAAATGGGATTCAGTTGGAATGGACTTTATCACCGGATTGCCTACTTCTAGTAGGGGAAATGACTCTATCTGTGTCATAGTTGACAGATTGTCCAAAGTCGCCCATTTCTTACCAGTCAAGACCACATACCAGAGTTCGAAGCTAGCAGAGTTATACATCGCTAGAATCGTCAGTTTGCACGGAGTCCCCAAGAACATTGTATCAGATCGAGGAACTCAGTTTACCACGAGATTCTAGAATAAAGTCCAAGAAGGTTTAGGAACCCGACTGGATTTCAGCACAGCGTATCACCCTCAGTCCGATGGACAAACGGAGCGAGTAAATCAAATACTCAAAGATATGTTGAGAGCATGTGTGCTAGAGTATGGATCTAAATGGGAAGACTGTCTGCCTTTCGCAGAATTTTCATACAACAACAATTATCAAGCTAGTCTGCAAATGGCCCCATTTGAATTCATGTATGGAAGGAAGTGTCGCACCCCTTTGAATTGGTCGGAAGTAGGAGAGAGTCAGATTTTCGTACCCGACATCCTACGAGAAGCAGAGGAGAAAGTTCACAAGATTCGTGAGCACCTCAAGACCGCCCAGTCAAGACAGAAGAGTTACGCCGACAAGATACGTCGAGACCTTGCTTTCAATATCGGAGATTTTATGTATCTCAAAGTGTCGCCTTTGAAGGGAATGCGGCATTTCCAGCTCAAAGGAAAGTTAGCCCCCAGATATATCGGACCCTTCAAGATTCTGAATCGTCGAGGAGAAGTATCATATCAATTGGAACTGCCTGAGGAAATGTCAGCAGTGCACAATGTATTCCATATATCGTTACTTCGCAAATGCCTTGAAGTTCCGGAGAAGACCGAAGTTTTCAAGAACATTGATCATCAGACCATACAGATCAACGATGACCTGACGTATCACAAAGTACCCATTCGTATTGTGGAGGAAGATTTCAGAACCACCAGAACCCGAAGCATCAAGTTTCTTAAGATTCAGTGGAGCAACCACACCGAGGAATAAGCTACATGGGAGCGCGAAGATCACATCATGGCGGAGTTTCCCGATCTCTTTAAATCCTAGGTAATCTTTTTTCTTCTTTTTCAAATCTCGGGACGAGATTTTGTTTAAGGAGGGAAGGTTTGTAACATCCCAAAAATATAAAACAATGATCATCAAACTCTAATCACTAAAATTAGGGTTAACAAAAACTTTGATTAATTTAAATCATATGAATGCATGTGTGTATGTGGTGATTTGATAAATTCATGAATGAACTTGTGTGATTAACCTAAATATCAAGAAATGGTTTAAAGATGAATATAACATCATATAAAACATTTCCAAGCAGAAAAAAATAAAGAGAAAATCAAAAACAAATCAATTAAGGCAAATGGTCATTTTTGCCAATCTTGCTCACTAGATCACTTTGAGTGTTTCTAGTCCAAGATTTCGAACAGAAACTTTTCCAATTCTTTTCACCCCTTGCTAGACCAAGTAAAAGTGAAGCAAAGCCCACATTTCAGACTTGCAGAAACATTTGGCAACCTCATTCAAATCACAAGTAAAAATTGAATCTTCATCATATGTGAAGATCACACATTTTCAAAACCCAACCAAACCAGTGCCCCTTGACTAATCCAACTAACCAGAGACTCCCTAGTATGTTCCTAGCAAACCCACCAAGTTTGAATCCAAAATTCAAATTGGAATTTCTTTCGGCCATTTCATCAAACACCTTGTTTGCAGCAAACAAACAAACAATATAGCGAGCAGTGAATTTGGCGAACCTTGTTCCCTCTCTAGCTCTCACTACACTCTCATTAGATGATCTAGCCCAATTAACAAGCCTTAGCACCACTATGAGCTTGGCATAGCCATTAATGGTGACCATGCCGAGCCTAACTTAGCACCCTCATGTCGACAGCAAGCTAGGAGACGCAGCAAGCCTAGCAAGCATGTCTAGCAGGCACTCCACCGTTCACCACCACTCCCTGTCCAAGCCTCGAGCACTACGAGCCCCTGGACCACACTGCCTGAGATTGCCAAGTCTCTCTGCATGCGAGCCGAGAGCGCGCCAGTGCGCCACACTCGACCAGCGCCCACAGACCACGTGTCGTCCTCGCTGCTTGCAGACGTGATCGCCAACACTCCAGCATCCCACCAGACAACCTCGTTCGCCGTCACACGACCAGGAGCACCCGTGCGCCATTAAAATTGCCGTCGGACCCGCCCAGAGCGTCGATGCATTCCGATCGTTTAGCACCGCCCCACGCCTCGCCACCACGCCATTGATATTCGCCAGGGAGCACAACACCGCCCCCTATCGTCGTCCATGCCATTAGTCCTTTGTGCCGTCGACCACGACGAGCTCAGCCCGCGCCTGTCGGTCCCCTTCAGCCACTATAAAAGGAGACCTCCCCCGCTTGTTTTCTTCACATCAGTTCACTCCCCACCTCCCACTGATCACACTCACTCACTCCCGGAGCAAGGAGAGCACCAGGTGGCCGTAATTTCACCAGAGTTCGCCGCTACAGAGGAGGGGAGGCGCCGTCGATTGGAGCCGCCCCAGGAGAAGCTGCCGGTACCAGGAGAACCGCTGTCGTCGACTTCGTCGTTCGCCCCCATCGCCAACCATCGCCTGAGCCCCGGTGAGACTCCCATGACCCCCACCCACCATGTTAGGGTTCTGTCTCGCCGGCGTTGCCCGACGTGGACGATGAACCAAACCCGTTCGATTAGAATTAGATCGTGCGGCCTAGATCACCCTGTACCGCTTCGCCCCTCACTGTCTCACTAACACATGGGGACAACCACTTAACCAGCCCGCATGTGCGCTATGCATAGTGGTCCGGCCCAGTTAAACGTCCGGCGCGACCCAACAATTCAAATTTACTTTTATTCATTTAATTTCAAACACAGTTCTATACCTAGATTCAAAAATCAACCCAGCTTGATTCACTGAACCAAAATGCATGAAACCAATTTTGTTAGAAAGGTACTGGAATGCTTAATCCAAGCCCGTTGGATTCAAACCATTTACATTTATAGATCACCCATGGTAAGAATAACAAGGCAGAAGCTTTTCTGCATTCAAACATTTTTCAAAATTCAACCATAAGAGCTATTGAGTTGATTCCAACTCTAAAAAATCACATTTGACCATACCTTTCATAATATATAAAAATATATAGGTTTACTTACGGAAATAATGATCAAGTAACAAAATAATGCCACATAGGAATTTCTAGTTACTTTAATTAAATTAAATAAAAAGGTTAAACCTTATTAAATTGTGACACCACTTTAACTCACATTCCCATGTACTGAAATATATGGTGATGACATGTGTCAACATGATCCCATGTTTGAGTTGGAGAATATTAAATCTTAAGTAGTTTTTCAATGAGTAGAAATTATTTTTCTCAAAATAAAATAAATGGGACAAGTGCTTTAATCTTGTAATGCTAGTGATGATGATAGATCAACTAGTGTGAACCTTTGTGTGATGTTTAGAAATAGTTAAGTATTGTTGGTGATTGTGTACCTCGTATTTATTTATAGACACTAGTAACGACCAAGGATACGAGGAGGAAGGAGGATACTACGAGGAAGAAGCCGATGAGAACTTCAACCACTACTCTGCACAAGGCAAGCCAATACTTGCAAGCCTAATACTACTATTTGAATTAGCAAGCTATTAACTGAGCAAGCTAACACTTGCAACTTAGCAAGCTCACACCACTTGATACCCAATCCTAGTTTTACTGGCAAGCTTAATACTTTATTTTATTTATCAAAGCTTTCTCTTAGATTTTACTTAGTGACTTGTAGATTCTAGAAAGATAATTGAAGGTAGCATAAAGAGCATAAAACTTGGCCTAAGTTAGATAATCTTAATGTCATCCTTTGGTATGAGATTTACTTAGATAAGATACACTTGTTTACCACCCCTCATTAGTATTTACCCCCACTTGTAGATGCTAGTGCTAAGCATAAAACTTGATCAACTTAGATGGGAATACTTGGTGAAAACAGTTATGAAAACCTTAGAATGATGAGTCATTCTACTGAAATGTTTTGACATGTGTTCTTGAACACCAGATGATTTTTATGATGAAAATGTTGAGGTATGAGCCTTAGCCCTTTATAAAACTGATGGTTGTCTGGATGCGATACCATTCCAATTTTACCGTACAACCACAATACCCGAAATTTGGGTAGGGCTTGACTAGAAATTTATATACCTTAGTATGGGTTCCCTTGCGGCCAAGGTCTGAGCTAAGGTTACCTTGTGAAGATTGTCCACCTGTGTCGTTCCCAAGATGACAGTTGGTCATGGTTGGGAGGCCAAACTCACAGGAGAGGTGCCTATACTAGGGCGTGTAATTGAAAGGTTAGGATTGATTATCCGTATACTTAGTATGGTGAATTCAGGATTGTTCCTGACGGATGCATCGAATGTTGTGGTGAAAGTGTATAATCTTTGCAGAGTGTCAAACTATTCGAATAGCCGCGTCCACGGTTATGGATAGTTGGAGTGGCCATACTGTTCTATCGTCAGATGTTTTCAAAATGACTTATGAAATAATTCATGACTTTGACTTAACCACAACAGAGTTGTGACATGAAATGCAAGTTCCCACTTAGGTGTTATAAAACTTTCAACTAGTTTTCTTTGCTTCTGAACTTAGTAGAGGTAAATCTGGCTTTTTGCAAAACAACCCTAGAGCTTAGGATATCCTATTCAAACCCACTTCACTTGTTAGTATTAGTTTGCGAGTACTTAAAGAGTACTCATGGCTTTGTCCCTGGCTATTCCCGTGGACAGACTATGAAGAGGAGTATCAGGAAGAAGGAGAGCAGGAAGGTTACGACAACTAGGATCATCTCCCATCGTCAGCATTGTCTGTGACCCTGAAGATGGAGCTTCACCTACGCTATCGTTACTATTACGTTTTTTCCACTGCTTGAATTATATTAAGAACTGGATCATGAGATCCTTATTTGTGTAAGACCTTATGTATGGTTTGTAATGGATGATGTACTATGATATCCAAATCTGTTATGTCTTGCAAAAATGGTAATCCTGGGATTGCGATGTATGGCATAACATGCATTTGGGATTAAAAATCCGGGTGTTGTTAGAAACCATTCAAGATGGTCACCTAATGGAGAGGGTGGAATAGGAGGAAAGTAAGGTCAATCAACCATCCACATGAGCTAGGAGGAGTAGGACCAGTACCAGGAGGTGCAGAACAAGGTCCAGGGGATGATCAGTACACCAAGATCAAGCTAGCAAAATCAACTAGCATAGCCACACGACCAACAATCAATCTCTACGGTGAGTCCATATAAAACCATCACATGATAAATCTTATTAAAATTATCAGATCATATGTTGTTTCATATAAAATCTTCTCAGAAAAACACCTAAGTGAGATGTATCCATCACAAAAGAAAATAAACAAAGCTAAAAATCAATCTTTGCAAACCACACCAAGATCTCAGCTTGTGCATCACTGATTTTGGATAATAATCCCTATTTTTTCCAATCAAATATACAATCAGTCTTAAATAAATATTTTTTGCACATCTGTTGAATAGTAGCACCTCAGAAATCATTTCGATATAAGAATGAATCTCAAACATTAAGAATCTATTATATTGTCATTCCAAGGGACTATCAAATTAATTCCCAAGCACTGTAGTAATTATACTTGAGGATGATCCATCATAAATTACTAAATAATGGAAGCATCAAATAAAAATAATTGCTTTTACAAAAGCCTTGCATCAGACCAGCATCACATGCTAAGTAAAATCAATAGGCATCGTGGGCTAATATATCCAATAGATTTTTTCAACTCTTAATAACACCAAGCCACTCTAGAACACAAATATAAAATAGCCAGTACCAGAATAAACTCTTGTGTACCATTCCAAGGAAGGTGCCACAAAGATCTATTCTAACCAAGAAAATTCTACACAAAGATTTCATACTCAAACTCTTTCAAGAAGCTATTCAATCGTCTTCCTAATCTAGCAATTAGGAATCATTTTTGTGTCATAAAGAAACTATCAACAGAGGCATCAATAGATTTTGCACACGAAGCTAATTACATGTTCCAGTACTTGAACAAGTTAACTGATGAGTGCATATTTGCATCATGTTTTATATTATTGTTTTGCATTATAGTAGTAGGATGCTGGTATTTTACGGCGTTAGCACACACCTTTTATGTTTATTTTCACGGGGATCAGATCAGATGATGGATACGATGGACACAATTCTTGGACCAGTTATATTGGAGTGAAAAGGAGCCAACAATAACGTAAATTGCTAATGTGGGAAATATTAATCACACCAGAAGAAAACTCGAAGCAATTGGAGGATACAGAAGGTTTAACGACCAACTATATGGTGGAAATAAATATTCTGGCCGTATAGTTGGCACCGACACCGCCTCCTCAAATAGTTTCACCCCGTTGATCCGTGCACCCAGTGTTTTCATGGGACGCTTTGTTGGAAACCCCAAGAGCAAGGTGTGATGAGCACAGTAGCAAGTTTCCCTTAGTAGAGACCGAGGTTATCGAACCAGAAGGAGGAAGGAAATGTCTCAAAGGTGTTGCAAGCAACATGGAAACCTGCACAACACAAACTCAAGACTTTGCCCCAACGAATCAGTGAGGTTGGAAAGCTCACCGATTTTCTGTAACAAAGGATAAACTGTATGGTGTGGAAGGTGATGAATTGTTTGCAACAAGTAAACAATGGAAGATGTATCAATGGTAAAGATTGGACCGGGGTCCATATTTCACTAGAGGTGATGTCCTTATATAAACAACATGGCATGAAGGGTAAACAAATTGCAACATGGCAATTGAAAGGAACTGAGCAAGGCATAACAATGCAATACGAGACAAAAAGATCCTATGAGATTCGTTTGGGCAATACAACAATATACATAGACCGTCATCCAACTGCATCTATGACTAGAAGTCCACCTTCGGGTTATCATCCGAACCCCCTCCATTATTAAGTTGCAAGCAACAAACAACTGCTTTAAGCAAAGTGTGTAAGGTAAACAATCAACTTGTTCCATGAACAAGAGACCGTTGTTTTCTCCCTAGTGGCAACAGCACATCTACAACCGAAGAGATTTCTGTCACTTCCCTTGGAAACTAGAGGCATGAACCCACTATCGAGCATAAATACCCCCTCTTGGAGTCACTAGCAACTACTTGGCCAAGATTTCTACTAACAACGGACAACATGCAAGGTCATGAACAACACAGACATAATAGTATCAAATAGACAAAACCATTAATCAATCTGACATAGTAATCTCAATATACATCGGATCCCCGCAAACACAACATGCATGATTACAAATAGATTAGATCTTGATCATGAACGGATCTCACAAGATCTATACATGAAAGCACAAGGAGGAGATACAACCATATAGATACTACATGGACCCGTAGTCCAAGGTGAAACTACTCACGCTTCATAACGGAGAAGAAGGCCTCCGGGATGATCTCCCCTCCGACAGGGTGCCGGGAAGAACTTTAGATCCTCCCGATCTAGGGACGATGGTGGCGGCGGATATAGAATATTTCGTGGAGTTTTGATCGGGTTCCTAGCATTTCTGCATCGGGGGCTTCTTATAGGCGAAGAGGGGAGGCAGGGGGGCCACCAGGGGGGCCACACCCTGCCCAGGCGCGGGCTGGGCCCACCCGCGCCTAGGGGGGTCTGGCCGCCCTGTGGCGTCCCTTCGTCTCGTCTTCTGGCTTCATGTCGCCCATGGTAAAATATTGACTTTGGCTTTTGTCCCGTCCAATTCCGAGAATATTGATTTTCTGCCTTTCTGGAACCAAAAACAGAAGAAAACATGCAACTGGCACTGTGGCAACTTGTTAATAGGTTAGTTCTAGAAAATATATAAAAACACCTCAAAGTGTAGACAAAGCAAAGCAAAGTAGATACTAAACAAGCATGGAACATCAAAAATTAAAGATACATTTCCGACGTATCACCCGTGCAACTGGATTGGAGAGACGATATACAGAACACCCAAAAATCACCGAAACCTCACCTCCAGAAGGCATCTAGAGGGGGAATTCATCCACAGGGGATCCATATTCGCCCTATGCAGATCGAGGAGGCTAAGGCATCGATCTGCATCATCAACTACTGCATCACCACCATCTCCATCCATCCCATCTACATCTTGTCTAGATCGAGGAGGTAGTGGATGCAGCATCTATATTTGCCCAGCAAGACACCAATCTTATTGAGAGGAGCTTTAGTCTTGGTGATTTTTGCTTTCAAGAATTATTAGATGAAATAAGGTCAATTACTCCCAAAAAGAAGAATCCCTTGTTGGAAGAGCTTATCACTCCCGACTAAATAAACGGTAAGTGAAAGATAAGTGTTCTTACTCTAATAAGTGCTTTGTATTCACATGTTTACTTATAAGAATTTTTACCTTTGAATTCCTCTTGTTTCTGAAGCTTTTGAGGGTTTTTTGTAACTATACGGGTGCAGCTATATGGCCAGAGAAATATCCCCTACTGTATAGTTGGTCGTTAAAGGTACTGTACCCCCCTTTGCGAAATATTTTTCGATGTCCAGTATCTATACGGACGCAACTATATGACCGGAGAAAAAACTCTCGCCATATAGTTGGTCGTTAAAGCTTCTGTATCATCGACCCTTTTTCGTTCTTATTTATTCATTAAAAAAATGTTTTGTCGGTTCCTAGTCGGTAATATAACCGACTTGGACTCGAGATTTTTGGAAGTACCTGCCCGGAACCAACTATACGGTCGGAGCTATACGGGCCGCGACCGTATAGCTAGTCGTTACGTGACAGGACTTATCCAAAATCATGATTTATTTTCCTATTCTATTAGAATTATTTTCTTGGGCATGAATTTGGTGTTTCTCGCGAGTTTTACCGACCTCTGACCCCTCTTGTATACTACCATTGTGCCTCTCTCTAATCACAATTACCAGGAACAAATATAGCCACGCGTTACCCCGTCCCAGGCCGTGGAAAACCCCTGGGGCTCATTGCTCCTAGGGACCTTTCTAGCAGCCCGACTATGGAGGACGGCGATGAGGAGGTGGAGAGGTTTATCCTGAGGTAAAAAAAGTACGCCGAGCCAAGCTTCTACAATAGCGATCCCGATAAAGGCTAGAGCGACGTTTACATTAGCCGCGATGCCTATGATCCCTCGGAGATCGACTAGGCGGCGATGAAGAGAACGCAAGAAGAGAGGGAAGGCCACAAGCCGCATGGAAAAGGGCATGTGGAGATGGTCAAATTCATCACCATAGACCCCAGGCCGCACAAGCGTAAGGAAATACCCAACATTGGTGTAGGTGCTAGCAAGGACCGGCGTTGCCCCGCTCGAGGCCTACCACTGGCACTCGTATCAGGGTGAAGCCTCAATAAGAGTGGAGGAACAGTTTCTACTTCCCTGATCCATCAATAATGGATGAGGAAGAAGAAGTTGTCCCTAGGACAATGGATCGTGTGTGGGCACTAGGGATATATCAGAAGCACGAGCTACTCCAGCGCGTTGAAGTCCGTCACCGCCTCAAGGAGATAGAGAAGAAGGATGATCTTCTCCCATTGGTGACTAAACTTGCAGATAGGGTGTACACCTTGCAATATGATTTGCGCAGGTGCTACAGCCGCATCGCTGCTCTAGAAGACACCAACAAGAAGCTACGCACTGCAGTGCTACATGCCATGGCGCCACAGTGATCTTCGAATAAATCACTTTATCAAATAATCATGGGGGATTATTTGATCCCTCCTGGCTTGATTCCAAGCTTGGGGAGATCTTTAAGACCTTGTAATCTATATTATAATTTTTTATTACTATTCTAGTTTTGCATTAGTTTAAGCTCATAAATAAAGTTTGCATCATTAGAATTCCCTTCAGGAATAGTTGATCCCTTTTATGAAATTCTATGTTTATTATAATTTATGGAGCATTATTGGGTTTGAGTTTGTCTTATTGGATATATGAATGGCTTGAGTATAATTTTACTTGCACTTGATGATAGCAATCGGAGTCTTCCACACCATTGGTATTAACGGAACATACAAAGATAATTTGATCAATATGTTGTAAGTAAATGGTTTGATTTACAAAAAGGAGAAATTATCTAATTAGTTAAGATGAAAAATAAAAACCTTGAACAAAGGAGAAATCAAAAGTGCTATCAAACAGAGTGAGAATAAGTTGAGGTAGAATATTCAAGTTATAAAGATGCTTCATATATATTTGGAATTTGGTAATTGAGATCGTTGAACTTTGGACTCCTACATGAAGTGGAATGTATGGCTAGCTCCTTTGCACAACACTTAAACAAAAGTGTGAGAACAAATATATATAAATAAAGAAGAAAACAAAGAGAAAGAAAAATAGCGAATGTGCAAAGAGCAAATAGGCCTAGTAAGACAAAGAGACGTTTGATATTTTGAATCGCAAGTGAATATGTTAATCCTAAAAACACTTGGGACTACCTCGCTAACTCATTCGGTCGAACCGAATACTTTTACATCATGTGGCAACTTGTTAATAGGTTAGTTCCAGAAAATATATAAAAACATCTCAAAGTGTAGACAAAGCAAAGCAAAGTAGATACTAAACAAGCATGGAACATCAAAAATAGATACATTTTCGACGTATCACCCGTGCAGCTGGATCGGAGAGACGATATACAGAACACCCAAAAATCACCGAAACCTCACCTCCGGAAGGCATCTGGAGGGGGAACTCATCCACAGGGGATCCATCTTCGCCCTACGCAGATCGAGGAGGCTAAGGCATCGATCTTCATCATCAACTGCTGCATCACCACCATATCCATCCATCCCATCTATATCTTGTCTAGATCTTGTTGTAATTTCCATAATCGTTGTGGATTTATACAAGTACTATTCATCTATGATAGACTCCATTACTTTTGCCATGATGTTGATTGCCTCCATGTCTGAGTATATCATTAGTTCTTGGGGAGATGGAGAAACCCTAGCATGAGATTGAAAAGATAAAGTTTATTATGATATTCATCGCTGTGACCATGTGTTAGATTGTCTTCATATTGATGTTGGGAGAAGTCGACCTCTCAATATTTGCCTCTTGTGGGGACTTGATGTAGGGAACTACTTGTTGATAGGCGGGGGAGTGTTAGCACTTACAGTGACTATAAAGATGTTGGCACCCCTTGCTTATCAACTTGGGAATTGAGAAAACTCACAAAACACTATCCATGCCATGGGATACGTCCTGCGGGATTAAGTCCCTTAATAGCGCAGTAATTTAATTGATGTTGATTGCTGTCTGATGTGGTTTTGAGGATGATGTGAGCAGTGGTTGATGTCTAATTGTCCAAAGACGGAGTTCCTCCCACACATACATAGTTGAGAATGTTCATGACAATAATCTTTGCCTTAACCCTTTATAATGCTAGTGGTGTATCCACTAATCCGTGAGAACGCTTTTCTCCACTGAAGTTTCAAATATCTTTTACATACGTGATACTTACTTTTTGTATTCACTTTTGTTTACCTTACTCATTGTTCTCTTATACCAAAAACCCAAAAACACCATTTTACACAACACTCGCATTTTATCTTGTTACTTAGAACTTTATTTAGCTTTTCTATTTTTAGTATTTATTTCAAGAGTTATTAGACTTCAGACTCCTGATCCCTATTGGATCGATATCTTTATTTCGAAATAGCTACAAATGATCTGTGCACTTGCAGTCATCATTAACCATCATCAACAGCTAGTTATCAATCTAGATCAAAGCCACAACATCATCAACATTACAATTGACAGTAATCTAATTTCAGACAAGAATACAATTGACAGGGTCACTATATCAATTCCATTTCCACAAATAGCCAGTAATTCTGCATAGTCTAGTTACCACAAGCCGCTCATGAATCAATTCCTATCATTAATAATCAACACAAAGGGATAGAACCCTAATAGAAAAGATGAACCCTAATTAGAGATTCCTCTCTAGAAGCACACAGAGACTAGCAAAAGATACAAAGGGGGAACATAAAAACATACCCAAGGTCCTCGCTAGGTTATAGAACAGGAAGTAGGGTGGCCAGGGATGAGTTCCACGGCGGCACGGGGAGCACCCGAAGGCGCTTCAACCCACGCCTAGCCATGGACGAGGCGGCCACGGTAGCACAAGAAGACCTGGAAGCACCACAGGACTACCAGGAACATGGCACAAGACCACTAGGAGCGGCGAACCGCCATATCGCCGCCAACCACGAAACCCTAGGGTTTGGGGTGGAGACAGAATGGCCAGGAGAGAGACCGAGAGTCAAATCGGACTGGACCAGTCGAGGAGCGGCCTCGACAACCTCGACACGCACCACAGCGATAGACGGTGAAGCTCGAGAAGGCCGGAATCACGCGGCAACGGCGGCGGCAGCATGCCACCGCAGGGAGACGGGAGAGAGGAGAGTCGCAAGAGAGAGAGGTGAGTGGGGCGAATTCTGGGCCGGCGCGGTCCAGCACCCCCCAATGGAGCGGGTTTGACCAGCCCAAGTGGTCCGGGTTGGGCTGGGTCAGCCCAATGGGCTTGTCCTAGAAATAAAAGAAAAATGAAAATAATTAGTAAAAGATCAAAATACCCCTAGGACTTAATAAGTCCTAAGAAATAAAATAAAAATCCTAAAAACACAAATAAAATATCTATGTGTTCACAAAAAATATAAGCTATCAAATAAAATTAAGAATTCTATTTTTAGTAGAATAAATTTTGGTTAAATATTTTTATAATATCTATTCCGTAAGGGAATTTTATAAAAAAAATAAAAAAAATTTATTTTTATCATTCTAATTTTGTATACTCCCTCCGATCCAGATTAATTAACTTTGATTTGTCTAGATTCGAATGTATCTAACACTAAAACATGTCTAGATACATTCGAATTTAGACAAATTCGAGTCAATTAATTTGGATCTGGGGGAGTAGTATTTTATAAAAATACTAGATTGCTATTTAGATTATTAAAAATAAAATATTAGAAATATAAATGATTATTCCTAAAAATAGTATTTAGAAAATAATAATAAGAGTTAAAATTAAATAAAAATAAATTTTAAGCTCTTATATTATTATATTATATCATAAAGATATTAGATATAATATTTATAAATTTTAGGAATTAACCATTAGCAATTTATTTTTATTAAATAAAGGAATATAAAAATTAATAAGGTGGGTACAACACACAAAGAAATAACTAATAAATGATGCATTATATTACTATGCATAACCATTATTGCTTCTTTAAATATTGTCCTTACCAGGCAATGATGGTGTTTTGTAGAAATGAAATCCCAAGGTTGAGTGCAAGCATCCGACTTCACTACCTTGCAGTCACAAGGCACGTTCATTATTTGCTCATGTCCTTTGAGAAGTTTTATCAAAGTAATTGCAAATTGTGTGTTATCATCTATGTTCTAAACAAAGAAAATATTATTTCCTTAAAACAAATAAGATGTTATTATCATCCTAAGTGATGGTAAAGAAAAGATGGGCAATGGAACTTAGGTTTCCAATTGCAACGAGAGTCATCACCAAGGAATTAATAACCCATGACATCAGTGATTCTAGTGCCGTATATTACACGTTAACCATGAGATTTGGAATGGGACAGAGAAGTCAGCTGGATCTTCTTCCTTTATTATGTAGGCAAGACGACCTTAACGTGACGCTGTGATTCCTTGTGCGGATCCAGCATATGGGTGGGCACCCTTAGGCCCCACGATTTTGGTGTCTAGATTATCTATGAGCGGCTGTCGGAGGTATAGTTAGACCTTTATGGAGCTTTCTAGGGGCATAACCGGATCATAGAGTCTTCGAGAACTCATCAAGGTTGTAGCTTGCCCGAAAGGGGGCTTAACGGAGATGTAGCTCGGCCTGAAGGATCGTGCAGACATATGGGGTCGCGGAGAGGAACAGTGATTGGCTTGGATCACCTAATGGGCCCCACGTCACAGAATTGTGTACGGGAAAGTACGCCTGGTTATGCAACAAGGAGTTGATCTCTCATGGGTAAAGCAACGCACCTCTGCAGAGTGTAAGAACTTTAAATTGTTACTCCCTGTTCCGAGAAGGAACTACGAACGCGGCAGGAAAGGAAGTCCATGAAGTTCTGGTCAACCCGTGAAGGCTGATGGGCATAATTTTGAATAATATAATCAATCTTTGAAGAAATGTTTATAAAAACTTCATAGTGTCAAGGACTGATAGTCTGAGGTGGTAGATAGTGCATCAAACTTCCCACCTTGCATATAATGAACTTGTTGGGTAACGCTGTTAGTCACTCTTTCTTTTGACCCCCTGCTTAGACTCTAAGGAGCCAGAAGACACTCCGATGTATGCAACAGAAGGACAAGAGGATGTCTACTACGAGGAACCATATCTGTCCGGGGGAGTGGAAGGGGTGGACTATGAGATACACTATGTAGTGGAGGGAAACGAGTCCGAGTAGTTGCCTTCATAATTAGTAAACCAATTGAGTCGAGTGATGAGTGCATATTTGCATCATGTTTTATATTATTATTTTGCATTGTAGTGGTAGGATCTTGGTATTTTACAGTGTTCGCATGCACATTTTATGTTTATTTTCACCAGGATCAGATGATGGATAAGGTGGACACAATCCTTGGACCAGTTATATTAGAGTGAAAAGGAGCCAAAAACAACGTAAATTGCTTATTTGGGAAATATTAATAATACCAGAAGAAAACCCGAAGAAATTGGAGGGTATAGAAGGTTTAACGCCCAACTATACGGCGGGAATAAATATTGTGGCCGTATAGTTCCTGCCGTATAGTTGGCGACGACACCGCCTCCTCAAATAGTATCACCCCGTGCAACTGGATCAGAGAGACGACATACAGAACACCCTGAAATCGCTGAAACCTCACCTCCGGAAGGCATCTGGAGGGGGAACTCATCCACTGGGGATCCATCTTCGCCCTACGCATATCCAGGAGGCTAAGGCATCGATCTTCATCATCAACACCACCATCTCCATCCATCCCATCTACATCTTGTCTAGATCTTGTTGTAATTTCCGTACTCGTTGTGGATTTATACAAGTACTATTCATCGATGATAGATTCCATTACTTTTGTCATGATGTTGATTGCCTCCATGTCTGAGTAGATCATTAGTTCTTGGGGAGATGGAGAAACCCTAGCATGAGATTGAAATAAGATAAAGTTTATTATGATATTCATCGATGTGATCATGTGTTAGATTGTCTTCATCTTGATGTCGGGAGAAGTCGACCTCTCAATATTTTCCTCTTGTGAGGACTTGATGGAGGGAACTACTTGTTGGTAGACAGAGGTGTGTTAGACTTACAGCACTATAAAAGCTGTTAGCACTCCTTATGTATCAACTTGGGAATCGAGGAAACTCACAAAACACTATCCATGCCATGGGATACGTCCCATGGGATTAAGTCCCTTAATAGCGCAGTAATTCAATTGATATTGATTGCTGTCTGCTGTGGTTATGAGGATGATGTGAGCAGTGGTTGTTGTCTATTTGTCCAAATACGGAGTTCCTCCCACACATACATATTTGAGAATGTTCATGATAATAATCTTTACCTTGGCCCTTTATAATGCTAATGGTGTATCCGCTAATCCCTGAGAACGCTTTTCCCCATTATAGTTTCAAATCTCTTTTACATACACGATACTTACTTTCTGTATTCAGTTTTGTTTACTTTACTCATTGTTCTCTTATACAAAAAACCCCAAAACACCTTTTTACACAATACTCGTATTTTATCTTGTTACTTAGAACTTTATTTAGAATTTATATTTTTAGTATTTATTCCAAGAGTTATTAGACTCCAGACTCCTTCTCCATGTGGGGTCGATATCTTTATTTCGAAACTAGCTTCAAACGATCTGTGCACTTGCAGTCATCAAGCTATTTTCTGGCGCCGTTGCTGGGGAGCTAAGCACTGTAGGTATTTTAGTTTTTGCTTATTTACTTTAGTTTTGTTTTGAGTTACAGGTTTCCACCAACATGATGGAGTTTGAGCATATGACTAGTGCTAACCCACTCAGCCACTTTGGGAAGCCCTATGATATTTATAAAAGAGACAACTCCAACAGAAGACAAGGGAGTTTGAAATAAATACTCTACTACTTGGTATTCTACACAAGTAGAAATTTACATGAGATGAAGAAGATCCTGATCCATATGAGCATATTGCATGCTTCAAGATATATGTGGCATTTTCCAATTACCGGGGTATACCGCCAATGAGGTAAGGGTGGAACTCTTTAGTCAAACTTTGACAAGTACAGCTCTCTCATGGTATAGATCTTTACCCTCAGAAGCCACTACTATCTGGGATAATTTAGCTTGTGAATTTCTATCCAAATATTATCCTTTATCAAAATCTTTTGGAACCAGGCGTCTTATAATGACTTGGAGGAACCGTCCTAATGAAGGACTAGTAAGAGCTTATATAAGATTTAAAGATTTACTGAATCAATGTCCTTATCATGATTTTCCTGAATGGTATTTATTGCATATCTTTTATGGCGGTTTAATTGAACCTAATAAAATTGAACTAGACTCTTGCATGAGAGGATCTTTTATGGATTTACCCATAACTAAAGCTTGGGCTTTACTTAATAGAATTCGCGATCATAGAGTTTCGTGGAATTTTGGTCTAGGAAGTGAAGGAGGCACATAAAGAGATTTTCATTGTATTCATGACTATAATAAGAAGGGCCATGTTAATGGATTATCTAAAGAACTTTATTTAGATTCAGATCTTGTGTTGCAAGTTGTTAAATCTTTTACAGAACATATCAAAGCTCCAAAAGAGGGTTTGACCAAGTATGATCCACGACCCGAACCTGACAAGAAAAGAGAAGTTAAAGCAACATTGGCCTCCCTAGAACCAATGTATGAGATACCTTTCCCTAACACTGCATAGAAGCATATTTTGGAATATGAACAGGTCAAGGCGGTACATGAGAAGAAATAAGAGGAAAGTGTGCCAAAATTTGAAGAACATCTGGATGAAACCAAAGATGGAGAGGTAACCAAGGAAGCATTTATGGCTATGTATGCACATTGTAATATAATTGAACTTTATGAAGATACTTCCATATTGGTTGAAGGTAAAACTAAGGTAAAAGATGTGGGTAAGCCTATTTTTTCCTACATATTTAAAGAAACCCCGCATTACGGTTTATGTGATCTTGGAACTGAAGTTAATGTTATATCTTATGATTTTTATTTCGAAATAAAAGAAGAGATAGCGCTGGCTACAATATAAAATACTGATATGACAATCATGTTAGCCAATAAAAATCTTAGAATTACAATGGGAGTAGTTGAAGATGCAACTGTCACAATTGGCAATAAAAAATTTCCTATCGATTTTGTAGTTGTTGATATGCCAACTGACACTCTTTGCCCAATTATATTTGGAAGAAAGTTTTTGAGCAATGTAGGTGCTACAGTCGACTTCAAAAATGAGGTTGTATCCCTTAAGCTTGGGAAAGCAAAAAAAGAATTCACTTTTCCAAATTTGAAGATAAACCTCTACTTATGCAAGAAGAAGAGAAAGATAAAACTATTGAGGAGATGTCAGCTCTTTTCTTTATTAATGAAGAATAAGAAACAAATGAAGACTCGAATTATGAAGAAATAATTATGGAGGACAGGTCTCTAGAAGAATTAGAAAGTGAATTTGATTCACTTCCCATTTTAGGACCTCCAACTGATGAAGCTTTTGAAGAGCCAGAAAAGAGAGGGGATGAAGATTACCACCCTCAGAATTAAAAACTTTACCAGATAATCTTGAATATAGATTTTTGGATGATACTAATAAATTCCATGTTATTATTAGTGCTAAACTTTCAGGGGATGAAGAAGAAGATCTCATGAAGGTACTTAAGGAGCATCGCAAGGCCTTTGGGTACTCAATGGACGATTTGAAGTGCATTAGTCCCATGATATCCGTCCTTTGAATATTCATGGAGGAAGGTGTGAAACCAGTTGCAGAATTTAATAGAAGGCTAAAGCCTGAAATGAAGGAAGTGGTAAGAAAAGAAATAGTATGCCTACTGGATGCAGGTATAATATATCATGTAAAACAAAGTGAATGGTTAAGTCCTGCTCATTGCGTTCCTAAGAAAGGCGACTTTACTATTGTCCCTAATGAAAACAATGAATTGATACCTACTAGAACTATTGTTGGACATAGGATGTGCATAGATTTCAAGAAATTGAATAAGGAAACTAGGAAAGATCACTATCCTTTACCGTTCATAGATCAAACTTTACAGAGGTTAGCAAACCACACTCATTTTTGCTACTTCGACGGATCCTCTGGCTTTTTCAAATAGTTGTTCATCATGATGACCAACTTAAAACAACTTTCATTAGTCCTTATGGTTTACATGCTTACTGATGCATGCCTTTTGGTTTATGTAATGCTCCATCTACTTTTCAAAGATGCATGACTGCTATTTTCGCATATTTTATAGAACTGGTAATGGAAGTATTTATGGATGATTTTTCTGTCTATGGAACTTCATTTACTAGTTGCTTGAATAATCTCAAAAGAATTTTGAAATGTTGCAAAGAAACCAATCTTCTTCCAAACTGGGAGAAGTGCCATTTTACGGTCAAAGAAGGCATAGTCCTTGGACATAAGGTATCAGGTAAGGATATTGAAGTAGATAGGGTTAAAGTTAAAGCAATAGAGAGAATTCCACAACCAAGGGACATAAAAGGTATAAGAAGTTTTCTTGGTCATGTAGGTTTTTATAGAAGGTTCATTAGGAATTTCCCTGAAATTTCCAAACCTTTAACTAATCTGTTGCAAAAGGGAGTAAGATTCAATTTTGATGATAAATGCATTATTGCCTTTGATAAACTTAAATATGCTTTATCTCATGCCCCTATCATTAAACCACCTATTTGGGATATGACTTTTTATTTAATATGTGAAGCTAGTGATGATGTTGTAGGAGTAACTCTGGGACAACACATAGGTCACAGATTTAATATTATACATCATGTTAGTAGAACTCTCAATAATTCTCAAAAGAATTATCCTAAGGAAGAAAGAGAACTCTTTGCTGTATTTTTATCTTGCGATAAATTTCGTTTTTATATAGTTGATGCAAAAGTAAGAGTTCATACGGATCGTGATGGTTTAAAAGAACTCCTCAAGAGGAAGTTTCATAAGTCAAGACTGATCCGTTGGGTCCTTTTACTTCAAGAATTTGAATTGTAGATTATGCAGAGACAATAAGCAAAGGTAGTGGATGCAGCATCTATATTTGCCCAGCAAGACACCAATCTTATTGAGAGGAGCTTTAGTCTTGGTGATTTTTGCTTTCAAGAATTATTAGATGAAATAAGATCAATTACTCCCAAAAAGAAGAATCCCTTGTTGTTGAAAGAGCTTGTCACTCCCGACTAAATAAACGGTAAGTGAAAGATAAGTGTTCTTACTCTAATAAGTGCTTTGTATTCACATTTTTACTTCTAAGAAATTTTACCTTTGAATTCCTCTTGTTTTCTGAAGCTTTTGAGGGTTTTTTGTAACTATACGGGTGCAACTATACGACCAGAGAAATATCCCCCGTTGTATAGTTGGTCGTTAAAGGTACTGTACCCCCCTTTGGAAATATTTTTCGATGTCCAGTATCTATGCGGGCGCAACTATACGACCAGAGAAAAATCTCCCGCCATATAGTTGGTCGTTAAAGCTTCTGTATCATCGACCCTTTTTCGTTCTTATTTATTCATTAAAAAAATGTTTTGTTGGTTCCTAGTCGGTAATATAACCGACTTGGACTCGAGATTTTTGGAAGTACCTGCCCGGAACCAACTATACGGCCGGAGCTATACGGGTCGTGACCGTGTAGTTAGTCGTTACGCGACAGGACTTATCCAAAATCATGATTTCTTTTCCTATTCTGTTAGAATTCTTTTCTTGGGCATGAATTTGGTGTTTCTCGCGAGTTTTACCGACCTCTGACCCCTCTTGTATACTACCATTGTGCCTCTCCCTAATCACAATTACCAGGAACAAATCTAGCCACACATTATCCCGTCCCAGGCCGTGGAAAACCCCTGGGGCTCATTGATCCTAGGGACCTTTCTAGCAGCCCGACTATGGAGGACGGCGATGAGGAGGTGGATAGGTTTATCCTGAGGTACAAAGAGTACGTCGAGCCAATCTTCTACAATAGTGATCCCAATTAAGGCTGGAGCGACGTTTACATCAGCCGCGATGCCTATGATCCCTCGGAGATCGACTAGGCAGCGATGAAGAGAACGCAACAAGAGAGGGAAGGCCACAAGCCGCATGGAAAAGGGCATGTGGAGACGGTCAAATTCATCACCACATACCCCAGGCCGCACAAGCATAAGGAAATACCCAATATTGGTGTAGGTGCTAGCAAGGAACCGGCGTTGCCCCGCTCGAGGCCTACCACTGGCACTCGTATCAGGGTGAAGCCTCAATAAGAGTGGATGAACAGTTTCTACTTCCCTGATCCATCAATAATGGATGAGGAAGAAGAAGTTGTCCCTAGGACAAAGGATCGTGTGCGGGCACTAGAGATATATCAGAAGCACGAGCTACTCCATCGTGCTGAAGTCCGTCACCGCCTCAAGGAGATAGAGAAGAAGGATGATCTTCTCCCATTGGTGACTAAACTTGCAGATAGGGTGGACACCTTGCAATATGATTTGCGTAGGTGCTACAGCTGTATCACTGCTCTAAAAGACACCAACAAGAAGCTACGCACTGCGGTGCTACATGCCATGGTGCCACAGTGATCTTCAAATAAATCACTTTATCAATTAATCATGGGGGATTATTTGATCCTGGCTGGCTTGATTCCAAGCTTGGGGAGATCTTTAAGACCTTGTAATCTATCTTATAATTTTTTATTACTATTCTAGTTTTGCATTAGTTCAAGCTCATAAATAACGTTTGCATCATTAGAATTCCCTTCAGGAATAGTTGATCCCTTTTATGAAATTCTATGTTTATTATAATTTATGGAGCATTATTGGGTTTGAGTTTGTCTTATTGGATATATGAATGGCTTGAGTATAATTTTACTTGCATTTGATAATAGCAATAGGAGTCTTCCACACCATTGGTATTAACGGAACATACAAAGATAATTTGATCAATATGTTGTAAGTAAATGGTTTGATTTACAAAAAGGAGAAATTATCTAATTAGTTAAGATGAAAAATAAAAACCTTGAACAAAGGAGAAATCAGAAGTGCTATCAAATAGAGTGAGAATAAGTTGAGATAGAATATTCAAGTTATAAAGATGCTTCATATATATTTGGAATTTGGTAATTGAGATCGTTGAACTTTGGACTCCTACATGAAGTGGAATGTATGGCTAGCTCCTTTGCGCAACACTTAAAAAAAGTGTGAGCACAAATATATGTAAAGAAAGAAGAAAAGAAAGAGAAAGAAAAATAGCGAATGTGCAAAGAGCAAATAGGCATATATCACTATATTGTAGTAAGACAAAGAGACGTTTGAGATTTTAAATCCCAAGTAAATATGTTAATCCTAAAAACACTTGGGACTACCTCACTAACTCATTCGGTCGAACCGAATAATTTTACATCATGTTGAGAGTAATCTTTTTTGAACTGTTAATTGCTAAGGTGTGGAAGCCTGCTAATATTATTCGGATGATTCGAGTATGGTACTATTCATGAACTTATTTCTATGTATCCTAAATAATAAAAACATGCTGCAATAGCCTTATTTATTTTATCGACTCGGCTTCATGAATATGAGGTGTGTTAGCACTTTCAGCACTATAAAGCTGTTAGCACTCCTTATGTATCAACTTGGAAATCGAGAAAACTCACAAAATACTATACATGCCATGGGATACGTCCTGCGGGATTAAGTCCCTTAATACCGCAGTAATTCAATTGATGTTGATTGTTATCTGTTGTGGTTATGAGGATGATGTGAGCAGTAGTTGCTGTCTATTTGTCTAAATACGGAGTTCCTCCCACACATACATAGTTGAGAATGTTCATGATAATAATCTTTACCTTAGCCCTTTATAATGCTAGTGGTGTATCCGCTAATACCTGAGAACGCTTTTCCCCATTACAGTTTCAAATATCTTTTACATACGCGATACTTACTTTCTGTATTAATTTTTGTTTACTTTACTCATTGTCCTCTTATACCAAAAAACCCAAAACACATTTTTACACAATACTCGTATTTTATCTTGTTACTTAGAATTTTATTTAGCATTTCTATTTTTAGTATTTATTCCAAGAGTTATTAGACTTCAGACTCCTGCTCCCTATGGGATCGATATCTTTATTTCGAAACTAGCTACAAACAGTCTGTGCACTTGCAGTCATCACCGAGTAGCATATACTTTATAAAATAAGTTGTTGAGCTCAATTCTGGTTGTTAGTTTGAAACTTAAAACTTCCGCTGAAACTATTTAAATTTAGTTTGTAAGTTTGAATCACCTTGAGTTTTGAACTTCTGGTATTGTAATAATAATGAAGTGTGTATGTTTGTAATATGGATCCGCAATGTTCCTGTTGTACCACTCCGAGGGATGTGATATTTACGAAATGGTGTTGTGTCGATATCATATCAACGACTATAGTGTACTACACATGCAGTGGCATGATAGGTCACCACAACCTCCCATTTGTATTTCCATAGATTCTATTGGATTGCGCGGGAAGATATTTGATATTATCGGTAGGGCTCCTAAAATAGAAGAAGAACCCAGTACAGAGCATGTCCCCACTCGAGCTACTTATGCATGGATACAAAAGAACTTTAGTCAATGCCCCGTTGAGGCTAATCAAGAAACTATTCAATAGTATGCACATGTATACATGTGTTACTTGATCTCTGGGACTCCATTTTCTGAAGGTTATGGCAAGACCGCTCAATGGATGTTGCTGAAGATGTTGATGGTACTGACTAACTAAAACTTGGGGTTGGTGGCACCAGAATAGTTATACTGCTAGGTATCAATTGGACATTCTTTGCTCTTTCTAGAATATTGTCTAGACACTCTCTAATTGAACCGTGTGCGTCTCTGTTTGAACTCTATTTAATAAAACATAACAATAATGGAGTATGGTACAAAATTGGAATGAAGACACATATGGAAATGGCCCTCGTAGGTATCCAATCATACCACACACTCTACCACCACCACGGCCTCTACCAACATGTTCTCCACCACCAACACAGCTATGACTGTGTTGACTACCTCTTTGTTGGCTAGGACCTTGTTGGATACCTCTTTGTTGTCTAGGGCCGTGTTGGCTATGACCATCTTGTGTACGTCTGTCCTTGTTATCTTGTGCTTGCATCATTTCCCTTCCATCTCTTCCTTCGACTATAACCTCTTGTGTTGTGGTCCTCGCCATTGCAATCTCCATAATGGGATCTCCCACGAGGCTCTTGGAATTGGTTGTTTCCCTACTCTTGCTCACCACCTTGCGCAACTCGGTCTTGATTATCTTCATAGCTTATAAGGCACTTTTGATAGTTGTCTTTTCCACCAATGATATCAATTCCAACTCAATGTGAAAAGATCTGTAGGAAACATGATGTGCCTTTCAAGTTCAATAAACATTTCAGCCATGCTTGAAATATCAAGGCAATCTCCAAAGCCTTCAATTATCCTTGTATGAATAATGAGTAGCTCAAGGGTATTTTGTATATGCGCATGCTCATAATTAGACAAATCCTATTGTTAGCAAAGAAAGCTTATTCACATTGAACCTACCAAATGAGTTTCTCTTGTTAAGGCAAGAGAAGTTCTGAAGCAACTCTAAAGATACATCATTAAAGCGATAATGAAACACAATTGTTATAGAGTTTACAACAACATAGGAGGTGCCCATACAATAAAACTTACCAGTGGTGACCTAATGTCTTCCCCATTTTCTTGCTCTACCCCCACATTATTATTATACTATCCATACTTGGGATTATGATGTCATTTTGAGTGCACAATGATTTGGCATCTTTTAATAGTGGCTCACAACCACCATTCCTCAAATTGACCAAATGTGTTATAAAATCCTTAACCAAAGACATTGCCTGAAAAGATAAAATAGAAGTTTAGGTAAACAATATATACATAGGCAAAGTAGACCCATAAAGCTTATGTAATATATACTAAAATAAGTTATACATTTGGCTCCTAGAAACCTCAACATTCTTTTCCAATATGGCTTCAAAGGGATCATCGACTTAGCCATAGAATTTTCGGTCGCTCCTTTCTTCTTCTTCCTCTTTCTCTTGATGTCCCATAACATTTGCACTTTCTTGGGTGCTTGAATTAGAGCTATTGCCACTAGCAAGTAGGACAAACTATATCCTCTAATCTCCAATGCATAACAATTAAAGACATGAGTATTTTACCAATTTACCTAGCGCACAAATTCAAACCTTCAATCATCAATCCACAACATTATATAAAAACTATAGCTCACAAATTCACCCAATATTCAAACCTTCAACCATTAATCCACCTACATGTCTGCATGCAAAACAACCACCTTTGATCTGATGGGTCCGCACCCCTTCCTAAACTACCATGCTACGAGGACATGCCCTATCGAGCCTTTCCCAAACATGGCCCATACCTCCATAATGGTGATCCTTAAAACCAATCAACTACCAGCTAAACGATGTTTATGACCTCGATAATTCAAGCTATACGCCCTTCTACCCACAGTGATCTCATGCAACATATTTAACCATGTCCTCCTTTCTTACCGTTTTGCAGCTATGCCATGTCATCAAACAATCTGCTTGACCACCACACCGTGGGGTGCGCAAAGAGGTTATAGTCATAGTTAATTCGCTTGAATTTTGGTGCCACATCTGCTTTCTTTTTATTTCGCCGCTCAAATCCCATGAGGAACCGGATTTATTCACACGATGGAGATTGTTGGATCCATTTTCTTTACGACCTCAAATAGGGGTTTCCTTTTGTTTCTTGCATGTTGTTTTCTACCAGTCGCAGTTTTTGCATCGTTCGTTTTTTCTATTTCCGGTGCTTTATGTATATTATTACTTTTATTTTGGCATTGGTTTCAAACATATTTGTTGCCTTTTCCTTTTAGTTTATTTTTTTGCTTCCCCTTTTCTTTTTATGTTTTTTTAGTTTCATTTGTTCCCATTGTTTCATTTCCTCTTGTATTTTCATTTTTTCACCGATGTATATTACTTTGTTTACTTAATATTTGTCCTATAATCATATCGTTTGTCAACCAATATCACATTTTATTTGCGATTTCGCCTAGATGCTATAGACCTTTTTTTACGAAATGCAATTATTCCCCTCCAAAAAGTACAATTGATTTTTTGTGTGCTGTATTTTCTTGATTATGTATGAGTTGCATTTCGCTAAACTGGAAGTTAATTATTTTTACAAATGTAAATTATACTACATTACCCCATTTATATAAAATATAAAATTACATAGTAGGGGCCTTCACTGGTATTTTTGTGTAAAAAATCGGGATTTTTGTATGGTATATTTTTCTCCCAGATTGTGCACAAGTTGCACTTTTCAATAAATTATCAAATCTCAATTAGTTTTCAACTGGTGTTGCACTGTCTCATAACCCAGCGGGACATAAGAAAATCCCCATCAACCGAGACTTGGCGAAACTTGAAGAATAAAACGATGTTAAATTGTTCAAAATCTAGAACTCCGTTCTGAACAGAGAAGATGTTAACAAGAGCAATTGCAGAACTTTAGCCATCAGCGCCTAGCGTGCCGTGGATCACCATGACACACGCACATTCTCTCGTCTCGTTCTTCCTTTCTTCAGAAGCAGCACAAGCAACACAAACTAATGCAACAAGACATACAACGAAATAACCATGGACTAATTAAGAACTTAGAAGTTAGGCTCCAGTTCGATCGCTTCCTTCTTCAGTGGCCGAGGATGGTCATGTGGGTGTCGAACGACGGCAGCTCGTCGTCCTCGTCGATGTCGCCATCGCCGTCGCGGTCGACCTTGCCGGTGCCCGGAATGGGCACCGCCGTCGGCAGTCCCGGGAACCTGGCGCCGAACCCGCCCTCCTCCTCCTGGTTCTCCGGCGCCTTGGGGTCCCCGGGCTTGCACGTCTTGTCCTTGAGCGGGTTGCACCCGAAGCTGCCGGGAGCGGGGGCGGGCGCCTCGGCGTCGGCGGCGTCGGCATGCCTGGTGGCGAGCAGCGCGCAAGCGAGCACCGCGGCGAGCAGCAGCGTCACGCGCGCGGACGGCGACATGACGATGACGATGATGATGTTACGGGCGGTGTCTTGGAGGTGGCAAGGACGTGTGTAGGTGGGTTTTTCTTTCGCTGGAGTCTGGCGAGTGGAAGAGGAGAGGAGCGGCGGCGTGGCGCTATAAAAGGCAGGGCTGGTTTGCCGGATTTAGGCAGGGACGTACGTTGCCTGCGGGTGTCGCGTGATGCGTATGGCTGGGCTTCGTCTCCACGGTTATTACGTTGCCACGTTTGGCTGCGACTGTAGCGCCATGCGTGTGGCTGGGCTTCGTCTCCACGGTTTTACGGTGGGACCGGGTGTTCAAGAGCTAATCCAAGGATATGCGGTAGGAGACTGAAGTTTCAATGTGGACAAACCTGAAACAGACTCGGGATCTATCTCATGCTAAGACGAAAAGACAACCTTTACTTCTATAGAGAAAAAAAAAGCACTTCCTCCATCCGAAAAATGAGGTTGTAAATATTTCTAAATTCGCATGAATCTCAAATCTGCGGCATCTTTTTCTCGAACAGATGGAGTACAAGTTTCTCCATAGAAACATGCCAAATAATTTGGGCCTGTGATTTGCAATCTAGCCTATGCAGAAACCTGCAAAGTTTTCACTCTTCGGTCGGAGGATCCATGAGAATTGCTACTCTGGCGTGCACACTAGATAGCATGCATCCATCAACCCTCTATCAGGTTTGAGAGTTTGAGGTTCGCACGCTCGTCTACAGTATTCACTCGTATCCTCAATTTATTGTTCTGTTCTATCTCATCGACTGACAACTATTTCCCACGACCTGCAGCCTCTCTCTCTCTCCCAACACAGTTTCTCCCTCTTGCTATCGATTATTCTCATACCACCATTCCTTCATGAACACTGCCTAAAACGCTGGAGACGGAGCTGGGATTCAAAGCCGTGTTCCGTGAGCTGGCCTCGCTAGGTACAACGGCCGGCTTTCTACTTGGCTACTTGCCTACTCCTAATCCCTATTTATCAAAGATTCTAAGAGCATCTCCAAAGGTGATTGCATATTTTGGCGATGTATATCGCGTTTGCAGCGTGCGGCGCCGACACGCCCTCCACCGGAGGCTGCATTTTGTAGCGCTCATGCAGTGGCGAAAAAGAGGCCCCCCAACAGGCATTGCAAATTCCAGCGCGCGACACCTGCGCAAACAAGAAAATCAATCAAATATGCAATCAACAAGATCAAACAAACACAAATAAATCAACAATAATTCATAGTTCAATACAACAATCAATGACATAGTTCAACACAAATAATCCACGACATAGTTCAACACAAATTTGTATCACACAAACATAAACACATCATCACTTGTCAACATTTTCATAGCCATTGCCATCTCCACTTGTAGCTTCTTCTTCATCGTCATCACCACTTGAAGGAGGTATTGGATTAACCATGGAGGCCACGAATCCTCCCGGTGGTGCTCCCATGGCTACATAGACACCCGCCAGTGCTCCCATGCCGGCCATCGGTGTACTTGTCCCTCTAGAGCCTCCTCCAAAGCTACCAAATGCCATTCCTCCCATGTCAGCCATGCTTCCCATGCCTCCTCTAAAGACACTCGCCGGTGCTCCCATGCTTCCCATGCCTCCTCCAAAGACACCCGCCGGTTCCCATGCCTCCATAGCTGGTCGAAGATGCATTCATGGTTGCCAACATTCTTTTTTTGGCCAACACTTCATCGCGAGAAAGGTTGATGTACTCGTTTTACCTTTCATCCATGTTGGAAGTGTCCATGAAGAAGAGCTTCCTCTCTTCTTCCACTAGGCGTTGGTGCTCCTCATTGGTCACCTTCTTCTTCTCCAATGCCAACCTCCTCTCCTCGTTGTCCGACATCCTCGCATCCAATGCCGCCCTCCATGCCTCAGCCTCATTCTCCAATTGTCTTGCCAACTTCCTATCCTCATTTGCTTCTATCCTTGCATTGGAATTTGTATCCATAGCTTTCGCAATGTCATCATCTCTGGCTTTCTTACCCTTCAAATCTTTGGCAGCCTTATTTCCAAGCATGTTTCCTCTTGTGTTGGAAACCGAGTGAGGAGTGGAGCTCCTCTTCTTGTCGTCCTCATCACTTTATGCATCATCATCTATGATTGTTGCCTCGCCGGTTGCAGTCGCCGCCAGCTAGTGTTTCCACATCCTTTCCACGGGACTTCCACTTTTCCTCATTGCATAGCACGTCAAAGTAATGATGCAATGTAAATGCATTTCCAAGAATTTTGTTGCCCTTGTTGTTATTTTTTCCCTCATCTCTATACAAGCCTTGAGAAATGGAATTCTACATAGTTAACAAAAGAAAAGAAATAAGTCATATAGAACAACAAACATATGCCCATCAAACGGAATAGCACACAATAGAACAACTTATCCTATCCTTGTCATTTGTGCCATTTCAGTTAATCTCATCAACATCAACTTGCACACCCGCCCACTTTTGACAATCGGCATCGATGACCGACCAATGGGACTAAAGAGAACGCACGGTGCGCACATTCTCACTTGTGTTGTTTGCGTCAAAGTACTCCTTCATCCTCATCCAATAGGTCTCTCTAGTTTGGTCGGTGCCGGTGGTTGGATCCATGCCAATTATCAACCATGTCTTGCAAAGCAACCTATCTTCCGCCATGGTGTAGTTCCCCTTCCTACCTCTCGGTGCTCCAATCAACCCCTCGTCGTCCTCATCAACATCAAACTCATCCTCTTCACCAATTTATTGATCCATATGTGTGTGGGAGAAAGAGGAACCAACATTCATGGTTTCCATGAATGTATCATCATCGACACTACATTTCATTTCAATACTTGTCACAATCCTTCTCTATATGCATCTAACTCACGAAAACATTTTTTACTATTAGGCATTTCATCGAGCACCTTGCACGCGCCCGACACTGTGGCAGATGGCACCTGCGCCGGCGGAGGCGGAGGAGGTATACCATCCGCAAGCGGCGAAGGAGTGATACATCGGAAACGTATCTATAATTTTTTATGTTCCATGCTTGTTTAGTATCTACTTTTCTTTGTCCACACTTTGAGGTGTTTTTATATGTTTTCTGGTACTAACCTATTAACAAGTTGCCACAGTGCCAGTTGCCTGTTTTCTGCTATTTTTGGTTCTAGAAAAGCTAGTAAGGAAATATTCTCGGAATTGGATGGGACAAAAGACAAAGTCAATATTTCACCGAGGAGAACACAATTTCCAGAGGAGAGACGGAGGGGAGCCACAGGGCGGTCGCACCCCCCCAGGCGCGGGCCCACCCTAGGTCGTGCCTGGGCAGGGTGTGGGCCCCCTGGCCGCCCTCTTGCCTCGCCTCTTCGCCTATAAGTATCCCCCGATGCCTAAACCCTAAGCACTCAATCAATATTACATGAAACCATCTGCAGCCGCTGATGACCCACAAGTATAGGGGGTGTATCGTAGTACTTTTGATAAATAGGAGTGTTGATCCCAACGAGGAGCAGAAGGTGCTGAACAGTGGTATGGAGCAGGATCTCTCTGCAAATACTTAGCAAACAGATTTTTAGGGGTTTTCTGATAAAGCAACAAAACAAAGTGCAAGTAATAAAGAACAAACACAGCAAATGGCCCAATCCTTTCTTAGCAAAGTACAAGCCAGTGGAAATACTTATAAGCACCAAACGTTCTCGAGGACACATGGGAATTCTGTCAAATGCTTTCGCTTCATATAGCTGAGTACTCTTCTTTGGTGTTGTAAGTGTTGTGTGGGTGAACCTGTGCTAATGTACGGACCTTACTTGGACTAATACATACTTGTGATTAAACCCCCTTTAAACATCCGTAACTACAGGAAAGTGATTAAAATATAAATCTAACCACGGCCTTAAACTCTAAGATCCTACACTCCCTTGTGCAAAGGTGTCCTAACAGGGGTTCAGGTTTCTGTCACTCCGGCAACCCCACAATTAGTAGCCAAATACACAATGCATTCCCCTAGGCCCATAAATGGTGAAGTATCATGTAGTCGACGTTCACATGACACTACTAGAAGAATAGCACCACAACTTAAATACTAAACCATTGAATAATAACTCAACACAAATCCACTAATAACAACATGACTTCTCCCATGTCCTCAAGAACTAGACGAACTACTCAGAAGACATCATATGGATCAAGATCAAAGATGATATGGTAATGGATAACAATCTTAACATAAACAATAATCCAATGGTTCCACTCACAAGCATCAACTACAATAGTAATCAACACCGAGAAAGTTTCCCCTAAGAAATAAAGCAATATCCAACACAATTGTTACAGCGGGACGTGTTGGAGATATGCCCTAGAGGCAATAATAAATGTAGTTATTATTATATCTTTGTGTTTATGATAAATGTTTACATTCATGCTATAATAGTATTAACAAGGAAACATTGATACTTGTGTGATTTGTAAACTTAATTTGAAGTCCCTAGTATAGCCTCTATACATCACTAGCTTGTTGGTTGATAAATGATTGTGGTTTCCCTATCATGAACATTGAGATGTTATCAACAACAAGATCATATCGTTAGGAGAATGATATGATGGACATACTCCTATAGATAAGCGTAGCATAAAGATCAAGTCATTTCAATAGTTCAATTGCTATATGCTTTCTAATACATAGTAACCTAATTCCTTCGACCATGAGATCATGCATATCACCTTTACCGGATGGATGCTTTGATGACATCAAACACCACACCGTAACTGGGTGGCTATAAAGGTGGCATTGAGTGTTCGGAAAGTATTGGTTGAGACACATGGATCAAGAGTGGGATTTGTCCATCCATATGACGGATAGATATACTCTGGGCCCTCTCGGTGGAATGTCATCCAATTAGCTTGCAAGCATGTGACTGGATCACAAGGGATCACATATCATGGGAACGATAAAAGAGTACTTATCGGTAACGAGGTTGAACTAGGTATGCAGAGATACCGACGATCATAACCTCGGATAAGTAAACTATCATGAGACAAAGGGAAATTGGTATCGTATGTAAGTGGTTCATTCGATCGCAAAGTAATCGTAGAAATATGTGGGAGCCATATGAATTTCCAGATTCCTCTATTGGTTATTGTTCGGAGAAGTGTCTCGATCATGTCCGCATAATTCACGAACCGTAGGGAGACACACTTAAGGATTCGACGTTGTTTGAGTAGTTATGGTATGATGAGAAAGAGACCGAATGTTGTTCGGAGTCTCGGATGGGATCCGGGATATCACGAGGAGATCCGTAATGGTCCAGAGAATAAGATTCATATAAGGAAAGTCCCGTTTCGGAGTTGGGGAATGTTTCCGGTGTTTTCATCGGGAATGTTCTAGAAGGTTCCGGAATGTCCGGCACTCCGGAGGGGAAGGGGTACATGAATGTGTCATTGCAAGATGGAATGATTGCATCATGTACTAAGTGTCATCGCTGTTCCAAATAAAGGATTAATTCAAATCCTAGTTTGAAAAGTCAAATAGCTAAATTGAAAAGTCAAACGGCTAAATTTGGAAAGAGGAAAAGAGGAGGAAGTGGGAAACCGAGTTGGGGAGGGAATCCCTCCTCCAACCGGCGGCGCCCCACCCAAGCCGAGTTGGGGAGGGACTCCCCTCCCTCCCCTTGGCCGCCGGCCCCTCCACCTATATAAGGAGGGGCAGGGCTCCCTCCTAGCACACACAAGTCCCTCACCTCAAACCCTAGAAGCTGCAACCCACCATAGCCGCCGCCGCCCCCTAGGGTTTTGCCCTAGCCGCCGACTTGGGGGTCCCCGGAACCCTAGCCGCCGGCTCTAGCACCTCCTCCTTGGTGTGTCTAAACCCTAGATCGCCGAGGATCTCTCTCATACTCCACCATACTCGCTCCGGCTTAAGGCGAAGCCCTGCGAGATCTCCCCTCTACTTCCGGTACCACGCCGTTGTGCTGCCGGAATCGCGAGGAGAGTGCTACTACCTCCGCTGCCTGCTGGAACAAGGGAGAGGAAGGTCTTCGTCGAGTACCGAACGTGTGACCGACTGCGGGAGCGCTGCCGAAATGCAGCGCCGGAAGGATCGTCTACGCGATCTTGAGATCGGAAAGAGTACGACTACATCACCCACGAGAATCCGCTCTCGTTAAACACTTTGGAATCTTCGAGGGTAAGTTATTCCATCGACTCGTTGCTACAATCTAGTAGATAGATCTTGGCTTGTTTGTTTGTATGCGGTAGAAATTTTTTGTTTTCCATGCTACGAAACCCTACAGTGGTATCAGAGCCGTGTCTATATGTAGATCTGTTGCACGAGTAGAACACAATGGTCATTGTGGGCGTTGATGCTTTTATTGTCGATTGCTTCTTGTGTACTTTGCATCTTGCGGTATGTTGGGATGAAGCGGCCCGGGCTAACCTTACATGACATCGTTCATGAGACTTGCTCCACGCTTGACATGCAACTTGTATTGCATAAGTGGCTTTGCGGGTGCCTGTTTCTCCTAGCATAGTTAAGATCCAATTTACAACGGGTGATCAACAATACTAGTATCAATGTTGTGGTTCTTGTTCGTAAGTTAGAACGACACTTATTGAAAGCCCTAAACCACGTAAAATATGCAAAGAAAGTAGAGGCGTCTAACTTTGTTTTGCAGGGGTGTGCAGTGATGTGATATGTCCATGATTGTGATTATATTTGATGTATGCAATGTTCCTTATTGTAAGTGGGCAACCGGCAGGAGCCATATGGTTGTCTTTAATTTATGTTAAGACCCGCGTGTCTATTCAAAGTAGTTGTAATAGTTGAAGCCGGTGGACGACAACCATGGAGAAGCGTCATTGACCTTGATGCAATGCCGGTGATGATGGAGATCATGTTCGTGCTTGAAGATGGAGATCGGAAGCACAAAGAAGAAAGGCCATATCATATCACATATTTTGAATTGCATGTGATGTTAATCCTTTATGCATCTTGTATTGCTTAGTAGACGACGGTAGCATTATAAGATGATCCCTCATGCACATGAATTTGAAGTCATAAAGTGTTCACCCTTAGTTAGCACCGTTGCTAAAGCTTGTTGTTTCGAAGCACCACGTGATGATCGGGTGTGTTATATTCTGCAAGTGTATACAACGTGAGCAAGCCAGATTTGCTCATGCGGAAACTAAGGTTTGATCTTGAAGAGCCTAGCATGTACAGACATGGTCTCGGAACACGGATCACCGAAAGGTAAAGCATGAATCATATAGTAGATATGATGAACATGACGATTGTTCGCCATTGAAACTATATCAACTCTCGTGATGATCGGTGTTGATGTGGTGGATTTGGTTCATGTGATCACTAAAACAATGTGAGGGATATTGTTTTGAGTGGGAGTTCACCTAGATTAACTTTATTATTAATTTGAACTCAATTTGTCATAAACTTAGTCTAAACTATTGCAAATATGTTGTAGATCAATGGCAGCCCCTACCATCAATTTTAATGCGTTCCTAGAGAAATAAAAGTTGAAAAACAATGGAAGCAACTTCGCGGATTGGTTCCGCAATTTGAGGATTGTCCTCACAGCTGGTAATTTGACCTATGTGCTGGATGCACCGCTGGGTGACCCACCTGCAGCTGATGCTTCTGATGAAGTAAAGAATGTTTACCTCGCTCGGAAGAATCAGTACTCCATAGTTCAGTGTGCTATCTTGTATGGTTTGGAATTGGAGCTTCAGAAAAGGTTTGAGAATTCAGACCCATATGATATTGTCGAGGATCTCAAATTGATTTTTGAGACTCATGTGGCAATTGAAAGTTATGAGGCTTCTGAAAAGTTCTTTAACTGCAAGATGGAAGAGGGCAGCTCCGTCAGTGAGCATGTGCTTAAGATGTCTGGGCACGCAAACAAACTTCAGAGCTTGGGTATAGTGATTCCTAATGCTTTGGGGATTTACCGTGTCCTCCAATCACTACCACCAAGTTACAAGAACTTTGTGATGAACTACAACATGCAGAACATGAACAAGCAGTTGCCAGAACTGTTTGCTATGTTAAAGTCTGCAGAAGTGGAGATCAAGAAAGAGCACCAAGTGTTGTTGGTCAATAAGACCACCAAATTCAAGAAAGGCAAGTCTAAGCAGAAGGGACACTTCAAGAAGGGTGGTAAGAAAGTTACCGCACCGACGAAGAAGACCAAGGCTGGACCTAAGCCTGATACTGAGTGCTTTTACTGCAAGGGAGAAGGTCACTGGAAGCGGAATTGCCCAAAGTACTTGGCGGATTTGAAGAACGGCAACATCAAGAAGAAAGGTATATCTGATATACATGTTATTGATGTGTATCTCACTAGTACTCGTAGTAGTGCCTGGGTATTTGATACTGGTTCGGTTGCTCACATTTGTAACTCGAAACAGGTGCTGCAGAATAAACTGAAGCTAGCGAAGAACGAGGTGACGATGCGCGTGGGAAACGGATCAAAGGTTGATGTGATCGCGGTCGGCACGCTACCCCTTCATCTACCATCGGGATTAGTTTTATACTTAAATAATTGTTATTTGGTGCCTGCGTTGAGCATGAACATTATATCGGGATCTTGTTTATTGCGAGACGGTTACTTGTTTAAGTCCGAGAATAATGGTTGTTCGATTTATATGAGTAATATGTTTTATGCACATGCACCTTTGATAGATGGTCTATTCTTATTGAATCTCGATAGTGGAAATACACATATCAACAACATTGAGGCTAAACGTTTGAAATCGAGCGATAACTCGACCTATATGTGGCACTGTCGTCTTGGTCACATTTGAGTGAAGCGTATGAAGAAACTCCATTCCGATGGACTTCTTGAATCACTTGATTTCGAATCACTTGAAAGATGCGAAGCATGTCTGATGGGTAAAATGACTAAGACTCCATTTTCTGGTATGATGGAGCGAGCTACGGACTTATTGGAAATCATACATACTGATGTGTGTGGTCCAATGAGTGTAGCATCGCGCGGTGGTTATCGTTATGTTCTTACCTTCACGGATGACTTGAGTAGATATGGGTATATCTATTTCATGAAACATAAGTCCGAAACTTTCGAGAAGTTTAAGGAGTTTCAAAGTGAGGTAGAGAATCAACGTAACAAGAAGATTAAATTTCTGCGTTCTGATCGTGGAGGTGAATATCTAAGTTACGAGTTTGGCGAGCATTTGAAGAAATGCGGAATACTTTCACAATTGACACCGCCGGGAACACCACAGCGTAATGGTGTGTCCGAACGTCGTAATCGAACTCTCTTAGATATGGTTCGTTCTATGATGTCACTTACAGATTTACCGCTATCATTTTGGGGTTATGCATTAGAAACAGCCGCATTCACTTTAAATAGGGCACCGTCTAAATCCGTTGAAACGACACCATATGAATTATGGTTTGGGAAGAAACCTAGATTGTCGTTCCTTAAAGTTTGGGGATGTGAAGCCTATGTAAAGAAGTTACAGCCGGACAAGCTTGAACCCAAAGCGGAAAAATGCGTCTTCATAGGATACCCGAAGGAAACTATTGGGTATACCTTCTATCATAGATCCGAAGGCAAAATCTTCGTTGCCAAGAATGGATCCTTTCTAGAGAAGGAATTTCTCTCGAAGGAAGTGACTGGAAGGAAAGTAGAACTCGACGAGGTTGTCGAACCTTCTCTCGAAATTGCGAGTAGCGCAGCACCGGAAGAAGTTCCTGTGGTGCCTGCACCAATAAGAGAGGAAGCTAATGATGGTGATCATGAAACTTCGGTTGAAGTTGCTACAGAGCCTCGGAGGTCAACGAGAACTCGTACCACTCCAGATTGGTATGATCCCGTTATGAGTGTCATGTTGGTGGACAACACCGATGACCCCGAGACATATGAGGAAGCGATGATGAGCCCAGATTCCAATAAATGGCAAGAAGCCATGAAATCCGAGATTGGATCCATGTACGAAAACCAAGTATGGACTTTGGTGGACTTACCGGATGGCCGGAAGGCTGTCGAGAACAAATGGATCTTCAAGAAGAAAACAGATGCTGATGGTAATGTTACTGTCTATAAAGCTCGACTTGTCGCAAAAGGGTTTCGACAAATTCAAGGAGTTGACTACGATGAGACTTTCTCACCGGTAGCGAAGCTTAAGTCTGTGAGGATTATGTTAGCAATCGCTGCATATTATGATTATGAGATATGGCAGATGGATGTCAAAACAGCATTCCTCAATGGAGACATTGATGAAGAGTTGTATATGATGCAACCCAAAGGTTTTGTCGATCCTAAAGATGCTAACAAGGTATGCAAACTTCAACGGTCCATCTATGGATTGAAGCAAGCATCCCGAAGTTGGAATCAACGTTTTGATAAGGTGATCAAAAGTTTTGGTTTTATACAAACTTATGGAGAAGCTTGTATTTACAAGAAAGTGAGTGGGAGCTCTGTAGCATTCTTAATACTATATGTAGATGACATATTGTTGATTGGGAATGATGTAGACCTTCTTAATAGTGTCAAGGAATATTTGAATAATAGTTTTTCAATGAAGGATCTTGGTGAAGCAGCTTACATATTAGGCATAAAGATTTATAGAGATAGATCGAAACGCCAAATATCATTGTCACAGAGTACATATTTGGACAAAGTTCTAAGGAGGTTTGGAATGGAAGATAGCAAGAAAGGGTTCTTGCCCATGTTGCCCAATACGACCTTGAGTAAAACTCAAAGTCCGACATCGGCAGAAGATAGAGAAAGGATGAGTAATACTCCCTATGCCACAGCCATAGGATCTCTAATGTATGCCATGCTATGTACTAGACCCGACATTGCATATGATGTTAGTTTAACTAGCAGATATCAAAGTGATCCAGGAGTGGATCATTGGACAGCGGTCAAAAACATCCTTAAGTACTTGAGAAGAACTAAGGATATGGTTCTTTCTTATGGAGGTGATGAACATCTCGTTGTTAATGGTTACACCGATGCTAGTTGGAACACCGATCCGGATGATTCTAAATTACAATCTGGATACGTATTTATTTTGAATGGTGCAGCAGTTAGCTGGAGGAGTGCAAAGCAAAGCGTTGTGGCGAGATCTTCAACTGAATCGGAATACATGGCTGCTTCGGAGGCTTCACAAGAAGCGATATGGATGAAAGAGTTCATTGCAGAGCTGGGTGTGGTTCCTAGTGCGCTGGACCCAATGTCTATCTACTGTGATAACATGGGCGCCATAGCCAATGCGCAAGAACCAAGGTCACACAAGAAGCTGAAGCACACCAAGCTACATTTTCACGCTATTCGAGAACATATCCAAGATGGGGATATAAAGATTTGCAAAGTACACACAGATCTGAATGTGGCGGATCCGTTGACTAAACCTCTCCCGAGGGCAAAACATGACCAGCACCAAACTGCCATGGGTGTTCGGTATATTACCATGTAATCTAGATTAGATGACTCTAGTGCAAGTGGGAGACTGTTGGAGATATGCCCTAGAGGCAATAATAAATGTAGTTATTATTATATCTTTGTGTTTATGATAAATGTTTACATTCATGCTATAATAGTATTAACAAGGAAACATTGATACTTGTGTGATTTGTAAACTTAATTTGAAGTCCCTAGTATAGCCTCTATACATCACTAGCTTGTTGGTTGATAAATGATTGTGGTTTCCCTATCATGAACATTGAGATGTTATCAACAACAAGATCATATCGTTAGGAGAATGATATGATGGACATACTCCTATAGATAAGCGTAGCATAAAGATCAAGTCATTTCAATAGTTCAATTGCTATATGCTTTCTGATACATAGTAACCTAATTCCTTCGACCATGAGATCATGCATATCACCTTTACCGGATGGATGCTTTGATGACATCAAACACCACACCGTAACTGGGTGGCTATAAAGGTGGCATTGAGTGTTCGGAAAGTATTGGTTGAGACACATGGATCAAGAGTGGGATTTGTCCATCCATATGACGGATAGATATACTCTGGGCCCTCTCGGTGGAATGTCATCCAATTAGCTTGCAAGCATGTGACTGGATCACAAGGGATCACATATCACGGGAACGAGAAAAGAGTACTTATCGGTAACGAGGTTGAACTAGGTATGCAGAGATACCGACGATCATAACCTCGGATAAGTAAACTATCGTGAGACAAAGGGAAATTGGTATCGTATGTAAGTGGTTCATTCGATCGCAAAGTAATCGTAGAAATATGTGGGAGCCATATGAATTTCCAGATTCCTCTATTGGTTATTGTTCGGAGAAGTGTCTTGATCATGTCCGCATAATTCACGAACCGTAGGGAGACACACTTAAGGATTCGACGTTGTTTGAGTAGTTATGGTATGATGAGAAAGAGACCGAATGTTGTTCGGAATCTCGGATGGGATCCGGGATATCACGAGGAGATCCGGAATGGTCCAGAGAATAAGATTCATATAAGGAAAGTCCCGTTTCGGAGTTGGGGAATGTTTCCGGTGTTTTCATCGGGAATGTTCTAGAAGGTTCCGGAATGTCCGGCACTCCGGAGGGGAAGGGGTACATGAATGTGTCATTGCAAGTTGGAATGATTGCATCATGTACTAAGTGTCATCGCTGTTTCAAATAAAGGATTAATTCAAATCCTAGTTTGAAAAGTCAAATAGCTAAATTGAAAAGTCAAACGGCTAAATTTGGAAAGAGGAAAAGAGGAGGAAGTGGGAAACCGAGTTGGGGAGGGAATCCCTCCTCCAACCGGCGGCGCCCCACCCAAGCCGAGTTGGGGAGGGACTCCCCTCCCTCCCCTTGGCCGCCGGCCCCTCCACCTATATAAGGAGGGGCAGGGCTCCCTCCTAGCACACACAAGTCCCTCACCTCAAACCCTAGAAGCTGTAGCCCACCATAGCCGCCGCCCCTAGGGTTTTGCCCTAGCCGCCGACTTGGGGGTCCCCGGAACCCTAGCCGCCGGCTCTAGCACCTCCTCCTTGGTGTGTCTAAACCCTAGATTGCCGAGGAGCTCTCTCATACTCCACCATACTCGCTCCGGCTTAAGGCGAAGCCCTGCGAGATCTCCCCTCTACTTCCGGTACCACGCCGTTGTGCTGACGGAATCGCGAGGAGAGTGCTACTACCTCCGCTGCCTGCTGGAACAAGGGAGAGGAAGGTCTTCGTCGAGTACCGAACATGTGACCGACTGCAGGAGCGCTGCCGGAACGCAGCGCCGGAAGGATCGTCTACGCGATCTTGAGATCGGAAAGAGTACGACTACATCACCCACGAGAATCTGCTCTCGTTAAACACTTTGGAATATTCGAGGGTAAGTTATTCCATCGAATCGTTGCTACAATCTAGTAGATAGATCTTGGCTTGTTTGTTTGTATGCGGTAGAAAAATTTTGTTTTCCATGCTACGAAACCCTACAGGACGGAGTGGTGATGATGGTGCTGGTGGTAATGATGGTGTGGATGATGATGATGATGATCATCCCGATGAAGCCTAGCTTGACGATGGTGTTTATGGCGACGATCTCCCCTCTCCGGGAAGGAATTCCCCGGCAGAAATCTGTCTACCGGAGAGATCTTTCTCTCTCGGTGTTTCCGCCCCCAGAGGCGGCGGAAATCTATCTATGGTCACTCCCCTAGCCTTAGGGTTCCATAGGGAAGATATAGGCCAAGGGGCGGAGTCGGATGCCGGGCAGGTGGGCCACACCTGCCCTAGGCGCGGCCCAGGGTGGGCCCACGCCTAGGGGGGTGTGGGCCCAATGTGGCCCTTCTTCGCTCCTCCTTCTGGCTTCCTCAATATTCTGAAAATAATATTTTACCATATTTTTCTGATATTTTTTCTGATCTTCATGAAATTGCATCAAAACGCCCTCTTTTCCATCAGAATCCAGACTCCGGCAGTCCATCCTCCAAGAATCATCCAACATGCAAAAACAGTGGAAAATACATAAGTAATGCCTCATAATAAGACAAATATCAATGAATAGAGGTAGATTACGATATAGAAAGGTGATGCAAATTGGGCATATCAACTCCCCCAAGCTTAGACATTCGCTTGTCCCCAAGTGAAAACTGAGCTCAGTAAACATGTCCACAGGTTTATGGAGTGAAGTGTCGATAAAAGAATGCGAACAATAAGCATCCCACTTACCATTGCACAACTCATAGAATAAAGAAACTCACCATTATATAACTTAGCTTGCAACCAAGTACAACAGTTATAATAGATATGCATAAATATAAATCATAATTGGAATTGGCAAACTTGTTCTTGGTCAGAGAACACCTGACAAACAGTTTCACAAAAAGCTTTTTGTAGAAGTTTTACCACATGAGCACTCTTTGCTCAAAAAGGTTTTTCACAAGTGAAGGCTTTCAAAGTAATACTCAATAGATAAGAGTTTGTGCAAACAAGGAATATAAATAACATGATTGAATAAATCACCATATGAATGCTTGCAACACAACAACTCAAATGTCTGCTGGAGATAGAGAGGAAGTAGGTCTACTGACTCAACTTGGAAATAGGAGAAAGGTCCCTTCATAGAGGGTAGCAGGGATTACAAGTCATAAAGAGCTTCCAAAAGATTATGGTACTTACTAGCTTTGAGCCCTCATTGCCCCTATCATAGGCATCTTGAGATGATTAAGGTTAAAGTGCACAAAGATGGAGTATATGCTTGACGAAATATAAGTTGGAAATCTCATGTCCCTTGAATATGAGGGCCACTCCTCATGCTACTCAACTTTGGTCACCAGTAAGTTCTTGTCATTGTAAGTACATGCGTATCATAGAGAACCACCAACGGGGTACCCCTTGCACATGGTACAGGAGCTATCCCATAACCAAAATGTTAAGGCAAACAGACAATGAGCATCTCGGCGATCTTTTTATTTACTATGTGCATAGCTTTTTATTGAGGATGCTTCATAGATAGCTCACTATGGTGATGCTACAAGTTTCCACCATGATTAGGCATGGCTTAGGCTAGCGTCCCGGGCGTTTCTCTAACACAAAATACAGACTCCATGGACTTACAAGTTCCCTCTTTATTTCACATCATTGACGTCCATAGACAAAAGAGCACGATATCAACTGTGTACAAAGTATAGGTGCAATGTTGAAAACGTTCCCCCTGACAGCACGGTTCTGCTAATTCCAACGTATAGATGCAAGCATATACAACTTCGATGGCACAATGGTTCAAGTCTATTAGGGATAAAGAAATAAGGTGTGCCATCAAGTTCGTGAGATCTTTACTAACTAGTTTTCACATAACAAAATACTTTTTAATTCGAAAGGTAGATGAAGCTTGAGAATTTGCTTGGAATAGAAAAAATCTACTAGGTAGATATGGTGGACACAAATGGCAAAATTTTTGGTTCAAAGGTATTTGGAAACATGAGAAGTATACCTTCTCAAAACAGGTTTTTGGCTAGCAAAGTTGGGTAGCAAGCAAGAGAGTTGAAAGAAACAAGCAAACATACAAGTAATAAATCCAAACATGCAATCTTCCTTGAAGACACAAGAGATCTTAAATAAAGAATACTAAGCTTATGAGCCAACAAGAAAGAAAACAAATGATACAAAATACCTTCAAGTTTTTTCTCTTTTTCTTTCAAACTTCAAAAAGTATTGCTACTGACCAGAACTCGGTTTGCCAAAACCAATTTAGATCCACTTGCTGATCCCAAAGTGATTCCAATACTGATAAACAACATCCATCATATAATAAAGATTGCAAACTAAAATAAGAAGTGCAAAAAGTAAAAGATGAGACTTCTCATTAATATTCCAATAAAGGCACTCACACCAAGGGATACATACATAATCAACTAAAGGAGAGATACTTCCACATGCAAACCAAACTATAAGATAACCTCTCTAACAAATATATGAATCCACTAAAAAGGTAAAATATAAAAGATAATGGTGGTGATACCGTGGCACTCCCCCAAGCTTGGAACAAGCCAAGGGGATGCCAAACCTGATGACAAATTACTCCTTCGGTGGTGGTGGTGTTCTCTTGTCATCATAAAACTTCCAAGACAAAGGTTCCCCATCCAAAAAGGATGTCCTTGTCCCTGCAATCCTGAAACTAGCAGCGGAGCTTATGCGATCAAATCTAGCCTCATACTCATAGTTTTGATTTTGTATGTCGTAGAGCTGTGCTTGTAATTGGTTGGTGGTCTGATGGAGCGAGAAGATTTATTCTCGGAGCTCAGCCACCTCTTCCTCGTGCTTGGCGATGAGTTCTGAACTTATCTTGTGAATAACATCCACTTCGTGTTCCGCCATCTTCTTGTACCTGAAAACCTCCTGCTCCAATGCTTCCATCCTGTATTCCAGACTTCCTCGCCCTTGGGGCCTTGAAATTCTTTCATCTGTACCTTCCCATCTTTGAGAATCAGCTCCTTGGGATGGATCTTCAACTCATACATGTATGGGTTGAGGACATCTGCGGTGACCCGGCATACCACTGCATGTGTAGTACACTATAGTCGTTGACATGACATCCACAGAACAACGTTCCGTAAATATCACATCCCTCAGAGTGGTACAACAGAAACATTGCGGGTCCATATTACAAAAAGTACACACAATATTATTAGTACAATAACGGAAGTTTAAGACTTCCAAAAGATCCAACTTACAAACCAAAATATAAAGCGTTCAGCGGAAATTTAAAGGTAACAACTCCGACTAGGAGTGGGGCTCAACAGCTTATTCTACAGAGTTCATGCTGCTCGGCTCCGTTAGTTACTACTAACTAGATACTTAATTGGACTTGTTCTCATCGACACCGTAGTGGATCTCGTAATCCACTCCTTCAACTCCTCCGGATAGATCAGGTTCCTCGTAGTACACCTCTTCTTGGCATTCAGCTGCATACATTGGCACGTCTTCGGGATCCTTAGAGTCTAAGCAAGGGATCAAAGGAAAGAATGAGTAACAGCGTTACCCAACAAGTTCATTGTATGCAAGGTGGGAAGTTTGATGCTCTAACTATCACCTTGGATTATACATCCTTGGCACTATGCAGTTTTTGTAAATCTTTCTTCAAAGATTGATTTTATTCTGAAAAAACTATGACAATCAGCCTTCACAGGTTGACCAAAACTTTCATGGAGTTCATTTCCTGCCGCGTTCGTAGCTCCTTCCCAAAACAGGGAGTAACAAGTTATAGTTCTTACACTCTACAGAGGTGCGTTACTTTACCCATGAGAGATCAACTCCTTGTTGCACAACCGGGCATACTTTCCCGTCCACAATTCCATGATGTGGGGCCTAGTAGTTGGTCCTAGACAATCACTGCCCCCTTTGCGACCCTGCTCCTTGTTGTACACCATGCCCACATAATGAATTACGGCAATGGTTTGTACAAATCGTTAGATGCCAGAACTATCGAGGAACGGGAGGGTTCCCACCCATATGCTGCATATCCTCTATGAATTACCAATTAATATGCACGCTACGAGGATAACAGCCATGACCTGCACATCTGGCTTCATGCGAGAGGAAGAAGATACAGCTGACTTCTCTGTCCCATTCCAAATCTCATGGCTAACGCGTAACATACGGCGCTAGAATCACTGATGTCAGGGGTTATTAAGTCCCTACTTGATCATCATTGTTGCAAATAGAACCCTAAGTTCTATTGCTCATTATATCACCACTTGAGGATGATATCTATGATTTCTTTATTTATGAAAATAATATTTTCTTTCTTTTATAGCATATATGATAACACACAATTTGCAAATACTTTGATAAAGACTCTTCAAAGGACATGAGCAAGTGATGAACTTGCCTTGTGATGGCAAGGTAGTGAAGTCTGATGCTTGCACTGGACCTTGAGCTTCTAGTTCTACAAAAACATCATTATTGCCCGGTAAGGACAATATTTAAAGAAGCAAAATGATTATGCAAGTAATGAAATGCATTATTTAATTCTTTATGCATTTTCCTATATAAGGTGCTTTTTAATAAAGCATTTATAAATATTAATAAAATTTTTATATTTATTGCATATATTGAATTATTTTATTTTATTTCCTTTTTTATTTGACTTCTATTGATTTAATAATTCTTTTAGGAATTATTAATTATACATTAAAATTTATTACTAAATATTTATTTAGTATTTTTCAAAAATATTATAATATTAATGTATAATGAAAGTGATTTTTATTTATTTTTATCACCTTTCAAAAAATTTGTAGAATTCCATAAAAAATATATAAATTACAAAATTCTTATAAACATTTAAATGTCCAAAATTTTATATCTTATTTTATTTGGACAGAGTGGATTATTGTGAATCCAAAAATATTTTATTTATAATTTTTGGACTTTTATTTTATTTTATAGAATTTTATTAAGGTCAGGGGCATTTTGGTCTTTTCCACTTGATTAAAACAGTTTTTAAAACAACTTGGGCTGGCCTTTTGGGCTTATTGGGCCAGTGTGGCCCAATAGGGCAAGGTCAAAATACCACCCCGAGGGGTTTTGGCCCACCCAGCCCATTCTCTCTGCCTCCCTCTCTCCCTCGACCTTATCCTCTCCTCCTCTGACCCGACCCTGTGGCCGGCGATGCCACCACCATTGATTCCCGCCGCCGTCGGCCATTCTGGTCGCCGCCGTGGTGCGATTTGGGGTTGTCGACGATGCTCGTTCTGTTTATCCAAGTGGATTTGACTTCGGGGCATCCCCGTGGCCAGGTCCACCCCGTTCCTGAACCCTAGGGTTAAGGAAAAGGTGTTGTTGCCACCGCCGCGGTCCTGTCTGTGGTGGTGTGCTGGGCTCATGTGCTGCTGCGGCCGCCGCCGTGGAAGGTGCAGGTTGCAGCGCCCCCCTGGGTGCTTCCTGTGCCGCCGCGGTTCGTCGGCCAATCTGCTTCCTCTTCGATTCGTCAGCGAGGACCTCGGGTAAGTTGCTTCTGTGGCCCTTGTTCCTGCTATTACCATGAATCTCTCGGTGTGTCTAGTGGCTTCTCATGCCTACTGACTATGTGCTGATTGGGTTCATGTCTGGATTAGGGTTCTTTCTTTGATTAGGGTTCATAACCCCATGTTGATCATATCCATGATGCTTTAGATCTAGTGGTGTTCATACTTGAGCATGAAGAATGATTGTTTGCTGTGGATCATGATTGGTAGTAGCTTTGATGTAGCTAGTGGCTTGTCAGATTTATTCTAGTGGTGATTCACTATGATCTAATGCTAGTGTTTCTATGGAATCACTGATTGGAAATGTTGTTGATCTGAGAGTTGTCTCTACTGTCAGAATGCTCATATTGACAGTAGTTTTCTCTCAGTAGTTGCTTACTGTAATTGCAATGGTAGGCTTGTTTGAGATTATACATACTGAATCAAATCATTACATGTAATGATTCCAGCGGATGTATAGATGAATATAATATTGATTCCTGGCACTTAGCTTCAGGAAGATGATATGTATTGGTTTGTTCCTTTTATCTGTGGAAACTAAGCAAGATTGGTTTTAGCTCATTAAGAACTTGTCCTTGTGATATCATTATGATCTGACACACAAGTGATTAAGTTTTATTTTTGGGCTTAGCTTGTTAATGCTAGCAAGATGAAATGAAAGCTTTTCTTAACTTTCCTGCCTATGATGTTGGTCTGAGACTCTAGGATTTAATTCCTAGTTGGTTGAGCAAATAGTTTGTTTGAAACTTGTAAGATTCGAGGTGCTACTCTCTCTAAGAGATGTGCCCTGATCTGCTAAGATCAAATGAAGAATGATCTAAGTTGCAAAAATAACACTAAACTCAGTGATGCTGGTCTAAGTGTTTAGTGCTTTTGACTGAGTTTGATTTCTTATCTTATACTTGAATCTCTAGGATAGATTCACCTCTCTTGGGTGATTATTGAGATATCATTTCATAAAGCAACACATGATTTTGTTTAGATACTATGAATGAATCATGTGATGGTTTTATGAGGCTCACCACAAATTCTGATGATGGTGTAGTAGATTGATGATGATGATCTTAATCTTGATTTGCTGGATTCCTGTGCTTGCTCTTGTTCTTGCCTGCTCCTCCTATCTTCTGGGCTTGACCTTGCTGTCCACCAGATTCATCCCCCTCCTTATGTCACCATTCTGGTGATGTTTGGGTTGATCTGGGTGGTTTCGTTTGGCTACTGTTCTTGGTTTGGCTGCTGTCTACACTAGCTGTTCTTGTCTGATGTGTAGTTGAGTGATGCACTAGTGCTCCCCCACGGCTGTGCCGTGGTTTTGTGTGATTTGGATGTGCTTGTGAGGTCGACAGCACACCATTTGCATGCTGGTGTGTGTCCAGCTTGTATGCCTGCTATGCACTTGTGGATAGGTTCAGAATTTTTGAACTTACCATTACCAGCTTACTTTCACCTGGGTGGTGAATTGATCCCTCTTGGCTATCATTTGCATTCTGGCTTTGAATTTATGAAAGATGAAATCTTTCATATTGGTGAAACTTGCCCCTTTTTATAACATTTCTCAATGATGAGTTTGTCAAGTGCACTTCACTAACATATCTGAGAGAAATATACTAACACTAATCTTATTTTATTTCTATATAGTCTTTGTTTTGCAGGTACAAAGATAAAGATGAAGATTTAGTGTAGATTTAGATATAGGATAGTTAGTAGATTTTCAAATGTAATCTTCTTATTCTTTTGTAATTTTTCTTTTATTATTCTTGTAATCTTTATTTTATTTAATTGCAATAAAGATTATATTATTATTTAATAAAGAATATTCTTAATCTTTATTCTATTATAAATTCTGAAATTTGGAAATGGCTTCAGTATGTTACATTCTTTCTAACTTGTTTATGTATTAATCATATGAAATGAATTTCATATTCAATCTTGTTTTCGGATAAGATTTAAGTTATAATACTTATCTCTTAATTAAATTAAGGTTCAAAATTTATATCTAAATCATTTAAATTATTATTCAAACACTTAAGTTTTAAAATTCAAACTCATTTCAAAAGACACATAATTCCTTTAAGATCATATCAAAGTTTATAGCAATCCTTCTTTAAGACTAAACCTAATCTCAAAGTAAGAATGAAACATTGATCACTCAAGGTTTTATTTGGCGAAAATTTTACCCACATTTTCACAAATGAATGCATCCAACAATTCATATTCCTAAATCTACCCTTCGTTAGGTCCTATTTGCTGGGATGTTACAGACTTCCCCCCTTAAATTAAACTTTGTCCCGAAGTTTGTGGAGATGTACCTGAATAGTTCCGGATAAGCTTTTCTTAAATCCTCTTCCTTCTCCCATGTGGCTTCCCTCTCAGGGTGATGTTCCCACTGTACCTTGCAGTATTTGATTTCTCTGTTCCTCAATCTTTTCCAGTTTTCTTCCAGAATCTTACAGGGCTTTTCAATATAAGTCAGGTCTGCTTGTAGTTTTATCTCTTGATGTGTTATTGCATCATCCGGAACTTTCAAACATTTGCGAAGTTGTGACACATGGAAAACATTATGCACTTGAGCCAATCTTGATGGTAACTCTAAAGCATAAGCTATAGTTCTGTTTTGACTCAGTATCTTGAATGGTCCGATATATCTTGGACTCAATTTCCCTTTAACTCCGGATCTTTTTACTCCTTTCATTGTACTTACTTTAAAATAGACCATATCTCCCAATTCTGGATGCCATGATCTTCAGCTTTGATCCGCATAACTTTTCTGCCTGCTCTGGGCGATTTTCAGTCTATCCCTGATCTTATCAATGATTTCTTGTCTCTCCTTGATATAATCTGGTGCAAATGCTTTGCTGCTTCCAGGTTCATACCAACATATTGGTGATCTACACTTCCTTCCATACATAATCTCATATGGAGCTCCCTTCAGACTACTCTGATAGCTATTGTTATAAGAAAATTATGCCAATGGTAGGTGATCTTCCCATGTTCCTCCAAAATCTAGTGCACAAGCTCTCAACATGTCTTCTAGTATTTGATTTATTCTTTTAGTTTGACCTCCTGTCTCAGGATGATATGCCATGCTGAAATCTAATTTTGAACCAAGTGCTTCATGCAATTGCTTCCAAAATGCTGAAGTAAACACTTATCCCCTATCAGTTATGATCTTTTTGGGTACTCCATGCTTACTTACTATCTCTTTGACATATACTTCAACTAACTTCTCGACATTATCCTTTTGATTCACTGGAATAAAATGTGCACTCTTAGTGAGTCTGTCCACAATTACCCATATCATATCCTTCCTTTTTGGTGTCATAGGTAATCCTGTGATGAAGTCCATACCTATTTCCTACCATTTCGATTCAGGAATTTCTAAGGGTTGTAATGGCCCTGCTGGACTTTGATGTTCAGCTTTCACCCTTTGACACGTATGACATTCAGATACATATTTAGCAATATCCCTTTTCATGTTATTCCACCAGAATAGTTCTTTCAAATCCATATGCATCTTAGTACTCCCTGGATGTATAGAATATGGTGTATCATGTGCTTCTTTGAGTATGATATTTCTGATCTCAGTAACATCTGGAACACATAGACGATCTTGGAACCATAAAGACCCATAATCTCCAAGGCGAAAAACTGATTTTTGCCCTTGAGATATTCTCCAAATTTCCTCAGCAATAAAAGGATCTTCTTCTTGATGTCTAACAATTTCTTGCTTAAGATCACTGTCCTGCTCTGCAACTACCTGCATAGTTGCTAATCCTCCAAGAACCTTTGTTCTGATGAATTGAAGTTCTAATATTTCCAAGTCCATTTGTAACTCTTTTGGTAACTCCCTATTGCTTGGCTAAATATCTGCACTCTTTCTGCTTAAAGCCTCTGCTACAACATTTTCTTTCCCTGGGGTGTAATTGATTATTAAATCATAATCCTTGATTAATTCCAACCAACGGTTCTGTATCATATTCAATTCCTTTTGAGTGAAGAAGTACTTGAGACTTTTATGGTCAGTGTATAACTCACATCTGGCTCCATAAATAAAATGTCTCCATCCTTTCAGTGCAAAAACTACTGCTGCTAATTCTAAATCATGAGTAGGATAGTTGACTTCATGTGGTTTCAATTGTATTGAACCATAAGCAATCACTTTCCGATCTTGCATCAATACACAACCCAATCCTTCTTTAGATGCATCACACTATACAGTGAAATCCTTCCCTGTTTCAGGAACTGCTAAGATTGGAGTTGTGGTTAATCTAGTCTTCAACTCTTGGAAACTTGCTTCACACTTCTCATCCCACTTGAATGGTGTATTCTTCCTTAATAATTTGGTCATTGGTCCGGCTATTTTGGAGAAACCTTCAATGAATCTCCGATAATAACCAGCCATTCCTAGGAAACCTCGAATTTTCTTCACATTGGTCGGTGCAGTCAACTATAGTACCGACTGAACTTTAGATGGATTCACAGCAATCCCATCCTTACTGATCACATGATCGAGGAATTCTACCTCATCTAACCATAACTCACACTTACTGAACTTAGCATAAAGCTTATGTTCTCTTAAAGTCTGCAATGCTATCCTCAAATGGTCAGCATGCTCTTCCTTATCCTTGGAATATATCAGAATATCATCGATAAAAACGATGACAAACTTGTCCAAATATGGCATGAAGATCTTGTTCATCCGATTCATGAATATTGCTGGTGCATTGGTCAAACCAAATGGTACTACCAGATACTCATGGTGTCCATATCTTGAGACAAATGCTGTTTTTGGAACATCTTGCGGCTTGATTTTTATTTGATGATATCCAGATCTTAAATCGATCTTCGAAAATACTCCAGCTCCTTTTACTTGATCAAACAAATCTTGAATTCTTGGTAAAGGATACTTATTCTTGATAGTCACGTTGTTCAGATTTCTATAATCACCACACATCCGTCTTCCGCCATCTCTCTTATCCACAAAGATTACTGGTGTTCCCCATGGAGATACACTTTCCTGTATAAATCCTTTTCTTGCTAACTCATCAATTTGTTCCTGGAGTTCTTTCAACTCTTTGGGTCCCATTTTATATGGTGCTTGAGCTATTGGTGTTGTACCGGGTATTAGGTCAATGGTGAACTCTATCTCCCGGTCTGGTGGCATTCCCGGTAACTCTGTTGGAAAACATCTTGGAATTCATTAACTATAGGAATATCTTCTAATTTAACTTCTTTCATTGAATTCAACTGCAGATCCACCATGATATGACTGTGTTTATCTGCTTGGTAAACTATCCTTGCTCCACTTGGAGTTTTGATTGAGACAGTTTTCTCCTCACAATTAATCTGAGCTCCGTGTTCCATCATCAAATCCATCCCCAGCACTACTGCAATTCCCTTCAAAGGAATCACATAAAGGTCTGCGAAATATGTACAACCACAGATCGAGATGACCTGATCTTGTTTTATGTGGTGTACAATCACATTCCCTCCTGACGTAACTACGGTCATAGGACTTTCTAACGTTGCCCTTCTAATCCCGAACTTATCACAAAATTCTTCAGAAATGAATGAAGTAGTTGCACCAGTATCAAATATAACTTTGCCGGGATTGGTAAGGATATTGAGCGTACCTATCACTGCATGCTCCAAATTATCCACCTCCTCGAGGGTTGCACAGTTCAGTTTTCCGGTAGGTCGGTTTCTCTTGCCATTGTTGTTCTTGCCATTATTTCCTACTTTATTGGGCTGTCCATTTCCTCCACTGGCTTGTCCTCCTCCCTTGGTAGGCCATCCTCCCGGTGGTTTGCTCGGACAATCTGGCTTGATATGCCCCTTCTGGCCACAACCGTAACAGATCACTACATGCTTTTTGCATTCCCTCTGGAAATGCCCTGGAATTCCACAGTTGTTACATATAACATTCCTTCTCGGATTAGATTGATTTCCACCACTACCCTTGTTATTGTTATTATTGTTGTTGCCATAATTCCTATTCCGAGGTTTGAACTCCAGGTTAGGTTTAGGTTTGCTTGCCTGAATTCTCTTGGTTTCCTTCTTGGATCTCTTCCTCCGATCCTCTTGGACATTCTTGTAGTCATCTTCAAAAGTAATGGCTGCATCCAACAACTGCTGATAAGTTTGCTTATTGGCTAACCTTAGCTGCATCTTCACAAACGGATTTAATCCACGCAAGAAACGTTTCTTCCTCTTCTCTTTAGTGTTAACATCCTCCTCAGCATAACAAGACAGTTGGCTAAACTCCCAGATGTACTTCATGACACTAGTATATCCTTGCTGAAGCTCCTCAAATTCTCTCCGCTTCAACTCCATGACACTTTCTAGAACATGATATTCACGGAATCTCTGCTTGAACTCCTCCCAGGTAAACTCCCTTCCTGGTTGTTGCATGGCTAACTGATTTTCCCACCATGATGTTGCAGGTCCAGTCAGCAGATGAGTTGCATACCTCAATTTTTCCTCATCATTGCAACCCACAGTTTTCAGCTTCCTCTCTATATCTGCTAGCCAGTCTTCTGCATCCATTGGTTTAGGAGCTGATGCAAAAGGTAACGGTCTTACATTCTGGAAGTCAGATAGACTCACTCCTCCTCCTTCAGGTGCCCTCTGATTTGCTCGCCCCAGCAGCTCTTCCATGAACTTGTTCTGGGTCTCTTGCATCATTTGCATGCATTGCATAAAGTTCTGCTCCATTAACGTCCTCATTGGTGGTGGTGGTAATGCTCCTTGATTTGCTACATTGGCATCGGCCTTTTCCTTGGCCTCTCGCTCATTCCGCTGCTGCTCAGTTTCCATTTCTACACCCGTATCCATGACCCCCTAGTCCTACAACATAAAGCGAATACTCATAATTACATCATGCACATGTATTCTAAGCTCGACTTTACGCACAGAACTAGTCACACAATGAAGATCCAAAGAAAATCCAAATATGCATTTCACATATTATACATATTATCATAATGATACAAAGTTCTTACAACATATACCATATAGGTATAATCACAAAACTACCGGATTCATCTCACTACCTTATTACTTGGAGTACAATACACAGTGCTTGATACGGTTGACACTTGTCTCCTTCTAGTAGTAACTACGCTCATCATACATGCCTAATGTCCAACCGTGATGACGTGTTGTTCGTCGCACAGTTTGTGGAACATATGGCCTTCCAGAAGGAACATACTCTGTATCTGAAGTGTCAAGACTTGAGTCATTACTCAACCTGAGCGCATCGACTCCCTCCAGCTCAGCTGAAAAGTCTTCAGAAACATATTCAACATTATCTCCAACCTGCATCTACTGAGCTTCATTTCTTGAGTTGTCAACAGGATGCACAGATCCTGCTACTTCCCAGGTGCTCTCGTGGGCAAGATAGTTAAATACTGGATAATATATATTCCCTGGGTTTTGAGAAGATGTTGATAATTCAAACACTCTCCCTTCAGGATCTTCTTCTTCATCCTGATCATCTATTGACATGGTATTTCTACTACTATTATTAGGGTTCATTCTTGCACCCATCCAACTAGATTGTCCAACATTTCTGTCAGAACCATCTGTGGACATCTGGTGTTCATGAGATCCATTATATGATCCCATCCTCCAACCATCTGAATTCTCAATAGGAAGTTCTGAGTCAGAACCATCCTCTGGGCCCTGTGGTACTGCATACCGCATATCTATAGTAGGATCATGTGTAGGTTCAGGTCTTGGTGAATAAGGATATGGTGTAAAAGATTCTGAATCTATAGGTATATCCTTAAAGATAGGTGTTGCACTACTACTTGCTTCTTTCTCTAGCTGGAATGCTAACTGCTTCCTCCTTTCCGGATCAGTTAGATCCTCTAACATGTCATTTTTGTCTTCAACAATCACTTGATGGGTCTTATAAAAAAACGCAACGAGTGTTTGGTATCTATCCATAAACTTGGAAGCTAACTTAGGATGCTTCTTAACCAAAGTAAGATAATCCGGTATTGGCTCCGAGTCTATAGAATCATGAGGTATCATAGAGAATGTGCTACCTTCTAATTCCTTGGTTTTCTGCTCTCGGATATTAGCTATTGCCTCCACAACTGCAACATGATAGGCTGCTAAATGACTCCTACCTTCTCCTATGGGTAGATCGTGATATAATCCAAGCCTCTCTGGAAGTTGGATACTCACACGATACTTGGATAACATCCGGCCATCAAGGTAAGCGATAGTGTTCACTGGAATTCTAGTGGGACAATTAAAGAGCTTTAAAAGTTGACGAAGTTGGTCTGTAAATGATCCTTGATAATCATCAAGAGTCTCCTCTTTCCTTACCAAAGTCTGTTTTGGAAACTTTGGTGCCATATCTCTGTATATCAGAAAAATAATTTTTGATTAGTATCAAATGATATATTGCATCATAACAAACAATTATCGCACTAAAATATATAACATAATATTCTCATTTGAATACCCATTATATTACTTTTAGAGAATTCTTTATCGTTGTTAACTTTCCTACAGGTAACACCCTTTACTAGGTTTGCAACCTAAGGTCAAAGCAATTTGCTCTGATACCAACTGTGGTGACCCCGCATACCACTACATGTGTAGTACACTATAGTCGTTGACATGACATCCACAGAACACCGTTCCGTAAATATCACATCCCTCAGAGTGGTACAACAGAAACATTGCGGGTCCATATCACAAAAAGTACACACAATATTATTATTACAATACCGGAAGTTCAAGACTTCCAAAAGATCCAACTTACAAACCAAAATATAAAGCGTTCAACGGAAATTTAAAGGTAACAACTCTGACTAGGAGTGGGGCTCAACAGCTTATTCTATAGAGTTCATGCTGCTCGGCTCCGTTAGTTACTACTAACTAGATACTTAATTGGACTCGTTCTCATCGACACCGTAGTGGATCTCGTAATCCACTCCTTCAACTCCTCCGGATAGATCAGGTTCCTCGTAGAACACCTCTTCTTGGCATTCGGCTGCATACATTGGCACGTCTTCGGGATCCTCAGAGTCTAAGCAAGGGATCAAAGGAAAGAATGAGTAACAGTGTTACCCAAAAAGTTCATGATATGCAAGGTGGGAAGTTTGATGCTCTAACTACCATATTGGATTATACATCCTTGGCACTATGCAGTTTTTGTAAATATTTCTTCAAAGATTGATTTTATTCCGAAAAAAAACTATGAAAATCAGCCTTCACAGGTTGACCAGAACTTTCGTGGAGTTCCTTTCCTACCGTGTTCGTAGCTCCTTCCCGGAACAGGGAGTAACAAGTTACAGTTCTTACACTCTGCAGAGGTGCGTTACTTTACCCATGAGAGATCAACTCCTTGTTGCACAACCGGGCGTACTTTCTCGTACACAATTCCATGATGTGGGGCCTAGTAGTTGGTCCTAGCCAATCACTGCCCCCTTCGTGACCCCGCATGCCTCCTTGGTGTACACCATGCCCACATAATGAATTACGACAATGGTTTGTACAAACCGTTAGATGCCAGAACTATCGTGGGACGATGAGGGTTCCCACCCATATGCTGCATATCCTCTATGAATTACCAATTAATATGCACGCTACGAGGATAACCCACGGCCTGCACATGCGGCTTCATGCGAGAGGAAGAAGATACAGCTGACTGCTCTGTCCCATTCCAAATCTCATGGCTAACGCGTAATATACGGCGCTAGAATCACTGATGTCAGGGGTTATTAAGTCCCTACTTGATCATCATTGTTGCAAATAGAACCCTAAGTTCTATTGCTCATTATATCACCACTTTAGGATGATATCTATGATTTCTTTATTTATGAAAATAATATTTTCTTTCTTTTATAGCATATATGATAACACACAATTTGCAAATACTTTGATAAAGACTCTTCAAAGGACATGAGCAAGTGATGAACTTGCCTTGTGATGGCAAGGTAGTGAAGTCTGATGCTTGCACTGGACCTTGAGCTTCTAGTTCTACAAAAACATCATTATTGCCCGGTAAGGACAATATTTAAAGAAGCAAAATGATTATGCAAGTAATGAAATGCATTATTTAATTCTTTATGCATTTTCCTATATAAGGTGCTTTTTAATAAAGCATTTATAAATATTAATAAAAAAATTATATTTATTGCATATATTGAATTATTTTATTTTATTTCCTTTTTTATTTGACTTCTATTGATTTAATAATTCTTTTAGGAATTATTAATTATACATTAAAATTTATTATTAAATATTTATTTAGTATTTTTCAAAAATACTATAATATTAATGTATAATGAAAGTGATTTTTATTTATTTTTATCACCTTTCAAAAAATTTGTAGAATTCCATAAAGAATATATAAATTACAAAATTCTTATAAACATTTAAATGTCCAAAATTTTATATCTTATTTTATTTGGACAGAGTGGATTATTGTGAATCCAAAAATATTTTATTTATAATTTTTGGACTTTTATTTTATTTTCTAGAATTTTATTAATGTCAGGGGCATTTTGGTCTTTTCCACTTGATTAAAACAGTTTTGAAAACAACTTGGGCTGGCCTTTTGGGCTTATTGGGCTAGTGTGGCCCAATAGGGCAAGGTCAAAATACCACCCCGAGGGGTTTTGGCCCACCCAGCCCATTCTCTCTGCCTCCCTCTCTCCCTCGACCTTATCCTCTCCTCCTCTGACCCGACCCTGTGGCCGGCGATGCCGCCACCGTCGGCCGTTCTGGTCGCCGCTGTGGTGCGATTTGGGGTTATCGACGATGCTCGTTCTGTCTATCCAATTGGATTTGACTCCGGGGCTTCCCCGTGGCCAGGTCCACCCCGTTCCTGAACCCTAGGGTTAAGGAAAAGGTGTTGTCACCACCGCCGCGGTCATGTCTGTGGTGGTGTGCTGGGCTCGTGTGCTACTGCGGACGCCGCCGTGGCAGGTGCAGGTTGCAGCGCCCCCCTGGGTGCTCCTTGTGCCGCCGTGGTTCGTCGGCCAATCTGCTTCCTCTTTGATTCGTCAGCGAGGACCTTGGGTAAGTTGCTTCTGTGGTCCTTGTTCCTGCTATTACCATGAATCTCTCGGTGTGTCTAGTGGCTTCTCATGCCTAGTGACTATGTGCTGATTGGTTTCATCTATGGATTAAGGTTCTTGCTCTAATTAGGGTTCATAACCCCATGTTGATCATATCCATGATGCTTTAGATCTAGTGGTGATCATACTTGAGCATGAAGAATGGTTGTTTGCTATGGATCATGATTGGTAGTGGCTTTGATGTTGCTAGTGGCTTGTCAGATTTATTCTAGTGGTGATTCACTATGATCTTATGCTAGTGTTTCTATGGAATCACTGATTGGAAATGTTGTTGATCTGAGAGTTGTCTCTATTGTCAGAATGCTCATATTGACAGTAGTTTTCTCTCAGTAGTTGCTTACTGTAGTTGCAATGGTAGGCTTGTTTGATATTATACATACTGAATCAAATCATTACATGTAATGATTCCTGTGGATGTATAGATGAATATAATATTGATTCCTGACACTTAACTTCATGAAGATGATATGTATTGGTTTGTTCCTTTTATCTGTGGAAACTAAGCAAGATTGGTTTTAGATCATTAAGAACTTGTCCTTGTGATACCATTATATCTGGCACACAAGTGATTGAGTTTTATTTTTGGGCTTAGCTTGTTAATGTTGGCAATATGAAATGAAAGCTTTTCTTAACTTTCCTGCCTATGATGTTTGTCTAAGGCTCTAGGATTTAATTCCTAGTTGGTTGAGAAAATAGTTTGTTTGAAACTTGTAAGATTAGAGGTGCTACTCTCTCTGAGAGATGTGCCCTGATCTGATAAGATCAAATGAAGAATGATCTAAGTTGCAAAAATAACACTGAACTCAGTGATGCTGGTCTGAGGGTTTAGTGCTTTTGACTAAGTTTGATTTCTTATCTTATACTTGAAATCTCTAGGATAGATTCACCTCTCTTGGGTGATTATTCAGAGATCATTTCATAAAGCAACACATGATTTTGTTTAGATACTATGAATGAATCATGTGTTGGTTTTATGAGGCTCACCACAAAATATGATGATGGTGTAGTAGATTGATGATGATGATCTTGATCTTGATCTGCTGGATTCCTGTGCTTGCTCTTGTGCTTGCCTGCTCCTCCTAGCTTCTGGGATTGACCTTGATATCCACCAGATTCATCCCCCTCCTTATGTCACCATTCTGGTGATGTTTGGGTTGATCTGGGTGGTTTGGTTTGGCTGCTGTTCTTGGTTTGGCTGCTGTCTACACTAGCTGTTCTTGTGTGATGTGTAGTGGAGTGATGCACTAGTGCTCCCCCACAGCTGTGTTGTGGTTTTGTGTGATTTGGATGTGCTTGTGAGGTCGACAGCACACCATTTGCATGTTGTTGTGTGTCCAGCTTGTGTGCCTGCTGTGCACTTGTGGATAGGTTCAGAATTTTTGAACTTACCATTACCAGCTTACTTTCACCTGGCTGGTGAATTGATCCCTCTTGGCTATCATTTTCATTCTAGCTTTGAATTTATGGAAGATGAAATCTTTCATATTGGTGAAACTTGCCCCTTTTTATAACATTTCTCAATGATTAGTTTGTCAAGTGCACTTCACTGACATATCTCTCATATACTAACACTAATCTTATTTTATTTCTATTTAGTCTTTGTTTTGCAGGTACAAAGATAAAGATGAAGATTTAGTGTAGATTTAGATATAGGATAGTTAGTAGATTTTCAAATGTAATTTTCTTATTCTTTTTTATTTTTTCTTTTATTATTCTTGTAATCTCTATTTTATTTAATTGCAATAAAGATTATATTATTATTTAATAAATAATATTCTTAATCTTTATTCTGTTATAAATTCTGAAATTTGGAAATGGCTTCAGTATGTTACATTCTTTGTAACTTGTTTATGTATTAATCATACGAAATGAATTTCATATTCAATCTTGTTTTTGGATAAGATTTAAGTTATAATACTTATATCTTAATTAAATTAAGGTTCAAAATTTATATCTAAATCATTTAAATTATTATTCAAACACTTAAGTTTTAAAATTCAAACTCATTTCAAAAGACACATAATTCCTTTAAGATCATATCAAAGTTTATAGCAATCCTTCTTTAAGACTAAACCTAATCTCAAAGTAAGAAAGAAACATTGATCACTCAATGTTTTATTTGGCGAAAATTTTACCCACATTTTCACAAATGAATGCATGCAACAATTCATATTCCTAAATCTACCCTTTGTTAGGTCCTATATGTTGGGATGTTACAACATCCGCAGATGAATCCTCCATGGGTGATCCAGAGGAAGACATTGTAGCTCCAAAACTGAGAAATTTCCTGACAGAAACAGATTGAAACAAAAACGCGGCGAGAACTCAATGCAAGAACCTCGGGGAATCCGGGGGGTTATATATTACGAAGTTTCAAAGCATAAGGAAGGTTTTGACACGGAAACGAGGCGGAGACAGAGTTCGGGGGTGGCACACCCCCTCTAGGCGCGGCCAGGCAGGGGCCCGCGCCTGGGGTGGGTTTGTCCACCCCGGACTCTGTTTATTCTTCAGTTCTGTCTCATAACTTCCCGTATGTATTAAAAACGTCAAAAATATAAAAAAGTGGGGTTTTACGAACCTTCTGTTTTCACCACTTTTACCTATTCAAAGACGAACTCTGCAGTTTCTGGTGTTTGGCTTCTGATAAATTTTTCTAGAGTCGCGATTTGAATAACATCCACATCTTCATTATAAGAATCTCCAGAAATATAATGTTTTAGTCTTGGACCATTCACCACCTGTGTTGTGTCATCCTTCAGAGAAGAAATTTTGATGGCACCTGAACGGTATACTTCCTTGATAACAAAAGGTCCTTCCCATTTTGAGAGTAGTTTCCCTGCAAAAAATCTGAGACGAGACCTATACAAAAGAACTTTCTCACCAACATGGAACTCACTTTTGAGAATTCTCCTATCATGCCATCTTTTTACTTTTTCCTTAAAAAGCCTAGCAGTCTTTTCCACTCATCTAGATTACTTAAGTCGAGCAGTCTTTTCTCACCTGCAAGTCTAAAATCTCTATTCAACTCTTTCACTACGCAATAAGCTTTGTGTTCTAATTCTAAAGGCAAGTGACAAGCTTTTCCATAGACCATTTTGTAAGGAGGCATCCCCATAGGATTTTATAAGCAGTTCTATAAGCCCACAAAGCGTCATTCAACTTTTTAGCCCAGTTTTTTTAGATCTATTGGCAGTCTTCTGCAAGATAGATTTAATTTCCCTATTGGAAAGTTCTACTTGCCCACTAGTTTGGGGGTGATAAGCTGAAGCAATTCTATCGTTTACATCATACTTAGCGAGAGTTTTTCTAAAACCCCCATGAATAAAATGAGAGCCTCCATCAGTCATGAGATATCTAGGCACACCAAACCTAGGAAAAATGACATCCTTAAGCATTTTCAAAGAGGTCTTACCATCAGCACTATTTGTAGGTATGGCTTCTACCCACTTTGTAACATAGTCGACAGCAACAAGAATATGAGTGTACCCTTTTGAAGGGGGAAAAGGTCCCATAAAATCGAATCCCCAACAATCAAAAGGTTCAATAACAAGAGAATAATTCATAGGCATTTCATTGCATCTAGAAATGTTACCTACTCGTTGACATTCATCACATGATAAGACAAACTTCCTTGTATCTTTGAAAAGGGTAGGCCAATAAAATCCAGATTGTAAAACCTTCTGTGCAGTCCTATCCCCTGCATGATGTCCTCCATAAGCACTGCCATGACATTTTCTCAATATCTCTTGTTGTTCAAATTCTGGAACACATCTTCGCATAATGCCATTTACTCCTTCTTTATATAATTGTGGGTCATCCCAAAAGTAATGTCTCAGATCATAAAAGAATTTCCTTCTCTGCTGAGCTGTAAAGGTCGGAGGCAAGTACTTGGAAACAATAAAGTTAGCATAATCAGCATACCAAGGACTCTCAAGCGGACTTACCCTTATCGCAGCGAAATGCTCATTTGGAAAACTATCATTAACAGGCAATGCGTCAAAAGAAATGTTTTCCAAACGAGATAAATTGTCAGCAACAGAATTTTCATCACCTTTCCTATATATAATATGCAGATCAAACTATTGTAAAATAAAAACCCACCTGATAAGTCTAGGCTTAGCGTCCTTCTTTGTCATATGGTACTTGATAGCAGCATGATCAGTACAGCTAAGAACTCTTTTTCAGTAGTAGCATAATTCCTTTGAGCAGCATCTAGAGTCTTCCTAGCATAATGAATAACATTCGAATTTTTGTCAACACGTTGCCCAAGGACAGCACCCACAGCAAAATCACTAGCATCACACATAATTTCAAAAGTTAAACTCCAATCAGGTGGTTGAACAATAGGATTAGTTGTCAAAGGTTTCTTCAAAGTTTCAAAAACTTCCTTACAATCATCATCAAAAACAAAAGGTACATCTTTTTGAAGAAGATTAGTAAGGGGCTTTGAAATTTTGGAGAAATCTTTAATAAACCTCCTATAGAAACCAGCATGACCAAGGATACTACGAATACCTTTGATATCTCTAGGACAAGGCATCTTCTCAATTGCTTCAATTTTGGCTCTATCAACTTCAATGCCTCTTTTATAGATCTTATGTCGAAGAAAAATCCCTTCATTAACCATGAAATGGCATTTCTCCCAATTAAGAACAAGGTTGGTTTCTTCACATCTCTGCAAAACTTTATCAAGGTTGTGCAAACTGTTATCAAAAGAAGTTCCGTAGACGGAAAAATCATCCATGAAAACCTCCACAATTTCTTCACAAAAACCATGAAAGATAGCAGACATACATCTCTGAAAGTTAGCAGGAGCATTACATAAACCAAAAGGCATACGCCTATAAGCATCAGTACCATAAGGACAAGTGAAAGTAGTTTTCTCTTGGTCTTGTGATTTCACAACAATTTGAGAAAACCCAGAATAACCATTTACAAAACAAAAGTGAGTCTTTTTGGACAACCTCTCAAGAATTTGATCAATAAAGGGCAAAGGATAATGATCTTTGTTTGTAACTTTATTTATCTTTCTAAAATCAATGCACATTCTATACCCAACCACTACTCTTTGGGGTATAAGCTCATTATATTCATTAGGCACAACAGTTATTCCCCCTTTCTTGGGAACACAATGAACAGGGCTAACCCATTGATTATCAGCAATAGGATAAATAATACCAGCATCAAGGAGTTTTAGTACCTCATTTCTTACCACATCCTTCATCTTAGGATTTAGACGACGTTGGTGCTCAGCAACTGGTTTTGCATCAGGCTCGATATTAATAGCATGCTTACATATAGTAGGAGAAATTCCTTTTAAATCATCAAGATTATAACCCATAGCTCCTCGGTGTTTCTTCAATACCTCCAGTAACCTTTCTTCTTCCTTTCCTAAAAGTTTAGAACTAAATAATAATAGGATACACTTTCTTATTGTTAGATAAGCATATTTAAGATCATCAGGTAAAGGTTTTAATTCGAAAACAGGGTCCTCTTTAGGTGGTAGTGTGGTACCCAAATCTTCCACAGGTAGATTATGCTTAAGTAACTCAGGCTAACGAAGGAAAACCTCATCAATCTCATTTCTTTCCTTCATGAAGACATCACTTTCACGATCTTCCAAGAACTGCTGCAAGGCATTGTTAGGAGCAAGAGAAGTAGCAGAAAGTTGTTTAACCCTGAAATCATCATTAGGCAGTTCATTTTCCTAAGGAGTTTTGGCAAATTTGGAAAAATTAAACTCATAAGACTCTCCATCAAACTTAGTCAAAAAAAATTCCTTCCTACAATCTATAATAGCCCCACAAGTATTCAGGAAGGGTCTACCAAAGATAATAGGATAGGTTTTACTAGCTTCTTTACCAAGTACTAGAAAATCAGCAGGATATTTAATCTTACCACAAAGGACCTCCACATCTCTTACAATGCCAATGGGTCAAACTTTCTCTCTATTGGCAAGGTGAATAACCACATCAATGTCCTCAAGATCACAAGGACCAATTTCATGCATAATTTCCCTGTAAAGCTCATAAGAAATAGAACTAGAACTAGCACCAATATCACATAAACCATAATAGTTATGGCTACCAATTCTAACAGAAAGCACAGGGACACTAGCTTTTCTAACTTTCTTAGGATGAGAAACAATATTAGTGGCGTCTTCATAGAAGACAATATGCTCATCCTCTATATTTCTAGTGACAAGATCTTTCACAACAGCTACCACAGGCTCAATATCAATAAGCTCATCGGACCCCACAATTTTCTTTGCGCTTTTGCTAACCACATTAGCTATAATAGAATGTTCCCTTACTTTGGAAGGAAAAGGGATTTTCTCAACATAAGGTTCCGGCAAAATAGGATCAACAGTACAAACCTCTACGCTGGCAGGAACATGGGTAACAACGTCTTTATAAGGAGCATGGTACTTGCCCACTCTTTCTTGGGAATTTCAATATAAGAGGCAAAGGCCTTAAAACATTTTTCAAGAACTTGAGGGTCAAGACCAAACTCATTGCTAACCTCACGGAAGTCATTAGTTCCCATAAAAGATTTAATGCATTCATAATCATAGTTTATACCTGACTTTCTTCCTTTGTCATTCTCCCAAGCTTCAGTGTTCTCTTGAATACGGTCTAGTAGATCCCATTTAGCTTCTTCCTTCATACGTGTGAATGATCCAGCACAAGAAGCATCTAGTAAATCTTTATCATGAAGAGAAAGCCTAGCATAAAAATTATTGATAATAATATTGTTAGGGAGTTCATGAATAGGACATTTAAGCATTAGTAACTTCAATCTCCCCCAACCTTGAGTTGTACTCTCTCCATCACGAGGCCAAAAGTTATATATCAGATTTCTATCCTTATGAATCTCACTGGGAGGATAAAATTTAGAATAAAAGAGAGATGCCATTTCCTCCCATTCCATGGATTGTCCATTCTTCAGCATCTTATACCATTCTTCAGCTCTCCCTTTCAAGTATATGGAGAGTAACTTCTTCTTCACCTGCTTAGTTGTGATACCTGCACACTTAAACAATCCGCAAAATTCATGGATAAAAAGCAAGTGATCACCAAGATGGACAGTTCCACCCCCTAAATAATAATTATCCATAACACAATCAAAAATACTTGTAGGTATCATAAAAGGATCTATCTTAATAGGTGGTGGTTCATCTACTACTCTAGCAGTGGTAGTAGTTTTCCCAAACAGAAAACCAAGTGGGTTATCCATATTGGAAACAAAGTAACAAGAAGTAACAAAAAGCAATACTCACAGTAGAAGTTTCCTTTACCAGCTCCACTCTTCAATAGCGCTTCACTCCCCGGCAACGGCGCCAGAAAATAGTCTTGATGACCCACAATTATAGGTGGTGTATCATAGTCCTTTTGATAAATAGGATTGTCGATCCCAACGAGGAGCAGAAGGTGTTGAACAGTGGTATGGAGCAGGATCTGTCTGCAAATACTTAGCAAAAGGATTTTTAGGGGTTTTCTGATAAAGCAACAAAACAAAGTGCAAGTAATAAAGAACAAACGCAACAAGTGGCCCAATCCTTTCTTAGCAAAGGACAAGCCGGTGGAAGTACTTATAAGGACCAAAAGTTCTCGAGGACACATGGGAATTCTGTCAAGTGATTTCGCTTCATATAGCTTAGTACTCTTCTTTGGTGTTGTAAGTGTTGTGTGGGTGAACCTGTGCTAATGTACCGACCTTACTTGGACTAATACATACTTGTGATTAAACCCCCTGCAAACATCCGTAACTACAGGAAAGTAATTAAGATATAAATCTAACCCCCTGCAAACTCTGAGATCCTACACTAACTTGTGCAAAGGTGTCCTAACTGGGGTTCAGGTTTCTGTCACTCCGGCAACCCCACAATTAGTAGCTAAATACACAATGCATTCCCCTAGGCCCATAAATGGTGAAGTATCATGTAGTCGACGTTCACATGACACCACTAGAAGAATATCACCACAACTTAAATACTAAACAATTGAATAAAAACTCAACACAAATCCACTAATAACAACATGACTTCTCCCATGTCCTCAAGAAATAGACGAACTACTCACAAGACATCATATGGATCAAGATCAAAGATGATATGATAATGGATAACAATCTGAACATAAACAATAATCCAATGGTTCCACTCACAAGCATCAACTACAATAGTAATCAACACCGGGAAAGTTTCCCCTAAGAACTAAAGCAATATCCAACACAATTGTTACACCGAGATGGAGTGGTGATGATGGTGCTGGTGGTGATGATGGTGTGGATGATGATGATGATCCCGATGAAGCCTAGCTTGACGGTGGTGTTGATGGCGACGATCTCCCCTCTCCGAGAAGGAATTCCCCCGGCAGAAATCTGTCTGCCAGAGAGATCTTTCTCTCTCGGTGTTTTCCGCCCCCAGAGGAGGCGGAAATCTATCTGTGGTCGCTCTCCTAGCCTTAGGGTTCCGTAGGAAAGATATAGGCGAAGGGGCGGAGTTGGTGATGGGGATGCGCCTACCGGGGTATACCCAGCAGGACGTTTCCGACTGGCCCAAGAACTGGCGAGTGGGCCTGCAGGACGGCGACTGGATCAAGGCCTGGTGTGGATCCAAGAGACTGGAAGCTGAAGGCCCAGGCGAGTAGATAGGCCCAGTCGGATTAGGTTAAACGAGTACCGAAGCCTTAACTGATTCCGTTGAGATATGTAAACCCTAAGGGGGGTGAGCCTATATAAACCTCCCTGCGGGGCGTGTAGAGGGACGTTCCATCATACACCCAAGCGACTCGTCGCCTAGCCGCCGACCTCGCCCATTGTACCACCTTCATAATACAATCTAGCAGGAGTAGGTCTTTACCCTCCGGGGGGCCGAACCTGGGTAAAACCCTGTGTCTCCGCCCTCATCTCGCACCGCAGATGGCTGGCCGCCCTTGCCCCTCGTTCTACTACTCGCTGCCGATTGCAGCATCTGCCGTGACCATTCCCACGACAGTGGCGCCCACTGTGGGGACTGGCCGGTCTGGCCGGTGTTCTGCGGCGAGATCCAATCTGCCCATCAACGAGACGGTCGCCACCGGCCGCATGATAGCGATCGGCGAGATGCTCCAAATATTGCCGAGCAGCTACGTCCCGGCGGCACGACCCGTCACGCACAGCGTGATCCTGCCGGTCGGCACGATCAGCCTCTTCGTCAGTCTCACCGACGTCATCGTCTCGGAGGACTCGGCTCGCATCCGCGAGTCGCCGCCACGCGATCGGCTCTCTGAGAGCCAGATCCGCACGATCCATCGCCTCGCCTCCGAGTACAACTCGGCCCATAACAACGTGGCCGAAAACTCAGCGGCCGTAGAAGACGCGGCCCTCAACGACGACGCCGACTCGGCGACCCCGGCGTCACTCGCCGGATCCATCACCGCGGCTTCACCCGCGGGCTCCATCACCCAGGTCTCCAACGTGGGAGATTTCGAGGACCCCTCCATCCTCGGGATCTTCGACTTCGACTCCGGGTCGGAAAACTCCGCCGACCTCCGCGACGGCATCGGTCGCCACGCCGCGACCTACATGGCGACCGGCACCGAGCCGCCGGAGGACCCCTTCTCCACCCCAATCCCTCCTAACGCCACGGCGACGGAGGTCGAGGAACTCCGCCTAAAACTGGAAGAGGCAGTGCGCAAGGAGAAAGCTGAGCGCGAAAAATTTCGCCTCGAGCAGGTGACGGCGCAGGAGCTATCACGCTACCACCAGCAGCGGATCAGGTCGCGCCTGAACCCCACCGTTCAGGGGCGCGCCCTGAACTTCGACGACGAAAACGACCCGGCCCACGTGGCCGAGCGCGCGATCTGCGAGAACGCGCCACCAGGAGGAAGCGCCCGCCTCCCGCCAGGGTCGACAGCGATGGGCGCCCCACCTCCACCCAACCGCACACCCCCCAGGGACCAGCCGCGGATAGTAGTCTCCTCACGGGAGCGAGACGCAAATGGCCCCCCACTGTTCTCCACCCCGATGGACAACCTCGTGGCAGGCCGAGCAGCAGCCGACAACATCACGGCCACCGGCGACGGCGCCCTACAGATCCAGTACGTCAGGGCCCTGCTCGCAAAGGCCGTCGAGCAGCAAAACGCGGGCGCCGACTCGCAGGGTCGAGTATACTCGCGTTCTTCGGGAAGCAGAGGGGCCTCAAGCGGCCGCCCAATGGCGGCAAACACCCTCAACTGCCTGCCACCAGAGCCACTACAGCTCCAACACCGACCCGCGAACGCGGCACTCTCCACCAACGACCCCAGGCCAGCGACCAACTTCGTCGCCGCCAACGTTCAACCAATCGACGCCCGCACCCACATCATCAACAACCAAAGCTGGCGCGCACGCCAGCCCGACGACCTGCGACACACCCTAACCAATCGCCGCGACGGCGAGCCCATGGGGTCGCTCTGTCGACTCGGCCCCAAGTTCTTCGGACCAATGATCTGAGGCGAGAAGTACACGCCAAACTTCAAGGCGCCGAAGGAGATAGAAAAGTACGACCCCTCGTACGATCCCGCCGTTTGGCTCGATACATACCTCATGGCGATGGGGATCGCAGGCCACACCGACCTGCTCGCCGCCCGTTACCTCCCCCTGATGATGGAGGTGACGTGCAGGCAGTGGATCAACACCCTCCCCCAGGATAGTATCGACTCCTGGGAGGAGATGTGCGACGCCTTCGTCAGGCACTTAGAGTGCTCCTACACCCGCGCCACCACCATCGAGGACCTAGAGTGATGCGTCCAGGGACCCCGCGAGTCAACCCGAAACTGGGTCCAACGGTGGCAAGAACTCTGGTACAACGCGGTCGGCATCCACCTGGACACCGTGATCCATTGCTTCAAGACCTCGTGCCGCTACGAGCCTCTGGTCGCCAAGCTCAAGCGACACTCTCGCACACTCGACAACATACCGGACCTCCTCGAGATCGCCAAACGGTACGCGGAGGAAGATCCAAACCAGGAAACCGACAACGAGTCGGGAGGTCAATGCCGCACGGGCAGCAACGACAGCGGACGACGGTCCGACCTACGCTACAGCAACACTCGCCTCACCGGCAAGCGCCGTAGTGACGGGCGAGTCGACTTCGTCGCCAACGCCGAGCACGCACAACGTGAGCCCAAGAGCTTCCGCCGCGACGGAGGACAACGCCGCGACGACGGAAACTACAAGTCCAAGCCAAGGTTCGACCCCGCGGCCCTCCTTAACCAACCTTGTGCGTTCCATAGCAGGGAAGGGAAGCCCGCAACGCACACAACCGCCGACTGCCACACCCTCAGGGAAATCGAGAAGGCACGACCAGCACGGGAGGACCCCGACAACGACCCGCCAAACGGCGGAAAGTTCGGCAAAGTGGCCGGCTCGCTCCATACCTTCACAGGCTTCAACACGAAGCGCCAGAAGAAGGTCATCGCCCGCGCCGTCGCCGTCAACGCGGTGGCTCAGGTGGATGTTCCCTAGTTCCTCAACTGGTCGGAGCAGCCCATCACCTGGAGCCGCCAAGACCACTCGCCACGCATCGAGTACCCAGGCCGAGTCGCCCTGGTGGTCAAGCCCAAGGTCGGCGACTACTGGCTCCCCAAGACATTGATGGACGGCGGCAGCTCCATCAACATCCTGTACCTGGACACCTTCAGGCGGCTGCGGCTCCCGCAGTCGATGATCAAGACGACCCACACCACGTTCCATGGCATCGTCCCCGGTCGGAAGGCGTACCCGATCGGCAAGGTCACGCTGCCAGTCACCTTCGGCACACCAGCAAACTTCCGCACCGAGCGGATCGTCTTCGAGCTGGTGCCCTTCGACAGCCCCTACCACTGCGTCCTGGGGCGCCAGGCGTTCGCCAAGTTCATGGCAGCGCCCCACTACGCGTACAACGCGATGAAGCTCCCCGGGCCGTGCGGTGTCATCACCATCAACGGCGACCCCGACATGGCCGCCGAGTGCGAGGCCAAAGGATCCAAACTCGCTGACGCCGTCATCGCGACAGAGACCAACCACGCCGATGAGCTCGCCAAGTACGCGAGCGGGGTCAACAACAACGACCCCACCATACTCAAGAAACCCAACTCGGAGGGCGCAAACACCTCAACCTTCGAGGCGATGACGCACACCCGCACCGTCGAGCTGGTCCCAGGCGACTCCAGCCAGACGGTGACGATCGGGACGGGCATAAGCCCAGCCTAGGAAGGCGCGCTCATCGAGTTCCTCCGTGAGAACAGGGACATCTTCGCATGGAAATCCTCTGACATGCCTGGTGTCCCTAGGGAGCTCGCTGAGCACAAACTAAACGCCGACCCCAAAGTGTGACCCATCAAACAGTCGCTGCGGCCCTTCAATGAAGAGCACCGCCGAGCAATCGCCGAGGAGGTGCAGCGTCTACTCGCTGCAGGCTTCATCCGGCCAATCAAATACTCCAAGTGGCTGGCAAACCCAGTCCTGGTCGAGAAGAAGAACAGGACCTGGAGGATGTGTATCGACTACACAAACTTGAACAGCGCCTGCCCAAAGGAGCAGTTTGTCCTCCCGCGGATCGACCAAATAATCGACTCCACCGCGGGCTCGGAGTCGCTATGTTTCCTCGACGCCTACTCTGGGTACAACCAGATCAAAATGGCCGTCGAGGACGAGGAGAAGACGGCGTTCATCACACCATTCGAAGCCTTCTACTACACCTCCATGACCTTCGGCCTCAAGAACGCCGGGGCGACATACCAGCGGTGCATGCAAGAGTGCCTCGCGAGCCAAATTGGCCGCAACATCCACGTCTACATCGATGACGTGGTCGTTAAGTCCGCTCGCCAGGGTGACCTACTCGCCGACCTGGCAGAAACATTCGCCAACTTGCGAAAATACAAGATAAAACTCAACCCAGGCAAATGCACCTTCGGTGTACCAGCAGGACAACTACTGGGGTACGTCATCTCCAAGCGAGGGATCGAGGCGAACCCCACGAAGATCGACACGATCGCCCGGCTTGTCAAACCCGAGTGCCTGCGCGATGTCCAGAAACTGGCCGGGCGAGTAGCGGCTCTCAGTCGCTTCATCCCCCGCCTAGGCGAAAAGGCGATGCCCCTATACCGCCTGATGCGCAAAAACCCCACCTTCCAGTGGGACAAGGAGGCGGATGACGCGCTTCGCGACCTCAAGAAGGTGCTACTCGCCGCACCGCTACTCGCCGCCCCCGCCGACAAAGAACCCATGCTGGTCTACATCGCGGCTTTCGAGCGCGTCGTCAGCGCCGTCATGGTCATCGAGCGACCGGAGGAAGGAAAGGAGCGCCCAGTACAGCGACCGGTGTACTACATCAGCGAGGTCCTCACCGAGTCGCGCCAGCGATACCCGCAGTACCAAAAGCTGGTATACGCGGTCTTCAGAGCTCAGCGGCGCCTGCCGCACTACTTCCAGGAGCACCCGATCACGGTCGTCTCCTCAGCACCACTGCATGACATAATTCGCAACCGCGAGGCGACCGGGCGGGTCGCCAAGTTGGCCGTCGAGATCGGCGTCCACAACATCAAATACGAGCCACGGAAAGCGATCAAGTCGCAGGCCCTAGCGGACTTCATCGCCGACTGGGAAGAGGCCCAGCAGCCATAAAAGGTACCATACCTCCACTACTGGAGCCTGCACTTCGACGGCTCCAAAAACACGGACGGCGCAGGCGCAGGGATCGTGCTAACCTCACCGAAGGGCGACAAGATCCGCTACGTCCTCTGCCTCGACTTCACACCCTGCACCAACAACATGGCCGAGTACGAGGCCTTACTCCACGGCATTCGAGCTGCCAGGGAAATGAATGTCAACCGCCTACGCTGCTACGGAGACTCCGACCTCGTCACTGGGCAAGTCGCCGGCACCTGCGACGCCGTCTCCCCCACCATGGCGGCGTACCGCCAGGCAGTGGACAAGCTGGGCGGACACTTCGCAGGCTACTCCGTCGAGTGGATCGACAGGCGGAAGAACGAGGAGGCCGACTCACTCTCTCGCATTGGATCGGCTCGACTCGCACCACCCGTCGGCGTCTTCCTCGACACGATCACCAAGCCATCAGTCTCTCCCCCGAGGGAGATCGACATCGGAGTCCCGTTACAACCGGAGGCAGCCCTGGTCGCACTCATCAACGAGCCAGACGACTGGACCAAGCCCTACGTCGCCTACCTGGAGACCGGCACCTTGCCGGCAGACGAGACGGACACGCGGATGATCGCACACCGATGCAAGTCCTACACCATCATCGACGGCGAGCTCCACAAGCGCAGCGTCACCAGCGTATTCCAACATTGCGTCCAACCCGCCGAAGGACGCAAGATCCTCCACGACATCCACTCCGGCGACTGCGGCCACCACGCCGGCGCCCGCCCTCTGGTCGCCAAGGCTATGCGGCATGGCTTCTACTGGCCTACCGCACACGCCGATGCTGTCGACATTGTCCAGCGGTGCGCCGGGTGCCAGAAGTACGCCAACCAGACGCACGTGCCGAGCTCATCGCTCAAAACAATCCCCATCACCTGGCCATTCGCCGTATGGGGCATGGACATGGTAGGCCCCTTCAAGAAGGCTCCCTCCGGCTACACCCACCTCCTGGTCGCGGTTGACAAATTCACAAAGTGGGTGGAGGCCATGCCAGTCCGGAAATGCGACGGGAAGACCGCCACCAAATTCCTACGCGAGCTCATATATCGCTACGGGTTCCCAAACAGCATCATCACGGACAACGGCACCAACTTCGCCAAAGGAGCCATGGCCGAATTCTGCGAAGAGCACCACATCCGGCTCGACCTCGCGTCGGTCGCCCACCCAGAATCCAATGGCCAGGCGGAACGGGCCAATCAAAGCATCCTCCACGGCCTGAAGCCGCGACTCCAAGTACCACTCGAGCGCACCGCCGGGTGTTGGGTCGAGGAGCTGCCCTCCGTCATCTGGGGGATACGCACCTCGGTCAACAGGTCGACAGGAGTCAACCCCTTCTTCATGGTGTACGGCGCCGAGGTAGTCATGCCCACCGACCTCGAGCACGACTCGCCGCGGGTCGTCCACTACACAGAGGTTGCAAACGAACTCGCTCGCCAGGACGGAGTCGATCAACTTGACGAGGCACGTGACCTTGCTCGGTCACGCACTGCCATCTACCAGCAGGGACTCCGCCACTACCACAGCCGGCGGGTGAAAACTCGCACCTTCCAAGAAGGCGACCTGGTGTTGTGCCTCATCCAGGACAAGAAGGGCATGCACAAGCTCTCTCCTCCGTGGGAGGGACCATTCGCCATCGGGCGGGTACTCGGCAACGACGCCTGCTACCTCATCGACGTCCGCGGGGACGGCGAACTCGACGTCAAGCGACCATGGAATGTAAACCTCCTACGGAAGTTCTACCCCTAGAACCCCACACATGTACTCTCCAGTCGCTATGAAATAAAAATAATCGGTTACCGCAAATTGCGCCTACTCTCCATGTCTTGTGCCACTCGCACTCGTAATAACAGCGTCAAGCTAACCGCAGAAGTCAACCTTTGGTACAGCGATTGGCACGGCTAAGTAGTGCGGTGCAAGAGCACTGAGTCACCTCAGGTCTTGCATCGTCCATGAAAAACGCCTACCCGGAGCCCCATTGGAGTCACCCAGCCCGACTGGCTCTACGAGACAAGACAACTGCCTTCGCTTCTTGCAGCGACCATGGTCCTCCGCATCCTCGACATAGCGACTCGAACGGCCAAGTACCACGCTCGGGGACTGACGACCAGTTCATCGCGAGCGGCTCGGGAAAACGCCAAGCAGGAGAGCATGCTCAGGACTCGCCACGCGACTGACCCAACAGGCCAGGCAGGAGTGATGCGCCCAAACTAACGCGCCAAGTCCTCACCCAGCCTCGAGTCGCGCCTAGAACAACCAAGTACCACGCTCGGGGACTCGGCCACCCGAACCCGTTCGTGCAAGGGAAAACGGTGAAGTACAGAGAGTTCAAGGGAGTCGCCCTGCGACTGGCTCTTCGAGTCCAGGCGATTAGACCACAATGACAAAACATTCGAAAACCACAAACAAATCACACACGAGGTAAACCCCACACAAGGGCGGACGCGCTCGGGGACTCGTTCAAACCTCAATCACAAAATACATGAAAAATCCCAAAACAGACACAACGTCTCATTCAATAGCATGTAGCATTGTCTCAAATTAGAAAATATGCCTAAACGGCAGACCTGCTACTAACGACCCAGGGCAAACTATCCTATTCTGCAGGCTTTGACGACGACTCGCCGGCACCCATGCAATTGCGGATGAACGACGTGTACGGGTTCGACGGGTAGGTCGTCAACTCACCCGCCATCGCCGCGCGGAAGGGCTGCTCGACCTTGAAGTCCTGATGCTGTGGCTCGGGGTCATTGGGCGTGACGACCGTCTCCTGATACGGAAGGAGGTCGCCCATCGCCCAGACACGCTCGGAGTACATCGCGGCGCGGTCCGTCAACTTGAGCACCTCGGAAAGCTCCACTACGCCAGTCGACGACGGGTAGCCACTCGTCACGTCGTCGAGGTCGAAGTCGAAGTCCTCCGGGAAGTGAGCAAGTCCAAGGCTAAGCGTCGTCGCTGCTCCGCGCCGAAAGGCCGATCGCGTCATGAACTCAACGACCACGGGCGCCTTCTCCAAGTACTTCCACACCTCGACGAGGTCACTGGGAATTACTTCCGTGGGTGATATCTCCTGGAGGTACGCTCGGATGCACGTCGCCGAGTCGACGAGCGTGGCCACACACTGCCGCGCGTCGAATGAGCTCGCCTCTTCCGCGCTATCAATGATGCGACCTGCGAGTAGAAGACAACAGTGAGTACGTCGGACATCACAAAAAGGCACACGCTACTGGCAGAGGCAGAGGCACTTACCAATCAACGGGCGGGCGAGATCCGTGATGAAGCGTTGAAGCAAAGTATGGTCGTCCTGAAGCCCAACAACAAGGGCGTCCGACACTTTACAATCTTCTTCGGCGGCTGTAATGGCGGCCTTGGCTCGCCCATCAGCCGAGCTCGCTTTCTCCTTCGCCTCCCGCAGCTCGCGCTCGAGATCGGCGATCCGCTTTTCAGCCGAGCTCAAAGACGATTGCGCCGCCGCCAATTCACCCGCGGGGACAAGTCCCTGGCGAGCTTCCTCTGCCTTCGTGGCAATCGCCTGAAGCCCCTTATTCGCCTCCTGGACGGTGGCCAGTTCCTTCTCCGCGCGGTGCTTCGCTGCCAATCGGTCAGCTGATTCACGTTGCAGACCCTGCACATCATTCAAACAGTTAACCAAAGCAAAATCCTAAGTGCCCACCCACTGAAATTTAGCGAGTGCGCACTCGGGGACTGGCAATCAAGAAATCCTAAGTGCCCACCCGCTGAAATTCAGCGAGCGCACACTCGGGGACTGGCAATCAAGAAATCCAAAGTGCCCACCCGCTGAAATTCAGCGAGCGCGCACTCGGGGACTGGCAATCAAGAAATCCTAAGTGCCCACCCGCTGAAATTCAGCGAGTGCGCACTCGGGGACTGGATGCGGAAAATAATAACAAGACACTTAAAGAATCAGACCGCTGTAAAACACCGACCTGATCCTCGGGGACTGGACATACCTGGATGGATGCGCCAAGCATGCCATGAAGTTGTATCGCGTCCACGGACGCGAGGAGAGCTGGCGTGTACCCACAACACTGTTCGACTTCCGCATCGGCGACCCCAGGTGCACGGCTCCAGGGAGAAGTTCCACTTGCTGCGGCCGCTTTGGCCATGAAGCGCGGGAATGTCGCGATGGAGGCACCCGCACCAAAGGAGGTCGGCTCGGCCGCTCCAGGCGAGGGGGCGCCCTCCTTCGTGAACGCGGCCGCCTCTGTTGCGGGTTTAGTCGGCGCGACCGCCGTGTCGTCAGAAATCGTGACGACATCATCGCCCTTGGCCTTCTTGCCGCCATCCGTAGGGACGACGACCTCATCCTCCTTCCTCTTACGGGAAGGATCCTCCTCGCTGACGACGGGTGGCACCTTAGCCACGGTCGGGTGGCCCATCCTCTTCACTCCGGTCCTGTACATCAATCATGTAAGCAAGATAAATTAAGCTGCTATGGAAGACAAAGGTAGGTGAGTAAACTCACTTGGCGACTGGAATGAAGCGTAGCCCCGTGCGGAGGCCAGCCGGTTTCTCCAGTTCAGGGCCCAGTCGGCGGATGAGCCCCATCTCCAGGACATCGCGTGCCCAAGACACGGACGACTTCTTCATCGTCGAGGCCGCAACCGGAGCCTCTGGGACATCTTCGGCAGGAGCTTCCCTGCGAGGCGAAGCCGCCGCAGCCGGAACATCCCCCAGCCCAGAAACTGGGGCGAATGGCGGAGGCATCGAAGCCAGTGGCACCTCGACAGTGGCCATGTCCAGCGCGGTTGCCGTCGGTGGCGCCTCGTCCTTGGCCGGGCTGGGGGCGTCGGAGCTGCTCGCCGAGCGCGGTGGCGAGGCCGGCCTCATCGGCTTCGTCTTCTTCTTCGGAGGGGCCTTTGCCTCCTTTTCCTTCTTCTTCTTCTTCTTCTTCTTCTTCTTCTTCGACGGAGTAGCCTGGCGGCGCGAGGTGGTCTCCGGGAGTTCTTCATCGTCGTCATGACACTTGAGGCTTTTGCTCGCCTCAAGCTCACGTTGACGTTGCCCGCGGGTCTTGCGGGCCAGCGGGGCGACCTCCTCCTCGGAATCGTCGTCGCCGTCACTCTCGTCGCTCCTGGCGTCGCCCTTGGCGGGAGGCGACTCGCCCATGTCCTGGACGGACGAGCTCGAATTCTCGTCATCCGAAGGCGGGAGCCATCCTTCCACCACCTGGAATAGCTGCAATGAACGCAAGATGAAATTAGAATGACCGCGACTGCAAAAACTGCGACTGCGAATGAAGCGAGGTGATTACCGTTGGGGTTGGACGCTTTGCGGTGTAGGGGGCGACCCCAGCCTGTGCGTCCAGGTACACCGCCTGGGTGATCTTCTTCAGTGCTGTGGTGTAGTCCTCGAGCTTCCACTCGGCGAGGCAGGACTTCGTCGGGTCCTCCTGGCCGGTGTACTTGTACATGTAGTGCTCGCGCCGAGCCAGAGGGACGAGCCGCCGCCCGAGCCAGCAGTTGTACAAATTGATCGTCTGGAGGCCCTTCTTCTTCAGACCGCGGATGGTTTGGAGCATTTCGTCCATGACCATCCGCTGGTCGCTGGGGAGCTTGCCGACTTGAAGACGGCGCGGTTCGGACCGGTTGGCGGAGTACCGTGGGATCGCCGCCTCGCCCTCCGGGCTCGCCTCGGCAACGTAAAACCAAGATTTCTTCCAGTCGCTCGCCGCCTTGGCGGGCAGCATCAAGTCGAAGAACGAAGCCTTCGACTTCAGCTGGAAAGTCAGGCCGCCCGCGGCAAGCATTGGGCCGCCTGCTTCCTCGCGGCTGATCCGTCCGTGGAACAGATCTTGCCATGGAGGGAAGTAGGGCCGGCAGCCCAAGTAGCATTCGCAGAACGCCACGAAGATGGTGAGCTGCTCGATGCTGTGAGGACCCAGGTCCGATGATTGGATCCCGTAGTAGGCGCAGAATCGCCGGAAGAATAGGGACGTGGGGAATCCTAGCCCCCGTTCTAGATGGCTGGTGAAGCAGATGAATTCCCTCTCGCGCGGGCTCGGGGTCACCTCTCCGGCCGCGGGGATGCGCCAGCAGCCGGCGCGCAGGATCCCGGCCTCCTCAAAGGAAGCCAGTTGCGCCCTCGTACACTTAGATCTACCCCAAGGTTCGGTGGAGAGGGCCATGGCGGAAGAATTTGTGGGGGGTCGGAGGATTTTGGGTCTGCTGGATCGCGATGCGAAGGGAGGCGAAAGTGCGCGCAATCGGAGGAAATGGCGAGAAGGTGGTTCTTTGATCGCCTGCCATTCCCCTTATATAGCGGTTGTTACCCGCCAAATCAGGGAGCCGTTACTACGTGGTGATTACGCCAAAAGTTACCATTGGATTACCCCAACGGCTAGTTTGACCACGTTTAGCGGTCCAACTTCAGCCACTCGGCTCGCCGACCCGATCACTATAACAGTGTTTCGCCGACTCGACTCGCCAAAGCTACGATCAGGATGACTAGTTTTCTCCTTTATACAGAAGCCCGCCGACGATTCGACTGGATGTCTACTCTGCAGATGTATACTCCGACTGCCAGCAGCCACCTACGCCTAATCGACGACGGCCTCGGGGACTACTGATGGGGATGCGCCTACCGGGGTATACCCAGCAGGACGTTTCCGACTGGCCCAAGAACTGGCGAGTAGGCCTGCAGGACGGCGACTGGATCAAGGCCTGGTGTGGATCCAAGCGACTGGAAGCTGAAGGCCCAGGCGAGTAGATGGGCCCAGTCGGATTAGGTTAAACGAGTACCGAAGCCTTAACTGATTCGGTTGAGATATGTAAACCCTAGGGGGGTGAGCCTATATAAACCTCCCTGCGGGGCGTGTAGAGAGACGTTCCATCATACACCCAAGCGACTCGTCGCCTAGCCGCCGAGCTCGCCCATTGTACCACCTTCATAATACAATCTAGCAGGAGTAGGTCTTTACCCTCCGGGGGGCTGAACCTGGGTAAAACCCTGTGTCTCTGCCCTCATCTCGCACCGCAGATGGCTGGTCGCCCTTGCCCCTCGTTCTACTACTCGCTGCCGATTGCAGCATCTGCCGTGACCATTCCCACGACAGTTGGGAGCTGGGCAGGTGGGCCACACCTGCCCTAGGCACGGCCCAGGGTGGGCCCGCGCCTAGGGGGTGTGGGCCCCCTGCGGCCCTTCTTCGCTCCTCCTTCTGGCTTCCTCAATCTTCTGGAAAAATAATATTTTCCCATATTTTTCTGGTATTTTTCTGATCTTCGCGAAATTGCATCAAAACGCCCTCTTTTCCATCAAAATCCAGACTCCGGCAGTGCATCCTCCAAGAATAATCCAACATGCAAAAACAGTGGAAAAGACATAAGTAATACCTCATAATAAGACAAATATCAATGAATAGAGGTATATTACGATATATAAAGGTGATGCAAATTGGGCGTATCAGCCGCCGCCACCATCGTCCCTAGATCAAGGGGATCTGAAGCTCTGCCCGGCACCCTGCCGGAGGGGAGATCATCTCGGAGGCCTTCTTCTTCATCATGCCAGCCTCTGGTATGAAGCGTGAGTAGTTCCACCTTGGACTACGGGTCCTTGTAGTAGCTAGATGGTTGTATCTCCTCCTTTGTGCTTTCATGTCTAGATCTTGTGAGCTCCGTTCATGATCAAGATCTCATCTATTTGTAATCATGTGTGTTGTGTTTGCGGGGATCCGATGGATATTGAGATCACTGATGCTACACTCAACAGGGAGGAAGAGTGCTTCGTTGGAAACCCCAAGATCAAGGTATGAAGAGTACATCAGTCCCTCAGTAGAAACCAAGGTTATCAAACTAGAAGGATGAAGGAAACATCACACATGTGTTGGAAGCAACGTGGAGACATGCACAACACAAACTCAAGACTCTATCCCAACGAATCAATGAGGTTGTCAAGCTCACCGGTTTGCTGTAACAAAGGATTAAACGTATGGTGTGGAAGGTAATGGTTTGCAGCAAGTAAACAAGTAACAGTGGAAGATGTATCAATGGTAAAGATTAGACCGGGGTCCATAGTCACTAGAGGTGCTCTCCTTAGATAAACAACATGGCATGAAGGGTAAACAAATTACAGCGAGGCAATTGACAGGAACTGAGCAAGGCATAACAATGCAATTACTAGCCAGAAAGATCCTATGAGGTTGATTGGGCAATACAACAACATACATACACCGTAATCCAACTGCATCTATGACTATAAGTCCACCTTTAGGTTATCATCCGAACCCCCTCCAGTATTAAGTTGCAAGCAACAGACAACTACTTTAAGCAAAGTGTGTAAGGTAAACAGTCCACATGTTCCATGAACAAGAGACCGTTGTTTTATCCCTAGTAGCAACATCACATCTACAACCGAAGAGATTATTGTCACTTCCCTTGGAAACTAGAGGCATGAACCCACTATCGAGCATAAATACTCCCTCTTGGAGTCACTAGCAACTACTTGGCCAAGATAACCACTAGCAACGGAGAGCATGCAAGATCACAAACAACACAGACATGATAGAATCATAAAGATAGAACCATTAATCAAACTAACATAATAATCTCAATATCCATCGGATCCCTGCAACCACAACATGCATTTTTACAAATAGATTAGATCATCATGAACGGAGCTCACAAGATCTATACATGAAAGCACAAAGGAGGAGATATAACCATCTAACTACTACATGGACCCATAGTCCAAGGTGGAACTACTCACAAATCATACCGGAGAGAAGGCCTCCAGAATGATCTCCCCTCCGGCAGGGTGCCGGGAAGAGATTTAGATCTCCCCCTGATCTAGGGACGATGGTAGCGGCGGCTACAAACGGTTTCGTGGATTTCTGATCGGGTACCGAGAGTTTCTGCATTGGGGGCTTCTTATAGGCAAAGGGGGAGACCGAGGCGGCCTCCAGGGTGGGCAAACCCTACCCAGGCGCGGGGTAGGGCCCACCCGCGCGTAGGGTGGGTGTGGCCCCCCTGGCTGGCCTCCTTGTCTCTCCTCTGGACTTCTTGTTCCCCACGGAAAGTTATTGACTTTGTCCTTCGTCCCATCCAATTCCGAGAATATTTCTTTACTAACTTTTCTGAAACCAAAAACAGCAGAAAACAGGCATCTGGCACTATTGCTACTTGTTAATAGGTTAGTACCAGAAAACATGTAAAAAGCACCTCAAAGTGTGGGAAAGTAAAGCAAAGTAGATAAAAAACAAGCATGGAGCATCAAAAATTATAGATACGTTTCCAACGTATCAGCATCCCCAAGCTTAACTCCTTGTAACATCCCAGCATTAGAGCTTAGAAATAAGCTGAACCCAGATGTGTGCATTGCATTCATGCATAGAAAATCCGAATAATTTTCGCGCTTATAAATAAAAACTTGTCAAAAAGATTGAAGCTTCTCTCAACTTGATGGAATTGAAGTAGATCATCAAGTTGACTGCGATAATTTTCAATATGACCTTTGCTAAAACCTTATTTTGGGTAAACATGATTTGATCTAAGGGTAGATCAAATGTAATAAATTTAAACCCTAATACATTACTTAATGATTTATATTTGATCCTTAGGTGATCATATCATAGTATTCATTATAATCAATCATGAGTACCAAGTTAAGGATGTAACACAAATAATCAGAATGTATCTTAATCTCATCTGTTTATACCATGAGTACCATGGTAATACCTAACCTTAACTCTTTAGTGAGATTGAGTAGGAAGGAAACCAAGTCAAGATCATTCACCATATATCTTTCTTTCCATATCAATCTTTATCATCTCTAATGAACCTTATCTTAATATCTGTTGTTCATCAATGTTGAGTAATCAACTATTGATTCACAAATTCTTAAACTATCAATTCTTGACCTAGCAACTCTTGCCTTTATCATAACAATCACTCTAAGTCCTTAGAGAATGAAGTAAGAAGAGGTAGATGGTAATGCTAGTATTAGATATCATCTATAGGATGGGAGTGATTGAAGGAAATCAAATCAATTTGGTAACAAAGAAGATTACAAGGATGAATCTTGAAGATAGATACCAAGGAGTAATCCTATTGGATTAAGTAAGCATAGTCCATGAATAGCATTCCTTAATCCAATAGACATACTAAGAAGATAATTTCAATACAACTGTAATGTTGTATTGATGAAGCCTTGATTAGCCAACTGGAAACCTAAACCATAAAGGATCAAAGGATTATAATGATCATGCCTTATTCACCAAGATTGAATGCTTATATCATGTATAAGTGACATTGGTGAATAGAACAGGATTAAACCCTAGTATAGATATATTATCCTAGAGTACTCATTACAGGTCACATTAATATAATGTGAGGTTGGAGCATGAGATACTAGAGTGAAGTAGAGACAAGATAGTATGATTAAGATAATGTTGGAGCAACATTGGATTTAGAAGTAGTATTTTTCTCTTTAGAAATACTAAGATTTTGAGGAAAGTAGAATTTGATTTATATACATCTATTGAAGTGATATTAGTGAAGGATGTTAAGGAAAGAGCATGAATGGAAGTAACTGTAAACATTTGTTAGGTTGGAGGTTATCAGCAGTAGAATAGTTGAAAGAACCAAGTATGGATATAAGAAGATTATGAAAGTTTTAGTGTGAATCTTATTGGATTTACAAGTGGATTTAGAAGTATAAAAGGTTGATAAAATATTCTGGTGAAGTAAAGCTCATCATGTTAACACGTGATGATGGATAGGAAGAAGTAGTATTTCTAGGAAAGAAATTCCTTAATTAGAAGTCCAGGATTATTCAAGTATGAAAGGTAAAAATTCTAGATAAAACCTAAACCCTAAATCTTTAACCAAACATAATATCTATTTCATATAATTGATCTATCATCTTATTTCCCCAATACTTTATAGGTGTATTTTCCTATAACAATTACTTAAGCACATCTTTGTCATTCCCAACAATCATAACCATATGTGCTTAGGAGTTATCTTTACCAATTCTTTTCCATAAGACAATTTAGAGAATAACCTTACTATTTTAAAAGAGTGATATCATTAAAGATCACAAACATAAAAACAAAATGTTTAGCCATTAATCCTTATTCACATCAACAAAAGAATATAAGTATAATAAGGACCCTAAACCCTAGGGTAAGCATTTACAATTCAAAACCCTAAACTTATTAATGAGTTGTATCATCAACATATCATAAATAATCAATCCATATTCATTAGACAAATTCCTTGATCCATTTCTCTAACCACTCATTCCATATGAGCATGGAATAAGTGGGGATACAATAATTATGAACCAGCCTATATTTTACTATGTGAGTAAATACATAAAAATAAACCCTATGACCATTATTAAACATTTTAAAACTTCATTACTTCAAATAAAAGTAAAAACAATGTTATAATTAATATTTAAGATCTTAAACAAATCCTAAAAACCCTAAATCCTACTTATTCTATTTAATAAAAGATTATCTCTAAAATTATAAAGTTAGAAAATAATAAATAAAGTATGCCATCAAAATACTAAATTCATTCCAGAATTTTAAATACATTTTTATATATTGCAATTATCTAGAAAACAAATTCTATAAACAAATCTCAAGAAAATTTGTAATATTCAAACCTGAAAACAAAACAGAAAATATAAAAGGGTGAGAACAAGAAAAAAAAGAAGTAGAGGCAGTAGTCAAATCTGGACCACGGCCCATTACCCCTCTCTCTTATCTGTCGCCCACGAGTAACCACAGCAATCCAACAGCGGCCCAAGCACAGCCCAAGACTAGCCCAGCCTGCCCTCCTTTCTGGCTGACCGGTGGGACTGCCAAGGGACTGCAGATGGATTCCTGAAAACTTCCAGGGGTTATCGGCAAAACTGCATGTCGTCGTCTTCCTCGCAGCAGTGAAGTAGCTGCGTGGGGCTGGCCGATGCCGTCCGCCGGCGGCCGCGCACCGCGATGCCCGATGGCTCTGTCGTATTCCGAAGATGGAGATAAGACCGCCACACTCGCCTCCCCTCGTCCTTATCCCCAATCTCTTCTTCCTCTTCGAATTAGGTCCCAGACCGAAACCCTAGCCTCGGATTGCCGTCGATTCCCGACGTTCTAGGCTTCCCCGTAGCAGAATAAGCATATCGTGAGCACCACCATACCTCCCTGAGTCTCCTAGCCGAAGGAATTGGGCAAGGGCGCCTCGAATCGATGTGGCAACCTTGTCTTCCCGAAGTCCGGTCGCCGCCGTGCACCCGATTTTGGCCACGATAGCCTCCACCGAGCCTTCCACGAGCTTCCTGGTGAGCCGTTGAGCATGCTATTGCCCTCCTTTACTTTGTTCGCTTCTTGTACCGATCCACCGTCGTGCGCCATCGTGCACTGCCGCTAGTCGCTATCGTGCTCCACTCGCTAGTGACCAAAAACCAGCAGCACCGCCTCTAGCTTGCTCCCCTCGCTGTACTGATTCGAACAAGCACGCACGCGTCCTCTCCCGTACTCTCTGCCGCCGTGCCGAAAGCAATTCCGGCAAAACTCCGGTGAAGCCCGCGTGGCAGCCAACGTGGCCACGGGCCCACTTGTTCATCTCTCTGGTTAGATTAGTTCTGGGTGTAAAAAGGTTACAAGTTCGTGATGATGTCATCGTGGCATCACGCGTGCATCATCTTTGACCAGGTCCACTGTTGACTAGTCCTTTGCCCATGTGGCATCCAACGTGGTACTGACCCCACTGGTCAGTGACCTTGGGTAGGTCTTGCCTCGGTAAGAAAAGTATTGTCTGTTTAGTAAAAAAATTGATAAACACAATATAAATTCAAATATCAATATTCCAAAAATGAAATAAAAGGATTAAATCTTGTTTAATGAATAACTTTTGTTTTGTACTTCAGAAAAATGTGTATAATATATAAAAATTTGTAGAAAAATAAAATCTATAACTTAAAACTATTATCAAACATTATTATGTTAACAATTTAAATAATTGTTATCCAATAAAGACTTTATAAGTAATAATACTTTGATAATTAATATTTAATATTGGTAAATGTTAAATATATAAATAATATACAAAAAATCTTAGAAAAATAAGAACTATAATTTAAAATTATAATCATGCATTATCATTTCACTTAAGTAGATATTTATTATTTATTAAGTATTTATAAAGTAATAAAACTTACAAAAATCATATCTTATTATTTATAAATCATAAAAATAAGTGTAATATACCAAAATGATCAAAAAAATAATACCTACATGTTAAAAATATAATAATCTACTTTGAGGTAAATAAAAATTTAAACACTTTAACATTTTGAATTTAAACCTATTTCCTTAAGCAATTATCCATATTAAGGTAAATAAAAAAATGCTAATATTTCTAAAAATAGCCAATTAAGTCTAATAAATAGTATTAGTCTTAAAAACTAACATTATGAAGTCAAAATGGTTTAACACCATTTAAATAAAATTTTATTGATTTAACCTTCAATTAGATATATGTAATTTATTTTCTAAGAAGATCTTTATTAAGTATAAAATCTTCAAGAATAATTGTGATTAAATAAAACCTCTTAACTTAATCCAACCATAAGTTATAAACATACCAAAACACAATAGTGAATCCATAAGTAGTTAAGTAATATTACTTCCTTGATTACAAATTATAACCACTCATCCATAAAAAGGAAAATGATTCCATTATAGGATTGGGAAACCACTACTCAAATAGAATCAATGCCATGCTTAAATAACTTTAATAAACCTTATGAAGTACACAAGGTACAAATAACATAAGCAATGTACTCTAAGTCCATCTATGTCTTTAAAGTTAACTTTAGTCTATAATACTTTAAATAATGCTAAAGACTTTATTATATGCTTTGTAGTTAACTTTGGTCTGTTATAATTAAGTTAAAAAGTATCTTAATACCAAACTCACCAAGTTAAAAACCAAGATAGATAAGTCTCAAATACTAGTGATGTCATTATTCAAATGGAGCAATTCTTTCTTACTTAAAACTATAACTTGAAAGAACACCTAATAAGGTTAACTTCAAATTTAAATACTTTCTCTTAGCTAAAGTAAGATTTTCTTCAAAATTTATTATTTTAAGATACATTATAAAGTAAGACACAAGCATTCCTCTAAAGTCTCTAAATGATGATCAAACTTGGTATACACAGTCTTTAGGAACCTTCCACACTTATATGGTTTATTATGGTATGCTACATGTTATGCTTAGATGTTGTTTCACACATACTCACAAGCCTTAATAAGAAGCACAAGTATGAAACTTATCTAAAAGGACAACACATTCTAAAGTAACTATTTATAGTTTCCAAACCCAAGATCAACGCTATCCCCGAGATTCGAGTTTACGAAATTGCATTACATTACTTAAGCATAATAGCATCTTGCTTCTTTAAACATTAGTCCTTTCCGGACCAATGATGCTGATTCCAAATATTGGATCTTACATTGTCTTGAAGACCATGAGTGCATAATCTTGCAATCACAAAAGGCAAGTTCACACTTGCTCATGTCCTTTGATTATTTTCTGTAAAGTATTTTGCAAATCCAGTGTTGTCATCACCTGCATTTGAAAAAGGACAAAAAACACTATTTTCATCATAATGTGATTATAGGTTATTTACCATGAGGTAATAACCTACTATAAGAGTTCTAGTGGTAAAGGAACATATTATCTAGGACTTAACAACCAATGTCGCCAGTGATTCTTGCACCGTATAGTACGCGTTGACCATGAGATTTGGAATGGGACGGAGAAGTCAGTTGTATCTTTTCCCTCTCGCATGGAGCCGGATGTGCGGGTCGTGGTTGTTATCACTCATAGCATGCATATTGTATGGTAATTCATAGAGGATATGCAGCATATGGGTGGGAGCCCTCAACGTCCCAAGATAGTTTCGGCATCTAAACGGTATGTACTGTCAATTGACGTATTCCAATAGGTGGGCTGGCATACACCAAGAAGACATGCGGGGTCGCGGAGAAGGCAGTGATTGTCTTGGATCTTAGTCTGGGCCTCACACCAAGGAAGTGTGAATGAACCTGCAATTCAGATGTGCAACAAAGCTAAGATCTCTCATGGGTAAAGTGACGCACCTCTGCAGAGTGTAAGAACTATAACTTGTTACTCCCTGTTCCGGGAAGGAGCTGCGAACGCGGAGGGAAGGAACTCCATGAAATTTCTGGTAAACCCGTCAAGGCTGACGGACATAGCTTTTCAGAATAAAAGCAACCTTTGAAGAAATGTTTACGAAAACTTGCATTGCCTACGACCTATGGTCTGTGGCTGTAGATATAGTGCATCAAACACTCCTTTTCTAGTGAACTTGCTGAGTACGCTCGTACTCAGCGTATCTTCTTAACCCTTGATAGGTTCTAAAGCCAGTACAGACGACGTCTACATCAAGTTATGCTCCAGAATCATCACCAGAAGCTAAAGTTCTTCAATAAAGTCAAGAAAGTCAACATATACATCAACTCAAGTGAAGACGAAGTTACTGATTAGATAGGAATATAATCTCTAGCCATAAAACCTATTTCTGTAGTGTATTTCCATAGTAGCAATGCTAGACCATTAGTTAAAATACTAGTCATATTAGTATGATAGTTTTTGAATTGTTTATTCATGATTCTTCTTTGTAAGAAGTTTCTTTCTCGCTCTTTAACCTAGAGTGTTCTCTAGATCTTATATAAAGAGTTGAGTTGTAACCTATAGTCATGTCTTGGACCTGCTGTGTTTCTGTTGTACCACTCTGAGGGATGTAATACTAGTGAACGGTGTTTCATTGGTGTTATGGCAATGACTGTAGTGTACTACATCATGCAGTGGTATGCTGGGTCACCGCAATTGGTATCAGAGCATATGCTTTGACCTTAAGATTAAAAACCTTTTAGGAAGATTTGTAGGTTGGATAGTGACTATAGGAGCCACCTTATCTAAACCCAACATTCTTATGACTTGTGATGAGTATCCACTTGAGGATAACCTTGTCACACTTAAGTTTGATGCTTTGGTCATCTTTCTAAAAAGTCGTTATCCATATTTTCTCAGTATAGTGCTATTTAAGTGTCTTCTGAAGGAGACATAACCCACCAATATACTGTAAGACAGTGTAAGACATCAATTGAAGTAGTCATAATGGTGTAGTCTAACCCTATAATTCATGTAAGACAGTGGAATCTTCTGGTTTGTTGATAACCAAAGACAACATGATGAATACATTAGGATAAATGTTGATGTAATGAGTAGTAATCATGTGGGATTCACTTGATAATTCTACGTGATGGAGTGAAATTAGGTCAAGACTTAATGATAGTACAGTAAGAAATAAAGTCATCATGATGTGAGTAGCTCTTAAATCATGATGTATAGGTAGACATAACAAGATCATAGTGAGATTAGCTCTGAAACCATGAGGTAAGTGTAAGTATGACAAGTACTTAGTGAATTATCTTGGAGTAGAAGCAGGAAAATACCATCGTAGAGCTATGATAGAAGTTTAGGTGCTGAAAATTTCTAATAATCTTTGGTTTAAGTTAACAAATAGAATCTGATTAGTCATTTGGAGAGATCATGTGAGGTTAGTTTGCTAATAAATAAAGGTTGAATATAGTTAATCATTCCAAAGGTGAGACCAAAGTTTAGTCAAAACCAAATTGAGATCACTTTGCTTAAGATTATCATGTTGCACTTGAGAAATTTGGGTAAATATTGAGATAAAGAAAAGTTTGACTCTATGTGCTAAGTATCACAATGTAAACCTATATGAGGAGGTGTCATATACTACACAACTAAGCCTGAATTCTAGAGATACTATGCTCAATTACTATATTCCAGGCTTAGAATATTGTGTGTTATATGTACCACATTTGGATTTATTTGTTTTTCTTGGATCTTCTTGATTGACTAGATTTGTACATGAAGTTTGACTTGGTGTGCAAATGCATGTTGCAACATCTAGTTACTACTTGATGTTATAGACCTAGATAGGAATGGAAATTCGTGTAAGGGAGTGACGATTCCCAAAGACCAAGATGAAGATTTACATGAAGAATGAAGCAAAATGTAAGGAGTATCAACTCAATTTGGAGGATGGATCAAGCTCAGATCATTATTAGCCAGCTATGAGAAGGAATATTAATGTACGAAGTATAAGGAGCAATAAGAAGTAATGAACTTAAGGTTCAATCAAAGTAGGTGATATTGCTAAGGAAATAATGAAGTAGTAGTACCAAGCTCATGGAAGCATCATGAATTAGTACAAAGAAGAAGCTTTGGAACCAAAATGGTATTAAAGCTCTGAAAATTCAGAGATAATTCCATAAGGATGTCTGAAACCATAGGGTAATACATATACCCAAGGATGGTTCGCAACTGGTAATTATCCGCAGCTGGTATTTGATCCATAGCTAGTATTTGATCCATAGTTGGTATCTTGTCTGCAGCCGGTGATGGTTGACATAGTTAACCAGATCATCTTAATGGTTGCATAAAGAGCATAAAACATGGCTTCAGCTAAGTAAGTGAAGGGAATATGCCCGAGAGGCAATAATAAAGTGGTTATTATCGTATTCCTTGTTTATGATAAATGTTTATTTTACATGCTATAATTGTATTAATACGGAAACATTAATACATGTGTGTTTAATAAACAAAAAGGAAGTTCCTAGTTATGCCTCTCTTATAAACTAGCTCGTTGATTAACATGATGATCAAAGTTTCCTGATCATGGACATTGGATGTTGTTAATAACGAGGTCACAACATTAGTGTAATGATGTGATGAAAATTCATCCGAAGTATAGCATTACGATCAAAGTCATTGAGTTTATATTGCTATAACAACTTACGAAGTGATCCTAATCCTTAGAGCATGAGATCATGTCAATCACTAACACCAGAAGAGTTTCTCGATGACATCAAACGTCACACCGTAACTGGGTGATTATAAAGATGGCTTCAGAACTAATAAAGTGTTATGTTGAGACCCATGGATCGAGAGTGGAATTTGTTCATCCCGATGACGGATAGATATGCTCTAGGCCCTCTCGGTGATATCACATTGATTAGCTTGCAAGCAAGTGATTTGATCACTAGAATGTCATATCACGAGAACAAGAAAAGAGTGCATGTCAGTAACGAGATCAAACTAGGTATGGAGATACCGATGATCGAATCTCGTACATGTAATATATCGTGAAACAAAGGGATTAAGATACTAGCGTAAAAGGTTCACACGATCACAGAAGTCATCGTTGAATGTGTGGGAGTCAGTATGGATCTCCAGGTCCCGCTACTGATTATTGATCAGAGAAGGGTCTCGATCATGTCCGCATTATTCGCGAACCGTAGGGTGGCACACTTAAGGGATACCGACACCATTCGGAGCAAATGATATGTCAGAAAAAGAAAAGGAAAGCGCAGGAATTTATTTCACTAGACATCGGAACTGTTTCGGTTGAAATTGCTGAAACTGGTTCTGCATGTGAAATGGAATACTAGCAAGGGGTTTTATGTGAATGTTTTTTAATTAAAGTAATTAACAAAATTCTGAATAAATAAATAAAAGAGTTTTATTTAAATGAGAGCTTGCATTAATTTTGGTGGAAAATTAATGCATGTGAGTGGAATTGTGAGTGGAGAGGTTTTTATGTGAGTGGAGCTTCCACCACATGAATGAGGGAGAGGTAGAGGCACCCTCCTTGGCCGGCGGCCATGCCCCCTTGGGCTGCCCCCTCCCCTATAAAAGTACCCCCTCCTCTCACTTGTCACACACACCTCCTCGCGAAGGATCTCTCTCCCCCCTTTAGAATTTCCCCATGGTCTCGGATCAGCGAGATACATGTTCCCGGTGGCTTTTTCTGGAAGGATTTGTTGCTTCGCTGGAGCGAGGGCACGGACGTTGTCGGGGTACCCGTACGTGTGTGCGATCACGGATGCACCACTACTTTGAGGTGCTGGACTTGATCGTGTTGGACCGGCTGGACCAGATGGACTTCATCACGATCTTGAGATCGGCAAGCGTTCGTCTACATCATCCACGAGTACAACCTCGTTAACACTATTCGGTCTCCGAGGGTATGTATTCTATGGATGTATATCCACCCGTTGCTTGATCTAGTATATAGATCTTGTTACTTAGTTGTTCCCATCATAGGAATTTTTTTGTTTTCTATGCTGCGAATGCTACAGTGGTATCAGAGCCGGATCTATGCGTAGATGCTTTGCACGGGTATTACACATATGAGTATGTGGGCGATGATGATCATTTTATTGCTTCTTAGTTGTACTTTGGATATTGGTGGCATAGTGGGATGAAGCGGCCCGGACAAACTTTACATGTCCTCGCACATGAGACCTGTTCCACGCTTGACATGCAACTAGTTTGCATAAGTGGCTAGCGGGTGTATGTCTCTCCTACTATAGTCAATATATAATTTGCAACAAGTTGTCAACAATTTGGTTATCCTCGTTGTGGTTCATGTTCGTAGGTAAGAACGGTTCTATCTCGAAAGCCCTAAGCCACGTAAAATTTGCAATGGATAAATTAGAGGCGTCCAGTTTAGATTGTTGCTGGGCTAGTGTTATGATATGGTGATGTTGTAAGTAGAAGTATGATATGATACTCTTACAACATACATAACGTGTAAACTCCATAGACCTTGGATTTACACATAAAGGTATGATAGTGATCATAGCACGATGCACATGATAGAGATCATATGCGGCAACCATATCATTCCACTAATAAACATGTGATGTTTGATAGCATCTTATATTGCTTGTTTGGCGTTTTATTAGCATAATAAGATGATCCCTCATTTAGATATCAAGATAAAAATGTGTTCTTCCTTAAGTATGCACCGACAATGTTTCGTCGCTTCAAGACATCACGTGATGATTGGGTGTACTTGAATCCGCGAGCATATCTCGGGTGTAAGACAGTTACACACACGAATACTAAGGTTCTTACTTGGCGAGCCTAGCATGTACAGACATGGCCTTGGAACACGGACCGAAAGGTTAAGCATGAGTCATATGTTTTGATATGATGACCATATGGATGCTCGCCTTTGAAGCTACACCGACTCACGTGATGATCGGACTTGGTGTAGTGGATTTGGTTCATGTAATCACCAAAAAGACACGAGGAATGTCGTTTTTGAGTGGGAGTTCATTTCTAATTTGGATTAGTAAAACTCAATTTATCATAAATTAAATCAAAGTGAATTTGCATAATTTGTTGTAGTCATTGGCATTCGTTCACCACCTTATGCATAGTTGTAATTGAGATAATAGAACTATAGAATTCTGGATATATACTTTACGAACTGGTATCGTATTGTGTTGAGTGTCAATCTAAAGTTTAAAGTCCTATTGCAAACTTTCAGCAAACTCTGTTTACTCCATGAGATTTAATAATTGGTATTAAATCGAGAGTACCAATTACAGTGTTAGTATCTTAAGTATCATGTTTGCCTCCATGATTCTTGATTGTTTTAATATCAAGTTTATATAGGAGCTGAAAGAATTGTTTCAGAAACCATCATGTGTGGCGGATATAACGATATATGAAATAATGTTTTGGTTGCAATATGATAGAGTATAATATATGTTCTCATATTGGATGAGAATTTACAAAGGTTGGAGATGCTAGACATCCTAATCATCCAAAAAGGGTTTTGGAAAGTAATGTTATACTCACGATTCGCCTTTATAAGCTACATTAGCTTGATCATGAAAGTTGTCATGATAAGGGTGAACAGAAGATGTATGTAAAGTGTTTACTACACTAAAAGATTACTATGGAATGGATTTTGAAAGAATACCGATCATTTTGATGATGGTGATCTACTTCAAAGTGCAAGTCCAAAGGTATTATTATTTGAATATACACGCTTTGGACTATGTGTCATGTATAGATTCTTTTAAAAAGGAAAAGGAAATGCTGAAAGAGAATCTATAAAATATATTTGGCAGAAAAGAAAAGATTGGAAATATCCAATTTAGGTATATAGATTATATACATGTTATGGATGTATTCTTTGCTTGTTAAACAATGTGGTTCTTGGGTATTGGATACCGAATTGGTAGGTATGAAATTTCATACGGAATGACGCAATTCATGAACCACAATGGCCTAAGTAACTAGCAAGAGAATATGTGATGATGTTCATCGAAAACAAACAAATCGTTGTTTGTATTTCTCGTTGACATCAAAGCTTGACTTCAAGATTTGTTTTAATAATTGTTATTTAAATCAGGTATTATGAGAACAAAGGTTGTTCAAATAATTACCATATTCCATATTAGATGGATGATTTACAAATCTAGTTGGAGAAATCACATCCATAAAGCTAATGCTAAAATGTCGCAAGACAAATGATTGGAAGATCACTTACGAAGTGACATCGCTGTTTAAATTATATTGGAAATAAAACATGAAGAAACTCCATTTTCATGGATTTTTGGAGTCTTTGATTTGATCAAGTGACGCTTGTGAGACTTTCCTCGGGATAATTAAAACTTCGTTCAAAGGCCAAAGAAGAACGAACGACTAAAATATTGGAATTTATACATATCGATGTATGTAGTCCATTATGTGTAGTCGTAAGCGATGGGTTTCAACTTCATATAATTTCTCCGGAAATTTGAGTGAATATTCACTTAATGAGAAAGAAGTGTGAAATATTTGAAAATGTTCAAAGACTTTCAAGATGAAGTGAAAATCATTGTAACAAGAAAATAAATGGTTTATGATTTTATCATAAGGGATTTATTTGAGTTACAAGTGTAACAAGAAAATAAATGAATTATGATTTTATCATAAAGGGATTTATTTGAGTTGCAAGTTTAGCAAAACACCTAGATTTACATCTCCCGAAACACCATAGGAGTATGGAGTGTTTGAGATTTGTAATGAAACCTTGTTTGACATGGTTGGATCAAAGGTGTTATTTATAAAACTGCCATTATGTTTTAAAAGATTAAAGCTTTAGACACTTCCACTTTTACACTGAAAAGAGCTCCATCTTGATCTGTTGAAATGACACCATGGAAGTTATGGTTTGGGGTAAAACCCAAGTTGTCATTTCTTAAATTTTGGTATGCTAAACATAAGTAAGATGTTTACAACCGAAGTCGGATGAGCATGTCTTTGTAGGTTATTTCGAATAACAATTGGTTATTCCTCCATAACACCAAGGACAAAAAGGGTTTGTCACTTGAAACGTGAAGTTCCTTGAAGAAGAAATTTTTCATAAATGTTAAGTGGGAGGACAATAGAACTTTGATAAGGTTAACGAACCTTAGCTAAATATGCTGAGTTGCGTAGCGCCGGAAATCGTTCCGGAGGCTTCCATAATGCTCATAGATTATGTTCCTTAAAGGTTGTGGTCACGGAGATCTAAGTTCTTATTGAACCAAGTCGGTCGGATAAACAATCAAATGTTGAGATTTGAGAGTAAATCATTATTGTTTGACAATGATGAATCTACCACATACAAAGAAGCGATGATGGGCCCTGACTCCGTCAAATGGCTTGAAGCCATAAAATCTGTGATAAGTCCATACACGATAAATCAAGTTTTGAACTTGGAAGACCCTCCGGAAAGGTGTAAAAACCTATCGGTCGTATTTGGATCTATAAAGAAACAGACATGGATGTTTCACATCTATGAAATAGTCGACATGTCGTAAAGTATTTTATGACAATGTTCAAGGAGTTGACTATGACAAGGTTTGATCTTTTATAGCGATATTTAGTCTGGACGGATTAAAGTAGCAACCACTACATATAATTTGGTATATGGAAGATGAATAAACAAAACAAAGTTCTTCTAATAGAATGGTTACCTAGGACGTGTACATGACATGATCCAAAGGGTTTTGTTAATTCAAAGGATGCTAAAAAGGGCATGCAAACTTCAATGGTTGAAGTAAGCATCGCGGAGTTGGAATCTTCACCATGATGAAAAAGGAGTTTTTCATCAGGAGACGATGAAGATGCTTGCATTTGCAAGAAATTAAGTGGGAGCGCTAAGACATATTTCTAATACATTATGTGGAAGACATCTTGTTGATTAGAAATGATGTATCTTTTCTTGACAAAGGTTAAGAATTTCATTTCGATGAAATACTTAGGCAAAACCCGAATATTTAGCATGAATGTCTATAGTGGATAGACTATGATGCTAATATAGTTGTGCCAAACGTACATATATGAGATATTGAAGGAGTTCAATATAGAAACGAAAAGAAAAGGTTCTTGTCGCATGGAAAATGAATTGAATCAAGATTCAAGTGTATCGACACTTGATAAGTGAAACAAGATTCAAGTGCTTTGACACTTGATGAGTGAAATCACGAGAATGTTTTGATCAATCATACCATGATATGTACACATCCAGATATGTCCTATGCTCTAAGTGTTATGAGCATATACCAGAATGAATCATAAAATGATCATTGGACTATAGTAAGGATATTCTTATGATCTTTTGGAAGAACTAAGAATATATTTGTGTAGAGGTGACAAACAATTACAAATAGTTCATTGTAAAGAGTTACATTGATACTAGTTTTGTCGCAAGATACAAATTAAGTTTATCTCAATTTAAACTATGAGTGGCACAATGAAATGGAAAGGAGTTTTCATGATGGATTTTGATGTATTCCAAAGTTAAGACATTGTGACGAATACTACAACAAAAGGCTAAGTATATGACTGCTATAGTAGCAGCAAAGGAGGGAATTTGTGTCAAGTAGTTTGTTATCAAACTAAGGTGTTGTTCGCAACCGGCTAACACTAAAGATATATTGTACGACAATAGTATCGACATGGTTTAACCCCAAGGAACTAAAGGTATCACCAAAAGACCAAATTTATACAATGCCATCTCATTGGAAAATAAGTGATGCGTGGAGACGCAAAGACATGTAAATACACACGGACCTGAAAGTGTCAGATCCGTAGATTATGTTAACCACTTGCAGTTGCGTATATGGAACACCAGAAAGCCATATGTGTTCAAATACGCAAAGTTTTCAAACTAGATTATTGTCTCTAGTGCAAGTGGGAGACTGAAGGGAATATGCCCGAGAGGCAATAATAAAGTGGTTATTATCGTATTCCTTGTTTATGATAAATGTTTATTTTACATGCTAGAATTGTATTAATACGGAAACGTTAATACATGTGTGTTTAATAAACAAAAAGGAAGTTCCTAGTTATGCCTCTCTTATAAACTAGCTCGTTGATTAACATGATGATCAATGTTTCCTGATCATGGACATTGGATGTTGTTAATAACGAGGTCACAACATTAGTGTAATGATGTGATGAACATTCATCCGAAGTATAGCATTACGATCAAAGTCATTGATTTTATATTTCTATAACAACTTACGAAGTGATCCTAATCCTTAGACCATGAGATCATGTCAATCACTAACATCGGAAGAGTTTCTCGATGACATCAAACGTCACACCGTAACTGGGTGATTATAAAGATGGCTTCAGAACTACTAAAGTGTTATGTTGAGACCCATGGATCGAGAGTGGAATTTGTTCATACCGATGACGGATAGATATGCTCTGGGCCCTCTCGGTGATATCACATTGATTAGCTTGCAAGCAAGTGATTTGATCACTAGAATGTTATATCACGGGAACGAGAAAAGAGTGCATGTCAGTAACGAGATCAAATTAGGTATGGAGATACCGATGATCGAATCTCGGACATGTAATATATCGTGAAACAAAGGGATTAAGATACTAGCATAAAAGGTTCACACGATCACAGAAGTCATCGGTGAATGTGTGGGAGTCAGTATGGATCTCCAGGTCCCGCTACTGATTATTGATCAGAGAAGGGTCTCGATCATGTCCGCATTATTCGCAAACCGTAGGGTGACACACTTAAGGGATACCGACACCATTCGGCGCAAATGATATGTTAGAAAAAGAAAAGGAAAGCGCAGGAATTTATTTCACTAGACACCGGAACTATTTCGGTTAAAATTGCTGAAACTGGTTCTGCATGTGAAATGGAATACTAGCAAGGGGTTTTATGTGAATGTTTGTTAATTAAAGTAATTAACAAAATTATGAATAAATAAATAAAAGATTTTTATTTAAATGAGAGCTTGCATTAATTTTGGTGGAAAATTAATGCATGTGAGTGGAATTGTGAGTGGAGAGGTTTTTATGTGAGTGGAGCTTCCACCACATGAATGAGGGAGAGGTAGAGGCACCCTCCTTGGCCGGCGGCCATGCCCCCTTAGGCTGCCCCTCCCCTATAAAAGGACCCCCTCCTCTCACTTGTCATACACACCTCCTCGCGAAGGATATCTCTCCCCCCTTTAGAATTTCCCCATGGTCTCGGATCAGCGAGATACATGTTCCCGATGGCTTTTTCTGGAAGGATTTGTTGCTTCCGCTACTTCGCTGGAGCGAGGGAGCGGAGGTTGTCGGGGGTACCCGTACGTGTGTGCGATCATGGATGCACCACTGCTTTGAGGTGCTGGACTTGATCGTGCTGGACCGGCTGGACCAGATGGACTTCATCACGATCTTGAGATCGACAAGCGTTCGTCTACATCATCCACGAGTACAACCTCGTTAACGCTATTCGGTCTTCGAGGGTATGTATTCTATGGATGTATATCCACCCTTTGCTTGTATCTAGTAGATAGATCTTGGTACTTAGTTGTTCTCATCGTAGGAAATTTTTTGTTTTCTATGCTGCGAACCCTACAGTAAGACCTACAGGAGTATGAATTTTTAAGCAATCATCTTTCAAGATTCTTCGCGAAAATTGACCTATCAAAGCGGAAGTGTCCCAATAGTAAGTAAGACAAATAATGCTGAAAGATTCACTTCGGAGATCCACAATTGTGTGGATACACCGTACAATCTTTCATAAGACCCTAATTAGGTAAGTATAAGCTGAACAAAGACCTACATTCTAGTTATGAAGCCAATGGTTACTATATAAACAGTTTAGAGACCATTAGTAAACCCTAAGGGGGAGAGTAAACTATTTGTGGAAGTATTGTTATCTAACTTTCCAAATAAAGGTTGGAGAAGGACTAACCTATAACAACAGCAAGCCTTATTTTCATAAGGTTAAAAGATAATCATCAGAAAGGTACTCTTTGAAATATGTCTAGATGAAAGATCGGAGTTTATTTCAAGGTAGTAGTACTCAAACCTTGAGATAACTAATAGATGGAAGTTAAAGAAGTACTCAAGGTAATAACAAGAGAATTTCTAAAAGCTTGCTAAGGTGAAAGCTTAAAGGAGATAAAATAGAATAGTCCTAACAGACTAATTCTAAAAGAAACAACTCTTAAGTGACTCTTTAAAAGGGAATAAAACATACCCAATTGGACAAGTATTGAGGAACAAGAATTTCCAATGGGTATGGACTAAATGATTCAAATCCAATCTTGGAAGGAGTACCAGTACAACTCATATAATGACAAATCAAAGATTAGTCTTTTGGGCACAAGTATTGTCTAATAACATTTGATAATCATAATAAGGAGTTTGATAATCAAGTTAAGGTAGTGGATTAGGATAACTAAGCATGATAAGGAACTAAGAAGAGACCGCAAATAAAGGAGTTTATAATAAGGACATATCCCTAAAGAAGGATAGTAAAAGAAACTTTGGAGTATTAAAGACAACAACTTGAAGATTGCCAAGTATGGTGGGAATTCAAGGAAAGAATCTGGATATGGAATACTATAATTATTCCCATTGAGGATACCATGGAGCTAAGACTTGTCATAACCAATACAGGACAATTCCTCATTCCGAGACGTGAGAGTTTACGAACTTCGAGGACGAAGTTTATTTTAAGGGGGAGAGTCTATAACATCCCAGTATTAGAGCTTAGAAATAAGCTCAACCCAGATGTGTGCATTGCATTCATGCATAGAAAATCCGAATAATTTTCAGGCTTTTAAATAAAAACTTGTCAAAAAGATGGAAGCTTCTCTCAACTTGATGGAATTGAAGTAGATCATCAAGTTGACTGCGATAATTTTCAATATGACCTTTGCTAAAACCTTATTTTGGGTAAACATGATTTGATCTAAGGGTAGATCAAATGTAATAAATTTAAACCCTAATACATTACTTAATGATTTATATTTGATCCTTAGGTGATCATATCATAGTATTCATTATAATCAATCATGAGTACCAAGTTAAGGATGTAAGACAAATAATAAGAATGTATCTTAATCTCATCTGTTTATACCATGAGTACCATGGTAATACCTAACCTTAACTCTTTAGTGAGATTGAGTAGGAAGGAAACCAAGTCAAGATCATTCACCATATATCTTTCTTTCCATATCAATCTTTATCATCTCTAATGAACCTTATCTTAATATCTGTTGTTCATCAATGTTGAGTAATCAACTATTGATTCACAAATTCTTAAACTATCAATTCTTGACCTAGCAACTCTTGCCTTTATCATAATAATCACTCTAAGTCCTTAGAGAATGAAGTAAGAAGAGGTAGATGGTAATGATAGTATTAGATATCATCTATAGGATGGGAGTGATTGAAGGAAATCAAATCAATTTGCTACAAAGAAGATTACAAGGATGAATCCTGAAGATAGATACCAAGGAGTAATCCTATTGGATTAAGTAAGCATAGGCCATGAATAGCATTCCTTAATCCAATAGAGATACTAAGAAGATAATTTCAATACAACTGTAATGTTGTATTGATGAAGCCTTGATTATCCAACTGGAAACCTAAACCATAAAGGATCAAAGGATTATAATGATCATGCCTTATTCACCAAGATTGAATGCTTATATCATGTATAAGTGACATTGGTGAATAGAACATGATTAAACCCTAGTATAGATATATTATCCTAGAGTAGTCATTACATGTCACATTAATATAATGTGAGGTTGGAGCATGAGTTACTAGAGTGAAGTAGAGCAAGATAGTATGATTAAGATAATGTTGGAGCAAAATTGGATTTAGAAGTAGTATTTTTCTCTTTAGAAATACAAAGCTTTTGAGGAAAGTAGAATTTGATTTATATACATCTATTGAAGTGATATTAGTGAAGGATGTTAAGGAAAGAGCATGAATGCAAGTAACTGTAAACATTTGTTAGGTTGGAGGTTATCAGCAGTAGAATAGTTGAAAGAACCAAGTATGGATATAAGAAGATTATGAAAGTTTTAGTGTCAATCTTATTGGATTTACAAGTGGATTTAGTGTCAATCTCATGGATAAAGTTACGCACCTCTGAAGAGTGTAAGAACTGTAACTTTTTACTCCCTGTTCCGGGATGGAGCTGTGTACGCGGAGGGAAAGGAACTCCATGAAAGTTCTGGTAAACCCGTGAAGGCTGACGGACATAGCATTTCAGAATAAAAGCAACCTTTCAAGAAATGTTTACGAAAACTTGCATTGCCTAAAACCTATGGTCTGTGGCTGTAGATATAGTGCATCGAACACTCCTTTTCTAGTGAACTTGCTGAGTACGCTCATACTCAACGTATCTTCTTAACCCTTGCTAGGTTCTAAAGCCAGTACAGACGACGTCTACATCAAGTTGTGCTCCAGAATCATCACCAGAAGCTAAAGTTCTTCAATAAAGTCAAGAAAGTCAACATATACATCAACACAAGTGAAGACAAAGTTACTGATTAGATAGGAATATAATCTCTAGCCATGTCACATCCCAAAATTTTCCAAATTTTGTAATGTGAAAAATAAATAAACCAAATAAATAATTGTTGAAATTTAGGGTGAAAAGAAACTTTTTGTTTAAACTTGGAAACATCAAAACCCATCTTGAACAAACTTTGAATAAAATGGAATCCAACAAATTTCAATCAAGTGAAATGCATTCATCAATGAATGTATCTTGGAATTTAAACATATGGAAAAGTAAACCAAAACCCTAAAACCCTAATGGAATAAATTATTTCCAAGATATCTCTAAGACTATGGATTTGATCCATATAAAAATTTGTCAAAAAATATTTGTAAATGATCAAAATGACAAATAAAAATATTATAAAACCATAGGAATTAGTTTCACTTAATTTGGAGCCATGGATAAAAACTTATGAGTTTAATATGATAAAAGGAAATATTTCCAAAGCTAATAAAGCTTCTATCTAAAATCCATACCAAATTGTGAGCAAAATAATCCTAAAGAGATTTAAAAGGATAAACAAATATTAAATAAAATTATACAAATTGGAATCACCAATTTTGGATCTATAAATAAAAAGATATGGATTTTATAAGACAAATAAATAAATAAGGAATATTTAAAATCCAAATTAAATCTTGGCCAAACAAATGAAATGAAAGTTTATTGAATGATAGAAAGGAAAAAAATATTATTTAAATAAAATCATAAGGATTGAACAATATCCAATTTTATTTAAATAAAGACAATTTTCTTAAATAATAAATCCCAAGAAAATTAATTGGAAGATAATTTAAATCTTGAGTTAAATCCATAAGCAAATGAAATAAAGATATTCCAATTAAAATGAAGAAATAAATAATATTTAAATAAAAGTATATGGGACTAAACCATATTCTAATTATATTTAAATGGAGACAAAAATCCCTAATAGAAATTATTAATTAAATCATGAAAAGATAATAAATTGGAGTTTGCCCAAAAGAAATAAAAGTTATTTAATTAACTTAAATGGAATAAAAGAACCATTTGAATAAAATTTATATGGAATTAAAACCATATTTAATTTTGTTTGATTAAAGACAATTGCTCAATTTAAATGATTAATAAATCATATTAAAATAATTTAAATAATTCAAAGTGAATTATTTACACTAATGAATAAATAAAACCTACTGAAAAATGTTTGGTGAAAATATGAATTTAAAAATATAATTAAAATCCTATTTAAAATAAAGGCAAGTGCCTATTTTAAATAAATAATAAAACATATGTGAATAAAGTAATTATTCTAAAATGGACTTTAAATAAATATTTAAAATAGTATAGAAACATACGAATGTTTGGAAAAGATTTAAAAAGGAAATATGAATTCAAATGGTGGTTTGAAATTCAAAACAGAAAATCAAAATAGAAAAGGAAAAAAGAAACAAAATAAAAAAAAGGAAAAGGGTCCAGCCCAGCTAACCTAGCCCATCAGGCCCAGCTAGCCCATTTCCCCTCTACCCCGCAGAAAACCGGTTCACACTGCAAACTCGACCCTCTCAGACGCTTACTACCCGACCCCACCGAACCCCCCTTCCACTCGCTGACAGCATAGCCCCACTGCCCCGTCATCATCATCAACCCCGCGACCCCTTCATCCCCAAATCACGCCGGCTGTTTCTGGTCGATTAAAACTCGCTTGAATTCGAATCAATGCGCCAGTAATTCCTCCCCCTGATCTTGCGTACTTAATCGCCCGCGTCTCCTCTATCTTTTCCCCCAGATCCCACTCCACGAACGCCACCAGGCCGCTCTGATTTTTCACGAAACCATCCTCTGCTCCGACGAGCCTTCGAGCAAATTCCGGCCAGACACCGCCTCCCCTTGCCCCCTAGCCACCACAAGACTACTCACCATCGTCAGGCGCACACTCTAGTACCACCAGCTCACTCACGCGCACCCTGAAACCTCGACTACGTCTTCGCCAGAGCAGTGCTGTCGTCTGCCTCCTCTCCGACGAGCTCCCTCGGTACTTTCTGACCGTCCTCTCCCCTCTCGTTGACACACACATGTTATACTCTTCCGTGCGCATCTAACGCGACTAGTTTCGTGTCCTAGCATGCTTCGTAACCTTGCCACCCCGATGACACCAGAGCGTGCCCGAGGCCAACGATGACTCCGACGAGGAATTGCCAGCAGCACCATGCGCCCCTTCGATGATGGAGACCACCTCAAGCATCCTCTCATCACCACGAACTCGGTGAGCTACTCCACATCCTTCCTCGCTTCATGTAATCTCCGGAACGCCTCTGGCCGAGCGTCGCCGCCGCTTGCCGTCGTCGAGCGCCGCCAGTTAGTGGTCGCTTGATCATCAGCCGTTAGATCTAGATCGGATGCGCGAGAATAGAATTAACCCGAACGGGTACGAATCCATCTGAGCTGCACATATCAACTTAAATCCTATGGTGTGTAATGCACGATTCTGCCGAAATGGTATCAGCCAGTAACGTTTTGACACGTGGCTCAGACTTTGATTTAAAACAGAAACATTTCTATTAGATATGTGATTTTATAAAATTCATAACTTTAAATCTACACGTCCGAATTTTACAAATTTTATATCACTGGATTCAGAAAAATGTGAACTTTCCAACCATGCACTTTGTTTAATGTTTTGTTTCGCTAAAATTAGTTGTTTTTGCAAAAACTTCTTTAGGCCTAATTTGAGTATAAAAATTATTTAGAAATATTTTTGGGGTAAAATCTTTTGTAAATGGATTGTTTTGAACCTACTGACCATAGAAACCAACTTGTAGATTTAAAAGTGTATTTTGTGAAGCTAAAGAATAAATCTTTGAATAAAAGCATTTCTAGTTAAATAAAAATATTGTTTATATTTTAAAAAATGCTTTTTGAGTGAAACCTTTTGGAAATGGTTTGAATTAAACTCTCTGACCCTAAACACCAAGTTTTTGGATTTAAAAATATATTTGGTAAACCCTAGAAAATTATTACCTTGTTTAAAGGCATTTCCAACAAAATAAAATATGGCTTTGATTTAAAAGTGGTTTATAGGTAAAACCTTTTGCAAATGGTTTTAATACTAAAATCTTGACCTTAAAACACTAACATTTGTGTTTAAAAATATATTTGGCAAACACTAGAAATTATTACTTTGATTTAAATCATTTCTAGCAAAACAAAAATGATTTAAATGGCCATTTTCACTAACTTGATACCAAATGGTTTTGGCACATTTGTAAATGACCAATAGGTGTATTAAAATGTTTATAACCTATTAGAAACCACCTTTCCAAAAAAAACAATCTTTGGCATGCTTGTATGCATTGCTTTGTTTTTATTATTCTATGTGATGAATTGCTTGAATGGTAGATTGAATTTTGTGCCTTGATTGAATTGTAGTGGAATTTGAAGAGTGTGACTATTGCAAGATCAAGGAGTGAACTTATACTCTCTACCAAAAAGGCAAGTTGTGCTTCATACTTTTGTCCCATTATTTTCACTATGCATTAGTGATATTTCTAAGTAAGACTTGCATGGAATTTTTACTAAGTATGCTATGCCATGGTAAATCCTAGTAGATGATGCCTTAGTAGAATTCCCTAAGTTAAGATTCCTACTACTATCATGCTTAGCCTATCTAGTAGAAAACAAGGGTGGATTATATTCATGCTATGGAATATTTCTAAGTAAAGGACTTGTGTTTTGTTTAATAAAACAACTAAGTGAATGAATCACCTGGGTGGAATGGTATTGCTTGGATGGATTTTTGTTGAGTGGTTAGACAAGGCCAGGGGACTGGTGAAAACCTTGTGTATCTCACTTGTGGAATGCCACCCAGGAACAAAGAGATTTGAGATGTCAAATGTTGAGAAGCTTCAAGTGCAGCCACTTGGCATTATGGGCTCTGCCTGGATCATATAGGTTGCAATAACTTAGCCAAATGGACAGTTGGTGGTAGGGGATGATAGGTTTGGAGCGCGTACATTTTGGTCTAAGGGAAGGCTTCTGAAAGATCTTGTCTCGATGCATATCGAGTCTTGTGGGGAAAGTGCACCACCTTTCGAGAGAGTAAAATCTAAGTACTTAGCCCTGTCCCCGGCAATGGACAATTTGAGCATCAAGACATGGAAGCTATCAAGAATCTCCTCATCCCAATTTCTAAGTTAAAAGCTTGTGGTTGAACAAGGGTTAAAGGATCTTCAATCTTTGATCAGTAGATGCCTTGGGTGATTTTGACAAACAAAAACTTAGTGTTTTAAAATGATAAGGAAAATATATTTTGAGCAAAGCAAGCCTAAGCTCCACTTAGCCAAATGCATATAGATGATAGACTATACTATACTACCATAGTATCACTTGCCAATATAATTCAAATGTATTGACCCTTGTGGCTGTAACTTATTATGTTGCAGGTTTGTTTGATGTTAGTGAAGTGTGTTGATTAGGATTACAAGTCTACAACCAACATGATTGCCTGTGGAACTTTGAAGATGAAGGACTCCATGCTATAGTTATTTCTGATGCATTGTAATGAGATAGCCAAATGAGCTATGTAAGATGTAATGAATTATTTTATTCCTGGTTATAAAGTTGTATAATGACCTTTGTTTCTTGATATTACATCTTAACTGTGGATGCTAGCTATTGATCCAGGGACTAGCATTGTAAACATAGGGATATCTACCTTATTAAAGGTTGGGACCTCTACAGCCATAAAACCTATTTCTATAGTGTATTGCCATAGCAGCAATGCTAGACCATTAGTTAAAATACTACTCCTATTAGTATGATAGTTTTTGAATTGTTTATTCCTGATTATTCTTTGTAAGAAGTTTCTTTCTCTCTCTTTAACCTAGAGTGTTCTCTGGATCTTATATAAAGAGTTGATTTGTAACCTATAGTCATGTCTTGGACCTGCTGTGTTTCTGTTGTACCACTCTGAGGGATGTAATACTAGTGAATGGTGTTTCATTGGTGTTATGTCAACGACTATACTGTACTACATCATGCAGTGGTATGCTGGGTCACCGCACTCCTGCTCGTTCTCGAGTAGGTAAGTGATAAAAGAATAATTTTTGAGGTGACATGCACCCTCACAAGAAAGATCCAACCATTTGCAAACATTGAAAGCTGGGATCAAAGAACTCTAAACATGTGCATGAAAGATGGAGTCCTAACAATAGGACATAGTAATTATGCATGCAACATGGCAAGCTACAAAAAAATATCATGAATAATATGTATTAAAAAACGTTTGTTTGTTTCACATGCAGAAAACATAGCATAGTGGCAATCAGCTTGTCCCTCATAGAGTGGCAATATAATGATCTTTGGAACAGTGCACACAGAATGACAACTATGCTCTCTTAATGGTGCCTAAAGGTAGAAGGTGGAGACTCAATAATGGTGGAAGAACGGCCTTTTGTAAAGGAAGCAGAGATTATAAGTTTCAAAAGGAGCTTCCAAAAATTATGGTACTAGTTAGCTTTCAGCCCTCATTGCCCCTATCATAAGCATCTTTTGAAGTGGTTAAGGTTAAAGTGGCAAATCTGGAGTAAATGCTTGACAAAGTATAAGTTGGCAATCTCAAGTCCCTTGACTATGAGGGCTACACCTCATGGATACTCAACTTAGGGCCCAGGCAAGTTCTTGTCACTGTAAGTATTTGCATATCATTGAGAACCGCCAACGGGGTACCCCTTGCACATGGTACAGGAGCTTTCCCATAACCAAAATGACAAGGCAAGCAGACAATGAGCATCTCAGCAATCTTCTTATGTACCATGGGAATATGGTGTTTTTTTCTCTTTTTCCTCTTTTCTCAATGTGTCTCTTTTTTTAAAAGAATAATGCTTCATAGATGTCACTATGGTGATGCTTAAAGTTTCCACCATGATTAGGCATGGCTTAGGCTAGCGGCCCAGACGTTTCTCTAACACAGAATACAAACTCCATGTACTTACAAGTTCCCACTTCATTTCACACCGGTAACATCCATAGACAAAAGAGCATGATATCAATGGAGTACAAAAGGTACAAGTGCAATGTCGAAAACGTTCCCCATGACAACACGGTTCTGCTAATCCCAACTTATAAGTGCAAGCATATACAACAAAGTTGCCTCAATGGTTCATGTTTATTAGGGGCAAAGAATAAAATGTTCCATCAAGTTCGTGAGGGCTTTAATCACTAAGTTTTCACATAACAAAATAGTTTTTAATTGGAAGATAGTTGAAAATAAGAATATACTTGGAATGGTGTAAGACACCATGCATAGGATTTATAGTGGACACTTTGGAATAACTTGGTTTCTTGGGAGTTGGAAGCATGATTAGAACTTACTCATACAAGTGGAGGCTAGCAAAAGACTGGGAGCAACCAACTAAGAGAGCAATAATGGCCATAATTATGCAATGCAACAAAGCAAACTAATCAAAGCAAATAGTGGTACTACAAGTCAAGGACTAAATGATCATGGAGGCTAATGGTGACTTGTCATAGTCATAACATGGTGTGAGCATGTGCCAAGTCAACCCAAGCAAAACATCAAAGGAGAATACCACAATACTATGCTTTTGCATGCTAAAACAACACACAATTTATTCAAGGCACACTAAGCAATCCCAATATTTTGGAACAATACATGCTACAACAATAATCACTAAGCATAATGCTAAAACAACACCTAGCATGTCATGCTAAAGTTTAAGTCACAGTCAATGCAAGCTCCTCTTGCACTTCAAGCAAGAACTTACTACTCCCTTCCAAACACCAAGCAAACTTATTTGCAAAACAACACAGCGAGAACGGGGGTCCAAACTACTAAAGCAAACTAAACAAACTAAGCAAAGCAAACGAAAACTAAGACGCTCCAAGAACAACATAACTGTGCATGAAATAATAAAAGTGAAGTGTCTAGACAGACCTGAGCTTTTTATTGATGACGAAGGGGATGCCTTGGGCATCGCCAAGCTTTGACGCTCGTACGTCTTGGATATTTATTGGGGTGACACCATGGTGGCATCCCCAAGCTTGAGCTTTTGTCCATTCTTCATCTCATTGCATCATTCTCTCTCTACACTTGAAATTTTTCCTTCATACAAAACTTCACACAATCTTCATTAGCAACATTACCTTATTCAAAAGATATTAGACCACTGGCAAAGCTTTGGAACAGCAAGGATTTTCACTAAAAACACAATCTACTGAAGTAAATCCTTCAAAGAAACTCAATTTACCTGAAGAGAGCTCAAAAAGGAATCAATAAGAAGCAAATGCAAATAATGGTAGAAATCTGTCAAAACAGACCAGCAGGTAGAAACGAATTTTTTCGAACATGTTCTGTTGCTCAAATCAAAAATTGTTGAACTAACGAAAGTTAGCCAACGTACTGGGGGATTTATTCATACATTTTGAGCTCAATCCGAGTTACAGAGCCTCCTCACGAATATTTTTGGTGGAGGACAGAAATCTGTTTCAGGACAGCAACTTCCCAAATCTTACTTCTCTCTCATTAGAGGTCATTCTTGGCACAAAAAGCAAACAAAAAGGATAAGGAGAGTTTATTACTGATGTAATAACTTCCAAGACTTAAGGAAACTCTTGGGTTATCTCCCAACAAGTACTTTTCTTTAACGCTTTTAAGTTAGGCTTGAAAGTTTGAGAAGATGCTCTCATAAGAATTATGAATGGAAGTCAAAGAGAGCATCAACAAGCAAATTCAAAACACATTTAAGTTTAACCCACTTACTATGCATAGGAATCTTGTAATAAAATAAATCAAAGAAGCACATAGTAACAAGAATGGGAAAACAAAACAAGTGCAACTTCAAGATTTCCAACATGAAGAGGGGAACTTAATATTGTTGAGATACATAAGAACATGTTTCCCTCTCTCATAATAACTTTTAGTAGCATCCTGAATAAACTCAACAATATAACTATCACATAAAGCAGGCTTTTCATGATCTACAAACACATAATTTCTATCAAGCTCAAAAATAGTGGGATTAAAACCTTCATAGGTTATATCCAAAGTAGATATTTCAAAAGGATCCACGGGAACATAACAGTCCTTCTTTGGCAATCATGGGGGACAATCAAATAATATAAGAGGTAAAGAGTTACTCTCATTAGAAGGTAGTCATGGGTAGATCCATTCTTCCTCCGTTTGTTCATCACTCTCCTCCTCTTTTTCATTTAATGAGCTTCCAGTTTCAACAATTTCTTCTTCCATAGGCTCCTGCAAGGCATTAGTCTCTTCCATTTGTGGAAAGCATCTATTAAAATATTCAAGAGTATAGCCATTTGCTTCCTTGTAATTATCAAAGCAGAATTTTAGTATCTCATAAACCTCATGTTCATAAGGTGCATCATCAGTATTTTCAAGAAAGCTAGCAAGTTCAAATGCACCCTTGAAAGCAATAAATTCTTCCATTTGTTCCACATCATAAAAGTCATATTTTCCCTTAACATAAGATATGGTAACATTATCATTATACTCACATTGAAAAGGCAGGTGTTTATACCTCCTACAGCAACAAGACTTGTCAAAGCAATAAGTAACATTATAAGTAGAGCACACGTCTCTAGCAATAGTATTCAACTTATCAGTTTGTTCCCATAAGTGTTTCCATTTTTGTGACAAACGGTGTTCCTTAATACTTTTGTTCTTCCGTGAACCCACCTTGCCAATAAGAACTAGTTTCAAAGAAACCATCGATTGACAGAAAGCATGATTCAGCAAGGCAACAAACCAACAACTAGAGTAGGAACTAATTTTTTTGTGTTTTTCAATAAAGAAAGCAAACCAAATTAGACTACTTTTTTGGGTTTTTTGGAAAGAGGCAAACAAAACCAAGCAAAAGAAACAAAGCAAACTAAAAACAAAGTAAAGAGAAAGGAAGTGAAGACGTCCTTAGCCTCCCCGGCAACGGCGCCAGAAATTATTGTTGATGGCGCATTGAAGCTTGACGGGGAGGAAGAAGTTTGATGTCCCTTTAGTCCCCAACAACGGCGCCAGAAATTAGTTGATGCTACACTCAACAGGGAGGAAGAGTGCTTCGTTGGAAACCCCAAGAGCAAGGTATGAAGAGTACAGCAGCAAGATTTCCCTCAGTAGAAACCGAGGTTATCGAACCAGAAGGAGGAAGGAAACGTCACACAGGTGTTGGAAGCAACATGGAGACCTGCACAACACAAACTCAAGACTTTGTCCCGGCGAACCAGTGAGGTTGTCAAGCTCACCAGTTTGCTGTAACAAAGGATTGAACGTATGGTGAGGAAGGTAATGGTTTGCAGTAAGTAAACAAGTAACAGTGGAAGATGTATCAATGGTAAAGAATGGACCGGGTCCATAGTTCACTAGAGGTGCTCTCCTTATATAAACAACATGGCATGAAGGGTAAACAAATTACAGCGAGGCAATTGACAGGAACTGAGCAAGGCATAACAATGCAATTACTAGCCAGAAAGATCCTATGAGGTTGATTGGGCAATACAACAATATACATAGACCGTAATCCAACTGCATCTATGACTAGAAGTCCACCTTCAGGTTATCAGCCGAACCCCCTCCAGTATTAAGTTGCAAGCAACAGACAACTGCTTTAAGCAAAGTGTGTAAGGTAAACAGTCCACATGTTCCATGAACAAGATACCGTTGCTTTCTCCCTAGTAGCAATAGAACATCTACAACCGAAGAGATTATTGTCACTTCCCTTGTAAACTAGAGGCATGAACCCACTATCAAGCATAAATACTCCCTCTTGGAGTCACTGGCAACTACTTGGCCAAGATAACCACTAGCAACGGAGAGCATGCAAGATCACAAACAACACAGACATGATAGAATCATAAATATAGAACCATTAGTCAAACTAACATAATAATCTCAATATCCATCGGATCCCCGCAAACACAACATGCATGATTACAAATAGATTAGATCTTGATCATGAATGGAGCTCACAAGATCTATACATGAAAGCACAAAGGAGGACATACAACCATCTAGCTACTACATGGACCCATAGTCAAAGGTGGAACTACTCACAAATCATACCGGACAGAAGGCATCCTGGATGATCTCCCCTCCGACAGGGTGCCGGGAAGAGCTTCATATCCTCCCCCCCCCGCCAATCTAGGGACGATGGTGGAGGCGGCTACAGACGGTTTCATGGATTTCGGATCGGGTACCGAGAGTTTCTGTGTCGGGGGCTTCTTATAGGCGAAGGGGGAGATCGAGGCGGCCGCCAAGGCGGGCAAACCCTAGCCAGGCGTGTGGTAGGGCCCACCCGCGCCTAGGGTGGGTCTGGCACCCTGGCCGGCCTCCTCGTCTCTCCTCTGGACTTTTTGTTCCCCACGGAAAGTTATTGACTTTGTCCTTCGTCCCGTCCAATTCCGAGAATATTTCTTTACTAACTTTTCTGAAACCAAAAACAGCAGAAAGCAGGCATCTGGCACTGTTGCAACTTGTTAATAGGTTAGTACCAGAAAACATGTAAAAAGCACCTCAAAGTGTGGGCAAGTAAAGCAAACTAGATACAAAACAAGCATGGAGCATCAAAAATTATAGATAAGTTTCCAACGTATCATTACTATGTCAGATTGATTAATGGTTTTGTCTTATTGATTATATCATGTCTGTGTTGTTTGTGATCTTGCATGCTCTCCGTTGTTAGTAGCTATCTTGGCCAAATAGTTGCTAGTGACTCCAAGAGGGGGTATTTACGCTCGATAGTGGGTTCATGCCTCTATTTAATCTAAGGGAAGTGACAGAAATCTCTAAGGTTGTAGATGTGTTGTTGCCACTAGGGTGAAAACAATGGTCTCTTGTTCATGGAACAAGTGGATTGTTTGCCTTACACACTTTGCTTAAAGCAGTTGTTTGTTGCTTGCAACTTAATACTGGAGGGGGTTCGGATGATAACCAAAAGGTGGACTTCTAGTCATAGATGCAGTTGGATGGCGGTCTATGTATCTTGTTGTATTGCCCAATCGGATCGCATAGGATCATGATGTCTAGTATTGCATTGATATGCCTTGCTCAGTCCTGTCAATTGCCCTGTTGTAATTTGTTTACCCATCATGTCATGTTTGTTTATCTAAGGAGAATACCTCTAGTGAACTATGGACCCCGGTCCAATCTTTACCATTGATACATCTTCCACTGTTATTGTGTACTTTCTACAAACCACTGTTACCTTCCACACCATACAATAAATCCTTTGTTACAGCAAACCGGTGAGATTGACAACCTTACTGATTCATTGGGGGCAAAGTCTTGAGTTTGTGTTGTGCAGGTCTCCAAGTTGCTAGCAACACCTTTGAGTCGTTTCCTTCCTCCTACTGGTTCGATAACCTTGGTTTCTTACTAAGGGAAATCTTGCTGTTGTGCTCATCATGCCTTGCTCTTGGGGTCTCCCAACGAGACGCTGATCACGCCATCAAGCTCTTTTCTAGCGCCGTTGCCGGGCAGGCTAAGGACGTCTTCACAAGGGGAGTCCTTCTCAACCTTTCTCTTTACTTTGTTCTTGTTTTGCTTAGTTTATTTTGCTTGGTTTTGTTTGCCTCTTTTTATCAAAAACTCCAAAAAAATAGTTTAGTTTGGTTTTCTCTCTCTTATCAAAAACACAAAAAATTAGTTCCTACTCTAGTTGGTGGTCTGTTATTGCCTTGCTTGGTCATGCTTTCTATCAATGGATGGTTTCTTTGAAACTAGTTCTTATTGGCAAGGTGGGTTCACGGAAGAACAAAAGTATTTTTTATAAGGAACATTGTTTGTCACAAAAAGGGAAACACCTATGGGAACAAATTGATTAATTGAATATTGTTGCTAGAGAGGTGTGCTCTACCTATAATGTTACTTATTGCTTTGATAAAGCTTGTTGCTCTAGGAGGTATAAACACCTCCCTTTTCAATCTGAGTATAATTATAATGTTACCATATCCTCTTATGTTAAAGGAAATTATGACTTTTATGATGTGGACCAAATTGTAGAATTTATTGCCTTTAAGGGTGCATTTGAACTTGCCAGTTTTCTTGAAAATACTGATGATGCACCTTATGAATATGAGGTTTATGAGATACTTAAATTTTTCTTTGATAATTACAAGGAAGAAAATGGCTATATTCTGGAATATTTTAATAGATGCTTTCCACAAATGGAAGAGACTAATGCCTTGCAGGAGCCTATGGAAGAAAAAATTGTTGAAACTGGAAGCTCATTAGATGAAAAAGAGGAGGAGAGTGATGACAAAAGGAGGAAGAATGGATTATCTATCCATGCCTACCTTCTAATGAGAGTAAGTCTTTATCCCTTACATTATTTGATTGTCCCCCATGCTTACCAAAGGAGGATGAATGTTATGTTCCTGTGGATCCTTTTGAAATATCTACTTTGGGTAAAACCTCTGAAGGTTTTAATCCCACTATTTTTGAGCTTGATAGAAATTATGTGTTTGTAGATCATGAAAAGCATGCTTTATGTGATAGCTATATTGTTGAGTTTACTCATGATGCTACTGAAAATTATTATGAGAGAGGAAAATATGGTAGTAGAAGCTTTCATGGTACTGAAATACCTCTCTATGTGCTGAAAGATATGAAGTTACTCTTGTTTCATCTTATTATTCCTGTCACTTTGTTCTTTGTGAATTTATTTGCATACAAGATTCATATGCATAGGAAGAGGGTTAGACTTAAATGTGTTTTGAATTTTCTTCTTGATGCTCTCTTTTACTTCAATTCATATTTCTTATGTGATCATCTTCTCAAACTTTCATGCCTAACTTAAAGGCGTTAAAGAAAAGAACTTGTTGGGAGATAACTGATGTCTACGCACTTCTATTCTTGTAGACAGTTGTTGGGCCTCCAAGTGCAGAGGTTTGTAGACCATTAGCAAGTTTCCCTTAAGTGGATTACCCAAGGTTTATCGAACTCAGGGAGGAAGTGGTCAAATGTATCCCTCTCAAGCAACCCTGCAATCAAGATACAAGAAGTCTCTTGTGTCCCCAACACACCCAATACACTTGTCAGGTGTATAGGTGCACTAGTTCGGCGAAGAGATAGTGAAATACAAGTGGTAACGGTGCTAGAAAGTAGCTTCTGACTTGTTGTTGACATGGGGTAACGTGTGTGAGTGCCAGAAAAGAGCTTGACGTTGAGGTAACGACTAAAGCAAGCAAACATACAACAGATCTAGATGCAAACGGTGTTTCAATGTTTAGAAACAAGGCCTAGGGATCATACTTTCACTAGTGAACACTCTCTCATATAAATATCTTCTCCTTATGATACTACTCTTAACTACTCTTCGGTTGGATACCCTAATCAACGGTAGGGCCCTCCCCAATCTAGATAACCCTACAATGTCACCTTGAGCGTTAGATGGTTCCGACAAACACCACAATTTCATAAAGACAACCAACTCAAAATATAACTCATGATAAATATATATGTAACCTAGATTAAGTGCCACACACAGTGTGCACGCTGTCACTTTCACACACGTGGGGAAAAGCATAGATCTATTAAAGCACAATGAGTATTTATGTAGACTCAAGCCTAAGTGCCACCATGGCGTGCACGCTGTCACTTTCACACACATGGGGAGAGCCGGAGATCTAATGAAGCACTTGAGTAGCAAGGTAGATCTACTTGATTACAAAGCTCATGACCATAATATGATCATGCATAGAGAGAGAGAGAGAGAGAGAGAGAGAGAGAGATGAACACATAGCTACCGATAGATCCCTTAGCCTCGAGGAAGAACTACTCCCTCCTCATCATCGGAATCAGCAACGGTGATGGATATGGTGTTGGAGATCGATGGAGATGGCTCCGGGGGCACTTCCCTGTCTCGGCGGGGTGCCAAAACAGAGACTTTCTGTCTGCCCAAATCTCCCCTTCGGTGGCGGCGGCGCTACGGAGGTTTTCGTGAATTTCTTCTGGATCCTTTAGGTTTTTGGGTCGGAGGATTCTTATAGGCGAAGGAGGCATGGTCGGTGGAGGGCCAGGGGGCCCACACACCCTGTGGGCGCAGCCAGGGTGGGCCCCACGCCCACCTAGGGTGTGGCCACCCTGGTGTCCTCCTACGTCTCGTCTTCGATTTTCCGTATCGTTCAGGAAAAAATATGAATTTTTGCTTTTGTCCCGTCCAATTCCGAGAATATTCATTTTTATCTTTTTGAAACCAAAAACAGCAGAAAACAGGCAACTAGCATTGTGGCATCTTGTTAATAGGTTAGTTCCAGAAAGTGTATAAAAATACCTCAAAGTGTAGACAAAACATACCAAAGTGGATACTAAACAAGCATGGAACATCAAAAATTATAGATACGTTTACAACGTATCAAGCATCCCTAAGCTTAACTCCTGCTCATCCTCGAGTAGGTAAGTGATAAAAGGAATAATTTTTGAGGTGACATGCACCATCACAATCATGATCAAACCATTTGCAAGCATTAAAAGTTGCGATCAAAGTACTCTAAACATGAACATGAAAGATGAAGTTCTAACAATAAGACAAAGTAACTATGCATGCAACATGAAAGGTTACAAACAAAGATCATGAATAATATGCATTGAAAAATGTTTGTTTGTTTCACACATAGAAAACATAGCATGGTGGCATTCAGCTTGTCCCTCATGGAGTAGCAGATAGATGCATAGGACACCTTCAAAGTTCATAAGAGTTACTAGATACAAATAGTTCATGAGCAAGCAATATCAACAATATGGATCAATCAATAAGTTTTGGGACAATGCACATAGAACTAAGAATGGCAACAATGCTGAAAGAACATTTCTTAATCCCTAGTGTTTTGTGTGTTAGATAACAATATCAAGGATTATTTAACGTGTGTTGAAGTGTTGCAGCTCTCTCTTAGAAAAAGGGAATAATATCTGCCTTTGGGGGTCGGATAATCCGCCCCCACCAGGGGCAGATAATCCGCCCCTCCCTCTTCCCAAGAGTGCGCGAGCCCCAGAGAGGGGGCGGAGTTTGTGGCCGGATTTTCTGGCCACGCCGGACAGTCCGCCCCCTCGAGGATTCCCTTCAAGCCAAGCCTGCGTTGCTCTCTGTATGGGGGCGGAGTTTCCCTCGGACTTTCCGGTCCTTGGGCGGACTTTCTCCCAAGGCCGGATAGTCCGCCCCCGGCAGGGGCGGATAATCCGCCCCCTCAGGAATTTTTCTCCAAGTCAAGGCTGCATTGCTCTCTGTTTGGGGACGGAGTTTTCCCTGGAGTTTCCGTCCTGGGGGGGCGGATTTTCTCCCTAGGGCGGATAGTCCGCCCCAAAAGTTCTCCAACGGCTTGTTCTGGACAGGGGTATTTAAGCCAGTCTTCCCCCTCTGTCCAGAACTCTTGATTCACTCGAAAAATAACAGACCTGATCTGCAAGCTTCATTCGATAGAACTCCACCTAGATACACTCAAAGGCTCCGTCCATTGGGGAATCAAAGGAGGAGGACTCGATCTTCATCAATTACAATCAAGCGCTTCATCTTCTCCCCATTCCTTTGGGGAACCATCGATCTAGTATTTCTTGCAAATACCTAGATCCTTGTTTATGTTTATATTGATAAACCTTATTCTTGTGGCAGCTTGTTGTCATCTCGGGAGCCCCCAATTCGGTTGTGGGTGTGTGCCCCGATAGAGTTGTAAAAGGCACCGGTTCCCGCCTCGAAGGGATCCAATAGTGGAGAAGGTGGATCAGGCCTCTCGTGGCGAGATCCATCAGAGAATAGGGTGAGGCCTATTGTGGCGTGGTGGTCTTAGAACCGCCCACCCCGCCAACACAGATGTACTTCCCTTAACAAGGAAGGAACTGCGGTAAAACAAATCCCTGTGTCTCCGTGTGCTCCACTACGGTTCCTTCGTTCCTCTCTTTACGTGCTTAGTAGTTAGGGTTGCATATAGGGAAATTCTCGTAGTTGCATATCTAGAGAATTTACTTTGTGTCAAGCCTAAAATTGAAAAAAGTATTAAAAATTGGTTAGCACCTATTCACCCCCCCCCCTCTAGGTGCCCATACGATCCATTTCAATTGGTATCAGATCCCCGGCTCTTATTTCGGGCTTAACCGCCTAAGAGAAGTATGGGTTCCAAGGTAGATGGGAGTGATGCTCCGGATGTAGTCACCATGAACGATCTCAAGACGTTGGAAACAACCTTGGTGAGTTCAATGGAGGCTAAGATGGAAGAGATGCGTCAATCGATAATGCGTCTCTCCCCATCCACAACATCACCTCCATCTAACTCTGAGGCTACCACTCCGCAATCCAAGGAAACGGTTAAAACCGATTCCAAAGAGAACGAAGTGGTTGGTGATGACACTAGCAAGAGCTCCTCCTCGAAAAAGGATAGTGGTAAGGATGGATACAATGAGGATTATCATGTGTATTCTCCTGATCCACCTATCCCTCACCCACATATACATAATAGGCGTGATCCACCCAAACTTTCTGCATCTACTTTTTCTCAATGGCAATTTTTGATGAAGTCTCATGTGTGCAGTTCCTCCATTGAGTTGTGGAAAATCATAGAAAATGGTCTCCATGTTGGAAACCCCAACAGTCTCACAAGAAGAGAAATTGTTGATAGCCAACTCAACGCTACAGCTCTACACATGATACAGCTTGGTGTGGGTGACAAAGACATGCCACACATTCAGCATCTTAGCACAGCTAAGGAAGCTTGGGATGCCCTCGCCGAGCTCTTCATCGGAAATGAAAGTATGAGAAGGAATAGGTATGATGCTTTGACCAACGAAGCTGAAGGATTCTATATGTTGGATGGAGAAGACCACGAGAACATGTATAGGAGGCTCAAGGCAATAGCCACAACCTTCAGAAACCACGGTGCAGCTCATGTTGATGATGCTTGGATCAAGCGCAAGTATGTCAGTGCTCTCATTCCATTTGAGACCACAGATTTGAAAAGTCTCCAAGGTAGGCATAACTATCACCTCATGTCATCCAATGAGGTAATGCAAGAAATGGCCGCTTTCAAAGTGGCTGCCAAGAATGCCGAAGATGCTCGTGCTCGAGCTATGGGGATGCAAAAGGGGGTCAACATGGCCTTGAAGACTAGTGTGATTAATCATGATGAATATGCCGTAGAAGGTCTGGACTGTCCCGAGGATATAAAAAGGATCCACGGACAATACTTGGATCTTTATGCAAGAAACTTTTGGAAAGATCCATCCAAGGCTAAAGCTGAACTAGAACGCAAGAGTTGAGCCTATGGAAGAAATGAAAATGGTCCCAAGCTGAGAACATGCTTCAAATGTGGTGACCGGCTGCACTTTGTAGCTGAGTGTCCATATCAAAGTAGGGAAGATAATGGAGGAAGACTTATTTTCAAGGACAAGTCAAAGGCTCCACGCAAGAAACAGTTTGTAAATAAGAATGCTCCCTTCAAGAAGCAACCGAAGATTGTTCTAGTGGCTCAAGAAGAATATTCATCGGGAAGTGAAGATAAGGAAGAGGACGATAGCTCTCAAGAGGTGGCTGCTATAGCCACCACATCTACATCAGCATCTCTCTTCGACTCTCCGAATGAAAACATCATCAACAAGAATGCTACTTGTCTCATGGCAAGAAGCTCCGAGGTAACGACTTCTAACTCTTCTTTTCCTAAGGCTATGATTGACATGGATGATCCTACTAGTCTTAAGGTTAAAGAAGAGATTATTGCTTTGGATTACTTCTACACTAACTTGCAAGGTGAGCACAAAGTTCGTTTTGAAGCTCTTATGGATCAGCTGGCCCAAAACGAAGCACTCCTCGAAGAAAAGGGCAGAATTGAAAGGGAGGATGCAATGGAAATTGCATCCTTAAAAAATGCTCTTGAGGAAGAAGAAGAAGCTCGGGTCTCTCTTGAAGAGAGGCTTGAGTCCATTGAAGAGACACATGAAGAAATTGTGGCTAAACTTGTTAAGGAACGTGACAATGCAGTCACCAAAGCAAAGAAGTTAAAGAAAGAAAAGATTAACCTTGGGACTGCTCATGATAGACTCTCCGAGGAATTGGAGAAACTTGACAATGCTCACAAGGCATTGAAAAACGATTTCTCTATTCTCAATGAGTCACATGATCATCTTCAAAGTCGATTGGCCAAATATGATGTTCCTAGCTCATCCAACTCAACATATAGTAAAAAGGTAAATGCTAGTGTGGAAAAATAAGTGGTCAAGGACATCACTCCCAAGGATAAGGGTGTGCTTGATGAAGTTCTTGGCAAGCAAAGGTCAAATCATGGTAAAGAGGGACTTGGTTATGTCACCAAGTCCAAGAAAAAGAATAACAAGAATAACAAGACCAAGAATGTGCAATCAAAGACAAGCACCACTGAGAAGAATGTCACAAAAGACAAGACTAACAATATCGGTTTTGCAGGGTCTCACAATCCAAATTATGAACTCTTTTGTGATGATTATGGCAATGTTTATGCTTATTATGTCGGTCCCTTTGATGAATATATTTCTTGGTCTATTTGGGTCCCAAAGACCCTTGTTACTAACATGAAAGGACCCATTGAAAAATGGGTACCTAAAACCAAGAAGTAATTCTCTTGCAGGGCTATGCTTCCGGTGGGTCGAAATGGGTGCTGGATAGTGGCTGCACTAGTCATATGACCGGAAGCAAGGATATCATCACTGAGATGCGTCCAAATCATGATAATATCACAGTCTCCTATGGTGATAAGTCTAAATCTCAGGTATTGGGTCTTGGCAAGGTTGTGGTTGCCCACGATATCTCTCTCGTGGACGCCATGTTTGTTGAGACCCTCGGTTACAACCTTCTTTCTGTTCATGCCCTTGGCAAGATGGGCTTTGCTGTTTTTATTGATGATGATTTGGTGGTACTCTTGTGGAGCAAGTCTCTAAAGGTCGCTTTCGTTGGATACGTCGAAAATGACCTGTATGTGGTGGACTTCTCGGGGAAAACCACTTCAGGTCCGATGTGTCTATTCGGAAAGGCTGACGTGGGCTGGCTATGGCATCGCCGTTTAGCCCATGTCAACATGAGAACTTTGCAAAGTCTCGACAAGGGTGGCCACATCCTTGGACTAAAAGACAATGTCTCCTTTGCCAAAGATCGTGTTTGCAGGGCTTGTGTTGAAGGCAAAATGCACGACTCTCCCCACAAGAGGAAGACTATTGTGTCTTCAAAGAGGATCTTGGAATTACTTCATGTGGATTTATTTGGTCCTCCTTCTCATGCAAGTATTGGTGGGAAGAAATATTGCTTGGTCATTGTCGATGATTACTCAAGATATACATGGGTCTATTTCTTCAAACTAAAGAGTGAGACTCAACAAACTGTCATTGACTTTGCCAATGAAGTTCATCGTCAACACAATGTTCCTATCTTGGCAATAAGGAGTGACAACGGCTCCGAATTCAAAAACTACACCTTGAATGAGTTTCTAAGCGAAGAGGGGATTAGACATCAATATTCCGCTGCGTACACCCCTCAACAAAATGGTGTAGCCGAGGAAGAACCGGACTTTGATGGATATGGCAAGATCAATGTTGGCTGAATTCAAGTCTCCTTATAATTTTTGGGCTGAAGCCATATCCACTGCTTTTCACTCATCGAACCGGCTCTACCTCCGAAAGATTTTGGACAAGACACCTTATGAAATACTTACCGGTAACAAACCCAACATCTCATACTTTAGGGTATTCGGGTGTAAGTGTTTCTTTCTTATTAAAGGTGTCCGCTTGTCTAAATTTGAGTCCAAGGCTTTAGAAGGTATTTTTGTTGGTTATGGTGCTGAATCCCACACTTAAAAAGTCTACAACAAGCTCACTGGGATTGTTGTAGAATCTTGTAGTGTGGAGTTCGATGAAAATAACGGCTCCTTTGTAGGTCAAGTTGATGTTTGTGATGCAGATGTTGAAATACCCCAAGATGCCATAAGAAGAATGGGCGTGGGATTTTTCTGCCCCATTGAGGAACCCCTTGTGGCGGATCGGGAAGGACAATGCTCCATTCAAGTGGAGCCCTCATATACACAAGATCAACAAGATCCTACTATTGGAGAAAACTCTGCACCAACACCACAACCTGCTGAAGATCATCTGTCTCCTGGACAAGTTGGTAGTCCCAGGCCGGACTATCTGCCCCCTCCAAGGGGCGGACAATCCTCCCCTGGTACTCCAACTCATTCCAGGGGATCCGGAGGCGAAGACAACAGCCAAGAAACTCCCAGGCCGGATTCTCCGGCCCCCGAGGGCGGATTATCCGGCTCTGAGTCTCCAAGTCCTGTCAGGCATGCTCAGGAAGAAGCCACTGGTGTTTCATCTCCTAGGCCGGATAGTCCGGCCCCTCCAAGGGGCGTATTATCCGGCCCTGAAGAACAAGCTCTGCAACAACCTCCTGGTGTTAACTTAGATCAAGTTCAAGGGCAAGGCAGTGATCAAGACAAGGATACAAATACTGAATCAACCCCTTCTAGAAACAATAAGGACATTGAGGCTCGTCGCAAGGCTCGTGCTGATCGGAACCTTGAACTAAGGGGTCACACTCTTGATAAGGTTGTTGGTGATCTACGAAGAAGGGTATCTACTAGAATAGAACTTGCAAGCTTCTGTGATCATCAATCTCACATTTCCATGGTTGAACCGAAGAAGGTCTTTGATGCTCTTGAAGACCCCGATTGGGTTGTTGCAATGCATGAAGAATTAAATAACTTCGAACGCAACAAAGTTTGGAAGCTCGTAGAGAAACCCAAGGACTGCCGCAATGTTATCGGTACCAAGTGGATCTTCAAGAACAAACAAGATGAAAATGGCATTGTTGTGAGGAATAAAGCACGACTCGTGGCTCAAGGATTCTCTCAAGTGGAAGGAATTGATTTTGGCGAGACTTATGCTCCTGTGGCTCCTCTTGAGTCCATCCGTATCCTTCTTGCCTATGCAGCCCATCATAATTTTAAATTATAGCAAATGGATGTTAAGAGTGCGTTTCTTAATGGTCCTCTACATGAGTTAGTATACGTCAGCAGCCCCCGGGTTTTGAGGACCCCAAATTTCCGAACCATGTCTACAAACTTGATAAGGCGCTCTATGGCCTTAAACAAGCCCCACGTGCGTGGTATGAGCACCTTAAAGAGCTTTTGCTAGACCGTGGATTCGAAGTGGGGCAAATCAATCCCACTCTTTTTACTAAGAAGGTTAATGGGGAGCTTTTTGTATGCCAACTTTATGTAGATGACATTATTTTTGGGTCTACTAACCAAGCTTTTAACGATGAATTTTCAAAGCTTATGACTGACAGGTTTGAGATGTCCATGATGGGTGAGCTGAGGTTCTTTCTTGGATTTGAAATCAAACAACTTAGAGAGCGAACCTTTATTAATCAAGCTAAGTACATTCAAGACATGCTCAAAAGGTTCAAGATGACGGATCTCAACGGTGTGGCTACTCCAATGCAAACAAAGTGTCATCTTGAGCTCAATCCCAAGGGTAAAGACGTGGATCAAAAGGTATACCGAGCCATGATCGGCTCTCTCCTTTACCTTTGCGCATCTAGGCCCGATATTGTGTTAAGTGTAGGAGTGTGTGCAAGGTACCAAGCCGCTCCTAAAGAAAGCCACTTAGTGGCGGTCAAACGAATCTTCAGATATTTGGTTCATTCCCCAAATTTTGGGCTATGATACCCAAGGGTTCAAGTTTTTCTCTATGTGGTTACAGATGATAGGAAATTAACCTCTGGTGCATGTCAATTCTTGGGCAGGTCTCTAGTGTGTTGGTCTTCAAAGAAACAGAATTGTATTTCACTCTCAACAACCGAAGCTGAATATGTTGCTGCTGCAAGTGCTTGTACACAATTGTTATGGATGAGGCAAACTTTAAAGGAATATGGCGTCAATTGTGACAAAGTGCCTCTATTATGTGACAATGAAAGTGCTATCAATATTGCCTACAACCCTGTACAGCATTCAAGAACAAAACATATAGAGATTCGCAACCACTTCATTCGAGATCATGTTGCTCGTGGTGATATTGCCCTATCCTTTATGAGCACGAAGAACCAACTTGCTGATATTTTCACGAAGCCTCTTGACGAAGCAAGATTTTGTTATTTGAGCAATGAGCTAAATATCATAGATTCAAGGAGCTTGGCTTGACTATCCTTGCACACTCACTTACTCTTATTCATGTACTTGGTTTAGATGCGGGCATAGACATAGGGGGAGTGTGGTCCTAATTGATTGGGCCAACCCTCCCCCCATAATTCCGAAAGCAAGTAAAATCATTTCCCTTAATATCATTTTGTGATATGTGGGTCATCGATGAGCATTCGTTTTGAACTCAAGATACATCTTCGCGGTGTCATGCCATGCGCTCCAACATGGTGGCTTCGGCCACCTCTCTCTTCCTAGTGAAGAGTTGGTTTCTAATGGTTCTCTTTGGACTTTCTTGCTCATTTTTGTTCTTATGGAAAACACACTCAATTTTGGCTTTTGTTTGATTTGATTCTTGCAAATTTGGGTGTGTAGTACCATCTTAGTTTGTTGATCTTCTGGGGCGTTAGCATCACTCTTCTTCCTTTTTGGCGTTTCGATGCCAAAGGGGGAGAAGTAGTTCTATTAGGTCTCGTGGATTTGCAAGGGTCGGGCACAAGCTATTGTCTTTTCTTTGTTTTATTTGCTTGTTTGTGCTCTCTTTAGCGTGAACTTATTTTCTATTTGTGCTTGGATTATGTAAGAATGTGTCGTGCCTCACTTTGCTTGGTATTCATGGAAGTTTGGATTTATCTCATGGAATTCGGGATTTATCTATGGAGCATATTTGATGGCATATGGAATCATGGGATTATCTAATGTATGCATCAATATTGTTGGGATGTGTTTGGAGGCTATCAAGCTAATTATTTTCTTTGGGTATAATCACATCCCGGTGGTATGACCTTGTTTCCTAACCCACCTTGTTTCAATTATCTTTGCTATGAAAGATGTGTTCTCTCTAATGTGTGTATTTGTATTCAAAAGCAAATATTAAATATGCACACATCTAGGGGGAGAGTCTTTCATTTTTAAGGTGGCGTTAGCCGGTTTCATTGCAAATCCTAGTATTGTCATCTAACACCAAAAAGGGGGAGATTGAAAGAACATTTCTTAATCCCTAGTGTTTTGTGTGTTAGATAACAATATCAAGGATTATTTACGTGTGTTGAAGTGTTGCATCTCTCTCTTAGAAAAAGGGAATAATATCTGCCTTTGGGGGGCGGATAATCCGCCCCCACCAGGGGCGGATAATCCGCCCCTCCCTCTTCCCAAGAGTGCGCGAGCCCCAAAGAGGGGGCGGAGTTTGTGGCCGGATTTTCCGGCCACGTCGGACAGTCTGCCCCCTCGAGGATTTCCTTCAAGCCAAGCCTGCGTCGCTCTTTGTATGGGGGGCGGAGTTTCCCTCGGACTTTATGGTCCTTGGGCGTACTTTCTCCCAAGGCCAGATAGTCCGCCCCCGGCAGGGGCGGATAATCCGCCCCCTCGGGAATTTTTCTCCAATTCAAGGCTGCGTCGCTCTCTGTTTGGGGGGCGGAGTTTTCCCTGGAGTTTCCGTCCTGGGGGCGTATTTTCTCCCCAGGGCGGATAGTCCACCCCAAAGGGGGGCGGATAATCCACCCCAAAATTTCTCCGACGGTTTGTTCTGGGCAGGGGTATTTAAGCCAGTCTTCCCCCTTTGTCCAGAACTCTTGATTCACTCGAAAAAGAACAGACCTGATCTGCAAGCTTCATCCGAGAGAAATCCACCTAGACACACTCAAAGGCTCCGTCCATTGGGGAATCAAAGGAGGAGGACTCGATCTTCATCAACTACAATCAAGCGCTTCATCTTCTCCCCATTCCTTTGGGGAACCACCGATCTAATATTTCTTGCAAATACCTAGATCATTGTTTCTGTTTATATTGATAAACCTTATTCTTGTGGCATCTTGTTGTCATCTCAGGAGCCCCCAATTCGTTTGTGCGTGTGTGCCCCGATAGAGTTGTAAAAGGCACCGGTTCCCGCCTCGAAGGGATCCAATAGTGTAGAAGGTGGATCAGGACTCTCGTGGCGAGATCCGTCGGAGAATAGGGTGAGGCCTATTTTGGCGTGGTGGTCTTAGAACCGCCCACCCCTCCAACACAGATGTACTTCCCTTAACAAGGAAGGAACTGCGGTAAAACAAATCCCTGTGTCTCCGCGTGCTCCACTACGGTTCCTTCGTTCCTCTCTTTACGTGCTTAGTAGTTAGGGTTGCATATAGGGAAATTCTCGTAGTTGCATATCTAGAGAATTTACTTTGTGTCAAGCCTAAAATTGAAAAAGTATTAAAAATTGGTTAGCACCTATTCACCCCCCCCCTCTAGGTGCCCATACGATCCATTTCAAATGCTCTCTTAACTGGTGCCTAAGGATAGAAGGTGAAGACTCAATATAAAAGTGGAAAAATGGCCCTTCATAAAGGGAAGCAGGGATTTGAAGTTTCAAAAGGAGCTTCCAAAACAATTATGGTACTTGTTAGCTTTTAGCCCTCAATGCCCCTATCATAAGCATCTTGAAGTGATTAAGGTTAAAGTGAACAAACTATGGAGTATATGCTTGACAAAGTATAAGTTGGCAATCTCATGTCCCTTGAATACGAGGGCCGCACCTCATGCTACTCAACTTTAGTCACCGGTAAGTTCTTGTCATAGTAAGTATATGTGTATCATAGAGAACTGCCAACGGGGTACCCCTTGCACATGATATAGGAGCTATCCCATAATCAAAATGACAAGGCAAGAAGACAATGAGCATCTCAGCAATCTTCTTATTTACCATGGGAAAATGGTGATTTTCTCTCTCTTTCCTCTTTTCAATATGTCTCGTTTTTATAAGAAGAAAGTGTAGAGGTACAAACCTTTAATAAGGTAGATATCCTTGTGTTTACAATGCTAGTCCCTGGATCAATAGCTAGCATCCACAGTTTAAGATGTAATATCAAGAAACAAAGGTCATAATACAACTTTATAACCAGGAATAAAATAATTCATTACATCTTACATAGATCATTTGGCTATCTCATTACAATGCAGCAGAAATAACTATATAGCATGGAGTCCTTCGTCTTCAAAGTGCCACAGGCAATCATGTTGGTTGTAGACTTGTAATCCTAATCAACACACTTCACTAACATCAAACAAACCTGCAACATAATAAGTTACAGCCACAAGGGTCAATACATTTGAATTGTATTGGCAAGTGATACTATGGTAGAATAGTGGTATCTATCATCTATATGCATTTGGCTAAGTGAAGCTTAGGCTTGCTTTGCTCAAAATAGATTTTCCTTATCATTTGAAAACACTAAGTTTTTGTTTGTTAAAATCACCCAAGGCATCTACCAATAGAAATTGGTGATCCTTTAACCCTTGTTCAACCACAAGTTTTTAACTTAGAAATTGGGATGAGGAGATCTTTGATACCTTCCATGTCTTGATGCTCAAATTGTCCATTGCCGGGGACACGGCTAAGTACTTAGATTTTTACTCTCTCGAGAGGTGGTGCACTTTCCCCACAAGACTCGACATGCATCAAGACAAGATCTTTCAGAAGCCTTCCCTTAGACCAAAATGGACACGCTCCAAACCTATCACCCCTACCACCAACTGTCCATCTGGCTAAGTTATTGCAACCTATATGATCCAAGCAGAGCCCATAATGCCATGTGGCTGCACTTGAAGCTTCTCGACATTTAACATCTCAAATCTCTTTGTTCCTGGGTGGCTTTCCACAAGTGAGATACACTAGGGTAGGCCATAAATATGGGGCCCTGTGTAACCACTAAACATAATCCATTCACAACCATTCCACCCAGGTGATTCATTCACATAGTTATTTTATTAAACAAAACACCAGTCATTGACTTAGGAATATTTCATAGCATGAATATAATCCACCCTTGTTTTCTACTAGCTAGGCTAAGCATGATAGTAGTAGGAATCTTAAATTAGGGAAAATTCTACTAAGGCTTCATCTACTAGGATTTACCATGGCATAGTTAACACATAGAAAATTCCATGCAAGTCCTACTTAGAAATATCACTAATGCATAGTGGAAATAATGGGACAAAGGTATGAAGCACCACTTGCCTTTTTGGTAGAGAATATAATTTCACTCCTTGATCTTGCAATAGTCACACTCTTCAAATTTCACTACAATTCAATCAAGGCACAAATTCAATCTAGCATTCAAACAACTCACCACATAAAATGAATAAACAAGGCAATGCATGCAAAAGAGTGTTTAATTTTGAAAGGTGGTTTCTAATAGGTTATAAACATTTTAAAACACCTATTTATCATTTATAAATGTGGCAAAACCATTTTAAATCAAGTTAGTGAAAATGGCCATTTTAAATCATTTTTGTTTTGCTAGAAATGATTTAAATCAAAGTAATAATTTCTAGTGTTTGACAAATATATTTTTAAACACAAATGTTAGTGTTTTAAGGTCAAGTGTTTAATATTAAACCATTTGCAAAAGGTTTCACCTAGAAACCATTTTTATACTAAAGCAATATTTTATTTTGTTGGAAATGCCTTTAAACAAAGTAATAATTTTCTAGGGTTCACCAAATATATTTTTAAATCCCAAAACTTGGTGTTTAGGGTCAGAGAGTTTAATTCAACTCATTTCAAAAAGGTTTTACTCAAAAACTATTTTCAAAATATAATCAATAATTTTTATTCTACTAGAATTGCTTTTATTCAAGGAATATTTCCTTAGTGTCACAAAATATACTTTTAAATCCACAAGTTGGTTTTTTATGGTCAGTAGGTTCAAAACAATCCATTTGCAAAAGATATTCCTAAAAACATTTCTAGAATAATTTTTATGTTCAAAATATGCTTAAACAAGTTTCTGCAAAAACAACTAGTTTTACAGAAGCAATTTACTAAGCAAAGGGCATGGTTGTAAAGTACTCTTTTTTTTATTCCAATTATATAAAATTTGTAAATTTTGCACGTCTAGATTTAAAGTTATGATTTTTGCAAATTCTAACATCTAATAGTAATGTTTCTGTTCTTAAATTAAAACGCTGGCCACGTGGAGCAATACTATTGGACGGTACCGCTTCGGTTGGATCGACTAACACAGAGCATTGGATCTAAATAAAATCGCGCGGCACAGATAATCTCTTACCCCTTCATTAAGTGAATCTATCGCAGCTCTACAATCTAGATCCGACGGTCCTCAGTGCATTGACAAAGAACTGGCGGCACTGGCGTCTGTCGCGTGGCGGCGCTCGGTCAGCGGTGCTCCGGCGAAGATAGGAAGCGAGGGAGGAAGGGAAAATGCTCACAGTGTTCGCGTGATCTCGCTGATGCTCGACGTTGTCTCCATTGGCGAAAAGGGCGCACGAGGACGACGGGGATTGCTCGCCGAAGTTCCTACTGGCGACCGTGTGCTCGGGCTGGTGACTTTGGCGACGCTACGGACTGTGCTAAGACAAGAGAAAGTTTGTGTTAGATGCGCATGGGGTCGGTGATCACGCACGTATCAAGGAGAGGAAGAGGGGAGGTCAGAAGATACCTGGGGGCATCGCCGGAGTTGGAGCAGGAGGCAGTGGCGCTCGGTCGTCGAAGTTGCCGACGCTGTGAGGCACGCGCGGGCGAGAGAGAGGTTCCGGGAGGTGCTCCTGGTACTGGGGATCAAACGAGGGGGCAAAGGGGTGGCTGATGCAGCCGGAATTTGGACGGAGGCTCGTCGGAGTAGAGGATGTGTTCGCAAGAAATTCTCGTAGCCTGGGGGCAGAGAGGGTGCGGCGAATGAGGGGAAAGGTAGAGAAGACGTGGGTGTTTAAGGGTGCTTGGTCGCTGGCGAGATTTGCGTCTGCTTTCAACACGAATTAACGCGAGGATTAAACGACAGTGAATAACAGCGAGGTAAGGGGAGAAATGGTCGCGGGTGGGAGAGATGATGTTGACGTGGTAGAGGATCCACGGATCAGCGAGGTTGGGGGTAGCTTCGTGCGTGAGAAAAGAGTGGCTCGGGGAGAGAGAGGAGCCGGGTGGGCTGGTTACTAGGCCTGGGGCTTGTTGGGCTGGCTGGGCTGCTTCTTTCCCCTATTTTTCTTCTATGTTTCTTTTTCTTTTTCTGATTTCATTTTCTGTTTTCAAATTCAAACATTCATTTGAATTCAGATTTATTTTTCAAACCTTTTCCAAACTTTCCAGTAAGTTTCTTTAGTGTTTTAAACATGAATTTAAAGTTCATTTAAAATAATTTCCCTTTATTCCTTTATGGTTTATCAATTATTTAAATTAGACACTTGTCTTTATTTAAATAAGATTTTAAATATATTTTCAAACTCTTATTTGAATTCTATTTTTCACCAAACCTTTTTCAGTAGGTTTTATTTAATCAATAGGGTGTTAAATAAATATATTTTAATATGATTTAATATTCATTTAAATAGGGCATTTGTCTTTATTCAAATAAAATCAAATATGGTTTTAATTCCATATAAATTTTATTCAAATGATTCTTTTATTCCATTTAAGTTAATTAAATAACTTTTATATCCACCTTGGGCAATTTCTATTTATTATTTTCTCATGATTTAATTAATCATTTCCATTAGGAATTTTGTCTTCATTCAAATTGAATTGAATTTTGGTTAATGCCATATAATTTTATTTGAATATTATTTATCCCTTTATTGGATTTATTTTATTCTATTTGCTTATGGATTTAACTCAAGATTTAAATTATCTTCCAAATAATTTTCTTGGGATTTATTATTTAGGCAAATTTTCTTTATTTAAATAAAATTGAATATTGCTCAACCCTTATGATTTTATTGAAATAATCTTTTAATCCTTTTATCATTCAATAACCTTTCATTTGTTTAAGGATTTGGCCAAGATTTAATTGAGCTCTTAAATATTCCTTATTTATTTATTTTCTTCCTTTGCCTTATAATATCCATATCTTTTTATTTATAGATCCAAAATTAGTGATTCCAATTTGTAAAATTTTATTTAATATTTGGTTATCCTTTTTAAATCCTTTTAGGATTATTTTGCTCACAATTTGGTATGGATTTTAGATAGGAGCTTTATTAGCTGTGAAATTTAATTTCTTTTTATCTTAATAAATTCATAAGTTTTTATCCATGGTTCCAAATTGAACGAAACCAATTTCTATGATATTATAATATTTTTGTTTATCATTTTGATCATTTATAAATGTTTGTTGCTGAATTTTTATATGGATCAAATCCATAGTCTTAGAGTGATCTTGGAAATGATTTCTTTCATTAGGTTTTTAGGGTTTTGGTTTAACTTTTCCAAGTGTTTAAATTTCAAGATACATTCATTGATGAATGCATTTCACTTGATTTAAATTTTTGTTGGATTCCCTTTTCATTTAAATTTTTATTCAGGAAGGGTTTTGATGTTTCCATTTTGAAACAAAAAGTTTCTTTTCACCCTAAATTTCAACAATTATTTCTTTTGTTTATTTATTTTTCAGGCTACCACCCTTAAAAGAAATCTCGTCCCAAGATTTGGGAAGGCTAGAGGTTACAAGTTGGCTTCAAGACAACTAAAGTACTACCACCCTTAAAAAGGTTTTTGACTTGATTACATCTTGGCTTACTTGGGATCTTGATGTATCTTATCTGGGCACTTGTTGGCATAATGTCCTAGCTCTTTGCATTTGAAACACATATGTTGGCTAATATCTTTCTTCTTTTCTGGACAATGTGATGCATAGTGTCCCATATCTTTGCAATTATAACATTGCACTTGGCTATTGTCCTTCTTGTTGGAATTAGGGCATTTCTTCTTCTTCTTCTTGGGTATCTCCAAAGCTAGGAGTTCTTCTAGTTCATGCTCTTCATATCTCACCTCAAAGGTGGGAAATCTTTCACTCTTCTTGGGGCAGTTACTAGAGATATGACCTTCTTCTCCACAAGAGTAGCAACACTTTGTGGTCACCTTGGATGTGGCCTTATGAGGCATGGTTCTGACTTTGCCTTCATCCTTCTTGGTATAAGTTGTTCCCTTGTGAAGGTTTCCAAACATTTGATGCATTCCATCTTGCTTCATTTGTTGAACTATAGGATAGATGGGGCATTGGATAGGGACATGATCATTTCCTTCACATAGGAAACAAGTCACTTGAGATGTGGGGCATTGTTTAGTTGGATGTTTCTCTTCACAATTAGGGCATTGATCCTCATGCTCTTTGTATGTGTGTCCTATGTCTCCACAAATATTGCAAGCTTGAGTTCCTTCTATAATATCATCCTTGATATCATTGTTGTCACAATCTCCTTGGGAAGAGTTGCTTATAATGTTGATCATTTGATTGGTCATCCTTTGCAACATTTGGGATTGGGTTTCCAAAAACTTTTGCATGGTTGGGTCTAACTCATTGTTTTTGGCTAAAAACCGAGTTGTCACTTAATTCAGCTGGGCTTGGGTTGCTAGAAGTTGTTCTCTCATGTGCATATCTTGGTTTTTGTTGTCACCATTCTTGATGTTGGAGTTTCTTGGGGAACTCATCTGTATGGGTTGGACTGGGATTAGATTAGGCAAAAGATTCTAGAGGAGAATTCTAATCACACATAACAATTCACACAAACAATGTGCAAGCAATCACAATCAAACATTCCACTCAAACAACAAGGTTCAAGCACATTTTAGGCAACAAAATATTTTTGCTACACCACATAAGTTGGCGTGTTGGATCTAAACTAAACATTAGTATGGTGGTCCAACTCTATGGTTTTCTTGAGATTATTCCATTCTTCTTAGTTGTTTCTTCATGAATGAGATCATTGTATCCTTGGAAAAATTCTTGTATCTTGGTCACAAAACTTCAAAGATGATGATGGTTCCTTCTAAGTTGTGTTTCTTTAGTCTTCAAGTCTTGAGTAACATTCTTGTCTCACTTGTAGTCCTTAGTGATGTCCAAGTTGAAGTCCTCGGTGAAACTAAAGTGGAAGTCATTGGTGTTGGTGAAGTTGAAGTCATTTGAGTTGGTGAAGTATTTGTTCATCAAGTTTGAAAAGGAAGAGATGTAGAGTCAAAATCAAAAAGGTTGAGGAAAGAGTTTACAAGATTGTTTGTAAATAATTTTTGGAACAAATACAACTCCTATTTTTGTAAGGGGTTTTGTCCAAGTCCTAGGGTTACAATCCTACAGGCAACACAGTGCTCTCATACCATCTGTAGAGGTCCCAACCTTTAATAAGGTATAGATCCCTGTGTTTACAATGCTAGTCCCTAGATCAATAGCTAGCATCCACAGTTTAAGATGTAATATCAAGAAACAAAGGTTATAATACAACTTTATAACCAGGAATAAAATAATTCATTACATCTTACATAGATCATTTGGCTATCTCATTACAATGCAGCAGAAATAACTATATAGCATGGAGTCCTTCATCTTCAAAGTGCCACAGGCAATCATGTTGGTTGTAGACTTGTAATCCTAATCAACACACTTCACTAACATCAAACAAACCTGCAACATAATAAGTTATAGCCACAAGGGTCAATACATTTGAATTGTATTGGCAAGTGATACTATGGTAGAATAGTGGTATCTATCATGTATATGCATTTGGCTAAGTGGAACTTAGGCTTGCTTTGCTCAAAATAGATTTTCCTTATCATTTGAAAACACTAAGTTTTTGTTTGTCAAAATCACCCAAGGCATCTACCAATAGAAATTGGTGATCCGTTAACCCTTGTTCAACCACAAGTTTTTAACTTAGAAATTGGGATGAGGAGATCCTTGATAGCTTCCATGTCTTGATGCTCAAATTGTCCATTGCCGGGGACACGGCTAAGTACTTAGATTTTTACTCTCTCGAGAGGTGGTGCACTTTCCCCACAAGACTCGACATGCATCGAGACAAGATATTTCAGAAGCCTTCCCTTAGACCAAAATGGACGTGCTCCAAACCTATCACCCCCTACCACCAACTGTCCATCTGGCTAAGTTATTCCAACCTATATGATCCAGGCAGATCCCATAATGCCATGTGGCTGCACTTTAAGCTTCTCAACATTTGACATCTCAAATCTCTTTGTTCCCGGGTGGCTTTCCACAAGTGAGATACACTAGGGTTGGCCATAAATATGGGGCCCTGTGTAACCACTCAACATAACCCATTCACAACCATTCCACCCAGGTGATTCATTCACATAGTTGTTTTATTAAACAAAACACCAGTCATTGACTTAGGAATATTTCATAGCATGAATATAATCCACCCTTGTTTTCTACTAGCTAGGCTAAGCATGATAGTAGTAGGAATCTTAACTTAGGGAAAATTCTACTAAGGCTTCATCTACTAGGATTTCCCATGGCATAGTTAACACATAGAAAACTCCATGCAAGTCCTACTTAGAAGTATCACTAATGCATAGTGAAAATAATGGGACAAAGGCATGAAGCACCACTTGCCTTTTTGTTAGAGAATATAAGTTCACTCCTTGATCTTGCAATACTCACACTCTTCAAATTTCACTACAATTCAATCAGGGCACAAATTCAATCTAGCATTCAAACAATTCACCACATAAAATGAATAAACAAGGCAACGCATGCAAGCATGCAAAAGATTGTTTTATTTTGAAAGGTGGTTTCTAATAGGTTATAAACATTTTAAAACACCTATTGGTCATTTATAAATGTGAAAAAACCATTTTAAATCAAGTTAGCGAAAATGGCCATTTTAAATCATTTTTATTTTGCTAGAAATGATTTAAATCAAAGTAATAATTTCTAGTGTTTGACAAACATATTTTTAAACACAAATGTTAGTGTTTTAAGGTCAAGTGTTTAATATTAAACCATTTGCAAAAGGTTTCACCTAGAAACCATTTTTGTACTAAAGCAATGTTTCATTTTGTTGGAAATGCCTTTAAACAAAGTAACAATTTTCTAGGGTTCACCAAATATATTTTTAAATCCCAAAACTTGGTGTTTAGGGTCAGAGATTTTAATTCAACTCATTTGAAAAAGGTTTTACTCAAAAACTATTTTCAAAATATAATCAATAATTTTTATTCTACTAGAATTGCATTTATTCAAGGAATATTTCCTTAGTGTCACAAAATATACTTCTAAATCCACAAGTTGGTTTTTTATGGTCAGTAGTTTCAAAACAATCCATTTGCAAAAGATTTTTCCTAAAAACATTTCTAGAATAATTTTTATGTTTAAAATATGCTTAAACAAGTTTCTGCAAAAACAACTAGTTTTACAGAAGCAATTTACTAAACAAAGCGCATGGTTGTAAATTACTCTTTTTCCTGATTCTAATGATATAAAATTTGTAAATTTTGGACCTATAGATTTAAAGTTATGATTTTTGCAAAATCTAACATCTAATAGTAATGTTTCTGTTCTTAAATCAAAACACTGGCCACGTGGAGCAATCCTATTGGACGGTACCGCTTTGCTTGGATCGACTAAGAGAGAGCATTGGATCTAAATAAAATCATGCGGCACAGATGATCTTGTACCCCTTTGTTAAGTGAATCTATCGCAGCTCTACGATCTAGATCCGACGGTCCTCAGTGCATTGACAAAGAACTGGCGGCGCTGGTGTCTGTCGCGCGGCGGCGGCGCTCGGTCAGCGGCGCTCCAGAGAAGATAGGAAGCGAGGGAGGAAGGGAAAATGCTCACAGTGTTCGCGTGATATCGCTGATGCTCGACGTTGTCTCTGTTGGACAAGGGGCGCATGAGGACGACCGTGATTGCTCGCTGAAGTTCCTACTGGCGACGGTGTGCTCGGCCTGGTGACGTTGGCGATGCTACGGACCGCTCTAAGACAAGAGAAAGTTTGTGTTAGATGCGCATGGGGTCGGTGATCACGCACGTATCAACGAGAGGAAGAGGGGAGGTCAGAAGATACCGGGGGGCGTCGCCGGAGTTGGAGCAGGAGGCAGTGGCGCTCGGTCGTCGAAGTTGCCGACGCTGTGAAGCACGCGCGGGCGAGAGGGAGGTACCGGGAGGTGCGCCTAGTACTGGGGATCAAACTCGTGTGGTCGAGGGGGCAAAGGGGTGGCTGATGCTGCCGAAATTTGTACGGAGGCTCGTCGGAGCAGAGAATGTGTTGGCAAGAAATTCTCGCATCCTGGGGGAAGAGAGGGTGCGGCGAATGAGGGGAAAGGTAGAGAGGATGTGGGCATTTAAGGGTGCTTGGTCGCTGGCGAGATTTCCGTCTGCTTTCAACGCGAACTAACACGAGGATTAAACGACAGTGAACGGCAGCGAGGTGAGGGGAGAAATGGTAGCGGGTGGGAGAGATGATGTTGACGTGGCAGAGGGTCCACGGGTCAGCGATGTTGGGGGTAGCTTCGTGCGTGAGAAAAGAGTGGCTCGGGGAGAGAGAGGAGACGGGTGGGCTTGTTACTAGGCCTGGGGCTTGTTGGGTTGGCTAGGCTGCTTCTTTCCCCTTTAAATTCAAACACATTTGAATTCAGATTTATTTTTCAAACCTTTTCCAAACTTTTCAGTAAGTTTCTTTACTGTTTTAAACATGTATTTAAAGTCCATTTAAAATAATTTTCCTTTATTCCTTTATGGTTTATCAATTATTTAAATTAGACACTTGTCTTTATTTAAATAATATTTTAAATATATTTTCAAACTCTTATTTGAATTCTAATTTTCACCAAACCTTTTTCAGTAGGTTTTATTTAATCATTAGGGTGTTAAATAAATATATTTTAATATGATTTAATATTCATTTAAATTGGGCATTTGTCTTTATTCAAATAAAATCAAATATGGTTTTAATTCCATATAAATTTTATTCAAATGATTCTTATATTCCATTTAAGTTAATTAAATAACTTTTATATCCACCTTGGGAAATTTCTATTTATTATTTTCTCATGATTTAATTAATCATTTACATTAGGAATTTTGTCTTCATTCAAATGGAATTGAATTTTGGTTAATGCCATATAATTTTATTTGAATATACTTTATCCCTTTATTGGATTTATTTTATTCTATTTGCTTATGGATTTAACTCAAGATTTAAATTATATTCCAAATAATTTTCTTGAGATTTATTATTTAGGCAAATTGTCTTTATTTAAATAAAATTGAATATTGCACAACCCTGATGATTTTATTTAAATAATATTTTACTCCTTTTATCATTCAATAACCTTTCATTTGTTTAAGGATTTGGCCAAGATTTAATTGAGCTCTTAAATATTCCTTATTTATTTATTTTCTTCCTTTGCCTTATAAAGTCCATTTATTTTTATTTATAGATCCAAAATTAGTGATTCCAATTTGTAAAATTTTATTTAATACTTGTTTATCCTTTTTAAATCCTTTTAGGATTATTTTGCTCACAATTTGGTATGGATATTTAATAGGAGCTTTATTAGCTGTGAAATTTAATTTCTTTTTATCTTAATAAATTCATAAGTTTTTATCCATGGTTCCAAATTGAATGAAACCAATTTCTATGATCTTATAATATTTTTGTTTATCATTTTGATCAGTTATAAATGTTTGTTGCTGAATTTTTATATGGATCAAATCCATAGTCTTAGAGTGATCTTGGAAATGATTTCTTTCATTAGGTTTTTAGGGTTTTGGTTTAACTTTTCGAAGTGTTTAAATTTCAAGATACATTCATTAATGAATGCATTTCACTTGATTTAAATTTTTTTGGATTCCCTTTTCATTTAAATTTTTATTCGGGAAGGGTTTTGATATTTCCATTTTGAAACAAAAAGTTTCTTTTCACCCTAAATTTCAAAAATTATTTCTTTTGTTTATTTATTTTTCACTTTTCAAAATTTGAAAATTTTGGGATGTGACAGAAAGCTTCATAGATGTCATTATGGTGATGCTACAAGTTTCCACCATGATTAGGAAAGGATTGGGCTAGCGGCCCAGGCGTTTCTCTAACACACATACATAATTCCATGGACTTACAAGCTCCCCTTTTATTTCACACCGACGACATCCATAAACAAAAGAGCATGATATCAACTATGTACAAAGTACAAGTGAAATGTTGAAAGCGTTCCTCATGACAGCACGGTTCTGCTAATTCCAACGTATAAATGCAAGTATATACAACATAGATGACATAATGGTTCAAGTTTATTAGGGGCAAGAATTATAAAGTGTGCCATCAAGTTCGTGAGAGCTTTAATCACTAAGTTTTCACATAACAAAACGACTTTTTAATTGGAAGATAGATGAAAACAAGAATATACTTGGAATGGTGTAACACACCATGCAAAGGATTTTTTAGTGGACACTTTGGAATAACTTGGTTTCTTGGGAGTTGGATGTATGAGTAGAGCTTACTCAGTACAAGTGGAGGTTAGCAAAAGACTGGGAGCGACCAACTAAGAGAGACAGAATAGCCATAATCATGCAGAGCAACAAAACATTACTAATCAAAGCATAGAGTGGTACTACAAGTCAAGGACTAAATGATCATAGAGGCTATGGTTACTTGTTCATAGTCATAGCATGGTGTGAGCATGTGCCAAGTCAACCCAAACAAAGCGTCAAAGGAGAATACTACAATACTATGCTTTTGTATGCTAAAACAACGCATGATTCTTTCAAGGCACACTAAGCAATCTCAATTGTTTGGAACAAGTCATGCTACAGCAATAATCACTAAGCATAAGGTCAAAACATCATCTAGCATGACATGATAAAGTCTAAGCCACAGTCAAAACAAACTCCCTTTTGTCCCACTATAAGCATGAAACTTTCTACTCTTCTCCAACACAAAGATAATAATAAATAAAGACCAGTGAGCTTGTCTCACAAATCCACAAAGAAGAACTAAAAATTTCTAAGCTGAAAGCACAAGAAAACTAAGGCTAAGCATAGTGCTAGCAAAAGTGAACAGTCACAGAACAATAAGAATGAAAACTAGAGTGTCTAGGCAATGAAAACAGAGTGTGTCTCTCTCCAAAAGAAGTGTGCTACAATCAACCAACTTAATCAAGCAAACTAAGCAAAATAAAACCAAAAACGAAAACTAATACGCTCCAAGAACAACACAACTGTGCATGAAACCATAAAAACGAAGTGTCTAGAAAAACTTGAGATTTTTATTGATGGAGAAGGGGATTCCTTGGGCATCCCCAAGCTTTGATGCTTATACCTCTTGAATATTTCTTGGGGTGACACGGGGTGGCATCCCCAAGCTTGAGCTTTTGTCCATTCTTTATCTCATTACATCATTCTTTCTCTACACCTGGAAATTTTCCTTCATACAAAACTTCACACAATCTTCATTAGCAACATTAGTGTATTCAAAAGATAATAGACCTTTGGGTTTAGCTTTAGAACAACAAAAAAATTCACTAAAAACACAAGCTACTGTAGCAATTCCCTCAAAAATCTCAATTTCCCAAAAAGAACCCAAAAAGGAATCAATAAGAAGCAAATGCAAATAATGGCAGAAATCTATCAAAACAGACCAGCAGGTAGAAACCGATTTTTTCGAAGACCTTCTGTTGCTCAAATCAAAAAGTGGTGATCTAACGAAAGTTATCTAACATACTGGGGGATTTATTCATAAAATATCATCTCAATCCAACTTATAGAGATTCCTCATGAATTTTTATGGTGGAGCACAAAAATCTATTTCGGGGCAGCAACTCCCCAAATCTTACTTCCCTCTCATTAGAGGTTATTCTTGGCACAAAAAGCAAATAAAAAGTATAAGGAGAGGTCATTACTGAAGTAATAACTTCCAATACTCAAGAAAACTCTTGGGTTATCTCCCAACAAGTACTTTTCTTTATCGCCTTTAAGTTAGGCTTGATAGTTTGAGAAGATGCTCACATAAGAAATATGAACTGAAGTAAAAGAGAGCATCAAGAAGAAAATTCAAAACACATTTAAGTCTAATACACTTCATATTAAAAGGAATTAAAGCACAAAGCAACAAGCATTGGAAAGCAAAACAAGTGCAACTTCAAAACTTTCAACATAAAGAGAGGAAACTTAATATTATTGAGATGCATAAGACCATGTTTCCCTCTCTCATAATAACTTCCAGTAGCAACATGAATAAAATTAACAATATAACTATCACATAAAACATTCTTATCATGAGCCACATTCATAAAATGATTATTACTCTCCACATAAGCATAGTCATTCTTATTAATTGTAGTGGGAGCAAATTCAACAACATAGCTATCACTATTATTCTCATCACCATAATCATCAAATATAGGAGGCATATTGTAATCACAATTAACTTTCTCATCAATAGTAGGTGGACTGAAAATATCATATTCATCATTGTAATCATCATATATTGGAGGTTTGGTATCATCATAAGCAACAGAATAGCAATCTTCCAAAGTTGGGGAACTAAAAAGATCATTTTCATAAAAACTAGCTTCCCCAAGCTTAGACGTTTCCATAGAATTAGCAATGATGGTGTCCAAAGAATTCATACTAATAACATTGCTAATAGCATGCAAATAAAGCTCCATAGGTTTTTTAATTTTCTCTTCAAACACTTCATGTCCTAACTCAAGATAAATGTTATAAATCTCTCTATTTTTTTGTTATTTTCCATTAAGCCTAACTAGTGAAAACAAGAAACAAAAAGACAAAATTGCAGAATCTAAAGGAAATTACTTCGAGCACTCACACCGGAGGATGTGAGTACCTTTTACCTTACCTCCCCGGCAATAGCGCCAGAAAATAGCTTGATGTCTACGCACTTCTATTCTTGTAGACAGTTGTTGGGCCTCCAAGTGTAGAGGTTTATAGAACAGCAGCAAGTTTCCCTTAAGTGGATTACCCAAGGTTTATCGAACTCGTGAAGGAAGTGGTCAAAGGTATCCCTCTCAAGCGACCCTGTAATCAAGATATAAGAAGTCTCTTGTGTCCCCAACACACCCAATACACTTGTCAGGTGTATAGGTGCACTAGTTCGGCGAAGAGATAGTGAAATACAAGTGGTAACGGTGCCAGAAAATAGCTTTTGACTTGTTGTTGATGTGTGGTAACGTGTGTGAGTGCTAGAAAAGAGCTTGACGATGAGGTAAATACTAAGGCAAGCAAACATGCAACAGATCTAGATGCAAATTGTGTTTCAATGTTTAGAAAGGCCTAGGGATCATACTTTCACTAGTGAACACTCTCTCATATAAATATATTTTCCTTGTGATACTACTCTTAACTACTCTTCGGCTGGATACTCTAATCCACGGTAGGACCTTCCCCAATCTAGATAACCCCACACTGTCACCTTGAGCGCTAGATGGTTCCAACAAACACCACAATTTCATAAAGACAACCAACTCAAACTATAACTCATGATAAATATATATGTAACCTAGCTTAAGTGCCACACACGGTGTGCATGCCGTCACTTTTACACACGTGGGGAAAAGCATAGATTTATTAAAGCACAATGAGTATTTATGTAGACTCAAGCCTAAGTGCCACCATGGCGTGCATGCTGTCACTTTCACACACATGGGGAGAGCCGGAGATCTAATGAAGCACTTGAGTAGCAAGGTAGATCTACTTGATTACAAAGCTCATGACCACAATATGATCATGCATAGAGAGAGAGATGAACACATAGCTACCGGTAGAGACCTTAGCCTCGAGGAAGAACTACTCCCTCCTCATCATGGGAATCAGCAACGGTGATGGAGATGGCGGTGGAGATCGATGGAGATAGCTCCGGGGGCACTTCCCCATCCCGGCAGGGTGCTAGAATAGAGACTTTTTGTTCCCCGAATCTCCCCTTCGGTGGCAGCGGTGCTACGGAGGTTTTTGTGGATTTCTTTTGGATCCTTTAGGGTTTTTGGGTCGGAGGCTTCTTATAGGCGAAGAAGGCAAGGTCGGTGGAGGGCCCACCCCCTGTGGGCGCGGCGAGGGTGGGCCCCGAGCCCTCCTAGGGTGTGTCCAACCTGGTGTCCTCCTCCGTCTCGTCTTCGATTTTCCGTATCGTTCAGGAAAAAATATGAACTTTGGCTTTTCTCCCGTCCAATTCCGAGAACATTCATTTTTAGCTTTCTGAAGCCAAAAACAGCAGAAAACAGGCAGCTGGAACTGTGGCATCTTGTAAAGTGGATACTAAACAAGCATGGAACATCAAAAATTATAGATACGTTTACGGCGTATCAATAACCCAAGAGTTTTCTTGAGTCTTGGAAGTTATTACTTCAGTAGTGACCTCTCGTTATCCTTTTTGTTTGCTTTTTGTGCCAAGAATGACCTCTAATAAGAGGGAAGTAAGATTTGGGAAATTGTTGTCCGGAAACAGATTTTTGTGCTCCACCATAAAAATTAGTGAGGAGTCTCTATAAGTCGGATTGAGCTGAAAATTTACGAATAAACCCCTCAGTATGTTAGCTAAATTTAGTTAGTTCAACACGTTTTGATTTGAGCAACATAAGGTCTTCGAAAAAATCAGTTTCTACCTGCTGGTCTGTTTTGACAGATTTGTGTCATTATTTGCATTTGCTTCTTATTGATTCCTTTTTTGGGTTCTTTTTAGGAAATTGAGCTTTTTGAGAGAATTTCTACAGTAGCTTGTGTTTTTAGTGAAGGTTTTGTTGTTCTAAAGATAAACCCAAGGGTCTATTATCTTTTGAATACACTAATGTTGCTAATGAAGATTGTGTGAAGGAAAAATTTCAGGTGTAGAGAGAGAATGATGTAATGAGATGAAGAATGGACAAAAGCTCAAGCTTGGTGATGCCACCCGGGTGTCACCCCAAGAAATATCCAAGAGGTACAAGCGTCAAAGCTTGGGGATTCCCAAGGCATCCCTTTCTTCATCAATAAAAAGCTCAGGTCTTTCTAGACACTTCGTTTTTATTGTTTCATACACTGTTGTGTTATTTTTGGAGCCTCTTAGTTTTCGTTTGCTTTGATTAGTTTGTTTAGTTTGCTTGAATAAAGTATTTTGTACCCCCGTTCTCGCTGTGTTGTTTCAAATAAGTTGATTGGTGTTGGAAAGGAGTAAAAAGTTCTTGCTTGAATAGTACAAGAGGAGCTTGCTTTGACTGTGACTTAGACTTTAGCATGTCATGCTAGGTGTTGTTTTGACCTTATGATTAGTGATTATTGTTGCATCATGACTTTTTCCAATCAATTGGGATTGCTTAGTGTGCCTTGAAAAAATCATGTGTTGTTTTAGCATGCAAAAGCATAGTATAGTGGTATTCTCCTTTGATGTTTTGTTTGGGTTGACTTGGCACATGCTCACACCATGTTATGACTATGAACAAGTCACCATAGCCTCTATGATCATTTAGTCCTTGACTTATAGTACCACTCTATGCTTTGATTAATAATGTTTTGTCGCTCTGCATGATTATGGCCATTATTGCTCTCTTAGTTGGTCGCTACCAGTCTTTTGCTAGCCTCCACTTGTACTGAGTAAGCTCTACTCATGCTTCCAACTCCCAAGAAACCAAGTTATTACAAAGTGTCCACTATAAATTCCTATGCATGGTGTGTTACACCATTCCAAGTATATTCTTGTTTTTATATATCTTCCAATTAAAAAGTATTTTGTTATGTGAAAACTTAGTGATTAAATCTCTCACAAACTTGATGGCACACTTTATATTTCTTGCCCCTAATAAACTTGAACCATTGTGTCATCTATATTGTATATGCTTGCACTTATACGTCGGAATTAGCAGAACCGTGTTGTCACAGGGAACGCTTTCAACATTGCACTTGTACTTTGTACACAGTTGATATCATGCTCTTTTGTCTATGGATGTCGTCGGTGTGAAATAAAAGGGGAGATTGTAAGTCCATGGAGTTATGTATGTGTGTTAGAGAAACGCCTGGGCCGCTAGCCTAATCCATGCCAAATCATGGTGGAAACTTGCAGCATCACCATAATGAGCAATCTATAAAGCATCCTCAATAAAAACCTATGCAAATAGGAAATAAAAAGATCGCTAAGATGATCATTGTCTGCTTGCCTTGTCATTTTGGTTATGGGATAGCTCATGTATAATGTGCAAGGGGTACCCCGTTGGCGGTTCTTTATGATACACATGTACTTACTACGACAAGAACTTACAGGTGATTAAAGTTGAGTAGCTTGAGGATCGGCCCTCGTATTCAAGGGACATGAGATTGCCAACTTATACTTTGTCAAGCATATACTCCATAGTTTGTTCACTTTAACCTTAATCACTTCAAGATGCTTATGATAGGGGCAATGAGGGCTGAAAACTAACAAGTACCATAATTTTTGCAAGATCTTTTTGAAACTTGAAATCACTGCTTCCTTTTATGAAGGGACTTTCTTACAGTATTATATTGAGTATCCACCTTCTACCTTTAAGAACCGGTTAAGAGAGCATAGTTGCCATTCTTAGTTCTATGTGCATTGTCCAAAAACTTACTTACCGATGCATATTGTTGATATTACTTGTTCTTGTGCTATTTGTATCTAGTCACTCTTATGAACTTTGAAGGTGTCATATGCATCTATTTGCTAGTCTATGAGGGACAAACTGAATGCCACTATGCTATATTTTTTGTATGTGAAACAAACAAACATTTTTCAATGCATGTTATTCATAATATTTGTTTGTAGCCTTTCATGTTGCATGCATAGTTACTTTGTCTTACTGTTAGAACTCCATCTTTCATGCTCATGTTTAGAGTTCTTTGATCCTAGTTTTCAATGCTTGCAAAAGGTTTAATCTTGGTTTTGATGGTGCATGTCACCTAAAAAATTATTCTTTTTATCACTTACCTACTCGAGGACGATCAGGAGTTAAGCTTGGGGATGCTTGATACGTCGGAAACGTATCTATAATTTTTGATGTTCCATGCTTGTTTAGTGTCTACTTTGCTTTGTTTTGTCCACACTTTGAGGTGTTTTTATATGTTTTCTGGGACTAACCTATTAACAAGTTGTCATAGTGCCAGTTGCCTGTTTTCTGCTGTTTTTGGTTCCAAAAAAGCTAGTAAGGAAATATTCGCGGAATTGGACAGGACAAAAGCCAAAGTCAATATTTCACCGAGGAGAACACGGAGTCCAGAGGAGAGACGGAGGGGAGCCACGGGGCGGCCACACCCCCCAGGCGCGGGCCCACCCTAGGTCACGCCTGGGTAGGGTGTGGCCGCCCTCCTGCCTCGCCTCTTCACCTATAAGAAGCCCCTGATGCCTAAACCCTAAGCACCCAATCAATATTCCACGAAACCATCTGTAGCCGCCGCCACCATCGTCCCTAGATCGAGGGGATCTGAAGCTCTTCCCGGCACCCTGCCGGAGGGGAGATCATCTCGGAGGCCTTCTTCTTCATCATGCCAGCCTCCGGTATGAAGCGTGAGTAGTTCCACCTTGGACCATGGTTGTATCTCCTCCTTTGTGCTTTCATGTATAGATCTTGTGAGCTCCGTTCATGATCAAGATCTCATCTATTTGTAATCATGCATGTTGTGTTTGCGGGGATCCGATGGATATTGAAATTACTATGTCAGATTAATGATTTTGTCTTACTGATTCTATCATGTCTATGTTGTTTTTGATCTTGCATGCTCTCTGTTGTTAGTAGCTATCTTGGCTAAGTAGTTGCTAGTGACTCCAAGAGGGGGTATTTATGCTCGATAGTGGATTCATGCTTCTATTTAATCTAAGAGAAGTGATAGAAATATCTAAGGTTGTAGATGTGTTGTTGCCACTAGGGAGAAAACAACGGTCTCTTGTTCATGGAACAAGTGGATTATTTACCTTACACACTTTGCTTAATAAGTTGTCAGTTGCTTGCAACTTAATACTGGAGGGGGTTCGGATGATAACCCAAAGGTGGACTTCTAGTCATAGATGCAGTTGGATGGCGGTCTATGTATCTTGTTGTATCGCCCAATCGAATCTCATAGGATCATGATGTCTAGTATTGCATTGTTATGCCTTGCTTAGTCCTGTCAATTGCCCTGATATAATTTGTTTACCCATCATGCCATGTTTGTTTATCTAAGGAGAACACCTCTAGTGAACTATGGACCCCGGTCCAATCTTTACCATTGATACATCTTCTACTGTTACTGTGTACTTTCTGCAAACCACTGTTACCTTCCACACCGTATAATAAATCCTTTGTTATAGCAAACCAGTGAGATTGACAACCTCATTGATTCGTTGGGGCAAAGTCTTGAGTTTGTGTTGTGCAGGTATCCAAGTTGCTAGCAACATCTTTGAGTCGTTTCCTTCCTCCTACTGGTTCGATAACCTTGATTTCTTACTGAGGAAAATCTTGTTGTTGTGCTCATCATACCTTGCTCTTGGGGTCTCCCAACGAGGCGTTGATCACGCCATCACGGAGGGGGGGGGGTGTTGGACATGCCGAGCAGCGGCCGTTTTCGCTGTCTTCTTTGCCGACTTCACTGTCGGCTTGTCGACACCTGACGCCGCCGAGCGCTTTGAGGCGGTGGCCTTCCTTCTCGTTGGCAAAATTCATCTGTCCGCTTTTTTTTCATAATTTTCTTCGAAGCAAAATTTGTTTGAAAAGCGCTAAGAGAATGAACCGTGCATTTCTGAACGTAAGGTACCTCAATAAAACTAGAGAAAAATTATTTATATTTATATCTTTAAATTTCCTCTCAAACTTGTCTGATTCCAAGTTGCACATAACAGAACAATATAATATACTATGGAACACCATGGAACCAGATGAATTATTTCAAAACTTTTGTGGTTGTTGTGAACGAAACCTTGTTGAGCTGGAATATTTCACATATGCATCATCAAACATGACTTATTATCCTAGTTATGAATTTTATGTTCGTGTACATAATAAACACTCTCAACACAACAAACACCATTAAATTTTGGGCCCAAGATGAATTTTATACTACATGCATGTTTCTTTGTTTTTGCATGAAACTCACATGTGTAAAATATTACATGTTTGTTTATGCATGAAAATCTATATTCAAATGAGTGCCTTGTATAACATAATAGACTATTAGCTTTATTCCAACCTTACCTAAAACACAATGATACACTTCATGAACACGGTGTACCTTAAAATTATACGAAGTTTTGTTATTTGAAAAAACATCATATTCTCATGAAAGAGTTTGAAACACATTGACATAGGATGGAAGAGTATGATACACTATGCAATATGATAGACCACAAAGAAATTTAACTTTTGTTTCATGTTAGAAGCACACTAGCTAACCCACTATCGTGTGCTTTAAAATATTTAGTTTTGATATTAACTACCACATAAGTATAGGCATAGGAATTCATTGAATTTGTTTGAATATTTCTTATTTTTATAAAATAAAGGCAATTATAATCTTGTTGGCGATCACCGTATCGTTGTACCCGACCTAGCCGTCCCTAAGCCCGGGCACGCGCCCAGGCTTCCGGCCGACCGACAAGCCTAATTTCATAGCAATTATTTGATAAAAAAAGTCATTAGTCTTAAAATACACAGTTTGCTCGGGCTTTGAATAATTCTTGGATCCGCCACTGGTTGTACCCATTAGTATTTTAGTATGTTCCACTATGTATTCAAACATCATACTCTCTTGGATCTAACAATATAATAAAAACTATAAAGCTTTTCCCCAAGATTGTAGATATTTTCTTCTAAACGCATGAGCAACTATTATGAATAGCTTCAAATTTTCAAGATTCAATTGGGCAGACAATACTTCCATTGTGTCTATAGGTTACTGAACATAATGGAGTCCCTCTGTTCCTTAGTTTCTAAATATATTTTTGTAATCATTACCTATCCCACACTTTCAACGAGATAATGTTAATTTCATCATGTTCCAAAAAATATATCTTTATTTATTCAAAAATATATTTATTATTGGACTTATTTCAAAGATCTTGTCACCTCGAAGATAACTCTCCAAACGGATTGTACAATCAAAATTTTAGTGCAAAACATATTAGCCATTTAAACTTTCATGTGAAGATTAAAAGCAATGCTAGAATGGAGTGTGCTAGGAGAGAGAATGATCACATGCAGCAAAGTAAACGGGTGGTACACCACTACTACAGCTGCCAAACACTCTTCTCACGCCCTTCTTTGCAGTTTGTCTCACATATATGCCCGTAAAATGCGCAGGTATGAACAGAAGAAAACTGTGTATTAGATGAAAAATTGCGTTCCCATGATATGGCAGCCCAAATCCCCATGCTCCTGCGAATGGCCGATGCATGCACGTGATGCAGCTGTGGGTTGCATACTATTTGGAAGACAAGAACAACAAAATATAGAATTGAGATATATCATGGCTACCTGGATAGAATTTCCAGTTCACGCGGACTTTCAAGCTCACCTGATTTTGAACGGAGGAAAGGTGCACCAATAATAAACTCACGGGATCTAACCAATTGCTATGAGTCATATGAAATTGAGTTGTAAGATAGCAATCGATAGGTCATTTGATGCTCACATTTCCTTTGATCCAAACGGCCTCTACTGGTAAAAAAATCCTATGGATGCAACTATGAGAATCCTTTGATAAAGAAAAGGCTCTTGCTCGTGAGTTTGAAATATTTGGCAAGTCGCATTCGTAAAATATGACACATCTTTCAAGTAAGTAAAAATGTACAGGAAGTATACAGAATCGATATTGCATCAGCTAAGATTTGGTACAATGAAATAGTACAATTGAAGTGGAAAGGGAGGCTGGTAACTCATATAGTTTGTGCCATTACAGGCAAAATAAGATCTTGAACTGCTGGAGCTGTGCATCTAAAGTGGTTATGAATTCGATCGTCGATCCATTTACAGAATACCGCTAACCTCCCAGTTGTCATTGTCCTCGTCGCGGCGGGTCCTCACAGCCTCGGAGTCCCCCTCGTCCTCTGGGAACCTACGGTCATCCATCATACGCCTGCAGAATTGTTGACATGGACAAGTAATGTTAGCAGAAGAGAGTTTGCATGTCAATGAAGTTTGACTATCCCAACAAAAGAACATTTGGGAGTAGTAATGCACTGTCTGAAAGTCGAAGACTATAGTATAAACCAGTTACACAGATAAGCCAATCTGAATTTTCATTCATAGCAGAGACTAGTTTCCCAATGATACCAGTACACAAGCCCAACCAAAATCTAGTCACATCCTATATGCAACCACCAACAAAAAATTCTGCTCCTACCACCGTTCCACCACGGCAGGTAGCAGCTCATTCAGTTTAGCTAACATTTTTCTGCAAATTTCTATCACTTTCCTAAGAGTTCAAGTTCGTGTTGCACCTATTTGGCATCACCACAAACATTGACTGTCTGAAGTGTGAAGTCTGAACACTTCACTATAACTGCATGAAATTCTAATGTAAAAATAATCAAATACTGCACAATTCGCATCACATTTGTGTTCCACTTCAGAATCCAATAAATTGCCCAGGACATGAGACTAAGCTAAGACAATCTCAATTCGCCAAAAGCTTGAAGAAAAAGCAGCGAAATGTTGCGAAGTTTTACCTGCGGCGGTTGCGGCGGCCGGCCTCGCGGGCCTTGCGGATCTTGATGTCCTTGGCGTTCTCGTGCCTCCGGCGGCGCTTGATCTCCTGGAGCAGGCCGGCCTTCATCACCTCCCGCCTGAACCGACGGAAGATGGAGTCCTCCCCCTCCCCCTCGTCCACCACGATCTGCACATTGTAGCCCTTCGAGGCGAGCACGGCCGCAGGGGCACGGCGGGGAGCCATTTGGACCGCCGATGGCGCGGAGCTCTTCCCGGAGAACGGAGCCAGGGGAAACTGGAGTACGGAGCTCAGCAGTAAGGTACCGGTAGGGGTGGCCATGGCTGTGGCCTTCGATTGGTCGGCTCTCTAGTGGTTGCTGCGCTCTTCGAGGGAGTTCCGGGTTTTGGATGAGGTTTGGCAAGGGAGAAGGGTGAGGCTTGGCTTATCCCCTTATTTATTTCTGAGTTTTGGAGGGAACTAAGATTTTTCTTCTTTGGAATATCTTTTCTAACTTAAAAAATTCGTAATATGAATTCCTTCAACAACAAAAATAACATGGTTGACATTTTTAAAATATTCCCTCTTTGTGTAACATCACAAGAGTTTCCAAAATTTGGAATATTAAAATAATGAAATAAGTTGATTGAATTATTTTGGTTTTGTTGAATTTTATAGAGAAACTAACATTTTTTAGGACTTCTTTAAAAAATTCTCAACCATGCTCAAAACATTCAACAGTGGATTAATATAACTATCTACATTACAAATCTTGGCTGAGAAAATTTATACAAATCCAACTTGTTGTATTTGATTTCATTTCAACCATTTGGATTCTTCAATGACATTCACAATATTTATCCCATGATTCTTGAGAGGGAATAAAATTAATTTTCCAATTATCGTGGAGAAGTATTTTAATGTCCCATTTGAACCTTAAAGTCATTATTTGAATTTTGAATCTCTCTAATGTTTTCCAAATTTTGTTTTAAAGGAGAGGGACATAACATGACATTTTCAAACATGTGTTGAAAATATTATATCTCTTTATTCTAATAAACTTTAAACATTTTCCACACATTTATGCATGCATGGGAAGTATTGAATGTTGACCTCATTTGAATTCTAATTGACATGGATCTTACAAAATAAGGTAGGATTTGATAAACCCTGGGTATTAATTTTGGGAAGTTATCGAAGGCCTACAAATACTTTTTATGAATTTTATTTGGATATGAAAATAATTTCCTTGTGTTATATTTTGAACATAGTTTTTTTTGAAGATTTTCTTGATTTTTAGTTGATTTGAGCTATTTTAAGCCATATGCATTTGCAAAATAGATAGAAAAGGTAAAATAAGAAAATTGAAAGATCCTAACATGGCCGATCTAGACCAATCAAGCGAGCCTAGCTTAAGAAAATAGCTAATGACCTATTTTCTAAGCTGAAGCGGTACATGTGCTCTAGTCACCCCTTTTCCTTTACATGTGCTCTAGTCACCCCTTTTCCTTTAAATGTAACGTCCATGCCTCTTCTCTTCTTTCTCTCACGGATACGTGGGGCCCTTTTCCTTAGGACCATTCCCAAACTCTGAACATCAGCAGCCACGCCCACGATCTCTCTCTCTCTCTCTCTCTCTCTCTCTGCGTGCGTGTGTGTGTGTGGTGTGTGTGTGCGCGCGCGTGTGCGTGGGCGTGTGCGTGCGTGCGTGCGCGTGCGTGCGTGTGCGTGCGTGCGTGTGTGTGTGTGTGTTGATAGCCACGATCTAGTGTGCTCTTGAAGGCGCACCGGATTCCTCCACCGGTGTTCCTGGCCCATAAATGTTATGCATCCTATCTATATAGACCATGTTTGATTTTGTTCTTCCTTTTCTCCTTAATTTCTCTTCTCTCTTTTTCATAGTAGAGGCGAGATCGACAGCATTAGGGCACGTACATTGATGGACTGTTAGATAAACGCTTAGGTGATTTAAAATAATTCTTATGGAATAGATAAGCCAGCCGAGCCTTCAATCCTCCAACCTTGGACGCTAGTCGAGACGCTTATTTTCTCACGCGTGGATAGTATCTGTTGTTAGAAAACATGCGAAAAAAGTGGAGCGCCTGACGGCTAGATAGACATCGACGCTAGAAAAATTCCGGGAATCAGCCAGGAAGTAAAGGTAACGACCAGGAATCTAAACATAGCGTCGGCACTTAACGTCTCCACTGTACGTGCCCTTAGGTGCACGATGGATGAAGGAAGATCCACACCGGAGTTATCAGCATCACATGGATCTTTGACATGCGACGTGATGCCAAAACCATCTAGAACTGAGAGGTGCTCAGAACTCCCTCTACAACTAGGAGATTGTTACTAATTAGAGGTATACTTTGGTAGGAAGTGCACCTCTAGTTCTATATTTAGAATTGCTTAATGGAGTGAGCTCTTAACGACCTTTAATTTTTAATTTTGAAGCAATTATAAATGAAAATATAAATAGTTGATAAATCCTCCCTTGAGTGTAGTAGTTGTAGAAGTACTTGATAAATCCTCCATTGAGTGTAGGGTAATGTAATCTTGTATCTTACATAAATGCAATTTAAATTTATTTTGTTAAAATGAAAAGGAAATTACAATCCGAATAGAATGGAGAAACTAATTTGTTAGCATTGGTCATCAACTTCTGTGCCACCAAAAGGTGTATTAAACACAACAAAATATTTTCCTGCACCATATCTCTCGCTTTATGCCATCTTTTAATCTACTGAAATTCATCTCCCAGCTGCCATGGAATAGGTTGCAGGACGAATCCTCACTAGTGGAAACGAGGCCTTTGGTTGAGGTCGGAAATGGGCTTTAACACCGGTTCTTCTACGAACCGGTGTTAAAGGGGGTGCCCGTACCAGCGTGGCCCGTGCAGCAAAAAGGAGCACCCCCTTTAACACCGGTTCGTGCCACGAACCGGTGTTAAAGGTCTTGTACCAGTGGCCCGCGCAGTCCCCCCCCCCTTTAACACCGGTTCGTGGCTTGAACCGGTGTTAAAGGGGGGCTATATAACATACCGCAGCCCACACCCCTCTCTTCCATTTTTTCACTCTCTCATTTTGGATCCTAGCAAGAGGGTGAGAGGTGTGCTACTTTGTGTTTTTTCCTATGCACAAGAGGTGTTCGGTGAAATGCCCGAGAGCTCGAAATAAGTTTTCTCATTGCTCTTTCCTTCTCGGTCGAGGTCGGCAACTTTATCCTTTCAGGTGTCATTGATGTACTATATAAATGGTCATATCCCTATTAATTTTTGATATACTATATATTAATGCAGATGAACCGGCAATGGATGTACGGTGACCGACGCACTTCCGAGTACATTACGGGCCTCCAAAATTTCATCGTTGTGGCTAATGCAAACTGTGGTCACAATGGTTTTATGTGTTGTCTGTGTGTTCACTGTCAGAACAAGAAAGACTACTCAAATACCATAACCATTCACGCCCACCTGCTTCGATCCGGTTTCATGCCCAGCTATAATTGTTGGACCAAGCACGGAGAAAAAGGGGTTGTGATGGAAGACAACGAAGAAGAAGAGGATGATGACAACTATCATAATATGTATCCTGAATATGATGATACTACAACGGGGGTAGATAATGAAGATCAAGAGGCAGTAGATGGGCCCGCTGATGACGATCTTGGTCGGGCCATTACTGATACAAAGGAAGAATGTGAAACTGAAAAGGAGAAGGAGAAGATGGAGCAGATGTTAAAGGATCACAAAACATTGTTGTACCTAACTTGCGAAGATGGCCATAAAAAGCTAGGTACCACACTGGATTTGCTGCAATGGAAGGCAGAGAACGGTGTGACTGACAGCGCATTTTCAAAGTTGTTGGTAAAAATGAAGAATCTTCTTCCAAGAAATAATGAGTTGCCCGACAGTACATACCAAGCAAAAAAGGTTGTCTTCCCTCTAGGATTAGACATGCAGAAGATACATGCCTGCATTAATGACTGCATCCTCTACCGCAGTGAGAAGTACGAGAATTTGGATGCATGCCAGGTATGCACTGCACTGCGGTATAAGATCAGACGAGACGATCCTGGCGATGTTGAGGGCGAGGCCCCTAGGAAGAAGGTTCCTGCCAAGGTTATGTGGTATGCTCCTACAATACCACGGTTAAAACGTCTCTTCAGAAATAAAGAGCATGCCAAGTTTTTGCGATGGCACATGGAAGACCATAAGAAAGACACGATGTTGAGACACCCCGCTGATGGGTCACAGTGGAGAAAAGTCGAGCGAGAGTACCCGGACTTCGCACGTGACACAAGGAACTTAAGGTTTGGTATAAGTACAGATGGCATGAATCCTTTTGGTGAGCAGAGCTGCAGTCACAGCACCTGGCCTGTGACTCTATGTATCTATAACCTTCCTCCTTGGTTGTGCATGAAGAGGAAGTTCATTATGATGCCAGTGCTCATCCAAGGCCCGAGGCAACCCGGCAACGACATTAATGTGTACCTAAGGCCATTAGTTGAAGAACTTTTACAACTGTGGGCCAAACCAGGTGTATGTATGTGGGATGAACACAAAGGGGAGCCATTTAACCTACGAGCGTTGCTTTTCGTAACCATCAATGATTGGCCTGCTCTTAGTAACATTTCAGAGCAGACAAACACGGGATACAATGCATGCACACACCATTTAGATGATACTGAAAGTGTATATTTGGAGAAATGTAAGAAGGTTGTGTACCTAGGGTATCGTCGATTTCTTCCGAACCTGCATCCAGTAAGAAAGAAAGGCAACCATTTCAAACGTCTGGCAGAACCCCGAAGGAAGCCTGTCCTCCGTACCGGTGAGAAGGTATTTTGTAACATCCCAAAAATATTAAACTAGAATCATCAAACTCTAATCTTCAAAATTAGGGTTAACAAAAACTTTTCTAAATAAAAATATGAAAGCATGCATGTGTATATGCATTCCAATTTGGATTCTTTTGAATTGCCTTGTTTATGTGTTTCTTTGCTTGTAAAAGGATTCTTAGGTGAAATAAACATCATCTAAACAATCCCCACACTTCCCCAAATACAAATAAATCAAAACAAACAAAATAAGGGAATGGTCATTTTGGCCAATTTAACTCCCATGCCTACTTTGGTTGTCCCTAACTTTCAAAACTTAATAGAAACTTGTTTGGATCTTTACACCCATTGTTAGTACTCATAACAAAGTACCAAGGCCCACCTTGTGATCATCCAAAAACATTTGAATGCATAGTTTAAAGGACAGTTCAAAATTGAATCTTTATCATATGGGAAGATCCCACTTTTTCAAAAACCACTCAAACAAGCTCAACTTTCAAAACCCAAGCATCCACAGACTCACCAGCACATGCCTAGCACACCCACAAAAAATCTTTTCAAAATTCAAAACTTGAGTTCTTGCGGCCCTTTCATCAAACACTTGGAGGCAACAAATCAAACTGGCCTAACTTCACTGTTTTGAGCAGTAATCTGGCTAAGCAATGTTCACCATTGATCACCCTTGTCTCCCTCAGTGCCAACCAGTGTTTGGACAAACCCTAGCCCCTACCCTTTGCCCCATGCCATGCCAACCCGAGCACCCCCTTGCCAGCCAACCATGGCTAGCTAGCCAGAGCAAGCACCAAGCATAAACAGCATGTCTAGGACACAGCCCACCGTCCACGGCCACCCCCTATCCAGCGCTCGAACCTTGCCAGCCCTTGGACCACACGCACAGACCATGCCAAGCTCTCCAGCAACCATGCCGAGCATGCGCCAGAGCGCCACCCTCGACACACTCCCACAGACCGCGTGTCTCCCTCGCCGCGTGCATACGCGATCATCACCGTCCTAGGAGACCGCCAGACATCCCCGTTCGCCGCCCCATGCCTCACATCCACCGCTCGCCGTCGAAGACGCTGTCTCTGCCGCGCAGAGCATCGCATGTTCCAGACCATTTGCCACCGCCCCTACACGCGCATTAAAGCCATATAGCATCGCCAGGAGACCACCGATCGATCGCCACCGCCGGCCATGCCTCTAGAAGCCCGTAGCCATGTCGCCACCGTCGCCTGCCCATTTTGTTCGGTCTCGTCGTCGAGACTATAAATAGAGGCCCCCCCTCTCAAACTCTTCACACCATCTCACTCCCCTCTCCTCACTGATCGTTCCACCCCGTTCCCGGAGCAAGGCGAGCAGCGCATCGCCGGAATTGCGTCGGAGCAGGCCGCCTCTGGAGAAGAAGGGCGCCGTCGATTTCGTCCACCCCAGGAGCAGCTGTCTGTACCAGGAGGTTCGCCGTCATCGACTTCGTCGTTCGCCCGCCTCGTCGACCCTCGCCTGAGCCCCGGTGAGCCTCCCACGACCCCCACTGCGCCGCTAGGGTTCGAGCTCGCCGGTGACTAGTTCATCATCGACGACGACCCTCAGCCGTTGATCTTACTTCTAATCCAACGCACCACGTTGCCCCGTACCGCTTCGCCCCCTGTCTCACTGACGCGTGGGGACAACAACTTAACCAACCCGCGTAAGCGCTGTGCTTAGCAGGCCGTCCCAGTATCGTTTCCCGCGCAGCCCATTCGTTTGAATTTGGATTTTTCCATTTTCATTCAAACACAGTTCTGTACCTAGTTTTAAAAATCAACCCAACTCGATTCAGTGAACCAAATTGAGTGAAACCAATTTTGTTAGAAATGTCTTGAAATGCTGAATCCAAGCCCGTTGGATTTAAATCATTTGGATCTGTAGATCACCCTTGGTAAAAATAACAAGGCAGAAGCTTTTCTGCATTCAAACATTTTTCAAATTTAAACCATAATAGCTTTTGATTTGATTCCAACTCTCAAAAATCACAATTGATCATACCCACTTGATCAACCAATCTTAGTTTTACTTGCAAGATTTCTACTTTATTTCTTTATCAAGGCTTTTACCTAGAGTTTACTTAAGTAAATTGTAGATACTAGAAAGATAATTGAAGGTTGCATAAAGAGCATAAAACTTGGCCTAAGCTAGATAATCCTTATGTCATCCTAAGACATGAGATTGAACTTAGTAAAACTCCACTAGTTTACCACCCCTCATTAGTACTTACCCCCACTTGTAGATGCTAGTGCTGAGTATACAACTTGATCAACCTTAGATGGGAATACTTGGTGGAAAAATGGTTATGAAAACCTTGGAATGATGGATCATTCTATTGAGTTGTTTTGACATGTGTTTCCGAACACCAGATGATTTTGGTGATGAAAATGTTGAGGCATGAGCCTAAGACCTTTATAAAACTGATGGTTGTCTGGATGCGATACCATTCCAATTTTACCGTACAACCACAATACCCAATAATTGGGTAGGGCTTGACTGGAAACTTATATACCTTAGTATTGGTTCCCTCAGGGCCAAGGTCTGAGCTGAGGCTACCTTGTGAAGATTGTCCACCTGTGCAGTACCCAAGATGACAGTTGGTCATGGTTGGGAGGCCAAACTCACAGGAGAGGTGCTTATACTAGGGCGTGTAATTGAAAGGTTAGGATTGATTATCCGCATACTGAGTATGGTGAATTCAGGATTTGTTCCTGACGGATGTATCGAATGTTGTGGTGAAAGTGTACAATCTCTGCAGAGTGTCAAACTATTCGAATAGCCGCGTCCGCGGTTATGGACAGTTGGAGTGGCCATACTGTTCCCCCGTCAGATGTTTTCAAAATGACTTGTGAAATGACTTGAGACTTTGACTTGACCACAACAGATTTGTGGCATGAGATACAAGTTCCCACTTAGTTGTTATAAAATTTGACTAGCTTTCTCTTGCTTCTGAACTTAGTAGAGGTAAATCTGGCTTTTTGCAAAACAACCCTAGAGCTTAGTGTCCTACTACAAAAAACCCCTTCACTTGTTAGTATTAGTTTGCGAGTACTTAAAGAGTACTCATGGCTTTGTCCCTGGCTATTCCCGTGGCCAGACTATGAAGAGGAGTACCAGGATGATGGACCCCAGAAAGTTTACGACAACTAGGATCATCTCCCATCGTCAGCATTGCCTGTGACCCCGAAGATGGAGCTTCGCCTATGCTACCGTTATTATTATTACGTTATTCCGCTGCTTGAGTTGTATTAAGAACTGGATCATGAGATCCTTATTTGTGTAAGACCTTATGTATGGTTTGTAATGGATGATGTACTGTGGTATCCAATTCTGTTATGTCTCGCAAAAATGGCAATCCTGGGATTGCGATGTATGGCATAACAGGCATCTGGGATTAAAAATCCGGGTGTTGACATATTTGGTATGGTCAAGGACCTAGAAGTAATCTTTGCAAAAGGTCCTGGCAGTCTATCTTTTCCGAATGACGATGCCGGACACGCTCCCATGTGGAAGAAGCAATCTATATTTTGGGACCTACCCTATTGGAAAGTCTTAGAGGACCGCTCTTCAATCGACGTGATGCACGTGACGAAGAATGTTTGCGTGAACCTGCTAGGCTTCCTAGGAGTGTATGGGAAGACAAAAGATACACCGGAAGCACGGCAGGACCAACAACTTCTGAAAGACCCTGAAGAGCCTATGAATCCTGAGAACAAGAAGGGTAAACGATGCCACTTAACTCCTGCCAGCTACGCTCTTACCAAAGCAGAGAAGGAAATATTTTTTGAATGCCTGAGCAGTATCAAGGTCCCGTCTGGCTTCTCGTCGAATATAAAGGGAATAATAAATATGGCAGAGAAAAAATTCCAAAACCTGAAGTCTCGTGACTGCCATGTGATTATGACACAATTGCTTCCGATTGCATTGAGGGGGCTTCTACCTGAAAATGTTCGAGTACCAATTGTGAAGCTATGTGCATTCCTCAATGCAATATCTCAGAAGATAATCGATCCAGAAAGCCTACCAGGGTTACAGACAGATGTGGCCCAATGTCTTGTCAGCTTTGAGGTGGTGTTCCCACCATCCTTCTTCAATATTATGACGCATCTCCTGGTTCACCTAGTAGAAGAGATTGTCATTCTCGGTCCTGTATTTCTACACAATATGTTCCCCTTTGAGAGGTACATAGGAGTCTTAAAGAAATATGTTCATAACTGTGCTAGGCCAGAAGATTATAATAAGTTTGATAAAATTCCGCCCTTCAGAGTGAAGACTGACCCAACCATCCTGTTAAACGGTGCTGATACTCCATGGTTACGGCCGACACGATCATAAGATTGACTATATGTATTAATTGAGCCATTTTTGGCACACATATGTATCTCAACATGGAAATCAATGTCATATTTCTTCTGTTAACAGTATATGTATTAAATGAGCCATTTTTCTTCCCGCCTTTTTTTCCCGCTAGTTCTTCCCGCCAGTTTTTCCCGCCAGTTCTTCCCTCCAGTTATCTTCCTGCCATTTCTCACTATATATATGTAGGGTTGGCCTCCATTGTCATTTCACATCTCTAGACTCATATCTGCAACCTCATCACTCTTTCCCATGGCTTCCACCGTAGCACTAACCCCTAGGGAGGCGGAGGCGCTTTGCGCCTCGAACTACCCCTGTCCGCCGGGCTACTGTGTCCCCGTCGGCTAGATGCTGAGCGCAGGAGGCGTGCTGGTTCCTCCTGTACCTCTAGGTGTGGCGCGCTAGATGGCCATCACGAACCACTACTACTTCGAGCTCACGCCGGAGCAGCGGAGGAATCCCAGATGGCATCCCGACTATTTCCCTACTTCGGAAGCCTTCTTCGGGGATCGGCGTGAGAGGGCGCTCGCCAGGCACGAGGAGGATGGCCCACCTCCTCCGAACTTCAATGAGGCCGGCCGGCGGCTGTGGTGGCACCATCGGACTCTCCAGAGCGTCATGGCCTACGACACTGCCGCCGACTCTAACCCCCATCTACGCTACCCTCAAGTCCAGCCCACGCGTACTCAGCCTTCAAGGTTCAATTACGGCGACCCCGACGACGACAGCGACGATGGCCGCGGCGAGTACGACGACTACAGTGGCGAGTATTACAGGTATAGGTAGGAGCATGACTGAATCACTCCAACATTCCAAAACAACTTCGGCCGATTGTGACTTAATTTGGCCATGTATCTTAATTTTCAGTTCTTCTATGTATCTTAATTTTCAGTCGTGCTTTATGTAACTTATTGTTAGTTGCATTATATACTTTAATTCTAGTTCTATCATAATAAAAATATCAAACTTGGTATATTGATTATATCTCAAAAAGACCTTCACAAAATGGCCTATCTCAATCGAGGTTTCTTGGCTTTTGGGTCAAATGACTAATGTTATGGCTAGAATCAAGGCATAGTTTGTGATAATGTGGCCATATTGTGCATACATGTGCATCATGGGATGGCAAACAATGTTGCAAGAGGAAGTTTTCCTTTTTGTCGCACCAAAAAGGCATTTTCCATTTTCCGAGCATAAAAAAGGGACGGTTTTGTGAAGCAACCACCAAATGGCTAATTCAAAAAACTACCACCACATTTAAAAAAATACTAGACCACCTTATATGGACAATGTACCAACAGGGGGATCTGAAACCTTTCCGTCCACCTCTGGTGAAATAGACAAATTCATGCTGAATCGGTAGGAAGTGGGTCAGATATGAACTACAGGTACATGATACGATGCTCATGATTTTTTACAAAAATCATTTTTAGGTTCAACATATGCTATTTTATCAAAAATACAATACAAGTTTAGCGAGGCTTGGCCTCGAGCTAAGAATCTTTATTTCCCGTTGTTCGACAAAATTTGACGATAGTTTAAAACGGGGATAAAAAATTAAAAAATGATCGAAACAATGTGAAACCTTCGCGTGGTGTTATATTATGTGACATAGTTAGAAGGAAAAATATCAAACTTGGTATATTGATTATGTCTCAAAAAACCTTCACAAAATGACCTGTCTCATTCGAGGTTTCTTGGCTTTCGGGTTAAATGACCAATGTTATGGCTAGAATCAAAGCATAGTTTGTGATAATGTGGCCATATTGTGCATACATGTGCATCATGGTATGGCAAACAATGTTGCAAGAGGAAGTTTTCCTTTTTGTCGCACCAGAAAGACATTTTCCATTTTCCGAGCATAAAAAAGGGACGGTTTTGTGAAGCAACCACCAAATGGCTAATTCAAAAAACTACCACCACATTTTACAAAAATACTAGACCACCTTATATGGACAATGTACCAACAGGGGGATCTGAAACCTTTCCATCCACCTCTGGTGAAAAAGACAAATTCCTGCCGAATCGGCAGGAAGTGGGTCAGATATGAACTACACGTACATGATACGATGCTCATGTTTTTTTATAAAAATCATATTTAGGTTCAAAATATGCTATTTTATAAAAAATCCAATGCAAGTTTAGCGAGGTTTTGTCAGATTCCAAAGTATACAAAAGATGCGACATTTAAATATCCAAACAATTCAAAAATGTTAATACAAAATAAATTTTTTTTGCTCTAATAAAATAGGGTTAGATTCCTTTTTAGATGCTTAATATTTCTTATGTTCAAAGTTTAGGGTTTGACTATTTTATTTTTGTTTTAATTGAATAATCAAAATTTATATGTAAGTGTTTTAATCATTTTGAAAAATTTCATCTAAAGTAACTATAAAATGTTTTTATATGAATGGATAGATCTTATTTTTCTGAAAATTATGATATATTATTCATATTTTTCTGAGTTGAAATGAAAAAGATATGAATTTTTAAATTCTATCCTATTTTTTTGAATTAAAAATGCCCCCACCCCTTTAATGTACGAAATAAATGCCCCCCTTTAACACCGGTTCCAGCAGGAACCGGTGTTAAAGGGGGGCATTTATTTCGTTTCGCGCTCGCACCCCCCCTTTAACACTGGTTCCTGGCTGGAACCGGTGTTAAAGGGGGAGGGTGCGGGCGCGAAACGAATTCCCCCCCTTTAACACCGGTTCCAGCCACGAACCGGTGTTAAAGGGGGGGATTTATAATGCGCGCCACTTCCTTCTTCCCCCGAGCCAGATCAAGCGCGCAGAGGAAGAACAACAGAGGAGGTTGCTGCACCGCGTCGTCGTCCACGCCCTCGCCGTCGCCGTCTTCGCCAAAGGAATCGAGACGAGGAGCCTCCAGTTGACGCGAATAACCCCCACCGCGCCAGCACCGTCCGCCACCGTGCGCGCCCGCGTCGGCCGCCACCCTCGTCCACTCGCGGGAGCCGTCGCCGCCGCTCGGATCCGCCGCGCGCCAACACCGGAGCCTCCGCCAACTCGGAGCCGCCGCCGCCAACCCCGTCCACACCCGCTGCCGCCGACCCCATTCGAGTTTGCCGCCAACGGCGGTGAGCTCTCTGTTTGTGTGTATATATATTGGATATTGGATATGATATTGGATATTGGATAAATGTTATTTGTGTGTATATTGGATAAATGTTGCATATATGTATATATATTGTTGTGTATGAATAATTTTATTTGTGTGTAATTTTATCCTAATATGTATATAAATGTTGCATATATGCATATATGTATATATATTGTTGCATATAAATATCCTAATATATATTGGATTGAATAATTTTATTTGTGTGTATGAACAAAAAAAGGATTATTAGGAAAGTGTATGTATATGTATATATAAGAAAGTATATGTATATATATTGTTGCGTATGAACAAAAATAAAGGGTATGTATATTTTTTTGTATGAACAAAAGAAAGGATTATTATGAAAGTGTATACATAAGAAAGTGTATGTATTATAGTTTCTTTATTTTGTTTATATAGGTCCTTTTCCTATTAATATTTTCTAGAGGCTTTTGTTATGAATTTGATTTACATATATAAACCATAACTTATTAAAGGATGTCTTACTATTAATTCATGAGATTTGATTCTTAATAACTTATATATTAAAGAAATTTTTATATGGTGATCCTTCATTATTATATGACACATAAAGTTCTGAGGAATTAAGAAGGTTAATATTATTCCAATGAGCTTAAGTGATATCAAGATAAATAGTTTGTTATAACTTGCATAGAAGTTAGGGTTTAAAATTATAAATGTCTACCATGATCTTACTCTAGAATATTTATTATGAATCCAAGTCCACTTGAATGTTTACTCTCTTATTCTAGATAATATTATTGTTTTAGAAACTATGGATCCACTCGGTAGAAACCTTGAAGAAGAAAAAATAATGGAGAACATGATCCATGAGGACACCTCACAATATCTGAACTTGGAGGGACATGATGACAACTCAAGTAGTCATGGAGAAGATGAAGACTCCGGTGAACACAATTTAGTGATTACAAAGTCCGGCGAGGTATATGCATTGATTAAGCCTCTGCTGACTTGCACCGATTGATTTGTATATATGTACATGTATTAATTAACGCTTATTTCTTCTTTTAGCCCTCTGGATCGACCAGCCAGCAAAAATCTTCTTCTACGAAAAAGAGCAAGCGAGGCGCGAGCCATCGGTTGAAAGATCGTGCAAAGTTCACGATCGAAGCAGTATGTGTTGATGGCAGGCCGATGGAGCCCAAGAAGGCCGCAGACAAATTTGTACGTCAGGCTGGAGTTCTTGTTAGGGACCAAATCTCACTCATAATTGAATATTGGAATAAGCCAAAGAAGAGCGACGGTACCTTTCTCGATGAAAGATCCAAAGAAACATTTTGGAATTCGCTGTTGGTAAATTTCACCCTTCCGCCAGAGGAGGATGAAAACAAACCGGTTATAAAGGAAAAGTTCAAAGAGTGGACTCTAAAGAAGATGGCTGACGCTTTCCGCAACTGGAAGACAAAATTGAACAAATTTGTCAAAGCTCGCAAGACTCCAGATTTCGAAGACGCATATTATGCGAAGATAAGACCTCACTGGCCCGAATTTGTGGCATACAAGGAAGGTGCTATAGCTACAAAGAGGTCAGAAACCAATACGTTAAATGCCCAGAAGAAGGAATATCACCAGAGGACGGGGTCAGGTGGCTACATATCTCAGAGGACTAAGTGAGAGGAAGCTAAGAAGGCCCTGCGCGATAGAGGGATCACACCCCAGACACATGGGTGGGACATACGTGCAAAGACTTGGTTCTACGGAATGGGGGCAAGGTTGGACCCAGAAACGTGATTGTGTATCTTCCCAACCCTCCTTGCCAAACCCGTCACTGAACTCATCACGACATACGAGGAAACAGCCGCCAGGACCTTCCATCCCGACAGAGAGAATGACCAGCTCACACGCGCCATCGGTAAAAAATAACACCCTGGACTTGCACGAGGCACATGGGGTATGACGTGGAAGGATGGGTTTGCCGAGTGGGGCGACTCTTACAGATGCGTGGCAGAAAAGAAAAAGAGCGTACAGAGTGGATGACATAGATAGAACATGCACTTGTGGCGTTGCAGGCGCAAGTGAATGCACAAAAGAGCCAGCAAGCTACCGGCCCATCTCAGCGGCACGAAGAGCCTGCATTGGAAGCTGCCGGCGGCCCAGACTCTGCGCGGAAAAACAGCGTGGCTTCCACGGAGAACATGCAGCCCACGCTTGAAATGGCAGGTCCTCGATACCCCGTGGATGAGATCATGGAGAGCGAACACGCCGAGCTGCATGTGAGATTAATGGGCTTATCCATTAAGGTGGCGGTCGTCTATGCCTTACCTCCTGTAGCTGGTGGAACTTACCACTGCCGACCGATTCCAGATGGCCATTCTATTTTCGGGGTGGATGAGGTTGTGAAGGAATATGAGGAAGCACAACTTGACCATGCTACAGGTGAAGGGGAAACTCAACTCAAATTTGCAGTGAAAACAACCATTCTTTGGAAGAAGCAACACGTCGTGCTTCCAAATTGGAGGCCACTGGCACCCCCGCCGTCTCCGTAGCGTCAACAGTCTGAGCCTCCTCAGCCGTCTCCAAGTCATCAGAATACTCCTCTGTCGTCTCCGGCGCTTCAGCCATCTCCTGCGCGGCAGCCATCTCCGGCGCGCCAGCCATCTCCTACGCGTTAGCCATCTTCGGCGCGCCAGCCATCTCCTGCGCGCCAGACATCTCCGGCGCTTCAGCCATCTCCTTAGCGTAAGCGGAAGAGCACTGCCACGAAGAGCATCACTAGCACTGCCACGAAGAAATCCGTAGGAAACCGTACGCCAAAGAGTTCAAGAAACTACGTCCCACAGCCTTTCGCCAAGCCATTGCCGGTTTTACCGTGGAATCGCAGCGACGAGGAGACCAATAGGATCTCGGAAGAAGAGGTCAAGAAATTCTTTGCACCTAGACGGGCCGAGCCAAAGCAGAAACTAGATCCGGCGATGGTGGAGAAGTTTTACAATAATCTTTTCAAACCTGAAAGCCCACTTATGCCGGACTATGAGCGCCAGATTTTGAAGGGGGATGCAAGGCGGAGGGAGACTGAAAGTAGCAGTCGTGCGGCACCCCAGAAAACAGTTCCCATGCTCGGAGAGCAGTAAAACCAATCATGCTCCCCGCTCCAAGTGTTCGACACACGGAACGCTCCTCCTGTAAATGATTACGAGGCAGAGCTACAAAGAAAGGCCAATGAGATGGGGATGACTTACATTGCATACTTGAACATCATGGGAGACAACTTGCCCACAGGCGATGTCAACCCCATACAGCAATAGAAGTATGGGAAGAATCTCGTCAAGAAAGAGGAGCTCAAGAATCTACCAACAAAGATGCGAAGATTGCACAAATGGTACCTTGATTTCTGCAAGACGAGAAAGGAAGAATGGATCACGGCGCATATAAGAGATCAGATTTTCTTGTGCGGAGATGACGAGATCGCCTTCAACATTCAAGACTTGCATTTTCTATTCAATCAGAAGAAACTCGACAAAGCTGCCATCAGCCTTTATTGTGTGTAAATACTATTTCTGTAATTTCTATCTCATCTCATTCAATTCATTAATTGCATGTATATATATATGCTCACCATATATGTATATACTATTATGCAGGAAAAAGGTTATGGAATGCATGAAAAGGAGATCCTTTTGACATTGGGTTCGTTGACCCAAATAGAGTTCATGAAGAAGTGGTAAGACATAGACCAGGGCAAACAGAAGATTTCTTGCTAACATCTTTACTGAGACAACAAACCAAAAGGAAAATACTATTGTCTTACAACTTCTCATGAGTACTGTTACCCTCTCTTGTACACATTCTGTTTCGGCTTACTCGATGTTAAGTGTAACTGATGATGAATTGTGCGTGCGTAGGTTTCACTTTATTTTGCTAGTCATTCAACCTGACTCAGGAAAAGTCCTTGTCATGGACTTGTTACGAAAAGACCTAGAGCTATGGACAGACTTTAAAGAGATGCTCCAGAGGTAATTTCAATCATATTATCGCACTAGATCGGCAACTTTCGTGACAACAAGTAATTAATTACTCTTTTATCCATTTTCTTTGTCGGGCAGGGTTTAGAAAAGGTTCACGGGCAGGGCCGTGGGTGAATGGTCAGAAGAACTAAAATTTGTAGACCAAAATGTAAGTAATACTAGCTAGCTAGGTCTGCGTATCTCTTTGATTCTGCTTGCAATTCCATTATATCATGCTTTATTGATTATTATTTTGATTGAACTCTCTATTCTCGTAAAGTGCGCGCATCAGGGACCCGAAAATAACTTATGTGGATACTATGTTTGCGAGTTCATTCGCAACACGATATGTGCGACGGGCCAAGACGCACTAGAACAACTTAGAGTAAGTAAACAAAGTACACAACATTATTTTATTACCATCAATTGTGTTGAGTTTTATTCTTATATATATATATATTGACCTCATTCTTCATATATATATTTAGATCGAACGGATGCAGGACCAACTCCTACCATTTGACCGCATACGAGCCATTCAAGAGGAATTGGCGGGGTTCATACTTGATGAGGTCGTCACGTTTGGCGGAGAACTCTTTAGATATCCACCAAAATGAACGTTGTATATATGCTTAAACGTGTTTGTCTTGTACTTAATGCTTCAACGTTTACGGAGAATACCACACAATGACGATGTTTGTGTATAATAATAGTTGCTTAGTTATTCATGTACTCATATGTACCGACGATGATGTATGTGTATACCGCTCCCGATCGATTCCCCCTCCCCCCCTCCCCGTCCCCGCCGCGCCGCAGAAATACGCCCAGAACGGGGTGGCGGCAGAACTCTGCCGCGGCAGAGATTTAGGCCGTTTTTCTGCCGCGGCAGAACTCTGGCGCGGTAGAGATTTATCTCTTTTTCCTGCCGCGGCACAGAACCTATGAACCGGTGTTAAAGGGGGGGCTGAGCGCTGCGGCAGCCCCACGTGCACCACCCTTTAACACCGGTTTGTATAAGAACCGCTGTTAAAGGGGGGGCTCTAACACCGAACCGCCAACAGTGGTTCTACAACCGTTGTTAGAGGCTGGTCCGAACCGGTGTTAGAGGCCTGTGTGTGCACTAGTGCCTATGTGGCACATGAAAAAGTGTCTCGCATTCATTTTCCACAACATTGTTATTTCTGTTGGCTTTTAATTGTCGCATCATCTTGAGACCCATGGCACGACCTTTATAACCGTCAGCGTCCGCATGCGTTTGTAGTGTGCTAAGGAGGGCGTGTGGTACGGTAGCGATCCCAAGTTGAATTTAGGACTATTCATAATTGTAAATTTTCTGTTGGGGTCCTCCATGTTAAGTCTAGGGAATGGATTGTATTTTAGTTCTTTGTGTCCTCCCATGGACTTTACTATGTACCTTTTTTTATGGTAGGCTTTACTATGTACCTTGACTAGATCTAATGCAATATGGGTCCTTCTGGACAAGTGCAGGGAAGAAATAGACATTGCACAAAGCAACATCACAAAACGAGTAAATAAAGTCATTGTCATGATAATGTCTAGGAGAATACTCAAAAGATGACAAATTCGTAATTGATGTTATGCAAATAGGTTTTTCAGGAATACCATCATAGGGGCCATTAAAGCTAATACCATAGGTCATCTATGGGCATGTTTCCTTCGTGAATACCGTGATTTAGCATGATGATAATATGAGCCGTACATGTTTAAATTGTCAACGCATGTTTCCTTTATGAATACAATGACATAAGCTATAACATGATAAAACATAATTCCACGCTCTGTTCATGGCTTATTTTCTAATTGCCATGACATGAGCCATACGTTTTTAAAATTATGTCATGTGTGTGCATTGGTTCCCACTGAATATCATGATATGAGCCATAAAATGTTAAAATTATGATTTGCACTATACACATAGGTTGCTACCAGAATAAAATGATACTATGTGTTATACATTAGTAAAATTATAAGCTATGCTCTGCGCGTGGGTTCCTCCCATGAATACTATGATATGAGCAATAAAATGCACAAATCATTGCATGTACTCCCCATTTCCAAAATATATGATGTTTTATTTATCTTTCTAAAATACATGTATATAGACACCTTTTATTTTTTAGATCCACTTGTTTTGCTTCGAACCTACACTAATAGGCGTCTAGATGTATGTATTTTAGAAAAGTACTAAAACATATTATATTTTAAAACAGAGGTAGTATATTGTAAGCTTTAACAACTTAAAACCATACATATTAATATATTAATATATGCATGTATCGTATATAGCAAACTTAAGCTGACCAGGTATGTAGCCAACGCAAATACATGTGCGCCCATGCATGTACTCCCTCCGTTTGGAAATATAAGGTGTCTAGATACATCTTATTTACAAACCTAAAACATCTTATATTTTTAAACGGAGGGAGTACAACATAATTTCTCACTTTTCATGCTGCACGTTCGTGCCACTCTACGAGTAATTGATAACTGAGGTAGGCTGTCGGGAACCGCTGGAACTAGTATTTTGCTTGGCAAAACATGAAGGCCGTGTTTGATAGCATATATCTTTCTCTTTTCGCACTTGACGAGGAGAAACAAGGACGTTTGTTTGCGCATTAAAAAATCCTGCATAGCACGAATCTTAAAGCAGAAAAAATTGATACATATATTAAGACGGGAATGATTCTCAGCTCCTCGCACGCCCACGTCACCGAACCAACAAATTACTGTAGATGCTTCTATTTACTACCAATTACGAGGCACCACATGGCTATGCTACAGTATGTTTTTCTTTTTGGTTTTTTAGTTGCTCTTTTTATACTATTCGGCGATAATTTCTGATGCAACTTCTGGATAGTAATTTTCCAACGATAGTTACCTATGCGTATCTCTCAAATAGAATAGTTACATGTGTCTACGGTGATTTTTTACGTTCCTTCTTTTTAACTACTCGACAATATTTTTTTGACTCACCTTCTAAGGCGGGAATGATTCTCAGCTCCTCCCACGCCCACGTCACCCAACCAAAGTACCGTAGATGCTTCTATTTACTACCAATTGCGAGGCATCACATGGCTATGCTATAGTATGTTTTTCTTTTTGGTTTTTTAGTTGCTCTTTTTATACTATCCGGCGGTAATTTCTGATGCAACTTCTGGATAGTAATTTTCCAACGATAGTTACCTATGCGTATCTCTTAAATAGAATAGTTACATGTGTCTACGATGATTTTTTACGTTCCTTCTTTTTAACTACTCGACTATATTTTTTTGACTCACCTTCTCGGCCATAATTATCTGACGGTGGTTAGCCTATGTCTATGAAAATATTTTTGTGTTCTTCTTAATTACTCGATGGTAATTATTTGGCACAACTTTCCTACCGTAAAATTGGACGCAAACTTTACCCGATAGTAGGTACCTACGTCTTTTTTTTTATTTCTCTTCCTTTAATTTACTTAATGATAATATTTTGACACAATTTTCCCGCCATTACTTTTCAACGGAAGTTATCCTATGTCTATAATATTATTTCTTACACCCTTTTCTAATTATCCGATATTAGTTTTTTGGCACCTTTAGAAAATCATATCGACATCAAACCTAGCAATGTACACAATTGGACTAAATGCCACGGACCCGGCGTGTCGCCGCGCCAAATTCACTAGTTGATCCTAAAGAAACGCCGATATTGGATGTTTCTACTACGGATCCAAGCTAATATCCGTGAACCCCGCTTCTCGCTGGTACAAGTCCATTGCCCTTCGTGTGCATTCATGTTCCTTAACCGTCTACTACTAATCATGTCTCCTTTCTCTGCTACCTCCAGCTCCACTGATTAGGACTATGACAACGTGGCTAAGGGTGGGGGAGATTTCGCCGGCAACAGCCCAGCGCGCGGCGAGCTTGGTGATAGCCGGAGCGCCGGTGCCAACGGCTACCAGCAGGTCGAGGCGTGGTCTGGAGCGCGGTGACGAGGAGGCCAAGTTGTCGCCACCCGTCTTGGGAGCAGAGGAACATGACCACGTCGGCCATGCGCACCCTACCGCAGTGCCCACCGCCGTGTCCTACGGCTGGCTTGGCCCGTGCATCTTGTTTGGACGTGTCCCTTCTTCCCATATCACGTTCGTGGCCATGGCGGATCACGGGTTGGCCCTCTCGTTGGATGGATGCAAGGCAGATCAATCCTCCACGGTCTCCGAGGAGTTCACCGACTTCGAGTTTAGCTTTGGCGGGTCGAGGACCATGCTCCCCGCCAACCAGTTGCTCACGGACTGGAAGTTGCTGCCGCAGCCCGCGGAGGTGAAGGTGCCGGAGGAGAATATTCTGACGGCGCCTGAGATCGTGAAGACACTACGTCCTGCGATGCCCGAGCGTTCGACCCGTACGTGTTCTTCCCCAAGGCGCCCACATGCTCGAGCCGTTGGCTGGAATTGCTCAAGCTCAGGAAGGTCCAGACCCCGCAGAAGCCATCGCCGTCAACCTCGTCGTCTCCTTCGCCCTCTCCATTGCAGATGTCGGCCACTCCATCCAGAGCGTCAAACTCTTCGTCTACCAGGTCCCTGAAGCTACTGCTCCTACAATAGAACAGCGGTCACGTGTCCGATGCCGCTGTGTTAGACTTCGCCACGACACCGCTCCTCTGCGACAGCTTCGACTCCAAGGAGCAGATGTGTACCAACAACACATATATGTTGCCGGAGGCCGCATTCGTCGCACCGGAGACGATGACGTGCCGTGCGATGCTGTCGGCGATAAGGTTCTCCTCGGAAACCATGTCGCGTTCGACATGGCATCTCTGTTATTTTCATGTTCTCATTCCAGTTAGGTTAGTACTAATACAGATTAGAGGTGAGAAATTATCCATACTTACACAAACCAAACACCCAAACTTTGTCTCCAAAGATCAAAAAAACCACTGAAGTTGCGTTTCTCCCGGGTTTCCTAAGGGCTTGTACGGTTTAAAAGGGATTGGAGTGGATCAACATGGATTGAGTTGGATTAATTCTCATGTAAATCAAAATTTCTCCAAATCCCACCAAATCCACTTGTGGAATGGATTAACCGAACAAGCTCTAATAGTGTTAATACAGCTTACTGAATACTCCCTCCGTTAGGGATTATAAGGCCCTAGAGCTTTTTAAAAATGTTAGAAATTATAAGCCCTCTCCCATTTATTAGTATTTCTGCTCCAATGCATGTTCTTATTTTTCTCTATCTTTTCTCATGCATGTGTAACTATTGATGCATGTAATAATCAAGAGGGCGAGTTATTGATTTTCTTAATCCTATCAAAATGGTCCATAGGCCTTATAATCCCTAACATAGGGAGAAGATTTTGGCTCAAATCTAGATCCGCATGTACAGTATCCACGTATGCAACTTACACCACGGAGAAAATCCCGCACAAGAAGCAAACACGGCCGGAAAAAGCTGAGAGTCGGAAGTCGGAACTGCTGTAACAATTTTGCTGGGCAAAACATGTGGAGCCTGTCAAATGTGAGGCTTCTAAACGGGCTGAAATTAAAAGGCCCATCACAGCACCTGAGCATCTTGAAGGCTGCAGCCGGTGAGGGTGAGGCTCGCTCTCACCTTCCTCCGCTTCCTCGCCGGCGGCGATGGTTCCGCAGAGCCAGAACATCTCACTGCAGCGCCTCCATCACGTTGAGTAGGTGACCTGCGCAGCCTACTCTCTCTCTCTCTCTCTCTCTCTCTCTCTCTCTCTCTCTCTCTCTCTCTCTCTCTCTCTCTCTCTCTCTCTCTCTCTCTCTCTCTCTCTCTGAGCCCGTGGGCGATGGTTCGGTTCTTCAATCCTGTAGCGGATACGTGTTTGTTTGATTATTTGTGCCTTTGCAGCGATAGTGTGGGTGGTGGTGGAGCTCGCAGGGGAGTCCATGGAGGAGCTGCAAAACTCGCAGGCCCCCCTCAACGACGCCATAGGTGGCCACTGCCGCGATTTCATGCTCTCTGTGAAGGTAGCCCCCATCCGTGGCCATTGGTAGCTTTTGCTCATGGCTGGAAAAGGAGGGCGACGATAGAAATTGGACGGGAAATTGTGAAATTAGTCTGGAGAGTGGAGACTATAAGCCATGGCACTGGTTCTAAACCTGTAGTTGTGTTTGGTGTAGCAGCTGAGGTTCACCGCTTGAGACTGTTGGAAAACATGCTTGAGAAGTTCTGCTTTCATGTGCCATGGATTATTCATTATTCTCCCTTATTAATGTCGAATGAGACTCCTCGTTGTACTGTACTATACACTGTACATCTTTACTTTTGTGCCTCCCTTCCTATTTGTTTTGTTACGAAACACGTTTCCTTTTTATTGCTAGGGTGGTAGTGTTCTGAATTGCAGTTAGTCGGCCTTTTTTTCATGTCTATATCTATATATTGTACTCAAATTTAGAACCTATGCTGGACGAAACAATCGTGATGATGCCCAGTAGTAATGTTCTAGTATTCAATGTTGTCTGCCTCCGTGGATTGCTCATTTGGTAAAATTGTGTTGTGACCGAATGTTACGTTCCTTTTTGACGGAAAGGCAGATGAGCTGCATTTCATTGATCATAGAGGAAAAGGTACATAGTACCCAGAACCAAGAAAAACTGAAAAAAACTTAAGGCAAAACTGAAAAGAAAGAGATCTACACTAAACTAGGCTAAGCTAGGCGAAATTAAAGAGGCAGCTAGTCAGGCTCTCTCGGTCGATGCAGCATGTCACTTGCTCCTTTTTGACTAATGTTACATTCCTTCAGTTAAAAGTAATAACCAGATATGTGAAACTATTAATCAGTTGCATTCTTATGTATTTTCTCGGTGTTGAATATCTGTTAGACACGTTATTTTGTCATGAAGCGCGAGTGATAAATTGATTGCATATTGTGGTTGGAGCAGGAAATTCAAACAACATTGCGCGAGGAAATAAAAAGTGCTTACAAATATCGTCCATGTGACAAGTGTGAATACAGTGTAAGAATTGCTAGCGAGATATGTTCCAAAAAGCTGGAGTATGTGATCGACAACATGGATGCCATGCAACTGAACCTTGAGCAAAGCACTAATGAAGGTTGTTACAATTGCGACAAGAAGATAACGAAGAACGAAAACGAAAAACACAGCAAGGGGACACAGATTTAACGTGGAAAACCTCTCCAACAAAGAGAAGAAAAAACCACGGGCGCCAGCCAGCGAAACTTCACTATATCGAGGAGTGTTTACAAACGCCGGGGATTTCACAGATACAACTCTTCCCAACTGGCGGCTTACAAGGGGTTTATATATCGGTGGAAACCTAAGTCTTCGACGATCCGTACCGTACCAAGTGGGGATGTCGCCCCCCGCACCCCCCACAGGCGTCCCCGTTGGGCACGATGTGGGCCTCGCTCCACTCGTCTAAAGTTGGCATATACTTTGTAGAATTTGGATCAACATATAACAAACTCCACCTTGAGACAAATTCCTCCTTGTAGCATCAACAACAACCATCTCCCTGAACAAACAAAGCAAATACTTTCGGCGCCAATAGCCACTTGGGCTAATCAGTTAAACCAACTAAGTTCGAGCAAAGCTCAAACTTAGCAACAGGAACATGTTTAGTCATCATATCAGCAGGATTATCATGAGTGCTGATCTTGCATACCTTTAATTTACCTTGAGCAACAATGTCTCTAACAAAATGGTACTTGACATCAATGTACTTAGTTCTCTCATGGAACATCTGATCTTTTGTAAGGTATATGGCACTTTGACTGTCACAAAACAAAGTAATGCAAGAATCATCTTCACAAAGCCCAGCAAACAAACCTTTCAACCAAACAGATTCTTTGCAAGCTTCAGCAATAGCCATGTATTCAGCTTCAGTAGTAGATTGTGCAACAACAGCCTGCAATGTAGCCTTCCAGCTAACAGCACAACCTCCAACATTAAACACATAACCTGTGAGGGATCTTCTCTTATCCAAATCGGCAGCAAAATCTGAATCCACATAGCCAACGAGTCCCTCACCGGTCCTGCCAAACTTCAAACAAACATTGGAAGTGCCAAGAAGGTACCTGAAAACCCACTGAACAGCCTTCCAATGTTCTTTACCAGGATTAGCCATGTATCTACTTATCAAACTCATAACATATGATAAATCAGGACGAGAACAAACCATGGCATACATCAAAGAACCAACAGCACTAGAATATGGCACCTTTGACATGTACTCAAACTCTTCATCAGTAGTAGGGCATTGAGAAACTGACAATTTAAAATGAGGAGCAATAGGAGTACTAACTGAGTTGGCACCATCCATATTAAAACGATGAAGAACTTTCTTAATGTAACTTTGCTGATTAAGAAATAACAAACCAGAGTTTCTATCTCGGGTAATCTCCATACCTAAGATCTTCTTAGCAGCACCAAGATCCTTTATCTCAAACTCACTACTTAGGTGTGCCTTCAAAGTAGTGATTTCTTTCATGCCCTTGGCAGAAATTAACATATCATCAACATGTAGCAGCAAGTATATAGGTGACCCATCAACAAACTTGATATAAACACAACTATCATATTTAGACCTCTCAAAACCATGTGAGATCATAAATGAATCAAACCTTTTATACCACTGTCTTGGAGATTGCTTTAAGCCATAAAGAGACTTCTTTAATTTGCACACAAAATCCTCTTTACCAGGCACTATGAACCCTTCTGGTTGGTCCACGTATATTTCCTCATAAAGCTCTCCATGCAGAAAAGCAGTCTTGACATCTAACTGCTCAAGCTCAAGATCACGCATAGCCACAATACTAAAGAAAGTACGAATGGAACTATGCTTCACAACTGGAGAGAACACATCATTGTAATCAATACCTGGAATCTGGCTGAACCCTTTTGCTACTAACCTTGCCTTGTACCTTGAAGGCTCTTTGGGAGATAGACCTTCCTTTTTCTTGAAGATCCACTTGCAGCGGACCGCCTTCTTTTGTTTAGGCAAGCGCACAACATCCCATGTGCCATTTTTCTCAAGCGATTGCATCTCTTCTTGCATAGCAGAAACCCACTTCTCGCGGTCAACGGATGCAATGGCTTCATTATATGTAGCAGGTTTAGAATCGTTCTCCGCCTGTTCAGCACAACTCAAAGCATAATGTATAAGATTACACTCTTCAATTAAACGAGGACGAGGACCACAGTTACGCCTCGGTCTATCAGCAGCAATGGACTCATGTGGCTGCTGCAAAACAATAGGTGAGTGCTGAACAACAATATCATCAATGTTTTCCTCATGTGTATCTTCAACGATAGCATCATTATCAACAGTTTTCTGCGGGTTCTCCACCTGCACATTAACTCTCTCCTCTCCAACAGCAACAGGAGAGGTATCTGATGGCAAGCTATCATGATACATAACGGACTCATTGAAAACAACGTTTCTATTTAGCAAAATCTTTTTAGTTTCAGGATTCCATAGTTTATATGCTTTAACTCCTGAACCATAACCAAGGAATATGCACTTAACAGCCCTAGACTCTAACTTTCCATTATCAACATGAGCATATGCAGTGCAGCCAAAAACTCTCAACTGTGAATAATCAGCAGGCGAACCTGACCATACCTCAATGGGAGTTTTCTTCTCAAGTGGAATAGAAGGTGACCTGTTGATGAGGTAACACGCTGTGTTGGCTGCTTCAGCCCAGAAACGCCTATGCATACCTGCATTAGACAACATACAACGAGCCCTCGAGATGATGGTTCTGTTCATGCTCTCTGCCACGCCATTCTGCTGAGGAGTATATGGGATGGTGTGATGCCTAATCATGCCATCGTTACTGCAAAACTCCTCAAACTCATTAGAACAGAATTCCATACCATTGTCAGTACGTAGTACCTTTACCTTCTTCTCAGTCTATTTTTCAACCATAACTTTCCACGTCTTAAAAGCATCAAAAACATCAGATTTATGCTTCAGAAAATAAGGCCACACCTTTCTTGAGTAATCATCAATAATAGTAAGCATATAATTGGCACCACCAATAGAAGTCTTACGGAACGGACCCCATACATCAGCATGCACATAATCAAATATGCCTTTGGTGGTATGAACGGAAGCATTGAATTTAACTCTTTTATGCTTACCAAAGATGCAGTGCTCATAGAACTCAAACTTACTCAAGTTGCAACCATCAATCAGCTCTCTCTTGACCAACTCTGCCATGCCTTGTTCGCTCATATGCCCAAGACGCATATGCCATAGATGTGTTTTACCACAATCATCAGAATCATTAGAAGTAACAGCAGCAGCAATACCAGGCAAAGTGCTACCTCTAAGAACATATAATTTAGCAGAATTCATATCACCTATCATGTGAATAAGAGAACCTTTTGATACCTTCAGAACTCGATGCCCACCGGCATACTTGTATCCATCAACGTCCATGGTACTCAGGGAGATCAAATTTCTGGCCATGCTTGGTATGTGCTTCACCTCACTCAACGTGCGTGTCATGCCATCATGTGTCCTAATCTTAACAGATCCAACACCAACGATATGGCATGTGTTGTCATTCCCCCCACACACAAAATCTACAGTCTGCACAGACTCATATGAACTGAACCAATCTTTGTTACAGCAAATATGAAACGAACATGCAGTATCAAGTATCCCTTCATCATCACGAGAAGCACAAGCAACAAAAACAGCTAAGCATTCACCATCAGAACTATCAGAAACAACAGCAGCCTTACCAGAACCTTCAGTCCTATCTTTCGGTTGGTAAGTTCCGTTTCTTTTCTCCTTATTCTGCAACTTCCAACAATCATCAATAACATGATTAGATTTCTTACAATACCTGCAGAATTTATCCTTTCCCTTGGACTTTGAACGACTTCTACCGTCCTTGCTCTTATCTCTGTTGCCATAGTTGTTGTATTTCTGCTCGGTCCTGCCACGAACCTGCAGAGCCTCAGCCTTGGATGACGTCCCATCTGACCCTACCATAGTTTTCATCTTTTCCCTCTGTTTGAGGGCGTCATGTACTTCGGCAAGGGTTAGTTCATCACGGCTCAACAATATTGTATCACGAAAATGTGTATAGGAACTAGGCAACGAGCATAAGAGTAGAAGAGCTAAATCCTCATCATCATATTTTACCTCCATAGACTGCAAGTCTGAAAAAATCTCTTTAAAAACAGATATGTGATTCATTACCGATCCACCTTCTTGCAGCCTGTGCGAGAACAACTTCATCTTCACATTCATCTTACTGGTTAGATCCTTTGACACACAGATCGTTTCCAGTTTTTCCCATAGGGCAGCAGCAAATTTCATCTCCAGTACTTCTACAAAATATTATTGGACAGATGAAGTTGAATCAAAGACAAAGCCTTACGGTCCATCCGCTTCTCTTTGGCGGACCAGATCTTAGCATCCTTTTCACCGAATCCATCCAGCGCTTCATCCAGATCAGAAGTTTGGGCGAGAATCGCCCGCATCTTCACCTGCCACAAGGAGAATCTTGTGGTGTAGTCCAGCTGTGGTAGATCGAACTTCAATGACGACATGTCGCAAACCCTAGATTAGAACCTGGGGCTCTGATACCACTTGTTACAATTGCGACAAGAAGATAACGAAGAACGAAAACGAAAAACACAGCAAGGGGACACAGATTTAACGTGGAAAACCTCTCCAACAAAGAGAAGAAAAAACCACGGGCGTCAGCCAGCGAAACTTCACTATATCGAGGAGTGTTTACAAACGCCGGGGATTTCACAGATAGAACTCTTCCCAACCGGCGGCTTACAAGGGGTTTATATATCGGTGGAAACCTAGGTCTTCGACGATCCGTACCGTACCAAGGGGGGCTGTCGCCCCCCGCACCCCCCACAGGCGTCCCCGTTGGGCACGGTGTGGGCCTCGCTCCACTCGTCTGAAGTTGGCCTATACTTTGTAGAATTTGGATCAACATATAACAAACTCCACCTTGAGACAAATTCCTCCTTGTAGCATCAACAGCAACCATCTCCCTGAACAAACAAAGCAAATACTTTCGGCGCCAATAGCCACTTGGGCTAATCAGTTAAACCAACTAAGTTCGAGCAAAGCTCAAACTTAGCAACAGGAACAGGTTTAGTCATCATATCAGCAGGATTATCATGAGTGCTGATCTTGCATACGTTTAATTTACCTTGAGCAACAATGTCTCTAACAAAATGGTACTTGACATCAATGTACTTAGTTCTCTCATGGAACATCTGATCTTTTGTAAGGTATATGGCACTTTGACTGTCACAAAACAAAGTAATGCAAGAATCATCTCCACAAAGCTCAGCAAACAAACCTTTCAACCAAATAGGTTCTTTGCAAGCTTCAGCAATAGCCATGTATTCAGCTTCAGTAGTAGATTGTGCAACAACAGCCTGCACTGTAGCCTTCCAGCTAACAGCACAACCTCCAACATTAAACACATAACCTGTGAGGGATCTTCTCTTATCCAAATCGGCAGCAAAATCTGAATCCACATAGCCAACGAGTCCCTCACCGGTCCTGCCAAACTTCAAACAAGCATTGGAAGTGCCAAGAAGGTACCTGAAAACCCACTGAACAGCCTTCCAATGTTCTTTACCAGGATTAGCCATGTATCTACTTATCAAACTCATAGCATATGATAAATCAGGACGAGAACAAACCATGGCATCCATCAAAGAACCAACAGCACTAGAATATGGCACCTTTGACATGTACTCAAACTCTTCATCAGTAGTAGGGCATTGAGAAACTGACAATTTAAAATGAGGAGCAATAGGAGTACTAACTGAGTTGGCACCATCCATATTAAAACGATGAAGAACTTTCTTAATGTAACTTTGCTGACTAAGAAATAACAAACCAGATTTTCTTTCTCGGGTAATCTCCATACCTAAGATCTTGTTAGCAGCACCAAGATCCTTCATATCAAACTCACTACTTAGGTGTGCCTTCAAAGTAGTGATTTCTTTCATGCCTTGGCAGAAATTAACATATCATCAACATGTAGCAGCAAGTATATAGGTGACCCATCAACAAACTTGATATAAACACAACTATCATATTTAGACCTCTCAAAACCATGTGAGATCATAAATGAATCAAACCTTTTATACCACTGTCTTGGAGATTGCTTTAAGCCATAAAGAGACTTCTTTAATTTGCACACAAAATCCTCTTTACCAGGCACTATGAACCCTTTTGGTTGGTCCATGTATATTTCCTCATCAAGCTCTCCATGCAGAAAAGCAGTCTTGACATCTAACTGCTCAAGCTCAAGATCACGCATAGCCACAATACTAAAGAAAGTACGAATGGAACTATGCTTCACAACTGGAGAGAACACATCATTGTAATCAATACCTGGAATCTGGCTGAACCCTTTTGCTACTAACCTTGCCTTGTACCTTGAAGGCTCTTTGGGAGATAGACCTTCCTTTTTCTTGAAGATCCACTTGCAGCGGACCGCCTTCTTTTGTTTAGGCAAGCGCACAACATCCCATGTGCCATTTTTCTCAAGCGATTGCATCTCTTCGTGCATAGCAGAAACCCACTTCTCGCGGTCAACGGATGCAATGGCTTCATTATATGTAGCAGGTTCAGAATCGTTCTCCGCCTGTTCAGCACAACTCAAAGCATAATGTATAAGATTACACTCTTCAATTAAACGAGGACGAGGACCACAGTTACGCCTCGGTCTATCAGCAGCAATGGACTCATGTGGCTGCTGCAAAACAGTAGGTGAGTGCTGAACAACAATATCATCAATGTTTTCCTCATGTGTATCTTCAACGATAGCATCATTATCAATAGTTTTCTGCAGGTTCTCCACCTGCACATTAACTCTCTCCTCTCCAACAGCAACAGGAGAGGTATCTGATGGCAAGCTATCATGATACATAACGGACTCATTGAAAACAACGTTTCTACTTAGCAAAATCTTTTTAGTTTCAGGATTCCATAGTTTATATGCTTTAACTCCTGAACCATAACCAAGGAATATGCACTTAACAGCCCTAGGCTCTAACTTTCCATTATCAACATGAGCATATGCAGTGCAGCCAAAAACTCTCAACTGTGAATAATCAGCAGGCGAACCTGACCATACCTCAATGGGAGTTTTCTTCTCAAGTGGAATAGAAGGTGACCTGTTGATGAGGTAACACGCTGTGTTGGCTGCTTCAGCCCAGAAACGCCTATGCATACCTGCATTAGACAACATACAACGAGCCCTCGAGATGATGGTTCTGTTCATGCGCTCTGCCACGCCATTCTGCTGAGGAGTATATGGGATGGTGTGATGCCTGATCATGCCATCGTTACTGCAAAACTCCTCAAACTCATTAGAACAGAATTCCATACCATTGTCAGTACGTAGTACCTTTACCTTCTTCTCAGTCTGTTTTTCAACCATAACTTTCCACTTCTTAAAAGCATCAAAAACATCAGATTTATGCTTCAGAAAATAAGGCCACACCTTTCTTGAGTAATCATCAATAATAGTAAGCATATAATTAGCACCACCAATAGAAGTCTTACGGGACGGACCCCATACATCAGCATGCACATAATCTAATATGCCTTTGGTGGTATGAACGGAAGCATTGAATTTAACTCTTTTATGCTTACCAAAGATGCAGTGCTCACAGAACTCAAACTTACTCAAGTTGCAACCATCAATCGGCTCTCTCTTGACCAACTCTGTCATGCCTTGTTCGCTCATATGCCCAAGACGGATATGCCATAGATGTGTTTTACCACAATCATCAGAATCATTAGAAGTAACAGCAGCAGCAATACCAGGCAAAGTGCTACCTCTAAGAACATATAATTTAGCAGAATTCATGTCACCTATCATGTGAATAAGAGAACCTTTTGATACCTTTGAACTCGATGCCCACCGGCATACTTGTATCCATCAACGTCCATGGTACTCAGGGAGATCACATTTCTGGCCATGCTTGGTATGTGCTTCACCTCACTCAACGTGCGTGCCACGCCATCATGTGTCCTAATCTTAACAGATCCAACACCAACGGTATGGCATGGGTTGTCATTCCCCCCCCCCACACACAAAATCTCCAGTCTGCACAGACTCATATGAACTGAACCAATCTTTGTTACAGCAAATATGAAACGAACATGCAGTATCAAGTATCCCTTCATCATCACGAGAAGCACAAGCAGCAAAAACAGCTAAGCATTCACCATCAGAACTATCAGAAACAACAACAGCCTTACCTGAACCTTCAGTCCTATCTTTCGGTTGGTAAGTTCCGTTTCTTTTCTCCTTATTCTGCAACTTCCAACAATCATCAATAACATGATTAGATTTCTTACAATACCTGCAGAATTTATCCTTTCCCTTGGACTTTGAACGACTTCTACCGTCCTTGCTCTTATCTCTGTTGCCATAGTTGTTGTATTTCTGCTCGGTCCTGCCACGAACCTGCAGAGCCTCAGCCTTGGATGACGTCCCATCTGACCCTACCATAGTTTTCATCTTTTCCCTCTGTTTGAGGGCGTCATGTACTTCGGCAAGGGTTAGTTCATCATGGCTCAACAATATTGTATCACGAAAATGTGTATAGGAACTAGGCAATGAGCATAAGAGTAGAAGAGCTAAATCCTCATCATCATATTTTACCTCCATAGACTGCAAGTCTGAAACAATCTCTTTAAAAACAGATATGTGATTCATTACCGATCCACCTTATTGCAGCCTGTGCGAGAACAACTTCATCTTCACGTTCATCTTACTGGTTAGATCCTTTGACACACAGATCGTTTCTAGTTTTTCCCATAGGGCAGCAGCAAATTTCATCTCCAGTACTTCCTACAAAATATTATTGGACAGATGAAGTTGAATCAAAGACAAATCCTTACGGTCCTTCCGCTTCTCTTCAGCGGACCAGATCTTAGCATCCTTTTCACCGAATCAATCCAGCGCTTCATCCAGATCAGAAGTTTGGGCGACAATCGCCCGCATCTTCACCTGCCACAAGGAGAATCTTGTGGTGTAGTCCAGCTGTAGTAGATCGAACTTCAATGACGACATGTCGCAAACCCTAGATTAGAACCTAGGGCTCTGATACCACTTGTTACAATTGCGACAAGAAGATAACGAAGAACAAAAACGAAAAACACAGCAAGGGGACACAGATTTAACGTGGAAAACCTCTTCAACAAAGAGAAGAAAAAACCACGGGTGCCAGCCAGCGAAACTTCACTATATCGAGGAGTGTTTACAAACGCCGGGGATTTCACAGATACAACTCTTCCCAACCGGCGGCTTACAAGGGGTTTATATATCGGTGGAAACCTAGGTCTTCGACGATCCGTACCGTACCAAGGGGGGCTGTCGCCCCCCGCACCCCCCACAGGCGTCCCCGTTGGGCACGGTGTGGGCCTCGCTCCACTCGTCTGAAGTTGGCCTATACTTTGTAGAATTTGGATCAACATATAACAAACTCCACCTTGAGACAAATTCCTCCTTGTAGCATCAACAACAACCATCTCCCTGAACAAACAAAGCAAATACTTTCGGCGCCAATAGCCACTTGGGCTAATCAGTTAAACCAACTAAGTTCGAGCAAAGCTCAAACTTAGCAACAGGAACAGGTTTAGTCATCATATCAGCAGGATTATCATGAGTGATGATCTTGCATACCTTTAATTTACCTTGAGCAACAATGTCTCTAACAAAATGGTACTTGACATCAATGTTCTTAGTTCTCTCATGGAACATCTGATCTTTTGTAAGGTATATGGCACTTTGACTGTCACAAAACAAAGTAATGCAAGAATCATCTCCACAAAGCTCAGCAAACAAACCTTTCAACCAAACAGGTTCTTTGCAAGCTTCAGCAATAGCCATGTATTCAGCTTCAGTAGTAGATTGTGCAACAACAGCCTGCAATGTCGCCTTCCAGCTAACAGCACAACCTCCAACATTAAACACATAACCTGTGAGGGATCTTCTCTTATCCAAATCGGCAGCAAAATCTGAATCCACATAGCCAACGAGTCCCTCACCGGTCCTGCCAAACTTCAAACAAGCATTGGAAGTGTCAAGAAGGTACCTGAAAACCCACTGAACAGCCTTCCAATGTTCTTTACCAGGATTAGCCATGTATCTACTTATCAAACTCATAGCATATGATAAATCAGGACGAGAACAAACCATGGCATACATCAAAGAACCAACAGCACTAGAATATGGCACCTTTGACCTGTACTCAAACTCTTCATCAGTAGTAGGGCATTGAGAAACTGACAATTTAAAATGAGGAGCAATAGGAGTACTAACTGAGTTGGCACCATCCATATTAAAACGATGAAGAACTTTCTTAATGTAACTTTGCTGATTAAGAAATAACAAACCAGATTTTCTATCTCGGGTAATCTCCATACCTAAGATCTTCTTAGCAGCACCAAGATCCTTCATCTCAAACTCACTACTTAGGTGTGCCTTCAAAGTAGTGATTTCTTTCATGCCCTTGGCAGAAATTAACATATCATCAACATGTAGCAGCAAGTATATAGGTGACCCATCAACAAACTTGATATAAACACAACTATCATATTTAGACCTCTCAAAACCATGTGAGATCATAAATGAATCAAACCTTTTATACCACTGTCTTGGAGATTGCTTTAAGCCATAAAGAGACTTCTTTAATTTGCACACAAAATCCTCTTTACCAGGCACTATGAACCCTTCTGGTTGGTCCATGTATATTTCCTCATCAAGCTCTCCATGCAGAAAAGCAGTCTTGACATCTAACTGCTCAAGCTCAAGATCACGCATAGCCACAATACTAAAGAAAGTACGAATGGAACTATGCTTCACAACTGGAGAGAACACATCATTGTAATCAATACCTGGAATCTGGCTGAACCCTTTTGCTACTAACCTTGCCTTGTATCTTGAAGGCTCTTTGGGAGATAGACCTTCCTTTTTCTTGAAGATCCACTTGCAGCAGACCGCCTTCTTTTATTTAGGCAAGCACACAACATCCCATGTGCCATTTTTCTCAAGCGATTGCATCTCTTCTTGCATAGCAGAAACCCACTTCTCGCGGTCAACGGATGCAATGGCTTCATTATATGTAGCAGGTTCAGAATCGTTCTCCGCCTGTTCAGCACAACTCAAAGCATAATGTATAAGATTACACTCTTCAATTAAACGAGGAAGAGGACCATAGTTACGCCTCGGTCTATCAGCAGCAATGGACTCATGTGGCTGCTGCAAAACAGTAGGTGAGTGCTGAACAACAATATCATCAATGTTTTCCTCATGTGTATCTTCAACGATAGCATCATTATCAACAGTTTTCTGCAGGTTCTCCACCTGCACATTAACTCTCTCCTCTCCAACAGCAACAAGAGAGGTATCTGATGGCAAGCTATCATGATACATAACGGACTCATTGAAAACAACGTTTCTACTTAGCAAAATCTTTTTAGTTTCAGGATTCCATAGTTTATATGCTTTAACTCCTGAACCATAACCAAGGAATATGCACTTAACAGCCATAGGCTCTAACTTTCCATTATCAACATGAGCATATGCAGTGCAGCCAAAAACTCTCAACTGTGAATAATCAGCAGGCGAACCTGACCATACCTCAATGGGAGTTTTCTTCTCAAGTGGAATAGAAGGTGACCTGTTGATGAGGTAACACGCTGTGTTGGCTGCTTCGGCCCAGAAACGCCTATGCATACCTGCATTAGACAACATACAACGAGCCCTCGGGATGATGGTTCTGTTCATGCGCTCTGCCACGCCATTCTGCTGAGGAGTATATGGGATGGTGTGATACCTGATCATGCCATCGTTACTGCAAAACTCCTCAAACTCATTAGAACAGAATTCCATACCATTATCAGTACGTAGTACCTTTACCTTCTTCTCAGTCTGTTTTTCAACCATAACTTTCCACTTCTTAAAAGCATCAAAAACATCAGATTTATGCTTCAGAAAATAAGGCCACACCTTTCTTGAGTAATCATCAATAATAGTAAGCATATAATTAGCACCACCAATAGAAGTCTTACGGGACGGACCCCATACATCAGCATGCACATAATCTAATATGCCTTTGGTGGTATGAACGGAAGCATTGAATTTAACTCTTTTATGCTTACCAAAGATGCAGTGCTCACAGAACTCAAACTTACTCAAGTTGCAACCATCAATCAGCTCTCTCTTGACCAACTCTGCCATGCCTTGTTCGCTCATATGCCCAAGACGCATATGCCATAGATGTGTTTTACCACAATCATCAGAATCAATAGAAGTAACAGCAGCAGCAATACCAGGCAAAGTGCTACCTCTAAGAACATATAATTTAGCAGAATTCATATCACCTATCATGTGAATAAGAGAACCTTTTGATACCTTCAGAACTCGATGCCCACCGGCATACTTGTATCCATCAACGTCCATGGTACTCAGGGAGATCACATTTCTGGCCATGCTTGGTATGTGCTTCACCTCACTCAACGTGCGTGTCACGCCATCATGTGTCCTAATCTTAACAGATCCAACACCAACGGTATGGCATGGGTTGTCATTCCCCCCCCACACAAAATCTCCAGTCTGCACAGACTCATATGAACTGAACCAATCTTTGTTACAGCAAATATGAAACGAACATGCAGTATCAAGTATCCCTTCATCATCACAAGAAGCACAAGCAGCAAAAACAGCTAAGCATTCACCATCAGAACTATCAGAAACAACAGCAGCCTTACCAGAACCTTCAGTCCTATCTTTCGGTTGGTAAGTTCCGTTTCTTTTCTCCTTATTCTGCAACTTCCAAAAATCATCAATAACATGATTAGATTTCTTACAATACCTGTAGAATTTATCCTTTCCCTTGGACTTTGAACGACTTCTACCGTCCTTGCTCTTATCTCTGTTGCCATAGTTGTTGTATTTCTGCTCGGTCCTGCCACGAACCTGCAGAGCCTCAGCCTTGGATGACGTCCCATCTGACCCTACCACAGTTTTCATCTTTTCCCTCTGTTTGAGGGCGTCATGTACTTCGGCAAGGGTTAGTTCATCACGGCTCAACAATATTGTATCACGAAAATTTGTATAGGAACTAGGCAACGAGCATAAGAGTAGAAGAGCTAAATCCTCATCATCATATTTTACCTCCATAGACTGCAAGTCTGAAACAATCTCTTTAAAAACAGATATGTGATTCATTACCGATCCACCTTCTTGCAGCCTGTGCGAGAACAACTTCATCTTCACGTTCATCTTACTGGTTAGATCCTTTGACACACAGATCGTTTCCAGTTTTTCCCATAGGGCAGCAGCAGATTTCATCTCCAGTACTTCCTGCAAAATATTATTGGACAGATGAAGTTGAATCAAAGACAAAGCCTTACGGTCCTTCCGCTTCTCTTCGGCGGACCAGATCTTAGCATCCTTTTCACCGAATCCATCCAGCACTTCATCTAGATCAGAAGTTTGGGCGAGAATCGCCCGCATCTTCACCTGCCACAAGGAGAATCTTGTGGTGTAGTCCAGCTGTGGTAGATCGAACTTCAATGACGACATGTCGCAAACCCTAGATTAGAACCTGGGGCTCTGATACCACTTGTTACAATTGCGACAAGAAGATAACGAAGAACGAAAACGAAAAACACAGCAAGGGGACAGATTTAACGTGGAAAACCTCTCCAACAAAGAGAAGAAAAAACCACGGGCGCCAGCCAGCGAAACTTCACTATATCGAGGAGTGTTTACAAACGCCGGGGATTTCACAGAAACAACTCTTCCCAACTGGCGGCTTACAAGGGGTTTATATATCGGTGGAAACCTAGGTCTTCGACGATCCGTACCGTACCAAGGGGGGGCTGTCGCCCCCCGCACCCCCCCACAGGCGTCCCCGTTGGGCACGATGTGGGCCTCGCTCCACTCGTTGTAAGTTGGCCTATACTTTGTAGAATTTGGATCAACATATAACAAACACCACCTTGAGACAAATTCCTCCTTGTAGCATCAACATCAACCATCTCCCTGAACAAACAAAGCAAATACTTTCGGCGCCAATAGCCACTTGGGCTAATCAGTTAAACCAACTAAGTTCGAGCAAAGCTCAAACTTAGCAACAGGAACAGGTTTAGTCATCATATCAGCAGTATTATCATGAGTGTTGATCTTGCTCCTTGAGCAACAATGTCTCTAACAAAATGGTACTTGACATCAATATGCTTAGTTCTCTCATGGAACATCTGATCTTTTGTAAGGTATATGGCACTTTGACTGTCACAAAACAAAGTAATGCAAGAATCATCTCCACAAAGCTCAACAAACAAACCTTTCAACCAAACAGATTCTTTGCAAGCTTCAGCAATAGCCATGTATTCAGCTTCAGTAGTAGATTGTGCAACAACAGCCTGCAATGTAGCCTTCCAGCTAACAGCACAACCTCCAACATTAAACACATAACCGGTGAGGGATCTTCTCTTATCCAAATCGGCAGCAAAATCTGAATCCACATAGCCAACGAGTCCCTCACCGGTCCTGCCAAACTTCAAACAAGCATTGGAAGTGCCAAGAAGGTACCTGAAAACCCACTGAACAGCCTTCCAATGTTCTTTACCAGGATTAGCCATGTATCTACTTATCAAACTCATAGCATATGATAAATCAGGATGAGAACAAACCATGGCATACATCAAAGAACCAACAGCACTAGAATATGGCACCTTTGACATGTACTCAAACTCTTCATCAGTAGTAGGGCATTGAGAAACTCACAATTTAAAATGAGGAGCAATAGGATTACTAACTGAGTTGGCACCATCCATATTAAAACGATGAAGAACTTTCTTAATGTAACTTTGCTGACTAAGAAATAACAAACCAGATTTTCCATCTCGGGTAATCTCCATACCTAAGATCTTCTTAGCAGCACCAAGATCCTTCATCTCAAACTCACTACTTAGGTGTGCCTTCAAAGTAGTGATTTCTTTCATGCCTTGGCAGAAATTAACATATCATCAACATGTAGCAGCAAGTATATAGGTGACCCATCAACAAACTTGATATAAACACAACTATCATATTTAGACCTCTCAAAACCATGTGAGATCATAAATGAATCAAACCTTTTATACCACTGTCTTGGAGATTGCTTTAAGCCATAAAGAGACTTCTTTAATTTGCACACAAAATCCTCTTTACCAGGCACTATGAACCCTTCTGGTTGGTCCATGTATATTTCCTCATCAAGCTCTCCATGCAGAAAAGCAGTCTTGACATCTAACTTCTCAAGCTCAAGATCACGCATAGCCACAATACTAAAGAAAGTACGAATGGAACTATGCTTCACAACTGGAGAGAACACATCATTGTAATCAATACCTGGAATCTGGCTGAACCCTTTTGCTACTAACCTTGCCTTGTACCTTGAAGGCTCTTTGGGAGATAGACCTTCCTTTTTCTTGAAGATCCACTTGCAGCGGACCGCCTTCTTTTGTTTAGGCAAGCGCACAACATCCCATGTGCCATTTTTCTCAAGCGATTGCATCTCTTCTTGCATAGCAGAAACCCACTTCTCGCGGTCAACGGATGCAATGGCTTCATTATATGTAGCAGGTTCAGAATCGTTCTCCGCCTGTTCAGCACAACTCAAAGCATAATGTATAAGATTACACTCTTCAATTAAACGAGGACGAGGACCACAGTTACGCCTCGGTCTATCAGCAGGAATGGACTCATGTGGCTGCTGCAAAACAGTAGGTGAGTGCTGAACAACAATATCATCAATGTTTTCCTCATGTGTATCTTCAACGATAGCATCATTATCAACAGTTTTCTGCAGGTTCTCCACCTGCACATTAACTCTCTCCTCTCCAACAGCAACAGGAGAGGTATCTGATGGCAAGCTATCATGATACATAACGGACTCATTGAAAACAACGTTTCTACTTAGCAAAATCTTTTTAGTTTCAGGATTCCATAGTTTATATGCTTTAACTCCTGAACCATAACCAAGGAATATGCACTTAACAGCCCTAGGCTCTAACTTTCCATTATCAACATGAGCATATGCAGTGCAGCCAAAAACTCTCAACTGTGAATAATCAGCAGGCGAACCTGACCTTACCTCAATGGGAGTTTTCTTCTCAAGTGGAATAGAAGGTGACCTGTTGATGAGGTAACACGCTGTGTTGGCTGCTTCAGCCCAGAAACGCCTATGCATACCTGCATTAGACAACATACAACGATCCCTCGAGATGATGGTTCTATTCATGCGCTCTGCCACGCCATTCTGCTGAGGAGTATATGGGATGGTGTGATGCCTGATCATGGCATCGTTACTGCAAAACTCCTCAAACTCATTAGAACAGAATTCCATACCATTATCAGTACGTAGTACCTTTACCTTCTTCTCAGTATTTTTTCAACCCTAACTTTCCACTTCTTAAAAGCATCAAAAACATCAGATTTATGCTTCAGAAAATAAGGCCACACCTTTCTTGAGTAATCATCAATAATAGTAAGCATATAATTAGCACCACCAATAGAAGTCTTACGGGACAGACCCCATACATCAGCATGCACATAATCTAATATGCCTTTGGTGGTATGAACGGAAGCATTGAATTTAACTCTTTTATGCTTACCAAAGATGCAGTGCTCACAGAACTCAAACTTACTCAAGTTGCAACCATCAATCAGCTCTCTCTTGACCAACTCTGCCATACCTTGTTCGCTCATATGCCCAAGACGCATATGCCATAGATGTGTTTTACCACAATCATCAGAATCATTAGAAGTAACAGCAGCAGTAATACCAGGCAAAGTGCTACCTCTAAGAACATATAATTTAGCAGAATTCATATCACCTATCATGTGAATAAGAGAACCTTTTGATACCTTCAGAACTCGATGCCCACCGGCATACTTGTATCCATCAACGTCCATGGTACTCAGGGAGATCAAATTTCTGGCCATGCTTGGTATGTGCTTCACCTCACTCAACGTGCGTGTCACGCCATCATGTGTCCTAATCTTAACAGATCCAACACCAACGATATGGCATGGGTTGTCATTCCCCACACGCACAAAATCTCCAGTCTGCACAGACTCATATGAACTGAACCAATCTTTGTTACAGCAAATATGAAACGAACATGCAGTATCAAGTATCCCTTCATCATCACGAGAAGCACAAGCAGCAAAAACAGCTAAGCATTCACCATCAGAACTATCAGAAACAACAACAGCCTTACCAGAACCTTCAGTCCTATCTTTCGGTTGGTAAGTTCCGTTTCTTTTCTCCTTATTCTGCAAATTCCAACAATCATCAATAACATGATTAGATTTCTTACAATACCTGCAGAATTTATCCTTTCCCTTGGACTTTGAACGACTTCTACCGTCCTTGCTCTTATCTCTGTTGCCATAGTTGTTGTATTTCTGCTCGGTCCTGCCACGAACCTGCAGAGCCTCAGCCTTGGATGACGTCCCATCTTACCCTACCACAGTTTTCATCTTTTCCCTCTGTTTGAGGGTGTCATGTACTTCGGCAAGGGTTAGTTCATCACGGCTCAACAATATTGTATCACGAAAATGTGTATAGGAACTAGGCAACGAGCATAAGAGTAGAAGAGCTAAATCCTCATCATCATATTTTACCTCCATAGACTGCAAGTCTGAAACAATCTCTTTAAAAACAGATATGTGATTCATTACCGATCCACCTTATTGCAGCCTGTGCGAGAACAACTTCATCTTCACGTTCATCTTACTGGTTAGATCCTTTGACACACAGATCGTTTCCAGTTTTTCCCATAGGGCAGCAGCAGATTTCATCTCCAGTACTTCCTGCAAAATATTATTGGACAGATGAAGTTGAATCAAAGACAAAGCCTTACGGTCCTTCCGCTTCTCTTTGGCGGACCAGATCTTAGCATCCTTTTCACCGAATCCATCCAGCGCTTCATCCAGATCAGAAGTTTGGGCGAGAATCGCCCGCATCTTCACCTGCCACAAGGAGAATCTTGTGGTGTAGTCCAGCTGTGGTAGATCGAACTTCAATGACGACATGTCGCAAACCCTAGATTAGAACCTGGGGCTCTGATACCACTTGTTACAATTGCGACAAGAAGATAACGAAGAACGAAAACGAAAAACACAGCAAGGGGACACAGATTTAACGTGGAAAACCTCTCCAACAAAGAGAAGAAAAAACCACGGGCGTCAGCCAGCGAAACTTCACTATATCGAGGAGTGTTTACAAACGCCGGGGATTTCACAGATACAACTCTTCCCAACCGGCGGCTTACAAGGGGTTTATATATCGGTGGAAACCTAGGTCTTCGACGATCCATACCGTACCAAGGGGGGCTGTCGCCCCCCGCACCCCCCACAGGCGTCCCCGTTGGGCACGGTGCGGGCCTCGCTCCACTCGTCTGAAGTTGGCCTATACTTTGTAGAATTTGGATCAACATATAACAAACTCCACCTTGAGACAAATTCCTCCTTGTAGCATCAACAGCAACCATCTCCCTGAACAAACAAAGCAAATACTTTCGGCGCCAATAGCCACTTGGGCTAATCAGTTAAACCAACTAAGTTCGAGCAAAGCTCAAACTTAGCAACAGGAACAGGTTTAGTCATCATATCAGCAGGATTATCATGAGTGCTGATCTTGCATACCTTTAATTTACCTTGAGCAACAATGTCTCTAACAAAATGGTACTTGACATCAATGTGCTTAGTTCTCTCATGGAACATCTGATCTTTTGTAAGGTATATGGCACTTTGACTGTCACAAAACAAAGTAATGCAAGAATCATCTCCACAAAGATCAGCAAACAAACCTTTCAACCAAACAGATTCTTTGCAAGCTTCAGCAATAGCCATGTATTCAGCTTCAGTAGTAGATTGTGCAACAACAGCTTGCAATGTAGCCTTCCAGCTAACAACACAACCTCCAACATTAAACACATAACCTGTGAGGGATCTTCTCTTATCCAAATCGGCAGCAAAATCTGAATCCACATAGCCAACGAGTCCCTCACCGGTCCTGCCAAACTTCAAACAAGCATTGGAAGTGCCAAGAAGGTACCTGAAAACCCACTGAACAGCCTTCCAATGTTCTTTACCAGGATTAGCCATCTATCTACTTATCAAACTCATAGCATATGATAAATCAGGACGAGAACAAACCATGGCATACATCAAAGAACCAACAGCACTAGAATATGGCACCTTTGACGTGTACTCAAACTCTTCATCAGTAGTAGGGCATTGAGAAACTGACAATTTAAAATGAGGAGCAATAGGAGTACTAACTGAGTTGGCACCATCCATATTAAAACGATGAAGAACTTTCTTAATGTAACTTTGCTGACTAAGAAATAACAAACCAGATTTTCTATCTCGGGTAATCTCCATACCTAAGATCTTCTTAGCAGCACCAAGATCCTTCATCTCAAACTCACTACTTAGGTGTGCCTTCAAAGTAGTGATTTCTTTCATGCCCTTGGCAGAAATTAACATATCATCAACATGTAGCAGCAAGTATATAGGTGACCCATCAACAAACTTGATATAAACACAACTATCATATTTAGACCTCTCAAAACCATGTGAGATCATAAATGAATCAAACCTTTTATACCACTGTCTTGGAGATTGCTTTAAGCCATAAAGAGACTTCTTTAATTTTCACACAAAATCCTCTTTACCAGGCACTATGAACCCTTCTGGTTGGTCCATGTATATTTCCTCATCAAGCTCTCCATGCAGAAAAGCAGTCTTGACATCTAACTGCTCAAGCTCAAGATCACGCATAGCCACAATACTAAAGAAAGTACGAATGGAACTATGCTTCACAACTGGAGAGAACACATCATTGTAATCAATACCTGGAATCTGGCTGAACCCTTCTGCTACTAACCTTGCCTTGTACCTTGAAGGCTCTTTGGGAGATAGACCTTCCTTTTTCTTGAAGATCCACTTGCAGCGGACCGCCTTCTTTTGTTTAGGCAAGCGCACAACATCCCATGTGCCATTTTTCTCAAGCGATTGCATCTCTTCTTGCATAGCAGAAACCCACTTCTCGCGGTCAACGGATGCAATGGCTTCATTATATGTAGCAGGTTCAGAATCGTTCTCCGCCTGTTCAGCACAACTCAAAGCATAATGTATAAGATTACACTCTTCAATTAAACGAGGACGAGGACCACAGTTACGCCTCGGTCTATCAGCAGCAATGGACTCATGTGGCTGCTGCAAAACAGTAGGTGAGTGATGAACAACAATATCATCAATGATTTCCTCATGTGTATCTTCAATGATAGCATCATTATCAACAGTTTTCTGCAGGTTCTCCACCTGCACATTAACTCTCTCCTCTCCAACAGCAACATGAGAGGTATCTGATGGCAAGCTATCATGATACATAACGGACTCATTGAAAACAACGTTTCTACTTAGCAAAATCTTTTTAGTTTCAGGATTCCATAGTTTATATGCTTTAACTCCTGAACCATAACCAAGGAATATGCACTTAACAGCCCTAGGCTCTAACTTTCCATTATCAACATGAGCATATGCAGTGCAGCCAAAAACTCTCAACTGTGAATAATCAGTAGGCGAACCTGACCATACCTCAATGGGAGTTTTCATCTCAAGTGGAATAGAAGGTGACCTGTTGATGAGGTAACACGCTGTGTTGGCTGCTTCAGCCCAGAAACGCCTATGCATACCTGCATTAGACAACATACAACGAGCCCTCGAGATGATGGTTCTATTCATGCGCTCTGCCACGCCATTCTGCTGAGGAGTATATGGGATGGTGTGATGCCTGATCATGCCATCGTTACTGCAAAACTCCTCAAACTCATTAGAACAGAATTCCATACCATTGTCAGTACGTAGTACCTTTACCTTCTTCTCAGTCTGTTTTTCAACCATAACTTTCCACTTCTTAAAAGCATCAAAAACATCAGATTTATGCTTCAGAAAATAAGGCCACACCTTTCTTGAGTAATCATCAATAATAGTAAGCATATAATTAGCACCACCAATAGAAGTCTTACGGGACGGACCCCATACATCAGCATGCACATAATATAATATGCCTTTGGTGGTATGAACGGAAGCATTGAATTTAACTCTTTTATGCTTACCAAAGATGCAGTGCTCACAGAACTCAAACTTACTCAAGTTGCAACCATCAATCAGCTCTCTCTTGACCAACTCTGCCATGCCTTGTTCGCTCATATGCCCAAGACGCATATGCCATAGATGTGTTTTACCACAATCATCAGAATCATTAGAAGTAACAGCAGCAGTAATACTAGGCAAAGTGCTACCTATAAGAACATATAATTTAGCAGAACTCATATCACCTATCATGTGAATAAGAGAACCTTTTGATACCTTCAGAACTTGATGCCCACCGACATACTTGTATCCATCAACGTCCATGGTACTCAGGGAGATCAAATTTCTGGCCATGCTTGGTATGTGCTTCACCTCACTCAACGTTCGTGTCACGTCATCATGTGTCCTAATCTTAACAGATCCAACACCAACGATATGGCATGGGTTGTCATTCCCCACACGCACAAAATCTCCAGTCTGCACAGACTCATATGAACTGAACCAATCTTTGTTACAGCAAATATGAAACGAACATGCAGTATCAAGTATCCCTTCATCATCACGAGAAGCACAAGCAGCAAAAACAGCTAAGCATTCACCATCAGAACTATCAGAAACAACAACAGCCTTACCAGAACCTCCAGTCCTATCTTTCGGTTGGTAAGTTCCGTTTCTTTTCTCCTTATTCTGCAACTTCCAACAATCATCAATAACATGATTAGATTTCTTACAATACCTGCAGAATTTATCCTTTCCCTTGGACTTTGAACGACTTCTACCGTCCTTGCTCTTATCTCTGTTGCCATAGTTGTTGTATTTCTGCTCGGTCCTGCCACGAACCTGCAGAGCCTCAGCCTTAGATGACGTCCCATCTGACCCTACCATAGTTTTCATCTTTTCCCTCTGTTTGAGGGCGTCATGTACTTCGGCAAGGGTTAGTTCATCACGGCTCAACAATATTGTATCACGAAAATGTGTATAGGAACTAGGCAACGAGCATAAGAGTAGAAGAGCGAAATCCTCATCATCATATTTTACCTCCATAGACTGCAAGTCTGAAACAATCTCTTTAAAAACAGATATGTGATTCATTACCGATCCACCTTATTGCAGCCTGTGCGAGAACAACTTCATCTTCACGTTCAGCTTACTGGTTAGATCCTTTGACACACAGATCGTTTCCAGTTTTTCCCATAGGGCAGCAACAGATTTCATCTCCAGTACTTCCTGTAAAATATTATTGGACAGATGAAGTTGAATCAAAGACAAAGCCTTACGGTCCTTCCGCTTCTCTTTGGCGGACCAGATCTTAGCATCCTTTTCACCGAATCCATCCAGCGCTTCATCCAGATCAGAAGTTTGGGCGAGAATCGCCCGCATCTTCACCTGCCACAAGGAGAATCTTGTGGTGTAGTCCAGCTGTGGTAGATCGAACTTCAATGACGACATGTCGCAAACCCTAGATTAGAACCTGGGGCTCTGATACCACTTGTTACAATTGCGACAAGAAGATAACGAAGAACGAAAACGAAAAACACAGCAAGGGGACACAGATTTAACGTGGAAAACCTCTCCAACAAAGAGAAGAAAAAACCACGGGCGCCAGCCAGCGAAACTTCACTATATCGAGGAGTGTTTACAAACGCCGGGGATTTCACAGATACAACTCTTCCCAACCGGCGGCTTACAAGGGGTTTATATATCGGTGGAAACCTAGGTCTTCGACGATCCGTACCGTACCAAGAGGGGCTGTCGCCCCCCGCACCCCCCACAGGCGTCCCCGTTGGGCACGGTGTGGGCCTCGCTCCACTCGTATGAAGTTGGACTATACTTTGTAGAATTTGGATCAACATATAACAAACTCCACCTTGAGACAAATTCCTCCTTGTAGCATCAACAGCAACCATCTCCCTGAACAAACAAAGCAAATACTTTCGGCGCCAATAGCCACTTGGGATAATCAGTTAAACCAACTAATTTCGAGCAAAGCTCAAACCTAGCAACAGGAACAGGTTTAGTCATCATATCAGCAGGATTATCATGAGTGCTGATCTTGCATACCTTTAATTTACCTTGAGCAACAATGTCTCTAACAAAATGGTACTTGACATCAATGTGCTTAGTTCTCTCATGGAACATCTGATCTTTTGTAAGGTATATGGCACTTTGACTGTCACAAAACAAAGTAATGCAAGAATCATCTCCACAAAGCTCAGCAAACAAACCTTTCAACCAAACAGATTCTTTGCAAGCTTCAGCAATAGCCATGTATTCAGCTTCAGTAGTAGATTGTGCAACAACAGCCTGCAATGTAGCCTTCCAGCTAACAGCACAACCTCCAACATTAAACACATAACCGGTGAGGGATCTTCTCTTATCCAAATCGGCAGCAAAATCTGAATCCACATAGCCAACGAGTCCCTCATCGGTCCTGCCAAACTTCAAACAAGCATTGGAAGTGCCAAGAAGGTACTTGAAAACCCACTGAACAGCCATCCAATGTTCTTTACCAGGATTAGCCATGTATCTACTTATCAAACTCATAGCATATGATAATTCAGGACGAGAACAAACCACGACATACATCAAAGAACCAACAGCACTAGAATATGGCACCTTTGACATGTACTCAAACTCTTCATCAGTAGTAGGGCATTGAGAAACTGACAATTTAAAATGAGGAGCAATAGGAGTACTAACTGAGTTGGCACCATCCATATTAAAACGATGAAGAACTTTCTTAATGTAACTTTGCTGACTAAGAAATAACAAACCAGATTTTCTATCTCGGGTAATCTCCATACCTAAGATCTTCTTAGCAGCACCAAGATCCTTCATCTCAAACTCACTACTTAGGTGTGCCTTCAAAGTAGTGATTTCTTTCATGCCTTGGCAGAAATTAACATATCATCAACATGTAGCAGCAAGTATATAGGTGACCCATCAACAAACTTGATATAAACACAACTATCATATTTAGACCTCTTAAAACCATGTGAGATCATAAATGAATCAAACCTTTTATACCACTGTCTTGGAGATTGCTTTAAGCCATAAAGAGACTTCTTTAATTTGCACACAAAATCCTCTTTACCAGGCACTATGAACCCTTCTGGTTGGTCCATGTATATTTCCTCATCAAGCTCTCCATGCAGAAAAGCAGTCTTGACATCTAACTGCTCAAGCTCAAGATCACGCATAGCCACAATACTAAAGAAAGTACGAATGGAACTATGCTTCACAACTGGAGAGAACACATCATTGTAATCAATACCTGGAATCTGGCTGAACCCTTTTGCTACTAACCTTGCCTTGTACCTTGAAGGCTCTTTGGGAGATAGACCTTCCTTTTTCTTGAAGATCCACTTGCAGCGGACCGCCTTCTTTTGTTTAGGCAAGCGCACAACATCCCATGTGCCATTTTTCTCAAGCGATTGCATCTCTTCTTGCATAGCAGAAACCCACTTCTCGCGGTCAACGGATGCAATGGCTTCATTATATGTAGCAGGTTCAGAATCGTTCTCCGCCTGTTCAGCACAACTCAAAGCATAATGTATAAGATTACACTCTTCAATTAAACGAGGACGAGGACCACAGTTACGCCTCGGTCTATCAGCAGCAATGGACTCATGTGGCTGCTGCAAAACAGTAGGTGAGTTCTGAACAACAATATCATCAATGTTTTCCTCATGTGTATCTTCAACGATAGCATCATTATCAACAGTTTTCTGCAGGTTCTCCACCTGCACATTAACTCTCTCCTCTCCAACAGCAACAGGAGAGGTATCTGATGGCAAGCTATCATGATACATAACGGACTCATTGAAAACAACGTTTTTACTTAGCAAAATCTTTTTAGTTTCAGGATTCCATAGTTTATATGCTTTAACTCCTGAACCATAACCAAGGAATATGCACTTAACAGCCCTAGGCTCTAACTTTCCATTATCAACATGAGCATATGCAGTGCAGCCAAAAACTCTCAACTGTGAATAATCAGCAGGCGAACCTGACCATACCTCAATGGGAGTTTTCTTCTCAAGTGGAATAGAAGGTGACCTGTTGATGAGGTAACATGCTGTGTTGGCTGCTTCAGCCGAGAAACGCCTATGCATACCTGCATTAGACAACATACAATGAGCCCTCGAGATGATGATTCTGTTCATGCGCTCTGCCACGCCATTCTGTTGAGGAGTATATGGGATGGTGTGATGCCTGATCATGCCATTGTTACTGCAAAACTCCTCAAACTCATTAGAACAGAATTCCATACCATTGTCAGTACGTAGTACCTTTACCTTCTTCTCGGTCTGTTTTTCAACCATAACTTTCCACTTCTTAAAAGCATCAAAAACATCAGATTTATGCTTCAGAAAATAAGGCCACACCTTTCTTGAGTAATCATCAATAATAGTAAGCATATAATTAGCACCACCAATAGAAGTCTTACGGGACGGACCCCATACATCAGCATGCACATAATCTAATATGCCTTTGGTGGTATGAACGGAAGCATTGAATTTAACTCTTTTATGCTTACCAAAGATGCAGTGCTCACAGAACTCAAACTTACTCAAGTTGCAACCATCAATCAGCTCTCTCTTGACCAACTCTGCCATGCCTTGTTCGCTCATATGCCCAAGACACATATGCCATAGATGTGTTTTACCACAATCATCAGAATCATTAGAAGTAACAGCAGCAGCAATACCAGGCAATGTGCTACCTCTAAGAACATATAATTTAGCAGAATTCATATCACCTATCATGTGAATAAGAGAACCTTTTGATACCTTCAGAACTCGATGCCCACCGGCATACTTGTATCCATCAACGTCCATGGTACTCAGGGAGATCAAATTTCTGGCCATGCTTGGTATGTGCTTCACCTCACTCAACGTGCGTGTCACGCCATCATGTGTCCTAATCTTAACAGATCCAACACCAACGATATGGCATGGGTTGTCATTCCCCCCACACACAAAATCTCCAGTCTGCACAGACTCATGTGAACTGAACCAATATTTGTTACAGCAAATATGAAACGAACATGCAGTATCAAGTATCCATTCATCATCACGAGAAGCACAAGCAGCAAAAACAGCTAAGCATTCACCATCAGAACTATCAGAAACATTAGCAGCCTTACCAGAACCTTCAGTCATATCTTTCGGTTGGTAAGTTCCGTTTCTTTTCTCCTTATTCTGCAACTTCCAACAATCATCAATAACATGATTAGATTTCTTACAATACCTGCAGAATTTATCCTTTCCCTTGGACTTTGAACGACTTCTACCGTCCTTGCTCTTATCTCTGTTGCCATAGTTGTTGTATTTCTGCTCGGTCCTGCCACGAACCTGCAGAGCCTCAGCCTTGGATGATGTCCCATCTGACCCTACCATAGTTTTTATCTTTTCCCTCTGTTTGAGGGCGTCATGTACTTCGGCAAGGGTTAGTTCATCACGGCTCAACAATATTGTATCACGAAAATGTGTATAGGAACTAGGCAACGAGCATAAGAGTAGAAGAGCTAAATCCTCATCATCATATTTTACCTCCATAGACTGCAAGTCTGAAACAATCTCTTTAAAAACAGATATGTGATTCATTACCGATCCACCTTCTTGCAGCCTGTGCGAGAACAACTTCATCTTCACGTTCATCTTACTGGTTAGATCCTTTGACACACAGATCGTTTCTAGTTTTTCCCATAGGGCAGCAGCAGATTTCATCTCTAGTACTTCCTGCAAAATATTATTGGACAGATGAAGTTGAATCAAAGACAAAGCCTTACGGTCCTTCCGCTTCTCTTCGGCGGACCAGATCTTAGCATCCTTTTCACCGAATCCATCCAGCGCTTCATCCAGATCAGAAGTTTGGGCGAGAATCGCCCGCATCTTCACCTGCCACAAGGAGAATCTTGTGGTGTAGTCCAGCTGTGGTAGATCGAACTTCAATGACGACATGTCGCAAACCCTAGATTAGAACCTGGGGCTCTGATACCACTTGTTAGAATTGCGACAAGAAGATAAGGAAGAACAAAAATGAAAAACACAGCAAGGGGACACAGATTTAACGTGGAAAACCTCTCTAATAAAGAGAAGAAAAAACCACGGGTGCCAGCCAGCGAAACTTCACTATATCGAGGAGTGTTTACAAACGCCGGGGATTTCACAGATACAACTCTTCCCAACCGGCGGCTTACAAGGGGTTTATATATCGGTGGAAACCTAGGTCTTCGACGATCCGTACCGTACCAAGGGGGGCTGTCGCCCCCCGCACCCCCCACAGGCGTCCCCGTTGGGCACGGTGTGGGCCTCGCTCCACTCGTCTGAAGTTGCCCTATACTTTGTAGAATTTGGATCAACATATAACAAACTCCACCTTGAGACAAATTCCTCCTTGTAGCATCAACAACAACCATCTCCCTGAACAAACAAAGCAAATACTTTCGGCGCCAATAGCCACTTGGGCTAATCAGTTAAACCAACTAAGTTCGAGCAAAGCTCAAACTTAGCAACAGGAACATGTTTAGTCATCATATCAGCAGGATTATCATGAGTGCTGATCTTGCATACCTTTAATTTACCTTGAGCAACAATGTCTCTAACAAAATGGTACTTGACATCAATGTGCTTAGTTCTCTCATGAAACATCTGATCTTTTGTAAGGTATATGGCACTTTGACTGTCACAAAACAAAGTAATGCAAGAATCATCTCCACAAAGCTCAGCAAACAAACCTTTCAACCAAACAGATTCTTTGCAAGCTTCAGCAATAGCCATGTATTCAGCTTCAGTAGTAGATTGTGCAACAACAGCCTGCAATGTAGCCTTCCAGCTAACAGCACAGCCTCCAACATTAAACACATAACCTGTGAGGGATCTTCTCTTATCCAAATCGGCAGCAAAATCTGAATCCACATAGCCAACGAGTCCATCACGGTCCTGCCAAACTTCAAACAAGCATTGAAAGTGCCAAGAAGGTACCTGAAAACCCACTGAACAGCCTTCCAATGTTCTTTACCAGGATTAGCCATGTATCTACTTATCAAACTCATAGCATATGATAAATCAGGACGAGAACAAACCATGGCATACATCAAAGAACCAACAGAACTAGAATATGGCACCTTTGACATGTACTCAAACTCTTCATCAGTAGTAGGGCATTGAGAAACTGACAATTTAAAATGAGGAGCAATAGGAGTACTAACTGAGTTGGCACCATCCATATTAAAACGATGAAAAACTTTCTTAATGTAACTTTGCTGACTAAGAAATAACAAACCAGATTTTCTATCTCGGGTAATCTCCATACCTAAGATCTTCTTAGCAGCACCAAGATCCTTCATCTCGGCCCAAGCCTCCGGCGACGGACCTCGCTCTACTCGTCAGAAGTTGGCCTATACTTTGTAGAATTTGGATCAACATATAACAAAGGTCAGCTAGTTAACTGGCTATCCAGTAGCTGCCGGTGAAGACGAGAAGTTGTGAGTGCCAAAACTTGAAGCAGGATGTGGCTTCCGGACTCCAGTTCGGTATGTTACTCTTGCTATATATACCTACCACATGTGCTCCTTGTTTTATCTGATTTCATTTAGTGATGTAGATGAGTACGTGCCATATCCTAAAAGGAAGATATATATTGCTAATATGATGGTACTTGTGCTGCACACGCTGTTCATTCATTCATGCCGAAGTATTACAGCTATTTCAGATTCGTCAGTTGTATTTCCACTTATCCTAAAACGAAATTGATCTTCTGGTTTATATGTGGGATGATGTATTGCTGATCTAGCTTTTGTTATCTTGTGCGCATGAAATGGACAAAGCTGTGTTCGGTACATTGATCTAGGAGGCTGTGCACTGTATTAGTGTATCATTAATTTTGAAAATTTCATTCATGTAGAAACTAGAAAGCTTGATGTATATATGGTTGCACAACTCTATTACAACATTGCTTTACGCAGCAATGGATGATTGGCTCCATCTCCAGAATGTACTGATATTGCACATATCAGTACTCAGTAGTAGCCAAGTACTGTAAATTTTCTGTATATTTTGATGTTACCTATGGTGGAGGAAGGCGATGGTGGCATGGTCCAAAGAAGCGGAGTGAGAGGGGTGAGGAACAAATCTTTACCGTCGGATAGGTAGAAAGGAAAATAAATCCAGGGAAGTTCCCCATATACACAACTAAACTAAATTCAGTTGTTCGGCAGATATGTACCTCTTGTTAGTTTTCATATCAATTTATCAAGTTGACTACCTGGTACTACAAATGTCCCTTTAAGTTTTCAGGCATGTTTTCCAAGAATAAATATGGTTCTTACATGTCTTTTAGGGTGGATTTGCGGTGCAACATTTTTAAAGTTTTCTCCCAATGCTATGCTTTATAAAATACTACAGTTCATACATTGCGGTAGCTCTGCAGTTTTGAAAACCATGTTATCCTCAAAGCTGTTTTTTTGTTTTTGTATTATTGGAAAAATGGTCTGACCTCTTTTTCCTAAAACTGAGAAAGGAAAAAAACTGAATTATTGCTTGGCCGGCCACCGAAACTGTGGTATTGATATACTTTGGTTTTGAAATAACCGAGGTTCTGAAAACGACATAACTTCCTCGTACTCCCTCCGATCCAAATTAATTGACTTGGATTTGTCTAGATTCGGATGTATCTAGACTAATTGACTTGAGTTTATCCATATTCGGATGTATCTAATACTAGAACATGTCTAGATACATCCGAATCTAGACAAATCCAAGTCAATTAATTTGGATCGGAGAGAGTATTAATATTGTTTCCTCTTGCGGATTTTCTGTTTTCTTTTATCATAACCTGAACATGGTTTCCCTAAGAATCTAACACAGCGGTTCACTATACTAGTGGGTGCACCTGAAAGCTACCCGTGTCTGGCAGGTTCCTCGCGCGGAACGAATCAGCTCTCCATCTCGCAAGCTTGTGACGGAGGTGTTCCGGCCAGAACTGGTTCCCATCGTCGACATACATTTCCTCAAGCACCATGGCGTTTTCCACGAGGAACTTGGCGAGCTGGACTTGGAAGCAGTCGACCTCCTTGGTATTGAAAAACAGAGTCACCTTCCGCAGGCTTGTCCTCAGGCAGCTGAACAACGGGCAGTTGTCTGTAAAGGCTGCTGGGAGCTCCGAGACCTTGCTGGCGCCGCGATGCGAGGGAGACATGAACGCGAGCTTCTCGAACCGGTCCATGGATTGGGCGAAGGGACTTGTAGCTGGATTCTTGTTCTCACGGTTGATTTCATAGTCGTAGTTCCACCACATCATGAGCCGGAGCTCTGACATTGCCGGGCACGAGCGGAGTAGCCTCGCCATTGACAACGCCATGATGCTGCTTGTGTCCTCATGGGATATGTTTAAATGGAGGAGCTTGAGGTTTGGGAAGGTAGGCATGATGACCCCGCCGCCTTGCTCCTCCTCGCCGTCGAGGATGTCCTTGATGCAGCTTAGGGTCAACTTCAAGGCCCTCGTGGTGGAGAAGCTTGTGAGCATACTTGACATGGGCTCGTACCGCGACAGGTGTCCGCGGTAAGTGGCGTCGAGATCGACATGTGACAGACCTGGCGCCGGCGATATCAGCGAGAGCTTGACGGGGTGCCCACGGTACCGGAAGGAGCGCAGGCTCGGCATGTCGATCTGGATGCCAATGTGACCGAAAGCGCCAAACTCCTGGTTGTGGGGATAGGTCTCTATCTCCAGGACGGTGCCTTTCAGGCAGCGGAGGCGGAGGGGCAGCCTGCGATAGGCTGGTATGTCGTAGTATCGGACATCGTCGGCCCAATCGGGCGGCGGTGGCTCCAGCGGCTTTTGTGCGACCTTGTCCAGCAATAGCCTGGAGATACCCTTCCAAGAGAAAGCAGTCTCGGAGCCGCAGATCCGTCAGGAGCGGGAAAGCCAGGCTCGGCGGTGACGGCGGTTGGAGATTGCAGTGTTCGAGCTCCAGCACCCGGAGCGTGGCGGCGCACGGCATGGAGGCCAGCGGCAGGCCGTACTTCCGAGTATTGTACTCGCAACCGATCTGTAGCTCTTCCAGCTCTGCCGTGGGGAGGTCAGCGGCGAGGAGACCGGCGACCCTGCCACCGTCTCGCGGTTCGACGTCGCCCAACATGTAATGCGGGCCGTTGGGGTCGTCTAACCAGAGGAAGAGCGTGAGCCTCTTGAGGGCTGGGCGTTGGGGCAAGGCTGCCAGTGCCGCGGCGGCGTCGCGGAAGAGGGCGTCCAGCGGCGAAGATCCGAGGCAGAGGCCTTGGTCGGCAAAGTAGGACCTGATGTCCAGGTTGAGTGCGCTCGTCCGGCGCCAGAGAGGACGCCATCGGCGCGAGAGGATGGCGCTGGCGGCGGCCTCGCGCGAGGGCGAGAAGGAGAGGATGTGCTGGAGCAGATCGTCGGGGAGGTCGGAGAGACGGTTGCCGGCCATCGTATCGTGTCGAAGGTCGAACGTCGATGGACGAGGAGCAATACTTATGGTTATGGATCACGAGTTCACGAGTCGGTTCCGCTTTTGGAATGAATCGGCCGCCTTTAGAAGTTAGAATAGGTGTTGAACATTGATTTAGGCCTTCCACGGCCTAAAGTGATCTGAGCAACATCGATTTGAGCACGTACGGAGGACAACAAAATCGTCAGCCTTGAGTCCTAGTATTTGAGACGGAAACATAGTTTCCATATGGAAAGTGATAGGATCATCCGGACGAATCGCATTGCCTTGGTCCTGGTCCTGTCCCTGTCCCACGCACGCGACCTCCCGCGTGGAGGCAAACCTGGCAATCGGGCCGTTCATAGCAAGCAGGCCCAGCACACCAGCAGCCCGGCATGGCATGTGGCAAACAGTTTCATGTCGGGCCGTGTCCTGGCCAGGGCTTTTTATTTTTTATTTTTATTTTTTTATCTATACTTTACTTATTTTTCTATAATTCTAAAAAATATAGCCCTAAAAACTCACCCGTATCGCCGTTGTGTCTTGCATCGCCGACGGCTAACCCCATAAGAGCTTGCCGTCAGCCAGCCTCTAGGCCACTATCGCATCCCCCGATGACGTTGTTTAACCGAGGCCTCTCTCCCGCTTGCTTGATGAGAGAAAGAGGGCGAAGGAGAAGGGGATTGAGAGAGGGGGATTTTCGCAAATGGTATCACGGCCGTGCAAACTAGGGCATGCTCGGCCGGCGCAAACAACACACACATTGTTGCATACATTCAACAAGATCAAACGGACCCAAAAAAATAACAAAATTGTCTAGTTATTTATTACAACACAAACAAATAGTAGCAATACAACAAATCATTAACCAACAAATACAACAAGTTGTTCATCAATAATACAACAAACAGTTTTGCAACAATGCAACAAACATACAAATAAAGTAGGTCACTTTTGTTGTCCAAACCATTTCCACCTCTCCTCAATGAGATCTTTTTGAAGCTCATCATGCATGTCATTGGACTGAATGGAATTATACGAGACAATGAACCGCCCCACCCTAAGTTGTGTCATCTCCACTTGCACGGGTGATGAGTGCATATTTGCATCATGTTTTATATAATTTTTGCATTATAGTTGTAGGATCTTGGTATTTTACGGCGTTCGCGCGCATCTTTTATTTCTATTTTCACCGGGATCAGGATACGATGGACACAATTCTTGGACCAGTTATATTGGAACGAAAAGGAGTCAAAAACATAAATCGCTTATTTGGAAAATATCAATAACACCAAAAGAAAATCTGAAGTAATTGGAGGATATAGAAGGTTTAACAACTAACTATACGGCGGGAAGAACTTTTCCAGTTGTATAGTTTCCGCCGTATAGTTGGCGCCAACACCGTCTCCTCAAATAGTTTCACCCCGTGCAACTGGATCAGGGAGACGACATACAGAATATCCAAAAATCACCGAAACCTTACTTTCGGAAGGCATCTAGAGAGGGAACTCATCCACCGGGGATCCATCTTCGCCCTACGCAGATTCGGGAGGATAAGGCATTGATCTTCATCATCAACCACTCCATCACCACCATCTCCATCCATTCCATCTACATCTTGTCTAGATTTTGTTGTAATTTTCATACTCATTGTGGATTTAAATAAGTACTGTTTATCTATGATACTACCTCTATCCCAGTTTATAAGACTTACGCGTATACCTAGGTCGTTCGCATGAGCTATATAATGTGAATTGTATAATATAAAAATTATATCATTAGAAAATACAACATTTAAACTTTCTAATAATATAGTCTTTATCTTATGTTCCTCATGCTAAGTTGGTTAATTTGTCAACCTAGAAATACGGGTAAGTCTTATAAACTGAGACGGAGGTAGTAGGTTCCATTGTAGCTGTCATGATGTTGATTGCCCCATGTCTGATTAGATCATTAGTTCTTGGGATATGAAGAAACCCTAGCATGGGAATGAAATAAGATAAAGTTTATTATGATATTTATCGCTATGAGTTAGATTGTCTTTATCTTGATGTTGGGAGAAGTCGACCTCTCAATATTTTCCTCTCGTGGGAACTTGATGGAGGGAACTACTTGTTGGTAGACGGAAGTGTGTTAGCAATCGTTACATATCAACTTGGGAATCGAGAAAACTCACAAAACACTATCCATGCCATGGGATACGTCCTATGGGATCAAGTCCCTTAATAGCGTAGTAATTTAATTGATGTTGATTGCTGTATACTGTGGTTATGAGGATGATGTGAGCAGTGGTTGCTGCCTATTTGTCCAAATAGGGAGTTCCTCCCGCACATACATAGTTGAGAATGTTTATGATAATAATCTTTACGTTAGACCCGTTATAAATGCTAGAGGTGTATCCGTTACTCCATAAGAACGCTTTTCCCCATTGCAGTTTCAAATCTTTTTTATATACGCTATACTTATTTTTCGTATTCAGTTTGTTTTACTTTACTTACTGTTCTCTTATACCAAAAACCTCAAAACACCTTTTACACAACACTCGCATTTTATCTTGTTACTTAGAACTTTATTTCATCATTTCTATTTTAGTATTTACTTCAAGAGTTAATAGATTTCAGACTCCTTCTCCCTATGGGATCGATATCTTTATTTCGAAACTAGCTACAAACTATGTGTGCACTTGCAGTCATTAAAGTATTTTCTGGTGCCATTTCCGGGGAGCTAAGCGTCGTTCCAGGGAAGAGGAGGCAGCCCAAAGGCCATGGCATGGCAGCCATGGTGGGTGCCCCCCACCTCTTTCACATTCATGTGGGTGGAGCTTCCACTTCCATAAAAAGCCTCCACTCAAAATTCCACCCACCTCCATTAAATTTTCACCAAATTTAATGCAAGCTCTCATTTAATAAAACTATTTTATTTATTTTATTCAGAATTTTGTTAATTACATTAATTAAAAAACATTCATATAAAACTCCTTGCAATATTTTAATTTCACATGCAGAACCAGTTTCAGCAATTTTTGAAGGGTTTCGCGGCATAGTAAATCAAAATTTTCTACGGATGCGAACAGAGGGAAAGCCAAGATCTAATCTAGGAGATGCAAACAACGATAGAGATTGGATTAGATCTTCATACCCTTGAAGATTCGCACAGCGGAACGTGGGTGATGTAGTCGTACTCGCTTCTCCTCCTCGCGATCCGATCCGATCTAGCACCACAAGTGGCGGTGCCTCCGTGAGATGCACACGTGCAGCACCTCGACGTCTCCTCCTTCCTCGGACCAGCAAGTATGGTGGAGAGACGGATTGGATCTACAACACGACGACGTGGTGTATATGATGGAGAATTTCTGCAGCAGGGCTTCGCCTACAAATAGTCGGGAGGGAGAGAGGAAGGGCAGCAGGGCGGCTAGGGTTGGAGGGGAAGGTGTGTGGGGTGGTGCGCCTCCAGCCCTCTTTATATAGAGGGGTGGGCGGATGCCCTAGCCCCTCCCCCAAGTCCAAACCGGCGGCCCCAAAGGAGGAAGAGTGGGGGGCAAGGAAACCCCCCTTCTAGAAGCTCTATCTAGGTTTTAAACCCTCTTTGGCCGGCTGGGCCCTATGGGGCCTTGTGCCCCTGGCCCAATGCGGCCAGTGCACTCCCTCATAGGCCCATGCCCCTCCCGGAAGGTGGGGCCACGTTGGTCCCCTTCCGGAAGGTTCTAGAAGCTTCCGGTACAATACCGATTAACCCGGAACAATTCCGAACTCCAAAAACTGCACTGCCTTATATGAATCTTATTCTCCGGACCACTCCGGAACCTCTCGTGATGTCCTGGATCCCATCCGAGACTCCGAACAAAAATTCATAAACCAATTATCCAATCTATCCTAGCGTCGAGACACGTTAAGTGTGTGACCCTGCGGGTTCGAGAATATGCAGACATGATCTTCTATCAATAATCAACAGCGGGATCTGAACACCCATATTGACTCCCACACATTCATCGATGATCATATCGGATGAACCACGATGCCAGGATTCAATCAATCCCATATATATATTCTCTTCGTCTCGCGATATTTTACTTGCCCGAGATTCGATCGTCGGTACCGTCATACCTAGTTCAATCTCGTTCACAGCAAGTACTTTACTCGTTCCGTAATCCGATATCACCTTGTGATTAACTCCTTAACCACATGCTTGCAAGCGGTGTTGATATTGATTACCGAGTGGGCCCGAAGTATATCTCTTCGACTTGGGAGGGACAAATCCCATCTCGATACATACAACCCAACAGATACTTTCCGATCACCTGAGAGACACCTTTATGATCACCCTCTCATAGGAAGACGTTTGATGACCTCAAAGCTTTCTTCCGATACCAGGGAGTTGTATTATCTCATGGTCTAAGGAATACAATATTTGACATAAGAAAAGCTTCGCAAAGACGAACACGATGACACGATCTAATTGCTTCGCTTAGTTTGGGTCTGTCCACCATATCATTCTCCCAATGATATGATCTTATTATTAATTGACAACTCATGTCCATGGTTAGGAAACCTTAACCATCATTAATCAATGAGCTAGTCCTTAGAGGCGTACTAGGGACACGGTGTTATTCACAAACCACACAAGTATTAAAGTTTCCGCTTAATACAATTCTAGCATGGAATATAAACATTATCATGAACAAGATCTATAATAATAACATCTTTATTATTGCCTCTAGGGCATAATTCCAACAGTCTCCCACTTGCACTAGAGTCAATAATCTAGTTTACATCTGGCAACAATATCACACCCATGGCACTGAGGTGCTGATCATGTTTTACACGTGGAAGAGGTTTAGTCAATGGATCTGCGACATTCAGATCTGTATGTACTTTGCTAATCTTCAGATCTCCATCTGCTATATAATCTCGGATTATATGAAACTTGCGGTTGATATGCTTGGTCTTTGGATGATATCTTGGTTCCTTAGCGAGTGCTATGGCGCCAGTGTTGTCACACAATATCTCTAGTGGGTCCAATGCACTTGGAACCACGCCAAGCTCAGTGATGAAGTTCCTGATCCAAACTCCTTCACTTGACGCTTCTGCAGCAGCCATGTATTCCGCTTCTACTGTAGATCCCGCGATCACGCTTTGCTTCCAGCTTTTCCAGCTCACAGCTCCTCCATTCAAAATATACACGTATCCTGTCTGAGATTTAGAATCATCCTTGTCGGTGTCGAAACTAGCGTCGACGTAACCTTTTACGACGAGCTGTTCATCACCCCCATAGACTAAGAACATTTATTTAGTTCTATTTAGGTACTTTAGGATGTTCTTCACGGATGTCCAGTGTTCCACTCCTGGATCACTTTGATACCTGCTCGTCAAACTAAGAGCATTGGACACATCCGGTCTAGTACACAGCATGGCATACATGATAGAACCTATGGCCGAGGCATAAGGCACTTTGCTCATAGCTTCCCTATCATTTACCGTAGCTGGACACTAAGCCTTGCTCAATATCTTACCTGACAACATAGGCACTGAACCTTTCTTTGCCTTATCCATTCTGAACCTTTCCAGAACTTTGTCTAGGTATGTACTCTGGCTTAAAGCTATCAGGCGTCTTTGTCTATCTCTATAGATTTTGATGCCCAATATATAAGCAGCTTCACCTAGGTCTTTCATTGAAAAACACTTGTTCAAATAACTCTTCACATCGTTAAGCATGTTGATGTCATTTCCAATAATCAATATGTCATCCACATATAGTACCAGAAACGTCACCGAGCTCCCACTCACTTTCTTGTAGATGCAAGCTTCGTAGCAATTTGGAACAAATCCAAAGCTCTTGATCACTTGATCGAAACAAAGGTTCCAACTCCGAGATGCTTGCTTCAGTCCATAAATGGAACGCTGAAGTTTGCATACTTTATCAGCATCCTTAGGATCGACAAAACCTTCGGGTTGCATCATATACAACTCTTCATCAATGTTGCCATTGAGGAAAGCAGTCTTGACATCCATCTGCCATATTTCATAATCATGAAATGCAGCAATTGCTAATAAAATCCGAATGGACTTAAACATCGCTACGGGAGAGAAAGTCTCATCGTAGTCAACACCTTGAACTTGTCGAAAACCTTTCGCGACAAGCCGTGCTTTATAGACAGTAACATTACCATCCGCGTCCGTTTTCTTCTTGAAGATCCATTTGCACTCAACGGCCTTTCGGTCGCTAGGAGGGTCCACCAAAGTCCATACTTGGTTTTCGCTCATGGATCCCAATTCGGATTTCATGGCTTCTAGCCATTTCTCAGAGTCTGGGCTCATCATCGCTTCCTCATAGTTCGTAGGTTCACTGTCTTCTACTAACAAGACAGTCAAGACAGGGTTGCCGTACCACTCAGGAGGGGCACGCGACCTTGTCGACCTGCGACGTTCAGTAGCAGCATCGTCCGAAGCTTCATGATCCTTGTCATTAGCTTCCTCTATCGTTGGTGCAGGCGGCACTGGAACAATTTCAGGTGCTGCGCTACTCTCCAATTCAAGAGAAGGTTCAATAACCTCGTCTAGCTCTACTTTCCTCCCACTCACTTCTTTCGAGAGAAACTCCTTCTCAAGAAAGGAACCGTTCTTTGCGACAAACACTTTGCCTTCGGTTCTGTGATAGAAGGTATACCCAATAGTTTCCTTAGGGTATCCTATGAAGACGCATTTCTCCGCTTTGGGTTCGAGCTTGTCCGGCATCAACTTCTTGACGTAAGCTTCGCATCCCCAAACTTTAAGAAACGACAACTTAGGTTTAGCACCAAACCACAGTTCATATGGTGTCGTCTCAACGGATTTAGATGGTGCCCTATTTAAAGTGAATGCAGCGGTTTCTAATGCATAACCCCAAAATGATAACGGCAAATCAGTAAGAGACATCATTGATCGGACCATATCTAATAAGGTTCGATTCCGGCGTTCAGACACACCATTGCGCTGTGGTGTTCCGGGTGGCGTGAGTTGTGAAACAATTCCACTTGCTTTAAGATGCGTGAGAAAATCATAACTCAAATATTCGCCCCCACGATCGGATCGTAGAAACTTAATCTTTCTGTTACGATGGTTCTCCACTTCATTCTGAAATTCCTTGAACTTTTCAAATGTTTCAGATTTATGTTTCATTAAATAGATATACCCATATCTACTCAAGTCATCGGTAAAAGTGAGAAAATAGCGATATCCACCGCGCGTCGAAACACTCATCGGTCCGCATACATCGGTATGTATGATTTCCAACAAGTCCGTTGCTCGCTCCATCATACCGGAGAACGGGGTTTTGATCATCTTGCCCATGAGGCATGGTTCGCATGTGTCAAATGATTCAAAATCAAGAGACTCCAAAAGTCCATCAGAATGGAGTTTCTTCATGCGCTTTACACCAATATGACCTAGACGACAGTGCCACAAATAAGTAGTATTATCACTATCTACTTTGCATCTCTTAGCCTCAATGTTATGGATGTGTGTTTCATCCATTTCGAGATTTAGAAGAAATAAACCATTCACAATAGGTGCATGACCATAAAAGATGTTACTCATATAAATAGAACAACCATTATTCTCCGATTTAAATGAATAACCGTATTGCAATAAACACGATCCAGATATAATGTTCATGCTCAACACAGACACATAATAACACTTATTAAGGTTTAAAACTAATCCCGAAGGTAAAACTAAGGAGAGCGTGCCGACGGCCATCACATCAACTCTTGATCCGTTGCCAACGCGCATCGTCACCTCATCCCTCGCAAGCCGCCGTCTATTCCGTAGCTCCTGTTTCGAGTTACAAATATTAGCAACTGAACCAGTATCAAATACCCAGGCATTACAACGAGGGCTAGTAAGGAAAACATCAATAACATGTATATCAAATATACCTTTGATGGTGCCAGCCTTCTTGTCCGCTAAGTACTTCGGACAGTTGCGCTTCCAGTGACCCTTGTCCTTGCAATAGAAGCACTCAGTGTCCGGCTTAGGACCAGACTTGAGCTTCTTCTCAGCAGGGGCAGTGCGCTTGCCGCCGCCCTTCTTGAAGGGCTTCTTTGCTCCCTTACATTTCTTGAAGGTGGGGGGCTTGTTGGCCATCAACACATGATTATACTTTTTGATGTCCACTTCCGCGGCCTTCAGCTTTGCGAAGAGCTCGGTGATCATATCAGTGGAACCAATCTGATTGTGAGTCACTACAAAACTTTTGTTGCTAGGAGGGAGTGATTGCAGAACCCTGTCAATCTTGAGCTCCTCTGGAATCGTGCATTCCAGTTGCTCAAGGCGTTGAGTGTAGCCCGTCATCTTAATGGCGTGCTCACTAATGGAACTCCCTTCCTCCATCTTGTAGTTAAAGAATTTCTTAGAGATCTCATATCTCTCAGAACAGGCCTGAGTTTGAAACATAGTTTTCAGCTCCTCAAGAATCTCAAAGGGCCTGGCGAACTCCTCAAAACGTTTTTGAAGATCCGATTCCATAGCATACAATATGGCGAGCTTAATCAAATCATAATCATCCTTGCGCGACTGATAAACAGCTTTCTCATCAGCCGGCGCATCTATAGCAGGGGCGTCACCTAGCGCTTTCTCAAGGACATAGTCCTTTTATCCGCCAGCGAGAATGATTCTCAGAATGCGGAACCATTTGGTGAAGTTAGACCCATTGTTTCTAAGCTTTTCTATCTCAGCAAAAACGTTGAAGTTGAAGTTGGACTTGGCCATGTGATCTACAGTATTTGCATGTACAATTTAGACTATGTTCATGATAAATAGTTCAACTTAATCAAATTACTAGATGAACTCCCACTAAATTCAACATCCCTCAAGTTGTTTAGTGAACATGATCCAAATTCACCACACCTAATCCGATCATCACGAGAAGAGATGTGGCTTCAATGGTGGACAACGAAGTGTCGATCATATCATTCATATGACTCATGCTTAACCTTTCGGTTCATGTGTTCCGAGGCCATGTCTGTACATGCTAGGCTCGTCAAGTTAGACCCAAGTATTTCCGTGTGTGCAAAACTGGCTTGCACCCGTTGTATGTGAGCGTAGAGTCTATAGCACCCGATCATCACGTGATGCTTGGACACGACGAACTTTCGCAACGGTGCATACTTGGGGAGAACATAGTTTTTATTATGATCTTTAAGTGAGGAATCATCTTATAATGCTACCGTCGCGATCTAAGCATAATAAGATACATAAAAGGATAAACATCACATGCATATAACTTTATGTGGCATGGTATAGCCAATCTTCGCGCAATGATCTCCATCTTGTGCGTGCCGACATGATCTCCATCACTCCACCATGATTGCCTCCACCACGAATAGCAACTACAACTATTGCTAACTACTTAGCGATAAAGTGAAACTATTACATGGCGCATAAGAAGTTGACACACAGGTCATACACAATTATAAAGACAACCATATGGCTCCTGCCGGTTGTGTACTCATCGACATGCAAGTCGTGAAACATTACAAAACATGATCATCGCATACATTATACACATCACATCTTGGGCCATACCATATCACAAAAAACACTCCCTGCAAAAACAAGTTAGACGCCTCTACTTTGTTGTTGCATGTTTTACGTGGCTTATGGGAGTAGATGCTAAGAACGATTCTTACCTACGGAAAGCCACAACGGTGATATTATGGTTGCCAAACTCCGGTGTTAATCCCATGACAACTATAGTGAGAGAAACTGGCATCCACCAGTCGCATGTGTGGAACAAGCCACACGTCAAGTGCGGAGCCGGTCTCGCGAACGACGTCGCGTAAGGTTGGCCTGGACCGCTTCAATCTCACTATCCCGCGTCATAAGAAGAACACAAACAAGAGGCTTGCAACAGAAAACATCAACGCCCGCAACAACCATGTTGCGTTCTACTCGTGAAACACATCTACGCATAGATCTAGCTCTGATACCACTGAAGGGTTTCGCGGCATAGTAAATCAAAATTTTCTACGGATGCGAACAGAGGGAAAGCCAAGATCTAATCTAGGAGATGCAAACAACGAGAGAGATTGGATTAGATCTTCATACCCTTGAAGATTCGCACAGCGGAACGTTCGTCGGAACGTGGGTGATGTAGTCGTACTCGCTTCTCCTCCTCGCGATCCGATCCGATCTAGCACCACAAGTGGCGGTGCCTCCGTGAGATGCACACGTGCAGCACCTCGACGTCTCCTCCTTCCTTGGACCAGCAAGTATGCTGGAGAGACGGATTGGATCTACAACACGACGGCGTGGTGTATATGGTGGAGAATTTCTGCAGCAGGGCTTCGCCTACAAACAGTCGGGAGGGAGAGAGGAAGGGCAGCAGGGTGGCTAGGGTTGGAGGAGAAGGTGTGTGGGGTGGTGCGCCCCCAGCCCTCTTTATATAGAGGGGTGGGCGGCTGCCCTAGCCCCTCCCCCAAGTCCAAACCGGCGGCCCCAAAGGAGGAAGAGTGGGGGGCAAGGAAACCCCCCTTCTAGAAGCTCTATCTAGGGTTTAAACCCTCTTTGGCCGGCTGGGCCCTATGGGGCCTTGTGCCCCTGGCCCAATGCGGCCAGGGCACTCCCTCATAGTCCCATGCCCCCTCCCGGAAGGTGGGGCCACGTTGGTCCCCTTCTGGAAGGTTCTAGAAGCTTCCGGTACAATACCGATTAACCAGGAACAATTCCGAACTCCAAAAACTGCACTGCCTTATATGAATCTTATTCTCCGGACCACTCCGGAACCTCTCGTGATGTCCCGGATCCCATCCGAGACTTCGAACAAAAACTCATAAACCAATTATCCAATCTATCCTAGCGTCGAGACACGTGAAGTGTGTGACCCTGCGGGTTCGAGAATATGCAGACATGATCTTCTATCAATAATCAACAGCGGGGTCTGGACACCCATATTGACTCCCACACATTCATGGATGATCATATCGGATGAACCACGATGCCAGGATTCAATCAATCCCATATATATATTCCCTTCGTCTCGCGATATTTTACTTGCCCGAGATTCGATCGTCGGTACCGTCATACCTAGTTCAATCTCGTTCACAGCAAGTACTTTACTCGTTCCGTAATCCGATATCACCTTGTGATTAACTCCTTAACCACATGCTTGCAAGCGGTGTTGATATTGGTTACCGAGTGGGCCCGAAGTATATCTCTCCGACTTGGGAGGGACAAATCCCATCTCGATACATACAACCCAACAGATACTTTCCGATCACCTGAGAGACACCTTTATGATCACCCTATCATAGGATGACGTTTGATGACCTCAAAGCTTTCTTCCGATACCAGGGAGTTGTATTATCTCATGGTCTAAGGAATACAATATTTGACATAAGAAAAGCTTCGCAAAGACGAACACGATGACACGATCTAATTGCTTCGCTTAGTTTGGGTCTGTCCACCATATCATTCTCCCAATGATATGATCTCATTATTAATTGACAACTCATTTCCATGGTTAGGAAACCTTAACCATCATTAATCAATGAGATAGTCCTTAGAGGCGTACTAGGGACACGGTGTTGTTCACAAACCACACAAGTATTAAAGTTTCCGCTTAATACAATTCTAGCATGGAATATAAACATTATCATGAACAAGAATTATAATAATAACATCTTTATTATTGCCTCTAGGGCATAATTCCAACAATTTCACCCGAAACAATTTCGGTTTCCATTGAAATAATTTTAGCGCTTTTTTTCTTTCTCTGATATCTTATTTCTCCAAATGGTGTCGGTATCCCTTAAGTGTGTCACCCTACGGTTCGTGAATAATGCAGATATGATCGAGACCCCTCTCCGATCAATAAACAATAGTGGGACATGGAGATCTGTACTGACTCCCACATATTCAACGATGACTTCTTGTGATCGTGTGAACCTTTTACATTATAACTAAATCCTTTTGTATCGTGATATTTTACATGTCCGAGATTCGATCATCGGTATACCCATACCTAGTTTGATCTCGTTACCAACATGTACTCTTTTATTGTTCCCGTGATATAACATTTTAGTGATTTCCATCACTTGCTTGCAAGATATATCAATATGATATCACCGAGAGGGCCCAAAGTATATCTCCGAAGGAAATATGCCCTAGAGGCAATCATAGCGATGATTATATTTCTTATGTATCCATGAGTTATTGTATTGTTCCTTGAATATCCATATCAGGTAACTTGTATTGATTGGCAATTATGTGAATTGTTTGTGAAACTCTTTACTTGTATGGTTATTTAATAGTTGTCCCTAGTCGGAGTTCATGTGAGGACATATATGAATATTAGACTAGCGCATCGATTTGTTGATGACTATGTTTCACAAGTCATAGACATGGAGATGTCAAACCAATGATGTGGACACATGTTATGAACATGGGGTTGGACTGACCCAACTTGAGACTGGCAATTAGTTGCAACTCTCTCTCTCTCTCTACACATCGTGTACGTTTTGTCCTTAGACCTGAGAATGTCGCATGTACTTGAGATGTGGATCGACATACTTTGGGGCTATCAGACGCTACTCTGTAACTGAGTAGTTATAAAGGTAGCTTTCGGGTTTATCCTGAAGCATGCTGCAAGGCATGGTCAATCAAGATGGGATTTGCCCCTCTCTACTTGAGATATATATCTCTAGGCCCCTCGAGTGATCAGATAGAGAAATGCATGGCCGTGCTACATATGGTTAAGAGTTAACCTGGTAATCACAGTATCGAGAAAGGGAGGTCAGCTTGGAGCTAGACCAAATATCGTGAGGCAAAAGGAAAGACATGTACTAAACCTTGTGATGGTTCGTCTGATATGATCTTTGTATGCGTTTAGGAGTTGGCACGTCTTGCTAGAGGCCGCTACCAACTATTGACAGAATAAGTGTATTCGTGTCATGTATATACGTATATGAACCTATAGGGTCACACACTTAAGGGGCTGGAAGCCTAATGAGGATTAGATCCGAATTAGACCAGGCTTAGGCTACTAATGGGCTGCTAATGTAGAAGCCCACTAGGGACGCCTATATAAGAGAGGGTGGGGCGTGCTGACCAGGGTTAGACCATTCCAACCAGCTGTCACTCCTCACGCATGTGTTGCACGCGTGGACCTAGGAGTCCGGCGTCTGACGCTTCCACCCTGTACGTGTGGATACCTCGGAGGCGCTGCATCTGTAGAGCTTGGACGAGCCGCGCAAGGGGAGCTGCTCGTGGAACGAGAACAAGGAGGAGACGTAGATCGTCTGCACTGCCTCTACACGTGTAACATCCCAGGATTAGCACCTAGAATTATAGAGGACACAGGTTTGTGCATTGCATTCATGCATAAGAAAATCCGGAGAATTTTCGCGCAAAACAAAAATACCTATAGAGGGATCGAGGTCTCTCTTGTTCTAAAGGAAACAATAGAGCAAGTGCGACGGATTTTGACATGACCTCTACTGAATGTTCATGTTTGAGGGAAAACAATTTAAGTTGAATATTCAAATACTTTATTTGAATTCAAAAGTAATTGAAAAGAATAAACAATAGAATTGAAATGGTAAATTCTTGAATAAACAAATACATATCATCATATTCACCATATATTTGAATTATACAATAATTTGGAATTATTATTTCAAAAACGATAAGTATTACATAATATTTAATAATACAAGTGTATAAGAGGTACAACAATTAGTAACTAGTTATAAAAGAAATAAAATAAAACATTTACTTTGTTACAATTAGAATAATCCAAAGTTTACAAAATGGATAAAGAAAATTACAAGTACTAAGGATAAAAAGAATTTCTTTATTACTATTATATTAAAAATTACAATGCTTTCCACCTCACCAAAATAAATAAATAAAAGGGTAAATTACAAAAGAATAAAGTAAAACCCTAAAACTATTTCTAAAATCAAATTCCTATTCATCTCTGGTATCTTCTTTTCTTCATATTCCTTTGTCCCTGCAAAACAGCACAAAAGACAACAAAACAAAAGAAAAAGAAAGAAAATAAATAGAATTGTTTAGGTGAATGCTACTCTCAGTCTGGCAATGTGATGCATTGCTGAACACATCATTGAGTATTTCTTTAAAAAGGGGCCAAAGAGTAGTATCTGTTCTTATTCTGGAATATTGCCTCAGACTAGTGCATCACAGGCTAATGTGGGGGCAAGTTTCACCAAAGGCAAGTAAGAGGCAAAGAGGTAAAAAATCACATTTTCACTTGATCTAATCCATTTGGGTGAGACATGCACACAGGCAACTCACAAGCTGTTCACACACACATGCAACATAGTCTGTTGTCAACACCACAACAACAAGGGAATCAGATAAGAGTGCACAGCCATAGCAACCAGCTACCATTCCACCTCCACACTTCAGAATACATTCCCATCTTACTATCTTACCATCTTATCAACTTATCATCAAGTCTAGAGTACATGGTTCAACACCACAATCTCCACCAGCACCCTGGTTGCTTGGGGAAGCCATCCAGGAGCACCAGAAGATGGCCAAGAGCTAGGAGGAGCAGGCTTACCAGAAAAGAAGCAGTAGCAATTTCAATAGATCAAGTCAGGGGATAAGAGGAGAGGATTGGCACCAGCAGTGAATCAATAATAACCACAAGAGAAACCATAACTCCAAAACAACAGGTTATCCATCTAAGATCATGCCTTTGTATCTGTTCTTATTATTGCATCTTAGAAAATGGATGGGGCAATAGACAATCCTCAGATCTGTACTCAAATGGAGTACAAGATCATCATTGGATAGTTTTCATAAGCAAGCAGTAACTGTTGTATGCAAACATCATCAAAGCCTCAGCCTTTGCATCCTAGGCAGGGCTAAGGAATGAAGGGAAACATTTATATTAACCTATGCTTCAGACCAGCATCACAAGCATTCAGGTTTAAAAGAACTTTGCTTAGATGTATAAGCAGTAGATCATCCTATCTGAGATTATATTGTGCGCATTCTTGTATAGAAGCACCACAAAAATAATTAGAGCAATAGGAGCCATTTGAACAGTGTATCCATCAGCACATCATCATTGTTGTGACCTACTACTGTGTACACTCCAAAGAGGCATCACAGTAGCGGGTTTCCAACAACTAAAGCCACCCAAAATAAGATAGCAGAATATTCAGGTTTTCAAGCCATTCAAAGATATTTCAAATCATTTTCCTACCAAATTTTCATAGGAATCATTTTCTGTTTGAAAACACATCATTTATAAATCACATGATTTAGTAAATCAAGTCAATGGATCAAGGATTAGCCAACAGATATGTACACAGTAGTACCAGTGATTGGGGTTTTATCACTGAATCCTTCAACTATAGCAGTGAACAAGTAGTTCAGGAAAGAACCTTGTATCAAATCAATTTAAGCAAATTATCTACAGCACCAAACATCATTTCAATATAACAGGAACAGATCAGATACAAGAAGATATTGCATGTATATAAAAGGATTAATTGCCAATACAAAATATCTAATGGACATGAGATCATCAGAGAACCACACACAAGTAATACAACCAACAATCAGCAAGTATCAACTGGTCCAAATAACTCCATTTGTTCATCCATGAACACTAAAGAAAACATGTTTCCAGAAAATAAATCATAAGAACTTAAGGAGATGATCATGTAAATGATCATTAGGAAACTGTCTAACATAATATAAAGTACTAGAACATATATAATCTATCACTTGTTCATTTGTGTGTTTCACATACACCTTGCTTGAGAAGTTCTTAGGTAGTAAATATATACATATAGGTTTGTGGTACCAAATTAAGATGTAGCAAAACAAGTTATTCTTTTTAAACTATAAAAAAGAAATATATCTGACCATGCCATTAACACAAGGAATAGTCAACTAACCATGTGTTCATGCTTATGAACTATTAACCCTTGTAATTACATGCATAAACATCAATCAATAAGAAGCCCATCAGCATCACCTACACATTAGGGACCATGTCCAATAGACCATGATCTAGAATCAAGTCACAACAGCACATGCTCTATTTTTATAGACAACAATAGTACATGTATCAAATCAAGTGAGGCATTAAGCACTTAATCAACCAAATCAACTACACTACCAAACCTACCACTCTAATCAATTGAACTCTGCTCAAGAGCTCAATTATTATTTCCTGAACATGGTCAATCGCAAGATACTGAGAGGATTCAGAGAGGGAGAAGGCAAAGAAGACCAGAGAGTGAAAAGGGGGAAAACATACCTGTGGTCCTCGCTAGGGTAGGAAGAGGAAGCGGTGGTCGGAGTCGAGGATGAACACGGCGGCACGGGGAGCACCCAGAGGGCGCTGAAACCCGCGCCAAGCCGCGTTCATAGAGCTCACAGGGAGGAAGACGGCACCATCTCCTTACCATAGCACCAGGGCGATGCCAGAGGAGCGTCAGAGCACCACATCCTCGAGCAGCAGCCAGGGGCATCGGGGGCCAGCGGAGTCGCGCTGGCGACCTAGCCGAACTGCACGACTAGGGTTTCGCAGGGGCACGAGTGGTGAAGCAGAGCAACACCAAGGCAGAGGTAATCACTGGAGATGCTTGAGTCGGAGCCTCATCGGCATGCGGCGGAGCCGAGGTCGGCCGGCAACCGGCCGGAGTGGCGGCGACGGCGACATCGCACGGGAGCAAGAGAGGAGAGGATGAGGTCTATGCGTGTGTGTGTGTGGAGTGAGGGGTGGGCCGGGAGTGAGGGGTCTGGCATGGTCTAGTTGGACTAGGCCAGCCCACATACCCAACCAAACGGCCCAAGCTGATTAGGGTAGGAAATAAAATAAAAAGAAAAAAATGAATGAATTACTAAAATAACCTCCAAACGTTTTTAGTTATAGAAAATTATAGAAAAAATAATAAATATACATTTAACATGTTAGAATTATCATAAAGGCAAAATCTATCTAATAAAAATATAACTTTATTTATTTAAAATAAATATAACGTAAATAATTATTAACACCATTAAATCCTAAATGAAATTTTATAAAATAAGAAAAAAACCCTAAAAATAAATAAAAAATTATTTTTGTATATAAAAATAACTCTACTATTTTATAAAAATACTAACTTAGAGTTTTACAAATAAAACATAAAACAAATATTTAAAGACACTTAATTCTTTGATGAATTTTATAAAAATAAATATAATACTTTAAAATAAATAAAATTCATTTTTAAGGTTTTAAATAAATATATTACACTAGAAAAATATTAAATGTATTATTAGAAAAGTCTTTAATATTTTAAATAATAAATCCTTACCTAATACCTATTTTGGGAATTCTTTAAAGATAATTGTTAAGTAAGAAATAATCACAATTCTTATAAAACCTTGAGCAATTAGTGTCTTTGTACTAAATTCCAAACCCATAACTTAAATTAATAATCAAAATTAAGTATAACTTTTAACTTTAAAATACCCTTTTAAAAATCTTATTAAGAATCCTTTTAAATAAACATTGGGTATCATCCATTTATATAATATGGTGAATAATCATTATATCTTAACCACTATTAACATAACTTCAAATTCTTACAAATTACTAAGATCATCTAATTATGCTTCCATTAAATAAATACATATTATTCCTTAATAAGCAAAACAAATTTAATCTAAGCATTCACTTAAATGTAAAATGAATAAATCCACACCTTAGTCATACTTACCATAAATCCAAAACTTGAGAATAATCAAAGCATAATACACCTTAAGTTTACTTAGCCTTTTAAAACTAACTTTAGTCTCAAAGTTTATAAACATCATGTTTAATAACTACTTATGTTTTTATAGTTAACTTTGGTCTATTTAACCTAAGACATAAATCATCTAAAAGATATTAATTATGTTCTATTAAACAATAAAGATTGTTTAAACCTTAGAAAGGAAATCTTTTCTTCAAATGTTATTCTTTTTGCACTTCAAACAATAATTTCATAATAAGTTCTTCAATTCTTAACAACTCAATTCCAAGGATGTTTATCAATACACACCAAATGACAATTAACCCTAAAACATTATTTTATACTTTACTTGTATATTTTGGGGTTGATAACACTTAAGTTCTTTATAAATACCATTACCTGTAAAGTAAAACTTGAAGATAAATCAACTTTTAAAAGAATTACCTAAACTCACTTCACTCAAAAGTATTGGGGATTCACTTTGGGAGTTTTACAAAATGCATAGCATTACTTATGCAAAATTGCACATTGTTTCTTTAAACATAGTCCTTAGCGGACCAATGATGCTGATTTCAGATATTGGATCTTTTATATTGTCTTGAAGACCGTGAGTGCATAATCTTGCAATCACAAAAGGCAAGTTCACACTTGCTCATGTCCTTTGATTATTTTATGTACAGTATTTTGCAAATCCAGTGTTGTCATCACCTGAATTTGAAAAAGGACAGAAAACACTATTTTCATAATAATGTGATTATAGGTTATTTACCATGAGGTAATAACCTACTATAAGAGTTCCAATGGTAAAGGAACATATTATCTAGGACTTAACAACCAATGTCGCCAGTGATTCTTGCGCCGTATATTACGCGTTGACCATGAGATTTGGAATGGGACGAGGAAGTCAGCTGTATCTTTTCCCTCTCGCATGGAGCCGGATGTGCGGGTCGTGGCTGTTATCACTCGTAGCATGCATATTATATGGTAATTCGTAGAGGATATGCAGCATATGGGTGGGATCCCTCAACGTCCCACGATAGTTCCGGCATCTGAACGGTTTGTACTGCCAATTGCCGTAATTCAATAGGTGGGCTGGCATACACCAAGGAGACATGCGGGGTCGCGGAGAAGGCAGTGATTGGCTTGGGTCTTAGTCTGGGCCTCACACCAAGGAAGTGTGAACGGGTTCGCGGCCCGGATGTGCAACAAAGCTAAGATCTCTCATGGGTAAAGTGACGCACCTCTGCAGAGTGTAAGAACTGTAACTTGTTACTCCCTGTTCCGGGAAGAAGCTGCGAACGCGGCGGGAAAGGAACTCCATGAAAGTTCTGGTAAACTCGTGAAGGCTGACAGACATAGTTTTTCAAAATAAAAGCAACCTTTTAAGAAATGTTTACAAAAACCTGCATTGCCTATGACCTATGGTCCGTGGCTGTAGATATAGTGCATCAAACACTCCTTTTCTAGTGGACTTGCTGAGTACGCTCGTACTCAAAGTATCTTCTAAACCCTTGCTAGATTCTTAAGCCAATAAGACAACGTCTACATCAAGTTATGCTCCAGGAATAATCAGAAAAAGTTAAAGCTCTTCAATGAGGGCGGCGCGCGGTCTGTGGGCGTGTGTCGAGGGTGGCGCTCTGGCGCGCTCTCGGCATGCGCTCAGAGAAGCTTGGCATGGCTTGGGCATGTGGTCCAGTGGCTGGCAGGGTTCGAGTGCTGGACAGGGGGTGGCGGTGGACGGTGGGATGTGTCCTAGACATGCTGTTTAGGCTTGGTGCTTGCTCTGGCTAGATAGCCATGGTCGGCTGGCAAGGGGGTGCTCGGGTTGGCATGGCATGGGGCAAAGGGTAGGGGCTAGGGTTTGTCCAAGCACTGGTTGGCACTGAGGGAGACAAGGGTGATCAATGGTGAACATTGCTTAGCCAAGTTACTGCTCAAAACAGTGAAGTTTGCCCAGATTGATTTGTTGCCTCCAAGTGTTTGATGAAATGGCCGCAAGAACTCAAGTTTTAAATTTTGAAAAGATTTTGGTGGGTGTGCTAGGCATGTGCTGGTGAGTCTGTGGATGCTTGGGTTTTGAAAGTTGAGCTTGTTTGAGTGGTCTTTGAAAAAGTGGGATCTTCCCATATGATATAGATTCAATTTTAAACTGTCCTTTAAACTATGCATTTGAATGTTTCTGGATGATCACAAAGTGGGCCTTGATACTTTGTTATGAGTACTATCAAGGGGTGCAAAGATCCAAACAAGTTTCTGTTAGGTTTTGAAAGTTAGAGACAGCCAAAGTAGGCATGGGAGTTAATATGGCAAAAGTGACCATTCACTTAATTTGTTGGTTTTGATTTATTTGTCTTTGGGAAAAGTGTGGGGATTGTTTAGATGATTTTTTTCACCTAAGAATCATTTTATAAGCAAAGAAACACACAATCATGGCAATTCAAAAGAATTCCAAAGGGGATGCATACACACATGCATGCTTTCATATTTTTATTTAGAAAGTTTTTTTTAATCCTAATTTTGGTGATTAGAGTTTGATGATTGTAGTTTAATATTTTTGGGATGTTACAATTAGGAAACTGTCTAACATAATATAAAGTACTAGAACATATATAATCTATCACTTGTTCATTTGTGTGTTTCACATACACCTTGCTTGAGAATTTCTTAGGTAGTAAATATATACATATAGGTTAGTGGTACCAAATTAAGATGTAGCAAAACAAGTTATTCTTTTTAACTATAAAAAGAAATATATCTAACCATGCCATTAACACAAGGAATAGTCAACTAACCATGTGTTCATGCTTATGAACTATTAAGCCTTGTAATTACATGCATAAACATCAATCAACAAGAAGCCCATCAGCATCACCTACACATCAGGGACCATGTCCAATAGACCATGATCTAGAATCAAGTCACAACAGCACATGCTCTATTTTTACATACAACAATAGTACATGTATCAAATCAAGTGAGGCATTAAGCACTTAATCAACCAAATCAACTACACTACCAAACCTACCAATCTAATCAATTGAACTCTGCTCAAGAGCTCAATTCTTATTTCCTGAACATGGTCAATCACAAGGTACTGAGAGGATTCAGAGAGGGAGGAGGCAAAGAAGACCAGAGAGTGAAAAGGGGGAAAACATACCTGTGGTCCTCGCTAGGGTAGGAAGAGGAAGCAGTGGCCGGAGTCGAGGATGAACACGGCGGCACGGGGAGCACCCAGAGGGCGCTGAAACCCGCGCCAAGCCGCGTTCATAGAGCTCACAGGGAGGAAGACGGCACCATCTCCTTACCATAGCACCAGGGCGATGCCAGAGGAGCGTCAGAGCACCACATCCTCGAGCAACAGCCAGGGGCATCGGGGGCCAGCGGAGTCGCACTGGCGACCTAGCCGAACTGCACGACTAGGGTTTCACAGGGGCACGAGTGGTGAAGCAGAGCAACACCAAGGCAGAGGTAATCACTGGAGATGCTTGAGTCGGAGCCTCATCGGCATGCGGCGGAGCCGAGGTCGGCCGGCAACCGGCCGGAGTGGCGGCGACGGCGGCATCGCACGGAAGCAAGAGAGGAGAGGATGAGGTCTATGCGTGTGTGTGTGTGGAGTGAGGGGTGGGCCGGGAGTGAGGGGTCTGGCATGGTCCAGTTGGACTAGGCCAGCCCACATACCCAACCAAACGGCCCAAGCTGATTAGGGTAGGAAATAAAATAAAAAGAAAAAAATGAATGAATTACTAAAATAACCTCCAAACATTTTTAGTTATAGAAAATTATAGAAAAAATCATAAATATACATTTAACATGTTAGAATTATCATAAAGGCAAAATCTATCTAATAAAAATATAACTTTATTTATTTAAAATAAATATAACGTAAATAATTATTAACACCATTAAATCCTAAATGAAATTTTATAAAAATAACTCTACTATTTTATAAAAATACTAACTTAGAGTTTTACAAATAAAACATAACGCAAATATTTAAAGACACTTAATTCTTTGATGAATTTTATAAAAATAAATATAATACTTAAAAATAAATAAAATTCATTTTTAAGGTTTTAAATAAATATATTACACTAGAAAAATATTAAATATATTATTAGAAAAGTCTTTAATATTTTAAATAATAAATCCTTACCTAATACCTATTTTGGGAATTCTTTAAAAATAATTGTTTAAACCTTAGAAAGGAAATCTTTTCTTCAAATGTTATTCTTTTTGCCACTTCAAACAATAATTTCATAATAAGTTCTTCAATTCTTAACAACTCAATTCCAAGGATGTTTGTCAATACACACCAAATGACAATTAACCCTAAAACATTATTTTATACTTTACTTGTATATTTTGGGGTTGATAACACTTAAGTTCTTTATAAATACCATTACCTGTAAAGTAAAACTTGAAGATAAATCAACTTTTAAAAGAATTACCTAAACTCACTTCACTCAAAAGTATTGGGGATTCACTTTGGGAGTTTTACAAAATGCATAGCATTACTTATGCATAATTGCACATTGCTTCTTTAAACATTAGTCCTTACCGGACCAATGATGCCGATTTCAGATATTGGATATTTTATATTGTCTTGAAGACCGTGAGTGCATAATCTTGCAATCACAAAAGGCAAGTTTATACTTGCTCATGTCCTTTGATTATTTTCTGTAAAGTATTTTTCAAATCCAGTGTTTTCACCACCTGCATTTGAAAAATGACAGAAAACACTATTTTCATAATAATGTGATTATAGGTTATTTACCATGATGTAATAACCTACTATAAGAGTTCCGGTGGTAAAGGAACATATTATCTAGGACTTAACAACCAATGTCGCTAGTGATTCTTATGCCGTATATTACGCGTTGACCATGAGATTTGGAATGGGACGAGGAAGTCAGCTGTATCTTTTCCCTCTCGCATGGAGCCGGATGTGCGGCTTGTGCCTGTTATCACTCGTAGCATGCATATTATATGGTAATTCGTAGAGGATATGCAGCATATGTGTGGGAGCCCTCAACGTCCCACGATAGTTCCGGCATCTGAACGTTTGTACTGCCAATTGCCGTTGAAAGAACATGTTGGGCCCCCATGTGTGGTTTTGGTAATTAATGACAATCTTCGTGGACTAATGTGTGTATTAAGTTATACTTGTAGGATTTGTCCATTAGCATCGCTTGGAGCATGTGTTGGCTTCAAGGTCGATGAAATGAGAAGAAGATGTGATGAGCAAGCTCAAAATGCGCCATCTATAGAAGATCTCATGTTTGAGGCTTGCCATCCTCGGTGATCATAGATCGATGATGAAGAATCAAGAAAGGCGTTACATCTTGAGAAGGGCAAGATCGTCTACATCGAGCCCAAGTGGAATGCTCAAGGCAAAGGTATAATCTTGATAGGTTTTCCCTTTTGCTGGTCTCACGTTGTGTGTGTGAGACCGGGTTTAGGATAGATAACCGTACTATTAAGAGGGGCTCTCGTATGAGTAATTCGATCACATCGTTCAGAGAGAGCTCAAACCTTTGCATACTTGCATCATCGTATTTGGTTGTTATTTGGTCTTATAAATGTGAGGATATAGAGCTTGTAGTAATCTCCATAACAAGCTCTTGTTCATCAAAATCGGATCTTCCATTTGTATCTTGTTTCTCACCAAGTGAGGTATATCACATTATTCTACTTGATACTTTCTCACTTGGTGATAATCAATATTTCCACTTTTTATTGGGAAGCCCTTGTCGTCCTCTATCCAACGCAATTGGAATCGGGTCAATCGGAGCTTCCAGTCAAAAGTTATTGCCGTTTGAATATTTGCCTGGTGCGGTACCAAAAAGCGGTAGTACCGCTTTTTGCTACCGGATGCGACAGAAGGTTTTGACTAACTGTCAAAAAGCCTCTGCCGGGCTAGGTACTAAAAAGCGGTAGTACCGCATTTTAGTACCTAGCGCGACAGTAGCTTCTTGACCACTTGTCAAAAGCTTCTGCCTGCTCCGGTACTAAAATACCGCATTTTAGTACCGCACAGGGCAGAGACTGTTGTTCGTTGGCAAAAACCTCCTGTCTGCTTAGGTAGTGAAATGCGGTAGTACCGCATTTTACTACCTGGCGTGACAGAGAGTTTTTCGTTTAAACTGCTGATTCCATTTCACGTCCGGTAGTACCGGTTGCCATTTGCGGTACTACCGCTTTACGGCAGCACCAATGGTAGTACCGCTGTGGCCTGGGACTATGAAGTTTGAATGTTGGTCTTCCTGTACCAAGTCCGGTACCTGGTCCGGTAGTACCGGAGTTCTCCGGTAGTACCGCTTGAACTTCCGGTACTACCGCTTCATTCAGGCTCCAACGGCCATATTTTGCCCAGCCCTATAAATAGCTTTGCCCCTTTGCCTTTTAGGGTTACTTCTTCCTCCTATTTGGATCTAAAGCTTTGCCCCTATTTGCCTTACTCCTTAAGCTTGATTTCTACTCATCCCTCCATTGATTCTTGCATATTTTTGAGGGGTAGTTGGAGGAGATCTAGATCCACGTTTTGACCTAACCAATTCATCTCTTTGTGAGTGCATCTTTGGGGATCTAGAGTTTGGGGGATTTTGTGTCTCTCTTTGTTTCCTCCTCTCTTGTTCCCCCAATAGCTTTAGTAGCTTTGTTGGAACTTGAGAGTGAGAGATTTGAGCACCTTTGTGGTGTTCTTGCCATTTGCATTTGGTGCATCGGTTTGAGTTCTCTTTGGAGGATTTGGTTTGAATTACTCATTGGAGCTTGTCCCTCTTGGGTTCTTGGAACCCTAGACGGTTTGTAGCCTTGGTGGCATTGTGGCCTTTTGTGGCATTTGTTGGGAGCCTCCAATTAAGTTGTGGAGTTGTGCCCCAACCTTGTGAGAGGTTCCGGTTGCCACCGACAAGTGCACCGATAGTGGAAGCGTGGATCAAACCCATTGGGGTGAGATTCACCGGAGAATAAGGGAGGCCTTTTGTGGCGTTGGTGGTTAGATACCACCCCCTCTCCAAACGAGACGTACTCCATGTTGGGAGGAACTCGGTAAAATATCGTCGTCCCCGCGTGCCTCGGTTATCTCTATACCCGAGCTTGTACTTATGCACTTTACATTGTGATAGCCTTCGTGCTTGAAGTAATCTATATCTTGCTATCACCTTGTTGCTTGTATTGCTTAGCATAAGTTGTTGGTGCACATAGGTGAACCCTAGTTGTTCTAGGTTGTGTTTGACAAAGTAAAACGCTAGTTTTATTCCGCCTTTGTTGAGCCACTCTAGGAAAAGTTTTTATCGCCTATTCACCCCCCCTCTAGGCGACATCCGTATCCTTTCAGCCGTAATTCAATAGGTGGGATGACATACACCAAGGAGACATGCGGGGTCACGGAGAAGGCAGTGATTGGCTTGGGTCTTAGTCTGGGCCTCACACCAAGGAAGTGTGAACGGGTTCGTGGCCCGGATGTGCAACAAAGCTAAGATCTCTCATGGGTAAAGTGACGCACCTCTGCAGAGTGTAAGAACTGTAACTTGTTATTCCCTGTTCCGGGAAGGAGCTGCGAACGCGGCGGGAAAGGAACTCCATGAAATTTCTGGTAAACCCGGGAAGGCTGACAGACATAGTTTTTCAGAATAAAAGCAACCTTTGAAGAAATGTTTACAAAAACCTGCATTGCCTACGACCTATGGTATGTGGCTGTAGATATAGTGCATCAAACACTCATTTTCTAGTGGACTTGCTGAGTACGCTCGTACTCAAAGTATATTCTTAACCCTTGCTAGATTCTGAAGCCAATAAGACGACGTCTACATCAAGTTATGCTCCAGGAATAATCAGAAAAAGTTAAAGCTCTTCAATGAAGTCAGGAAAGTCAACATATACACCAACTCAAGTGAAGACGAAGTTACTGATTATGCAGGGATATAATCTGTAGCCATAGAACCTATTTCTGTAGTGTATTGCAATAGCAGCAATGCCAGACCATTAGTTAAGATACTAGTCTTGATAGGATGATAGATTCTGAGATATTTATTTCTGATTCTTCTTTGTTAGAAGTTTCTTTCTCTCTCTTTAACCTAGAGTGTTCTCTGGATCTTATGTAAAGAGTTGAGCTGTAACCTATAGTCATGTCTTGGACCTCCTGTGTTTCTGTTGTACCACTCTGAGGGATGTAATACTAGTGGACGGTGTTTCATTGGTGTTATGTCAACGACTATAGTGTACTACATCATGCAATGGTATGCTGGGTCACCGCAAAACGCTTCATCAAGTTCCGCAACTGCGCGTTGTTGGAATTATGCCCTAGAGGCAATAATAAAGAAGTTATTGTTATAATTCTTGTTCATGATAAAGTTTATATTCCATGCTAGAATTGTATTAAGCGGAAACTTTGATACTTGTGTGGTTTATGAACAACACCGTGTCCCTAGTACGCCTCTATGGACTAGCTCATTGATTAATGATGGTTAAGGTTTCCTAACCATAGACATGAGTTGTCGATTAATAATGAGATCATGTCATTGGGAGAGTGATATGATGGGCAGACCCAAATTAAGCAGAGCAATTAGATCGTGTCATCGTGTTCATCTTTGCGAAGCTTTTTCCTATGTCAAATATTGTATTCCTTAGACCATGAGATAATGCAACTCCCTGGTATCGGAAGAAAGCTTTGAGGTCATCAAACGTCATCCAATGTGAGGGTGATCATAAAGGTGTCTCTCAGGTGATCGGAAAGTACTTGTTGGGTTGTATGTATCGAGATTGGATTTGTCCCTCCTGAGTCGGAGAGATATATTTCGGGCCCACTCGGTAATCGATATCAACACCGCTTGCAAGCACGTGGTTAAGGAGTTAATCACAAAGTGATATCAGATTACGGAACGAGTAAAGTACTTGCTGTGAACAAGATTGAACTAGGTATGCCGATACCAACGATCGAATCTCGGGCAAGTAAAATATCGCGTGACGAAGGGAATATATATATGGGATTAATTGAATCCTGGCATCGTGGTTCATCCGATATGATCATCGATGAATATGTGGGAGTCAATATGGGTTTCCAGATCCCGCTGTTGATTATTGATAGAAGATCATGTCTGTATATTCTCGAACCCGTAGGGTCACACACTTAACGTGCCTCGACGCTAGGATAGAATGGATAATTGGTTTATGAGTTTTTATTTGGAGTCTCGGATGAGATCCAGGACATCACGAGAGGTTCCGGAATGGTCCAGAGAATAAGATTGATATAAAGGAAAGCAGTTTTTGGATTTCGGAATCGTTTCAGAGTATTCGATATTGTACCGGAAGGTTCTAGAAGCTTCCGGAGTGGCACCAACGTGGCCCCACTTGTCGAAGGGGTGAGTGGGCCTACGAGGGAGTGCCCTGGCCGCTTTGGGCCAGGGGCACAAGGCCCCATAGGCCCAGCCGGCCAAAACCCTAGGAACCCTTCTAGAAGGGAAGGGGAGACTTGCCCCCCACTCCAACCCTTGGGGCCACCGCCCTAGGGCTTGGAGGAGGGGCCAAGGGGTCCGGCCAGCCCTCTATATAAAGAGGGCAGGGGCGCACCCTCCTCCCCCCACTCCTTCAACCCTAGCCGCCATACTGCTGCCCTCCCTCTCTCTCTCTCTCTCTCTCTCTCTCTCTCTCTCTCTCTCTCTCTCTCTCTCTCTCTCTCTCTCCCGACTGCGCGTAGGCGAAGCCCTGCCGCAGAAACTCTCCACCATAGCACCACGCCGTCATGCTGCAGATTCAATCTATATCTCCACCCTACTTGCTTGACCTAGGAAGGAGGAGACGTCGCGGCACCGTACGTGTGCATCTCTCGGAGGCGCCGCCACTTGCGGCGTAGGATCGGATCGCGAGGAGGAGACGGCGAGTACGACTACACCAACCACGTTCTGTTGAACGTTTTCGCTGTGCGATTTCTTCAAGGGTATGAAGATCTCATCTATCCCTCTCGTTGATTTCATCTCCTAGATTAGATCTTGGCTTTCCCATTCGCATCCGTTGAATTTTTTTGATTTACTATGCTGCGAAACCCATCAGTGGTATCAGAGCTAGATCTATGTGTAGATGTGTTTCACGAGTAGAACGCAACATGCTTGTTGCGAGCGTTGATGTTTTCTGTTGCAAGCCTCTTGTTGTGTACTTCTTATGATGCGGGATAGTGAGATCGAAGCGGTCCAGGCCAACTTTACGCGACCTCGTTCGCGAGATCGGCTCCGCACTTGACGTGTGGCTTGTTCCACACATGCGGCTGGTGGATGCCAGTTTCTCTCACTATAGTAGTCATGGGATTTACACCGGATGTTAGCAACCATAATATCACCGTTGTGGCTTTACGTAGGTAAGAATCGTTCTTAGCTTGTTACTCCCATAAGCCACGTAAAACATGCAACAACAAAGTAGAGGCGTCTAACTTGTTTTTGAGGGAGTGTTTTGTGATATGGTATGGCCCAAGATATGATGTGTATGTTGTATGCAATGATCATGTTTTGTAATATTTCACGACTTGCATGTCGATGAGTACACAATCGTCAAGAGCCATATGGTTGTCTTTATAATTGTGTATGACCTGTGTGTCAACTTCTTATACGCCATGTAATAGCTTCACCTTATCGCTAAGTAGTTAGCAATAGTTGTAGTTGCTATTCGTGGTGGAGGAAATCATGGTGGAGTGATGGAGATCATGCGGGCGCGCACAAGATGGAGATCATTGCGCGAAGATTGGCTATACCATGTCACATAAAATTATATGCATGTGATGTTTATCCTTTTATGTATCTTATTATGCTTAGATCGCGACGGTAGCATTATAAGATGATTCCTCACTTAAAGATCAAGATAAAATTGTGTTCTCCCCATGTATGCACCGTTGCGAAAGTTCGTCGTGTTCAAGCACCTCGTGATAATCGGGTGCTATAAACTCTACGTTCACATACAAAGGGTGCAAGCCAGTTTTGCACACGCAGAAATACTTGGGTTTGACTTGATGAGCCTAGCATGTACATACATGGCCTCGGAACACACGGACCGAAAGGTTAAGCATGAGTCATATGAATGATATGATCGACACTTTGTTGTCCACCATTGAAACCACATCTCATCTCGTGAAGATCGGATTAGGTGTGGTGAATTTGGATCGTGTTCACTAAACAACTTGAGGGATGTTGAATTTAGTGGGAGTTCATCTAGTAATTTGATTAAGTTGAACTAGTTATCATGAACATAGTCTAAATTGTACTTGCAAATTTTGTAGATCAAATGGCTAAGTCCAACTTCAACTTCAACGTTTTTGCTGAGAAAGAAAAGCTTAAGAACAATGGGTCTAACTTCACCAACTGGTTCCGCAATCTGAGAATCATTCTCGCTGGCGGACAAAAGGACTATGTCCTTGAGAAAGCGCTAGGTGACGCCCCTGCTATAGATGCGTCGGCTGATGAAAAAGCTGTTTATCAGTCGCGCAAAGATGATTATGGAGTGATTAAGAGTACCATGTTGTTTGCTATGGAATCGGACCTTCAAAATCGTTTTGAGGAGTTAGCCGGGCCCTTTGAGATACTTGAGGAACTGAAAACCATGTTTCAGACTCAGGCCCGTTTTGAGAGATATGAGATCTCTGAGAAGTTCTTTAACTGCAAGATGGAGGAAGGGAGTTCCGTTAGTGAGCACACCATTAAGATGTCGGGCTACACTCAACGTCTTGAGCAACTGGACTGCAAGATTCCAGAAGAGCTCAAGATTGATAGAGTTCTGCAATCACTCCCTCCTAGCTACAAAGGTTTTGTAGTTACTCACAATCAAATTGGTTCCACTGATACGATCACTGAGCTCTTCGCTAAGCTGAAAGCTGTAGAGGTGGACATCAAGAAAGATAATCATGTGGTGATGGCCAAAAAGACCCCTAGCTTTAAGAAAGGTAAGGGTGCAAAGAAGTCCTTCAAGAAAGGCAGCGGCAAGCGCGTTGCCCTGCTGAGAAGAAGCTCAAGTCTGGACCTAAGCCGGACACTGAGTGCTTCTATTGCAAGGACAAGGGTCACTGGAAGCGCAACTGTCCGAAGTACTTAGCGGACAAGAAGGCTGGCACCATTAAAGGTATATTTGATATACATGTTATTGATGTTTACCTTACTAGCGCTCGTTGTAGTGCCTGGGTATTTGATATTGGTTCAGTTGCTAATATTTGAAACTCGAAACAGGAGCTACGGAATAGACGGCGGCTAGCAAGGGATGAGGTGACGATGCGCGTTGGCAACAGATCAAGAGTTCATGTGATGGCCGTCGGCACGCTCTCCTTAGTTTTACCTTCGGGATTAGTTTTAAACCTTAATAAGTGTTATTATGTGTCTGCGTTGAGCATGAACATTATATCTGGATCGTGTTTATTGCAATATGGTTATTCATTTAAATCGGAGAATAATGGTTGTTCTATTTATATGAGTAACATCTTTTATGGTCATGCACCTGCTATGAATGGTTTATTTCTTCTGTATCTCGAAAGCAATGAAACACACATCCATAACATTGAGCCTAAGAGATGCAAAGTAGATAGTGATAATTCGACTTATTTGTGGCACTGCCGTCTAGGTCATATTGGTGTAAAACGCATGAAGAAACTCCATTCTGATGGACTTTTGGAGTCTCTTGATTTTTAATCATTTGACACGTGCGAGCCGTGCCTCATGGGCAAGATGATCAAAACCCCGTTCTCCGGAATAATGGAGCGAGCAACGAACTTGTTGGAAATCATACATACCGATGCATGCGGACCAATGAGTGTTTTGACGCGCGGTGGATATCGCTATTTTCTCACTTTTACTGATGACTTAAGTAGATATGGGTATATCTATTTAATGAAACATAAATCTGAAACGTTTGAAAAGTTCAAAGAATTTCAGAACAAAGTGGAAAACCATCGAAACAGGAAAATTAAATTTCTACGATCCAATCGTGGAGGTGAATATTTGAGTTATGATTTTCTCACGCATCTTAAAGCAAGCGGAATCGTTTCACAACTCACGCCACCCGGAACACCATAGCGCAATGGTGTGTCTGAACGCCGGAATCGAACTCTATTAGATATGGTGTGATCGATGATGTCTCTTACAGATTTGCCGTTATGCATTAGAAACCGCTGCATTCACTTTAAATAGGGCACCATCTAAATCCGTTGAGACGACACCGTATGAACTGTGGTTTGGTGCTAAACCTAAGTTGTCATTTCTTAAAGTTTGGGGATGTGAAGCTTACGTCAAGAAGTTGATGCCGGACAAGCTCGAACCCAAAGCGGAGAAATGCGTCTTCATAGGATACCCTAAGGAAACGATTGGGTATACCTTCTACCACAGATCCGAAGGCAAAGTGTTTGTCGCAAAGAACGGATCCTTTCTTGAGAAGGAGTTTCTCTCGAAAGAAGTGAGTGGTAGGAAGGTAGAGCTAGACGAGGTTATTGAACCTTCTCTCGAGTTGGAGAGTAGCGCAGCACCTAAAATTGTTCCAGTGCCGTCTGCACCAACAAGAGAGGAAGCTAATGACGAGGATCATGAAACTTCGAATGATGCTACTGCTGAACGTTGCAGGTTGACAAGGTCACGTGCCACTCCTGAATGGTACGGCAACCCTGTCTTAACTGTCTTGTTGGTAGACAACAATGAACCTGCGAACTATGAGGAAGCAATGATGAGCCCAGACTCTGAGAAATGGCTAGAGGCCATGAAATCCGAATTGGGATCCATGAGAGAAAACCAAGTATGGACTTTGGTGGACCCTCCTAGCAACCGTAAGGCCGTTGAGTGCAAATGGATTTTCAAGAAGAAAACGGATGCGGATGGTAATGTTATTGCCTATAAAGAACGACATGTCGCAAAAGGGTTTCGGCAAGTTCAAGGTGTTGACTACGATGAGACTTTCTCTCCCATAGAGATGTTTACGTCCATTCGGATTTTATTAGAATTGCTGCATTTCATGATTATGAAATATGGAAGATGGATGTCAAGACTGCGTTCCTCAATGGCAACATTGATGAAGAGTTGTATATGATGCAGCCCGAAGGTTTTGTTGATCCTAAGGATGCTGATAAGGTGTGCAAACTTCAGCGTTCCATTTATGGACTGAAGCAAGCATCTCGGAGTTGGAACCTTCATTTTGATCAAGTGATCAAGAGCTTTGGATTTGTTACAAATTGCTACGAAGCTTGTATCTACAAGAAAGTGAGTGGGAGCTCAGTGACATTTCTAGTACTATATGTGGATGACATATTGATTATTGGAAATGACATTGGTATGCTTAACGATGTGAAGAGTTATTTGAATAAAAAAATTTCAATGAAAGACCTAGGAGAAGCTTCTTATATATTAGGCATCAAAATTTATAGAGATAGACAAAGACGCCTAATAGCTTTAAGCCAAAGTACATATCTAGACAAAGTTCTGAAAAGGTTCAGAATGGATAAGGCAAAGAAAGGTTCAGTGCCCATGTTGTCAGGTAAGATATTGAGCAAGGCTCAGTGTCCAGCTACGGTAAACGATAGAGAAACCATGAGCAAAGTGCCATATGCCTCGGCCATAGGTTCTATCATGTATGCCATGCTATGTATTAGACCGGATGTGTCCAATGCTCTTAGTTTGACGAGCAGATACCAAAGTGATCTAGGAGTGGAACACTGGACAGCCGTAAAGAACATCCTAAAGTATTTAAATAGGACTAAAGAAATGTTCTTGGTCTATGGAGGTGTTGAGCAGCTCGTCGTAAAAGGTTACGTCGATGCTAGTTTCGACACCGACCCGGATGATTCTAAATCTCAGACATGATACGTTTATATTTTGAATGGAGGAGCTATGAGCTGGAGAAGCTGCAAGCAAAGCGTGATCGCGGGATCTACAGTAGAATCGGAATACATGGCTGCTGCAGAAGCGTCAAGTAAAGGAGTTTGGATTAGGAACTTCATCACCGAGCTTGGTGTGGTTCCAAGTGCCTTGGACCCACTGGAGATATTGTGTGACAACACTGGCGCCATAGCACTGGCTAAGGAACCAAGATATCATCCAAAGACCAAGCACATCAACCGCCGGTTTCATATAATTCGAGATTATATAACAGATGGAGATCTGAAGATTAGCAAAGTACATACGGATCTGAATGTCGCAGATCCGTTGACTAAACCTTTTCCACGAGCAAAACATGATCAGCACCTTAATGCCATGGGTGTTAGATTGTTGCCAGATGTAAACTAGATTATTGACTCTAGTGCAAGTGGGAGACTGTTGGAATTACGCCCTAGAGGCAATAATAAAGATGTTATTGTTATAATTCTTGTTCATGATAAAGTTTATATTCCATGCTAGAATTGTATTAAGCGGAAACTTTGATACTTGTGTGGTTTATGAACAACACTGTGTCCCTAGTACGCCTCTATGGACTAGCTCATTGATTAATGATGGTTAAGGTTTCCTAACCATAGACATGAGTTGTCGATTAATAATGAGATCATGTCATTGGGAGAATGATATGATGGGCAAACCCAAATTAAGCAGAGCAATTAGATCGTGTCATCGTGTTCATCTTTGCGAAGCTTTTTCCTATGTCAAATATTGTATTCCTTAGACCATGAGATAATGCAACTCCCTGGTATCGGAAGAAAGCTTTGAGGTCATCAAACGTCATCCTATGTGAGGGTGATCATAAAGGTGTCTCTCAGGTGATCATCAAACGTCATCGAGATGGGATTTGTCCCTCCCGAGTCGGAGAGATATACTTCGGGCCCACTCGGTAATCGATATCAACACCGCTTGCAAGCACGTGGTTAAGGAGTTAATCACAAAGTGATATCGGATTATGGAACGAGTAAAGTACTTGCTGTGAACGAGATTGAACTAGGTATGCCGATACCAACAATCGAATCTCGGGCAAGTAAAATATCGCGTGACGAAGGGAATATATATATGGGATTAATTGAATCCTGGAATCGTGGTTCATCCGATATGATCATCTATGAATATGTGGGAGTCAATATGGGTTTCCAGATCCCGCTGTTGATTATTGATAGAAGATCATGTCTGCATATTCTCGAACCCGTAGGGTCACACACTTAACGTGCCTCGACGCTAGGATAGAATGGATAATTGGTTTATGAGTTTTTGTTCGGAGTCTCGGATGATATCCAGGACATCACGAGAGGTTTCGGAATGGTCCGGAGAATAATATTCATATAAAGGAAAGCAGTTTTTGGATTTCGGAATCGTTTCGGAGTATTCGGTATTGTATCGGAAGGTTCTAGAAGCTTTCGGAGTGGGACCAACGTGGCCCCACTTGTAGGAGGGGTGCGTGGGCCTACGAGGGAGTGCCCTGGCTGCTTTGGGCCAAGGGCACAAGGCCCCATAGGCCCAGCCGGCCAAAACCCTAGGGAAACCCTAGGAACCCTTCTAGAAGGGAAGGGGAGACTTGCCCCCCCACTCCAACCCTTGGGTCCGCCGCCCTAGGGCTTGGAGGAGGGGCCAAGGGGGCTGGCCAGCCCTCTATATAAAGAGGGCAGGGGCGCACCCTCCTCCCCCCACTCCTTCAACCCTAGCCGCCATACTGATCCCCTCCTCTCTCTCTCTCTCTCTCTCTCTCTCTCTCTCTCTCTCTCTCTCTCTCTCTCTCTCTCTCTCTCTCTCTCCCGACTGCGCGTAGGCGAAGCCCTGCCGTAGAAACTCTCCACCATAGCACCACGCCGCCGTGCTGCAGATTCAATCTATCTCTCCACCCTACTTGCTGGACCGAGGAAGGAGGAGACGTCGCGGCACCGTACGTGTGCATCTCTCGGAGGCGCCGCCACTTGCGGCGTAGGATCGGATCGCGGGGAGGAGACGGCGAGTACGACTACACCAACCATGTTCTGTTGAACGTTTCCGCTGTGCGATTTCTTCAAGGATATGAAGATCTCATCTATCCCTCTCGTTGATTGCATCTCCTAGATTAGATCTTGGCTTTCCCGTTCGCATCTGTAGAATTTTTTTGATTTACTATGCTGCGAAACCCATCACGCGTCTAGTGGTAATCCCGTGATCTATGACAATAGTAATCCTGGTTTACGCGGTAGAAAATTTTCATTTGCGCTAGTGTAGCCTACCCGTATCCCTTCAATCTCTTCATCATCGGGATGGACAAATCCCACTCTTGATCCATGAGCCTCTACATAACACTATCAGAGTATCTGAATCCACCTTTATAGTCACCTTGTTATGGTGTGACGTTTGATGTTATCAAGCTACTCTTCTGGTGTTAGTGATTGACATAATCTCATGGTCTAAGGACTAAAGTTACTTTTAATGATGTTATAGCAATTTAAACATAATGACTTTGATCGTATTACTATACTTAGGATGAATGTTCATCACATCATTCCACCAATATTGTGACCTCGTTATTAACAACATCCAATGTCTATGATCAGGAAACCTTGATCATCATGTTAATCAACGAGCTAGTTTATATGAGAGGCATAACTAGGAACTCTTATTTATTTATTAAACACACATGTATTAATGTTTTCGATTAATATAATTATAGCATGAAAAATAAACATTTATCATAAACAAGAAATACGATAATAACCACCTTATTATTGCCTCTCGGGCATATTCCCTTCACTTAATGTGTTAGGGGTGACCCCTTAGGGTTGTCCGATCTTTCATGAATCTCTGTGGAAATCGATGAGGAAGCGAGGGGAAAGGGAAAAGGTAGCGGAAGCGAACACACACCTCACGGAGGGAGAAGGTAGCTAGAATCTCACACAGTGTGCCTTCCGAGAAACTAGGGCTTCTGGTTCAAAGTGTGGAGGCTTACTGTCTTGCGTATCACGTTGTAAGATCAGCCTCCTGGGAACGCATTATGGTGCATCACCCTTTCTCTCCTAGGAACCAAAGTAAGACCTTATACGTTATTCGGTCAAACGTATTGGCGACTCTAGTCCACCGACTAGACGGATCAGTTATGCGAGTGTAAGGCTCCATTTAAAACGCAACACATCCACACCAAAAGATCTGTTGTAGGACAACCCGTAGCACATGAGCAAGCTAGTGGTGATCGATAGCAACGCTAGCAAGTAGTGCACGACATATTACATGGGAGAAGCCTACAATACCGAGCCGGTATGGACCTCAGGAGGAGGCGACGACAGCTGAGAAAAAACCCATTTAGGGTTTCGTTCCCCTTGCCGGTGACGCTGTCGGTCCGCTCCGTCTTTGTTGGCTTTGGGGCCTTGGAGGTGTGTTGGATCACGGCCTCTTGTCGGCAAGAGTTTTATGTTCGTTGGCTAAAACTATTTCTTCGTGTCTTTTTTCAGGATGGTGAGGCGATGCCTACATCCTGAAGTCCAAATAAGGTCATTCCCGCCCTATCCTTGCTTTGGTGGTGCATCTAGCACCGGCGAAGGGCGCTGGAGTTGTATGCCCAGAAGATCTCCTAGGATCTACTTGGTTTTGTTATTTATTAGTGTGTTTTCAGGTCATGTCGTCATTAGCGATGGTTACTGTTTTAGTGCGCTGGGCCTATGGGCTCTTAGCACGACGAATTTTTGTCTGTCTATACAACAAGCTCTAGTACGACAAGATTTTCCCGGCTCCAGTGTTGGAGGGGCGAGGATGGCGGTGTGCCTTCGTCTCACGCTAGTGCTTGTAATCGTTGCTAAGTGGTCCTTTGACCTATTTATAATTTTTATTAGTTTTAGACCTCTTTGTACTACTATTGATGATTATTAATAGATAGCTAGAATTTTCACAAAAAAAACCATGGGGAAAGATGATCCAAACCTGGAATTATCAACTGCTTCTCACAATTTGTCCTTCGCGGGATGCTCAAATCAATGTGATTTTGGCAAACCAACCTGTGGTTGGGTGGCTAGGAGAATGGTCGTATCCTCAGCCCACCAGAGTCCAAAGACCAGGTTTGATACTGCGTGTTGCATAAAAGGTGGAATGTTCTTTTAGTAGGAAGCGACGTTCCCGTCGAGAGCGAGGCGCCCGTGGTGACTTCGTCAATCTCAAGACCCGATTCGCGGACACAGTCTCTCGAAGATGCTTATAGGGATAGGGTATGCATATATGCGTTTATAAGGACAGATGCATGTACGTGTTGTGAGCGTTTACGATTATACTATATTTTTCAAAAAAAAAACAAATCAATGTGATTTACTTACATGAAAGAAAAAAATCAATGTGATTTACTCACACCACTGTAGGCCACGGGAGGCCCTAAAGGACCAACAAACATAATGGGCCGTCCAGTTCAACGCGTAAGTGAACTCAGCTTTCATGTCAATAGCGGAATCGACTGGTGAACTCGTGATCCATAAATATTGCTCCTCGCCCGTCGACGTTCGACCCTGGGCGATACAATGGCCGCCGACCGTCTCTCCGACCTCCCCGATGATGTGCTCCAGCACATTCTGTCCTTTTCGCCCGTGCGCGAGGCCGCGGGCAGCGCCATCCTCTCGCGCCGATGGCGTCCTCTGTGGCGCCGGACGAGCGCAGTCAACCTGGACATCAGGTCCTACTTGGCCACCAAAGACCAAGACCTCTGCCTCAGCCCTTCGCCGCTGGACGCCCTCTTCCGCGACGCCGTCGCGGCGCTCACCGCCTTCCCCCGACGCCCAGCCCTCAAGAGGCTCACACTCTTCCTGAAGTTAGACGACATCGACAGCTCGTATCTGATGGACCACGCCGAGGCCGAACCACGAGACGATGGCAAGGTCGCCGGCCTCCTAGCTGCTAACCCCGTCACCACAAAACTGGAAGAGCTCCTCATCGGTTGTGAGTACGACAGTCGGAAGTTCGGACTACCGCTGGCCTCCATGCCGTGCGCCGCCACGCTCCGGGTGCTGGACCTCGAACTCTGCAATATCCAACCTGCGCCAATCCTGCTGGTTTTCCCGTGCCTGAAGGATCTGCGGCTCCGGAAGTGCGTTTTTAGGGAAGGGCATCTCCAGGCCATGGTCGACGCTGCGCCCGCGCTCACCAGCCTGTTGCTGGTAAACGTCTCACAAATGCCGCCAGTTGAGCCGCCGGATTCAGCCAATGACATGCGGAACTACCGCACACTGCCCCTCCGCCTCCGCTGCCTGACATGCACCGCCCTGGAGCTAGAGACCTATTTCGAGGACGATGAGCTACAGGCTTTTGGCCACATCGGCATCGAGCTCGACATGCCGAGCATGCGCTCCTTCCGCTACCAGGGGCACCCGGTGAAGCTCTCCCTGATATCGCCGGCGCCGAGTCTGGCACACGTCGATCTTGACGCCACTTACCACGGAGGCCTCTCACAGTCGCTGCCGAAAGAGCCCATGCCACGTATGCTCACAAGCTTCTCCACCACGACGGCGTTGAAGCTGAACCTAGGCACCCTGAAGGACATCCTCGACGGTGAGAAAGAACACGGCAGGGCCATCCTGCCCACCTTCCTGAACCTCAAGCTCCTCCATATAGACGTATTCTATGAGCGCCCAAGCAGCATCATGTCGTTGGCAATGGAGAGGTTGCTCCGCTCGTGCCCGGCGATGTCCGAGCTCCGGCTCATGATGTGGTGGAACTATGACAGTGAGATCGAGCTCGAGAACAAAGATCCGGCCACAAATTCCTTCGCCCAATCCATGGACCGTTTCCAGAAGCTTGCGTCCACGACTCCACCGCACAGCATCAGCAAGGTCTCGGAGCTCCCCGCAGCCTTGGCAGACAACTCCGCGTCGTTCAGCTGCCTGCGAACAAGCCTGCGGAAGGTTACTCTTCTGTTCAATGCCAAGGAGGTCGACTGCTTCCAAGTACAGCTGGCCAAGTTCCTCGTAGAGAACGCAATGGTCCTTGAGGAGATGTACGTCGACGACGGGAACCAATTCTGGCTGGAACACCTCCGTCACAAGCTCGCGAGATGGAGAGCGGATTCGTTCCGCGCGAGAAACCTACCAGACATGACCAGCTTTCAGGTGCACCCGCTAGTAGTGTAGCAAACCCTGTGTCAGATTCTTAGGAACACACATGTTAAGGTTATGATCAAAGAAAACAAAATATGCTCAACAGGAAATAATATTAAGACGAGAAAGTCATGCGTCTCCTGAGAAACTAAATGACATGGAAGAACTATATTTATTCTTGCAGAACATGCAAATATCAACTGAAAACTACAAGGGATATTTGTAGTACCGAGTAGTCAACTGATGAAAACTAACAAGAAGTACAATATCTGCCCAGCACTGAATTTATACTAGTCGTGGATGAGCGACTTCCCTCGATTTCTTGTCCTTTTGATCTGCTTCTTTGGACCTTGCAGTCATCACCTTTCTCCACCATTTCTGGTAAGATCAAAATATACAAAAAAAAAATACCGTACTTAACTACCATTGATGAGTGCAATATTGGTACATTTTGAAGATGAAGACAATCATCCATTGCTGCATAAAGAGAATTTGATCATAGAGTTGTGAGACAACACCTTCAAGGCTTTCTAGTTTTTACATGACTGAAATTGTCACAACAAATGCTACACTAATACAGTGCGCAACCTCCTAGATCAATTTACTGAACACAGCTTTGTTCATTTGCATGTGCACTAGCACTAGATAATAAAAGCTTCATCAGCAATTCATCATTCCACATATAAACCACTCTGTCAAATGTGACGTGCTGCTAACCCTGAAGGAAATCCTCGGTACCTAAAGGATGATTAGCAATTTTTTAGTTGAAACATGGCAAGCAAAAAAAAATATTTTACTTGTTTATACCAAGGAAGACATACAGCGAGATGGGTGATCAAAATCTAAAGATAATAAAACAATTACAAGACATACACATTTGAATCAGAATGTTTAGATTACTCTGCTAACTCCTGACTCTGAAGACCTATCAAGTATCTCACACATGAGTGAACAGAACATAGAAAAACATCATATCACCGAAGAATTTCAAAGTTAACTTCTTTTTCAGATAAGAGAGAATACAATTGAAGGACCTGGAAGCCAACTTCTTGTTAGGATAAGTGGAAATAGAACTTAAGAATCATAATTGCTATAATAATTTGGCATGGATGAAGAACATCATGTGCAGCACAAGTACCATCATATTAGCAATATATTTTCATTTAGGATATGACATGCTATACTCATCTACATCACCAAATGAAGTCAGATTAAACAAGGAGCATGTGTGGTGGGTATAACAAAAATGGAACATACGAAATTGGAGTCAGGAAGCCGCGTGATGCCTTTGCACTCACCAATTCACGTTTTAAGCAGCAGGTACTAGTGTATTTGATAGCCAGTTAACTAGCTAAACTTCACTAGTGCTTTGCTTGATGTTCAGTTGCATGTCATCCATCTTCTCATTTACATACTCCAGCTTCTTCAAACAAATCTCGTTAGCAACCCTTGCACTGTAGTCACACTTCTCAAATGGACCATATCCACAAGCACCTTTTATTTCGTCGCGCAATGTTGTTTGAATTTCCTGCTCCAGACACAATATACAATCAAATTATCACGCATCATTCATGGCAAATACTATGTGCCTAACAAAACTTCAACACCGAGAAAATTCATAAAGGAAGTAACAGATTGATCAGCTCATATATTTGGGTAGTATTTTTGGTGGAAGGGTGTAACACTGGGTGCACAGAGACAGACACCATTAAATACAAGAATATTAATACTGAACATCACAGGAAATTGTTTCGGTCAGCACAGGTTCCAAATTTCAGCGCTATATAGATACAGATATTGGAAAAGAACAGTCACTACCGGCACTCTAGCAATCAAAAGGCTGCAAGTTTATATCACATCAAATAAGATCGTGCACAGAAGTAAACATTGCAAAATGTATACGCCAGTACTACGAAGCATGCCATTAAGAAAAGTGAATTATCCATGAGCAAGCAATGGAAACAAACGTCTGACAAGTAAGAGCTACAGCAAACACAAATTCAGGTTTAGAAACAGTGTCATGGCTTATAGTCTGCTGGATATTTTCACAATTTCCCGTCCAATTTCTAGCTCCCAACTTCCAAAATCCCTCACGCCACCTGGCCCCCTCATTTTCCAGCCATGAGCAAGCCAGCAGGGGCCAAACGTATCTAATTCAGGGTGGAACGGATGCGGGCTACCTTCATAGAGAGCATGAACTCGCGGCAGTGGCCGGATATGGCGTCGGTGAGGAGGCCCTGCGAGGTTGCCAGCTCCTCCATGACCAGCCCTGCGAGCTCCACCACCCGCACAATGCGCTGTCCGCAGGTCAAATGTCACGTAGCCGCTACAGGATTGAAGAAATGAACAATAGCCCTAGAGTGAAGAAAACATGAAAGTTGGCTACGGGAGTCACCTGCTCCACGTGATGGAGGCGCTGCAGTGAAGAAAACCCTGCCGAACCATCGCCGCCGCCTGCCGGCGAGGAAGGGGGAGGAAATGGCAGTTGGACGCTTCGCTGACGTTGAGGTGCTGTGATGGGCTCTTTTCTATCTCAGCCCGTTTAGGTGCCTCACATTCGGCAGAAAAGCCCGACCCCAACACGACGTACTGAATGGAACGAGAATAGTCCCACCTCGAAAGCGCAGGAACATTTCGACCAGCTTAAATACCCCGCTCTGCCTCGTCCAAGCACGACCTTACTTGAACAGGATCTGTTCTATAGGATCGTACCGCTGCATCCTTTACTAATAAGGAGGCAAGCACTTCAGCTTGGTTGATGACATCTGACCTGTGGGCCAGAGCGTGATTAATGGCTAGGTTCAGTTGCTGATCCAATTGCTGTAGAGGATCGTTCCTGCATCAGCTTGCTGGTTCAGGGTGGCTCACAGGTTGTCTGACAGGCTCCCACCTTTTTTTTTGCCAGACATTTTTTTGCCGTTCAAACTTGGAACTTGGAAGCTTCAGTGGCACAAGAACAACTAATTGCTGTAGAGGAACTGCAAACGAAATTATGTTGTGCACACACGTCTTTGCATTTTGCTATGTAGGGTATGTATTTTCTTTCCGGTGTAGTATAGGTTTGCCGCCCCGGCGACACAGGGTTTGACATGAGCTGCAGATATCTAGCTTACGTGTAAGTAATTACTAATTAGGAGAGAAAGCGTCTGCTTTCAAGGCAGAGACAGTTTGCTGCAGATTTCAAATTTCGCCGCGGGGTAATATTTGGAGTTGATAGGTGCTAGTGGACGCTTATTTTTCTGTTCATTCCACGCGTTATCTGAGAATGTTACGACTCGACTCGTTAGTGCTTTTACCTGCTTTTATCTTTATGCGCGGCAGTAAGAGTAGCTTCTATCCTATGCATCTCAGACAATATTCTGGGCTTAAACTTATCTATTCAGTCATATGTAATGCAAGAGACTAAGAGCTTGTCATCCAAGCAAAAAAAAGAAAAGTGATTTTCTCATCACCAGTAATGGATTTCCTCTCTTTTATGCATCATCATAATATAGTGCAGAGTCAGCAGTAAATACAGCCTCTCTGTTCTCCTCACCTGTTTCAACTGGGACCTCTGGCATAGCAAATTTCTTTGGTGCTTCTGCTGCAGTGGGAATACTGAATGAAGGGAAGGGCGGACCATGACTCTTTAGCTTGGGGAGCATATTTGAGCTTTCTTTAGGAGCTGAACCAAATGAAAATGACGACAATGATACTGATCTTTCCAAAATAAGCAATGCGTGCAACCGCATCATAAGAAAGTAAGCTCAGCAGGCCATGGGGCTCTCTAATCGCACAATGGCTGGATTTTTCTACAACATTGATCAGTACTTTGCACACTTCTCATGAATAAAATAGGAATTTAGATATAACAGAGAAAATGACGCCTAGCAGAGTAGGCTAGCACGGTGCTCCTACGGAAAGTGCCCAACACTGTTCGAGCTCCAGTTATGACGCGTTGGAATAATGAATCTTATAACTGACATTTCGACAGAAAGATGACCAATCAGGACGTGAATCCGTGATTGAACGAGAAACCTATACTACACCGGAAGTGCTGACCAATCAGGATTACCATGACTGTTCAAGTTCCGAGTCGGAGTCCAACATAGGTACATGACCGAGACCGACTTGGCCACCACCATCCGGCACGATCGGCCTGAGCCTTTTTTTTCTTCTATATATAGCAACGCATTGCAGCATAGCACTTGCAAGCACGGCTGATTAGGTCCAGTTGATCTGTGGTTTTCGATCGTCTGGTGCGTCGATCACACCCGATCGAGCCAAAAAAAAGAGGAGTCGATCGATGGCAGCCGTGGAATCCGGAGAAGTCGATGGCACCGAAGAGCTTCAGTCGCCGTCGCTGGCCAACGTCTCTCTGAACGACGACGACGAGCTCCTCTGCCGCACTTTGGAATACGACCTGTCAATGCGGCTCATCGTGGCGCACCAAATCCAGCAGCTCAAGCTGGACCTGAAGAAGCGCATCAATGTCTACGGGTCCCTCCTCCTTGATCTCGATGGCGAGAGCGACAGGATGCGGCACAGGGTGGCAGCCAGACGGAGGGCGAGAGAGTTGGACGCCGATGCCGACGGCGGATCGAAGGAAGAAGCCGATGAGGAGGAGGAGGAGACGACCGTGGCCCTCAAGGAATTCAGAGATATGTATGCCAAAGCTAGCGGGGTGGACGACCGCCTCAAGGAATACGATGAGATGGTGTGGGTGCACTACGACCCCGACCTGGACAATGAGACGCGCAAGGCCACCATTGCGCGGCTGTGGCGTCACATAGAGAAGGAGCTCGACGACAGAGCAGACGCTGTCACCTCTGGGGAATTCGAATACACATACGCTCCATTGCCGCCAAGACACTAACCACTCCGAGTCCTTAACTAGGAACTAGTTTGCGTTAAGACAGCTATGATGTAGAACTCATTATACAATATTTTTAACGATCTCTTTATCTTTTTCAACATAGAAAAAAAGCCGACGGTACTGTACTAAGAACTTTATTAGAAAAAATATACACCGAGAAGCAATGATGTGTATGTATATACAAAAATGAAAAGAAAACCATCGATATTCATATGCAAGTACAAGACACACCAACAATACAATGCCCACATCAAAACCAAATTAAAGGCATGAATACAACAATTAGCCATATGCTTCAGTTGTTCTGAAAGAACTCCTACCTACTACACTAGTACTACTACTATGAGGAGATCACTTCATCTCCTTCCTGCAATTTCTGAGACACTCTGGGTTCGCTTCTTCCCATTCATGCAGGTATCCTTGTTAAACATCATGTAACGTTTTATTTATCAGAGTTGTTATCGGTATGAAGTAGTACTCCACCCGGAATCCTCTCCCCTGTATTCTCCCTACGATGGGTTACATCGTACTATATCAACACGTAACCGAGCGGAGGCAAAGGCATCGTTCGATCCTAGAAATCTAATATGGTATCAGAGCCACTCTTCTGTCTCTAGCTGCTACAAAATCACCGCCGCCGTAGTGTGTCCCAGCCGCCGCCATAGACAAACAAAACCGATACACACCACGCCGCTGCAGATTCCTTTTCCTGCCACTGCTCAAAACCCTCCACATACAAACAGATCGCCGCTGCAGATCCCTTTTTTCTGCCGCTGTCCAAAACCCTCCACATACAAACATACCCAAAACCTAGATACAATCAAAGCCAAAACAACAAAACCCCACTGCAGATCTTCCTGCTGCACACGCACATACATCTCCTGCCGTCGCCGCAGTACACGTCTTCATGGCAACGTCTTCGTCATCTTCTGTCACCGTGTTGGCTGCAGCCCTTGGGGCACCGCCATCTCAGCTTCTCACACGGGAGAATTCCCTCGTGTGGAAGGCTCTTGTGATCCCCGCCCTTCGTGGTGCTCGTGTCATGAATTTGGTGAAAGGGCTCGAGCCAGATCCTGATGAGGAGATTGAGGTGGAAGATGCATATAGCAAAAAGATTAAAGTTGAGAAACCAACATATGTCACCTGGATTACAAGAGATCAACAGGTTCTGAGGCATATCCTAAATTCTCTGTCGCCGGATATCCTGTCCCTTGTCATTGGTTTTGATACATCTGCTAAAGTCTGGAAAGCTCTTGAGTCCCTTACCACCACTCCCTCTCGCTCCCGGACACAACAACTTCGTTCTGCGTTGAATGACACAAAAAATTGTGACATGTCTGCTGAAAAATATTTTGCCACAATGAAAAATATTTCCTCTAAACTTGCTGCTATTGGGAAACCCCTTGATGATGATGAGTTAATCTGGTCTATCTTGCATGGTCTTGTAGACTCTTACAATACTATCAAAACTACCGTCAATGCCAACCCCAATACTACTCTCAATGACATGTTTAACCAGCTTCAAGCTTTTGATCAGCTTCACAGGGCAGATGAGGGTGCTGATGCGTTCACCTCGTCAGCCAATATGGCACGGCGTGGTGCTGATCGCCAATCACAGCCGCGTGCACGCCCATATGATAGGTTCCTGGAGGACCGGGACTCTCGCCAACTTCAAGAGGACAACCGTGGTTACAACCGCTCCTATGATGATCGCCGCTCCTATGATGATCGTCGAAACTATGAAGATCGTCGGGGATACACAGATCGTGGCCGCAATTATGACGATCGCCCAAGGCGTCGTGATGATGATGGAGAGAGGTGCTGTGATGACAGTGGTCACGATGTTGGACGTCATCATGGTCGTGCTCCCACCCCCTATGTCAATGTGACATGTCAGATATGCAAGATTCATGGTCACCCTGCTAGTGATTGTTGGTGGCGGTTTCAGGGTGACCGTGATCGTGGTGACCGTGGAGACAAGAGTGCTAATTTGGCATCTTATGGTGTAGATACAAATTGGTATAGAGACACCGGTGCCACCAATCATGTTGCCCATGAGTTGAGCAAGCTCTCCGTTCAAGAAAAGTACACTGGCCATGATCGAGTTCATACATCAGATGGTAAAGGTATGCAAATCTCCCACATAGGTCATTCAATGTTGTGTACTCCCCATAGCTCTCTACATCTTAAAGATATTCTCCATGTTCCAGACGCATCAAAAAATCTTCTTTCAGTTCATAAACTTACACTAGATAATGATGTCTTCCTTGAGTTTCACCCTCATTTTTTCTTGATTAAGGACCAGGCTACAAGGAGGGTTCTATTTAAAGGTCCATGCCATGATGGTCTCTATCCACTAGTTCCTCTGTCTACTGGGTCTATCAAGCAAGACTTCGTCACAATAAAGCCGTCGTCTTCTACATGGCATCGTTGTTTAGGTCATCCATCATCTTTTGTGGTGCAGCAGATTCTTAGGAAACTTCATATTTCTCATTCACCAGAAATAAACCCATACATTTGTGATCCTTGTCAACTAGCTAAGAGTCATCAGCTACCATACCCTGTCTCTACTAGTGTTTCCCCTGTTCCTTTGGAGCAAGTGTTTTCTGATGTATGGGGGCCAGCACCTGTCTCTGTTGGCAAACACTTATATTATGTAAGCTTTATTGATGACTTTAGTAAATTTACTTGGATTTATTTGCTCAAAAATCGCTCTGAAGTTTATCAAGTGTTCCTCAATTTTCCAGCAACTTGTTCAAAGAAAGTTCAATAGAAAAATCATCACTATGCAAACTGATTGGGGTGGTGAATATGAAAAACTCCATGGTTTCTTTCAAAAAATAGGCATTACTCATCATGTCTCTTGTCCACATGCACACCAACAAAATGGTTCTACTGAGTGTAAACATCGTCATATTGTTGAAGTTGGCCTTGCTCTTCTTGCACATGCATCCATGCCTCTTAAGTTTTGGGATGAAGTTTTTCTTACGACCACTTTTCTCATAAATCTTCTTCCTAGCAAGGTCATCAATTTTGGCACTCTTGTTGAACGTCTTCTTCAAACAAAGCCAAATTATGAATCTCTTAGTATTTGGGTGTGCATGCTGGCCTAATCTTCGCCCGTATAATAAAAGGAAACTTGCTTTCCGTTCTACCAAGTGTGTTTTCTTAAGCTACAGTCCTCGTCACGAAAGAGTTAAATGTCTAGACACCAAAACAGGTCGTGTTTATATCTCTCGAGATGTGTTTTTTTGATGAAAATGTTTTTCATTTTGCTGATCTACATCCTAATGTTGGCTCAAGCCTTAATAAGGACATTATTATTTTACCTACACACAATGGGGACACACACATTGATGATTCTATGTAACATCCCAGCATTTAGGAACCAACGAAGGGTAGATTTAAGAATCTGTGAAATTGCATGCATTCATCTGTAAAAATGTGGGTAAATTTTTTGCCAAATAAAAACCTAAAGTGATCAAAGTTTCTTTCATTCTTTAAGATTAGGAATAGCCTTGGAGAATGATCGTTATAAACTTTGATATGATCTTTGTGGATTAGTGTGTTTTGGGAAATGAAATTTGAATTTAAACTTGAGTGTTGGATTTATAATTCAAAAGGATTTAGAATTATGTTTGAGTATTTTGATTTAGTCAAGAGTTGATAATTAGTAGCTCAAACTTTAAATAGATAACATAATCAAGAAAAAAGGTATTTATTCCATAATTTTATTCAATAAATAAGTTACAAAATGTAACTTATGAAAATTCTCAAGAATCTTTACAATAGTAATGAAATAAAAGAAGAACCTTTATATATTGAGTAATAGTACAATCTTTATTAAAAAAGAATAAAATAAAGATTACAAAAGAATAAAAGAAATATTACAAGTGACTATTCTGTAAAGAAAAAGAATACCTAATCTAAAGTCTTGAATCTTCAAGTCTTGAACCTGCAAAACAAAACACAAACTAAAAGAAAGAAAATTAAGGATTAAAATATGTTACTCTCAATGTTGACAGTGAGTTGCACTGTTCACCTTTTCATCATTGAGTAATCTTTAAAGGGGCAAGTTTCACCAATATGAAAGAACTATATCTTTCATAATTTTAAGCCATAAGTCAAATAAACAGCAAGAAGGGGCAAGTTTCACCAGACAAGTAAAAGTAATCAGATAAAAAGGTAACCTTCAGCCCCTGAACATATCCACAAGGTGCAGCAGGCACACAAGCAACACACACACCAAACTGCATGGTGTGTGCTGTCATCACAGCAACAACAAGCTAAACAAACAAAACTGCTCAGCACAGTCGTGGGCAAGCCACCCCAACACCATTTCCTTGTTCTTACACACCAAGCACAGCAGCCAAACCAAACCAAACCAGATCACACCAACCACAACCTTGATCATCTCACCAAGATGGTGACATAAGGAGGGGGAAGATCAGGTGGATAGCAAGATCAAGATCAAGACAACAGGACCAGGAGCTGGACAACAAGATCAAGGACAAGTCCAGGAGCTGGAAGTATCAGGAAAAGCACCAGATCAAGCTAGCCACACAACCAACAAGATCAAGCCACTTGCAGCCCCAACAACTCCACTGTTGTGGTAAGTAGTAAAATACCATCACATGATCTATCTGTCTAAGCTAGACAAGCATTCATGAGTTGTCTCATACTCAACTTCTCAGAAAAACACCCAAGTGGGGTGAATCCATCATTGAAGTTTTTAAACACCAAAAGCAATCAGAAAACTATATAGATCCAATTAGGATCTCAGGACAACCTCATTGATCCTAGCTATCAAGCTATATTTTAAATTCCAGGAAAGAATATATCCAAGATCTGAACTTCTAGGCACACCTCTTAAACAGGAGTAGCACCTTAGAATTTCTACATCTCATGGATCCATATAATTTATCAAGCCTACAAATCATTTTTTCCCAACCTTGACAAAGGAATCAGTAGATGGTAGCACTACCAGAACAGATCCATGAGAAACAGCAAGATAAGGATCTAGACCCTAAACCTCAGACCAACATCATAGGTTTTAGGGATTCAAGGAAAGAATTTTCCACTTATCTCTGATGCCAAGCTAATCTTAAGATTGAACAAAAGCAAGCCAAGTAATAGAACCTAATCTTGTGTGCCATATTAGATGTCACAAGAACATTTTCTAAACTAAGCAGGTTAAGCATCCAACTATCACAGATACACTCACAGCCAACTATAAATCATTTTCCTGATACTAATCACAAGAATCATTCCCAGGTAGATCCATATACATATCATCACTGTAAGAGACCAATTGATCTTAGCTGTATATGATTTATAAGCCAACAACTACAGATACAATGACTTCATCACTCATAAATCACTGTCAGTAACTAAGTAATGACAGTGATGAGCTCTCAAACCACTAGAATCCCCAAGTAATGATTCTAGAGTAAAATTATCATCTGAACCATATCAAATTAACCAATGGAATCAATCTGGTAAGCCACTAGCATCATCAAATCCAACCATAAGCAGTAATCCACATCAAACAATCACTCATCATGCTTAGGGATCATTAATACATGGTCCAAATCATCAGATATTTCATCAATAGAGGGATATGAACCCTAAGCAGAACAAACAACCCTAATCAGGACATGAACACTAGCCAGGAGTTGCCACTACAAACACATAGCACAGGGTGTCATAGCACAGAGGACACGAGGAGGAGAAGGATAACTTACTAACGGTTGTTGTTGTGGGCGAGAGGAAGAAGCAGAGGGTGTCGACGAACACGGCGGCACGGGGAGCACCCCAAGGGGGCGCTGTGACCCACACCATGCCAAGGCGGCGACCATAGCCACCACCACAGCACACAGGAGCAGCGGAGGTGACAGCACCAGCAACACCCCAAACCCTAGGGTTCGGAACGGAGCCGGTCTGGCCACAGGAGGGCTCTAGGTCCAAATCGAGTTGGACAGGAAGGTGAAGCGTGGTCGACAACCTTGCCCTGCACCACGGCAGCGGCCAGGGAGAACCACAGCGGCGAACAGCGCACGACGGCGGCGCCATCGACCACGAGGTCTAAGAAGAGAAGAGAGATGAGAACGAGAGAGTGACAGAGAGAGTGTGGGCTGGTTGGGCCAGGACCCCTTCGGGGAGTCGTTTTGCTTCTGCCCTATTGGGCCATAAGGGCCCAATAAACCAACACGGACAGCCTGTAACATCCCAGCATTTAGGAACTAACGAAGGGTAGATTTAGAAATTTGAAATGTTGCATGCATTCATCTGGGAAATTGTGGGTAAATTTTTTGCCAAATAAAAATCTTAAGTGATCAAGGTTTCTTTCATACTTCGAGATTAGGTTTAGTCTTGAAGGATGATTGTTATAGACTTTGATATGATCTTTGTGGACTTATGTGTTTTGGGTAATAAAATTTGAATTTAAAACTTGAGTGTTTGAATTATAATTCAAAAGAATTTTGAATAATGTTTGAATCTTTGATTTAATTAAGAGTTAACAATAATAACTCAAATTATGAGAATCATCCACAATTTTTACAATAGTAAATAAATAAAGAATAATATTTCTTTATTGATAATAGTATAGTCTTTATTACAAAATAATAAAATAAAGATTACAAAGGAATAAAGAATATTACATCTGACTATTCTACAAGTAAAGAAGAAAACCTAAACTAAAATCTTGAATTCCCAAGTTTGGTACCTGCAAAACAGAAAACCAAACAAAAACAAAGAAATTTAAGGTTAAAATTGTATTACTCTCAGACTTGTCAGTGAAGTGCACTGATCAAGATTCATAATTGAGTAATCTTATAAAAAGGGGCAAGTTTCACCAATCTGAAAGAATCTATCTCTCATAATTTTAAGCCATAATTCAAATAACAGCAAGGAAGGACAAGTTTCACCAGCCAAGTAAAAGTAACCAGTTTAAATTAACTTTCAAAATTCTAAACATATCCACACCTCCACAGCAAGCACACAGGCAACACACACACACCAAACTACATGGTGTGTGCTATCAACACCAGCAGCAGCACATCCAAACAAAACTGTCAACACATCCGTGGGGGAAACCAATCCCCACACCAGTTCATCATTTTTACACACCAGCACAGCAGTCAGCAGCTAAACCAAGCCAAAGCCAAGTTAGATCAAACCAACCAAAGCCCAGGATCACATCACCAAGATGGTGACATAAGGAGGGGGTAGATCAGGTGGATAGCAAGACCAAGTTCAAGCCATCAGGATCAGGAGATGATGGACTAGATCAAGGACAAGCCAGGAGATGGGAATACCAGGGGAGCACCAGATCAAGCTGTCACAAGATCAACCACTAGCAACCACAACATCAAGTGGCAGTGGTGAGTAAAAAGATCATCAAATGATCTATCTGTCTAAGATTAGACAAGCATACATGATATAGTTCTTATTCAAACTCTCAGAAGACACCCAAGTGGGGTGAACCCATCACTGAGGTTTCAAACTCTAAAAGAAACTAGAAAAGTATAAAAATCCAACTAGACCTCAGGGCAACATCATTGATCTAACTGTCAAGCTATATTTCAATTCAAGAATGAATATAGCTAAGATTTAACCTCTAGGCACATCTCTAGGATAAGAGTAGCACCTTAGAATTTAATCTTATGGATCTATACAAATGATCAAGCCTACCATCATTTCTTCCAAACTTTGATTCAAGAAACAGTAACTGGTACCACTACCAGAACCATCCATATGAATCAAGTAGATAAAGCTTAATCCCTAAACCTGAGACCAACATCATTGGTCTTAGGGATTTAAGAAAGGAAAATTCCTACTTATCTTTAAATCCAAATTCATCTTAAGCTTAAACCAACCCAAACAATGGAATAGAATCAAATCTTGTGTGCCATACAAAGATGGTGTCACAAGAACAGTTCTACATTAATCAGGTTAAGCATTCAATCTTCATAGATTCAACTAATCAACTGAATATCATTTTCCTGTCATCACAGGAATCATAATTAAAGAATTCCCTATGTACATCTTCACTGTTTGAAACCATTTGATCTCAAACTACAAATAAATTCTTAAGCCAACAAGTGTTAATACAGTGACTTCGTCACACAACACTCGCTGTCATTAACCAAGTAATTAAAGTGGTGTGTTGTTAAACCACTAGATTTCCAAGTTTTGTTTCTAAGAGCAACTGTACCATCTGATCATATCAAATTTAATCCATAGGATCATCTGATAAGACACTAGCACCACCACAGTTCATCTTAAACAGCAAGCCACATCTAAACAATCAATTAGCATGCTAAAGGATCATCAAAACTTGATCCCAATTCATCAGTATCTAATCAACAATAGGGTATGAACCCTAAAAAGAACCAAGAACCCTAATCTGGACCAGACAATCACCAGAGAGGCCACCACCAACATTGAGCATAGGAGGGCCTCACACCGAGAGCACGAGAGGAGACGAAGCACTCACCAAAGGTTCTCGCTGGAGAATAGAAGAGGAAGCAGAGGGGTCGATGACCATGGCAGCATGGGGAGCACCCCTAGGGGGGGCGCTGCGACGAATACAGTCACGTTTGGAGGCAAGGAACATCACCACGGTGAACGACAGCAGCAGCGGCGCCAGGATCCACGCCAACCCCAAACCCTAGGGTTCAGGACGGCATCGATCTATCGCAGGAGAGCTCCATGTCCAAATCCAGTTGGACGGGAGGGAAGAGCGGAGTCGACAACCTCTTCCTGCACCACGGCGGCGGCCAGGGCAACCCACAGCGGCGCGAATCGCCGGCGGCGACACCACTGACCACGGGGTCGAGGAAGGAGAACGAGAGGAGACAGCGAGTGAGTTGGGCTGGGTGTGCCGAAAACCCTTTGGGGTGGTTGTTTTGACCATGCCCTACTGGGCCACAAGGGCCCAATAAACCCAAAAGTCCAGCCCAATTCATTTAGCATCTGTTTTAGTAAATAGGAAAAGACCAAAATGCCTCTAAACTTAATTAAATTCTAGAAAATAAAATAATAGTCCAAAAATTATAAATAAAATACTTTTGGATTCACAATAATCCAAACTATCCAAATAAATTAAGAAATAAAATTTTAGACATATAAATTTTATTAAGAATTTTGTAATTTATATATTCCTTATGGAATTTTACAAAATTATTGAAAGATGATAAAAATAAATAAAAATCACTTTCATTATATATTAATATTTTAGTATTTTAAAAAAATACTAAACAAATATTTAATAACAATTTTTGATATTTAAGTGATAATTCTTAAAAGAATTATTAAATCAATAAAAGGAAAATAAAAGGAAAATAAAATAAAAGAATACAATATTCTATTATAAATTAATATTTATAAATCCTTTATTATTAAAAATAATTCTTATAATAATGGGGAGAATGCATATCAAGTTAAATGATGCATTACTTTACTTTGCATAATCATTTTGCTTCTTTAAATATTGTCCTTACCGGGCAATAATGATGTTTTTGTAGACATAGAAGCTCAAGGTCCAGTGCAAGCATCAGACTTCACTACCTTGCCATCACAAGGCAAGTTCATCACTTGCTCATGTCCTTTGAAGAGTCTTTATCAAAGTATTTGTGAATTGTGTGTTATCACCTATATTATAGAAAAAAGAAAACATTATTTTCTCAAGACACTAAATCTTAGATATCATCCTAAGTGATGATATGATGGAGCAATAGAACTTAGAGTTATACTTGCATTAATGATGAAAAATTAGGAATTAATAACCCATGACATCAGTGATTCTAGCGCCGTATATTACGCGTTAACCATGAGATTTGGAATGGGACGGAGAAGTCAGTTGTATCCTTTTCCTCTTGTATGGAGGTAATACGACCTTAACGTGACGTTGTGATTCCTTGTGTGGATCCAACATATGGGTGGGCACCCTTACGCCCCACACTTTTGGTGTCTAGATTATGTATGAATGGTGTTAAGGGAGATAGTCCATGTAAATGGTACTAATCCGGGAATCACTAGGTCATAGAGTCTTCGGGAACTCATCAGGGTTTTAGCCTGCCCGAAAGGGGGCTTAACGAAGGTGAGCTAGCCCGAAGGATCGTGCAAACATATGAGGTCGCATAGAGGGCAGTGTTTGGCTTAGACCAACTACTAGGCCCCACATCATGGAATTGTGGACGGGAAACTACGCCCGGTTGTGCAACAAGGAGTTGATCTCTCATGGGAAAAGTGTTGGAGATATGCCCTAAAGGCAATAATAAATGTAGTTATTATTATATCTTTGTGTTTATGATAAATGTTTACATTCATGCTATAATAGTATTAACAAGGAAACATTAATACTTGTGTGATTTGTAAACTTAAATTGAAGTCCCTAGTAAATCCTCTTCATAATAATAGCTTGTTGGTTAATAAATGATTGTGGTTTCCCTATCATGAACATTGAGATGTTATTAACAACAAGATCATATCGTTAGGAGAATGATATGATGGACATACTCCTATAGATAAGCATAGCATAAAGATCAAGTCATTTTAATAGTACAATTGCTATATGCTTTCTGATACATAGTAACCTAATTCCTTCGACCATGAGATCATGCATATCACCATCACCGGAAGGATGCTTTGATGACATCAAACACCACACCGTAACTGGGTGGCTATAAAGGTGGCATTGAGTATTCGGAAAGTATTGGTTGAGACACATGGATCAAGAGTGGGATTTGTCCCTCCATATGACGGATAGATATACTCTGGGCCCTCTCGGTGGAATGTCATCCAATTAGCTTGCAAGCATGTGACTGGATCACAAGGGATCACATATCACGGGAACGAGAAAAGAGTACTTATCAGTAACGAGGTTGAACTAGGTATGCAGAGATACCGACGATCAAAACCTCGGATAAGTAAACTATCGTGAGATAAAGGGAAATTGGTATCGTATGTAAGTGGTTCATTCGATCGCAAAGTAATCGTAGAAATATGTGGGTGCCATATGAATTTCCAGATTCCTCTATTGGTTATTGTTCGGAGAAGTGTCTCGATCATGTCCGCATAATTCACGAACCGTAGGGAGACACACTTAAGGATTCGACGTTGTTGAGTAGTTATGGAATGATGAGTAAGAGACCGAATGTTGTTCGGAGTCTCGAATGGGATTCGGGATATCACGAGGAGATCCGGAATGGTCCTAAGAATAAGATTCATATAAGGAAAGTCCTGTTTCGGGGTTGGAGAATGGTTTCGGTGTTTTCATCGGGAATATTCTAGAAGGTTCCGGAATGTCCGGCACTCCGGAGGGGAAGGGTACATGAATGTGTCATAACAAGTTGGAATGGTTGCATCATGTACTAGGTGTCATCGCTGAACAAAATAAAGGGATAAATCAAATCCTAGTTTGAAAAGTCAAACGCCAATTTGAAAAGTCAAACGGCTATTTTGTTTGGTGGAGGGAGAGTAGGAAACCTACTTGGGGAGGAAGTCCCTCTCCCTCCACCGCCGGCCAAGGAGGCCGAGTTGGGGAGGGACTCCCCTCCCCTTGGCCGCGCCCTCCCACCTATATAAGGAGGGGCAGGGCTGCCCCTCCTAGACCTACACCTTTACCCTCTAAACCCTAACCCTAGCCGCCGCCCACCATAGCCGCCGTCCTAGGGTTTCTCCCAAGCCGCCGAGTTGGGGCTTCTGCTTTCCCTAGCCGCCGGCCTATCTCCCTCTACTTGGTGTGTCTAAACCCTAGATCACCGAGGCTCTCTCATAGTCCACCATACTCGCTCCGGCTTAAGGCGAAGCCCTGCGAGATCTCCCCTATACTTCCGGTACCACGCCGTCGTGCTGCCGGAATCGCGAGGAGAGTGCTACAACCTCCGCTGCCTGCTGGAACAAGGGAGAGGAAGGTCTTCGTCGAGTACCGAACGTGTGACCGACTGCGGAAGCGCTGCCGGAACGCAGCGCCGGAAGGATCATCTACACGATCTTGAGATCGGGAAGAGTACGACTACATCACCCACGAGAATCCGCTCTCGTTAAACACTTTGGAATCTTCGAGGGTGAGTTATTCTATCGACTCGTTGCTACAATCTAGTAGATAGATCTTGGCTTGTTTGTTTGTATGCGGTAGAATTTTTTTGTTTCCATGCTACGAACCCCTACAAAAAGTAACGCACCTCTGCAGAGTGTAAGAATTGTAACTTGTTACTCCTTGTTCTGGGAAGGAGCTACGAACGCGGCATGAAAGGAACTCCATGAAAGTTCTGGTCAACCTGTGAAGACTGGTGGTCATAGATTTTCATAATAAAATCAATCTTTAAAGAAAGATTTAAGAAAATTGCATAGTGCCAAAGGCTGATAGTCCGAGGTGGTAGATAGTGAATCAAACTTCCTACCTTGCACATAATGAATTTGCTGAGTAACGCTGTTACTCATCCTTTCCTTTGAATCCTTGCTTAGACTCTGAGAATCCCGAAGATACTCCAATGTATGCATCCGAGAGTCAAGAGGAGGTCTTCTATGAAGAGCCCAACTTGTATGGAGCCGTAGAAGGGGAGGACTACGACATCGTCTACGGAGGAGAGTTCCAGGAGTCCGAATAATTACTATAGTTCTAGTAACCACTTGAGCCGAGCATCATGAACAATATATAGCAATAAGTTGCTGAGCTCAATTTGGAGTTTAAGTTTTAAATTTGAAACTTCCGCTGAAACACTTATATTTTGTTTTGTAAGTTGAATCTTTTGGAAGTCTTGAACTTCCTGTATTGTAATAATAATAATGTATGTATGTTTGTAATTTGGACCTGCAATTTTTCTGTTGTACCACTCAGAGGGACGTGATATTTATGGAACGGTGTTCTGTGAATGTCATGCCAACGACTATAGTGTACTACACATGTAGTGGTATGCTGGGTCACTGCAGTTGGTATCAGAGCAAATTTCTTTGACCTGAGGTTGGAAACCTACTAAAGGGTATTACCTGTAGGAGTGTTGCAACACTGAAGAATTCTCTAAAAAAATAATATAATGGGTATTCAAATGAGAATATTCTGTTATATGTTTTAGTGCGATAATTTTTTGTTATGATGCAATATATTATTGGTTACTAATCAAAACTATTTTTCTGATATACAGAGCTATGGCACCAAATTTTCCAAAACATACTTTTATAAGGAAAGAGGAGACTCTTGATGATTATCAAGGATCATTCATAGACCAACTTCGTCAACTTTTAAAGACCTTTAGTTGTCCAACTAGAATTCCAGTGAATACTATAACTTACCTTGATGGACGGATGTTCTCCAAGTATCGTGTGAGTATCCAACTTCCAGAGGAGCTTGGATTATATCACGATCTACCTATAGGTGAAGGTAGAAGTCACTTAGCAGCATATCATGTTGTTGTTGTGGAGGCGATAGCTAATATCCGGAAGCATAAAGCCAAGGAGTTAGAAGGTAGCACATTTTCCGTGATGCCTAATGATTCTATAGACTCGGAAACTATACCGGATCATCTTACTTTGGTTAAGAAGCATCCTAAGTTAGCTTCCAAGTTTATGGATAGATACCGAACACTCGTTGCGTCTTTTTACAAGACACATCAAGTGATTGTTGAAGATAAAAATGACATGTTAGAGGATCTAACTGATCTGAAAAGGAGGAAGCAGTTAGCATTCCAGTTGGAGAAGAAAGTAGGTAGTAGTGCAACACCTATCTTTAAGGATATACCTATTGATCCTGAATATTTTATACCATGTCCTTATTCACCAAGACCTGAACCTATACATGATCCTACTATGGATATGAGGTATGCAGTACCACAGGGCTCAGAGGATGATTTTGACTCAGAATTTCCTAACGAGAATTCTGATGGTTGGAGAAGGGGATCATATGAAGGATCTCATGAACACCAGATGTCCACAGATGGTTCTGACAGAAATGTTGGACAATCTAGCTAGATGGGTGTAAGAATTAACCCTAGTCTATACTCCTATATAGTATACCAATATCACGTACTAGCAGCCATTGGATCTTTCTAATCGGACGGCTCATATTTAACACCTTAATCTAGAGGACTACGTGGCCACGTATTAGTCATTGGATAGACTAATCGGACGGTCCCCAATTCAAGGATTCGCGTGGATTCCCCACTTTCTAGAGTAGTCTGCACCTGATTCTTCTACAGCCGTCTAGAAATTTCCACCAAGCTGACGTGAGTCTGTCAATACGATGAGAGAGAAAACCACATGCAAGGCTACAGCCTCAGATCAGAAGACCGTAGTAGCAAAATAAACAACTAGAAAATGACAAGTAAATAACAACGTGTTAAAACTAAATACTTCATTGCTCGGCCCAAAGCTGAGTATTCCTTTGAACTTGGTACTTTCTCCATTTCTCAGTCTAGGCCGTATTAAGTTTCACCAAGATGGAGACGAGCATTCTAGAATTTGAGTGAGAATCATTTTTTATATATTCCATTCGATCTGATTTAAATGTCATAGGTTTAGGCTAAGTTTGCATAAGCTATGACTAAACCTGTAACTATCAAATCAGATAGAAGGATGTACTTAAAATTATGTAAAAGCCATATTGCATGACTACCAAATGTGAAATCGTTATGACACCACCGGTTACATAGGCATGCGTTTTTAGGCCTTTCACAATACGGTGTATTTTAACATATTTTTCGTCTTAAGTGGAGTCTCTACATTTAATGATTTAGAGGGCATGCATACATGTGATTGGTGTAGCAATATTTTATGCCTATGGTTCCATGCAAATGGTATTTCTTAGCTATAAAATACAACCTCACCCTCTTTCCTTATTAAATATAGTGCCACATAAGCAAAGTGCCTACTAAGATATGGAACTAAGAAACCCCATTGTGAAAGACCTTATATTTTGTATAGAAACTTTGAGAAATGAGCAAATTACAATTTGCCCGTCTCTAGATGTGTGTTAAGAGAAATTAAAGCACGTGTATGAAACTATGGGTCTCACTTAAAATATCGATTCAATGAATATTGGCAATCTAATAACATATAGTACTAAAAAACATGTGAGTTTCGGAGAGCGTCAATAAGACGTTTGGACTCCTGGAGCTCTTTTTTTTGAGAAGTTCAAAATTAAAGTTTCAGAAAATTTCAAAAAATATAGATAAATAGATAATGATTTATAATACACGAATACAAAGAATCATGTAAAAATATTTTGTATTCTGTTCTCGGTAAAAAAAGAAAATTCTAGATCTAAATATAAATAGTGTAATTTTGAATGGGCCTCCGTTTTTTCAAATTTTGTCATATTTTTCTTTTTTGCTGCACTCAGAATATAATGTATTTTTTCATTGAAAATTGGCATACATGTACTTTGTTTTAGTGGCTACACATAAGTATATTTCTCGAAAATATTTAATAATTTTTGAAAAATTAAAAAGCGGGCTCTAGGAAGCCTGTCCTTTAAAACGATTTTCTGGTGACTTTCGTTAGTATTTATATTGCTTAAACTTTAACGTGCATGGCACGTGTCATGTACTAGTAATAGTAGTAGAAATGCCATGTCGGTAGATACTCAGGACGAAGAAGAAGATCCTGAGGAGAGAGTGTTTGAATCATCAACATCTTCTCAAAACCCAGGGAATATACATTATCCAGTGTTTAACTATCTTGCCCAAAGGAGCACCTGGGGATTAGCAGGATCTGCGTATCCTGTTGACAACTCAAGTAATGAAGCTCAGGTGATGCAAGCGGGAGATAATGTTGAATATGTTTCTGAAGACTTTTCAGCTGAGCTGGAAGGAGTCAATGCACTCAGGTTGAGTAATGACTCAAGTCCTGACACTTCAGATACTGAGTATGTTCCTTCTGAAAGGTTATTTGATCCACAGACTGTGCGACGAACGACACGTCATCACGGTTGGACATCAGGCATGTATGATGAGTGTAGTTACTACTAGAAGTAGGCAACTGTGTAGAAGTATCAAGTACCATGTATTATACTCCAAGAAATAAGATAGTTAGATGAATAAGGTAGTTTTGTCATTATACCTATCTGGTATATGTTGTAATGACTTTGTATTATTATGATATTATGTATAATATGTGAAATGCATATTTGGAATTTCTTTGTATCTTCATCGTGTGACTAGTTCTGTGCGTAAAGTCGAGCTCAGAACACATGTGCATGATGTAATTATGAGTATTCTCTTTATGTTGCAGGATTAGAGGGTCATGGATACGGGTGTAGAAATCGAAACTAAGCAGCAGCGGATGGAGCGAGAGGCCAAGGAGAAGGCTGATGCAGATGCAGCAAATCAGGGAGAATTACCACCACCAATGAGGTCGTTAATGGAGCAGAATTTTATGCAGTATATGCAAATGATGCAAGAGAACCAGAACAAGTTCATGGAGGAGTTTTTGGGATGAGCAAATCAGAGAGCACCTAAGGGTGGAGGAGTGAGTCTATCTGATTTCTAGAATGCAAGGCCGTTACCTTTTGCATCAACACCTGAACCAATGGATGCAGAAGATTGGCTAGCAGATACAGCAAGAAAGCTGAAGACTATAGGTTGCAATGATGAGGAGAAATTGAGGTATGCAACACATCTTCTGACTGGACCTGCAGCATCTTGGTGGGAAAATCAGTTGGCCATGCAGCAACCAGGAAGGGAGTATACCTGGGAAGAGTTTAAACAAAGATTCCGTGAATATCATGTTCCGGAGAGTGTTATGGAACTAAAGCGAAGAGAATTTGAAGAGATGCAGCAGGGATATACTAGTGTTATGAAGTATATCCGGGAGTTTAGTCAACTATCTCGTTATGCTGAGGAAGAGGTTAACACGGAGGAAAAGAATAAGAAGCATTTCCTGCATGGATTAAATCTATTTGTGAAGATGCAGTTGAGGTTGGCTAATAAGCAAACTTATCAGCAGTTGCTAGATGCAGCTATTACCTTCGAAGATGATTACAAGAATGTCCAAGAGGATAGAAGGAAGATAGCTAAGAAGGAAACCAAGAGGATACAAGCAAGCAAGCCTAAACCCAATCTGGAATTCAAACCAAGGAATAGGCCCTATAACAACAATAATCCCAATCGAAGTGCAAATCCAAATGCAAAGAATATTATATGCCACAATTGCAAACTCCTAGGGCATATAAGCAGGGATTGCCCGAAACCAGTAATTGTATGTCATGCTTGTGGTCAGAAAGGTCACATCAAGCCCAATTGTCCAAGCAAACCACAAGGTGGTTGGCCGGCTCGAGATGGAAGGCAAGCCAGTGGAGGTAATGGACAGCCCAATAAAGGAGGAAATAATGGCAAGAACAACAATGGTAAGAGGAACAGACCTACCGGGAAGCTGAACTGTGCAACTCTCGAGGAGGTGGATAATTCGGAGCATGCAGTGATAGGTACCCTCAATATCCTTACCAATCCTGGCAAAGTTCTATTTGATACTGGTGCAACTACTTCATTCATTTCTGAAGAATTATGTGATAAGTTCGGGATTAGAAGGGCAACGTTAGAAAACCCTATGACTGTAGTTACGGCAGGGGGAAATGTGATTATACGCCACATCAAACAAGATCAGGTTATTTCGATCTATGGTTGTACATATTCCGCATACCTTTATGTGATTCCTTTGAAGGGAATTGCAGTAGTGCTAGGGATGGATTGGATGATGGAACATGGAGCTCAAATAAATTGTGAGGAGAAAACTGTCTCAATCAAAACTCCAAGTGGAGCAAGGATAGTTTACCAAGCAGATAAGCACAGTCATATCATGGTGGATCTGCAGTTGAACTCGATGAAAGAGGTCAAATTGGAAGATATTCCTATAGTAAATGAATTTCAAGATGTTTTTCCAGCTGAGGTACTGGGAATGCCACCATACCGGGAGATAGAGTTCATTATTGACCTAATTCCTGGTACAACACCAATAGCTCAAGCACCATATAAGATGGGACCCAAAGAGTTAAAAGAACTCAAAGAGCAAATTGATGAGTTAGACAGAAAAGGATTTATTCAGGAAAGTGTATCTCCATGGGGAACACCAGTAATCTTTGTGGAGAAGAGAGATGGTGGAACAAGGATGTGTGGAGATTATAGAAATATGAACAATGTTACTATCAAGAATAAGTATCCTTTACCAAGAATCCAAGATTTGTTTGATCAAGTGAAAGGAGCGGGAGTATTTTCAAAGATCGACCTAAGATCTGGATACCATCAAATCAAAATCAAACCGGAAGATGTTCCTAAGACAGCATTTGTCTCAAGATATGGACACCATGAGTATCTGGTAGTACCATTTGGTTTGACCAATGCACCTCCAATATTCATGAATTTGATGAACAAAATCTTCATGCCATATCTGGATAAGTTCGTCATAGTTTTTATTGATGATATTCTGATATATTCCAAGGATAAGGAAGAGCATGCTGATCATTTGAGAATAGCATTGCAGACTCTAAGGGAACATAAACTTTATGCTAAGTTTAGTAAGTGTGAATTTTGGCTAGATGAGGTAGAATTCCTCGGTCATGTGATCAGTAAGGATGGAATTGTTGTTAATCCATCTAAAGTTTAGTCAGTATTAGAGTGGACTGCACCGATCAATGTGAAGCAAATTCGAGGTTTCTTAGGAATGGCTGGTTATTACCAGAGATTCATTGAAGGTTTCTCCAAAATAGCTGGACCAATGACCAAATTGCTAAGAAAGAATACACCATTCAATTGGGATGAGAAGTGTGAAGCAAGTTTTCAGGAGTTGAAAACCAGATTAACCACAGCTCCAATCTTAGCAGTTCCTGAAACAAGGAAAGACTTTACAATATACTGTAATGCATCTAAAGAAGAGTTAGGTTATGTATTAATGCAATATTGGAAAGTGATTGCTTATGGTTCAAGACAACTAAAACCACATGAAGTCAACTATCCAACTCATGATTTAGAATTAGCAACAGTAGTCTTTGCGCTGAAAGGATGGAGGCATTTTCTTTATGGAGCCAGATGTGAGTTATACACTAACCATAAAAGTCTCAAATATTTCTTTACTCAAAAGGAATTGAATATGAGACAAAAGCGTTGGTTGGAACTAATCAAACATTATGATTTAACAATCAACTATACTCCAGGAAAAGCAAATGTTGTAGCAGATGATTTAAGCCGTAAAACTGCAGATATTCAGCCTAGAAATTGGGAGCTACCAAAAGAGTTACAAATGGACTTGGAAAGATTAGAGCTTCAATTCATTAGAACAAAGGTTCTTGGAGGATTAGCTACTATGCAGGTAGTTGCAGAGCAGGATAGTGATCTTAAGCAATAAATTTTTAGACATCAAGCACAAGATCCGTTTATTGCTGAGGAAATTCGGAGGATATCTCAAGGGCAAAAATCAGTTTTTCGCCTTGGAGATTATGAGTCTTTATGGTTTCAAGACCGTCTATGTGTTCCATATGTGACTGAGATTCGTGATGTCATACTTAGAGAAGCACATGAAACACCATATTCTATACATCTAGGAAGTACTAAGATGTATATGGATTTGAAAGAACTATTCTGGTGGAATAACATGAAAAGGGATATTGCTAAATATGTATCAGAATGCCATACTTGCCAAAGGGTGAAGGCTGAACATCAAAGTCTAGCAGGACCATTACAACCTTTGGAAATTCCCGAATGGAAGTGGGAAGAAATAGGTATGGACTTCATCACAGGATTGCCCATGACACCTAAACTGAAGGATATGATATGGGTAATTGTGGACAGACTCACTAAGAGTGCACATTTTATTCCGGTAAATCAGAAAGATAATGCCGAGAAGTTAGTAGAAGTTTACGTCAAAGAGATAGTAAGTAAGCATGGAGTACCCAAAAAGATTGTAACTGATAGGGGATCAGTGTTTACTTCAGCATTTTGGAAGCAATTGCATGAAGCACTTGGTTCAAAGTTAGATTTCAGCACAACCTATCATCCTGAGACAGGAGGTCAAACTGAAAGGACAAATCAAATACTAGAAGACATGTTAAGAGCTTGTGCATTAGATTTTGAAGGTACATGGGAAGATCATCTACCATTGGAAGAATTTTCCTACAATAATAGCTATCAGAGTAGTCTGAAGGCAGCTCCATACAAAGTTCTGTATGGAAGGAAGTATAGATCACCAATATGTTGGTATGAGCCTGGAAGAAGCAAAGAATTTGCACCAAACTATATCAAGGAAAGACAAGATATCATTGATAATATTAGGGATAGACTGAAGATAGCCCAGAGTAGGCAGAAAAGTTATGCTGATCAAAGTCGAAGATCATGGAATCCAGAAGTGGGAGACATGGTATACTTGAAAGTAAGTCCAATGAAAGGGGTGAAAAGGTTCGGAGTTAAAGGAAAATTGAGTCCAAGATACATCGGACCATTCAAGATATTGAGTCAGAACATAACTATAGCTTATGCCTTAGAGTTACTGTCAAGATTGTCTCAAGTGCACAATGTTTTCCATACGTCACAACTTCGTAAATATTTGAAAGTTCCGGATGATGCAATCACACATCAGGAGATAGAACTACAAGCAGATTTGACCTATGTTGAAAAGCCCTGTAAAATTTTGGAAGAAAACTAGAAAAGGTTGAGGAATAGGGCAATCAAATATTGCAAGGTACAGTGGGAACATCACCCTGAAAGGGAAGCCAATTGGGAGAAAGAAGAAGATTTAAGAAAAGCCTATCTAGAACTATTCAGGTATATCTCAACAAACTTCGGGACGAAGTTTAATTTAAGGGGGAAGTCTGTAACATCCCAGCATTTAGGAACTAACGAAGGGTAGATTTAGAAATTTGAAATGTTGCATGCATTCATCTATGAAATTATGGTTAAATTTTTTTCCAAATAAAAATCTAAAGTGATCAAGGTTTCTTTCATACTTCAAGATTAGGTTTAGTCTTGAAGGATGATTGTTATAGACATTGATATGATTTTTGTGGACTTATGTGTTTTGGGTAATAAAATTTGAATTTAAAACTTGAGTGTTTGAATTATAATTCAAAAGAATTTTGAATAATGTTTGAATCTTTGATTTAATTAAGAGTTAACAATAATAAGTTACGAAAATGTAACTTATGAGAATCATCCACAATTAAGAATATGAATATCCATTTCATAATATTATTCAATAAATAAGTTACGAAAATGTAACTTATGAGAATCATCCACAATTTTTACAATAGTAAATAAATAAAGAATAATATTTCTTTATTGATAATAGTACAATCTTTATTACAAAATAATAAAATAAAGATTACAAAAGGGTAGAACTAAAATTACAAAAGAATAAAGAATGTTACATCTAACTATTCTACAAGTAAAGAAGAAAACCTAAACTAAAATATTAAATTCCAAGTTTGGTACCTGCAAAACAGAAAAACAAACAAAAACAAAGAAAGTTAAGGTTAAAATTGTATTACCCTCAGACTTGTCAGTGAAGTGCACTGATCAAGATTCATCATTGAGTTATCTTATAAAAAGGGGCAAGTTTCACCAATCTGAAAGAATGTATCTCTCATAATTTTAAGCCATAAGTCAAATAACAGCAAGGAAGGACAAGTTTCACCGGCCAAGTAAAAGTAACCAGATAAAAGTAACTTTCAAAATTCTGAACATATCCACACCTGCACAGCAAGCACACAGGCAGCACACACACCAAACTACATGGTGTGTGCTGTCAACACCACAGCAGCAGCACATCCAAACAAAACTGTCAACACAGCCGTGGGGGAAACCAATCCCCACACCAGTTCATCATTTCTACACACCAGCACAACAGCCAGCAGCTAAACCAAGCCAAGTTAGATCAAACCAACCAAAGCCCAGGATCACATCACCAAGATGGTGACATAAGGAGGGGGTAGATCAGGTGGATAGCAAGACCAAGGTCAAGCCATCAGGATCAGGAGATGATGGACTAGATCAAGGACAAGCCAAGAGATGGGAATACCAGAGGAGCACCAGATCAAGATGTCACAATATTAACCACTAGCAACCACAACATCAAGTGACAGTGGTGAGTAAAAAGATCATCAAATGATCTATCTGTCTAAGATTAGACAAGCATACATGATATGATTCTTATTCAAACTCTCAGAAGACACCCAAGTGGGGTGAATCCATCACTGAGGTTTCAAACTCTAAAAGAAACCAGAAAAGTATAAAAATCCAACTAGACCTCAGGGCAACATCATTGATCTAACTGTCAAGCTATATTTCAATTCAAGAATGAATATAGCTAAGATTTAACCTCTAGGCACATCTCTAGGATAAGAGTAGCACCTTAGAATTTAATCTTATGGATCTATACAAATGATCAAGCCTACCATCATTTCTTCCAAACTTTGATTCAAGAAACAGTAACTGGTACCACTACCAGAACCATCCATATGAATCAACTAGATAAAGCTTAATCCCTAAACCTGAGACCAACATCATTGGTCTTAGGGATTTAAGAAAGGAAAATTCCTACTTATCTTTAAAGCCAAATTCATATTAAGTTTAAACCAACCCAAACAATGGAATAGAATCTAATCTTGTGTGCCATACAAAGATGGTGTCACAAGAACAGTTCTACATTAATCAGGTTAAGCATTCAATCTTCATAGATTCAACTAATCAACTGAAAATCATTTTCCTGTCATCACAGGAATCATAATTAAAGAAATCCCTATGTACATCTTCACTGTTTGAAACCATTTGATCTCAAACTATAGATAAATTCTTAAGCCATCAAGTGTTAATACAGTGACTTCATCACACAACACTCACTGTCATTAACCAAGTAATGACAGTGGTGTGTTGTTAAACCACTAGATTTCCAAGTTTTGTTTCTAAGAGCAACTGTACCATCTGATCATATCAAATTTAATCCATAGGATCATCTGATAAGACACTAGCACCACCACAATTCATCTTAAACAGCAAGCCACATCTAAACAATCAATTAGCATGCTAAAGGATCATCAAAACTTGATCCCAATTCATCAGTATCTAATCAAAAACAGGGTATGAACCCTAAAAAGAACCAAGAACCCTAATCAGGACCAAACAATCACCAGAGAGGCCACCACCAACATTGAGCATAGGAGGGCCTCACACCAAGAGCACGAGAGGAGATGAAGCACTCACCAAAGGTTCTCGCTGGAGAATAGAAGAGGAAGCAGAGGGGACGATGACCATGGCGGCACGGGGAGCACCCCTAGGGGGGCGCTGCGGCCAATACAGCGCCACGGCGGCGACCATAGTCATGTTTGGAGGCGAGGAACATCACCACGGTGAACGACAGCAGCAGCGGCGCCAGGATCCACGCCAACCCCAAACCCTAGGGTTCGGGACGACATCGATCTGTCGCAGGAGAGCTCCATGTCCAAATCCAGTTGGACAGGAGGGAAGAGCGGAGTCGACAACCTCTTCCCGCACCATGACGGCGGCCAGGGCGACCCACAGCGGCACGAATCGCCGGCGGCGACACCACTGACCACGAGGTCGAGGAAGGAGAACGAGAGGTGAGCTCGAGAGAGGAGACAGCGAGTGAGTTGGGCTGGGTGGGCCGAAAACCCTTTGGGTGGTTGTTTTGACCATGCCCTACTGGGCCACAAGGGCCCAATAAACCCAAAAGGCCAGCCCAATTCATTTAGCATATGTTTTAATAAATAGGAAAAGACCAAAATGCCTCTGAACTTAATTAAATTCTAGAACATAAATAATAGTCCAAAAATTATAAATAAAATACTTTTCGATTCACAATAATCCAAACTATCCAAATAAATTAAGAAATAAAATTTTAGACATATAAATTTTATTAAGAATTTTGTAATTTATATATTCCTTATGGAATTTTACAAAATTATTGAAAGATGATAAAAATAAATAAAAATCACTTTCATTATATATTAATATTGTAGTATTTTAAAAATACTAAACAAATATTTAATAACAATTTTTGATATTTAAGTGATAATTCTTAAAAGAATTATTAAATCAATAAAAGTCAAATAAAAGGAAAATAAAATAAAAGGATACAATATTCTATTATAAATTAATATATAAATCCTTTATTATTAAAAAGAATTCTTATAATAATGGGGAGAATGCATATCAAGTTAAATGATGCATTACATTACTTTGCATAATCATTTTGCTTCTTTAAATATTGTCCTTATCAGGCAATAATGATTTTTTTGTAGACATAGAAGCTCAAGGTCCACCGCAAGCATCAGACTTCACTACCTTGCCATCACAAGGCAAGTTCATCACTTGCTCATGTCCTTTGAAGAGTATTTATCAAAGTATTTGCGAATTGTGTGTTATCACCTATATTATAGAAAAAAGAAAACATTATTTTCTCAAGACACTAAATCTTAGATATCATACTAAGTGATGATATTATGGAGTAATAGAACTTAGAATTTTACTTGCATTAATGATGAACAATTTGGAATTAATAACCCATGACATCAGTGATTCTAGCGTCCTATATTACGTGTTAACCATGAGATTTGCAATGGGACGGAGAAGTCAGCTATATCCTTTTCCTCTTGTATGGAGGCAAGACGACCTTAACGTGACATTGTGATTCCTTGTGTGGATCCAACATACGGGTGGGCACCCTTACGTCCCACACTTTTGGTGTCTAGATTATGTATGAATGGTGTTTAGGGAGATAGTCCATGTAAATGGTACTAATCTTGGCATCACTAGGTCATAGAGTCTTCGGGAACTCATCCGGGTTTTAGCCTGCCCGAAAGGGGGCTTAACAAAGGTGAGCTAGCCTGAAGGATCGTGCAGACATATGAGGTCGCGGAGAGGGCAGTGATTGTCTTGGACCAACTACTAGGTCCCACATCATGGAATTGTTTACGGGAAAGTACGCCCGGTTGTGCAACAAGGAGTTGATCTCTCATGGGAAAAGTAGCGCACCTCTGCAGAGTGTAAGAATTGTAACTTGTTACTCCCTGTTCCGGGAAGGAGCTACGAACGCGGTAGGAAAGGAACTCCATGAAAGTTCTGGTCAACCTGCGAAGACTGGTAGTCATAGATTTTCATAATAAAATCAATCTTTAAAGAAATATTTAGGAAAATTGCATAGTGCCAAAGACTAATAGTTCGAGGTGGTAGATAGTGCATCTAACTTCCTACCTTGCATATAATGAATTTGCTGAGTAATGTTGTTACTCATCCTTTCCTTTGAATCCTTGATTAGACTCTGAGAATCCCGAAGATACTCCAATCTATGCATCCGAGAGTCAAGAGGAGGTATTCTATGAAGAGCCCAATTTGTATGGAGCCGTAGAAGGGGAGTACTACGACATCGTCTATGGAGGAGAGTTCTAGGAGTCCGAATAATTACTATAGTTCTAGTAACCACTTGAGCCGAGCATCATGAACAATATATAGCAATAAGTTGCTGAGCTCAATTTGGAGTTTAAGTTTTAAATTTGAAACTTCTGTTGAAACACTTATATTTTGGTTTGTAAGTTGAATATTTTGGAAGTCTTGAACTTCCGGTATTGTAATAATAATAATGTGTGTATGTTTGTAATTTGGACCCACAATGTTTCTGTTGTACCACTCTGAGGGACGTGATATTTACGGAATGGTGTTCTGTGAATGTCATGCCAACTACTATAGTGTACTACACATGTAGTGGTATGCTGGGTCACCGCACAGCCCAATTACCTAAAGGCAGTTTTTAATAATTAAGAAAAGACCAAAATGCCCCTGAATTTAAATAAATTCTAGAGAATAAAATAAAAATCCAAAAATTATAAATAAAATATTTTTGGATTCAAAATAAACCAAATTATCTAAATGAATTAAGAAATAAAATTTTAGGCATATAATTTTTATTAAGAATTTTGTAATATATATTCCTTATGGAATTTTATAAAACTATTGAAAGATGATAAAAATAAATAAAAATCACTTTCATCATATATTAATATTTTAGTATTTTAGAAAAATACTAAACAAATATTTAATATCAATTTTTGGTATTTAAATAATAGTCCTTAAAGGAATTATTAAATAAATAAAATTCCAATAAAATGAAATAAAATAAAAGAATACAATATTCAATAAATATTAAAAAATTAATATTTATAAATTCTTTATTATTAAAAAGAATTTTTATAATTTAAATAATAGGGGAAAATACACACAAAGCTAAATAATGCACTACATTACTTTGCATAATCATTTTGCTTCTTTAAATATTGTCCTTACCAGGCAATAATGATGGTTCTGTAGACATAGAAGCTCAAGGTCTAGTGCAAGTATCCGACTTCACTACCTTGCAATCACAAGGCAAGTTCATCTCTTTATCATGTCCTTTGAAGAGTCTTTATCAAATATTTGCAAATTGTGTGTTATCATCTATATTACAGAAAAAGAAAATATTATTTTCTCAAAATAAATAAATCTTAGGTATCATCCTAAGTGATGATATGATGGGGCAATAGAACTTAGGTTTCTATTTGCAATAATGATGAACCATTAGGGATTAATAACCCATGACATCAGTGGTTCTTGCGTCGTATATTATGCGTAAAACATGAGATTTGGAATGGGACGGAGAAGTCAGTTGTATCTTTTTCCTCTAGTATGGAGGCAAGACGACCTTAACGTGACGTTATGATTCCTTGTGCGGATCCAACATATGCGTGGGCACCCTTACGCCCCACACTTTTGGTGTCTGCATTATCTATGAATGGTGTTTAGGGATATAGTCCATTGAAATGGTACTCGCTCGGGCATCACCAGGTCATAGAGTCTTTGGGACTCATCAGGGTTTTAGCCTGCCCGAAAGGGGGCTTAACGGAGGTGAGCTGGCCCTGAAGGATCGTGCAGACATATGAGGTCACGAAGAGGGCAGTGATTGGCTTGGACCAACTATTGGGCCCCATATCATGGAATTGTGGACGGGAAAGTACGCCCGGTTGTGCAACAAGGAAGTTGATCTCTCATGGGAAAAGTAACGCACCTCTGCAGAGTGTAAGAACTGTAACCTGTTACTCCCTGTTCCGGGAAGGAGCTACGAACGCGGCAGGAAAGGAACTCCATGAAATATCTAGTCAACCTGTGAAGGCTGATGGTCATAGACTTTCATAATAAAATCAATCTTTGAAGAAAGCTTTACGAAAATTGCATAGTGCCAAGGACTGAAATCCGAGGTGGTAGATAGAGCATCAAACTTCCTACCTTTCATATAATGAACTTGCTGGGTAACGCCGTTACTCATCCTTTCCTTTGAATCCTTGCTTAGACTCTGAGAATCCCGAAGATACTCCAATGTATGCAACTGAAAGCCAGGAGGAGGTCTTCTATGAAGATCCCAACCTGTATGGAGCCGTAGAAGGGGAGGACTACGATATCGTCTACGGAGGATAGTTCCAAGAGTCCAAATAATTACTATAGTTCTAGTAGCCACTTGAGCTAAGCAACATGAACAATATATAGCAATAAGTTGTTAAGCTCAATTTGGAGTTTAAGTTTTCAATTCGAAACTTCCGCTGAAACACTTATATTTTGGTTTGTAAGTTGAATCTTTTGGAAGTCTTGAACTTCCGGTATTGTAATAATAATAATGTGTGTATGTTTGTAATATGGACCCGCAATGTTTCTGTTGTGCTACTCTGAGGGATGTGATATTTACGGAACGGTGTTCTGTGGATGTCATGTCAACGACTATAGTGTACTATACATGCAGTGGTATGCTGGGTCACCGCATTCTATGAGCTTGCATATTATACCAGATGTTACTAATCCTGTACTTGTAGACACTACTGAGGTCGAATAGATAGCAGGAGAAAGTTCCAGTCAAAAAACTTAACTAACAATGCAAAACAGTGCAGATACTCACTCAGTCACTTCCAGCCAAAGTACTAATTCCAATGCAGATTCTGCATCGTCATCGGATTAGGAGTGTGTGGATCCTGGAGAAAATTCTCCCGCACTCTCGCATGCAGCCAATGAGGTCGTTTCCTGCTTGTGGTCCTGCTCGCGGTCGCTTTCACCTAGGCGTGTGCGGTCACTGTCGTCAGCCATGCAGACACAAGACACCAGGTCGCGGTCGCTGTCACCCGGCCTCTCTCCTTCCCCTGCATCGCTGTCACATGCGACATCGTCCAGGCCGCCACCGCTTGCACGATCGATGTCGCCTGCTGCACGTCCTCCACCTGCATGCGACACGGGGAACAAGACAAACACTGATGATGCAAACAATGCTAGCTCTAGATCCTCTATGAACACTGACAGTACTAGTACAGCTGAAAATTCTGGATCTTCGGTGCCTCCGATAGAACAATCACAACCACAAATGGTGACACGTCTCCAAAGAGGTATCAGAAAACCAAAGACATATAATGATGGCACTATTCGTTATGGCTTGTTTACTTCTACAGGTGAGCCGTCTACACTATCTGAAGCTCTTTCCGATGATCATTGGCATAGGGCTATGACAGAAGAATATCATGCTCTTATGGAAAATAAAACTTGGAGACTTGTTCCTCCTAACTCTACCAAGAATATCATTGACTACAAATGGTCATACAAAGTAAAAAAGAAATGCAGATGGCACAACTGATAGATACAAGGCTCGTCTTGTTGCAGAAGTTTTCAAACAAAGGTATGGCATAGACTATGAGGACATTTTTAGTCTTGTTGTTAAGGCAACGACTACCAGACTTGTTTTGTCAGTTGATGTTTCTCGAGGTTGGAAGTTAAGGCAGCTAGATGTCAAGAACGTGTTTCTCCATGGTGTTCTGGAAGAGGAAGTATACATGAAACAACCTCCTGGGTTTGAAGATTCTCAAACTCCACACTATATATGTAAACTTGACAAAGCTTTATATGGTCTCAAACAAGCCCCTCGAGCCTGGTACTCCAGATTAAGTACAAAACTTCAAGCACTTGGTTTTGTTCTTTCTATAGTAGATACCTCACTTTTCCTTTACAAACAGTCATGTGTTATGATCTTTGTTCTGATTTATGTTGATGACATAATTGTTACTAGTTCTTCAGAACAGGCTGTCGCCACTCTTCTGCAGGGTCTAAAGGATGATTTTTCTCTCAAGGATCTGGGAAATCTTCACTTCTTCTTGGGTATTGAGGTAAAAGAAATGAATGATGGGATATATCTTACTCAAGAGAAATATGCTACTGATCTTCTCACAAAAGTTGATATGAGAATATGCACTTCATGTCCTACACCTCTATCCTCCACTGAAAAGTTGTCTCTTGGTGAGGGAACTCCTCTTGGTCCTGATGATATCACTGAATACATAAGTATTGTTGGAGCTTTACAGTATTTAACAGTGACAAGTTCTGATATTTATTTCTCGGTTAATAAGGTTTGTCAGTTCCTACATGCTCCAACAACGTCTCATTGGACAACTGTTAAGAGAATTTTGAGATATATTCAGGGATCTTCATCTAGTCTACTTAGTGCCTTCTCTGATGCAGATTGGGCAGGTTGTCTTGATGATAGGCGATCCACGGGAGGTTTCGCTATATTTTTTTGGACCAAACTTGATATCATGGAGTGCTAGAAAAAAAGCCACTATTTCTAGATCTAGTACATAAGCTGAATATAAATCCCTTGCAAATGCCACAGCTGAATTAATTTGGGTTGAAGCTCTTCTTTGTGAACTTGGGGCTTCACTAAAGGAAAATCCATGTTTATGGTGTGATAATTTGGGAGCAACATACTTATCTGCAAATCCTATCTTTCATGCAAGGACTAAACATATTGAGATCGATTTTCATTTTGTTAGAGAAAGGGTTGCAAACAAGATGCTTGAGATCAAGTTTATATCTAGCGAAGATCAAGTTGTAGATGGTTTTACAAAGGCACTACCAGTTAAGGAGCTAAATGATTTTAGATGTAATCTCAACCTTTCAGAAGGTTGTGATTAAGGAGGCTGTTAAACATAATGTAACATTTTATTTATTAGAGTTGTTATTGGTATGGAGTAGTACTCCACCCGGACTCCTCTCCCATATACTCTCCCTACGATGGGTTACATCATACTATATCAACGCGTAACAGAGCCGAGGCAAAGGCATCGTTCGGTCCTAGAAATCTAATAATTCTCTCACACGTTCATCGCGAAGAATGGTACCTAAGATCATCTCAGCGGTCAAAGGGAAAATGTGCCCATTTTTATCGAACCAGCTCTTGAGGAAACGTCGCTCAAATGTCTGAAGAAGTAGCAATTTTCCCATTACCACCTCCATTTCGGTTTATAAGGAAAATACGTACTTCGAGAAAATATTTTGACTATAAATTTGGTCAACAAAATGCCAACTATATTTAACAAAAATTATACCATTAGATTCATATTTAAAATACGATTCCAATTGTATATTCTTTGTAATATATATTCATATATTTTGAGCAAATTTACGGTTAATCTATTTTCTTGAAATACGTATTTGCCCTATAATCCGGAATGGAGGGAGTAGTGTACTGTTGGCAAGAAATACATGTTACCATTAATGCAGTAAAAGTTTCAACAATTATGCAACAGAAAATTTACCTTTCCGGTGGCAATCGTTACAGGGTCAACCATCGAATATTGCACCCTTCTTTGTGCTCCTCCTTTGGCTTCCCATGCCCGAGGTTCTCCACTACCAGCTTGAAGAGAGAAAAATCCTTGCAACAAGTAGTTCTCTAGGCAGTGAGTTTGATCCAGAAAAAAGAACCCCTTCTCTTCCCAACCTTATCCTCTCCCCGCCCCTGTGCTACAGTTCCAAAACCGCCTCCTCCCTGTGCCGCCCCGCCCTAAGGCCTCGCTCGCCTGGGCTGATGGGGGGGGGCGTTGTAGTGTATATAGTAGGGCTGTCCTGGGGTGGAATCCCCATGTGTGGTGGCCACATGCTGCCGGGAGTCCGCACGTCTTCCTGGCCGAGATGCAGCGGTGGCTCACTCCCCTTTCCCCCTTGCTTTGCCGGTGATGGAGGTGATGGAGGGGTCTTGCCTCTCCCTCAATAAGGCCTGCTCGTGCTCGATTTATGCTGGGTTCCTTGTGACCCTCTCTTTGGCCGGCCATGGTGGCGGGGGAAGGTGGAGTTCCAAAATGGAGCAGCTTTGTCCTCGAGCTTTTGGTGCTGCTTGATGGCGCCCGGTGTTGACGTGGGACGCTTTGTTGGAAACCCCAAGAGCAAGGTGTGAAGAGCACAACAACAAGCCTTCCCTCAGTAAGAGACCGAGGTTATCGAACCAGTAGGAGGAAGGAAACTTCTCAAAGGTGTTGCAAGCAACGTGGAAACCTGCACAACACAAACTCAAGACTTTGCCCCAACGAACAATGAGGTTGTCAAGCTCACCGGTTTGCTGTAACAAAGGATTAAACGTATGGTGTGGAAGGTGATGATGGTTTGCAGCAAGTAAACAGTGGAAGAGGTACCAATGGTAAGGATTGGACCAGGGTCCATAGTTCACTATAGGTGCTCTCCTTAGATAAACAAACATGGCATGCAGGGTAAACAAATTACAGCAGGGCAATTGACAGGAACTGAGCAAGGCTAACAATGCAATACTAGACAAAAAGATCCTATGAGATTCGATTGGGCAATACAACAATATACATAGACCGCCATCCAACTGCATCTATGACTAGAGGTCCACCTTCAGGTTATCATCCGAACCCCCTCCAGTATTAAGTTGCAAGAAACAGACAACTTCTTTAAGCAAAGTGTGTAAGGTAAACAATCCACTTGTTCCATGAACAAGAGACTGTTGTTTTCTCCCTAGTGGCAACAACACATCTACAACCGAAGAGATTTCTATCACTTCCCTTGGAAACTAGAGGCATGAACCCACTATCGAGCAACCCCTCTTGGAGTCACTAGCAACTACTTGGCCAAAATAGCTACTAACAACGGAGAGCATGCAAGATCACAAACAACACAGACATGATAGAATCAAATGGACAAAATCATTAATCAATCTGACATAGTAATCTCAATATCCATCGGATCCCCACAAACACAACATGCATTATTACAAATAGATTAGATCTTGATCATGCGCGGAGCTCACAAGATCTATTCATGAAAGCACAAGGAGGAGATACAACCATCTAGCTACTACATGGACCCGTAGTCTAAGGTGGAACTACTCATGCTTCATACCGGAGGATGGCATGATAAGAAGAAGGCCTCCGGTATGATCTCCCCTCCGGAAGGGTGCCGGGAAGAGCTTCAGATCCCCCCGATCTAGGGACGATGGTGGCGGCGGCTACAGATGGTTTCGTGGTATTTTGATCGGGTGTTTTAGTGTTTCTGCATCGGGGGGACTTTAGAGGCGAAGAGGCGAGGCAGGGGGACGCCAGGGGGCCCACACCCTTCCCAGGCATGGTCCCACCTAGGCCGCACCTGGGGGTGATGACCCACAAGTATAGGGGGTGTATCGTAGTAATTTCGATAAATATGAGTGTCGATCCCAATGAGGAGCAGAAGGTGCTGAACAGTGTTATGGAGCAGGAAATCCCTGTGAATACTTAGCAAACAGATTTTTAGTGGTTTTCTGATAAGGCAACAAAACAAAGAGCAAGTAACAAAGACAACGAACAAATGGAGCAAGTGGCCCAATCCTTTCTTAGCAAAGGACAAGCCGGTGGAAATACTTATAAGTACCAAATGTTCTCGAGGACACATGGGAATTCCGTCAAGTGCTTTCGCTTCAAATAACTGAGTACTCTTCTCTGGTGTTGTAGGTGTTGTGTGGGTGAACCTGTGCTAACATACCGACCTTATTTGGACTAATACATACTTGTGATTAAACCCCCTACAAACATCCGTAACTACAGGAAAGTAATTAAGATATAAATCTAACCACAACCTTAAACTCTGAGATCCTACACTTCGTTGTGCAAAGGTGTCCTAACAGTTGTTCAGGTTTCTGTCACTCCGGCAACCCCACGATTAATATCCAAATACACAATGCATTCCCCTAGGCCCATAAATGGTGAAGTATCATGTAGTCGACGTTCACATGACACCACTAGAAGAATAGCACCACAACTTAAATACTAAACCATTGAATAATAACTCATCACAGATTCACTACTAACAACATAACTTCTCCCATGTCCTCAAGAACACAACGAACTACTCACAAGACATCATATGGATCAAGGTCAAAGTTGATATGATAATGGATAACAATCTGAACATAAACAATAATCCAATGGTTTCACTCACAAGCATCAACTACAATAGTAATTAACACCGGGAAAGTTTCCCCTAAGAACTAAAGCAATATCCAACACAATTGTTACAGCGGAACGGAGTGGTGATGATGGTGCTGGTGGAGATGATGGTGTGGATGATGATGATGATCCCGATGAAGCCTAGCTTGATGACGGTGTTGATGGCGACGGTCTCCCCTCTCCGGGAAGGAATTCCCCCCGCAGAAATCTGTCTGCCGGAGAGATCTTTCTCTCTCAGTGTTTTCCACCCCTAGAGGTGGCGGAAATCTATCTGTGGTCGTTGCCCCAGGTTTAGGGTTCCGTAGGGAAGATATAGGCGAAGGAGCGGATTCGGAGGCCGGGTAGGTGGGCCACACCTGCCCTAGGCGCGGGGTCAGGTGGGCCCGCGCCTAGGGTGGGTGTGGGCCCCCTGCGGCCTCTCTTTGCTCCTCCTTCTGGCTTCCTTCGTCTTCTAGTAAAATAATATGTTTCCATATTTTTCTGGTATATTTCTGATCTTCGCGAAATTGCATTAAAACGCCTTCTTTTCCATCAGAATCCAGACTCCGGCAGTTCATCCTCCAAGAATCTATAGGCATACGGGTAGGCTACACTAGCGCAAATCAAAATTTTCTACCACGTAAACCAGGAATACTGTTGTCATAGATCACGGGATTACCACTAGACGCGCAGTTGCGGAACTTGATGAAGCGCGTCGAGGCAGTGTAGATGTTCTACGTCTCCTCCTCGTCCTCGTCCTCGTCCCACGAGCAGCTCCCTTTGCGCGGCTCGTCCAAGTGCCACAGATGCAGCATCTCCGAGGTATCCACACGTGCGGGGTGGAAGCTTCAGACGCCGGAATGCTAGGTCCGCGCGCGCGACACAGGCGTGAGGAGTGGCGGCTGGGTGGAATGGTCTAACCCTGGTCAGCTCGCCCCACCCTCTGTTATATAGGCATCCCTAGTGGGCTTCTACATTAGCAGCCCATTAGTAGCCTAAGCCTGGTCTAATTCGGATCCGATCCTAATTAGGCTTCCAGCCCCTTAAGTGTGTGACCCTATAGGTTCATATACGTGTAGACATGACACGAATACACTTATTCTGTCAATAGTTGGTAGTGGCCTCTATCAAGACGTGCCAACTCCTAAACGCATACAAAGATCATATCGGACGAACCATCACAAGGTTTAGTACATGTATTTCCCTTTGCCTCACGACATTTGGTCTAGCTCCAAGCTAACCTCTCTTTCTCGATACCGTGATTCGGAATCCCGTTACTAGGTTAACTCTTAACCTTATGTAGCATGGCCATGCATTTCTGGATCCGATCACTCGAGGGGCCCAGAGATATCTCTCTCAAGTAGAAAGGGGCAAATCCCATCTTGATTGACCATGCCTTGCAGCATGTTTCAGGACAAACCCGAAAGCTACCTTTATAACTACCCAGTTACGGAGTAGCGTCTGATAGCCCCAAAGTAGGTCAATCCACATCTCAAGTACATGCGACAATCTCAGGTCTAAGGACAAAACGTACACGATGTGTAGAGAGAGCTGCAAGTCTAATTGCCTGTCTCAAGTTGGGTCAGTCCAACCCCATGTTCATAACATGTGTCCACATCATTGGTTTGACATCTCCATGTCTATGACTTGCGAAACATAGTCATCAACCAATCGATGTGCAAGTCTAATATTCACATGTGTCCTCACATGAACTCCGACTAGGGACAACTATTAAATAACCATACAAGTAAAGAGTTTCACAAACAATTCACATAATTGCCAATAAATACAAGTTGCATGATATGGATATTCAAGGAACATTACAATAACTCATGGATACATATGAAATATAATCATCTCTATGATTGCCTCTAGGGCATATTTCCTTCAGTATTCCACTTGCACTAGAGTCAATCTAAAATGTATCTAATACCAATTGCTCTTGTGTGTGCTTCATGTGCGGGCTGCGGGAGAGGCTTAGTCAAGGGATCAGCAACATTTGAGTCCGTATGTATTTTTCATATCATGACACTACCATCCTCAACAAACTCTCGATTCTGATGGTAACGCATGCGAATATGTTTGTTCTTCTGGTGCTGTCTAGGTTCCTTGGCCTGTGGAATAGCACCATTGTTGTCACAATAAACGTCCAAAGGATTGTACGTGCCCTGAACCACACCGAGAGCGATCAGGAAATTCCTAATCCAAACAGCTTCCTATATGGCCTCTGAGGCAGCAATATATTCAGCTTCTGTTGAAGAGGAGGTCACCGTATCTTGCTTGGAACTTTTCCAGCTCACAGCACCACCATTCAAGACAAACACATAACCTGATTGCGATTTCGAATCATCTGGGTCGTTAAGGTCACTCGCATCTCTGTAACCCTTTACACTGAGTTCATCCTCACCTCCATAAACTAGGAACACATCCTTAGTCCTTTTCAAGTACTTAAGGATGTTCTTTACCGCTGTCCAGTGACCTTCACCTGGATCAGCCTGGTATCTGATCGTAACACTTAGAGCATAGGAAACATCTGGGCGAGTACATATCATTGCATACATGATGGATCCAATAGCCAAAGCATATGGAACCCTGCTCATGCGCTCACGCTCATCAGTAGTCGAAGGACACTGAGTCTTGCTGAGTTTAATGTCGTGAGACATGGGCAAGAACCCTTTCTTAGCTTCTTCCATGCTGAACCGTTTCAACACTTTGTCAATGTATGTACTCTGGCTTAATCCAATTAGCCTCCTTGATCTATCTCTGTAGATCTTGATGCCCAGAATATATGCTGCTTCTCCCAAGTCCTTCACCGAAAAAATATTTTTCAACGAGGTCTTAACAGACTCGAGTATAGGAATGTCATTTCCAATCAGCAATATGTCATCTACATATAAGATTAGAAATACCAGCCCTCTCCCACTTTCCTTCTTGTAAACACAAGGTTCTTGTTCGTTTTTGATGAAGCCAAACTCCTTTACAACTTCATAAAATCGAATGTTCCAACTCTGAGATGCTTTCTTCAGCCCATAAATGGAATTTAGAAGTTTGCATACCTTTCCAGCATTGTTTGGATCGACAAAACCTTCGGGCTGCATCATATACACGTCCTCAGTTAGGATTCCATTTAGGAAAGCCGTCTTGACATCCATCTGCCATATTTCATAGTCAAAATGTGCAGAAATGTCTAGAATAATACGTATAGATTTAAGCATCGCTACGGGCGAGAAAGTCTCGTCGTAGTCAACTCCTTAAACTTGTCGAAAACCTTTTGCAACAAGTCGAGCTTTATGGATGTGAACATTTCCATCCATATCAATCTTCTTCTTATAGATCCATTTGCACTCGATGGCTTTAAAACCATCAGGCAGGTTAACCAAGTTCCAAACTTGATTGTCTCCCATGGACTCTATCTCGGATCTCATGGCGATCAGCCATTTCTCAGAGTCTGGGTCCACCATCGCTTATGCATAGGTCGCAAGCTCATCATTGTCTAAAAATAATAATTCTCGCGCTTCGCGGAGCCTCGCCGACCTTCGTGGTTATGGTGCTTCTGTTGCCACGGGTTCCTCAACTTGTTCTGCTATAATAGCATCACTCGTAGAAGCATCCCCAACTGGCTCATCTTGAACTTCTTCAAGTCGCACCGACCTTCCACTTGTTCCCTTTGTGAGAAACTCTTTCTCTCTTTCTCTAGGTAAACACCGCTACGAGCGACAAACACTTTGCCCTCCTCTCGATTGTAGAAGTAATACCCTAAGGTTTCCCTTGGATATCCCACGAAAATGCACTTATCCGATTTGGGTGTTAGCTTGTCCGACTGAAGTCGCTTGACAAATGCATCACAACCCCAAATCTTTAGAAAAGACAAACTGGGATTCTTTCCAGTCCACATCTCATATGGTGTCTTAACAACAGATTTAGATGGTACCCTATTAAGTGTGAAAGCTGCCGTTTCTAGAGCGTAACCCCAAAATGATAATGGCAAATCCGACTGGCTCACCATCGATCGAACCATGTCCAACAAAGTTCGATTGCGCCGTTCAGAGACCCCGTTTCTTTGAGGCGTTCTGGGCGGCGTGAGTTGTGGAACAATTTCGCAACTCTTAAGATGATCGCTAAATTCGTGACTCAAATATTCACCTCCACGATAAGATCAAAAGGCCTTTATTTTCTTGCCACATTGATTCTCTACCTCATTCCGAAACTCCTTGAACTTTTCAAAAGTTTCAGACTTATGCCTCATCAAGTAGACATAACCATATCTACTGAAATCATCAGTAAAAGTAATGAAGTAGTGATATCCTCCTCTGGCTGTCGTGCTCATTGGTCCACATACATCAGTATGTATGAGTTCCAACAAGTCTGTCACTCTCTCGGGTAAACCCGAAAAAGGCGACTTGGTCATCTTTCCAAGTAAACAAGCCTGACATGTCTCGTATGATTCAAAATCAAACAAAGTTAGAAGACCATCACCATGGAGCTTCTTCATGCGCTTTTCACTTATATTCCCCAAACGACAATGCCATAAATAGGTAGGACTCAAATCATTAGGCCGAAGCCTTTTAGCACTAACATTGTAAATAGATGCATCATCAAGATTTAAAACAAATAACCCATTCACAATGGGAGCATTAGCCATAAACATATCATTTTAGAGATTACACAACCATTGTTCATACTCGCAAATGAATATCCATACCTCATCAAACATGAAGGTGATAAAATGTTTCGACCCATACTAGGAATGTAATAACAATTATTCAACTCCATAATAAATCCTGACGGAAGGTGAAGTTGCATGACACCGACGAATAATGTAGCAACCCTTGCTTTATTTCCAACGCGAAAATCCACTTCGCCTTTCTGCACTTTTCTAGTCCTTATTAGCCCCTGCATCGAATTGCAAATATGAGCAACCGATCCGGTATCAAATACCCAAGACTTAACATAGGAATCAGCGAGAAGAATGTCCACAACATTTACAACAAGTGTACCTAAGTTGGAAGTACTCTTACTTCCACTCTTCTTCAAAGAAGCCTGGTACTTGCTGCAGTTTCTCTTCCAGTGGCCATGTTCATGAGAAAAGAAGCACTCAGTGTCTTCTACAGGTCTAGCCTTTTGCTTGGGTGCAGGCTTGGGGATCGTATCCTTAGCCTTGCCCTTCTTCTTCCAAGAAGTACCCTTTTTATTGAAGCTAGGCTTGTTCTGCACAGCCATCACATGGCTATTCCCTGCACACTTCTTCATGTCACTTTCTGCTATTTTTAGCATCCCGCATAACTCATTAAGGCCCTTATCTACCCCATGCATATGGTAGTTCAAAATGAACTGCCCATAGCTAGATGTAAGAGACGCCAAAATGAAATCAGTGGCCAACTCTTTGCCTAGTGAAAAACCAAGCTTTTCTAAAGTCAGACTGTAACCAACCATTTTGATCACATGGGGGCCTACAACTGCTCCCTCTGCCAGCTTGCATTTGACAAAGGACTTGGCAACATTGTACCTCTCAGTCCTTGCCTGATCCTGGAACATGTCCTTAAGTGCGACGATCATATCGTACGCTTCCTGATCCTCAAACTTCTTTTGGAGTTCAGGTTCCATGCATGCAAGCATAAGACAGCTAACCTCAAGAGAATCTTCACATGCTCTCTTGTAGGCATTCTTGAGGGCATCAGATGCATTATCAGCAGGTTCATCGGGGATTGGGGTATCCAGAACCGTTTCCTTTTTATCAGACCTGAGAACAATTCTCAGGTTACGGACCCAGTCCAAATAGTTTGTTCCATTTAGTTTATCTTTGTCAAGAATCGAACGCAAAGAAAAAGGTGATGTAGTGTTCGGTGCCATTGATCTACAACAGAAAACATGCAATACTAAGCCATGTAACCATTAAAGAGTAAAACATATTAAACAATTTAATAGCATATACTCCCACTTAAATCAATATCCCTCTATTGCTACTAAGTGATTCAAGATCCACAATTAACAAGTCGGCTAGTGAGCTTTAGCATCACTGCTAGAAGACAAGGTAAATCGGTAAGAAACACTTGCTAATCATATCACATATGACTCTTGTTGTTGGGTGACATCTCTATGTCAAAACTAGGCGCCCAACCTTTATGCCCCAAGGTCCTTAACTATTAAGATGACCTTGTCAAGCTCACCAACCCTTATGCGTGTAGGTATTCGATACAAACCCATCCAGCCAAGGAAAACCGTGGCACCCTAATTTCATAGGCCCACCAACGATTGTACAGGGCATAGGATGGTGCAAGGTTTGGTTGGGAGGGCATGGTTTAACTTAAACTTTGTGAGGGATCGTTCTACTACTATCATCTAAGCATGCATAGATTAAAACGCATAAGAATAGCATTCACATAGTTGTGACACGGTATGGCCCATTTTCTCATGGTGATCTCCATCGCCATAGAACCTGTCCACCATGATGATCTCCATCTTCATGTTCAATGTGAGACATCTTCCAAGTGATGAGTCCCCCAAGAACTAATACAAGCTATTACTCCTAACAGCTAGTAATCAAAATTACATAGTATTGGGATCATCACAAGTTGGCACACAGGCCATTATAATAAATGACAACACATATGGCTCCAGCCGTGTTGCCCTACTCACGACACGCAGGTCATGCAAAATTTCATACATGCATCACATACATATATGGGCCATATGGATCACATACATCCTGCAAAAACAAGTTATGCATAGAATCGCATTCTACCGGATCATGTGACATCGCAGCACCTAGTTACCTTAACAAGATACAAAAGGAGTTACGATTAAGGGGGGGGTCTAGGGGGTCTCCCCCTGCGGGGTTCGAAGGGGCAGCGCAAACTGTGAAAAATGAGAGATTGAATCTACATAATTTTCTTTAAGGATTTTGATCGGCAAATCAAATTTACCATAAACCGACTACTGTCCCGATTCAATCAAACTCCTTTGATCACGGTACATCGATTTTAGATCTAGGTTACGATTCGATTAATCACATTGATCTTCGTGTGATTCAATAGGATTTATGCGTCACTGTCTACCTCGATGGCGCAGACCGACCGGTAGGGGTAAGTCGTTCGACGACCTTAGAATCACGATCACGGAAAGCAAGATCACAGATCAATCCTGAACCACCGCAATACAAACGATCACATCATTCATATCAATCTACATATCACCATATGCAAACATCCCGAACCTATAACTGAATAACATGAGCTCTGATACCACTGTAGGGATACGGGTAGGCTACACTAGCGCAAATCAAAATTTTCTACAGCGTAAACCAGGAATACTATTGTCATAGATCACGGAATTACCACTAGACGCACAGTTGCAGAACTTGATGAAGCGCGTCGAGACGGTGTAGATGTTCTACGTCTCCTCCTCGTCCTCGTCCCACGAGCAGCTCCCTTTGCGCGGCTTGTCCAAGTTCCACATATGCAGCACCTTCGAGGTATCCACACGTGCGGGGTGGAAGCGTCAGATGCCGAACTGCTAGGTCCGCGCGCGCGACAGGCGTGAGGAGTGGCGGCTGGGTGGAATGGTCTAACCCTGGTCAGCTCGCCCCACCCTCTATTATATAGGCGTCCCTAGTGGGCTTCTACATTAGCATCCCATTAGTAGCCTAAGTCTGGTCTAATTCGGATCCAATACTAATTAGGCTTCTAGCCCCTTAAGTGTGTGACCCTATAGGTTCATATACATGTAGACATGACACGAATACACTTATTCTGTCAATAGTTGGTAGTGGCCTCTAGCAAGACGTGCCAACTCCTAAACGCATACAAAGATCATATCGGACGAACCATCACAAGGTTTAGTACATGTCTTTCCCTTTGCCTCACGATATTTGGTCTAGCTCCAAGATTCCTCTCTTTCTCGATACCGTGATTCAGAATCCCTTTACTAGGTTAACTCTTAACCTTATGTAGCATGGTCATGCATTTCTGGATCCGATCACTCGAGGGTCCCAGAGATATCTCTCTCAAGTAGAGAGGGGCAAATACCATCTTGATTGACCATTCCTTGCAGCATGTTTCAGGACAAACCCGAAAGCTACCTTTATAACTACCCAGTTACGGAGTAGCGTCCGATAGCCCCAAAGTAGGTCGATCCACATCTCAAGTACATGCGACAATCTCAGGTCTAAGGACAAAATGTACACGATGTGTAGAGAGAGATGCAAGTCTAATTGCCAGTCTCAAGTTGGGTCAGTCCAACCCCATGTTCATAACATGTGTCCACATGATTGGTTTGACATCTCCATTTCCATGACTTGCGAAACATAGTCATCAACCAATCAATGTGCTAGTCTAATATTCACATGTGTCCTCACATGAACTCCGACTAGGGACAACTATTAAATAACCATACAAGTAAAGAGTTTCACAAACAATTCACATAATTTCCAATCAATACAAGTTGCCTGATATGGATATTCAAGGAACATTACAATAACTCATGGATACATATGAAATATAATGGCATATTTCCTTCAGAATCATCCAACATGCATAAACAGATGAAAAGCCATAAGTAATACCTCAAAATAAGACAAATATCAATGAATAGAGGTAAATTATGATATAGAAGGGTGATGCAAATTGGGCGTATCAACTCCCCCAAGCTTAGACTTCGCTTGTCCCCAAGCGAATGCTGAGCTCAGTAAACATGTCCATAGGTTTATGGAGTGAAGTGTCGATAAAAGAATACGAACACAAGAAGCATCACACTTACCGTTGCACAACTCATAGAAGAAAGCAACTCACCATTATATAACTTAGCTTGCAACCAAGTACAACAGTCACAATAGAGATGCATAAAGATAAATCATAATTGGAATTGGCAAACTTGTTCTTGGTCAGAGAACACCTGGCAAACAGTTTCACAAAAGCTTTTTGTAGAAGTTTCAAAATAGGAGCACTCCTTGCTCAAAAGGTTTTTCACAAGTTAAGGCTTTCAAATTAATACTCAATAGATAAGAGTTTTGTGCAAACAAGGAAGATAAACAACATGATTGAATAAATCACCATATGAATGCTTGAAACACAACAACTCAAATGCTTGCTGGAGATAGAGAGGAAGTAGGTTTACTGACTCAAACTGGTAACTAGGAGAAAGGTCCCTTCTTAGAGGGAAGCAGGGATTACAAGTCATAAAGAGCTTCCAAAAGATTATTGTACTTACTAGCTTTGAGCCCTCATTGCCCCTATCATAGGCATCTTGATATGATTAAGGTTAAAGTGCACAAAGATGGAGTATATGCTTGACGAAATATAAGTTGGAAATCTCATGTACCTTGAATATGAGGGCCACTCCTCATGCTACTCAACTTTGGTCACAGGTAAGTTCTTGTCATTGTAAGTATTTGCATATCATTGAGAACCGCCAACAGGGTACCCCTTGCACATGGTACAGGAGCTTTCCCATAACCAAAATGACAAGGCAAGCAGACAATGATCATCTCAGCGATCTTTTTATTTACTATGTGCATAGATTTTTATTGCGGATGCTTCATAGATTGCTCACTATGGTGATGCTGCAAGTTTCCACCATGATTAGGCATGGCTTAGGCTAGCGGCCCAGGCGTTTCTCTAACACAGGATACAAACTCCATGGACTTACAAGTTCCCTCTTTATTTCACACCGTTGACATCCATAGACAGAAGAGCACGATTTCAACTGTGTACAAAGTACAAGTGCAATGTTGAAAACATTCCCCGTGACAGCAAGGTTCTGCTAATTCCAATGTATAGATGCAAGCATATACAACTTCGATGGCACAATGGTCCAGATCTATTAGGGGCAAAGAAATAAAGTGTGCCATCAAGTTCGTGAGAGCTTTACTAACTAGTTTTCACATAAGAAAATACTTTTTAATTCGAAAGATAGATGAAGCTTGAGAATTTGCTTGGAATAGCAACAATTCTACTAGGTAGATATGGTGGACATAAATGGCAAGAGTTTGGTTCAAAGGATTTTGGAAACATGAGAAGTGTGCCTTCTTAAAACAGGTTTTTGGCTAGCAATGCTGGGTAGCAAGCAAGAGAGTTGAAAGAAACAAGCAAACATACAAGTAATAAATCCAGACATGCAATCTTCCTTGAAGACACAAAAAGATCTTAAATAAAGAATACTAAGCTTATGAGCCAACAAGAAAGAAAACAAACGATACAAAATACATGTAAGCTTTTCCTTTTTTTCTTTCAAACTTCAAAAAGTATTGCTACTGACCAGAACTCGGTTTGCCAAAACCAATTTAGATCCACTTGATGCTCCCAAAGTGGTGGAAATACTGATCAACAAGATCCATCATATAATAGAGATTGCAAACTAAAATAAGAAGTGCAAAAAGTAAAAGATGAGACTTCTCATTAATATTCCAATAAAGGCACTCACACCAAGGGATACATAGGTAATCAACTAAAGGAGAGATACTTCCACATGCAAACCAAACTATAAGATAACCTATCTACCACAGATAAGAATCCACTATTAAGGTAAAAGATAAAATATAATGGTTGTGATACCACAACACTCCCCCAAGCTTGGAACAAGCCAAGGGAATGCCAAACCTGATGATGAATTACTCCTTTGGTGGTGGTGGTGTTCTCTTCATAATCTCTTAAACAAGTTTCTTCAAATCCTCCATATCAAAGGTCAGAGTACGAATTAACTCCAAATTATGCTCAAAAAGATTGGAGTTTCACGAACCTTCTATTTTCACCACTTTTACCTATTCAAAGACGAACTCTACAGATTCCTTTTCTCTTTCTCCTGAGAATTCCTTCATACAAAACCTTTGCACAAACTCAATGACAAAATTAGTGTAAGCAAAAACAATAAACCTTTGGGTACACACTTCAACTGAAAACCCATCAAAACAAAAGCTTCTGTAAGAGGCAAATGCAAATGATGGCAGAAATCTGTCAAAACAGACCAGCAGGTAAAGATTGATTTTTTCGAAGACCCTCTGTTGCTCAAATCAAAAAGTGCAAAACTGATGAAAGTTAGGTAACAACCTGGAGAATAAGCACGGAAAAAAGTAGCTCCATCCGACATACTAACCTCCCTCACGAATTTTTAAAATACAGAATAAAAATCTGTCCTAGGACAGCCACTTTTCACAATTCCTCCACTTCACAAAAGTAGTTGAACTTGACACAAAAACCAAAACAAAAAGGATAAGGAGTGGTTATTACTTAGGTAATAACTTCCAAGACTCTACAAAACTCTTGGGTTATCTCCCAACAAGTACTTTTATTTAATGCCTTTAAGTTAGACTTGAAACTTTCAAAGATGCTCACAAAGGATATATATATTTGAAGTGAAAGAGAGCATCAAGAAGCAAATAACCAACACACTTGAGTCTAACCCACTTCCTATGCATGGGGGTATCATAAGAAAATGAATAAATGGGGAATAGAAGCATTTCAACATAAAACGAATTGTTGAACAAAAAGGCACAAGCATAGGAAGACAAAACAGATGCAACTTTAAAGCTTTCAACATAAAACGGGGAAACTTAACATCATTGAGATGCATAAAACCATGTTTCCCTCTCTCATAATAACTTTCAGTAGCACTTTGAATAAAGTTGACAATATAACTATCACTAGCAACAACTTTATCATCAGAATAAGCATACTTACAGTCATCAAAAAGAGGCCCAAGGTCATAGACTAGATCAATAGAAGCAAGTTGTTCCATCCTGAGATCTTTATTAGGCAAGCTATTTTCACAAGGAGCTTTAGCAAATTTGGAAAATTTGAACTCATAAGAATCTCCATCAAACTTATTTAAAACTTTTTCCTTCTTACAATCAATAATGGCTCCACAAGTGTTCAAGAAAGGTCCACCAAAAATGATAGGATAAGTTTTGCTAGCTGCTGAATTAAGCACTAGAAAATCAGCAGGATACTTAATCTTACCGCAGAGAACCTCCACATCTCTTATATGCCAATGGGGCAAATGGTTTTCTTGTTAGCAAGGTGAATAACCACATCAATGTCCTCTATCTCACAAGGACCAATCTCATGCATAATTTCCCTGTAAATCTCATAAGGAATAGCACTAGAACTAGCACCAATATCACATAAACCATAGTAGAAATGATCACCAATTTTAACAGAAAGCACATGAACACTAGCTTTTCTAGATTTACTAGGATGAGAGATAATATTAGAAGCGTCTTCACATCAGACAATGTGCTCATCCTCTATATTTCTAGTGACAGTGTCTTTCACAATAGCTACCACATGTTCATCTCTCAAATGCTTATTAGGCTTCACAGTTTTCATTGTACCTTTGTTATTTCCACTAATAATCATAGAGTACTCCTTTACCTTAGCCGGGAAAGGAACTTTCTCAACATGAGGTTCAGGCACAATATGGTTAGTAGTACAAACTTGAGTACTTCTAACTGAAACATGACTAACAACATCTTTATAAGGAGCATGGTACTTATTCCACTTATTTTGGGGAATTTCTATGTAAGAGGCAAAAGCCTTAAAACAGTTGGCAATACTTTAGGAATCAAGACCAAACTCATTGCTAATATCATAGAAGTCATCAATTCCCATAAAAGATTTAATGTATTCATAATCATAGTTTATACCTGACTTTCTTCCTTTGTAATTTTCCCAAGCTTCAGTGGTATCTTGAATACGGTCTAAGAGATCCCATTTAGCTTCTTCCTTCATACGTGTGAATGATCCAGCACAAGAAGCATCTAGTAAATCTTTATCATGAAGAGAAAACCTAGCATAGAAGTTATTGAGAATAATATTGTTAGAGAGTTCATGAATAGGACATTTGAGCATAAGTAACTTCAATCTCCCCCAAGATTGAGATGTACTCTCTCCATCAAGAGGCCAAAAGTTATATATAAGATTTCTATCCTTATGAATTTCACTGGCAGGATAAAATTTAGAATAAAAGAGCGATGCCATTTCCTCCCATTCCATCGATTGTCCATTCTTCAGCAGCTTATACCATTCTCCAACTCTCCCTTTCAATGATATAGAGAGTAACTTATTCTTTACCTGTTCAGTTGTGATACCTGCACACTTAAACAACATGCATAATTCATGGATAAAAAGCAAGTGATCACCAGGATGGACAGTTCCATCCCCAAAATAATAATTATCCATAACACGATTAACAATACTTGTAGGTATCTTAAAAGGATCTATCTCAACAGGTGGTGGTTCATCTACTACCATAGCAGTGGTAGTAGTTTTCCCAAACAGAAAACCAAGTGGGTTATCCATATTGGAAACAAAGTAAGAAGCAGTAACAAAAGCAATACTCAAGTAAAAGTTTCCCTTACCAGTTCCACTCTTCAATAGCGCTTCACTCCCCGGCAACGGCTCCAGAAAATAGTCTTGATGACCCACAAGTATAGGGGGTGTATCGTAGTACTTTCGATAAATAGGAGTGTCGATCCCAACGAGGAGCAGAAGGTGCTGAATAGTGGTATGGAGCAGGAAATCCCTGTGAATACTTAGCAAATGAATTTTTAGTGGTTTTCTGATAAGGCAACAAAATAAAGAGCAAGTAACAAAGACAACGAACAAACGGACCAAGTGGCCCAATCCTTTCTTAGCAACGGACAAGCCGGTGGAAATACTTATAAGGACCAAACGTTCTCGAGGACACATGGGAATTCTGTCAAGTGCTTTCTCTTCAAATAGTTGAGTACTCTTCTCTGGTGTTGTAAGTGTTGTGTGGGTGAACCTGTGCTAACATACCGACCTTACTTGGACTAATACATACTTGTGATTAAACCCCCTGCAAACATATGTAACTACAGGAAAGTAATTAAGATATAAATCTAACCATAGCCTTAAACTCTGAGATCCTACACTCCCTTGTGCAAAGGTGTCCTAACGGGGGTTCAGGTTTCTGTCACTCCGGCAACCCCATGATTTGTAGCCAAATACACAATGCATTCCCCTAGGCCCATAAATGGTGAAGTATCATGTAGTCGACGTTCACATGACACCACTAGAAGAATAGCACCACAACTTAAATACTAAACCATTGAATAATAACTCATCACAGATTCACTACTAACAACATGACTTCTCCCATGTCCTCAAGAACACAACGAACTACTCATAAGACATCATATGGATCAAGGTCAAAGAAGATATGATAATGGATAACAATCTGAATATAAACAATAATCCAATGGTTCCACTCACAAGCATCAACTACAATAGTAATTAACACCGGGAAAGTTTCCCCTAAGAACTAAATCAATATCCAACACAATTGTTACAGCGGGACGGAGTGGTGATGATGTTGCTAGTGGAGATGATGGTGTGGATGATGATGATGATCCCGATGAAGCCTAGCTTGATGACGGTGTTGATGGCGACAGTCTCCCCTCTCCGGGAAGGAATTTCCCCAGCAAAAATCTGTCTACCGGAGAGATCTTTCTCTCTCGGTGTTTTCCGCCCCCAGAGGCGGCGGAAATCTATCTGTGGTCGCTCCCCCGGTTTAGGGTTCCGTAGGGAAGATATAGGTGAAGGGGCGGAGTCGGAGGCCGGGCATGTGGGCCACACCTTCCCTAGGCGCGGGGTCAGGTGGGCCCGTGCCTAGGGGGTGTGGGGCCCCTGCGGCCCCTCTTCGCTCCTCCTTCTGACTTCCTTCGTCTTCTAGTAAAATAATATGTTTCCATATTTTTCTGGTATTTTTCTAATCTTCGCGAAATTGCACCAAAACGCCTTCTTTTCCATCAGAATCCAGACTCCGGCAGTTCATCCTCCAAGAGTCATCCAACATGCATAAATAGATGAAAAGCCATAAGTAATACCTCAAATAAGACAAATATCAATGAATAGAGGTAAATTATGATATAGAAAGGTGATGCAAATTGGGAGTATCAGGGGCGTGTGGCCACCCTGTGGCGCCCCTCAGTATCATACTCCGGCTTCATGTTGCCCATGGTAAAATATTGACTTTGGCTTTTGTCCCGTCCAGTTCCGAGAATATTGATTTTCTGCCTTTCTGGAACCAAAATCAGAAGAAAACAGGCAACTGGCACTGTGGAAACTTGTTACTAGGTTAGTTCCAAAAACATATAAAAACACCTCAAAGTGTAGACAAAGCAAAGCAAAGTAGATACTAAACAAGCATGGAGCATAAAAAATTATAGATACGTTTCCGACGTATCAAGCATCCCCAAGCTTAACTCCTGCTCATCCTCAAGTAGATAAGTGATAAAAAGAATAATTTGTGAGGTGACATGCACCATCAAAACCAAGATCAAACCATTTGCAAGCATTGAAAGCTGGGATCACAGAACTCTAAACATGTGCATGGAATATGGATTTCTAACAATAAGACAAAGTAACTATGCATGCAACACGAAAGGCTACAAACAAAGATCATGAATAACATGCATTGAAAAACGTTTGTTTGTTTCACATATAGAAAACACGGCATAGTGGCATTCAGCTTGTCCCTCATGGAGTAGCAAATAGATGCATACGACACCTTAAAAGTTCATAAGAGTGACTCGATACAAATAGCACAAGAACAAGCAATATCACAATATGCATCAATGAATAAGTTTTGGGACACTGCACATAGAATGGCAACTATGCTCTCTTAATGGTGCCTAAAGGTAGAAGGTGGAGACTCAATATAATAGTGGAAGAAAGGCCCTTCATAAAGGGAAGCAGGGATTTCAAGTTTCAAAAAGAGCTTCCAAAAATTATGGTACTTGTTAGCTTTCAGCCCTCATTGCCACTATCATAAGCATCTTGAAGTGATTAAGGTTAAAGTGAACAAACTATGGAGTATATGATTGACAAAGTATAAGTTGGCAATCTCATGTCCCTTGAATACGAGGGCCACACCTCATGCTACTCAACTTCAGTCACCTGTAAGTTCTTGTCATAGTAAGTACATGTGTATCATAGAGAACCGCCAACGGGGTACCCCTTGCACATTGTATAGGATCTATCCCATAACCAAAATGACAAGGCAAGCAGACAATAAGCATCTCAGCGATATTTTTATTTACTATGTGCATAGATTTTTATTGATGATGCTTCACAGATAGCTCATTATGGTGATGCTGCAAGTTTCCACCATCATTAGGCATGGCTTAGGCTAGCGGCCCAGGCGTTTCTCTAACACAAAATACATAACTCCATGGACTTACAAGCTCCCTCTTTATTTCAGATATCAACTATGTACAAAATACAAGTGCAATGTTGAAAATGTTCCCCATGACAGCATGGTTCTGCTAATTCCAATGTATAAGTGCAAGCATATACAACATAGATGACACAATGGTTCAAGTTTATTAGGGTCAAAGAATATAAAGTGTGCCATCAAATTTGTGAGGGCTTTAATCACTAAGTTTTCACATAACAAAATACTTTTAAAATGGAAGATAGCTGAAAACAAGGATATACTTGGAATGGTGTAACACACCATGCATAGGAATTTATAGTGGACACTTTGGAATAACTTGGTTTCTTGGGAGTTGGAAGCATGAGTAGAAATTACTCATACAAGTGGAGGCCAGCAAAATACTGGGAGCAACCAACTAAGAGAGCAATAATACCATAATCATGCAGATCGATAAAAAATTACTAATCAAAGCATAGAGTGGTACTACAAGTCAAGGACTAAATGATCATAGAGGCTATGGTGACTTTTCATAGTCATAACATGGTGTGAGCATGTGCCAAGTCAACCCAAACCAAGCATCAAAGGAGAATACCACAATACTATGCTTTTGTATGCTAAAACAACACATGATTCTTTCAAGGCACACTAAGCAATCCCAATTGTTTGTAACAAGACATGCTACAACAATAATCACTAATCATAAGGTTAAAACAACACCTAGCATGTCATGCTAAAGTCTAAGTCACACTCAATGCAAGCTCCTCTTGCACTTCCAAGCAAGAACTTTCTACTCCTTTCCAACACCAAACAACTTATTTGAAACAACACAGCGAGAACGGGGGCCCAAACTACTTTATTCAAGCAAACTAAACAAACTAATCAAAGCAAACAAAAACTAAGACGCTCCAAGAACAACACAATAGTGCATGAAACAATAAAAACAAAGTGTCTAGAAAGACCTGAGCTTTTTATTGATGAAGAAGGGGATGCCTTGGGCATCCCCAAGCTTTGACGCTTGTACCTCTTGGATATTTCTTGGGGTGACACCGGGGTGGAATCCCCAATCTTGAGCTTTTGTCCATTCTTCATCTCATTACATCATTCTCTCTCTACACCTGAATTTTTTCCTTCATACAAAAATTTACATAATCTTCATTAGCAACATTAGTGTATTCAAAAGATAATAGACCTTTGGGTTTAGCTTTAGAACAGCAAAAAATTTCACTAAAAACACAAGCTACTATAGCAACTCCTTCAAAAATCTCAATTCCCCAAAAGAGAACTAAAAAAGGAATCAATAAGAAGCAAATGCAAATAATGGCAGAAATCTGTCAAAACAGACCAGCAGGTAGAAACCGATTTTTTAGAAAACCTTATGTTGCTCAAATCAAAAGGTGTTCAACTAACGAAAGTTAGCTAACATACTGGGGGATTTATTCGTAAATTTTCAGCTCAATATGACTTACATAGACGCCTCACATTTTTTTATGGTGGAAGACAGAAATCTGTTTCGGGACAGCAACTCCCCAAATCTTACTTCCCTCTCATTAGAGGTCATTCTTGGCACAAAAAGCAAACAAAAAGGATAAGTAGAGGTAATTAATGAAGTAATAACTTCCAATACTCAAGGAAACTCTTGGGTTATCTCCCAACAAGTACTTTTCTTTAACGCCTTTAAGTTAGGCACAAGAAGCAAGAAATCAAGTATTTTCAAATGAAGAGACATTAACATCAAACCTTGATTTCAAAGGAGGAGCAAAAACCAAATTCTCTCTCCTCATAGGGAAGTGTTCAATACCTTTCTTGAATGGAAATTGATATTTAATGGTGCCTTCTTTCATATCAATAATGGCACCAACAGTTTTAAGAAAAGGTCTTCCCAAAGTAATAGGACAAGAAGCATTGTATTCAACATCCAAAACATAGAAATCAACAAGGACATAAGCATTGTTAACCATAATGAGAACATCATTAATACTCCCCATGAGCTTCTTCTTAGCATTATCATCAAGTGGGACATCCAAATAACAATCTTCCAAAGGTGGCAAATCAAGCATTTCATAAATCTTCCTAGGCATAATAGAGACACTAGAACCAAGATCACATGAAGCTTTGAGATCAAAGTCATTCACTTGCACATTAATAATGGGTTCCCAACTATCTTCTACTTTCCTAGGAATATAAGCTTTGTGTTCTAACTTCTCTTCCTTAATCTTAACAAGAGCATCTGTAATGTGTTTGGTGAAAGAAACATGCATATCACTAGCATCAGGACTTCTAGCAAGCTTTTGCAAGAACGGAATCACTTCAGAAATATTGCAACCATCTATATAAAAATCAAACTTAGCATCACTAGTAGTAGACTCATTAGGCTTAGGCATTGTAGGAAGAGGAATAGGGACTTCTTGTGGTTTAGTGGTATCCATTCTAGTGATGGTACACACACTGTTGGTTCTATCAATTTCAGCTTCCCTTTCCCACTTAGCATGAAGTTGAGCTAACAGTCTAACATTTTCATCAATAGTAACTTGTATGGCATGAGTAGCAGCAAAGGTACTCTCCATGGTTTCAGGTTTAGCAGCCATTTTATTAATCAAGGAGGACTGTGCTTCAGACAAAGAGGAAATATTTTTCTCAACAGTTAAAAGTTTTTTTCCTCCACGGTCTTGTTGAAAGCGGTTTGTTTACTAATAAAGTCTTTGAGCATAACTTCAAGTTCAGAGGGGGCACTTCTAGCATTGTTGTAGGAGTTTCTATAGGAATTGCCATTATTAGGAGGATAAGGCCTATAATTGTTGTTGCTACCAAAATTATTCCTATAGGCATTGCTGTTTCTAATAAAGTTCACATCAAATTGCTCTTCTTGAGCAACCAAATAGGCTAAGGGAACATTATTTGGATCTAAAGGAGCTTTCCCATTAACAAGCATAGCCATAATGACATCAATCTTATCACTCAAAGAGGAGGTTTCTTCAACATAATTTACCTTCTTACCATGTGGAGCTCTCTCAGTGTGCCATTCAGAGTAATTAACCATCATATTATCAAGGAGTTTTGTTGCATCACCCAAAGTGATGCCCATAAATGTACCTCCAGCAGCTGAATCCAATAGGTTTCTTGAAGAGAAGTTCAAACCTGCATAAAAAGTCTGGATAATCATCCAAGCAGTGAGTCCATGAGTGGGACAATTCTTAACCAAAGATTTCATTCTTTCCCAAGATTGAGCAACATGTTCATTATCAAGTTGTTTAAATTTCATAATATCACTTCTCATAGATATTATCTTAGCAGGAGGGTAGTACTTTCCAATAAAATCATCTTTGCACTTAATCCAAGAATCAATACTATTTCTAGGCAAGGATAACAACCATTCTTTAGCTTTTCCTCTCAAGGAGAAAGGAAACAGCTTGAGCTTAATAATATCTCCATATACATCCTTATACTTTTCCATCTCACAAATTTCAACAAAGTTATTGAGATGGGCAGCATCATGATCAGAACTAGCACCAGAAAATTGCTCTCTCATCACAAGATTCAACAAAGCAGGCTTAATTTCATAAAGGTAGCATCAGGAGCAGGTGGAGCAATAGGAGTGCTAAGGAAATCATTGTTGTTTGTGCTAGTGAAGTCACACAACTTGGTGTTCTCAGCAGAGTTCATTTTGGCAAAGTGGAGCAAGCCAAAAACAGCAGCAGCAGCTAGAGCAGGAACTAACTTTTTTGTGTTTTTGAATAAAGAAAGCAAACCAAACTAAACTATTTTTTTGGAGTTTTTTGATAAAAAGGGGCAAACAAAACCAAGCAAAAGAAACTAAGCAAACTAAAAACAAAGTAAAGAGAAAGGTTGAGTAGGACTCCCCTTTTGAAGACGTCCTTAGCCTTCCTGGCAACGGCGCCAGAAAGCTTGATGGCGCCGGTGTTGACGTGGGACGCTTCATTGGAAACCCCAAGAGAAAGGTGTGAAGAGCACAACAGCAATACTTCCTTCGGTAAGAGACCGAGGTTATCAAACCAGTAGGAGGAAGGAAATGTCTCAAAGGTGTTGAAAGCAACGTGGAAACCTGCACAACACAAACTCAAGACTTTGCCCCAACGAACAGTGAGGTTGTCAAGATCACCGGTTTGCTGTAACAAAGGATTAAACGTATGGTGTGGAAGGTGATGATGGTTTGCAGCAAGTAAAAAGTGGAAGAGGTATCAATGGTAAGGATTGGACCGGGGTCCATAGTTCACTAGAGGTGCTCTCCTTAGATAAACAAACATGGCATGCAGGGTAAACAAATTACAGCAGGGTAATTGACAGGAACCGAGCAAGGCATAACAATGAAATACTAGACAAAAAGATCCTATGAGATTCGATTGGGCAATACAAAAATATACATAGACCGCCATCCAGCTGCATCTATGACTAGAAGTCCACCTTCAGGTTATCATCCGAACTCCCTCTAGTATTAAGTTGCAAGCAACAGACAACTGCTTTAAGCAAAGTGTGTAAAGTAAACAATCCACTTGTTCTATGAACAAGAGACCGTTGTTTTCTCCCTAGTGGCAACAGCAAATCTACAACCGAAGAGATTTCTCTCACTTCCCTTGGAAATTAGAGGCATGAACCCACTATCGAGCATAAATACCCCCTCTTGGAGTCACTAGCAACTACTTGTCCAAGATAGCTACTAACAACGGATAGCATGCAAAATCACAAACAACATAGACATGATAGAATCAAATAGACAAAACCATTAATCAATCTGACATAGTAATCTCAATATACATCGGATCCTCGCAAACACAACATGCATGATTACAAATAGATTAGATCTTAATCATGAACGGAGCTCACAAGATCTATTCATAAAAGCACAAGGAGGAGATACAACCATCTAGATACTACATGGACCCATAGTCCAAGGTGGAACTATTCACGCTTTATATCAGAGGCTGGCATGATGAAGAAGGAGGCCTCCGGGATGATCTCCCCTCCGACAGGGTGCCAGGAAGAGCTTCAGATCGCCCCGATCTAGGGACGATGGTGGCGGCGGCTACAGACGGTTTCGTGGTATTTTGATCGGTTGTTTTAGGGTTTCTACATCAGGGGGACTTTATAGGCGAAGAGGCGAGGCAGGGGCCCACACCCTGCCCAGGCGTGGGCCCCCCGCGCCTGGGGGGCGGTGGCCACCCTGTGGCACCCCTCTGTCTCGTACTCCGGCTTCGTGTTTCCCACGGTAAAATATTGACTTTGGCTTTTGTCCCGTGCAATTCCGAGAATATTGATTTTTTGACTTTCTGGAACCAAAAACAGAAGAAAACAAGCAACTGGCACTGTGGCAACTTATTAATAGGTTAGTTTCAGAAATAAAAATACCTCAAAGTATAGACAAAGCAAAGCAAGTAGATACTAAACAAGCATGGAGCATCAAAAATTATAGATATGTTTTCGACGTATCGCTGCTTGGCGGCAGCGCAGTCTCGTTTGTGGGCTCTCCTTTCTGTTGGTCGGCCTTGGTGGCGTGGGGCAGAGGAAGGTTGTCAGTGAGGCTGGCGGTGGTGTCATCCGGCGGAGGCTTTGTTCGGTTAAGGCGTTGTGGCGCGGCGCCTTCCGCTCAGCTCAGTTGTGACTCACACAGCTTCCAGCCTTTCACGTAGTACATAGTTACATACCTTAGGCATCTACAGGCAATGGGATCACTTATAAGTGAACTGGATACCATAGTTTACAAAACACATTGAACTAAAATATTGTTACAAGTAATCTATGAACAGGAAATGAATTAGAAGGTCTCGGATTCAATCCATTAGATGCTACGATATGTGTTTAGCAAAGTAAAATTACAAGAGGCATTACAAAACTGAGGTGACTATATATATATGCCATTTTTAGCGAAACAACATTCAGCTAGTGATGCATCAAGATGTAACCAGTGAAGTGCATGCTCAATTTAGATCATCTGGATTCATAACCTTAATTTAGATCATCTGGATTCAGAACCAAAAGCATTATGTGTACGCTCTGACACTATGCTTTTCTTCCCAAACTCTCAACGGACCTTCCAATGATGAACTATTAGAACTGTAGATGTGATCAATTTTGATTCACTATGGAATGTTTCATTTGTATAGGGCTAGAGAACCGAGTGGATTGTAGCTAAATTGTTTTAAATGGTGATGCATGATTTAGAGATTTGGAAGTACACCTCACCGCAAATGAAAGCCAAACAGTATAGCACCAGCCATGCCTACAAAAGTGCCAAAATTAGTCTAGCCACATTAGAGTCAATGCTACACATAACCGGTACAACATCAGTTCAGTGGATTGATAGTTTATGCTCCTCACATGATGAACGTGAATATTGTTCGTGATATGAAGATGCGAACATGGGGAAATTGTGAAACTATGCTGAAAGAGAAACACCATTGTTCCCTTTCAAAAAGAAGAGAAAAATCAAAGTTATAATAAGAAAGACTTCTTTACAATCTCTCTCCATATAATTATTTTAGATTTGTAGAACATTGGAACCTGAAGTCTAGACTCTAGAAACCAAACAACCGCTCCATGGTGAACATTTTCTCTCCACCAAAAGACAAACAAAAAATAAAAAGAATATCTACTACCAGAAAAGGAAGATCAAGTGGGGAGATTGTACCCGGGCCTCAATGACTCTAGGCTCGAACCGCGCCTCCCTGTTTCTACTCTCGCTCGCGATCTGGGGAGGCCTTCAAGCATACATGCTCGCGATCCGTGCGGTGGAGGACAGAGACAGTCGAGTGGGAGGCGGTGATGGCCGGATCCGTGCGGTGGAGGGCGGATCCGCGCTATGGAGGCGGTGACGACCAGATCCGGTGGCCGGTGTGAGGATGGTCTGGAGGAGGTGGTCTGATGGGCGCCATGTGTGTGGGAGAGGCGTGTCGGGGCGTCGTCGAGGTGTAGCGGGAGGAGTGAGAGAGCGTGGCTGGGGTGCGGGAGAGGAGCTGCGGAGGGGACGCAGACACCCGTTTGGTCAGGGGTGGGACCAGAGCGAGGGGGCCGTGACGCCGTACACGTAGAACAGGGCGATGCGCGACGAAGCGGGAGCGAAAGGCAGGTTTTGACAGGAGATAGAACGTGTTTTGTCTTTTTTAAGTAGTAGACATAAAGATATGGTTAACAACTCTTGTTGTCTTGTGTCAGCGTGCATTTTAGTCATTTTATATCGTAGGCATGTTGGCCAGCTGGCTCAAACCGTTACCGCTACCTGTTAAAGTGCTAATTAGTCATTATGCTTCACTGAGTAGATGCAAGAGCCACAAACCACCAAGCTATCCCCTCCACGCTCTTAGAATTATGAAATCGGAGGGAGTACATGCAAGAGCCACCAACCATACAACAGTTTAGGTCCAGCCACCGCACGCACTCATGCGGCTGCTACGCTGCCGCCGGGAACTTTTTTAGTGGTTAATTTAGGTTAATTTCCGAGTGTTGTCAGCAAGTTCGTCACAGGCTCACAGGGCAATCCGCCTTCAAAACCAGACCAGATGGTCCACATCCACCCCGTATCGTATTCGTTCCCTGAACTTCCACGCTCATTTGATCCCAGCTTCCCGAGCAACTAAACTCCTGCTCTACAACCACCGATGGCAGCCCCGACCGTCGTGTTGCTCCCCATCTGGGCCGCCGGCCACCTTATGTCCATGCTCGACGCCGGCAAGCGGCTGCTTGCCCGGAGCGGTGGAGCCCTGTCGCTCACGGTGCTCGTGATGCAGGCGCCGACGGAGGACGACAGGTCCGAGGTCGCCGGCCACATACGCCGGGAGGAAGCTTCCGGCCTGGACATTCGCTTCCACCACCTCCCCGCCGTCGAGCCCCCAAGGAACTACGTGGGCATCGAGGAGCTCGTTTCCCGATTTGTTCAGCTCCACGCGGACCATGTGAAGGAGGCCATCTCTGTTAGCTAATCTCCTGCACGTTTAGACAGGTTTAGGTTTCAGTGTGTTACTCTGAATAAGCTGTCAGTTAGCGTGAGCCTGTCCACGTACTGACAGACGAGTCCTGTTTTTCAGTTTTCAGTTAGCAGTAGATGCTCCTGCTAGAATAGCTCCATGGGATGGCATGGATCACGCATTTCACGCATTTTTAGCGGGATTTAGTTGAGCTCGTGCGACGGGCGTCGTGGGATGGCGCGGCGGTAGGCTCGCTGGCACGAACTGTTTTTTTCCTTGTATCACGGCAGCACGTTCAGTTGCTAGGCCTAATAACAGAAACGCAGAAAAGGCTGTAGCAAGTTCACAGCGCAAAATACTCTGTCCAAACTTTCGTTTTTCCTCTCTTGCAAATTCACCACTGTGAGATCCTTTTTGCAACTACAAGTGGTATCAGAGCAATCAGGTGTTGTGGTGATCAATGGTAGGAACTCCACCACCGGCGACGGCCGCTGGCAAGGCGGCGGCGGACGCTGGGAAGGCGACGGCAGGGGCGTCGGGAGCTGCTCCGGGTCGGACCTCCAGCAGGTCGGTGACCCCGGAGAGTCGCGGGCGGAGCAGAGGGAGACGTGGTGGCGGTGAGATCGTGGTCCGCGAGGTGGTGCGGGAGAGCGGCAGCGGCGGCGCCGTCAGCTATCCCACCCTCACGAAGACGAACTACTGCGAGTGGGCGATTATTATGCGCGTGCAGCTGCAGGGCGCAGGACTCTGGGACGCCGTCGAGAACGACGACGCCACCGAGCGGCAGGAGCGGTTGGCGCTAGGCGCTATTCTGCGCTCCGTACCCCTGGAGATGGTGCCCGTCCTCGCCGCCAAGGACAACGCCAAGGCAGCCTGGGACGCCATCAAGGTCATGCGCGTCGGTGTGGATCGTGTGCGCGAGGCGCGTCGCCAGAAACTGCGCAAGGATTTCGAGAATCTCGCGTTCAAGGCAGGAGAATCAATCGAGGATTTCTCCCTGCGCATCTCAGGCATCATCAATGAGCTGCAGTCGCTCGGGGACGACACCTACAGCGAGCTCGCCGCCGTGCAAAAGTTCCTGCGCGTCGTCCCATCCAAGTACGCGCAGATGGCGTGCTCGATCGAGACTCTCCTCGATCTGAAGGACATGACACTCGAAGAGCTGAGCGGGCGTCTCTCAGCTTCAGAGGGGCGCGGCGAGCCGGAGGCAGAGACGGGCGGTCGACTACTCCTCACGGAGGAGGAATGGCGGGCTCGTCAGTCCCGTGAGCAGGGAGGTGGGTCGCACAGTGGCGACAAGGCCCGCGAGAAGGGCAAGACAAAAAACTTCCAGGGCGGCGCGGAGCGTAGCACGGGGGGCGGAGACCGCACCGGAAATAGCAGCCGCGGTAGCGGGGATGCCGCACCACCTAGGCGGAAAGGGGAGTGTCGCTACTGCGGCATCCCTGGCCACTGGGCCAAGGAGTGCAGAAAGAAGGCTCGAGATCGCGCACAACAGGAGAAGCCAGCGCCGCAGGCGAACCTGGCACAGGCCGAGGTGGATCAGCCAGCGCTGCTGCTGGCATCCTGCCATGTCGAGGCCACTGTCCATGGCGAACGATGTGGGGAACAAGTGCTCCTTCATGAGGAGCGAGTGGTGCCGGTGGCGACAGATGATGATCGCTGGTACCTGGACACTGGCGCCAGTAATCACATGACTGGGCGCCGAGACATGCTTTCCCACGTCGATGAGACGGTGCGTGGCTCTGTCAAGTTTGGCGACGGCTCCGTCGTCCAGATCTGTGAGCGCGCGGTGTTCGCCGGTTTTGCACGAGAACACCACAGAGCCGCCGTGAGCAGGGAGGTGGGTCGCACAGTGGCGACAAGGCCCGCGAGAAGGGCAAGACAAAAAACTTCCAGGGCGGCGCGGAGCGTAGCACGGGGGGCGGAGACCGCTCCAAAAATAGCAGCCGCGGTAGCGGGGATGCCGCACCACCTAGGCGGAAAGGGGAGTGTCGCTACTGCGGCATCCCTGGCCACTGGGCCAAGGAGTGCAGAAAGAAGGCTCGAGATCGCGCACAACAGGAGAAGCCAGCGCCGCAGGCGAACCTGGCACAGGCCGAGGTGGATCAGCCAGCGCTGCTGCTGGCATCCTGCCATGTCGAGGCCACTGTCCATGGCGAACGATGTGGGGAACAAGTGCTCCTTCATGAGGAGCGAGTGGTGCCGGTGGCGACAGATGATGATCGCTGGTACCTGGACACTGGCGCCAGTAATCACATGACTGGGCGCCGAGACATGCTTTCCCACGTCGATGAGACGGTGCGTGGCTCTGTCAAGTTTGGCGACGGCTCCGTCGTCCAGATCTGTGGGCGCGGCTCTGTGGTGTTCTCGTGCAAAACCGGCGAACACCGCGCGCTCTCCGACGTGTACTACATCCCACAGTTGCGCACGAGCATTGTCAGCCTAGGCCAGCTCGACGAAAACGGGTGCAAGTCCGTGATCGAGGACGGCGAGCTCTGCCTCTATGACAGGCAGCGGATCCTGCTCGCACGGGTGCGGCGGACGAGTAACCGGCTCTATGCTGTGACTCTGAACCTGGCCGCACCTGTGTGTCTCATGGCTGGAAAGGTCGACGAGCAGTGGCGGTGGCACACCAGGTACGGGCATTTGCATTTCCGCGCTCTGCATGATCTGGGCTCGAAGGGAATGGTACGCGGGATGCCCGTCATCAAGCATACAGATCAATTCTGTCAGGGGTGCACGATCGGCAAGATGCATCGCACCCCCTTTCCGCGCGCGTCGGCGTATCGCGCGGAGCACGTCCTCGACCTCGTACATGGGGATCTCTGTGGTCCCATCACTCCAGCAACCATGTCTGGTAACAAATATTTCCTGTTGATCGTTGATGACAGTAGCAGATACATGTGGCTTGAGGTGCTCAGGTCAAAGGATGAGGCATATCGTTTCTTCCGCAAGATCAAGATGCACGCAGAGTTGCAGAGTGGTGCCAAGCTCAGAGCGTTCCGCTCCGACAGAGGTGGCGAATTCAACTCCAACGAGTTCGCCTCTTACTGCGAGGAGATGGGAATCCAGAGGTGCACGACGGCACCCTACTCACCCCAACAGAATGGGGTGGTCGAGAGGCGAAACCAATCCGTCGTCGAGATGGCACGCAGTCTGCTGAAGGGCATGGGCGTGCCGAACACGTACTGGGGCGAGGCGGTGCGTACAGCGGTGCACATCCTGAACCGCTCGCCGACGAGGAGCCTGCAGGGAATCACGCCCTACGAGGCCTGGCGGAGGAAGAAACCGACGGTGGACTACCTTCGCACTTTTGGGTGCGTTGCCCATGTGAAGATCGTTGGGCCAGGCGTGACCAAGCTCTCCGACAGGTCGTGCGCTGGCGTGTTCCTGGGGTATGAGCCAGGGACGAAAGGCTATCGGGTGTATGACCCGATAGGAAAACGCCTCTACATCACCCGCGATGTTCGGTTCGAGGAGGATCGCCGCTGGGATTGGAGCTTGGGGGGTGACGGCGGGATCCAAGGCACATCCGGCGAGTTCACGGTGGTGTACTCTGACATCGGCACGCCTGAGACAATAGCGTCTGCCCCAGCTCCGACCGAGTCACCAGCAGCCCCAGCAGCCCCAGCAAGCCCATCGCGGTCAGGCTTTGTCACTCCAACGCCAGGGACACCAGGCACGCCTCTGTCCACACCTGCGACACCTGACGAGCCTGATGAAGGATGGGCATCCCCACCTGCTGGGGAGAGCAGAGACACAGAAGGAGTGCCGCTCAGGTTCAAAACAGTGGAGCACCTGATGGAGCATGCACCAGTGTGCATGCTGGAGTACAGCGGGCTCTGTCTGTCTGCGGCCGAGGAGCCTGCATCGCTGGAGGAAGCGCTCGCTGAGCCGGCATGGCGCCATGCCATGGAGACAGAGATGGAGTCAATCCGCTCGAACGACACCTGGGAACTGTCATCTCTGCCAAAGGGACACCGGGCAATTGGACTGAAATGGGTATTCAAAGTCAAGAGAGATCCGGCTGGAAACATTGTGAAACACAAGGCGAGGCTGGTCGCTAAAGGATATGCACAGCGGCAGGGTGTTGATTTTGACGAGGTATTTGCTCCTGTTGCTCGTCTGGAAACAGTACGGACAATGTTGGCCGTGGCAGCACACCGCAGATGGAAGGTGCATCACATGGATGTGCGTTCAGCTTTTCTGAATGGTGATCTGTTGGAGGAAGTGTACGTGCATCAGCCAACTGGGTTCATCAACAGTGAAGATTCAGACAAGGTTCTGAGGCTCCGAAAGGCGCTGTATGGTCTGCGCCAGGCTCCGCGCACTTGGAACGCCAAGTTGGATGCATCACTTGCATCACTTGGGTTCGAGCGCTGCCAGCTCGATCATGCTCTGTATCGGCGGGGTAGTGGCGAGGATTTCCTACTTGTGGGGGTGTATGTGGATGATCTGATCATCACAGGCACCACTGGCAACACGATTGATCGATTCAAGGGCCAGATGCAGGAACTATTTCAGATGAGTGATCTTGGTCTGCTAAGTTACTACCTCGGCATTGAGGTGCAGCAGTCAGATGGTGAGATCAAGATCAGCCAGGCGAGCTACGCTGCTAAAATTCTAGAGAATGCAGGCATGGGTCAGTGTAACCCCTGCTGCACACCCATGGAGAACCGTCTGAAACTGACGAAGAACTGTGGGGAAGTTGTCGATGAAACTGAGTACCGAAGTTTGATCGGAAGCTTGCGATATTTGGTTAACACGCGACCTGATCTGGCATATGCAGTGGGAGTGCTGAGCAGATTCATGGAAGGGCCTGGAAAAGAGCATTGGGCAGCAATCAAGCAAGTACTGAGGTATGTGAAAGGCACACAAGGCTATGGCTGTACATATACAGAAGGAGGAAGAGATGCGGTGCTCACTGGGTTTAGTGACGGTGATCACGCAGGTGACCCAAGCGATCGAAAAAGCACCACTGGTTTGGTCTTCTTCCTCGGGCCGAGTGCAGTCACTTGGTCGTCACAGAAGCAAAGGATCGTTGCGATGTCTTCATGTGAGGCGGAGTACATAGCTGCAGCAACAGCAGCTAGTCAGGCTGTCTGGTTGAGCAGGCTGCTGTCAGAAATGCTTGGAGGTGAGGCACAGCAGGTGAAACTGAAGGTTGATAACAAATCGGCGATTGAGCTCAGCAGGAACCCTGTGCATCACGAAAGGAGTAAACACATTGATCTCAGGTATAATTATATACGAGAGTGTGTTGAGAAAGGAAAGGTGGACATCGAGCATGTCAGAACCAGCAACCAAGTTGCTGATATCCTCACAAAGCCGCTTGGTAGAGCTCAGTTTACTGAGTTGCGTCACAAGCTTGGTGTTGGTCTTGTGCAGCAGATTAGGGGGTGATTTGTTAGCTAATCTCCTGCACGTTTAGACAGGTTTAGGTTTAGGTTTCAGTGTGTTACTCTGAATAAGCTGTCAGTTAGCGTGAGCCTGTCCACGTGCTGACAGACGAGTCCTGTTTTTCAGTTTTCAGTTAGCAGTAGATGCTCCCGCTAGAATAGCTCCATGGGATGGCATGGATCACGCATTTTTAGCGGGATTTAGTTGAGCTCGTGCGACGGGCGTCGTGGGATGGCGCGGCGGTAGGCTCGCTGGCACGAACTGTTTTTTTCCTTGTATCACGGCAGCACGTTCAGTTGCTAGGCCTAATAACAGAAACGCAGAAAAGGCTGTAGCAAGTTCACAGCGCAAAATACTCTGTCCAAACTTTCGTTTTTCCTCTCTTGCAAATGCACCACTGTGAGATCCTTTTTGCAACTACAATCTCCGCCTTGACGTCCCCAGTGGCCGCGGTCGTCCTCGACTTCTTCGGCACGACGCTGTTCGATGCGTGCCGCGAGCTCTCCGTACCAGCCTACGTGTACTTCGCCGCCGACGCCGCCTTCTACGCACTCTTGTTGCGCTTGCCGGCGCTCCACGAGGAGGTGACCGTCGAGTTCGGCGAGATGGAAGGCATGGTGGACCTGCCTGGGCTGCCACCGGTGCCGCCCTCGTCTCTCCCGCTGCCGGTGATGGACAAGAAGAATCCGAACTACACATGGTTCGTGTACCACGGCAGGCGTTTCATGGAAGCCGACGGCGTCATTATTAACACGGTGGCCGAGCTGGAGCAGAGCGTCCTTGCTGCCATCGCGGACGGTCGTTGCACGGGCGGAATCCCTGCCCCGACGGTCTATCCCGTCGGCCCGGTGCTCTCCCTTTCCTCGAGCTCACGGGCCGAGCAGCCGCATGACTGCATGCGGTGGCTCGACGCGCAGACTCCGGCCTCGGTGGTACTCCTCTGTTTCGGGAGCGTAGGGTTCTTCACCGCGACGCAGGCGCACGAGGTAGCACGGGGGCTGGAGCGCAGCGGGCACCGCTTCCTATGGGTGCTGCGTGGCCCGCCGGCAGCCGGCGCTCTACAATCCACGGACGCGAACCTCGGGGAGCTGCTGCCGGAGGGGTTCTTGGAGAGGACAAAGGAGAAGGGCATGGTGTGGCCAACGAAGGCGCCGCAGAAGGAGATACTCGCACACGCTGCCGTGGGGGGCTTCGTCACACACGGCGGGTGGAACTCCACCCTAGAGAGCCTCTGGTTCGGCGTGCCGATGGTACCGTGGCCGCTCTACGCCGAGCAGCACCTGAACGCGTTCACGCTGGTCGCCTACATGGGCACAGCCGTGGCCATGGAGGTGGACAGGAAGAGGAACAATTTCGTTGACGCATCGGAGCTGGAACGAGCTGTGAAGGCGCTCATGGACGGGGACTATGACGACGGGAGGAAGGTGAGGGAGAAGGCCACGGAGATGAAGGCCGCATGCAGGAAGGCCGTCCAGGAGGGTGGGTCATCATATTCTGCAATGAGCAGGCTCTCCGAGGATATAGGCAAAGGTGCTATGCGCATGAGCCACTAAACGCCGAACACGAAGCGTGCACATTTTCATCTTACTTTTTGGCATGCCAACTTGATTCAGATTTTTCTAGAACCCACAACGGATATGCGCGTATTAGAACCCACAACGGATATACATGGCTGTGTATTAAGTTGACAAGAACGACATAGAATGGCTATAACATCACACTTGTCTTTCAGCTAGAACACACTCCTACACAACTACAACAAGCTCGCCTTTCCCAACCCTGACCAAGAGTGCGAGGAGGCGGCACAACCAACACCAAATTAACACCACCAAGGCACAACCAAATGCCAAAATTTCCTAGATCAACGTGCCGCTAATGCGTCTAGAAGATGAATCGAGTGAGTGATAAGGTCTGGCAGAACTTGGGAAGGAGTCGACCGGAGAATGTTGACGATGGTGTACATTGTGTCTAGAGACTCACACTTTGAGTAGTTGCCAACACCGGTGAGGTCATCGTCTCTGAATGCCATATTGGAGACACCCCTCGCAGCCTAAACAACGCTTTCATGAAGGAGAGCGATGTTGTTGCGCCACCACTGCTCGGTACGACAAGCAAACCTAGGGGGGGGGGGGGGGGACAGTCAGGCCCAAGATCATGCCTCCAAGGAGGGAAATGGCTCCCATAGGCGTCACCGTAGTTTGCAGAAGAAGCACCGAGCATGCTTTTCACATTTGACCAGAGAGAAGAGGAGGAGAACAAGTGGTTGTACCTTGACACATTGGATTCGCTCTCTTGCATCAGGATAGTAAGTTGAAGACACCTAGCTAGGTGACCTCGACCAACGCCACCGCCGCTGCTTATAGATGTGGGGAAAGAGTGAGAGGTAGAGTTTTCTCTACGGTTATATAGATGAGCCATTCCGCGTTAGCAATGGGTCGTCTTGCACAACCATTTTCATAGACACTTTTAGAAATGGGCCCTAAGAAATGTCCGCCGGCAACATATTGGTAATGGAGGCAAAATTTTCCGTCCCCTAGACAGTGTCAGGTAGGCCCTGTCGGCCACATGCGTTTTCGTTTCTCCATGGGTCGTATCATTGCAGTTTTTGATAGGGCCAGGCTATGCACCGGTCAAAGCTACACATTTGGCTCGTGCTGCGCGAAACGAAGGCAAGATGGATCGGCCCATTACCCCAGCCCACGCAAGGCGAACGGCTGCTTCTTCGTTGTTTGATCGTGCTGGTACGCGGTTCTTCTCTCTTTTTTCCAATTTTTAAATTCCAAACCATTTTCAAATCTGAACATTTTAAAATCAGATTTTTTTCAAATCAAACCAAATTTCAATTTTAAAAATAATTATTGCGAACAAAATTTCCAAAACCAAGAACAATTTAAGAAAGCGTGAACCTTTTGAAAAAACATGAACATTTTCGAAAACCATTAATCTTTTTAAAAACCGTGATCATTTTTAAATCATGTACGTTTTTCAAAATCGTGAACATTTTATCAAATACTAAACTTAAAAAGGTAAAAGGTAAACGTAAAATAAAAAAATAACACAAAACCGGAAGGAACAAAACAAAATGGGCCAACCCATTAGGGGATCGTTTTGTGCTTCGCCAGACTTTCATGCCGCAACGAACTTCATATAGTAGTTCACTATGATGTGCTTGTAGCCTCGGCCAGTGCACTCAAACCTGGCCATTTTATCAGTCCCTCATGTGCCAATCCATGGCCCGTAAGTAGTCCCACCAAAAACCCGACATGGAACGCGAGCTAACGGGCCTGTGCCGGCCCATGGCACGCCAGTGCCGGGCCTGTGCCAAGGTCTGGAGCACGCGGGTTGGCCCGGCATGGCACGCGGCTGGCTCGGCATGGCACGCGGGCGGCCCGTCAGGCACGCGGCAGCCAACCAGCTGCCAGGGGGAGCGGCGGGTGAAATTCGAAATTTCGAACGCGTTGGCAGGCCTGGGGGAAGGGAGGAGAGGGCAACGTGGCTGTTCAGCGGGGGCTCTTGGGTGTCCATTGGGAGCTTAGGGTTAGGGTTTGGTTTTTTTTGGTCTTTTTAGTGTATGTCTAGGGTTCTTGTCTGTTACGAAGGCTTTTTCCGGTCAAAATTTGATCAATTTTTTGCTATAAAAGGGCATCCCACCCTTCTCATTCTCCACAACTCAACACCTCTCCTATCTCATTTCCAAACATGACTGATCCGGTTTGTTTTCCCTATGGGAGATTTGGGTGTCGAAATTCCACTGGACTACAATGCCTACCCCAATTCTTCTCCCTACACTGACCCTGAGTTTCCATATTCCCAAGAAGAACCCAATCCCATAGCATATACATATTCTTCCAGCACATCCACCGCCATTGTAAGCAAGCGGTGGAAGAAAACCTCAGTTATTTGGCAGCACTATGAGAAGGAAGAATATGTTGATGGCGATGGTGTGACGAAGACCCGAGCGAAGTGCTTGCATGCAGGATGATCGAGAAAATTTGCTCTGCAAAAGGGAGGAGGGAACGACCACATGAAGAGGCATATGTTGACCCACCTCAAGCAAGATGGAGAGGCCGCGGCGATCCATAGCAGGATCAACTTCAACCCCGACGTCACCACCCAAGGTATTTTTTTGTCTATGATCAAGCTCGTCAAAGAGATGCTCTTGCAACTTTAATTGCGGGCAATGATTTACCGTTAGGGTTTGGTGAGTCCCCTGGTTTTGTAGAGTATATTCGAACTTCTCACGCTCCTACTTTTACACTGGTGTCTAGACAAATTACAACTAGGAACATGAAAAAATTAGCCAAAGCAGGACGTCTAGCCATAAAAGAAGAATTAGGATCATCTACCTTTTTAGTCTCTATAACATCCGATATTTGAAGTGGTCTTGCTAATCAAGATTATATTACTATGATTGCTCATTATGTTAGCTCTTCCTGGGAACTACATAAAAGAATAATAGGATTTGAGTTAATTGATGTATCACATTGAAAGGATCGTATGGGCACCTAGAGGGGGGATGAATATGTGCTACTTTAAATTTTCTTCTTTTTCAAATTAGAGTTTGACAAGAAATGTAAATTCTCTAGATTATGCAACTAAGGTGAATTTACCTATATGTCAAACAAGAACCAACTAGCATAACACTAAGCAAGAACAAGTAAAGTAAAGTGCAGTAAAGGATAGAAGTAACCAAAGTGGTGGATGTGGAGACACAAGGATTTGTTTCCCGTAGTTCCTTTATTTTGAGGGGAAGTACGTCTATGTTTGGAGAGGGGGTGGTTTCAAACCACCAACGCCACGAGAGGCTCTCTTGTTCTCCGATAAACCTCACCCCAAAGGGTTCGATTCACCTCTTCCACTATATCGGCAACCTTTAAGGTGGAAGCCAGCACCTTTACAACAAGTTCGGGACACGCAACCACAACTTAATTGGAGGCTCCCAAATACAAGCAAGATGTCAAACAATCAAAGACAAGCTTGTAAGAACCAAATCAAAAGCTAGGGTTTCCAAAGAAACACTAGAGCATGAGGGGCCTCAAGTGAATGAGGGGGAAATGAAGATCTCTCATGGTGAAGCTGTAGATCAAGGCCTCCTCCTTTGATTCTCCAAAGACAATGAATTTGGATGGTTGGATGAAAAGATCTTGTTTATTTGGTGGCTCAAATGGGGGTAGTGTTCTTGAGTGGGACGAGCCGTTGGAGGAAGGGGATAAGGTCCCCTATTTATAAGCAGCCCCCTCCACTGAACCGTTTTCTGACTGTTGGAGAAAATTCAGACCGGAGACTCCGGCCTGCACACCGGAGACTTCGTCTACACCGGAGATTCTGACCCATCTCCGGACCAGCCTCCGGACCAGCATACAGACTGTCCTAGCCCTGCTGCGAGCCAAGTGGGCTGGAGACTCCGGTCTAGCGGCACCGGAGACTCCAGTCTGAGGCTCAGACCGGAGACTCCGGACCAGTCTCCGGACCTTGCTCCGGACCCCCTATCAGACTGTCCCAGGCCGAAATCTGTAGCCCCCTCCGGGGATTCCTGCGGAAACTCCGGTCCACACCGGAGACTCCGGTCCGGCCAGACCAGAGACTCCGGTCTGGATTTTTCAGAAGCATGTAAATCTTGCAGGAAACTTTCCGTAGAGTAAGGATCCTTTTCACTTTGCATTATATCAACATGTAGACAGTAGCATACTATAAAATTATCTACTTGTTCTTAACGAACACCAAAAGTGATTATGACAGTAAATGTTCTTTCACACATAATGGCGAGAACATTGCTCATGCTATACTTAAAGTGGTTAGTGAGTTTGGTCTATGCGACAAGATATTTGCGGTAACTTTGGATAATGCTTCTTCAAATACTTCTGCAATAAATACCCTCAATCCTACATTTAAAGTATATCCATCAAAATTCTTGCTTCATCAACGATGTTCTTGTCATGTAATTAATATTATTGCTGAAAGTGCTATAGAAGATCTACAACCACACACTGAGAGATTACGTACTGAAATTTCATGGTTGAATACTTCTAATATCCGACTTGCCAACTATAAAAGATATTGTGCTCTTATTGATGTACCCAATCATGGTTTTCATCTAGACATGCCAGTTAGATGGAAATCTACATACCTGATGCTTAAATTAGTTCTAGATGACAGAGTACAATTTGACGAATTTGGTAATAAACACTTTCCCCAACCAGATGGGTATCATCTACTTGGTCTTGATACTTGGCATGTTGTGGATTCAATCTTCAGGTTTTTGCAAACCTTTTATGAGTCAATTGTAACTTTATCATGTGTTTAGTATCCCACATCTCATATGATTGTGCATCATATTGTGGAAATTTCACAACACATCAAAGAGTATGAAAATGATGAAACCTTACTTTTAGTTGTTCATAACATGAAACAAAAAATTCTAAATATTGGAAAACTATCCCTTTGTTGTATGTGATTGCATTTATTCTGGATCCTAGGGCTAAAATGGATGGGTTTGCTAGGGTTCTTTCTCTCTTGAGTCTTACTATAAATGTTAGCTATAATCAATATTCACTTGATGTTAACGATATGCTTAATGAAGTTTTTGGCAAGTATAATACTAAGTATGGCCTAACTGTGCAACACCGGCCTCCGGCTGACATGGTTATACCCTATGGGTACATGACCTTAGCATACCTGGTCCAGCCCAAGGAAGGCCCACGAGAATATGCGCCAGCCCATGAAGACTTTCGGGTGGCCAGGGCCCATGACGTCTTCGAATCCTTGCAGAACAAGACTAGAGTAGATAGAATATTCAAAGGGGCAAACCCTAAAACCTGTAACCGACTCGGTCTATGCCCGGGACCTGCCTACCTCTATATAAAGGCTAGGAGGGCACGACGAGGAGGGCACTTCATACCACCGCATACACACCTCCACGCCAGATTGCATCTGCACACCCCTGTACCTTTCGGTTCCGCCGTCATCAAGAGCAGACAAGCAGGAGTAGGGTTATCCCTCCGGGGCCTGAACCTGGGTAAACCTCGTGTCCCCGTGTTGCTTGTTTGCTAACCGTTCCGCGATCTCCAGCATCCCCATCTTCTCCAAAACCCAAGCTCATAACAATGGGAATTGACGAGATTAAACCTCGTTAATTGGCGCCGTCTGTGGGAACTGGGGACGCTGATTGTGCGATCGTGACGGTCCCAACCAAAGCGATCTACAACTCCGCGACGACGAAGAGTCATCTCCTCTTCGGCGCTTTCGACTTCACCGCCCACTCTCCAGCCACCCTGAAAGACTTCGAGCCCGTTGGCGACGGGCTCGAGATCCTGTTCGGGAGCTTCTGCTTCCAGGTGGGGCAGACCGGCACTCTCCGTCTCCCAGAGCGGGTGCCCTTGCCATCGATCAGGCCCACTTCATGGGCTCCACACCCCGTGCTACGTACATCGCCATCAACAGATGAGTACTATGACAGCAGCAGCTGCAACTCAGATCTGTGTGGTCCACCATCGGAGGAAGGGACCTACGGTTCCGGATCCGAAAGTTGCGACAGCAGCGATCCAATCTACGAGCGCTACCAATGCGCCGTAGTCATCCAGAGCGACGTGGATCAGGAGCACAACCCGCCACCCAACCCGCAAGGTAGAAATGACGAGAATAGGAGAAACCAGACCCCCTGCCCAACGAGGAGGACACCGATCCCAATCGGATCATCCACCTCAGCGATGAAGGATGGGCTCAAGCACGCGAAGCCGTGGCAGGCAATAAGATCCTGCCCGTGGGTGCCTCACGGGACCTACTGATGGCGTACCACCTGCTCCTAGTCGAAGAGCACAAGAAGTAGGTGAAGATGCAAGAAGTGCTTGACAAGCGCAAGCAAACGGCCTCGTATTCCAGTGCGCGGCGAGCTACGCTCTCCGCCATGGGCGGCTCCAGCTCGCACGGCAACCATGGCAACAAGCACCGTTCTCGCACGGAGAACATGGACCCTAAGGCATGTCGCGAGGTGACTCGAACCCTCAACACGACTTTCATGGAGATGGATGCCGACAGCAACGTCATCCCAAAGACACCGCAAGCTGCGATCATGGCAGCCACCACATACCTCGCGTCCCATCCACCTCCGGTGGGGGACCCGAAGAGGGCCATGCACAAGTCCGCACTTACCGGACTCGGACTCATTGGAGCTGCGCTCCACGGAGAAGCTCCTGTGGAGCCAAAAAAGAAGGCCACGGTCAGATTCAACCGCAGCCCCACGCCTTCATCCGACGAGGAAGAGCACGACCTACCTCAAAGGCACAAGAGCTCGCGCCATCGCAGCCGCGATTACGACGCTCGAAGGAAGCTCACCCAACGCAAGATCGACAAGGCGCACGCCAAGCGCGTCTGCTCATCTCGAATCCGAGGAGGACGATGACGAAGGAGAACTCTGCGGAGCCCGATGCTTTAGCAGATCCGTTCGGCGGACACGGATGCCGCAGAACTTCAAGCTTCCTTCAGACACTCCAAAGTTTGATGGTACACGGGACCCCAAGGCGTGGCTCAGCGACCACATGTCGTCCGTCAAGCTACTCGGTGGAAACAAAGACACCGTCATGCAATGCCTCCAGCTGCAGCTGACAGGCGCAGCCCGGATCTGGCTCAGCAGCTTATCCTCAGGATCCATCCGAAGCTGGGAGGAACTGGCGTACAGTTTCATCCGAAACTTCAAAGGAACCAGCAAGAGGCCATCCTCGATCGAGGAGCTACGGGCCTGCACCCAACGAACGGGCGAATCAATTCGCTCGTACATATTACGCTGGTCCAACACCAAGATCTCCGTGGCGCACATCTCCAAGGAGAGAGCGATCGACGCCTTCAAGGATGGCGTCAAGCGCCAGGACTTCAAGGAAGAACTTGGGCGCGTCAAGCCCAAGACACTCGACCACCTCATGGACATCGCCAACAGGTGGGCAGACAGCGAGGACTCCGTCCACCGAGCGCACTTGGAGGAGGAAGATGACTACGGTCGTCGACGTGAACGCCGTAGCAAGAGAAGATCGCGCATCTACGACGATCGCGATGGACCATACATGGTCGCGGCTGGCTACGTCGACCGCCGCAGTCAACCGCAGCAGCGGCGGATACCATGGAAACAACTTCCGTGATGGAGGACGTCCAGCGCAGTCATGGAAACATCGCGGCCGTGATGATAGACCCTCAGCATACGACAAACTGTCGGGTCCATGCACCATCCACTTCTACATCGACAAGCAGGCTGGTAAAAAGAAGGCAAGCCACATGATCAAGGATTGCCGCGAGTTCCAGAAACTCAGCGAGAGCATGTCCCAAATGAGGCAACAAGCCCCGAACCCCGGGTACGGGAACGCGCCCGCACCAGGCGACATCGCCCACGGAGCTCCTCCACCACCACCCGTGGGACCTTTGAATCATCCAATCGCACCTGTGCAGAACAACGGCGGAAACGGGTACCCCGTGCCAAAAGGATCACCGATGATCCAAAAGGGGCGTCCAACGAACAGGGTGCAGAAGAAAATCACCCATCAGATCAATTTGGCCGTGACCGCTCCACCTGCCATCCCTGAGTACCTCAGCGGATCGGAGTCCTGCATCACGTTCATCCGTTCGGATCACCCCTACCAGGTTCCTCGCCCAGGTCATGCTGCCCTGGTGCTCGAAGCGCAGATCGGAGGTTTCAACATGAGTTGCTTCTTCATGGACGGCGGCAGCGGCATCAATCTAATGTTCGCTAGCACCTTAGAAGCAATGCGGATCCCGCTGTGCAGCCTAGAACAATCCGATACAACGTTCCACGGCATCGTCCCAGGGAAGGGCATATTCCCCCTGGGAAAGATATGGCTCGATGTCATCTTCGGCAAGCCTGACAACTTCCAGTGCGAGCGACTCGAGTTTGAAGTGGTAGACTGGCCATCACAATACCACACCATCCTCGTGCGAGTGGCATTCGCACGATCCTGGCAGTACCACACTACGCGTACCTGCTACTCAAGATGCCAGGACCTAAGGGCGTAATCACGGTCCACGGGAGCTTCACCCGATCGGACCACTGCAACAGGTACTTCAACAGAATCTCCCAGTCATTCGGCATGCAGGAAGAGCTCATAAGGCTCCGCGAGGTGACAGACAACGGGGCACCCCCAGTTGCAAGACAGAATGCACCCGATATGTCTTTCGACTCCACCGTCAACACAAAGAAGGTGTAGGTCCACCCGACGGACGCCTCCAAGATGGCGCTGATCACCAACGACCTCAGCCCCGCATAGGAAAGCGCGCTCATCGAATTCCTCCATGAGCGCTGGGAAATCTTCGCCTGGTGTCCTGCGGACATGCCAGGAGTTCCCAGGGAATTCGCCGAGCACGCACTCAACGTCTTTCTAGACGCCAAGCCCGTCAAACAGTCCATCCGACGGCTGTCCAAACCATGGGCCGAAGCCATCGGAGTCGAAGTCAACAGACTACTCGACGCAAACTTCATCAGGGAGATCAAGGAAAGCGAGTGGCTCGCCAACACCGGGATGGTCCCCAAAAAGGACACGGACATCCTGCGGATGTGCGTGGACTTCACATCGCTGAACAAGCACTGCCCGAAGGATCACTTCCCTCTCCCTCGGATCGATCAGATCAACGATTCGACTGCAGGATGCGAGAAGCTCTCCTTCCTCGACGCCTACTCAGGCTACAATCAGATTCGACTGAAGGTCGAAGATCAGGAGAAAACGGCGTTCATCACGCCGTTCTGAGTATTCTGCTACAACACAATGCCCTTTGGGCTGAAGAACGCAGGCGCCACGTACCAACGGTGCATGCAGGCATGCCTGAAGGACCAGATCGGCCGCAACATCCAAGTCTATGTCGACGACATAGTAATCAAAACAAGGGAGGCCAAGACACTAATCGACGATCTCTACGAGACGTTCGCCAACCTTGATCGATACAAGATCAAGCTAAACCCGGAAAAGTGCGCCTTCGGCGTCCCATCCGGTCAACTGCTAGGCTACTTCATCTCCCAGCGAGGGATCGAGGCAAACCCGAAGAAAATCCGGGCCATAATGTCCATGGAGAAGCCGAAGAACCTCAAGGGCGTCCAGCAGCTTGCTGGGCAAATCGCGGCGTTGAGCAGGTTCATCAGCGCATGGGCGATTAAGCCCTGCCTTTCTATCAGCTGCTACGGAAGGCAGAAAAATTCGAGTGGACGCCCAAAGCAGACGACGCATTCGAAGATCTAAAGCGGCTACTCTCCACCTCGCACGTCCTGGTCACGCCAAATGAGCGCGAGCCTCTACTGCTATACATAGCAGCTACACACCAGGTGGTAAGCACTGTCCTTGTGGTCGAAAGACCCGAAGATAGCAAGACCCATGGGGTCCAACGCCCAATATACTACCTTAGAAAGGTATTGACGCTGACAAAGCAGAGGTATCCTCACTACCAAAAACTCGCCTACGGCGTATTCATGACGGCTCGTCGGCTGAGCCACTACTTCCAGGAGCCTCAGGTGATGGTCGTCAACGAAGCACCCCTGAACAGCATCCTGAACAACCCGGAGGCCACAGGACGTGTGGCCCTGTGGGGCATCGAGCTGTCACCTCTAGACATCGTCTATGAGAAGCGCCACGCGATCAAGTCTCGGGTCTTTCCGGACTTCCTCGTCCACTGGATGGAACTGCAGCTGCCAGACACCCCGAACATGACACAGTCATGGACGATGCACTTCGACGGCTCCAAGCGCGAGGCCGGAGCAGGAGCCGGGGTCATACTGACCTCCCCGCAGGGCGACAAGATGAAGTACGTCCTCCGGATGAAATTTTGAGCTTCCAACAACGAGGCCGAGTATGAGGCCCTCGTCCACGGCATGTGGATGGCCAAGACCTGCGGTGCGACGCGCCTGGTCATCTACGGCGATTCGAACCTCGTCGTCCAGCAGACAATGAACGAGTGTGACGCACACGCGGCCAACATGATTGTGTATCGCGCATTCTACAATGCGCTCGAAGGAGACTTTGACGGCTGCGAGCTTTGGCACGTTGGGAGATAAAGCAATGAAGAAGCCGACAGACTCGCCAACATCGGCTCCACCTACGCACGGGTGCCACCAGGTGTGTTCCTCGAACAGATCTGCGTGCCATCCATCAAAAGGAAATTCCCAAAGGGATCACCCGAAGAAGCAGAACACTCGGGGGATGCGCTACCCAAAGGACAGGAAGGACCAGAAAAGCTTGACACAGAGGTTGTAGTGGTCAACCGGATGCAGGTCATGGCAGTCGAAGAAACATGGACACAGCCATACCTCCGATATCTGATAGACGGGGAGCTGCCTGACAGCCCGACAGATGCCCGACGCATATCTCGCCGGTCCAAGGCCTTCACCATCATCAATGGCGAGCTGTACAAGCGCAGCATTTCGGGTGTACTCCAAAGGTGCGTCACCATCGGTGACGGCAAAACCATCCTCCAAGACATCCACGAGGGCATCTGCGGCCATCACGCGGGCAGCCGCGCCCTTGTCGCCAAAGCTCTACGAGCTGGATTCTACTGGCCAACGGCCATGAACGATGCCAAGGACATCGTCCGAAGGTGAAACGGGTGCCAGAGGTTCGCAGATAAACCACACGCACCAGGATCGGAGCTCAGGCCCATACCCCTGGCCTGGCCCTTCGCCCAATGGGGCCTCAACATGATCGGCAAACTGCCCAAGTCCTCGAAAGGAGGCCACGTCTACCTCCTGGTCGTAGTCGAAAAATTCACCAAGTGGATCAAGGCCATGCCCGTTACTAACCAAAAGGGAAAACGACCGTAAAATTCTTCGAATCCATAGTCTACAGGTTCCGCGTGCCGCATAGCATCATCATCGATAACGGGTCAAACTTCATCTCCAAATAATTCCAGGACTTCTGCGAAGACCTCGGAATCAATATCACATACGCCTACGTGGCGCACCCGCAAACAAACGGGCAGGTCGAAAAGGCCAACGGCCTCATCGGTGGTGGTATCAAGAAGCGCCTAATGAGCCCACTCCAGCGACTCGCAGGATCCTGGACACAAGAGCTACCCTCCGTCCTCTGGAGCTTGCGCACGACGCCAAACAACTCAACTGGCTACACGCCCTTCTTCATGGTGCACGGAGCCGAAGCCGTGCTGCCTGCAGAAGTACGCCACAAGGCCCCATAGGTCGTCGCCTACAGCGAAGACGAATCGACGGCCGCACTCGAAGACGCCGTCGACACACTCGACGATGCACGCGACATGGCCGCAGCTCGATCAGCGGTCTATCAATAGAGCCTCCGCAACTACCACAGCCGTCGGCTGCGCCCAAGGTCCTTTGTCGAAGGAGACCTAGTCTTACGACTCAAGCAAGAGCGACCGAAGAAGCTTGATTCGCCCTGGGAAGGACCCTACGTCGTCACTGAAGTCATCCCAGGTGGTGCCTATCGCCTCAAGCATGTGGAGTCTGGAGTAGCATACTCCAACCCAAGAAACGTTGCACAACTGCGACGCTTCTACCCCTAGCTACCCCCCCTCCTTTTACTTTCAATAAGGTTATTCAGCCAAGGCTATTCAGCCGAACAATGTACCTCCTCCTTACGATATGAATAAAGCTAAGTGTCTCGCCCAAAAAATTTGTCTATTATTTGCATTTTCTTCATGTTACAACACACTCGGGGACTCCCCTCACCTCACGACTTCGTCGACTGAGGATAACGCGTGTACACCTGAGTAGCTGACCACGTCAGGCTAACGAAAAGTACACGCATACAAACAAAGCACCATGTGCTAACAACAATCAACCTTTACAGCAAAGGGCATAACACGCCCGGTCGAATACATACAAATTTTACATCTATCTTTTTATAGGTCCTACCTATTCTGAAGAATCACCTGCGCACGCTGCTCAAAGAGATCTATAATTTGTTCGGCATACTGCCTTACAGCCGCATAATGTGGACGCATGTCCCACATGCCACCATCCAGCCGAAGAGGCGACCCAGCCGCCACAGCAGCAAGATCTACATCAGGGCGATGCAGCCGCACGAGGGAAAGCGTAGCCTTCACCCCTGCAACCAGCTGATGCCGCACCAGCTCCCTAACATGATGCACATCCCGAAACTTCGCCAATAGGCCCCATAGAGTTGATGGTGCCTCATCCAGGGGAAACATCACATGCAGAATTGACGCCAAGGAAGTCTTCGCTTGCCGCAGTACCCGCGACACCTGGTGAACACGATCCTACACAGTCGCAAGGACTATAGCACGATCATGATCCATCCAGAAAAAGCCGCCCGCCTCCATGTCCTGCTGGGTCAGGCAATTGATCCGAACAGCAACACGCTCTTTTTCCTCCTTGGGAACAAGGTTAGCACCTGCAACAACTGCAAAGTAAGATGATAAGCCAACAGGTGCATCCGAAAAATGAGCAGCAGCTCGAGGAAACTCACATTGAAGTTGTTCGGCCAAATGCCGCAACTCCCCCATCAGATACTCCTCCCTGGCGACGCCTCGCTCCGCCTTCGACTTCCAAACATCCACGTGGCCTCGAACGCCAAGCAACTCTTTCTCAAGACTATGGATGAGGTCGCGAAGAAACACAATCTGCGACGCATCATCCAAGGATGGTCGCAGCAGCGGCGCAGGCGAAGTATCAACGGTATCATCACCCAAAGGTCCCTAGAGAAAAAGTAGTCAAGGATATGAACGCACGCACGAATAAGCAAACAGCTCGGAGATTCATTATATACAGCAAAAGCCACTACGTGGCACAAGGAGTGTTCATAGATACATTACAACAAAAGAAACAAAAGCTATCCTACAACTACAAGGCCTAAGAAGCTGCATCCTGAGTAGCCTCGGAACCGGATTGCCTGCTCTTGGCCTCCCCCTGCTGCCTCACCGCGTACTCAGCTAGCAAGTCAATCAGCTTCGGCCCATAGCGTTTACAACGGGCAGCGTAGAGGGCGAAGGCTACCTCGGATCCATCGGCAGCTGTCAGCATCTAGGAGGTGACCTGATGAAGATCCAGCTCCGCTCCAGACGCCATGGCCATCGCCAGCCCCATGGACGCGCCAATACCCTTCTGCTTGCGCTTGTACGCCGCGGGAGCCTCGCCTGACAGCGCGTCCGCCAACAATTCGACATCCTCGAGGGCGACGCCCATGGGGACGAGCTCTTTGTAGAAGCACCCGAGAACCACCTTGGCCTTGGCAATCGAGTCGACCACGGTACTGCAGCGGTCTTCGACCGCCGCAGTGGCGTCATCCAGAGCACTTCCGTGCTTCAGGGCACCACGGTCGAACTCGATGCCCGCGACATCTAGATAAACGGAAGAAGCAAAGTGAAAACCCAAACGAAGCTAGAAAGACAAGGAAACCGAAAAGGAATAGAAGAAAATACTCACCCGAAATAGCCTTCGCGGCGGCCATCAGCTTGTCGGCTACCTCCTTCTCGCGCGAGGCCGCAACGGTGGCGAGCTGCTCCTCGCGATCCGTGGCCTTTTGCTGCAGGCGCTCCTTGGCCGCAGCTGCGTCGGCTAGTTCCTACTCAAGGCGCTCCTTAGCGCCAACGGCATCTTCAGCTCTTTTCTCCGCTCGCCCGAGGCTCTTTTTGAGAGCATCAAGCTCACGGAGGGCATTATTGTTCTCATCTGCAACAAAGAACAAGCATGAGGTTCAGCAACAAGCAAACAGCCGAAGAAGGAGAAGATTGATAAAGAACGAACCTTGAAGTCGCTCAAGGCTGGCCTCCAATGCCAGATGCTGCTTCACCAGCTGGTTGGCACCTTGAACAAAAGGCTGTGAGAAGAAGCAACTTGTTAGAAAAAAGGCTCGGGGGCTGCGCCCAAGAAAACGAGCAAAGCAAATCACGCATACGAAAACGCTCGGGGGCTCCCCCCGAGATACGTACAAAAAAAGAAGGCATGAGCAGCATATCATCCGACAGATGCTCGGGGGCTCCCCCCGAGACACAAAACAAAAATGATCAGCAGATCATCCAAAAAATACTCGGGGGCTCCCCCCACGGCAAGAAGGAAAGCACTTACGTGGTCAGACGGCGACTCCGAAGGTCCGGCTGTAGTCTTTTGGGGGACAACCACCCGAGCCTCCTGCGGAGAAGGGTTCGGAGCAGCGACCCCAGAGGTGGCCACCGTCTGAGGAAGAGGAGGAGCAACCTTCGACTCCCCCACCATCTCTCAAGCGTCATCGCTAAAAGAGCCATCAGAGGAGTGGCTATAAAAGAAAACTTCAGTCAAATACAAGCAAGAAGACGAGGGAGAGCAAAATCAATGGTAGATACTTACGAGTCGAAATCGCTCGAGTCGAAGACAGGCGGGGCCCTCCTGCCTTTCTTCTCTTCCTTCTTCCGCTTCGCCAGCGGCTGCGGAGCCACAGCCCGCACGGGCACGACTGGAATAGGAGAGGAAGAGCCACCATGACCCCCACTGTGACGCTCAAGGCATGACGGGTTCCTAGGGGTCGGCGGAGTCGAAGCATCCGATGCTTCGCTCCAGCTCCGTGTCCGCTTTCGAGTCTGCTCGTCGCTAGACTCAAAAGTTTCTTCCACTGGTGATCGCGCCGAGGGAAGCTTAGACATGGAGTCCACTACCTCATTGTCCGACGCATCCGGAAAACGTTCAGGTAGTGGAGGCGACATGCCCGGTACCTTGAAATCCTGCGCTAAAGAAACAAACTTTCAGAACACAAGCAAGTGCAAGAAAAAAACAGTCAAAAAAGCGCTACGCGCACGCCCCAGATCTACAGCTGCGGAACCATACGAGAGGTGGAGAACGGAGGAGTCAGCGACTTCCCCGGGAGATCCTCTTCAGCTTTGTACTTCAGCAGCGGCCGAAGAATCCTGTCAAGATCCCCCCTGGAGAGCTCCTCAGTAGAAACCCTAGTCGGATCGTGGCAGCCAGAATAAAGGAACATCGGGTGCGCCCTAGCCTGGAGCGGCTGCACCCGACGTTTGAGGAAGGTGTGGATGATATCCACACCGTTCACCTCTTTATCCGGAATCACCTGGAGGTCCTCCACCCAACGATAGAGCTCCTCTATCTCCGCCACCTCACCATCCAAGATGTGGTTCTTCCAAGACCTCTTCGGCTGGATTTTCTGGGAGGGGTAGAAAGGAGCAAGGCCAAAGTCCTGCCCGACCACTGTGGAGTCGCGGATGTAAAACCATCGCCTCCGCCAGTACTGGACAGATTCAGACATAGAAAAAGAGAAGAAGAGAAAATTGGATTTAAGGGAAATGATGCAGCCGCCGATGGGATAAACGCCATCGGAGCCATATTGCCTCTTCACGGAATAGAGCTTCCGGAAGAGGCCAAAGTGCGGCTCGAGACCGAGCCAGCACTCGCAAAAGGTGATGAAGCAGGCAATATGAAGAAGAGAGTTCGGCGAAAGATGATGGAGCTGGATTCCATAAAAGAAAAGCAATCCACGGAGAAAATCGTGGATCGGGAAAGAAAGGCCCCGAAGGACAAAAGCGACGAACATGACCCGAAACCCAGCGGGTGGAGGAGGAATTACCTCGTTACCGGGAATCCTGGCGGCCTCCCTATCCTGCGGGATCAGACCCCGCTCACGGATCTTGCGGAGATCGCCCTCGCGCGTCTCCGATCGTCGCCAGACACCATCGGTGACGCGGGGTAGCGGCGGAACCCTTCTTGTCGCCGGCGGTAGCACTAGTACCAACTGCGGTGAAGGACTTCTTGGACTTCCCCATCGCAGTGCGGCGATGACAACGACGAGAATGCAGAAACAAAGATGGAAAGGTTCGAAGAAATTCCAGCGTGCAGCGAGAAAAGCTCAAAGAAGATGGGAGCAGTGAAACAAGAATGGCTGCGATGAAAAACAAACTAACTTTCCCCCCAGTGATTATAAGGACGAGGACGATACACGACGACCGTTCATCGGGAAGACCTAAATACCAACATCCAAATCCAACCGTCCACGTGTCGGCACAACAGCGAACCTTCGCTCACACGCCGTCCACTACGCACGGAAATCGAGGCGACGCCGTAATTATCTCCACGCCGCGCGTGACCAGTAAACTCAAATTCAGAAGGTGGGACCCATGTTCGTCCAGTCACGTCATCTCTAGCGCCGCAGACACTTGAGGTCATCGATCGTCAGCACTGACGTCACCAAAGCTATACTAGCAACAGCCATAAATCTTCGGCTACACAGCTAAAGTATTCACCCGAATCTCCGATTCGAGTAACTACTCGGGGGCTACTCCTATCAGGAGCGCTGGCCGCGCACCCGAAGTATGATTAAGGTACTACACCGATAATCTATTTCTTCGAGTCCTACGTCGAGTCTACGACTCCACTACGGACTCGGGGGCTACTCCCATAGGGAGGACTGATTCAAGCATCTGAAAAATTTGTGTCTAACGGACCTGAAGAAAGCAACAGCTGAATTAAAGTCTCCGCTCGAGTCTACGACTCGAACATACACTCAGGGGATACTCCCATAGGGAGCGCTGGTCGCGCACCCTATGAATTCTTTGACTGCGATCCTTCGGATCAGCATGCAAAAACTTTTCGGCAACTCTGCCCCAATTAAACGCTAAGTGAGTAAAATCCTCCTTGGCCATCCGAAACACCTCCGCGGTGATAAACATTCGGATGTTGTGTCTGCGACACAAAGATAAGACCTACAAATATCATTTGATGGCCTGGCAACGCACACGACTGCGCTCTGCTAGTGAGAACCCGTGCCAACAGGCACGATGAAAAATCCTGACGGACGCGTTGGGTACATCATTTAAAATTTACTGGAATTCCACTCCTATAAGTCCTCCGCGGCCTGAGTCGAATTACGCCAACATATGTTCCGGATTCGAGTCGAGGGACTCGAATCTGAAGAAGATCGTGTTGTTTTGCCCTAAGACAGTTAACTGACCCTGATCCGTCGGGAGAGTCAGGCACACGCATCAACAATCCCTACACGCTCAAATCATTCTCTAGCAAACAGAGATAGCTGCACCCGAAAGATTGAAGAGTCCTCAGCCGAATCTACGATTCGACTGAACACTCGAGGGCTACTGACATGGTTATACCCTACGGGTACACGACCTTAGCATACCTGGTCCAGCCCAAGGAAGGCCCATGAGAATATGCGCCAGCCCATGAAGACTTTCGGGTGGCCAGGGCCCATGACGCCTTCGAATCCTTGGAGAACAAGACTAGAGTAGATAGATATTCAAAGGGCCAAATCCTAAAACCTGTAACCGACTTGGTCTGTGCTCGGGACCTGCCTACCTCTATATAAAGGCTAGGAGGGCACGACGAGGAGGGCACTTCACACCACCACATACACACCTCCACGCCAGATTGCATCTGCGCACCTCTGTACCTTTCGGTTCCGCCGTCATCAAGAGCAGACAAGCAGGAATAGGGTTTTCCCTCCGGGGGCCTGAACCTGGGTAAACCTCGTGTCCCCGTGTTGCTTGTTTTCTAACCGTTCCGCGATCTCCAGCATCCCCATCTTCTCCAAAACCCAAGCTCATAACAATGGGCATTGACAAGATTAAACCTTGTCACCGGCGATACCAGTTCCTCGCAAGAGTAAGAGAAAGGTGTGGGGGAAGATATTTGGTACTTACTCCCCGTCTAGCTCTACCCCTCAACCTACCATTGTTCAGGGTGGTGGAGAGTTAGCAAAGTATCTGAACAGTCTGGTAATTCCTTCTAATGATGAGGACGACGACGACTTCGACATACTGCAATGGTGGCAGGATAAAAGTTCAACATATCCAGTGCTCTCCATATTAGCACGGGATGTGTTATCGGTACCCGTCTCAAGGTATCATCGAAGTCTGCTTTTAGTCTAGCTGGAAGAATAATTGATGATAGAAGAACTAGTCTTACCCCAGATATGATGGAAACACTAATGTCCATCAAGGATGGAGAACTAGCTAGACGGAGAGCCCAACACACTACCGAGAACCTAGAACTAATAGCCGCATTCAAGCTATGTGGCTATTACCCGCGTCTCCCTCATGGAGGTGGAATCGATGAATTAGCTAGGCACATCTTGCTTCATGAGAGGCAAGATGGAGGCAACTAATTAGTTGGAGTTGATGTAATTTTTTATTTTTTCTTTTAGAGCAAGTTGTACTTTTTTCCTTACTTGGGATGTAAGGTTTTTTAATGAGACACCATTAATAAAGCCCACTTGTTCCCGCCATTTTATTTCCGCCATTTCCTTCCGAGTCTTAAAACCCTCTCTCCACTATGCGGAGTAAGCATGCCAATATGTCGGGTTTTCCATTTGATCGTAGTTTCTATTCCCGGATGTTCGAAGACCTTTTGCATTTTACTAGAAATTTTAGGATAGACAAAATTCAAGTTACACTGGAGGAACTCGTCGGTAGTGATGTTTTTCTTAATGAGCTGGGTGAGGCATTACGTATAAAAGGATGGCCATCGAGGAAACCTGAGGAAATACGACAAGAACTTCTCAAGATCAGTGCAAGGTGGACCAAGCTAAACTTTAAAAATAAAGCTTCGAGAGAGAGGTTTGTTGATCACCCTTGTATGTGGATAGAAGAGAGCGAGGACGAAGATGATATCTTCATGCCGTCTTTTGGTAAGAAGGCGAGAGCTGCCTGGGAGAAGGAGCAGGCCAAGAAAAAGGCATCGTCAAAGGGCAAGGGCGATGCATCGCCAAAGGGTAAACGCGAGGCACCAGTGGAGGATGATGATGATGACTTCATGCCACCTTACGGTAAGAAGGCGAGAGCTGTCTGGGAGAAGGAGCAGGCCAATAAAAAGACATCGTCAAAGGGCAAGGGCAAGGGCAAGTCTTTGTAAATCTTATATCCCTATATTGCACCTCCCTCACCTTTTTCCTTTAAATAAAGCAACCCACCACTCTCATTCTCCACACCATCCATTTAGCTCTAGACATTGCTGGTGAACCAAATCTCATCCAGTGGAACTTTGGAGCAAATCCACCTAGACCCCCCATCCACCAAGAAGAATAAGCCGCCTTTGGGAGCATTTCGATGAAGAAGTGTACGAGGTAGATGGTGTCCAAGTGAATAAGGCTACGTGCAAAAGATGCAGCCATGTGTTCACCTTGAACAGAGGAGATGGAACTGGTCACTTGCATTGGCACATCTTGTTTCATCAGAGGCAAGAGGGAGGAAACTAAATAGGCGTTTGTACACTTTTTTCTTGCTAGGGATGTAAGGTTTTTTAATAAGATAGCATTAATAAAGCTCACTTTTTATCCTATATGAAAATTTGTATCATTTTACTATTTTCTGTATTTTTTTGGCATTTTTAGCATTTTTTCAAACTCAAATCGAAGAAAAACAATAGAAACAGACTAAACTGACCATTTCCGGATCCCACGAGCCAAACGTGCCGCGGGTAGACCCGCCAGACGCAGGGCCGGGCACCCGTGCCGGCCTGGCATGGCACGTGAGCTTGGCAGGCCACGCCGGGCCTGTGCCGTGCCAAGCCGGACCGTTGACCAGGTTTGGGTGCACTCGGCCAGCACAAGGCATGAGCCCCATCCAACGTGTTGTATCTAGCGAGGGATGCTAACGGATTATTTCTAGGTGCTTCATCAAGAACAATTACTGGTATCTCCCATCCAACTACTCTCAAAGCTATGGCATATGCTGAAGCTGAAGGTCTATCTCTGGTAGTAAACCTAAGAGCATCTTTAACAAATGAATCAAAAGAAATTTATATAGAACACACCAGGTTGATGACCTATTTCTTAAAAATGCTCTAAATGTTTTACACCGTGCCCAAAATTTGCAGTTGGTGATGCAAATTTGGGACACCAATCCGTGCCCTATCAAATAAAACAGCCACGAACGACCAACTAACCGTAAGCTGAAACTCCATCCGGCCGCTCCTCATAGTTGGATCTCATGTTGATGCCCTATTATACATCATCAAGTATGTCAAAATTTAATTTGGTGTCCTAAAAGTCAAATACAGGTACCCTAAAACTGTTTTCGAGTGTCCTGTTGTACATCATCGTTTGAGATGCTCTAAGGACTGCCAAGATTCAGGTGATCAACTGTATGAAGGAGAAGAGCTTATGCGGTTATAGTAGCATCTTGAATGAGACTACTGAACGATGAAAGTTTTTTGAGACTGTTAGTTTTCAGCATGAAAGTAGAGAGCTTAATGGGGGATGCTCATTTGGTGGCTATAAATGCAATATCTCAACCTTTTGGGCACCCTTTGTGGCTGATCAACCCACCAGACTCTGTACCATTATATGCCCCTGAATAAAATCCCTACTTTCCTCTAAAACAAACCTACAGTACAGAATCAATGTCGAAATCAGTTGGTAGCTTTCGGAATCAAAGTGCAAGCCAATGAAAAGCTGTTGGGAGATGCAACTGTCCAAAAGGGGAGATTTTATGCACACTTTGCGCTGAAAGAAGGCAGGCGAGTCGATGAACGGTCCCTACTTGGAGGAAATGACGCATTTGGTGATGTAATACGAACGGGTCAGTGTCTACCTGAACATATAAATCAAGCCCAGCTTTCCTTGACATGAAAACAACATTCTGCGACATGAATGCTTAGTTTGGACTTTGTGGTTTGCTGAATTGTGCTTACCTTGTACTATAATCAGTTAGGAGTATTAAACATTAGGCCAAAGTGGATAAAAGAATCAGTAAAATAGAGAGAACAGACAGGGACTCTTTACCAACTTATCGACGCCCAATTCTAGGAAAATTAAATTAGGGCAAAGGATTCTGAGGACAAACACAGCGAAAAACATGTCATCGTGAAAATATGTCAAGCTCGGTCAGAATTTTATCAAGGAATTGCCTGTCCACTGTCTTGGTGAATTCCTCCCAAATATTCGCATTACCGTATTTTAGAAAAGAGAGCAGCTACTTTTCATAGCGTTGCAGCACTCACGGGGGATGTGTCGTCGTAGCATTGTTGCACATGTTCTTATCGTACGCAATGTGCAATCAGGCATAGCATCACTTAAAAGAAAAACTTGGGTTCCAGCTCCAACTACTCCCCCTGCGTCCTGTGATCAGTGTCCTTGCTGAACAGTAGAGGCAGCAAGTTGAACAGTTGAAGGAAAAATATAGCTGGGCATGTAGTGCAGACCCAACTTCCACGATCCATCAGCTAGATTCATCACGAGACATCCTTGAATCCTCCCTTTTGTCCCTCCATTTCTAGAGCCCGGCAGAAAGCTAAACTAAATCGAGCCACCATCTTCTCCATGCATCCATCGACAGTTGGCCACGACCACCAAGCAGTGTCTTCGTAAATTTGTTCGTGATCGCTCCACCGACCAATGTTCTCTTGCTTCCGGGCGCTGCGTCGGCCCGCTGCCGGTAGCAAGAACCAGCAGCCGGCAGCGCCAATGCCGCCGCCACCGCTGATTCCATACGGGTCGCCGTACTCGGAGATGGAGGGAGCGATGGAGAACAAGCGGTGGGACAGCCTCGACTCGTGGTCGATGCTGCTCGACCCGGGCGGCGGCGTGGCGGACCACCAGGCGAGCTCGTCGTCGGCGGAGCAGCGGGAGGAGTGGATGGCCGACCTGTCGCAGCTCTTCATCGGGAACAAGTTCGCCTCGGGCTCCAACAGCAGAATCTACCGGGGCATCTACCGGCAGCGCGCGGTGGCGGTGAAGATGGTGCGCCTCCCGGAGCGCGACGAGGAGCGGCGGCGCGCGCTGGAGGAGCAGTTCAACTCGGAGGTGTCCTTCCTCTCGCGGCTCCGCCACCCCAACGTCGTGCAGTTCGTCGCCGCGTGCAAGCGGCCCCCCGTGTACTGCATCATCACCGAGTACATGTCGCAGGGCACGCTCCGCATGTACCTCCACAAGAAGGACCCCTACTCGCTGTCCCCCGGGACCGTGCTCCGCCTCGCGCTCGACGTCGCCCGCGGCATGGAGTACCTCCACGCGCAGGGCGTCATCCACCGCGACCTCAAGTCGCACAACCTGCTGCTCAACGACGACATGCGCGTCAAGGTCGCCGACTTCGGCACATCCTGCCTCGAGGCGCACGCGCACAGCTCGCGCGCCGGCGCTGGAGCGGGAGTCGGCGGTGAGAGGAGCGGCACCAACATGGGCACGTACAGGTGGATGGCGCCCGAGATGGTGCGCGACAAGCCGTGCACCCGCAAGGTGGACGTGTACAGCTTCGGCATCGTGCTGTGGGAGCTCACCACCTGTCTCGTGCCGTTCCAGGGCATGACCCCTGTCCAGGCCGCCTACGCCGCCTGCGAGAAGAACGTCCGCCCACCGCTGTCGCCGACCTGTCCGCCGGCGCTCAACAGCCTGATCAAGATGTGCTGGGCCGGCAACCCAGCGAGGCGGCCCGAGTTCAGCTACGTCGTGTCCGTGCTGGAGAAGTACGACCATTGCCTCCGGGAAGGGCTCCCGCTGGTGCCACCGCCGTCGCCGGCGTCCTCGTTCCTCAGTATCTTCAAGCCCGGCTCATGCTTAAGCTCTGACCTCCCCTCAATCTCCGTCCACACGTCTAGTACATAGTACAATCTGTTCCAATTAATTTGTTCCTAGTCAACTAATTCAGCAGTCCATTTCTACATGCATCATACATTTTTTGTTTGTTTTTGACATGGGTATCCGTATCATACATTCGTACATTCATGATGGAGTGGATCGATCAATCCATCAGAAAGGGAAACCGATCTGAATGTGAATGCAGTCGGTCTATTCTGTTCGCCAATTTGCTCACTCTTTGCTCCACCACAAAATAATGAATGGATATAATCGATAACAAAATCACAGGACGCCTTGCTGGTAGCAGTCGTTGAGGGTGTTGTTGGCCATGATCCGGTTCACCTTCTGGGTGGGGTGGAAGGCGTCCCAGAAGAGAAACTTGTCGGCGTCGTCGCAGGTCATGGGCATCTCGTCGTTGCACATGAACCCCATCTCGAACCTCCCCGTGGCGCAGCACCCTTCCTCCACGTTCTCCATCCCGAACTTGGCAGGGTTGTCGATGAAGTCGAGCATGGCGTCGTAGACGGGGACGTAGGCGAGCCTGAGCGTCGGGAGCTCGGCGCGGAGGCCGCGCACCATGGCGTCCACCTTCACGTTGTACTCCCTGGCCACCCGGTTGTACTCCTCGTTGCAGACGCCGCCGCGGAAGATGTTGGTGGTGCGCTCCAGCGGGAGGCAGCCGATGGGGGAGAGCCCCGCGAAGGTGACCCGGCGCGCGCCGAGGCGGTGGATCTCCGACAGGAACCGCCGCGCGCCGGCGACGAGGAAGTCGGAGAACTCGGGCACCGTGTACTGCATGAAGCGGCCCGTGCCGAGCATGTAGTAGTTCTCCAGGAAGTCGTTGGTGCCGATGCTGACGACGTGGAGCGCGCCGCGGACGATGGCGCGGGCCCGCGCGGCGCCGGCGTAGGCGCGCAGCCGGCGCTGGTACTCCTTGTAGTACTCCACCTCCTTCCACAGAGGGATCACTGACTAATGGGAACGCGTTTGTCAGTACATTTCATGCACGCCGGTTCAGACTTTGCACAAAAATAAGTAACTTTATTTTTGCAGCTGGGAAAGAAATAAGAGAGACTTGCCCGACAAAAAAAATAAGAGAGACTTATTGCGAAAACTGATGGATGCACCAGTGAGCTTATCTTTTAAAAAGGTAAAAAAAAAAATCTAGGTCTGCAAAAAATATTATACAACTAAAAGTTTCATGGTACACACTACCTTTTTGGCTACACAAAAAGACAAGCTTCATGATAAAATAAGTTATTTATTCCTTTTTAACCTTGTTTATTCATTCTTTTATACATCCATATTGTTTTTCTATATCCCTATAGTATGTATGTATTTTCATGCTACATCCCTATACGTGAATGGAAAACACATCGAGAGATTTATTTACCAGGTACGGATGACAACATACTTAAGCGACTTACAATTACCCCTTTACCATATTATTTCAAAAATCAAACTCGTTGTATGGGTTTCCCCACCATTTTCCTTTTAAAAGAAAAAAAAATACTTAAGCGACTTACAATTTCTCGTTCTGATATGTAATTTGTTTAGTTTTTTTATCTTTGGATACTCGTACTTTGATTTGGATCGGTTGTGTGTATCATAGTTATGCATGCGCGGATGTAATACTTAAAACTATATTAGTAATAAAATGCTCTTTATCAAAAAACGATTATATTTTCATGAAAACTTTTCAGAGATATACAGAATATTCGTACACACTAGCAGGAATATTCTTTGGAGTTTTTTGATACCCAAAAATACCATTTAAAAAATTTCAACCCGGACCTCCGGTGAGCACGGGTGCCACAAACTTGTGTCTTGTCCCTCTATACCCATACAAAAATGTCTTTCGGGCCACACATCATAGGCGACGCGGCGGAATGGCATCCTCGCCCATGCAGGTGAGGTGATGCGGGAGCGAAAGAGGGCGTTGCTTGCGCGTGCCTGCTCAGAGAGGCGACAGTGGAGCTCCTCCTCTAACGGCGGCGGCGCGTGAGAAAGAGACCCAGAGCTATCGTCGCTCCGCGGATAAGCGTCGCCGCGTGCCCCCAAATGGAGAAGCGATTGGCCGGCCATAGGAAAATCAGGCGGTTGTGCGGCGGCAATGTGGTTTTCTCCGTCGGAGTGGACCAAAATCGGAGCGGACGAAGGCGGCGGCGAGGGTTTCCATGGGGTGAGAAAGGGGAAAGACGATGCGGGGTGCCGCATTTCAGTTCCCCTATATCGAATATATGCCGCATGTACGGGCCCAAATACGGGAAACCGCAATTTATTTTGCAGGCTTCGGCCCGTTGCAGTATCTAGAATGGCATTTTTGGCTGCGATACCGCAATTTATTTTGCAGGCTTCGGCCGTTGCGATATCTAGAATGTCATTTTTGGCTGCAATGCTGCATATGGACGCAGAATTTTACGGGGCCGGCCGATACACGGTATCTGCTAGATGCTAGAGATGCTCTAAGGTTTATCTTTTCTTTTCTAAGACTAGTCATAATGCATGCTAGTAGTAATATAGAACTACATACAGTGCTAACTACTTAGCTATTTTGATGACATGACATGCAAATAAACGAACAAAGATGATTATGATAACTAGCTATGTTACTATAACATCATATTTTTTTAAATAAATGAGTTAATAAGTTAATATTATGTATGACACTACATAATAGTTAATATATACTATGGTGGTGGTAACTTAGACTAATGCATATACATGACACTAATCTAAGTTACTCTTCGCTACAATTAGTCTACGTCCTTTCACAATGGGAGTCTCTTAGCGCTCTATCCTAAATAAAATGCTTATGTGGCACCCTATTTAATAATAAAAAATGTGTTGTATCTAAAATACACCCTATTATGATAGTTATTTTGTAAGATACAATGCTAAGGTACAACACTTGCATGCTATTATAGCCAAAAAACTTGGCTAATCCAATCACACATATGCATAAGCACAAAATTATTAAATACAACAACTCTAACAAACACCATCTAAAATACAGTCTATTATGATAGTTATTTCTTAAATTTTAATAGCTTTTATAAAATCGTGCTAAGATACACCATGTTAGAAAAGATCTAGCCCCAATGAAGGTTTCATAGATGGTATCATGCACCACATGCATACAAAATACTTACATGTCATAGTAATTAATGATGAAAGCGATTATGTTGGTATCATAGATAGATAGATACGGTATCATAGCATATAAAATTAGAAAAATTAATCCTAAACAAATCTTGTCCATAATTTTATATTGAGATTCTACAAAACAATAAATACACCAAGACTATGATACTACTATATGATATTATACATTATAAAGATGGTATCATATACTAGTATCATATAATACTCCTTATTGTGACTAGTCTAAAGTGATAGACGATGAGGAAGGAACAGTTTGGGATCTCAGCAGCAACGGCGGCGCAAGTCCAAAAATAGGTGGAGAGATGTTAATGCATCACATGCGGAGAATATCATGGCTAGCTGATGGTCCTCGTGCTTTGAAAGTTGAGTTTAATTGCATTAAGTGTCGGCCGAGTAGTATCACAAAGCTGACTGCGAGTCATTAGAGCATCTCCATTCTCCTAATCAGCACGCCGATGCAGACGTTAAAAATCGGTTAGTAGAGTACCTAGGGAATTGTGGCCAATTTTGGTTCGGACTACCCAAGCCGAACCCAGGTTTCCGGTTACGGCCTTTCACTCGGCGGAAAAATAACTAAACGACTCGTGGACCCGCCGAGTCAGCGAACGGAAGCCGAGTCGTCGTTATCCTTGGAACCACGCGGCGACCGCCGGACATTAACTGCCCGTCGCGTCGGCCACGTGTCGCCGAATTACGGCGCCACCATCGCCGTCTCGGCTCCCGCGATGGACCGACGGGCACTAACTTCCCGTTGTTTCCCCTTTCCCGCCCTCGCCGCTACACCCCTCTCGCCCTCGCCGCCCACCATGGCCTTTATAAGCCGTACCTCTCGCCAGAGATCTTCACACTCTCTCACAGCGCCCCCAGCCCACAAGGCCAAACTCCGGCGAACCCACTCTCACAGCTTCCCTTCCCAGCCATGGCCAAGCGATATCCGGCGACGGCGCGGCGGCTAATGGCTTCGGCCGGCACACCCTCCAGGCTTGGGAGGCGCGCATGTTGTACGACGCCGGCTATATGGCGCCGCCGGACACGCGGATGCCTCCGGGGTGGAAGATAAGCGCCGGTGGCATACCTATCCCGCCGGCACCAACGCCGGAGGAGATGCCGTACGATGTACAAGAGTCCATCGATGGCCTGGACGACCCATCCGAGGCCGAGAGCGCCTACAACCTCCTGTTCTGGGAGCAGTTCTTCGCGGACCGGCGCGAACAGGAGCTCGCCCGCCACGAGGTGCCGCCGAACGAGTCGCCGCCGAAGCGGAACAAGTCGGCTGGCCGCCGGCGTTGGTGGAGCGCGCCAGGCCAGACTCTCGCGGCGGTGATGGAGCACATCAACCGCGGGAACACGCCGTGGCTCGGCTTTCCGCGCACACCAACTAGGCGGCCAGGTCGGGTCGGCGTCCTCCGTCGAACTGGATGCCGAGGAGGATGGCGAGCATGAGCTCATCCTCCTCCGCGTCGACATCCCACTCCTCCGGCTCGGCGCAGCTGCGCACGCCGACAGCGCCTTCGCCGGGGATACGCGCAGTTAAGCGCGAGGCGGACTCGCCTGTGCGCTCACCGTCGCGGACGCGCTCGCGCGGCATCGTCATCGGCAAGCCGTGGACGACGGTGTCGCCAACCGGCCGCCTAAGTCTCCGCCGCCCCAAGACAGAAGACTTGGCGCCGCCAGGATGGCGCTGGAGCAGTCGCTCCGCCACATGGCGCTGTAGTCGCCGCCGTTGGAGCCCTCCTTGCCGGACATCCTGGAATGGTCCAGGAAGGCCTGGGAGAAGGCGGAGCGGCAACGCATCCTCGGCCTGCAGCAGCAGGCCCAGGAGCAGGCGGCCCGGCGACGGGCGTTGGCCGGGCGTGAGCTCGCCTACCAGGGCGCCCCACTCTATGTCCTCGACGATGACGAGGACGAAGGCCCGTCCTACCAGCCGTGGAGGTCCGGCGACCCAGGCCAGGAGAGCTCCCGCCAGAACCAGCCGCCGAGCGACGACGACGATGACGGAGGCGAGGATGACGGCCGGGCCGACCCCGGCTACACGTCGTTCTACAACAACTTCAGCACGTAGGACGGCGAAAGCACCGGCGGAGGCCACGACGGCGGCCTTTTTAAGTTTATTATGTAGTAGTTTCGTTTAAATTTGATGTAATCTGCCTATATTCGCCCAACTTAATGAAATTCGCCTATCTTTAATGAATTTTAGCCGAACTTGGGAACTCGGCCTGGGTACGCGAGTGGGAAACTGGGCGTACCCAGGCCAAAAACTAGTTCTGTCCGGACGAAAAACGGTCCGATTTTTGGCCTGGGTTTGCCCAACAAGTGGAGATGCTCTTACAATGTCCCGGTGGCACCATCGTTGCGGCCTCGCGGGGTGGCCGGTCGCAACGGGCACATGGACCTGGCCGGACCGGTCATCGATTGGAGCTAAGAGCATCTCCACTCGACTATTCAGGACGTCGATTCGGACGCAGGATTTAGGTCCTAACGCTGAAAATCGGTCCAGTCGTGTTCCGAGGGACCTCTTTTCGTTTGGATTTGGCCAACTTTGGTCCGGTCTTCCCAGGCCATTCTCAGGATCCCGGGAACGTCCTGAGAACGCCGAACGAAGCGAAGCGGAATATGGACCCGCCGAGTCAGCGATGGAAGCCAATTCGTCGTCCTCTTCGGAACTACACGGCGACCGTTGGGCAATAACTGCTCGTCGCTTCGGCCACGCATCACCGAAGTACCGCGCCACCGCCTCGGCTCCCGCGACGGACCGGTGAGCACTAACTTCCCATAGTTTTCCCTTTTCCCGCCCTCGCCGCTACCCCCCTCCCGCCCCCGCCGCCACTCTCGGCCTATAAAATCCGGCGGCATCGCCGGCTCATTTCACTCACCTCCAATGCTCCTCCACTTCCCCTCCACAGCTTCCCAACTTCGGCGAACTTCGAGTTCTCCTTTCCCGCACACCATGGGCGAAAGGTACCCCGGCGACCCGACGGCGACGAATGGCTTCGGCCGTCGCACCCTCCATCCTTGGGAAGCTCGCATGTTGTACGAGACGGGCTACATGGCGCCACCGGACATTCGCCTCCCAATCGGCTAGAAGCTCAGCGCCGGTGGGATCCCTATCCCGCCGGAACCGAAGCCCGAGGAGCTCGACGACGAGATATCGACAGCCATTGCTGCCATGGACGACCCGGACCTTGCCAAGGATCCAGGCAACCGCGTCTTCTGGGAGCAGCATCTCGCCGAGCGGAGGCAGCAGGCGCTCGCCTGCCACAAGGGGACACCGAGCTCGCCGCCGAAGAGGAACAACGCGGCTGGGCGCCGCCGCTTCTGGAGCGCTCCCAGGTGCACACTCGCCGCCGTGCCGGAGCACATCCAGGACGGCAACGAGCCTCGCCTCGCCTTCCCCCGCAACCTCACACCGGCGGCCATGTCGGGGCAGCGCCCTCCGGCCAATTGGGTGCCGAGGAGGATGGTCAGCCTGAGCTCTTCCTCCTTCGCTTCGGCCTCCCACTCGTCGGGCTCTACGCCGGTGGCTTCGCCGCCGCTCCGGCCCGTTAAGTGGGAGCCGGAAACGCCGGTCCGTTCGCCTCCAAGGACCAGGTCGCGCGGCATCGTCATCAACGAGGCGCACGCTCCGACGCCGCCCATCGGCCGTCTCCGCCTTCGCACGCCCAAGCTGGAACCGCAGGACTGGCCGGTGCCGGTCGACGAGGAGGCGTTCGTCGTCAAGATGGCGATGGAGGCGTCCCTCCGGGAGACGGCCCCGCAGCCGCCGTTGGAGCCGTCCTCGCCGGACATCCTGGAATGGTCCAGGATGGACTGGGAGATGGAGCGGCGGTGCGCCCACCGCCTGCAGCAGGAGGCCGAACGCCAGGCATGGTCTGGCCGCGTTCTCGCCTACCAGGGCGCGCCGCTCGTCGTCCTCGACGACGACGACGAAGAAGCCGGCCCCTCCTACCAGCCATGGAGGTGCAGCGACGCCGGACAGGGGAGCTCCCGCCCACCACAGCCACCGAGCGACGACGACGACGGCGGCGAGAACGATATCCCGGCTACACGTCCTTCTACAACAACTTCGGCATATAGAAGCGGCGACGGCATCGTCGAAGGCGATGGCGGCGGCCTTTTTAATGTTTTTTAGTTTATTATCTAGTACTTTAGTTTAAATTCGATGTAACACGCCTATATTCACATCTTTAATAAAATCCGCCTGAATTTACTATACTCGTCTGAAATTTAGCCGAACGCGAAAACTTGACCTGAAAACGCGAGTGAAAAACTCGGCATTACCAGACAGAAATCAAATTTCGTCCGACCAAAATTTGGTCCGGATTTCGGCATAGGTTCACACCACGACGGGTGGGATGCTATAAGGAAGAATCGTGGTGCCGAGCTGTTGGGCGGCAACCACGAACGCATCCACCGGAGAAAACTGATTGGACGATCCAGCGGTATGTACTGTAGTAGACTCCAATAAAACGCCGGCACCGGTGGTTGAACCTTGGAAGTTGGAATGAATGGCTATGCCTATGAGAGCACGTCTGCACCGTTCAGGGAAAACGTCACGTATCGCCCGTGATCCTTAAACACACAGACAGACGTACCACTACGACAGTGACACTCTCTGTAGCAGGCCAGCACCAGCCACCAGCAGGCTTTGATTTCCTCTGCGCCTGCTCACCAACCTCCGTACGTGCAGCGCCCCCTAATGGCCTCTGCCCGCGGCTAACTAATCGCCTACCGCAGCGCCAATGCACAGCGCGCGTACATACTGTACAAATACGGTCGTTCCGTACGTACGTACATATGCGCGGCGCTAAATCAGTCTGGAACGAACGGCAGTACGTACGACTAGGAACGGAACGACTGGGGTCGACGTACATACCAGGACGCCGGCGGTGGCGTTGTCGACGCCGGTGCCGGCGGAGGCGAAGCAGACGCCGCGGGCGAAGTCCTTGATGCCGTAGGCCGGGTCCAGGTACGCCGGGACGAGCGGCGGCAGGCCCAGGGACTCGGAGATGAAGTCCGGAGGGAGGCGACCGTTGCCGAACCGGCCCGTGGCGCGGGCGCCGCCCGGCATGTCGCGCCCGTAGGGCGGGAAGTCGGAACGCAGCGTCGTGCCGATCTGGTTGTTGTTGCCCGTGTCCACCGTCGAGTCGCCGAACACGATCACCGCCGTCACCCGCGGCTCCGGCGCCGACGACGACGCTGCCGCGCTGCTGCCATTGCTGAGCGCCAGCGTTGCCAGCAGCAGCGACAGCGCCGCTTCGGCCAGCTGGGCCGCCATGGCAGAGGATAAAGGCGGCGAGCACGCGCCCGAGAGTGGTTTGGTTCTAGTGTTCGATCGGGTGGTGTAGTGTGCAGGAGTGATGGGGGGCGAGGGGAGCGGCGTGACAGCTTTGATAACTACTGCGTGATGCGAGAATCATTGGGATCGTGGGAACTGTAGCGACAGCATGTCATGCATGTACTGTGTGCACGGTCAAGCGGTCGATCAGCAGCAGGTTAGATACATATATATTGCTCCCTCCGTTTGCACTTGCAGATTGATTCAGAGCAACTTTACGCAATTTTAACATCGATCAATTTTCAGCAATTTTAACATCGATAGGTAGTACAATGATAAATATATATATGCAATATTCAATAGTTTACTCCCTCCGTTTCAAAGTATAAGATGTTTTAGGTATGTGAAGAAAATGTATCTAGACTACTTTTAGTGTGTAGATCTATTACAAAGCTGAGTGAACCTACATACTAAAAGTAGTCTAGATACATTTGCTTCACAAAGCTAAAACATCTTATATTTTGAAATGGAGGAAGTACAACGCATTGTTCCAATAAACGAAATCAAAACCTACCGTAGTGACCCAAAAAATTGCACCGTCACAACATCGAACCGAGATTACTGAGGGAGATCAAGTAAGAACATACCCATCGAAGGCACCACCACCACCCATGAAAGACTCACTACCACCACCACCAGCCAGAGAAAATACACCGTGTATAAGAAATTGCTTCCTTCTCTTCAAAATCTTCATCCTTGCTAGCTTCCACCACTCTAATTGGTATGCGTCCATTTTGATTGGATCCATCATCATGGTCTTGTTTTCCTCGACAATGAGGTCCTTTATTGACTTCATATCCTCTAGTTGGACTCTCCTCCTCTTAAAGTCCCGAAGTACTTGCCACCTATAGCCTTCTCTTCTTCAACCTTCTTCTCGGCCATGGCTATCTTTGCTTGCATGTTCACCCTCATCAAGATCTCCTTTGATTTTACCATATGTCATCAATCTTGATACGCAAGCTTGCATCCTCGGCCCTACTCTTCTTATGGTCCCTGGACATCTTTCGGCCATCGGGCTTGCCCTTGTTCCTCCCTCCTTCGTTGTCACTTTCATCATCCTCGTCCATTTGGGTGAAAGCTCCTTTCTAGGGGAGGGAGGGGGTGTGCTTCTTGATCCCTAATTTTCCATTTTTTGCGGCTTTCACGGGGGGGGGGGGGGATCCCCACCTGAATATATTGCATCAAATGGTAAGTTTACAGAGTACAGAGGGAGAAGTGGTCTCGCCACGTCGACGGCCGATCGTGTCTCTAATGTTTTGAAACGGTGTGACCAGAGGGTAAGGGCAGAAATCATGTTCCTAATGGTTCCAGAGAACAATTAACGCGACCGAGTCCCATATGGAGGGGGGAAGTCCAGTGGGTAGCGGAGCAGACCAGACGAACACATTTTCCATTTGTTGCTATGCTCTAGAATTGCATAGCAATGGTGAAGAACCAAGCTCTTATTATTGGAAGTGGCCATGTCCTTGTACCTTTGTTGAGCAATTCCATCCTACAAACAACATGAAGGCACATTTTGTTGAGCAATGCTAAACTACAAACAAGTGCACACGCAAATGGAAGAAGAAATGTACACAAGGCACTCACATAATCAACAATGGAGCATCCACTCAGAGGTGCATTTCTCACTTGTTCCAAGCATGCGCTCCAACGGTATGAGGTAGATTTGATCACATCCCAACGGCCTTGTAGTGACCTTGACACGCATGTGGATGGTTGGGTTGTCAAAACGGAGAAAAATGGCAAAACTTGTCCTCAATTTGTTGCCAATATCTCTTGTCGGTTTGATCGTTGCCTGTCACCGCATCGAGTGACACTGATTCCCATGCCCTAAAAAATGCAATGTCTTCAGCCTCGATGTAGGTCAAAGATCTTCGGCGTTGGGTGGGCTGAAAGCCATTGAAGATCTCCTCGCCATCCGCAGCACCGTCCTCTTCTTCCTTTTCCTCTTCCCCACCCTCTGGGTCCTCTCCATTATCGTCGCTGTCAAGATGTGAGTTGTCAATATCATACTCGTATCCATCTAGTGGGACGATGTCAATGTCCACCGAGTTCAAATTGAGCATCTTGACATATGAAACGAGAACCTCTAGTGAATCAATGCTACAATTATGGACAACATATCAGTGACAGGAAAGAGGGAATTCACCAATCACATCATAGGAAAGGGGGAAATTCATACCTAGGCGAGGCGACTGGGACGGGGCTGGCAGGCTCTACCAGTCACCTTCTTGCAATTCGAAGGACGGCGTGCAACCGGAGGCAGCAGCGCGGCCGCGGGTGTGCTACCATGAACGACGTGGTTGCTGCCTCGCATGTGGTTGCGCTTCTGCGGTTGGAACTGACCGAGAACCTTTAGCTGCGCGAGCTGCCGCTGTTAGAGCCGACGAGGTAGGACGGTGCCGACTTCACCATCGTCTTCTTTGTCGGTGCGAGAGTGATGGGACAGCTTATTTGGGACTGCCCCGCCTGCACATCCACTAGTGGGTGCTCGATGGAGCCCATGGCGGCCCTAGCACGCTGCGGCGGTGCGGGGTGACGGCGGAGCGAGTAGATCGGCCCCGGCGCAAAAGGTAGAAAATGGGAGCTGAAATATCCCTTGCGTCAATAGCCCGACAAAATACAGGTAGGGATCGGTTTGCTTGTGGAAACTGGGGAAATATAGTGCTTCGTGGGGGAATCTGCGGGCACTGGATTTTTTTACGGTTTCGCGAAAAATACGGTATCTACTCAGACCTGTTTTTATTGCGGGAATCGTAAAAAAATTATTTTATGGTTTTTGCGTTTTATGAAATCTGTTAAAGTTGCTCTTATATACCATTTTACTGCAAGGACGCTACACAATTGTTTGGTGATTCTACCCTAGCAGAATTGCTAATGAGCAAAACATGTTATGATTGCAGAAACCTAGAACGGGGATCAACCCAAGGTTATCATTTAGGAGGTTCTCTCGGTGGTGTGAGGTTCTACAAATTGCTCAATCCTTGCACCTTAGCGCTGGCGAGGATTATATCCTTTGGAAATCAAAATCTGAAGTCATGTACAATCTTAGCTGGAAGGATGATGTCATATAATTAGTCGAAGGGGATATGTTAGAGAAATTTTTTACTCCCTTCAATCCATATTAATATGGATCGGCGGGAATAGAAAAATTGGCGTGGGTAAGTTTTTTTCCGGCACATTCTTGACTACGTTCGATCCCAATGAAGTTGGACTGAATAATTCCGAGGTGATCTACAGCCGCCAGCAGAGGCGATCGGGGGAAAGAGAGAAAATCCATCTAGGGTTCCGTACCCTTGTCGGTGATATTGCCGGTCCGCTTTGCCTCCTGTGGCCTTAGGGCCTTCGGTGTGGCGGACTGTGACCTCTTGTCAGCGAAAGTTTTTTTTTTTTGAAAAATATAAAACAATCATAAACGCTCACAACACATACATGCATCAACACACACACGCACACCCTATCCCTATGAGCATCTTCGAGAAGCAGAGCCGACAGATGTCACGGATCAAGTCTTAAAATTGACGAAGTCAGCATGGGCGTCTCGTTATCGACGTAAACATCGCCTCCCACTGAAAGAATATTTTATCTTTTATGCAACACACAATGTCAAACTTGGAATTTGAACTCTGGTGGCTAAGTTACAACCATCCTCCTAGCCAATCAACCACATGTTGGTTTGCCGGCAGGAGTTTTTTCGTTCTTTATTTAGCCTATTTTTCAGTATCTTTTTTGGAATGTTGTGACGATGACTAGTCCTGAAGTTAGAATAAGGTCATTCCCGCTCTATCCGTGCTCCGGTGGTGCATCTACACCAACAGAGGGCGGACAGAGGGCGAGTGGGGTCGTTTGTCCGATGGATCTACTGGGATTCTGTCCGTTTTCGTCTTTGTTGGTTTGTTTTTAGGTCAGTATATCTTTCGATCAACGGTTGACGATGGTTGATGCACTAGTACGCTAGTCCTTTATGAACTCAGCATGACGACTTACCGTTCGTCTATTACAACAAGTTCTACTACGACAAGTTTTGCCCGGCTCCGGTGATTGAGGGGCGAGGACGACGGCATGCTTTCGGCTTGTGCTAGTGTTTGTAGTCGTAGGTAGGTGGTCTCTATTTGTAATTTTTAATACTTTTGGATCTTTTTATAACCGTTGTTGATGATTATTAATAGATCGGTGAAATTTTTCGAAAAAAATAAACTGAATTCGAATTTCCTAAATTTGGATATTTGACAAAGTCTGAAATTCTAAAGACTCCGTCACATTCTGATGGTTCGATTCGCAGCGTGCACGTAAATACTAGCAGGTTGCCGCAGATAAATCATAGGAAGACGTGGAGCGTGGTGTTCATCTTGGCCTCGGCGAGGGCATGGTGGAGGCGCTCCGTGGGGTGGATGGCGTCCCAGAAGGCGAACCTGCCGGCGTCTGCGCACGTCAGCGGGCTCCGCGCGTTGCACAGGTACCCCATCTCGAACAGCCCGGTGGCGCCGCAGCACAGCCCGTACGCCGCGGGGCGCCCGAGCGCGTCGGCGACGGGGCCGTACACGTCGCCGTAGACGATCCTCGCGCCGCCGAGCTCGCCGTTGAGCCTGGCGATCACGGCGCGTAGGCCGGCGTTGAACCCCTGGGCGACGGCGTTGTACTCCTCGGTGCACGCGCTGCCCAGCAGGGCGCGCTCCATCGGGAGGCAGCCCATGGGCGGCAGGCCGTTGAGGTCCACCTTGCGGGCGCCGAGCGCCTGCAGCGCGCGCACGAACGACTCGGCGACGGTGAGCAGGTACTCGCCGTACGCCGCCGCCGTGGCGTGCTCCGTCGCGTGGCCGCGCGGCACGGCGTAGTAGTTCTCCAGGAAGTCGTTGGTGCCCATGCTGACGAGGTAGAGCGCCTCCGTGAGCGTCTCCTGCGCCTTGTCGTCTCCCTGGAAGCTCCTCAGCTTGGCCGCGTACTCCTTGAAGTAGTCCAGCTCCTTCCAGATCGTGAGCACGGACTGCAAATTTTACAACTTCAGTGCTTCATCACGCATAGCTATGTCAGTGCGCTCCGGGATGTCGGCTTACGAAAATGTCTGAAGTAGCATTGTTGTCACGCCCCGAAAATTCCGGACCGTGACTAGAAATTCCACGAATTCTCCGAAGGAAAAATCCGTGAAATTTCGAGTGATTACAAAACACAGCCATCGCATACAAACTCATAAGAATATTATTACATGGATAGTAAAAGTCACACAAATAGTTTTATTACAACTTGGCATAAAACGAGGTTCACTTTGTCTTAAAATCATTAAACCTTGATTAAAACATACAAACTTGGTGACTTCACACACATGGCTACACTTCTAGGATCAGCCCTCGAGCGTAGGAATGACCTAGAATTCGAAATCTTCTCCGCAAAGGATAAAGTCGGGATCAACCTCCATGGTGTCTTCAGGTATTTCTGAAAAATGTTTATATAGCAAGGGTGAGTACAAAAGTACTCAACAAGTCACAAGACGGTTTCCAGTTTAAAGATTTACTTAAGATTATTTAGCCAGGAAAATCCCATAGGGTTTCCTCAAGGTCAATCCCATAATAGTATTATTTTCACCACTTTGCCAGACGGAGGGAAAACATCATCCACCCGTGGCATACTTAATTCCATCAAGTGACCACACTTGGTACCACTTATTTTCTTTTTTATATATATTTTTCTTTCGCTCTTCTCCATGGATTTTAAATATGTAAGTGTGTGCCTCCGATGGTTCCATGCTAAGCCACAGTGGCTCAAATCACTAGGGTTTGCGATATTGCTACCGTTAGCATCAGAACCTTTAATCGAAAGCTAAGTTTTTATCTACTCTATCTTTTGAAAGTTCTACCCGGGAAGGTCTCATCACTCGAATCCCACCGGGAGTATGTCAGGGCCACGGAAATCGATAACATACTATAGCATCCCGACTCCGAGTGTCTTCCCGTTGATCACCCATACCAGGGTCAATCTACCATGTAGAAAATCCATTGGAATAGAGTAGGGGTTCTTACAATTTATGTGGTGTGTTTTATTGTTTTGTGGCAGGGATGTACCACAGGTTTACCCATCAACCACGCCCACATACTAGGGCACATAATCCAAAGTCAAGGCTCTCATTCAGGTGATGAGTCCTTTTTATACCAAGATTTTGAAGGTAAATATGACCTCCAAGCAATCATTCATACAAACAATCATGCATCATCCATCAAGCAAGTCTAGGGTTTCCACTAGGGTTGGTCTCAAGGCATAATATCACATATTAATGGTTCAGGGGTTCTATTATTGCACATAGCTTCGATATTCTAAAATCATTTACCACCAAAATTTCATCGGTGAGAGAGGTGACTTGCCTAAAGAAAGGTCTCCCGCGAAATCCTCGACTCCGAGATGGTGCACTCCTATGCCAAAATCCTCCGAGGCTTCACCAATTGGTCCTAAAATGTTCAGAAATATTTTGCCCAAGGTCATTACTCGTATTTGTGAACTAAGGTTGAGATATAGATAAAAGTGGCCTTTATTTTCCTACATATACATAAAGGTTTTTTTTGAGTTTTAAAAGCCCATCAAAATAATTTTTGAAAGCATTAGAAAAGTTATTTGCATACAGAGGGTTATGAGGATCAAATGAGCCTTTTTATTTTAGAGCTTTTGATCAAAGTAATGTTGCACAAGAGGTTATTTAAAACAATCCTTAAAATGAAAACAGAAATTGAAATAGAAAATGAAAAGGCTTGGCATACGTTCTTTTTTTCCTTAGGCTGAGGAGGGAGCTGGCTGGCCGGCCCATCTCTGGGCTTGGCCGCAGCCCAGGCGGCGGCCTGAAGTGCGTACCTCTTCGGCACACAGGAGGAAAAAAAGAAGAAGAAGCGGAGGAAGAGGGAGAGGAGAGGGAGGAGCTCACCGGTGGCGGCGATAGAGTCAAGCTTGGCGGCGGCGGTGTACTAAATTGGCGCTGTTGTGATGCCCAGGAGGGTGAGAGGGATTGATTCCCACAAGAAATTTTAGAAAGGGCAAGGAGAGAGGGTTTTTATAGGCGGGGGCGTAGTCTCTGGCGGCAACGTGTGGTGGCGGAGAAATTGGCGGTGGTGGAGTGCTTATCCGAGCACTGTTGGCGCCCTCTGGAGGCCTCTTGAAGCGGCGACATGGAGGGCGAGCAGCTGGAGCGCAGCGAGGTGGCAGGCGACGAGGAGCTGGGCGGCGGGCGGCAGCGTGGCCTGTGTACGGCGGAGCGGCGGCGGGGTATGGCGAAGCCGAGCTGTGCCGTGTGCAGGCGACGCGCGGCGCGGTGCGTGTGTCAGCCACAGTGGCGGTGGACCAGGATAGGCGCGCGGCTAGCCAGAGATGGGGAGATCGATGGCAGGGGCTAGTGTTCGTCCCTGTTCGTCATGTTCTTCATTTTCTTTTCTTTTCTTTTTTGGTTTGATTTGTTTGATTTCGATTTGATTGAATTTGCACTTTCAAATTCGTTTTCAAATTTTTCAAATTGTAGCAAATATTTGGATCGTTACAACCTACCCCCCTTAAAAAGAATCTCGTCCCCGAGATTCACTCCTCGAGGAACAGATGCGAATATCTTCGCCGGACCTCTGATTCCTTTTCCCTTGTAGCTTCTACATCTGTGTGATTACTCCATTGCATCTTACAGAACTTGATGTTTCTTGACCTTACTTGTCGCTCCTTGATTTCGAGGATATTAACTGGTTCTTTTGTGTAGGTCAAATCCTCTTGGGGTTCGATATCTTCTAGGGACACTTCCTTCTCTGGTGGTTCTATGCATTTCTGGAGCTGCGATATCTGAAACACATTGTGTATCCTCTTTAGTTTTGGGCTTAGCTCCAGTTGGTAGGCAACTTCTCCTACCCGTTTTGTAACTTTGAACGGTCCCACAAATCTGGGTGCCAACTTACCTTTTGTGTGAAACCGCTGGATTGACTTAAAAGGAGTGACCCTTAAATATAAATAATCCCTTCCTGGAAGCTAAGGTCAAGTCTGTGTTTGTTGGCATATTTCTTATATATGGTTTGAGCTGCTTGCAGCTTTTCTCTAATAATCCTCACTTGAGCCTCTACATCTTAAACTATTTTTGGTCCAAGAAGTTGCTTTTCTCCTACCTTGGTTCAATTTAACGGTGTTCTACAACTTCTTCCATACAGGGATTCAAATGGTGATCTCCTAATACTAGCTTGATAATTGTTATTGTATGAGAATCCTGCAAATGGTAAACATGTGTCCCATGCAGCTCCATAAACTAGCGCGCATGACCGCAACATGTCCTCCAGGATTTGATTCACACTCTCAGTCTGTCCGTTGGTTTGTGGGTGGTATGTTGTACTAAAGTCCAGATCCATCCCCATGGCTTCATGTAGCTTCTTCCAAAAGTGAGAGGGGAATGGCGGTCCCCTGTAGGAGCAAATCTTTTTAGGGACTCCGTGCAGTACTACAATCTTGGTTAGATATAACTCTGCAAGCTTATTCTTTCCATAAGTTTGCTTTGTGGGTATAAAGTAGGCTACATTGGTCAACCTATCGACAATGACCCATATAGCATCATATCCATTTCTAGTTTTGGGTAAACCTGTAATAAAATCCATACCGATCTCCTCCCACTTCCAATCTGGAATGGATAGAAGTTGTAGTAATCCAACCGGTTTTTGTGGCCTACTTTCACCCGTTGACATATGTCACAGAGTGTAACATATTCATCAATCTCTCGTTTTATTTTTCTACACCAATACCTCTTCTTCAAGTCTTGGTACATTTTCATACCTCTAGGGTGTATGGATAATTGGGAAGCATGTGCTTCCTGCAAGATTAAGTCCCTTAGCTCCTTTTTGTTTGGTACACACAGACGTTTTTGGAACTATAGTACCCCTTGTTCATCAACCGAATAGTCGGGTGCCTCATTTTCTGCACTTTTTCCTTAAGCCCTTGTATCTCTTCATATTTTTCTTAAGCTTGTTTAATTTGTTCATCCAATGTGGTTTGAACTTGCAGGGTCACCACTGCTCCTTCTTCAACTAATTCTAAATTCAACTTCCGGAACTCCTTCCATAACTCCAGCTGATCCTGCAACACAGTTACTGTGTTATGATATACTTTTTGGCTCAATGCATCTGCCACCACATTGGCCTTACCGGGTTTGTATTGAAATTATAATTCATAGTATTTTATCAATTCCAACCTTCTTCGTTGTTGAATATTTAAGTCAGGCTACGTGAAAATATATTACAGAATTTTATGATCCGAAAATACTTCAAAGCTATTCCTAAGCAAGTAGTGTCTCCATATTTTCAATGCATGAACTACTTCTGCTAGTTCTAAGTCATGTGTTGGATAATTTTCCTCATGTGGTCGGAGTTGTTTTGACGCATAGGATATGACCTTTCCATCTTGCATCAGTACACATCCTAGCCCTTGTCTTGATGCGTCATAATATATCTGAAATTCCTTGTCCGAGTCTGGTAAAACCAGAACTGGTGCAGTGGTTAACCTATTATTCAACTCCTGAAATGCACTTTAACATTTATTTGTCCATTCGTATTCCTTATCCTTTTTCAGCAATTGAGTTAGTGGCCGACAAATCCTTGAAAATACTTCAATAAACCTCCTATAATATCCTGCCAACCCTAAGAAACTTCGAACTTCTTTCACATTTGTTGGGTCCTTCCATTCCAATATTGCTTTCACCTTTTATGGATCCATTTTAACTCCTTCTTCCGATATAATGTGACCCATGAAAGCAATTTATTTTATCCAGAATTCACATTTGGAAAACTTTGCGAACAACTTATGCTCTCTTAGCCTTGTCAAAACTTGTCTCAAGTGTTTCTCATGTTCTTTAGGGATACTTGAGTATACTAGGATATCATCGACAAAGACTACTACAAATTTGTCCACAAAGTCCATCATCACCTTATTCATGAGATTCATGTAAAAGACTGGTGCAATGGTTAATCCAAAAGGTACTACCATGAATTCATATAATTCATATCTAGTAGTGAAAGCAGTCTTTGGTCTATCCTTCGGGCGAATTTTCAGCTGATGATATCCAGACCTTAGGTCTATTTTTGAAAAGATTTTGGCATTCCTTAACTGGTCAAAAAGGTCATCAATCCTAGGCACAGAGTATTTATTTTTAATGGTGACTGCGTTCCCTAGGGTATTTAATTTTAGTGGTGACTGCGTTCAGTCCCCGGTAGTCTACACATAGTCTCAAGCTACCTTCCTTCTTTTTTGCAAATAATATCGGTGCTGCCCATGGCGAAATACTAGGTTGTATAACTCTCTTGTCTAATAACTCATCAATTTGATTTTTTTCAACTCCAATAGCTCTTTTCTCGACATGTGGTATGGCTGCTTTGTAATCGGTTTTGTCCCGAGTTTAAGTTCTATTTTAAATTCCACTTCTCTATCCGGTGGCTCCCCGGATAATTCCTCTGGGAACACATCTACAAATTTTTTTAACTACCGGAACCTGCATTACCCCTTCTGCAACCATACTACATACTATTTTCTTCTGTTTTCTCATAAATAAATTTTCTGATCTTATTCTCAGGATCAGATTATTTGGACTGGTGGCAGAAATTAGTTTCTCCTCACAATCAACCTTTGCCTTATATTTATATAACCAGTCCATTCCTAATATGACATCCAGATCTCTAAAATGCAAGTGTATCAAATTAGCTTTCAATTTTTCTTCATGGATGTCTATTTCTACTTCATTGGTCTTTGATTGAGCTCTCATCTTTGCTTCGGGTTCTGAATGACCTCTTGGAAAATTTATCCACCAAGCTGCGGTAGATCCCTGCAGTTGGTGTGATGCAAAAGGAACCTTTTTCAGGTCCTCACATCCTATGGTTTGCAATCGTTGTTCAATATCTCTAAGCCAGTCATTGGCGTCTAATGGCTCATCTGAACTAGAGAAGACTGGCGGATTCGTCTTCTGAAAATCCTCCCACCTTGGTTTTCTTGATTCCTTCTTTGCCTCCGGACTTCCCTTTTTTATGCTAATTTTGTTTCTATTCTCTCTAACATCTAGGCATGCGTTTCTATCATCCTTATACTTAAACACACAAACATGCATACATCACATACACCATCCAACATAGCATACTTTATTTTAAAACACAAACCTAGATTATACTAGCGCCTCTCTTGGAACATCTATTCGTCGTCTGATGAAGGGTTGATGCTGGTATAGAACTCATGTTCCGTTGGTTCCTATTCCTATTCATCTTCCTGAGTAGGTGGTACTTCTGCTTCTTCCAGACTCGCTTGTAGAGCACTTTTGAAGCGTTTAAGATATTTCTTAGTACATATAGTCTTGATCTTATTTGCTCCAGGTCCTTGGGATTAGTCCCCTTGGCAAGCCTTTAATCATTTCGTACTTGTACCGGCCATCTCCTGTTGGGCACTTAAAGCTTCCTTAAGCCTTTCCTTCAGGTCGAATATGTTCTGTCATAGCTCTATATTTTCGTATCGCAACTGCACTATCTTATCTTGGGCTTCTTGATATTCCTTCCTAATTTTCCTATATTGCCCTGCCGCGAAGGCGATGTCTCTTACTGCTTTTATTTCTGATCCGTTGCTCAGGAATGGCGGAAATGGTACTCCCACACTGTTCCCGTCATTTGGATCCTAGGGTATGAGTCGATAGATGGACTCATCAAAAATGTCATCACACTTATGATGCAGGTTTAGTATGGCCTTTCGGAATACATTCTGAATAGCATTCTTCTCCATATCTCTTTGTCCGACGTAGGTGGTTTTAGTACCGTTAACTTTTACATTAACCCATCTTATCCAGTACTAGAGCATCCCATGCGCAAAATAACTTTTGTATGAAAGTATGGGAGGTTCCGTCTAGGCGCAAAAAGGTACCCCACATCCTTCACAAGAGTTGTGCCCATCCCCCGAGCGTTTTGGGAGAGGTATAAAAATAATTGCCCAAGGGTCATATCTTGTATTTGCAAACTATGGTTTAAATATGAAGGAAAGAAACCTTTATTCTACCATATATACATAAGGGTTTTTATTTATTTATTTTTAGAAAAAACTAATGAGATAGTATTTTTTTAGACTATTGGAAAGGATGTCGATATTCAGGAGTTTATGAGGATTAAAATGAACCCCTTTATTTTAATTTTTTTTGTCAAAGCAGTTTTCCAAAAAAAGCTTTCTTAAAACAAACCCTAAAATTAAAAAAAAACAGAAAAATAAAAGGGTTTAAATAGCGAAGATTTTATTATTTTTTTGCTTTTCACATATAAAATTTTCTCTTATAAAATTTATGTCCAAAAATAAAATATCTTAAGAGCTCGATAAACACTTCAAGAATTTTTTTTTCTAAAATTTGTTTTATTTTGTAAGTATGTACTATTTTCTAAAAACCGGGGGTCTTTCCTACGGTCAAGGCTGGCTCTGATACCACTTTGTCACGCCCCGAAAATTTCGGACCGTGACTAGAAATTCCACGAATTCTCCGAAGGAAAAATCCGTGAAATTTCGAGTGATTACAAAACACAGCCATCGCATACAAACTCATAAGAATATTATTACATGGATAGTAAAAGTCACACAAATAGTTTTATTACAACTTGGCATAAAACGAGGTTCACTTTGTCTTAAAATCATTAAACCTTGATTAAAACATACAAACTTGGTGACTTCACACACATGGCTACACTTCTAGGATCAGCCCTCGAGCGTAGGAATGACCTAGAATTCGAAATCTTCTCCGCAAAGGATAAAGTCGGGATCAACCTCCATGGTGTCTTCAGGTATTTCTGAAAAATGTTTATATAGCAAGGGTGAGTACAAAAGTACTCAACAAGTCACAAGACGGTTTCCAGTTTAAAGATTTACTTAAGATTATTTAGCCAGGAAAATCCCATAGGGTTTCCTCAAGGTCAATCCCATAATAGTATTATTTTCACCACTTTGCCAGACGGAGGGAAAACATCATCCACCCGTGGCATACTTAATTCCATCAAGTGACCACACTTGGTACCACTTATTTTCTTTTTTATATATATTTTTCTTTCGCTCTTCTCCATGGATTTTAAATATGTAAGTGTGTGCCTCCGATGGTTCCATGCTAAGCCACAGTGGCTCAAATCACTAGGGTTTGCGATATTGCTACCGTTAGCATCAGAACCTTTAATCGAAAGCTAAGTTTTTATCTACTCTATCTTTTGAAAGTTCTACCCGGGAAGGTCTCATCACTCGAATCCCACCGGGAGTATGTCAGGGCCACGGAAATCAATAACATACTATAGCATCTCGACTCCGAGTGTCTTCCCGTTGATCACCCATACCAGGGTCAATCTACCATGTAGAAAATCCATTGGAATAGAGTAGGGGTTCTTACAATTTATGTGGTGTGTTTTATTGTTTTGTGGCAGGGATGTACCACAGGTTTACCCATCAACCACGCCCACATACTAGGGCACATAATCCAAAGTCAAGGCTCTCATTCAGGTGATGAGTCCTTTTTATACCAAGATTTTGAAGGTAAATATGACCTCCAAGCAATCATTCATACAAACAATCATGCATCATCCATCAAGCAAGTCTAGGGTTTCCACTAGGGTTGGTCTCAAGGCATAATATCACATATTAATGGTTCAGGGGTTCTATTATTGCACATAGCTTCGATATTCTAAAATCATTTACCACCAAAATTTCATCGGTGAGAGAGGTGACTTGCCTAAAGAAAGGTCTCCCGCGAAATCCTCGACTCCGAGATGGTGCACTCCTATGCCAAAATCCTCCGAGGCTTCACCAATTGGTCCTAAAATGTTCAGAAATATTTTGCCCAAGGTCATTACTCGTATTTGTGAACTAAGGTTGAGATATAGATAAAAGTGGCCTTTATTTTCCTACATATACATAAAGGTTTTTTTTGAGTTTTAAAAGCCCATCAAAATAATTTTTGAAAGCATTAGAAAAGTTATTTGCATACAGAGGGTTATGAGGATCAAATGAGCCTTTTTATTTTAGAGCTTTTGATCAAAGTAATGTTGCACAAGAGGTTATTTAAAACAATCCTTAAAATGAAAACAGAAATTGAAATAGAAAATGAAAAGGCTTGGCATACTTTCTTTTTTTCCTTAGGCTGAGGAGGGAGCTGGCTGGCCGGCCCATCTCTGGGCTTGGCCGCAGCCCAGGCGGCGGCCTGAAGTGCGTACCTCTTCGGCACACAGGAGGAAAAAAAGAAGAAGAAGCGGAGGAAGAGGAAGAGGAGAGGGAGGAGCTCACCGGTGGCGGCGATAGAGTCAAGCTTGGCGGCGGCGGTGTACTAAATTGGCGCTGTTGTGATGCCCAGGAGGGTGAGAGGGATTGATTCCCACAAGAAATTTTAGAAAGGGCAAGGAGAGAGGGTTTTTATAGGCGGGGGCGTAGTCTCTGGCGGCAACGTGTGGTGGCGGAGAAATTGGCGGTGGTGGAGTGCTTATCCGAGCACTGTTGGCGCCCTCTGGAGGCCTCTTGAAGCGGCGACATGGAGGGCGAGCAGCTGGAGCGCAGCGAGGTGGCAGGCGACGAGGAGCTGGGCGGCGGGCGGCAGCGTGGCCTGTGTACGGCGGAGCGGCGGCGGGGTATGGCGAAGCCGAGCTGTGCCGTGTGCAGGCGACGCGCGGCGCGGTGCGTGTGTCAGCCACAGTGGCGGTGGACCAGGATAGGCGGCGCGGCTAGCCAGAGATGGGGAGATCGATGGCAGGGGCTAGTGTTCGTCCCTGTTCGTCGTGTTCTTCATTTTCTTTTCTTTTCTTTTTTGGTTTGATTTGTTTGATTTCGATTTGATTGAATTTGCACTTTCAAATTTGTTTTCAAATTTTTCAAATTGTAGCAAATATTTGGATCATTACAATTGTCGTAGCCGGCGCCCGCGGAGGCGAAGCAGGCGCCGGCGGCGAGGTCGCTAATGTTTCTGCTCGGGTCGAGGTAGGGCGGCACGAGCGGCGGTAGGCCGAACGCCTCGGAGACGAAGTCGACGGTGAGACGACCGTTGCTGAAGCGGCCCGTGGGGTGGCCGTTCTCCAGCTGCAGGTCGCGGCCGTAGGGCGCGAAGTCGCTCCTGACGACGGTGGAGATGTAGTTGTTGTTGCCCGTGTCGACCGTGGAGTCGCCGAACACGATGAGGGCCGAGATCTTGGCCGCCGCCGGCTCGCCGGACAGGATGCACAGCTGCAGGAAGATGACTGACACGTAACTTGGCAAAGACATGTTTGTGCGGAACATTTTTATTACGCAGTTTCTTCTTCCTCTGCCTTAGCTGTTCTTCGTACGCAGATACCATCAACTAACATGCCGTTTTCATTGCTGCCAGTTTGTACCTTTCTAAGAGTTGGCCAGCAACCGGAGACTGAGCAATGGTTAGATTCACAACCGCCGCCACTCCAATGGTGGAAGCTTCCATTTAAGTGGCAAAAAAAAAAAAAGATTTGGAGCCTGTCAAACAAAACCTATGGGTCATACCTGATTCAGTTTGGGCTGAACAAAAGGATCATCTACATCCACTACATCAACAACTGATCCTAGCCGTTAATCACACTCTTGCCCACAAGGTCAGATGTCATCAACCATAGCTTTTGTGATTGTCTCCTTATTAGCATAGTTTTAAAATCCGGACAGGTTTGGTGGTCCGACCACAAAAATTGAATCGACAACCTCACCGTTTTTTTAAAAGGTAATGGTCCAAACAACAAAAAACCAGTGAAAAAAATATGTTGCAACATGAATCAAACTTACGACCTTCCGGTAGGAAGAAATAATACCAACTAGGCCCTAATATCACTTTGGTTCACCATCTTTTGTGATTACACATTGAAATATACCCTACATACTCCTTTCATAGTCATTTTATTTCAAAATTTGATTAAATTTTAATTAAAAATACTGTTTTTTTGTTGCCATTGAACCAAATGAACCGGTGGTCCAATCAGCGAACCAGTCGTCTCACCGATCCGGTTTTTAAAACTATGCTTATTAGTCAAGCTCAAGCATGCAATGGTACGACTACTATAGAGTAGATCATGTTTAATTCTTAGGGGAGGAACTTAATGGACTTCTTTCTAGTTTATTCCTGTTTTCCATTTATGCTGGGTATCTTGTTCTACCATCTTCTTTTCAAGAAAAATATTGTGTCCTACCGAATATATTGAAACCTGTAGATCGTATGTCATCAAATGTTTGCTCAGGTGTAGGTTCTAAGTATGCAGTTATCAGCACATCTGTCAGATAAAGCTGGGTTTTTCCTGTTAAAAATTCCACTGGTGGCCATGATTAAGTTTGTCTAATGTGATTTTCAATCCATAATTATGTTCTGGAATCCATGTTTGAATTGATCTATTAACTATATCATGCTTCTTTTCCTTGCAGACTTTTAATCAATCACACACCAGCAGTGGTTCATTTCACAGAGAAATGATCGCCGGCCTAATGAGTCTGCAGTCAAGTGGTCCCATGATGGTGATGATATAAGTAACTAAATGTTATGATGTAGGAGTGGCTTAAAATTTGAATTTCACTTACTAAGAGCTATCTGTTTGATCAAAAATCCTGCATGGAATTCCTTTTCCTCTGTACGCTGAATTTTCCAGAGATACTTCGCCATCACCCCAAAGAAGAGAGTGAAATGATGTAAAAGTTGTGCGGAAATTGCAAAGACTGCGGCAACAAGAGAAGATAGTGGTCAGGTCACTCGTCGGAGTAAATGAGAAAACACTGTGGGTCACTGAACTTGTCCTGCATGTGCACTTAAGTCACACATCTTAAAAACGGAACTAACCGGTCACACAACTTGCAATTATGTGCACTCGTGGTCACAAACCGTTTTACTAGCTGGTTTTTGACAAAAACCGGTCACCTGTCCAACACTTGAGGTAAGGGCAAACAGACTTTTGCAAAAAGAGATCTCTATATTTTTTTATTGTCAATATGATTTACAATACACGTATACGAAAACTCATATAAAAATATTTTGTATTCTATCCTCGGTAAAAAAGTGAAGATTTCAGATCTGAACGTAAACGGTGTAATTTTAAATGGGCTTCCATTTTTCCAAATTTTGTGATATTTATCTTTTTTCTGCACACAAAATAGTATTTATATACATGTATTTCATATTAGTGGCTACATGTAGGTATTTTTTTGAAAATATTTGATAGTTTTTGAAAAATTCAAAAAGGTACTCGAGTGAGCCCGTCCTCTAAAGTGAATTTACGAATATTTATATAACTATATGAACATTTTGTAGAAAACCATAGATAGCGCAAATACATGTGTGTGTGTTGCGTTTATAAATAAAATAAATAGGCTCGATTCTTGTAATTAGTGTTAAAAAGATAAATAGAATGATTCTATTTGTACGTGCAGGGTTGCGAAAAGATCAAAAGAAAAAAGCTTTTCACTAATATATTCATCTATTATATACGTATTTTTCTGGAGTTCAACAGTTTGAATCCCACGTGGTCCAACTATTTTGAATACTTCTTTCATTGCTGACATGTCACCGGTTTTTGTCAAAAACCGGTTAGCGGGCAGGTTTATGACTACGGGTGCACACGATTACAAGTTATGTGACCGATTAATTTAGTTTTTAAGATGTGTAACTTAAATGCACATGTTGTACGAGTTAAATGACTTAGGATGTCATTTACTCCACTCAACGCAAGGAGGTGGTCAGCGAGGGGTGCGATGTTCCAGGATATCTCGTTTGTCCTTTATCCGGCAAGCTGATGGTAGATCCAATGACGGTTGCCACAGGGAAGGTAAACCTTCTACTGTACAGTTGTTGAAACTTCTACTGCATAATTGATGGTAGCACGTATAGCAGTCTAACTTTACGACATATATGTAACTCTCTGTTCAGACATTTGAGCGACGTTTCGTCAAGATTTGGTTGGAGGAAAATGGCCACATTTGCCCCCTGACCGGTGAGCTTATATCGGGTACCATTCTACACAAGGAACGCGTGAGGGGGTACCTCCAAGAATGGGAAGAATCTAAGGTGGAGTGGTTCAGAAAATGCACAAGTAGTAGCTAGCAACTGAAAACATATGGCTAATCGTTGTAGTATGCCCCTTTGGTCTTCTGGTGGGCATTTGTATTGTTGACGTCTCCTATACTTGGGTAGGAATATAAAATCTTTTTCTTTTCATTTTTGTATGTATATACACCCCTGATACACATCATTGCTTCTGAGTGTACATATCATTGCTTCACGGTAGTACCATTACAATCTACAAATATGGCAGAGTGACTTCTAAATAGCTATGCTGCGATAATTATACTATAGCTTAACCTTGGTGACATGCATGAGCAATGAGGGCACTTGCACATCATGTGTCTATGGAGTGTGGGCCCGGACAAGCTTCATGTAGGATTTTTTTAACAAATTCAAATTTAAAGATTTAAAAAGTTTCAATAAAATATCAGGATATAGATAATGATTTATAATACATGCGTACAAAATCCTATGTGAAAATACTTTGTATTCTGGTCTCTAAAAAGAAATAAATTCATATCAGTGCAATTTTGAATGAGCCTCCCTTTTTCAAAATTTGTCATATTTGTCTCTTTTTTTGCGCCCGGAATATAAGGTATTTCATTTAAATTTTTTGCATACGTGTATTTCATACTGTTGGCTACCACACTAAGCTCCTCAGCCGCAACTCCTTTGGGTTGCCTTCCCTGGCCTCATCTCGACCACCATGCGGCCATGTGCGAGGAGGGGTGTACGGAATCGTTGCTCCAGGCGAAGGTTTTGCGCAGAAGGACGAGCCGGCGGTGATGAGGAGCTGCAGGAGGCACTGGTCAAGCGGAGGGCTTAGAGATGCATCTCGAGGCAGGGTCTTTGCCGTTGAGTTGAGCCTACAGAGGAGGCGTGGCGACGTCGACTCTAGGATAGAAGTGCGTGGGAGAGGGATGCATGGACGGGTCACTCCGCCTAAACCTTTATGCCCGTATTTTCTTTGAGACGAGGAAATACGCTTCCTTCTCAGTCCATCTATCCCTCTCATATGCTCCTCTCTTCCACTCTCAGTTCTCTCTTCTCTTTGAACTTGTGAGCAACAAGCAGATGTCATGAGTAGACGTTGTTGTGAATATGATAAGCGCAGAACCCACCCCGGGTTGAGTTGTCATTTCCTTCTTCCCTTTTTTCAGTTTGCAAAATTTACTATAGATGGGCATAATTGTTTCTGAATTTTGTATCATAGATTCTTCATGTATTAATTTATTGGTTAGAGAAATCATGTGTTTAGAAAAAGGAAATAAACATTTATTTATTTTCACATGAAAATATCCATTTATATTCAAATAATAAGATTGGGTCCAAGTACTAATAACACTCCAACAATTAATTATGTACGGACTGTAAAAACTTGCGTGCTCGCTCGCGATATCTATTCGCACACCCACCTAGTATTATATTATACTAGCTGTCTTACACGGCGAACTAGTTCCTGGTTAAAGACTCTGCAAGGATGCTGATCAAAATGATTGTGATTGCTGCCTTGACGGCAACGGCGCATATGTGTATTTGAATTCCCCAGAGGTGACAGCGTCGGCTCTGTCGTCGAGCTCCTTCTCTATGTGGCGCCACAACCGCGCAACGGTGGCCTTGCGCGTCTCGTTGTCCAGGTCGGGATCATAGTGTACCCACACCATCTCATCGAACTCCTTGTCGCGATCGTCCAACCCGCTAGCTTTGATGTACATATCTCTGAACTCTCTGAGGGCCACGGTCGTCTTCTCCTCCTCCTCTTCTTCTTCCTCCTCCTCCTCACTGTAACCGTCATCGTCATCCTTCAATCCGTCGTCCACGTTCTCGTCATCGGCGTCCAACTCTCTGGCCGCCCAACTGGCTGCCACCCTGTGCCGCATCCTGTCGCTCTCGCCGTCGAGATCACGGAGGAGGGACCCGTAGACATTGATGCGCTTCTTCAGGTCGAACTTGAGCTGCTGGATTTGGTGCGCCACGATGAGCCGCATTGACAGGTCGTATTCCAAAGTGCGGCAGAGGAGCTCGTCGTCGTCGTTTAGGGAGACGTTGGCCAGCGACGACTGAAGCTCTTCGGTGCCATCGACTTCTCCGGATTCCACGGCTGCCATCGATCGACTCCTTTTTTTTGGGTGTGATCGACGCAGCAGACGATCGAAAACCACAGATCAACTGGACCTAATCAGCCGTGCTTGCAAGTGCTATGCTGCAATGCGTTGCTATATATAGAAGAAAAAAAAGGCTCAGGCCGATCGTGCCGGATGGTGGTGGCCGAGTCGGTCTCGGTCATGTACCTATGTTGGACTCCGACCCGGAACTTGAACAGTCATGGTAATCCTGATTGGTCACTGGTCAGCACATCCGGTGTAGTATAGGTTTCTCGTTCCATCATGGATTCACATCCTGTTGTTCTTTTCGCAAAATAAAAATGAAAATAAGATTCATTGCTCCACCGCGTCATAACTCGAGCTTGAACAGTGTTGGGCACCAAAGAAGTTGTCTCGTCACTGCCAACCGTGCGTTTTTTCTTCGGATCAAATATTGTTGATATCGGATTCTTATCCCAAATAATAAATCAGTCTTGCTTTTGTGAATTTGCTACTCCCTCCGTTTCAAAATATAAGATGTTTTAGGTTTGTGAAGAAAATATATCTAGACTTTTTTAGTGTGTAGATTCACTCCAAAATTGAGTGAACCTATATACTAAAAATAGTCTAGATACTTTTTTTTTGAAAAACAGCATATATTAATATGGCACGATACCAATTACACCCGGTCTCTATAATAACGCATAACCCTATTGGTATTACGGATACATATAGCCAAAAAAGAAAGAAGAAGAATTACAAAAAAAAAAGTCCCACTAAAGCGCGATCAGATTCTTAGCAGCATCGACACTAACACCACCAAAACAACACCAGAGTCCAACCCCTCCAAAAACGACGCCTCCAAGAAGGAAACAGTGCTCAAGCGCTGTCGTCGCCCGATCAAAGATTCTAGGTTTGCACCATGAAGGAAATCTTCGCTCGCAAAATAATGTCTTCTACAAGGTCATTGCCAGGCACAACCAATGAAGGCTAGACCTTGGGTTTTCACCCTACAAGGAAAGACTGTGAACATCTCCTGTGTTGTCACCCCCTGTAACAGACGCTGTTGCGAGTCACAGATCACCAAGCCAGATCCTCAACACCTCAAAGACTCAATCCACCATAGCTAGCCCTTATGTTTCTGTCCTCATGAAATTCTCCACATCTGACTTCACCATGGATCGTCAAATACATGACACATGATGGTAACAGGTAGCACAGCTTCGCCACGCTCCATCTGAAACCAAACGGCCAACAAAAATAGGTGCACATGACTGAATTCCTTCTGATCCAGCAATATCCAGTCATGATGCGCCCATGGGAGTTCGCTGGTGTTGGAAATATGAGCAATTTACCAAGTGATTTATGAGAAATAAATAGCATATAAAACAATACTAGAATGATCGAAAATAAACTAGCCAAGTAATCTGACAGAAAGTGTGCAGAGAGTTGCAGAGAGATCGAAACAATCTGAACATGAAGAAAGAAAGCATACATCAATGTGCCGGCGTTGGGGTTGGACTTGTCACCCATGTCGTCGAGGAAGAGGTTCTCGATGGCGGGGAAGAAGTCGTCGTTGGGAAAGATGTCGTCGGTGTCGGTGAAGGAGTCCGTGATGAAGCCAGTAGTCGCGCTGATAGCGCTCCCCAAAAACCTTATCGCCCTTCTCCCGTACAGGACACGAAGAGGCGGGGTTGCGGAGGCCTACTGTCCCGGCTCGCGGTGCACGCCTCAAGACGGGATGGAAAAGAACTGGTGGCAGCTCAGTGCTATGGAACTTGGAGTCGGTGGTTCTTATTATGTGTATGAGGAAAGGAGCGACCTTCCGCTCTTAGAGGCATAGGTAGACAGGCGAACAGGCGGCGTCGGAAGAGGAAACGAACAGGCAGTGACTGAAGCCAAACATACTCCATTAAGTTTGAATTAAACCTCCACTGAGTTCGTATTTAAAACCCATTAGCAGACTGTTCAAATTCTGCATGCCCGTTCATATACCAGTCATGAGTGGCACAAAAGAACTCGGCTCGGCGAGATTCTCGTAACCCACGGCGCGCGCGCGTCGTAACGAGGCGAGGCGAGGCGAGGCGAGGCGTGGCGAGGCGGCCGGCGAAGGAAAAGGAGCACGCATGTGGGACTCTTTCCTTCTTCTTCTCATCCTTTTACCAAGTGGTAGGAGAGCCTTCCTTATAAACTGGTGCAAACCTCTTTCAACTAGCAATGTGGGACTAAACATTTTTCCCACCTCTTTCCATGCATGAATAGGCCACATGGGCCTCTAGGATTTTTAGAAATTATTGGAATAGAAAATGGGTTGGGCTATTTGGGCCAAAATTCCAAAAATCCCCCACCAGATTCCAGAGGCACATGTAATTTGCCTTTGGTTTCAAAACATTGTTTATATACCAGTACTGCAGTGGAGACTATTAAGTTAAACTTCCACCTAGAATTCTATGCTACACTAGGCTGCGACTTGTACAGTGGACTATGCCTTGAACTGCAAGTTTGCTGCAACCTAGTTTCACACGAAGCCTTGACCGATACTGGGCTACCGTGGGACTTCCCCGCGGGTGGAGCTTATGCGTCATACTATATGGCCTTTCATGAGTTTATTAGAGATCACCCAACTCTCATAGACTGCGACGTTTGACAGTCAGGCTCATATAGGTGTGTTCTTCAAAAGATGTTCTCCAGGACAACATCTCTGCTTAAGATTAAGTCATTTAGAACACATTAAGATAAAAATCAACCTGCCGTGCAGAATAGAAAAGTATTGCATCTTCATAGAGTGGTGTTCATTAAAGTAGGGATACTTTCCTCTCAATCTACCAACAGCTTGTCTCCCAATTCTAATTCACGGGATCTCCGATCACATAGATTGGTTTGCCACTGTGGAAAACTCATAGTGTGGGTCTCATACCCATCTCCTTCGATGCATTTTCTATCGCATTGTGTGATAGTCCCTTTGTGAAGGGATCTGCGAGGTTCTTAGATGTTTGGATATAATCCAATGCAATAACTTCGGAGTTTCTCATTTTCCTGACAGATTTTAGTATCCTCTTCACATGTCTTGAGGACTTCATATTATCCTTAGAACTGTTCACCTTAATAATCACAGTTTGATTATCACAGTTCATTGGAATTGCGAGTATAGGTTTTTCAACCACATGTAAGTCCATCAAGAGTTCATGAAGCCACTCTGCTTCAACAGTGGCTGTGTCTAGTGCTGTGAGTTTTGCTTCCATAGTTGACCTCGTTAAGATGGTCTGCTTGCAAGACTTCCAAGAAACAGCGCCACCACCAAGTGTAAACACATATCCACTTGTGGACTTTATCTCATCAGCATCAGATATCCAATTTGAATCACTATAACCCTCCAGTACCCTCGGATACCCGGTATAGTGAATGGCATAGCTTGCAGTGCCTTTTAGATAGCGCATGACTCTTTCAAGAGCTTGCCAATGATCATCTCCAGGATTTGAAACAAATCGACTGGGCTTGCAAACAGCAAACGCGATGCTAGGCCTTGTAGCGCTAGACAAGTACATAAGCGAGCCAATTATTTGAGAGTATGTCAATTTATCTCTAACGGTGCCTCGATTCTTTCGAAGTAGCACACTAGGATCATACGGTGTTGGAGAAGACTTGCAGCCGCTATACCCAAAGTGACTCAAAATCTTGTCCACATAGTGAGACTGAAGCAGTGTCATCCCACTATCATCATCTCTCAATAGTTTGATGTTCAAGATAACATCAGCTACTCCTAGATCCTTCATCTCAAAAGACTAAGATAAGAAATCCTTGACCTCCTCAATTACAGTAAGGTTGGTCCCAAAGATCAGTATGTCATCAACATACAAACATAGAATAACTCCTTCGCCCCCACCATGGAGATAGTATACGCACTTGTCAGCTTTGTTTACAACAAAGCCTGCAGCGGTTAAGGTTTTATCAAACTTTTCGTGTCACTGCTTAGGTGCTTGTTTAAGAGCATATAAAGACTTCAGCAGCTTGCACACTTTTCTTTCTTGACCATTTACTACAAAACCATCTGGTTGATCCATATAAATTTCCTCATCCAACTCTCCATTTAGGAAAGCTTTCGTAACGTCCATTTGATGAACGAGAAGACCATGTGAGGCATCCAGAGAAAGTAGTACTCGAATGGTGGTCAACCTTGCTACAGGTGATTAAGTGTCAAAGAAGTCTTCACCTTCCTTTTGGGTATAACCCTTGGCCACAAGCCTTGCCTGGTACTTCTCAATAGTACCATCAGGCCTTAGTTTCTTCTTAAACACCCATTTACATCCTACAGGTTTGCACCCATAAGAACGATCAGTGATCTCCCATGTTTCATTAGCTAAAATGGAGTCCATCTCACTACAGACGGCTTCCTTCCAGTAGTCAGCATCAGAAGATGCATAGGCTTCTGAAATAGAAGTGGGAGTATCATCCACGAGGTATACAACGAAATCATCACCAAAAGACTTTGTAGTCCTCTGTCTCTTGCTCCTTTTAGGAATTTTGTTATCCTCCTCCTCGGGATTTTCTAGGTGTTCGACTGGAATGATTGGTTTAGAAATTGTATCTAATTCCTGACTTGATGAGTTAGGCATATCCTTCATGGGAAAGATATCCTCAAAGAAAGTTGCATCATTCGACTCCATGATTTTACCAACATGCATGTCTGGTAATCTGGATTTTACTACCAAGAATCGATATCCAATGCTACGAAAAGCATATCCCAGAAATACGCAGTCCATAGTTTTTGGTCCAAGCTTGTGCTTCTTGGGAACTGGCACATGAACTTTTGCCAAACAGCCCCAAGTTCGTAGATAAGAGAGATTTAACCTTTTCTTCTCCCATTCTTCAAATGGAGTAATTTCTTTGTTCTTTGTGGGAACTCGGTTTAGGACATGACATGCATTCAGTAATGCCTCCCCCCACCATTCCTCGGAGAGACCCGATGTGTCTAACATGTCGTTAACCAAATCTGTTAGAGTGCGGTTCTTTCTTTCGGCTACCCCGTTTGACTGGGGTGAGTAGGAAGGCGTCCTCTCATGGATTATACCATGCTTCACACAAAAGGAGTCAAACTCGTTGGAAAAATACTCTCCACCACAATAAGACCTAAGCCTCTTAATCTTTCGATCAAGTTGGTTTTCCGCTTCAGTTTTATAGACTTTGAAGAAACTCAAAGCCTCATATTTTGTTTTCAGAAGATACACATGACAATATCTCGTAGATTCATCGATCAACGTCATAAAATATTTCTTTCCACCTTTTGTCAACACACCATTCGTCTCACAAAGATCAGAATGTATGAGTTCTAGTGGTGCCAAATTTCTCACCTCTACAGTCGTATGTGACTTGCGAGGTTATTTTGCTTGCACACAGGCTAGGCACTTAGATCCTTTGACAATGGTGAAATTTAGAATTAAATTCATTTTAGATAACCGCGTCATGCAACCAAAATTAACATGACAAAGACGTGAATGACAGACATTTGATATAAGACCAGACGAAACATGATTCACAACTTTATTACAAACATCTGATAATGACAGGCGGAACAGACCTCCGCACTCATATCCTTTACCAATAAAAGTACCAAACTTAGATAGTACAAACTTATTGGACTCGAAAACAATCTTGTATCCATCGCGACATAGAAGAGATCCGCTAGCAAGATTCTTATTTATTAAGGGAACATGATGCACGTTCTTCAGGCGTACGGTCTTTCCCGAATTGAACTTCAGATCGACCGTACCAACACCATGAACAGAAGCATGCGTGTCGTTCCTCATTAGCACGGACTGAGTCCATCTGACCTGATATGAAGAAAACATGGAAATGTCAGAACAAACATATACATTAGCACCCATGTCAATCCACCAATCAGGAGAATGACATAATGAAAGAACAGTAGATAATATACCATACCCAACATCCTTCATCTCAACGTTGCTCATGACAACATTAGCGGTCTTGCCGCTCTTCCCATGCTGGCGCCTGTCATAGCGGTTGGGGCAGCTAGGAGCCCAATGATCAGGATCACCGCACACATGATAGGAACCTTTCTTCTTATCAGTCTTCTTCTTGAAATTCGTAGACTATGAGGGCTTGTTCTTCCCATCGAACTTGCCATTTCCATCAAACTTGCTCTTGTTCTTGAACTTGTGGGACTGGAAGTTCTTTTTCTGTACCAAGTTGGCACTTGAACCTTCCTCAAAAACTCGAGCACGTGTGTCTTTTGCTCTCGCCTTCTCTTCCACATCAAGAGTTCCAATGAGATCCGATACAGAAAACTCCTATCTCTTGTGCTTCAGATAAGTAGCAAAGTTCCTCTATGAATGGGGAAGCTTGGCAATAATACCCCCGGCAATGAACTTGTCTGGTAACACATAGGAGAAGTACTCAAGCTCCTTGGCTAGTGCCTGTATCTCATGAGCCTGCTCAACGACGGAGCGGTCATCAGACATCTTAAAGTCATAGAATTGCTCCATGATATAAAGTTCACTGCCAGCGTCCGAGACCCTAAACTTGGCCTCGAGAGTAGCCCACATGTCCTTGTAATTATCAAATGACATATAGGGTTTAACAATGTTCTCCCCAAGCACAGACAACAGAGCAGCCCTGAATAGCTTGTCAGATTTCTGGAAAACTTGCTGCTGGGAAGGAGTAAGCTCTCCCTCGGGCTTGCCAAGAGTGGCGTCATAGCAGTTCATGTTTTCAAACCAGAGAACTGCTCTCACGCTCCATCTCTTATAGTGCGTACCCTAAAAAACAGGTGGCTTCACAGATGCCACGAAACTACTTGGAGTAAATTGCCTATAATAAGGTTTTTGGATTGTTGTAAATATGAGAAATTTACCAAGTGATTTATGAGAAATAAACATCAGGTAAAAAATACTAGAATGATCGAAAATAAACTAGACAAGTAATCTGACAGAAATTGTGCAGAGAGTTGCAGAGAGATCGAAACAATCTGAACAAGATGAAGAAACAAAGCATACAGCAGTGTGCCGGCGTTGGGGTTGGAGTTGTCACCCATGTCGCCGAGGAAGAGGTTCTCGATGGCGGGGAAGAAGTCATCGTTGGGTAAGATGTCGTCGGCATTGGTGAAGGAGTCCGTGATGAAGCCAGTAGTCGCGCCGATAGCTCTCCCCAAAAACCTTATCTCCCTTCTCCCGTACAGGACTCGAAGAGGCGGGGTTCCGGAGGCCTACTATCCCGGCTCGTGGTGCATGCCACAAGACGGGATGGGGAAGAGCTGGTGGCAGCTCAGTGCTCTGGAACTTGGAGGCGGTGGTTCTTATTATGTGTATGAGGAAAGGAGAGACCTTTCGCTCATATAGGCACATGTAGACAGGCGAACAGGAGGCATTGGAAGAGGAAACGAACAGGCGGTGACCGAAGCCAAACAACCTCCATTAAGTTCAAATTAAACCTCCACTGAGTTCATATTTAAAACCCATTAGCAGACTGTTCAAATTCTGCACATCTGTTCATATACCAGTCATGCGTGGCAAAAAAGAACTCGGCTCGGCGAGATTCCCGCAATCCGCGGCGCGCGCGTGGCGTAGCATGGCGAGGCGGGTGGCGGAGGAGGAGCGCGCGTGTGGGACTCTCTCCTTCTCCTTCCCATCTTTTTACCAAGTGGTAGGAGAGCCTCCCTTATAAGCTGGTGCAAACCTCCTTCAACTAGCATTGTGAGACTAAACATTTGTCCCACCTCTTGCTATGCATGAATGGGCCACATGGGCCTCTAGGATTTTCAGGAATTATTGGAATAGAAAATGGGCTGGGCTATTTGGGCCAAGATTCCAACAGCCGGCAGAGCCTTCTGGAACTAGACACTCTAGACATATCCATTAGGCACGCATTGAGTATATCTCCTTCTTGATGTGAGAGAGATCCGAGTACCACCACCATTATTCATGCCTAGCCGGCAGCCCCCACGCCACCGCCTGGCAACCTGCAAGATCTGCCGCTTCGACCCCTAGCAGCATCCCTTGGGCTAGGCTAGCATCGAGAAAGGCAGCGGCAGAGGAGGATCGACCCTCCACCGGATCCGGCCCAACCATGCATCGAAGAGGAATTGGGGGACAACACATGAGACACCTAGATAAGCATACTACAACGTAGCTCACGTACGTCTCCCTCTCGCGTCGCCCTCTCCTGGCGACCGAGGGGCCAAACCCTACCCCGCCGCCACCTCCTCCCCCTTCATCCTTCCCCCTCCTCGTTGCCCCCGGAGGGCAGCCGGCCTAAGTGCGCGGCGCCAGTGATGGGGGCGACGGGGATCTGGCCTCCCGGCCCCAGCGCGGCGTTAGGGAGGAGAACGCCGGCGCTGGACGGGGCCCCCTCGCCATCAACGTCTTCGCGGCTCTGGCCAGCGGTGGCTTCGTGGGAGCTCGGATCTGGAGGCGGCGGCCTCTACCGGAGTGGGGCGGGTGGCGATCTGGTGGAGGAGGTGCCGACGATGGGATTCCGTTGGAAGACCTAGATTGGCTCTCTATCCCTAATTGCCTGCTCAATCCGTTCTCCGGAAACCGGCCGGCGGTGTGGGGATCGCTGTGTCGGATCTAATAAAGAAGGTGGTCCTTTGGTTTCTTTCGCACGAAGACGAAGATCTGCTTGATGTCTGCCCTCGTTGATCTGGTCTGGAGAGGCGGGTTCCGGAAGGCTCCGCCGGTGAATTCCCATGGGCGTACCATGCCTGGAGATTGCTGGATCGGAAGGTATTCGGTCGTGCGCACCTTGTTTCTCTGGCCGGTTGGTTTCAGCGGGAGCGTTGCGAAGCTCTGTTGTTTGTTCTCACCAAGTGCCATTCTTAGAGCCATGGTGAAGTCAGATGCGGAGAATGTCAGGAAAGCGGATATATGAGGGTAGCGATGGTGATTTTTGTTCTTGTGGCAATGAAAAACTGGCTGCGTGATCTGGGACTCGTTGCAGCGACTGTTGGTACGGGAAGACAACACAAGGGGAGTTCCCAATCTTATCTTGCAGGGTGAAAATCCAAGGTATGGCCTTAATAGTTGTGCCTGGCAATGACCTTGTTGAAGGCATTGTTTTGTGAGCAAAGACTTTCTCCAAGGTGAAAACCTATGATCTTTGATCGGGCAACGACGGCGCTTGGGCATTGTTTCCTTCTTGAAGGCATTGTTATTGGAGTGGAGGACTACTGGTGTTGTTCTAATGGTGTCAGTGTCGTTGCTTTGAGGATTAGTTCTCTGCAGCGGGACTTTTCTTTTTTTACAATTCTTTTTTCTTTTTTCTGAGCTGTGTGCATCCGTAAGGCCGCTAGGGCATGCGTTGTTGCAGAGGTTGGGTGTAATTGGTATCCCTGTGGTATTAATATATACTCTTTTCCAAAAATAAAAATAAAAAAATGAGACACCTAGATTTTAATCTAGGGTTTCGTCCATGGCCACCACGTCCACCTCCACCTCCGTTGCCGGCCATGGCGCCACCAGGAGAGGATCTCCGCCACCACCCCGACCAGGGACGCCGCCCTAGCCGCTGCAGGTCAGTACGCCGACGATTATTGCCCCAGTAGATCCAACGGGAACCTCCGGCAACCACCACCCCAAACCTCCTTCGAAGGCTGGGGGCCACCGCCACCGCGGCGAGGGCCGGCGGCAGCGGCGGTGAGAGAGGCAGGCGTGTGTGTGTGTGTGTGTGGGGGGGGGGGTGTTCTGGCGGAGGCAAGGGGCCCTGGCGTCACCCTGGGGAGCGACGCGCGAGGGGTTATGCTTTTATTATACGGCTTTCCTTCAGATTGTCTAGATACATTTGCTTTACAAAGCTAAAACATCTTATATTTTGAAACGGAGGGAGTAGTTATCAGCATGCATAGTACATTATGTGCACTTTCCTGTAGGAGCACCATGCTAGCCTGCTCTGCTACTGATAGGCGTCTTTTTGTCTGTTATCTGAATTCCTATTTTTTCATGAGAAGGGTGCAAAGTACTGATCAATGTTGTAGAAAAATCCAGCCATTGTGCGATTAGAGAGCCCCATGGCCTGCTAAGCTTACTTTATTATGGTTCATATATAACACTCTTAATCTGCTATATGTCCGTCCTCTTCTTACAATCTCTTTGATTTCAATCAGACGTCGAAAAGTCAACATACTTTACCTCAAAAAAAAAAGTCAACATACTATAACAGGTTTATATAAGCATTGATTAGTCGTATCGATTGTCAGAACGGTTGCACGCATTGCTTATTTTGGAAAGATCAGTATCATTGCCGTCATTTTCATTTGGTCCAGCTCCTAAAGAAAGCTCAAATATGCTCCCCAAGCTAAAGAGTCATGGTCCGTCCTTCCCTTCAGTCAGTATTCCCCACTGCAGCAGAAGCACCAAAGAAATCTGCTATGCCAGAGGTCCCGGTTGAAACAGGTGAGGAGAACAAAGAGGCTGTATTTACGGCTGACTCTGCACCATATTATGATGCACAAAAGAGAGGAAATCCATTACCAGTGATGAGAAAATCACGTTTCTGTTTTTTTGGCTTGGATGACAAGCTCTTAGTCTCTTGCATTACATATGACTGAATAGATAAGTTTAAGCCCAAGATATTGTCAGAGATGCATAGGATAGAAGTTACTCTTACTACTAGTGCATATATAAAGATAAAAGCACTAACGAGTCGTAACACCCCAACATCCACTAGCACCTATCGACTCCAAATATTCCTCGCGGCGAAATTTGCAACCTGATATTGTCAGAGATGCATAGGATAGAAGTTACTCTTACTACTAGTGCATATATAAGGATAAAAGCACTAACGAGTCGTAACACCCCAACATCCACTAGCACCTATCGACTCCAAATATTCCTCGCGGCGAAATTTGCAACCTGTTACATGTAAGCTAGATCTTTGCAGCTCATGTCAAATCCGACAACGAGTTGCCACTGAAGCTTCCAAGTTTGAACGGCAAAACAATGTCTGGCCAAAAAAAGTTAGGAGAGCCTGTCAGACAACCTGTGAGCCACCCTGACTCAGCTAGAGCTAAGCAGGAACGATCCTCTACAGCAATTGGATCAGCAACTGAACCTAGCCGTTAATCACGCTCTGGCCCACAGGTCAGATGTCATCAACCAAGCTGAAGTGCTTGCCTCCTTATTAGTAAAGGATGCAGCGGTACGATCCTATAGAACAGATCCTGTTCAAGTAAGGTCGTGCTGGAAGGTGGCAGAGCGGGGTATTTAAGTTGGTCGAGGCGTTCATGCGCTTCCGAGGTGGGACTATTCTCGTTCCACTCAGTACGTCGTGTTGGGATCGGGCTTTTGTGCCGAATGTGAGGCACCTAAACGGGCTAAGATAAAAAATAAAGCCCATCAAAGCACCTCAACGTCCAGCGAAGCGTCCAGCTGCTCTCACATCGCTCCTCCTCCCTCCCTCCTTCCTCGCCGGCGGCGATGGTTCGGCAGGGCCAGAGCAGTTCACTGCAGCGCCTCCACCACGTGGAGCAGGTGACCCGCGCAGCCAACTTTCGTGTTTTCTCTACTCTGGTCTAGGACGATTGTTCATTTCTTCAATCCTGTAGCGGCTACGTGACATTTGACCTGTGGGCAGCGCATCGTGCGGGTGGTGGAGCTCGCAGGGGTGGTCATGGAGGAGCTGGGAACCTCGCGGGGCCTCCTCACCGACGCCATATCCGGCCACTGCCGCGAGTTCATGCTCTCTATGAAGGTAGCCCGCATCCGTTCCACCCTGAATTAGATCCGTTTGGCCCTTGTTGGCTTGCTCATGGCTGGAAAATCAGGATTGAGGGGACCCAGTGTTAATATTCTTGTATTTAATGGTGTCTGTCTCTGTGCACCCAGTGTTACACCCTTCCACCAAAAATACTACCCAAATATATGAGCTGATCAATCTGTTACTTTCTTTATGAATTTTCTCGGTGTTGAAGTTTTGTTAGGCACATAGTATTTGCCATGAATGATGCGTGATAAATTGATTGTATATTGTGTCTGGAGCAGGAAATTCAAACAACATTGTGCGACGAAATAAAAGGTGCTTGTGGATATGGTCCATTTGAGAAGTGTGACTACAGTGCAAGGGTTGCTAACGAGATTTGTTTGAAGAAGCTGGAGTATGTAAATGAGAAGATGGATGACATGCAACTGAACATCAAGCAAAGCACTAGTGAAGTTTAGCTAGTTAACTGGCTATCAAATACACTAGTACCTGCTGCTTAAAACGTGAATTGGTGAGTGCAAAGGCATCACGCGACTTCCTGACTCCAATTTCGTATGTTCCATTTTTGTTATACCCACCACACATGCTCCTTGTTTAATCTGACTTCATTTCGTGATGTACATGAGTATAGCATGCCATATCCTAAATGAGTAAAATATTTTGTTTGCTTGCCATGTTTCAAATAAAAAATTGCTACTCATCCTTCAGGCACCGAGGATTTCCTTCAGGCACCACGCCACATCTGACCGAGTGGTTTATATGTGGAATGATGAGTTGCTGATGAAGCTTTTATTATCTAGTGCACATGCAAATGCACAAAGCTGTGTTCAGTAGATTGATATAGGAGGTTGTGCACTGTATTAGTGTTCCAGCCAGAACTGGGTCCCGTCGTCGACGTACAGTTCTCTACGAGGAACTTGGCCAGCTGGACTTGGAAGCAGTCGACCTCCTTGTCATTGAACAGAGGAGTCACCTTCCACTGGCTTGTCTTCAGGCAGCTGAATGACGCGCAGTTGCGGGGAGCTCCAGGACCTTGCTGATGCTGTGCGGTGGATTAGGTGAAGGGATTTGTGGCCGGATCTTTGTTCTCGAGCTCGATCTCATCATCATAGTTCCACCACATCATGAGCCGGATCTCAGACATCGCTGCTGCTGCTGCACGAGCGGAGCAACCTCTCCATTCCATTGACAACGACATGCTGCTGCTTGAGCGCTGGTAGAATACGTCTAGATGGAGGAGCTTGAGGTTGACAGGATGACCCTGCAGTGTTCCTCCTCACTGTCCAGGATGTCCTTCATGGTGTTGAGGTTCAGCTTCAACGCCCTCATGGTGGAGAAGCTTGTGAGCATACGTGGCATGAGCTCTTTCGTCAGCAGTTGTCAGAGTCCTCCATTGTAAGTGGCGTCGCGATCTTCATGTACCAGACTTGGCACCAGCGATATCAGCGAGAGCTTGACTGGGTGCCCCTGGTATCTGAAGGAGCGCAGGCTCGGCATGTCGAGCTGGATGCTGATGTGGCCAAAAGCCTGTAGCTCCTCGTCCTCGACATAAGTCTCTAGCTCCAGGACGTTGCATGTTAGGCAGCGGAGGCGGAGGGGCAGCTTGCGGATGTTGGGCAGTGTGGCAAGAGCGGAATGCAGTTTGGCATGGCAGGGGGGAGATCAGTGACCGGCTCAGTTTGGTGGGCTTTAGAGACTACCTATGATCTTGCCCACATTGGCAGGAAAAAGGTCACGCAACTGACAAGACAAGCTGCTACTTGGAGTAAGCCTGAAGCTGACGTGCTGAAAATAAACGTAGATGCTAGCTTCATTGAAGGGGATCGAACTGGTGCGACTGGCCTGGTTGTTAGGGACTCATCTGGTGCACTTATTTTGGCTCAGACACAATGGATTGAACATGCTGCAGACCCATTAGTAATGGAAGCTCTTGCTATTCTGGATGGTGTTCACCTCGCTACTGACAGAGGCTACCGGAAGATAGTTGTTGAAACTGACGCCAAAAAAGTCATTAAGCTTATTGATGACCTGGGTGATGGTAGATCATGTATTGCCAGCATACGGCAGGAGATTGAGGTGCTACGAGGGAATTTCTCTAGTTTCAATTGTGTTTTATTGAGCACCAAGCTAATATGGCAGCTCATCTTTGTGCTAAGAGAGCTACTAGTTCCAGGAGAAGGTGTTTATGGATCAATAACGATTCACCCTTTCTTGCTGAAACTCTCGCCAAAAATTGTAACTCCTCGTATGACAGATTAATGAAAGTTCTGTTGATTCGCAAAATAATATTTTTTATACTACCAACATACTAGCTTTACAGGCTTCATTTATGTAGTATGTAATTGCAAATCTAGTTTTCCGGTAGCACTCTCTCCGTTCCAATATAAGATGTTTTATGTTTCTGAAAAAAATGTATCAATTCTTTTAGTGTAGAGATTTATTCCAAACCTGAGTGAACATATATATAAAAAAAGTCTAGACACGGTATGGAGGTTAAAAAATAGTCTTTTTTGGATATCGCAAAAGAGCCCGTACCGCAAATATTTTTGTCGTTTCCTATAAAACAGCCCATCCGTTCGAGACGGGAGGCCTTAGATACGGTATAGCGCATCCATTTTTTCCTTCCTCCCCTGCGCAGAAACTCTCGCCGCCGCCCACCTCGTCTCTGATTTCGGCCACATCTGCCATCCTAAAATGCATCGCTGCCTCCAACCTTCGTGTCCACTTCCTATCTTGCCATGGCCGGCCAATCGAGCCCCGATTTGGGCGCACACGACCTCACTTCTCTTGGCCACGGCGGAAGCTCTGGCGTGCAAGCTTGCCCGACGCTACCGTCGGAGGAGGAGGGACGCGAGCGCCTCCCCGTGCAAGGAAACTGCCGAGGCGCCCGTGCGCGCACCCGCGCGACCCAACTGCTGCCGTCCGATAGTGTCGCGGACGATGCAGAGGAGCTCTTGCTGGCCGAAATCTTCATGTTCCCGTCGGTCGTCCGTGAGCCTGCTGCCAACGACGAGCATGACGAGCTCTTGCTCACCGAGGCCAAGTTCAACTCCCTATGCATCGCGTTCATGGACATCGTGCAGCGCCGAAAGAGCCGTTGTGACGCGCGCAGGACGGAGAATTACAATCTTCTTGGTTCCAGTCGCCACTCCCACTGCGAGCACCTGGGGCGGCTCGAGTCCCTCGAAGCCGACTTACCCGACAGGTACTTCACCAACAAGGACTACACCAACAACGCCGACAACGACAACGACGCCAACAACGCCGAGGAGTAAGCGTGCGCCGCCGCCGTCGTAAATGATCCAGCGGTAGGTACCGCCGGTGGAGCTACATAGATTGTAGGTGAAGTATGGATGCAGGACGCGACATTATAGATCTAGATGATAAAAACCTCCTGGCACTAATGTGTGATGTTTTTTATGCAGTTTGGATTAGCGCATCTGTTTTGCATAGCGTTTTTCATACTGCAAACCAGGTTTTCGCTCTACCACCTCCGCGTTTTGTATTACCAGGGGATGCGGTATCTGCTAAAGATGCTCTAAGCCTGTTCAATTATGGCCATTCTGAGCATAGATGCTTTATATCAGTTATAATATTTGTTCATGATACTGCTTACCCTTCTCAACTGATAATATTGTAACTGTCTTAGTATTGTATTGCTCAATTTCAGGTCTTGGTGACAAATATGAAGGATATACCCTTTCTTACTCCAGGAGTTTGTTCGATTATTACAATAGAAAGATGCGTATCAGTACAAAGTTCTCTTCGTGTCCGGGATTACTGACTCGTGCGCACTGCGCCTTTGCGTATATCCTCGGAGAGCCTGCCCAGTGCAGAATATGAGGACCCTCCCTCCTCGACGGCCTTCCTGCATGCGGCCTTCATCTCCGTGGCCTTCTCCCTCACCTTCCTCCCGTCATCGGAGTCGCCGTCCATGAGCGCCTTCACAGCTCGTTCCAGCTCCGACGCGTCAACGAAATTGTTCCTCTTCCTGTCCACCTCCATGGCCACGGCCGCGCCCATGTACTCGACCAGCGTGAACGCGTTCAGGTGCTGCTCGGCGTAGAGGGGCCACGGCACCATCGGCACGCCGAACCAGAGGCTCTCCAGGGTGGAGTTCCACCCGCCGTGCGTGACGAAGCCCCCCACGGCAGCGTGTGCGAGTATCTCCTTCTGCGGCGCCTTCGTTGGCCACACCAGCCCCTTCTCCTTTGTCCTCTCCAAGAACCCCTCCGGCAGCAGCTCCCCGAGGTTCGCGTCCGTGGTTTGCAGTGTGCCGGCTGCCGGCGGGCCACGCAGCACCCACAGGAAGCGGTGCCCGCTGCGCTCCAGCCCACGTGCTACCTCGTGCGCCTGTGTCATGGTGAAGAACCCTACGCTCCCGAAACAGAGGAGTACCACCGAGGCCGGAGGCTGCGCGTCCAGCCACCGCACGCACTCATGCGGCTGCTCGGCGCCCTGTGGGCTTGGGGACAGGGAGAGCACCGGGCCGACGGGATAGACCGTCGGGGCAGGGATTCCGCGCGTGCACCGGCCGTCCGCGATGGCAGCGAGGACACTCTGCTCCAGCTCGGCCACCGTGTTAATGATCACGCCGTCTGCTTCCATGAAACGCCTGCCATGGTACACGAACCATGTGTAGTTCGGGTTCTTCTTGTCCATCACCGGCACCGGGAGACACGAGGGCGGCACCGGCGGCAGCCCGGGCACGTCCACCATGCCTTCCATCTCACCGAACTCGACGGTCACCTCCTCGTGGAGCGCCGGCAAGCGCAACAAGAGTGCGTAGAAGGCGGCGTCCGCGGTGAAGTACACGTAGGCTGGCACGGAGAGCTCGCGGCACACGTCGAACAGCGTCGTGCCGAAGAAGTCGAGGACGACCGTGGCCACAGGGCACGTCAAGGCGGAGATGGCCGTCTTCACGTGGTCCGCGTGGAGCTCAATAAACCGGGAAACGAACTCCTCGATGCCCACGTAGTCCCTTGGGGGCTCGACGGCGGGGAGGTGGTGGAAGTGGATGTCTAGGCCGGAAGCTTCCTCCCGGCGTATGTGGGCGGCGACCTCGGACCTGTCCTTCTCCGTCGGCGCCTGCATCACGAGCACCGTGAGCGACAGGGCGCCACCGCTCTGGGCAAGCAGCCGCTTGCCGGCGTCGAGCATGGACATGAGGTGGCCGGCGGCCCAGACGGGGAGCAACACGACGGTCGGGGCTGCCATCGGTGGTTGTAGTTGTAGAGCGGGAGTTTACTTGCCTGGGAAGCTGGGATGAAATGAGCGTGGGAATTTCAGGGAACGAATACCATCTGGTTTTGAAGGACGTACGGTTTGCCCTGTGAGCCTGTGACGAACGTGCTGACAACACTGCGATGCGGTGGCTGGACCTAAACTTATTGTAATGGTTGGTGTCCCTTGCATCAGTCACGGTGGGAGGCATGAGTGCGCGCGGTGGCTGGACCTAAACTCGTTGTATCGCAGAAATTGCCCAGTGCAGATCAGAAACAAAGAAATAGACAAGACACGCGCCGGAAAAGCCTTTTAGAAGAGCCTTTACATACATGAGCCTCATCCACAGCCTATAGTTTGACCTTTTTCTGGCCTGCATATGGACGACGTCATGCTAACATTATGCCAACGTCACTAACAAAATTGAAACCCAACTAAAACATAATTGAAACAGTGAAACATCTGTGAAAAAGTTCAAAACAGTACAAAATGTTTTACAAGTTTTAGCCATTGCTGGGCTGTTGCTCCATAGATTGAGTCAGGTCTCACCAGGTTTGTCGGGCCATAGAATCAGTTTGTCGAGCGGTAGAGTTCGGCTTCCGAAAGCGGCCCCAAAATGCTTTTCTTGTAGAGATACGACCTACGCAAGTTAGTCTACTCCTCATTAATCAGGTCGTGAAACGTTTATATTGGCCTGTATACTTGATGAGCCCTTTTTTTGTACGGGACGAGCCCTTCTATTCTTTTCTTCCTCGCCGGTGTCATCCTCGACGGATCGACGGTGTGCTCTTACTGAGACAAAAGCCGTTTATGGGACTCGCCAGTTATCATTCACTTCCATTATAAAGGTCAGAATTAGGATGGTGGCACAACATTTTCTTAGACTAACCAGTCATTCCTAAATGAGATCACGACGAATTCCATTAGTCTAGATTAGTTGAGTTACTGTTATTACTAGTTTTTCAAAGGATAAAAGAATCACTTTGTGAAAACTATGTTTGGGTGTATCTTATTTGGCATACACATACAACAATTCAGAAGCAAGTAAGCTTCATCACTAAATTATTTTTTGTCCTGCTAATTATGAGATAGATAACTTGACTAACTTGGCCTACTCACAACAAAATTGATTCTGTACCAGCATACTCAACCAACGAAATATAGTCACATTATTTATCCTTGCATGTAATTTAATACTCCCTTCATTCCAAAATAAGTCATGCAATTTTATATAGATATTGTAACATCCCAGTATTAGAGCTCAGAAATAAGCTGAACTCGGATGTGTGTATTGCATTCATGCATAGAAAATCCGAATAATTTTCGCGCTTTTAAATAAAATTTGTCAAAGTGATTAATTGACGCTTCTCTCAACTTGATGGAATTGAAGTAGATCATCAAGTTGACTGCGATAAGTTTCAATATGACCTTTGAGAAAACCCCATTTTGGGTAAAGATGATTTGATCTAAGGGTATATCAAATGTAATAAAACTAAACCACGACAATTGCATAATGATTATTCTTTGATCCTTAAGAGATCATATCATAGTATTCATTACAACAACTCATGAATACCAAGTTAAGTATATAACTCAAATAATAAGAATTAAATAACCAAATCTTGACTTAGCTTATTCTTATCCATTCCTACCATGAGCATCATGGTAGTTCTTAAATATTAATTCATTAGCACCTATTGAGTAGGAATAAAAACAAGTCAAGACCATTCACCACATATCTTTCTATCTACATCAATTCATGTCATCTCTTTTAAACCAGGTTCTAATATCCGTTGTTCATCAATGTTGAGTAATCAACTATTGATTTATCAATCTTCAACTCATCAATCCTTGATTTATCAACTCTTATTATTATCATAGCATTCGCTTTAAAGTATTTAGAGAAGGAAGTAAGAAGAGGTAAGTAGTAATGCTAGTTCTAGATATCATCTATAGGATGGGAGTGTTTGAAGATAATCAAATCAATATGATAATTGATGGAGTTAACTCACTCCTAAATGGAATAGAAGAGTTATCTGGACTACATATTTATATTTTAAGAAAGAAGATTATAAGGATGAATTCTGAAGATAGTTACTAGGAGTAATCCTATTGGATCAAGTAGGCATAGTTAATGAATAATATATTCTAGTCAAATAGAGATACTAAGAAGATAATTATGATACAATTGTAATGTTGTATTGATAAAAGCCTTGATTATCCAACTGGAAACCTAAACCCTAAATGATCAAAGGATTATAATGATCATGCTTAAGTCACTAAGAGTGAATGATTATATCATGCATAAGTGACATTGGTGGAGAGAACATGATTAAACCCCAATATAGATATGTTATCCTAGGTTAGTCATAACAAGTCCCATTAATATAATGTGAAGTTGGAGTATGAGTTACTAGGGTAACTAAAGATAAGATAGTATGACTAAGTTGATGCTAGAGCAACATTGAGTTGTAGAAGTAGTATGTTCCTCTTAGAGAATACTAAACACTTGAAGGAAGTAGGATTTAATATATACATCCATTGGAGGAATATTAGTGATGGATGATAAAGGAAGAGTATGAATGGAGTTAAAAGTAACTACTTGTTGGATTGGAGATTATCATCAATAGAGTAGTTTGATTTAATCAAGTATAGATATGAGAAGATTATGAAAAGCTTTAGTGAAAAGCTTCTGAGATTTATAAGTGAGGTTACAAAGTAATTTGTGAAGTAAGATAGTAAACATACAAGTGGACTTGGATTCATTAGAAATATTCTAGAGATGAGAGTTATCTCTAGGAGGAGATCATATAGAGCTTTAGTGTCAAACTCATTGGATTTGCAGATGAATTTAAGTAGATAATTTATTAGTGGGGATACATATGTGAAGTAAGTTTATCATATTAAGATATGATGGTAGATGTGAAGAAGTAGTAATATTTAGAAAAGGAATTCCATAATTAGAAGTTAATACTTATGAAGTATGGAAGATAGGAATTCTTGGTGAACACTCAACCTTAATTCTATAATCAAACTTAACATATATCTCATATGTTTGATCATCATCCTATTCCCCAATGGCTTGTAATAATACTTCTCAATAGCAAATCACTTAAGCACATCTTTGTCACTTCAAAACATTAAAATCAAATGTGCTTAGAGACTATCTTTATCAATACTTTCTCATAGGTTATTCTAGAGGCCAACCCTACTATTTTATCTTGAATGGTGATACCATTCATGAACACTAATGAAGATAATATGTATTAACCATTAATCTTCATCCATGCCTATAAAATAATATAAGTATATTAAGTCCTCTAAAACTCATAGTAAATGTTTATAATTCAAAACCCTAGTTTCTATCTCAGTCATAATTATTCATATATGTAATAACATAAACAAGGCAATTACAATCCTTATTTACCACCACAATTATCAATATATAAATATAAGCATAATTGAGAAAAGGTTTCTAAATAAGAAACAAAATATTAAACCCTAAAATTATTAATGAGTTTTCTCATCAACATCTCACAAATAAATAGGATCCATACAAATACTAAAAAAATGTAGAAATAACTAGCCACAATAATCCTTGCCGCATTTTTATAAATTTACAAAGTTTTTGGATATTAAATCCTTATGAAGATTCATATTTGAAAGGGTTTTATAAAAACAGAAAACATAAAAGAAAAAGGAAAAGGATATAGCATAGCCCAGTTTCTAGCCATGACCCAACTACCCTTCCTCTTATCTGCCGCCTAACACCGCAGTATATTTTCTCTCTGCTCGCTTCTCTACGGCCCACAACGGCCCAATCGCAGCCCAACATGGTCGTGATGCTTTGGCCTTGATCCTACTCGTCGTCTTTCTTAGCGATGGCAAGTAGCTGCCTAGCGCCGTCGGCACCGTCGATCGTCGCCGCTCGCCACTCTAGAGGATGGGTAAGAACACGACGCTCTACGTCTCTCCATCTTCATCCTCTCACTCGCCCACTCTCTCTCTCAATCGCGCAAGATCTGAAACCCTAGCTCGCCGGAGATCACCTCCCTCGCCGTCTCAGACCATGGAGTAGGAAATCCCTGTGAATACTTAGCAAACGGATTTTTAGTGGTTTTCTGACAAGGCAACAAAACAAGGAGCAAGTAACAAAGGTAACGAACAAACGGAGCAAGTGGCCCAATACTTTCTTAGCAAAGGACAAGCCAATGGAAATACTTATAAGGACCAAACGTTCTCAACGACACATGGAAATTCTGTCAAGTGCTTTCGCTTCAAATAGATGAGTACTCTTCTTTGGTGTTTGTAAGTGTTATGTGGGTGAACCTGTGTTGACATACCGCCCTTACTAGGACTAATACATACTTGTGATTAAACCTCCTGCAAACATCCGTAACTACAGGAAAGTAATTAAGATATAAATCTAACCACAGCCTTAAACTCTGAGATCCTACGCTCCCTTATGCAAAGGTGTCCTAACGGGGGTTCGGGTTTCTGTCACTCCGGCAACTCCACAATTAGTAGCCAAATACACAATGCATTCCCCTAGGCCCATAAATGGTGAAGTATCATGTAATCAACGTTCACAAGACACCACTTGAAGAATAGCACCACAACTTAAATACTAAACCATTGAATAATAACTCAACACAGATTCACTACTAACAACATGACTTCTCCCATGTCCTTAAGAACTAAACGAACTACTCACAAGAAATCATATGGATCAAGATCAAAGATGATATGGTAATGGATAACAATCTGAACATAAACAATAATCCAATGGTTCCACTCACAAGCATCAACTACAATAGTAATCAACACCGGGAAAGTTTCCCCTAAGAACTAAAGCAATATCCAACACAATTGTTACAGTGGGACAGAGTGGTAATGATGGTGCTGGTGGAGATGATGGTGTGGATGATGATGATGATGATCCCAATGAAGCCTAGCTTGACGATGGTGTTGATGGCGATGGTCTCCCCTCTCTGGGAAGGAATTCCCCCGACAGAAATCTGTCTGCCGGAGAGATCTTTCTTTCTTGGTGTTTTCTGCCCCTAGAGGTGGCGAAAATCTATCTGTGGTCGCTCCCCGAGGCTTAGGGTTCCGTTGGGAAGATATAGGCGAAGGGGCGGAGTCGGAGGCCGGGCAGGTGGGACACACCTGTCCTAGGCATGAGGTCAGGTGGGCCCACGCCTAGGGGTGTCGGCCCCCTGCGGCCCCTCTTCGCTCCTCCTTCTAGCTTCCTTCGTCCTCTGGTAAAATAATATGTTTCCATATTTTTCTGGTATTTTTCTGATCTTCACGAAATTGCACTGAAACGCCTTCTTTTCCATCAGAATCCAGACTCCGGCAGTCCATCCTCCAAGAATCATCCAACATGCATAAACAGATGAAAGCCATATGTAATACCTCATAATAAGACAAATATCAATGAATAGAGGTAAATTATGATATAGAATGGTGATGCAAATTGGGCGTATCAACTCCCCCAAGCTTAGACTTCGCTTGTCCCCAAGAGAAAACTGAGCTCAGTAAACATGTCCACAGGTTTATGGAGTGAAGTGTCGATAAAATAATACGAACAAGAAGCATCACACTTACCATTGCACAACTCATAGAAGAAAGCAACTCACCATTATATAACTTAGCTTGCAACCAAGTACATCAGTCACAATAGAGATGCATAAAGATAAATCATAATTGGAATTGGCAAACTTGTTCTTGGTCAGAGAACACCTGGCAAATAGTTTCACAAAAAGCTTTTTGTAGAAGTTTCAAAACAAGAGCACTCTTTGTTCAAACAGGTTTTTCACAAGTGAAGGCTTTCAAAGTAATACTCAATAAATAAGAGTTTTGTGTAAACAAGGAAGATAAAGAACATGATTGAATAAATCACCATATGAATGTTTGAAGCACAACAACTCAAAAGCTTGCTGGAGATAGAGAGGAAGTAGGTTTACTGACTCAACTTGGTAACTAGGAGAAAGGTCCCTTTATAGAGGGAAGCAGGGATTACAAGTCATAAAGAGCTTCCAAAAGATTATGGTACTACTAGCTTTGAGCCCTCATTGCCCCTATCATAGGCATCTTGAGATGATTAAGGTTAAAGTGAACAAGGATGGAGTATATGCTTGACGGAATATAAGTTGGCAATCTCATGTCCCTTGAATATGAGGGCCAATCCTCATGCTACTCAACTTTGGTCACAGGTAAGTTCTTTTCATTATAAGTATTTGCATATCATTGAGAACCGCCAACGGGGTACCCCTTGCACATGGTACAGGAGCTTTCCCATAACCAAAATGACAAGGCAAGCAGACAAGGAGCATCTCAGCGATCTTTTTATTTACTATATGCATAACTTTTTATTGAGGATGCTTCATAGATAACTCACTATGGTGATACTGCAAGTTTCCACCATGATTAAGCATGGCTTAGGCTAGCGGCCCAGGCGTTTCTCTAACACAGAATATAGACTCCATGGACTTACAAGTTCCCTCTTTATTTCACACCGTTGACCTCCATAGACAAAAGAGCACGATATCAACTATGTACAGAGTACAAGTGCAATGTTGAAAACGTTCCCCGTGACAGCACGGTTCTGCTAATTCCAACGTATAGATGCAAGCATATACAACTTCGATGTTCACAATGGTTCAAGTCTATTAGGGGCAAGGAAATAAGGTGTGCCATCAAGTTCGTGAGAGCTTTACTAACTAGTTTTCACATAACAAAATACTTTTTAATTCGAAAGGTAGATGAAGCTTGAGAATTTGCTTGGAATAGCAAAAGCTACTAGGTAGATATGGTGGACACAAGTGGCACAGGTTTTTGGTTCAAAGGGATTTGGAAACATGAGAAGTATGCTTTCTCAAAACAGGGTTTTGGCTAGTAAGGCTGGGTAGCAAGCAAGAGAGTTGAAAGAAACAAGCAAACATACAAAAATATTTCAAACCTCAAAAATTGTTGCTACTGACCAGAACTCGATTTGCCAAAACCAATTTAGATCCACTTGATGCTCCCAAAGTGGTGCCAATACTGATCAACAAGATCCATCATATAATAGAGATTGCAAACTAGAATAAGAAGTGCAAAAAGTAAAAGATGAGACTTCTCATTAATATTCAATAAAGACACTCACACCAAGGGATACATAGATAATCAACTAAAGGAGAGATACTTCCACATGCAAACCAAACTATAACATAACATATCTACCACAGATAAGAATCCACTAAAGAGGTAAAAGATAAAACACAATGGTGGTGATACCGCGGCACTCCCCCAAGCTTGGAACAAGCCAAGGGGATGCCAAACCTGATGACGAATTACTCCTTTGGTGGTGGTGGTGTTCTCTTGTCATAATAGGACTTCCAAGGCAATGGTTCCCCATCAAGAAAGGATGACCTTGTCTCCGCAATGGTTCCAAGCCAAGGGGGTGCCAAACTAGCAGCAGAGCTTATGCGATCAAATCTAGCCTCATACTCACAATTTTGGTTTTGTATGTCATAGAGTTGTGGTTGCAATTGGTTGGTGGTCTGACGGAGTGAGAAGATCTCTTCTCGGAGCTCAGCAACTTCTTCCTCATGCTTGGTGATGAGGTCTGAACTTATCTTGTGAATAACATCCACTTTGCATTTTGCCATCTTGTACCTGAAAACTTCCTGCTCCAATGCTTCCATCATGTCTTCCAGACTGCCTTCTCCTTTAGGGCCTTGAAGTTATTTCATCTGTACCTTCCCCTCCTTGAGAATCAACTCCTTGGGATGAATCCTCAACTCATACATGTACGGGTTGAGGACGTCCGCAGAGGAATCCTCCGTGGGTGATCCAGAGGAAGACATTGAGGCTCCAAATCTGAGAATTTGCCTGACAGAAACAGATCGACACAAAAACACGACGAAAACTCGATACAAGAATCTCGGGAAATTCGGGGGGTTATATATTACGAAGTTTCAATGCATAAGGAAGGTTTTAACACGGAAACGAGGCGGAGACGGAGTTCAGGGGCGGCACACCCCCTCCAGGCGCGGGCAGGCTGGGCCCGCGCCTGGGGTGGGTCTGTCCACCCCGGGCTCCATTTCCTCTTCAGTTTCGTCTCGTAGTCTTCCTTATGTACTAAAAACATCAAAAATATAAAAAGATTGGAGTTTCACGAACCTTCTGTGTTCACCACTTTTACCTATTCAAAGACGAACTCTGCAGACTCTGGTGTTTGGCTTTTGATAAATTCTTCTGGAGTCGCCATTCGAATAACATTCACATATTCATTATAAGAATCTCCAGAAATATAGTGTTTTAGTCTTTGCCCATTAACCACCTATGTTGTGTCATCCTTCAAAGAAGAGATTTTGATGGCACCTGAGCGGTATACTTCCTTGATAACAAAAGGTCCTTCCCATTTTGAGAGTAGTTTTCCTGCAAAAAATCTGAGACGAGACTATACAAAAGAACTTTCTCACCAACATGGAATTCCCTTTTGAGAATTCTCTTATCATGACATATTTTTACTTTTTTCCTTAAAGAGACTGGAATTTTCATAAGCTTCACCTCTCCACTCATCTAGATTACTTAAGTCGAGCAGTCTTTTCTCACCAGCAAGTCTAAAATCTCTATTCAACTCTTCCACTGCCCAATAAGCTTTGTGTTCTAACTCTAAAGGCAAGTGACAAGCTTTCCCATAGACCATTTTGTAAGGAGACATCCACATAGGATTTTTATAAGTAGTTCTATAAGCCCACAAAGTGTCATTCAACTTTTTAGCCCATTTTTTTCTAGATCTATTGATAGTATTTTGCAAGATAGACTTAATTTCCCTATTGGAAAGTTCTACTTTCCCACTAGTTTGGGGGTGATATGCTGAAGCAATTCTATGATTTACATCATACTCAGCGAGAGTTTTTCTAAAAAACCCATGAATAAAATGAGAGCCTCCATCAGTCATGAGATATCTAGGCACACCGAACCTGGGAAAAATGACATCTTTAAGCATTTTCAAAGAGGTCTTACCATCATCACTATTTGTAGGTATGGCTTCTACCCACTTTGTAGCATAGTCAACAGCAACAAGAATATGAGTATACCCTTTTGAAGGAGGAAAAGGTCCCATAAAGTCAAATCCCCAACAATCAAAAGGTTCAATAACAAGAGAATAATTCATAGGCATTTCATTGCGTCTAGAGATGTTACCTACTCGTTGGCATTCATCACATGATAAGACAAACTTCCTTGCATCTTTAAAGAGGGTAGGCCAATAAAATCTAGATTGTAAAACCTTTTGTGCAGTCCTATCCCCAGCATGGTGTCCTCCATAAGCACTGCCATGACATTTTCTCAATATCTCTTGTTGTTCAAATTCTGGAACACATCTTCGCATAATACCATCTACTCCTTCTTTATATAAGTGTGTGTCATCCCAAAAGTAATGCCTTAGATCATAAAAGAATTTCCTTCTTTGCTGAGTTGTAAAGGTTGGAGGCAAATACTTGGAAACAATAAAGTTAGCATAATCATAATATCAAGGACTCTCATGTGGGCTTACCCTTATTGCAGCTAACTTCTCATTTGGAAAACTATCATTAACAGGCAAAGGGTCAAAAGAAATGTTTTCCAAATGAGATAAATTATCCGCAACAGGATTATCAGCACCTTTTGTATCCACAATATGCAGATCAAACTCTTGCAAAAGCAATCACCTTATAAGCCTAGTCTTAGCGTCCTTCTTTGTCATAAGGTACTTAATAGCTGCATGATCAGTATGAATAGTAACCTTAGAATCAACAATATAAGGTCTAAACTTATCACATGCGAAGATTACAGCTAAGAACTCCTTTTCAGTGGTAGCATAATTCTTTTGAGCAGCATCCAGAGTCTTTCTAGCATAATGAATGACATTTAACTCCTTGTCAACATGTTGTCCAAGGACAACACCCACAACAAAGTCACTAGCATCACACATAATTTCAAAAGGTAAATTCCAATCAGGTGGTTGGACAATGGGAGCAGTTGTCAAAGCTTTCTTCAAAGTTTCAAAAGCTTCCTTACAATCATCATCAAAAACAAAAGGTACATATTTTTGAAGAAGATTAGTAAGGATCTTTGAAATCTTGGAGAAATATTTAATAAACCTCCTATAGAAACCAACATGACCAAGGATACTACGAATACCTCTGATATCTCTAGGACAAGGCATCTTCTCAATTGCTTTAATCTTGGCTCTGTCAACTTCAATGCCTCTTTCAGAGATCTTGTGTCCAAGAACAATTCCTTCATTAACCATTAAATGGCATTTCTCCCAATTAAGAACAAGGTTGGTTTCTTCACATCTCTGCAAAACTTTATCAAGGTTGTGCAAACAGTTATCAAAAGAAGTTCCATGGACGGAAAAATCGTCCATGAAAACCTCCACAATTTCTTCACAAAAACCATGAAAGATAGTAGACATACATCTCTGAAAGGTAGCAGGAGCATTGCATAAACCAAAAGGCATACGCCTATAAGCATAAGTACCATAAGGACAAGTGAAAGTAGTTTTCTCTTGGTCATGTGCTTTCACAGCAATTTGAGAAAACACAGAATAACCATCAAGAAATAAAAAGTGAGTCTTTTTGGACAACCTCTCAAGCATTTGATCAATAAAGGGCAAAGGATAATGATCTTTCTTAGTAACTTTATTAATCTTTATAAAATCAATGCACATTCTATACCCAACCACTACTCTTTGGGGTATAAGCTCATTATCCTCATTAGGCACAACAGTTATTCCCCCTTTCTTGGGAACACAATGAACATGGCTAACCCATTTACTATCAGCAATAGGATAAATAATACCAGCATCAAGGAGTTTTAATACCTCATTTCTTACCACATCCTTCATCTTAGGATTTAGATGGCGTTGGTGCTCAACAACTGGTTTTGCATCAGGTTCTATATAAATAGCGTGATGACATATAGTAGGAGAAATCCCCTTTAAATCATCAAGAGTATAGCCCATAGCTCCTCGGTGTTTCTTCAATATCTCCAATAACCTTTCTTCTTCCTTTCCTGAAAGTTTAGAACTGATAATAACAGGATATATTTTCTTATCATCAAGATAAGCATATTTAAGATCAACAGGTAAAGGTTTTAATTCGAAAATAGGATCCCCTTTAGGTGGTAGTCTGGTACCCAAGTCTTCCACAGGTAGATTATGCTTAAGTAACTTAGGCTGAAGAAAGAAAACCTCGTCAATCTCATTTCTTTCCTTCATGAAGGCATCACTTTCATGATCTTCCATAAATTGCTGCACGGCATTGTTAGGGGAAAGAGAAATAGCATGAAGTTGTTCAACCCTGAAATCCTCATCAGGCAGTTCATTTTCATAAGGAGTTTTGGCAAATTTGGAAAAATTAAACTCATAATACTCTCCAGCAAACTTAGTCAAAACTTTTTCCTTCCTACAGTATATGATATCCCCACAAGTATTCAGAAAGGGTCTACCAAATATAATAGGATAGGTTTTACTAGCTTCTTTACCAAGTACTAGAAAATCAGTAGGATTTAATCTTACCACAAAGGACCTCCACATCTCTTACAATGCCAATGGGGCAAACTTGCTCTCTATTAGCAAGGTGAATAACCACATCAATGTCCTCAAGCTCATAAGGACCAATCTCATGCATAATTTCCCTGTAAAGCTCATAAGGAATAGCACTAGAACTAGCACCAATATCACATAAACTATAATAGCTATGACTACCAATTTTAACATAGAGCATGGGGACACTAGCTCTTCTAACTTTCTTAGGATGAGAAACATTAGTAGCATCTTCACATAAGACAATATGCTCATCCTCTATATTTCTAGTGACAAGATCTTTCACAATAGCTACTACAGGCTCAATATCAATAAGCTCATCGGACCCTACAGTTTTCTTTGCACTTTTGCTAACCACATTAGCCATAATAGAATGCCCCCTTACCTTGGAATGAAAAGGAGTTTTCTCAACATAAGGTTCATGCAAAATAGGATCAACAGTACAAACCTCTACACTGACAGGAACATGGGTAACAATGTCTTTACAAGAAGCATGGTACTTGTCCCACTCTTTCTTGGGAATTTCCATGTAAGAGGCAAAGGCCTTAAAACATTTTGCAAGAACTTGAGGATCAAGACCAAACTCATTGCTAATATCACGGAAGTCATCAGTTCCCATAAAAGATTTAATGCATTCATAATCATAGTTTATACTTGACTTTCTTCCTTTGTAATTCTCCCAAGCTTCAGTGTTATCTTGAATACGGTCTAAGAGATCCCATTTAGATTCTTCCTTCATACGTGTGAATGATCCAGCACAAGAGGCATCTAGTAAATCTTTATCATGAAGAGAGAGCCTAGCATAAAAGTTATTGAGAATAATATTGTTAGGGAGTTCATGAATAGGACATTTAAGCATTATTAACTTCAATCTCCCCCAAGCTTGAGGCCAAAAGTTATATATAAGATTTCTATCCATATGAATCTCAGTAGGAGGATAAAATTTAGAGTAAAAGAGAGATGCCATCTCCTCCCATTCCATGGATTGTCCATTCTTTAGCAGCTTATACCATTCTTCAGCTCTCCTTTTCAAGGATATGGAGAGTAAATTATTATTCACCTATTCAGTTGTGATACCTGCACACTTAAACAACCAGCATAATTAATAGATAAAAAGCAAGTGATCACCAGGATGGACAATTCCATCCCCTAAATAATAATTATTCATAACACGATCAACAATACTTGTAGGTATCTTAAAAGGATCTATCTCAACAGGTGGTGGTTCATCTACTACCCTAGCAGTGGTAGTAGTTTTCCCAAACAGAAAACCAAGTGGGTTGTCCATATTGGAAACAAAGTAACAAGCAGTAACAAGAGCAATACTCACAGTAAGAGTTTCCCTTACCAGTTTCACTCTTCAATAGCGCTTCACTCCCCGGCAACGGTGCCAGAAAATAGTCTTGATGACCCACAAGTATAGGGGGTGTATCATAGTACTTTCGATAAATAGGAGTGTCGATCCCACGAGGAGCAGAAGGTGCTAAACAGTGGTATGGAGCAGGAAATCTCTGTGAATACTTAGCAAACAAATTTTTAGTGGTTTTCTGACAAGGCAACAAAACAGGGAGCAAGTAACAAAGGTAACAAACAAACGGATCAAGTGGCCCAATCCTTTCTTAGCAAAGGACAAGCCGGTGGAAATACTTATAAGGACCAAACGTTCTCGAGGACACATGGGAATTCTGTCAAGTGCTTTCGCTTCAAATAGCTGAGTACTCTTCTTTGGTGTTTGTAAGTGTTGTGTGGGTTAACCTGTGCTAACATATCGCCCTTACTAGGACAAATACATACTTGTGATTAAACCCCCGGCAAACATTCGTAACTACAGGAAAGTAATTAAGATATAAATCTAACCACAGCCTTAAACTCTGAGATCCTACGCTCCCTTGTGCAAAGGTGTCCTAACGGGGGTTCATGTTTCTGTCACTCCGGCAACCCCACAATTAGTAGCCAAATACACAATGCATTCCCCTAGGCCCATAAATGGTGAAGTATCATATAGTCGACGTTCACATGACACCACTAGAAGAATAGCACCACAACTTAAATGCCAAACCATTGAATAATAACTCAACACATATTCACTACTAACAACATGACTTCTCTCATGTCCTCAAGAACTAAATGAACTACTCACAAGACATCATATGGATCAAGATCAAAGATGATATGGTAATGGATAACAATCTGAACATAAACAATAATCCAATGGTTCCACTCACAAGCATCAGCTACAATAGTAATCAACACCGAGAAAGTTCCCCTAAGAACTAAAGCAATATCCAACACAATTGTTACAGCGGGACGGAGTGGTGATGATGGTGCTGGTGGAGATGATGGTGTGGATGATGATGATGATGATGATCCCGATGAAGCCTAGCTTAACGATGGTGTTGATGGCGATGGTCTCCCCTCTCTGGGAAGGAATTCCCCCGGCAGAAATCTGTCTGCCGGAGAGATCTTTCTCTCTTGGTGTTTTCCGCTCCCCAGAGGCGGCAAAAATCTATCTGTGGTCGCTCCCCAAGTCTTAGGGTTCCGTAGGGAAGATATAGGCGAAGGGGCGGAGTCGGAGGCCGGGCAGGTGGGCCACACCTGCCCTAGGCGCGGGGTCAGGTGGGCCTGCGCCTAGGGGGTGTGGGCCCCCTGTGGCCCCTCTTCGCTCCTCCTTCTGGCTTCCTTCGTCCTCTGATAAAATAATATGTTTCCATATTTTTCTGGTATTTTTCTGATCTTCGCGAAATTTCACCGAAACGCCTTCTTTTCCATCAGAATCCAGACTCCGGCAGTCCATCCTCCAAGAATCATCCAACATGCAAAAATAGATGAAAAGCCATAAGTAATACCTCATAATTAGACAAATATCAATGAACAGAGGTAAATTATGATATAGAATGGTGATGCAAATTGGGCGTATCAGACCACCCTAGGGCTGATATGTCCAATTTGCATCACCATTCTATATCATAATTTGCCTCTATTCATTGATATATTTTATATTATGAGGTTTTACTCATGTCTTTTCATCTGGGTTTTTGCATGTTTGATGATTCTTGGAGGATGAACTGCCGGAGTCAGGATTCTGATGGATAAAGAGGTGTTTTGATGCAATTTCGTGAAGATCAGAAAAATACCAGATAAATCATGGAAACTTATATTTTCCCAGGAGACAAAGGAAGCTAGAAGGGGAGGCGTAGATGGGCCACAGGCCCCCCTCCCAAGGAGTGGGCCACCCCCTAGTCGCGCCTACAGGGGGTGTAGCCCACCTGGTCGGCCTCCAACTCCGCCCGCTCGCCTATATCTTCCTCTCGGAACCCTAAAACACTGGGGGATACCACAGAAATATTCCGCCGCCTCTGCGGGGTGGAAAACACCGAGAGAGAAAGAGCTCTCCGGCGGACAGATTTCTGTCGGGGAAATTCCTTCCCGGAGAGGGGAGATCATCACCATCAACACTGTCATCAAGCTAGACTTCATCGGGGTCATCATCATCATCCACATCATCATCTCCACCAGCACCATCATCACCACTTCATCCCGCTGTAATAATCGTGTTGAATACTTGCATAGTTCTTAGGGGAAACTTTCCCGGTGTTGAATACTATTGTAGTTGATGCTTGTGAGTGGAACCATTGGATTATTGTTTATGTTCAGATTGTTATCCATCACCATATCATCTTTGATATTGATCCATATGATGTCTTATGAGTAGTTCGTTTAGTTCTTGAGGACATGGGAGAAGTCATGTTGTTAGTAGTGGATTTGTGTTGAGATATTATTCAATGGTTTAGTATTTAAGTTGTGGTGCTATTCTTAGAGTGGTGTCATGTGAACGTCGACTACATCATACTTCACCATTTATGGGCCTAGGGGAATGCATTGTGTATTTTGCTACTAATTGTGGGGTTGCCGGAGTGAGAGAAACCTGAACCCCCGTTAGGACACCTTTGCACAAGGGAGTGTAGGATCTCAGAGTTCAAGGTTGTGGTTAGGTTTATATCTTAATTGCTTTCCTGTATTTCCGGATGCTTGCAGGGGGTTTAATCACAAGTATGTATTAGTCCAAGTAAGGTCGGTACATTAGCACATGTTCACCCATACAACACTTACAACACCAAAGAAAGGTACTCAGCTATTTGAAGCGAAAGCACTTGATAGAATTCCCATGTCTCCTCGAGAATGTTTGGTCCTTATAAGTATTTCCACCGGCTTGTCCTTTGATAAGAAAGGATTGGGCCATTTGCTGCAGTTGTTCGTTGTCTTTATTACTTGCACCTTGTTTCTTTGCTTTATCAGAAAAACCCTAAAAATCCGTTTGCTAATTATTTACAGAGGTTTCCTGCTCCATACCACTAGTCAACACCTTCTGCTCCTCGTTGGGATCGACACTCCTATTTATCGAAAGTACTACGATACACCCTCTATACTTGTGGGTCATCAAGACTATTTTCTGGCGCTATTGCTGGGGAGTGAAGCGCTATTGAAGAGTGGAACTGGTAAAGGGAACTTCTACTGTAAGTATTGCTTTTTATTTTTGTTTGTTACTTTGTTTCCAATATAGAAAACCCACTTGGTTTTCTGTTTGGGAAAACTACTACCACTATTAGGGTAGTAGATGAACCACCACCTGTTGAGATAGACCCTTTTAAGATACCTACAGGTATTTTTTATCATGTTATGGATAATTATTATTTAGGGGATGGAACTATCCATCCTGGTGATCATTTGATTTTTATCCATGAATTATGCGGATTGTTTAAGTGTGCAGGTATCACAACTGAACAGGTGAAGAAGAAGTTACTCTCTATATCCTTGAAAGGGAGAGCTGGAGAATGGTATAAGCTGTCGAAGAATGGGAAATCCATGGAATGGGAGGAAATAGTACCTCTCTTTTATTCTAAATTTTATCCTCCCAGTGAAATTCATAAGGATAGGAATCTGATATATAACTTTTGGCCTCGTGATGGAGAGAGTACAGCTCAAGCTTGGGGGAGATTGAAGTTACTAATGCTTAAATGTCCTATTCATGAACTCCCTAAGAATATTATTATCAATAACTTTTATGCTAGGATTTCTCTTCATGATAAAGATTTACTAGATGCTTCTTGTGTTGGATCATTCACACGTATGAAAGAAGAAGCTAAATGGGATCTCCTAGACTGTATTCAAGAGAACACTGAAGCTTGGGAGAATGACAAAGGAAGAAAGTCGGGTATAAACTATGATTATGAATGCATTAAATCTTTTATGGGAACTAATGACTTCCGTGATATTAGTAATGAGTTTGGTCTTGACTCCCAAAGTATTGCCAAATGTTTTAAGGCCTTTGCCTCTTACATAGAAATTCCTAAAAAGAAGTGGAATAAGTAGCATGCACCATATAAAGATGTTGTTAGTCATGTTCCTGCTAGAAGCACTGAAGTTTGTACTATTGATCATATTTTGCCTGAACCTTATGTTGAGAAAATACCTTTCCCAGCTAAGGTGAAGGTGTATTCTATGATGATTAGTGCGAATAACAAAGGTGCTAAGAAAACCGTGGAACCCGATGAGCAAATGAATAATGAACCTGTGGTAGCTACTGTGAAAGACCTTGTCACTAGAAATATAGAGGATGAGCACATTGTCTTCTGTGAAGACGCTTCTAATATTATTTCTCATCCTAGTAAAGCTAGAAAAGCTAGTGTCCCTGTGCTTTCTGTTAGAATTGGTGATCATTGCTATTATGGTTTATGTGATATTGGTGCTAGTTCTAGTGCTATTCCTTATGATCTTTACAGGGAAATTATGCATGAAATTGGTCCTTGTGAGCTTGAGGACATTGATGTGGTTATTCAACTTGCTAATAGAGAGACAGTCTGTCCTATTGGTATTGTAAGAGATGTGGAGGTTCTTTGTGGTAATATTAAGTATCCTGCTGATTTTCTAGTACTTAATTCAGCAGCTAGCAAAACTAATCCTATCATTTTTGGTAGACCTTTCTTGAACACTTGTGGAGATATTATAGATTGTAAGAAGGAGAAAGTTTTAACTAAGTTTGATAGATATTCTTATGAGTTTAACTTTTACAAATTCGCTAAAGCTCCTTGTGAAAATAGTTTGCTTAATGAAGATTTCAGGATGGAACAACTTGCTTCTATTGATCCAGTTTATGACTTTGGACCTCTTTTTGATGATTGTAAGTATGCTCATTCTGATGATAAAGTTGTTGCCAGTGACAGTTATATTGTCAACTTTATTCAAAGTGCTACTGAAAGTTATTATGAGAGAGGGAAACATGGTTTTATGCATCTCAATAATGTTAAGTTTCCCCATTTATGTTGAAAGCTTTAAAGTTGCATTTGTTTTGTCTTCCTATGCTAGTGGATTTTTGTTTCAACCATTTGTTTTATCATGATACCCCCATGCATAGGAAGTGGGTTAGACTTAAATGTGTTGGTTATTTGCTTCTTGATGCTCTCTTTCACTTCAAATATTTATCTCCTATGTGAGCATCTTTGAAACTATCAAGCCTAACTTAAAGGCATTAAAGAAAAGTACTTCATGGGAGATAACCCAATAGTTTTGTCAAGTCTTGGAAGTTATTACCTTAGTAATAACTGCTCCTTATACTTTTTGTTTTGGTTTTTGTGTCAAGTTCAACTACTTTTGAGAAGTAGAGGAGTTGTGAAAAGTGGCTGTCTTGGGACAGATTTTTGTGCTGCATTCGAAAAATTCGTGAGGGAGCTCAGTACTTCAGATGGAGCTGTATTTTTCTGTGCTTGTTCTTCAAGTGGCTACCCAACTTTCATTAGTTTTGAACTTTTTTATTTGAGCAACAGAAGGTTTTCGAAAAAAATCAAAACTTGTTGGTTTGTTTTGACAGATATCTACCATCATTTGCATTTGCCTCTTATATTGATTCCCTTCCAGTTTCTTTTGGGTTTTTGGAAAGGAGTTGCTACAGTAGCTTTTTATTTGATGGATTTCAGTTAAAGTGTGTACCTAAAGTTTTATTATTTTTGCTTACACTAATGTTGCCATTGAAGTTTGTGTATTGCCTTGTGAGAAAAGGAATTTCCAGGAGAAGGAGAAAAGGAATCTGCAGAGTTCATCTTTGAATAGGTATAAGTGGTGAAAACTGAAGGTTCGTGAAAACCCTATCTTTTATATTTTTTATGTTTTTAATACATACGGAAGGTTACGAGACGAAACAGAGGAGGAAACGGAGGCCAGGGTGGCCACACCCACCCTAGGCGCAGGCCCCAACTGGCCGCGCCTAGAGGGGGTGTGAGCCCCCTGAGCTCCGTCTCTGCCTTGTTTTCGTACCAGTACCTTTCTTATGCATTGAAACTTCGTAATATATAACCCTCGGACCCCCCGAGGTTTGTGCATCGTGTTTTCGTTTCGATCTGTTTCTGTCAGGAAATCTTCTCAAGTTTAGAGCACCATGGTCTCCGCCAATGACAAAGGCAAGAAGCCCGAGGAAGATGATCCTCAGAACCCCAAAGAGGAGGATATTTTGGTAGGGATGAAGAAGACATGGAGGAGGATGAGCATCCGGACACCCGCGCTACCATTGCAATCATTGGAGTGGTGGCAGACCCTACCAACCTTAGGAGGACAGCACGGATGTCTACAGGAGGGAGAACTCCACATCATATCCTCGATCCACGGTCATGTACTCCACATACCAAGAATCCCTTCAATACTCTTATACATGAGCAACAATATCAAAAGGTGCCCAAAGGGAACTTGCCCTCGGCTTGGGATCTGCCTCGTTCTAACCATGCAGGGTAGGAACACACTAAGAAGGAAGAGTGGGGAAAGAATAACATGATCATGGGCCGCATTGAGCATAATTCAGAGTTGATCCGTACTCTAACCTTCGAGATTGAGGATTTGAGGGAACTTATTGAAGAGCTTATCAAGAGAACACCACCACCACCTAAGGAGTAATTCGTCAGCGGGTTTGGCATTCCCTTGGCTTGTTCCAAGCTTGGGGGAGTGCCGCTGTATCACATCATTATCTTTTATCTTTCACCTTTTTAGTGGATTCATATATGTGGTAGAGAAGTTATCTTATAGGTTGGTTTGCATGTGGAAGTATCTCTCCTTTAGTTTATTATCTATGTATCCCTTGGTGTGAGTGCCTTTATGGAATATTAATGAGAAGTTTCATCTTTTACTTTTTGCACTTCTTATTTTAGTTCGCAATCTCTATTATATGATTGATCTTGTTGATCAGTATTGGCATCACTTTGGGAGCATCAAATAAATCTAAATTGGTTTTGGTAAACCGAGCTCTGGTCAGTAGCAACACTTTTTGAGGTTTGAAAGGAAAAGAGAAAAAGCTTACAAGTATTTTGTATCATTCGTTTTCTTTCTTGATTGGCTCATAAGCTTAGTATACTTTATTTAAGATCTTTTGTGTCTTCAAGGAAGATTGCATGTTTGGCTTTGTCACTTGTAGGTTTACTTGTTTCCTTCAACTCTTTTGCTTGCTACCCAGCCTTGCTAGCCAAAAACCTGTTTTGAGAAGGCATACTTCTCATGCATCCAATCCCTTTGAACGAAAACCTGTGCCATTCGTGTCCACCATATCTTCCTATTAGCATTATTGCTATTCCAAGCAAATTCTCAAGCTTCATCTATCTTTCGAATTAAAAAGTATTTTGTTATGTGAAAACTAGTTAGTAAAGCTCTCACGAACTTGACGGCACACCTTATTTTCTTGCCCCTAATAGACTTGAACCATCGTGTCATCGAAGTTGTATATGCTTGCACCTATACGTTGGAATTAGCAGAACCATGCTATCACGGGGAACTCTTTCAACATTGCACTTGTACATTATACACAATTGATATCATGCTCTTTTGTTTGCGGATGTCGTCAGTGTGAAATAAAAGGGGAGCTTGTAAGTCCATGGAGTGATGTATGTGTGTTAGAGAAACGCCTGGGCCGCTAGCCTAAGCCATGCCTAATCATGGTGGAAACTTGCAGCATCACCATAGTGAGCAATCTGTGAAGCATCATCAATAAAAACCTATGTAGATAGCAAATAAAAAGATCGCTAAGATGCTCACTGTCTGCTTGCCTTGTCATTTTGATTATGGGATAGCTCATGAATCATGTGCAAGGGGTACCCCGTTGGCGGTTCTTTATGATACACATGTACTTAAAATGACAAGAACTTACCGATGACTCAAGTTGAGTAGCATGAGGAGCGGCCCTCGTACTCAAGGGACATGAGATTGCTAACTTATATTTCGTCAAGCATATACTCCATTTTTGTTCACTTTAACCTTAATCACCTCAAGATGCTTATGATAGGGGCAATGAGGGCTCAAAGCTAGTAAGTACCATAATCTTTTGGAAGCTCTTTATGAACTTGAAATCTCTCTTCCCTCTATGAAGAGCCTTTCTCCTATTTCTAAGTTGAGTCAGTAAACCTACTTCCTCTCTATCTCCAGCAAGCATTTGAGTTGTTGTGTTTCAAGCATTCATATGATGATTTATTCAATCATGTTCTTTATCTTCCTTGTTTGCACAAAACTCTTATCTTTTGAGTATTACTTTAAAAGCCATCATTGTGAAAAACCTTTTGTTTGAGCAAAGAGCACTCTTGTTGTTAAAACTTCTACAAAAGCTTTTTTAGAAACTGTTTGCCAACCGTTCTCTAACCAAGAACAAAGTTTGCCAATTCCAATTATGATTTATCTTTATGCATCTCTATTGTGACTCATGTACTTGTTGCAAGCTAAGTTATATAATGGTGATTTGCTTTCTTCTATGAGTTGTGTAATGGTAAGTGTGGTGCTTCTTGTCCGTATTATTTTATCGACACTTCACTCCATAAACCTGTGGACATGTTTACTGAGCTCAGTTTTCGCTTGGGGACAAGCGAAGGTCTAAGCTTGAGGGGACTTGATACGTCCAATTTGCATCACCATTCTATATCATAATTTGCCTGTATTCATTGATATATTTCATATTATGAGGTGTTACTCATGTATTTTCATCTGTTTTTGCATGTTGGATGATTCTTGGAGGATGAACTGTCGAAGTCAGGATTATGATGGAAAAAGAGGTGTTTTGATGCAATTTCGTGAAGATCAGAAAAATACCAGAAAAATCATGGAAAATTATATTTTCCTAGAAGACGAAGGAAGCTAGAAGGGGAGGCTGTAACACCCTTAGAATTGGCCCAATGCAAGTTTCAGCGATTCCCGACAAACCCGCATAGAAACGATTCAAAGGTGCCCACCAGGCACTTTCGTGCGGGTGGAAAACGAAGTAATACCATTACACAATAGTCCACGATGGAACCCACAGAACAGATATATACAACAACGACTCAAAGAGTCAAGAATGCAGATATACAATACAAAGATCCAAATCACCTTGAAAACGATACAGCGTCCGAGTACAGACAAGATGCAAATTGAGCTAAGAGCCCTGAAGAATAACCAATGGCGTCCATAACCTTGCCCAGGCCAAGCCGGAAGGGTAACCCTGCTAACGACGTCGATCTCAAAACCTGCTTAAACAAAAGGGGTGCCGACAAAGGGCAAAGGAAAAAGAGGAGCGGTCAGTACTGAGGCCAGTACATGGCGAGACTAGAATTCGGCGGCTCTCGCCTACATAGGTATGGTGGACTGAAGCGGCGACTGTGGAATCCCGCAAAACCACTACTAGAAAATCGCGTTGTTTTTGTGCATTGCATCATCATGACCGCATGCTCATGTCATCATGCCACATTGCATTTGAGCATCGTCATCATCTTGCACTTGCTTGCATAAAACTATTTGCGGAAAAACCTATTTCTGTTTTCTAAACGCCCGTCTATGTTCCAAACGCAAAACCCGGGTCTCCGGATTATTTTGTTTTATCTGCTATCGGTTTGCAAAAGCCCTGTTTGAAATAAATAAAATATTTAATTATTTTTGTGGGGGCAGCCGAACCGGGCCGACCCGACCCGGTCGACCACCCTCAGAATAAAACGGTCCAACCAAACATTAAATCCTATCCCCACCCAATCCTATTCTACCCACCAATCCCGGCTTGCCATCTCACCCTCTCCCCCAATCCCTACCCACCTTGCCACCTCACCAATCCCCCTCTTTTTCCCCCTCTCTCTTTCTCACCTAGCCCCCACCTACCCCTCTCCCTTACAACCTGGCCCCACCCTCCTGGCCCACCTCCTCTCTCTCCCCCCTCTCTCTCCCTGGGTCCCACCCCAACCTCACAGCACACACGCACCCGCCTGGCCCTCTCCCCTGTCCCGCGGTACCCACCCTCGGCCCCACCGTCTGACTGCCCCCCACCTCCCTCTCTCCAGCCCAGCCCCACGCCACACCCCTGCTCCCCCTGGCCCATCCCGCGCCCACCGACGCGTCCCCAACCTCCCTCCCCTCCTCTCCTCTCTGCCCGCTCGCCCCAGGCCGACCTCGCCTCCGGCGCCTGCCCCACCACCCGCCGGTCCGCCGCTCGCCCCGCCCGCCGGAGCCGCCCTCGCCTCCCGCCTCCTCTCCTACCCCACCCGCGCCCGGCGCCGCCCCGAGCATCTCCGCCGCCCCGACCCCCTCCGGCGCCCTCCTCCTCCAACCACCGTCGGCCGCCGCCCCTCTGTTTCCCCACCCCGCTCTCTGCAGCCCCGCCGCCACGCAGGCCTGCCGCCGGCCCCGTCCCTCTCCCCCTCACCGAGCCTGGCCTTCCTCCCCGCCTCCGGCCACCGCGAGCTTCTCCCTTCCCCAGAGCCCGCCTCCGTCCACCACCGCCCGCCTCCGTCGACCCGCGGCCCCCCCTCGCCAGCTTCTCCCCGTCGCCTCCCCGCTCGCCGTCCCCTCCCACAAGCTCTCCCCGCCACCAAGCTCCGTCCAGCCCTGCGCGGCCCGTGCCCGACATCGACCTCGGACCCCACGGCCATGGCTGCGCCCTCTTCCACCTCCGGCCTCCTGCGCGTCCCCGGCAGCGCCCGTCGAGCAGAGCCGCTGGACCCCGCGCGTCCCCGACCCGGCAGCACCCGCGCGTCCTCACCTCTGGCCACGTGTGTTTTGTGTGTTGTGCGATGTTCTCCAAAACGCCCGAGTCCAACGACAAGATCGGCATCGTCAAAACCAAGAGGGAACCCCGAGATCTTCGGGAGAAACCTCGACTCTAGACCAAGTGCGCCAACCACACCGAGAAACCACGGTACCCGGAGATCGACACAGGACTGAAGCACCAAGGCCCCCTTCATGGAATCGCCAAGATCCACCGGCGCTAAACCCAAGACCGACATCGTCATCCGAGAACTCCGACAAGGACGCCAAGCTCGTCGGAATCCCAGCCGCCAAGTACTCCCTCGATGACGCCGAGTACTTCACCCCGGACACCGAGACCCTGGACGACAAGTTCTCCTTTCCGGAAGCATTGACGCTCGTGCGACAAGACCTACCTCCGTTATCCGAGAACGATCCCGTCGAGACCAATCCCGTCGAACCCCGAACCCCAGATCCGGACCCCGAGACCCGACCCCGAACCCCGTCGAACCCTAACCAAGATCGCTGAACCCTAATGTGTGACCCCTTTCTCGAGCCCTATTTTATAAATATAACATTACCTGTTGCATATTAATTTGTTCATGCATGCATACTTGTCATGTGGTTTGGGGGCCTTAAGCCGATTCACCTTATAATTAAATATGGGGCCCATATGCGGGCAAATCTAGTCTTATATTGGCCTCATTTCAATTTGTGTAGCGAACCGGTGATATAATTTTGCCTTGTTAAGACAACATTTAAATTGCGGGGTAGCTAAACAACTTGAACCACTTAAGTATTGTCGGGACCCCGGCTCCGCTTAATATGATCTAATTGCATTGCACCTTTGCCATGCCATACATCATACATGCATCATGCCCGATCTTTTGCCGTAGTATTAAATATTGCATCCGGTGTTTCTTCTAGTGTTTTGCTTCTTCGCGGATAAGGCCGTTGAGTTGATGTGAGCTTCGCCCCGATCTTCGGATGAACCTTCGGCAATGTTTTCAGGCGAGCATCTCCCCCTTTCTACCTATCTTACTTTTATAGTATTTATTCCCTCATGTTGATCTATTGCTATCTGTGTTGCGATGCTCTAGTTTCCGTATCCGTGATATTCCTTGCAGCCCTATATTGCCTTGGACACCTCCTATTACCGTTATTTGGTAGATAGTTGGACCTGCGCGTCGTAGTCGCTTGCTCAAGTGCTGTTGCTTGTCGTCAAGTACCACGGTTGTTGGAGCATTGCCGCATGTTCAATGTTGGAGATGATCGTGGCTTTAATTATTGTTCACTTTAAATTACTGTTTAACAACTAAAATTGAAGTAAGTAAGCAGAGGCACAGGTGGGCAATAGATGTTATTTGGTTGTTAACCGTCCACTTGTGTCCCATAGGACCCCGAGTACTTGATACATGTTCCTTGAATATTCGCGCTATCCACATCCGGGAGGCTTATGGGACCCCCCTGAGCCAGAGCTTGATTCATTCTTATTTCTTGGGGCCACAAACTAGTTTGAGGTTTTATTTACTATCCTGTACTTATGCCATGTTTTACTGCTTTATTTACGATTGTGCGAGGAGCACACTGTACTGTTTAGGTAAGAGGAGTGTTTTCGCGGTATCGACAAGCCCAGTTTTGGGTTCCCAGTTGTTTATAGCCATTGACGCAAACCTTGAGTCCGTCTCGGAGTCAGCTAGCTTCGTTGCGGGTCTACTCAATGGGGTGGCCCCCTGAAATATTTCTGAATCATGTGATTGCTTTGTCGTGAAGGCCTCGTTGGGTTTTGATTTGGTTTTTCCGAGGTTGATCGAGTGTGTGTTGCTATTTGTGCACCCCGGCCGGGTAAAACTTTCTGGAAGCCGTGTCCGCGGTTATGGACGACTTGGAGCACAGTATCTCGATCATAGACAACTATAACTAAAGTAGTGCTATAAATTTGACTTTATAATGACTAATAATCAGCTTCACTATAATGGAATGTCTACATAAAACTGCCCACAATTGCTTGTTTGGTTTGTCGCTTGCGACAATTGTATCTGACTAGTAAGTATTACAACTACAACGGAATGGCTAAATAAAAGTACCAACAACTGCTGGGTTTTGGGTTATCTCATGCTAATTGTATTTGACTAGTAAGTGTCGCAACTACAACGGAATGGTTAACTAAAAGTGCCCACTGCTTATTTTATCAGGATGACTATCTATACTTGGCTAGTAATTGTTGCAACGATAACTGAATAAATAAAAATGCCAACGGTGTGAGTTCCTCGGTTGACTTCCTCGATTGGTCTCGAGGGGGGAAACGCCAGGATGGGTTTGTTTGATGGTAGGATCAGGTTGGTTCCGAATAGGTCTTTCTTATCCCCCTCTGATAGCCGCCAGTTGTACCGAGTCTCTATAGGTTGTTTAGTGCATGCTGCCGCTGCCGCTTCAGTCCACCATACCTTTGTAGGCGAGGACCGCCGAATTCTAGTCTCGCCGTGTACTGGCCTCAGTACTGACGCTCCTCTTTTTCCTTTGCCCTTTGTCGGCACCCCTTTTGTTTTAGCAGGTTTCGACGTCGTTAGCAGGGTTACCCTTCCGGCTTGGCCTGGGCAGGGTTATGGACGCCATTGGTTATTCTTCAGGGCTCTTAGCCCCATTTGCATCTTGTCCATAGTCGGACGCTCTATCATTTTCAAGGTGATTTGGATCTTGTATATTATATCTGTATTCTTGACTCTTTGAGTCGCTGTTGTATATATCTGTTCTGTGGGTCCCATCGAGGACTGTTGTGTAATGTTATTACTTCGTTTTCCACCCGCACGAAAGTGCCTGGTGGGCACCTTTGAATCGTTTCTATGCGGGTTTGGCGGGTTTCGCTAAAACTTGCATAGGTCCGATTCTGAGGGTGTTACAGCGGCGTAGCATGCACTAAACAACCTATAGAGACTCGATACAACTGGCGGCTATCAGAGAGGGGCAAGAAAGACCTATCCGGAACCAACCTGATACTACCACCAAACATACCCATCCTGGTATTTCCCCCTCGAGACCAAACGAGGAAGTCAACCGAGGAACTCACACCGTTGGCAGTTTTATTTATTCAGTTATTGTTGCAGCAATTACTAGTCAGGTATAGATAGTCATCCTGATATAATAAGCAGTGGGCACTTTTAGTTAACCATTCCGTTGTAGTTGCAACACTTACTAGTCAGATACAATTAACATGAGATATCCCAAAACCCAGCAGTTGTTGGCACTTTTATTTAGCCATTCCGTTGTAATGGAGCTGATTACTAGTCATATCGGATACAAGTCAAATTATAACAGTAAACTTTATTTATAGTTGTCTATGATCGAGAACTGTGCTCCAAGTCGTCCATAACCACGGACACGGCTTCTCGAAAAGATTTAACCCTGCAGGGGTGCACCAAAGTTCCCACACGCACCTACACCCTTGTTGTCATATCAGGTAGGTACAAGATCACAAAACATACACCCAACGGTATGTCGACGGGGTTTCGGACACGATGTTTCCCAGACCCAAAGCAAGCACAGGGGGCCACCCCACTAAGCTACCCGTAACGAAGTCGGCCGGTCTCCGAGACGGACCCAGGGTTTGCGTCAATGGCTGTAAATGACTGGGAACCCGAAAGTGTGACTAGGCTTGTCGATACCGCGAAAACACTCCGCTTACCTAAACAGTACAGGCGCTCCACGCGCAATCGTAAATAAAGCAGTAAAGCATGGCATAAGTACAGGATAGTAATAAAGCCCCAAACTACTAAGTGACCCCCAGTACAGTACTTGAAATCAGGTACTAAATCGATGGGGGTGCCCACACACCCCACCTGTGGTTAGAGCGCTCGATCTCGGAACAGGTGTCAAGAACTCGGGGTCCTACGGGACACCAGTGAGCGGTTAAAATCCAAATATTGTCTATTACCCACCGGTGCCTCTGCATTTACCTACTTTCAATTTTAGTTATTAAACAATAATTAAAGCCATGATCATCTCCAACATAAAGCATAAGGCATTTCCCCAACAACTGAGGTACTTAACAACATGCAACAGCACTTGAGCAAGCGACTACGACACGCAAGTCCAACTATCTACCAAACAACAGGTAATAGGATGTGTCCAAGGCAATATAAGGCTGCAAGGGATATCCCGGGTACGAAAACTATAGCATCGCAACACAGATAGCAATAGATCAACAGGAGGAAATAAAGACTATAAGATTAAAATAGGTAGAAAGGGGGAGGATGCTCGCCTGGAAAACATTGTTGAAGATTTATCCGAAGATCGGGTCGACACTCGCATCAACTCATCGGCCTAACCCGTGAAGAAGCAAAACACTAGAAGAAACATCGAATATACTATTTAATACTATGACAGAAGATCGGCCATGATGCATGTATGATGTATGGCATGGCAAGGATGCGATGCAATTAGACAATATTAAGCGGAACCGGGGTCCCGACAATTAATTATTAAGTTCATGTTGTTTAGATACCCCGCAATTTAAATGTTGTATTAACAAGGCGAAAACATGGTATCGGTTCGCTACACAAATTTAAATGGAGCCAATATTAGACTAGAATCGCCCGCATATGGCCTCCATATTTAATTATGAGGTGAATCGGCATAATGCCCCCAAACCACACAATAAGTATGCAAACATGTTCATTTAATATGCAAGATGTATATATTATATTATAAAAATATTGGTCTCGGGAAAGGGGTCACACATTGATCCGAAGATCTTAGGGCGATGTGGTCCGGGTTCGGTCTCGCCGAGATCGGTCTTCGGATCCGGGCATCGGGCTTCGGTCTTGGCGTCCGTGACGCAGATCATGGCGTCCGTGTAGAAGACCTTGGGGTTCCGGCTCCGATTGCCGATGTCGGGCTCGATGGCGAACTTGAGTCTCGGAGGGGTCAGGCTATGAATTCCGTGAAGGAGATCTTGGGGCTCGACGGCCTTGTCGGGGTAGAGCTTGTGATAGACATTCGTTGGTTGTTCATGTGACACCGCAATCTTCACACTCTTGCCACCGCAACTTCTCCATAATGTTTTCACCAAATCCGAAGTGGTCAACATGGAGAAGCACCAACAGAGGCAGCACTTGTCCAAGAAGGGACTCGAGGCGCACGTAGTGAAGCGTCCAACAACAACAGAACAAACTTAGGGCCTCTGGTTCAGTTGTTTTATGCGAGGTGTTCCTTTTAGACAAAAACACGAACAGCTGAGGCTCACGTGCAAGAGGCGCATGCGGCGGCTTGCATCGGCCGGAAACCGAGCTGCGGCAGGGAAAGGAGACGGTGTGCGCGCGTCGACGACGGGCACAGGGGTGGCGTCGAGGACGTCGGCCAGACTCGCACGGGGCCGGGCGCGAAAGGCGAGGCGAAGCGGGAGCGCTGATTCGCGGGCGAGGAGCTCGCTGCAGGGGTTGCGAGCGGGCGGAGGTGGTGGTGTCGCTTGCGGGCGGCGGCTCGACGGGGACGGGAGGGGCCGGCTAGCGGAGGAGGGCCTGCCGGCGCTGCAGGCTCGCCATAGCTGCAAGGGGACGGGCCGCGACGGGGAGGAGCCTGGCGATGGAGAGGGGCCCTTGAGGCGGCGCTGCAGGAAGAGGAGGGCACATAGGAGGCGTGGCCGGATGGGCTTGGCGGCGGGGTGACAGGTGGCGTGCAGAGGCGGCCGAGCGACGGGGCCGAGGCCAGCGGCGCTGTCGACGGGCGGACGCAGAGGCGAGGATGCGTCTGCGGGCGGAGCAGAGAGGCAGGGCACTACAGAGGAGGGCGACGGGGTCCGGCGAGGATGGAGCACAAGGCGGCGATGGCGGCCAGCGAGGGGGGCGCCGTGGCTCGTCCTAGCGGCAGGGATGGGGTCTCGATGCGGGGGGAGGACCGGGTCGTGCGGTCGAGGGGAGGGGTTGGTGGTCGTGAGAGGGAGCGGGGTCGGGGGCGTGTCGTGGTCTTCGAGTGGGTTGGGTGGGGCGGCAGTGTGTGTGCGAGTTGTGTGATGTGTGTCCAGGGTGTGGCGGCGGCAAGGGTGGAGGGAGGTCAGGGGAGTTGGGTGGGATTAGGGTTAGGTTTCTAGGGTTTGGGGTTGTAGGTGGCTGCCGATTGGGCCTTTTGGGCCTGGCCGGTGGCGGCCTCCCCCACTAAAATAATTTAGATATTTATTTAGTTTTTTAAATATTCTTTTATAAATAGTTTTAGAAAAATAAAGGATCCGGACGGACCGAGGATTTATGTTTGAAGGCGAGAGGGGAGTATTTAGGAAACAAAGATAGGCTTTATAAAAAAGTTTTTAAGCAAATAGATGCATGCTGATGACATGATGGTGCACAGAGGTAAATGCAGACGATTTTCTAGTAGTGGTTTTACCCGGGGTGCTACAGAGGCGTAGATGGGCCACAAGGGGCCCACACACCCGAGGCGCGGGCCACCCCCTGGCCGCGCCTACAGGGGTGTTGCCCACCTGACTGGCCTCCGAATCCGCCTGCTCGCCTATATCTTCCTCTCGAAACCCTAAAACAGGGGGAGACCACAGAAAGATTCCGCCGCCTTTGCGGGGCAGAAAACACCGAGAGAGAAAGAGCTCTTCGGCAAACAGATTTCTACCAGGGAAATTCCTTCCCCGAGAGGGGAGATCGTCGCCATCAACACCGTCATCAAGCTAGACTTCATCGGGATCATCATCATCATCATCCACACCATCATCTCCACCAGCACCATCATCACCACTCCATCCCGCTATAACAATCATGTTGAATACTTGCATAGTTCTTAGGGAAAACTTTCCTGGTGTTGATTACTATTGTAGTTGATGCTTGTGAGTGGAACCATTGGATTATTGTTTATGTTCAGATTGTTATCCATCACCATATCATCTTTGATCTTGATCCATATGATGTCTCGTGAGTAGTTCGTTTAGTTCTTGAGGACATGGGAGAAGTCATGTTGTTAGTAGTGGATTTGTGTTGGGATATTATTCAATGGTTTAGTATTTAAGTTGTGGTGCTATTCTTCTAGTGGTGTCATGTGAACGTCGAGTACATGATACTTCACCATTTATGGGCCTAGGGGAATACATGGTGTATTTGGCTACTAATTATGGGGTTGCCGGAGTGACAGAAACCTGAACCCCCGTTAGGACACCTTTGCACAAGGGAGTGTAGGATCTCAGAGTTTAAGGCTGTGGTTAGGATTATATCTTAATTGCTTTCCTATAGTTGCGGATGCTTGCAGGGGGTTTAATCACAAGTATGTATTAGACCAAGTAAGGTCGGTACATTAGCACATGTTCACCCATACAACACTTACAACACCAAAGAAAGGTACTCGGCTATTTGAAGCGAAAGCACTTGACAGAATTCCCATGTGTCCTTGAGAACATTTGGTCCTTATAAGTATTTCCACCGGCTTGTCCTTTGCTAAGAAAGGATTGGGCCACTTGTTGCAGTTGTTCTCTGTCTTTATTACTTGCACCTTGTTTCTTTGCTTTATTAGAAAACCCCTAAAAATCCGTTTGCTAAGTATTTACAAAGATTTCCTGCTCCATATCACTAGTCAACACATTCTTCTCCTTGTTGGGATCGACACTCCTATTTATCGAAAGTACTATGATACACCCCCTATACTTGTGGGTCATCAAGGGCCAACAGAGGAAACCAACGTGCTCGCCGTATTCTCCTTGTTCACCCATGATAAATCATGCAAGCCGGCGCAACCCCAATCGACGGGATCGAAGTTTCCACCGCCACATGTCGTCGATGGTCATCGTCGATGGCCTCTGTCACAGAGCTCCTCCGACCTCTTCGTCACTCTCTTCTGGTTCTTGGTGAGCTACAGGTACTTGCGAACCTCTTCGATTTGTCCCTAACCCTCCCTATCGCCTTCTCCACTCAGGTGTTTGCTCACCGCTGTCGGAGCTCGTCAACGCTCAGGCTCTGGTGACCATTTCAGAGTGGCACGGCCACCGTTCAAAATGTCGTTGCCTTCCGCGTCCAACGCCCCTAACCCCGCAAGCGCTCGCACCTCCTATCGCCGGATTCGAGCACCACCTGAAGGTTTCCCCATTGCTGACGTAAGCATGATGTCATGTGCACATCACCGCCTACCGGGTCAACACATTGACCAAGTCAGTGCCTAGGTGGCAGATGACATGGTGATGACCCCACCGGTCAGTGACCTAGGATAGGTTCAGTCTAGGTATATAAGGAATTTCCCTATTTAGTATTTAAATTGAAAAATGAATACATCTTTTTAAATTAATAACTTTTCTTTTGTAATTTAGAAAAATATGTTTAATATATGAAACTGTTTAGAAAAGTAAAATCTACAATTTAAATTTATTATCATATATTATTATGTTAACTATTTAAATAGATGTTATTGAATAAAGATTTTATAACTAATAAAACTTGGAAAATCATATTTTAATAATGATTAAGGAGAAAAATATAAATAATATACTAAAATTTTTAGGAAAATAAAAAATACAGTGTAAATCTATAAACATAAAATATTATACCACTTAACTAAATATTTATTATTTATTAAGTGTTTATAAAATAATAAATCTTATAAAAATCATTTCTTAATATTTAAAATTTATAAAAATACATATAGTATACCAAAATGATCACAAAAATAAAATCTACATGTTAAAATTATAACCTTTCACTTTTGAGGTAAATAAAATTTAACACTCTAATAACTTGAAATTAAACCTATTTCCTTAATTGATAATTCATATAAGGATAAATAAAAATTGCTAATATTTCTAATATTATACATCTATTGCCTAAAAATAGTATTACTCTTAAGTATTGATAATATGAAGTCCAACTTGTCCCAAAGCATTTTAATTACAATTTTTGTTAAACTATCATTCATAAAAAGTACATCATTTCCCAAAAGGAGATTATTAAATATACAATCTACAAGAATGATATTTTTGACTTAATAAAATCTTTTACCATTACTTCAGCCACAAGTTTATAAACATACTAAAAATCCAAAGGTAATTCATAAATAGTTAAGTAATGTTGTTTCCATGTTATAAATTATCACCACTCATTTATAAGAAGATAAATAATGATATTCAATTATAATGTTAAGAAAACATGACTCAAATAGAAGTGTTACCATTCTTAATTAACCTCAAGGAACCATTATTAAGTGAACAAATTGTAACACCACCCAAGGTAGATGAGTCTCAACTACTAATTATGTCATTATTCAAATGAAGTAATTCTTTCTTCCTTGAGAGCTATAGCTAGAAAGAAACCCTAAGAGTGTTAACTTAAAGTTTAAATGCTTTTTTTAGTTAAGTAAACCTTTCTTCAAAAAGTTATTCTTTTAAGATACATTATAAAGCAGGACATAAGCATTCCTATGAAAGCTCTAAATGATGAACAACCTTAAATACAGAGTCTTTGGATACATTCCACTCTTGAGTATTCTATTTTTGTGCGTACTTTATTATACTTCCATGTTGTTTCACACACACTCACAAGCCTTAATAAGAAGCACAAGTGTGAAACTTATCTAAAAGAGCAACACATTCCAAAGAAACCATTTCCAGTTTCCAAACCCTAGATCAATGCTTATTCCAGGATTTGAGTTTATCAAACTGCAATACATTACTTATGCATAATAGTGATGGCGTTGCATCAACATGGAGCGCTTCGTAGGGAAACCCCAAGACCAAGGTATGATGCAACACAACAACAAGTCTTCCCTCAGTAAGAAACCGAGGTTATCAAACTAGTAGGAGGAAGGAAACATCTCAAAGGTGTTGCAAGCAACGTGGAAACCTGCACAACACAAACTCAAGACTTTGCCCCAACTAATAGTGAGGTTGTCAATCTCACCTGTTGCTGTAACAAAGGATTAACTATATGGTGTGGAAGGTGATGATGGTTTGCAGCAAGTAAACACTAACAGTGGAAGATGTATCAATGGTAAAGATTGGACCGGGGTCCATAGTTCACTAGAGGTGTTCTCCTTAGATAAACAAACATGACATGAAGGGTAAACAAATTACAGCAGGGCAATTAACATGAATGAGCAAGGCATAACAATGCAATACTAGACATAAAGATCCTATGAGATTCGATTGGGCAATACAACAATATACATAGATCGCCATCCAACTGCATCTATGACTAGAAGTCTACCTTCAGGTTATCATCCGAACCCCCTCCAGTATTAAGTTGCAAGCAACAGACAACTGCTTTAAGAAAAGTATGTAAGGTAAACAATGCACTTGTTTCATGAACAAGAGACTGTTGTTTTCTCCCTAGTGGCAACAACACATCTACAACCATAGATATTTCTAGCACTTCCCTTGATTAAGTAGAGGCATGAACCCACTATCGAGCATAAATACCCCCTCTTGGAGTCACTAGCAACTACTTGGCCAAGATATCTACTAACAACAAAGAGCATACAAGATCACAAACAACATAGACATGATAGAATCAATAAGACAAAACGATTAATCAATCTGACATAGCAATCTCAATATCCATCGGATCCCCGAAAACACAACATGCATGATTACAAATAGACTATATCTTGATCATGAACGGAGCTCGCAAGATCTAGACATGAAATCACAAGGAGGATATACAACCATCTAGCTACTACATGGACTCGTAGTCCAACGTACAACTACTCACGCTTCATACCGGAGGCTAGAATGATGAAGAAGAAGGCCTCCGGGATGATCTCCCCTCCAGCAGGGTGACGGGAAGAGATTCAGATCCCCCCGATCTAGGGACGATGGTGGCGACAGCTACATACGGTTTCATGGAATTTTGATCGGGTACTTAGGGTTTTGGCATCGGGGGCTTGTTATAGGCGAAGAGACGAGGCTGGGAGGCGCACAGGGGTCCCACACCCTGCCCAGGCGCGGACCCACCCTAGGCCACGCCTGGGGGGTGCATCCGCCCTGTGGCGCTCCTCCGTATCTCCTCTAGACTCCGTGTTCTCCTCGGTGAAATATTGACTTTGGCTTTTGTTCCGTCCAATTCCGAGAATATTTCCTTACTAGCTTTTCTAGAACCAAAAACAGCAGAAAACATGCAACTGGCACTGTGACAACTTGTTAATAGGTTAGTACCAGAAAACATATGAAAACACCTCAAAGTATAGACAAAGCAAAGCAAAGTAGATACTAAACAATCATGGAACATCAAAAATTATAGATACGTTTTGACGTATCAAATAGCATCTTGCTTCTTTAAACATTAGTACTTACCAAAACAATGATGTTGTTTTCAGATATTGGATCTTTTATTGTTTCAAAGACCGTGAGTGCATAATCTTGCAATCACAAAAGATAAGTTCACACTTGCTCATGTCCTTTGGTTATTTTCTATCAATTATTTTGCGAATCAAGTGTTGTTATCACCTACATTTCAAAAAGGTCCGAAAATATTATTTTCATAATAATATGATTATAGGATATTTACCAAAAGGTAATAACCTACTATGAAAGTTCTGGTGGTAAAGGAACATATTATCTAGGACTTAACAACCAATGTCGTCAGTGATTCTTGCGTCGTATATTACTCGTTCACCATGAGATTTGGAATGGGACAGAGAAGTCAGCTATAATTTCCCCTCTCGCATGTAGCCGTATGTGCGGGTCGTGGCTGTTATCCTTGTAGCGTTCATTAATTGGTAATTCATAGAGGATATGCAGCATATGGATGGGAATCCTCAACGTCCCATGATAGTTCTGGCATCTAAATGGTCTATACTAACCATTGTTGTAATTTGATACGTGGGAATGGCGTACACCAAGGAGACATCCGGGGTCGCAAAGAAGGCAGTGATTGGCTTGGATCTTATGTTGGACCTCAACCAAGAAAGTTTAAATAGGGACATACTCCCGGCCGTGCAACAAAGCTTAAGATCTCTCATGGGAAAAGTAACGCACCTATGCAGAGTGTAATAACTGTAACTTGTTACTCCCTGTTTCGGGAAGGAGCTACGAATGGGGCAGGAAAGGAACTCCACGAAAGTTCTGGTAAACCTGTGAAGGCTGACGGACATAGCTTTTCAGACTAAAAGCAACTCTTTGAAGAAATGTTTACGAAAACCTGCATTGCCCACAGACCTGGTTGTAGCTAGTGCATTAAACAATCATTTTTAGTAAACTTGTTGAGTACGCTCGTACTCAACGTATCTTCTTAACCCTTGCTAGATTCTAAAGCCAATACAGACGAGGTCTACATCAACTTATGCTCCAGGAATCATCATCAGATCAAGGTCTTCAATAAAGTCAAGGAAATCAACATGTGCCTCAACTAAAGTGAAGACGAAGTTGCTGATTAGATAGGAATATAATCTCTAACCATATATCCTACTTCTATAGAGTATTGCAATAGCAGCAATGCAGGCCAAATAGTTAGATGCTATCCTTATTAGCATGATATTTATGAGTTGATTATTTCTGATTCTTCTTTGTAAGAAGTTTCTTTCTCTCCATTTAACCTAGAGTGTTCTCTGGATATTTTGTAAAGAGTCGAGTTGTAACCTATAGTCATGTCTTAGACCTGCTGTGTTTCTATTGTACCACTCTGAGGGATGTAATACTAGTAAATGGTGTTTCATTGGTGTTATGTCAATGACTATAATGTACTATATCATGCAGTGGTATGCTGGGTCACCGCAGATATGCATGTATCTAGACACGCCACATCATTTATTTTGGGAAGGGGGAGTAGTTATGGTTGTGCTTATTCTTCAGGCCGATGCTAGCTCTGGCGAAAAATGCTAAATGCACAATAAGGAAAAAGTTTGGCAATAACCTAAAGCAAGTAAAAAAATCATAAACGTGTTTGTGCCATGGGAGTTCATCCTTCACTACATTATGGTTTCATATGTACTCTTTGTGCATTGCATCGTAGTTTGTATATGCATTTTATAGTTATGAAGGCTTGAAGAAATTTCTTAACGAGTTAGTTATACTTTTCTTTCATTGTATTTTTGCACTTATAGATCTCTAGGTTTCTATTAACGTGGATGGGCGCGACAACGCACACATATCCGCTTAGACTATATTATGTACTCGTCATGTTCTACTTTATTGTGGTTTTTACATCAACATTACATTATTGAGCTTCTCTTTCTAGATGGATCAGCGACAACTTCCAGAGATTGGATCTCAAATTGTAAGACCAAGTTGCAACTATGTCTGCCACTACTTTTATTTATGAAAAAAAATCGAAGATCAAACCAACCAACCGTGTAGCCTTTAGCTTCGAAAACAATAGTTTTGCACTATTTGTAATGAACTTTGCCTACCCTGCTCAATTGTTCTATTTATCTATAAAAATCTACAATATCATATGAACCTAGTTAGATATGATTATTATTGACTTATATATATTCTTAGATCTTTCGCTTCATAAATCTCATGTATTTGTATAAATCTCAGTGCATACATATTTCTATCCTTCCTTATCATGAATAGACAGTAAACAAAATCATCTTGTTGCTGATCATCTTTTGCATATTCACTTCCCATGAATTGTAGTTGACTTTATATTTTTTTCAAAACGGAGGCAGTGCCCTAGCCTCTACATCAAAACGATGTACTATCTCCATACCGGTTTATTAGGCTAACACGGAGTTCAAGAAAAAAGTTTGACCTTAAAATTTATCAATAAAACATGAGTTATATGTCACAAAAATTATATCATTGGAAAGATCTTTTAAATATCAATCCAATGATATAATTTTTATGACATATGATTCATATTTCACTGGTCAAATTTTAGTCAAACATATTTCTTGGGCTCCGTGTTAGCCTAATAAACCGGTATGGAGGGAGTATACAACTTCTTTATTGCATTATTTAATGAGTTTAGATCTCGAACACAAACAAAAAAGTCAACAAGTACAAAGTATGGATACAAGTATTAGCCACAAAAAAAGACTAGCATAAGTGATTCCACCAGGGGGCAATTCTTAGAATATCGTCACCCACACCGGCTGAACAATTACTACGTAGCCATCTCCAAAGTGTTGCATCCAGCATACATAGCTTGACGATTATCCACAGGCTGTAGGAGCGACCAAGTACGAATCCAGTGAGTAGCCATAAGGATAACTTGAAAGAAAGGTGTGCATTGATCTTTGTTAAAATCATGTCATTCTGGGCGTTCTAGATAGCCCATAGAATAGCACTTACTTCCACCCTAATTTGATTTATTTTCTTTTTTTGGGATACCTGTGAGCCAATTCCCAAATAAATTGTTTAAACTTGAGGGTGGTGTGATATTAAAGGTCATATGAATAATGCGTCATATTAGGAATCCTAAGCTCTAGGTACTTCATTCCATTAGGAATCCTAAGCTCTAGGTTTGTTTGCAATAAGCCAATTTTATTTTATAAGTACTTAGTAGTAAAGACCTAACTTTAGTTGTCTAGATTACTCAAGAGGGAACCTAGTTTCATGTCCACAACCCGGTGTGGTCAAGTCACAGTCATAATTTAAGTCACAAGTCATTTTGAAAACATCTGACAACGGAACAGTATGGCCATCCAATTATCCAAGACCGCGGATGCGGCTATTCGAATAGTTTGACACTCTGTAGAGGTGGTACACTTTCACCAAAACATTCGATACATCCATCAGGGATAACCCTGAATCATCATACTTGGTATGCGGATAATCAATCCTAACTTTTCAATTACACACCCTAGTATAGGCACCTCCCCTATGAGTTTGGCCTCTCAACCATGGCCATCTGCCATCCTGGGCACTGCATAGGTGGACATTCACATTTACAAGGTAGCCTCAGCTCAACCTCTTTTCGCGAGGGAACCCATACTAGGATACATAAACTTCTAGTTAAGCCCTACCCAAACTCGGGTATTGTGGTTATATGGTAAGATTGGAACGGTATCGCATCCGAACCCAACCATCAGTCTTTATTCCATAACACATATCAAAATATTTCAATAGAATGACTCATCATTCCAAGGTTTTCATAATCATTTTCTCCAAGTGTTCCCATCTATGGTGATCAAGATTAGTTAGCACTAGCATCTATCAATGAGGGTGTCACTATTTGAGGGGTACTAATCAAGTATAACTACCTACATCGATTTCCATGCTCTTGATGGCATCTTTCCTATTTTTTCACTAATCACCAATTAATTAACTACTTGAACAACTTTGATAAAAAAGGAGAAAAGATAAAGCTTGCAAATAAAGCTTGGGATTGGTAAAATCAAGATGGTATCATAATAGTATGCATAGTTCTATCTTGCATGGTATAGCTTAGCTTGCTTTCCTTGGTTGGTACAATGGTCGAAGTTATCTTCCTCTTCTTCGTAGAATTCTTTCTCCTCATAGATCGGATTGGTACTAGCGTTTATAAATGAATACGAGGTATACAATCACCAAACAATACTTAACTACGTCTATTTAGCACACAAATAACCACACTAGATGGTCTAGCACCATCTCTATCATTACAATAAAAGGTTGACAAGTTTTGATTTAATCTTATTTTGGAAAAGTAATTTCTACTTATTGAAAAGTTACCTAAGATTTAATATTCTCCAATTCAAATATGGGATCATATTGACACATGTCATCACCAAATATTCCAATACTTGGGAATGTGATTTAAAATGGTTGGTCAATATCACAAAGCTTAACATTGCCATTTAATAATATCTAATTGACTAGAAATGACTATAAAGTCATTTTTTTAATTTTTGGTCCAGGACTACTGTATCCAAAATTATATATTTTTACATATTCAGATAGGTCATAGCCAATGTGATTTTTGAGAGTTGGAATCAACTCGAAATCAATTATGCTTGATTTTAGAAAAATGTTTGAAGTTGTAAAAGCTACTGTCTTGTTATTTTTACTGTGGATGATCTATAATTTCAAACTATTTGAATCCAACGAGAGTGTTTAGATATTTTCAAATACTTTCTCACAAAATTGGATTCATTCAATTTGGTTTAGTGAATCATCCTGAATTGAATTTCAAAGTTACCTATAATACAATATTTTAAAATAAAAGAAAAACCTAAGTTTGAATTCATGGGCTCGCGTGGGAATGCTAACGGGCCGGCCCAACTATGCAGTGTGCGCGCAGGGAGCGGCACTGGGGTTGGTCCCACACGTTAGCGGCTAACTCAACGCGAAGCGGTATCCTTCAATCTAGACCGCATGATTAGAGCACGATCGACGGCTCCGCGTCGTCGTCTCCGTCGCACGGGGCGCGTGAGATGCTAACTCTAGCGCTACGGCGGGGGTCGCCAAGGGCTTACCAGGGCTCCAGCTAGGTCCAGCGAGGTGGCCGAACGAGCGAGTCGATGATGGCGATTCGACTGGTGGTCGCGACAGATCCTGGGGCGGCTCCTAGCGCTGTTTCCTCTTCTTCACTGCAGCGGCGGTCTCCGGTGAAATTCCGGAGGTGTGGTGCTCGCCTTGCTCCAGGGAAGGGTCAGAGAGATTGCGGGGTGAGAGGGGAGTAGAATGGTATGTGTTTTGAGACAGGAGGAGGGGTCTATTTATACTGCGGCGAAGGGGCATGGCGGCATGGCTCGGGCTCATCAGCGACGTTGTTACAGGAAGCTATCAGCATGGCAAAGGGTGTAGGTCGACGCAGGGCTTCATGGCGGTCGTCATGCGCACAGTGGCACGACGAGGTGCGGTCTCCATCGTTCTAGAACGTCCATGCTCTGTTTCGGTACCGTCGGCGTTCGTCACGGCATACGGTGGTCATGGAGCGCGCGGGGTCAAAAGATTGTGTCTCTGAGCTTGCTGGCGTCGCGGCGAACTTATTAGCGCAAGGGAAGAGTGAGGTGCGGTGTGGTCACGCGTGATTGTTCGGCGCTCGGCGCGGCAATCGGCATGGTCGAGTGTTAAATGTGCGCGGCTGCGCTGGCGTCTCCGTGGGCGGTCGTTGGTCGAGGCATGCACAAGCAGTGGCGGTGAGGTCACGGCTACCTCCTAGACATTGTGGGCGAGGGCGGCGCGGCGTGTAGCAGTGTGTTCGTGTTGGGGTGACATGGGTGAGCTCGGGTACGAATTGCACTGGTCAATTGGTCGAGTGAGAGGAGCTCTTCTGCACGGGTTGGTACTGGGTGAGTTAAGGGCGATTAGTGGAGGCTCGGTGAGGTCACAAGATGAGCACAAGATTGATCAAAATAGTGAATAGTTGGTAAGCTTGTACTGTGATCACCAACTGTTTGATTAAATGGCCGCAAGAACTAAACCTTTAAATTTTCCAAATCTTTTTGGTGGGTGTGTTGGGCATAAGCTTGGTAGTCTTTGGGTGCAAGGGTTGCTAAGTGGCGAAGGTTTTGCTGGTTTTCTAAAAATGACTATCTTGATGCATAAGATAGATTCAATTTTGAATTGTCTCTCAAATGAATTGGAAGTTGTTTCTGCAAGTTCTGAAAGATCCATTGTGTTCAGTGTCACTTGGTCTAGCAAGGTGAGAAAAAAATGGAATTGTTTCTGTTTAAAAATCTTTGCTAGAGATGCTCAAAGTGAGCTAAGTGTTAACTTTTGCAAAAAAATGACCATTAGGTCATATGCTTAACATATTGATTTTCTTTTGTTTTGATCTAGTTTGGATTTGACCTAGATGATATGGTTTTGATCTTTAAACAAACTCTCATCATTTACAACAAACAAACATGGCATTGCAAGCATTCGTACATCATTCATAACACACATGCATTAATATAGTGTTTATTAATAAAAGATTTTTTTAACCCTAATTTTGGCTGATTAGAAATTGATATCCTCATTAATATTTTTGAGATGTTACAATTGTGAAGAGACCCGGGCTTCTCCTTCGTGGATCTTGTGGAGTGGTTGGGGAGCTTGCCATCTCCAGAGTGGAGGAAAAGCTAGCCATAAGGAAAGGGCCTATTCCTTTGTGGGATAGGCTCGGAGAAAAAGGTGAGCCTTCGTGGCATTGGGAAATCCTTCGTGGAATCTCATATCTTTCCAACATGACGTACCTTGTAAGGGAACACGGGAATATATCTTCGTCTCCGTGTGCCTCAGTTATCTCTATAGCCGAGATTACTTTCTTTGTGATAGCCATCAAGCTTGAAGTACTTATATCTTACCTATCACTTGTGGTATATTTATCTTGTGCTATCTTGCTTAGCTTAACTTGTTCTTGGTGCACTTAGTTGAGCCTAGTGTATTTAGGTTTTGTGCTTGTAAAATAAACATTAGTTTAATTTCACATTCTATCAAGCCAAAACCGTAATATTTTTGAAATTTTATATTCACCCCTTCCCCCTTTAGGCGACATCTCTATCCTTTCACCGACGGCATGGGGTTGCGATCTAAGTTATCCATGGGTGCGGCAAGGGTGGTTTCGGCCTGAAGAATCCTAGCGCTAGAGAAAATGAGTGGGACAGGAGAGGACGGGTCATGAGGTGGTGCCTCACCAGAGAAATGGGTCATGCCCATGAGTGATACGCAGCGAAGGATCAACGGAGGAGCGGAGGCGTGACGAAGGACGCAACGTAGTGGGAGCCGGCAGAAAACGAACGCTTCCTCTTTTTTAGATAGTAGAGATAGAGATATGGATAAATATTTCCAATACATGATTATTTTCTTTCAAATTATTTACTTTCTAATTCTAATTATTTTCTTTCCATGTTTCCCTGGCGCAATGGGTGGTGCTGATGCTTCCAATGTTTGGTGGGATGTTTGAGGGAAATTTGACGGTCCAAATATTTCCAATGTTTGATGATCAAAGTGAATCACCAGCTCTAATTTAATAGTAAAGATGGTTGAAAATGCTATGTGAATGATGTTTCTTGTAGGATATATCTATGATCCTGAACATCCAACCATCCATATGCGAAACAAATTTATAGAATGTCTATCACCTATCGGATAGGGCTTGGACAGAGAAATGTTTGCTCAATTGGAAATTTGATGCTTGAGGGATCCTCTTGAAAGATATCAATTTGCATAGAAAATGACATCACGATTCTAAGTATAAATGAAATGATAACAAGATGGTGAAAATCAAGAATAGATGGAACAACCATATTATCATTAACTATTTTTATAGCGTGAACACCTTCTATCTATCTATACTATTAAAAAGATTGGGACAGTTCGTCGCGCTAAAAATCCGTCTGCCTTGTTTTTATGATTTTGCCCCTGGTTGTTTGGTCAAATAATAGCCACTGCCATCGCCAAGTGAACATGCAGGAAAAGGAAAGAATCCTCAGCCGCGCGACCTAGCAGCCTCACGCTCTGCCCCTGCGGGGCGCTCCTCCTTGCTGCATCGGCGTGTGCCGCCACGCACGGGAGATACCTTCCCCGCCTCTCTCCGGTCGGTGCCTCCCCAAGCCCTCCACCGGCGCCCATCTTCACCTGCGTGGCGCTCCTCCCTGCCGACGCTTGTCCTCTCCATCATCCTCCAGCACCCCGACCGCCGTACTCCAAGTCGAGCACCAGGTCGTCGTATGCCGTCTTCCTCCATTGCCCCAGGCCGCCGATGACCCGCGCAGTAGGGCATCCGTCCGTTCGAGGATCACTCCATCCATGCATCCCTCCATCCACCGACGACCCGCGGTCTCCGTTAACCCCTCTCTATCTCTCCTCTTCTGGTGGTCAATCAGTGATCTACTTGTGTTTGCACATCCATGAAATTAGCAATCGATTTGTATTTATGTATACAGTTGTTGTCCAAATCTGTAGACCACTTTGCCACCACGACACAACCTGGTGGTATCGTGTGCTCGAAGCGGAGGGACATGGACATCCTAATGCTCAATCCCCAATTTTTATTTGACTAGGGACCATATCCCCAATTGATGAGTTTTTTTTAGATTAGCCGAGGGGCAAGAGAAGCTACCTTCACCGCATTTGTTAAGCTGAAACCATGGTGCAAAGAGGGGCAGGGGCCTCCACCGTAGCTCCCTCGATCCAGCCCCACCCATCACCGGTAAGTCACAGCCCACCTGTCCTCGTGCTCGATTCCTCCTGCATCTTGGAAGCCCGTGTTTGTGTTACGTTTCTGTCTATACCTAGGCTAAATTGTTCAACCATTTGATGATTTAATGAATTATTCAGTTCTCTCTCAGCCAAGCAACAATGATGTCATAGGAAGAGGTGAATATTATTGAGAACATAGGAAGAGCACAAATGGTGAAGGACTGCCCCAATAGTCATGTTGTCAGGAGGGGAACGAACAAGGGCGGCCGCTGCAGCCATGGTGCATAGAGAGGGAGGAGCGGCGGCCGTTGAAGCTCTCTTGATCAGCCCCGGGAGACATGGCAGAGGTAATGCAGGGGAAGGGGGATTTGGAAAAAAAATAGGAGGGCTGCATCACAGCGGTCAGTTTGCTCTGAGATCTCCTTGATCGTTCTTAGCTAGCCACATTAGGATCAATGCTAGGTGATGTGCTGGTTTCTTTAAAATTGTATGATGAACTTACCAGTTAGGCAGTTACAACTTTGGCTTTCCATTGGTTAGACTAATCCCATATTCTAAACACAAAAATTGCTTGGTATATGTGAACTTGATTCACTGCTTTGTTCACCCCTCTGCATTTGTCTTCATTGTACTGCTTTGTTCATTCGTCTGCATTTCTGTTTTTTTTTTTTTTGTAACATGGAACTCCGATAAATACTGATTGTGATTGTTCTTTCTCACGGGTAGATTTGTTGATTCATCTATAGTGAGAATACCTTTTGCATGCTTTAACCGGATGTTGTTTTTATAATATTTTTTAGATCATACTAATTGGGTGGTGTGCAAGCTATAATCTGTAGAGATTCTGGTTTGAGGGATTGTATGGCTGTTGCATTTTTTCTGAAAATCTATGGGACAAGTACAGCTAGCTCCATTCTTGTTAGAAGCAGAACTGAACATTCTTTTTATGTGATCTTCTTGTATATCAGGTCAATTCTATCTATTCTGTCTGGAAGGTCTCATTCTTACTGAAGAAAAACAGCTAACTTAATTTCTACAATGAAAAGAAAATGCATGTATTTTTACCAGCGATACGGTTTTGAAATAAGGGCCTTTCATGAATAGCTTGATAGCCTACTATGTATATGCGGAGACTGCTCATAGAGTTTAGTAGGAGAAATAATGTGATCATTTGATTTGGCTATCAGATTTGTCGATGATTAGACTATAGTTTAGTTCAAGAATATTTCTCCTTAGCCGGTTATGATATAAATTATATTTGGTGATCATGCAAAAAATATACCACCGAGGTTTAAAACGGAATTTATTGGTCCAGTGTAGTAGCTTCATTTCTTGTTCTCATGCATGGATTTTCCTGTGTCTCGCTTCTTTTGCCTGATGTTTCTGTTAACAAAAGTATTGGGAATCTATATGATAACAATGGCACACCATATCAGCCAAGTCATGAAGTTAGCTATTCTGGTTGGTTGAATTGATCATATTACTTTTTATTGGTTGAGGTCAAAAAGGCTTACATTTTTCTTAGCATAGTAGGATGGTTGGATATGTCTTGCTCATACTGTAGCACCGCTTTTTTTTTCTTTTTTTTAAGGAACCACTTTATTTTTCTGTTAGTATTCATTTAGATATGTCAGCTCGAAATTGGTCTTTGGTTTGCCTAGAGAATTTTCATGCTCTTTAACATTTGAACATGACATTTGAAATAATTAAAAATTTATGTAGGTGTTCTATTTGGCAGATTTTTGGTCCTAACTTTATATGCTACACAAAAGAGTTCCATGTGGGAGGAGCCGTCTGGGATTTCTGTTAGATGGAAATTGCGGCACCACGCTCTTGCCTCCATCCTCTACATGATAATTCACTGGTAATTCAAGCATTGTATACATCATTAGTCCGATTATTTATAGGAACTATCCATGAGGTGAGTATCACAAGGAACAACACCCAATACATTCTGGTGCTACACTCATGGGAATTGTATAGTTGTATGATGTAACTAAACTTATTTCACCATTTTGACTAATAGAGAATATTACTTCTCTTTATCTTACCGTGATTGTATAGTAGTTATATCTCATATGTTGTTAGTCTGTATCCTAATCGAGCGATGTTGAATGGATATTATCTAACCGAATGACTAATACTTTTGATACACGGATGCAAATATTATTCAGTTTCTCAAAGAATGAAAAGAGAATTTAGTAGATAAAAAGGTATACATCATATAAATGGTTTATCTATGTTGACGTGCAAAATGGCTAGAATTTGACTGAAATGTTAAAACATGAGGATGCGCATGGCAAGACCTTCTTCTTATGTCAATCCGTGTATGACCACATATTGCCAAGGTTGCATATAGTGTCACGCTGGCGGCGCAATGAGCTCCGTGTCCTTCACCCTCCGCCGCTCTCTCCCAGTTCTTCTTGGCCGGGTCTGTTACCTAGAAGATCGGTGATGAGCTTCAAGAGTCTCGACCACATGGAGATAGAAGTCCTATCATAGGACTATCTCCCTGTATGATCCATCTGTCAGGGAAATGTGCAGCGAGAGAGAAGACAGTGCATGATGCGTGCTAATCAATGTGTTTTTATAGAGGGACACGTAAAGTTACACAAACAAATTTGATTATACAATTTCGTATACATTATTTTAAATAGAGCTAGGAAAGAACTTTGAAGAGTGAGAGGCCAGCTGCATAGCTTGACCAAATAATTATGAGGCGATGGGTTAGGAGGCCACATAATGAGCTTTCGCCCATTTTTATTTGACATGGTCGTATTAATATAAAAAAATGTTTATTGTTCCGTTGCAACGCACGAGCATTCAGCTAGTATAATATTATTCTCTCAGAAACTATCGTAGTCTTCGCATCATTATTTTACATTTCATCCTACCTCAAATCATTTCTATCCTGCACCACTAACCTAGGACACATTGATGCACCAGGGATAGACTAGAATTGGCTTATATTATTTTCCAATAAATATGTACTGCTCCCGCCATACCAGATTATTCGGCTAATATTATATGATATACAATTTTTAGCCTAATAGTACAATATAGTTTCATGATATCTATATGATATACAATTTTTCAATATTTTTACTATAAATTTTGTCCAACTTTACATTGCTTGACTTTCTAAAAAAAATGGAGCTCAGTAAAAACGGAGGGAGTATTGGCAAGTCCTTTTATCATGACTTATTGATACCATGACTATATATACGTATAATGAACAACGAATGAACAAATGAAATATTTGTATATAGTACAGAGTTCCTGTCGGAAAACACGTATACGATCAAAAGTAAGTATAGCACTCATGTAGGCTCGACTAGTATCACTCATCCAGCTGCTCCATCACTGTCTGACCACTGGGAAAAGGCACCTGTAAACCTGCACAAATCAAATTAAGTAAAATCAAATTTTCATCTTACTGTGACTCAAACTACGCAGCGTGTCACACTGTCACGTTTACGAACCTTTGACAGAAAGGATTTCTTGGGCTTCCTCACCGGACGGCCCCACGTGGGCGCCGCGCTGTCCGGCGAGAACTGCTCCTGCGGCCGCGGCACGTCCGGCGCGGCGACCTTCGCGACCTCCCGTTGCCGCTGCACCTTCTCGAACTGCACCGTGAAGCCCTGCGCCGCGTTCTGCTCGTCCCACACGCCGAACTTGGGCACGGCCGAGGGGGCCTGCGGCAGGCCCTGGCTCGGGCGGCGCCGCTCGTTCGCCGGCGGGGCCGCGTGCCGCGGCGGGGAGGCGGCCACCCTCGGCGCTGGCGGGGCGTGCTGCTGCTGGTGGTGCCTCGGCCCCGGGGCGGCGTACTGCTGCTGCTGCTGGGGCTGGGGCTGGTGGTAGCTGCCGCCGCTGTTGTTGTTGCTGCTGTACCGCGGCTGGTACGACCTGGGCGGCGAGAACTTGCTGGCGCGGCTGCTGACCTCGGACGCCGCGCTGCTGCCGTTGCTCCCGTTCCGCCGGTGGCGACCCCCGCTGCCGTGCTGGCCGGGGTAGTGCTGCGCAGGCGCCAGATGCCCGTAGCCGTTGCCGTGCGAGGGCGCGTTCCTGCTGCTCAGGTCCTCGTAGTAGTGCTGCGCCTGCGTGGGGTGCCCCTGCGAGCTCGCCGGCCTTGAGGGCGCGTTCCTGCCGCCCAGGTCTTCGTAGTAGCGCTCCGCCGGCGCCGGGTGCCCCTGCGAGCTCGCCGGCCGCGATGGCGCGTTCCTGCTGCCCACGTCGTCGTAGTAGTGCTGCGTTGGCGGCGCGGGGTGCCCCTGCGAGCTCGGCGGCCGGGAGGCCGCTCTCCTGCTGAGGTTCTCGTAGTGCTCGTAGGGGTCGAACACGTAGTCGTCGTGTCCCTTGGGCGTCCCCGCCGCCGTGGCCGGAGCCGGAGCCGGCACGGGCGCGGTCTTGTTCTCGCGCACCTTCTCGAAGAAGACGGTGTATCCGATGTTCTCGGCGTCCCACGAGCCGAACTTGGGGACGACCGCTTTCCCCTGCACCTACACGATGCAAGATACATACACCAGTTTCTTAATTACGTTTGACATTTCACGATCTAAAATCGGCGCCAATGATGAATTTGAATCATGAATATTTATGTTTACCTATAGACATTTTCTCACTAGTTGAAAACTCACACAATGCGGAGCCTCAAGTTGAGGTTGTAATTAAATATGAATATAAAAAATACGAAGAGAAGAATTCCCACGGCAAAAAAAGTATGAAGAGAAAAAACGACATGACAGTCAAGGCCAGGACACACCCAACTAATAAGAACAACTAATCACGCGTCATCGCAAAAGCGAAGGAAAATAGTGTACTCCTACTACTATCATGCTCATGTCAACCGTGACGTTACATAAACATATGTGAACTGTCAAACCCGTTGCATGCCCAACCGAGAGAGGTACACGCCGTCGACCATAGCTGCCCGCCAGATGCACTGTACTCCAGCAGGCAGGAGTGGCCTTGACGTCTAAACGATCGTGCGTCCATACGAAGCAAAGCCCCCGTACCCTTTCTCTCTTCTCAAGAATTCGCGTCTCCTCATCATTATCCTTTCGTGTCCATCTCCAGAATTATCCTTAGACATGAGACCGGTCTTGATCGATGATCTGATCATGTTGGCGCCATGTGGCCGAGTCGGCGCGGCGCCTTCCCAGACCATGTGACAGTCTCCAGATCCGTGACTGTGAGCCAAACTCCTGTCTGCTGCTGCCTAACCATAAACCATCATCATCATCATCATCATTAATCACCACCCACCCAACACCAACGCGTGTTGCCAACTTGCTGCTCGCACATGGCCTCATGGGGAAGGAGGAGGCAGCAGGCACCAACCATGATGGTTCGGATCGTTTCATACCAAACCACGGTCAATTCCACGCCACACACACACTAAGTACGGCAGGTTACTCAAACGAAGTGTTGCGCAAATGCAGCAATCAATCATGATCAGTTTTTTTTTTTCAAAAAAAAAAAAGAGAGAGAGCATAATCGAGAGTCATGGAAGCGTCAAAGCTTATGCATGCATGTACTGTAGTATGTAGCACTAGGTAAACCGTAAAGCAACAGTACTCCAAACAACGAAGAGAGATGCATTCCATATCCATGATGTAAACGTAGCGAGAGATGGAGATACTCACGGCCATTATTAGAAAACGATGATGGTGATGATGTCTGACGATCAGAGCGAGCGAGCGAACTTGCTGGCTGATCCTTCTTCTTCTTCCCCGCTTCTGCAGTCTTCTTCTTCTGAATCCTCCCTTCCCTCTCACTCCCCTCTCGATCGATCACGGCAGGAAACGAGCCGGAGAAAGAGGGAGAGGGAGGCAGACAAGCAGCAGCAGGAAGAAGTGAGGCAGGAGCACGGATAGGCAGGGCAGGGGCAGGATGGTTCTTATTATGATTGGGGGTTTCAGAGGCCAGGAACTGACACAGCGTCCTAATTAAAGGGGCAGAGCGGACGCGGGACAGGACACAGCTGTGACACTGTGAACCCACGGGACGGGACGGAACGGAACGGCGCAGTTGGAATGTGCTGTGCCGTGCTTTTATGGATGCAAAGCAGAAGAATGGAGCCAAGGAAACAGCTCAAGAGCTTAAAAACACTCCCACCTACCTTGCATAAACAGAGGAGGAAGGGAGGGGGGCAGGCAGGAGGACGGTGGTTGTTGCGCCCGTTTCTTAAATCCTTCTCGACGAGTTTGCCATTTCCATCCTCGGCTGGGTTGACATGGTCAAACCCTCGGCACAAGCAAGGACTTGGGCAATTATCTAGTCTACCATACAACAACTGTATCTTTGTTGGGTTGTTTGTTGCTCGGATTTCCATTCAGGTTCGCAACCAACATCGTGCGACCGGATTTCTGTTCTCAACCGAATTTTGTTCTGGGTTCTCTGTCTTCTGATGATCAGTATACCAGGTAGTAGTAGATGGAACTGATCGTTCAAACCGAACGTACCTTTGTACTACGGTTGGGAAAGGACAAGAATTAGATAGACCAGAAAAACTTCCTCAAGACATAAACCCAGCTGTAACAAAAAACTTTCGTTTGACAACACGCATTGTTTAAGCAAATCTTGCCTACTGTTCCTTTGTGCCACGACAATGTCAAATATACTCTACTACCTAAATAAAAAACAGAAAAGGAAAACGTAAACGGATCATCATCAAGAAATTCATGTACTCCACTACTACTACTTGTCAACTGTACTCAGAAAGAAGGCAACAACGCGTACCCTTTCTCAGCACAGCAAAACAAGATGCAACCGGTACAGCAGCGGACAGAGGTCAGGCCCCCTATTAGCTGGCTCACACCGCATCAACAGCTGACCCATTAATGGTTTAACACCATCCGAAAGCGAAACGATCAAACGGAGAGAAGAAAGCCCAAGCACGGCCGAGTCACCACCACGAGGACATCAGCATGAACTGGTAGTGGCGCCATGACCAAGCTTTTATTGCACGTACAAGTCCAGCTCCGCGATCCACAAGCAGCACTCGTCCACCGTCGCTCTCGGCCGAATAGCAGACGGAATTGTGCGCGGCCACAGGCGCGGAATCGGGCACACGGGAGACGCCCGCCTTGCATGCCCACCAGCAGACATCGAACGCGCAGGATCTGGAGCTGCTGAAACAAAATAGCAGGGCAATAGTTTAGTCATCAATCAAGAAGGAAAAATCTAATCACCGGATCATCATTGTAGATTAAAACTAGTAGCAACGTCGGAGCGGACGATGTTATAAGATGACAATACGTGCTAATGAGGCATTAGTGCTCAGCTAACCCTGCACAAGTGTCCGTATTATCATGGAAAAGGATGTCGTTGTGCACACAAAATTCGCTCGGCGCCTTTGGTAGCTAGCTTTAGGTTCCAGAAAAAAAAAGAATATCTAATGTATTTTGAAATAATATGGTGGGGGTGTCGTTCAACAACAATCATGGACCATCTCACTTTCCCTCACTTATGAAAAATAAAATAAAAGATGAAGACAAAGTGCTGGACATGAGAAACAGTTAAAAAAAACTAAAACTATGCACATTTAAGGGCTGATTTGAACTTCGAAAATGTCCTTTTGTAAGGTATAAAAGACACAGACAAATACATGAAAAATACTAGCTCTACAGTACTCAAATATGCCCCAGAACATGCTTATGTTATATTATTAGATAAAACAAGTGGACAGACAGGGTCTGGTCGAACAAGTGCCATCACTAACAGTGCATCAAATTATAACAACCTAATAGTGCATCAAATTATAACAGGTGCCATCACTAATAGTGCATCAAATTATACAGATATTAGATGCATGTGAAACCAACAATCATTGCATGTCCCGAGAGATTTAGATTGGAGAGAGAACAGTGTGGACCAAAGAGAAATAAGAGTAGGCATGTGAACAGATGCACTGAATAAATTTGCATGCGGCCAGAAACAATGTATGAATATTCTGGAATCACTGAGCAAAATCACTGTAAACAGAAAAAACAATGAAATCAGCTTGGAGTGATAAAAGGACTACATGAGTAAATCAAATTATTTTTCAGATGAGTAAGGACTACATGTCCCGAGATATCAGATGCATGTGAAACCAACAACCATTGCCTGTCCCGAGAGATTTAGATTGGAGAGAGAACAACGTGGACCAAAGAGAAATAAGAGTAGGCATGTGAACAGATGCACCGAATAAATTTGCATGCGGCCAGAAACAATGCATGAATAATCTGGAATCGCTGAGCAAAATCACTGTAAACAGAAAAAACAATGAAATCAGCTGGAGTGATAAAAGGACTACATGAGTAAATCAAATTATTTTTCAAACCTGGAAATATGCACACAGCTAACAGCCAAGACGTCATGATGCATAGCAGGCAAAGGGCAAAAAAATCCAACATGAAGAACAGTTTATGCAAAAAGAGGTAATCAGGAACATTGAACAAGACAATACAGTCAAGGGCGGCAGACATCAAACGATCTGTCAAAACAATGTGTCTGACTATATTCACAGTTGTAAATACCCACAGAAGTAAAACCACCTGAATAGATTAACTGTAAGAGAAGAAAACCAGAGATATCATGTAATGAAGAAACAGAATGCAGTTCAGCAAGAAGAAAAATGTCCGTCGAACATCAAGTCTGGTGTAAATAACAATTACATAATATGCAAATCTTCTGAATGATAAGATTGAAATGAGCCAGAAACAGAGATCACCGGATTTTGTGTTTTCTCAAAACACATGGTCCCAAGTGAATAACATATTCAGCCCATCAACAGTAATATGAAATTTTCTTTTAGTTATAACCTACCAGATGTTCTACATTACACTTTTTTCTTGATATCTGCAATCAAATAGAAACTGGTATGAGATAATGAAAATGACACAGTATAGTTTGCTCAACTAATCCTCAATGAGTGTTTTTAAGGATATGTAGAACTGAGTGCTCTAACAAAATAAGTTCAATTTCATCCTCACGTTCGGTACTCCTGCCGCAGGGTAGGTGGTTCAAGGAAGAGTGCTGCAAGCTAGGAAATTGATTGTCCAAAGGTAGGTCCTCGTAGAAAAGGTTCAGAAACTTGAATCTGGAAGCAAAGGATAGTTCTTGCTACCATTGTGTCTGCTAGAATGTCGGCAGCATTAGGATGCTCCTCTGATGCCCTAAAATGTAACCAGGCAGTGAGGCTAACAGAGGATTGAACAGCCAAGCACTAATATGAAAGCAAAAGAGGCAAGTCAATCTAACAGTATCTCCAGTTACAATATTACCAATGGCAGTCCATTTTTAGAAAATTGAACTTCGTTCAACAGCATCAACATGTTAATAGTACTGTGTTCAAAGCTAAGAAAAATAACCTTACTATAATTGTTGACAGCTAGAAAAGAAGCACGCGTAAATTAGCCACATCCACCGGTACCTTAGTTGGATCCACACCCTGCAGTCCAGGGACAAATTAATCCAAACCGCAACAGATTTCCGCTGCTCTGGTTTTGGCAAACCACAAAGCTGCTGCTTCAAAATTCAACCTTTCTCCAATACTTCATCCTCGAGTTGGTTAGGTACAGTATTCCTTGATGAATAAACAATAAGGAGTAAAAAGTGCATGTATATGTTTCACCATTGGAAACCCAAAAGATATAAAGCTTCCAAATAATAACCGTATAATACTGTCCATACAGGAATGTGCCTCACATGATCCTGAATTACTTATCTTACTAATGGTTCCCAATACAGTACTTCAAAGAGGAGATAAGGCATGTGACAATTCCAAATTCTTGACAAAGATTTGCAATGCCACGTAAAAATATACTAGTGCTACACTGATAACATAGAATTTATGAAGCTAGTAGCATAACAAAAAAATTCATTCCAGAAAACTGCAGAGTATTTGACTAGTAAAAGACCAAAAGTACATACTCCCTCCGGAATTCACTGACTCACATTTGTCTAGATTCGCATGTATCTACACACTAAAACCCATCTAGATACAAGTCAAAAGAAAAAAACCATCTAGATACATGTGAATCTAGACAAATGTGGGTCAGTTAATTCTGGACAGAGTTAGGAGCTGAGCAATATTGCTTGAATGTGGCATCCCAAGGTCCATTTTGCTTAGGAGAATAGTATGAAAATTACTCGTGAACAAAAAAATTCCACTAACATATTCCGGTAAGATGTCATTAAAATTGCCAGAGCATGTCTTCTAGAGGACAACTGAATAGAAAAATGCCACCTTAATTAAAACATTAACATGGTTACTAACAGAAAGCATGTAATGCATTGTTGTATGCATCCCAGCATATATACTGCAAGTACCTAAATAATTTATTTACATATCGAGAAAACCATATGCACCGGGTATCATAACCTTAGCATCTGAAAGGCTATCTAATTTGTTTCGATGGACACAAAAAAAAGGAAACTTTAATATCCATAAGAACGTGGGAGTTCAAAATATCATAACTCCCAATTAAAAATCAACTTATCCTATCACAAAAAGGGCTACACATTTAACATGGTAATCAAACTTACATTTTGCGAGAAACGTTATCACCACCTCACTGCATACAAATAAATTATTGTACAACAAAGACAATGTAATTGTTATGGTAATAAAAGTTCCTTCTATTTCCAAATAACAAATAAAGCCATAAGCACATAGATATTTTTCCACACGAATGTAGTTCATAGTAGGATTACCATTGCTGCACCATCCATATGAATTGCTAAACCTGCTAAACCATCCATATGCAAGTAGTAAGAAATGAGGTTTAGTGGGTAAGGCTCATAGCCACTAACACAATACAGATCAGACAGAAAAATGGATAATCTATCAAGAGGAGTATATAAAAAAATCCTTTTACTTTTATGTTACTCCATCACAGTTCATGCTATTAGCATCATATTGCTAATTCTTAGAATTAATCATGTCAGGCTTGCTTCATCGTGATTAATCCTGTTGTGTGCTGATCAACTCATTAGTAATCAAATGCCAAACTATACGTGCTAATGGTTTTCGGCTGAACTCTGCCGAATGCGTTCATCATAGCTGCAGGCGTCCACAACAAGTTAGCTAATGAACTTTGCTGATAAGAATTATAATAGGACAAACATGACATCCTTTTGAACAGCCAAAGTAAACTCTTATTCTATGGCAGACATCTACATAAATGTGAGAATTGTTTTAAGAACCAGAACAACGTATCAGAATAAATAACATTTTAACAACAAAAGCATTATGACAACAATAGCAAAGGTTAGTCCATTAACAGCAGTCAAGGAATAATGGAAGGATTCAGGTTGAAGGTGGAGGTTGAAATTCATATCAAGATAAACAACAATGTTTAGCTCTCTAGCACAGTAGCACTTAAGCACCCAGTAAATGTTCCCAGGAATCTAGATAAAGTTGAGGCCATTAATATGGACCGGAGGGAGTTGAGGGAGTAGGACAACGACATCTTTTTGAACGGCCAAAGTGAACTTCTCTTATTCTATGGCAGACATCTACATAAATGTGAGAATTCTTTTAACAACAAGAACAACGTATCAGAATAAATCACATTTTGTTAACAACAAAAGCATTAGGACAATAATAGCAAAGGTTAGGCCATTAACAGTACTCAAGGAATAATGCAAGGATTCAGGTTGAAGGTGGTATAAAGGACGAAATTCATATCAAGATACACAACAATGTTTAGCTCTCTAGCACAACCCAGTGAATGTTCCCATGAACAGAACTTGTGTTCAAATGTTCTCGATTCACAACAGACAACTCTAAATATCATTCATGAGTAATCCTGATGTGTGCTGATCAACTCGCGAGTAATCAGATGTCAAACTATACGTGCTAATGGTTTTCGGCTGAACTCTGCCGAATGTGTTCATCGTAGCTGCAGGCATCCACAACAAGTTAGCTAATGAACTTTGTTTATAAGAATTATAATAGGAGAAACATGACATCATTTTGAACAGCCAAAGTAAACTTCTCTTATTCTATAGCAGACATCTACATAAATGTGAGAATTGTTTTAAGAACAAGAACAACGTATCAGAATAAATCACATTTTGTTAACAACAAAAGCATTAGGACAATAGTAGCAAAGGTTAGTCCATTAACAGTACCCAAGGAATAATGGAAGGATTCAGGTTGAAGGTGGTATAAAGTTTGAAATTCATATCAAGATACACAACAATGTCTAGCTCTCTAGCACAACCCAGTAAATGTTCCCAGGAACAGAAGTTGTGTTCAAATGTTCTCGATTCGCAACAGACAACTCTAAATGAGTAATGGTGTTACCACATGTAGCTAAAGAAGAAAAATAAGTTACTTAGCTGTCTGCTTCCTCACAAGAGAAAGCAGGTAAAATGTTGCTATATTACAGCACAACCACAGCGAGCTGCCGCGGTAGCCGGCAATAACCATCACCATCACCGGCAACGAGCAGGCTGATTCTTAGATCAGGCGGTATTAATGATCATCGGATCGTGTAAACAACAACAACAACAACATACATGCATGGAGGTGGATCGTGCTGTGCTGGCTACGGAGAGAATGGAAGAACCAAATATTTTTCTCCTTTTCCTCTTTCTCTGACCACCACCTGTGGTTGGTTTGACTTCAGAGCCGCAGCGCCGTCAGCCTTAGCTCGTCGTCGTCGTTGGACGCCATGCCGCCACCGCACTCCGGGGGCAGGTTGAGGTCGAAGGGGAGCAGGAGACAGCAGGACGGCGAGGCGGCGGCGTCCGTGCAGTCGTCGTCCACCACCGAGGCCGAGGACCCGCAGTCGCTATGGCAGTCGCCGTCGAGGACCGGCAGCGTCGGAAGCCGCGGCGGGAGCACCGGCCGCGCCCTCGGGCCGCCGAAGGACTCGACGGTGGAGCTGAGGCTGCTGCAGGCTGGCATGGCCGCCGCCGCCGCCGCCGACACGGCGACCGGCGGCGGGACGGCCGCAGCGGCGGGGTAGGACTGGTAGCTGGGCGGCGGTGGCTGGTAGTGGGCGAGGGAGAGGGGGAAGTTGGTCCTGGCCTTGGGCCCGCGCAGCATCCTCGCTGCGGCGTCGTAGGCGCGGGCGGCGTCCTCGGCGGAGTCGAAGGTGCCGAGCCACACCCGCGCCTTCTTCGCCGGGTCGCGGATCTCCGCCGCGTACCGGCCCCACGGCCGCTTCCGCACCCCGCGGAACCGCGCCTCCGCGTCCCCGTCCACCTCCGCCGCCATCGCAGCGCCGCCCCGCCGCATGCCGGACGGGATTCCCTCTCGCGGGATCGGAATCACGTACCGTGTGCCGGCGAGCTTCGTTGGCGTTGTTGCAGAAGAAGAAGGGGTAGGGAACGGGAATCGGATTGAGATTTGGGGAAGGGGGGAAGGAGGAGGAGGAGGAGGATGGGGGAAGGTGGGGAGGAGTAAATTGGAAGGTTTGCTTGTTTGTGCTGCCACCGCCCACGACGCCCACCCCCACCCGCTCGATCGCCTGCCTGCGCGCGCGCGCCCTCCCACCACCCTCCCTGCCCGCTTGCCGGCCTTTTTCTTTCTGGCCGCCTCGCCTTTCCTTTTCCCTCCTCTTCTTTAGACTTTTCTCTCCCATGTGGTTATTTGAATTTTAATTACTGTATATATCTATGGCCTTCTTTTCCTGTTGATGATGATGAAGCACTGTGTCCTTGGCTAAGCGACATTTGGCATGTTGAATGAATGTGTTTTCGGCTAGTTTTTTTTTTCTTTTGTGAAAAGAGCATTAGGCTAAATTTGACCGATGGTGGTTTCACATCTCGACTGCAGCAACGATAAGATTTCCCGCGTTGGTGATAGGGATCATTTGATTTCTGAAATTTTAGATATTTGTGCATGATTGGGATCTTAGGAAACGTTACAAAATCAGTTTGTAATCACATAAAAATCATGTATAGTTTAATGTTCATAAGAAAAACACATTAGGTTAAACCTCAAGGTAACAATGGTTTCTTCGCCATAATCAAAGAGAAATGCTCTTGTCATATACTATATATAGGATTCAAATAACATTTCAAATCTGTATGCTTTTTATTCTTACACTTTTTCTATCCAATGAATCAAGAAGCCCTGAGTTTGTGTTGGTAGCCTAGTCTGTACTATCTCAAGTAGGTTTGTTGCTATATGGTTGGCCATTATGGGCTATTTGTAACCACGTCTTGATGGTTTTTCTTTATAATGTTGATAGAAAATGCAATGATTTTTTCTTGGTAGTTCGTCTTTATAATCATTGTTAGTCTTTTCCAACTACTTTCATGATTGATTGCATTTGCCTTCAATATCGATCACAAACTATATTCTTGTGCCATTCTACCACATCCACCGGAGGACGCCGATTCGTGGGGCTTTTTCTGCAGAAAAGAGGTTGTTTTTGAACAGTAAATCATGGTGACACATGTGTGAGTTGGAACTTGGATTGGTGATGTGGGCAAAGGTGCTAAATGTTGGCGCTTCTCTTTGTCTAGTGCAATGACAAGTGGGCCACTTGTGCGTTTATTCTACATATCCAAGTTGTGATTGGGCCACTATGTTTGTCTTGGTAATATGGTGGACGGGTTTATCGGATGTAGTGTCCTGGACTTATGTTTACGTGTTTGGTTTTGTTCTAGGCCTAATTTGAAAACACATCACACTCTGGTATAGATTATGGTTGTCCCATCTAGGTCAAGCCATGTGGAGAGTTGGCCTACGAGGACTTGGTGTTCCTTCTTGATCAAGCACGAGCTATGTTAGTTGTTGGCATGGCGAAACTAGCTCAAGGTTCTTTGTCTCCATAGGCCGGCTTATGTAAATCGATGGACACCGTAGATAAATTGTGCATTGTACACATGTCATTTGGTCTTCGTGTGGTCGGGCTGTGGCGGATGACACATCTCCCCTTCTCCCGATCTTCAAGTTCTCGTTGTCAAGTACCGGGGCAGAAACACCAAGTCTGTTCTCGTCTGTTGGACATGGCAATGGCGGTGTATACGCATTGCTTTCTTATGGTATGCAATATCTAGTTTTGTTTAATATGGCGTCACGGCATCTTTTCCTCACAAGTAATACAATAATAAATATACTTCAAATTTTAAAACATGATAGAAGTGCATGTACTATGTGGTGGGAGGCATCTCGTCTCACAAATGCAACTCTTCGACACTCACAAGCACGAGGTGGTAAGAGGGTTTTCGGCTCATAGGTGCAGCTAGACCCGTAACAAATAGTGATTCGAAAATACTTTAAAATAAGAGGCATAAAAAATTATGTTTGAATGGGAACAAAATCAGTGCTCAAAACACGCGTGTGGCACTTAACTTGTCTTTTTTAAGAGAGAGAGAGAGAGTGTAGAAGAATTCCAGTTTTTTGCATACAAATTTCGCATAAATTTGTTCTTTCCGTCCCTGGTATTCTCACCGGTACAAGGACGTTTTTTCACTTTGCCTTTTCATTTCGCTTTGCTCCCCTCTCTTTTTGCTCGCTCGTTTTTTTCCTTTTCCCTCCATGGTGTGCTCTGCTCCGAGCACGTGCCTACTGCTCTCTCCGTTTTAAAATATAAGATGTTTTAGGTTTATGAAAAAAATATCTAGATATTTTTAATGTGTAGATTTACTTCAAATCTAAGTGAACCTATGTACTAAAATATGTCTAGACACATTTGTTTTATAAAGCTAAAACATATTATATTTTAAAATAGAGGAAGTAGTACTACACGATTTGCTCTGCTTTTCCAATGTGAGGCGTCATCCGGTGACCGGTGGTGGGTTAACCACCCTGTCCTGCCCAGCCAACGCCCACCGCAGACACACGAGACGCCGTGAACAAGTAAAGAATCCACCCCAGGTCACCGTAGCAGACGGACGGAGTACGCAGCCGGGGAGGCGTTCCTGCGAGATCTATACCCGCTAGCCGTCTATCTACGCTGAGAAGGCCCAGGACCGGCGCGGGGCGCGGCTGACCGAGCGGATCGAGCTGGAGTGATGGCGCCATGTGCGCCGCCCAGCGCGCTGCCGCCCTCCGCGTGGGCCTCGTAAGCCGCGCCGCATGGATCCTGCTGAGATGCGTACAGTACAGGAGGGGACGCCGGCCGGAGTGCTCGTCCTCCGGGCCGATCGCGCTGACAGCGTGCCGCGTTTCGTGGCTTTTCTCACAGGAGGGTTATTAAATGTAGGAGCTGGAGCGTGCGTGATATGGCCCCTGTTCGTCTCGTCTCAGTCAAATTTGTTTTCACGATGCGAAGGAAAGAACGAGAGGGGAATAGTTTCCATTTTTTCATGAAACAAAACGATCGCGTCACTAAACAACCAAAATATTCGTTGGGATTTGCTGTGGATCGTAGTCGCGTCCCTTTTGTTTTTTCTGCGTGCCAGTAGCTAGTTTGAGGTGTCAGCGCCACGGCTCCACCGGAACAGTGGTTTGGGCCAGTGATTCACCGGAACTCCGGGTAAAAAGGAGGGTGCGGAACTCGGAAGGGACGACCTGGTTATCACGGAAGCGTCGTCGCCAGGACGGACAGAGAAGATAGCAGGGAGACCACATGTTTAGATGAGCTCCACATCACGCATGCCGTAACAACGAACCGGCCGGCTTGTTGCTGAACGGAACAGGCCTGGCCGCCAGACTTTGGACCAGAACAAATCCTAGCCTGGCTCTTGTTGACACGGAAGGACGGGCGTGCGTGCGGGGCACTCTGTCTGAACGAGCGATGGTTGCAGGCAGAGCTCATGCGGCCGGGCAATAATTCCGGCCGGCGTGGGCAGGTGCCTCCCCATCTCGTGTCCGGATTACGCAACGTCGGTCGGTCGGTCGATCGATCATGAGAGTGGCGTCCGGCGACGTCGCGCGATCGACCAGCGATGGCGACTGCGTGCCGCGTCGTGCGTGCCCGGCAGCAATGATGGACCGGACGGAGGGGCGGGCGGACGCCGGTGCACCTACCGTTGTTCGTCGGTAGCGCGCCCAGACGTGATGCTCTCCGGAACGGCCGAATGATGACGAGCCGAACCTCCGGCGACCCAGCTGCAAGAGTTCTTTTTCCCCTTTTCTTTCGCGCACCAAGGGACGTCAAAGAGTTCTTCAATACACACTTTTTTTTTGAAAGATTCTTTCGATACACACATGACAGAACACAGAGCTGAAATTTATTCAGAAACCACAAATTTCTGAAACCATGCTTCCTAACAGCCATGGTTCATTCGATTCTCGTATAATTTGCTTAATCAATACAGTACAAAAGTTTCGCACCACACAATTCCAGCCATGCTTGTATGTTTCCTACATTTGTTTACACTGTACGACCATTTAATACAGACAAGACAACGCCTCATGCTTCACTGAATCATGTATCCAGACCTTATTTGCATCTGAATCACCATGTCCCAGCGGTAGGATAATATCTTTGCTTCCTAACATTCATGTTTCCTTGCTTCCTCATACGTGCTTGGTGAATTCGAAGGCAGTGGGTCGCTATCTTGACATGGATGGTGCGTCGTGGCATGAAAGAGTCCAACATCACAGTAAATCTCTTCTCACCTCCAGACACCATGGGTGGCTACTCCGTGGGAGTCACGCCGCCCACATCGAACCGCCCCCCTTCCTACTGCCTTCATGTCCATCGGCATCACAGCACCGCTGCCAGTTTGACCCTCACAATTTGCAGACGGGGAATAAAAATGATCAATACACATAGCAAATGTTAAACAATCCAAAAAAAAATTGGCAATCCTAAAGAGAGATAGCTAGAAAAAATTTCACATCAAAATTAAAGTTTTAGTTTGGTTTGTGTACCAGTGATGAAGAAACTAAATAGAGGAAGGTTGATAGTGCAATCACCTGGGAGGCTGCGGCGATGGGTGGGTGCCGTCGTGGCATGCAAGAACTCGGCATCACACTAGATCTCTTCTCGCCTCCAGACACAATGGCTACTCCGTGGGATTCAAGCCTCCCACACATCCAACCACCCCCTCCCCTACCTCATTCATGTCCGTCGTCATCGCAGCGCCGCTGCCAGTTTGCCCTCGGAATTTGCAGATGGAGAATAACAATGATCAATAAGCATAGCAAATGTTAAACAAACCATAAATTTGGTTATCCTAAAAAGATAGCTAGACCAATTTTCACATCAAAACAAGTTTTATAAGTTTTAGTTTGGTTTAGTGGTACGAAACAAAATAGAGAAAGTACAATAGTGCAATCACCTGGGAGGCTGAGGTCAAGGTATATGAGCAACTAAAAAGTCCTGGAAGCATTTTTTACACAGCACAGAAAGAGATATAAAGATGTTAGTACCATTGATGGAAAAAAGGCACCAACCATCAACAAATATACATCAACAGAAGTTAAATGAAATGCATATTCTTGGAGATAACACATCATAAAGTGAACACGAAGATGGAGGATAAAAGGTGCATCTTGCCCCTTCCGTCGCCAACCATCAAGTAATATAGTTACCATATTGTCTTACCAAGTCCACAATTTGCACCTCATTGATATATTTGACCATACCTACACCTCAAGGGTAAGCAGAATCATGGATCAATTCCCTCGGGCTATAAATTTAAAAAATATGATAACGTGAAGCTGAACTGGAAGTAATGCCAGATGCCGACGCTATAATATTAGCTTCCATATTTGAATCATAAGTAGCAGTTGATTACAATAACAGCTACTAGATACGCAGGTGAAACATTGTTTTTTAGAATCCTCAGGTGGAGCGTTATGACTGATCCAAAAAGGGTGGCACATCCAAAGGATTGACTGAGAATAGAGTATGTCCAAGAAAAGGTGCACCTTGACCCTTTCATATACAATGATAAAAGTAGTATAAGGTAAGGATTTATTCCCTTAGCAGGTTTATAATTTTGAGAGGCATATTGGCATATTTAATCATATATGTAAACCTCAGGCTTGTCGAATCTTCCCAAAATATGATGAATTCGAGAGGCATAACATCTAGCCACGATCATCTTCCTTACCTCAATGCTTAATAGATCAAGATATGAAGTGAATAACAAAACAAGATAATTACTCCATTGTAACCAAATTCCAATAACCGTTCACTATTATATAGTTGTTGGGCTAGGGTTGGTTCAATACTGACAACAAAATATTAATTCCTTCAGTGAGACGTTAACAGCCAAAAAAGCTCAGTTTAACACAAAAGAAAAGAAATATATTGGAACTAGCCACGGTAAAACCTGCAACCAATTCGTTTCACAAGGTTTCTCCTGAAGATATATATAAGAAAAGAAATGAAAGAATCAATACAGATTTACCAAGAATAAACTAATTACCTCCTTAATACCTAATAAAGTTCACTTGTTGCTTAACTGATTTATATCCACTGGTGTCCATAAAGAGGGCAGGTAACTGGGCACCTGATAAAATGAAAAACAATTATCATTTCGGCCAAGTAGTACCATAGGTCCTGTTCCTTGCACAAATCTTGTCAGTTCAAATAAAAAAACCACACCAATAGCACACTACCAATTATTTATTAAACAGCTAGACTCTACTAACTTGAAAGAAAGGAGAAATATTTCTGCGATTAGATGTTCCCCGTCAAAGTTCTAACATGCAAACAAGAGGTACCTGATCCCCCTTAGACCAAAGTTTTAACAAAAAGTTCATAAAACAAGAGGAGACAAATGGCATAGAGAAGTAAAATAGCCTCTATAAGTTTGTTTGTTGGAGAACTGAGTTACCATAATCAGCAAAAGGAGGGAAAGCATAGAATGTTTGCCTGAACTATTCTCCCAAAGAAGTGAAAGTAACCTCTTTAAGATTCTTGTTGGCCAACTGAAGTTCCATATTATTTAACTGTAAAACATGAAAAAGTATTAATATAACACTGGCTGCAAGGTAATAAACTGAAGAATCAGTAAGGAGGCACATATAAGGAACAAGAGAAGAGCAAGAATAACAGAGTTTTACCTGTGTACCAAGGGCTGAAAGAAGAAACTCAGGTGGGATGCCTCCCTCTGACAATAGCAGTTCCTCCTAATTACAGACAAGCAAGAAATCAGTCTCTAGAAAGAACAAACAGGAGAAATAGGGGACAAGAGAATGACCAGAAAGATTGTACCAAATAACAAGAGAAGATACCTGCAGCCGCCCCGCCATCTTGCTGGAGAAAAGATAGCTGCAAACCCTACCAGAAAAGGCGAGGTCATTTTCGCGCGCGACCAGAGCTCCTTGGATGGTGGGATCTAGGGGAACAACTCGTACTACGTCAAAAAGGCAAAAAATCCAATCATAAAAATATTGAAGAACAACAAAAACATGTAGAAAAAAACAGCTCACAAAAAAAACGAAATTCATCAACAGCAGCTATCAGCACGCACCAGACTGTACACCTGCAAAATAACAAGTCAACAGATCAAAAACAAGAATAAGAAAAAAATGAACACCCAAATCCACCATACCTGCACCCAGAAGAACAGACGACGCCACCAGAAGCACGCCAAGAACCTGCAAAACCAACACAATAACCTGATGAAAACCCAGAAACTACTGTGCAATCAAAAGGAAAACGAACCAAGAACTGATGCACCAAAAATCGGAAAAATCGTAACGCCATAACCAACACTGTGCCTCACAAACACACAAACCCACTGAACCCAACAAGCTAATCACGAAGGGCAGTAAAATGAAAAGCAAACGAAAGAAACTGACTTAGCACCTACATGTTGCTAACCCGTGGGCACCCAAAAGGAAAATCGGCAGCGCATACCAGTAGAAAATCTAGCACTCATAGCCACCGGGAAGGAGAAGAAGCGACGAAGGTCTCAACTAAAATTTCTACAGAGCCCAAACCCACACCGTCGCCTACAGCACAAAAGAAACCCAAAAGAGACTATAAACATGCTGGACCAAGGAAACAGGTAGAGCAAAATAGGACCTCAGTATACATAGTGAACCCATGGTTCTAGCAAATGTGTCAAGAAAAAAAAGAGTAACTAAGGCACCTATATGTATTGTATGACCGGGAATGGCTCAAATGAATGCGACAAGAACCTATTGATGTTAGCAATGACATTTATAATAGAAAAAGCAGTAGACACCTCAATATACAGTACTAGAAAAGAAACTCAGCTCTGGATTAGCTACCATAGTAAGTACTCCCTCCATCCAGAAATAAGTGAATTGGGGTTGTCTAGATTCGTATGTACCTATACACTAAAATGTGTCTAGATACATACGAATCTAGACAACTCCAAGTAACTTATTTCTGGACAGAGGGAGTAGTAAAAAATATCAGTAGTACTCATACAAATAAGAAACAGTTGATATATTATTTATGAAAGACTGCCGAAGATAATATTAGCTCCTAACCATTTTTTGCATTTTTCGCTTTTGGTGATTATAATGGAAGGAATTCTGAAAATTGTATGTCAGTGTGTCAATTTATAAGATCTATTTGTATATGATATATAAGAGATGGAGTTAAACAGTAAAGATGGCATGCCATAATTCTTTTTAACTGACTCACTGTCCAAACCTATGTCAGATTTAAAAATGAGAATAAGGAACATTAGATGGTCGGATAGCATCCAATATATTTTTTATTTTTGGCAAGTTTAGGGGTATTGCTTCAAGTTTTATTACTATGTAAACTATGGAATAGAGGGAGAGGGAGCGATATCACCGGTGAGGGTTCCATGGGGAAAGCATACAATGTTTGTCTGGACTAATGTCATAGAGAAGTAACGTAGCCTCTATAAATTTCTTTGTTGAACTGAATTACTTAATCAGCAAAAGGAAGGAAAGCATAAAATGTTTGTCTGAACTAATCACGCATAGAAATGAAAGTATCCTTATAAGATTCTTGTTGGCCAATTGAATTTCCATATATTCTTCAAGTGTAAAACAGGAACTGATTATACATATTTTTCCTATGGGGGCAAACATGGTGATGTTTATTTGGTTCATATTCCAAAAATAAGTTTAGGTCGTTGGTACCAGGGATTGCGTACCTGTCACAGACTTTGTATCAATATAATGCTGGGTCAAGGTAATGAACCGAAGAATCGGTGAGTAGGCACAGATAAGGGAGCAAGAGTAACAGAGAGGTTAACGCAGGTTAGGAGCAAGAATAACAGAATTTTACCTGTGCACCGAGAGGTGAACATAGAAACTCAGGCGGGACGCCTCCCTCTCTGACAATAGCAGATCCTCCTAACTAGAGACGACCAAGAAATTAATACCTAGGAAGAACAAACCAGAGAAATAGGGAACAAGAGAATGTGTCGTGCCGAAAAAGATTGGCGAAAAGGCAGCCACAAACCCTACTAAAAAACGAGAAGATACCTGCAGTCGCCTCGCCATCTTGCTGGAGAAATGGTAGCTCCAAATCCTACCAGACAAGGCGAGGTCCTTTTAGGGCTAACCAGAGCTACTTGGATGGTGGGATCTACAGGACCAACTTGTACTACGTCAAAAACAGCAAAAAAAATCAAATCATATAAAACTAGTATTGAAGAACAACCAAAACATAAAACAGCTCACCAAAAAAACAAAATTCAGCAACAACAGCTACCAGCACCCACCAAACCGCACCTGCAAACTAAAAGAGGGAAACACAGGAAATCCCAGAAATATGTAGAAATGTAGTACCAGCTGTGCACAAATTAACTAAACTAGACTACACAAAACCCAACTATATATGCATAATCACAGAGAAGCTAAAAAGACCATGTCACAAAACTGCAAAAGGCATATATTGCATGCTCTCACCTGGAATGAGTTTCACTGAAGCGTTCATATCACAGATGAATTCTGCCATCATGAGATGCAAAAGCAATAAATGATGAATCCTAATTGGGCGCAACTAAATATTACCAGACCTGCAAGCATGACAACTTTTAATAGCAAAATTATTGGAAACCTGAAAGAAAGCATCTAGAAACAATAAACATGAGTCGCCATGATCCTGAAACTAAACACACAGACAAATGAAAAATTAAAGGTTGAACAAACAGAAATTTTGCAGAAGTGTGTATACTATCCAGTTTAATGGATATTTTTTTATTTTTGGCAAGTTTAGGGGTTTTGGTTCAAGTTTTATTACTATGCATAAACTATGGAACAGAGGGAGAGGGAGCGATATCACCGGTGCGGGTTCCATGGGGACCCTCCGATTTGAAGTCCGTTGTTGATGCTTGGCGTGCAAACCCAATGCCAAACCATTTGGCGCTCAGTTCCTGCATAACTGTGTCCTTAACCTGGCAGAATTTCTCAGCCCAACCAGGTGGTTCGATGGCATCGACTCCTAACCCAGGGGCCCTGTCCTTGGACTGAAGGTCGACTGGATCTGCCCAGTCAGCCACATACGCCGAAACACGTCTTTTGAATTTAACCTTGAACTCCGTCCACGCTTGATACTTATAATGGTTAACACGTGCCAGCTTGGTCCATGTAGCATTGAAAGCAGACTTGAGGGTAAAATGATGAACTGAGTTCTGTAGGGACTGTCCCACGGCGTCAAGACGGACGACGGATTTGTGGCGCTGCATATCCTTCAACCGACATGTGTACCCTTGGCAGACCCCCTCTTGTGGATGTGCTGTTTGGCCTGATGGGCCAAAATCATAGCAGGGGACATAGATTTGCCCAATCCAAGGATCAACAGAGAGAATTGCTTGAAGCATGGACTTTGACGGCTTCTCCAAACTTTTCCAGCGCGGCGAAAAGATGAACTCGTCGACATCAATAAAAGCCATCCATTGGCAGGATGTCTGATGCGCTGCGGCACAGTGGGATAGACCGGCTTCCTGAGTCTTGATCCAAGGCCACGCCACGGTGGAGACGTCTATTCCAGCAGACCTGAGCTGAGCTACCTGATCCGCCAAGTTATCCTCACTCCCATTGTCATACAAGAAAAACTGGTCTACGCCCAGCGCTGCATGGTACAGCACCCACTCCCGGACAAACTTGGAGATGTTACGGACCATCGTGCAGGCGCATAGCATGTTTCTTCTGGGTGTCACCAAAATGCCACTTTGTAGTGGGCGGTATGTCGCAAGGGAGGGGACGGGCTCCTCGCCAGTGATGGCGAGTGTGACTCGAAGCTCTGTGCTACCGGAACTCAAATGCATAGGTGGAGGGGAGCACCTGGCAACTTGCTGCGCTGATGCGATGGCGGGGAAGGAGGCCACCACGGCACCAGCACGGTCGCGGTACACGCACTGGAGATCAGCTTGATTGGCCACTTGGTGGCGGATGACTCCTTTGGCGAAGACAAGTACATCTCCTCCGTGGAGGACAGCGGAATCGAACACTAGCCGGTCGCTCCAGTTGAGCAACACGCGAGCAGGGAAATCAGCAACCGGGACAGCAGCAGCAGCAGTAGCGGTCGAGGAAGGAAGCAACAGGGGCGCCTTGAGTGGTTGGATGGTGAGCGCTGGTTCAGGCATGAGGCAGAGGTAGGCGTGGCGTCCGGGCCCGGGGAGCCTCCCGAGAGCACGCGCAGGGGACGACGCCCCACCCTGGAAGGCGCACATCAGGTTGGCCGGGTCGGCAGCAGGCACATCGGACAGCACAAGGACCTCCGAGTCTGGGAGCTGGACAGCCTCCGCGTCGGCAGCAGGCGACAGCACGTGGACCTCCGAGTTTGGTAGCAGGACAGCCTCCGGGTCGGCAGCAGATTCATCGGACAGCACATGGACCTCCGAGTCTGGGAGCGGGACAGCCTCCGCGTCGTGCAGCGGCGGTGAGTGGCGGGCACGACGGCGGGCGCGACGGCGGATGGGCAGCAGGCGCCGCGGGAGGGCGAATCGGGTGTCGGCCTCCGAGCTCTTCGGCGGCGGCGGCAGGAGGTAGCTTGGCGGCGGGAGAAGCATCTCCTGCGGGACCGGCCAGTTGTGGGCGCCGAGGCCGAGGGGCAGCCCCCCCGAGAAGAGCGGGCCAGCGGAATAGCCAGCGCCGCCCCCTGAGAAGAGCGGGCCAGCGGGATAGCCAGCGCCGCCCCCCGAGAAGAGCGGGCTAGCGGAATAGCCAGCGCCGCCCAGCAGAAGAGCCACCCCGGCGGCCTTGATGATACGGCGGCCCAGGTTGTGGCGGCGGTGCTGCGGCATGGCGGGCGGAGATGCGAGACTCGAAAGATCTGGGATTTCTTCCGGGAGCGAGCGAGCGAGCGCGGGAATTTGGGCGGGAGGCGAGCGAGCGAGCGCGAGATTTCTTTGCGATCTAGCGAAAGCAGAGAGGAAGAGGAAGAAGGGTTCGGTCGTTCGGCTCGGAGCTGTATAGCCTATACGCGGCTGCGCGAGTTGGAGTCAGACTCGGTCGGACCAAGTCAGCTTGTTTCCCACGCAAGCTGTTGGGACGCGGTCGAATCGATCGAATTGGGGTTCCCACACGGTCATGATCGATCTTTTTTCTTTTTGCACGGGAAAGCCTCGACAGGCATAGAAGCTGCATTTAACGAATGCTACAGCTCCATGCCAACACGATACATTCTCAACCGGCAAACAACTCCATGCCAACACGAACTGCAAAGGAGACATTTTTTATTCAAATATACACATAGCGCCAAACTTTATATTATATAGACATAGGAAATTGAAAATACATTGTGAAATTTAAACGAAAACACACAAAGTTCAATAAAATTGAACTACATTGATCTAGGTCCTAGGGTTTCCCCCGGCATCCGAGGGGAGGGAAGGCATGGTGAAGGCCATGAACATGCATCGGCCGCCGCCGAGACCCTAGCCATACATTGCGATCCCATTAAAGTTGGAGCAGGACTGGAGACTGGAGACGGGGATGAAAGTTGCCGGCTTTAGTCACCACCACCGAGAGTGAGAGGAACCTCGACCAACATCGACATCACCACAACCACCACCGTCTAGCCCGTTGCCGCAGGCACAACCTTAGTGTCATGCAACCACCGCAGAAAGACGCCGCCACACCACTGTAGCGATGGCCTCGAATCCACGAGCCCGCCTAGGCTCAGAAGTCCTAGGCCTAACCTAGATCTTAAGGCGCCTATGCAGGGGCACCATCATCAAAACGGAGCAAGCTCCGCCTCCTCCGTGGACAAGTAGAGTGGGTCGTAGCAAGGTCGCGTCACCGCGCCGCCGTAGAGCCACGGGATCTCACTGTGGCCGCTCCGGTGGAATGCACGCCTGTCGTCGCCATCCCCGCCCGGGCTTTGCCCGGCGGTAACCTACGACGGTGGCGAGGGAAGGGTGCCCGAAAACGCACTTATTTCTTCTACCTCAAAAAAGGGTTTTGCCACATTCGTTTTGTTACCCTTTAAAACAAATGTTCGTAAATATTCATAGAAGGCAGAATTTGGTTACAAGAACAACATTTTTCATTCCACACAACGAATGTCATGAACTCTCTCACATCATGGTTACAACACCTCCTGCTCTTGCTATGTTCCACTAAACCCACTCATCTCTGATCTGCGAGATTAGGCCATCCACGGGCCTTTGCCTGCTGACATTTTCAAACGTTCTTGCATTTCTAGAGTTGTAGCTTCAGCTATGTACAATATACAATAATAATTGGATGCTTGATATGCCATGAGATATGCAACCTGGGGAGTTGCTGCAGTGCATCAAGCTATGGCTGAAAATTCAGGAAGTGCAAAGGAACACAGGAAGAGGATCAATTCACTTGGCCTTCATATCAAAAAAAATTGGTCGGGCTCTGGCAAGTTCAGTCTATAAGCTTCTTTGTCAGGGCTCTATCAGGTTTGAGCCAACATAACAGATCTGGAAGTGCCCCCCCTCCCCCCCTTAAATGTAAGATCTTTAGTTGGAAAATACAGATCCTAGAGTCCTAGACCTCTGATAGACGATTACGCCACGGCCTCCGAGACAGCTCTCCGCACTGCTTTGTCTGTGCTCAAGAGGAAGATACTGCTGATCACTGTGGAAGCATCATAATGCATGGGTGTTCAACAACCGAAAACAACAACTAGCGGTGGAAACGGTGGCGCAGCAGGTTGTAGAAGAATTCAAACAAGGGGCTAGAGTAGGAGTTGGTGTTAACAACCATTTTAGGAGAGAGTAGGCTTTGCTGTTTGTGCGGAGTAGGTGTTCTCTCTGTCACAGCCATTTGTGATCCGTGGCATGATCTTGTAAACTTATAGTTCCGCGCCTTCTATAAAATTAAGGTACGTTTATGGTGTACTCTCGAAAAAAAGTCTTCTATTGCAAATTAACCCATTTGCTTTGCTCATATCGGGTTCAACTCTAAGAAATTCAATGGGGTGTTGATTCTGGCTTCTCGGGCTCCCGTGGGTCTAACGTCCGCGTTCTAAGTAGTGATGCCTCTTTCTCTACTAGCTAGGTTAGGCATGTATACTGAACAAGCACTCTGTTGTATGGTTTTTGATACTGGTTTTGTTTGACTAGACTAAGAAATTTTTTATCTACTAGCTAGGCCAGTACTCCCTCTGTTTCAAAATATAAGATGTTTTAGGTTTGTGAAGAAAATAAATCTAGACTTGTTTTAGTGTGTAGATTCATCCTCTTTATCTATTAGCTAGGCTGGAAATGTACTGAACAAGCACTCTCCGTTGCATGTTTCTTATACTGGTTTTGTATGATTAGACTAAGAAATTTTTATCAGGTTCAGTGCTGCAAGTAGTTATATCTCAAACTGAGAATAAATTGTGGTGCAATGGAATGTGATTCTGCTCATTGACATTTTTTGGGTTCTTAATTCTGAAAAAAAGGCAGAAAAGTCATAATGCCTGCCGGCATAAACAGTTAAGAGCAACCAAATCCTTTAGCAAGCACGATCGTAAGGAAGCAGATACAATACCTCTTCGGCCGTGCCTACATGACTTGAAGTGCGAAAACCATATTTGATTCAGAGCATCCCCTATCGGTGAGTTGATAGCATAAAACTATCACTTTACATGTCAATTTCCTCAAATGATACTAGGTGTTGTTTCAATCACAAAAAACTACCAGATCGGAACAAAGTTTTCGCAAAAAGCACTAGTTCACGTTTAATCATGAATTGAAACCGTTTCTGACAGCAGGACTCACCATGTAAGGAGAAAATTTACTGACTTGGACTGGCCCACCACCTGTCAGCTCTATTAAAAAATAATAAAAACATAAAAAAGGGAGGAAATTGGACCCGTTGACCCATTGGTAGGGGGTTTGATTGTTACTCCCTGCTGCTGCTCGTACGCCGCTGGACAGGAGACCACGGCGTTCGCAATCGCGTTCCGACGGGAGAAGGACGCTGCCACCGTGTTGCGGGCCCTGAAGCGGAACCGGCGAACGCGGACACCACGCGGGGCGTTCCGACGGCGTGCTGCACGGGGCAGATTCTGCTGGTGGCGGACCTCGGCAGGAAGACAGCGTCCTCGGCTAGGCAGCCGTCGTCGAAGGCGACGCGGCATACGTTGATGTACAGGGACCTAATGTCGGGCGTGACCTCGTCGCGGTGCGCGTCGAAGTACCCCGCGTCCTCGATAGGCTTAGCCAGGAGTGCATTCGTGCAGGGCAGGAGCGAGCCGGGCCGGCGAGGCGGGCGAGGCAGGCGAGCGCCTCCTCGACGAAGCGGAGCACGACGGGGGTCGGCAGCGCGGAGACACGGCAGACGAAGTCGTCATGCCCCACGGACTCGAACCAGAGCCAGAGCGCCAACACTAGACGGTGCGGGCACTCCAAGCTGGAGGAGTATGCGACGGTCAAGCACTGCTGGGAGCGCTCCGAGCTGCTCGCGCTATCCATCCGCCACCGCTACGCGCTCGCCGACGCGCACCACGCATACGCCATCTCGCTCACCATGGTCGGCGACGCGTTGCACGACGCCATGTCACGGGAGCAGCTCGACGAGCTCACCCGCGGGCTGGAGGCGAAGGCGGCCGGGGGAGAAGGACCGCGGAGGCAGCGGGGAGGCCCTGGCGGCGGAGCTGCGGCCGGAGGACGAAGGCGGGGCGCAACCGCGCGGTTGCTGGCGAGCGGGGGTGAGGGCGGCCGGGGGAGAAGGACCGTGGCGGCGTGGAGGCGGTTGACGAGGGGATGCGCGGCGACGGCGCGCTGGTGTTCGGGAGGCAAGCACTGGCGGCGGCGGACACGAGTGAGGAAGGGGCGACGGCGGTGGGGACTCCTGGGCGGCGGCGGGATCGCGTCACGACGGGGATGGGGGAGATGGGTCAACGGGTCCAATTTTATTCCTTTTCTTTTGATATTTTTTAATAGAGCTGACCGGTGGGGCCAGTACAAGTCAGCAAATTTTCATCTTATATATGGGTCCCGCTGTCAGAAATGATGCCAATTCGCGTTTAATCATGAATTAGTGCTATTTGCGAAAATTTGGTTTCGATCTGGTAGTTTTTTGTGATTGAAACAACACCTGGTATTATTTAGAAAAATTGACATGTAAAGTGATAGTTTTATGCTATCAACTCCCTATCGGTAGATCGTGCAGTTACGTAGAAAGTGTGATGGAACTGCACACGCAATAAAGTTCATTTTAAGATAGAAAAGATAACAAATGGGAAGAATATGTAATAAATACATATAAGCAAGGTCCAAAGGAGGCTTACCCAGCTTACAAGAGTATGCAGGTTATTAGCATACAGTTTCTCGATGTCAGACATCAATCCACACTAAGTAGTGTGGTAAAACAGAGAGAACTGAAGCCTGAAAATAACATTTGGAACAACAAACATGGTTTATCTTGAAAGAGCTCTCAGTTTAGTACTTCTATAATCTATTGTGGAATTTCATTATTTTAGAACACGAGCAATTTAAAATGGTATAAATAAATGTCAATAAATGCACCTGAATAGAATGATCATTGCAGGCCTTGTCAATTACCCTACCCCTTGCTAGAAAGCAAAGTGAAAATCGACCTTGTGCACGAGTGGAGCCAACTCCTGAACAAATCCGAAAATAGCAATTGGTTACTAAAAAAGTCACACTTGCACAAAAAGACAGATAGTAATTTGAACTTTTCAAGTACATTAAAAAGGAGTGGGAACTGATGCCCCATTCAGATATGGTTCAGGGCTTTACTGGAAGTAGGCTATAAAGCAGTATATTACATAGCAAATGTAGGGCCACAGTGACAACACGAGTTTGTTTTTTTCACACAATAAAGTAATGACACATGTTTATGCACCAGACACAAGATACAGCGAGCTCTGAAAAAATAAGTAAATGGCCTCTCATCCTTTAAAAACTGTAGAGCAAAGCCTGTTGGGATATACTTTCCGGATATATCTACAGGACTCGCTGACCAGGGTGCCCATTAACGGGTTAGAGCTTTACTTCACGGGCGGCCCAGTTAGAGAAAGAGGAGGAGCCAGTTCCGGCTACGACAAGGCCCAGAAAAGTTACCGACTTAGGCATGTAGTCTTACTTGTAGTCCAAGCTGTATCTAGTTACCGACTCTGTAACATAGCCGGATAGGTCTCTCCTGTAACCCTAGGCCCCGATGACTATATAAATCGGCCCTATGAGAGCCTTTAGGGCAACCAATCAATCATAACACCACAATCAACTCGCACAGGCGAACGTCTCTTGTAATCCGCTGTAACATCCGGCTTACGCCGATATATTACTGGGTTGCTAGCAGGAGTAGGATCCAATCGCCGCAGTCGGATCTGAACCTGGGTAAACTTGTGCTCACCGTTCCTGAAACATTCGACGTCTCACACCCCATCCTTCCAACGCCACTAGGACCCCCTATGGCGTACTTGTCGATAATTCGACGACAGTTGGCGCCCACCGTGGGGCTGATGACCTTTGGAGCATCGTTCCAGGCGGAATCTGCACATGCAGGAATCGGCGAAACAATCGCCATGGATCGCTTGGTCTACGCCAGTGATGTCCCTCTCGCCCTTCTCGACGAGACCTAGATTCCGGCTTTGAAACCCGTGCCGACCTACACGATCATGTCCATCGGCGAGATCGATATCTATCTCGATTTCGCTGAACCCGCCCAACCCACCCTTGAGGTGATGACCATGGCGGAAGAAAAATCCGGATCTACTTTTTCCGCAGAGGCGGAAGAGTTCAAGATCCCGGAGAAAATCAAACCCACCCAGCCCACTCCTGTAGTGGAAGAAGAGGTGGACGAAAAAATCGGATCTAATCTCCCTAATGAGATCGGATACATGGATGAGGAATATATCCGCTACGGCTCTGTCATACCGGACGTCGTAGCAGAAAAACTACCCTTGAAGCACATGATAAAGGAGATGATGAAACACCCCTACATCGATTACGAAGCAATCGCCGACATCACGGAGAACTTTGAGATTGAGGAGGCAGAAACCCAGCTGTGCAACTACTTCAAGAACATGAACAAGAAGAAGCATTATTTTGTGTATCACATAAGCACTGGATCCGACTATGTCGATGCTGGAGCTGGTAGCGATTCGGTCCTAGACCCAATCGAAGAAAACGTCGACTCACCTGGCTCCCCTTAGGAGTCAATCATGTCGCTGGAACTTCTAGACTTCGATAAAGAGATGGAGGAGTATGAACAAGAGCATGTCTCCAAGCAAACGCAAGGTGAGCCGGAAAATTCTCCTAGTCCATATGATAGCATGGATGAAAGCTACACCTCTCAGGATGATATGGATATCGGAGATTCCTCCGAGGCCCACAAGCCAACCATGATGGAAAGTACTGACGGAAGTTTATCCCCCGGTACCGGACCAAAATCCGTCTTTGCCACTGGTACGCACGTTAAGGCTACTGGGCGGTCAAAGAAGAAGAAGAACAAAAATCCGACACCGGTAGAGCCGGACGTCGAGGAAACCAATGAAGAAAAAGTTGATGAAGAGATCGAGATGGAGAATCAGGACGGAGATTCAATTAATACCACCCCGGTCGACCCTCTCGTGGATGGATACGTCCTCACCAAGGGTGCACGTGAAATTTACGGAGATGCTCTCACAATTCCAATCCCAACGGCTTCGGGTCTCACACCGGAGGCGCTGGAGAAAAGGGGTGAGGACCTGGAAAAGCACCGTCTGTTTCTACTCGAAGAGGCCGCGTGCATCGTCGAGATGAGGCAGCGGTTAACAGTGATCCTGCCAAATATTAGTCATATTTCAAGAGACATACAAACGAGACAAGGGGAGGTCCGTTTCTTGCTAATAAGAACCCGGATATCCACAAAAATCTATTTGACGGAAAAGATGGAGAGAAGATCCGAGTCTACAGCACGCCGTTGGAAAACGCTGCTGCAGCTCAAGCCATCCTCGCCAACAATCCGTCTCCGCAGCAGGTCCAACAGTGTGTCGCATTACTAGACAAAGGATTAAAGCAGCAGAAAACGACCACGTCATTTAGTGGCAAGCTGGCCTCAAAGTCCGAGTTTTGCCACAATGGCGCTGACCAAAGCGGTGACGTAAGGCTTCGTAGGGATACGACTCAACGCTACCGTCCCTGTGGAGAAGAAGAGAATTCAAGAACCGGCTCAAACGGACACTCTCGCCGGCCGGCACGTGAGTGGGAAAGAGTTATTCCGGCTGCGTCCGAAGACGCCATCAGGCGAAGGTTCCTCATCAGTACCATCATCGGCAAAACAACCGCTATAGAGAAGACCCGGAAACACACCGCCAGCGAGAGGAGCAAGATCGGCTAAGGATGCCACCACCGAGACGTCCGGCTGGCAACACCGGACGAAGAGATGATCCAGATCGTCCTGAATCAAGTAGCGATGGTGCCTGAATAAACAGGCATCGGAGTCAGCATAATGAGGCTCCACCGCCACCACCGTGTAACCCAGCCAGAAATAATCCACCAGGGCCACCATCGCCTCCTAGCAACGACCATGAAGGATCCAGACGCAGCCATGGAAGCTATAGGGGCAGATGCGGCAATGGTGAAAGGAGAAGCAGAAATCGCGCAGAAGCCGTGAGCCTCCAAGGCGTAGACCTCTCTCGCCAAACGACGCTCGCATTGAATCAAACATAAAAGCGCGATGGTATGAGGAAGAAAACGTGTATATGGGACCCAAATTCTTTGGACCACGCATACGTCAGACCAAATTTCTGGTTAACTTTGATATTGCCAAACACATTCAGACCTACGACGAAGCAACTCGGCCAGATACCTGGCTCCAGGATTTCTTCTAGGCCTGCTGCATCACCAAAGGAGGAAACAACCTGGTTGCAGTCCGATATCTCCCGCTCATGCTGACAAAGACGGCTCGATCATGGCTCAATGAACTGCCAGAGAATTAAATTTACAACTGGTATGATATGCAAAGTGCGTTATTTTCAAACTTCGAGGGAACATACATGAGGCCCTGCATAATCAAAGACTTGCAGCGTTGCACACAAAGACCCGGAGAAACCTGTCGGGATTACCTTGGATGCTAGATTGACACGAATAACTCCTGTGAAGGAGTAAACTACGATAGAAGCTTTTATTGCAGGACTTCCAGTCGGACTTTCACGTCACAGACTGAAGCGTGACCACGTCACGGATTTGGGAGAAATGATAGAAACGGTAAGCAAATATGCTAATGCCGATGATGATTCAGAAGGGATGCTAAATATTCTGGCCAATCCCAATGCGGCCAAACAGCCAAAACAAACTCAGAAGCGCAAGAACACCTCGGACGAAAAGCTAGCTCCGGACAACGCAGATGTTAACGCAATGTTCGGATCTGGAGGACGAGGAGGGCGCGGAGGCGGCCGGGGTAGAGGCCGTGGAACTTCCCGAATCCAGGGCAGAGGAGACAAGCAACCTCGAAGAACCTATACCTGGGCCGACATTGCCAACAATCCCTGTGTCCACCACTTGGATAGTAACGGAGGATCTACCCACACAAATGCCGAGTGTCGTTTCAATGACGACATCAAGAAAGACGAATCCGCTGGCTACAGAGCCAAACGACAAAAAGGAAAGAAAAATTCTGAGAAAGGAAAGGATCCCAAGGAAGATTCCAACATGGAAGAAGCGGAAGCTGCTACAGAGCCCAAGTCGGATGGAAAGAAAACTTTTCCAACTAAGAAAGACGCATACGTCTGATTCCTTGGATCCCAACCTTCTAAGGACAAGAAGGCGGTTCTTCGTGAGCTCAATGCCACAATTCCGATTGTTCCGCAGTTTCTGGATTGGTCGGAGGTAACTATCACCTTTGATCGTTCAGATCACCCGAGGAAAACACATCGTCAGAAAAAGTACCCGCTGGTCATCAATCCTCTTATTGATGGCTATGAGTTCTCTAAAACACTCATGGACGGTGGAAGCAGCATTAACATCCTCTACATCGAGACGCTCCACCGCATGAAGCTACACGAGAGCCAGTTGAGTTACATCAGTGTAACTTTCCATGGCATTATACCAGGGAGACAGGCGAATTCTTTGGGTGAGATCACTCTGGACGTGACATTCGGAATCCGAGACAATTATCGGACCGAGCCACTCTATTTTGAGGTGGTACCGTTCAAAAGTTCTTACATTCATGGCTCGTCCCTGCTACATCTACAACATGATTAAACTTCTAGGTCCAAAGGGCGTAATCACTGTACGAGGAAATCCAAGGAAGGCGCGAGAGTGCGATGGAGGATCTGCTGCCTTCGCCGAAGCCGTGCTGCACACCCAGGAGTACCAGGAGATCAAGAAGACCATCAATCCGTCTGAGTTGCCCGCTATGAAGAACAAGGTGCTGAAGCCAAGTTTGCAGTTCAAGGCGTCGGAAGAGACGAAGAAAACGTCGCTGAAGGAAGATGATCCCTCTAAGACGACAAACATAGGGGTAGGCCTAGGCGACGCATAGGAAAGCACGCTTGTCGAGTTCCTCAAAGCTAATAGTGATATCTTCACATGTCAGCCTTCTGACATGACCAGTACCTAGGGAACTTGCCGAGCACTCTCTTAATGTGTACCCTGACACTAAACCCGTCAAACAGTCCTTACGACGGGTTGGTGATGAAAAGCGCAAAGCAATAGCCAAGGAATTATCCTAACTAGAATTAGCGGATTTTATAATAGAGGTCATCCATACAGATTGGATGGCAAATCCTGTACTCGTCCCTAAAAAGGACACCATTGATTTAAGGATGTGTGTTGATTATACCTCTTTGAACAAGGCATGCCCAAAAGATCCGTTTCCTTTGCCAAGAATCGATCAAGTTATCGACTCAACGGTAGGATCGGAACTACTTTGTTTTCTCGATGCATATTCCGGATATCACCAAATACCTTCTGCTACAAAACTATGCCTTTTGGCTTCAAGAACGCAGGAGCAATATATCAACGTACTATGTAACATTGTCTCAATGAACAAATCGGACGCAACGTCCATGTATACATAGACGACATAGCAGTTATGTCCAAAAAGAAGGAAACTTTAATTTTCGACTTGGATGAAACATTTGCTAGTCTACGAAAATTCAATATGATGCTAAATCCGAAGAAGTGTTTCTTTGGAATTCCAGCCGGAAAATTGCTAGGTTTCATCGTCTCTGAGCGAGGCATAGAGGTGAAATGAGACAAAATCAAGTCTATCCTAAACATTACCAGGCCGACTCACCTGAAGGACATACAACGTCTCACTGGTTGCATTGCAGCGGTGAGTCGGTTCGTTAGCTGGCTCGACGAAAGCGCCGCACCTTTGTACAAGCTCTTGAAGAAAACCGACAAATTTGTCTGGACTCAGGAAGCCGAAACTGCCCTGCAAAGTTTGAAAGATCAACTTTCAAACCCACCAGTTCTCGCAGCACCAGAACCTTAGGAACCTATGTTACTCTACATTGCAGCGACCAACAAGGTAATAAGTGTGGTAACAGTAGTTGAGCGCGAGGAAGAAGGCCACGAGCATAAGGTGCAGCGGCCAACTTACTATCTAAGTGATGTCCTGACAGAATCAAAACGACAGTATTCACAGCATCAAAAGCTAGCCTATGGAGTGTTCTTCGCATCCAGAAAGTTGCGCCACTATTTTCAAGAGAACAAGATCACAGTGGTGAGCACTGCTCCTCTGCGAGATATAATCAATAACCGCGACGCCACATGATGTGTCGCAAAGTGGGAAATAGAGTTTGTAGCTTTTGACATTGAGTACAAACCACGTACAACAATCAAGTCCCAAATACTTGTCGACTTTATTGTTGACTGGACAGAGACGGTAGAAAACACAGGCCCTCTAGACTCGGAATTTTGGACCCTTCACTTTGACGGATCAAAAGCACGAGGAGGCTCGGGGGATGGCGTGGTGCTCAAATCACCCCAAGGAGATAAGTTGTTTTATGTGTTGCAAATACACTTCACGGCAACCAATAATATTGCCGAGTATGAAGCGCTGCTGCATGGAATACGCATGTGCGGTGACCCATCATACCACTGCATGTGTAGTACACTATAGTCGTTGATATGACACCCACAGAACACTGTTCCATAAATATCACATCCCTCGGAGTGGTACAACAGAAACATTGCGGGTCCATATTACAAACATACACACATTATTATTATTACAATACCAGAAGTTCAAGACTTCAAAGGATTCAACTTACAAACCAAATTAAAAAGTGTTTCAGCGGAATATTTAAGGTGATGACTTAAACTCCAAATTGAGCTCAACAACTTATTGCTATATATTGTTCATGTTGCTCGGCTCAATTGGCTCCTAGTACTACGGTAATTATTCTGACTCTTGGTGCTCTCCTCCGTAGACGATATCATAGTCCACTCCTTCCACGGCACCATACATATTGGGCTCTTCATAGAAGACCTCCTCTTGACACTCAAATGCATATATTGGAGTTTCTTCAGGATCCTCAGAGTCTAAGCAGGGGATTAAAGGAAAAGGTGAATAACAGCGTTACCCAGCAGGTTCATTATATGAAAGGTGGGAAGTTTGATGCTCTATCTACCACCTCGGACTATAAGTCCTTGGCAATATGCAGTTTTCGTAAATCTTTCTTTAAAGATTGCATTTATTATGAAAATCTATGAGCATCAGCCTTCATAGGTTGACCAGAACTTTCATGGAGTTCCTTTCCTGCCGCGTGCGTAGCTCCTTCCCGGAATAGGGAGTAACAAGTTACAATTCTTACACTCTACAGAGGTGCGTTACTTTACCCATGAGAGATCAACTCCTTATTGCACAACCCGGGCGTACTTTCCCGTCCACAATTCCATGATGTGGGGCCCAGTAGTTGGTCCAAGCCAATCACTGCCCTCTCCGCGACCCCATATGTCTGCACGATCCTTCGGGGCTGTCTCACCTTCGTTAAGCCCCCTTTCGGGCAGGCTAAAACCTCGATGAGTTCCCAAAGACTCTATGAACTGGTGTTCCCCTCGCAAGTGCCATATCAAATGGACTATACCACTAAAAACCACTCATAGATTATCTAGACACCAAAAGTGCGGGGGGATAAGGGTGCGCACCCATATGTTGGATCCACACAAGGAATCACAACGTCACGTTAAGGTCGTATTGCCTCTATACGAGAGGAAAAGGATACAATTGACTTATCCGTCCCATTCCAAATCTCATGGCTAACGCGTTATATACGACGCTAGAATCACTGATGTCATGGGTTGTTAGGTTCCTAGTTGATTATCATTGTTGTAAATAGAAATTTAAGTTCTATTGGTCCTTTCTATCATCACTTAGGATGATATCAACAATTAATTTATTTGAGAAAATAATACTTTTTTTCCTTGAAACATAGATGATAACACACAATTTGCAAATACTTTAATAAAGACTCTTCAAAGGACATGAGCAAGTGATGAACTTGCCTTGTGATTGCAAGGTAGTGAAGTCGGATGCTTGCACTGTACCTTGAGCTTCTATGTCTACAAAACATCATTATTGCCCGGTAAGGACAATATTTAAAGAAGCAAAATGACTATGCATAGTAATGCAATGCATTATGTGTCATTTATTTTTCTTTGTGTGTTTTACCCATTACTTTAGTTTCAAGAATTTCTTTAAGTAATAAAGGATTTCATTTAAAAAAACTTTAATAATTTTTGAATATTATATTTGCCATTATATAAGATAATAATTATTTTCAATTTTAAAATTTAATATAAATCCCTATATTTATTCATTTAATAATTCTTTTAAGGATTAATATTTAAATGAAAGAATTTCTTTTTATGACCCAAAACATTTATTTAGTATGTTTCTTAAATACTAGGATAATAATATATAATAAAAGTGTTTTTTATTTATTTTTATCTTCAATCTTTAATTTTATAAAATTCCATAAAGCATAATTATATTATAAAATTCTTAATAAAAAATTATATACATCAATATTTATTTCTTAATTTAGTTAAATAGGTTGGATTATTATGAATCCAAAAACATATTATTTCTAATTTTTAAACTTCTACTTTATTTTTAGAATTTTTATTAACTCTAGGGGTATTTTGGTCTTTTATTTAATTATTACATCTTCTTTTAGGTTTTGGGTTGGTTCCATTGGGCTTATTGGGCCAATTTGTCCCAAGTGGCCTTGACCAAAAGGGCACCCCGAAGGGGTTCTGGCCCTACTGTCCCACTCCCTCGGTTCCTCTCTCTCTCGTCCTCACCTCCTCTCCTCCTCGACCCCGTGGGGTGCTGGCGCCGCCGTCGTGCGATGCTCGCCGCCGTGGCCCTCCCTGGCCACTGCCATGGTGTAGGGCAGGGTTGTCGACTATGCTTGTCCATCTCCGCTTTGATTTGACTTTGGAGCCCTCCTATGGCCAGGTTCGCCCCGTTCCCGAACCCTAGGGTTTGGGGTTGGGTGCTGCCACCGCCGCGCTGATCCTCCCATGGTGGTGTGCAGTGTTGTGCGCTACTGTGGCCGTCACTGTGGACGTCGTCGTGACTGGTGCGGGTTGCAACGCCCCCTAGGGTGCTCCCCGTGCCGCCACGAGCTCGTCGGCCCTTATGCTTCCTCTTTAATTCGTCAGTGAGGACCTCTGCTGAGTTATGCCACTATGATCCCTAGTGCATCTAGCTACCTCGAGTCCCTCTGTGTGCATCTAGTGGCCAATCTATATTTTATGGTTGCACTGATTCTAGGGTTCATCCCTGTTGCTGGTAGAATGATGTTATGGCCTGGTAATGATGCTTGGTGAGAATTTGTGTTCTCTGCACTTCAGTGTTTGCTGTCATCCTTTGATTATATGATGTTGTTGTTGTTGGTCTGAGGCTAATGTTGGATCTGCTGCTAGTGGTTCATCATATGTTGGTGTTACATAGTGTTGCCTCTGGTTGAGTATATGGTGGCTTAGTGTGTTCATCTGTTGTCAGTATCGTGATACTGACAGTAACCTTGTCAGCGATGATTCACTGCACAAGTGTTTATTGGCTTGCATGTTTATCCTTAGTCTGAATTTTATCCAATAAAGTCTGATGATTCTATGAAAATGAATGGATATATATGGTATGTCTAAATATGGTCTTAGGGAAATGATATGTTTTGAGTTGCTAGTTGTGTTGGTCCACGTAGAGATAAAACAAAACTTTTTCCTCTAGCGTGGTGATCCCAAGATCTAGCTGAGGTAGAAGGCCACGAGGTTTACCACTAGACGCGCAGTTGCGGATTACTGATGTAGCATGCCAGTTGATGTAGTGCAGTTCTTTGCGATCCGATCGTCCTGGTGCTGATCGTACAGCACCTCTGCCGGTATCTACACGTATAAGGAGGAGCACCGGCAGCGAACTGCTAGGTTTGGTACGATGGCAGAACTGCTGTGGAGCTAGGGTTTCCAACACATGGAATGACCTAACCGATCAACGATTAACCCTTCTGGGTTACTGTGCTCCACTATATATAGGGAGTGAACGTGGGCTCCATTTTCGTGGCCCATTCACTAAAGCCCATGTAACACTAGTCACCGTGAGTCCAACTCACTGACTCAGTCCAAATCCGGATCGGGCCCAACCCAACCAGATATCCAGTTCAGATCCTTTTCGAACTTGCCCCCGCTCTTAAGTGTGTGACCCCGCAGGCTCTTGGCAACTTGGACACGATTAGAGTCCGACTCTCAACTGATCAGTCGGCAGCGGCTCCTAGCAGAACGTGCTGACTCCCAAGTACGAAAGAGTCATGATGATTTGCCTTTCCAATGCGACTTGCGTCCGAGTCCCTTTTGCCTCACGATATACCTTGTCAGACTATAGGCGAATATTTGTCATCCCTTAAATAGTCCGACTCTCTTCTCGATCCGAGATAAGTGATTCACCCGACTAACTCTTAGTCGATCGCCTCGGTTAACACTTAACCGAGTCGTGCATGGCCATGCTTTCCAAATCATATCATCCGAGAGGGCCTAGACTCCAATTGGAGGGGCAAAATCCCGTCTTGGTTATTCACATCACGCAGCTTGATTCTCAGTCGACCCGAACTCTTCCTTTATGACTGCCCAGTTATGGATCAACATTTGACACAACCTAAGTCGGTGATCCTCAACTCGGACTATGCAACAACCTCAGGTCTAAGGATTACATTGATTGAGATATACAAATGACAACTTGTTCGTTGTACCTCAATATGGGTCAATCTAACTCGCTAAACTCTTTAGCCAAATCTGTGTAAGTTGAAATAGCATCACCATGCCCATGACAAGTGGAACCGAGTCATCAAGCCGACTTTAAGTTGTGTGTCCAGCATAACCTCAATGACCAAGGATATTTAGTACAAACAACATGAATGTATAGTTCCACAACCGAATCACATATACAATGATACACATCAGATGTTTATACAAGGACAACTTAATAACTTTATGAATACAATGGGAAATATCATCATACATGATTGCCTCTAGGGCATATTCCCAACAAGTTGATTTATAAAACTAGACTATCTGGTTGTCTTAGTAGTAAGATCAGTGCTTGTGAAACCTTCTTAGAATGGTACACAAGTGGATCTTGTTGGTGGCTTCACTTATGGTCATTGCTGGAACTTGATAAATGCTTAATAAATAAGTTGAAAAGATTATTGTTTGTTCATGCATATGATGCTGGTCTGAGGCTCTAGGATTTAGGGTCCTAGTTGGTTAAGTAATGGATTTGTTTGTAACTTATAAGATCTGAGGTGCTACTCCTTCTGGGAGATGTGCCCAGATCTTGTAAGAGCAAATGATAGATTACAAAAGTTGCCTTTGATATCACCAATTATGTGAGGATGGTCTGAGAATTTGGTGTTTTTGCTAGAGTTTAATTTTGTTCTTTATATTTAAAACCTCTAGGATAGATTCACCCCACCAGGGTGATCATTGAGAGGTTGTTTTATGAAAAAACACATGATCCTGTGTGGATAAGATGAATAAATCATGTGGTGGTTCATGACACTCACCACAAAACTAATGACGATGGTGGTTTGTTGTGATGTTGGGTTGCTGGTTGGATCCTGTCCTTCACCTCCTGATGCTGTTCTTGTTTCCCCTGATGCTTGTGCTTGGCCTTTATCTACTTTGCTCCTCCTAGCTCCTGTGAGCTTGGCCTTGTTGTCCACCTGATACCTCCCCCTCCTTATGTCACCATCAGGTGATGTGTGGTTTGATCTGGTGTGAGATTGTGTTGGCTGGTTTGTTTGGCTCTGGCTAAACTAGTTGTTCTTGTGTAGTGTGAGCATTGGAGAGATGCACTAGTGCTTCCCCACGGCTATGCTTGGTCCTTTTACTTGCTTCGACTGCTGGGGCTGTGTCGACAGCACACCCATGCATTTAGATGACTGAGCTGCTTGTACGCATGCTGCATAGTTGTGGATATGCTTAGTGAGGTGTTCTATCTTTTTATCTTATTACTATTTATCTGCCTGGTAAAACTTGTCCCTTTACTAGCTGTGATTATTTGACTTATGGCTTATTGTTATGGAAGATTGAGTTCTTTCATATTGGTGAAACTTGCCCCTAAAAGATTTACTCAATGATGTAAAATTGAGCAGTGCAACTCACTGCTCTCTACCGAGAGTAAAAATTAATAACTTAACCTTTATTTTCCTTTTTGTTAGTTCTTTGTTTTGCAGGTACAATATTTGAAGATTCAAGATTAGAATACATTTACTGTTAGATAGGATAGATCCTTTGTAATTTTTATTTTATTCTTTTGTAAGAAATGTGTAATAGTTTAATAATCAATGTATTTTCCTCTTTTTGTAATTTCACTTATATAAAGATTCTTTATTGACTTTATGAGTTACATTTTGTAACTTATTCATTGAATAAATATATAGAATAAATATTCATTTGGTTGATTGTATTATTTTATTTAAAGTTTCAGTTACTAAATATTATTTCTTGATTAAATAATATTACTAAAGCATAATTCTAATCTTTTAAAATATAAATTCAAATCTCAAGTTTGAATTCAAATTCCATTCCCCAAAACATACTAAGTCATAAAGATCATGTCAAAATTTATAACGATCACTCTCCCAAAGCTACTCCTAAACTTAGAGAGTGAATGAAACTCTGATCACTTTAAGTTTTTATTTGGCGAAAAATTTACCCACATTTTGCAGATGAATGCATGCATATGCACAATTTCCTAAATCTACCCTTCGTTTGTTCCTAAATACTAGGATGTTACAGAGTTCCCCCATTAAATTAAACTTCGTCCTGAAGTTAGCTGAAGTGTATTTGAATAATTCTGGATAGGCTTTTCTTAAGTCACCTTCTTTCTCCCATGTGGCTTCTCTCTCGGGATGATGTTTGTCAACACCCGGATTTTTAATCCCAGATGCCTGTTATGCCATACATCACAATCCCAAGATTACCATTTTTGCGAGACATAACAGAATTGGATACCACAGTACATCATCCATTACACACCATACATAAGGTCTTACACAAATAAGGATCTCATGATCCAGTTCTTAATACAACTCAAGCAGCAGAAATACGTAATAATAACGGTAGCATAGGCGAAGCTCCGTCTTCGGGGTCACAGGCAATGGTGACGATGGGAGATGATCCTAGTTGTCGTAACCTTCCTGGGGTCCATCATCCTGGTACTCCTCTTCATAGTCTGGCCACAGGAATAGCCAGGGACAAAGCCATGAGTACTCTTTAAGTACTCGCAAACTAATACTAACAAGTGAAGAGGGTTTTTTGTAGTAGGATACTGAGCTCTAAGGTTGTTTTGCAAAAAGCTAGATTTACTTCTACTAAGTTCAGAAGCAAGAGAAAGCTAGTCAAATTTTATAACACCTAAGTGGGAAATTGTATCTCATGCCACAACTCTGTTGTGGTCAAGTCAAAGTCTCAAGTCATTTCACAAGTCATTTTGAAAACATCTGACGGGGGAACAGTATGGCCACTCCAACTGTCCATAACCGCGGACGCGGCTATTCTAATAGTTTGACACTCTGCAAAGATTGTACACTTTCACCACAACATTCGATACATCCGTCAGAAACAAATCCTGAATTCACCATACTCAGTATGCAGATAATCAATCCTAACCTTTCAATTACATGCCCTAGTATGAGCACCTCTCCTGTGAGTTTGGCCTCCCAACCATGACCAACTGTCATCTTGGGTACTGCACAGGTGGACAATCTTCACAAGGTAGCCTCAACTCAGACCTTGGCCGTGAGGGAACTAATACTAAGGTATATAAGTTTCCAGTCAAGCCCTACCCAATCTTCGGGTATTGTGGTTGTATGGTAAAATTAGAATGGTATCGCATCCAAACAACCATCAGTTTTATAAAGGGATAAGGCTCATGCCTCAACATTTTCATCACCAAAATCATCTGGTGTTTGGAAACACATGTCAAAACATCTCAGTAGAATGATCCATCATTCTAAGGTTTTCATAACAATTTTCACCAAGTATTCCCATCTAAAGTTGATCAAGTTTTATGCTTAGTACTAGCATCTACAAGTGGGGTGAGTACTAATGAGGGGTGATAAACAAGTGGAGTTTCAACTAAGTACCACCTCATGTCTTAGGATGATATCAAGGTTTTCTAGCTTAGGCCAAATTTTATGCTCTTTATGCAACCTTCAAGTATCTTCCTAGAATCTACAAGTTACTTCAGTAAACTCTAGGTAAAAGCCTTGATAAAGAAATAAAGTAGAAAGCTTGCAAATAAAACTAGGAGGGGGTATCATCAAATATACCTAACCAAGCATGCTTAGTGCATTGCATAGGTCATCTATCTTTCATAATTGCACGTGTTAGCTTGCACATTCAACTAGTAGTATTAGGATTGCCTTGTGCAGAGCAGTGGTTGAAGTTATCCTCGGCTTCTTCCTCGTAGTATCCTCCTTCCTCCTCGTATCCTTGGTCGATACTAGCGTCTATGAATGAATACGAGGTACAAAATCACCAAACAATACTTAACTACTTGCAATCATCACACAAAGGGGTTCTATAGATGATCTAGCATCATCACTAACATTACAAGACTAGAGCATTTGACTTAATGATTTTATTTTTAGAAAAGTAATTTCTACTCATTGAAAAACTACTTAAGAATTAATATTCTCAGAATCAAACATGGGATCATGTTGACACATGTCATCACCACATATTTTAGTCCATGGGAATGTGATTTAAAGGGGTGTCACAATTTAATAAGGTTTTACCCATTTATTTTAATTAAAATAAGTGACTAGAAATGCCTATATGGCATTCTTTTATTACTTGAACATTATTTCTGTAAGTAAACCCATATATTTTTATATAGTCTGAAAGGTATGGTTAAATGTGATTTTTGAGAGTTGGAATCAACTCAAAAGCTATTATGGTTTAAACTTGAAAAATGTTTGAATGTAGAAAAGCTTCTGCCTTGTTATTTTTTACCAAGGGTGATCTACAGATCTAAATGATTTAAATCCAACGGGCTTGGATTCAGCATTTCAAGGCCTTTATAACAAAATTGGTTTCACTCAATTTGGTTCACTGAATCGAGCTGGGTTGATTTTTGAAACTAGGTACAAAACTGTGTTTGAATGAAAATGGAAAAATCCAAATTCAAACGAGTGGGTTGCGCGGGAAACGATACTGGGCCGGCCTGCTAAGCACAGCACTTACGCGGGCTGGTTAAGTTGTTGTCCCCATGTATCAGTGAGACAGGGGGTGCGAAGCGGTACGGGGCAACGTGGTGCGTTGGATTAGAAGTAAGATCAACGGCTGAGGGTCATCATCGACGATGAACTAGTCACAGGCGAGCTCGAACCCTAGCGGCCCAGTGGGGGTCGTGGGAGGCTCACCGGGGCTCAGGCGAGGGTCGGCGATGCGGGCGAACGACGAAGTCGACGACGGCGAACCTCCTGGTATCGGAAGCTTCTCCTGGGGTGGACGAAATCGACGATGCCCTTCTTCTCTAGAGGCGGCCTGCTTCGGCGCAATTCCGACGATGCGCTGCTCGCCTTGCTCCGGGAACGGGGTGGAACGATCAGTGAGGAGAGGGGAGTGAGATGGTGTGAGGAGTTTGAGCGGGGGAGGCCTCTATTTATAGTCTCGACGATGAGACCGAACGGGATGGGCAGGCGACGGTGGCGACATGGCTACGGGCTGCTAGAGGTATGGCCGGCGGTGTCGATCAATCGGTGGTCTCCTGGCGATGCTCTATGGCTTTAATGCGCGTGTAGGAGCAGTGGCAAACGGTCTGGAACATGCGATGCTCTACACGGCAGAGGCGGCGTCTTCGACGGCGAGCGGTGGCTGTGAGGCATGGGGCGGCGAACGGGGATGTCTGGCGGTCTCCTGGGATGGTGGCGATCGCGTATGCACGCGGCGAGGGCGGCGCGCGGTCTGTGGGCGTGTGTCGAGGGTGGCGCTCTGGTGCGCTCAGAGAAGCTTGGCATGGCTTGGGCGTGTGGTCCAGTGGCTGGCAGGGTTCAAGCGCTGGACAGGGGGTGGCGGTGGACGGTGGGCTGTGTCCTAGACATGCTGTTTAGGCTTGGTGCTTGCTCTGGCTAGGTAGCCATGGTCGGCTGGCAAGGGGGTGCTCGGGTTGGCATGGCATGGGGAAAAGGGTAGGGGCTAGGGTTTTTCCAAGCACTGGTTGGCACTGAGGGAGACAAGGGTGATCAATGGTGAACATTGCTTAGCCAAATTACTGCTCAAAACCGTGAAGTTTGGCCAGATTGATTTGTTTCCTCCAAGTGTTTGATGAAATGGCCGCAAGAATGAATTTTGAAAAGATTTTTGGTGGGTGTGCTAGGCATGTGCTAGTGAGTCTGTGGATGCTTGGGTTTTGAAAGTTGAGCTTGTTTGAGTGGTTTTTGAAAAAGTGGGATCTTCCCATATGATAAAGATTCAATTTTGAACGGTCCTTTAAAATATGCATTAAAATGTTTTTGGATGATCACAAAGTGGGCCTTGGTACTTTTTTATGAGTACTATCAAGGGGTGCAAAGATCCAAACAAGTTTCTGTCAAGTTTTGAAAGTTAGAGACAACCAAAGTAGGCATGGGAGTTAAATTGGCCAAAATGACCATTCCCTTATTTTGTTTGTTTTGATTTATTTGTCTTTGGGAAAAGTGTGGGGATTGTTTAGATGATGTTTATTTCACCTAAGAATCCTTTTACAAGCAAAGAAACACATAAACAAGGCAATTCAAAAGAATCCAAATTGGAATGCATACACACATGCATGCTTTCATATTTTTATTTAGAAAAGTTTTTGTTAACCCTAATTTAGAAGATTAGAGTTTGATGATCCAAGTTTAGTATTTTTGGGATGTTACAATGTTCCCACTGTACCTTGCAGTACTTGATTGCCCTATTTCTCAACCTTTTCCAGTTTTCTTCCAGAATTTTACAGGGTTTTTCAACATAAGTCAGATCTGCTTGTAATTCTATCTATTGATGTGTGATTGCATCGTCAGGAACTTTAAGACATTTCCAGAGTTGTGACACATGGAAAACATTATGAACTTGAGCCAATCTTGAGGGTAGCTCTAAAGCATAAGCTATAGTCCTGTTCTGTCTCAGTACTTTGAATGGTCCTATATATCTTGGACTCAGTTTTCCTTTAACTCCGAACCTTTTAACTCCTTTCATTGGGATTACTTTCAGATATACCATATCTCCCACCTTAGGATGCCATGATCTTCGACTTAGATCAGCATAACTTTTCTGCCTACTTTGAGCTAATTTCAATCTATCCTTGATTATATCAATGATATCTTGCCTTTCTTTGATAAAATCTGGCGCAAATTCTTTGCTACTTCCCGGCTCATACCAACATATTGGTGATCTACATTTCCTTCCATAAATTACTTGATATGGAGTTGCCTTCATACTACTCTGGTAACTATTATTATAAGAAAATTCTGCCAATGGTAGATGATCTTCCCACGAACCTCCAAAATCTAATGCACATGCCCTTAGCATGTCTTCTAGTATTTGATTGGTCCTTTCTGTTTGACCCCCAGTTTCTGTATGATAGGTTGTGCTAAAATCTAACTTTGAACCAAGTGCTTCATGTAATTGCTTCCAAAATGATGAAGTAAACACTGATCCTCTGTTAGTTACAATCTTCTTGGGCACTCCGTGCTTACTTACTATCTCCTTGATGTATACTTCTACTAACTTCTCAGCATTATCCTTCTGATTCACCGGAATAAAATGTGCACTTTTAGTGAGTCTATCAACAATTACCCATATCATGTCCTTCCTTTTAGGTGTCATGGGTAATCCTGTAATGAAATCCATACCAATTTCCTACCATTTCCATTCGGGAATTTCCAAAGGTTGCAATGGTCCTGCTGGACTTTGATGTTCAGCTTTTACCCTTTGGCAAGTATGGCATTCTGACACATATTTTGCAATGTCTCTCTTCATGTTATTCCACCAGAATAATTCTTTCAAATCCATGTACATCTTAGTACTTCCTGGATGAATGGAGTATGGTGTTTCATGTGCCTCTCAAAGTATCACTTCAGGAATCCCCGGCACATCTGGAACGTAAAGACGATCTTGGAACCATAAAGACTCATAATCTCCTAAGCAAAAAACTGATGTTTGTCCTTGAGATATCCTTCGAATTTCCTCAGCAATGAAAGGATCTTCTGCTTGATGCCTAAAAATTTCTTGCTTAAGATCACTATTTTGTTCTGTAACTACCTGCATAGTAGCTAATCTTCCAAGAGTCTCTGTTCTTATAAATTGAATCTCTAACCTTTACAAATCCATCTGTAACTCTTTTGGTAACTCCCTATTGCTTGGTTGAATATCTGCACTTTTACTACTTAAAGCATCTGCTACAACATTTGCTTTTCCAGGGGTATAGTTGATTGTTAAATCATAATCTTTGATTAGCTCTAACCAACGCTTTTGTCTAATATTCAATTCCTTTTGAGTGAAGAAATATTTGAGACTTTTGTGGTCAGTGTATAACTCACATCTGGCTCCAGACAGAAAATGCCTCCATCCTTTCAGAGCAAAGACTACTGTTGCTAACTCCAAATCATGAGTTGGATAATTAAATTCATGTGGTTTTAGTTGTATTGATCCATAAGCAATTACCTTCTAATCTTGCATTAACACACAACCTAAGCCTTCTTTAGATGCATCACAGTATACTGTAAAATCTTTCCCTGTTTCTTGAACTGCTAAAATTGGAGCGGTAGTTAATCTGGTCTTTAACTCTTGAAAACTGGCTTCACACTTCTCATCCCAAATGAATGGTGTATTCTTCCTTAACAATTTGGTCATTGGTCCAGCTATCTTGGACAAACCTTCAATGAACCTCCGATAGTAACCAACCATTTCCAACAAACCTCTAATTTGTTGAACTCTTGGATTTACAGCAATTCCATCTTTACTGATCACATGACCGAGGAATTCTACCTCATTTAACCAGAATTCACACTTGCTGAACTTAGCATAAAGCCTATGTTCTCTTAGGATCTGCAATGCTGTTCTCAAATGATTAGCACGCTCTTCCTTATCCTTGGAATATATTAGAATATCATCAATAAAGACTATGACAAACTTGTCCAAGTATGGCATGAAGATTTTGTTCATCAGATTCATGAATATTGCTGGTGCATTGGTCAAACCAAACGGTACGACAAGATACTCGTGATGTCCATACCTTGAGACAAATGCGGTCTTTGGAACATCTTCTGGTTTGATTTTTATCTGATGGTATCCAGATCTTAGATCAATCTTGGAAAATACTCCAGCTCCTTTAACTTGATCAAACAGATCCTGGATTCTAGGTAATGGGTATTTATTCTTGATGGTAAAATTATTGAGATTCATATAGTCTCCACACATTCTTCTTCCTCCATCTCTTTTATCCACAAAAATCACCGGTGTTCCCCATGGGGATACACTTTCTTGAATAAATCCTTTTTTGGCTAGCTCATCAATTTGTTCTTTGAGTTCTTTTAATTCTTTTGGACCCATCTTGTATGGTGCTTGAGCTATTGGTGTGGTGCCCTGAAGTAGATCAATAGTGAACTCTATCTCCCGATCTGGTGGCTTTCCTGGTAGCTCTGCTGGAAAAACATCTTGAAACTCCTTTACTACAGGAATATCTTTCAACCTGACCTCCTTCATGGAGTTCAATTGAAGATCCACCATGATATGACTGTACTTATCTGCTTGATAAACTATCCTTGCTCCACTTGGAGTTTTGATTGAGACAGTTTTATCCTCACAATTAATCTGGGTTCCATGTTCAGTCATCCAATCCATACCCAGCAGTACTGCAATTCCCTTCAAAGGAATCACATAAAGATCCGCAAAGTAGGTACAACCACAGATCGAGATGACTTGATCTTGTTTAATGTGGCGTACAACTACATTTCCCCCTGCCGTCACTACGATCATAGGGTTTTCTAACGTTGCCCTTCTAATCCCAAATTTCTCACAAAATTCTTCAGAAATGAATGAAGTAGTTGCACCAGTATCAAATAGAACTTTGCCGGGATTGGTAAGGATATTGAGCGTACTATCACTGCATGCTCTGAGTTATCCACCTCCTCTAGGGTTGCGCAATTCAGCTTCTCGGTAGGTATGTTCCTCGTGGCATTATTTTTTTTGAAAAAATTTCCTCCTCTATTGGGTTGCCCATTGCCTCCACTAGTTTGTCCTCCACCTTTAACAGGCCAAGCACCTAGTGGTTTTCTCGGACAGTTTGGCTTTATGTGACCCCTCTGGCCACAAGCTTGGCACACAATTATTGGTTTCTGGCAATCCCTGCTCATATGCCCTGGAAGTTTGCAATTATGGCATATAATATTCCTTCCGGTTGGATTTACACCCCGGTTGGAATTATTACTGTTATAGGGTCTATTCCTTGACTTGAATTCCAGATTGGACTCCGGTTTACTTGCTTGTATCCTTTTAGTTTCCTTCTTAGATCTCTTCCTCCTATCCTCTTGGACATTCTTGTAGTCATCTTCAAAAGTGATAGCTGCATCCAGTAACTGCTGATATGTTTGTTTATTGGCCAACCTCAACTGCATCCTCACGAATGGATTTAACCCTCGCAGAAAATGCTTCTTCCTCTTTTCTTCAGTATTGACTTCTTCCTCTGCATAACGAGACAATTGGCTAAATTCCCGGATATACTTCATGACACTAGTATATCCTTGTTGAAGCTCCTCAAATTCTCTCCGCTTCAACTCCATAACACTCTCTGGAACATGATACTCACGGAACCTCTGTTTGAACTCTTCCAAGTGTACTCTCTTCCTGGCTGTTGCATAGCTAACTGATTTTCCCACCATGATGCTGCAGGTCCTGTTAGAAGATAAGTTGCATACCTCAACTTTTCCTCATCATTACAACCTACAGTCTTTAGCTTTGTCTCTGTATCTTCTAGCCAATCTTCTGCATCCATTGGTTCAGGAGCTAATGCAAAAGGTAACGGCCTTGCATTCTGGAAGTCAGAAAGACTCACTCCTCCACCTTCAGATGCTCTCTGGTTCCAGCTCATCCCAGCAACTCTTCCATGAACTTGTTCTGGTTTTCTTGCATCATTTGCATATACTGCATAAAATTCTGCTACATTAACGGCCTCATTGGTGGTGGTGGTAATGTTCCCTGATTTCCTGCATCTGCATCGGCCTTCTCCTTGGCCTCATGTTCCATTCGCTGCTGCTCAAATTCGGTTTCTACACCCGTGTCCATGATCCTCTAGTCCTGCAACATAAAGCGAATACTCATAATTACATCATGCACATGTGTTCTGAGCTCAACTTTACGCACAGAACTAGTCACACAATGAAAATCCAAATAAAATCCAAATATGCATTTCACATATTACACATTACAAGCCTCATAACAAAGTACAAAGTCATCATACTTGTACCCTATAAGTACTATAGTATAGTAGGCATATTGCCTCACTTATTTATCTACATCACTCTCTCGGAGTATAATACACAATAACTGGTACTTCCTAATAAGTTGCCTGCTTCTTGTATCCACGACGCTCATCATACATGCCTAAGGTCCAACTGTGATTACGTAACGTCCGTTGCACAGTTTGTGGAACAAATGGCCTTCCAGAAGGAACATACTCAGTATTTGAAGTGTCAGGACTTGAGTTATTACTCAACCTGAGCGGATTGACTCCCTCCAGCTCAGCTGAAAAGTCTTCAGAAACATGTTCAACATATCACCCACTTGCATCTCCTGAGCTTCATTCCTTGAGTTGTCAATAGAATATGCAGATTCTGCTGCTCCCAGGTGCTCTGTTGGGCAAGATAGTTAAACATCGGATAATGTATATTCCCTGGGTTTTGAGAAGATGTTGATGATTCAAACACTCTCTCCTCAGGATCTTCTTCCTCATCCTAATCTTCGATGAATATGGTATTTCTACTAATGTTACTAGGATTGGTTCTTGCACCCATCCAACTAGATTGTCCAACAGTTCTGTCAGACCCATCTATGGACATCTGATTTTCTTGGGATCCTTCAAATGATCCCATTCTACAACCATCAGAATTTTCAATAGGAAGTTCTAAATCAGAGCCTTCCTCTAAACCCTGTGGTACAACATAACTCATATCTACTGTAGGATCATAAGTAGGTTCAGGTCTAGGTGCATAAGGATGTGGTGTAAATGATTCGGAATCTATGGGTATATCCTTAAAGATTGGTTTTGTACTACTACTTGCTTCCTTCTCCAACTGGAATGCTAACTGCTTCCTTCTTTCTGGATCAGTTAGATCTTCTAACATGTCATTTTTATCTTCAACAATAACTTGATGTGTCTTATAAAAAGACATAACAAGTGTTCGGTATCGATCCATAAACTTGGAAGCTAACTTAGGATGCTTCTTTACCAAAGTAAGATGGTCCGGTACTGGCTCCGAGTGTATAGAATCATGAGGAATCACATAAAATGTGCTCCCCTCTAACTCTTTGGCTTTATGCTCCCGATGTTGGGTTCGCAGCATAGAAAACAAAAAATTCCTACGATGGGAACGACTATGTACCAAGATCTATCTACTAGATACAAACAACGGGCGGATGTATATCCATAGAGAACATACCCTTGAAGACCAACAAAGCTTAACGAGTCCAAACTCGTGGTTAATGTAGACGATCTCTTGCCGATCTCAATACCGAGAGGAAGTCCTAGCGCCGCAAAACAGCAGTGCATCCATGCTCGCACACACGTACAAGACACCGAGCAACCTTCGCCTCCTCGCTCCAGCGATGCAGCGGAAGCACAACCCTTTCTTGCCGAATATCCACCGGTAACATGTATCTCGCTAGTCCGAGACCATGGGGGATAAATTCTAGAGGGGTAGAGAGATCCTTCACGAGGAGGTGTACTTTGAGAGGAGGAGAGGGGGCGCCCCAAGGGGCATGGCGCCAGCCATGGTGGCTGCCCCCACCTCTTCCACATTCATGTGGGTGGAGCTCCCACTCAAAATGAAAAGCCTCCACTCCCATAAAAGAGCCTCCACTCAAAAATCCACTCACATGCATTAAATTTCCACCAAATTTAATGCAAGCTCTCATTTAAATAAAACTCTTTTATTTATTTATTCAGATTTTTTTAATTACTTTAATTAACAAACATTCACATAAAACCCCTTGCTAGTATTCAATTTCACATGCAGAACCACTTTCAGCAATTTCAACCGAAACAGTTTCGGTGTCTAGTGAAATAAATTCCTGCGCTTGTTATTCTTTCCGGCATGAAACTTTTGCTCCAATTGGATGTCAGTGTCCCTTAAGTGTGCCACCCTACGGTTCGCGAATAATGCGGACATTATCGAGACCCTTCTCCGATCAATAATCAGAAGCGGTACATGGAGATCCATACTGACTCCCACACATTCAACGATGACTTTCCTGTGATCGTCGGAACCTTTTACGCTAGTATCTTAATCCCTTTGTTTCACAATATATTACATGTCCGAGATTTGATCATCGGTATCTCCATACCTAGTTTGATCTCGTTACCGACATGCACTCTTTTCTCGTTCCCGTGATATAACATTCTAGTGATCAAATCACTTGCTTGCAAGCTAATCAATCTGATATCACCGAGAGGGCCCAGAGTATATCTATCCATCATCGGGATGAATAAATTCCACTCTCGATCCATGAGTCTCAACATAACACTTTAGTAGTTTTGAAGCCATCTTTATAATCACCCAGTTACGGTGTGACGTTTGATGTCAACAATAAACTCTTTCGGTGTTAGTGATTGACATGATCTCATGGTCTAAGGATTAGGATCACTTCGTAAGTTGTTATAGCAATATAAAATCAATGACTTTGATCGTAATGCTATACTTCGGATGAATGTTCACCACATCATTACACTAATGTTGTGACCTCGTTATTAACAACATCCAATGTCCATGATCAGGAAACCTTTGATCATCTTGTTAATCAACGAGCTAGTTTATAAGAGAGGCATAACTAGGAACTTCCTTTTTGTTTATTAAACACACATGTATTAACGTTTCCGTATTAATACAATTATAGCATGCAAAATAAACATTTATCATAAATAAGGAATACGATAACCACTTTATTATTGCCTCTCGGGCATATTCCTTCCAGTCTCCCATTTGCACTAGAGACAATAATCTAGTTTAGAAACTTTGCATATTGAACACCTATGGCTTTCTGGTGTTCCGTATACGCAATTGCAAGTGGTTAACATAATCTACGGATCTGACGCTTCAGGTCTGTGTGTATTTGCATGTCTTTGCGTCTTCATGCATCACTCATTCTCCAATGAGATGGCATTGTATAAATTTGGTCTTTTGGTGAGACCTTTAGTTCCTTGGGGTTAAATCACGTTCATAATATTGTCATACAATATATCTTTAGCGTTAGCCCATTGCGAACCACACATTAGTTTGATAACAAACTACTTGACACAAATTCCCTCCTTTGCTGTTACTATAGCAGTCATATACTTAGCCTTTTGTTGTAGTATCCGTCACGATGTCTTAACTTTGGAATTCATCCAAATCCATCATGGAATCTCCTTTCCATTACATTGTGCCACCCATAGTTTAAATTAAGATAAAATTAATTTATATCTTGTGACAAAAATAATATCAATGTAACACGTCACAATAAACTATTTGTAATTGTTTGTCACCTCTACACAAATATATTCTTAGTTCTTCTAAAAGATCATAAGAATATCCTTACTATCGTCCAATGATCATTTTATGATTCATTCTGGTATATGCTCATAACACTTAGAGCATAGGACATATCTAGATGTGTACATATCATGGTATGATTGATCAAAACATTATTGTGATTTCACTCATCAAGTGTCAAAGCACTTGAATCTTGTTTCACTTATCAAGTGTCGATACACTTGAATCTTGATTCAATTCTTTTCCATGCGACAAGAACCGTTTCTTGTCCTTTCCATATTTAACTCCTTTAATATCTCATTTATGTACGTTTGGCACAACCATATTAGCGTCACAGTCTATCCACTATAGACATTCATGCTAAATATTCGGGTTTTGCCTAAGTCTTTCATCGAAATGAAATTCTTAACCTTTGTCAATAAAAGATACATCATTTCTAATCAACAAGATGTCCTCCACATAATGTATTAGAAATATGTCTCAGCGCTCCCACTTAATTTCTTGCAAATGCAAGCATCTTCATCGTCTCCTAATGAAAACTCCTTTTCATCACGGTGAAGATTCTAACTCCGCGATGCTTACTTCAACCATTGAAGTTTGCATGCCCTTTTTAGCATCCTTTGAATTAACAAAACCCTTTGGATCGTGTCATGTACACGTCCTAGGTAACCATTCTATTAGAAGAACTTTGTTTTGTTATTCATCTACCTTATACCAAATTATATGTAGTGGTTGCTACTTTAATCCGTCCAGAATAAATATCGCTATGAAAGATCAAATCTTGTCATATTCAACTCCTTGAACATTATCGTAAAATACTTTACGACATGTCGACTATTTTATAGATGTGAAACATCCATGTCTGTTCCTTTATAGATCCAAATACGACCGACAGGTTTTTACACCTTTTCGGAGGGTCTTCCAAGTTCAAAACTTGATTTCTCGTGTATGGAACTATCACGGATTTTATGGCTTCAAGCAATTTGACGGAGTCAGGGCCCATCATCGCTTCTTTGTATGTGGTCGGTTCATGATTGTCAAACAATAATGATTTACTCTCAAATCTTAGCATTTGATTTGTTTATCCGACCAACTTGGTTCAATAAGAACTTAGATCTCCATGACCACAACCTTTGAGGCACATAAGCTATGAGCATTATGGCAGCCTCCGGAACCATTTCCGGCGCTGCGCAACTCAGCACATTTAGCTAAGGTTTGTTAACCTTATCAAAGTTCTATTGTCCTCCCACTTAAATTTTGCGAAAAATTCCTTTTTCAAGAAACTTCACATTTCAAGCGACAAACCCTTTTGTCCTTGGTGTTATGGAGGAATAACCAATAGTTATTCGAAATAACCTACAAAGACATGCTCATCTGACTTCGGTTGTAAACATCTTACTTATGTTTAGCATACCAAAATTTAAGAAATGACAACTTGGGCTTTACCCCAAAGCATAACTCATATGGTGTCATTTCAACAGATCAAGATGAAGCTCTTTTCAGTGTAAAAGCGCTAGTCTCTAAAGCTTTAATCTTTTAAAACATAATGGTAGTTTTATAAATAACACTTTTGATCCAACCATATAACACAAGGTTTCATTATAAATCTCAAACACTCCATACTCCTATGGTGTTTCGGGAGATGTAAATCCAGGTGTTTTGCTAAACTTGCAACTCAAATAAATCCCTTTATGATAAATCATAATTCATTTATTTTTATTATTACACTTGTAACTCAAATAAATCCCTTATGATAAAATCATAAACCATTTTATTTTCTTATTATGATGATTTTTCACTTCATCTTGAAAGTCTTTGAAACTTTTTAAAATATTTCATACTTCTTTCTCATTAAGTGAATATTCACTCAAATTTCCGGAGAAAGTATATGAAGTTGAAACCCATCGCTTACGACTACACATAATATACTACATATATCGATATGTATAAATTCCAATATTTTAGTCGTTCGTTCTTCTTTGGCCTTTGAACGAAGTTTCAATTATCCCGAGGAAAGTCTCACAAGCGTCACTTGATCAAATCAAAGACTCAAAAAATCCATGAAAATGGAGATTATTCATGTTTTCTTTACAATATAATTTAAACGGCGATGTCACTTCATAAGTGATCTTTCAATCATTTGTCTTGCGACATTTTAGCATTAGTTTTTATGGATGTGATTTCTCCAACTATATTTGTAAATCATCCATATTATATGGAATACGGTAATTATTTAAACAACCTTTGTTCAAGTAATACCTGATTTAAATAACAATTATTTAAACAAATATTGAAGTCAAGCTTTGATGTCAACGAGAAATACAAACAACAGTTTTTTTTTTATGAACATCATCACATATTCTCTTGCTAGTTGGTTAGGCCATTGTGGTTCATGAATTGCGTCGTTCCGTATGAAATTTCATACCAACCAATTCGGTATCCAATACCCAAGACCCACGTTGTTTAACAAGCAAAGAATACAACCATAACATGTATATCATCCATATACCTAAATTGGATATTTCCAATATTTTCTTTTCTGCCAAATATATTTTATAGATTCTCTTCCAGCATTTCCTTTTACCTTTTAAAAGAATCTATCAACATCAACAGTGGTGCCATATACATGACACATAGTCCAAAGCGTATATATTCAAATAATAATACCTTTGGACTTGCACTTTGAAGTAGATCACCATCATCAAATGATTGGTATTATTTCAAAATCCATTCTTTAGTAATCTTTTAGTGTAGTAAACACTTTACATACGTCTTCTATTCACCCTTATCATGACGACTTTCATGATCAAGCTAATGTATCTTATAAAGGAGAATCGTGAGTATAACATTACTTTCGAAAACCCTTTTGGATGATTAGGATGTCTAGCATCTCCAACGTTTGCAAATTCTCATCCAATATAAGAACATATATTATACACTATCATATTGCAACCAAAACATTGTTTCAGATATCGTTATATCTGCCACACATGATGGTTTCTGAAAAAATTCTTTTAGCTCCTAGATAACCTTGATATTTAAAAACAATCAAGAATCATGGAGGCAAACATGATACTTAAGATACTAACACTGGAATTGTTACTCTCGATTTAATACTAACTATTAAATTTCACGGAGTAAATAGAGTTTGCTGAAAGTTTGCAATAGGACTTTAAACTTTAGATTGACACTCAACACAATACGATACCAGTTCGTAAAGTAAATATCCATAATTCTATAGTTCTATTATCTCAATTACAACTATGCATAAGGTGGTGAACGAATGCCAATGACTACAACAAATTATGCAAATTCACTTTGATTTAATTTATGATAAATTGAGTTCTACTGATCCAAATTAGAAATGAACTCCCACTCAAAACGACATCCCTCATGTCTTTTTGGTGATTACATGAACCAAATCCACTACACCAAGTCCGATCATCACGTGAGTTGGTATAGCTTCAAAGGCGAGCATCCATATGGTCATCATATCAAAACATATGACTCATGCTTAACCTTTCGGTCCGTGTTCCGAGGCCATGTCTGTACATGCTAGGCTCGCCAAGTAAGAACCTTAGTATTCGCGTGTGTAACTGTCTTACACCTGAGATATGCTCGTGGATTCAAGTACACCCGATCATCACGCGATGTCTTGAAGCGACGAAACATTGTCGGTGCATACTTAAGGAAGAACACATTCTTATCTTGATATCTAACTGAGGGATCATCTTATTATGCTAATAAAATGCCAAACAAGCAATATAAGATGCAATCAAACATCACATGTTTATAAGTGAAATGATATGGTTCCCGCATATGATCTCCATCATGTGCACCGTGGTATGATCTCTATCATACCTCTATGTGTAAGGCCAAGGTCTATGGAACCTACACGTTATGTGTGTTTTAAGAGTATCATCTCATACTTCTACTTACAACATCACCATATCATAACACTAGCCCAACAACAATCTAAACTAGACGCCTCTAATTTATCCATTGCAAGTTTTACGTGGCTTAGGGCTTTCGAAGATAGAACCGTTCTTACCTACAAACATGAACCACACCGAGGATAATCAAATTGTTGACAACTCGTTGCAAATTGGATATTGAATATAGTAGGAGAGATAGACACCCGCTAGCCACTTATGAAAAACTAGTTGCATGTCAAGCGTGGAACAAGTCTCATGTGCGAGGACATGTAAAGTTTGTCCGGGCCGCTTCATCCCACTATGCCACCAATATCCAAAGTACAACTAAGAAGCAATAAAATGATCATCATCGCCCACATACTCATATGTGTATTACCCGTGCAAAGCATCTACGCATAGATCCGGCTCTGATACCACTGTTGGGTTCGCAGCATAGAAAACAAAAAAATTCCTACGATGGGAACAACTAGGTACCAAGATCTATCTACTAGATACAAACAACGGGAGGATGTATATATGTAGATAATATACCCTTGAAGACCGACAAACCTTAACGAGTCCAAACTCGTGGTTGATGTAGACGATCTCTTGCCGATCTCAAGATCGAGAGGAAGTCCTAGCGCCGCAAAACAGCGGCGCATCCGTGCTCGCACACACGTACAAGACACCGAGCAACATCCGCCTCCTCGCTCCAGCGATGCAGCAGAAGCACAACCCTTTCTTGCCGAATAGCCACCGTGAACATGTATCTCGCTAGTCCGAGACCATGGGGGATAAATTCTAGAGGGGGAGAGAGATCCTTCACGAGGAGGTGTACTTTGAGAGGAGGAGAGGGGGCCTTTTATAGGGAGAGGGGGGACCCCAAGGGGCATGGCACCAGCCATGGTGGCTGCCCCCACCTCTTCCACATTCATGTGGGTGGAGCTCCCACTCAGAATGAAAAGCCTCCACTCCGATAAAAGGGCCTCCACTCAAAAATCCACTCACATGCATTAAATTTCCACCAAATTTAATGCAAGCTCTCATTTAAATAAAACTATTTTATTTATTTATTCAGAATTTTGTTAATTACTTTAATTAACAAACATTCACATAAAACCCCTTGATAGTATTCAATTTCACATGAAGAACCACTTTCAGCAATTTCAACCGAAATAGTTTCGGTGTCTAGTGAAATAAATTCCTGCGCTTATTATTCTTTCCGGCATGAAACTTTTGCTCCAATTGGATGTCAGTGTCCCTTAAGTGTGCCACCCTACGGTTCACGAATAATGCGGACATGGTCGATACCCTTCTCCGATCAATAATCAGAAGCGGGACCTGGAGATCCATACTGACTCCCACACATTCAACGATGACTTTCCTATGATCGTCGGAACCTTTTACGCTAGTATCTTAATCCCTTTGTTTCACGATATATTACATGTCCGAGATTTGATCATCGATATCTCCATACCTAGTTTGATCTCGTTACCTACATGCACTCTTTTCTTGTTCCCCTGATATAACATTCTAGTGATTAAATCACTTGCTTGCAAGCTAATCAATCCGATATCACCGAGAGGGCCCAGAGTATATCTATCCGTCATCGGGATGAACAAATTCCACTCTCGATCCATGAGTCTCAACATAACACTTTAGTAGTTTTGAAGCCATCTTTATAATCACCCAGTTACGGTGTGACGTTTGATGTCAACAAGAAACTCTTCCGGTGTTAGTGATTGACATGATCTGATGGTCTAAGGATTAGGATCACTTCGTAAGTTGTTATAGCAATATAAACTCAATGACTTTGATTGTAATGCTATACTTCGGATGAATGTTCATCACATCATTACACTAATGTTGTGACCTCGTTATTAACAACATCCAATGTCCATGATCAGGAAACCTTTGATCATCTTGTTAATCAACGAGCTAGTTTACAAGAGAGGCATAACTAGGAACTTCCTTTTTGTTTATTAAACACACATGTATTAACGTTTCCGTATTAATACAATTATAACATGCACAATAAACATTTATCATAAAAAAGGAATACGATAATAACCACTTTGTTATTGCCTCTCGGGATATTCCTTTCAGTCTTTCACTTGCACTAGATACAATAATCTAGTTTAGAAACTTTGCATATTGAACACCTATGGCTTTCTGGTGTTCCATATACGCAATTGCAAGTGGTTAACATAATCTACAAATCTGACGCTTCAGGTCCGTGTGTATTTGCATGTCTTTGCGTCTTCATGCATCACTCATTCTCGAATGATATGGCATTGTATAAATTTGGTCTTTTGGTGAGACCTTTAGTTCCTTGGGGTTAAATCACGTTGATACTATTGTCATACAATATATCTTTAGTGTTAGCCCGTTGCGAACCACACCTTAGTTTGATAACAAACTACTTGACACAAATTCCCTCCTTTGCTGCTACTATAACAGTCATATACTTAGCCTTTTGTTGTATTATCCGTCACAATGTCTTAACTTTGGAATTCATCCAAATCCATCATGGAATCTCCTTTCCATTACATTGTGCCACCCATAGTTTAAATTGAGATAAACTTAATTTGTATCTTGTGACAAAACTAATATCAATGTAACACTTTACAATGAACTATTTGTAATTGTTTGTCACCTCTACACAAATATATTCTTAGTTCTTCCAAAAGATCATAAGAATATCCTTACTATCGTCCAATGATCATTTTATGATTCATTATAGTTTATGCTCATAACACTTAGAGCATATGACATATCTGGATGTGTACATATCATGGTATGATTGATCAAAACATTCTTGTGATTGCACTCATCAAGTGTCAAAGCACTTGAATCTTGTTTCACTTATCAAGTGTTGATACACTTGAATCTTGATTCAATTCTTTTCCATGCGACAAGAACCGTTTCTTGACGTTTCCATATTGAACTCCTTTAATATCTCATTTATGTACGTTTGCCACAACCATATTAGCGTCACAGTCTATCCACTCGAGTGGTACAACAGAAACATTGCGGGTCCATATTACAAACACACACACATTATTATTATTACAATACCAGAAGTTCAAGACTTCAAAGGATTCAACTTACAAACCAAATTAAAAAGTGTTTCAGCGGAATATTTAAGGTGATGACTTAAACTCCAAATTGAGCTCAACAACTTATTGCTATATATTGTTCACGTTGCTCGGCTCAATTGGCTCCTAGTACTACGGTAATTATTCTGACTCTTGGTGCTCTCCTCCGTAGACGATATCGTAGTCCACTCCTTCCACGACACCATACATATTGGGCTCTTCATAGAAGACCTCCTCTTGACACTCAACTGCATACATTGGAGTTTCTTCAGGATCCTCAGAGTCTAAGCAGGGGATTAAAGGAAAAGGTGAGTAACAACGTTACCCAGAAGGTTCATTATATGCAAGGTGGGAAGTTTTATGCTCTATCTACCACCTCGGACTATAAGCCCTTGGCACTATGCAGTTTTCATAAATCTTTCTTCAAAGATTGCTTTTATTATGAAAATCTATGACCATCAGCCTTCACAGGTTGACCAGAACTTTCATGGAGTTCCTTTCCTGCCGCGTTCGTAGCTCCTTCCCGGAACAGGGAGTAACAAGTTACAATTCTTACACTCTACAGAGGTGCGTTACATTACCCATAAGAGATCAACTCCTTGTTGCACAACCGGGCGTACTTTCCCGTCCACAATTCCATGATGTGGGCCCCAGTAGTTAGTCCAAGCCAATCACTGCCCTCTCCGCGACCCGATATGTCTGCATGATCCTTCGAGGCTGGATCACCTCCGTTAAGCCCCCTTCTGGGCAGGCTAAAACCCTGATGAGTTCCCAAAGACTCTATGAACTGGTGTTGCCCTCGCAAGTGCCATATCAAATGGACTATACCACTAAAAACCACTCATAGATAATCTAGACACCAAAAGTGTGGGGCATAAGGGTGCCCACCCATATGTTGGATCCACACAAGGAATCACAACATCACGTTAAGGTCGTCTTGCCTCCATACGAGAGGAAAAGGATACAAATGACTGATGACCCACAAGTGTAGGGGACCACAACATTCTACGCAGGTAGTATTACCCAATTTATTGATGCGACACAAGGGGAGCCAAAGAATACTTGCAAGCCTTCACAACTGAGTTGTTAGTTCAGCTGCACCTGGAAATAGATCTTGCTCACAGAAGTTTATCAGTAGCAACAGCAACAGCAACCGTGAAACAATAGCAATAGCAATAGTAACGGTAATAGTAGGATTCGAGTGCGGTAGGCATAGGGATGGATGGACGGGCGTTGCATGGACGAGTCTAAACATGTAACTTCAAGACCTAGGGCATTGCAGATAAATAATAATAAGCATCCAAGTACTAAACAATCCTAGGCATGTGCTCCAAATATAGTCATACATGCTCGCAATGATAACTTGCACAACATCTTCTGTCCAGCTAGCCCGTGGCAGCGGGGCCTTTAGGGAACTATTGGAAATTAAGGTGCTCCTTTTAGTAGAGCATCGGAGCAAAGCATTAACACTCCGTGAACACATGTGATCCTCACAGCACAACCATCCCCTCCGGTTGTCCCAATTTCTGTCACTTCGGGGCCTTTGGATCCGGACAATGATATGTGTACACAACTTGCAGATAAGATCACAAACAATACTATCATAATGTTTCAATAATAAGTTCAGATCTGAGATCATGGCACTCAGGCCCTAGTGACAAGCATTAAGCACAACAAGTTGCAACAAAGTCAAATATCACTAATAGAGATACTAGGAACTATGTCCCTAACAGATCTTATTCGATTACATGATAGAACTCATCCAATCCCTACCATCCCCAAGCGTACAACGGGGGATTACTCACTCATGGATGAGAGAAACATCGGTGGTTGATGGAGATGCGTTGGTGATGAAGATGGCGATGATCCTCTCCACATTCCTCGTCCCGGCAGGGTGCCAGAACGAAGTTTCTGGATCCGAATCTTGGTTTCTGGTGGCGGCGGCGGAGCGGAACTCTTTCTAGAAAACTATCGAACCCCCCTCTATTTTTAGGTCAGAAGGCAACTTATAGGCACAGAGGGATGCCGAGGAGCTGCCTGGGGTGGCCAAACCTCCCCCAGGTGAGGGGTCAGTGGGCCCGCGCCTAGGGTGGGTCTGGCCCCCCAGGCCTCCCCTCTATCTCCCTTTCTGGCTCCGTGGATCTTCTGGTGAAATATAATTTTTGGCATATTTTCTGAGATTTTTCCTAATAGTTCATTTTCTGCATAGAAACAAGACACCGAGGTAATTCTGCTGAAAACAGCGTCAGTCTGTGTTAGTTGTATCCAAATCACACAAGTTTAGAGAAGAAACAATAGCAAAGTGTTCGAGAAAGTAGATACGTTTTGAACGTATCAACTCCCTCAAGCTTAGCTTATTGCTTGTCCTCAAGCAATTCAGTTGAAAACCGAGTGCGATAAAAGAACTTTCACGAACACTTTGCTTCATATGATGTATATATTCTTAGGACAGGAGTAAATGCTTAGACAATTCATAATAAAGAGTATGCAACTAAGTCTACTCAATAGTCATTGCAAGCTATGAAGAGAAACCAACTCAATAATAATAAGTAGCATGAAACATAAACATAAGCAACATTGCAATGCTCATAATAAGGTATGATAGAGTGGTATCTCGCTTGCCTTTGTTTGAAGAGCACAATATAAATGCTGAGGCACCTCTGAAGTTCACATGAAGACTAGAGATAAAGATATCAGAGATACAAGCATCAAAGTCATGACATAATTAACCAAATTTTGGAACAAACACAAGAATGACAACTATGCTCTCAAGAAAGTGCTCATAGAATAAGTGGTGACTCAACAAAGTTGTGAACATGGTTTTGTGAAGGTTTGAAAGGCTTCCTAGTGCTGAAAGAAAGGTACTCGTTAGCTTTGAGCTCCCATTGCCCCTATCATAGGCATCTTCATGTGGTTAAGGTGAAAGTGAGGTCCACTCTGAATCATATGCTTGACAAACCATAGACTGGAAATCCCAAGTCCCTTGAGTACGAGGGCCGCTCCGCATGCTACTCAACTTTGGTCACCTGAAAGTTCTTGTCATTGTAAATACATGCATATCATCGAGAACCGCCAACGGGGTACCCCTTGCACATGGTACAGGAGCTTTCCCATAACCAAAATGACAAGACAAGCAGACAATGAGCATCTCAGCAATCTTTTTATTTACCATATGCATAGCTTTTTATTGAGGAAGCTTCATAGATGCTCATTATGGTGATGCTGCAAGTTTCCACCATGATTAAGCATGGCTTAGGCTAGCGGCCCAGGCGTTTCTCTAACACAATGTATAAACTCCATGAACTAACAACTTCCCCTTTTATTTCACATCATCGACATCCGTAAACAAAAGAGCAAGGAATCAACTGGATAAGCTATCCAACAGGTGTTGAAAGCGTTCCCCGTGACAGCACGGTTCTACTGTCTCCAAGTATATAATTAGCAAGCATATAACTTTCATGGACTAGTCACAATGGTTCAAGATTATTAAGCGCAAGGAATAAAGTGTGCCATCAAGTTTGTGAGAGCTTTACTAACTAACTTTCTCAAAACAGACAAACATTTTATTTTGGAAGAAAACACGGCATATATATAAAATATGCACTGAAATAGCAAATTATGCTGATAGGTAGGTATGGTGGACACAGCTGGCAATATTGGTTTGGGGAGTTGAAAGCACAAGTAGAGCACGTACTTAGTGCAAGTGAAGGCTAGCAATAGAGAAGGAGCAACACACGAGAGAGCAATAACTGTCATAATCATGCTTGCAACAAAACATGACTAATTATGGCATGAAAGTGATACAAGAACTCTGAGGCAAAATAAATCATTGAGGTTTACTGACTATTGATTAGTCATATGCATGCGTGAACATGTGCCAAGTCGATTCACATGAACAGTCAGAGGAGGATACCACAATGTCATACCAAAGTATGAATAAAACAATGCAAGCAAACATTCATATGACATGCTACAAACTATTAGGAAGCTGGAGCTAATCATAGACAAGCAAGAACTACTAAGCATCCATAATGACATACACCTTACACAAACAGGCTAAGCATGCTCACAATGATGAGTATATGTACAAAAATGAAACAAATAGAGTTTGTTACCAGCCTCTTACCACACCTCGAGTTGTCTTAATCTTCATTATTGCCCTTCACTTGTGTGACTTGAATATTAACATGAAACCAAAATCCACTGAGGACGGCTGAACCCTGCAAAGAACTCACAAAACCAAAGAAGAATAACAAATATTTTTGGTGTTTTCGATTTTTTAGAAATAAGAAAACAAAGAAAAACCAAACAAAAACAAAGCAAATCAAACAAAGCAAAATCTTTTTGGATTTTTATTTTAAGGCAAACCAAGGCAAAGAAACAAAGAAACAAACCAAGAGAAACAACGGAAATATTTTTGGTATTTTTGGGCTTTAAGAAAGAAGCAACAAAAACCAAAAAGAAATAGAAACAATGGATGTATAAAGAACCGACCGAGTATGATATATATATGAGTGTGATGTCAGTGTACCTCCCCCAAGCTTAGGCTTTTGGCCTAAGTGGGGCTCAATCCCATGGTGCCCAAGTAGATGCACCTCCATAGTATGTCGAGGAAGCTCCCTCGTCCTGGTACGAGCTCGAGGCCTCCCCTGTGTAGTGTACAGCGGGGTCATATGCGGGTGCTCCCCCCTGATAGTGCCCGTGGAAGTTGAGAAAGCGCAACTTGTCATCCATCTCCGCCTTCGTGCGTGACCAAGGTCCCTAAGAAATACTGAACAAAGTGGTTTGGGGTAGAGGGATCTCTCTCTCTTCCCCGTTAGTAAACAACATTCTATAAACCAAGTTCTCAAGAGTAGAGATAGAGGTGACAAAGTGGCGTGCCTTCATGGCAGCAAGATCAAGTCTCTAAGGAGCCAAAACTGTATCATGGGGATCAACAGCAATGTCCAAGGCAGCAGCAATACGAGTAGCAATAATTCCCCCATAAATGGGTCCCCTAGCAGCTAAACGACGAGCAATGAGGGAACCAAGATTATACTTATCCTCACTGTAGAGCGCAGCAGCTAAGAAGGCCAATTGATAGTTGGATATATTACTAGTTTTTTCCCTACCAAGAACACTGGTGGTAAGATAGTAGGTGAAGTACCTGATGGTTGGAAGTTGAATGTTCTTTATCTTCCCTCGTTGAGCTCTGCGGTCATCATCATTGGTTATTCCTTGGTATAGTTCCAGCAAATCAGCGGGAAGAGATGTAATCTTCTTTGATGACCCATTTGTGCCAAGTCCCAGGGCCTTGCAAAATTTCTTCAAAGACATAGAATGAGCCCTGCCATAAAGTCTGAAAGACACAAAAGGATTGAACAAACTATTGGTGAAGGAGAAACTCTCCACAAATGTTTTAGTAAGTGAAGCATATTGTGCACTCTCATCCTGCATGAAACTTGTTAGACCAGCTCTCTCAATCAAAGCCATGAAATCATTAAGAATCCCAGCGGCTCGCAAGAAAGTTTTACAAGGAAAGGTGGTGGGGTGCGCATCCCCTTCATCTCCCTCGTCACCAAACCGCAGAGTGATGAGATCCTCATTGTATGAAGGTCTGGAGCTGGTAGATGACCTTGGGAGCCTTGCGCTTCTAGGTTCATCACTCTCAAATATGTCACCAAAGGTGTGGTGGTCCATGACTTCCCTTTGCAAGGAACAATCCCTCCAAAAATCAGCACTTGACATGGGCTGAACAAGGAGATCGAAAATCGCGAGCAAGAACAGCAAGAACTCGAGCTTGAGCAAGTTTTATGGTGTTTTTCGGGAGAGAGAAAGAAGGTGGCTTTAAGGAGGCAGCCTGGAGGGGGCCAGGTGGGCTAGACCCCTCCTAGGCGCCACCACTAGGTAGGCCGCGCCTACCATGGGTGTGGGGCCTAGGGGTGGCCCCTGGGTCATCTCAGGTGCCATTCTGCCCCTTTTTTTGAGGAAAAAATATTTTGAATTTTCTGGGATTTTTCGGAAAACTTTATTTTTGGCCAATTTTCACGGTATGAAAATTGATTTTCTCGCAGAAACAGTTTTTCAGAAGAAGCAAAAGCAAACCAAAAGCCAAACTACAGGAGCTCTAAGAAACTCAAATAAGCAAACAACCAGCAAAACTAAAGCTAAAGCAAAGACTAGGAAGGAGAAAGGAAAAAGAAAGCAAGTATAACCATAGTGGAAACATTATTTTGTTCATTAAAATCCTTTTGTTAACAAGGTTGATCAAGTCTTGTTACCAAAACAATCTTATATGAAACAAAACTTTGCATTCCACAAGGTGATTATGTTACCTCATACTTGATAGCAATGGTCCCAGTCATAATAGTTTCAATATTTTCTTGTGGAATGGGACAATATATTTCTCCAACCTTTATGCCTTCAATATTTTCAATAGAATTCAGGCAATAGCTTCTAAGAACCTTCTTGGGGAAATAGACAGTGTGCTCTTTGTCATTAATATTGAATGTTACTTTTCCGTGATTGCAATTGATGACAACACCTGCAGTATTAAGAAAAGGTCTCCCAAGAATAATAGACATGTTATCATCTTCAGGCATGTCAAGCACAACAAAATCAGTTAAGACAATGCAATTATGAGTAACTTGAACAGGAACATCCTCACAAATACCAATAGGAATAGTAGTTGACTTATCAGCCATTTGCAAAGATATATTAGTTGGTATCAACTTTTCTAGCCGGAGTCTCTTGTAGAGAGAAAAAGGCATAACACTAACTCCAGCTCCCAAATCACATAAAGTAGTTCTAACATAATCATTCTTAATGGAGCAAGGAATAGTTGGTATATCTGGATCACCAAGTTTCTTTGGGACCTTACCATTGAAGGAATAATTAGCAAGCAAAGTAGAAATCTCCTCATTAGGAATCTTCCTTTTATTAGAGACAATATCCTTCATATACTTTGAATAAGGAGGAAATTTAATAGCATTAGTCAAAGGAATTTGCAGAAATAAAGGTTTCATCCACTCACAAAACTTGTCGCAGTGTTCTTCCTCCTTTAACTTGTGTTTCTTACCTGGAAAAGGCATAGGTTTCTGCACCCAAGGCTCTCTCTCTTTACCATGTTCATTAGCAATAAAATCTTCCTTAGTGTACCTAGTGTTCTTAGTGTGCTTTTCAGGTTCTTCCTCACCTCCCTCCTTATCAGGAGATTCATTTTTATCAATACCACTCTCAGTTTCAGCATCAGAGACAGATATACTATTAGGATCTACAGCAGGTTCAAGTGATTCCTCAACTTTCTTATGTTTCTTTTTCTTCCTCTTACGAGGACTACCACTATCTTCACCTTGTTGGGAATCATGCTCTATTCTTTTAGGGTGTCCTTCAGGATATAAAGGATCTTGAGTAGCTGCACCACTCCTAGTTCTAATTCCATAAGCATGTTTATTTCCTGAAGCATTAACTAGCATATCCTTTTGCACCTTAGCAAGTTGATCAAGTTGGGTTTGAACCATTTGAAAGTGTTTACAAAGCATTTTAATATCATTGGAAGTTCTTTCCACAATATCTTTCAACTCATGGATAGCTCTAGAGTTTTCCAATAAATGATTCTGAACTTTTTTATTAAAATTACCTTGTTTAACAATAAATGTGTCAAGTTCCTCTAAGCATTGATCGGGAGGCTTACCATAAGGAATATCACCTTCATTAAATTGGAGAGAGTGTAACTCAATAGTAGATGAGTGGGGATGTGGCTTACATAATTCTTCTATAGGAGGTAGATTCTTCACATCTTCAGCTCTAATACCTTTCTCCTTTAGACACTTTTTAGCTTCCTTCATCACTTCATCATTTAATTCAATAACTCCCCTCTTCTTTGTTGTTGGTATTGGAACTGGTTCAGGAGTAATATGCTCAGGTGTATTCAGCTCAGTTGAAGTCCAATCATCATAATTCTTGCTTATCTTGTTCATTTGTAGGAGTCCTTTTCCTGAAAACACAATCAACAAAGCTATCTAGGTAGGTCCTAGAATCATCAGTTAGTCCATTATAATAAATATCAAGAAGCTCATTCTGAGGTAATGGACATCCAGGATATGCATGAATCAAGGAACATAATCTTTTCCATGACTCAGGCAACTTCTCTTCTTATCCCTATTTAAAATCAAAAAGTCTCTGCAAAGCAGCATGTCTAGCACTGGAAGGAAAATATTTATGGAAGAAAGAAGCAATCAAGCAATCAGGGCTATTAATGGAACCATGAGGTAATCTATTAAACCAAGCCCTAGCTTCCCATTTTAGTGAAAAAGGGAAGATCTTAGCAACAAAGTACTTGCACATTTTAAAATCATCAAAGAACAAAGCACTCATAGTAGAAAGCTCATTGATATGAGCCACAACACTCTCATTTTCAGTACCACAAAAAGGTTCTTTCTCAACAATATCTAAATAAGATAAATCAAGAGAGAAATCATAATCTTTATCTTTAATATCTATGGGAGAGGTGGCAAACTTAGGATCATATGACTTCTTAGGCATAATAGTACGTCTAGCAAGGAGACTCTTAAGAGCACTAGCACCATGTGTGTTTCGGCACTCTTCAACAAATTCATTAGTGAGCTCTATGTAACCATCATTAATATCATAACTCTCACTAGACTCAGGTGAGCTAACAGGTGTAACAGTGTCTTCACTAGGAGTTTCGGTATTTCCTAGACTAGCCATAGTAGCATCTAGAAAAGGACCTAATGAACCACTCGCATCAAGCACAGTAGAAGTAACATCATGAGTATCAAAAGCAGTTTCAGATTTAGTAGTAGTAGCAGTGTGTGTAGCATGAGTATGTGGTGGTGGTGTGACAAGCTTACTTATAACAGACGGTGAATCAAGAGCAACAGAGGTGTTTAGGACTGTACCTCTTCTTGTAGTGGATGGTAAAATAATAGGTAACTTTCCATCACGAGACTTCCCCATGATGAAAGGAGTAGCAGTGAACAATAATAGATCCAAGTGAACTTACAAATAAAGATATGCTCCCCGGCAACGGCGCCAGAAAATAGTCTTGATGACCCACAAGTGTAGGGGATCGCAACAGTCTTCGCTGGTAGTATTGCCCAATTTATTGATTCGACACAAGGGGAGACAAAGAATACTTGCAAGCCTTAACAACTGAGTTGTCAGTTCAGCTGCACCTGAAAATAGTTCTTGCTCACAGAAGTTTATCAATAGCAACAGTTTGTAGTAGCAACAGCAAAGCAACAGTGAAACAATAGCAATAGTAACAGTAATGGTAACAATAGGATTCAAGTGCGGTAGGCATAGGGATGGATGGACGGGCGTTGCATAGACGAGTCTAAACATGTAACTTCAAGACCTAGGGCATTGCAGATAAATAATAATTAGCATCCAAGTACTAAAAAATCCTAGGCATGTGCTCCAAATATAGTCATACGTGCTCGCAATGAGAACTTGCACAACATCTTCTGTCCAGTCAGCCCGTGGCAGTGGGGCCTCTAGGGAACTACTGGAAATTAAGGTGCTCCTTTTAATAGAGCACCGGAGCAAAGCATTAACACTCCATGAACACATGTGACCCTCATACCACAGCCATCCCCTCCGGTTGTCCCAATTTATGTCACTTCGGGGCCTTTGGATCCGGACAATGGTATGTGTACACAACTTGCAGATAAGATCACAAACAATACTATCATAATGATTCAATAATAAGTTCAGATATGAGATCATGGCACTCGGGCCCTAGTGACAAGCATTAAGCACAACAAGTTGAAACAAAGTCAAATGGCACTAATAGAGATACTAGGCACTATGCCCCTAACAGATCTTATTCGATTACATGATAGAACTCATCCAATCCCTACCATACCCAAGCCTACATCGGGGGATTACTCACTCATGGATGAGGGAAACATCGGTGGTTGATGGAGATGGATTGGTGATGACGATGGCGATGATCCTCTCCACATTCCCCGTCTCAGCAGGGTGCCAGAACGGAGTTTCTGGATCCGAATCTTGGTTTCTGGTGGCGGTAGCGGAGCAGAACTCTTTTTGGAAAACTATCAAACCCCCTCTCTGTTTTTAGGTCAGAAGGCAACTTATAGGCGTGGAGGGAGGCCAAGGAGATGCCTGGGGTGGCCAAACCTCCCCAGGCGCGGGGTTAGTGGGACCGCGCCTGGGGTGGGTCTAGGCCCCCAGGCCTCCCCTCTGTCTCCCATTCTGGCTCCGTGGATATTCTCATGAAATATAATTTTTGGCATATTTTCCGGGATTTTTCCTGATAGTTTATTTTCTACACAAAAACAAGACACCAAGGTAATTCTGCTGAAAACAACGTCAGTCCGTGTTAGTTGTATCCAAATCAAACAAGTTTAGAGAAGAAACAATAGCAAAGTGTCCAAGAAAGTAGATACGTTTTGGACGTATCACTGACTTCTCCGTCCCATTCCAAATCTCATGGCTAACGCGTTATATACGGCACAAGAATCACAGATGTCATGGGTTGTTAGGTTCCTAGTTGATTATCATTGCTGCAAATAGAAATTTAAGTTCTATTTCTCCTTTCTATCATCACTTAGGATGATATCAACAATTGATTTATTTGAGAAAATAATATTTTCTTTCCTTGAAACATAGATGATAACACACAATTTGCAAATACTTTAATAAAGACTCTTCAAAGGACATGAGCAAGTGATGAACTTGCCTTGTGATTGCAAGGTAGTGAAGTCGGATGCTTGCACTGGACCTTGAGCTTCTATGTCTACAAAACATCATTATTGCCCGGTAAGGACAATATTTAAAGAAGCAAAATGACTATGCATAGTAATGTAATGCATTATGTATCATTTATTTTTCTTTGTGTGTTTTACCCATTACTTTAGTTTCAAGAATTTCTTTAAGTAATAAAGGATTGCATTTAAAAAAACTTTAATAATTGTTGAATATTATATTTGCCATTATATAAGATAATAAATTATTTTTAATTTTAAAATTTAATATAAATCCCTATATTTATTCATTTAATAATTCTTTTAAGGATTAATATTTAAATAAAAGAATTTCTTTTTATGACCCAAAACATTTATTTAGTATTTTTCTTAAATACTGGGATAATAATATATAATAAAAGTGATTTTTATTTATTTTTATCTTCATTCTTTAATTTTATAAAATTTCATAAAGCATAATTATATTATAAAATTCTTGACCAAAAATTATATACATCAATATTTATTTCTTAATTTAATTAAATAGGTTGGATTAATACGAATCCTAAAACATATTATTTGTAATTTTTAAAGTTCTATTTTATTTTTAGAATTTTTATTTAACTCCTGGGGTATTTTGGTCTTTTATTTAATTATTACATCTTCTTTTAGGTTTTGGGCTGGTTCCATTGGCCTTATTGGGCCAATTTGGCCCAAGTGGCCTTGACCAAAAGGGCACCCCGAAGAGGTTCTGGCCCTACTGGCCCACTCCCTCGGTTCCTCTCTCTCGTCCTCACCTCCTCTCCTCCTTGACCCCGTGGGGTGCTGGCGCCACCGTCGTGCGAGGCTCTCCGTCGTGGCCCTCCCTTACCGCTACCGTGGTGCAGGGCGGGGTTGTCGACTATGCTTGTCCATCTTCTCCGCTTTGATTTGACTTTGGAGCCCTCCTGTGGCCAGGCTCGCCCCGTTCTCGACCCCTAGGGTCTAGGGTTGGGTGCTGCCACCGCCGCCGCTGATCCTCCCATGGTGGTGTGCGGTGTTGTGCGCTATTGTGGCCGCCACCGTGGCTGGTGCGAGTTGCGGTGCCCCCTGGGGTGCTCCCCGTGCCACCACGAGCTCGTCAGCCCTTCTGCTTCCTCTTCAATTCGCCAGCAAGGACCTCTGGTGAGTTATGCCACTATGATCCCTAGTGCATCTAGCTACCTCGAGTCCCTTTGTGTGCATCTAGTGGCCAATCTATATTCTGTGGTTGCACTGATTCTAGGGTTCATCCCTGTTGCTGGTAGAATGATGTTATGGCCTGGTAATGATGCTTGGTGAGAATTTGTGTTCTCTGCACTTCAGTGTTTGCTGTCATCCTTTGATTATATGATGTTGTTATTGTTGGTCTGAGGCTAATGTTGGATCTGATGCTAGTGGTTCATCATATGTTGGTGTTACATAGTGTTGCCTCTGGTTGAGTATATGGTGGCTTAGTGTGTTCATCTGTTGTCAGAATCTTGATACTGACAGTAACCTTGTCACTGATGATGTTGGGGATATGCTATATGGGTATCCTCATAGCATGTCTCTTATCCAGATAACCCGGGTGGCCCTTAGTTGGTAGCATGGCCCATAGTTGGTAGCATGGCCCATGGCTTGCTGGGTGGCCCAGTTAGATGGATCCAGAAGGGAGGCCCATGCCAGATAAAGGAAGACTACGGTGGAGTCACCAGCGTACCCGGAGCCTTGGAGTATAAGACAAGCTAGACTAGTTATAGTCAGTGTAGGACTGTGTAACCTGTCCGGCTAGGACTTTTCCCTGTAACCCTAGGACCTGGCGACTATATAAGTCGGGCCTATGGGAGCCTTTAGGGCACGATAACTTAGACTTTCTAGTTATACCTTGCACAACGAACCTATCTCTGTAACTCGATGCATTGCCATTATAGTGATTTATAGCAGGAGTAGGATTCCACCACCGTCGTGGGATCTGAACCTGGGTAAGTTGTGTTACCTCATACCCGTCAATCGTCTGCCTTCCCTGCGGTTACCCAGCATACCATTGCATGTGTTGTACACTATAGTCGTTGACATGACATCCACAGAACACCGTTCCGTAAATATCACATCCCTCAGAGTGGTACAACAGAAACATTGCCGGTCCATATTACAAAAGTACACACATTATTATTATTACAATACCGGAAGTTCAAGACTTCCAAAATATCCAACTTACAAACCAAAATATAAAGTGTTCAGCGGAATTTAAAAGTAGCAACTCCGACTAGGAGTTTAGCTCAGCATCTTATTCGATAGGGTTCATGCTGCTCGGCTCCGTTAGTTACTACTAACTAGGTACTTAGTTGGACTCGTTCGCATCGACACCATAGCGGATCTCGTAATCCACTCCTTCAACTCCTCTGGATAGATCAGGTTCCTCGTAGAACACATCTTCTTGACATTCGGCTGCATACATTGGCACGTCTTCGGGATCCTCAGAGTCTAAGCAAGGGATCAAAGGAAAGAATGAGTAACATCGTTACCCAACAAGTTCATTATATGAAAGGTGGGAAGTTTGATGCTCTAACTACCACCTCGGATTATAAATCCTTGGCACTATGCAGTTTTTGTAAATCTTTCTTCAAAGATTGATTTTATTATGAAAATCTATGACCATCAGCCTTCATAGGTTGACCAGAACTTTCATGGAGTTCCTTTCCTGCCGCGTTTGTAGCTCCTTCCGGAACAGGGAGTAACAAGATACAGTTCTTACACTCTGCAGAGGTGCGTTACTTTACCCATGAGAGATCAACTCCTTGTTGCACAACCGGGCGTACTTTCCCGTCCACAATTCCATGATGTGGGGCCCAGTAGTTGGTCCAAGCCAATCACTGCCCCCTTCGCGACCCCGCATGCCTGCTTGGTGTACACCATGCCCACATAATGAATTAAGGCAATGGTTTGTACAAACCATTAGATGCCAGAACTATCATGGGACGATGAGGGTTCCCACCCATATGCTGCATATCCTCTACGAATTACCAATTAATATGCACGCTACGAGGATAACAACCACGACCTGCACATCCGTCTTCATGCGAGAGGAAGAAGATACAGCTGACTTCTCTGTCCCATTCCAAATATCATGGCTAACGCGTAATATACGGCGCTAGAATCACTGATGTCAGGGGTTATTAAGTCCCTACTTGATTATCATCATTGCAATTAGAACACTAAGTTCTATTGCTCCATTATATCATCACTTAGGATGATATCTATGATTTATTTATTTGTAAAAATAATATTTTCTTTCTTTTATAACATATATGATAACACACAATTTGCAAATACTTTGATAAAGACTCTTCAAAGGACATGAGCAAGTCATGAACTTTCCTTGTGATGGCAAGGTAGTGAAGTCTAATGCTTGCACTAGAGCTTGAGCTTCTAGTTCTACAAAACATCATTATTGCCCGGTAAGGACAATATTTAAAGAAGCAAAATGATTATGCAAGTAATGTAATGCATTACTTAATTCTATATGCATTTTCCCTATATAAGGTGCCTTTTAATAAAGTATTTATAAATATTACTTTATAATATTTATAACATATATTGAATTAGTTTATTTTATTTCCTTTTTATTCGACTTTTATTGATTTAATAGTTCTTTTAGGAATTATCAATTATACATTAAAAATGGTGATTAAATATTTATTTAGTATTTTTCTAAAATACTACAATATTAATACATAATGAAAGTGATTTTTATTTATTTTTATCATATTTCAATAATTTTGTAAAATTCCATAAGGAATATATAAATTACAAAATTCTTATAAAAATTTAAATGTCCAAAATTTTATATCTTATTTTATTTGGATAGAGTGGATTATTGTGAATCTAAAAGTATTTAATTTATAATTTGTGGACTTATATTTTATTTTCTAGAATTTATTTAAATCTAGGGGTATTTTGGTCTTTTCCTGTTTACTAAAACAGGCCTAGAATTGTTTCTGGGCTGATTATTCTTATTGGGCCCTAGTGGCCCATTTAATTTTAGACAAAAGGACCACCCCGAAGGGTTTGGCCCAGCTCGACCCACTCCTTACTGCCTCTCTCTCTCCCTTGACCTTATCATCTCCTCCTTTGACCCCGACCCCGTGGTCGGCGATGCCGCCACTGTCGATTCCCGCCGTCGTCGTCCGTTCTGGTCGCCGCTGTGGTGCAATTGGAGGTTGTCGATGATGCTCGTTCGTTCAATCCAATTGGATTTGAGCCTGGGGCTCTCCTGCAATGGATCAATGCCTCTCTGAACTCTAGGGTTTGGGGTTTGGCATGTGTTCAAGTGCTGCCACCGCCTCATGGTCTCGCCTATGGTGGTGTGGTGGATTTGTGTGCTGCTGTGGCCGCCGCCGTGGCCGGTGCAGGTTGCAGCGCCTCCTGGGTGCTCCCTGTGCCGCCGCGAGTTCGTCGGCCAATCTGCTTCCTCTTTAATTCCTTCAGCGAGGACCTACGGTGAGTTTGATTCCTTCCCCCTGGTGTCTGTGCTTGTTGATTCAATGCTAGAGGCTTGCAGTGTCCTCTCTGTCTATTGTATGATTCAGATTAAGATGATCATCCATTTAGGGTTCCTACTATGTGCTTGTTCATGTACCGGATGATTTGAATCATGTTTGGTTAATCTGTATTCATGCTAAATGATTATTGGCCTGAGGCTTGTTGTTTAAAATGATAGATGATGTTTCTGGTGGCTTACTAGATGATTTGATGCTTGGATTGCATCTGATTCAGATGATGTAGTTGTTTGGGAAATATGCCTGGTAAAGCCAATGACTTGATAGCTTTCCACTGTTTATTTGATTCATGGTCATGATTATGATAAGATACAGCTACTGTCTTAGTGCTGTTAGCTTGGGAATTAACATGTGGTTTGAGATCATCATGATCTCAAACAGTGAAGTGTAACATAGGAATCTCCTAGTTATGATTCATGTGCTAACAGGAAGATGATTAGTTAGTTGATTGTCTGAATCTATGATGATTTACTGTCTTTCCTGATTCATATTTGACTGTTCTTGTGACACCATCATGGTATGGCACACAAGTTTGATTCTAAACCATGGATTTGGTTAGTTTATGTTTAAGTCAATCTTGGCTTTGAAAGATAAATAGAAATGCTTTTATCTGAATTCCCTAAGACCAATGATGTTGGTCTGAGGCTTAGGGATTTAGATCTTATCTAATTGGTTCATCTAGATAGTCCTGGTAGTGGTACCAGTTATTCTTGATTGAATCAAAGCTTGGAAAAATGATAGTGAGCTTGATCATGTTATGGACCCTAAGGATTTGTTCCTAAGGTGCTACCCTTCCTTTAGGGATGTGCCTAGGAATAGATCATATGTATATGTAAGATTGAATTGAAGAATATAGTTTGACAACCAGAGCAAGGATGTTGCTCTGAGCTCTGGTTGGATCTTGGTACTTGTTGTTTGACTTTAGAGTTTCAGAAACCCCTATGATGGATTCACCCCACTTGGGTGCTTTCTGAGGGTTTGTTTTATAAAACAACACATGCTTCTCTCTGAATAAGATGATTAGATCATGTGAAGGTTTTATGAAACTCACCACAGAATCTTGCTGTGTGTGGAATAAGTTGGTGATGATCTTGATCTTGATCTGCTGGATTCCTGTGCTTGCTCTTGAGTTAGACTGCTCCTCCTAGATCCTGGGCTTGGCCTTGATGTCCACCTGATTCTTCCCCCTCCTTATGTCACCATCCTGGTGATGTTGGGTTGTTCTAGGGTGGTTTGGTTTGGCTACTGTTCTTGGTTTAACTGCTGTCTACACTAGCTGTTCTTGTGTGCTGTGTAGTGGAGAGATGCACTAGTGTGCTCCTCCACGGCTGTGCTTGTGGTTTTGTGAGATTGATTTGCTCTGTGAGCTTGACAACACACCACATGCATGCTGGTGTGTGTCCTGCCTGTGTGCTTGCTATGCACTCGTGGATATGTTCGGAATTTTTGAACTTACTCTTACCAGATTACTTTCACCTGGCAGGTGAATTTGTCCCTCTTGGCTGTCATTTGACTTTTGGATTTGAATTTATGAAAGATGAATTCTTTCATATTGGTGAAACTTGCCCCGTTTTTTAAATGTCTCAATGATGAATTTGTCAAGTGCATTTCACTGACATGTCTGAGAGAAATAATACTAACACTAATCTTCTTTTGTTTTTATTTAGTATTTGTTTTGCAGGTACAAAGATAAAGATGAAGATTTAGTTTAGATTTAGATAAATATTCCAATGTAATTTTCTTATTCTTTTGTAATTTTCTTTTATTATTCTTGTAATCTTTATTTTATCAATTGTAATAAAGATTATATTATTATTAATAAAGAATATTCCTATTCTTTGTATATTTACTTTTGTAAGTTATGTGGATGATTCAAATAAGTTATGATTTTATAACTTGATTATATATATTGATGATAAGAAATAGACTTTATATTCATTATTGTTTTTCTTTGGATAGAATTCAAGTTGTAATATTTATCACTTAATTGAATTAAGATTCAAAACTTATATCTAATTCATTTGAATTATAATTCAAACACTCAAGTCTAATACTTCAAATCCATTTGAAAACACATAACTCCTTAAGATCATCTCAAAGTTTATAACAATCATCCTTTAAGACTAAACCTAATCTCAAAGTATGAAAGAAACATTGATCACTTAGGTTTTTATTTGGCGAAAATTTTACCCACATTTTTACAATAGATGCATGCAACATTCCATATTCCTTAATCTACCCTGCGTTAGGTCCTAATGCTGGGATGTTACATGGACGCCTCACCTTCGATCATCCTTTAAGACTAAACCTAATCTCTAAGGGGCAGCAAACTTCAGTACGCCTCACATTCGAAAGCATGGTGAACACCGTCAACAACTACACGGAGGCTGAAGAGGCAGCTTAGAGAGCTCTTGCGCTCATTGACGGAGCGCCACCGGCTCAGCCACCACCACCACCACCTCCAGCCGCCATAGCCGTAGCAGCGCCACCACCTCCAGTCATCGTCGCACCCATTGCACCTCCACCCCCGTCATCGAGGAAGCCCCGGCACCCTCTGACTCTATGATTGACGTGATTTACGCCGACTTTAATGCAGATTCAGAGGAGATAGATTTTAGCCTGGAGGAGCTAGACTCTACCATGCAGGAGATGGAGGAGGATTACCAGCGCGACGAGCAGGCCAACAACGTCGTCACGTCCCGAGAAGTGTTCGTCACCATTGGGATGGCGATGGATGAAGATCAGCCCGGAAGAGCTCCGCCTACAGCGCTGTACAAGGGGAAGGGACCACCTCTCGCTGCCGACAATGATCGCGCGAAGGGCATGCCCCCTCCGCCTAACCCGGTACAGTAGCCGCAGGAACTCGGCACCGGACCGAGCAACAACAACAACACTGCAAACTTGCCGCCTCCAGCATCTACGTCTGCTGCTGCCCAAGTTACTCCAGCTGATAGAGTGATGTACGGCAACCTCCTCGTCAAGCCACTAACCGTAGCTCATATCCAGAACGTGACACAACTTGACGAGAAGCGCCAGCAACTGCTGGAGGAAGCGCAGGCCATAGCGGAGCAAGGCGGTAAACTAGATCGAGATCTGGTCAACGTGCAGAAGTCCATAGAGAAAGCTAGAGCAATGGAGGCTGAGTACAAGACTCTGCTGCAGCAGCAGAAGGCCAAGAAAGCTCCTGCTCGCGTCATCAACGATCTTGGTGTATGGCGAAACCTAGGATGGGCTCCCCCGAAGACGGCACATGCCAAGCCATACATTGAAAGTGAAGGCAGGCAGGTGATGCTCACTCCTCTCCTCAACCTCGCCGTCGCCAAGACCCTTCTGGAGCAGGATCGATCGCCTGAGGCGGTGGAACAGGTCTATGACCTAGTGGCCAAGGCGGTGAAACAGCAGGAAAAGGCCACCTCTCAGAGGCTTGAGTCTGACCTAGCATTTTGCCAGTCTAGCCAGCACAAGCCGCCAATGGACAGATCTCCTCTTGATGTTGGGTCTCAGATGGGTTCATCAGAACAAAGACGAAGGGATGCACGCAACAGGAAGGATGCTATCCCCATATCCTCCAACAATCGAGGCAAAGCCCAACCTCGTCGCCCATCGCCACCGCCCCGCTCCCCCCGACACCGCGAAGACCCCAAGGCTCACCGTCGTACGGATATGCCCCCACCAAGGCAAAGCGGCATCGTCATCCGCGACAACACGGAACAGACCCGTCATGACGAAGAACGCAACCAATGACACAAGAGCAGGTCATGCCATGACCCTCCGCGTCCGACAAGCAACCGCGACAAGCGTGAGGCATCGCAGGAGGGTAACAGCAAGAAGGCTAACCCACCGCCACCTCCGCCTCCGTCGCCACCTAGCAGTCACCATGGCGGACGGGGCCCGCGTCGATCACGCAACCCATCCCCTGTTGACAAGAAGAAAAGAAGCCCGGAGCCATATGACACACGTTCGCAGATTGACAAGATCCACGAGGCCCGGGAAGGACCATACTTGGGACCATGTTGCTTTGGACCTGTGATACGGTCCGCAACTTACCCCAAAGGTTTTTGGATTGACAACACCATCAAGCCCTATGATGGAACCGCCAAGCCAGCCACATGGTTGCAGGATTACGGCAACACGGTGGAGATCGCCGGGGGTAACCCCAACGTTGCCGTCAAGTACCTCCCATTGATGTTGGCGGACACGACCCGTCAATGGATCAATGACTTGCCGGAGAAATCCATCTACAATTGGTTGGACATGCAAGAAGCGTTCACCAAGAACTTTGAGGGTACGTATAAGCGTCCTTGCACTATTGGCGATCTACAACGGTGCGTGCAAGAGAAAGACGAGACATCTCGTGCCTACCTCTCCGTTGGCTGGATATGAAGAATTACTGCGCAGGAGTGCACGCTCAGACCGCCATGGCCGCCATCATCGATGGGTTGGAAAGGGGCACGTTGCTCCGACATAAGCTGAAGCGCTTGCAGGACAATCACCAGCTTGACTTGAACCAGATGATTCGGTTGGCTAGTGATTTCGTAGCTTCCGACGACAATGCTCGCGGCTCCCTGCCGGCAACGGCCGTTCCAACTCAAGCTCGGAGGAACAGCAGCACCAAGCGGAAAACCGCACTAGAAGAAAATCAAACTCTCGACATGGTCCCCATGACTTTCGCAGGACGAGGTGATGGCGGACAATGTGGCCGAGGGCGGGGAGTAGGTCATGGGCAGCAGCGAGGAAGTGAAACTACCTCGGCAGCGCTCCGCATTCCCCAAACCTACGAAGAGTACCGTGATATGCCGTGCCTCGTACACCTCGATGCCAACGACAAGGACACCCACACCAATCGCCACTGCAAGTTCGTCAACAAACTCATGGAGGACCGGAGTCCGGCTACAAGCAAAGTCAGAAGAACAGACCACGACGCAAGGGCAAGGGGAAGAAGAAGGAGGAGGAGTACAAGGATTCAAGTGACATGGACGAGGATGTTGACCCCAAGCACGCCGCCAATAGCGACGACAAAGGCAAGAACCCCTTCGAGAAGAAGGCGGCAGTTTTCCACACTTTCCTTGGCACCCCCACCATCCGACAATAGAAGACCTCTTTGAGGATCCTGATGGCTACTCTACCCCCAATTCCCCAGTACCTTCGCTGTTCGGAGATTCCAATTACTTGGGACAGGAAGGATCATCCAGACCTCATCCCTACGGAGAACCAATACACCATGGTCATCAACCCCTTGATTAACGGCAATGAGTTCACCAAGTGTATGGTGGATAGTGGAAGCATCATCAACATCATGTACCTGGATACACTGCAGAAGATGAACTTGACGGAGGAAAATCTAAGGCGGACCAACACCATCTTCCACGGCGTAGGTCCTGGTCGGGAGGCTCGGTCCCTTGGATGCATCACACTTCAGGTCGCCTTTGGTGATGTTAATAATTACCGCCAAGAGCGCATGACCTTTGAGGTGGTCCCCTTCAAGAGCGTGTACCACATCATATTCGGCCGCGACATATTCCACACCTTCATGGCCAAGCCATGCTTCTTCTACAACAAGCTCAAGATACCCGGACCAAATGGTGTCATCATCGTATCCGGAAGGTTTGCAAAGGCTAGGGACTGCGAGATTGGAGAAGCAGCCTACGTGGAAGCTATCCTCTACAGCGACGAATTCAAGGAGATCCAGAGCAAGGTCGATGCCTCAGATATGCCGACGTCGAAGAAGCAGATTTCTGACTCCGCCCCAGCATTCAAGGCCGCCCTTGAAACCAAGTCGGTGGAACTTGTGGTAGGCAATGCCTCCAAGACCACCGCCATTAGGACGAACCTGGATCCCAAATAGGAACGCACGCTCATCGAGTTCCTCCGTGAGAATAGGGACGTCTTTGCCTGGCAACCTACCGACATGAAAGGTGTACCTAGGGAACTTGCCGAGCATAGCTTGAATATCGATCCAAAATGCAAACCAGTGAAGCGACCTCTACGACGCTTTGGAGATGAGAAGAGACGCGCCATAGGCAAGGAAATAGCTAGGTTACTTAAGGCTACTTTTATTCGAGAAGTCCTTCACACCCAATGGGTGGACAATCCTATACTTGTCACCAAAAAGGGAACCAAAGAATTAAGAATGTGCGTTGATTACACCGACTTGAACAAAGCATGTCCCAAAGATCCGTTTGCTTTGCCTCGCATTGACCAAGTCATTGACTCGACGGCTGGCTCAGAACTTTTGTGTTTTCTCGATGCATACTCAGGATACCACCAGATCAAGATGAGGAAGTCGAACCAATTGGCCACTTCGTTCACTACACCTTACGACACGTTTTGCTATGTCACGATGCCCTTTGGGCTAAAAACGCAGGTGCTACGTACCAGCGGACAATGCAGCGTTGCCTACACAATTAAATTGGTCGGAACGTTCACGCCTATGTGGATGATATAGCGGTGATGTCTAAAAAGTCAAATGACTTAATCTCCAACTTAAAAGAAACCTTTTATAATCTCCGGAAATACAACATGATGCTTAACCCTAAGAAGTGCATCTTCGGGGTTCCAGCCTTCAAATTGTTGGGTTTCATTGTTTCCTAGCGTGGAATCGAGGTCAACCCGGAGAAAATCAAGGCCATCTTAAACATAAATCGTCTGACATGCCTAAAGGACATACAACGACTAACAGGTTGTGTTGCAGCAGTTAGTCGGTTCGTCAACCGACTTGGAGAGAAGGCTCTGCTGCTATACACGTTGCTGAAGAAGGCAGACAAATTCACATGGACGGACGAAGCAGATGCAGCATTGAAGCAGCTCAAGGAGACACTTTCCTCAGCGCCTATCCTTGTAGCACCCGAGCCTGGAGAGCCCATGTTAATTTACATGGCGGCCACCAACCCGGTAATCAGCGTCGTCGTCGTGGTACAGCAGAAGGAACCAGGCTATGAGCAAGGAGTTCAACGACCAGTTTACTATGTAAGCGAGGTCTTGACGGAGTCCAAGCAGCGTTACCTGCACTACCAAAAGATAGCTTACGGAGTATTCCTTGCTTCTCGGAAGCTGAGGCACTACTTTCAGGAGCACCCAATCACAGTGGTGAGCAAGACTCCACTGTCCGACATTATCAACAACAGTGACGCTACAGGAAGGGTCACGAAGTGGGGCATTAAACTTGCCACCTTCGAGATCACCTATAAGAGACGCGACGCTATCAAGCCACAAGCCTTGGCAGATTTTATTGCAGATTGGACAGAGATGCCAGATGCTACCCCATTACCGGAGCCAGAATACTGGGTGATGCACTTTGACGGATCAAAGCTGCTCAACGGCTCGGGGGCTGGTGTACTGCTACAGTCACCAACAGGGGACAAGCTACAATACGTTCTGCAGATCCACTTCGAGGCTACGAACAACATGGCGAAGTATGAAGCACTCATTCACGGATTACGCGTAGCCAAGGATATTGGCATCAAGCACATAGTTTGTTGTGGATATTCTGACTTGGTTGCCCAGCAGGTGGTTGGCACCTGGAATGCGCGGAACCCTATGATGGCGGCATATCGAGACGAAGTGGACGAGATAGCCAAGTGCTTCTTGGGCTACGAAGTCAATTATGTACCTAGGGAGCACAACGAGGCGGATGATCTACTGTCTAAGCTTGGATCAGGGTGCAAACGAATTCCACCTGAAGTTTTCCTAGAGCATCTACGGACACCATCTATGAAGGGAGCAGACATCGACAACTCGGACAGAGTATAATCTTTCGTCCACATGGTGGCAAAGGTCCCTCTAGCTTGGACAAAACCATTCATGGAGTTTCTCAAACACGGAACTTTGCCCGACGACAAAGTTTAAAGACGGCAAATAGTACATCGAGCAAAGGGCTATACCATAATCAATGGACAGCTCTACAAAAGAAGCACTACTGGTGTATACCTTAAGTGTGTTTCCCAGCAGGAAGGTATTGAAATCCTACGCGAAATCCATCTCGGAGATTGCGGGCATCACGACGCTCCCCGATCTTTGGTCGCGAAAGCCTTCTGGCAAGGATTCTACTGGTTAACCGCGAAGGCGGACGCCGACAAGCTAGTTGAGACATGCATGGGATGCCAGTATTATGCCCGAAAACCACATGTTCCTGCTGAAGAATCGCGAACAATACCAATAACTTGGCTGTTTGCAGTCTGGGGGCTAGACATGGCGGGACCGTTACAAACGGCACCATGTGCATTTACGCATCTGCTAGTAGTAGTTGATAAATTCACTAAATGGATATAAGCTAAACCCATTAGAAAGCTCGATGGGGCAACTGCCCTTAGGTTTGTCCGAGATCTAGTGGTGAGATTTGGTCTCCCACATAGCATTATCACCGACAACGGCAGCAACTTGTCACTTGGAGAAGTGGAGGCTTATTGTTGGGAGAAGGGCATCCAACTTGACCTTGCATCTGTGGCACATCTACAATCCAACGGTCAGGTTGAGCGAGCCAATGGATTAATTCTACAGGGAATCAAGCCACGTCTTGAGGCACCGCTACATAGAGCAGCTGGAGCCTGGGCGGAAGAATTGCATCTGTGCTGTGGAGTTGACGAACTACACCCAACAGATCCACCGGCTACACCCCTTATTTCATGGTATATGGAGCAGAAGCCATCCTGCCTTCCGACATGCTTCACGATGCACCAAGAGTTGCCGCCTACGACGAAGATGACGCTGAAGAATCCAGACGCCTAGATGTGGACCTTCTCGAGTAGGAGCACGTTTTGGCATGCCAAAGATCAGCCATCTACCAGCAGAAGCTACGCAACTACCATAGTCGCCGCGTTCGGCATCGCTCGTTTAAAGAGGGGGATCTGGTGCTATGACTTAAGCAGAAGAAGTCACACAAATTATCCCCGCCATGGGAAGAACCGTTCATCTTAAGCAAGACGCTACTCAATGGGTCTTGCTACCTCGTTGACAATCGTGAACTGAAGGATAGACCCAACGAGGATCATAAGCGTAAGCGACGTGACCCGGATGATGACTACCCAGAGCTTGATTGTCCATGGAACATAGCACAACTACGTCCTTTCTACACTTAGCATATTTTTTATCTATTGTGTATCTCTTATTTGATCAATGAAATAAAGATCTTTGGTTCACTCATATTTTTGAGTCTTTTACCTCCTTTAGTGTTCATTTTTGGATCGTATAAAACCTTTATGCACAAACATTTCAATTGCACTTGTGAAAATTCCGCCTACGGGCGTTAGCTTAAGTTTTCTGGTCTACACGTTCTTTGTTGTTTCTATGTGGATTCTGGAGTAGTGACTTTTGGCACTTATTGTCAGTGATTTTGTGCTTAGGTTATTGACGGTGCCATTGGGCATCATCACCTGAGCGCATGGTTCTGACAACGAGTCTTCCGACTCACGAAAGGTCAAGCATAAACACCAAAGTAATGGATAAGCCAACACTTGCTTAAAAATATATACATGCTGGAACTGGTTCTTAAATAGCAGGACATACATCATTGTTTTCCGCCTTAAGTTAATACATTGTTTTTTCCGCATATAACATTCAGAGGAAACAAATATTACAAGTTGTTTTTATTCCTCTGGCGCAGGCGACTTGGAAGCAACATCGTCGGCAGCTGGAGAGTCACCTTCCTCAAAGTCGGCAATGTTGAGGGACTCAGAGGAGCTTTGGCCTTTGTCTTCAATGGTTTTGATGGGCACAAAGACGTTGACTTCGACCAACTCGGCGACTCTGGTGTCATAACCCGCGAGCGACGCCAAGATAGATTCGTGGTTTATCTTTTGGCCTTCATCGTCTATGTCGGGGATACCAGAGGTTACCGTGTCGATGTCGGCATTCTCGTAGTGTGCCTTCACCATTGACAATGCCATCATGGCGCCGGCCCGTGCACATGAAGCTTTCCAGCTTGAGATACGCTCGGGGGCTCGACGGAGGATCTCCGAGAACTTCGTCACAAAGTCAACTGCCTTGATGTTAATCTGGAGGGGCTTGGTAATCTCCTTGGTCTGCGCGATGGTGGTGTTGATAAAGTTGCCGGCAAGGATCATGCATTCCTTTTGCGGAGGAGGCGACCGGGTTAAACCCATAGGATCTGCAAATTTCTGACAAAGGAGCGCATGAGTTCAAAAATACAACAAATTCAGAATATCTAGACTACAGAAATCCAAAATGGAGAACCACTTACTAAAGATGATGGTCTCATCCTGCCAGAGAGTCTCCGCCATGGAGTCCCGTTCTTGTTGGAGGAGCTTGTACGCCTCGTGATGGCGTTGATTTTTCTCATCAGCAGCTTTTTTCTACTCCTTCAAGACCGTGATCTCCTCCTTCAAGCGGTTCATCTCCTCGTTGGCGGAGTCCTGCAGGGCTTTCATCGAGTCTTCATGCATTTTTAGCATGTCCTTCCTCTCCTGCTTGAGGATCTTGTTTTTGCTATCCAGCTGTTGAATATTCTTGGATTGCTCAACAATATCCTTCGCCTTGGAAATGGTTTCTGCAAGTCGGAGAAATAACATTATACAGTGAGTACTCGGAGAATGTGGGCACAAGACCGAGTTGGAATGCGAAAAGAAAGGAAAACAGACGCTTGCTCTTTGTGATATGTTCTTTCAAGAAGGCAGTTTTACCCTTTTCAGCTTGCAAGTCCGCGCGCATCTTCTGGTACTTGTCGTTGGCCATGCCCCTCCGAGAATTCTCATTCTATGGAAAGAAGAAAGTTAAACGTTGTTTAGTCTACTTGGAGCATCTAGCCGGAAAATTTGCACCTAGATGCTCGTGGGCTACAGCGAGAGTTTTTAACTTAGTAATATGCTTATTATTTTTTTAAGCATCTAGTCAGAACTAATTCAGTTCGATTAGAAGCTTGGGGGCTACAGTATAAAGTTTTTTAACTCGGACGTATGCTTAGGTTTTCTTTAAGCATCTAGTTGGAACTAATTCAGTTACAACTAGACGCTTGGGGGCTACAGTATTCAAATTTACAAACACTACGTATGCTACTCTTAAAGCATCTAGTCGGAATAATTCATTCAAACTATATGCTTGGGGGCTACAATGAGAAGTTTTCTAGCTTAGTCACTCTTAGAGCATCTAGGCGCAAAGACCTATGGTTTTCCGTCTAAATCCTTGAGGGCTACAGTGGGATACTCATATGAAATACAAAAGGCAAATAAAACTTACAAGTGCAATGATCTTGAGGTTGGTAGCACTCTCAGCCAGCAGCTTGCCGAAGGATACACTGTTTCCTTGCAAGATCTCTGCTTGCCGGAGAAGCTCCTCGAGACCGCATGTCAGAGATGTCGGCGCCGCACCAGGAACCATAGAAGTGCTACCCGGCGTAAGTGCCGGATAGACTATCTTCGGGAACTCTATGGTCTTCTTGGGGGCGAGGGCACCGCCTTCGGCAGATGTACCACCTTCCACCACTGCCTTACCGCTACCCATGGCATCCTTAGCCGAGGCTTCATCCATTTGGTTTGCGGCACTCTCCTGCGTTGCCTGTTCGCCGACAACAGCGAGCTCTATAGAGGCACCTGAATCCACTTCCATGGCGGAAGGGCTAGAGGCTTCCTTAGCTTGAGAGTTTGTCGGAGCAAAAGAGGGCTGGACGATGGGAGTGACGGGGGCGATGGAGGGAGATACGTCACGATGCAACATATCCTTTATGGTTCTAGAAGCCCCCAAAGTTTTGGAGGTCTTCTTCAAGCTGGTTGTGGCTTTCTTCCTGAAACGTGCAAAATGCATAAGTATGGGAATAAGACAGACAATGGACAATGTAGGAGAGAGAGAATCTTACACAAGAGGGGGTGCTTTGGCAAAGGGGATCCCAGTAACCTTTTTTCTCTGCCTCCAGGGCAGCAGTAGTCTTCTTGGAGGCTCCACCCTCCGCCTTCTTCTTCTTGCCTCCGTCGCCAGCGTCAGAGGTGGAGCTCTTCCGCTTCCGCGATAATGGAACATCGTCGTCGGACACGACCGTGACTTCCTTCATCTTTGGATCATATATTTGGACAGCCATGCTATCCTCCTCTAGATCGCTAAGCTGTTAAGTGAAAGTCCAAGGTGTTAGATGCGATGATAATGGCTAGACGGAAGAACTGGAGTATATATCATACACGGAAAATAAACAGGTACCTTTTGGCACTTGCTCTCTACGAACATGTCGTAGGTGATGGTGAAGCCATGCTTCCTATCCTTCACCTTGACGATGTCCTTGAGGCGAATCTTGACGGAGTCACTCGAGAAGTTGTCCTCGGAGATGCGGAGGCTATCCCTTCTATCGTTGGAATACTCGTGCATCAGCTTCGAGCGGTGCTGCAGTGGTTGGATCCGCCTGATGAACCGGCACATGGCTAGTTCCAATCCGGTCAAACCCGTATCTACGAACCACTCTATCCGCCTTATAGCGCGGGAAGCGTCGATGTCAGAGGGAAGGGAGGCCTGGGATCTCCATGTCGAGGCTTCGGCGGCGGCTCCATAAACGAAGTCCGGGTACGTTACTTCTCGGTTGGCCAGAGGGATATCTGGGCCATAGAAGTAAGTACGCTGCCAGTTCTTGCAGGACTCGTGGCCGATGATGTCGGGGAACCGCCGGCCAGGACGGATCTTGAAGCTAATGGTGCCACAATTTCTAAGTTCGTCCTTGCTGGCTCCGGCTTCGCGCTTGACGGTGAAGAAATATATGAAGATATCTAGCCTAGGCCTAATCCCTAGATAACCCTCGCAAAGCGTCGCGTAGTTGCTGAGCGCTAGGATGCTATTGGGGAAAGGTTCTGTGGCTGAACTCGGTAATGATTCAGGACAACAAGGAATAAGTTGGAGATGGGCAGGGAGACGACGCGTACCAGTTATGCTTTGAGATACACTTTTTCTACGACTTGGGGAGAAGGTGTGACCTCGCCGGCCGGTGCCGCCCCTCCGTCGCGGGGAGGTAGCCCTCATTGATCAGTTCTTTGATATCATGGTCGGCGATATCCGAACCACGCCAATCGCCCTTGTGGGAATCATATTCCGCCTCCAGCAGCTCCAGTGCCGCTGGACTATGGTCGCCGCCGGTGGTTTCCACCACCGCGGACTTGGGGATGACCAGGCCCTCTGGGGGCACGACGACAGAGCTCGCCGGATTCGCCACGGCTTCGCCTGACGCCGCCATGGAAGGAGATGAGCTACTGCTGGCCATTGTGTGTGTTCGGTGGTGACTGGTGAGATTGGGAGCTAGGGTTTTTCGTGCGAGGCACGGAGAGCTCGAGGAGATGCTTGCCTGAGGAAGAAGAAGATGCATGGGAGAATGAGGTGAAAAAGTAAATTTTCCACCGCTGTTACTATTTATGGTCTCCGGCATCAAGATTCGTGCAGCGTGATCAAACGGTTGCCGCGTTGGCGACGTGTGCGGAGACGTGCGCAGAAATTTCGCCAGGTACCAACCGTCACTGCCAATGGTTCGTATCGCTCGCGCGGGAAGAACGGACATGATTGCCTGTTTATCCTTAGTCTAAATTTTATCCGACTTACAAGTGTTTGTTGGATTGCCTGTTTATCCTTAGTCTAAATTTTATCCAATAGAGTCTGATGATTCTATGAAAATGAATGGATATATATGGTATGATGTCTGAGTCTGGTCTCAGGGAAATGATATGTTTTGAGTTGCTAGTTGATTTATAAAACTAGAGTATCTGGTTATCTTAGTAGTAAGATCAGTGCTTGTGAAACCTTCTTAGGATGGTACACAAGTGGATCTTGTTGCTGGATTCACTTATGGTCATTACTGGAACTTGATAGATGCTTAATAAATAAGTTGAAAAGCTTATTGTTTGTTCATGCCTATGATGCTGGTTTGAGGCTCTAGGATTTAGGGTCCTAGTTGGTTAAGTAATGGATTTGTTTGTAACTTATAAGATCTGAGGTGCTACTCCTTCTGGGAGATGTGCCCAGATTTGTAAGAGCAAATGATAGATTACAAAAGTTGCCTTTGATATCACCAATTATGTGAGGCTGGTCTGAGAATTTGGTGTTTTTGCTAGAGTTTAATTCTGTTCTTTATATTTAAAACCTCTAGGATAGATTCACCCCACCAGGGTGATCATTGAGAGGTTGTTTTATGAAACAATACATGATCCTGTGTGGATAAGATGAATAAATCATGTGGTGGTTCATGACACTCATGTAACATCCCAAAAATATTAAACTAGAATCATCAAACTCTAATCATCAAAATTAGGGTTAACAAAAACTTTTCCAATTAAAAATAGGAAAGCATTCATATGTGTATGCATTACAATTTGGATTCTTTTGAATTGCCATGATTATGTGTTTATTTGCCTGTAAAATGATTCCTAGGTGAAATAAACATCATCTAAACAATCCCCAAACTTTTCCCAAAGACAAACAAATCAAAACAAACAAATTAAGTGAATGGTCACTTTGGCCAATTTAACTCCCATGCCTACTTTGGCTATCTCTAACTTTCAGAACTTAACAGAAACTTGTTTGGATCTTTGCACCCCTTGATAGTACTCATAACAAAGTACCAAGGCCCACCTTGTGGTCATCCAAAAACATTTAAATGCATGGTTTAAATGACAGTTTAAAATTGAATCTATATCATATGGGAAGATCCAACTTTTCCAAAAACCCCTCAAACAAGCTCAATTTTCAAAACCCAAGCATCTACATACTCACCAGCACATGCCTAGCACACCAACCAAAAATAATTTCAAAATTCAAAATTTGAATTCATGCGGCCATTTCATCAAACACCTTGCAGACTCAAATCAAACAAATCCTAAACACTATAGTGTGCAGTCATTCTGGCCTAACTTGTTCCCTCTCTGGACACCACTAGCCTTAGTAGAACATCTAACAACCTTAACTAATCTCTACAACCACTGTAAGCTGGCCATTGTCATCAATGGTGAGCAAGCCGAGTGCACCATTGCCACCCCATAGTCGACAGCAAGCTAGGAGCAACACTAGCCTCGCCAACCTTGTCTGGGAGCAAGCTAGCACCCCACCGCCACTCCCTGTCCCAGCCGCGAGCGATGCCAGCCCCTAGACCACACGCACAGACCATGATAAGCCGCTCTGCAAGCATGCCGAGAGCGCGCCCCGTGCGCCACGCTCGACAGAAGACCACAGACCGCGCGCCGCCCTCGCCGCGTGCACGCGTGGTCACCACCGCCCCAGCAACCCCCGCAGACACGCCCGTTCGCCGCCACGCGGACCACGTGCGCTGTGCGCCATCAAAACTCCCGTCGGGCATGCTCAGAGCACCGCAGCGTTCCGACTGATCAGCACCGCCCCACGCCTCGCCACCGCGTCGTTAAGCTTCGCCAGGAAGCACAACACCGTCCCCTACCGTCGCCCACGCTGATAGCCCTCTTTGCAGTCGACCACGACGAGCTCAACTTGCGCCCGTCGGTCCCCTCTCACCACTATAAATAGAGGCCTCCCCCGCTCAAATTCTTCACACCACTTCACTCCCCTCACCTCACTGATCATTTCACCCCATTCCCGGAGCAAGGCGAGCAGCGCATCGTCGGAATTGCGCCGGAGTAGGCCGCCTCTAGAGAATAAGGGCGCCGTCGATTTCGTCCATCCCAGGAGGAGCTGCCGGTACCAGGAGGTTCGCCGTCATCGACTTTGTTGTTCGCCCGCATCGCCGACCCTCGCCTGAGCCCCGGTGAGCCTCCCACGACCCCCACTGAGCCGCTAGGGTTCGAGCTCGCCGGTGACTAGTTCATCGTCGACGACGACCCTCAGCCGTTGATCTTACTTCTAATCCAACACACCACATCGACCCATACCGCTTCGCGTTTAATGAGTCGCTGACCAGTAGACCCGCCCTGTCAGTTGCGCCCCGCGCCGCGGAGTGACACTGGGCCGGCCCGTTAACCCTTCCCGCGCAGCCCACTCGTTTGAATTTAGATTTTTCTATTTTCATTCAAACTCAGTTCTGTACCTAGTTTCAAAAATCAACCCAGCTCGATTCACCAAACCAAATTGAATGAAACCAATTTTGTTAGAAAGGTTTTGAAATGCTTAATCCAAGCCCATTGGATTCAAATCATTTGAATCTGTATATCAACCTTGGTAAAAATAACAAGGCAGAAGCTTTTCTGCATTCAAACATTTTTCAAATTTAAACCATAATAGCTTTTGAGTTGATTCCAACTCTCTAAAATCATATTTGATCATACCTTTCAGAATATATAAAAACATATGGGTTTACTTACAGAAATAATGTTCAAGTAATAAAAGAATGCCACATAGGCATTTCTAGTCATTTATTTTTATTTAAAATAAAAGGTTAAATCTTATTAAATTGTGACACCACTTTAAATCACATTCCCATGTATCGAAATATGTGGTGATGACATGTGTCAACATGATCCCATGTTTGGTTTGGAGAATATTAAATCTTAAGTAGTTTTTCAATCAGTAGAAATTACTTTTCTAAAAATAAAAGAAATAATCTTGTAATATTAGTGATGATGCTAGATCATCTATAGAACCCTTGTGTGTGATGATTGAAAGTAGTTAAGTATTGTTTGGTGATTGTGTACCTCGTATTTATTTATAGACGCTAGTACCGACCAAGGATACGAGGAGGAAGGAGGATACTACGAAGAAGAAGCCGAGGAGAACTTCAACCACTGCTCTGCACAAGGCAAGCCTAATACTACTAGTTGATTGTGCAAGTTAACACTTGCAAGATACTATACCTATGCAAACAAATACTTGCTTGTTACCATGCCAACTATATGCCTTAAGCATATGTGATCATACCCACTTGATAACCCAATCCTAGTTTTACTTGCAAGCTTTCTACTTTATTTCTTTATCAAAGCTCTTACTTAGAGTTTACTTGAGTAAATTGTAGATTCTAGGAGGATAATTGAAGGTTGCATAAAGAGCATTAAATTTGGCCTAAGTTAGATAATCTTGGTGTCATCCTAAGGCATGAGATTGAACTCAGTTAAACTCCACTAGTTCACCACCCCTCATTAGTACTCACCCCCACTTGTAGATGCTAGTGCTAAACATAAAACTTGATCAACTTTAGATGGGAATACTTGGTGAAAATGGTTATGAAAACCTTGGAATGATGGATCATTCTATTGAGATGTTTTGACATGTGTTTCCGAACACCAGATGATTTTGGTGATGAAAATGTTGAGGCATGAGCCTTACACCTTTATAAAACTGATGGTTGTCTAGATGCGATACCATTCCAATATTACCGTACAACCACAATACCCGAAGATTGGGTATGGCTTGACTAGAAACTTATATACCTTAGTATTGGTTCCCTCACGGCTAAGGTCTGAGCTGAGGCTACCTTGTGAAGATTGTCCACCTGTGTAGTACCCAAGATGACAGTTGGTCATGGTTGGGAGGCCAAACTCACAGGAGAGGTGCTTATACTAGGGCTTGTAATTGAAAGGTTAGGATTGATTATCCGCATACTGAGTATGGTGAATTCAGGATTTGTTCCTGACGGATGTATCGAATGTTGTGGTGAAAGTGTACAATCTCTGTAGAGTGTCAAACTATTCGAATAGCCGCGTCCGCGGTTATGGACAGTTGGAGTGGCCATACTGTTCCCCCGTCAGATGTTTTCAAAATGACTTGTGAAATGCATTGAGATTTTGACTTGACCACAACAGAGTCGTGATATGAAATACGAGTTCCCATTTAGGTGTTATAAAATTTCAACTAGCTTTTCTTGCTTCTAAACTTAGTAGAGATAAATCTGGCTTTTTGCAAAACAACCCTAGAGCTTAGTGTCCTATTACAAAAACCACCTTCACTTGTTAGTATTAGTTTGCGAGTACTTAAAGAGTACTCATGGCTTTGTCCCTGGCTATTCCCGTGGCCAGAATATGAAGAGGAGTACCAGGATGATGGACCCCAGGAAGGTTATGACAACTAGGATCATCTCCCATCGTCAGCATTACCTGTGACCCGAAGATGGAGCTTCGCCTACGTTACCGTTATTATTACGTTATTCCGCTGCTTGAGTTGTATTAAGAACTAGATCATGAGATCCTTATTTGTGTAAGACCTTATGTATGGTTTGTAATGGATGATGTACTGTGGTATCCAATTCTGTTATGTCTCGCAAAAATGGTAATCCTGGGATTGCAATGTATGGCATAACAGGCATCTGGGATTAAAAATCCGGGTGTTGACAAGTTGGTATCAGAGCCATCCTGACCATAGGAGACTCTAGTTAGACTGGGCGTTTGAATCAAAAACTAAGTTTCAAAACCAAAGGAAGCAAATATTGACAAAAACTTATTCCCATTCTTATCACCTTGATTCTTTCATAAAAATTCATGTTCCTAAAAAACTCTTGCAAAATACATAAAATTTGACACACTTGATCACTCTACTAACTTACTCATCCTATATTCTTATAGATGGACGTGAAGTATAGCAAGTTTTATCAGTTGGGGGATGGAGGAGACCTTATCTTTGAGAGGGATTTGGACCAGCTTTCGGAACTTCTAGAGCGTCCGCACCCCGAGTTCTTCGGAGCTCAGCTCAATGATCAAGGAGGAGAAGATCTGCAGTGGCTAATTGTTGCAAGTCTCCGAGGAAAGATTGAACCTCCCACTGTCGAGGGAATTTGGTTCACCTTAAGAGAGAACAAATGGCTCGATGGACTTGCCAGGGCCATACATGAAGCTCTTGCCCGTCTGTGTGGGCAGAGTATCAACCAGATCAAGGGAACCCGCTTTGAGTTTTGTCCAAGGTGTGATGCTAATGGACAGCCACTGGAAGCCCCATACCACCACGAGCTCAAGACCCAATTGGACCACCTCAGCTTCATGATGTACGATCGTCAGCAGGAATTGGACAATTGTCGTGACTACTCCAACCACAAGTCCGCCATCATCAAGACGAAGGATCAGACCATCGCCATGCTAGCGAAGGATCGCAAGTCTCGTCGCCGTCAGCTCGATAAGAAGGAGCGCATCATTGCCCATCTTCGCCACCGTATCTCGGATTTGGAGGAGACCATCAACGAGAGAGACATGCAGTTGGAGGAAAGGGAAAATGCCGGAGAAGATCTTCGTGGAGACCCCTACTCCTATCTCAGCGATGATGATGATTTTCTAGAGGATCAGGCTTTGGATTTATTCACCAATGAGGATGATTACGCCTTCATCGATGACGATGAGGATGATGAGGATGACGACTACACCGACTCTGAGGAGTAGTAGCACTTGAGCACTAGCGTAGTGAGTTGTATTCGGTCCCACTGTATCGTAGTTTCCAGAATGGTTCTTAAAACCATATGTTTACCTTTGTTGTGGTGTGTGTTTGTATCGTGTGCTATGAATGAATGAAAAGCAAGTTGCTAGAAAAATCTGAGTCAAACTTTAAAAACTTTTCAAAGTCCGGAACCTTAGAAATTTCCCTCTTTTCTCATGATCTATCTCAATCTTCAGACGCCACGTGGAAGAAGTGGTTCATCCTTGGACCCGATGTTGCAGATCCTGCAAATGTTGGTTTCTGACCGCGAAGCTGAAAGAGCCGAACGTCAAGCCAACTTAGCCACCCTTCAATAGATAGCTTAGCTAGCCCACAACAATCAAGGCCACAGAAACCAGGACAACCATGGATCTAAAATCAAGAATTTCCAGAACACCAACCCACCTGTTTTCACTAAGTCATAAGAGCCCCTAGACGCCGATGATTGGCTGCAAACCATGGAAAATAACCTGGAAGTCGCCGGAGTGGAAGCCAACGAGAAAGTTCTGTTTGCCACCCACTATCTAGTAGGAGATGCCAGAGCATGGTGGAACAACGTTCGTGCAATGACCGGAGGAAAGATAATGACCTGGGAGGAATTCAAGGTCAAGTTCAGCAGAACCCATGTGCCACCGGGTTTGATCAAGAGAATGAGGGATGAGTTCAGAGAACTGAAGCAAGGAAGGATGACCGTAGTGGAATACCGTGACAAATTCTTGTCATTAGCTAGGTATGCCCCGGATGAGATCGACACTGAAGCCAAGAAGAAGGAGAGATTCTTGAATGGTCTGCACGATTAGATGCAGACTGTGTTAGTCAATATTCCCTTTGCTGATATTGAAGCCCTTGTGGACTCTGCCATCCAGATGGAAGGAAAGATCGACCAAGCCAATGAGAACCGCAAGCGTCGCATGATGCATCAACCAGGAACCCATCAGACCCCAAAGTATCGCCCTAACCCATCTCCAGGATTTGCCCCGAGAACCAACAGACCCCCCGATGAACCGTTCGACCTATCCCAACCGTGGAAACCCAAGGCCCGGAGGAAATCACAATAACCCCGGCAACTCTAACAATTTCAACCGTGCCCCGCCCAAGTTCAACAACAACAATGCTACCGCCAACACCAACACTGCCCCGAGGACTGGAAGCAATGTTGTGCCTGTTGCGGCAAAGGACAAGTCGCAAGTGACTTGTTATGACTGTGGAAATAAGGGTCACTACTCCAACGATTGCCCCAACAAGAAGAATATCGCAGCCCCCAATGCAAATGCCCCAGCTCAGCAGCAGTGTCGTGTTCAGCCTGGAAGAAGGTTTGCCCCAGGGAATTCACTCAACCGCAACAACCGTCTTTTTCTCATGCATGCTAAAGAAGCTCAGGAAGCGCCAGACGTCGTGCTGGGTATGTTTTCTGTTAATTCAGTACTTGCAAGAGTGTTGTTTGATTCGGGTGCATCGCATTCATTTGTCACCGAAGAATTTGCCTGCACTAGTAAGATTCAACCAACCAAACTGAAGCATGTTATGATTGTTCAAATCCCCGGTTCAACCACCAAAGCTAGGCAAATTTGCAAAGCTGTCCCTATCCGAATCCATGGCATAGATTTTTATGCTAATCTGATAGTACTCGGAACTAAAGGTTTGGAAGTAGTGCTAGGAATGGATTGGATGTCCAAACATAAAGGATTGATTGACTGTGCCAAGAAAGCCATAACCATGACCAGCACCGCTGGAATATCAGTCGAGCATATATCTGAAACCTTACCCCGTCAATTCAAGTGCAACAAGAGTATAGCCCAACCTACCATTGACCCAGTCCGGATAGTCTGTGAATACCCCGATGTATTTCTAGATGTTTTGCCCGGTATGCCCCCATATTGGGATATCGAGTTTATCATTGAACTAATCCCCGGAACCGGACCCATAGCCCAGAGACCATATAGTATGAACCCATCGGAACTAGAAGAACTAAAAAAGCAACTGGATTCCATGCTGGAAATTGGATTGATTCAACCAAGTGCGTCACCATCGAGATCACCTATCATGTTCGTGGACAAAAAGGATGGAGGTAACCGTTTGTGTACGGATTACCGGAAGTTGAATGATGTCACCATCAAGAACAAGTACCCATTGCCCAAGATAGAATATTTGTTTGATCAGTTGACCGGTGCCAAAGTGTTTTCTAAGGTTGATCTTAGAACAGGCTATCATCAACTCAAGATTCGCGCAGAGGATATTCCAAAGACTGCCTTTACCACCAGATATGGATTATACGAGTATACTGTCATGTCTTTTGGATTAACCAATGCCCCCGCTTATTTCATGAATCTCATGAATAAGATTTTATGGACTTCCTGGATAAGTTTGTCATTGTTTTCATCGATGACATACTGATTTATTCCAAATCAGAAGAAGAACATGAGCTACACCTAAGGACCATTCTTGGAACCCTTAGATAGCATCAGCTGTATGCCAAGTTTAGCAAATGTGAATTCTGGTTATAGGAGGTAGGATTCCTCGGCCACATTGTATCAGCTGGAGGAATTGCCGTTGACCCTGCAAAGGTGAAAGATGTCGAAGATTGGCAAGCCCCAACCACTCAAACCCAAGTCCGTGCATTTCTCGGATTGCGGGATATTACCGCAAGTTCGTAGAAGGATTCTCGAGTATCGCCAGACCCATGACCCAATTGCTGAAGAAGGACAAGAAGTTTGAATGGACCGACAAATGTGAAGCGAGTTTTCAAGAACTCAAGAGGAGATTGATTTCAGCCCCAATCTTAATCATGCCAGATATCACAAAGCCCTTTGACGTGTATTGTGACGCATCCAAGATCGGTCTCGGATGTGTGCTAATGCAAGAAGGCAAAGTTATATCTTATCTATCTCGACAACTGAAACAACATGAGCAAAATTACCCAACCCATGACCTCGAACTCGCAGCCGTAGTTCTAGACCTGAAGACATGGAGGCATTACCTGATGGGAAACCGTTGTGAGATTTATTCGGATCACAAGAGTCTGAAGTATATATTCACTCAAAAGGAGCTGAATATGAGGCAGAGAAGATGGATTGAGCTAATCAAGGATTACGACCTGGACATTCACTATCACCCTGGTAAAGCCAATGTGGTAGCAGATGCCCTTAGCAGATTACCGTGCCGCTTGAACTCCATGATTTTGAAGGAGCAACCAAGCTTGCACAAAGAGATGGAAGATTTTCGAATGGAATTAGTGAGTGAAGGATTTTTGGCTAGCATAGAACTTCAACCCACTTTGATCAGCCAGATCAAAGAGGTGCAGAAAGGAAATGCTAGTATCGACGAAATCAAGCATCGTATCGATACAGGTAAAGTACCCGGATTCACCGAAGACGAAGAAGGAGTTATGTGGTACAAAGGACGCCTTTGTGTACCAGCAGATTCTGAGTTGAAAGAAGTTATTCTCAAGCAAGCTCATGATACTCTTTATTCTATCCACCCCGGAGGAACTAAGATGTATCAAGATTTGAAAGAGCAATTTTGGTGGCATAAGATGAAGAGAGAAATCGGAAGCTATATCGCCAAGTGTGATATATGTCAGCGAGTCAAGGCAGGACATCAAAGACCCGCTGGATTGTTGCAACCATTGCAGATTCCAGAATGTAAATGGGATTCCGTTGGAATGGACTTTATCACTGGATTGCCTACTTCTAGTAAGGGAAATGACTCTATCTGGGTCATAGTGGACAGGTTGTCCAAAGTCGCCCATTTCTTACCCGTCAAGACCACATAACAGAGTTCGAAGCTAGAGGAGTTATACATCGCTAGAATCGTCAGTTTGCATGGAGTCCCCAAGAACATCGTATCAGATCGAGGAACTTAGTTTACCTCGAGATTCTGGAAGAAAGTCCAAGAAGGTTTAGGAACCCGCCTAGATTTCAGCACCGCTTATCACCCTCAGATCGATGGACAAACGGAGCGAGTAAATCAAATACTCGAAGATATGCTGAGAGCATGTGTGTTAGAATATGGATCTAAGTGAGAAGACTGTCTGCCATTTGCAGAATTTTCGTACAACAACAGTTATCAAGCTAGTTTGCAAATGGCCCCATTTGAATTCATGTATGGAAGGAAGTGTCGCACCCCTTTGAATTGGTCGGAAGTAGGAGAGAGTCGGATTTTCGGACCCGATATCCTACGAGAAGCAGAAGAGAAGGTTCACAAGATTCGTGAGCACCTCAAGACAGCCTAGTCCAGACAGAAGAGTTACGCCGACAAGAGACATCAAGACCTCGCCTTCAACGTAGGAGATTTTGTGTATCTGAAGGTGTCGCCATTGAAGGGAATGCAGCGTTTCCAACTCAAAGGAAAGTTAGCCCCCAGATATATCGGACCCTTCAAAATTCTGAACCATCGAGGAGAAGTGTCGTATCAATTGGAACTACCCGAGGAGATGTCAGTTGTGCACAATGTGTTCCATATCTCATTACTTCGCAAGTGTATCGAAGTCCCGGAGAAGACCGAAGTATTCAAGAATATCGATCACCGGACCATAGAAATCAACGATGACCTGACCTATCCCGAAGTACCCATCCATATTTTGGAAGAAGCTTTCAGAACTACCAGAACCCGAAGCATCAAGTTTCTCAAGATTCAGTGGAGCAACCACACAGAAGAGGAAGCTACCTGGGAGCGCGAAGATCACATCAGGACGGAGTTTCCCGATCTCTTCAAATCCTACGTATTATTTTTCATCCTTTTTCAAATCTCGGGACAAGATTTTGTTTAAGGGGGGAAGGTTTGTAACATCCCAAAAAATTTAAACTAGAATCATCAAACTCTAATCATCAAAATTAGGGTTAACAAAAACTTTTCCAATTAAAAATAGGAAAGCATTCATATGTGTATGCATTACAATTTGGATTCTTTTGAATTGCCATGATTATGTGTTTCTTTGCTTGTAAAATGATTCTTAGGTGAAATAAACATCATCTAAACAATCCCCAAACTTCTCCCAAAGACAAACAAATCAAAACAAACAAATTAAGTGAATGGTCACTTTGGCCAATTTAACTCCCATGCCTACTTTGGATCTACAAAAACATTTAAATGCATGGTTTAAATGACAGTTTAAAATTGAATCTATATCATATGGGAAGATCCCACTTTTTCAAAAACCCCTCAAACAAGCTCAATTTTCAAAACCCAAGCATCTACAGACTCACCAGCACATGCCTAGCACACCCACCAAAAATAATTTCAAAATTCAAAACTTGAATTCATGCGGCCATTTCATCAAACACCTTGCAGACGCAAATCAAACAAATCCTAAACACTATAGTGTGCAGTCATTCTGGCCTAACTTGTTCCCTCTCTGGACACCACTAGCCTTAGTAGATCATCTAACAACCTTAACTAATCTCTACAACCACTGTAAGCTGGCCATTGTCATCAATGGTGAGCAGGCCGAGTGCACCATTGCCACCCCATAGTCGACAACAAGGTATGAGCAACACTAGCCTCGCCAACCTTGTCTAGGAGCAAGCTAGCACCCCACCGCCACTCCCTGTCCTAGCCGCGAGCGATGCCAGCCCCTGGACCACACGCACAGACCATGACAAGCTGCTCTACAAGCATGCCGAGAGCGCGCCCCGTGCGCCACGCTCGACAGACGACCACAGACTGCGCGCCGCCCTCGCCGCGTGCACGCGTGATCACCATCGCCCCAGCAACCCCCGCAGACACGCGGACCATGTGCGTTGTGCGCCATCAAAACTCCTGTCGGGCACGCTTAGAGCACCGCAGCGTTCCGACCGATCAGCACCGCCCCACGCCTCGCCACCACGTCGTTGAGCTTCACCAGGAAGCACAGCACCGTCCCCTACATTCGCCCACGCCGATAGCCCTCTGTGCAGTCGACCACGATGAGCTCAGCTTGCGCCCGTCGGTCCCCTCTCACCACTATAAATAGAGGCCTCCCCCGCTCGAATTCTTCACACCACTTCACTCCCCTCACCTCACTGATCGTTCCACCCCATTCTCGGAGCAAGGCGAGCAGCTCATCGCCGGAATTGCGCCGGAGCAGGCCGCCTCTGGAGAAGAAGGGCGCCGTCGATTTCGTCCACCCCAGGAGGAGCTGCCGGTACCAGGAGGTTCGCCGTCGTCGACTTCGTCATTCGCCCGCATCGCCGACCCTCGCCCGAGCCCCGGTGAGCCTCCCACGACCCCCACTGAGCCGCTAGGGTTCGAGCTCGTCGGTGACTAGTTCATCGTCGACGACGACCCTCAGCCGTTGATCTTACTTCTAATCCAACACACCACATCGCCCCGTACTGCTTCGCGTTTAATGAGTCGTTGACCAGTAGACCCGCCCTGTCAGTTGCACCCCGCGCCGCAGAGTGACACTGGGCCGGCCCGTTAACCCTTCCCGCGCAGCCCACTCGTTTGAATTTAGATTTTTCTATTTTCATTCAATCTCAGTTTTGTACCTAGTTTCAAAAATCAACCCAGCTCGATTCACCAAACCAAATTGAATGAAACCAATTTTGTTAGAAAGGTTTTGAAATGCTTAATCCAAGCCCGTTGGATTCAAATCATTTGAATCTATAGATCAACCTTGGTAAAAATAACAAGGCAGAAGCTTTTCTGCATTCAAACATTTTTCAAATTTAAACCATAATAGATTTTTAGTTGATTCCAACTCTCAAAAATCATATTTGATCATACCTTTCAGAATATATAAAAACATATGGGTTTACTTATAGAAATAATGTTCAAGTAATAAAAGAATGCCACATAGGCATTTCTAGTAATTTATTTTTATTTAAAATAAAAGGTTAAATCTTATTAAATTGTGACACCACTTTAAATCAAATTCCCATGTACTGAAATATGTGGTGATGACATGTGTCAACATGATCCCATGTTTGGTTTGGAGAATATTAAATCTTAAGTAGTTTTTCAATCAGTAGAAATTACTTTTCTAAAAATAAAAGAAATAATCTTGTAATATTAGTGATGATGCTAGATCATCTATAGAACCCTTGTGTGTGATGATTGAAAGTAGTTAAGTATTGTTTGGTTATTGTGTACCTCGTATTTATTTATAGACGCTAGTACTGAATAAGGATACGAGGAGGAAGGAGGATACTACGAAGAAGAAGCCGAGGAGAACTTCAACCACTGCTCTGCACAAGGCAAGCCTAATACTACTAGTTGATTATGCAAGTTAACACTTGCAAGATAATATACCTATGCAAGCAAATACTTGCTTGTTACCATGCCAACTATATGCCTTAAGCATATGTGATCATACCCACTTGATAACCCAATCCTAGTTTTACTTGCAAGCTTTCTACTTTATTTCTTTATCAAAGCTCTCACTTAGAGTTTACTTGAGTAAATTGTAGATTCTAGGAGGATAATTGAAGGTTGCATAAAGAGCATTAAATTTGGCCTAAGTTAGATAATCTTGATGTCATCCTAAGGCATGAGATTGAACTCGGTTAAACTCCACTAGTTCACCACCCCTCATTAGTACTCACCCCCACTTGTAGATGCTAGTGCTAAACATAAAACTTGATCAACTTTAGATGGGAATACTAGGTGAAAATGGTTATGAAAACCTTGGAATGATGTATCATTCTATTGACATGTTTTGACATGTGTTTCCGAACACCAGATGATTTTGGTGATGAAAATGTTGAGGCATGAGCCTTAGCCCTTTATAAAACTGATGGTTGTCTGGATGCGATACCATTCCAATATTACCGTACAACCACAATACCCGAAGATTGGGTAGGGCTTGACTGGAAACTTATATACCTTAGTATTGGTTCCCTCATGGCCAAGGTCTGAGCTGAGGCTACCTTGTGAAGATTTTCCACCTGTGCAGTACCCAAGATGACAGTTGGTCATGGTTGGGAGGCCAAACTCACAGGAGAGGTGCCTATACTAGGGCGTGTAATTGAAAGGTTAGGATTGATTATCCGCATACTGAGTATGGTGAATTCAGGATTTGTTCCTGACGGATGTATCGAATGTTGTGGTGAAAGTGTACAATCTCTGCAGAGTGTCAAACTATTCGAATAGCCGCGTCCACGGTTATGGACAGTTGGAGTGGCCATACTGTTCCCCCGTCAGATGTTTTCAAAATGACTTGTGAAATGCATTGAGATTTTAACTTGACCACAACAGAGTTGTGATATGAAATACGAGTTCCCATTTAGGTGTTATAAAATTTCAACTAGCTTTTCTTGCTTCTAAACTTAGTAGAGATAAATCTGGCCTTTTGCAAAATAACCCTAGAGCTTAGTGTCCTATTACAAAACCCCCCTTCACTTGTTAGTATTAGTTTGCGAGTACTTAAAGAGTACTCATGGCGTTGTCCCTTGCTATTCCCGTGGCTAGACTATGAAGAGGAGTACCAGGATGATGGACCCCAGGAAGGTTACAACAACTAGGATCATCTCCCATCGTCAGCATTGCCTGTGACCCGAAGATGGAGCTTCGCCTACGCTATCGTTATTATTACGTTATTCCGCTGCTTGAGTTGTATTAAGAACTGGATCATGAGATCCTTATTTGTGTAAGACCTTATGTATGGTTTGTAATGGATGATGTACTATGGTATCCAATTCTGTTATGTCTCACAAAAATGGTAATCCTGGGATTGCGATGTATGGCATAACAGGCATCTGGGATTAAAAATCCGGGTGTTGACAACTCACCACAAAACTGATGACGGTAGTGGTTTGTTGTGATGTTGGGTTGCTGGTTGGATCCTGTCCTTCACCTCCTGATGTTGTTCTTGTTTCCCCTGATGGTTGTGCTTGGCCATTATTGTTGGGGAGGTGACCTCAGATAGGGTAAAGACAGGGAAAGACGAAAGGATGTTCCCCGTCCAGTTTCCGAGTTATAGTCTGAGTCGGCCGAATCCTGTAGAGGTCGGCCGAGATAGGAAAGGGCAGGACCCTTATGATAATGGCAAGGCATTACCCAGCCGAGATACTGCGTAAGTAGGCCGGGTTAGCCCGAGTAATCTTAACGCAGGTGAAGGACGAGCCGAGTTGCGCGAAGCAGGGCCGAATGATACAAAGCTTGCAGGAGAAGGAGAAGCCTAAAGTCAAACTCCAGCCACAGGCTAGGTAGAATCTGAGTAGAGCCATGCACAAGGGACAAAGGCACAGAGCGACAGAGGGGCAGAAGGAGGTCACGGAGGTGACAGTCCTGAAGCCCGAGGCACGCATGAGGGGCCCTCTGGAACCTTGCCGTCATTAGAGGTGCGACAGGGAAAGGAGGCCGCCGAACTACTATATTGGGACAAGCATATTCCTCGAATATGCTTGCCACGTCAGCACTAAAGGAACCCAAGGCTCTCCTTTATAAGGGGAGGCTTGGACCCTGAGGAGGGCATCGGCTCATTTAGTACCGTTAGGCTGGTAAAGTTCTCTCTTTCTTCTTGTACACAGCTCAAGGAGCACTTGTAGCCCAAAGAAGGAGAAATAAAGATCTTTGCCTTAGTCTTTTGTGTGTAGAATCAACTACATCTTCCCTCCCCAGATCCCTCTAGCATCCATTGGCCCCATACTTTAGCCTACCCATGGCATCTGCCGTGCCACCACCACGATAGTTGGCACCCACCTTGGGGCCAGCAGCGATGCTAGCTGGAGTCATGATCCGGACGGGAAACTTCATCGACACTGGCGAGTGCATTGTCTCTGGCTTGGTCCGGAGATTTGATCTCTGTGACTACGTCAGCGACAACGCAGGCAGCTTCAAGGGAAAAGGTCCTCCGCGCAACGGCGTCTTCATCAGCTTGGGCATGCACCAGATCTACGTCGGCGTCGACATCTCCGACGTTTATCCTCACCAGGTTGTTGTTGCAGGAGAACCTCCCCTTAGCGCCGCGAGAAGTCCGCGCGGGGCGCGCCCTGTCAGCAGCGTCGAGGTGATGGACGCAGCCGGGGTGCAGGCGGGAGTAGCAGGCGCCGGATCAAGCCGAGACCTTGCGGCGGGCGTGCAGGTCGCGCCCAGGCAGACAGCTCCACAACCCACTGAGGTAATTCCTTCAGTGGTCAACCAGACCGAGGTGCAGGAGACAACCCCAAAGGCACCAAGGGTAAGAGGGCCACCTCTGGAAAGACCAGAAAACATTCTTCAGGCAACCATAGATAATCTTACTACACCTATAGCACCGATACTTGATCCGGCAAATGCTCAGGCCGAGTTGGAAGAAACCAGGCAAAAGGTGCTGGTAGAGGCAAAAAAGGTGTCGGCCTTGCGGGAGTCCTTAAACAGGACCCTGCGAGAATATGCCAGGGCAAACAAGCTTGACGTCGCCCCCGAGCGGGTTGACGAGTTGAGATTAAGAGGAAAGAACCTCATAGATGATATCAACAAGGAGCATGATGCTCATAAGGCAGAATCAGTTGATCTAGGCTTGCCGAGATACAGTACCCCGGGAAAGAACCTGAGAGCGGCAAATGCCGCAGCATTAGAGTTAGAAGGATTGACCGGCGAAGCCCGGCGGAAACAGCAAGAAAGAGTGAATGAGCTGGTGCGCATTGTGAACCAACAGAATGAAGAAATGCTCAGAGCAGACCCGGCGAGGCCAGGTGCCTCGCGAATGGTTCACTCGGCTGGAGCAGCACCTGCCTTATCTGTGGCAGCAGCATCTTCACCCGGAAACAATGCACGAAACGACAGAGCGGTAACTTCAAGAAAGAGAAATAAGCAAATTGTTCCATATGATCCGGCGATAGCCGGAAAAGCAAATGAGAACAGAGGCAATGTAAGCCGAGGTAACAGTGGCGAGAGAAACCCCGGCCGTGCCGAGAAGGGCGGCGGAAGCCGAGGCAATGGAGATCTCGGAAGAGGAGAACTCGGAAGAGGGAATCACGAGAACAATATCCCGGTCGAAGGAAGGAGAGAACCTCCACCCAACCCGCAACCGAGACATGAACCTCGGCAGGAAAGAGAAGTGAGACCAGTTCGCCACAACCAGGTGAATGAGAGGTATAATGATGGATATTCCAAGATGGAATATGCGATTCATGGTGGAAATAACCACTATGGAATGCAGGAGAGAGTTCTGTACAGAGATTTACCGTCAACTGACGCCAGAGTGAAGCTGGACCGGCTATACCGGTCCGAACTGCTAGAAGAACAGGGTCCACCAGGTCCGTCGTGCTTCGGACCTCGGATCATGGGCGAGCCGCCTGTGCCGAACTTTCAGCTGGCAAGAGACACAAAAACATACAATAGGAGCACTAAACCACAGGATTGGTTGATTGACTATGCTACTGCTGTAAAAATAGCTGGTGGAAACTTACGATGGGCAGTACGATATGTCGCGCAAATGTTGGAAGGACCAGCTAGAGTATGGCTGAATAACCTGCCAGCAGGCAGCATCAACTGTTGGTTGGATTTTGAAGAAATGTTTGTTAGCAATTTTCCCAGTACTTACAAAAGGCCAAGCAGGCCGCAGAAGCTAGCCATGTGCAAGCAAAGGCCGAATGAGACAGACAGAGAATTCTTAACTCGGTGGTGTAACCTGAGAAATTCATGCGAGGGAGTTATAGAGTCACAGGCAATAGCTTGGTTCGCCCAAGGATGCCGCTATGCCAGTGTGTTATGGCAGCGACTGCAAAGAGATATGCCAACCACATTGGCAGAAACCATCAGGATAGCGGATTCCTATGCATTGGGAGATCCGACGCAACCAGAATTAATGTCGGCAGATCATCGAGAACATCAAGATCAATATGCAAGAGACGTGGCCGGGTCATCCAGGCGCAATGACTTCAGAGGAAGAATAAGAGAAGAGAGACCGAATTATAGATATGGTTCAACTCAGGTGGCAGCAATAGTGCAAGATCAGCCGAGTCATGGAAATAGTCAACGGCAAAAGAATGGTCCTCCGCAGTGGACACCAAGGAATGAAGGAAAAAGACAGTGGACACCAGAGCAAAAGAAGCAATGGCAGGAGAGGCCGAAGTACACGTTTGAGTCTATGTTAGATCAGCCGTGTAAATTTCACACGTCAAACCCGGCCAGACCAGCCAACCATACAACCCGCCAATGTGCATGGATGAAAAATGCAATGGGTAACCCCGCAGGCATACAGGAAGCGTCTCTCCAGGCACATCAGCAGCATCAGCCACAGTTGACCGGAGCAAATGCACATCAACTGATGTTACCACCTCCTCCCCTGAGGTATGAAAACTCGGACCGGAGAGATGCGGTGCATCAAGTGATAAACCAAGGTCCAGATGGAAGGACAAATCCAGGAAATAATGGACGCAATGATTACAGAGAACATCATCAGTCGTATTGCGTGTTCACAACAGAACAACAAGACAAGCAGAGTGTATAGCGCCGGCATATGGAAGTAAATGCGGTAATGCCGGCAGTACCAAGATATGTGCCTTGGTCGGATCAAGAAGTAACTTGGAGCATAAAGGATCACCCCAAGATAATGCCGAGTCCGGGGTCGTATGCACTCGTGTTGGATCCGACATTTGTCGGACCAAGCATTAATGTGAAATTTTCAAAGGTACTCATTGACAATGGGAGCAGTATCAATATCATGTACAAAGATACGATGCATAAACTCGGAATATCGCAGAACATGCTGCAATCCACGAGGACCACTTTCCATGGGATAGTACCAGGGATTTCCTGCGAACCCATTGGTAAGGTTCGAGTGGATGTCTTATTCGGCACAAGAGATAATTGCAGAGCAGAAAAATTAGAGTTTGAGGTGGTGGATCTAGAGAGTTTCTATCATGCTCTACTCGGACGGCCAGCATTGGCCAAATTCATGGGCAACTGCCATATAAGTTATCTGAAAATGAAGTTACCCGGGCCACAAGGGGTAATAACAGTAGCAGGGGATTACAGGAAGTCAATGGAGTGTGCTTCAGCCGGATCAAATCTGGCCAAGTCATTGGTAATAGCAAGAGAAAAAAGAAGGATTCAGGAGGTGGCAGCCCTCGCTCAGTCGGCACAATTGAATATGCCGGCATTAGCCAACCCACATGGAAGTGTCTCTTTTCAGCCGACTAAAGAAACAAAAAAGTTCCAGATAGATGAGCAGTTCCCAGAGCGCACCGTCACCATTGGTGCCGGCCTAGATGCTAAATAGGAAAGCGAGCTCACCAACTTCCTCCGTGAGAATCGGGATATCTTTGCATGGTCAACTCAGGATCTGCAAGGTGTGCCGAGGGAGTTGGCTGAGCACTCTCTGAATGTAAGGCCGGGAGCAAGGCCGGTGAAGCAATCTCTCCGCCGCTTCGCCGAAGACAGGAGAAAAATAATAGGGGATGAAATAGCTCGGCTCCTCGCGGCCGGGTTCATCATGGAGGTGTTGTATCCGGATTGGTTATCAAACCCGGTGCTAGTGGAAAAGAAGAAGGATGATCCAAATGTAGCCATTGTATGGCGAATGTGTATCGACTACACGAACCTGAACAAGGCATGTCCAAAAGATCCTTTTCCTTTACCTAGAATAGACCAAGTCATTGATTCGACCGCTGGTTGTGAACTATTATCATTTGTAGATGCGTATTCTGGTTTTCACCAGATACCGTTAAATCCGGCCGATCAAATAAAGACTGCGTTTATTACCCCGTACGGGGCTTATTTCTATCGCACCATGCCATTCGGCCTGCGCAACGCAGGAGCAACGTATCAGAGATGCATGCAAAAATGTCTACATGACCAGATAGGGAAAAATGTACAAGTATATGTAGATGATGTGGTTATCAAAACCAAAGAAAGCAAAACGCTACTGGATGATATCCGGCAGACTTTTGCGAACCTGAGAAGGTTCCGAATGAAGCTTAACCCGGAAAAGTGCACATTTGGTGTGCCAGCGGGAAAATTGCTCGGTTTTCTCGTATCTAGCCAAGGTATAGAGGCCAACCCAACTAAGATAAAAGCAGTGGAAAGGATGGAATTGCCAAGATGTCTAAATGACGTACAAAAGTTCACAGGTTGTTTAGCCTCACTCAGCCGATTTATATGTCGGCTGGGAGAGAAAGCACTACCACTTTATCAGCTGATGAAAAAATCGGATAAGTTCATTTGGACTCCACAAGCAGACAATGCATTTCATGAATTGAAAAAGATGTTGGTCACAGCACCGGTCTTGGCTTCTCCATTATCGAAATAGCCTATGTTACTTTACATAGCAGCCACCAACAGAGTAGTGAGCGCTGTGATCGTGGTGGAACGAATTGAAGATGATAAATCAGTACAAAGGCCGGTGTATTACCTAAGCGAGGTACTATCAGCCTCAAAACAAAATTACCCACATTATCAGAAGATGGCATATGGGGTGTACATGTCAGCAAAGAAACTTAAACATTACTTCGAAGAGCACCCCATCAAGGTGATTTGTGAAGCACCCATAGCCGACATATTGAGCAACAAAGATGCAAGTGGCCGAATAGCGAAATGGGCAATTGAATTGTCACCTTATGCTACGCAATTCAATAGGCGAGATGCAATCAAATCTCAGGCTGTGGCCGACTTCTTCGTAGATTGGGCCGAGGTACAATATGAGCCACCATTACCAGATCCGAATTATTGGACGATGCACTTTGACGGTTCCAAACTAAGAAATGGTTTGGGGGCAGGAATAGTGTTAACCTCGCCAAAAAGAGACCAGCTGAGATATGTGCTGCAAATACATTTTGCCGCGTCAAACAATGTAGCAGAATATGAAGCACTAGTCCATGGATTGAAGGTGGCGAAAGAGATTGGCATACGCCGAATCTTGTGCTATGGAGATTCAGATCTAGTAGTACAGCAAGTATCAGGCAATTGGGATGCGTTGGATGATAATATGGCTTTGTATAGGTTTCATGTGCAAAAACTCAGTGGATACTTCGATGGATGTGAATTTCATCATGTACCTCGGGCAGAAAACGACGCCGCAGACACATTGTCAAAACTCGGATCAACCAGACAGTCAATTCCCCCAGGTATCGCCCTAGAGCACCTGAGAAAGCCATCAATAACACCGTCTCCAGAGTCCGAATCCATCTTTATCCCGACAAAATCAAGATAGGATAATGTGCCGATGGAAATTGACAAGCAATGTAACCCGGGATTTCCAAAAATAAAGCCAGCCGATGCAAGGATGAGTATGGAGAAATCCGAGGTAGTTATGTCGGCAGAAAATATGGAAATAGATAGTGAGACTACACCAGAGAAAATCACACCTACATGGGCGCAACCCATATTCTCTTTCCTTAGAGATGCGATTTTGTCGAATAACGAGATATTGGCAAGACAGACAGTGAGAAAAGCTAAAGCTTATACAATCATAAACAATGAGCTGTATAAAAGGAGTGTCACAAGTGTGTTGCAAAGATGTGTGATCTCGGCGGAAGGCCAGGAGATCCTCCTAGATATACATCAAGGAGAGTGCGGACATCACGCCTCATCCCGAGCTTTAGTGGCCAAAGCATTCAGGCATGGGTTTTATTGGCCAACAGCGTTGAAAGAGGCCAAAAAACTGGTCGAAAAATGTAATGGTTGCCAAAGATATGCCAGCAAAATACATATGCCTTCGTCCGAGTTAAAGACAATACCAATTACTTGGCCATTTTCTGTATGGTGCTTAGATATGGTGGGACCATTTAAGCCAGCCCGAGGCGGGATGACCCACATATTAGTAATGGTGGACAAATTCACAAAATGGATTGAAGTGAAACCAATAAAGAAATGTGATGGGCCCACAGTAGTGAAATTCCTCAAAGATATTATCTTAAGATATGGGTACCCACTCAGTGTTATTACAGACAACGGTACAAACTTTGCAGAAGGAGCCTTTGCTAGATTCTATCAAGAAAAGCACATAAGACTAGATGTCGCCTCTGTGGCTCACCCAGCATCCAATGGGAAAGTAGAAAGGTCTAATGGACTAGTACTGTCCGGAATAAAACCACGACTCGTCGAACCGCTGCAAAGGTCGGCAGGATGTTGGATTGAGGAACTACCAGCAGTACTATGGAGCCTTAGGACTACCCCAAACAGATCAACAGGTTATACACCATTTTTTCTAGTGTATGGGGCAGAAGCTGTGCTTCCAGCTGACATAATACATGACTCGCCAAGGGTTACCCAGTATACAACCACTGAAGTAAATGAGGTAGCTCGGCAAGATGATGTCGATCTGCTAGAAGAAGCCAGAGAGCTGGCGCTATCAAGATCAGCTATCTATCAGCGGGACTTGCAACGATATCACAGCAAGAAGGTGAATCCAAGAGTGTTTAAAGAAGGAGATTTGGTTCTCCGGCTGGTGCAGCGCACGGCCGACATGCACAAGTTGTCGCCTCCATGGAAAGGACCATTCATCGTGAGCAAAGCATTGCACAATGATGCGTATTACCTAATCGATGCTCAATCACCAGGAAAGAACAGGGCAGACAAAGCCGGCGAAGAATCGAAAAGACCATGGAACGTAGCTTTACTTCATCCATTTTACTCGTAGGATTCATTTATGACACATTGTAAAATGATGCCTCGGGATGGAGCACCAACTATGTACTGAACCTCGGCGTCCAGAGCAGTGACTCGAGTACTGCCATATGTTGTTTTTAAATTTCATGTTATGTATCAAACCTCGGCACCTTGAGCAGTGGCTCGGGGACTGCACTATATTGTTTTTAAGTTTGGTTTATGTATTAAACCCCGGCACCTTGAGCAGTGACTCGGGGACTGCCCCATATTGTTTCTAAGTTTGATTCATGTATTGGACCTCGGCGCTAAAGCAGTGGCTCGGGGACTGACATATATTATTTTTGATTTCGTGTTATATATTAAACCTCGGCACCTTGAGCAGTGACTCGGGGACTGTCCTATATTGTTTCTAAATTTGGTTTATATATTAAACCTCATTGCCTTGAGCAGTGTCTCGGGGACTACCCTATATTATTTCTAGGTATGGGTTATCCTTTGTTACAAGAGTGGGTATCAAACTTAGGCTCCCAGAGTGATATTACTTCGCTCTCCCCAAATACGGTCTTCAAGGTTTACGCCCATATTAACATTCCAAGCCACAGTGGTCAAGTGGCAAAGTTTATCAGAGTCAGGCAATATTGGACGCCGAACTACGGGAGATAAAAGGCAAATATATACTCCAAACTCAAGAAATTGAAGGCCGCCAAAGCAAGGATTTGGACAAACAGGACCAGTTAAACAAAGTAATAACGATCACAACCACATGTGTCTCAGCGGCACACGGCAAACGAAATTCATACCGCACAAAAGACGGACAAATGTTTGACGTACATCATACGCCCGGCATACCAGGGGTAAGAAATGACTTAGAGTTTTTTAGCTGGAGAGGCAGTGACTTGGTCAGGGGCTGGGCACTCCGAGGTAGGTGGAACTTCGACCGAGGTTGCCTCGCCCTCCACAGACCCAGGAGCGACTTCGGAGGAAGCCCGAGGCTGTTGAGGAGCGTCAGCTTGCGCAGTGGAATGCCCAATACCTTTGGAGGAGGATCGCGCGTCGCCGTTACCATCCGAGCTCGAACTGGAATCACCAGAAGTAGCCGAGTCACCCTCATCTTCGCCCTGTTCAGCTGAGTTATCATCCGAGGCATCCTCAACTTCGACCTCGTCCTCCGGGTTAGGAAGGAAACTCGGACCTTCATTCCAGTTATGCACGTCGGCATACTCAACAAGCTAGAAGGCACGAGCTTGCCGGAGAGCGACAAAGTCTGTGTCCTCAACCCAACGGGAACCAGTGCGCAAATTCCTCAAAGTATCCAGAGAAATATCTTCATACCATGATATGATGACAGTGAGAGCCATATCAGCACCAGCTCGTCCGGCCGATTCCCTCCAAAGACTTAGTTGTCTCTCAGATGCCATTAATCTTTCCACCAATAATTTGACCTCATTAATATCAGGAGTCCCAGAAGTATTCGGCCAGCAAACATGGTAGGCTCGGATAGCTGCCTGCACCAAATCCCTGCCCATAATCTTCATCGGACCAACTGCAGCGCCAACAGCAACCAAGAGATCTTCCATCGAGTACTCTAAGTCCGCATCAGCAGGAAGACCTCAGCGCACACGAGCATTAATCACCACTTTAGAACTCACGGGCTTAGCTTCTGGAAAATGGTCTGCGCAAAACAGAAGGGCATCGGTCAACAGTAAGCAAGGGAAAAGATAACTCGGCCTAGGTCAGAAGCTTACGATGAATATAGCTCAGCATTATCTGAAGATATTTAGCCCAGTCACTCTTGCTCTTCTCAAAGCGAGTGATCTCCTCGCTCATCCCCCGTGTCTTCAGTTCGGCAGCCTCGAGGAGCTCTTTATTTTTCTGCAATTGCAGAGCTAGCCGATTCTTCTCCTCGGAGAACTCATGGTCGACTTTTTCTAATTCAGACTTCTGAGAGAGCTTAAGGGACTCCACCTCGGCACGCAAGCGAGCTATCTCGTCATCTTTATCCTTCAGCTGCGCCGAGTGAGTAGCGCTTTGTTCTAAAAAATGCAGCATCACATCAGGCATGGGCGTGCAATCTTGGTGAGACGCTGCAAAGGTTTGTAACTCGGCTTTACCAAAGCCAAAAGAGTTAAAAGAAACTTAGTGCACATTTCAAAGGGGAGTATATAAAGTAAAAGAGTAACTAACCTTCCAGGGCCTTGACCTTCTTCTCAAGACGGATGTTAAGATTATTGATGTTCCCTGTTTACCAACAAAGTGAGCCAACATCTCATGTACAAAACAATAAGAGCTTCGGAGATGATGCAAGAGTTTGTCGACTTACCAGCTTTCTTCACCACAGGAACAACCTTCTCGTACTTTTCTTGCAACTTTTTATGTGCAAAAAGCAGCCTTTGGAATTTGGCGGTCCGCCGGTCATGCGCAACCTAAACAATAAAGCAAAAAAGCAATAAGATATTCGAACATGCGACAGATCCGAATCAAGCAAAGCTTAATTCGGATCTAGGTGGCTGGATATTCAAAGCTAAGACAGATCCGAATCAAGAAAAGCTTAATTCGGATCTAGGTGGCTGGATATTCAAAGCTAAGACAAATCCGAATCAAGCAAAGCTTAATTCGGATCTAGGTGGCTGGATATTCAAAGCTAAGACAGATCCAAATCAAGCAAAGCTTAATTCGGATCTAGGTGGCTGGATATTCAAAGCTCAGACAGGTCCAAATCAAGCAAAGCTTAATTCGGATCTAGGTGGCTGGATATTCAAAGCTCAGACAGATCCAAATCAAGCAAAGCTTAATTCAGATCTAGGTGGCCGGATATTCGAACCCTAACAAAAACTGAACTAAGTAAAGCATTATAAAACTTCCAAACGAATAACAAGTTGAAGTTGAAGTTGAAGTTGGATTTGGCCATGTGATCTACAGTATTTGCAAGTACAATTTAGACTATGTTCATGATAAATAGTTCAATTTAATCAAATTACTAGATGAACTCCCACTAAATTCAACATCCCTCAAGTTGTTTAGTGAACACGATCCAAATTCACCACACTTAATCCGATCATCACGAGAAGAGATGTGGTTTCAATGGTGGGCAACAAAGTGTCGATCATATCACTCATATGACTCATGCTTAACCTTTCGGTTCTTGTGTTCCGAGGCCATGTCTGTACATGCTAGGCTCGTCAAGCTAGACCCAAGTATTTCTGCGTGTGCAAAACTGGCTTGCACCCGTTGTATGTGAGCGTAGAGTCTATAGCACCCGATCATCACGTGATGCTTGGACACGACGAACTTTCGCAACGGTGCATACTTGGGGAGAACATAGTTTTTATCTTGATCTTTAAGTGAGGAATCATCTCATAATGCTACCGTCGCGATCTAAGCATAATAAGATACATAAAGGGATAAACATCACATGCATATAACTTTATGTGACATGGTATAGCCAATCCTCGCGCAATGATCTCCATCTTGTGCGTTCCGACATGATCTCCATCACTCCACCATGATTGCCTCCACCACGAATAGCAACTACAACTATTGCTAACTACTTAGCGATAAAGTAAAGCTATTACATGGCGTATAAGAAGTTGACTCGCAGGTCATACACAATTATAAAGACAACCATATGGCTCCTGCCGGTTGTGTACTCATCGACATGCAAGTCGTGAAACATTACAAAACATGATCATCGCATACATTATACACATCACATCTTGGGCCATACCATATCACAGAAAACACTCCCTGCAAAAACAAGTTAGACGCCTCTACTTTGTTGTTGCATGTTTTACGTGGCTTATGGGAGTAGATGCTAAGAACGATTCTTACCTACGGAAATCCACAACGGTGATATTATGGTTGCCAAACTCCGGTGTTAATCCCATGACAACTATAGTGAGAGAAACTGACATCCACCAGCCGCATGTGTGGAACAAGCCACACGTCAAGTGCGGAGCCGGTCTCGCGAACGACGTCGCGTAAGGTTGGCCTGGACCGCTTCAATCTCACTATCTCGCGTCATAAGAAGAACACAAACAAGAGGCTTGCAACAGAAAACATCAACGCCCGCAACAACCATGTTGCGTTCTACTCGTGAAACACATCTACGCATAGATCTAGCTCTGATACCACTGAAGGGTTTCGCGGCATAGTAAATCAAAATTTTCTACGGAGCGAACAGAGGGAAAGCCAAGATCTAATCTAGGAGATGCAAACAACGAGAGAGATTGGATTAGATCTTCATACCCTTGAAGATTCGCATAGCGGAACGTTCGTCGGAACGTGGGTGATGTAGTCGTACTCGCTTCTCCTCCTCGCGATCCGATCCGATCTAGCACCACAAGTGGCGGTGCCTCCGTGAGATGCACACGTGCAGCACCTCGATGTCTCCTCCTTCCTCGGACCAGCAAGTATGGTGGAGAGATAGATTGGATCTACAACACGACGGCGTGGTGTATATGGTGGAGAATTTCTGCAGCAGGGCTTCGCCTACAAACAGTCGGGAGGGAGAGAGGAAAACTAGCAAGGCGGCTAGGGTTTGGAGGAGAGGTGTAGGGGTTTGGTGCGCCCCCACCCCTCTTTATATAGAGGGGGGGCGCAGCCCTAGCCCCTCCCCCAAGCCCAAAGGATAAGGAGTGGGGGGCATGGACTCTCCCCTCTTCTAGAAACCCTATCTCTAGTTTAAACGATTTAAACTCTCTAGGATCGGTTGGGCCCTATGGGGCCTTGTGCCCCTGGCCCAATGCGGCCAGGACACTCCCTCATAGGCCCATGCCCCCTCCCGGAAGGTGGGGCCACGTTGGTCCCCTTCCGGAAGGTTCTAGAAGCTTCCGGTACAATACCGATTAACCCAGAACAATTCCGAACTCCAAAAACTGCACTGCCTTATATGAATCTTATTCTCCGGACCATTCCGGAACCTCTCGTGATGTCCCGGATCCCATCCGAGACTCCGAACAAAAATTCATAAACCAATTATCCAATCTATCCTAGCGTCGAGATACGTTAAGTGTGTGACCCTGCGGGTTCGAGAATATGCAGACATGATCTTCTATCAATAATCAACAGCGGGGTCTGGGCACCCATATTGACTCCCACACATTCATCGATGATCATATCGGATGAACCAAGATGCCAGGATTCAATCAATCCCATATATATATTCCCTTCGTCTCGCGATATTTTACTTGCCCGAGATTCGATCGTCGGTACCGTCATACCTAGTTCAATCTCGTTCACAGCAAGTACTTTACTCGTTCCGTAATCCGATATCACTCTGTGATTAACTCCTTAACCACATGCTTGCAAGCGGTGTTGATATCGATTACCGAGTGGGCCCGAAGTATATCTCTCCGACTTGGGAGGGACAAATTCCATCTCGATACATACAACCCAACAGATACTTTCCGATCACCTGAGAGACACCTTTATGATCACCCTCTCATAGGATGACGTTTGATGACCTCAAAGCTTTCTTCCGGTACCAGGGAGTTGCATTATCTCATGGTCTAAGGAATACAATATTTGACATAGGAAAAGCTTCGCAAAGATGAACACGATGAAACGATCTAATTGATTCGCTTAGTTTGGGTCTTTACATCATATCATTCTCCCAATGATATGATCTCATTATCAATTGACAACTCATGTCTATGGTTAGGAAACCTTAACCATCATTGATCAATGAGCTAGTCCTTAGAGGCGTACCAGGGACACGGTGTTGTTCACAAACCACACAAGTATTAATGTTTCCGCTTAATACAATTCTAGCATGGAATATAAACTTTATCATGAACATGAATTATAATAATAACATCTTTATTATTGCCTCTAGGGCATAATTCCAATAGTCTCCCACTTGCACTAGAGTCAATAATCTATTTTACATCTGGTAACAATCTCACACCCATGGCACTGAGGTGTTGATCATGTTTTACACGTGGAAGAGGTTTAGTCAATGGATCTGCGACATTCAGATCTGTATGTACTTTGCTAATCTTCAGATCTCCATCTGCAATATAATCTCGGATTATATGAAACTTGCGGTTGATATGCTTGGTCTTTGGATGATATCTTGGTTCCTTAGCGAGTGCTATGGCGCCAGTGTTGTCACACAATATCTCCAGTGGGTCCAATGCACTTGGAACCACGCCAAGCTCAGTGATGAAGTTTCTGATCCAAACTCCTTCACTTGACGCTTCTGCAGCAGCCATGTATTCCGCTTCTACTGTAGATCCCGCGATCACGCTTTGCTTGCAGCTTCTCCAGCTCACAGCTCCTCCATTCAAAATATAAACGTATCCTGTCTGAGATTTGGAATCATCCTTGTCGGTGTCGAAACTAGCGTCGACGTAACCTTTTACGACGAGCTGTTCATCACCCCCATAGACTAAGAACATTTCTTTAGTCCTATTTAGGTACTTTAGGATGTTCTTCACGGCTGTCCAGTGTTCCACTCCTGGATCACTTTGATATCTGCTCGTCAAACTAAGAGCATTGGACACATCCGGTCTAGTACACAGCATGGCATACATGATAGAACCTATGGCCGAGGCATAAGGCACTTTGCTCATAGCTTCCCTATCATTTACCGTTGTTGGACACTGAGCCTTGCTCAATATCTTACCTGACAACATAGGCACTGAACCTTTCTTTGCCTTATCCATTCTGAACCTTTTCAGAACTTTGTCTAGGTATGTACTCTGGCTTAAAGCTATCAGGCGTCTTTGTCTATCTCTATAGATTTTGATGCCCAATATATAAGCAGCTTCACCTAGGTCTTTCATTGAAAAACACTTGTTCAAATAACTCTTCACATCGTTAAGCATGTTAATGTCATTTCCAATAATCAATATGTCATCCACATATAGTACCAGAAATGTCACCGAGCTCCCACTCACTTTCTTGTAGATGCAAGCTTCGTAGCAATTTGGAACAAATCCAAAGCTCTTGATCACTTGATCAAAACGAAGGTTCCAACTCCGAGATGCTTGCTTCAGTCCATAAATGGAACGCTGAAGTTTGCATACTTTACTAGCATTCTTAGGATCGACAAAACCTTCGGCTTGCATCATATACAACTCTTCATCAATGTTCCCATTGAGGAAAGCAGTCTTGACATCCATCTGCCATATTTCATAATCATGAAACGCAGCAATTGCTAATAAAATCCGAATGGACTTAAACATCGCTACGGGAGAGAAAGTCTCATCGTAGTCAACACCTTGAACTTGTCGAAAACCTTTTGCGACAAGTCGTGCTTTATAGACGGTAACATTACCATCCGCGTCCGTTTTCTTCTTGAATATCCATTTGCACTCAACGGCCTTTTGGTCGCTAGGAGGATCCACCAAAGTCCATACTTGGTTTTCGCTCATGGATCCCAATTCGGATTTCATGGCTTCCAGCCATTTCTCAGAGTCTGGGCTCATCATCGCTTCCTCATAGTTCGTAGGTTCACTGTCTTCTACCAACAAGATAGTCAAGACAGGGTTGCCGTACCACTCATGAGGGGCACGCGACCTTGTCGACCTGCGACGTTCAGTAGCAGCATCGTCCGAAGCTTCATGATCCTTGTCATTAGCTTCCTCTATTGTTGGTGCAGGCGGCACTAGAACAATTTCAGGTGCTGCGCTACTCTCCAATTCAAGAGAAGGTTCAATAACCTCGTCAAGCTCTACTTTCCTCCCACTCACTTCTTTCGAGAGAAACTCCTTCTCAAGAAAGGAACCGTTCTTTGCGACAAACACTTTGCCTTCGGTTCTGTGATAGAAGGTATACCCAATAGTTTCCTCAGGGTATCCTATGAAGACGCATTTCTCCGCTTTGGGTTCGAGCTTGTCCGGCATCAACTTCTTGACGTAAGCTTCGCATCCCCAAACCTTAAGAAACGACAACTTAGGTTTAGCACCAAACCACAGTTCATACGGTGTCGTCTCAACGGATTTAGATGGAGCCCTATTTAAAGTGAATGCAGCGGTTTCTAATGCATAACCCCAAAATGATAACGGCAAATCAGTAAGAGACATCATTGATCGGACCATATCTAATAGGGTTCGATTCCGGCGTTCAGACACACCATTGCGCTGTGGTGTTCCGGGTGGCGTGAGTTGTGAAACGATTCCACTTGCTTTAAGATGCGTGAGAAAATCATAACTCAAATATTCACCTCCACGATCGGATCGTAGAAACTTAATCTTTCTGTTACGATGGTTCTCCACTTCATTCTGAAATTCCTTGAACTTTTCAAATGTTTCAGATTTATGTTTCATTAAATAGATATACCCATATCTACTTAAGTCATCGGTAAAAGTAAGGAAATAGCGATATCCACCGCGCGTCGAAATACTCATCGGTCCGCATACATCGGTATGTATGATTTCCAACAAGTCCGTTGCTCGCTCCATCATACCGGAGAACGGGGTTTTGATCATCTTGCCCATGAGACATGGTTCGCATGTGTCAAATGATTCAAAATCAAGAGACTCCAAAAGTCCATCAGAATGGAGTTTCTTCATGCGCTTTACACCAATATGACCTAGACGACAGTGCCACAAATAAGTAGTATTATCACTATCTACTTTGCATCTCTTAGCCTCAATGTTATGGATGTGTGTTTCATCCCTTTCGTGATTTAGAAGAAATAAACCATTCATAAGAGGTGCATGACCATAAAAGATGTTACTCATATAAATAGAACAACCATTATTCTCTGATTTAAATGAATAACCGTCTTGCAATAAACACGATCCAGAAATAATGTTCATGCTCAACGCAGGCACATAATAACACTTATTAAGGTTTAAAACTAATCCCGAAGGTAAAACTAAGGAGAGCGTGCCGACGGCCATCACATCAACTCTTGATCCGTTGCCAACACGCATCGTCACCTCATCCCTCGCAATTCGCCGTCTATTCCATAGCTCCTGTTTCGAGTTACAAATATTAGCAACTGAACCGGTATCAAATACCCAGGCACTACAACGAGGGCTAGTAAGGAAAACATCAATAACATGTATATCAAATATACCTTTGATGGTGCCAGCCTTCTTGTCCGCTAAGTACTTCGGACAGTTGCGCTTCTAGTGACCCTTGTCCTTGCAATAGAAGCACTCAGTGTCCGGCTTAGGACCAGACTTGAGCTTCTTCTCAGCAGGAGCATTGCGCTTGCCGCCGCCCTTCTTGAAGGGCTTCTTTGCTCCCTTACCTTTCTTAAAGGAGGGCTTGTTGACCATCAACACATGATTATCCTTTTTGATGTCCACCTCCGCAGCCTTCAGCTTTGCGAAGAGCTCGGTGATCGTATCAGTGGAGCCAATCTGATTATGAGTCACTACAAAACTTTTGTAGCTGGGAGGGAGTGATTGCAGAACCCTGTCAATCTTGAGCTCCTCTTGAATCGTGCATTCCAGTTGCTCAAGGCGTTGAGTGTAGCCCGACATCTTTATGGCGTGCTCACTAACGGAACTCCCTTCCTCCATCTTGCAGTTAAAGAACTTCTCAGAGATCTCATATCTCTCAGAACGGGCTTGAGTCTAAAACATGGTTTTCAGCTCCTCGAGAATCTCAAAGGGCCCGGGATAGGTTTCAAACGATTTTGAAGTTCCGGTTCCATAGCAAACAACATGGTGCTCTTAATCACACCATAATCATCTTTGCGCGACTGATAGACAGCTTTCTCATCAGCCGGCGCAGTTGCAGCAGGGGGGTCACCTAACGCTTTCCCAAGGACATAGTCCTTTTGTCCGCCAGACAGAATGATTCTTAGATTGCGGAACCAATTGGTGAAGTTAGACCCATTGTTTCTAAGCTTTTCCTTCTCAGCAAAAACGTTGAAGTTGAAGTTGGATTTGGCCATGTGATCTACAGTATTTGCAAGTACAATTTAGACTATGTTCATGATAAATAGTTCAATTTAATCAAATTACTAGATGAACTCCCACTAAATTCAACATCCCTCAAGTTGTTTAGTGAATACGATCCAAATTCACCACACCTAATCCGATCATCACGAGAAGAGATGTGGTTTCAATGGTGGGCAACAAAGTGTCGATCATATCACTCATATGACTCATGCTTAACCTTTCGGTTCTTGTGTTCCGAGGCCATGTCTGTACATGCTAGGCTCGTCAAGCTAGTGTAGGGGTTCGTAGCATGGAAAACAAAAATTTTCTATCGCATACAAACAAACAAGCCAAGATCTATCTACTAGATTGTAGCAACGAGTCGATAGAGGAACTCACCCTCGAAGATTCCAAAGCGGTTAACGAGAGCAGATTCTCGTGGGTGATGTAGTCGTACTTTTTCCGATCTCAAGATCGTGTAGACGATCCTTCCGGCGCTGCGTTCCGGCAGCGCTCCCGCAGTCGGTCACACGTTCGGTACTCGACGAAGACCTTCCTATCCCTTGTTCCAGCAGGCAGCGGAGGTTGTAGCACTCTCCTCGTGATTCCGGCAGCACAACGGCGTGGTACCGGAAGTAGAGGGGAGATCCCGCAGGGCTTCGCCTTAAGCCGGAGCGAGTATGGTGGAGTATGAGAGAGGGCTATTAGTGGTCTAGAGATTAGACACACCAATTAGAAGGCTCTAAACCGCAGGCTAAAGCAATTAGAAGCTCTAAACCGAACGGCTCTAAACCGGAGATTAGAGGTAGAAACTTGTGTGTCTAGAGGAGGAGGCCCTGCCCCTCCTTTTATAGGTGGAGGGGCTGGCGCGCCAGGGGAGGGAGGGGAGTCCCTCCCCAACTCGGCCTAGGCTGGCCGCCGGCTTGGAGGAGAGGGACTCCTCCTCCAAGTTGGTTTCAACCTCCTCTTGCTTGTTTCCCACAGTTTCTTGTTTTAGCCGTTTGACTTTCAAACTGGACATTTGACTTTTCTGTTTTAGGATTCAATTTAATCCTTTATTTGGAACAGCAAGAACACTTAGTACATGATGCAATCATTCAATGACACATTCATGTACCCTCCCCCCCCCCCCCCCCCCCGGAGTGCCGGACAATCCGGACCCTTCTAGAACATTCCCGATGAAAACACCGGAATCATTCCCGAACTCCGAAACGGGACTTTCCTTATATGAATCTTATTCTCCGGACCATTCCGGATCACCTCGTGATATCCCGGATCCCATCCGAGACTCCGAACAACATTCGGTCTCTTTCTCATAATACCATAACTACTCAAACAACGTCGAATCCTTAAGTGTGTCTCCCTACGGTTCGTGAATTATGCGGACATGATCGAGACACTTCTCCGAACAATAACCAATAGAGGAATCTGGAAATTCATATGGCTCCCACATATTTCTACGATTACTTTGCGATCGAATGAACCACTTACATACGATACCAATTTCCCTTTGTCTCACGATAGTTTACTTATCCGAGGTTATGATCGTCGGTATCTCTGCATACCTAGTTCAACCTCGTTACTGATAAGTACTCTTTTCTCGTTCCCGTGATATGTGATCCCTTGTGAGCCAGTCACATGCTTGCAAGCTAATTGGATGACATTTCACCGAGAGGGCCCAGAGTATATCTATCCGTCATATGGATGGACAAATCCCACTCTTGATCCATGTGTTTCAACCAATACTTTCTGAACACTCAATGCCACCTTTATAGCCACCCAGTTACGGTGTGGTGTTTGATGTCATCAAAGCATCCATCCGGCAAAGGTGATATGCATGATCTCATGGTCGAAGGAATTAGGTTACTATGTATCAGAAAGCATATAGCAATTGAACTATTGAAATGACTTGATCTTTATGCTACGCTTATCTATAGGAGTATGTCCATCACATCATTCTCCTAATGATATGATCCTGTTGTTAATAACATCTCTATGTTCATGATCAGGAAACCATGATCATATATTAACCAACAAGCTAGTTTAACAAGAGGCTTTACTAGGGACTCTTATTTTAGTTTACAAATCACACAAGTATTAATGTTTCCGGTTAATACAATTATAGCATGGTATGTAAACATTTATCATAAGTGTGAAGATATGATAATAACCACTTTATTATTGCCTCTTGGGCATATCTCCAACAGTCTCCCACTTGCACTAGAGTCAATAATCTAGTTTCAAACCTTTGTGTATATAACACCTATGACTTTCCGGTGTTGTATGTACACGATTGCTAGTGGTCAACTGATCTCCGGATCTGACACTTCCAGGTTCGTGTGTAATTGCATGTCTTTGCGTCTCTACGCATCACTCATTCTCTAATGAGATGGCTTTGTACAAATTTGGTCTTTCGGTGTGACCTTTAGCTCTTTGGGGTTAAAACATGTTGATAATATTGTCGCACAATATATCTTCATAGTATTATCCCACTGTGAACTACACCTAGTTTGATAACAAACTTCTTGACACAAATGCCCTCTTTTGCTGCTATAATAGCAGTCATATACTTAGCCTTTTGTTGTAGTATCTGTCACAATGTCTTAACTTTGGAAATCATCCAAATCCATTATGGAACTCACTTTCAATTATATTGTGCCACCCTTAGTTTAGATTGAGATAAACTTAATTTGTACTTTGTGACAAAGCCAGCATCAATGTAGTACTTTTACAATGAACTAACCATCTATTTGTCACTTCTACAAATATTATACTCTTAGTTCTTTCAAAAGATCATAAGAATATCCTTACTATTGTCCAATGATCATCTTACGAATCATTCTGGTATATGCTCACAACATTTAGAGCATAGGACATTTCTAGATTTGTACATATCACAGTATGATTGATATAAATACTCTTTGTGATTTCATACATCAAGTATCAATCTATACTTGGTTATTTGTTTCACTTTACCAAATGTCAATACACTTGAATATATCATCAACATTGAACTTATTCAATCCTTTCTGTGTGACAAGAACCTCTCTTGTAGTTTCTATATTGAACTCATTCAATATCTTGTCTATGTACTTCTGTCACAACCATATTAGCGTCTATTGATGCCAAATATTTGGGTTTTGCCTAAGCCTTTCATCGGGATGAAATTCTTAATATGTGTTAATAAAAGATACATTATTTCCAATCAACAATATGTCTTCCACATAATGTATTAGAAACATGTCTTAGCGCTCCCACTTAATTTCTTGCAAATGCAAGCATCTTCATCGTCTCTAATGAACTTTTAAACTCCTTTAACAGTTTCATCACAGTGAAGATTCCAACTCCGCGATGCTCACTTTAACCATTGAAGTTTGCATATGCTTTTAGCATCCTTTGAATTAACAAAACCCTATGGACCGTGTTATGCACATGTCCTAGGTAACGATTCTATTAGAAGAACTTGTTTTGTTTATTCAACTACCATATAACAAATTATATGTAGTGGTTGCTACATTAATCCGTCTAGACTAAATATCGCTATGAAAGATCAGATCTTGTCATAGTCAACCTTTGAACATTGTTGTGAACTCTTTCCCAACATGTCGACTATTTCATAGATGTGCAACATCCATGTCTATTTATTTATAGATCCAAACACAACTGTAAGGTCTTACACCTTTCTCGAGGGTCCTTCAAGTTCAAAACTTGATTTCTCGTGTATGGAACTATCACGAATTTTATGGCTTCAAGCCATTTGACGGAGTCAGGGCCCATCATCACTTCTTTGCATGTAGTCCGTTCATTATTCTCAAATAATGATTCAACCCTCAAATCTTGGTATTTGATTGTTTACTCGACCTACTTGTTTCAATAGGAACTTAGATCTCCGTGACCACAACCTTTGAGGTACGTGAACCATGAGCTTTGTTGCTGCCTCCGGAACACTTTTCGGTGCTGCGCAACTCTGCACATACAGCTATGGTTCTTTTAACCCTATCAAAGTTCTATTGTCCTCCCACTTAACTTTTCACGAAAAATTCCTTCTCAAAGAAACTTGACGTTCTAAGCAACAAACACTTTTGTCTCTGGTGTTTATGGAGGAATACTTAACAGTAATACAAAGACAGGTTCATCCGACTTTGGTTGCACACATCTTTCTTATGCATAGCATACCAATGTTTTTAAGAAAGGACTACTTGGGTTTTATCCCAAACCATAACTTTATATGGTGTCATTTCAACGGATTATGATGGAGCTCTTTTCAGTGGAAAAAACGGTAATCTCTAAAGTTTTTAATCTTTAAAATATAATGGCAGTTTTATGAATTATACCTTTGATCTTACCATGTCAAACAAGGTTTAATTACATATCTCGAACGCTCCATACTCTTATGGTGTTTTCGAAAAAATGCAAATCCATGGAACGATTCCTTAAATCTTAGGTATTATGCTAAACTCTGTAACTCAAATATCTTCCTTTATGATCTTATCATAAACTATTTATATTCTTGTTACAATGATTTTTCACTTCATCTTGAAAGTCTTTGAACTCTTCAAATGTTTCATACTTCATCCTTATTAAGCAAATATTCATATATTCACTCAAATTTTCGGAGAAAGCATATGAAGTTGAAATCCATCGCTCTTGACTACACATAATGGACTTCGTACAACAATATGTACAAGTTCCAATAAGCTAGTCATACGTTCCCTTTTGGCCTATGAACGAAGTTTTAATTATCTCTAGGAAAGTTTCACAAGCGTCATTTGATCAAAATCAAATAGACTCCAAAATTCCATCCATATGGATTTTCTTCATGTTTTATTTCCAATATAATTTAAACGGCGATGTCACTTCCTAAGTGATCTTTCAATCAATTTGTCTTTCGACATTTTTAGCACTAGTTTTATGGATGTGATTTCTCCAACGAGATTTGTAAATCATCCATCTTTTATGGATTACAGCAATTATTTGAACAACCCTTTTGTTCTCATAATACCTGATAAAACAAATCTTGAAGGCAAGCTTTGATGTTTAACGAGCAACACAATAACCCTTTATTTGTTCTCGATGAACATCATCACATATTCTTTTGCTAGTTACTTAGGCCATTGCAGTTCATGAATTCTGTTGTTTCGTATGACGATTCACACCAACAAATTCAGTATCAAATACTTGAGAACCACATTGTTTAATAAGCAAAGAATATAGCCATAACATGTATATCATCTATATACTTAAACTGAACAATTCTAGTCTTTTCTTTTCTGCCATATACTTATGAGATTCTCTTTCAGTATTTCCTTTTCTGTTTGAAAGAATCTATCAACATCAATAGTGGAGTCATACATATGACATATAGTCCAAAGCGTGTATAGTTAAATACCAATGTCTTTGGACTTGCACTTTGAAGTAGATCACCATTATTAAATGTTTGGTGTTCTTTCAAATTCCTTTCTTTAGTAATCTCTTGGTGTAGTAAACATTTTACCTACATCAAATATTCACCTTATCATGGAATCGTCCATGATCAAGCTACTTTTAGCTTATAACGATGAATTATGAGTATAATGTTGCTGTCCAAAACCTTTTGGAGGATTAGGACAACAAGTGTCTACAACCCTTTGCAAATTCTCATCAAAATATGAGAACATGAACTTTGCCATATTATACTCTATCATGTTGCAACCAAAACTTCGTTTCAGATATCACAATATCTTCCACACATCATGGTTTCTGAAACAACTCTTTCAGATCCTAGATAACCTTGATATTAAGAGAATCCTTTGAATATCAAGAATCATGGAGACAAACATGATACTTATATACTAACACTTGGAATTGTTACTCTTGATTTAATACTAATTATTAAACTTCATGGAGTAACCGGAACTTACTGAAAGTTTGCAATAGGACTTTTAAACTTTAGATTAACACTTCAAAACAATACGATACCAGTTCGTAAAGTAACTAACCAGAATTCTATAGTTCTATCATCTCAATTATAACTAAGCGCAAGGTGGTAAACGGATGCCAATGACTACAACAACTATGCAAATTCACTTTGATTTAGTTTATGATAAATTGAGTTCTAATTAATAATTAAATTAATCTTGGTGAACTCCCACTCAAAACAATATCCCTCACATTGTTTTAGTGATCACACGAACCAAATCCACCACATCAAAACCGATCATCACGAGAGTTGATATAGCTTCAACAGCGAACAATCAACATGTTCATCATATCTACTATATGACTCATGCTCTACCTTTCGGTAATCCGTGTTCCTGAGGCCATGTCTGTACATGCTAGGCTCGTCAAGATCAAACCTTAGTTTCCGCATGAGCAAATCTGGCTTGCTCACGTTGTATACACTTGCAGAATCTAACACACCCGATCATCACGTGGTGCTTCGAAACAACAAGCTTTAGCAACGGTGCTAACTAAGGGTGAACACTTTATGACTTGAAATTCATGTGCATGAGGGATCATCTTATAATGCTACCGTCGTCTACTAAGCAATACAAGATGCATAAAGGATTAACATCACATGCAATTCATAATATGTGATATGATATGGCCTTTCTTCTTTGTGCTTCCGATCTCCATCTTCCAGCACGAACATGATCTTCATCATCACCGGCATTGCATCAAGGTCAATGACGCCTCTCCATGGTTGTCGTCCACCGGCTTCAACTATTACAACTACTTTGAATAGACACGCGGGTCTTAACAGAAATTAAAGACAACCATATGGCTCCTGCCGGTTGCCGACTTACAATAAGGAACATTGCATACATCATATATAATCACAATCATGGCCATATCACATCACTGCACACCCCTGCAAAACAAAGTTAGACGCCTCTACTTTCTTTGCATGTTTTACGTGGTTTGGGGCTGTTAATAAGTGTCGTTCTAACTTACGAACAAGAACCACAACATTGATACTAGTATTGTTAATCACCCGTTGTAAATTGGATCTTAACTATGCTAGGAGAAACAGGCACCCGCAAAGCCACTTATGCAATACAAGTTGCATGTCAAGCGTGGAGCAAGTCTCATGAACGATGTCATGTAAGGTTAGCCCGGTCCGCTTCATCCCAACATACCGCAAGATACAAAGTACACAAGAAGCAATCGACAATAAAAGCATCAACGCCCACAATGACCATTGTGTTCTACTCATGCAACAGATCTACATATAGACACGGCTCTGATACCACTGTAGGGGTTCGTAGCATGGAAAACAAAAATTTTCTATCGCATACAAACAAACAAGCCAAGATCTATCTACTAGATTGTAGCAACGAGTCGATAGAGGAACTCACCCTCGAAGATTCCAAAGCGGTTAACGAGAGCAGATTCTCGTGGGTGATGTAGTCGTACTTTTTCCGATCTCAAGATCGTGTAGACGATCCTTCCGGCGCTGCGTTCCGGCAGCGCTCCCGCAGTCGGTCACACGTTCGGTACTCGACGAAGACCTTCCTCTCCCTTGTTCCAGTAGGCAGCGGAGGTTGTAGCACTCTCCTCGTGATTCCGGCAGCACAACGGCCTGGTACCGGAAGTAGAGGGGAGATCCCGCAGGGCTTCGCCTTAAGCCGGAGCGAGTATGGTGGAGTATGAGAGAGGGCTATTAGTGGTCTAGAGATTAGACACACCAATTAGAAGGCTCTAAACCGCAGGCTAAAGCAATTAGAAGCTCTAAACCGAACGGCTCTAAACCGGAGATTAGAGGTAGAAACTTGTGTGTCTAGAGGAGGAGGCCCTGCCCCTCCTTTTATAGGTGGAGGGGCTGGCGCGCCAGGGGAGGGAGGGGAGTCCCTCCCCAACTCGGCCTAGGCTGGCCGCCGGCTTGGAGGAGAGGGACTCCTCCTCCAAGTTGGTTTCAACCTCCTCTTGCTTGTTTCCCACAGTTTCTTGTTTTAGCCGTTTGACTTTCAAACTGGACATTTGACTTTTCTATTTTAGGATTCAATTTAATCCTTTATTTGGAACAGCAAGAACACTTAGTACATGATGCAATCATTAAATGACACATTCATGTACCCTCCCCCCCCCCCGGAGTGCCGGACAATCCGGACCCTTCTAGAACATTCCCGATGAAAACACCGGAATCATTCCCGAACTCCGAAACGGGACTTTCCTTATATGAATCTTATTATCCGGACCATTCCGGATCACCTCGTGATATCCCGGATCCCATCCGAGACTCCGAACAACATTCGGTCTCTTTCTCATAATACCATAACTACTCAAACAACGTCGAATCCTTAAGTGTGTCTCCCTACGGTTCGTGAATTATGCGGACATGATCGAGACACTTCTCCGAACAATAACCAATAGAGGAATCTGGAAATTCATATGGCTCCCACATATTTCTACGATTACTTTGCGATCGAATGAACCACTTACATACGATACCAATTTCCCTTTGTCTCACGATAGTTTACTTATCCGAGGTTATGATCGTCGGTATCTCTGCATACCTAGTTCAACCTCGTTACTGATAAGTACTCTTTTCTCGTTCCCGTGATATGTGATCCCTTGTGAGCCAGTCACATGCTTGCAAGCTAATTGGATGACATTTCACCGAGAGGGCCCAGAGTATATCTATCCGTCATATGGATGGACAAATCCCACTCTTGATCCATGTGTTTCAACCAATACTTTCTGAACACTCAATGCCACCTTTATAGCCACCCAGTTACGGTGTGGTGTTTGATGTCATCAAAGCATCCATCCGGCAAAGGTGATATGCATGATCTCATGGTCGAAGGAATTAGGTTACTATGTATCAGAAAGCATATAGCAATTGAACTATTGAAATGACTTGATCTTTATGCTACACTTATATATAGGAGTATGTCCATCACATCATTCTCCTAATGATATGATCCTGTTGTTAATAACATCTCTATGTTCATGATCAGGAAACCATGATCATATATTAACCAACAAGCTAGTTTAACAAGAGGCTTTACTAGGGACTCTTATTTTAGTTTACAAATCACACAAGTATTAATGTTTCCGGTTAATACAATTATAGCATGGTATGTAAACATTTATCATAAGTGTGAAGATATGATAATAACCACTTTATTATTGCCTCTTGGGCATATCTCCAACAGCTAGACCCAAGTATTTCTGCGTGTGCAAAACTGGCTTGCACCCGTTGTAGGTGAGCGTAGAGTCTATAGCACCCGATCATCACGTGATGCTTGGACACGACGAACTTTCGCAACGGTGCATACTTGGGGAGAACACAGTTTTTATCTTAATCTTTAAGTGAGGAATCATCTTATAATGCTACCGTCGCGATCTAAGCATAATAAGATACATAAAGGGATAAACATCACATGCATATAACTTTATGTGACATGGTATAGCCAATCCTCGCGCAATGATCTCCATCTTGTGCGTTCCGGCATGATCTCCATCACTCCACCATGATTGCCTCCACCACGAATAGCAACTACAACTATTGCTAACTACTTAGCGATAAAGTAAAGCTATTACATGGCGTATAAGAAGTTGACTCGCAGGTCATACACAATTATAAAGACAACCATATGGCTCCTGCCGGTTGTGTACTCATCGACATGCAAGTCGTGAAACATTACAAAACATGATCATCGCATACATTATACACATCACATCTTGGGCCATACCATATCACAGAAAACACTCCCTGCAAAAACAAGTTAGACGCCTCTACTTTGTTGTTGCATGTTTTACGTGGCTTATGGGAGTAGATGCTAAGAACGATTCTTACCTACGGAAATCCACAACGGTGATATTATGGTTGCCAAACTCCGGTGTTAATCCCATGACAACTATAGTGAGAGAAACTGACATCCACCAGCCGCATGTGTGGAACAAGCCACACGTCAAGTGCGGAGCCGGTCTCGCGAACGACGTCGCGTAAGGTTGGCCTGGACCGCTTCAATCTCACTATCTCGCGTCATAAGAAGAACACAAACAAGAGGCTTGCAACAGAAAACATCAACGCCCGCAACAACCATGTTGCGTTCTACTCGTGAAACACATCTACGCATAGATCTAGCTCTGATACCACTGAAGGGTTTCGCGGCATAGTAAATCAAAATTTTCTACGGAGCGAACAGAGGGAAAGCCAAGATCTAATCTAGGAGATGCAAACAACGAGAGAGATTGGATTAGATCTTCATACCCTTGAAGATTCGCATAGCGTAACGTTCGTCGGAACGTGGGTGATGTAGTCGTACTCGCTTCTCCTCCTCGCGATCCGATCCGATCTAGCACCACAAGTGGCGGTGCCTCCGTGAGATGCACACGTGCAGCACCTCGATGTCTCCTCCTTCCTCGGACCAGCAAGTATGGTGGAGAGATAGATTGGATCTACAACACGACGGCGTGGTGTATATGGTGGAGAATTTCTGCAGCAGGGCTTCGCCTACAAACAGTCGGGAGGGAGAGAGGAAAACTAGCAAGGCGGCTAGGGTTTGGAGGAGAGGTGTAGGGGTTTGGTGCGCCCCCACCCCTCTTTATATAGAGGGGGGGGCGCAGCCCTAGCCCCTCCCCCAAGCCCAAAGGATAAGGAGTGGGGGGCATGGACTCTCCCCTCTTCTAGAAACCCTATCTCTAGTTTAAACGATTTAAACTCTCTAGGATCGGTTGGGCCCTATGGGGCCTTGTGCCCCTGGCCCAATGCGGCCAGGACACTCCCTCATAGGCCCATGCCCCCTCCCGGAAGGTGGGGCCACGTTGGTCCCCTTCCGGAAGGTTCTAGAAGCTTCCGGTACAATACCGATTAACCCAGAACAATTCCGAACTCCAAAAACTGCACTGCCTTATATGAATCTTATTCTCCGGACCATTCCGGAACCTCTCGTGATGTCCCGGATCCCATCCGAGACTCCGAACAAAAATTCATAAACCAATTATCCAATCTATCCTAGCGTCGAGATACGTTAAGTGTGTGACCCTGCGGGTTCGAGAATATGCAGACATGATCTTCTATCAATAATCAACAGCGGGGTCTGGGCACCCATATTTACTCCCACACATTCATCGATGATCATATCGGATGAACCACGATGCCAAGATTCAATCAATCCCATATATATATTCCCTTCGTCTCGCGATATTTTACTTGCCCGAGATTCGATCGTCGGTACCGTCATACCTAGTTCAATCTCGTTCACAGCAAGTACTTTACTCGTTCCGTAATCCGATATCACTTTGTGATTAACTCCTTAACCACATGCTTGCAAGCGGTGTTGATATCGATTACCGAGTGGGCCCGAAGTATATCTCTCCGACTTGGGAGGGACAAATTCCATCTCGATACATACAACCCAACAGATACTTTCCGATCACCTGAGAGACACCTTTATGATCACCCTCTCATAGGATGACGTTTGATGACCTCAAAGCTTTCTTCCGGTACCAGGGAGTTGCATTATCTCATGGTCTAAGGAATACAATATTGACATAGGAAAAGCTTCGCAAAGATGAACACGATGAAACGATCTAATTGCTTCGCTTAGTTTGGGTCTGTCCATCATATCATTCTACCAATGATATGATCTCATTATCAATTGACAACTCATGTCTATGGTTAGGAAACCTTAACCATCATTGATCAATGAGCTAGTCCTTAGAGGCGTACCAGGGACACGGTGTTGTTCACAAACCACACAAGTATTAATGTTTTCGCTTAATACAATTCTAGCATGGAATATAAACTTTATCATGAACATGAATTATAATAATAACATATTTATTATTGCCTCTAGGGCATAATTCCAACAGCTGGCTGCTTGGATTACCTTCGAGCTGATCGGCAGCGTTCCAATTGTTGGCATACTCGACCAACGAGCCGAGACTGTTCCCACTCTCCGTGCGAGTCAGAACTTTACCTCGGACATGTTGGGTAACCACCGCCGCCGCCGGACTCTTGTGGAGAGCAAGCTGTGTATCAGCAGTTGGAGTAACAGTGCTCTTGACAGAGGAAGCCCCCTTGCGCAGCGCATCAGCAATTTTAGGCTGAGATGAGCTGGCAAGTCCTTTCTGAAAGTACGAAGGCTTGGTAACAACGATCTTTCTTGCCTTAGGAGAGGCGTCAGAAGGAGCCGATACCTCGGCACTTGGGGTGGCATCTTTGGGAACCGGAGGGATTACGGTTGAAGAGGGCGCCGAGATATTGATATCCTCGGCTGGAGTTGGTGTCGCAGTAAAGACTGCGAGGGTCGGAGGAATCTCAGCAGAAACATCGGGGTTCATGAAGGAGGCAGCGGGTTCGGTAGGAATATCTGTGGGCCGAGGTGTATCAGCATCAACAGGAGAAATCTCAGGCGCATCATGGCGAGGTGGCGTCTGATTCGGAGCAGGAGGAGAAGCAACGCGAGCAGGACTCGGAACACTGGTATCCTCAGGAGGCGGAGGAGAAGGCGGCCAAGTCGTACGACTCGTCATGCTGGGACCGCTGGGCTTAACAGAAAGAGGAGCCCTGCAAAGACAGAAAAGGTCGAGTCAGAAGGGAGAAAGAGAGAAACAAGAAATACAAACAAAAGCAACTCACCCAGTAACCCCGGGCATAGTTTTACGCTTCGGAGGGTGCTGGGATGATTTCTTTATTCGTCTCCTGGGAGCAGCTTCTGAAGCATCAGCTGGAGCTCTACGTTTCCCCGAGGTAACGGGAGGCCGGAAGGCAAGAGGCTCGGCGTTGTGAACCTGACCGGCCGGATTAGCTGAGAAAGTAGAAGCCGGAAATGCATAAGAAATTGGCATTGCGGCAACTACCTCTAGAAATTGGACCTCGTCCGAATCACCTTCCTCCTCGTGGGCCGGGGTCTTGCCGCGAGCGCGAGCCGGAGCGAGATCCTACTTGGGAACGAACTCTTCCGAGTCCGGCTCCCCACTGTCCGGAGTATTCCGATCCGCGGGCCACGGGAGTGACAAAACCTCGGCGTCCTCAGTCTTCTGTTCCTCAAACCTCTGCAGGACAAGAAAGAGAGAAATTAGCAAAAAGAGTCAAGGACGCGATTAGGAAGCAAAACACAAAGGCGTAAACTCACCTCGGGAGGGGGATGCTCGCGGGTGAACGGCTTCAATACCCAGGCCCAGTCCTCTGACATCTCCGTCTTAAAGATAGCCCGGACACGCTTGAAGATGAGGTAGTTGTCCAGCTCCACCGTCGAGACTCGGTTGGGATCGAGAGGACCGCTCATATAGCAGAGCTTGTGTGTGCGTTTCTGGAATGGGCAGATCCGGCTGCTGATGAAGGTAGTCATCATATCCTCACCGCGTAGCCCGGAGCGGATTAGTTCCTTCAGCCGAATCTCAAAAGACTCGGCCAGAGCATGACTCTTCCTCGGATTATAGGTCCAGTTCTGCTTGGAAGGAGGGCCGATGGAAAAACCAGGGAGCCGAATCTTATCTTCACTCCCAGAGTTCTTAACATAAAAGAATGACTTATGCCACTTCTTGCATGATTCTAGACCTGCAACGCGAGGAAATACGGATTTCCTCCGAGGTGTGATGGACGCGGCACCACATTGGATGAGCAACTTCTCGGAGGGTTGCAGAGATTTGTCTGGGACGACGTTAGATCGAACTGAAAAAACTTTGACCAAACATGCACAGATGGCCATAGGCCGAAGTATCCCTCCGAGGCGGAGATGAAGGCAGAAAGAGAGGCGATGGCATTAGCAGGAAGATGATGCGGCTGAAGGCCGAAGTAATCAAGGAACTCCCTAGCGAAATCGCTGAGAGGGAGACCAAACCCGCGAGCAAAATGTGACATGAAGACTACATATTCGCCCTCCCTAAGAACTGGAGAGGATTCGCTGCCGGGTAAGCGACAAGCTACCTCGGCAGGAATCCGGCGAGTTCGGATTAGCCACTCAACCTCTCGGCGGGTGACAGAAGAGCCCTGCCACGAGCCCCGCTCGGGCCCAGAGGCAGCATCGTCATCCTCAATAAGGGCACCGCTGACGGAGCTCGACATGGGGTCGCCGGAGAAATTTACGGAGGAAGAACTAGCGGCGGAGGAAAACTTAGAACTGCACGGCCCCGTCGTGATTCTAAGCGGAAACGGCGGCGGAGCAGCGAAGGAACTACCGCGCGAAAACGAAAGGGAAACAAAGGAGTCTAGAGGAGAGCCTAGGCGATGGGACCGGAAGAACTCACCAGTGACGACGCCGGAGCAAGCGAACATGGACGAGGCAGACGGAGCAGTGCGGCGGGATCCCTGCCGTCGGAGACCCAGATGAACGCACGGCGGCAGAGTCGCGAACGGGCGCGGAGGCGAGAGGAAGAAGAAGGGCGCAGGTGAGCGGAGGGGGAAAGTGAATCTCCCAGCCTGCGCCCCTCTTTATAACCGTGCCGCCTGCGAGGTAGTGGGATCGTGGGTGTGGCGGTTGACCGTGTAGATCGTGTGCGCCGCATGACCGCACGCCGCTAAGTGGAACCGCACCAAGGACCACACGGTGGAAAAGAAGGTCACGATCCCCGACGGAAACGGCACACGAGGCGTCGCAGCGCCACGCGACAGGCGTAGTAATAACTGTAGCCTGTCAGTAAATACTGTAGAGGAACAAAAAACTAGAGAAACAATGATGGGTATGACACGTAGGACGAGGCGTATGCGAGAAGATACGATGATACCTCGAACGAGAAAAAGATAACTCGGAAACAATGTAGAACGAATATCATGAAACTGATACGGCCCAGCCGAAGTTGTTGGCGGGGCCATACTAGCTTCGGGGACTAATGTTGGGGAGGTGACCTCGGATAGGGTAAAGACGGGGAAAGACGAAAGGATGTTCCCCGTCCAGTTTCCGAGTTACAGTCTGAGTCGGCCGAATCCTGTAGAGGTCGGCCGAGATAGGAAAGGGCAAGACCCTTATGATAATGGCAAGGCATTACTCGGCCGAGATACTGCGTAAGTCGGCCGGGTTAGCCCGAGTAATCTTAACGCAGGTGAAGGACGAGCCGAGTTGCACGAAGCAGGGTCGAATGATACGAAGCTTGCAGGAGAAGGAGAAGCCTAAAGTCAAACTCCAGCCACAGGCTAGGGAGAATCTGAGCAGAGCCATGCACAAGGGACAAAGGCGCAGAGCGACAGAGGGGCAGAAGGAGGTCACGAAGGTGACATTCCTGAAGCCCGAGGCACGCAGGAGGAGCCCTCTGGAACCTTGCCGTCATTAGAGGGGCGACAGGTAAAGGAGGCCGCCGAACTACTATATTGGGACAAGCATATTCCTCGAATATGCTTGCCACGTCAGCCCTAAAGGAACCCAAGGCTCTCCTTTATAAGGGGAGGCTTGGACCCTGAGGAGGGCATCGGCTCATTTAGTACCATTAGGCTGGTAAAGTTCTCTCTTTCTTCTTGTACACAGCTCAAGGAGCACTTGTAGCCCAAAGAAGGAGAAATAAAGATCTTTGCCTTAGTATTTTGTGTGTAGAATCAACTACATCTTCCCTCCCCAGATCCCTCTAGCATCCATTGGCCCCATACTTTAGACTACCCATGGCATCTGCCGTGCCACCACCACGACAGTTATCAACTCTGCTCCTCCTAGCTCCTGTGAGCTTGGCCTTGCTGTCCACCTGATACTCCCCCCTCCTTATGTCACGATCAGGTGATGTGTGGTTTGATCTGGTGTGAGATTGTGTTGGCTGGTTTGTTTGGCTTTGGCTAAACTAGCTGTTCTTGTGTGGTGTGAGAAGTGGAGAGATGCACTAGTGCTTCCCCACGGCTATGCTTGGTCCTTTTACTTGCTTGGACTGCTGGGGCTGTGTCGACAGCACACCCATGCATTTAGATGACGGAGCTGCTTGTATGCCTGCTGCATAGTTGTGGATATTCTCAGTGAGGTGTTCTACCTTTTTATCTTGTTACTATTTATCTGCCTAGTGAAACTTGTCCCTTTACTCGTTGTGGATATGCTCAGTGAGGTCGTTCAGGCGCGACGCGGGCGGGTCCTTGTTCGTTCCAGCTCCTTCCTCCGGGGCGCGTGCCTTCTTTCCTTGGGAATCTCCTGCAGCCGGCGCGCGGCTTACGCTGGAGGCGGTGGTGTCGCGGTTATGGCGGCCGCGATTGCCAGATTCGCCACGCAAGCGGCTATTCTGCCCGGCTCCTCCTGGAGAAGACGCCTGTTGGTGCTTGTTTCCTCCATGCGCCGTCTGGTCCGCGCCCTTCCGGAGGACTATGTTCCGGGTGTTGCCCGCCTATCTGGGTGTACCTTCGGCCTACTGCTTGGTGGCGGTGGCAATGAGGAGCTATACGCGCTCCTGCTGAGGACGGAGCTCCTCCCCCTCGAGGTGTTTCAGCTCCGCGGCCGCTACTTCAGTCGCTCTCATGTTCTTGGCGGGAATGCTGTAAACGGGCCGTGCCACGCCCGCGCGTGAGTCGGCGGCGTGGTCCAGCTCTGATGCGAGGTCGCGCCCCTGGTGTTGGACTTGCGTGACGAAGCCGTGGGCAGCGTTGTACTCGTGCACGGTGGCGTTCAGTCGGTGCTGGTTAGCGGCGGCCTTTGTGGCTTCCTCCAGGAGCTTTTGGCGCATGGCCTCAAGTGCGGCCGCAGCGGCCGTTGGGTCCACCTCGACGATGACTGGAGCGCGAAGGTGCTGGATGGAGGCGGTGAGCGGATCCTACTCCTGCTCGAGGGCGGAGCCTTCTCCTCCCGCTCGGCGCTCCTGAGGCGGGCAGTGGTTTTCACGGGCGTTCACCACCATGACCTCAATGCAACCGTTCGCCGCGGTTGGGCCGCAGGTAAGGTGGCTGAGAGGCTCGTCGGTGATGGTAGTGACCGCACTGGGAAAAACCTCGGCGACGGTGGCGACGTAGACGCGGAGGTCCTCGAAGTGCATGATGGAGCCGTTGGCGGGGACCCGGCGAAGCACACGGCATTGTCGATGACACAGTCAAAAGCGCGAGTGTGAGGACGAGGCCGGAAGCCACGCGTTCACCGGCGACGAGCGGAAGTCCCGTGCGAAAGATGATCCCAGCCGAAGCGATGTGCCCCACGGTGGGCACCAACTGTCGTGGTGTGGAACACGACAGTGCCATCGGGGATGGAAAAAGAGGGACACTCAGATGCAATCGGTGGCTCACGCAACGGGTTGGGTACGATGAACTGCAAACACAGCGACGTACCCAGGTTCGTGGCCCTCTCGACGAGGTAACACCCCTACTCCTGCAAGATGAACTATATGGGGGGCGAATGCCCAGTACATATGCTCCTTGAGGTGTTTCCTTAGCTACTATCCAGAGCTAGAGGAAGAAGAAACTAGAGGCTAGCTCTTGTTGCTATCGATCTTACTTTTCTCGAACGCCAGCTCTGCCCGCCCTTATATACTGGTCTGGGGGGAGGCAGATTACAATACGGGCTCTAGGGTTTACTGTTTGGATATGGGTTTACAGGGCAGGGCCGGCTACAGGGTCCAGCCGGTGGGCCAGGACCTAGTCCGCCCTTCTTTTAGTGTCATCCTCTTCTTTAGCGGTCACCCGGGCTCCCTTTGGGGCATCACCCTCGCTTTAACGGTCACCCGGACTGCTTTGGCGGTCAATCGACCGCTTTCCTTTATCCCCGTCGGGTAGCGCTGGTCGTGACGGCACGCTAGCCTGTCTGATGATGAAGGGATCTAAAGGCATACCCCGCAAGGAGTATCTCCCCCTTTGCGCTCTTCATCGAATCCGAGGTGAGCCAGGTGGAGGCGGCCACCCGTTCGGTTTTTCTGGCTACCGAGCTAGACGGGCCAGCCGGGAAAGCTTTAATCCCAGGCGGGCGGTATGAGCCAACCGGCTGGGGTTGTCCTTCTCGAGGGCCAGGCGGCATGTGCCTTCTGGAGCCGTCCTACTTGTGCCTGGCTTTCCCTACCCGGGGGTTATCCCCCCGACACTAGCTCATCAAATCAGGAGATGACTAGTTTGTATAGTCAGGAATTTTCTATAATTCCTAAACCCACTATCCCGATAGAACACTCTGATAATCCTGTGGAGGACGACAATGAAGCTCCCCAAAGGAGCAAGAGACAAAGGACTACAAAGTCATTTGGTGATGATTTCATTGTGTACCTTGTGGATGATACTCCCACTTCTATTTCAGAAGCTTATGCATCTCAAGATGCTGACTACTGGAAGGAAGCTATCCGAAGTGAGATGGACTCCATATTAGCTAATGGTACTTGGGAAGTCACTGATCGTCCTTATGGGTGCAAACCTATAGGATGTAATTGGGTGTTCAAGAAAAAGCTTAGACCTGATGGTACTATTGAAAAGTACAAGGCACGTCTTGTGGCCAAGGGTTATACCCAAAAAGAAGGTGAAGACTTCTTCGATACCTACTCACCTGTAGCCAGATTGACCACTATTCGAGTACTACTATCCTTGGCTGCCTCACATGGTCTTCTCGTTCATAAAATGAATGTTAAGACAACTTTTCTAAATGGAGAGCTAGATGAGGAAATTTATATGGAGCAGCCTGACGGATTTATAGTAGATGGTCAAGAAGGAAAGGTGTGTAAGTTACTGAAGTTGTGTAAGTTAGTGAAGTCTTTGTATGGTCTTAATCAAGCTCCTAAGCAGTGGCACGAGAAGTTTGAAAGAACTTTAACTGTTGAAGGCTTTGTTGTAAACGAAGCTGACAAATGTGTGTACTATCGCCATGGTAGGGGCGAGGGAGTTATTATGTGTCTCTATGTTGATGACATATTGATATTTGGGACCAACCTCGCTGTTATCGAGGAGGTCAAAGAGTTCCTATCTTGCTGCTTTGAGATGAAGGACTTGGGAGTGGCGGATGTAATATTAAACATCAAGCTACTAAAGGATGACAATGGTGGGATTACACTGTTTCAGTCTCACTATGTGGAAATGATATTGAGTCGCTTCGGGTATAGCGACTGCAATTCTTCTCCAACGCCTTATGATCTGAGTGTGCTACTTCGAAAGAATTGAAGGATTGCTAAAGATCAATTGAGATATTCTCAAATTATTGGCTCGCTCATGTATTTAGCCAGCGCCACTAGACCTGACATCTCCTTTGCTGTAAGTAAACTGAGTCGATTTGTGTCAAATCCTGGAGATGATCATTGGCATGCTCTTGACAGACTTTTGCGCTATTTGAAAGGCACTGTGAGTTATGGTATTCACTATACTGAGTATCCACGGATACTTGAGGGTTATAGTGATTCAAACTGGATATCTGATGCTGATGAGATTAAGGCCACACGTGGTTATTTGTTTACACTTGATGGTGGCGCTGTTTCCTAGAAGTCTTGCAAGCAGACCATCTTAACGAGGTCAACAATGGAAGCAGAACTCATAGCATTAGACACAACCACTATTGAAGCAGAGTGGCTCCATGAGCTCTTGATGGACTTACCTGTGGTTGAAAAACCAATACCCTCCATCCCGATGAACTGTGATAATCAAACTGTGATCGTCAAAGTAAACACTTCTAAGGATAATATGAAGTCATCAAGGCATGTGAAGAGGAAATTGAAATCTGTCAGGAAACTAAGAAACTTCTGAGTAATTGCGTTGGATTATATCCAAACATCTAAGAATCTTGCGGATCCTTTCACAAAGGGATTATCACGTAATGTGATAAATAATGCATCGAGGGAGATGGGTTTGAGACCCACTCTATGAGTTGATCGCAGTGGTAACCCACTCTATGTGATCGGAGATCCCGTGAATTAGAGCTGGGAGACAAGCTGTTGGTCAGCTGAGAGGAGAGTATCCCAATATTATATTTACATCTCCATAAAGATGCAATATTCTTTTAATCTGCATGGCAGGTTGATATTTATCTTAATGTGTTCCAAGTGGCTTTTATAAGCAGAGATGTTGTTCTGCGAAACATCTCTTGAGGAACACACCTATATGAGTCTGACTGTTAAACGTCGCAGTCCGTGAGAGTTGGATGCTCTTTAATAAACCCATGAAAGGCCCTGGAGTATGACGCATAAGCTCCAAACCACGGGGAAGCCAACGACAGCCATGTACCGGTCTAAATTTTATGTGAAACTAGCGCGCAGAAAACTTATAGTTTAAGGCATAGTCCACTATTCAAGTTGCTAGCTAGTGTAACTAAAGTTTAACATGGAAGTTCAACTTAACAGTCTCCACTAACACCGGTATATAAAACAATGTTCTGGAATAAAATTGATATGATGTGCCAATGAGACTTTGTGGGGGATTGTTGGAATTTGATGAGTTTTGGGTTGTTGGCCCATTAGACAAATTCTGAAATTCTCTTTGACCCACTTGTATATGGCAGCATATGGTTGTGCTAATGGTGCTAAAGTTTAGTCCCAAATTGCTAGTGGAAGAAGAGTTGGACCAGCTATATATAGTAGAGTGTTGTACCACTCACTAAGGTGTGACAAGGAGAGAAGCCCTCGCGCACTCCTCCTCCGACGCCGCCCGCCTCGCCTCGTCACGACACGCGCGCGCCGCGGGTTGCGGGAATCTCGCCGAGCCGAGCTTTATTTTGATGATTGGGAAAAATTAATTATGAGTCATTAACGGACGCGTTAATTACAACCGTTTCCAGTTTTATGGACATGGGTTGTTACCAACTCGGACGTGGGCTTTGTCTCACGATCTCCCTGACCTGTCCTATATAAGCGTCTGCGCTAAACCTAATCGATAATTAATCCATACACGCGCCTACCTCCAGAACCTTGCGTCGCTGTCTTCGTCTTCCCCATCCCGGCTTGCGGCGTGCACCGCAGATTGGGACAGTAGGCCTCTAGAACCCCACCTCTCGTGAACCTGTATAGGTGAAGGGCGATCAGGTTTTTGGGAGCGCTCAAGCGCGACTATTGGTAATCATGACGTTGTCGGACGACGAGTTCTCGAACGACGACTTCTTCCTGGACGTCAGCGACCTCTTCGGCAACATCAACATGGGCGACAGCTCTGCTGCGGCTACTGCCGCAACTGCGTCGTATGTGATTCCAATCTCTCTCTTTCGGATTTTGCTAGAGTTTCTAGATCTAGCGTTTGCCGTAGATGTGATAGGTTTATCTTATATAGATGTAATTTGTTTATCTACTTTGTTGATCTACATGATTTGTTTTAGTATTGTCTGTATGATCATGCTTTATCAGTTTATTATCCAGATTAAATTATATGGATTATTGCTTATATTTTCAACACAAACAGCCACACGGTTTGATTTAGACCGGAATTACATACTTCAGGATACGATTGGCAGGGATTTTGACTTGAGGGTTCAAGCTGCGAGAGCTCTATGAGTTTAGGGTTTAGAATAGACTTATCCCCTACTACTAAGGGAAAATTGAAGAGGCGAATTGCGCAAAATTCCACGTCTCGCATGCCGTAACAACGAACCGGCTTGTTGCTGGAGAGTTAATAGCATAGAACTACCAGTTTGTAAGCTAAATTCCAGAAATCTACCGGTTTACGTTTTCGCAGCAAAAATCTACCATATTTAGCGTCCGTTTTCTCAAATCGCACTAAACTCGTCCTGATTATGAATTGACACGGGAACTAACAAGGCTGGCCCACCCGTCAGGCTGACGTGGCAGCGTGAGACTGTGTGCCCTCTGCCGTTTTGCACGTAGGTCCTCAAGTTTTGATAGAAAATTGCGCAGAAGTCCCTAGCACTATTAAAACCTTCATAACTTTTGAATACGAATTTAAATGGAAAAAGTTTAAATACGAAAAGTGCTCAGAATTGTTTGAATCTTTTTTTACAAACTTTATTTATTATTTTATATAATTAAAATATGCAAAAATATAAAAATTATTTTATTAATTAGAAGAAATTATTTTGTTAATTATACAAAACTTTGGAAATTCATAACTTTAACTATATAACTCCAAATAATATAAATAATATGTCTAAATTTATTAGAAAAATCCAATGAGTCCATTTCTTATATTTATAATGCATGAATCATATCCGTTCTCTCGAATATTTTGATTATGCAAGTAATCATAATAATAAATATGTACCATTTTATTTATTCTTGCATATTTGTAGATGCAAGTAATCATAATAATATAAACAAAGCAACTACACACGAGCGCTAGCTAGAGATCGTATGCCATGCACTGTGGCTACAACGCTCGGCACTGTTGGGGCCTTCTGCCTAGGTAATGCATGCTTTATTTGTCTGTTTCCGTGGGGCTCCTCAAATGGGTGCATGCTGCAGGCTGGATGTACATGCAGATGCAGGCTGCTGCGTGAGCAAAGCTGCTGATGGTGTACGTGCGTGCGCCCTCAAACTTTTGTTTCCCACGATCGTGCATGCATGCACGCATCTCCGATCGATCCATTGCAGCCTCATTGCAGCCTATCGTACGCACACGTACCACGTACCACATGAATTTACTATGGCATCCATCCGACTATTTTTCATCTCAGGTTCTCTCCTCGCTCAAGTCACGGCCGGTGATGAGACATGCTGATGCTTCAATATCTGACACACGTGTATAATATTTTTTAACTCGCTCAAGTCACAGCATGAATCCAATTTCTAGTGCATCCACAAATATGCAAGAATAAATAAAATGGCACACATTTATTATTATGATTACTTGCATAATCAAAATATCCGAGAGGAACGGATATGATTCATGCATTATAAATATAAGAAATGGATTCCTTGGATTTTTCTAATAAATTTAGACATATTATTTATATTATTTGGAGTTATATAGTTAAAGTTATGAATTTCCAAAGTTTTTGTATAATTAACAAAATAATTTCTTCTAATTAATAAAATAATTTTTATATTTTTGCATATTTTAATTATATAAAATAATAAATAAAGTTTGTAAAAAAAGATTCAAACAATTCTGAGCACTTTTCGTATTTAAACTTTTTCCATTTGAATTCGTATTCAAAAGTTATGAGGGTTTTAATAGTGGCAGGGACTTCTGTGCAATTTTTCGTCAAAACTGGTCCTATGTGCAAAACCGCAGACGGCACACAGTCTCGCGCCACCACGTCAGCCTGACGGGTGGGCCAGCCTTGTCAGTTTCCGTGTCAATTCGCGATCAGAACGAGTTTAGTGCGATTTGAGAAAAACGGACGCCAAATATGATAGATTTTTGCTGCGAAAACGTAAAATGGTAGATTTCTGACAAACTGGTAGTTTATGCTATTAACTCGTTGCTGGACGGAACAGGCCTGGCCGCCAGACTCTGGACCATAACAAATCCTATAGCCTGGCTCTTGTTGACACGGAAGGACGTGCGTGCGCGCGTGCGGGGCACTCTGTCTGAACGAGCGATCGTTGCAGGCAGAGCGAGCAGAGCTCATGCGTCCGGGCTAATTCCAGCCAGCGTGGGCAGGTGCCTCCCCATCTCGTGTCCGGATTACGCAACGTCGGTCGGTCGGTCGATCATGAGTGGCGTCCGGCGACGTCGCGCGACCAGCGATGGCGACCGCGTCGTGCGTGCAGGCAGCAATGATGGAACGAACGGACAGACGGACGCCGTTACACCTAACGTTGTTCGTCGGTAGCGCGCCGAGACGTGATGCTCTCCGGAACGGCCGAATGATGATGAACCCAGCCTCCGCCGACCCAGATGCAAGAGTTCTTTTTTTCCTTTTCTTTCACGGGATCAAGAGACGTCAACGAGTTCTTCGATACACACTTTTTTGAGAGAGATTCTTCGATACACACAGTTGACCGAACACACATAGCTGAAACTTATTCACGAACCACAAATTTCTGAAACCATGCTTCCTAACAGCCATGGTTCATTCGATTCCCGTATACTTTGCTTAAACAATAGTACTAGTACAAAAGTTTTGCACCAGACAGTTCCAGCCACGCTTGTATGTTTCCTAAATTTGTTTACACTGTACAAATATTTAATACTTCCTCTGTCCTAAAATAGATGTCTCGGATTTATTAAAATTTGGATGAATCTAGACATTATTTAGTATACAAGTTCATCCAAACTTTGACAAATCTAAGACATCTATTATGGGACGAAGGGAGTACAAACAATACCTCGAGCTTCACTGAATCATGTATCCAGACCTTATTTGCATCTGAATCACCATGTCTCAGCGGTAGCATAATATTTGTGCTTCCTAACATCCACGTTTCCTTGCTTCCTCATACGTGCTTCGTGAATTCAAAGAGCAGTGGGTCGCTATCCTGACATGGATGGTGCGTCGTGGCATTTAAAGAGTCCAACATCACAGTAGATCTCTTCTCACCTCCAGACACCATGGGTGGCTACTCCGTGGGAGTCACGCCGCCCACATCGAATCGCCCCCCTTCCTACTGCCTTCATGTCCATCGGCATCACAGCGCCGCTGCCAGTTTGACCCTCACATTTGCAGACGGGGAATAACAATGATCAATACACATAGCAAATGTTAAACTATCCAAAAAAAAATTTGGCAATCCTAAAGAGAGATAGCTAGAAAAAATTTAACATCAAAAGAAAAGTTTACAAGTTTTAGTTTGGTTTGTGTACCAGTGGTGAAGAAACTAAATAGAGGAAGGTTGATAGTGCAATCACCTGGGAGGCTGCGGTGATGGGTGGGTGCCGTCGTGGCATGCAAGAACTCGGCATCACACTAGATCTCTTCTCGCCTCCAGACACCATGGCTACTCCGTGGGATTCAAGCCTCCCACACATCCAACCACCCCCTCCCCTACCTCATTCATGTCCGTCGTCATCGCGGTGCCGCTGCCAGTTTGCCCTCGGAATTTGCAGATGGAGAATAACAATGATCAATAAGCATAGCAAATGTTAAACAAACCATAAATTTGGTTATCCTAAAAAGATAGCTAGACCAATTTTCACATCAAAACAAGTTTATAAGTTTTAGTTTGGTTTAGTGGTAAGAAACTAAATAGAGAAAGTACAATAGTGCGATCACCTGGGAGGCTGAGGTCAAGGTATATATGAGCAGCTAAAAAGTCCTGGAAGCATTTTTTACACAGCACAGATATAAAGATGTTAGTACCATTGATGGCAAAAGGCACCAACCATCAACAAATATACATCAACAGAAGTTAAATAAATGCATATTCTTGGAGATAACACATAATAAAGTGAACACGAAGATGGAGGATAAAAGGTGCATCTTGCCCCTTCCATCGCCAGCCATCAAGTAATATAGTTACTGTATTGTCTTACCAAGTCCATAATTTGTACCCCATTGATATATTTGACCATACCTACACCTCAAGGGCAAGCATAATCATGGATCAATTCCCTCGGGCTATAAATTTAGAACATATGATAACGTGAAGCTGAACTGGAACTAATGCCAGATGCCGACGCTATAATATTAGCTTCCATATTTGAATCATCAGTAGCAGTTGATTACAATAACAGCTACAAGATACGCAGGTAAAACATTGTTTTTTAGAATCCTCAGGTGGAACGTTATGATTGATCCAAAAAAGGGTGGCACATCCAAAGGATTGACTGAGAATAGAGTATGTCCAAGAAAAGGTGCACCTTGACCCTTTCATATACAATGATAAAAGTAATATAAGGTAAGGATTTATTCCCTTAGCAGGTTATAATTTTGAGAGGCATATTGGCATATTTAATCATATATGTAAACCTCAGGCTTGCGAATCTTCCCAAAATATGATGAATTCGAGAGGCATAACATCTAGCCACGATCATCTTCCTTACCTCAATGCTTAATAGATCAAGATATGAAGTGAATAACAAAACAAGATAATTACTCCATTTGTAACCAAATTCCAATAACCGTTCACTATTATATAGTTGTTGGGCTAGGGTTGGTTCAATACTGACAACAAAATATTAATTCCTTCAGTGAGACGTTAACAGCCAAAAAAGCTCAGTTTAACACAAAAGAAAAGAAATATATTGGAACTAGCCACGATAAAACCTGCAACCAATTAGTTTCACAAGGTTTCTCCTCAAGATATATGGAAGAAAAGAAATGAAAGAATCAATACAGATTTACCAAGAATAAACTAATTACCGCCTTAATACCTAATAAAGTTCACTTGTTGCTTAACTGATTTATATCCACTGGTGTCCATAAAGAGGGCAGGTAACTGGGCACCTGATAAAATGAAAAACAATTATCATTTCGGCTAAGTAGTACCATAGGTCCTGTTCCTTGCACAAATCTTGTCAGTTCAAATAAAAAAAACACACCAATAGCACACCACCAATTATTTATTAAACAGCTAGACTCTACTAACTTGAAAGAAAGGAGAAATATTTCTGCAATTAGATGTTCCCCGTCAAAGTTCTAACATGCAAACAAGAGGTACCTGATCCCCCTTACACCAAAGTTTTAACAAAAAGTTCATAAAACAAGAGGAGACAAATGGCATAGAGAAGTAAAATAGCCTCTATAAGTTTGTTTGTTGGAGAACTGAGTTACCATAATCAGCAAAAGGAGGGAAAGCATAGATTGTTTGCCTGAACTATTCTCCCAAAGAAGTGAAAGTAACCTCTTTAAGATTCTTGTTGGCCAACTGAAGTTCCATATTATTTAACTGTAAAACATGAAAAAATATTAATATAACACTGGCTGCAAGGTAATAAACTGAAGAATCAGTAAGGAGGCACAGATAAGGAACAAGAGAAGAGCAAGAATAACATATAGTTTTACCTGTGTACCAAGGGCCGAAAGAAGAAACTCAGGTGGATGCCTCCCTCTCTGACAATAGCAGTTCCTCCTAATTACAGACAACCAAGAAATCAGTCTCTAGAAAGAACAAACAGGAGAAATAGGGGACAAGAGAATGACCAGAAAGATTGTACCAAATAACAAGAGAAGATACCTGCACCCGCCACGCCATCTTGCTGGAGAAAAGATAGCTACAAACCCTACCAGAAAAGGCGAGGTCATTTTCGCGCGCGACCAGAGCTCCTTGGATGGTGGGATCTAGGGGAACAACTCGTACTACGTCAAAAAGGAAAAAAATCCAATCATAAAAATATTGAAGAACAACAAAAACATGTAGAAAAAAACAGCTAAAAAAAAAACGAAATTCATCAACAGCAGCTACCAGCGCGCACCAGACTGTACACCTGAAAAATAACAAGTCAACAGATCAAAAACAAGAATAAGAAAAAAATGAACACCCAAATCCACCATACCTGCACCCAGAAGAACAGACGACGCCACCAGAAGCACGCCAAGAACCTGCAAAACCAACACAATAACCTGATGAAAACCCAGAAACTACTGTGCAATCAAAAGGAAAACGAACCAAGAACTGAACCCCAGGCTGCACCAAAAATCGGAAAAATCGTAACGCCACAACCAACACTGTGCCTCACAAACACACAAACCCACTGAACCCAACAAGCTAATCACGAAGGGCAGTAAAATGAAAAGCAAACGAAAGAAACTGACTTAGCACCTACATGTTGCTAACCCGTGGGCACCCAAAAGGAAAATCGGCAGCGCATAGCAGTAGAAAATCTAGCACTCATAGCCACCAGGAAGAAGGAGAAGAAGCGACGAAGGTCTCAACTAAAATTTCTACAGAGCCCAAACCCACACCGTCGCCTACAGCCCAAAAGAAACCCAACAGAGACTATAAACATGCTGGACCAAGGAAACAGGTAGAGCAAAATAGGACCTCAGTATACATAGTGAACCCATGGTTCTAGCAAATGTGTCAAGAAAAAAAGAGTAACAAAGGCACCTATATGTATTGTATGACCGGGAATGGCTCAGATGAATGCGACAAGAACCTAATGATGTTAGCAATGACATTTATAATAGAAAAGGCAGTAGACACCTCAATATACAGTACTAGAAAAGAAACTCAGCTCTGGATTAGCTACCATAGTAAGTACTCCATCCATCCAGAAATAAGTGAATTGGGTTGTCTAGATTCGTATGTACCTATACACTAAAATGTGTCTAGATACATACGAATTTAGACAACTCCAAGTAACTTATTTCTGGACAGAGGGAGTAGTAAAAAATATCAGTAGTACTCATACAAATAAGAAACAGTTGATATATTATTTATGAAAGACTGCCGAAGTTAATATTAGCTCCTAACCATTTTTTGCATTTTTTGCTTTTTGGTGATTATAATGGAAGGAATTCTGAAAATTGTATGTCAGTGTGTCAATTTATAAGATCTATTTGTATATGATATATAAGAGATGGAGTTAAACAGTAAAGATGGCATGCCATAATTCTTTTTAACTGACTCACTGTCCAAACCTATGTCAGATTTAAATTTGAGAATAAGGAACATTAGATGGTCGGATAGCATCCAATATATTTTTAATTTTTGGCAAGTTTAGGGGTATTGCTTCAAGTTTTATTACTATGTAAACTATGGAATAGAGGGAGAGGGAGCGATATCACCGGTGCGGGTTCCATGGGGAAAACATACAATGTTTGTCTGGACTAATGTCATAGAGAAGTAACGTAGCCTCTATAAATTTCTTTGTTGGACAACTGAATTACTTAATCAGCAAAAGGAAGGAAAGCATAAAATGTTTGTCTGAACTAATCACGCAGATAAATGAAACTATCCTTATAAGATTCTTGTTGGCCAATTGAATTTCCATATATTCTTCAAGTGTAAAACAGGAACTGATTATACATATTTTTCCTATGGGGGCAAACATGGTGATGTCTATTTGGTTCATATTCTAAAAATAAGTTTAGGTCGTTGGTACCAGGGATTGCGTACCTGTCACAGACTTCGTATCAATATAATGCTGGCTCAAGGTAATGAACCGAATAATCAGTGAGTAGGCACAGATAAGGGAGCAAGAGTAACAGAGAGGTTAACGCAGGTTAGGAGCAAGAATAACAGAGTTTTACCTGTGCACCGAGAGGTGAACATAGAAACTCAGGTGGGACGCCTCCCTCTCTGACAATAGCAGATCCTCCTCCTAACTAGAGACAACCAAGAAATTAATACCTAGGAAGAACAAACCAGAAAAATAGGGAACAAGAGAATGTGTCGTGCCGAAAAAGATTGGCGAAAAGGCAGCCACAAACCCTACTAAAAAACAAGAAGATACCTGCAGTCGCCCCGCCATCTTGCTGGAGAAATGGTAGCTCCAAATCCTACCAGACAAGGCGAGGTCCTTTTAGGGCTAACCAGAGCTCCTTGGATGGTGGGATCTACAGGACCAACTTGTACTACGTCAAAAACAACAAAAAAAATCAAATCATATAAAACTAGTATTGAAGAACAACCAAAACATAAAAGATAAAACAGCTCACCAAAAAAACAAAATTCAGCAACAGCAGCTACCAGCACCCACCAAACCGCACCTGCAAACTAAAAGAGGGAAACACAGGAAATCCCAGAAATATGTAGAGATGTAGTACCAGCTGTGCACAAATTAACTAAACTAGACTACACAAAACCCAACTATATATGCATAATCACAGAGAAGCTAAAAAGATCATGTCACAAAACTGCAAAAGGCATATATTGCATGCTCTCACCTGGAATGAGTTTCACTGAAGCGTTCATATCACAGATGAATTCTGCCATCATGAGATGCAAAAGCAATAAATGATGAATCCTAATTGGGCGCAACTGAATATTACCAGACCTGCAAGCAGGACAACTTTTAATAGCAAAATTATTGGAAACCTGAAAGAAAGCATCTAGAAACAATAAACATGAGTTGCCATGATCCTGAAACTAAACACACAGACAAGTGAAAAAATAAAGGTTGGACAAACAGAAATTTTGCAGAAGTGTGTATACTATCCAGTTTAAGGGATATTTTTTATTTTTGGCAAGTTTAGGGGTTTTGGTTCAAGTTTTATTACTATGCATAAACTATGGAACAGAGGGAGAGGGAGCGATATCACCGGTGCGGGTTCCATGGGGACCCTCCGATTTGAAGTCCGTTGTTGATGCTTGGCGTGCAAACCCAATGCCAAACCATTTGGCGCTCAGTTCCTGCATAACTGTGTCCTTAACCTGGCAGAATTTCTCAGCCCAACCAGGTGGTTCGATGGCATCGACTCCTAACCCAGGGGCCCTGTCCTTGGACTGAAGGTCGACTGGATCTGCCCAGTCAGCCACATACGCCGAAACACGTCTTTTGAATTTAACCTTGAACTCCGTCCACGCTTGATACTTATAATGGTTAACACGTGCCAGCTTGGTCCATGTAGCATTGAAAGCAGACTTGAGGGTAAAATGATGAACTGAGTTCTGTAGGGACTGTCCCACGGCGTCAAGACGGACGACGGATTTGTGGCGCTGCATATCCTTCAACCGACATGTGTACCCTTGGCAGACCCCCTCTTGTGGATGTGCTGTTTGGCCTGATGGGCCAAAATCATAGCAGGGGACATAGATTTGCCCAATCCAAGGATCAACAGAGAGAATTGCTTGAAGCATGGACTTTGACGGCTTCTCCAAACTTTTCCAGCGCGGCGAAAAGATGAACTCGTCGACATCAATAAAAGCCATCCATTGGCAGGATGTCTGATGCGCTGCGGCACAGTGGGATAGACCGGCTTCCTGAGTCTTGATCCAAGGCCACGCCACGGTGGAGACGTCTATTCCAGCAGACCTGAGCTGAGCTACCTGATCCGCCAAGTTATCCTCACTCCCATTGTCATACAAGAAAAACTGGTCTACGCCCAGCGCTGCATGGTACAGCACCCACTCCCGGACAAACTTGGAGATGTTACGGACCATCGTGCAGGCGCATAGCATGTTTCTTCTGGGTGTCACCAAAATGCCACTTTGTAGTGGGCGGTATGTCGCAAGGGAGGGGACGGGCTCCTCGCCAGTGATGGCGAGTGTGACTCGAAGCTCTGTGCTACCGGAACTCAAATGCATAGGTGGAGGGGAGCACCTGGCAACTTGCTGCGCTGATGCGATGGCGGGGAAGGAGGCCACCACGGCACCAGCACGGTCGCGGTACACGCACTGGAGATCAGCTTGATTGGCCACTTGGTGGCGGATGACTCCTTTGGCGAAGACAAGTACATCTCCTCCGTGGAGGACAGCGGAATCGAACACTAGCCGGTCGCTCCAGTTGAGCAACACGCGAGCAGGGAAATCAGCAACCGGGACAGCAGCAGCAGCAGTAGCGGTCGAGGAAGGAAGCAACAGGGGCGCCTTGAGTGGTTGGATGGTGAGCGCTGGTTCAGGCATGAGGCAGAGGTAGGCGTGGCGTCCGGGCCCGGGGAGCCTCCCGAGAGCACGCGCAGGGGACGACGCCCCACCCTGGAAGGCGCACATCAGGTTGGCCGGGTCGGCAGCAGGCACATCGGACAGCACAAGGACCTCCGAGTCTGGGAGCTGGACAGCCTCCGCGTCGGCAGCAGGCGACAGCACGTGGACCTCCGAGTTTGGTAGCAGGACAGCCTCCGGGTCGGCAGCAGATTCATCGGACAGCACATGGACCTCCGAGTCTGGGAGCGGGACAGCCTCCGCGTCGTGCAGCGGCGGTGAGTGGCGGGCACGACGGCGGGCGCGACGGCGGATGGGCAGCAGGCGCCGCGGGAGGGCGAATCGGGTGTCGGCCTCCGAGCTCTTCGGCGGCGGCGGCAGGAGGTAGCTTGGCGGCGGGAGAAGCATCTCCTGCGGGACCGGCCAGTTGTGGGCGCCGAGGCCGAGGGGCAGCCCCCCCGAGAAGAGCGGGCCAGCGGAATAGCCAGCGCCGCCCCCTGAGAAGAGCGGGCCAGCGGGATAGCCAGCGCCGCCCCCCGAGAAGAGCGGGCTAGCGGAATAGCCAGCGCCGCCCAGCAGAAGAGCCACCCCGGCGGCCTTGATGATACGGCGGCCCAGGTTGTGGCGGCGGTGCTGCGGCATGGCGGGCGGAGATGCGAGACTCGAAAGATCTGGGATTTCTTCCGGGAGCGAGCGAGCGAGCGCGGGAATTTGGGCGGGAGGCGAGCGAGCGAGCGCGAGATTTCTTTGCGATCTAGCGAAAGCAGAGAGGAAGAGGAAGAAGGGTTCGGTCGTTCGGCTCGGAGCTGTATAGCCTATACGCGGCTGCGCGAGTTGGAGTCAGACTCGGTCGGACCAAGTCAGCTTGTTTCCCACGCAAGCTGTTGGGACGCGGTCGAATCGATCGAATTGGGGTTCCCACACGGTCATGATCGATCTTTTTTCTTTTTGCACGGGAAAGCCTCGACAGGCATAGAAGCTGCATTTAACGAATGCTACAGCTCCATGCCAACACGATACATTCTCAACCGGCAAACAACTCCATGCCAACACGAACTGCAAAGGAGACATTTTTTATTCAAATATACACATAGCGCCAAACTTTATATTATATAGACATAGGAAATTGAAAATACATTGTGAAATTTAAACGAAAACACACAAAGTTCAATAAAATTGAACTACATTGATCTAGGTCCTAGGGTTTCCCCCGGCATCCGAGGGGAGGGAAGGCATGGTGAAGGCCATGAACATGCATCGGCCGCCGCCGAGACCCTAGCCATACATTGCGATCCCATTAAAGTTGGAGCAGGACTGGAGACTGGAGACGGGGATGAAAGTTGCCGGCTTTAGTCACCACCACCGAGAGTGAGAGGAACCTCGACCAACATCGACATCACCACAACCACCACCGTCTAGCCCGTTGCCGCAGGCACAACCTTAGTGTCATGCAACCACCGCAGAAAGACGCCGCCACACCACTGTAGCGATGGCCTCGAATCCACGAGCCCGCCTAGGCTCAGAAGTCCTAGGCCTAACCTAGATCTTAAGGCGCCTATGCAGGGGCACCATCATCAAAACGGAGCAAGCTCCGCCTCCTCCGTGGACAAGTAGAGTGGGTCGTAGCAAGGTCGCGTCACCGCGCCGCCGTAGAGCCACGGGATCTCACTGTGGCCGCTCCGGTGGAATGCACGCCCGTCGTCGCCATCCCCGCCCGGGCTTTGCCCGGCGGTAACCTACGACGGTGGCGAGGGAAGGGTGCCCGAAAACGCACTTATTTCTTCTACCTCAAAAAAGGATTTTGCCACATTCGTTTTGTTACCCTTTAAAACAAATGTTCGTAAATATTCATAGAAGGCAGAATTTGGTTACAAGAACAACATTTTTCATTCCACACAACGAATGTCATGAACTCTCTCACATCATGGTTACAACACCTCCTGCTCTTGCTATGTTCCACTAAACCCACTCATCTCTGATCTGCGAGATTAGGCCATCCACGGGCCTTTGCCTGCTGACATTTTCAAACGTTCTTGCATTTCTAGAGCTGTAGCTTCAGCTATGTACAATATACAATAATAATTGGATGCTTGATATGCCACGAGATATGCAACCTGGGGAGTTGCTGCAGTGCATCAAGCTATGGCTGAAAATTCAGGAAGTGCAAAGGAACACAGGAAGAGGATCAATTCACTTGGCCTTCATATCAAAAAAAATTGGTCGGGCTCTGGCAAGTTCAGTCTATAAGCTTCTTTGTCAGGGCTCTATCAGGTTTGAGCCAGCATAACAGATCTGGAAGTGCCCCCCCTCCCCCCCTTAAATGTAAGATCTTTAGTTGGAAAATACAGATCCTAGAGTCCTAGACCTCTGATAGACGATTACGCCACGGCCTCCGAGACAGCTCTCCGCACTGCTTTGTCTGTGCTCAAGAGGAAGATACTGCTGATCACTGTGGAAGCATCATAATGCATGGGTGTTCAACAACCGAAAACAACAACTAGCGGTGGAAACGGTGACGCAACAGGTTGTAGAAGAATTCAAACAAGGGGCTAGAGTAGGAGTTGGTGTTAACAACCATTTTAGGAGAGAGTAGGCTTTGCTGTTTGTGCGGAGTAGGTGTTCTCTCTGTCACAGCCGTTTATGATCTGTGGCATGATCTTGTAAACTTATAGTTCCACGCATTCTATAAAATTAAGGTACGTTTATGGTGTACTCTCGAAAAAAAAGTCTCCTGTTGCAAATTAACCCATTTGCTTTGCTCATATCGGGTTTAACTCTAAGAAATTCAATGGGGTGTTGATTCTGGCTTCTCGGTCTCCCATGGGTCTAACGTCCGCGTTTTAAGTAGTGATACCTCTTTCTCTACTAGCTAGGTTAGGCATGTACTGAACAAGCACTCTGTTGTATGGTTTTTTATACTGGTTTTGTTTGACTAGACTAAGAAATTTTTATCTACTAGCTAGGCTAGTACCTCTTTATCTATTAGCTAGGCTGGAAATGTACTGAACAAGCACTCTCCGTTGCATGTTTCTTATACTGGTTTTGTATGATTAGACTAAGAAATTTTTATCAGGTTCAGTGCTGCAAGTAGTTATATCTCAAACTGAGAATAAATTGTGGCGCAATGGAATATGATTCTGCTCATTGACATTTTTTGGGTTCTTAAATCTGAAAAAAAGTTGGAAAAGGCATAATGCCTGCCGGCATAAGCAGTTAAGAGCAACCAAATCCTTTAGCAAGCACGATCATAAAGAAGCAGATACAATATCTCTTCGGCCGTGCCTACATGACTTGAAGTGCGAAAGCCGTATTTGATTCAGAGCATTCCCTATCGGTGAGTTGATAGCATAAAACTACCACTTTACATGTCAATTTCCCCAAATGATACCAGGTGTTGTTTCAATCACCAAAAACTACCAGATCGAAACAAAGTTTTCGCAAAAAACACTAATTCACGTTTAATCATGAATTGAAACCGTTTCTGACAGCAGGACCCACATGTAAGGAGAAGATTTACTGACTTGGACTGGCCCCACCTGTCAGCTCTATTAAAAAATAGTAAAAACATAAAAAAGGGGAAAAAATGGACCCGTTGACCCATTGGTAGGGGGTTTGATTGTTACTCCCTGCTGCTGCTCGTACGCCACTGGACAGGAGACCACGGCGTTCGCAATCGCGTTCCGACGGGAGAAGGACGCCGCCACCGTGTTGCGGGCCCTGAAGCAGAACCGGCGAACGCGGACACCACGTGGGGCGTTCCGACGGCGCGCTGCACGGGGCAGATTCTGCTGGTGGCGGACCTCGGCAGGAAGACAGTGTCCTCGGCTAGGCAGCCGTCGTCGAAGGCGACGCGGCAGACGTTGATGTACAGGGACCTAATGCCGGGCGTGACCTCGTCGCGGTGCGCGTCGAAGTACCCCGCGTCCTCGATAGGCTTAGCCAGGAGCGCGTTCGTGCAGGGCAGGAGCGAGCCGGGCCGGCGAGGCGGGCGAGGCAGGCGAGCGCCTCCTCGACGAAGCGGAGCACGACAGGGGTCGGCAGCGCGGAGACACGACAGACGAAGTCGTCATGCCCCACGGACTGGAACCAGAGCCAGAGCGCCAACTCAGCCTGCAAGTGGGGGCGGCTGCCCACAGCGCCGCCACGCCATTCCCATTTAATCGCGTATATGGACATCCACGGAGAAGAGCAGTGAATTGGCGGGCAGCCGTGGTCTGTTCGCTACCGCCGCTAGCCCAATACAACATGTCAATTTGTACTACAATCAAAACTTAGCACTACAGTTGAGAGGGCCATAGTCAAACCAACCAGCAGCTAGCGAGCAGCCTCCGACATCCGACGAGCTCACCTTCGCTAGCTGACCTCGAGATGGCCAAGAGCATGGACATGGAACCCTTCTACGCCTTCCTAGAGGTCAAGTGGGCGAGTACGCCGACGAGCAGCCGAAACTACGCTGTCCTCGGCGTCGCGCGCCGCCCGACCCGACGGGGGAAGCCTGTCCATGGCGCCATGGAGACCCGGCATGTCGTTGCTTGATAGGCATCTAGCTCACGGATGTCATCCTAGAACACGATGATGGCGGCGTCGGCGAACAGGTGTGGGCCTGGCATGAACTTCCTTGTGGTTTTGAGCGGGCCGCCGACGGACTGCGTCACGCCCATCCCTAGCAGGAGGGTATCAGCCACCCACACATCGATGCCAAGAGCTTCCTTGTCCTGTTCGACGGCATCAATGGCGAGAAGTTCACGGAGATACGCTACACGCCGCCGCGGCGGACGATGGCGGCAAGGTGAGATTACGACAGTGAAGGACCCGACCAATGATGTTGTTTGGTTCTGCGCCACCAAGGATATGGCGTTGTCGGGGCAGCACGCGACTATCGCCATGATCATGGTCATCGTTTTGGTCGCCGAAGTGGGCCTTGCTGGTGCGGCACGGCCGATGCTGACGGAGTGGAGCAGCGGCGGGAAGGTCAAAAGTGTGGTGTACCCATCGGAGAGAAGCAACGACCGATGCCGACAGAGCGAAGCAACAGCCGATGCTGACTGAGCGGAGCAGCTGCCGGTGGCGACGGATAGCTGGGCTCAGTTTGTCTAACTCTACGTACGTGTTCGTCGGGAGGAAGGAAGCAACAAGAAGTCCGAGTGAAATGAACGAGCTGATGTGTTGCTTACCGTTGTTTGCTGTTTGGCGGATGTTAGCGGCTGACCACGAAACTAGGCAGAAATTAAGCAGGCAAAATCCTAGTTCCGTTTGATTAAGCGGTCTCAAGCGGCAAATTGATGGACGGTCGTGGTCATGTCCACTTACAGGCTGACAACACCCACCTCTCGGCGTACTGCGCAGGTCCCGCACCAGACGGTGCAGGCACTCCAAGCTGGAGGAGTATGTGACGGTCAAGCACTGCTGGGAGCGCTCCGAGCTGCTCGCGTTATCCATCCGCCACCGCTACGCGCTCGCCGACGCGCACTGCGCATACGCCATCTCGCTCACCATGGTCGGCGACGCGCTGCACGACGCCATGTCACGGGAGCAGCTCGACGAGCTCACCCGCGGGCTGGAGGCGAAGGCGGCCGGGGGAGAAGGACCGCGGCGGCAGCGGGGAGGCCCTGGCGGCGGAGCTGCGGCCGGAGGACGAAGGCGGGGCGCAGCCGCGCGGTTGCTGGCGAGCGGGGGTGAGGGCGGCCGGGGGAGAAGGACTGCGGCGGCGTGGAGGCGGTTGACGAGGGGATGCGCGGCGACGGCGCGCTGGTGTTCGGGAGGCAAGCGCAGGCGGCGGCGGACACGAGTGAGGAAGGGGCGACGGCGGTAGGGACTCCTGGGCGGCGGCGGGATCGCGTCACGACGGGGATGGGGGAGATGGGTCAACGGGTCCAATTTTATTCCTTTTCTTTTGATATTTTTTAATAGAGCTGACCGGTGGGGCCAGTCCAAGTCAGCAAATTTTCATCTTATATATGGGTCCCGCTGTCAGAAACGGTGCCAATTCGCGTTTAATCATGAATTAGTGCTATTTGCGAAAATTTGGTTCCGATCTGGTAGTTTTTTGTGATTGAAACAACACCTGGTATTATTTAGGAAAATTGACATGTAAAGTGATAGTTTTATGCTATCAACCCCGTATAGATCGTGCAGTTACAAAGAAAGTGTAATGGAACTGCACGCACAATAAAGTTCTTTTTAAGATAGAAAAGATAACAAATGAGAAGAATATGTAATAAATACATATAAGTAATGTCCAAAGGGGGTTTACCCAGCTCACAAGAGTACGCAGGTTATTAGCATACAGTTTCTCGATGTCAGACATCAATCCGCACTAAGTAGTGTGGTAAAACAGAGAGAACTGAAGCCTGAAAATAACATTTGGAACAACAAACATGGTTTATTTTGAAAGAGCTCTAAGTTTAGTACTTCTATAATCTATGATGGAATTTCATTATTTTAGAACACGAGCAATTTAAAATGGTATAAATAAAAGCCAATATAATGCACCTGAATAGAATGATCATTGCAGGCCTTGTCAATTACCCTACCCCTTGCTAGAAAGCAAAGTGAAAATCGACCTTGTGCACGAGTGGAGCCAACTCCTGAACAAATCCGAAAATAGCAATTGGTTACTAAAAAAAGTCACACTTGCACAAAAAGACACATAGTAATTTGAACTTTTCAAGTACATTAAAAAGGAGTGGGAACTGATGCTCCATTCAGATATGGTTCAGGGCTTTACTGTGAATAGGCTATAAAGCAGTACATTACATAGCAAACAGGCTGCTACCTGACAATCTTGAGCAGTTAGCACAAATATAGGGCCACAGTGACAACACGAGTTTGTTTTTTTCACACAATAAAGTAATGACGCATGTTTATGCACCAAACACAAGATACAGCGAGCTCTGAAAAAATAAGTAAATGGCCTCTCATTCTTTAAAAACTGTAGAGCAAAGCCTGTTGGGATATACTTTCCGGATATATCCACAGGACTCGCTGACCAGGGTTCTCATCAACGGGTTAGAGCTTTACTTCACGGGCGGCCCAGTCAGAGAAAGAGGAGGAGCCAGTTCCGGCTACGACAAGGCCCAGAAAAGTTACCGACTTAGGCCTGTAGTCTTACTTGTAGTCCAAGCTGTATTTAGTTACCGACTCTGTAACATAGCCGGATAGGTCTCTCCTGTAATCCTAGGCCCTGATGACTATATAAACCGGCCCTATGAAAGTCTTTAGGGCAACCAATCAATCATAACACCACAATCAACTCGCACATGCGAACGTCTCTTGTAATCCGCTGTAACATCCGGCTTACGCCGATATATTATTGGGTTGCTAGCAGGAGTAGGATCCGATCGCCACAGTCAGATCTGAACTTGGGTAAACTTGTGCTCACCGTTCCTGAAACATCCGACGTCTCACACCCCATCCTTCCAACGCCACTAGGACCCCCTATGGCGTACTTGTCGATAATTCGACGACAGTTGGCGCCCACCGTGGGGCTGGTGACCTTTGGAGCATCGTTCCAGGCGGAATCTGCACGTGCAGGAATCGGCAAAACAATCGCCATGGATCGCGTGGTCTACGCCAGTGATGTCCCTCTCGTCCTTCTCGACGAGACCTGGATTTCGGCTTCGAAACCCGTGCCGACCTACATGATCATGTCCATCGACGAGATCGATATCTATCTCGATTTTGCTGAACCCGTCCAACCCACCCTTGAGATGATGACCATGGCGGAAGAAAAATCCAGATCTACTTTTTCCGCAGAGGCGGAAGAGTTCAAGATCCCGGAGAAAATCAAACCCACCCAGCCCACTCCTGTAGTGGAAGAAGAGGTGGACGAAAAAATCGGATCTAATCTCCCTGATGAGATCGGATACATGGATGAGGAATATATCCGCTACGGCTCTGTCATACCGGACGTCGTAGCAGAAAAACTACCCTTTAATCACAAGATAAAGGAGATGATGAAACTCCCCTACATCGATTACAAAGCAATCACCGACATCACGGAGAACTTTGAGATGGAGGAGGCAGAAACCCAGTTGTGCCACTACTTCAAGAACATGAACAAGAAGAAGCATTGTTTCGTGTACCACATAAGCACTGGATCCGACTCTGTCGATGCTGGAGCTGGTAGCGATTCGGTCCTAGACCCAATCGAAGAAAACGTCGACTCACCTGGCTCCCCTCAGGAGTCAATCACGTCGCAGGAACTTCGAGACTTCGATAAAGAGATGGAGGAGTATGAACAAGAGCATGTCTCCAAGTAAACGCAAGGTGAGCCAGAAAATTCTCCTAGTCCATATGATAGCATGGATGAAAGCTACACCTCTCAGGATGATATGGATACCGGAGATTCCTCCGAGGTCCACAAGCCAACCATGATGGAAAGTACTGACGGAAGTTTATCCCCCGGTACCGGACCAAAATCCGTCTTTACCACTGGTACGCACGTTAAGGCTACTGGGCGGTCAAAGAAGAAGAAGAACAAAAATCCGACACCGGTAGAGCCGGATGTCGAGGAAACCAACGGAGAAAAAGTTGATGAAGAGATCGAGATGGAGAATCAGGACGGAGATTCGATTAATACCACCCCGGTCGACCCTCTCGTGGATGGATACGTCGTCACCAAGGATGCACGTGAAATTTACGGAGATGCTCTCACAATTCCAATCCCAACGGCTTCGGGTCTCACACCGGAGGCGCTGGAGAAAAGGGCTGAGGACCTGGAAAAGCACCGTATGTTTCTACTCGAAGAGGCCGCGTGCATCGTCGAGATGAGGTAGCGGTTAACAGTGATCCTGCCAAATATCAGTCATATTTCAAGAGACATCCAAACGAGACAAGGGGAGGTCCGTTTCTTGCTAACAAGAACCCGGATATCCATAAAAATCTATTTGACGGAAAAGATGGAGAGAAGATCCGAGTCTATAGCACGCCGTTGGAAAACGCTGCTGCAGCTCAAGCCATCCTCGCCAACAATCCGTCTCCGCAGCAGGTCCAGCAGTGCATCGCGTTGCTGGACAAAGGATTAAAGCAGCAGAAAACGGCCACGTCATTTAGTGGCAAGCTGGCCTCAAAGTCCGAGTTTTGACACACTGGCGCTGACCAAAGCGCTAACGTAAGGCTTCGTAGGGATACGACTCAACGCTACCGTCCCCGTGGAGAAAAAGAGAATTCAAGAACCGGCTCAAACGACCATTCTCTCCGGCCGGCATGTGAGTGGGCAAGAGTTATTCCGGCTGCGTCCGAAGACGCCATCAGGCGAAGGTTCCTCATCAGGACCATCATCGGCAAAACAACCGCTATAGAGAAGACCTGGAAACACACTGCCAGCGAGAGGAGCAAGATGAGCTAAGGATACCACCACCGAGCCGTCCGGCTGGCAACACCGGACGAAGAGATGATCCGGATCGTCCTGAATCAAGTAGGAACGGTGCCCAAATAAACAGGCATCGGAGTCAGCATAATGAGGCTCCACCGCCATCACCGTGTAACCCAGCCAGAAATAATCCACCAGGGCCACCATCGCCTCCTAGCAACGACCATGAAGGATACAGACGCAGCCATGGAAGCCACAGGGGCGGATACGGCAATGGTGAAAGGAGAAGCAAAAATCGCGCAGAAGCCGTGAGCCTTCTGTAGGGTTCGCAGCATAGAAAACAAAAAATTTCCTACGATGAGAACATCTATGTACCAAGATCTATCTACTAGATACAAGCAACAGGTGGATATACATCCATAGAATACATACTCTCGAAGACCGAATAGCGTTAACGAGGTTGTACTCGTGGATGATGTAGACGAACGCTTGCCGATCTCAAGATCGTGATGAAGTCCGTCTGGTCCAGCCGGTCCAGCACGATCAAGTCCAGCACCTCAAAGCAGTGGTGCATCCGTGATCGCACACACGTACGGGTACCCCGACAACCTCCGCGCCCTCGCTCCAGCGAAGCAGTGGAAGCAACAAATCCTTCGAGAAAAAGCCACCGGGAACATGTATCTCGCTGATCCGAGACCATGGGGAAATTCTAAAGGGGGGAGAGAGATCCTTCGCGAGGAGGTGTGCTTTGAGAGGAGGAGAGGGGGCCTTTTATAGGGGAGAGGGGGGCACCCAAGGGGCATGGCGCCCAGCCATGGGGCTGCCCCCACCTCTTCCACATTCATGTGGGTGGAGATCCCACTCAAAATGAAAAGCCTCCACTCCCATTAAAAAGCCTCCACTCAAAAATCCACTCACATGCATTAAATTTCCACCAAATTTAATGCAAGCTCTCATTTAAATAAAACTCTTTTATTTATTTATTCAGAATTTTGTTAATTACTTTAATTAACAAACATTCACATAAAACCCCTTGCTAGTATTCCATTTCACATGCAGAACCAGTTTCAGCAATTTCAACCGAAACAATTTCGGTGTCTAGTGAAATAAATTCCTGCGCTTTCCTTTTTCTTTCTCCAGCATATCATTTGCTCCGAATGGTGTCGGTATCCCTTAAGTGTGTCACCCTACGGTTCGCGAATAATGCGGACATGATCGAGACCCTTCTTCGATCAATGATCAGTAGCGGGACCTGGAGATCCATACTGACTCCGACACATTCAACGATGACTTCTGTGATCGTGTGAACCTTTTACGCTAGTATCTTAATCCCTTTGTTTCACGATATATTACATGTCCGAGATTTGATCATCGGTATCTCCATACCTAGTTTGATCTCGTTACCGACATGTACTCTTTTCTCGTTCCCGTGATATAACATTCTAGTGATCAAATCACTTGCTTGCAAGCTAACCAATGTGATATCACCGAGAGGGCCCAGAGTATATCTATCCGTCATCGGGATGAAAAAAATTCCACTCTTGATCCATGGGTCTCAACATAACACTTTAGTAGTTCTGAAGCCATCTTTATAATCACCCAGTTACGGTGTGACGTTTGATGTCATCGAGAAACTCTTCCGGTGTTAGTGATTGACATGATCTCATGGTCTAAGGATTAGGATCACTTCGTAAGTTGTTATAGCAATATAAACTCAATGACTTTGATCGTAATGCTATACTTCGGATGAATGTTCATCACATCATTACACTAATGTTGTGACCTCGTTATTAACAACATCCAATGTCTATGATCAGGAAACTTTGATCATCATGTTAATCAACGAGCTAGTTTATAAGAGAGGCATAACTAGGAACTTCCTTTTTATTTATTAAACACAAATGTATTAACGTTTCCGTATTAATACAATTATAGCATGCAAAATAAACATTTATCATAAATAAGGAATACGATAATAACCACTTTATTATTGCCTCTCGGGCATATTTCCTTCAGTCTCCCACTTGCACTAGAGACAATAATCTAGTTTGAAAACTTTGCGTATTGAACACATATGGCTTTCTGGTGTTCCATATACGCAACTGCAAGTGTTTAACATAATCTACGGATCTGACACTTTCAGGTACGTGTGTATTTGCATGTTTTTGCGTCTTCACGCATCACTCATTCTCCAATGAGATGGCATTGTATAAATCTGGTCTTTCGGTGAGACCTTTAGTTCCTTGGGGTTTAAAACACGTCGATACTATTGTCATGCAATATATCTTTAGTTGCGAACCACACCTTAGTTTGATAACAAACTACTTGACACAAATTCCCTCCTTTGCTGCTACTATAGCAGTCATATACTTAGCCTTTTGTTGTAGTATTCGTCACAATGTCTTAACTTTGGAATACATCCAAATCCATCATGAAAACTCCTTTCCATTTCATTGTGCCACTCATAGTTTAAATTGAGATAAACTTAATTTGTATCTTGTGACAAAACTAGTATCAATGTAACGCTTTACAATGAACTATTTGTAATTGTTTGTCACCTCTACACAAATATATTCTTAGTTCTTCCAAAAGATCATAAGAATATCCTTACTATCGTACAATGATCATTTTATGATTCATTCTGGTATATGCTCATAACACTTAGAGCATAGGACATATCTGGATGTGTACATATTATGGTATGATTGATCAAAACATTCTCGTGATTTCACTCATCAAATGTCAAAGCACTTGAATCTTGTTTCACTTATCAAGTGTCGATACACTTGAATCTTGATTCAATTCTTTTCCATGCGACAAGAACCGTTTCTAGTCGTTTCTATATTGAACTCCTTCAATATCTCATATATGTACGTTTGGCATAAACATATTAGCGTCACAGTCTATCCACTATAGACATTCATGCTAAATATTCGGGTTTTGCCTAAGTCTTTCATCGAAATGAAATTCTTAACCTTTGTCAATAAAAGATACATCATTTCTAATCAACAAGATGTCATCCACATAATGTATTAGAATTGTGTCTCAGCGCTCCCACTTAATTTCTTGCAAATGCAAGCATCTTCATCGTCTCCTGATGAAAAACTCCTTTTTCATCATGGTGAAGATACCAACTCCGTGATGCTTACTTCAACCATTGAAGTTTGCATGCCCTTCTTAGCATCCTTTCAATTAACAAAACCCTTTGGATCGTGTCATGTACACGTCCTAGGTAACCATTCTATTAGAAGAACTTTGTTTTGTTTATTCATCTACCATATACCAAATTATATGTAGTGGTTGCTACTTTAATCCGTCCAGACTAAATATCGCTATGAAAGATCAAATCTTGTCATAGTCAACTCCTTAAACATTGTCATAAAATACTTTACGACATGTCGACTATTTCATAGATGTGAAACATCCATGTCTGTTTCTTTATAGATCCAAATACGACCGATAGGTTTTTACACCTTTCCGGAGGGTCTTCCAAGTTCAAAACTTGATTTATCGTGTATGGACTTATCACGGATTTTATGGCTTCATGCCATTTGACGGAGTCAGGTCCCATCATCGCTTCTTTGTATGTATTCGGTTCATCATTGTCAAACAATAATGATTTACTCTCAAATCTTAGCATTTGATTGTTTAACCGACCTACTTGGTTCAACAGGAACTTAGATCTCCGTGACCACAACCTTTGAGGCACATAAGCTATGAGCATTATGGCAGCCTCTGGAACCATTTCCGGCGCTGCGCAACTCAGCACATTTAGCTAAGGTTCGTTAACCTTATCAAAGTTCTATTGTCCTCCCACTTAACTTTTGCAAAAAAATCCTTTTTCAAGAAACTTCATATTTCAAGGGACAAAACCTTTTTGTCCTTGGTGTTATGGAGGAATAACCAATTGTTATTCGAAATAACCTACAAAGACATGCTCATCTGACTTCGGTTGTAAACATCTTACTTATGTTTAGCATACCAAAATTTAAGAAATGACAACTTGGGTTTTACCCCAAACCATAACTTCCATGGTGTCATTTCAACGGATCAAGATGGAGCTCTTTTCAGTGTAAAAGCGGTAGTCTCTAAAGCTTTAATCTTTTAAAACATAATGGCAGTTTTATAAATAACACCTTTGATCCAACCAGGTCAAACAAGGTTTCATTACAAATCTCAAACACTCCATATTCCTATGGTGTTTCGCGAGATGTAAATCTAGGTGTTTTGCTAAACTTGTAACTCAAATAAATCCCTTTTATGATAAAATCATAATTCATTTATTTTTCTTGTTACACTTGTAACTCAAATAAATCCCTTATGATAAAATCATAAACCATTTATTTTCTTGTTACGATGATTTTCCACTTCATCTTGAAAGTCTTTGAAACATTTTCAAATATTTCATACTTCATTCTCATTAAGTGAATATTCACTCAAATTTCCGGAGAAAGCATATGAAGTTGAAATCCATCGCTTACGACTATACATAATGGACTACATACATCGATATGTATAAATTCCAATATTTTAGTCGTTCGTTCTTCTTTGGCCTTTGAACGAAGTTTTAATTATCCCGAGGAAAGTCTCACAAGCGTCATTTGATCAAATCAAAGACTCCAAAAATCCATGAATATGGAGATTCTTCATGTTTACTTTCCAATATAATTTAAACAGCGATGTCACTTCATAAGTGATCTTTCAATCATTTGTCTTGCGACATTTTAGCATTAGCTTTATGGATGTGATTTCTCCAACTAGATTTGTAAATCATCCATCTTATATGGAATACGGTAATTATTTGAACAACCTTTGTTCTCATAATACCTGATTTAAATAACAATTATTAAAACAAATCTTGAAGTCAAGCTTTGATGCCAACGAGAAATACAAACAACGGTTTGTTTGTTTTCGATGAACATCATCATATATTCTCTTGCTAGTTACTTAGGCCATTGTGGTTCATGAATTTCGTCGTTTCGTATGAAATTTCATACCAACCAATTCGGTATCCAATACCCAAGAACCACATTGTTTAACAAGCAAAGAATACAACCATAACATGTATATCATCCATATACCTAAATTGGATATTTCCAATCTTTTCTTTTCTGCCAAATATATTTTATAGATTCTCTTTCAGCATTTCCTTTTACTTTTTAAAAGAATTTATCAACATCAATAGTGGCGCCATATACATGACACATAGTCCAAAACGTGTATATTCAAATAATAATACCTCTGGACTTGCACTTTGAAGTAGATCACCATCATCAAATGATCGGTATTCTTTCAAAATCCATTCTTTAGTAATCTTTTTAGTGTAGTAAACACTTTACATACATCTTCTATTCATCCTTATCATGACGACTTTCATGATCAAGCTAATGTAGCTTATAAAGACGAATCGTGAGTATAACGCTACTTTCCAAAACCCTTTTGGATGATTAGGATGTCTAGCATCTCCAACCTTCGTAAATTCTCATTCAATCTGAGATCATATATTATACTCTATCATATTGCAACCAAAACATTGTTTCAGATATCGTTATATCTGTCACACATGATGGATTCTGAAACAATCCTTTCAGCTCCTAGACAACCTTGATATTTAAAAACAATCAATAATCATGGAGGCAAACATGATACTTAAGATACTAACACTGGAATTGTTACTCTCGATTTAATACCAATTATTAAATTTCACGGAGTAAATAGAATTTTGCTGAAAGTTTGCAATAGGACTTTAAACTTTAGATTGACACTCAACACAATACGATACCAGTTCGTAAAGTATATATCCAGAATTCTATAGTTCTATTATCTCAATTACAACTATGCATAAGGTGGTGAACGAATGCCAATGACTACAACAAATTATGCAAATTCACTTTGATTTAATTTATGATAAATTGAGTTCTACTAATCCAAATTAGAAATGAACTCCCACTCAAAAACAACATCCTCATGTCTTTTTGGTGATTACATGAACCAAATCCACTACACCAAGTCCGATCATCACGTGAGTCGGTGTAGCTTCAAAGGCGAGCATCAAATGGGCATCATATATACTATATGACTCATGCTTAACCTTTCGGTCCGTGTTTCGAGGCCATGTTTGTACATGCTAGGCTCGCCAAGTAAGAACCTTAGTATTCGCGTGTGTAACTGTCTTACACCCGAGATATGCTCGTGGATTCAAGTACACCCGATCATCACGTGATGCCTTGAAGCGACGAAACATTGTCGGTGCATACTTAAGGAAGAACACATTTTTATCTTGATATCTAAATGAGGGATCATCTTATTATGCTAATAAAATGCCAAACAAGCAATATAAGATGCTATCAAACATCACATGTTTATTAGTGGAATGATATGGTTCCCGCATATGATCTCTATCATGTGCACCGTGGTATGATCACTATCATACTTATATGTGTAAGTCCAAGGTCTATGGAGATTACACGTTATGTGTGTTGTAAGAGTATCATCTCATACTTCTACTTACAACATCACCATATCATAACACTAGCCCAACAACAATCTTAACTAGACGCCTCTAATTTATCCATTGCAAATTTTACGTGGCTTAGGGCTTTCGAAGATAGAACCGTTCTTACCTACGAACATGAACCACAACGAGGATAACCAAATTGTTGACAACTCGTTGCAAATTAGATATTGACTATAGTAGGAGAGACAGACACCCGCTAGCCACTTATGCAAAACTAGTTGCATGTCAAGCGTGGAACAGGTCTCATGTGCGAGGACATGTAAAGTTTGTCCGGGCCGCTTCATCCCACTATGCCACCAATATCCAAAGTACAACTAAGAAGCAATAAAATGATCATCATCGCCCACATACTCATATGTGTACTACCCGTGCAAAGCATCTACGCATAGATCCGGCTCTGATACCACTGTAGGGTTCGCAGCATAGAAAACAAAATTTTTCCTACGATGGGAACATCTATGTACCAAGATCTATCTACTAGATACAAGCAACAGGTGGATATACATACATAGAATACATACCCTCGAAGACCGAATAGCGTTAACGAGGTTGTACTCGTGGATGATGTAGACGAACGCTTGCCGATCCCAAGATCGTGATGAAGTCCGTCTGGTCCAGCCGGTCCAGCACGATCAAGTCCAGCACCTCAAAGCAGTGGTGCATCCGTGATCGCACACACGTACGGGTACCCCGACAACCTCCGCGCCCTCGCTCCAGCGAAGCAGCGGAAGCAACAAATCCTTCCAGAAAAAGCCACCGGGAACATGTATCTCGCTGATCCGAGACCATGGGAAAATTCTAAAGGGGGGAGAGAGATCCTTCGCGAGGAGGTGTGCTTTGGGAGGAGGAGAGGGGGGCCTTTTATAGGGGAGAGGGGGCACCCAAGGGGCATGGCGCCCAGCCATGGGGCTGCCCCCACCTCTTCCACATTCATGTGGGTGGAGCTCCCACTCAAAATGAAAAGCCTCCACTCCCATTAAAAAGCCTCCACTCAAAAATCCACTCACATGCATTAAATTTCCACCAAATTTAATGCAAGCTCTCATTTAAATAAAACTCTTTTATTTATTTATTCAGAATTTTGTTAATTACTTTCATTAACAAACATTCACATAAAACCCCTTGCTAGTATTCCATTTCACATGCAGAACCAGTTTCAGCAATTTCAACCGAAACAATTTCGGTGTCTAGTGAAATAAATTCCTGCGCTTTCCTTTTTCTTTCTCTGACATATCATTTGCTCCGAATGGTGTCGGTATCCCTTAAGTGTGTCACCCTACGGTTCGCGAATAATGCGGACATGATCGAGACCCTTCTCCGATCAATAATCAGTAGCGGGACCTAGAGATCCATACTGACTCCCACACATTCAACGATGACTTCTGTGATTGTGTGAACCTTTTACGCTAGTATCTTAATCCCTTTGTTTCACGATATATTACATGTCCGAGATTCGATCATCGGTATCTCCATACCTAGTTTGATCTCGTTACCGACATGTACTCTTTTCTCGTTCCCGTGATATAACATTCTAGTGATCAAATCACTTGCTTGCAAGCTAACCAATGTGATATCACCGAGAGGGCCCAGAGTATATCTATCCGTCATCGGAATGAACAAATTCCACTCTTGATCCATGGGTCTCAACATAACACTTTAGTAGTTCTGAAGCCATCTTTATAATCACCCAATTACGGTGTGACGTTTGATGTCATCGAGAAACTCTTCCGGTGTTAGTGATTGACATGATCTCATGGTCTAAGGATTAGGATCACTTCGTAAGTTGTTATAGCAATATAAACTCAATGACTTTGATCGTAATGCTATACTTCGGATGAATGTTCATCACATCATTACTCTAATGTTGTGACCTCGTTATTAACAACATCCAATGTCTATGATCAGGAAACTTTGATTATCATGTTAATCAACGAGCTAGTTTATAAGAGAGGCATAACTAGGAACTTCCTTTTTGTTTATTAAACACACATGTATTAATGTTTCCGTATTAATACAATTATAGCATGCAAAATAAACATTTATCATAAATAAGGAATACGATAATAACCACTTTATTATTGCCTCTCGGGCATATTCCCTTCACCTCCAAGGCGCAGACCTCTCTCGCCAAACGACGCTCGCCCTCACATTGAATCAAACATAAAAGCGCGTCGGTATGAGGAAGAAAATGTGTATATGGGACCCAAATTCTTTGGACCACGCATACGTCAGACCAAATTTCTGGTTAACTTTGGTATTGCCAAACACATTCAGACCTACGACGACGCAACTCGGCCAGATACCCGGCTCCAGGATTTCTTCTAGGCCTGCTGCATCACCAAAGGAGGAAACAACCTAGTTGCAGTCCGATATCTCCCGCTCATGCTGACAAAGACGGCTCGATCATGGCTCAATGAACTGCCAGAGAATTAAATTCACAACTGGTATGATATGCAAAGTGCATTATTTTCAAACTTCAAGGGAACATACATGAGGCCCTGCATAATCAAAGACTTGCAGCGTTGCACACAAAGACCCGGAGAAACCTGCCGGGATTACCTCGGATGCTAGATTGACACGAATAACTCCTGTGAAGGAGTAAACTGCGATAGAAGCTTTTATTACAGGACTTCTAGTCGGACTTTCACGTCACAGACTGAAGCGTGACCACGTCACAGATTAGGGAGAAATGATAGAAACGGCAAGCAAATATGCTAATGCCGATGATGATTCAGAAGGGCTGCTAAATATTCTGGCCAATCCCAATGCGGCCAAACAGCCAAAACAAACTCAGAAGCGCAAGAACACCTCGGACAAAAAGCTGGCTCCGGACAACGCAGATGTTAACGCAATGTTCAGATCTGGAGGACGAGGAGGGCGCGGAGGTGGCCGGGGTAGAGGCCGTGGAACTTCCCGAATCCAGGGCAGAGGAGACAAGCAACCCGGAAGAACCTATACCCGTGCCGACATTGCCAACAATCCCTGTGTCCACCACTTGGATAGTAACGGAGGATCTACCCACACAAATGCCGAGTGTCGTTTCAATGACGATATCAAGAAAGACGAATCCGCTGGCTACAGAGCCAAGCGACAAAAAGGAAAAAAAATCCGAGAAAGGAAAGGATCCCAAGGAAGATTCCAACATGGAAGAAGCGGAAGCTGCTACAGAGCCCAAGTCGGATGGAAAGAAAACTTTTCCAACTAAGAAAGACGCATACGTCTGCTTCCTTGGATCCCAACCTGCTAAGGACAAGAAGGCGGTTCTTCGTGAGCTCAATGCCACAATTCCGGTTGTTCCGCAGTTTCTGGATTGGTCGGAGGTAACTATCACCTTTGATCGTTCAGATCACCCGAGGAAAACACATCATCAAGAAAATTACTCGCTGGTCGTGAATCCTCTTATTGATGGCTATGAGTTCTCTAAAACACTCATGGACGGTGGAAGCAGCATTAACATCCTCTACATCGAGACGCTCCACCGCATGAAGCTACACGAGAGCCAGTTGAGTTACAACAGTGTAACTTTCCATGGCATTATACCAGGGAGACAGGCGGATTCTTTGGGTGAGATCACTCTGGACGTGACATTCGGAACCCGAGACAATTATCGGACTGAGCCACTCTATTTTGAGGTGGTACCGTTCAAAAGTGCTTACCACGCCATCTTAGGATGTCCGGTTTACTGGGCGTTCATGGCTCGTCCCTGCTACATCTACAACATGATTAAACTTCTAGGTCCAAAGGGCGTAATCACTGTACGAGGAAATCCAAGGAAGGCGCGAGAGTGCGATGGAGGATCTGCTGCCTTCGCCGAAGCCATGCTGCACACCCAGGAGTACCAGGAGATCAAGAAGACCATCAATCCGTCTGAGATGCCCGCTACGAAGAACGAGGTGCTGAAGCCAAGTTTGCAGTTCAAGGCGTCGGAAGAGACGAAGAAAACGTCGCTGAAGGAAGATGATCCCTCTAAGACGACAAACATAGGGGTAGGCCTAGGCGACGCATAGGAAAGCACGCTCGTCGAGTTCCTCAAAGCTAATAGTGATATCTTCGCATGTCAGCCTTCTGACATGACCAGTACCTAGGGAACTTGCCGAGCACTCTCTTAATGTGTACCCTGATGCTAAACCCGTCAAACAGTCCTTACAACAGTTTGGTGATGAAAAGCGCAAAGCAATAGCCAAGGAATTATCCTAACTAGAATTAGCGGATTTTATAACAGAGGTCATCCATACAGATTGGGTGGAAAATCCTGTACTTGTCCCAAAAAGGACACCATTGATTTAAGGATGTGTGTTGATTATACCTCTTTGAACAAGACATGCCCAAAAGATCCGTTTCCTTTGCCAAGAATCGATCAAGTTATCGACTCAACGGTAGGATCGAAACTACTCTAGTTTCTCGATGCATATTCCGGATATCACCAAATACCTTCTGCTACAAAACTATGCCTTTTGGCTTAAATAACGCAGGAGCAATATATCAACGTACTATGCAACGTTGTCTCAATGACCAAATCGGACGCAACGTCCATGTATACATAGACGACATAGCAGTTATGTCCAAAAAGAAGGAAACTTTAATTTTCGACTTGGATGAAACATTTGCTAGTCTACGAAAATTCAATATGATGCTAAATCCTAAGAAGTGTTTCTTTGGAATTCCAGCCGGAAAATTGCTAGGTTTCATCGTCTCTGAGCGAGGCATAGAGGTGAACTGAGACAAAATCAAGTCTATCCTAAACATTACCAGGCCGACTCGCCTGAAGGACATACAACGTCTCACTGGTTGCATTGCAGCGGTGAGTCGGTTTGTTAGCCGGCTTGGCGAAAGAGACGCACCTTTGTACAAGCTCTTGAAGAAAACCGACAAATTTGTCTGGACTCAGGAAGCCGAAACTGCCCTGCAAAGTTTGAAAGATCAACTTTCAAACCCACCAGTTCTCGCAGCACCAGAACCTTAGGAACCTATGTTACTCTACATTGCAGCGACCAACAAGGTCATAAGTGTGGTAACAGTAGTTGAGCGCGAGGAAGAAGGCCACGAGCATAAGGTGCAGCGGCCAACTTAGTATCTAAGTGATGTCTTGACAGAATCAAAACGACGGTATCCACAACATCAAAAGCTAGACTATGGAGTGTTCTTCGCATCCAAAAAGCTACGCCACTATTTTCAAGAGAACAATATCACAGTGGTGAGCACTGCTCCTCTGCGAGATATAATCAATAACCGCGACGCCACATGACGTGTCGCAAAGTGGGAAATAGAGCTTGCAGCTTTTGACGTTGAGTACAAACCACGTACAACAATCAAGTCCCAAATACTTGTCGACTTTGTTGTTGACTGGATAGAGACGGCAGAAAACACAGGCCCTCCAGACTCGGAATTTTGGACCCTTCACTTTGACGTATCAAAAGCACGAGGAGGCTCGTGGGATGGCGTGGTGCTCAAATCACCCCAAGGAGATAAGTTGTTCTATGTGTTGCAAATACACTTCACGGCAACCAATAATATTGCCGAGTATGAAGCGCTGCTGCATGGAATACGCATGTGCGGTGACCCAGCATACCACTGCATGTGTAGTACACTATAGTCGTTGATATGACACCCACAGAACACTGTTCCGTAAATATCACATCCCTCATACTGGTACAACAGAAACATTGCGGGTCCATATTACAAACATACACACATTATTATTATTATTACAATACCAGAAGTTCAAGACTTCAAAGGATTCAACTTACAAACCAAATTAAAAAGTGTTTCAGCGGAATATTTAAGGTGATGACTTAAACTCCAAATTGAGCTCAACAACTTATTGCTATACATTGTTCATGTTGCTCGGCTCAATTGGCTCCTAGTACTACGATAATTATTCTGACTCTTGGTGCTCTCTTCCATAGACGATATCATAGTCCACTCCTTCCACGGCACCGTACATATTGGGCTCTTTATAGAAGACCTCCTCTTGACACTCAAATGCATATATTGGAGTTTCTTCGGGATCCTCAGAGTCTAAGCAGGGGATTAAAGGAAAAGGTGAGTAACGGCGTTACCCAGCAGGTTCATTATATGAAAGGTGGGAAGTTTGATGCTCTATCTACCACCTCGGACTATAAGTCCTTGGCACTATGCAGTTTTCGTAAATCTTTCTTTAAAGATTGCTTTTATTATGAAAATCTATGACCATCAGCCTTCATAGGTTGACCAGAACTTTCATGGAGTTCCTTTCCTGCAGCGTGCGTAGCTCCTTCCCGGAATAGGGAGTAACAAGTTACAATTCTTACACTCTACAGAGGTGTGTTACTTTACCCATCATAGATCAACTCCTTATTGCACAACCCGTGCGTACTTTCTCGTCCACAATTCCATGATGTGGGGCCCAGTAGTTGGTCCAAGCCAATCACTGCCCTCTCCGTGACCCCATATGTCTGCACGATCCTTCGGGGCTGGCTCACCTTCGTTAAGCCCCCTTTTGGGCAGGCTAAAACCCTGATGAGTTCCCAAAGACTCTATGAACTGGTGTTGCCCTTGCAAGTGCCATATCAAATGGACTATACCACTAAAAACCACTCATAGATTATCTAGACACCAAAAGTGTGGGGGGATAAGGGTGCCCACCCATATGTTGGATCCACACAAGGAATCACAACGTCACGTTAAGGTCGTCTTGCCTCCATACGAGAGGAAAAGGATATAATTGACTTCTCCGTCCCATTCCAAATCTCATGGCTAACGCGTTATATACGACGCTAGAATCACTGATGTCATGGGTTGTTAGGTTCCTAGTTGATTATCATTATTGCAAATAGAAATTTAAGTTCTATTGGTCCTTTCTATCATCACTTAGGATGATATCAACAATTAATTTATTTGAGAAAATAATATTTTCTTTCCTTGAAACATAGATGATAACACACAATTTGCAAATACTTTAATAAAGACTCTTCAAAGGACATGAGCAAGTGATGAACTTGCGTTGTGATTGCAAGGTAGTGAAGTCGGATGCTTGCACTGGACCTTGAGCTTCTATGTCTACAAAACATCATTATTGCCCGGTAAGGACAATATTTAAAGAAGCAAAATGATTATGCATAGTAATGCAATGCATTATGAATCATTTATTTTTCTTTATGTGTTTTACCCATAACTTTAGTTTCAAGAATTTCTTTAAGTAATAAAGGATTTCATTTAAAAAAACTTTAATAATTGTTGAATATTATATTTTCCATTATATAAGATAATAAATTATTTTTAAATTTAAAATTTAATATAAATTCCTATATTTATTCATTTAATAATTCTTTTAAGGATTAATATTTAAATGAAAGAATTTCTTTTTATGACCCAAAACATTTATTTAGTATTTTTCTTAAATACTAGGATAATAATATAAAATAAAAGTGAGTTTTATTTATTTTTATCTTCAATCTTTAATTTCATAAAGCATAATTATATTATAAAATTCTTAATAAAAAATTATATACATCAATATTTATTTCTTAATTTAGTTAAATAGGTTGGATTATTATGAATCCAAAAACATATTATTTGTAATTTTTAAACTTCTATTTTATTTTTAGAATTTTTATTTAACTCTAGGGGTATTTTTTTCTTTTATTTAATTATTACATCTTCTTTTAGGTTTTGGGCTGGTTCCATTGGGCTTATTGGGCCAATTTGTCCCAAGTGGCCTTGACCAAAAGGGCACCCCGAAGGGGTTCTGTCCCTACTGTCCCACTCCCTCAGTTCCTCTCTCTCTCTCGTCCTCACCTCCTCTCCTTCTCGACCCCGTGGGGTGCTAGCGCCGCCGACGTGCGATGCTCGCCGCCGTGGCCCTCCCTGGCCGCTGCCGTGGTGCAGGGCAGGGTTGTCGACTATGCTTGTCCATCTCTGCTTCGATTTGACTTTGGATCCCTCCTATGGCCAGGCTCGCCCCGTTCCCGAACCCTAGGGTTTAGGGTTGGGTGCTGCCACCGCCGCCGCTGATCCTCCATGGTGGTGTGCAGTGTTGTGCGCTACTGTGGCCGTCGCTGTGGACGCCGTCGTGGCTGGTGCGGGTTGCAATGCCCCCTAGGGTGCTCCCCGTGCCGCCACGAGCTCGTCGGCCCTTATGCTTCCTCTTCAATTCGTCAGTGAGGACCTCTGGTGAGTTATGCCACTATGATCCCTAGTGCATCTAGCTACCTCGAGTCCCTCTATGTGCATCTAGTGGCCAATCTATATTTTATGGTTGCACTGATTCTAGGGTTCATCCCTGTTGCTGGTAGAATGATGTTATTGCCTGGTAATGATGCTTGGTGAGAATTTGTGTTCTCTGCACTTCAGTGTTTGCTGTCATCCTTTGATTATATGATGTTGTTATTGCTGGTCTGAGGCTAATGTTGGATCTTATGCTAGTGGTTCATCATATGTTGGTGTTACATAGTGTTGCCTCTGGTTGAGTATATGGTGGCTTAGTGTGTTCATCTGTTGTCAGTATCGTGATACTGACAGTAACCTTGTCAGGGATGATTCACTGCACAAGTGTTTGTTGGCTTGCATGTTTATCCTTAGTCTGCATTTTATCCAATAGAGTCTGATGATTCTATGAAAATGAATGGATATATATGGTATGATCTCTGAGTCTGGTCTTAGGGAAATGATATGTTTTGAGTTGCTAGTTGTGTTGGTCCACGTAGAGATAAAACAAAACTTTTTCGTCTAGCGTGGTGATCCCAAGATCTAGCTGAGGTAGAAGGCCACGAGGTTTACCACTAGACGCGCAGTTGCGTATTACTGATGTAGCATGCCAGTTGATGTAGTGCAGTCCTTTGCGATCCGATCGTCCTAGTGCTGATCGTACATCACCTCTGCTGGTATCCACACGTATAAGTAGGAGCACCGGCGGCGAACTGCTAGGTTTGATACGACGGCAGGACTGTTGTGGAGCTAGGGTTTCCAACACATGGAATGACCTAACCGATCAACGATTAACCCTTCTGGGTTACTGTGCTCCACTATATATAGGGAGTGAACGTGGGCTCCATTTTCGTGGCCCATTCACTAAAGCCCATGTAACACTAGTCACCATGAGTCCGACTCACTGACTCAGTCCAAATCCGGCTCGGGCCCAACCCAACCAGATATCCAGTTCAGATCCTATCCGAACTTGCCCCCGCTCTTAAGTGTGTGACCCCACAGGCTCTTGGCTACTTGGACACGATTAGAGTCCGACTCTCAATCGATCAGTCGGCAGCAGCTCTTAGCAGAACATGCTGACTCCCAAGTACCAAAGAGTCATGATGATTTTCCTTTCCAATGCGACTTGCGTCCGAGTCCCTTTTGCCTCACGATATACCTTGTCAGACTATAGGCAAATATTTGTCATCCCTTAAATAGTCCGACTCTCTTCTCGATCCGAGATAAGTGATTCACCCGACTAACTCTTAGTCGATCGCCTCGGTTAACACTTAATCGAGTCGTGCATGGCCATGATTTCCAAATCATATCATCCGAGAGGGCCCAGAGAATATCTCTCCAAGTGGAGGGGCAAAATCTCGTCTTGGTTATTCACATCACGCAGCTTGATTCTCAGTCGACCCGAACTCTGCCTTTATGACTGCCCAGTTATGGATCAACGTTTGACAGAACCTAAGTCGGCGATCCTCAACTCGGACTATGCAACAACCTTAGGTCTAAGGGTTACATTGATTGAGATATATAAATGACAACTTGTTCGTTGTACCTCAATATGGGTCAATCTAACTCGCTAAACTCTTTAGCCGAATCTGTGTAAGTCGGAATAGCATCACCATGCCCATGACAAGTGGAACCGAGTCATCAAGCCGACTTTAAGTTGTGTGTCCAGCATAACCTCAATGACCAAGGATATTTAGTACAAACAACATGAATGTATAGTTCCACAACTGAATCACATATACAGTGATACACATCAGATGTTTATACAAGGACAACTTAATAACTTTATGAATACAATGGGAAATATCATCATACATGATTGCCTCTAGGGTATATTCCCAACAAGTTGATTTATAAAACTAGACTATCTGGTTGTCTTAGTAGTAAGATCAGTGCTTGTGAAACCTTCTTAGAATGGTACACAAGTGGATCTTGTTGCTGGCTTCACTTATGGTCATTACTGGAACTTGATAGATGCTTAATAAATAAGTTGAAAAGATTATTGCTTGTTCATGCCTATGATGCTGGTCTGAGGCTCTATGATTTAGGGTCCTAGTTGGTTAAGTAATGGATTTGTTTGTAACTTATAAGATCTGAGGTGCTACTCCTTCTGGGAGATGTGCCCAGATCTTGTAAGAGCAAATGATAGATTACAAAAGTTGCCTTTGATATCACCAATTATGTGAGGATGGTCTGAGAATTTGGTGTTTTTGCTAGAGTTTAATTCTGTTCTTTATATTTAAAACCTCTAGGATAGATTCACCCCACCAGGGTGATCATTGAGAGGTTGTTTTATGAAACAACACATGATCCTGTGTGGATAAGATGAATAAATCATGTGGTGGTTCATGACACTCACCACAAAACTAATGACGGTAGTGGTTTGTTGTGATGTTGGGTTGCTGGTTGGATCTTGTCCTTCACCTCCTGATGTTGTTCTTGTTTCCCCTGATGCTTGTGCTTGGCCTTTATCAACTCTGCTCCTCCTAGCTCCTGTGAGCTTGGCCTTGTTGTCCACCTGATACCTCCCCCTCCTTATGTCACCATCAGGTGATGTGTGGTTTGATCTGGTGTGAGATTGTGTTGGCTGGTTTGTTTGGCTCTGGCTAAACTAGTTGTTCTTGTATGGTGTGAGCAGTGGAGAGATGCACTAGTGCTTCCCCACGGCTATGCTTGGTCCTTTTACTTGCTTGGACTGCTGGGGCTGTGTCGACAGCACACCCATGCATTTAGATGACTGAGCTGCTTATACGCATGCTGCATAGTTGTGGATATGCTTAGTGAGGTGTTCTACCTTTTTATCTTGTTACTATTTATCTGCCTGGTGAAACTTGTCCCTTTACTGGCTGTGATTATTTGACTTATGGCTTATTGTTATGGAAGATTGAGTTCTTTCATATTGGTGAAACTTGCCCCTAAAAGATTTACTCAATGATGTAAAATTGAGCAGTGCAACTCACTGCTCTCTACTGAGAGTAAAAAATAATAACTTAACCTTTATTTTCCTTTTTGTTAGTTCTTTGTTTTGCAGGTACAATATTTGAAGATTCAAGATTAGAATACATTTACTTTTAGATAGTGTTATCGCCACATTTTGGCCAAAGGAGGAGATGGGCCGTAATCAAGATGGGCTTGGAGGATACATATATGCAACGTATTGCTGGATCAGCCTTGTACGTGGATTTGGGCTAAATTGCCCGTGTATCTGTATATTATGTTAGGTTACGATTCGGTTTAAGTAAGAGATAGAGTTGTTAGGGTTATTCCAAAGATGGAAAGTCTCCGGACTATAAATATGTACCTAAGGTTATTGAGAAAGGAGGACGATCACGTTCACAACAAACACAATCTCGGCGCATCGCCACCCCTTGTTTCTAGGGTTTTTCTCGGGTAAGTGTCATGCTGCCTAGATCGCATCTTGCGGTCTAGGCAGTATATGCTTATGCGTTATTTAGTGTTACTCGTGCTGAAGCCTTGTTGATGGCGAGTAATACTGTTATCATAGATCTCTTTGGGCTAGCATTGATACCTTTTTTGTTATGATTGCTTAGTTATGCTGCCTTTAATTATCTTGCTGCCTTTGCACCTTTTTTGGGGGTAAGGGTAGCATCTTGCTTGATCTTTATTTAGTCGATTTGATCTGTTACGGTTATGCCTTGTTTTCCAAGGTTTAGTTTGATATCCACATGGTCAGGCCTTGCAAACGGGTTGAACGATCCAGTGGTATGTAAGGATATGGTTTGCCGATTCGAGAGGAGTTGTTCCGGGAATTGACTTTACGTCGGTTGTTAGGCCTTCTCTAGGGTTAGTTTTCTATCATCTTTTGTATCTACCAGGCTCAATTACGTGTAGGATGTTCCAATTATGTGGTGAAAACATTAAACTGTCGTAAATCAATTTAACTCGTATTGATGAAGCAAAACCCCATGTTATCGTAGATCCAATGCAGAACCATGGGGTAATCGGCTCCAGGAGCCGATTCACAGGGAAACCTGGGAGCCGGTCACGGCTCGAATTTTACGTATGCTTGTTTGCCATGCAGGAAACCAATCGAAGCAATCCTTCACCTTCCTGACCAGGTATAGGTCAGGTGGCACGCCCTTGCATCAGCCAGGACGTGTGCCGGAGTTTTGCGGGCCGTTGCCCGAGGGACCAGGGCCCACCAGCAGTTCTGGGAGCCTCCCGGCTCTTCATGTTGCTCGTTGCTGCTCGCCGGTGGGTTTTGACAGGCAACACATTCTGGCACGCCCGGTGGGACAGTCAACAACGTCTGCATCAACATCCGACGCTGCGATGGAGAACAGACCGGTCACGTACGACGATCTGCCTGATGAGCACAAGGCGAAGTATGATGATATCAAAGCTCTCTTCGAAGCCGATCTCATCGGCTCTTTTGAAAGGACCCGTAAGCATGGCATCAGGTGGAAAGGGTTCTCACCCGAAGGTGCTCTTGATGAGGTGGATCTGTCAGTTCCTTCAGAAGAGCGCACCAGAGCTCTGCGACAGGAAGTCAATTACATGGTGGATCATTCTCTTCACCGCCATTCTGAGAGCCTAGTGAACGCTTTCGAGCGCGTCGCGGTCCGCGTAGTTCAGGAGATCATGAAACATCAGTACTCTCCGTCGGGGCCTACTCTAGGGACTCACTAGGGAGAAAGACTGCTCCAGACCAGGCCACAGCTGCCATTCACGCTTGCAGCTCCGGAGCCACCAGGGGCACCGGCGTACGTCGTCTACAAGGTTGGAGGTGACCCTGGCGATTGCCAATTCCTGTTTGAACCACCTAAAGAGATTCCACATGGATATGTGTGCACCTACGTGCCGGACTGCAATAGCCTGCCGCGCACGAACCAGATTGCAACCGCAGGGATTTCTGCGGCAGGAGTTTCTGGAGCAGGGGCTTCGGGAGCAGGTATTTCTGGAGCAGGGATGTCTGGGATGGACGCTGATAAACAGGCATGGCTAGCCAAATATGCCACCGGAACGAGTCATGAGAATTTAGCCTCTGCAGCTCAAACGGTGGAGCAAATCCGTACCATCCTGAGAGACCAGTTCGGCTTCGTGCCGAAGAGAAGGACAATCGGCTACTCCAAGCCGTACCCCAACGAGTTTGATCTGATTCCGCTGCCACCCAAGTATCGGCTCCCTGAGTTCTCAAGGTTTAGCGGATCAGAAGGGTCGAGCTCGATCGAGCATGTGAGCCGATACCTGGCACAGTTAGGCATGATTTCAGCATCGGATCAGTTACGCGTGAGGTTCTTTGCGCAATCTCTGACAGGACCAGCTTTTGGGTGGTACACCTCATTGCCACCGGATTCGATCCAGACCTGGAAGCAACTGGAAGAGCAGTTCCACATTCAGTATCATTCAGAAGCTACCGAGGCTGGCATTGCAGATCTGGCGCAGGTGCGGCAAAAGCGGGGAGAAACGGTAGCCGAGTACATTCAGCGTTTCAGGACTGTCAAGAACCGATGTTATTCGGCTCGTTTAACTGAGAAAGAAGCAGTCGAGCTGGCAGTGTTGGGTCTCTCAGCACCTATCAAGGATCTGGCTTTCCAAGTAGAATACAATTCATTGGCGCACATGGCCCAGAAACTGACAATGTATGAACAGCGCCACCCTGAGTTGTACCAAGACAAGTTCAAACGCCCGATAGGCCTGGTCGATACAGAAGAAGAGGATCCCGTACAATACCAGGAGGTGGCCGTGGCTGAATGGGCTCGGGGGGCAGATCCTGTGTCCTGCAAATGGGTGAAACAGCAAGGGCCTGCAAAAGGGTTCGACTTCGATGTGAGCAAAGCCGAGCAGATATTCGATTTACTGCTGAAAGAAAAGTAGCTGAAGTTACCCGAAGGCCATAAAATCCCTACGGCTCAAGAAATGAACGGGAGACCATACTGCAAGTGGCATCACTCGTTTACCCACACCACCAATGATTGCAAAGAGCTACGTCGCCAGATCCAAACGGCGATAGAGCAGGGCCGTCTGATCCATGAAAGTAGACACAAACCCGTTTCCCGGCGTCAACATGGTAGAACACAGCCACTCTACGAGGCGTCAGTTAGATTTCTCGTTCGATGTTAATATGACAGGGCCTGTGTACCACCATGGCACATATAAGGAGGAAGGCGGTCGCTCTCGGGGCAAAGAAAGAGAGGAGGCCGGTCCACGTGACCGGCCCCGTTATGATGACAAGCGGTATTTAACCGAGGAGCAAGTGAGAAGCGTGCGATATCAGAAGCCACACTCCACACATCTCCTTAACAAGTATGAGCGTCAGTATGACCGACGTCGCCGGCACGATAGAGATGATGAAGGATATGAGCACCTCGCTAGGGGAAAGTCAAAGGGAAAGGAAGGCGTGGATAAACATTGGGATTGTCCTTTCTTCAAGTATTGCTGGGATGCGGGAATGAGCCGATTGCCTACAATCGACAACTGCCCGGAATGTGGACAGCAGAAGGATGACACAGGTCCAGTTTCAGTGTTCAAGCGTCTAGGGCCTCTCCCGCCTCAGAGCAGGCAAGAGGAGTCATCTCGAGCAAAGGATCTCGAGGAGCCAAAGGGTAAAGAAGAAGAAGACAGATATCACCGGCCAAGGTGGTGTCCCGATGGACTCAGACACACCCAAAAGCGTAGAGTTCAGCGACTGCGTAGCTTGGAGGAAGCCGAAGCGCAGTACCTCCACGCTTTAAGGAAAGCACGGCCCGATCTGGCCGTGAAAGTTCGGCAAACCTTGGAAACGGAGGCTCGTCCGAAAAGGAAAGAGTGGCGCCCCAAACCAGTAAAAGCCGATGCGAAGACATCGGCTGGCACAAACATGGTGTTCACACTTCCGTCAGAATTTTGCGCTCCAAGAACCAAAGAACTACCAGTGGCACAGTTTGACTGCGGCCCACGGCCGGTTATCTTTGAAAAGCCACGAGAGAAGGGCTACAAACATCTGAAAGCCCTGTACCTGCGAGGTTATATCAATGGGCAGCCTGTCCGCAAGATGTTGGTTGACACCGGAGCGGCAGTCAATATAATGCCATACTCCATGCTACGGCGTTTGGGACGCTCCACTGCAGATCTGATCAAAACCAACGTCACGTTAAGCGACTTCAACGGCCAAACTTCAGAAACGCAAGGCATTCTGAACGTGGATCTGACCGTGGGCAGAAAAACCATCCCTACGTCGTTCTTCATCGTTGACAGCAAAAGCACCTACGTTGTCTTGCTGGGGAGGGATTGGATTCACGCTAACTGCTGCATTCCATCCATGATGCACCAGTGCCTAATACAGTGGGATGGAGATGAAGTGGAGGTCATTCATGCAGATGATTCGATCGAGATCTCCATAGCTGGCATGAACATCTGGGAGGCAGAAGACCAAGAGCCGATCTCTGGAATCAGTCTAGACGGCTGTGAGCGCATTGAAGCTACAAAAAACGGGGTGAGGTTGGTCTTATCCACTGGCCTGACAGAGTAGCAAAGTCCACGATCGTACGTGGTAGGGCCGATCCCTGCGATCGGCCACAAAAAATGGAAAGCAGTAAACTTACGACAAACAGGTCATGCAGTCGTAGTAGGGAGATTCCTTGCCATTGTGGAGCACAAATAAGTTGTAAACCTTCCTTGACTAATGCAATCAAAAAGGGGACCGATTCCGGCAATCGGCCCAAATTATCTTTGTTATCCTCACCAACTGTTTGCCCCGTGTTTAGCATCGATTTAGCAGGTGACGGAAAGCTAGGGTATGGGTTTACCTCCGCTGATGAGCTAGAGGAGATTGACATCGGTCCTGGGGATAAGCCACGACCAACATTTATCAGCAAGAAGTTAGATCCGAATCTGCGGGGTCCGATGATAGCTTTGTTGAAAGAATATCCAGATTGCTTTGCCTGGGACTATACAGAGATGCCCGGGTTAGACAGGAGCATCATCGAGCATCGACTCCCGCTTAAGAAAGGGTTTCGGCCATTCCAGCAGCGAGCACGACAGATGAAGGCCGAAATTTTGAAAGAAGTCAAGAAAGAGATCGAGAAAATGTTGACAGCTCGGTTAATCAGGCCATGCAGGTATGCTGAGTGGATCTCTAGTATCGTACCTGTAGAGAAAAAGGATGGCCGCTGGCGTGTTGCCATAGATTTTCGGGATCTCAATAGAGCCACTCCAAAGGATGAGTATCCGATGCTGGTAGCAGAGACATTAATCAACGCAGCTGCTGGTCATAAGGTTTTGAGCTTCATGGATGGCAATGCCGGTTACAACCAAATTTTTATGGCTCCGGAAGATATACACAAGACTGCATTCAGAGTCCCAGGTTCGGTGGGGTTGTTTGAATATGTAGTCATGACGTTTGGACTGAAGAATGCCGGCGCCACATACCAAAGAGCCATGAATTACATTTTCCATGATCTGATCGGCAAGCTGGTGGAAATTTATATCGATGACGTGGTGGTCAAGTCTGCTTCAGTACAAGGACACTTGGACGATCTACGATGCGTCCTGGACCGAACAAGGAAATTCGGGCTACGGATGAATCCAAAGAAGTGTGCCTTCGGTGTGACGGCCGGTCAGTTCTTGGGTTTCTTGGTCCATGAACGCGGGATCGAGATCGGCCTGAAAAGTCAGGAGGCGGTGCGAACAATGAAGCCACCTACCACGAAGAAAGAACTGCAGTCTCTCATCGGCAAGATCAACTTCGTCAGAAGATTCATCTCCAATCTGTCAAGAAGAATAGAGCCGTTCATGGGACTTGTGAAAATTAAAACTGATGAGGAGTTCCGCTGGGGGACAGAACAACAACGAGCCTTCGACGAAATCAAAGAATATCTGACGAAGCCGCCAGTGTTGGTTCCGCCCCAGCCGGATAGGCCGTTCTACATTTACTTGTCAGTAGCTGACACGTCCATCGCCTCGGTGGTGGTACAAGTTTATGATGGTCTGGAGCGAGTTGTGTTTTACATCAGCAGAAGGATGCTGGACGCAGAGACAAGGTACCCTGAGATCGATAAGTTGTGCCTCTGCCTGTTTTTCACCTGCACCAAGCTGCGCCACATCTTGCTCTCAGCGGAGATTATCATTATATGCAAATCAGATGTCATAAAACATATGCTCTCGGCTCCTATGTTGAAAGGCCGACTCGGCAAATGGATGTTTGCATTATCGGAATTTGATATCCGGTATCAACCCGCGAAAGCGGTTAAGGGTTAGGCGTTGGCCGACCTTATTGCTGAAAGAATCAACACTGATATAGCAGCACTGTCTATACGAGCGTGGGCTATGTTTTTCGATGGATTGGTTTGTGATGATGGTTGCGGCATCGGCATTCTACTCGTGTCGCCCCGGGGGGCAACATATTCCTTCTCCATCAGGCTATCTACCCCTTGCACCAACAACGTCGCTGAGTATGAGGCGATACGCAAGGGAATGGAGTTGCTCATCGAAGCTAGAGCAGAAGCAGTGGAAATTTTTGGAGACTCCAAATTGGTGATTTCCCAACTCACGGAAGATTACAAGTGTGAGAGCGAGTCGCTCTTCCCATTATGGTTGCAATGCCGTGAGCTGATGGCACAGTTCCGGTACATAAACTTTAACTGGATCCCGCGATCGCAGAATACCGAGGCAAATGACCTCGCACAAACGGCTTTAGGCTATAAGGACGTAGCAGAGGGAGCTGATGTTCAGGTACAGTTCCTGGAGGCGGACGACTGGAGAGCCGATATCTTCAATTACTTGAAAGATTCGGCGGGGGGCACCTAAACGGATAAGGTACAAGGCCATGAAGTATGTGCTTATTGGGGACGACATGTTCTACAGGACTCTGGAAGGATTACTGCTCAAATGTCTGGGGCCAACCGAGGCCAATCGGCTCCTACACGAGGTACACGAAGGCGCCTGTGGAACTCACCAATCGGCTCACAAGATGAAATGGTTGATCAGGCGATCAGGGTTTTATTGGCCCACCATGCTTGAGGACTGCTTTAAGTACTACAAAGGGTGTCAAGCATGTCAGAAATTTGGAAAAATTCAGACGGTACCCGCGTCAGCAATGAACCCCATCATCAAACCTTGGCCATTCCGAGGTTGGGGCATGGATATGATTGGCAAGATCAATCCTCCATCAAGCAAAGGCCACATGTGGATTTTGGCCATTACGGATTATTTCACTAAATGGGTGGAAGCCGTCCCTATGAAGTCAGTGACCTCGAAGGATGTTATCGATTTTGTGAAAGAACATGTCATTCATAGATTCGGGATTCCCCAAACTATCACGACCGATGGAGGTTCGGTCTTCACTTCTCACGAGTTTAGAGAGTTCTGCGAGGACACGGGAATTAAGCTGATCCGATCATCTCCATACTATGCTCAAGCAAATGGGCAAGCTGAAGCGTCCAACCAGAGCCTTATCAAGTTGATCAAGAGGAAAATCGATGAGCACCCTAGGCGTTGGCACGAGGTTTTGTCAGAGGCTTTATGGGCCTATCGCATGTCATGTCATGGAGCGATAAAAACCTCGCCATACCATCTAGTCTATGGACAAGAAGCCGTATTGCCCTGGGAGATTGCGGCTGGATCGAGACGTGTCACTTTTCAGAACGATCTAACAACTGAAGAATATGCAGCCCTGATGAGTGACAGTGTTGAGGATGTAACTGAGCTTAGGCTGTGGTCGCTTGAGAAAATCAAAGAGAACAAGGCCAAGGTAGCTCGTGCATATAATAAGAAGGTGAGACCAAAGGAGTTCCACGTTGGCGACCTGGTATGGGAAGCTGTATTGCCATTGGGGACTAAGGATGCAGCATATGGTAAATGGTCTCCAAATTGGCACGGGCCATACAGGGTCGATCAAGTTTTAAGGGGGAACGCGTACATGCTTGAGGAGCTGGACGGCGTGAAATTCCCAGTGGCTGTCAACGGTCAGCATCTCAAGAAGTATTTCCCAAGCATGTGGGATGATGGACAGTAAAATATGGGGGCCGATACATGAAATCGGCCAATAAAAAAAAATATAGCCGATGCACAGCCATCGACTCTAGAGGTTCAAACTGTTACGAGCAGTTGTCAGTTTACATGAATAAGCTACTGAAGGAATGCCTCGAAGGCGTGGAGGGCGTCAGCACGGACACGATCCACCTCGGCGATCTCGGCTTCGTCATCTTCGTCCTTGCCCATCACTAGCTGCTTGTTCAGGGCACGTACTTCCGCCAGATCAGTCTTCAGTTGAGCTTTGAGGCCTTCTGCTTCGTCTTGGGAGCGGGCGATGAATGCTTCCTTGTCACGAATGAGCTGTTTAGTCGCCCGGACCTTCTCTTCAAGATCTCCCAATTCCTTTTTTAAGGATGCAAGCTCGGCGGTGCTGACAGAGGTGTCAGTTTTGGCATCCAGAGACGCCTTTTTCTCGTTGAGCTGCTGACATTTGTCTGCAATATTGGCCTTCAGTGGGAGTTGGGCGCGGCGCAGGTTAATCCTCTCACGAGCCAACTTCACCCTTGACCCGTAGAAAGACAGAGTTACAACTGGCCAAAGCTTCACCTGCAGTGATACTGGGAGTTGGTCCTTGATTTCGGCAAGAACACTCTTCACCTCTTCAGAACCCTCGATCAACTTCTCGATCGGGGAGGACAGCAAGGCTTTGAGACGCTGGAATTGAGGTAGAACAGGCCTTGCTCGTGGTTCATCGTTGGCGACAGAGAGAGTTGGTGCGATGGATTCAGGGTCGAACGTCAGCAGGCCTGAGATATCACAACCCTGGCAGGCCGAAATGGCGTCAGTATGCGTCCAACATGGAAGGATGAGCCGAGTGAAGCGAACGTACCTCTCCTAAGATCAAGGGGTAGCGGATGACGAGACAATCGGCTCGTGTGTTGTTGCTGGGGGCTTGGCCAAAGTGGTCACCGTTTCATCTACACCTTCAGGGATTACTAGGTCCAGCCTTACGAAAGGCATCGGCACTTCCCCGGCTTTCCCACTAGAAGTTTCAGTCGCCTGCATGGAAAGTGTTTAGCCGATATAAATAGTGATGAATCGGCAGATAAAAGAAACAATTGGTAAGAGCATCGAGGGTGATGACTTTCGAAACCTCCTGGCTCGACGAAGAAGTTTGCAGTCCCTTGCGAGCCCTCTTGGGGCTCACGGCTGGCCCCGCCTCGTCTGATGCTCGGGGGGCAGTAGGTTCAGGAACCGGCCTTTTCCTGGGAGCCGATGGTGGCAAATCTGGCTGGCTCGGTGTGGTGGTCCTCTCGGAATCTGTTGGGCCCGATTCTCCTTGATCGGATTGTGTGTCCCCGCTGGAGGTGTCTTCGATGGAAGCCTGTAAGAAAAGGAGAGCTAGTAAGCACAAGCATGTTTGCAAGGATAAAAGAGATCGACCAAGGCATGGATCAGCGTACATGCGAACTTTCTGGAGAAGGGCTCCGGCGCCTCAAAGTCTTCCTGGCAGCTACCTTCCTCACCACCGTTCTTGTTTTAGTTGGAACTCGAGAGGCGGCTGACCCAGAAGTTGCTTGGCTCTTGGAAGCCGATTGTGGTGATATCGGCTGATTCTGCATCACGACCTTTTTTAAAGGTGGCGAGTTTTTGCAGAAAAGGACCACAGGAGCTGGTGGGAAGAATTCGAAGGGGGAGCCATCACCGTGTGTAGGTTCAGGACCATCTTGTTGCTGCAAGAAGACAGAGCAGGTTATCATTTGTGAGCTGCATCAAGAAAATTTACAAGTAGTGGTACCTGTTCTGCGGGGATATCATATTCAGCATCGAGCTGTTCCAGCAACGGTCCCAGAGCTCGCCTGAAGGCATGAGTCTTCCACATCGACCACCAGTTCTCGAAACCATCGGTTGATGAAGCGAAGGTGAGGTTGTTAGGAATTGGGATGGTCAGAGCATCGAAGAAGGAATAACACCTTTGACTGGTGAGAGGATCGGGCAGGTCAGCTCTGCTCTCTGTAAGATGGCAGAGAAAGAGGGTTTTTTGGCTAATGGAAGAGGATGGGAGTACAAACTGCTCAGATGAATTTAAATAAGGGGAATAGTGGGAGGTGGTTCAATGCCATAGCGGTTTCCCAGAATGTGGTGCCAAAATTGTCAAATCATGCACTGCGGAGAAGTTGAGAAGACAAGGCGTCATGATGAGGGGGTGGCGTGAAAATTCTGCTCTGCAACGCGTAACCCGATACAAAAAAAAGGGGAAGGAGAAAAAACAGAGTGGTTTTGGAATTATTATTGCCAAAACCAGGGGGGCATGTGTTATCGCCACATTTTGGCCAAAGGAGGAGATGGGCCGTAATCAAGATGGGCTTGGAGGATACATATATGCAACGTATTGCTGGATCAGCCTTGTACGTGGATTTGGGCTAAATTGCCCGTGTATCTGTATATTATGTTAGGTTACGATTCGGTTTAAGTAAGAGATAGAGTTGTTAGGGTTTTTCCAAAGATGGAAAGTCTCCAGACTATAAATATGTACCTAAGGTTATTGAGAAAGGAGGACGATCACGTTCACAACAAACACAATCTCGGCGCATCGCCACCCCTTGTTTCTAGGGTTTTTCTCGGGTAAGTGTCATGCTGCCTAGATCGCATCTTGCGGTCTAGGCAGTATATACTTATGCGTTATTTAGTGTTACTCGTGCTGAAGCCTTGTTGATGGCGAGTAATACTGTTATCATAGATCTCTTTGGGCTAGCATCGATACCTTTTTTGTTATGATTGCTTAGTTATGCTGCCTTTAATTATCTTGCTGCCTTTGCACCTTTTTTGGGGGTAAGGGTAGCATCTTGCTTGATCTTTATTTAGTCGATTTGATCTGTTACGGTTATGCCTTGTTTTCTAAGGTTTAGTTTGATATCCACATGGTCAGGCCTTGCAAACGGGTTGAACGATCCAGTGGTATGTAAGGATATGGTTTGCCGATTCGAGAGGAGTTGTTCCGGGAATTGACTTTACGTCGGTTGTTAGGCCTTCTCTAGGGTTAGTTTTCTATCATCTTTTGTATCTACCAGGCTCAATTACGTGTAGGATGTTCCAATTATGTGGTGAAAACGTTAAACTGTCGTAAATCAATTTAACTCGTATTGATGAAGCAAAACCCCATGTTATCGTAGATCCAATGCAGAACCATGGGGTAATCGGCTCTAGGAGCCGATTCACAGGGAAACCTGGGAGCCGGTCACGGCTCGAATTTTACGTATGCTTGTTTGCCATGCAGAAAACCAATCGAAGCAATCCTTCACCTTCCTGACCAGGTATAGGTCAGGTGGCACGCCCTTGCATCAGCCAGGACGTGTGCCGGAGTTTTGCGGGCCGTTGCCCGAGGGACCAGGGCCCACCAGCAGTTCTGGGAGCCTCCCGGCTCTTCGTGTTGCTCGTTGCTGCTCGCCGGTGTGTTTTGACAGGCAACAGATAGGATAGATCCTTTGTAATTTTTATTTTATTGTTTTGTAAGAAATGTGTAATAGTTTAATAATCAATGTATTTTCCGCTTTTTGTAATTTCAATTCTGTAAAGATTCTTTATTGACTTTATGAGTTACATTTTGTAACTTATTCATTGAATAAATATATAGAATAAATATTCATTTGGTTGATTGTATTATTTTATTTAAAGTTTCAGTTATTAAATATTATTTCTTGATTAAATAATATTACTAAAGCATAATTCTAATCTTTTAAAATATAAATTCAAATCTCAAGTTTGAATTCAAATTCCTTTCCCCAAAACATACTAAGTCATAAAGATCATGTCAAAATTTATAACGATCACTCTCCCAAAGCTACTCCTAAACTTAGAGAGTGAAAGAAACTCTGATCACTTTAAGTTTTTATTTGGCGAAAAAATTACCCACATTTTGCAGATGAATGCATGCATATGCACAATTTCCTAAATCTACCCTTCGTTTGTTCCTAAATGCTGGGATGTTACAGACTTCCCCCATTAAATTATACTTCGTCCTGAAGTTTGCTGAAGTGTACCTGAATAATTATGGATAGGCTTTTCTTAAGTCACCTTCTTTCTCCCATGTGGCTTCTCTCTCAGGATGATGTTTGTCAACACCCGGATTTTTAATCCCAGATGCCTGTTATGCCATACATCGCAATCCCAGGATTACCATTTCTGCGAGACATAACAGAACTGGATACCACAGTACATCATACATTACACACCATACATAAGGTCTTACACAAATAAGGATCTCATGATCCAGTTATTAATACAACTCAAGCAGCGGAAATACGTAATAATAACGGTAGCGTAGGCGAAGCTCCATCTTCGGGGTCACAGGCAATGCTGACGATGGGAGATGATCCTAGTTGTCGTAACCTTCCTAGGGTCCATCATCCTGGTACTCCTCTTCATAGTCTGGCCACGGGAATAGCCAGGGACAAAGCCATGAGTACTCTTTAAGTACTCGCAAACTAATACTAACAAGTGAAGAGGTTTTTTTGTAGTAGGATACTGAGATCTAAGGTTGTTTTACAAAAAGCCAGATTTACTTCTACTAAGTTCAGAAGCAAGAGAAAGCTAGTCAAATTTTATAACACCTAAGTGGGAAATTGTATCTCATGCCACAACTCTGTTGTGGTCAAGTCAAAGTCTCAAGTCATTTCACAAGTCATTTTGAAAACATCTGACGGGGGAACAGTATGGCCACTCCAACTGTCCATAACCGCGGACGTGGCTATTCGAATAGTTTGACACTCTGCAGAGATTGTACACTTTCACCACAACATTTGATACATCCGTCAGGAACAAATCCTGAATTCACCATACTCAGTATGCAGATAATCAATCCTAACCTTTCAATTACATGCCCTAGTATGAGCACCTCTCCTGTGAGTTTGGCCTCCCAACCATGACCAACTGTCATCTTGGGTACTGCACAGGTGGACAATCTTCACAAGGTAGCCTCAGCTCAGACCTTGGCCATGAGGGAACCAATACTAAGGTATATAAGTTTCCAGTCAAGCCCTACCCAATCTTCGGGTATTGTGGTTGTACGGTAAAATTGAAATGGTATCGCATCTAGACAACCATCAGTTTTATAAAGGGCTAAGGCTCATGCCTCAACATTTTCATCACCAAAATCATCTGGTGTTAGGAAACACATGTCAAAACATCTTAGTAGAATGATCCATCATTCTAAGGTTTTCGTAACCATTTTCACCAAGTATTCCCATCTAAAGTTGATCAAGTTTTATGCTTAGCACTAGCATCTACAAGTGGGGTGAGTACCAATGAGGGGTGATAAACAAGTGGAGTTTCAACTAAGTACCACCTCATGTCTTAGGATGATATCAAGGTTTTCTAGCTTATGCCAAATTTTATGCTCTTTATGCAACCTTCAAGTATCTTCCTAGAATCTACAAGTTACTTTAGTAAACTCTAGGTAAAAGCCTTGATAAAGAAATAAAGTAGAAAGCTTGCAAATAAAACTAGGAGGGGGTATCATCAAATATACCTAACCAAGCATGCTTAGTGCATTGCATAGGTCATCTATCTTTCATAATTGCACGTGTTAGCTTGCACATTCAACTAGTAGTATTAGGCTTGCCTTGTGCAGAGCAGTGGTTGAAGTTCTCCTCGGCTTCTTCCTCGTAGTATCCTCCTTCCTCCTCGTATCCTTGGTCGGTACTAGCGTCTATGAATGAATACGAGGTACACAATCACCAAACAATACTTAACTACTTGCAATCATCACACAAAGGGGTTCTATAGATGATCTAGCATCATCACTAACATTACAAGACTAGAGCATTTGATTAATGATTTTATTTTTAGAAAAGTAATTTCTACTCATTGAAAAACTACTTAAGATTTAATATTCTCCAAACCAAACATAGGATCATGTTGACACATGTCATCACCACATATTTTAGTCCATGGGAATGTGATTTAAAGGGGCGTCACAATTTAATAATGTTTTACCATTTTATTTTAATTAAAATAAGTGACTAGAATTGCCTATGTGGCATTCTTTTATTACTTGAACATTATTTCTGTAAGTAAACCCATATGTTTTTATATAGTCTAAAAGGTATGGTTAAATGTGATTTTTGAGAGTTGGAATCAACTCAAAATCTATTATGGTTTAAATTTGAAAAATGTTTGAATGCAGAAAAGCTTCTGCCTTGTTATTTTTACCAAGGGTGATCTACAGATCCAAATGATTTAAATCCAACGGGCTTGGATTTAGCATTTCAAGGCCTTTATAACAAAATTGGTTTCACTCAATTTGGTTCACTGAATCGAGCTGGGTTGATTTTTGAAACTAGGTACAGAACTGTGTTTGAATGAAAATGGAAAAATCCAAATTCAAACGAGTGGGCTGCGCGGGAAAAGATACTGGGCCGGCCTGCTAAGCACAGCGCTTACGCGGGCTGGTTAAGTTGTTGTCCCCACGCGTAAGTGATACAGGGGGTGCAAAGCGGTACGGGGCAACGTGGTGCGTTGGATTAGAAGTAAGATCAACGGCTGAGGGTCGTCGTCGAGGATGAACTAGTCACCGGCAAGCTCGAACCCTAGCGGCTCAGTGGGGGTCGTGGGAGGCTCACCGGGGCTCAGGCGAGGATCGGCGATGCGGGCGAACGACGAAGTCGACGACGGCGAACCTCCTGGTACCGGCAGCTTCTCCTGGGGTGGACGAAATCGACGGCGCCCTTCTTCTCTAGAGGCGGCCTGCTCCGGCACAATTCCGGCGATGTGCTGCTCGCCTTGCTCCAGGAACAGGGTGGAACGATCAGTGAGGAGAGGGGAGTGAGATGGTGTGAAGAGTTTGAGCGGGGGAAGCCTCTATTTATAGTCTCGACGACGAGACCGAACAGGATGGGCAGGCGACGGTGGAGACATGGCTACGGGCTGCTAGAGGCATGGCCGGCGGTGGCGATCGATCGGTGGTCTCCTGGCGATGCTCTATGGCTTTAATGCGCGTGTAAGGGCGGTGGCAAACGGTCTGTGTGGCATCCCGCAAAACCACTACTAGAAAATCGCGTTGTTTTTGTGCATTGCATCGTCATGACCGCATGCTCATGTCATCATGCCACATTGCATCTGAGCATCGTCATCATCTTGCATTTGCTTGCATAAAACTACTTGCAGAAAAACCTATTTTGTTTTCTAAAACGCCCCGTCCTTGTTCAAACACAAAACCCGGGTCTCCGGATTATTTTTGTTTTGTCTGCTATCGGTTTGCAAAAGCCCTGTTTGAAATAAATAAAATATTTAATTATTTTTAGGGGGGCAGTCGAACGGGCCGATTCGACCCGGACAACCACCCCCAGAATAAATCGGTCCACCCAAAAATCCCTAAACTACCTAGTCCTAATCTACCCACCCCTCTAGCCACCTCACCCCACCCAATCCGCTCTCGCCACCTCACCTCTCTCCCTCCTCCCCACCACTTATCTGCTGCCACCTCACCCCTCTCCCCATCTCTCTCACCTCACTCCCCTCCACGTCACCCGTCGCAGCCCACCCCAACCCCACTGCCACCGCGGTCCCACCCCAGTCCCACTACTCCCCAACCCCACCTGACTCTCACACCCACCACCGACAGCCCCCTCCTGGCCCACCCCCGGTCCCACCTGCCCACCTCGCGCCCCGCTCCCACCTCTCTCTCTCACCCCACGCGCGAGCCGTCCCTCCCCTGTTCTTCTTCCTCCTCCCGCCTCTCTCCACCCTCTCCCCGCCACCGGCAGGCACCGCCGCTCCGCCCCGCCTCTCCTCCTCCCTCCGGCCACCGCCTCTCCACTCCCCGCCTCGCCGGAGCCGGCCCGCTCCTCTCCCCACCCCCAACCCGACGCGTCCCACCCCCTTCACCCTCCTCTCCGGCGACCCCCTCGCCACCGTCCCCGCCCGGAGCCCGTCGCTCGCCTCGGCCGTCTCCTCCCCTCCCATCGCTCGCTTCCACCGCCGCAAGTGCCGCCCGCCGGCGCCGCGCCCTCACCTCCCTCCCCGACCACGCGCGCTCTCGCCGCCGAGCGTCCCGCTCCCGGCCACCTCCAACCTCGCCTCCTCGCCATCGCCCCGACCCGCCCTCCGGCCGCCGGGCTCCTCCCCACCCCACCACCGCGCGCCCCCTCGAGCTCCACTACCGTCGACCCTCGCCGTGGCCTCTCCTCGGAGCTCCGCCCCCGCCGGCGCCCCTGCGCCTCTGCCCCACCGCCTTCCTCGGCCCCCTCCTCACCGGCGTCCCTCCACCGTCGGCCACCGCCCCTCCGCTCCGCGTCCGCCTCTCCTCGCTGCCGCCGTCGCGCTCGCTCCGAGCCACCTCTGGCCGCAGCCTCCATCCCGTCCACCATCCGTCCTCGAGCCGGACGCCGCCGCCTCCTCCTGCACCTGTCGCCTCTCCGACCGACCGTCGCCGGCGTGCCCCGGCCCCTGCAGGGCCCTCGATCGCGCCTTCCTCCGCTCCTTCCTTCCGCCAAGCACGTCGCCTCACGCCCTCTTCCCCGATCCTCTCCGCTCGGTGCAGCGCCCGGCTGGCCGCGCTTCCCCGAGCCGAGCTCTACGACCCTGTGCCCCGCGAGGTAAGACAAAGGGGGATGTGCTGTTATGGTGCCAAGTTGAGGCATGCTCGGTCCGGCCCTCTGAAGTCGCCAAGATCCTCGATGTCGTGCTGAGTCCAACAATCAAACACGGAGAAGGTTGATAAAGCGTCAAGTTCCCCTTGTCGACAAGATCGGCTCGATGCTGTTGGATTAGAAGAATGTACCTGGTGGAAAGCGAAGGCCCTGACGCAGATCCCAAGCTCGCCACCGGCGGACAAGATGGTACCCAAGGTCGTCGACATACAAAACCCCAAGATCTCCTTCATGGAAATCGAAGCCGAACCCGGAGACCTCCGTCATGGATCTTCAAGCACTTCTACACGGACCCACGGGATGACATGTTCTTCACCCAAGGGCGGCAAGGCTCTCTTCACAGATTTCAAGACCCCGACATCGAAATGAAGATCATCGTCATAGAACCCGAAGACCACATGTGCGACAAGTACACTCTCGAGGACGCCGAGTACTTCCCCGGACACCGAGACCCCGGATGCGACAAGATCTACCCGTTGCTCGAGAATGTTCTGCCGAGGCCGATCCGTCGAACCCTGAACCCTGAGGCCGAACCCCGAACCCCGGAACCCCAAGGTCGCCGAACCCTAATGTGTGACCCTTTCTCGAGCCCTATTTTATAAATGTAAAATATCAAATTGTTGCATATTAATAATCATTCATCTTGCATGCATATTGAGTGGTTTGGGGGCCTTATGCCGATTCACCTAATAATTAAATATGGGGCCCATATGCGGGCAGATCTAGTCTAATATTGGCCCCATTTAAATTTGCGTAGCGAACCGCTAACTTATTTTGCCATGTTCAAACAACATTTAAATTGCAGGGTAGATAAATAACTTGAACCGTTTAATTAATTGTCGGGACCCCGGTTCCGCTTAATATTGCCTAATTGCATCGCATCCTTGCCATGGCATACATCATACATGCATCATGCCCGATTTTCTACCGTAGTATTAAATAGTGCATCCGGTGTTTGTTCTAGTGTTTTGCTTCTTCGCGGATAAGGCCGTTGAGTTGATGCGAGTGTCGACCCGATCTTCGGTTGAACCTTCGACAATGTTTTCAGGCGAGCATCTCCCCCTTTCTACCTATCTTACTTTTCTAGTATTTATTCCCTCCTGTTGATCTATTGCTATCTGTGTTGCGATGCTCTAGTTTCCGTACCCGTGAAATCCCTTGCAGCCGTATATTGCCTTGGACACCTCCTATTACCGTTGTTTGGTAGATAGTTGGACCTGCGCGTCGTAGTCGCTTGCTCAAGTGCTGTTGCGTGTCGTCAAGTACCACCGTGGTTGGAGTATTGCCGCATGTTCAATGTTGGAGGTGATCATGGCTTTAATTATCATTCACTTTAATTATTGTTTAATAACTAAAATTGAAGTGGGTAAGCAGAGGCACCGATGGGTGATAGACACTATTTGGTTTCCGACCGCTCACTGGTGTCCCGTAGGACCCCTAGTTCTTGACACCTGTTCCGAGATCGAGCGCACTAACCACATGTGGGGAGATATGGGCCCCCCATCGATTTAGTACCTGATTTCAAAGTACTGCACTGGGGGCCACAAGTAGTTTGGGGCTTTATTACTATCCTGTACTTATGCCATGTTTTACTGCTTTATTTACGATTGTGTGAGGAGCACGCTGTACTGTTTTGGAAGCGGAGTGTTTTCGCGGTATCGACAGTCCCAGTTTTGGGATTTGCTGTCGTTTACAGCCACTGTCGCAAACCCTGAGTCCGTCTCGGAGACCGGCCGACTTTGTTGCGGGTGTACTTAGTGGGGTAGCCCCCCGTGCTTGCTTTGGGTCTGGGAAACGTCATGACTTAGGCCCCGCCGACATACCGATGGGTGTATGTTAATTGATCTGGCAAAAAGGGTCGAAGTGCGTGTGGATACTTTGGTGCACCCCTGCAGGGTTAAATCTTTTCGAGAAGCCGTGTCCGCGATTATGGACGACTTGGAGCACAGTGCTTGATCATAGACAACTATAACTAAAGTTTACCGTTATAATTTGACTTGTATCTGATATGATTAGTAATCAGCTTCACTGTAACGGAATGGCTAAATAAAAGTACCAACAACTGCTGGGTTTTGGGATATCTCATGCTATCGTATATTTGACTAGTAAGTGTCGCAACTACAACGGAATGGTTAAATAAAACTGCCCACTGTTTAATTTATCAGGACGATTATCTATACCTGACTAGTAATTGCCGCAACAATAACCGAATAAATAAAACTGCCAACTGTGGGAGTTCCTCGGTTGACTTCCTCGTTTGGTCTCGAGGGGGAAACACCAGGACGGGTTTGTTTGGTGTTAGCTTCAGGTTGGATCCGGATAGGTCATTCTTATCCCTCTCTGATAACCGCCAGTTGTATCGAGTCTCTATAGGTTGTTTAGTGCATGCTGCCGCTGCCGCTCAGTCCACCATACCTATGTAGGCGAGGACCGCCGAATTCTAGTCTCGCCGTGTACTGGCCTCAGTACTGACGCTCCTTCTTTTTCCTTTGCCCTTTGTCGGCACCCCTTTTGTTTAAGCAGGTTTTGAGATCGACGTCGTTAGCAGGGTTACCCTTCCGGCTTGGACTGGGCAGGGTTATGGACGCCATTGGTTATTCTTCAGGGCTCTTAGCCCCATTTGCATCTTGTCCGTAGTCGGACGCTGTATCATTTTCAAGGTGATTCGGCTCTTTGTATATTATATTTGTATCTTGACTCTTTGAGTCGCTGTTGTATATATATCTGTTCTGTGGGTCCCATCGAGGACTGTTGTGTAACGTTATTACTTCGTTTTCCACCCGCACGAAAGTGCCTGGTGGGCACCTTTGAATCGTTTCTATGCGGGTTTGGCGGGTTTCGCTAAAACTTGCATAGGGACGATTCTGAGGGTGTTACAGTCTGGAACATGCGATGCTCTGCGTGTCAGAGGCGGCGTCTTCGACGGGGAGTGGTGGCTGTGAGGCATGGGGCAGCGAACGGGGATGTCTGGCGGTCTCCTGGGACGGTGGCGATTGCGTATGCACGCGGCGAGGGCGGCGCGCGGTCTGTGGGCGTGTGTCGAGGGTGGCGCTCTGGAGCGCTCTCGGTATGCGCCCATAGAAGCTTGGTATGGCTTGGGCGTGTGGTCCAGTGGCTGGCAGGGTCCGAGCGCTGGACAGGGGGTGGCGGTGGACGGTGGGCTGTGTAGACATGCTGTTTAGGCTTGGTGCTTGCTCTGGATAGCTAGCCATGGTCGGCTGGCAAGGGGGTGCTCGGGTTGGCATGGAATGGGGCAAAGGGTAGGGGCTAGGGTTTGTCCAAGCACTGGTTGGCACTGAGGGAGACAAGGTGATCAATGGTGAACATTGCTTAGCCAAATTACTGCTCAAAACAGTGAAGTTTGGCCAGATGGATTTGTTGCCTCCATGTTTGATGTAATGGCCGCAAGAACTCAAGTTTTGAATTTTGAAAAGATTTTTGGTGGGTGTGCTAGGCATGTGCTGGTGAGTCTGTGGATGCTTGGGTTTTGAAAGTTGAGCTTGTTTGAGTGGTTTTTGAAAAAGTGGGATCTTCCCATATGATAAAGATTCAATTTTGAACTGTCCTTTAAACTATGCATTCAAATGTTTTTGGATGATCACAAAGTGGGCCTTGGTACTTTGTTATTAGTACTATCAAGGGGTGCAAAGATCCAAACAAGTTTCTGTTAAGTTTTGAAAGTTAGAGACAACCAAAGTAGGCATGGGAGTTAAATTGGCAAAAATGACCATTCCCTTATTTTGTTTGTTTTGATTTATTTGTCTTTGGGAAAAGTGTGGGGATTGTTTAGATGATGTTTATTTCACCTAAGAATCCTTTTATAAGCAAATAAACACATAAATAAGGCAATTCAAAAGAATCCAAATTGGAATGCATACACACATGCATGCTTTCATATTTTTATTTTAGAAAAGTTTTTGTTAACCCTAATTTTGAAGATTAGAGTTTGATGATCCAAGTTTAGTATTTTTTTGGATGTTACAATGTTCCCACTTTACCTTGCAGTACTTGATTGCCCTATTTCTCAACCTTTTCCAGTTTTCTTCCAGAATTTTACAGGATTTTTCAACATAAGTCAGATCTGCTTATAGTTCTATCTATTGATGTGTGATTGCATCGTCAGGAACTTTAAGACATTTCCAGAGTTGTGACACATGGAAAACATTATGAACTTGAGCCAATCTTGAGGGTAGCTCTAAAGCATAAGCTATAGTCCTGTTCTGTCTCAGTACTTTGAATGGTCCTATATATCTTGGACTCAGTTTTCCTTTAACTCCGAACCTTTTAACTCCTTTCATTGGGCCTACTTTCAGATATACCATATCTCCTACCTTAGGATGCCATGATCTTCGACTTAGATCAGCATAACTTTTCTGCCTACTTTGAGCTAATTTCAATCTATCCTTGATTATATCAATGATATCTTGCCTTTATTTGATAAAATCTGGCGCAAATTCTTTGCTACTTCCCGGCTCATACCAACATATTGGTGATCTACATTTCCTTCCATAAAGTACTTGATATGGAGCTGCCTTCATACTACTCTGGTAACTATTATTATAAGAAAATTCTGCCAATGGTAGATGACCTTCCCACGAACCTCCAAAATCTAATGCACAGGCCCTTAGCCTGTCTTCCAGTATTTGATTAGTCCTTTCTGTTTGACCCCCAGTTTCTGGATGATAGGTTGTGCTAAAATCTAACTTTGAACCAAGTGCTTCATGTAATTGCTTCCAAAATGCTGAAGTAAACACTGATCCTTTGTCAGTTACAATCTTCTTGGGCACTCCGTGCTTACTTACTATCTCCTTGATGTATACTTCTACTAACTTCTCAGCATTATCCTTCTGATTCACCGGAATAAAATGTGCACTTTTAGTGAGTCTATCAACAATTACCCATATCATGTCCTTCCTTTTAGGTGTCATGGGTAATCCTGTAATGAAATCCATACCAATTTCCTACCATTTCCATTCGAGAATTTCCAAAGGTTGCAATGGTCCTGCTGGACTTTGATGTTCAGCTTTTACCCTTTGGCAAGTATGGCATTCTGACACATATTTTGCAATGTCTCTCTTCATGTTATTCCACCAGAATAATTCTTTCAAATCCATGTACATCTTAGTACTTCCTGGATGAATGGATATGGTGTTTCATGTGCCTCTCAAAGTATCACTTCAGGAATCCCCGGCACATCTGGAACATAAAGACGATCTTGGAACCATAAAGACTCATAATCTCCTAAGCAAAAAACTGATGTTTGCCCTTGAGATATCCTTCGAATTTCCTCAGCAATGAAAGGATCTTCTGCTTGATGCCTAAAAATTTCTTGCTTAAGATCACTATTTTGTTCTGCAACTACCTTCATAGTAGCTAATCTTCCAAGAGTCTCTGTTCTTATAAATTGAATCTCTAACCTTTACAAATCCATCTGTAACTCTTTTGGTAACTCCCTATTGCTTGGTTGAATATCTGCACTTTTACGACTTAAAGCATCTGCTACAACATTTGCTTTTCCAGGGGTATAGTTGATTGTTAAATCATAATCTTTGATTAGCTCTAACCAACGCTTTTGTCTAATATTCAATTCCTTTTGAGTGAAGAAATATTTGAGACTTTTGTGGTCAGTGTATAACTCACATCTGGCTCCAGACAGAAAATGCCTCCATCCTTTCAGAGCAAAGACTACTGTTGCTAACTCCAAATCATGAGTTCGATAATTAACTTCATGTGGTTTTAGTTGTATTGATCCATAAGCAATTACCTTCTGATCTTGCATTAACACACAACCTAAGCCTTCTTTAGATGCATCACAGTATACTGTAAAATCTTTCCCTGTTTCTTGAACTGCTAAAATTGGAGCTGTAGTTAATCTGGTCTTTAACTCTTGAAAACTGGCTTCACACTTCTCATCCCAAATGAATGGTGTATTCTTCCTTAACAATTTGGTCATTGGTCCAGCTATCTTGGAGAAACCTTCAATGAACCTCCGATAGTAATCAACCATTCCCAAGAAACCTCTAATTTGTTTCACATTAGTGGGTGCAGTCCATTCTAATACTGATTGAACTTTGGATGGATTTACAGCAATTCCATCTTTACTGATCACATGACCGAGGAATTCTACCTCATTTAACCAGAATTCACACTTGCTGAACTTAGCATAAAGTCTATGTTCTCTTAGGATCTGCAATGCTGTTCTCAAATGATTAGCACGCTCTTCCTTATCCTTGGAATATATTAGAATATCATCAATAAAGACTATGACAAACTTGTCCAAGTATGGCATGAAGATTTTGTTCATCAGATTCATGAATATTGCTGGTGCATTGGTCAAACCAAACGGTACGACAAGATACTCGTGATGTCCATACCTTGAGACAAATGCGGTCTTTGGAACATCTTCTGGTTTGATTTTTATCTAATGGTATCCGGATCTTAGATCAATCTTGGAAAATAATCCAGCTCCTTTAACTTGATCGAACAGATCCTGGATTCTAGGTAATGGGTATTTATTCTTGATGGTAACATTATTGAGATTCCTATAGTCTCCACACATTCTTCTTCCTCCATCTCTTTTATCCACAAAAATCACTGGTGTTCCCCATGGGGATACACTTTCTTGAATAAATCCTTTTTTGCTAGCTCATCAATTTGTTCTTTGAGTTCTTTTAATTCTTTTGGACCCATCTTGTATGGTGCTTGAGCTATTGGTGCGGTACCCGGAAGTAGATCAATAGTGAACTCTATCTCCCGATCTGGTGGCATTCCTGGTAGCTCTGCTGGAAAAACATCTTGAAACTCCTTTACTATAGGAATATCTTTCAACTTGACCTCCTTAATGGAGTTCAATTGAAGATCCACCATGATATGACTGTGCTTATCTGCTTGATAAACTATCCTTGCTCCACTTGGAGTTTTGATTGAGACAGTTTTATCCTCACAATTAATCTGGGCTCCATGTTCAGTCATCCAATCCATACCCAGCAGTACTGCAATTCCCTTCAAAGGAATCACATAAAGATCCACAAAGTAGGTACAACCACAGATCGAGATGACTTGATCTTGTTTAATGTGGCGTACAACTACATTTCCCCCTGTCGTCACTACGGTCCTAGGGTTTTCTAACGTTGCCCTTCTAATCCCAAATTTCTCACAAAATTCTTCAGAAATGAATGAAGTAGTTGCACCAGTATCAAATAGAACTTTGCTGGGATAGTTAAGGATATTGAGCGTACCTATCACTACATGCTCTGAGTTATCCACCTCCTCTAGGGTTGCGCAATTCAGCTTCCCGGTAGGTATGTTCCTCTTGCCATTATTGTTTTTGACAAAATTTCCTCCTTTATTGGGTTGCCCATTGCCTCCACTAGTTTGTCCTCCACCTTTAACAGGCCAACCACCTAGTGGTTTTCTCGGACAGTTTGGCTTTATGTGACCCCTCTGGCCACAAGCATGGCACACAATTATTGGTTTCTGGCAATCCCTGCTCATATGCCCTGGAAGTTTGCAATTATGGCATATAATATTCCTTCCGGTTGGATTTACACTCCAGTTGGAATTATTACTGTTATAGGGTCTATTCCTTGACTTGAATTCCAGATTGTACTCCGATTTACTTACTTGTATCCTTTTAGTTTCCTTCTTAGCTCTCTTCCTCCTATCCTCTTGGACATTCTTGTAGTCATCTTCAAAAGTGATAGCTGCATCCAGTAACTGCTGATATGTTTGTTTATTGGCCAACCTCAACTGCATCCTCACGAATGGATTTAACCCTCACAGAAAATGCTTCTTCCTCTTTTCTTCAGTATTGACTTTCTCCTCTGCATAATGAGATAGTTGGATAAATTCCCGGATATACTTCATGACACTAGTATATCCTTGCTGAAGCTCCTCAAATTCTCTCTGCTTCAACTCCATAACACTCTCTGGAACATGATACTCACGGAAGCTCTGCTTGAACTCTTCCCAAGTGTGCTCTCTTCCTGGCTGTTGCATAGCTAACTGATTTTCCCCCCATGATGCTGCAGGTCCTGTCAAAAGATAAGTTGCATACCTCAACTTTTCCTCATCATTACAACCTACAGTCTTTAGCTTTCTCTCTGTATCTGCTAGCCAATATTCTGCATCCATTGGTTCAGGAGCTAATGCAAAAGGTAACGGCCTTGCATTCTGGAAGTCAGAAAGACTCACTCCTCTACCTTCAAATGCTCTCTGGTTCCAGCTCATCCCAAAAACTCTTCCATGAACTTGTTCTGGTTTTCTTGCATCATTTGCATATACTGCATAAAATTCTGCTCCATTAACGGCCCCATTGGTGGTGGTGGTGGTAATGTTCCCTAATTTCCTGCATCTGCATTGGCCTTCTCCTTGGCCTCATGTTCCATTCGCTGCTGCTCAAATTCGGTTTCTACACCCGTGTCCATGACCCTCTAGTCCTGCAACATAAAGCGAATACTCATAATTACATCATGCACATGTGTTCTGAGCTCAACTTTACGCACATAACTAGTCACACAATGAAAATCAAAATAAAATCCAAATATGCATTTCACATATTACACATTACAAGCCTCATAACAAAGTACAAAGTCATCATACTTGTACCCTATAAGTACTATAGTATAGTAGGCATACTGCCTCACTTATTTATCTACATCACTCTCTCGGAGTATAATACACAATAACTGGTACTTCCTAATAAGTTGCCTGCTTCTAGTATCCACGACGCTCATCATACATGCCTAAGGTCCAACTGTGATGACGTAACGTCCGTTGCACAGTTTGTGGAACAAATGGCCTTCCAGAAGGAACATACTTAGTATTTGAAGTGTCAGGACTTGAGTCATTACTCAACCTGAGCGGATTGACTCCCTCCAGCTCAGCTGAAAAGTCTTCAGAAACATGTTCAACATATCACCCACTTGCATCTCCTGAGCTTCATTCCTTGAGTTGTCAATAGAATATGCAGATTCTGCTGCTCCCAGGTGCTCTGTTGGGCAAGATAGTTAAACACCAGATAATGTATATTCCCTGGGTTTTGAAAAGATGTTGATGATTCAAACACTCTCTCCTCAGGATCTTCTTCCTCATCCTAATCTTCGATGAATATGGTATTTCTACTAATGTTACTAGGATTGGTTCTTGCACCCATCCAACTGTATTGTCCAACAGTTCTGTCAGACCCATCTATGGACATCTGATTTTCTTGGGATCCTTCAAATGATCCCATTCTCCAACCATCAGAATTTTCAATAGGAAGTTCTAAATCAGAGCCTTCCTCTAAACCCTGTGGTACAACATAACTCATATCTAGGGTAGGATCATAAGTAGGTTCAGGTCTAGGTGCATAAGGATATGGTGTAAATGATTCGGAATCTATGGGTATATCCTTAAAGATTGGTTTTGTACTACTACTTGCTTCTTTCTCCAACTGGAATGCTAACTGCTTCCTTCTTTCTGGATCAGTTAGATCCTCTAACATGTCATTTTTATCTTCAACAATAACTTGATGTGTCTTATAAAAAGACGCAACAAGTGTTCGGTATCGATCCATAAACTTGGAAGCTAACTTAGGATGCTTCTTTACCAAAGTAAGATGGCCCGGTACTGGATCCGAGTGTATAGAATCATGAGGAATCACAGAAAATGTGCTCCCCTCTAACTCTTTGGCTTTATGCTCCCGATGTTGGGTTCGCAGCATAAAAAACAAAAAAATTCCTACGAGTGGAACGACTATGTACCAAGATCTATCTACTAGATACAAACAACGGGCGGATGTATATCCATAGAGAACATACCCTTGAAGACCGACAAAGCTTAACGACTCCAAACTCGTGGTTGATGTAGACGATCTCTTGACGATCTCAAGATCGATAGGAAGTCCTAGCGCCGCAAAACAGCAGCGCATCCATGCTCGCACACAGGTACAAGACACCGAGCAACCTTCGCCTACTCGCTCCAGCGATGCAGCGGAAGAACAAACCTTTCTTGCCGAATAGCCATCGGGAACATGTATCTCGCTAGTCCGAGACCATGGGGGATAAATTCTAGAGGGGGAGAGAGATCCTTCACGAGGAGGTGTACTTTGAGAGGAGGAGAGGGGGACGCCCCAAGGGGCATGGTGCCAGCCATGGTGGCTGCCCCCACCTCTTCCACATTCATGTGGGTGGAGCTCCCACTCAAAATGAAAAGCCTCCACTCCCATAAAAGAGCCTCCACTCAAAAATCCACACACATGCATTAAATTTCCACCAAATTTAATGCAAGCTCTCATTTAAATAAAACTCTTTTATTTATTTATTCGGAATTTTTTAATTACTTCAATTAACAAAAATTCACATAAAACCCCTTGCTAGTATTCAATTTCACATGCAGAACCACTTTCAGCAATTTCAACCGAAACAGTTTCGGTGTCTAGTGAAATAAATTCCTGCGCTTGTTATTCTTTCCGGCATGAAACTTTTCCTCCAATTGGATGTTAGTGTCCCTTAAGTGTGCCACCCTACGGTTCGCGAATAATACGGACATGATCGAGACCCTTCTCCGATCAATAATCAGAAGCGGGACCTGGAGATCCATACTGACTCCCACACATTCAACGATGACTTTCCTGTGATCGTCAGAACCTTTTATGCTAGTATCTTAATCCCTTTGTTTCACGATATATTACATGTCCGAGATTTGATCATCGGTATATCCATACCTAGTTTTATCTCGTTACCGACATGCACTCTTTTCTCGTTCCCGTGATATAACATTCTAGTGATCAAATCACTTGCTTGCAAGCTAATCAATGTGATATCACCGAGAGGGCCCAGAGTATATCTATCCGTCATCGGGATGAAAAAATTCCACTCTCGATCCATGAGTCTCAACATAACACTTTAGTAGTTTTGAAGCCATCTTTATAATCACCCAGTTATGGTGTGACGTTTGATGTCAACAAGAAACTCTTCCGATGTTAGTGATTGACATGATCTCATGGTCTAAGGATTAGGATCACTTCGTAAGTTGTTATAGCAATATAAAATCAATGACTTTGATCGTAATGCTATACTTCGGATGAATGTTCATCACATCATTACACTAATGTTGTGACCTTGTTATTAACAACATCCAATGTCCATGATCAGGAAACCTTTGATCATCTTGTTAATCAACGAGCTAGTTTATAAGAGAGGCATAACTAGGAACTTCCTTTTTGTTTATTAAACACACATGTATTGACGTTTCTGTATTAATACAATTATATCATGCAAAATAAACATTTATCATAAAAAAGGAATACGATAATAACCACTTTATTATTGCCTCTCGGGCATATTCCTTTCAGTCTCCCACTTGCACTAGAGACAATAATCTAGTTTAGAAACTTTGCATATTGAACACCTATGGCTTTCTGTTGTTCCATATACGCAATTGCAAGTGGTTAACATAATCTACGTATCTGACGCTTCAGGTCCGTGTGTATTTGCATGTCTTTGCGTCTTCATGCATCACTCATTCTCCAATGAGATGGCATTGTATAAATTTGGTCTTTTGGTGAGACCTTTAGTTCCTTGGGGTTAAATCACATTGATACTATTGTCATACAATATATCTTTAGTGTTAGCCCATTGCGAACCACACCTTAGTTTGATAACAAACTAGTTGACACAAATTCCCTCCTTTGCTGCTACTATAGCAGTCATATATTTAGCCTTTTGTTGTAGTATTCGTCACAATGTCTTAACTTTGGAATTCATCCAAATCCATCATGGAATCTCCTTTCCATTACATTGTGCCACCCATAGTTTAAATTGAGATAAAATTAATTTGTATCTTGTGACAAATAATATCAATGTAACATGTTACAATGAACTATTTGTAATTGTTTGTCACATCTACACAAATATATTCTTAGTTCTTCCAAAAGATCATAAGAATATCCTTACTATCATCCAATGATCATTTTATGATTCATTTTGGTATATGCTCATAACACTTAGAGCATAGGACATATCTAGATGTGTACATATCATGGTATGATTGATCAAAACATTATTGTGATTGCACTCATCAAGTGTCAAAGCACTTGAATCTTGTTTCACTTATCAAGTGTCGATACACTTGAATCTTGATTCAATTCTTTTCCATGCGACAAGAACCGTTTCTTGTCCTTTCCATATTGAACTCCTTTAATATCTCATTTATGTACGTTTGGCACAACCATATTAGCGTCACAGTCTATCCACTATAGACATTCATGCTAAATATTCGGGTTTTGCCTAAGTCTTTCATCAAAATGAAATTTTTAACCTTTGTCAATAAAAGATACATCATTTCTAATCAACAAGATATCCTCCACATAATGTATTAGAAATATGTCTCAGCGCTCCCACTTAATTTCTTGCAAATGCAAGCATCTTCATCGTCTTCTGATGAAAACTCCTTTTCATCACAGTGAATATTCTAACTCCGCGATGCTTACTTCAACCATTGAAGTTTGCATGCCCTTTTTAGCATGCTTTGAATTAACAAAACCCTTTGGATCGTGTCATGTACACGTCCTAGGTAACCATTCTATTAGAAGAACTTTGTTTTGTTTATTCATCTACCATATACCAAATTATATGTAATGGTTGCTACTTTAATCCGTCCAGACTAAATATCGCTATGAAAGATCAAATCTTGTCATAGTCAACTCCTTGAACATTGTCGTAAAATACTTTACGACATGTCGACTATTTCATAGATGTGAAACATCCATGTCTGTTACTTTATAGATCCAAATACGACCGATAGGTTTTTACACCTTTCCGGAGGGTCTTCCAAGTTCAAAACTTGATTTATCGTGTATGTAACTATCACGGATTTTATGGCTTCAAGCCATTTGACGGAGTCAGGGCCCAACATCGCTTCTTTGTATGTGGTAGGTTCATCATTGTCAAACAATAATGATTTACTCTCAAATCTTAGCATTTGATTGTTTAACCGACCTACTTGGTTCAATAGGAACTTAGATCTCCGTGACCACAACCTTTGAGGCACATAAGCTAGGAGCATTATGGCAGCCTCCGGAACCATTTCCGGCGTTGCGCAACTCAGCACATTTAGCTAAGGTTTGTTAACCTTATCAAAGTTCTATTGTCCTCCCACTTAACTTTTGCGAAAAATTCCTTTGTCACATCCCAAGGTTTTCCAAATCTTGTAATGTGAAAGATAAATGAATAAAATAAAATTTTGTTTGATTTTCAGAGTGAGAAGAAACTTTTTGAATCCAATTGGAAATCTTCAAACCAATTTGGATCAAATAAAATCCTAAAGAGATTTAAAAAGGTAAACTTTTGATATAGGAAAATAAAATATTTTGGAATTACTATTTTGGATCTTTTAAATAAAAGGATTTGGTTTTCAAAAGAAATAGAAGTTTTATAAATAAGGATTTTTTTATAGAGCCAAATTAAACATTAGCCAAGCTTTTGAAATAAAACATTTTGTTTTGATAAAAATAGTAAAGGTTTATTTAAATAAAGTAATAAGGATTTAATATCCAAGTTTTATTAATAAAGGTTTTACTATTTCCAAAACATCAAAACTTATTTATTTATTTAAAATAAGTTTTCCAAGTATTTTATATTCCCAAATAAAACCTACTGATTTGGTTTTGAAAATAGTTAGATTTCAAAAGGAGTATTTAAATAAAACAAATCCTATTTGATTTTAATAACAATGCTCTATTTATTTAATTAATAATGGACCCTAAAATAAAATTATTATTTTTTGGTTTTGGAATTTTGGTTTATGTTACTGAACAGAACCAAATTCAAAGTTGTTTAGTGTGGTGATTGTTTGAATTGATTTGAGTTTTGTTTGGTTGTTTGAATTTCAAAACATAAATTAGAAATAGAAAAGGAAAAGGTTTTAGGAAAAAAATGGTTTTGGACTCAGCCCAACCGGCCAAAGCCCACTAAGCCCAGAACCAGCCCAGTTCCCCCTCCCCGAAGAAAACATTTCGCACTCAGTTTCTAACCCGAACAGATGGTGACTGGTGGCCCTCTTCTCCCTCTCATTCCTCGCTGACAGCAGGGACCCACGCAGCCAGCTAACTCCTCCTTCTTCCTCGCGCAGACGACGCCTGCCGTTGCTGCCATTTACGTCGGCGTTGAATACGCGCTGATACCGCGACCGTTACTCGCCGTGACTGCACACTATTAAACGCCTGCGCCTTCTCCTCCTTTTCCCTCAAACACCGCAGCACGAGAGCCCCCAGGCCGACGGAATTTCGAGCTGCAGCGCTACTGCTCCGACCACCGTCCCTCCCCGATTCCGGCCAAGCCTCTCCACCCCATGCCTCCCCGAGCACACGAGCACACTCCCCACTCCCAGGCGCATCTGCCTGTGCCCTCCGTTCAACCGCGGGCGCCCCTGAGCGTCGACTACGACAAGCCTCCGAGCGCCATCGCGTCTGTCTTCTACTCCGGCGAGTTCCCCAGGTAGAATCCGACCGCCCCTCTTCTTCTCGATCATGCGAGCATCTTCGCCTTGGTCTTGCGCACCTAACCATGCCCTCTGTTTGACTTCTTGTGATCGACAGCGTCGCCTTCGACCGCGAACAGAACCACCCGTCGCCAGACCCTACTCCGGTGAGGAATTCCTCCTGTTCCAGAGCGCCTCTCGACCAACCGACCACGCCCCGAGCGTCACCACGTCCTTGCGATCACGGTGATCATCCCCACTTCATCCTTTGCTTCCTGTAGCCGCCGTAGCGCCACCGCCTGACCGTCGCCGCCGCGCGCAGCCGTCGAGCGCCGCCAGTTAGTGGCCTGTTGTTTGTGTCCGTTGGATCAAAATCGTATGGCTATGATAGAATATAATCGAAGAGGTATCGTATGCCTCTGCGCCGCTAGATCTAAGTTGGATCCTACGTCCTACAGCACGCGATCCACCCGAACCGGTACCAGCCAGTCATATCACGCCGCGTGTCACCAGTCTGTTTAAAACAGAATTTGAAAACAGATTTGATTTGCAGATTTGAAAACCCTATAACTTTTGATCCACACGTCCAAAATTTGCAAACTTTATATCATTGGAATCAGTGGAACAAGCCCTAGCCAACCATGCAATTGGTTTAGTAAATAGTATCTGTTAGATTGCTTGTTTATACAGAAACATTTGTATGCTTGTTTAGATTAGAAAAATTGTTCAAAAATGTTTTTGAGGTTGAAACCTTTGAAAATTGTTTTGTGGTGAACTTACTGACCCTAGGAACCAACCCATGGTTTTGAAAATGGATTTGGTAAAGTTTAGGATGGATTAATTAGTTTAGCCCATTTCTAGCCAAATAAAAATAATGATTTTGATATGAAAATGTTTTTGGAGTAAAAACTTTGGGAAAATGTTTTGGATCAAACCTACTGACCCTAAACACCAAGTTTTGAGAAAACAACAACTTATTTGGTGAACAACTTAAAGTTGTTGCTTTGATAAAAATGTTTTCCACCACATAAAATAATGAATGGATTTAAAAATGGTTTATGGACAAAACCCTTTTGCAAATGACTTTGCCACTATGGAAAATGACCATTTTGAACCTTACAAAGTTTAGAAGCCTAGTGGAAACCATCTTTGCAAATAGAACCATCCCTTGCATGCTTACATGCATGACTTAGATCCCATTGTTTTATGTGTGTGAATTGTTGATTGATTATTGGTTTGGAATGCTAGTTGATATTGTGTTTGCTTGATTGATTGTAGTGGTGTTAGAAAAGTGTGAGACTAGCAAGATCAAGGACTAAACCAACATTCCCTACCAACAAGGCAAGTTACACTATCATTCAAAGACCTACTATTTTCATTATACTTAGTGGATTTTGAAAACATGCATGAAAAGAATTTCTATACTTATGCTATGCTAAATACTAATAGGATTCCCTATACATTCCTTAGTGAAAACAGTGTAGTTGTTACATGCTTAGCCATGCTATATTTTGAAAAGAGATACATGTTGAGATTTTATGAAGTTGAGAAAAGGACTTGTGATTTTATATAATAAAACAAGGACTCAATGAACCACCTGGGTGGCCAAGGATACTTTGAGTTTTGGATAAGGTGGCAACAAAAGGAACCATGTCTATGCCAATCTCTTTGTGTTGTGCTCCAAAGGAAACCACCCAGGAAACTTAGAGATTGAACATGTTTCTCCAATTGTGGCTTTCGTGTGCAACCACATGCTATTTATGGCTCTGGCTTAGTCAACTACATTGGGAAGACCCATGCATTGTCTTCAGTTTACTGGACATGGGGACCTAGAATCCTACATGGGTGCTGAAGACAAGCTAGCAATGGTGTATGGGAGGACCCTCTGTAAAGACTTCGTCACATTCTCAATCTGCCGGTACTCCATCTTGGTGAGCACTAATCCAGTGGCCACTGGTGGCAAAAGGATGGGATTGTGACATGTGGGTAAAGTGTACTACTTCTGTAGAAGATAATAAAATCTAAGTACTTAGCCGTGTCCCCGGTTATGGACAATACTGAGCAACTAAAGTTTGAAGCTATGGGAAATCTCGACATTCTAATTTCTAAAAGAAAACTTCTAAAAACTTGATGCACTTGGGGGTACCAAGGAGCTCAAGAGTTTTGATAAAACTTGATACACTTGGGGGTACCAAGGAACTCAAGAGATTTGATAAAACTTGATGCACTTGGGGTTACCAAGGAGCTCAAGAGATTTTGATAAAACTTGATGCACTTGGGGTTACCAAGTAGCTCAAGGGATTTTTGACAAGGACTTGAATACTTGGGGAAACCAAGGAGTTCAAGGAATTTTGAAAAGGAGATTTGACAAAGGACCAAAACCATTTTGAAAAGATAGGATAAATTTTGCTTTATGCAATTGAGCCTTAAACCCTACTTAGCCAAAATGCATGTAATGATAGGATCCACTTATATTCCACATAGTAGTGAAACTTGCCAATACAATTCAAATGTATTGACCCTTGTGGCTGTAACTTGTAATGTTGCAGGTTTGATTGTTTTAGAGAAGATTGATTGACTAGGATTACAAAGTCTACAACCAACATTTGCCTGTGGCACTTTGAAGATGAAGGACCCCATGACTATAGTTATTCCGCTGCAATGTATTGTAATAGCCAAATGAGCTATGTAAGATGTAATAAAATTATGTTATTCCTGGTTATAAAGTTATATAATGACCTTTGTTTCTTGATATTACATCTTAACTGTGGATGCTAGCTATTGATCCAGGGACTAGCATTGTAAACACAGGGGACTCCACCTTATATTGTTTAAAGGTTGGGACACTCCCTCTACATCCTTTTTCAAGAAACTTCACATTTCAAGCGACAAACCCTTTTGTCCTTGGTGTTATGGAGGAATAGCCAATAGTTATTCGAAATAACCTACAAAGACATGCTCATCCGACTTCGGTTGTAAACATCTTACTTATGTTTAGCATACCAAAATTTAAGAAATGACAACTTGGGTTTTACCCCAAACCATAACTCATATGGTGTCATTTCAACAGATCAAGATGAAGCTCTTTTCAGTGTAAAAGCGGTAGTCTCTAAAGCTTTAATCTTTTAAAACATAATGGCAGTTTTATAAATAACACTTTTGATCCAACCATGTCACACAAGGTTTCATTATAAATCTCAAACACTCCATACTCCTACGGTGTTTCGGGAGATGTAAATCTAGGTGTTTTGCTAAACTTGCAACTCAAATAAATCCCTTTATGATAAATCATAATTCATTTATTTTTCTTATTACACTTGTAACTCAAATAAATCCCTTATGATAAAATCATAAACCATTTTATTTTCTTGTTACGATGATTTTTCACTTCATCTTGAAAGTCTTTGAAACATTTTAAAATATTTCATACTTCTTTCTCATTAAGTGAATATTCACTTAAATTTTCGGAGAAAGTATATGAAGTTGAAACCCATCGCTTACGACTACACATAATGGACTACATACATCGATATGTATAAATTCCAATATTTTAGTCGTTCGTTCTTCTTTGGCCTTTGAACGAAGTTTCAATTATCCCGAGGAAAGTCTCACAAGCGTCACTTGATCAAATCAAAGACTCAAAAAATCCATGAAAATGGAGATTCTTCATGTTTTCTTTACAATATAATTTAAACGGCGATGTCACTTCGTAAGTGATCTTTCAATCATTTGTCTTGCGACATTTTAGCATTAGTTTTTATGGATGTGATTTCTCCAACTAGATTTGTAAATCATCCATCTTATATGGAATACGGTAATTATTTGAACAACCTTTGTTCTCGTAATACCTGATTTAAATAACAATTATTTAAACAAATATTGAAGTCAAGCTTTAATGTCAACAAGAAATACAAACAACAGTTTGTTTGTTTTTGATGAACATCATCACATATTCTCTTGCTAGTTGCTTAGGCCATTGTGGTTCATGAATTGCGTCATTCCATATGAAATTTCATACCAACCCATTCGGTATCCAATACCCAAGAACCACATTGTTTAACAAGCAAAGGATACAACCATAACATGTATATCATCCATAACATGTATATCATCAGATAACCTTGATATTTATAAACAATCAAGAATCATGGAGGCAAACATGATACTTAAGATACTAACACTGGAATTGTTACTCTCGATTTAATACTAACTATTAAATTTCACGGAGTAAATAGAGTTTGCTGAAAGTTTGCAATAGGACTTTAAACTTTAGATTGACACTCAACACAATACGATACAGTTCGTAAAGTAAATATCCATAATTCTATAGTTCTATTATCTCAATTACAACTATGCATAAGGTGGTGAACGAATGTTAATGACTACAACAAATTATGCAAATTCACTTTGATTTAATTTATGATAAATTGAGTTCTACTGATCCAAATTAGAAATGAACTACCACTCAAAACGACATCCCTCGTGTCTTTTTGGTGATTACATGAACCAAATCCACTACACCAAGTCCGATCATCACTTGAGTCGGTATAGCTTCAAAGGCGAGCATCCATATGGTCATCATATCAAAACATATGACTCATTCTTAACCTTTCGGTCCGTGTTCCGAGGCCATGTCTGTACATGCTAGTCTTGCCAAGTAAGAACCTTAGTATTCGCGTGTGTAACTGTCTTACACCCGAGATATGCTCGTGGATTCAAGTACACCCGATCATCACGTGATGTCTTGAAGCGACGAAACATTGTCGGTGCATACTTAAGGAAGAACACATTCTTATCTTGATATCTAAATGAGGGATCATCTTATTATGCTAATAAAACGCCAAACAAGCAATATAAGATGCAATCAAACATCACATGTTTATAAGTGAAATGATATGGTTCCCGCATATGATCTCCATCATGTGCACCGTGGTATGATCTCTATCATACCTCTATGTGTAAGGCCAAGGTCTATGGAATCTACACGTTATGTGTGTTTTAAGAGTATCATCTCATACTTCTACTTACAACATCACCATATCATAACACTAGCCCAACAACAATCTAAACTAGACGCCTCTAATTTATGCATTGCAAGTTTTACGTGGCTTAGGTCTTTCGAAGATAGAACCGTTCTTACCTACAAACATGAACCACAACGAGGATAATCCAATTGTTGAAAACTCATTGCAAATTGGATATTGACTATAGTAGGAGAGACAGAAACCCGCTAGCCACTTATGCAAAACTAGTTGCATGTCAAGCGTGGAACAGGTCTCATGTGCGAGGACATGTAAAGTTTGTCCGGGCCACTTCATCCCATCCAAAGTACAACTAAGAAGCAATAAAATGATCATCATCGCCCACATACTCATATGTGTGCTACCCGTGCAAAGCATCTACACATAGATCCGGCTCTGATACCACTGTTGGGTTCGCAGCATAGAAAACAAAAAAATTCCTACGATGGGAACAACTAGGTACCAAGATCTATCTACTAGATACAAACAACGGGCAGATGTATATATATAGAGAATATACCCTTGAAGACCGACAAAGCTTAACGAGTCCAAACTCGTGGTTGATGTAGACGATCTCTTGCCGATCTCAAGATCGAGAGGAAGTCCTAGCGCCGCAAAACAGCGGCGCATCCGTGCTCGCACACACATATAAGACACCGAGCAACCTCCGCCTCCTCGCTTCAGCGATGCAGCGGAAGCACAACCCTTTCTTGCCGAATAGCCACCGTGAACATGTATCTCGCTAGTCCGAGACCATGGGGGATAAATTCTAGAGGGGGAGAGAGATCCTTCACGAGGAGGTGTACTTTGAGAGGAGGAGAGGGGGCCTTTTATAGGGAGAGGGGGGCACCCCAAGGGGCATGGCGCCAACCATGGTGGCTGCCCCCACCTCTTCCACATTCATGTGGGTGGAGCTCCCACTCAAAATGAAAAGCCTCCACTCCCATAAAAGAGCCTCCACTCAAAAATCCACTCACATGCATTAAATTTCCACCAAATTTAATGCAAGCTCTCATTTAAATAAAACTCTTTTATTTATTTATTCAGAATTTTGTTAATTACTTTAATTAACAAACATTCACATAAAACCCCTTGCTAGTATTCAATTTCACATGCAGAACCACTTTCAGCAATTTCAACCGAAATAGTTTCGGTGTCTAGTGAAATAAATTCCTGCGCTTGTTATTCTTTCCGGCATGAAACTTTTGCTCCAATTGGATGCCAGTGTCCCTTAAGTGTGCCACCCTACGGTTCGCGAATAATGCGGACATGATCGAGACCCTTCTCCGATCAATAATCAGAAGCGGGATCTGGAGATCCATACTGACTCCCACACATTCAACTATGACTTTCCTGTGATCATCGGAACCTTTTACGCTAGTATCTTAATCCCTTTGTTTCACGATATATTACATGTCCGAGATTCGATCATCGGTATCTCCATATCTAGTTTGATCTCGTTACCGACATGCACTCTTTTCTTGTTCCCGTGATATAACATTCTAGTGATCAAATCACTTGCTTGCAAGCTAATCAATGTGATATCACCGAGAGGGCCCAGAGTATATCTATCCGTCATCGGGATGAACAAATTCCACTCTCGATCCATGAGTCTCAACATAACACTTTAGTAGTTTTGAAGCCATCTTTATAATTACCCAGTTACGGTGTGGCCTTTGAGTCAACAAGAAACTCTTCCGGTGTTAGTGATTGACATGATCTGATGGTCTAAGGATTAGGAACACTTAGTAAGTTGTTATAGCAATATAAACTCAGTGACTTTGATTGTAATGCTATACTTTGGATGAATGTTCATCACATCATTACACTAATGTTGTGACCTTGTTATTAACAACATCCAATATCCATGATCACGAAACCTTTGATCATCTTGTTAATCAACGAGCTAGTTTATAAGAGAGGCATAACTAGGAACTTCCTTTTTGTTTATTAAACACACATGTATTAACGTTTCCGTATTAAGACAATTATAGCATGCAAAATAAACATTTATCATAAAAAAGGAATACGATAATAACCACTTTATTATTGCCTCTCGGGCATATTCCTTTCAGTCTCCCACTTGCACTAGAGATAATAATCTAGTTTATAAACTTTGCATATTGAACACCTATGGCTTTCTGGTGTTCCATATACGCAATTGCAAGTGGTTAACATAATCTACGAATCTGACACTTCAGGTCCGTGTGTATTTGCATGTCTTTGCGTTTTCATGCATCACTCATTCTCCAATGAGATGGCATTGTATAAATTTGGTCTTTTGGTGAGACCTTTAGTTCCTTGGGGTTAAATCACGTTGATACTATTGTCATACAATATATCTTTAGTGTTAGCCCATTGCGAACCACACCTTAGTTTGATAACAAACTACTTGAGACAAATTCCCTCCTTTGCTGCTACTATAGCAGTCATATACTTAGCCTTTTGTTGTAGTATCCGTCATAATGTCTTAACTTTGGAATTCATCCAAATCCATCATGGAATCTCCTTTCCATTACATTGTGACACCCATAGTTTAAATTGAGATAAACTTAATTTGTATCTTGTGACAAAACTAATATCAATGTAACACTTTACAATGAACTATTTGTAATTGTTTGTCACCTCTACACAAATATATTCTTAGTTATTCCAAAAGATCATAAGAATATCCTTACTATCGTCCAATGATCATTTTATGATTCATTCTAGTATATGCTCATAACACTTAGAGCATATGACATATCTGGATGTGTACATATCATGGTATGATTGATCAAAACATTCTTGTGATTGCACTCATCAAGTGTCAAAGCACTTGAATCTTGTTTCACTTATCAAGTGTTGATACACTTGAATCTTGATTCAATTCTTTTCCATGCGACAAGAACCGTTTCTTGATGTTTCCATATTGAACTCCTTTAATATCTCATTTATGTATGTTTGCCACAACCATATTAGCGCCACAGTCTATCCACTCGAGTGGTACAACAGAAACATTGCGGGTCCATATTACAAACATACACACATTATTATTATTACAATACCAGAAGTTCAAGACTTCGAAGGATTCAACTTACAAACCAAATTAAAAAGTGTTTCAGCGGAACATTTAAGGTGATGACTTAAACTCCAAATTGAGCTCAACAACTTATTGCTATATATTGTTCACGTTGCTCGGCTTAATTGGCTCCTAGTACTACGGTAATTATTCTGACTCTTGGTGCTCTCCTCCGTAGACGATATCGTAGTCCACTCCTTCCACGACACCGTACATATTGGGATCCTCATAGAAGACCTCCTCTTGACACTCAACTGCATACATTGGATTTTCTTCGGGATCCTCAGAGTCTAAGCAGGGGATTAAAGGAAAAGGTGAGTAACAACGTTACCCAGCAGGTTCATTATATGCAAGGTGGGAATTTTGATGCTCTATCTACCACCTCAGACTATAAGTCCTTGGAACTATGCAGTTTTCATAAATCTTTCTTCAAAGATTGCTTTTGTTATGAAAATCTATGACCATCAGCCTTCACAGGTTAACCAGAACTTTCATGGAGTTACTTTCCTGCCGCGTTCGTAGCTCCTTCCCGGAACAGGGAGTAACAAGTTACAATTCTTACACTCTACAGAGGTTCGTTACATTACCCATAAGATATCAACTCCTTGTTGCACAACCGGGCATACTTTCTCGTCCACAATTCCATGATGTGGGGCCCAGTAGTTAGTCCAAGCCAATCACTGCCCTCTCCGCGACCCCATATGTATGCACGATCCTTCGAGGCTGGCTCACCTCCGTTAAGCCCCCTTCCGGGCAGGCTAAAACCCTGATGAGTTCCCAAAGACTCTATGAACTGGTGTTGCCCTCGCAAGTGCCATATCAAATGGACTATACCACTAAAAACCACTCATAGATAATCTAGACACCAAAAGTGTGGGGCATAATGGTGCCCACCCATATGTTGGATCCACACAAGGAATCACAACGTCACGTTAAGGTCGTCTTGCCTCCATAAGAGAGGAAAAGGATACAAATGACTGATGACCCACAAGTGTAGGGGATCGCAACAGTCTTCGCGGGTAGTATTACCCAATTTATTGATTCGACACAAGGGGAGCCAAAGAATACTTGCAAGCCTTCACAACTGAGTTGTTAGTTCAGCTGTACCTGGAAATAGTTCTTGCTCACAGAAGTTTATCAGTAGCAACAACAACATCAATAGCAACCGTGAAACAATAGCAATAGTAATAGTAACGGTAATAGTAGGATTCGAGTGCGGTAGGCATAGGGATGGATGGACGGGCGTTGCATGGATGAGTATAAACATGTAACTTCAAGACCTAGGGCATTGCAGATAAATAATAATAAGCATCCAAGTACTAAAAAATCCTAGGCATGTGCTCCAAATATAGACATACATGCTCGCAATGAGAACTTGCACAACATCTTCTGTCTAGCCAGCCCGTGGCAGCGGGGAATTTAGGGAACTACTGGAAATTAAGGTGCTCCTTTTAGTAGAGCACCAGAGCAAAGCATTAACACTCCATGAACACATGTGATCCTCACACCACAACCATCCCCTCCGGTTGTCCTAATTTCTGTCACTTCGGGGCCTTTGGATCCGGAAAATGATATGTGTACACAACTTGCAGATAAGATCACAAACAATACTATCATAATGATTCAATAATAAGTTCAGATCTGAGATCATGGCACTCGGGCCCTAGTGACAAGCATTAAGCACAACAAGTTGCAACAAAGTCAAATAGCACTAATAGAGATACTAGGAACTATGCCCCTAACAGATCTTATTCGATTACATGATAGAACTCACAATCCCTACCATCCCCAAGCGTACAACGGGGGATTACTCACTCATGGATGAGAGAAACATCGGTGGTTGATGGAGATGCGTTGGTGATGACGATGGCGATGATCCTCTCCAAATTCCCCGTCCCGGCAGGGTGCCAGAACGAAGTTTCTGGATCCGAATCTTGGTTTCTGGTGGCGGCGGCGGAGCGGAACTCTTTCTAGAAAACTATCGAACCCCCCTCTGTTTTTAGGTCAGAAGGCAACTTATAGGCGCGGAGGGAGGCCGAGGAGCTGCCTGGGGTGGCCAAACCTCCCCCAGGTGAGGGGTCAGTGGGCCCGCGCCTAGGGTGGGTCTGGCCCCCCAGGCCTCCCCTCTGTCTCCCCTTCTGGCTCCATGGATCTTCTGGTGAAATATAATTTTTGGCATATTTTCCGAGATTTTCCTGATAGTTCATTTTCTGCACAGAAACAAGACACCAAGGTAATTCTGCTGAAAACAGCGTCAGTCTGTGTTAGTTGTATCCAAATCACACAAGTTTAGAGAAGAAACAATAGCAAAGTGTTTGAGAAAGTAGATACGTTTTGAACTTATCAACTCCCCCAAGCTTAGCTTATTGCTTGTCCTCAAGCAATTCAGTTGAAAACCGAGTGCGATAAAAGAACTTTCACGAACACTTTGCTTCATATGATGCATATATTCTCAGCATAGGAGTAAATTCTTAGACAATTCATAATAAAGAATATGCAACTAAGTCTACTCAATAGTCATTGCAAGCTATGAAGAGAAACCAACTCAATAATCATAAGTAGCATGAAACATAAACATAAGCAACATTGCAATGCTCATAATAAGGTATGATAGAGTGGTATCTCGCTTGCCTTTGTTTGAAGAGCACAATATAAATGTTGAGGCACCTCTGAAGTTCACATGAAGACTAGAGCTAAAGATATCAGATATACAAGCATCAAAGTCATGGCATAATTAACCAAGTTTTGGAACAAACACAAGAATAACAACTATGCTCTCAAGAAAGTGCTCATAGAATAAGTGGTGACTCAACAAAGTTGTGAAAACGGTTTTGTGAAGGTTTGAAAGGCTTCCTAATGCTGAAAGAAAGGTACTCGTTAGCTTTGAGCTCTCATTGCCCCTATCATAGGCATCTTCATGTGGTTAAGGTGAAAGTGAGGTCCACTCTGAATCATATGCTTGACAGACCATAGACTAGAAATCCCAAGTCCCTTAAGTACGAGGGCTGCGCCGCATGCTACTCAACTTTGGTCACCTGAAAGTTCTTGTGATTGTAAATACATGCATATCATCGAGAACCGCCAACGGGGTACCCCTTGCACATGGTACAAGAGCTTTCCCATAACCAAAATGACAAGGCAAGCAGACAATGAGCATCTCGGCAATCTTTTTATTTACCATATGCATAGATTTTTATTGAGGAAGCTTCATAGATGCTCATTATGGTGATGCTGCAAGTTTCCACCATGATTAAGCATGGCTTAGGCTAGCGGCCCAGGCGTTTCTCTAACACAATGTATAAACTCCATGAACTAACAACTTCCCTTTTTATTTCACATCATCGACATCCGTAAACAAAAGAGCAAGGAATCAACCGGATAAGATATCCAACAGGTGTTGAAAGCGTTCCCCATGACAGCACGGTTCTGCTGACTCCAAGTATATAATTAGCAAGCATATAACTTTCATGGACTAGTCACAATGGTTCAAGATTATTAAGCGCAAGGAATAAAGTGTGCCATCAAGTTTGTGAGAGCTTTACTAACTAACTTTCTCAAAACAGACAAACATTTTACTTTGGAAGAAAACACGGCATATATATAAAATATGCACTGAAATAGCGAATTATGATGATAGGTAGGTATGGTGGACACAACTAGCAATATTGGGTTGGGGAGTTGAAAGCACAAGTAGAGCACGTACTCAGTGCAAGTGAAGGCTAGCAATAGAGAAGGAGCAACACACGAGAGAGCAATAACTGTCATAATCATGCTTGCAACAAAACATGACTAATTATGGCATGAAAGTGATACAAGAACTCTGAGACAAAATAAATTATTGAGGTTTACTAACTATTGATTAGTCATATGCATGCGTGAACATGTGCCAACTCACCACAATGTCATACCAAAGTATGAATAAAACAATGCAAGCAAACATTCATATGACATGCTACAAACTATTAGGAAGCTGGAGCTAATCATAGACAAGCAAGAACTACTAAGCATCCATAATGACATACACCTTACACAAACAGGCTAAGCATGCTCACAATGATGAGTATATGTACAAAAATGAAACAAATAGAGTTCGTTACCAGCCTCTTACCACACCTCGAGTTGTCTTAATATTCATTATTGCCCTTTAATTGTGTGACTTGAATATTAACATGAAACCAAAATCCACTGAGGACGGCTGAACCCTGCAAAGAACTCACAAAACCAAAGAAGAATAACAAATATTTTTGGTGTTTTTGATTTTTTAGAAACAAGCAAACAAAGAAAAACCAAACAAAAACAAAGCAAATCAAACAAAGCAAAATCTTTTTGGATTTTTATTTTAAGGCAAACCAAGGCAAAGAAACAAAGAAACAAACCAAGAGAAACAACAAAAATATTTTTGGTATTTTTTGGCTTTAAGAAAGAAGCAACAAAAACCAAAAAGAAAGAGAAACAATGGATGTATAAAGAACCGACTGAGTATGATATATATATGAGTGTGATGTCGGTGTACCTCCCCCCAAGCTTAGGCTTTTGGCCTAAGTGGGGCTCAATCCGATGGTGCCCAAGTAGATGCACCTCCATAGTATGTCGAGGAAGCTCCCTCGTCCTGGTACGAGCTCGAGGCCTCCCCTGTGTAGTGTACAGCGGGGTCATATGCGGGCGCTCCCCCCTGATAGTGCCCGTGGAAGTTGAGAAAGCGCAGCTTGTCATCCATCTCCGCCTTCGTGCGTGACCAAGGTCCCTAAGAAATACTGAACAAAGTGGTTTGGGGTAGAGGGATCTCTCTCTCTCTCTCTTCCCCATCAGTAAACAACATTCTATAAACCAAGTTCTCAAGAGTAGAGCTAGAGGTGACAAAGTGGTGTGCCTTCATGGCAGCAAGATCAAGTCTCTGAGGAGCCAAAACTGTATCATGGGGATCAACAACAATGTGTAAGGCAGCAGCAATACGAGTAGCAATAATTCCCCCATAAATGGGTCCCCTAGCAGCTAAACGAAGAGCATTGAGGGAACCAAGATTATACTTATCCTCACTATAGAGCGCAGCAGCTAAGAAGGACAATTGATAGTTGGATATATTACTAGTTTTCTCCCTACCAAGAACACTGGTGGTAAGATATTAGGTGAAGTACCTGATGGTTGGAAGTTGAATGTTCTTTATCTTCCCTCGTTGAGCTCTACGGTCATCATCATTGGTTATTCCTCGGTATAGTTCCAGCAAATTAGCGGGAAGAGCTGTAATCTTCTTTGATGACCCATTTGTGCCAAGTCCCAGGGCCTTGCAAAATTTCTTCAAAGACATAGAATGAGCCCTGCCATGAAGTCTCAAAGACACAAAAGGATTGAACAAACTATTGGTGAAGGAGAAACTCTCCACAAATGTTTTAGTAAGTGAAGCATATTGTGCACTCTCATCCAGCATGAAACTTGTTAGACCAGCTCTCTCAATCAAAGCCATGAAATCATTAAGAATCCCAACGGCTCGCAAGAAAGTTTGACAAGGAAAGGTGGTGGGGTGTGCATCCCCTTCATCTCCCTCGTCACCAAACCGTGGAGTGATGAGATCCTCATTGTATGAAGGTCTAGAGCTGGTAGATGACCTTGGGAGCCTTGCCCTTCTAGGTTCATCACTCTCAAATATGTCACCAAAGGTGTGGTGGTCCATGACTTCCCTTTGCAAGGAACAATCCCTCCAAAAATCAGCACTTGAGATGGGCTGAACAAGGAGATCAAAAATCGCGAGTAAGAACAGCAAGAACTCGAGCTTGAGCAAGTTTTCTGGTGTTTTTCGGGAGAGAGAAAGAAGGTGGCTTTAAGGAGGCAGCCTGGAGGGGCCTAGGTGGGCCAGACCCCTCCTAGGCGCCACCACTAGGTAGGCCACACCTACCATGGGTGTGGGGCTTAGGGGTGGCCCCTGGGTCATCTCAGGTGCCATTCTGCCCCTTTTTTCGAGGAAAATTTATCTTGAATTTTCTGGGATTTTTCGGAAAACTTTATTTTTGGCCATTTTTCAGGGTATGAAAATTGATTTTCTTGCAGAAACAGTTTTTCAGAAGAAACAAAAGCAAACCAAAAGCCAAACTACAGGAGCTCTAAGAAACTCAAATAAGGAAACAACTAGCAAAACTAAAGCTAAAGCAAAGACTAGGAGTGAGAAAGGAAAAAGAAAGCAAGTATAACCATAGTGGTAACATTATTTTGTTCATTAAAATCCTTTTGTTAACAAGGTTGATCAAGTCTTGTTACCAAAACAATCTTATATGAAACAAAACTTTGCATTCCACAAGGTGATTATGTTACCTCATACTTGATAGCAATGGTCCTAATCATAATAGTTTCAATATTTTCTTGTGGAATGGGACAATATATTTCTCCAACCTTTATGCCTTCAATATTTTCAATAGAATTCAGGCAATAGCTTCTAACAACCTTCTTGGGGAAATAGACAGTGTGCTCTTTGTCATTAATATTGAATGTTACTTTTCCGTGATTGCAATTGATGACAACACCTGCAGTATTAAGAAAAGGTCTCCCAAGAATAATAGACATGGTATCATCTTCAGGCATTTCAAGCACAACAAAATCAGTTAAGACCATGCAATTATGAGTAACTTGAACAGGAACATCCTCACAAATACCAACATGAATAGTAGTTGACTTATCAGCCATTTGCAAAGATATATCAGTTGGTATCAACTTTTCTAGCCGGAGTCTCTTGTAGAGAGAAAAAGGCATAACACTAACTCCAGCTCCCAAATCACATAAAGTAGTTCTAACATAATTATTATTAATGGAGCAAGGAATAGTTGGTATACCTGGATCACCAAGTTTCTTTGGGACCTTACCATTGAAGGAATAATTAGCAAGCAAAGTAGAAATATCCTCATTAGGAATCTTCCTTTTATTAGAGACAATATCCTTCATATACTTTGAATAAGGAGGCAATTTAATAGCATCAGTCAAAGGAATTTGCAGAAATAAAGGTTTCATCCACTCACAAAACTTGTCGTAGTGTTCTTCCTCCTTTAACTTGTGTTTCTTACCTGGAAAAGGCATAGGTTTATGCACCCAATGCTCTCTCTATTTACCATGTTATTAGCAATAAAATCTTCCTTAGTGTACCTAGTGTTCTTAGTGTGCTTTTCAGGTTCTTCCTCACCTCCCTCCTTATCAGGAGATTCATTTTTATCAATACCACTCTCAGTTTCAGCATCAGAGACAGATATACTATTAGGATCTACAGCAGGTTCAAGTGATTCCTCAACTTTCTTATGTTTCTTTTTCTTCCTCTTACGAGGACTACCACTATCTTCACCTTGTTGGGAATCCTGCTCTATTCTTTTAGGGTGTCCTTCAGGATATAATGGACCTTGAGTAGCTACACCACTCCTAGTTCTAATTCCATAAGCATGTTTATTTCCTGAAGCATTAACTAGCATATCCTTTTGCACCTTAGCAAGTTGATCAAGTTGAGTTTGAACCATTTGAAAGTGTTTACAAAGCATTTTAATATCATTGGAAGTTCTTTCCACAATATCTTTCAACTCATGGATAGCTCTAGAGTTTTCCAATAAATGATTCTGAACTTGTTTATTAAAATTACCTTGTTTAACAATAAATGTGTCAAGTTCCTCTAAGCATTGATCAGGAGGCTTACCATAAGGAATATCACCTTCATTAAATTGGAGAGAGTGTAACTCAATAGTAGATGAGTGGGGATGTGTCTTACATAATTCTTCTATAGGAGGTAGATTCTTCACATCTTTAGCTCTAATACCTTTCTCCTTTAGACACTTTTTAGCTTCCTTCATCACTTCATCATTTAATGCAATAACTCCCCTCTTCTTTGTTGTTGGTATTGGAACTGGTTCAGGAACAACTGGTTCAGGAGTAATATGCTCAGGTGTATTTAGCTTAGTTGAAGTCCAATCATCATAATTCTTGCTTATCTTGTTCATTTGTAGGAGTCCTTCTCCTGAAAACACAATCAGCAAAGCTATCTAGGTAGCTCCTAGAAACATCAGTTAGTCCATTATAATAAATATCAAGAAGCTCATTCTGAGGTAATGGACATCCAGGATATGCATGAATCAAGGAACATAATCTTTTCCATGACTCAGGCAACTTCTCTTCTTCTCCCTGTTTAAAATCAAAAAGTCTCTGCAAAGCAGCATGTCTAGCATTGGGAGGAAAATATTTATGGAAGAAAGAAGCAATCAAGAAATTAGGGCTATCAATGGAACCAGGAGGTAATCTATTAAACCAAGCCCTAGCTTCTCCTTTTAGTGAAAAAGGGAAGATCTTAGGAACAAAGTACTTGCGCATTTTAAAATCATCAAAGAACAAAGCACTCATAGTAGAAACTCATTCATATGAGCCACAACACTCTCATTTTCAGTACCACAAAAAGGTTCTTTCTCAACAATATCTAAATAAGATAAATCAAGAGAGAAATCATAATCTTTATCTTTAATATCTATGGGAGAGGTGGCAAACTTAGGATCATATGAATTCTTAGGCATAATAGTACGTCTAGCAAGGAGACTCTTAATAGCACTAGCACCATGTGTGTTTCGGCACTCTTCAAAAAAATTCATTAGTGAGCTCTATGTAACCATCATTAATATCATAACTCTCACTAGACTCAGGTGAGCTAATAGGTGTAACAGTGTCTTCACTAGGAGTTTCGATATTTCCTATACTAGCCATAGTAGCATCTAGAAAAGGAACTAATGAACCACTCACATCAAGCATAGTAGAAGTAACATCATGAGTATCAAAAGCAATTTCAGATTTAGCAGTAGTAGCAGTGTGTGTAGCATGAGTATGTGGTGGTGGTGTGACAAGCTTACTTATAACAGACAGTGAATCAAGAGCAACATAGGTGTTTAGGACTGTACCTCTTCATGTAGTGGATGGTAAAATAATAGGTAACTTTCCATCATGAGACTTCCCCATGATGAAAGGAGTAGCAGTGAACAATAATAGATCAAAGTGAACTTACAAATAAAGCTATGCTCCCCGGCAACGGCGCCAGAAAATAGTCTTGATGACCCACAAGTGTAGGGGATCGCAACAGTCTTCGCGGGTAGTATTACCCAATTTATTGATTTGACACAAGGGGAGACAAAGAATACTTGCAAGCCTTAACAACTGAGTTGTCAGTTCAGCTGCACCTGAAAATAGTTCTTGCTCACAGAAGTTTATCAATAGCAACAACAAAGCAATAGTGAAACAATAGCAATAGTAACAGTAACAGTAATAGTAGGATTCAAGTGCGGTAGGCATAGGGATGGATGGACGGGCGTTGCATGGACGAGTCTAAACATGTAACTTCAAGACCTAGGGCATTGCAGATAAATAATAATAAGCATCCAAGTACTAAACAATCCTAGGCATGTGCTCCAAATATAGTCATACGTGCTCGCAATGAGAACTTGCACAACATCTTCTGTCTAGTCAGCCCGTGGCAGCGGGGCCTCTAAGGAACTACTAGAAATTAAGGTGCTCCTTTTAATAGAGCACCGGAGCAAAGCATTAACACTCCATGAACACATGTGATCCTCACACCACAGCCATCCCCTCCGGTTGTCCCAATTTATGTCACTTCGGGGCCTTTGGATCCGGACAATGGTATGTGTATACAACTTGCAGATAAGATCACAAACAATACTATCATAATGATTCAATAATAAGTTCATATATGAGATTATGGCACTCGGGCCATAGTAACAAGCATTAAGCACAACAAGTTGAACCAAAGTCAAATGGCACTAATAGAGATACTAGGCACTATGCCCCTAACAGATATTATTCGATTACATGATAGAACTCATCCAATCCCTACCATCCCCAAGCCTACAGCGGGGGATTACTCACTCATGGATGAGGGAAACATCGGTGGTTGATGGAGATGCATTGGTGATGACGATGGCGATGATACTCTCCACATTCCCCGTCCCGGCAGGGTGCCAGAACGGAGTTTCTGGATCCGAATCTTGGTTTTGGTGGCGGCAGCGGAGCAGAACTCTTTCTAGAAAACTATCGAAGCCCCCCTCTGTTTTTAGGTCAGAAGGCAACTTATAGGCGTGGAGGGAGGCCAAGGAGCTGCCTGGGGTGGCCAAACCTCCCCCAGGCGCAGGGTTAGTGGGCCCACGCCTGGGGTGGCTCTAGGCCCCCAGGCCTCCCCTCTGTCTCCCATTCTGGCTCCATGGATCTTCTCGTGAAATATAATTTTTGGCATATTTTCCGGCATTTTTCTTGATAGTTCATTTTCTACACAAAAACAAGACACCAAGGTAATTTTGTTGAAAACAACGTTAGTCCGTGTTAGTTGTATCCAAATCACACAAGTTTAGAGAAGAAACAATAGCAAAGTGTCCGAGAAAGTAGATACGTTTTGGACGTATCACTGCCTTCTCCGTCCCATTCCAAATCTCATGGTTAACGCGTTATATACGGCACAAGAATCACTGATGTCATGGGTTGTTAGGTTCCTAGTTGATTATCATTGCTGCAAATAGAAATTTAAGTTCTATTGCTCCTTTCTATCATCACTTAGGATGATATCAACAATTGATTTATTTGAGAAAATAATATTTTCTTTCCTTGAAACATAGATGATAACACACAATTTGCAAATACTTTAATAAAGACTCTTCAAAGGACATGAGCAAGTGATGAACTTGCCTTGTGATTGCAAGGTAGTGAAGTCGGATGCTTGCACTGGACCTTGAGCTTCTATGTCTACAAAACATCATTATTGCCCGGTAAGGACAATATTTAAAGAAGCAAAATGACTATGCATAGTAATGTAATGCATTATGTATCATTTATTTTTCTTTGTGTGTTTTACCCATTACTTTAGTTTCAATAATTTCTTTAAGTAATAAAGGATTCCATTTAAAAAAACTTTAATAATTGTTGAATATTATATTTGCCATTATATAAGATAATAAATTATTTTTAAATTTAAAATTTAATATAAATCCCTATATTTATTCATTTAATAATTCTTTTAAGGATTAATATTTAAATAAAAGAATTTATTTTTATGACCCAAAACATTTATTTAGTATTTTTCTTAAATACTAGGATAATAATATATAATAAAAGTGATTTTTATTTATTTTTATCTTCATTCTTTAATTTTATAAAATTTCATAAAGCATAATTATATTATAAAATTCTTGACCAAAAATTATATACATCAATATTTATTTCTTAATTTAATTAAATAGGTTGGATTATTATGAATCCTAAAACATATTATTTGTAATTTTTAAACTTCTATTTTATTTTTAGAATTTTTATTTAACTCTAGGGGTATTTTGGTGTTTTATTTAATTATTACATCTTCTTTTAGGTTTTGGGCTGGTTCCATTGGGCTTATTGGGCCAATTTGGCCCAAGTGGCCTTGAGCAAAAGGGCACCCCAAGGGGTTCTGGCCCTACTGGCCCACTCCCTCGGTTCCTCTCTCTCTCGTCCTCACCTCCTCTCCTCCTTGACCCCGTGGGGTGCTGGCGCCGCCGTCGTGCGAGGCTCTCCGCCGTGGCCCTCCCTTGCCGCTACCGTGGTGCAGGGCGGGGTTATCGACTATGCTTGTCCATCTCCTCCGCTTCGATTTGACTTTGGAGCTCTCTTGTGGCCAGGCTCGCCCCGTTCCCGACCCCTAGGGTCTGGGGTTGGGTGCTGCCACCGCCGCCGCTGATCCTCCCATGGTGGTGTGCGGGGCTATGCGTTACTGTGGCCGCCACCATGGCTGGTGCGAGTTGCTGTGCCCCCTGGGGTGCTCTCCGTGCCACCACGAGCTCGTCAGCTCTTCTGGTTCCTCTTCAATTCGTCAGCAAGGACCTCTGGTGAGTTATGCCACTATGATCCCTAGTGCATCTAACTACCTCGAGTCCCTCTGTGTGCATCTAGTGGCCAATCTATATTCTGTGGTTGCACTGATTCTAGGGTTCATCCCTGTTGCTGGCAGAATGATGTTATGGCCTGGTAATGATGCTTGGTGAGAATTTGTGTTCTCTGCACTTCAGTGTTTGCTGTCATCCTTTGATTATATGATGTTGTTATTGTTGGTCTGAGGCTAATGTTGGATCTGATGCTAGTGGTTCATCATATGTTGGTGTTACATAGTGTTGCCTCTAGTTGAGTATATGGTGGCTTAGTGTGTTCATCTGTTGTCAGTATCTTGATACTGACAGTAACCTTGTCACTGATGATGTTGGGGATATGCTATATGGGTATCCTCATAGCATGTCTCTTATCCGGATAACCCGGGTGGCCCATAGTTGGTAGCATGGCCCATGGCTTGATGGGTGTCCCAGTTAGATGGATCCAGAAGGGAGGGCCATGCCGGATAAAGGAAGACTACGGTGGAGTCACTAGCGTACCCGGAGCCTTGGAGTATAAGACAAGCTAGACTAGTTATAGTCAGTGTAGGACTGTGTAACCTGTCCGGCTAGGACTTTTCCCTGTAACCCTAGGACCCGGCGACTATATAAGTCGGGCCTATGGTAGCCTTTAGGGCACAACAACTTAGACTTTCTAGTTATACCTCGCACAACGAACCTATCTCTGTAACTCGATGTATTGCCATTATAGTGATTTATAGCAGGAGTAGGATTCCGCCACCGTCGTGGGATCTGAACCTGGGTAAGCTATGTTACCTCATACCCGTCAACCGTCTGCCTTCCCTGCGGTGACCCAGCATACCACTGCATGTGTAGGACACTATAGTCGTTGACATGACATCCACAGAACACCGTTCCGTAAATGTCACATCCCTCAGAGTGGTAAAACAGAAACATTGCGGGTCCATATTACAAAAGTGCACACATTATTATTATTACAATACCGGAAGTTCAAAACTTCCAAAAGATCCAACTTACAAACCAAAATATAAAGTGTTCAGCGGAATTTAAAAGTAGCAACTCTGACTAGGAGTTTAGCTCAGCAGCTTATTCTATAGGGTTCATGCTGCTCGGCTCCGTTACTACTAACTAGGTACTTAGTTGGACTCGTTCGCATCGACACCATAGCGGATCTCGTAATTGTTGGAATTATGCCCTAGAGGCAATAATAAAGATGTTATTATTATAATTCTTGTTCATGATAAAGTTTATATTCCATGCTAGAATTGTATTAAGCGGAAACTTTAATACTTGTGTGGTTTGTGAACAACACCGTGTCCCTAGTACGCCTCTATGGACTAGCTCATTGATCAATGATGGTTAAGGTTTCCTAACCATAGACATGAGTTGTCAATTGATAATGAGATCATATCATTGGGAGAATGATATGATGGACAGACCCAAACTAAGCGAAGCAATTAGATCGTGTCATCGTGTTCGTCTTTGCGAAGCTTTTCTTATGTCATATATTGTATTCCTTAGACCATGAGATAATACAACTCCCTGGTATCGGAAGAAAGCTTTGAGGTCATCAAACGTCATCCTATGAGAGGGTGATCATAAAGGTGTCTCTCAGGTGATCGGAAAGTATCTGTTGGGTTGTATGTATCGTGATGGGATTTGTCCCTCCCAAGTCGGAGAGATATACTACGGGCCCACTCGGTAATCGATATCAACACCGCTTGCAAGCATGTGGTTAAGGAGTTAATCACAAAGTGATATCGGATTATGGAACGAGTAAAGTACTTGCTGTGAACGAGATTGAACTAGGTATGACGGTACCGACGATCAAATCTCGGGCAAGTAAAATATCGCGAGACGAAGGGAATATATATATGGGATTGATTGAATCCTGGCATCGTGGTTCATCCAATATGATCATCGATGAATGTGTGGGAGTCAATATGGGTTTCCAGACCCCGCTGTTGATTATTGATAGAAGATCATGTCTGCATATTCTCGAACCCGCAGGGTCACACACTTAACGTGTCTCGATGCTAGGATAGATTGGATAATTGGTTTATGAGTTTTTGTTCGGAGTCTCGGATGGGATCCGGGACATCACGAGAGGTTCCGGAGTGGTCTGGAGAATAAGATTCATATAAGGCAGTGCAGTTTTTGGAGTTCGAAATTGTTCCGGGTTAATCGGTATTGTACCGGAAGCTTCTAGAACCTTCCGGAAGGGGACCAACGTGGCCCCACCTTCCGGGAGGGGGCATGGGCCTATGAGGGAGTGCCCTGGCCGCATTGGGCCAGGGGCACAAGGCCCCATAGGGCCCAGCCGGCCAAGAGAGGTTTAAACTCTAGATAGAGCTTCTAGAAGGGGGGGTTTCCTTGCCCCCCACTCTTCCTCCTTGGGGCCGCCGGCCTTGGCTTGGGGGAGGGGCTAGGGCTGCGCCCACCCCTCTATATATAGAGGGCTTGGGGCGCACCAACCCCCCACACCTTCCCCTCCAACCCTAGCCGCCCTGCTGCCCTCCTCTCTCTCTCCCGACTGCTTGTAGGCGAAGCCCTGCTGCAGAAATTCGCCACCAATTGCACCGCGCCGTCGCGTTGTAGATCCAACCCATGTCTCCACCATACTTGCTGGACCAAGGAAGGAGGAGACGTCGAGGTTCCGCACGTGTGCATCTCACGGAGGCATCGCCACTTGTGGTTCTAGATCGGATCGGATCGCGAGGAGGAGAAGCGAGTACGACTACATCACCCACGTTCCGACGAACGTTCCGCTGTGCGAATCTTCAAGGGTATGAAGATCTAATCCAATCTCTCTTGTTGTTTGCATCTCCTAGATTAGATCTTGGCTTCCCTCTGTTCGCATCCGTAGAAAATTTTGATTTACTATGCCGCGAAACCCTTCAGTGGTATCAGAGCTAGATCTATGCGTAGATGTGTTTCACAAGTAGAACGCAACATGGTTGTTGCGGGCGCTGATGTTTTCTGTTGCAAGCCTCTTGTTTGTGTTCTTCTTATGACGCGGGATAGTGAGATTGAAGCGGTCCAGGCCAACCTTACGCGACGTCGTTCGCGAGACCGGCTCCGCACTTGACGTGTGGCTTGTTCCACACATGCGGCAGGTGGATGTCAGTTTCTCTCACTATAGTTATCATGGGATTAATAGCGGAGTTTGGCAACCATAATATCACCGTTGTGGCTTTCCGTAGGTAAGAATCGTTCTTAGCATCTACTCCCAGAAGCCACGTAAAACATGCAACAACAAAGTAGAGGCGTCTAACTTGTTTTTGCAGGGAGTGTTTTCTGTGATATGGTATGGCCCAAGATGTGATGTGTATAATGTATGCGATGATCATGTTTTGTAATGTTTCACGACTTGCATGTCGATGAGTACACAACCGGCAGGAGCCATATGGTTGTCTTTATAATTGTGTATGACATGTGTGTCAACTTCTTATACGCCATGTAATAGTTTCACTTTATCGCTAAGTAGTTAGCAATAGTTGTAGTTGCTATTCGTGGTGGAGGCAATCATGGTGGAGTGATGGAGATCATGCCGGAACGCACAAGATGGAGATCATTGCGCGAAGATTGGCTATACCATGTCACATAAAGTTATATGCATGTGATGTTTATCCTTCTATGTATCTTATTATGCTTAGATCGCGACGGTAGCATTATAAGATGATTCCTCACTTAAAGATCAAGATAAAAACTATGTTCTCCCCAAGTATGCACCGTTGCGAAAGTTCGCCGTGTCCAAGCATCACGTGATGATCGGGTGCTATAGACTCTACGCTCACATACAACGGGTGCAAGCTAGTTTTGCACACGCGGAAATACTTGGGTCTAACTTGACGAGCCTAGCATGTACAGACATGGCCTCGGAACACATGAACCGAAAGGTTAAGCATGAGTCATATGAATGATATGGTCAACACTTCGTTGTCCACCATTGAAACCACATCTCTTCTCGTGATGATCGGATTAGGTGTGGTGAATTTGGATCATGTTCACTAAACAACTTGAGGGATGTTGAATTTAGTGGGAGTTCATCTAGTAATTTGATTAAGTTGAACTATTTATCATGAACATAGTCTAAGTTGTACTTGCAAATACTCTAGATCACATGGCCAAGTCCAACTTCAACTTTAACGTTTTTGCTGAGAAGGAAAAGCTTAGAAACAATGGGTCTAACTTCACCAATTGGTTCCGCAATCTAAGAATCATTCTCTCTGGCGGTCAAAAGGACTATGTCCTTGGGAAAGCGTTAGGTGACCCCCTGCTGCAACTGCGTCGGCTGATGAGAAAGCTGTCTATCAGTCGCGCAAAGATGATTATGGTGTGATTAAGAGCACCATGTTGTTTGCTATGGAACCGGAACTTCAAAATCGTTTTGAAGAATATCCCGGGCCCTTTGAGATTCTCGAAGAGCTGAAAACCATGTTTCAGACTCAGGCCCGTTCTGAGAGATATGAGATCTCTGAGAAGTTCTTTAACTGCAAGATGGAGGAAGGGAGTTCCGTTAGTGAGCACGCCATTAAGATGACGGGCTACACTCAACGCCTTGAGCAACTGGAATGCACGATTCCAGAGGAGCTCAAGATTGACAGGGTTCTGCAATCACTCCCTCCCAGCTACAAAAGTTTTGTAGTGACTCATAATCAGATTGGTTCCACTGATACGATAACCGAGCTCTTCGCAAAGCTGAAGGCCGCGGAAGTGAACATCAAAAAGGATAATCATGTGTTTATGGTCAACAAGCCCACCTTTAAGAAAGGTAAGGGAGCAAAGAAGCCCTTCAAGAAGGGCGGCGGCAAGCGCACTGCCCCTGCTGAGAAGAAGCTCAAGTCTGGTCCTAAACTGGACACTGAGTGCTTCTATTGCAAGGACAAGGGTCACTGGAAGCGCAACTGTCCGAAGTACTTAGCGGACAAGAAGGCTGGCACCATCAAAGGTATATTTGATATACATGTTATTGATGTTTTCCTTACTAGCCCTTGTTGTAGTGCCTGGGTATTTGATACCGGTTCAGTTGCTAATATTTGTAACTCGAAACAGGAGCTGCGGAATAGACGGCGGCTTGCGAGGGATGAGGTGACGATGCGCGTTGGCAACGGATCAAGAGTTGATGTGATGGCCGTCGGCACGCTCTCCTTAGTTTTACCTTCGGGATTAGTTTTAAACCTTAATAAGTGTTATTATGTGCCTGCGTTGAGCATGAACATTATTTCTGGGTCTTGTTTATTGCAAGACGGTTATTCATTTAAATCGGAGAATAATGGTTGTTCTATTTATATGAGTAACATCTTTTATGGTCATGCACCTATTGTGAATGGTTTATTTCTTCTAAATCTTGAAAGGGATGAAACACACATCCATAACATTGAGGCTAAGAGATGCAAAGTAGATAGTGATAATACTACTTATTTGTGGCACTGTCGTCTAGGTCATATTGGTGTAAAGCGCATGAAGAAACTCCATTCTGATGGACTTTTGGAGTCTCTTGATTTTGAATCATTTGACACATGCGAACCATGCCTCATGGGCAAGATGATCAAAACCCCGTTCTCCGGTATGATGGAGCGAGCAACGGACTTGTTGGAAATCATACATACCGATGTATGCGGACCGATGATTGTTTCGACGCGCGGTGGATATCGCTATTTTCTCACTTTTACCGATGACTTAAGTAGATATGGGTATATCTATTTAATGAAACATAAATCTGAAACATTTGAAAAGTTCAAGGAATTTCAGAATGAAGTGGAGAACCATCGTAACAGAAAGATTAAATTTCTGCGATCCGATCGTGGAGGTGAATATTTGAGTTATGATTTTCTCACGCATCTTAAAGCAAGTGGAATCGTTTCACAACTCACGCCACCCGGAACACCATAGCACAATGGTGTGTCTGAACGCCGGAATCGAACCCTATTAGATATGGTCCGATCAATAATGTCTCTTACTGATTTGTCGTTATCATTTTGGGGTTATGCATTAGAAACCGCTGCATTCACTTTAAATAGGGCACCATCTAAATCCGTTGAGACGACACCGTATGAACTGTGGTTTGGTGCTAAACCTAAGTTGTCGTTTCTTAAAGTTTGGGGATGCGAAGCTTACGTCAAGAAGTTGATGCCGGACAAGCTCGAACCCAAAGCGGAGAAATGCGTCTTCATAGGATACCTTAAGGAAACTATTGGGTATACCTTCTATCACAGAACCGAAGGCAAAGTGTTTATCGCAAAGAACGGTTCCTTTCTTGAGAAGGAGTTTCTCTCGAAAGAAGTGAGTGGGAGGAAAGTAGAGCTAGACGAGGTTATTGAACCTTCTCTTGAGTTGGAGAGTAGCGCAGCACCTGAAATTGTTCCAGTGCCGCCTGGACCAACAATAGAGGAAGCTAATGACAAGGATCATGAAGCTTCGAACGATGCTGCTACTGAACGTCGCAGGTCGACAAGGTTGCGTGTCCCTCCTGAGTGGTACGGCAACCCTGTCTTGACTGTCTTGTTAGTAGAAGACAGTGAACCTATGAACTATGAGGAAGCGATGATGAGCCCAGACTCTCAGAAATGGCTAGAAGCCATGAAATCCGAATTGGGATCCATGAGCGAAAACCAAGTATGGACTTTGGTGGACCCTCCTAGCGACCGAAAGGCCGTTGAGTGCAAATGGATCTTCAAGAGGAAAACGGACGCGGATGGTAATGTTACCATCTATAAAGCACGGCTTGTCGCGAAAGGTTTTCGACAAGTTCAAGGAGTTGACTACGATGAGACTTTCTCTCCCGTAGCGATGTTTAAGTCCATTCGGTTTTTATTAGCAATTGCTGCATTTCATGATTATGAAATATGGTAGATGGATGTCAAGACTGTGTTCCTCAATGGCAACATTGATGAAGAGTTGTATATGATGCAACCCGAAGGTTTTGTCGATCCTAAGGATGCTGATAAAGTATGCAAGCTTGAGCGTTCCATTTATGGACTAAAGCAAGCATCTCGGAGTTGGAACCTTCGTTTTGATCAAGTGATCAAGAGCTTTGGATTTGTTCCAAATTGCTACGAAGCTGGTATCTACAAGAAAGTGAGTGGGAGCTCGATGACATTTCTAGTACTATATGTGGATGACATATTGATTATTGCAAATGACATTAACATGCTTAACGATGTGAAGAGTTATTTGAACAAGTGTTTTTCAATGAAAGACCTAGGTGAAGCTGCTTATATATTGGGCATCAAAATCTATAGAGATAGACAAAGACGCCTGATAGCTTTAAGCCAGAGTACATACCTAGACAAAGTTCTGAAAAGGTTCAGAATGGATAAGGCAAAGAAAGGTTCAGTGCCTATGTTGTCAGGTAAGATATTGAGCAAGGCTCAGTGTCCAGCTACGGTAAATGATAGGGAAGCTATGAGCAAAGTGCCTTATGCCTCGGCCATAGGTTCGATCATGTATGCCATGCTGTGTACTAGACCGGATGTGTCCAATGTTCTTAGTTTGACGAGCAGATATCAAAGTGATCCAGGAGTGGAACACTGGACAGCCGTGAAGAACATCCTAAAGTACCTAAATAGAACTAAAGAAATGTTCTTAGTCTATGGGGGTGATGAACAGCTTGTCGTAAAAGGTTACGTCGACACTAGTTTTGACACTGACAAGGATGATTCTAAATCTCAGACAGGATACGTGTATATTTTGAATGGAGGAGCTGTGAGCTGGAGAAGCTGCAAGCAAAGCGTGATTGCGGGATCTACAGTAGAAGCGGAATACATGGCTGCTGCAGAAGCGTCAAGTGAAGGAGTTTAGATCAGAAACTTCATCACTGAGCTTGGCGTGGTTCCAAGTGCATTGGAACCACTGGAGATATTGTGTGACAACACTGGCGCCATAGCACTCGCTAAGGAACCAAGATATCATCCAAAGACCAAGCATATCAACCGCAAGTTTCATATAATCCGAGATTATATAGCAGATGGAGATCTGAAGATTAGCAAAGTACATACAGATCTGAATGTCGCAGATCCATTGACTAAACCTCTTCCACGTGTAAAACATGATCAGCACCTCAGTGCCATGGGTGTGAGATTGTTGCCAGATGTAAACTAGATTATTGACTCTAGTGCAAGTGGGAGACTGTTGGAATTATGCCCTAGAGGCAATAATAAAGATGTTATTATTATAATTCTTGTTCATGATAAAGTTTATATTCCATGCTAGAATTGTATTAAGCTGAATCTTTAATACTTGTGTGGTTTGTGAACAACACTGTGTCCCTAGTACGCCTCTATGGACTAGCTCATTGATCAATGATGGTTAAGGTTTCCTAACCATAGACATGAGTTTTCAATTGATAATGAGATCATATCATTGGGAGAATGATATGATGGACAGACACAAACTAAGCGAAGCAATTAGATCGTGTCATCGTGTTCGTCTTTGCGAAGCTTTTCTTATGTCATATATTGTATTCCTTAGACCATGAGATAATACAACTCCCTGGTATCGGAAGAAAGCTTTGAGGTCATCAAACGTCATCCTATGAGAGGGTGATCATAAAGGTGTCTCTCAGGTGATCGGAAAGTATCTGTTGGGTTGTATGTATCGAGATGGGATTTGTCCCTCCCAAGTCGGAGAGATATACTTCGGGCCCACTCGGTAATCGATATCAACACCGCTTGCAAGAATGTGGTTAAGGAGTTAATCACAAAGTGATATCGGATTACGGAACGAGTAAAGTACTTGCTGTGAAAGAGATTGAACTAGGTATGATGGTACCGACGATCGAATCTCGGGCAAGTAAAATATCGCGAGACGAAGGGAATATATATATGGGATTGATTGAATCCTGGCATCGTGGTTCATCCGATATGATCATCGATGAATGTGTGGGAGTCAATATGGGTTTCCAGACCCCGCTGTTGATTATTGATAGAAGATCATGTCTGCATATTCACGAACCCGCAGGGTCACACACTTAACGTGTCTCGATGCTAGGATAGATTGGATAATTGGTTTATGAGTTTTTGTTCGGAGTCTCGGATGGGATCCGGGACATCACGAGAGGTTCCGGAGTGGTCCGGAGAATAAGATTCATATAAGGCAGTGTAGTTTTTGGAGTTCGGAATTGTTCCGGGTTAATCGGTATTGTACCGGAAGCTTCTAGAACCTTCCGGAAGGGGACCAACGTGGACCCACCTTCCGGGAGGGGGCATGGGCCTATGAGGGAGTTCCCTGGCCGCATTGGGCCAGGGGCACAAGGCCCCATAGGGCCCAGCCGGCCAAGAGAGGTTTAAACTCTAGATAGAGCTTCTAGAAGGGGGGGTTTCCTTGCCCCCCACTCTTCCTCCTTGGGGCCGCCGGCCTTGGCTTGGGGGAGGGGCTAGGGCTACGCCCACCCCTCTATATATAGAGGGCTGGGGGCGCACCAACCCCCAACACCTTCCCCTCCAACCCTAGCCGCCCTGCTGCCCTCCTCTCTCCCTCCCGACTGCTTGTAGGCGAAGCCCTGCTACAGAAATTCTCCACCAATTGCACCGCGCCGTCGCGTTGTAGATCCAACCCATCTCTCCACCATACTTGCTGGACCAAGGAAGGAGGAGACGTCGAGGTGCCTCACGTGTGCATCTCACGGAGGCATCGCCACTTGTGGTGCTAGATCGGATCGGATCGCGAGGAGGAGAAGCGAGTACGACTACATCACCCACGTTCCGACGAACGTTCCGCTGTGCGAATCTTCAAGGGTATGAAGATCTAATCCAATCTCTCTCGTTGTTTGCATCTCCTAGATTAGATCTTGGCTTCCCTCTGTTCGCATTCGTAGAAAATTTTGATTTACTATGCCGCGAAACCCTTCAGTAATCCACTCCTTCAACTCCTCTGGATAGATCAGGTTCCTCGTAGAACACATATTCTTGACATTCGGCTGCATACATTGGCACGTCTTCGAGATCCTCAGAGTCTAAGCAACTGATCAAAGGAAATAATGAGTAACAGTGTTACCCAACAAGTTCATTATATGAAAGGTGGGAATTTTGATGCTCTAACTACCACCTCGGATTATAAATCCTTGGCACTATGCAGTTTTTGTAAATCTTTCTTCGAAGATTGATTTTATTATGAAAATCTATGACCATCAGCCTTCACAGGTTGACCAGAACTTTCATGGAGTTCCTTTCCTGCCGCGTTCGTAGCTCCTTCCCGGAACAGGGAGTAACAAGATACAGTTCTTACACTCTGCAGAGGTGCGTTACTTTACCCATGAGAGGTCAACTCCTTGTTGCACAACCGGGCGTACTTTCCCGTCCACAATTCCATGATGTGGGGCCCAGTAGTTGGTCCAAGCCAATCACTTCCCCCTTCGCGACCCCGCATGCCTCCTTGGTGTACACCATGCCCACATAATGAATTAAGGCAATGGTTTGTACAAACCATTAGATGCCAGAACTATCATGGGACGATGAGGGTTCCCACCCATATGTTGCATATCCTCTACGAATTACCAATTAATATGCACGCTACGAGGATAACAGCCACGACCTGCACATCCGGCTTCATGCGAGAGGAAGAAGATACAGCTGACTTCCCTGTCCCATTCCAAATCTCATGGCTAACGCGTAATATACGACGCTAGAATCACTGATGTCAGGGGTTATTAAGTCCCTACTTGATTATCATCATTGCAATTAGAACACTAAGTTCTGTTGCTCCATTATATCATCACTTAGGATGATATCTATGATTTATTTATTTGTAAAAATAATATTTTCTTTCTTTTATAGCATATATGATAAAATACAATTTGCAAATACTTTGATAAAGACTCTTCAAAGGACATGAGCAAGTCATGAACTTGCCTTGTGATGGCAAGGTAGTGAAGTCTGATGCTTGCACTGGAGCTTGAGCTTCTAGTTCTACAAAACATCATTATTGCCCGGTAAGGACAATATTTAAGAAGCAAAATGATTATGTAAGTAATGTAATGCATTACTTTATTCTATATGCATTTCCCTATATAAGGTGCCTTTTAATAAAGTATTTATAAATATTACTTTATAATATTTATAACATATATTGAATTAGTTCATTTTATTTCCTTTTTATTTGACTTTTACTGATTTAATAATTCTTTTAGGAATTATCAATTATACATTAAAAATGGTGATTAAATATTTATTTAGTATTTTTCTAAAATACTACAATATTAATACATAATGAAAGTGATTTTTATTTATTTGTATATTCTTTCAATAATTTTGTAAAATTCCATAAGGTATATATAAATTACAAAATTCTTATAAAAATTTAAATGTCCAAAATTTTATATCTTATTTTATTTGAATAGAGTGGATTATTGTGAATCTAAAAGTATTTAATTTATAATTTTTGGACTTATATTTTATTTTCTAGAATTTATTTAAGTCTAGGGGTATTTTGGTCTTTTCCTGTTTTTTAAAACAGGCCTAAAATTGTTTCTGGGCTGATTATTCTTATTGGGCCCTAGTGGCCCATTTAATTTTAGACAAAAGGACCACCCCGAAGGGTTTGGCCCAGCTCGGCCCACTCCTTACTGCCTCTCTCTCTCCCTCGACCTTATCCTCTCCTCCTCTGACCCCGACCCCGTGGTCGGCGATGCCGCCACCGTCGATTCCCGCTGCCGTCGTCTGTTCTGGTCGCCGCTATGGTGCAATTGGGGGTTGTCGACGACGCTCGTTCATTCAATCCAATTGGATTTGAGCCTGGGGCTCTCCTGCAATGGATCGATGCCTCTCTGAACTCTAGGGTTTGGGGTTTGGCATGTGTTCAAGTGCTGCCACCGCCGTCATGGTCTCGCCTGTGGTGGTGTGGTGGATGTGTGTGCTGCTGTGGCCACCGCCGTGGCCGATGCAGGTTGCAGCGCCCCCTGGGTGCTCCCTGTGCCGTCGCGGGTTCGTCGGCCAATCTGCTTCCTCTTCAATTCCTTCAGCGAGGACCTACGGTGAGTTTGATTCCTTCCCCCTGGTGCTTTATGTGCTTGTTGATTCGATGCTAGAGGCTTGCAGTGTCCTCTCTGTCTATTATATGATTCGGATTAAGATGATCATCCATTTAGGGTTCCTGCTATGTGCTTGTTCATGTACTGGATGATTTGAATCATGTTTGGTTAATCTGTATTCATGCTAAATCATTATTGGCCTGAGGCTTGTTGTTTAAAATGATAGATGATGTTTCTGGTGGCTTACTAGATGATTTGATGCTTGGATTTCATCTGCTTCAGATGATGTAGTTGTTTGGGAAATATGCTTGGTAAAGCCAATGACTTGATAGCTTTCCACTGTTTATTTGATTCATGGTCATGATTATGATAAGATACAGCTACTGTCTTAGTGATGTTAGCTTGGTAATTAACATGTGGATCATGATCTCAAACAGTGAAGTGTAACATAGGAATCTCCTAGTTATGATTCATGTGCTAACATGAAGATGATTAGTTAGTTGATTGTCTGAATCCATGATGATTTACTGTCTTTCCTGATTCATATTTGACTGTTCTTGTGACACCATCATGGTATGGCACACAAGTTTGATTCTAAACCATGGATTTCGTTAGTTTATGTTTAAGTCAATCTTGGCTTTGAAAGATAAATAGAAATGCTTTTATCCGAATTCCCTAAGACCAATGATGTTGGTCTGAGGCTTAGGGATTTAGATCTTATCTAATTGGTTCATCTAGATAGTCCTGGTAGTGGTACCAGTTATTCTTGATTGAATCAAAGCTTAGAAAAATGATAGTGAGCTTGATCATGTTATGGACCCTAAGGATTTGTTCCTAAGGTTCTACCCTTCCTTTAGGGATGTGCCTAGGAATATATCATATGTATATGTAAGATTGAATTGCAGAATATAGTTTGACAACCAGAGCAAGGATGTTGCTCTAAGCTCTGGTTGGATCTTGGTACTTGTTGTTTGACTTTAGAGTTTCAGAAACCCCTATGATGGATTCACCCCACTTGGGTGCTTTCTGAGGGTTTGTTTTATAAAACAACACATGCTTCTCTCTAAATAAGATGATTAGATCATGTGAAGGTTTTATGGAACTCACCACAGAATCTTGCTGTGTGTGGAATAAGTTGGTGATGATCTTGATCTTGATCTGCTGGATTCCCGTGCTTGCTCTTGAGTTAGACTTCTCCTCCTAGCTCCTGGGCTTGGCCTTGATGTCCACCTGATTCTTCCCCCTCCTTATGTCACCATCCTGGTGATGTTTGGTTGATCTAGGGTGGTTTGGTTTGGCTACTGTTCTTGGTTTAACTGATGTCTACACTGGCTGTTCTTGTGTGTTGTGTAGTGGAGAGATGCACTAGTGTGCTCCTCCACGGCTGTGCTTGTGGTTTTGTGAGATTGAGTTGCTCTGTGAGCTTGACAACACACCACATGCATTCTGGTGTGTGTGTCCTGCCTGTGTGCTTGCTATGCACTTGTGGATATGTTCAAATTTTTTGAACTTACTCTTACCAGATTACTTTCACCTGGCTGGTGAATTTGTCCCTCTTGGCTGTCATTTGACTTCTGGATTTGAATTTATGAAAGATGAATTCTTTCATATTGGTGAAACTTGCCCCTTTTTTTAAATGTCTCAATGATGAATTTGTCAAGTGCATTTCACTGACATGTCTGAGAGAAATAATACTAACACTAATCTTCTTTTGTTTTTATTTAGTATTTGTTTTGCAGGTACAAAGATAAAGATGAAGATTTAGTTTAGATTTAGATATAGGATAGTTAGTAAATATTCCAATGTAATTTTATTATTCTTTTGTAATTTATGTGGATGATTCAAATAAGTTATAATTTTATAACTTGATTATATATATTGATGATAAGAAATAAACTTTATATTCTTTATTGTTTTTCTTTGGATAGAATTCAAGTTGTAATATTTATCTCTTAATTGAATTAAGATTCAAAACTTATATCTAATTCATTTGAATTATAATTCAAACACTCAAGTCAAATATTTCAAATCCATTTGAAAACACATAACTCCTTAAGATCATCTCAAAGTTTATAACAATCATCCTTTAAGACTAAACCTAATCTCAAAGTATGAAAGAAACATTGATCACTTAGATTTTTATTTGGCGAAAATTTTACCCACATTTTCACAAATAGATGCATGCAACATTCCATATTCCTTAATCTACCCTGCGTTAGGTCCTAAATGCTGGGATGTTACATGGACGCCTCACCTTCGATCATCCTTTAAGACTAAACCTAATCTCTAAGGCGGCAGCAAGCTTCAGTACGCCTCACATTCGAAAGCATGGTGAACACCGTCAATAACTACGCGGAGGCTGAAGAGGCAGCTTAGACAGCTCTTGCGCTCATTGACGGAGCGCCACCGGCTCAGCCACCACCACCTCCAGCCGCCATCGTCGTAGCAGCGCCACCACCTCCAGTCATCGTCGCACCCATTGCACCTCCACCCCCGTCATCGAGGAAGCCCCGACACCCTCTGACTCTATGATTGACGCGCTTTACGCCAACTTCAGTGCGGATTCAGAGGAGATAGATTTCAGCCTGGAGGAGCTATACTCTACCATGTAGGAGATGGAGGAGGATTACCAGCGTGATGAGCGGGCCAACAACGCCATCACGTCCCGAGAAGTGTTCGTCACCATTGGGACGGCGATGGATGAAGATCAGCCCGGAAGAGCTCCGCCTATAGCGCTGTACAAGGGGAAGGGACCACCTCTCGCTGCCGACAATGATCGCGCGAAGGACATGCCCCCTCCGCCTAACCCAGTACAGCAGCCGCAGTAACTCGGCACCGGACCGAGCAACAACAACACCGCAAACTTGTCGCCTCCAGCATCTACGTCTGCTGCTGCCCAAGTTACTCTAGCTGATAGAGTGATGTACGGCAACCTCCTCGTCGAGCCACTAACCGTAGCTCATATCCAGAACGTGACACAACTCGACGAGAAGCGCCAGCAACTGCTGGAGGAAGCGCAGGCCATAGCAGAGCAAGGCGCTAAACTAGATCGATATCTGGTCAACGCGCAGAAGTCCATAGAGAAAGCTAGAGCAATGGAGGCCGAGTACAAGACTCTGCTGCAGCAGTAGAAGGCCAAGAAAGATCCTGCTTGCGTCATCAACGATCTTGGTGTATGGCGAAACCTAGGATGGGCTCCCCCGAAGACGGCACAGGCCAAGCCATACATTGAAAGTGAAGGCAGGCAGGTGATGCCCACTCCTCTCCTCAACCTCGCCGTCGCCAAGACCCTGCTGGAGCAGGATCGATTGCCTAAGGCAGTGGAATATGTCTATGACCTAGTGGCCAAGACGGTGAAACAGCAGGAAAAGGCCACCTCTCAGAGGCTTGAGTCTGACCCAGCATTTTGCCAGTCTAGCCAGCACAAGCCGCCAAGGGACAGATCTCCTCTTGATGTTGGGTCTCAGAGGGGTTCATCAGAACAAAGACGAAGGGATGCACACAACAGGAAGGATGCTATCCCCATATCCTCCGACAATGGAGGCAAAGCCCAACCTCGTCGCCCATCGCCACCGCCCCGCTCCCCCCAACACCGCGAAGACCCCAAGGCTCACCGTCGTACGGATATGCCCCCGCCAAGGCAGAGCGGCATCGTCATCCGCGACAACACGGAATAGACCCGTCATGACGGAGAACGCAACCAAGGATACAAGAGCAGGTCACGCCATGACCCTCCGCGTCCGACAAGCAACCGCGACAAGCGTGAGGCATCGCAGGAGGGTAACAACAATAAGGCTAATCCACCGCCACCTCCGCCTCCGTCGCCACCTAGCAGTCACCATGGCGGACGGGGCCCGCGTCGATCACGCAGCCCATCCCCTGTTGACAAGAAGAAAAGAAGCCCGGAGCCATACAATGCACGTTCGTGGATTGACAAGATCCACGAGGCCCGGGAAGGACCATACTTGGGACCACGTTGCTTTGGACCTGTGATACGGTCCGCAAATTACCCCAAAGGTTTCTGGATTGACAAGACCATCAAGCCCTATGATGGAACCGCCAAGCCAGCCACATGGTTGCAGGATTACGGCAACACGGTGGAGATCGCCGGGGGTAACCCCAATGTTGCCATCAAGTACCTCCCATTGATGTTGGCGGGCACGACCCATCAATGGATCAATGACTTGCCGGAGAAATCCATCTGCAATTGGTTGGACATGCAGGAAGCGTACACCAAGAACTTTGCGGGTACGTATAAGCGTCCTTGCACTGTTGGCGATCTACAGTGGTGCGTGCAAGAGAAAGACGGGACATCTCGTGCCTACCTCTCCCGTTGGCTGGATATGAAGAATTACTGCGTAGGAGTGCACGCTCAGACTGCCATGGCCGCCTTCATCGACTGGAAAGGGGCACGTTGCTCCGACATAAGCTGAAGCGCTTGCAGGACAATCACCAGCTTGACTTGAACCAGATGGTTCAGTTGGCTAGTGAGTTCGCAGCTTCCAACGACGATGCTCGCGGCTCACTGCCGGCAACGGCCATTCCAACTCAAGCTTGGAGGAACAGCAGCACCAAGCAGAAAACTGCACTAGAAGAAAAGCAAACTCCTGACATGGTCGCCATGCCTTTCGCAGGACGAGGTGATGGCGGACAATGTGGCCGAGGGCGGGGAGTAGGTCATGGGCAGTAGCGAGGAAGTGAAACTACCTTGGCAGCGCTCCGCGTTCCCCAAACCTACGAAGAGTACCGCGATATGCCGTGCCTCGTACACCTCGATGCCAATGACAAGGCCACCCACACCAATCGCCACTGCAAGTTCGTCAACAACCTCATGGAGGACCGGAGTCCGGCTACAAGCAAAGTCAGAAGAACAGACCACGACGCAAGGGCAAGGGGAAGAAGAAGGAGGAGGAGTACAAGGATTCAAGTGACATGGACGAGGATGTTGACCCCAAGCACGTCGCCAATAGCGACGGCAAAGGCAAGAACCCCTTCGAGAAGAAGGCGGTAGTTTTCCACACTTTCCTTGGCACCCCCACCGTCCGACAACAGAAGACCTCTTTGAGGATCCTGATGGCTACTCTACCCCCAATTCCCCAGTACCTGCGCTGGTCGGAGATTCCAATTACTTGGGACAGGAAGGATCATCCAGACCTCATCCCTACGGAGAACCAATACACCATGGTCATCAACCCCTTGATTGACGGCAATGAGTTCACCAAGTGTATGGTGGATAGTGGAAGCAGCATCAACATCATGTACCTGGATACACTGCAGAAGATGAACTTGACGGAGGCAAATATAAGGCGGACCAACACCATCTTCCACGGCATAGTTCCTGGTCGGGAGGCTCGGTCCCTTGGATGCATCACACTTCAGGTCACCTTTGGTGATGTTAATAATTACCGCCAAGAGCGCATGACCTTTGAGGTGGTACCCTTCAAGAGCATGTACCACATCATATTCGGCCGCGACATATTCCACACCTTCATGGCCAAGCCATGCTTCTTCTACAACAAGCTCAAGATACCCAGACCAAATGGTGTCATCATCGTATCCGGAAGGTTTGCAAAGTCTAGGGACTGCGAGATTGGAGAAGCAGCCTATGTGGAAGCTGTCCTCTATAGCGACGAATTCAAGGAGATCCAGAGCAAGGTCGATGCCCCAGAGATGCCGGCGTCAAAGAAGCAGATTTCTGACTTCGCCCCAGCATTCAAGGCCGCCATTGAAACCAAGTCGGTGGAACTTGTGGTAGGCGATGCCTCCAAGACCATCGCCATTAGACGAACCTGGATCCCAAATAGGAAAGCACGCTCATCAAGTTCCTCCGTGAGAATAGGGACGTCTTTGCCTGGCAACCTACCGACATGAAAGGTGTACCTAGGGAACTTGCCGAGCACAACTTGAATATCGATCCAAAATGCAAACCAGTGAAGCAACCTCTAGGACGCTTTGGAGATGAGAAGAGACGCGCCATAGGCAAGGAGATAGCTAGGTTACTTAAGGCTAGTTTTATCCGAGAAGTCCTTCACACCCAATGGGTGGCCAATCCTATACTTGTCCCCAAAAAGGGAAACAAAGAATTACGATTGTGCGTTGATTACACCGACTTGAACAAAGCATGTCCCAAAGATTCGTTTGCTTTGCCTCGCATTGACCAAGTCATTGAATCGACGGCTGGCTCGGAACTTTTGTGTTTTCTCGATGCATACTCAGGATACCACCAGATCAAGATGACGAAGTCGGACCAATTGGCCACTTCGTTCACTACACCTTACGGCATGTTTTGCTATGTCACGATGCCCTTTGGGCTGAAAAACGCAGGTGCTACGTACCAGCGGACAATGCAGCGTTGCTTACACGATCAAATTGGTCGGAACGTTCACGCCTATGTGGACGATATAGCGGTGATGTCTAAAAAGTCAGATGACTTAATCTCCAACTTAAAAGAAACCTTTTATAATCTCCGGAAATACAACATGATGCTTAACCCTAAGAAGTGCATCTTCGGGGTTCCAGCCAGCAAATTGTTGGGTTTCATTGTTTCCTAGCATGGAATCGAGGTCAACCCGGAGAAAATCAATGCCATCTTAAACATAAATCGTTTGACATGCCTAAAGGACATACAACGACTAACAGGTTATGTTGCAGCAGTTAGTCGGTTCGTCAGCCGACTTGGAGAGAAGGCTCTGCCGCTATACAAGTTGCTGAAGGAGGCGGTAAAATTCACATGGACGGACGAAGCAGATGAAGCATTGAAACAGCTCAAGGAGACACTTTCCTCAGCGCCTATCCTTGCAGCACCCGAGCCTGGAGAGCCCATGTTAATTTACATGGCGTCCACCAACCGGGTAATCAGCGTCGTCGTCGTGGTAGAGCGGAAGGAACCAGGCTATGAGCAAGGAGTTCAACGACCAGTTTACTATGTAAGCGAGGTCTTGACGGAGTCCAAGCAGCGATGCTACAGTAAGGGTCGCGAAGTGGGGCATTGAACTTGCCGCCTTCAAGATCACCTATAAGAGACGCGACGCTATCAAGTCACAAGCCTTGGCAGATTTTATTGCAGATTGGACGGAGATGCCAGATGCTACCCCATTGCCGGAGCCAGAATACTAGGTGATGCACTTTGACGGATCAAAGCTGCTCAATGGCTCGGGGGCTGGTGTACTGCTACAGTCACCAACAGGGGACAAGCTACACTACGTTCTGCAGATCCACTTAGAGGCTACGAACAACATGGCGAAGTATGAAGCACTCATTCACGGATTACGCGTAGCCAAGGATATTGGCATCAAGCGCATAGTTTGCTGTGCATATTCCGACTTGGTTGCCCAGTAGGTGGCTGTCACCTGGAATGCGCGGAACCCTATGATGGCGGCATACGAGATGAAGTGGACGAGATAGACAAGTGCTTCTTGGGCTACAAAGTCAAGTATGTAACTAGGGAGCACAACGAGGCGGCTGATCTACTGTCTAAGCTTGGACCAGGGTGCAAACGAATTCCGCCTGGAGTTTTCCTAGAGCATCTACGGACACCATCTAAGAAGGGAGCATACATCGACAACCCGGACAGAGTAGACTCTTTCGTCCACATGGTGGCAAAGGTCCCTCCGGCTTGGACAAAACCATTAATGGAGTTTCTCGAACACGGAACTTTGCCCGACGACAAAGTCGAAAGACGACAAATAGTACATCGAGCAAAGTGCTATACCATAATCAATGGACAGCTCTACAAAAGAAGCACTACTGGTGTTTACCTTAAGTGTGTTTCCCAGCAAGAAGGTATTGAAATCCTACGCGAAATCCATCTTGGAGATTGCGGGCATCACGCCGCTCCCCGATCTTTGGTTGCGAAAGCCTTCCGGCAAGGATTCTACTGGTTGACCGCGAAGGCGGACACCGACAAGCTAGTTGAGACATGCATGGGATGCCAGTATTATGCCCGACAACCACATGGTCCTACTGAATAATTGCGAACAATACCAATAACTTGGTTGTTTGTAGTCTAGGGGCTAGACATGGTGGGACCGTTACAAACGGCACCATGTGGATTTACGCATCTGCTAGTAGCAGTTGATAAATTCACTAAATGGATAGAAGCTAAACCCATTAGAAAGCTCGATGGGGAAACTGCCCTTAGGTTTGTCCGAGATCGAGTGGTGAGATTTGGTCTCCCACATAGCATTATCACCGACAATGGCAACAACTTGTCACTTGGAGAAGTGGAGGCTTATTGTTGGGAGAAGGGCATCCAACTTGACCTTGCATCTGTGGCACATCCACAATCCAACGGTCACGTTGAGCGAGCCAATGGGTTAATTCTGCAGGGAATCAAGCCATGTCTTGAGGCACCGCTACATAGAGCAGCTGGAGCCTGGGCGGAAGAATTGCATCTGTGCTGTGGAGTTGACGAACTACACCCAACAGATCCACCGGCTACACCCCTTATTTCATGGTATATGGAGCAGAAGCCATCCTGCCTTCCGACATCCTTCACGATGCACCAAGAGTTGCCGCCTACGACGAAGATGACGCCGAAGAATCCAGACGCCTAGATGTGGACCTTCTCGAGGAGGAGCGCGTTTTGGCATGCCAAAGATCAGCCATCTACCAGCAGAAGCTACGCAGCTACCATATTCGCCGCGTTCGGCATCGCTCGTTTAAAGAGGGGGATCTGGTGCTATGACTTAAGCAGAAGAAGTCACACAAATTATCCCCTCCATGGGAAGAACCGTTCATCTTAAGAAAGACGCTACTCAATGGGTCTTGCTACCTCGTTGACAATCGTGAACTGAAGGATAGACCCAACGAGGATCATAAGCGTAAGCGACGTGACCCGGATGATGACTACCCAGAGCTTGATCGTCCATGGAACATAGCACAGCTACGTCCTTTCTACACTTAGCATATTTTTTATCTATTGTGTATCTCTTATTTGATCAATGAAATAAAGCTCTTTGGTTCACTCATATTTTTGAGTCTTTTACCTCCTTTAGTGTTCATTTTTGGACCGTATAAAACCTTTATGCACAAACATTGCAATTGCACTTGTGAAAATTCCTCCTACGGGCGTTAGCTTAAGTTTTCTGGTCTTCACGTTCTTTGTTGTTTCTATGTGGATTCGGGAGTAGTGACTTTTGGCACTTATTGTTAGCGATTTTGTGCTTAGGTTATTGACGGTGCCATTGGGCATCATCACCTGAGCGCATGGTTCTGACAACGAGTCTTCCGACTCATGAAAGGTCAAGCATAAAAACCAAAGTAATGGATAAGCCAACACTTGCTTAAAAATATATACATGCTGGAACTGGTTCTTAAATAGCAGGACATACATCATTGTTTTTCGCCTTAAGTTAATACATTTTTTTCCGCATATAACATTCAGAGGAAACAAATATTACAAGTTGTTTTTATTCCTCTGGCGCAGGCGACTTGGAAGCAACATCGTCGACAGCTGGAGAGTCACCTTCCTCAAAGTCGGCAGTGTTGAGGGACTCAGAGGAGCTTTGGCCTTTGTCTTCAATGGTTTTGATGGGCACAAAGACGTTGACTTCGACCAACTCGGCGACTCTGGTGTCATAACCCGCGAGCGACGCCAAGATAGATTCGTGGTTTATCTTTTGGCCTTTGTCATCTACGTCGGGGATACCTGAGGTTACCGTGTCGATGAGGGCATTCTCGTAGTGTGCCTTCACCATTGACAATGCCATCATGGCGCCGGCCCGTGCACATGAAGCTTTCTATCTTGATACACGCTCGGGGGCTCGACGGAGGATCTCCGAGAACTTCGTCACAGAGTCAACTGCCTTGATGTTAATCTGGAGGGGCTTGGCAATCTCCTTGGTCTGCACGATGGTGGTGTTGATAAAGTTGCCGGCAAGGATCATGCATTCCTTTGGCGGAGGAGGCGACCGGGTTAAACCCATAGGAGCTGCAAATTTCCGACAAAGGAGCGCATGAGTTCAAAAATACAACAAATTCAGAATATCTAGACTACAGAAATCCAAAACAGAGAATCACTTACTGAAGATGCTGGTCTCAGCCTGCCAGAGAGTCTCCGCCATGGAGTCTCGTTCTTGTTGGAGGAGCTTGTACGCCTCGTGATGGCGGTGATTTTGCTCATCAGCAGCTTTTTTCTACTCCTTCAAGACCGTGATCTCCTCCTTCAAGCGGTTCATCTCCTCGTTGGCAGAGTCCTGCAGGGCTTTCATCGAGTCTTCATGCATTTTTAGCATGCCCTTTCTCTCCTGCTTGAGGATCTTGTTTTCGCTATCCAGCTGTTGAATATGCTTGGATTTCTCAACAATATCCTTCGCCTTGGAAATGGTTTCTGCAAGTCGGAGAAATAACAGTATACAGTGAGTACTCGGAGAATGTGGGCACAAGACCAAGTTGGAATGCAAAAAGAAAGGAAAACAGACGCTTGCTCTTGGTGATATGTTCTTTCAAGAAGGCAGTTTTACCCTTTTCAGCTTGCAAGTCCGCGTGCATCTTCTGGTACTTGTCGTTGGCCATGCTCCTTCGAGAATTCTCATTCTATGGAAAGAAGAAAGTTAAACGTTGTTTAGTATACTTGGAGCATATAGCTGGAAAATTTCCACCTAGACGCTCGTGGGCTACAGCAAGAGTTTTTAACTTAGTAATATGCTTAGTATTTCTTTAAGAATCTAGTCGGAACTAATTCAGTTCGATTAGAAGCTTGGGGGATACAGTATAAAGTTTTTTAACTCAGACGTATGCTTAGCTTTTCTTTAAGCATCTAGTCGGAACTAATTCAGTTACAACTAGACGCTTGGGGGCTACAGTATTGAAATTTACAAACACTACGTATGCTACTCTTAAATCATCTAGTCGGAATAATTCATTCAAACTATATGCTTGGGGGCTACAGTGAGAAGTTTTCTAGCTTAGTCATTCTTAGAGCATCTAGGCACAAAGACCTATGGTTTTCCGTCTAAATCCTTGGGGGCTATAGTCGGATACTCATATGAAATACAAAAGGCAAATAAAACTTACAAGTGCAATGATCTTGAGGTTGGTAGCACTCTCAGCCAGCAGCTTGCCGAAGGATACACTGTTTCCTTGCAAGATCTCTGCTTGCCGGAGAAGCTCCTAGAGACCGCACATCGGAGATGTCGGCGCCGCACCAGGAACCATAGAAGTGCTACCCGGCGTAAGTGCCAAATAGACTATCTTCGGGAACTCTATGGTCTTCTTGGGGGCGAGGGCACTGCCTTCGGCAGATGTACCACCTTCCACCACCGCCTTACCGCTACCCATGGCATCCTTAGCCGAGGATTCAGCCATTTGGTTTGCAGCACTCTCCTGCGTCGCCTATTCGCCGACAACAGCGAGCTCTATAGAGGCACCCGAGTCCACTTCCATGGCAGAAGGGCCAGAGGCTTCCTTAGCTTGAGAGTTTGTCGGAGCAAAAGAGGGTTGGACGATGGGAGTGACGGGGGCAATGGAGGGAGATACGTCACGATGCAGCATATCCTTTATGGTTGTATAAGCCCCCAAAGTTTTGGAGGTCTTCTTCAAGCTGGTTGTGGCTTTCTTCCTGAAACGTGCAAAATGCATAAGTACGGGAATAAGACAGACAATGGACAATGTAGGAGAGAGAGAAGCTTACACAAGACGGGGTGCTTTGGCAAAGGGGATCCCAGTAACCTTTCTTTTCTCCGCCTCCAGGGCAACAGTAGTCTTCTTGGAGGCTCCACCCTCCGCCTTCTTCTTCTTGCCTCCGTCGCCAGCGTCAGAGGTGGAGCTCTTCCGCTTCCGCAACAATGGAACATCGTTGTCGGACACGACCGTGACTTCCTTCATCTTTGGATCATATATTTGGATAGCCATGCTATCCTCCTCTAGATCGCTAAGCTGTTAAGTGAAAGTCCAAGGTGTTAGATGCGATGATAATGGCTAGACGGAAGAACTGGAGTATATATCATACACAGAAAATAAACAGGTACCTTTGGGCACTTGCTCTCTACGAACATGTCGTAGGTGATGGTGAAGCCATGCTTCCTATCCTTCACCTTGACGATGTCCTTGAGGCGAAGCTTGACGGAGTCGCTCGAGAAGTTGTCCTCAGAGATGCGGAGGCTATCCCTTCTATCGTTGAAATACTCGTGCATCAGCTTTGAGCGGTGCTACAGAGGTTGGATACGCCTGATGAACCAGCACATGGCTAGGTCCAATCCGGTCAAACCCGTCTCTACGAACCATTCTATCTGCCTTATGGCGCAGGAAGCATCGAGGTCGGAGGGAAGGGAGGCCTGGGATCTCCATGACGAGGCTTCAGCGGCGGCTCCGTCAACGAAGTCCGGATACGTTACTTCTCGGCCAGTTAGAGGGATATCTGGGACATAGAAGTAAGTATGTTGCCAGTTTTTGCAGGACTCGTGGCCGACGATGTCGGGGAACCGCCGGCCAGGACGGATCTTGAAGCTTATGGTGCCACAATTTCTAAGTTCCTACTTACTGGCTCCGGCTTCATGCTTGATGGTGAAGAAATACACGAAAAAGTCTAGCCTAGGCTTAATCCCTAGGTAACCCTCGCAGAGCGCCGCGTAATTGCTAAGCGCTAGGATGCTGTTGGGAGAGAGGTTCTGGGGCTGGACTCTATAGTGGTTTAAGACGGAAAGGAAGAAGTTGGAGATGGGCAGGGAGACGCCGCGTACCAGTTGGGCTTTGAGGTACACTTTTTCTACGACTTGGGGAAAAGGTGTGACCTCGCCGGCCGGTGCCGCCCGCCAGGCGAGCCCCTCCGTCGCGGGGAGGTAGCCCTCATTGATCAGTTCTTTGATATCATGGTCGGTGATATCCGAACCACGCCAATCGCCCTTGTGGGAATCATATTCCTCCTCCAGCAGCTCCAGTGCCACTGGATTATGGTCGCCGCCGGTGGTTTCCACCACCGCGGACTTGGGGATGACCAGGCCCTCTGGGGGCACGACGACAAAGCTCGCCGGATTCGCCACGGCTTCGCCCGCTGCCGCCATGGAAGGAGATGAGCTACTGCTGGCCATTGTGTGTGTTCGGTGGTGACTAGTGAGATTAGGAGCTAGGGTTTTTCGTGCGAGGCACGGAGAGCTCGAGGAGACGCTTGCCTGAGGAAGAAGAAGATGCATGGGAGAATGAGGTAAAAAAGTAAATTTTCCACCGCTGTTACTATTTATGGTCTCCGGCATCAAGATTCGTGCAGCGTGATCAAACGGTTGCCGTGTTGGCGACGTGTGCGGAGACGTGTGCGGAAATTTCGCCATGTACCAACCGTCGCTGCCAATGGTTCGTATCGCTCACGCGGGAAGAACGGACATGATTGTGTTCTCTGCATGTGTGAGTTACGAGGCGTCGCTGACCTATGTCTACGTCACTCTAGCTGTCATAGGCAGATGAACCATCACATCGGAAGATTCCGGCATGGACGGATCCAGTCCGGATATGGAAGATTACGATAGAAGATTCAACATTTCTCCGACTTACAAGTTGAAGACGGAGAAAACCTTGTAGGGTTCTTTGGGAGGACTACAGGATATTGCTTGATGATTTGCCGACATCCATCTAGACGGAGCATTCAATGTGAAGAGGCAAGACGGTGCAAGATCTCGGAGTTCTCCGGGGGCTACTGTTGGGGTTATGCTATATGGGTATCCTCATAGCATGTCTCTTATCCGGATAACCCGGGTGTCCCACAGTTGGTAGCATGGCCCATGGCCTACTGGGCGGCCCAGTTAGATGGATCCAGAAGGGAGGCCCATGCCGGATAAAGGAAGGCTACGATGGAGTCACCAGCGTACCCGGAGCCTTGGAGTACAAGACAAGCTAGACTAGTTATAGTCAGTGTAGGACTCTATAACCTGTCCGGCTAGGACTTTTCCCTGTAACCCTAGGACCTGGAGACTATATAAGTCGGGCCTATGGGAGCATTTAGGGCACGATAACTTAGACTTTCTAGTTACACCTCGCACAGCGAACCTAACTCTGTAACTCGGCGTATTGCCATTATAGTGATTTATAGCAGGAGTAGGATTCCGCCACCGTCGTGGGATCTGAACCTGGGTAAGTTGTGTTACCTCATACCCGTCAACCGCCCGCCTTACCCCACATCTCTAAACACGCACTGTGAGGACACCTCCATGGCGTACTCGTCGGCAATACCACGACAGATGATTCACTACAAAAGTGTTTGTTGGCTTGCCTGTTTATCCTTAGTCTGAATTTTATCTAATAGAGTCTGATGATTCTATGAAAATGAATGGATATATATGGTATGATATCTGAGTCTGGTCTCAGGGAAATGATATGTTTTGAGTTGCTAGTTGATTTATAAAACTAGACTATCTGGTTATCTTAGTAGTAAGATCAGTGCTTGTGAAACCTTCTTAGAATGGTACACAAGTGGATCTTGTTGCTGGCTTCACTTATGGTCATTACTAGAACTTGATAGATGCTTAATAAATAAGTTGAAAAGCTTATTGTTTGTTCATGCCTATGATGCTGGTTTGAGGCTCTAGGATTTAGGGTCCTAGTTGGTTAAGTAATGGATTTGTTTGTAACTTATAAGATCTGAGGTGCTACTCCTTCTGGGAGATGTGCCCAGATCTTGTAAGAGCAAATGATAGATTACAAAAGTTGCCTTTGATATCACCAATTATGTGAGGCTGGTCTGAGAATTTGGTGTTTTTGCTAGAGTTTAATTCTGTTCTTTATATTTAAAACCTCTAGGATAGATTCACCCCACCAGGGTGATCATTGAGAGGTTGTTTTATGAAACAATACATGATCCTGTGTGGATAAGATGAATAAATCATGTGGTGGTTCATGACACTCATGTAACATCCCAAAAATATTAAACTAGAATCATCAAACTCTAATCATCAAAATTAGGGTTAACAAAAACTTTTCCAATTAAAAATAGGAAAGCATTCATATGTGTATGCATTACAATTTGGATTCTTTTGAATTGCCATGATTATGTGTTTCTTTGCTTGTAAAATGATTCTTAGGTGAAATAAACATCATCTAAACAATCCCCAAACTTTTCCCAAAGACAAACAAATCAAAACAAACAAATTAAGTGAATGGTCACTTTGGCCAATTTAACTCCCATGCCAACTTTGCCTATCTCTAACTTTCAGAACTTAACAGAAACTTGTTTGGATCTTTGCACCCCTTGATAGTACTCATAACAAAGTACCAAGTCCCACCTTGTGATCATCCAAAAACATTTAAATGCATGGTTTAAATGACAGTTTAAAATTGAATCTATATCATATGGGAAGATCCCAGTTTTTCAAAAACCCCTCAAACAAGCTCAATTTTCAAAACCCAAGCATCTACAGACTCACCAACACATGCCTAGCACACCCACCAAAAATAATTTCAAAATTCAAAACTTGAATTCATGCGGCCATTTCATCAAACACCTTGCAGATGCAAATCAAACAAATCCTAAACACTATAGTGTGCAGTGATTCTGGCCTAACTTGTTCCCTCTCTATACACCACTAGCCTTAGTAGATCATCTAACAACCTTAACTAATCTCTACAACCACTGTAAGCTGGCCATTGTCATCAATGGTGAGCAGGCCGAGTGAACCATTGCCACCCCATAGTCGACAGCAAGCTATGAGAAACACTAGCCTCGCCAACCTTGTCTGGGAGCAAGCTAGCACCCCACCGCCACTCCCTATCCCAGCCGCGAGCGATGCCAGCCCCTGGACCACACACATAGACCATGACAAGCCGCTCTGCAAGCATGCCGAGAGCGCGCCCCGTGCGCCACGCTCGACAGACAACCACAGACCGTGCGCCGCCCTTGCCGCGTGCACGCGTGATCACCACCGCCCCAGCAACCCCGCAGACACGCCTGTTCGCTGCGGCACGGACCACGCACGCTGTGCGCCATCAAAACTCCCGTCGGGCACGCTCAGAGCACCGCAGCGTTCCGACCGATCAGCACCGCCCCACGCCTCGCCACCATGTCGTTGAGCTTCGCCAGGAACCATAGCACCGCCCCTACCGTCGCCCATGCCGATAGCTCTCTGTGTAGTCGACCACGACGAGATCAGCTTGCGCCCGTCGGTCCCCTCTCGCCACTATAAATAGAGGCCTCCCCCGGTCGAATTCTTCACACCACTTCACTCCCCTCACCTCACTGATTGTTCCACCCGATTCCCAGAGCAAGGCGAGCAGCTCATCGCCGGAATTGCGCCGGAGCAGGCCGCCTTTGGAGAAGAAGGGCACCATCGATTTCGTCCACCCTAGGAGGAGCTGCCGGTACCGGGAGGTTTGCCGTCGTTGACTTTATCGTTCGCCCACATTGCCGACCCTCGCCTGAGCCCCGGTGAGCCTTCCACGACCCCCACTGAGCCGCTAGGGTTCGAGCTCGCTGGTGACTAGTTCATCATCGACGACGACCCTCAACCGTTGATCTTACTTCTAATCCAACGCACCACATCGCCCCGTACCGCTTCGCATTTAATGAGTCGCTGACCAGTAGACTCGCCCTGTCAGTTGCGCCCCGCGCCGCAGAGTGACACTAGGCCGGCCCGTTAACCCTTCCCGCGCAGCCCACTCGTTTGAATTTAGATTTTTCTATTTTCATTCAAACTCAGTTCTGTACCTAGTTTCAAAAATCAACCCAGCTCAATTCACCAAACCAAATTGAATGAAACCAATTTTGTTAGAAAGGTTTTGAAATGCTTAATCCAAGCCCGTTGGATTCAAATCATTTGAATCTATAGATCAACCTTCATAAAAATAACAAGGCAGAAGCTTTTCTGCATTCAAACATTTTTCAAATTCAAACCATAATAGCTTTTGAGTTGATTCCAACTCTCAAAAACATATTTGATCATACCTTTCAGAATATATAAAAACATATGGGTTTACTTACAGAAATAATGTTCAAGTAATAAAAGAATGCCACATAGGTATTTCTAGTCATTTATTTTTATTTAAAATAAAAGGTTAAATCTTATTAAATTGTGACACCACTTTAAATCACATTCCCATGTACTGAAATATGTGGTGATGACATGTGTCAACATGATCCCATGTTTGGTTTGGAGAATATTAAATCTTAAGTAGTTTTTCAATGAGGAGAAATTACTTTTCTAAAAATAAAAGAAATAATCTTGTAATATTAGTGATGATGCTAGATCATTTATAGAACCCTTGTGCGTGATGATTGGAATTAGTTAAGTATTGTTTGGTTATTGTGTACCTCGTATTTATTTATAGACGCTAGTACCGACCAAGGATACGAGGAGGAAGGAGGATACTATGAAGAAGAAGCCGAGGAGAACTTCAACCACTGCTCTGCACAAGGCAAGCCTAATACTACTAGTTGATTATGCAAGTTAACACTTGCAAGATACTATACCTATGCAAGAAAATACTTGCTTGTTACCATGCCAACTATATGCCTTAAGCATATGTGATCATACCCACTTGATAACCCGATCCTAGTTTTACTTGCAAGCTTTCTACTTTATTTCTTTATCAAAGATCTTACTTAGAGTTTACTTGAGTAAATTGTAGATTCTAGGAGGATAATTGAAGGTTGCATAAAGAGCATTAAATTTGGCCTAAGTTAGATAATCTTGATGTCATCCTAAGGCATGAGATTGAACTCAGTTAAACTCCACTAGTTCACCACCCCTCATTAGTACTCACCCCCACTTGTAGATGCTAGTGCTAAGCATAAAATTTGATCAACTTTAGATGGGAATACTTGGTGAAAATGGTTATGAAAACCTTGGAATGATGGATCATTCTATTGAGATGTTTTGACATGTGTTTCCGAACACTAGATGATTTTGGCGATGAAAATGTTGAGGCATGAGCCTTAGACCTTTATAAAACTGATGGTTGTCTAGGTGCGATACCATTCCAATATTACCGTATAACCACAATACCCGAAGATTGGGTAGGGCTTGACTGGAAACTTATATACCTTAGTATTGGTTCCCTCACGGACAAGGTCTGAGCTGAGGCTACGTTGTGAAGATTGTCCACCCGTCCAGTACCCAAGATGACAGTTGGTCATGGTTGGGAGGCCAAACTCACAGGAGAGGTGCTTATACTAGGGCGTGTAATTGAAAGGTTAGGATTGATTATCCGCATACTGAGTATGGTGAATTCAGGATTTGTTCCTGATGGATGTATCGAATGTTGTGGTGAAAGTGTACAATCTCTGTAGAGTGTCAAACTATTCGAATAGCCGTGTCCGCGCTTATGGACAGTTGGAGTGGCCATACTGTTCCCCCGTCAGATGTTTTCAAAATGACTTGTGAAATGGATTGAGATTTTGACTTGACCACAACAGAGTTGTGATATGAAATACGAGTTCCCATTTAGGTGTTATAAAATTTCAACTAGCTTTTCTTGCTTCAGAACTTAGTAGAGATAAATCTGGCTTTTTGCAAAATAACCCTAGAGCTTAGTGTCCTATTACAAAAAACCCCTTCACTTGTTAGTATTAGTTTGCGAGTACTTAAAGAGTACTCATGGCTTTGTCCCTGGCTATTCCCGTGGCCAGACTATGAAGAGTACCAGGATGATGGACCCTAGGAAGGTTACGACAACTAGGATCATCTCTCATCGCCAGCATTGCCTGTGACCCGAAGATGGAGCTTCACCTACGCTATCGTTATTATTACGTTATTCCGCTGCTTGAGTTGTATTAAGAACTGGATCATGAGATCCTTATTTGTGTAAGACCTTATGTATGGTTTGCAATGGATGATGTACTGTGGTATCCAATTCTGTTATGTCTCGCAAAAATGGTAATCCTGGGATTGCGATGTATGGCATAACAGGCATCTGGGATTAAAAATCCGGGTGTTGACAACACACCACAAAACTAATGACGGTAGTGGTTTGTTGTGATGTTGGGTTGCTGGTTGGATCCTGTCCTTCACCTCCTGATGTTGTTCTTGTTTCCCCTGATGCTTGTGATTGGCCGTTATCAACTCTGCTCCTCCTAGCTCCTGTGAGCTTGGCCTTGCTGTCCACCTGATACTTCCCCCTCCTTATGTCACCATCAGGTGATGTGTGGTTTGATCTGGTGTGAGATTGTGTTGGCTGGTTTGTTTGGCTCTTGCTAAACTAGTTGTTCTTGTGTGGTGTGAGCAGTGGAGAGATGCACTAGTGCTTCCCCACGGCTATGCTTGGTCCTTTTACTTGCTTGGACTGCTGGGGCTGTGTCGACAGCACACCCATGCATTTAGATGACCGAGCTGCTTGTATGCCTGCTGCATAGTTGTGGATATGCTCAGTGAGGTGTTCTACCTTTTTATCTTGTTACTATTTATCTGCCTAGTGAAACTTGTCCCTTTACTCGTTGTGGATATGCTCAGTGAAGCCGTTCAGGCGCGACGCGGGCGGGTCCTTGTTCGTTCCAGCTCCTTCCTCCGGGGCGCGTGCCTTCTTTACTTGGGAAGCTCCTACAGCCGGCGCGCGGCTTATGCTGGAGGCGAAGGCATCGCGGTTATGGCGGCCGCGATTGCCAGATTTGCCACGCAAGCGGCTATTCTGCCCGGCTCCTCCTCGAGAAGACGCATGTTGGTGCTTGTTTCCTCCGTGCGCCGTCTGGTCCGCGCCCTTGCGGAGGACTATGTTCCGGGTGTTGCCCGCCTGTCTGGGTGTACCTTCGGCCTACTGCTTGGTGGCGGTGGCAACGAGGAGCTAGACGCGCTCCTGCTGACGATGGAGCTCCTCCCCCTCGAGGTGTTTCAGCTCCGCGGCCGCTGCTTCAGTCGCTCTCATGTTCTTGGCGGGAATGTTGTAAACGGGCCGAGCCACGCTCGCGCGCGAGTCGGCGGCGTGGTCCAGCTCTAATGTGAGGTCGCGCCCCTGGTGCTGGACTTGCCTGACGAAGCCGTGGGCAGCGTTGTACTCGTGCACGGTGGCGTTTAGTCGGCACTGGTTAGCGGCGACCTTTGTGGCTTCCTCCAGGAGCTTTTGGCGCGTGGCCTCAAGTGCGGCCGCAGCGGCCGTTGGGTCCACCTCGACAACGACTGGAGCGCGAAGGTGCTAGATGGAGACGGAGAGCGGATCCTGAAGGGTTTCGCGGCATAGTAAATCAAAATTTTCTACGGATGCGAACAGAGGGAAAGCCAAGATCTAATCTAGGAGATGCAAACAACGAGAGAGATTGGATTAGATCTTCATACCCTTGAAGATTCGCACAGCGGAACGTTCGTCGGAACGTGGGTGATGTAGTTGTACTCGCTTCTCCTCCTCGCGATCCGATCCGATCTAGCACCACAAGTGGCGATGCCTCCGTGAGATGCACACGTGCGGCACCTCGACGTCTCCTCCTTCCTCAGTCCAGCAAGTATGGTGGAGAGACGGATTGGATCTACAATGCGACGGCGCGGTATATGTGGTGGAGAGTTTCTGCAGCAGGGCTTCGCCTACACGCAGTCGGGAGGGAGAGAGAGAGAGGAGGGCAGCAGGGCGGCTAGGGTTGAGGAGGAGGTGTGGGGGGGTGGTGCTCCCCATCTCTCTATATATAGAGGGGTGGGCACCTGCCCTAACCCCTCCCCCAAGCCCTAGGCCGGCGGCCAAAGGAGGGAGGAGTGGGGGGCAAGGAAACCCCCCCTTCTAGAAGGTCCAATTAGGGTTTTACCCTTGCTGGCCGGTTGGGCCCTATGGGGCCTTGTGCCCCTGGCCCAATGTGGTCAGGGCAATCCCTCATAGGCCCATGCCCCCTCCCGGAAGGTGGGGCCACGTTGGTCCCCTTCCGGAAGGTTCTAGAAGCTTCCGGTACAATACCGATTAACCCGGAACAATTCCGAACTCCAAAAACTGCACTTCCTTATATGAATCTTATTCTCCGGACCATTCCGGAACCTCTCGTGATGTCTCGGATCCCATCCGAGACTCCGAACAAAAACTCATAAACCAATCATCCAATCTATCCTAGCGTCAAGACACATTAAGTGTGTGACCCTTCGGGTTCGAGAATATGCGGACATGATCTTCTATCAATAATCAACAGCGGGGTCTGGAAACCCATATTGACTCCCACACATTCATCGATGATCATATCAGATGAACCACGATGCCAGGATTCAATCAATCCCATATATATTCCCTTCGTCTCGCGATATTTTACTTGCCCGAGATTTGATCGTCGGTACCGTCATACCTAGTTCAATCTCGTTCACAGCAAGTACTTTACTTGTTCCGTAATCCGATATCATTTTGTGGTTAACTCCTTAACCACATGCTTGCAAGCGGTGTTGATATCGATTACCGAGTGGGCCCAAAGTATATCTCTCCGACTTGGGAGGGACAAATCCCATCTCGATACATACAACCCAACAGGTACTTTCCGATCACCTGAGAGACACCTTTATGATCACCCTCTCATAGGATGACGTTTGATGACCTCAAAGCTTTCTTCCGATACCAGGGAGTTGTATTATCTCATGGTCTAAGGAATACAATATTTGACATAGGAAAAGCTTCGCAAAGATGAACACGATGACACGATCTAATTGCTTCGCTTAGTTTGGGTCTGTCCATCATATCATTCTCCCAATGATATGATCTCATTATTAATCGACAACTCATGTCCATGGTTAGGAAACCTTAACCATCATTAATCAATGAGCTAGTCCATAGAGGCGTACTAGGGACACGGTGTTGTTCACAAACCACACAAGTATTAAAGTTGTTGGAATTATGCCCTAGAGGCAATAATAAAGATGTTATTATTATAATTCTTGTTCATGATAATGTTTATATTCCATGCTAGAATTGTATTAAGCGGAAACTTTAATACTTGTGTGGTTTGTGAACAACACCGTGTCCCTAGTACGCCTCTATGGACTAGCTCATTGATCGATGATGGTTAAGGTTTCCTAACCATAGACATGAGTTGTCAATCGATAATGAGATCATATCATTGGGAGAATGATATGATGGACAGACCCAAACTAAGCGAAGAAATTAGATCGTGTCATCGTGTTCGTCTTTGCGAAGCTTTTCTTATGTCAAATATTGTATTCCTTAGACCATGAGATAATACAACTCCCTGGTATCGGAAGAAAGCTTTGAGGTCATCAAACGTCATCCTATGAGAGGGTGATCATAAAGGTATCTCTCAGGTGATCGGAAAGTATCTGTTGGGTTGTATGTATCGAGATGGGATTTGTCCCTCCCAAGTAGGAGAGATATACTTCGGGCCCACTCGGTAATCGATATCAACACCGCTTGCAAGCATGTGGTTAAGGAGTTAATCACAAAGTGATATCGGATTACGGAACGAGTAAAGTACTTGTTGTGAACGATATTGAACTAGGTATGACGGTACCGACGATCAAATCTCGGGCAAGTAAAATATCGCGAGACGAAGGGAATACGAGTCAATATGGGTGCCCAGACCCCGCTGTTGATTATTGATAGAAGATCATGTCTGCATATTCTCGAACCCGCAGGGTCACACACTTAACGTGTCTCGACGCTAGGATAGATTGGATTATTGGGTTATGAGTTTTTGTTCGGAGTCTCGGATGGGATCCGGGACATCACGAGAGGTTCCGGAGTGGTCCGGAGAATAAGATTCATATAAGGCAGTGCAGTTTTTGGAGTTCGGAATTGTTCCGGGTTAATCGGTAATGTACCAGAAGCTTCTAGAACCTTCCGGAAGGGGACCAACATGGCCCCACCTTCCGGGAGGGGGCATGGGCCTATGAGGGAGTGCCCTGGCCGCATTGGGCCAGGGGCACAAGGCCCCATAGGGCCCAGCCGGCTAAGAGAGGTTTAAACTCGAGATAGACCTTCTAGAAAGGGGGGTTTCCTTGCCCCCCACTCCTTATCCTTTGGGGCCGCCGGTTTGGGCTTGGGGGAGGGGCTAGGGCTGCGCCCCCCCCTCTATATAAAGAGGGGTGGGGGCGCACCAACCCCTCACACCTTCCCCTCCAACCCTAGCCGCCCTGCTGCCCTCCTCTCTCCCTCCCGACTGCTTGTAGGCGAAGCCCTGCTGCAGAAATTCTCCAGCAATTGCACCGCGCCGTCGCGTTATAGATCCAACCCATCTCTCCACCATACTTGCTGGACCAAGGAAGGAGGAGACGTCGAGGTGTTGCACGTGTGCATCTCACGGAGGCACCGCCACTTGTGGTGCTAGATCGGATCGGATCGCGAGGAGGAGAAGCGAGTACGACTACATCACCCATGTTCCGACGAACGTTCCGCTGTGCGAATCTTCAAGGGTATGAATATCTAATCCAATCTCCCTCGTTGTTTGCATATCCTAGATTAGATTTTGGCTTTCCCTCTGTTCGCATCCGTAGAAAATTTTGATTTACTATGCCGCGAAACCCTTCAGTGGTATCAGAGCTAGATCTATGCGTAGATGTGTTTCACGAGTAGAACGCAACATGGTTGTTGCGGGCGTTGATGTTTTCTGTTGCAAGCATCTTGTTTGTGTTCTTCTTATGATGCGGGATAGTGAGATTGAAGCGGTCCAGGCCAACCTTACACGACGTCGTTCGCGAGACCGGCTCCGCACTTGACGTGTGGCTTGTTCCACACATGCGGCTGGTGGATGTCAGTTTCTCTCACTATAGTTGTCATGGGATTAACACCGGAGTTTGGCAACCATAATATCACCGTTGTGGCTTTCCGTAGGTAAGAATCGTTCTTAGCATCTACTCCCATAAGCCACGTAAAACATGCAACAACAAAGTAGAGGCGTCTAACTTGTTTTTGCAGGGAGTGTTTTCTGTGATATGGTATGGCCCAAGATGTGATGTGTATAATGTATGCGATGATCATGTTTTGTAATGTTTCACGACTTGCATGTCTATGAGTACACAACCGACAGGAGCCATATGGTTGTCCTTATAATTGTGTATGACATGTGTGTCAACTTCTTATACGCCATGTAATAGTTTCACTTCATCGCTAAGTAGTTAGCAATAGTTGTAGTTGCTATTCGTGGTGGATACAATCATGGTGGAGTGATGGAGATCATGCCGGAACACACAAGATGGAGATCATTGCGCGAAGATTGGCTATACCATGTCACATTAAAGTTATATGCATGTGATGTTTATCCCTTTATGTATCTTATTATGCTTAGATCGTGACGGTAGCATTATAAGATGATTCCTCACTTAAAGATCAAGATAAAACTGTGTTCTCCCCGAGTATGCACCGTTGCGAAAGTTCGTCGTGTCCAAGCATCACGTGATGATCGGGTGCTATAGACTTTACGCTCACATACAACGGGTGCAAGCCAGTTTTGCACACGCGGAAATACTTGGGTCTAACTTGACGAGCCTAGCATGTACAGACATGGCCTCGGAACACAAGAACCGAAAGGTTAAGCATGAGTCATATGAATGATATGATCGATGTGGCATCCCGCAAAACCACTACTAGAAAATCGCGTTGAATTTGTGCATTGCATCGTCATCATCATGTGTTGTTTGTCTAAAACTATTTTCGCAAAGCCCGTTTTGTTTTCTAAACGCCCCATCTTTATTCAATCATCAAAACCGGGTCTCCGGATTATTTGGTTTGTCTACTATCGGTTTGCAAACGCCCCGTTTTAATTAAATAAAAGATTATATTATTTTAGTGGGGCAGTCGAACGGGCCGAATGACCCGAACGACCACCCCAGAAAAACACAAACGGCCCACCCCATTAATCCTAAAGCTACCAGATAACCTACCCAACCCCCCCTCCACATCACCCCAACCAACCCCCTCTCGCCACCTCACCTCTCCCCACACCCCCCACCACTAAAAATCTGCCATCTCACCCCTCCTCTCTCTTCTCCCTCACCAGCACACACAAACACACCCACACCCCACGCGCTTCACACACAGCACACGACGCACACGCACGCAACTGCACCCGCGCGCGCGCCCTCACCTGCGGCTGACTCCCTGGGCCCGCAGCCCACTCCACCCCCCACGCAGCCCTGCCCCGCGCCGCCCCGGGCCCACGTCCCTGGCCCCACATGCCCCGCATGCCCCGCGCCCTTCTTCCTCCTGCGGTTCTTCCTCCCCGCGGCAGCCTCCCTCTCCCTCCTCGCTCGTCCACCACCGCACCCCTCGCCCCGACGCAGCCCCGTGAGCGCGTCGCCCCGCCCCTCTCCGGCCCGCTCCCCTCCCCCACCTCGATGCCGAGCGCCGCCCGCCTCTCTGCTCGCACCGCCGCGCCCGCGCGTCCCGGCGCGCTGCCCTGCAACCTCCGCCCCGCCCCTTCCCAGCTTCCCCTCCGGCGCTGCCTCGCCGGCAAGCGCGCCGCCCCGCTCGTCCTCGCCTCCCCGCGGCACCGAGCCCACCCGCTCTACTCCGCCGCCCTCTGCTCGCCCCGCACCACCCCGCTCGCCGCATCCCCCCTTCATCGCCGCCTCTGGCCGGACTAGCCCCGCCCCGCGAGCTGCGGCCTCTTCCGCGCGTCGCAGCCGCCGTGCTCGCCAACCGCCACCAGGAGCCCCGCGGCCGCCCGCAACCTCGTCTCCGCGCCCCGCCCGAGCTCTCCGGCCCGCGTCCGCCGGCGTGCCCGGCCCCGCATCGCCGCGCCCCGCACGGCCCGGCCCGGCCCATGCTGCCGCCTTGCAGGCGTTCCGTCACCGCAATGTCGTCGTGGTTCGGCCCGGCATCGCCTGTGTCCACCGCCGGGAGTAGTACAGAACAAGTTGACTCGGTGCCTTGTGTGTCCTGCGTTGTAAGTTTCTGCACGAACCTGTAGGTCGTCTGGCATCGAGGTGATGTCCATGAGATTTTGGTGTGGCTTCGCCCAAAGATCCCGACACCCGAACCCGATAACCGCTAAGGCTGCCGACACGGATACACCGAGTTCTCCATCAAGGACACCCAGACCGTCGACATGGAACCAGATGACGCCAAGTACTTCAGCCAGATGCCAAGATCGACTCGATGGCGCGGACCCGACAAGAGCTTCGCAACGACAAGCACGACATCGACCCGGGCGAGTCCGATGCCCCGACGCCAGACCAAGTGCTTCCCCCGGACGCCAAGATCTACTCCGCTATCCGAGACCGACCCCGTCAAACCCCGAACCCCAGATCCGGACCCTGAGACCAACCCCGAACCCCGGAACCTCAAGATCGTCGAGACCCCAATGTGTGACCCTTATCCGAGAACCCTATTTTTATAAATTGTCAACTAAATAAACTTGTTGCATATTACATTGTCATTCTCGCATGCATATCATTGGTTTGGGGGCCTTATGCCGATTCACCATATAATTAAATATGGGGCCCATATGCGAGCAATCTAGTCTCATATCGGCCTCATTTAAACTTGTGTAGCGAACCGTTGATATATTCTGCCTTGTTAAACAACATTTAATTGCGGGGTAGCTAAACAACTTGAACCATCTAATTAAATTGTCGGGACCCCGGTTCCACTTAACATTGACCTAATTGCATCGCATCTTTGCCATGTCATGCATCATCCATGCATCATGCCGATCTTTTGCCGTAGTATTAAATATTGTATCCGGTATTTCTTCTAGTGTTTTGCTTCTTCGCGGATAAGGCCGTTGAGTTGATGTGAGCTTCGCCCCGATCTTCGGTTGAACCTTCGACAATGTTTTCAGGCGAGCATCTTCCCCTTTCTACCTATCTTACTTTTATAGTATTTATTTCCCTCCTGTTGATCTATTGCTATCTGTGTTGCGATGCTTTAGTTTCCGCACCTGTGATATACCGTGCATCCCTATACTGCCTTGGACACATCCTATTACCTGTTGTTTGGTAGATAGTTGGACCCGCGCGTCGTAGTCGCTTGCTCAAGTGCTGTTGCGTGTCGTCCAGTGCCACAGTTGTTGATGTATTGCCGCATGTTGTTGTTGGAGATGATCCTAGTTTTACTTATCGTTCACTTTAATTCCTGTTTAACAACTAAAATTGAAATAAGCAGAGGCATCGGTGGGTGATAGAAAATATTTGGTTTCCGAACGCCCACTTGTGTCCCGTAGGACCCCGAGTACTTGATACCTGTTCCTTCATTTATCGCGCTATCCACATCCGGGAGGTATATGGGACCCCCCTGAGCCAGAGCTTGATTCAGTCTTATTCCTTGGGGCCACAAACTAGTTTGAGGTTTTATTACTATCCTGTACTTATGCCATGCTACTGCTTTATTTACGATTGTGCGAGGAGCACACTGTACTGTTTAGGATCGTGGCACGATTCCGCGGTGTCGACAAGCCCAGCCACACTTTCGGGTTCCCAGTCGTTCACAGCCGTCCCCACAACCTTAAGTCCATCTCGGAGCCGGCCGGCTTCGTTGCGGGTCTACTTTAAGGGGTGGTCCCCTGAAATATTTCTGAATCCTGTGATTGCTTTGTCGTGAAAGCCTCGTTGGGTTTTGATTTGGTTTTTCCGAGGTTGATCGAGTGTGTGTTGCTATTGGTGCACCCCGGCCGGGTAAAACTTTCTGAAAGCCGTGTCCGCGGTTATGGACGACTTGGAGCACAGTATCTCGACCATAGACAAGCATAACTAAAGTTTATTGCTATAAATTTGACTTTATAATGACTAGTAATCAGCTTCACTATAATGGAATGGCTAATTAATACTTCCCACAATTGCTTGTTTGGAGTGTCGCTTGCGACCATTGTACCTGACTAGTAAGTATTGCAACTACAACGGAATGGCTGAATAAAAGTACCAACAACTGCTGGGTTTTGGGTTATCTCATGCTACTTGTATCTGACTAGTAAGTGTTGCCACTATAACGGAATGGTTAACTAAAAGTGCCCACTGCTTATTTTATCAGGATGATTATCTATACCTGACTAGTAATTGCTGCAACGATAACCGAATAAATAAAATTGCCAACTGTGTGAGCTCCTCGGTTGACTTCCTCGTTTGGTCTCGAGGGGGAAACACCAGGATGGGTTTGTTTGATGGTAGTATCAGGTTGGATCCGAATAGGTCTTTCTTACCCCTCTCTGATAGCCGCCCGTTGTATCGAGTCTCTATAGGTTGTTTAGTGCATGCTGCCGCTGCCGCTTCAGTCCACCATCCCTTTGTAGGCGAGGACCGCCGAATTCTAGTCTCGCCGTGTACTGGCCTCAGTACTGACGCTCCTCTTTTTCCTTTGCCCTTTTGTCGGCACCCCTTTTGTTTAAGCAGGTTTTGAGATCGACGTCGTTAGCAGGGTTACCCTTCCGGCTTGGCCTGGGCAGGGTTATGGACGCCATTGGTTATTCTTCAGGGCTCTTAGCCCCATTTGCATCTTGTCCGTAGTCGGACGTTCTAGCATTTCAAGGTGATTTGGATCTTTGTATATTATACCTGTATTCTTGACTCTTGGAGTCGCTGTTATATATATCTGTTCTGTGGGTCCCATCGAGGACTGTTGTGTAATGTTATTACTTCGTTTTCCACCCGCACGAAAGTGCCTGGTGGGCACCTTTGAATCGTTTCTATGCGGGTTTGGCGGGTTTTCGCTAAAACTTGCATAGGTCCGATTCTGAGGGTGTTACAATCGACACTTTGTTGTCCACCATTGAAACCACATCTCTTCTCGTGAAGATCGGATTAGGTGTGGTGAATTTGGATCGTGTTCACTAAACAACTTGAGGGATGTTGAATTTAGTGGGAGTTCATCTAGTAATTTGATTAAGTTGAACTATTTATCATGAACATAGTCTAAATTGTACTTGCAAATACTGTAGATCACATGGCCAAGTCCAACTTCACCTTCAACGTTTTTGCTGAGAAGGAAAAGCTTAGAAACAATGGGTCTAACTTCACCAATTGGTTCCGCAATCTAAGAATCATTCTCTCTGGCGGTCAAAAGGACTATGTCCTTGGGAAAGCGTTAGGTGACCCCCCTGCTGCAACTGCGTCGGCTGATGAGAAAGCTGTCTATCAGTCGCACAAAGATGATTATGGTGTGATCAAGAGCACCATGTTGTTTGCTATGGAACCGGAACTTCAAAATCGTTTTGAAGACTATCCCGGGCCCTTTGAGATTCTCGAAGAGCTGAAAACCATGTTTCAGACTCAGGCCCGTTCTGAGAGATATGAGATCTCTGAGAAGTTCTTTAACTGCAAGATGGAGGAAGGGAGTTCCGTTAGTGAGCACGCCATTAAGATGACGGGCTACACTCAACGCCTTGAGCAGCTGGAATTCACGATTCCAGAGGAGCTCAAGATTGACAGGGTTCTGCAATCACTCCCTCCCAGCTACAAAAGTTTTCTAGTGACTCACAATCAGATTGGTTCCACTGATACGATCACCGAGCTCTTCGCAAAGCTGAAGGCCGCGGAAGTGGACATCAAAAATGATAATCATGTGTTGATGGTCAACAAGCCCACCTTTAAGAAAGGCAAGGGAGTAAATAAGCCCTTCAAGAAGGGCGGTGGCAAGCGCACTGCCCCTGCTGAGAAGAAGCTCAAGTCTGGTCCTAAGCCGGACACTGAGTGCTTCTATTGCAAGGACAAGGGTCACTAGAAGCGCAACTGTCCGAAGTACTTAGCGGACAAGAAGGCTGGCACCATCAAAGGTATATTTGATATACATGTTATTGATGTTTTCCTTACTAGCCCTCGTTGTAGTGCCTGGGTATTTGATACCGGTTCAGTTGCTAAATTTGTAACTCGAAACAGGAGCTACGGAATAGACGGCGGCTTGCGAGGGATGAGGTGACGATGCGCGTTGGCAACGGATCAAGATTTGATGTGATGGCCGTCGGCACGCTCTCCTTAGTTTTACCTTCGGGATTAGTTTTAAACCTTAATAAATGTTATTATGTGCCTGCGTTGAGCATGAACATTATTTCTGGATCGTGTTTATTGCAAGACGGTTATTCATTTAAATCGGAGAATAATGGTTGTTCTATTTATATGAGTAACATCTTTTATGGTCATGCACCTATTGTGAATGGTTTATTTCTTCTAAATCTCGAAAGGGATGAAACACACATCCATAACATTGAGGCTAAGAGATGCAAAGTAGATAGTGATAATACTACTTATTTGTGGCACTGTCGTCTAGGTCATATTGGTGTAAAACGCATGAAGAAACTCCATTCTGATGGACTTTTGGAGTCTCTTGATTTTGAATCATTTGACACATGCGAACCATGCCTCATGGGCAAGATGATCAAAACCCCGTTCTCCGGTATGATGGAGCGAGCAACGGACTTGTTGGAAATCATACATACCGATGTATGCGGACCGATGAGTGTTTCGACGCGCGGTGGATATCGCTATTTTCTCACTTTTACCGATGACTTAAGTAGATATGGGTATATCTATTTAATGAAACATAAATCTGAAACGTTTGAAAAGTTCAAGGAATTTTAGAATGAAGTGGAGAACCATCGTAACAGAAAGATTAAGTTTCTACGATCCGATCGTGGGGGCGAATATTTGAGTTATGATTTTCTCACGCATCTTAAAGCAAGCGGAATCGTTTCGCAACTCACGCCACCCGGAACACCACAGCGCAATGGTGTGTCTGAACGCCGGAATCGAACCCTATTAGATATGGTCCGATCGATGATGTCTCTTACTGATTTGCCGTTATCATTTTGGGGTTATGCATTAGAAACCGCTGCATTCACTTTAAATAGGGCACCATCTAAATCCGTTGAGACGACACCGTATGAACTGTGGTTTGGTGCTAAACCTAAGTTGTCGTTTCTTAAAGTTTGGGGATGCGAAGCTTACATCAAGAAGTTGATGCCGGACAAGCTCGAACCCAAAGCGGAGAAATGCGTCTTCATAGGATACCCTAAGAAAACTATTGGGTATACCTTCTATCACAGAACCGAAGGCAAAGTGTTTGTCGCAAAGAACGGTTCCTTTCTTGAGAAGGAGTTTCTCTCGAAAGAAGTGAGTGGGAGGAAAGTAGAGCTAGACGAGGTTATTGAACCTTCTCTTGAGTTGGAGAGTAGCGCAGCACCTGAAATTGTTCCAGTGCCGCCTGGACCAACAATAGAGGAAGCTAATGACAAGGATCATGAAGCTTCGGACGATGCTGCTACTGAACGTCGCAGGTCGACAAGGTCGCCTGCCCCTCCTGAGTGGTACGTCAACCCTGTCTTGACTGTCTTGTTAGTAGAAGACAGTGAACCTACGAACTATGAGGAAGCGATGATGAGCCCAGACTCTCAGAAATGGCTAGAAGCCATGAAATCCGAATTGGGATCCATGAGCGAAAACCAAGTATGGACTTTGGTGGACCCTCCTAGCGACCGAAAGGCCGTTGAGTGCAAATGGATCTTCAAGAAGAAAACGGACGCGGATGGTAATGTTACCGTCTATAAAGCACGGCTTGTCGCGAAAGGTTTTCGACAAGTTCAAGGTGTTGACTATGATGAGACTTTCTCTCCCGTAGCGATGTTTAAGTCCATTCGGATTTTATTAGCAATTGCTGCGTTTCATGATTATGAAATATGGCAGATGGATGTCAATACTGCGTTCCTCAATGGCAACATTGATGAAGAGTTGTATATGATGTAACCCGAAGGTTTTGTCGATCCTAAGGATGCTGATAAAGTATGCAAACTTCAGCGTTCCATTTACGGACTGAAGCAAGCATCTCGGAGTTGGAACCTTCGTTTTGATCAAGTGATCAAGAGCTTTGGATTTGTTCCAAATTGCTACGAAGCTTGTATCTACAAGAAAGTGAGTGGGAGATCGGTGACGTTTCTGGTACTATATGTGGATGACATATTGATTATTGGAAATGGCATCAACATGCTTAACGGTGTGAAGAGTTATTTGAACAAGTGTTTTTCAATGAAAGACCTAGGTGAAGCTGCTTATATATTGGGCATCAAAATCTATAGAGATAGACAAAGACGCCTGATAGCTTTAAGCCAGAGTACATACCTAGACAAAGTTCTGAAAAGGTTCAGAATGGATAAGGCAAAGAAAGGTTCGGTGCCTATGTTGTCAGGTAAGATATTGAGCAAGGCTCAGTGTCCAGCTACGGTAAATGATAGGGAAGCTATGAGCAAAGTGCCTTATGCCTCGGCCATAGGTTCCATCATGTATGCCATGTTGTGTACTAGACCGGATGTGTCCAATGCTCTTAGTTTGACGAGCAGATATCAAAGTGATCCAGGAGTGGAACACTGGACAGCCGTAAAGAACATCCTAAAGTACCTAAATAGGACTAAAGAAATGTTCTTAGTCTATGGGGGTGATGAACAGCTCGTCGTAAAAGGTTACGTCGACGCTAGTTTTGACACCGACAAGGATGATTCTAAATCTCAGACAGGATACGTTTATATTTTGAATGGAGGAGCTGTGAGCTGGAGAAGCTGCAAGCAAAGCGTGATCGCGGGATCTACAGTAGAAGCGGAATACATGGCTGCTGCAGAAGCGTCAAGTGAAGGAGTTTGGATCAGAAACTTCATCACTGAGCTTGGCGTGGTTCCAAGTGCATTGGACCCACTGGAGATATTGTGTGACAACACTGGCGCCATAGCACTCACTAAGGAACCAAGATATCATCCAAAGACCAAGCATATCAACCGCAGGTTTCGTATAATCCGAGATTATATAGCAGATGGAGATCTGAAGATTAGCAAAGTACATACAGATCTGAATGTCGCAGATCCGTTGACTAAACCTCTTCCGCGTGCAAAACATGATCAGCACCTCAGTGCCATGGGTGTGAGATTGTTGCCAAATGTAAACTAGATTATTGACTCTAGTGCAAGTGGGAGACTGTTGGAATTATGCCCTAAAGGCAATAATAAAGATGTTATTAATATAATTCTTGTTCATGATAATGTTTATATTCCATGCTAGAATTGTATTAAGCGGAAACTTTAATACTTGTGTGGTTTGTGAACAACACCGTGTCCCTAGTACGCCTCTATGGACTAGCTAATTGATCGATGATGGTTAAGGTTTCCTAACCATAGACATGAGTTGTCAATTGATAATGAGATCATATCATTGGGAGAATGATATGATGGACAGACCCAAACTAAGCGAAGCAATTAGATCGTGTCATCGTGTTCGTCTTTGCGAAGCTTTTCTTATGTCAAATATTGTATTCCTTAGACCATGAGATAATACAACTCCCTGGTATCGGAAGAAAGCTTTGAGGTCATCAAACGTCATCCTATGAGAGGGTGATCATAAAGGTGTCTCTCAGGTGATCGGAAAATATCTGTTGGGTTGTATGTATCGAGATGGGATTTGTTCCTCCCAAGTAGGAGAGATATACTTCGGGCCCACTCGGTAATCGATATCAACACCGCTTGCAAGCATGTGGTTAAGGAGTTAATCACAAAGTGATATCGGATTACGGAACGAGTAAAGTACTTGCTGTGAACGAGATTGAACTAGGTATGACGGTACCGACGATCAAATCTCGGGCAAGTAAAATATCGCGAGACGAAGGGAATATATATATGGGATTGATTGAATCCTGGCATCGTGGTTCATCCAATATGATCATCGATGAATGTGTGGGAGTCAATATGGGTGCCCAGACCCCGCTGTTGATTATTGATAGAAGATCATGTCTGCATATTCTCGAACCCGCAGGGTCACACACTTAACGTGTCTCGACGCTAGGATAGATTGGATTATTGGTTTATGAGTTTTTGTTCGGAGTCTCGGATGGGATCCGGGACATCACGAGAGGTTCCGGAGTGGTCCGGAGAATAAGATTCATATAAGGCAGTGCAGTTTTTGGAGTTCGGAATTGTTCCGGGTTAATCGGTATTGTACCGGAAGCTTCTAGAACCTTCCGGAAGGGGACCAACGTGGCCCCACCTTCCGGGAGGGGGAATGGGCCTATGAGGGAGTGCCCTGGCCGCATTGGGCCAGGGGCACAGGGCCCCATAGGGCCCAGCCGGCCAAGAGAGGTTTAAACTCGAGATAGACCTTCTAGAAAGGGGGTTTCCTTGCCCCCCACTCCTTATCCTTTGGGGCCGCCGGTTTGGGCTTGGGGAGGGGATAGGGCTGCGCCCCCCCCCCCTCTATATAAAGAGGGGTGGGGGCGCACCAACCCCTCACACCTTCCCCTCCAACCCTAGCCGCCCTGCTGCCCTCCTCTCCCCCTCCCGACTGCTTGTAGGTGAAGCCCTGCTGCAGAAATTCTCCACCAATTGCATCGCGCCGTCGCGTCGTAGATCCAACCCATCTCTCCACCATACTTGCTGGACCAAGGAAGGAGGAGACGTCGAGGTGCTGCACGTGTGCATCTCACGGAGGCACCGCCACTTGTGGTGCTAGATCGGATCGGATCGGATCGCGAGGAGGAGAAGCGAGTACGACTACATCACCCACGTTCCAACGAACGTTCCGCTGTGCAAATCTTCAAGGGTATGAAGATCTAATCTAATCTCCCTCGTTGTTTTCATCTCCTAGATTAGATCTTGGCTTTCCCTCTGTTCGCATCCGTAGAAAATTTTGATTTACTATGCCGCGAAACCCTTCAAAAGTTTCCGCTTAATACAATTCTAGCATGGAATATAAACATTATCATGAACAAGAATTATAATAATAACATCTTTATTATTGCCTCTAGGGCATAATTCCAACAATCTCCCACTTGCACTAGAGTCAATAATCTAGTTTACATTTGGCAACAATCTCACACCCATGGCACTGAGGTGTTGATCATGTTTTACACGTGGAAGAGGTTTAGTCAATGGATCTGCGACATTCAGATCTGTATGTACTTTGCCAATCTTCAGATCTCCATCTGCTATATAATCTCGGATTATATGAAACTTGCGGTTGATATGCTTGGTCTTTGGATGATATCTTGGTTCCTTAGCGAGTGCTATGGCGCCAGTGTTGTCACACAATATCTCCAGTGGGTCCAATGCACTTGGAACCACGTCAAGCTCAGTGATGAAGTTCCTGATCCAAACTCCTTCACTTGACGCTTCTGCAGCAGCCATGTATTCCGCTTCTACTATAGATCCCGCGATCACGCTTTGCTTGCAGCTTCTCTAGCTCACAGCTCCTCCATTCAAAATATACACGTATCCTGTCTGAGATTTAGAATCATCCTTGTCGGTGTCGAAACTAGCATCGACGTAACCTTTTACGACGAGCTATTCATCACCCCCATAGACTAAGAACATTTCTTTAGTCCTATTTAGGTACTTTAGTATGTTCTTCACGGCTGTCCAGTGTTCCACTCCTGGATCACTTTGATATCTGCTCGTCAAACTAAGAGCATTGGACACATCCGGTCTAGTACACAACATAGCATACATGATAGAACCTATGGCCGAGGCATAAGGCACTTTGCTCATAGCTTCCCTATCATTTACCATAGCTGGACACTGAGCCTTGCTCAATATCTTACCTGACAACATAGGTACTGAACCTTTCTTTGCCTTATCCATTCTGAACCTTTTCAGAACTTTGTCTAGGTATGTACTCTGGCTTAAAGCTATCAGGCGTCTTTGTCTATCTCTATAGATTTTGATGCCCAATATATAAGCAGCTTCACCTAGGTATTTCATTGAAAAACACTTGTTCAAATAACTCTTCACATCATTAAGCATGTTAATGTCATTTCCAATAATCAATATGTCATCCACATATAGTACCAGAAACGTCACCGAGCTCCCACTCACTTTCTTGTAGATACAAGCTTCGTAGCAATTTGGAACAAATCCAAAGCTCTTGATCACTTGATCAAAACGAAGGTTCCAACTCCGAGATGCTTGCTTCAGTCCATAAATGGAACGCTGAAGTTTGCATACTTTATTAGCATCCTTAGGATCGACAAGACCTTCGGGTTGCATCATATACAACTCTTCATCAATGTTGCCATTGAGGAACGCAGTCTTGACATCCATCTGCCATATTTCATAATCATGAAACGCAGCAATTGCTAATAAAATCCGAATGGACTTAAACATCGCTACGGGAGAGAAAGTCTCATCGTAGTCAACACCTTGAACTTGTCGAAAACCTTTCGCGACAAGCCGTGCTTTATAGACGGTAACATTACCATCTGCGTCCGTTTTCTTCTTAAAGATCCATTTGCACTCAACGGCCTTTCGGTCGCTAGGAGGGTCCACCAAAGTCCATACTTGGTTTTCACTCATGGATCCCAATTCGGATTTCATGGCTTCTAGCCATTTCTCAGAGTCTGGGCTCATCATCACTTCCTCATAGTTCGTAGGTTCACTGTCTTCTACTAACAAGACAGTCAAGACAGGGTTGCCGTACCACTCAGGAGGGGAACGCGACCTTGTCGACCTGCGACGTTCAGTAGCAGCATCGTCCGAAGCTTCATGATCCTTGTCATTAGCTTCCTCTATTGTTGGTGCAGGCGGCACTGGAACAATTTCAGGTGCTGCGCTACTCTCCAATTCAAGAGAAGGTTCAACAACCTTGTCTAGCTCTACTTTCCTCCCACTCACTTCTTTCGAGAGAAACTCCTTCTCAAGAAAGGAACCGTTCTTTGCGACAAACACTTTGCCTTCGGTTCTGTGATAGAAGGTATACCCAATAGTTTCCTTAGGGTATCCTATGAAGACGCATTTCTCCGCTTTGGGTTCGAGCTTGTCCGGCATCAATTTCTTGACGTAAGCTTCGCATCCCCAAACTTTAAGAAACGACAACTTAGCTTTAGCACCAAACCACAGTTCATACGGTGTCATCTTAACGGATTTAGATGGTGCCGTATTTAAAGTGAATGCAGCAGTTTCTAATGCATAACCCCAAAATGATAACGGCAAATCAGTAAGAGACATCATCGATCGGACCATATCTAATAGGGTTCGATTCCGGCGTTCAGACACACCATTGCGATGTGGTGTTCCGGGTGGCGTGAGTTGTGAAACGATTCCACTTGCTTTAAGATGCGTGAGAAAGTCATAACTCAAATATTCACCTCCACGATAAGATCGTAGAAACTTAATCTTTCTGTTACGATGGTTCTCCACTTCATTCTAAAATTCTTTGAACTTTTCAAATGTTTCAGATTTATGTTTCATTAAATAGATATACCCATATCTACTTAAGTCATCGGTAAAAGTGAGAAAATAGCGATATCCAACGCGCGTCGAAACACTCATCGGTCCGCATACATCGGTATGTATGATTTCCAACAAGTCCGTTGCTCGCTCCATCATACCGGAGAACGGGGTTTTGATCATCTTGCCCATGAGGCATGGTTCGCATGTGTCAAATGATTCAAAATCAAGAGACTCCAAAAGTCCATCAGAATGGAGCTTCTTCATGCGTTTTACACCAATATGACCTAGACGACAGTGCCACAAATAAGTAGTATTATCACTATCTACTTTGCATCTCTTAGCCTCAATGTTATGGATGTGTGTTTCATCCCTTTCGATATTTAGAAGAAATAAACCATTCACAATAGGTGCATGACCATAAAAGATGTTACTCATATAAATAGAACAACCATTATTCTCCGATTTAAATGAATAACCGTCTTGCAATAAACAAGATCCAGAAATAATGTTCATGCTCAACGCAGGCACATAATAACACTTATTAAGGTTTAAAACTAATCCCGAAGGTAAAACTAAGGAGAGCGTGCCGACGGCCATCACATCAACTCTTGATCTGTTGCCAACGCGCATCGTCACCTCATCCCTCGCAAGCCGCCGTCTATTCCGTAGCTCCTGTTTCGAGTTATAAATATTAGCAACTGAACCAGTATCAAATACCCAGGCACTACAACGAGGGCTAGTAAGGAAAACATCAATAACATGTATATCAAATATACCTTTGATGGTGCCAGCCTTCTTGTAAGCTAAGTACTTCGGACAGTTGCGCTTCCAGTGACCCTTGTCCTTGCAATAGAAGCACTCAGTGTCCGGCTTGGGTCCAGACTTGAGCTTCTTCTCAGCAGGGGCAACGCGCTTGCCGCCGCCTTTCTTTAAGGGCTTCTTTGCACCCTTACCTTTCTTGAAGGTGGGGGGCTTGTTGACCATCAACACATGATTATCCTTCTTGATGTCCACCTCCGCAGCCTTCAGCTTTGCGAAGAGCTCGGTGATCGTATTAGTGGAACCAATCTGATTATGAGTCACTACAAAACTTTTGTAGCTGGGAGGGACTGATTGCAGAACCCTGTCAATCTTGAGCTCCTCTGGAATCTTGCAGTCCAGTTGCTCAAGGCGTCGAGTGTAGCCCGACATCTTAATGGCGTGCTCACTAACGGAACTCCCTTCCTCCATCTTGCAGTTAAAGAACTTCTCAGAGATCTCATATCTCTCAGAACGGGCCTGAGTCTGAAACATGGTTTTCAGCTCCTCGAGAATATCAAAGGGCCCGGGATAGTCTTCAAAACGATTTTGAAGGTCCGATTCCATAGAAAACAACATGGTGCTCTTAATCACACCATAATCATCTTTGCGCGACTGATAGACAGCTTTCTCATCAGCCGGCGCAGTTGCAGCAGGGGCGTCACCTAACGCACTCTCAAGGACATAGTCCTTTTGACCGCCAGAGAGAATGATTCTCAGATTGCGGAACCAATTGGTGAAGTTAGACCCATTGTTTTTAAGCTTTTCCTTCTCAGCAAAAACGTTGAAGTTGAAGTTGGACTTAGCCATTTGATCTACAATATTTGCAAGTACAAATTAGACTATGTTCATGATAACTAGTTCAACTTTTAATCAAATTACTAGATGAACTCCCACTAAAATCAACATCCCTCAAGTTGTTTAGTGAACACGATCCAAATTCACCACACCTAATCCGATCTTCACGAGAAGAGATGTGGTTTCAATGGTGGACAACGAAGTGTCGATCATATCATTCATATGACTCATGCTTAACCTTTCGGTTCTTGTGTTCCGAGGCCATGTCTGTACATGCTAGGCTCGTCAAGTTAGACCCAAGTATTTCCGCGTGTGCAAAACTGTCTTGCACCCGTTGTATGTGAACGTAGAGTGTATAGCACCCGATCATCATGTGATGCTTGGACACGACGAACTTTCGCAACGGTGCATACTTGGGGAGAACACAGTTTTATCTTGATCTTTAAGTGAGGAATCATCTTATAATGCTACCGTCGCGATCTAAGCATAATAAGATACATAAAAGGATAAACATCACATGCATATAACTTTATGTGAAATGGTATAGCCAATCTTCGCGCAATAATCTCCATCTTGTGCGTGCCGGCATGATCTCCATCACTCCACCATGATTGCCTCCACCACGAATAGCAACTACAACTATTGCTAACTACTTAGCGATAAAGTGAAACTATTACATGGCGTATAAGAAGTTGACACACAGGTCATACACAATTATAAAGACAACCATATGGCTCCTGCCGGTTGTGTACTCATCGACATGCAAGTCGTGAAACATTACAAAACATGATCATCGCATACAATATACACATCACATCTTGGGCCATACCATATCACAGAAAACACTCCCTGCAAAAACAAGTTAGACGCCTCTACTTTGTTGTTGCATGTTTTACGTGGCTTATGGGAGTAGCATGCTAAGAACGATTCTTACCTACGGAAAGCCACAACGGTGATATTATGGTTGCCAAACTCCGGTGTAAATCCCATGACAACTATAGTGAGAGAAACTGGCATCCACCAGCCGCATGTGTGGAACAAGCCACACGTCAAGTGCGGAGCCGGTCTCGCGAACGACGTCGCGTAAGGTTGGCCTGGACCGCTTCAATCTCACTATCCCGCGTCACAAGAAGAACAAAAACAAGAGGCTTGCAACAGAAAACATCAACGCCCGCAACAACCATGTTGCATTCTACTCGTGAAACACATCTACGCATAGATCTAGCTCTGATACCACTGAAGGGTTTCGCGGCATAGTAAATCAAAATTTTCTACGGATGCGAATAGAGGGAAAGCCAAGATCTAATCTAGGAGATGCAAACAACGAGGGAGATTGTATTAGATCTTCATACCCTTGAAGATTCGCACAGCGGAACGTTCGTCGGAACGTGGGTGATGTAGTCGTACTCGCTTCTCCTCCTCGCGATCCGATCCGATCTAGCACCACAAGTGGCGATGCCTCCGTGAGATGCACACGTGTGGCACCTCGACGTCTCCTCCTTCCTTGGCCCAGCAAGTATGGTGGAGAGACGGATTGGATCTACAACGCGACGGCGCGGTGTATGTGGTGGAGATTTTCTGCAGTAGGGCTTCGCCTACACGCAGTCGGGAGGGAGAGAGAGAGGAGGGCAGCAGGGCGGCTAGGGTTGAGGAGGAGGTGTAGGGGGGGTGCGCCCCAGCCCTCTATATATAGATGGGTGGGCTCCTGCCCTAACCCCTCCCCCAAGCCCTAGGCCGGCGGCCAAAGGAGGGTGGAGTGGGGGGCAAGGAACCCCCCCCCCCCCCCTTCTAGAAGGTCCAATTAGGGTTTTACCCTTGCTGGCCGGTTGGGCCCTATGGGGCCTTGTGCCCCTGGCCCAATGCGGCCAGGGCACTCCCTCATAGGCCCATGCCCCCTCCCGGAAGGTGGGGCCACGTTGGTCCCCTTCCGGAAGGTTCTAGAAGCTTCCGGTACAATACCGATTAACCCGGAACAATTCCGAACTCCAAAAACTGCACTGCCTTATATGAATCTTATTCTCCGGACCATTCCGGAACCTCTCGTGATGTCTCGGATCCCATCCGAGACTCCGAACAAAAACTCATAAACCAATCATCCAATCTATCCTAGCGTCGAGACACGTTAAGTGTGTGACCCTTCGGGTTCGAGAATATGCGGACATGATCTTCTATCAATAATCAACAGCGGGGTCTGGAAACCCATATTGACTCCCACACATTCATCGATGATCATATCAGATGAACCACGATGCCAGGATTCAATCAATCCCATATATATATTCCCTTCGTCTCGCGATATTTTACTTGCCCGAGATTTGATCGTTGGTACCGTCATACCTAGTTCAATCTCGTTCACAGCAAGTACTTTACTCGTTCCGTAATCCGATATCACTTTGTGATTAACTCCTTAACCACATGCTTGCAAGCGGTGTTGATATCGATTACCGAGTGGGCCCGAAGTATATCTCTCCGACTTGGGAGGGACAAATTCCATCTCGATACATACAGCCCAACAGGTACTTTCCGATCACCTGAGAGACACCTTTATGATCACCCTCTCATAGGATGATGTTTGATGACCTCAAAGCTTTCTTCCGATACCAGGGAGTTGTATTATCTCATGGTCTAAGGTATACAATATTTGACATAGGAAAAGCTTCGCAAAGATGAACACGATGACACGATCTAATTGCTTCGCTTAGTTTGGGTCTGTCCATCATATCATTCTCCCAATGATATGATCTCATTATTAATCGACAACTCATGTCCATGGTTAGGAAACCTTAACCATCATTAATCAATGAGCTAGTCCATAGAGGCGTACTAGGGACACAGTGTTGTTCACAAACCACACAAGTATTAAAGTTTCCGCTTAATACAATTCTAGCATGGAATATAAACATTATCATGAACAAGAATTATAATAATAACATCTTTATTATTGCCTCTAGGGCATAATTCCAACAGATCCTATTCCTGCTCGAGGGCGGAGCCTTCTCCTCCTGCTCGGCGCTCCTGAGGCGGGCGGTGGTTTTCACGGGCGTTCACCACCATGACCTCGACGCAACCGTTCGCCGCGGTTGGGCCGCGGGCAAGGTGGCTGAGAGGCTAGTCGGTGATGGTAGTGACCGCGCTGGGAAAAACCTCGGCGACGGTGGCGACGTAGACGCGGAGGTCCTCTAAGTGCATGATGGAGCCGTTGGCGGGGAAGGTGTTCCCGGCGAAGCACACAGCGTTGTCGATGACACAGTCAAAAGCGCGAGTGTGAGGACGAGGCCGGAAGCCACGCGTTCACTGGCGACGAGCGGAAGTCCCGTGCGAAAGATGATCCCATCCGAAGCGATGTGCCCCACGTGGGTGCCAACTGTCGTGGTGTGGAACACGACAGTGCCATCGGGGATGGAAAAAGAGGGACACTCGGATGCAATCGGTGGCTCACGCAACGGGTTAGGTATGATGAACTGCAAACACAGCGACGTACCCAGGTTTGTGGCCCTCTCGACGAGGTAACACCCCTACTCCTGCAAGATGAACTATATGGGGGGCGAATGCCCAGTACATATGCTCCTTGAGGTGTTTCCTTAGCCACTATCCAGAGCTAGAGGAAGAAGAAACTAGAGGCTAGCTCTTGTTGCTATCGATCTTACTTTTCTCGAACGCCAGCTCTGCCTGCCCTTATATACTGGTTTGGGGGGAGGCAGATTACAATACGGGCTCCAGGGTTTACTATTTGGATATGGGTTCACAGGGCAGGGCCAGCTACAGGGTCCAGCCGGTGGGCCAGGACCTAGTCCGCCCTTCTTTTAGCGTCATCCTCTTCTTTAGCGGTCACCCGGGCTCCCTTTGGGGCATCACCCTCGCTTTAACGGTCACCCGGACTGCTTTGGCGGTCAATCGACCGCTTTGCTTTATCCCCGTCGGGTAGCGCTGGTCGTGACGGCACGCCAGCCTGTCTGATGATGAAGGGAGCCAGAGGTGTACCCCGCAAGGAGTATCTCCCCCTTTGCACTCTTCATCGAATCTGAGGTGAGCCAGGTGGAGGCGGCCACCCGGCCGGTTATTCTGGCCCCGAGCTAGACGGGCCAGCCGGGAAAGCTTTAAGCCCAGCCAGGCGGTATGATCCAACCGGCTGGGGTTGTCCTTCTCGAGGGCCAGGCGGCTTGTGCCTTCTGGAGTCGTCCTACTTGTGCCTGGCTTTCCCTACCCGGGGGTTATCCCCCCGACACTAGCTCATCAAATCAGGAGATGACTAGTTTGTATAGTCAGGAATTTTCTATAATTCCTAAACCCACTATCCCGATAGAACACTCTGATAATCCCGTGGAGGACGACAATGAAGCTCCCAAAAGGAGAAAGAGACAAAGGACTGCAAATTCATTTGGTGATGATTTCATTGTGTACCTTGTGGATGATACTCCCACTTCTATTTCAGAAGCTTATGCATCTCAAGATGCTGACTACTGGAAGGAAGCTATCCGAAGCGAGATGGACTCCATCTTAGCTAATGGTACTTGGGAAGTCACTGATCGTCCTTATGGGTGCAAACCTGTAGGATGTAAGTGGGTGTTCAAGAAAAAGCTTAGACCTGATGGTACTATTGAAAAGTACAAGGCACGTCTTGTGGCCAAGGGTTATACCCAAAAAGAAGGTGAAGACTTCTTCGATACCTACTCACCTGTAGCCAGATTGACCACTATTCGAGTACTACTATCCTTGGCTGCCTCACATGGTCTTCTCGTTCATCAAATGGACGTTAAGACAACTTTTCTAAATGGAGAGCTAGATGAGGAAATTTATATGGAGCAGCCTGACGGATTTATAGTAGATGGTCAAGAAGGAAAGGTGTGTAAGTTACTGAAGTCGTGTAAGTTAGTGAAGTCTTTGTATGGTCTTAAGCAAGCTCCTAAGCAGTGGTACGAGAAGTTTGAAAGAACTTTAACTGTTGAAGGCTTTGTTGTAAACGAAGCTGACAAATGTGTGTACTATCGCCATGGTAGGGGCGAGGGAGTTATTATGTGTCTCTATGTTGATGACATATTGATATTTGGGACCAACCTCGCTATTATCGAGGAGGTCAAAGAGTTCCTATCTCGCTGCTTTGAGATGAAGGACTTGGGAGTGGCTGATGTAATATTAAACATCAAGCTACTAAAGGATGACAATGGTGGGATTACACTGTTTCAGTCTCACTATGTGGAAATGATATTGAGTTGCTTCGGGTATAGCGACTGCAATTCTTCTCCAACGCCTTATGATCTGAGTGTGCTACTTCGAAAGAATCGAAGGATTGTTAAAGATCAATTGAGATATTCTCAAATCATTGGCTCGCTCATGTATTTAGCCAGCGCTACTAGACCTGACATCTCCTTTGTTGTAAGTAAACTGAGTCGATTTGTGTCAAATCTTGGAGATGATCATTGGCATGCTCTTGAAAGAGTTTTGCGCTATTTGAAAGGCACTGTGAGTTATGGTATTCACTATACTGGGTATCCATGGATACTTGAGGGTTATAGTGATTCAAACTGGATATCTGATGCTGATGAGATTAAGGCCACACGTGGTTATTTGTTTACACTTGGTGGTGGCGTTGTTTCCTGGAAGTCTTGCAAGCATACCATCTTAACGAGGTCAACAATGGAAGCAGAACTCACGGCATTAGACACAACCACAGTTGAAGCAGAGTGGCTCTGTGAGCTCTTGATGGACTTACCTGTGGTTGAAAAACCAATACCCTCCATCCCGATGAACTGTGATAATCAAACTGTGATCATCAAAGTAAACAGTTCTAAGGATAATATGAAGTCATCAAGGCATGTGAAGAGGAGATTGAAATCTGTCAGGAAACTAAGAAACTCCTGAGTAATTGCGTTGGATTATATCCAAACATCTAAGAATCTTGCAGATCCTTTCACAAAGGGATTATCACGTAATGTGATAGATAATGCATCGAGGGAGATGGGTTTGAGACCCACTCTATGAGTTGATCGCAGTGGTAACCCACTCTATGTGATCGGAGATCCCGTGAATTAGAGCTGGGAGACAAGCCGTTGGTCAGCTGAGAGGAGAGTATTCCAATATTATATTTACATCTCCATAAAGATGCAATATTCTTTTAATCTGCATGGCAGGTTGATATTTATCTTAATGTGTTCCAAGTGGCTTTTATAAGCAGAGATGTTGTTCTGCGGAACATCTCTTGAGGAACACACCTATATGAGTTTGACTATTAAACGTCGCAGTCCGTGAGAGTTGGATGCTCTTTAATAAACTCATGAAAGGCCCTGGAGTATGACGCATAAGCTCCAAACCATGGGGAAGCCAACGACAGCCCTGTACCGGTCTAAATTTTATGTGAAACTAGCGCGCAGAAAACTTGTAGTTCAAGGCATAGTCCACTATTCAAGTTGCTAGCTAGTGTAACTGAAGTTTAACATGGAAGTTCAACTTAACAGTCTCCACTAACACCGGTATATAAAACAATGTTCTGGAATAAAATTGATATGATGTGCCAATGAGACTTTGTGGGGAATTGTTGGAATTTGATGAGTTTTGGGTTGTTGGCCCATTAGACAAATTCTGAAATTCTCTTTGATCCACTTGTATATGGCAGCATATGGCTGTGCTAGTGGTGCTAAAGTTTAGTCCCAAATTGCTAGTGGAAGGAGAGTTGGACCACCTATATATAGTAGAGTGTTGCACCACTCAAGGTGTGACAAGGAGAGAAGCCCTCGCGCACTCCTCCTTCGATGCCGTCCGCCTCGCCTCGCCTCGTCACGACATGCGCGCGCCACGGGTTGCGGGAATCTCGCCGAGCCGAGCTTTATTTTGCTGATTGGGAAAAATTAATTATGAGTCATTAACGGACACGTTAATTACAACCGTTTCCAGTTTTATGGACATGGGTTGTTACCAACTCGGACGTGGGCTTTGTCTCACGATCTTCCTGACCTGCCCTATATAAGCGCCTGCGCTAAACCTAATCGGTAATTAATCCACACACACGCCTACCTCCAAAACCTTGCGTCGTTGTCTTCGTCTTCCCCATCCCGGCTTGCGGCGTGCACCGCGGATCGGGACAGTAGGCCTCTGGAACCCCGCCTCTCGTGAACCTGTATAGGTGAGGGGCGATCAGGTTTTTGGGAGCGCTCAAGCGCGAATACTGGTAATCATGACGTTGTCGGACGACGAGTTCTCGAACGACGACTTCTTCCTGGACGTCAGCGACCTCTTCGGCAACATCAACATGGGCGACAACTCTGCTGTGGCTACTGCCGCAACTGCGTCGTATGTGATTCCAATCTCTCTCTTTCGGATTTTGCTAGAGTTTCTAGGTCTAGCGTTTGCCGTAGATATGATAGGTTTATCTTATATAGATGTAATTTGTTCATCTACTTTGTTCATCTACTTTGTTGATCTGCATGATTTATTTTAGTATTGTCTGTATGATCATGCTTTATCAGTTTATTATTCGGATTAAATCATATGGATTATTACTTATATTTTCAACACAACACGGTTTGATTTAGACCGAAATTACATACTTCAGGATACGATCGGCGGGGATTTTGACTTGAGGATTCAAGCTGTCAGAGCTCTATAAGTTTAGGGTTTAGAATAGACTTATCCCTACTACTAAGGGAAAATTGAAGAGGCAAATTGAGCAAAATTCCACGTCACGCATGCCGTAACAACGAACCGGCTTGTTGCTGGAGAGTTAATAGCATAGAACTACCAGTTTGTAAGCTAAATTCCGGAAATCTATCAGTTTACGTTTTCGCAGCAAAAATCTACCACATTTGGCGTCCGTTTTCTTAAATCGCACTAAACTCGTCCTGATCATGAATTGACATGGGAACTGACAAGGCTGGCCCACCCGTCAGGCTGATGTGGCAGCGCGAGACTGCGTGCCCTCTGCCGTTTTGCACGTAGGTCCTCAAGTTTTGATAAAAAATTGCGCAGAAGTCCCTAGTACTATTAAAACCTTCATGACTTTTGAATACGAATTCAAATGAAAAAAGTTTAAATATGAAAAGTGCTCAGAATTGTTTGAATCTTTTTTTACAAACTTTATTTATTATTTTATATAATTAAAATATACAAAAATATAAAAATTATTTTATTAATTAGAAGAAATTATTTTGTTAATTATACAAAAACTTTGGAAATTCATAACTTTAACTATATAACTCCAAATAATATAAATAATATGTCTAAATTTATTAGAAAAATCCAAGGAGACCATTTCTTATATTTATAATGCATGAATCATATCCGTTCTCTCGGATATTTTAATTATGCAAGTAATCACATTTTATTTATTCTTGCATATTTTTAGGGCGGGCGGGCGCCGTTGCACCTAACGTTGTTCGTCGGTAGCACGCCGAGACGTGATGCTCTCCGGAACGGCCGAATGATGATGAACCCAGCCTCCGCCAGCTGCAAGAGTTCTTTTTTTCCTTTTCTTTCACGGATCAAGAGACGTCAACGAGTTCTTCGATACACACTTTTTTTTTTTTGAGAGAGATTCTTCGATACACACAGTTGACCGAACACACATAGCTGAAACTTATTCACGAACCACAAATTTCTGAAACCATGCTTCCTAACAGCCATGGTTCATTCGATTCCCGTACACTTTGCTTAAACAATAGTACCAGTACAAAAGTTTTGCACCAGACAGTTCCAGCCACGCTTGTATGTTTCCTAAATTTGTTTACACTGTATGAACATTTAATACTTCCTCTGTCCTAAAATAGATGTCTTGGATTTATTAAAATTTGGATAAATCTAGACATTATTTAGTATATAAGTTCATCCAAACTTTGACAAATCTAAAACATCTATTATGGGACGAAGGGAGTACAAACAATACCTCGAGCTTCACTGAATCATGTATCCAGACCTTATTCGCATCTGAATCACCATGTCTCAGCGGTAGCATAATATTTGTGCTTCCTAACATTCACGTTTCCTTGCTTCCTCATACGTGCTTCGTGAATTCAAAGAGCAGTGGGTCGTTATCCTGACATGGATGGTGCGTCGTGGCATTTAAAGAGTCCAACATCACAGTAGATCTCTTCTCACCTCCAGACACCATGGGTGGCTACTCCGTGGGAGCCGCATGGCCCACATCGAACCGCCCCCTTCCTACTGCCTTCACGTCCATCGGCATCACAGCGCCGCTGCCAGTTTGACCCTCACAATTTGCAGACGGGGAATAACAATGATCAATACACATAGCAAATGTTAAACAATCCAAAAAAAAAATTGGCAATCCTAAAGAGAGATAGCTAGAAAAAATTTCACATCAAAAGAAAAGTTTACAAGTTTTAGTTTGGTTTGTGTACCAGTGGTGAAGAAACTAAATAGAGGAACGTTGATAGTGCAATCACCTGGGAGGCTGCGGTGATGGGTGGGTGCCGTCGTGGCATGCAAGAACTCGGCATCACACTAGATCTCTTCTCGCCTCCAGGCACAATGGCTACTCCGTGGGATTCAAGCCTCCCACACATCCAACCACCCCCTCCCCTACCTCATTCATGTCCGTCGTCATCGCGGTGCCGCTGCCAGTTTGCCCTCGGAATTTGCAGATGGAGAATAACAATGATCAATAAGCATAGCAAATGTTAAACAAACCATAAATTTGGTTATCCTAAAAATATAGCTAGACCAATTTTCACATCAAAACATGTTTATAAGTTTTAGTTTGGTTTAGTGGTACGAAACTAAATAGAGAAAGTACAATAGTGCGATCACCTGGGAGGCTGAGGTCAAGGTATATGAGCAACTAAAAAGTCCTGGAAGGTAAAGGAGACGTTATGAATGCAATAAATCTGTTCGGAAACCTCCATGCGGAAAACTTTCATTGGCTAAACTCAGCAAATGTTGCACTTTTGCCGAAAAAAGATGGGGCGGGGAGCATCTCCGAGTTCAGACCCATTAGCCTCATCCATGGGATTGCAAAGATTATTACCAAGGCTCTCTCCCTTCGGCTTGGGCCTTTCATGAACGAGCTCGTATCTAAGGCCCAAAGTGCTTTCATCAAGAAGCAAAGCATCCATGACAATTTTCTCTATGTGAAAATTTTTGTGAGGCGTCTGCATAGGAGCAAAACACCGACACTATTGTTCAAGCTGGATATCCGTAAGGCTTTCGACTCGGTGCGATGGGATTACATCCTTGACCTCCTCCAAAAACGGGGCTTCTCGAGTAGATTTCGTAATTGGATTGCCGCCCTTTTTGCCACTTCTTCGTCTCGGATCCTCCTAAATGGGGTTGCCGGCACCCCCATCAAGCATGGCCGTGGGCTACGTCAAGGAGACCCGCTCTCTCCACTTCTTTTTGTCCTTGCCATCGACCCGCTTTCCCAAGTTCTTGACCTGGCAACCTCTCTCGGGCTACTTCACAAGATTAGGAGGCGTGGGGCTGTTCCGAGGACGTCCCTTTATGCGGATGATGCGGCGCTTTTTGTGGCTCCTTACAAGGAGGATATTCAGAACCTCTTGGCTATCCTACACAATTTTGGAGAGGTGACCGGGCTTTGCACCAACTTCCAGAAGAGCGCCGTCGTCCCTATTCGCTGCGGCCAGGTTAACATCGACGAGGTCCTCGATGGCCTACCTTTGGAGCGGGCCTCTTTCCCCCTGAAATATCTTGGCTTGCCCCTTTCTATAGGGCGTTTGCGGAAGGAGGACTTTCAACACCTTGAAGGCAGCTCGAAAAATTCCTACTTGGAACGGCAAATTCATCACGACGGCGGGCCGCACCGCTCTTGTCAAGTCCGTTCTTGCTTCCCAATCGATCTACCACTTGACCCCTCTCGTCATCCCTGCCAGCACCTTACATAGCATAAAGAAGATTGAGCGCGCCTTCCTTTGGGAGGCCACCGACAAGGTTTCCGGAGGCAAGTGCAAGGTGAACTGGGACACGGTGTGTCGGCCAAAAAACCTTGGTGGCCTCGGGGTTCTCAACACTGATTTCTTTGCTAGAGCGCTACGTTTGAGGTGGCCATGGCTCCAATGGAAGGACCCATCAAGAATCTGGACGGGCTTGGAGAATCCTTGCAACAAGGTGGACATGTGTCTTTTCTATGCCTCTACGAAGATTACCTTAGGCAATGGTGAGAAAACTCCTTTTTGGGAGGCCCCTTGGCTCGGTGGCAAAAAGCCTAGTGACATCGCCCCTCTCATACATAATATTTCGACTAGGAAGAAGTGGAATGTCAAGCAAGCCTTGCACAATGATGGATGGATCTCTAAGATCAACATATATGCCTCCTTGTCTATGGATCATATCCGGCAATTCATCTCCCTTTGGACTCTCATTAGGCAAGTGAACCTTAGGCATGAGGTGGAGGACGATATTGTTTGGAACCTCACTGAGAATGGCCTTTACTCTACCAACTCCGCTTACAACGCTCAGTTTTTCGGGGCCACTAGCGCTCCCATAAGCTCTTCGGTTTGGAAAATTTGGGCTCCCCCTAAGGTTAAGTTCTTCGCTTGGTTTGCCATTCAAAATAGGCTTTGGACCGCTGACCGACTTGAGAGAAGAGGGTGGTCGAACTGTGGGGCTTGCCCCCTATGCAAAAGTGAGCCGGAGTCGGTGGATCACCTTTTTATTCATTGTCGGTACACCATTAGGCTTTGGACCTCCGTCAAGGCTTGGCTCGGCCTCTACTTCATCGATCCTGACGCTTGGCAAGCACAATCTATTCACTCTTGGTGGGCCAACATGACGAAGCTTGGCAAGCACAATCTATTCACTCTTGGTGGGCCAACATGACGAAGCGTAAGGACATGGCTTCACTAACCCTTCTTGTGTCATGGGAACTATGGAACGAGCGGAATGCCCGAGTCTTCAAAAACAAGCACGCTCCGCCACCGATCCTTTTAGACAAGATTAAGCTAGAGGCACATTTATGGGTGCTTGCGGGCGCTAAGCGCATGAGTAATTTGATGCCACGAGAGTAGTCAGTTGTTGTACTTGTAAATTTCTATTTGCTTTGTACTCTCTTTGCTTAATTAATTGAAAAGGGCAAATCTTTTGCCCTCGTTTCGAAAAAAAGAAGTCCTGGAAGCATTTTTTACACAGCACAGAGAGATATAAAGATGTTACCATTGATGGAAAAAGGCACCAACCATCAACAAATATACATCAACAGAAGTTAAATGAAATGCATATTCTTGGAGATAACACATAATAAAGTGAACACGAAGATGGAGGATAAAAGGTGCATCTTGCCCCTTCCGTCGCCAGCCATCAAGTAATATAGTTACTGTATTGTCTTACCAAGTCCATAATTTGTACCCCACTGATATATTTGACCATACCTACACCTCAAGGGCAAGCATAATCATGGATCAATTCCCTCGGGCTATAAATTTAAAACATATGATAACGTGAAGCTGAACTGGAAGTAATGCCAGATGCCGACGCTATAATATTAGCTTCCATATTTGAATCATTAGTAGCAGTTGATTACAATAACAGCTACTAGATACGCAGGTAAAACATTGTTTTTTAGAATCCTCAGGTGGAACGTTATGATTGATCCAAAAAGGGTGGCACATCCAAATGATTGACTGAGAATAGAGTATGTCCAAGAAAGGTAAGTTTTACAGTACCTTTTACTGGTCATCTAGAGGCACCAGTATGATTCCATCCGACGGCTTCGATAGATTAGGTCCAACTGGCCCATTAGACATAATACCCAGGGGAAAAATGATTATAGGAAAAAAAAAGGTCTGAACAGCCACCGATCCTTTCTCTGCCTCGTCTCCCGCACGACAACGCCGCCGCCTGCCGCATGCACGTCTCCGGCGCCTCCTCCACCCCCACCTGCCGCCGCCTCGTCCAGATCGCACACCCCCACACGACGGCCTCCCCCGCCTCCCCCAGCTCGCACGCGCCCACAGGAGTAGGGGCGGCGCCGCCTCCTCCCCCCCCCCCCCCCACCCACCTGGCATGCATCCTCGATCCCCTATCCGCCGCCGCCTCTTCCAGTTCCCACGCGCCCTGCCTGCTGATAGCCGCCACCGCCGCCACTCACATGACTCCCTGTGCATCTAGATTGCTGGAAGAAGGTACGATTCTAGACGATGTTCAGCTGCTGAAATAAATTCAGCTCTGTTTAATGGTCGAGTAGGAGCAACTGTATATCTTATCTGTGTGTAAAACATTTTTTGGTAGAATTCAAATAGTATTACAAGTATACACCGGAATTATAGAAGAACAGAATACTAATTTGTATCATGTCTCAACCATTCTGTGAGAGCCAAGATTATCTTTCAAGTAGATTTTGTGTGTCAACAATTGTTCAGATCCTGTTAGATATACCTGAGTCTAATGATTTTTTATTTTTATTAATAACTCGGGGCCCTGCCATTGACCTACTCCTAGATAGTGACATTTAAATTTGTTGACATCCACTCAAATAAGCATCCATCGTATGTTTAAAAGGAGACTACCCCTATTTGTTTGTTTGTTTGTAACAAGTAGAGATGCAAGAGCCTATCGTTTCTTGGGGTAAACAAGTTCATGATGCACAGGTATATGAGTGTTCTTACAAATTAAAGTTACTTTCATATTAGTAATGTATTCTCTTTAGGAGATTTGGAGGCCCTTAAGTAGTTGTTGATGATACCTTTGTTTTGTTGTAGTCATATGTAAGCATAATCGTAAGTGATCCCTTGCTGGTTTAGTATTCTACAGACTTTGATTCATAAATAGAATCAGGAACTGAGTGTGTAATATTGTTTCCTTTATATTTATTATTCCAGTCTGTCTCTACAACAACACATAACCTACCGTTTTTCTTCAGATATTGTTCTAAACCATAGAGGAATCAAGTCTGACATTACTATGCTGGATTAGTGCCTCCGTAAGTGTTGCACTTTAGTTCTCCCAAATTTCTTTGTTTCCATGCCAACATACATTGTACATTGGATTTCTTTTACATCTTTAAACTGAAAGGCGACAAATAACCAAAAGTTGCTAGTATAAATTAGTACTGAGATGGCAATTTTATTCTGATCATTTAGTTGACTAGTAGCATGAATCATACTCTGATGATGCCAATTTTTAGGCATGATGGTGAAGGAGATGGCTTGAAAGAGCTCATCGCATTGTTAGCAAGACCTTTAGGAGTGAGGAGGAAGGATACCGGTTCTATAACGAATATGCAAAGGTCAAAGGGTTCAGTGTTAGAAAGGAAGAGGTGAAATACTTTTTGGGCACTAGGACACGTTTCAGGCGGCTTTACACCTTCTTTAAGGAAGGGCACCGTACATTGGTGAACTTTGAAGAGCTGAACCGAAAATAACTCCAAAGGCTCTTACTCAGTGTGGATGCAAAGCTCATTTAGGGATCAAGTTGAGTGCAGCTACTTGTGAATGGTTCGTGAAGAAGTTTGAGGATGAGCATAGACATGCACTCTCTAAGGAAGACGAGTTTGCTTACTTGTACTCTCAGCGTAAGATGACAGATGGACAGAAGGCTGATGTACTTTGTTACGTACAAGGACGGCTCCCAATTTGTGTTCATACAAAGACTAGGTTGTTCACATAATGCCGATGTAAAAGGAGGGCTCCCAGTTTGTGTTCATACAAGGACTAGGTTGTGCACATACTACTGATGTAAAATTTCTGGACCTTCGTCGCATATTATTATATGATAGATATATGTTTATTTTGAGTTCATTAGATGATAGAATTGCATGATAAAGCTTCACTTTTTATTACGAAAAACAGTGATGTATGAATGTAAACAGAGGCAGAGTAGGATGTCAGAAGCATGGTGAAGTATTTCTTATAATAATATCTTACTAAACAATTACAGTAGGAAGTGTCCTTCTTTTACAATGTGTTCAGAATAAAAAAATCTGTCATAATCAACCAACAAATTGCTTAACAGCAATCTGAAGATTCAGAAGAATGTTCTAGTAGAAAGTAGATACCACACATGCTCCTTCGGTGAAACTTAATTGACGAGCAACTGACAACGATCTATGCTATCTCCTGGCCCCCTGGGCTTAAAGCATTAATCTTGTGTATTCACCCAGGACAGGCGGAACAAAGGTAGTGGCAGAACCATTCAAAACCAGAGATCACTATGTCAGAAAACAGAATGAAATCAGCTTGCTCGCTGGCGTCAGTTCCAACGGTGGCCTCAGGCACCATGGTGGGCTCGCTCGCCGGCAGGTGCGTGCGTCGGTTCCGCGACGCGCTGCGCTCCGTCGAGCTCCCCTACCCCGCGTCCGCGCGCTGGCCGAGGGAGGGAGGTCACCACGAGCCCAAGTACAAGGCGCCGGTGGATCCGGCGACCAATTTCTTCCGTGAGGCCGCTGCAAATCACTCTCATTCTATCGCCTCGCCTCCGTCCCGGATTTCTTACTCGCCCTAACTCCTCCGTGAGGCCGCTGCAGCAGTCGCTTTCGTCTAGGACGTCGTGCTCGCCAAGCCCCAGGAGCCGGCGGCTGGGAGATCCATCGCGTCCTAACTCCTCCTTCAGGCCATCGCAGAGCCGGAGACAAGGCCGCGTCCGCGTTCATGGGGCACAGCGGCAGCAGGGTCGCACGGTGGCATCGCGGCTTAGTGTCATCGGGTGGAAGTGGGGACCAAATGCGAGCTCTACTAGGTTAGAAGGTTTTTTTTTACTACACACGGGTACGATGGGCTCTATTGGGCCGGGCCTCTCTTCCGAACGTGCAGGATTTTGCCATCGCGAGGTCATCAGTGAATCGTACTGGTACTATTTTTGGCACCAGTATAAACACTTGTGGTCCATTGGATTAACCAAAATAGACGGCTACTGTTTAATTGAGGGTACCACAAAACATCTCCCAAGAAAAGGTGCACCACTGCACCTTGACCCTTTCATATACAATGATAAAAGTAATATAAGGTAAGGATTTATTCCCTTAGCAGGTTTATAATTTTGAGAGGCATATTGGCATATTTAATCATATATGTAGACCTCAGGCTTGTCGAATCTTCCCAAAATATGATGAATTCGAGAGGCATAACATCTAGCCACGATCATCTTCCTTACCTCAATGCTTAATAGATCAAGATATGAAGTGAATAACAAAACAAGATAATTACTCCATTTGTAACCAAATTCCAATAACCGTTCGCTATTATATAGTTGTTGGGCTAGGGTTGGTTCAATACTGACAACAAAATATTAATTCCTTCAGTGAGACGTTAACAGCCAAAAAAGCTCAGTTTAACACAAAAGAAAAGAAATATATTGGAACTAGCCACAATAAAACCTGCAACCAATTAGTTTCACAAGGTTTCTCCTCAAGATATATAGAAGAAAAGAAATGAAAGAATCAATACAGATTTACCAAGAATAAACTAATTACCTCCTTAATACCTAATAAAGTTCACTTGTTGCTTAACTGATTTATATCCACTGGTGTCCATAAAGAGGGCAGGTAACTGGGCACCTGATAAAATGAAAAACAATTATCATTTCGGCCAAGTAGTACCATAGGTCCTGTTCCTTGCACAAATCTTGTCAGTTCAAATAAAAAACCACACCAATAGCACACTACCAATTATTTATTAAACAGCTAGACTCTACTAACTTGAAAGAAAGGAGAAATATTTCTGCGATTAGATGTTCCCCGTCAAAGTTCTAACATGCAAACAAGAGGTACCTGATCCCCCTTACACCAAAGTTTTAACAAAAAGTTCATAAAACAAGAGGAGACAAATGGCATAGAGAAGTAAAATAGCCTCTATAAGTTTGTTTGTTGGAGAACTGAGTTACCATAATCAGCAAAAGGAGGGAAAGCATAGAATGTTTGCCTGAACTATTCTCCCAGAGAAGTGAAAGTAACCTCTTTAAGATTCTTGTTGGCCAACTGAAGTTCCATATTATTTAACTGTAAAACATGAAAAACTATTAATATAACACTGGCTGCAAGGTAATAAACTGAAGAATCAGTAAGGAGGCACAGATAAGGAACAAGAGAAGAGCAAGAATAACAGAGAGTTTTACCTGTGTACCAAGGGCTGAAAGAAGAAACTCAGGTGGGATGCCTCCCTCTCTGACAATAGCAGTTCCTCCTAATTACAGACAACCAAGAAATCAGTCTCTAGAAAGAACAAACAGGAGAAATAGGGGACAAGAGAATGACCAGAAAGATTGTACCAAATAACAAGAGAAGATACCTGCAGCCGCCCCGCCATCTTGCTGGAGAAAAGATAGCTGCAAACCCTACCAGAAAAGGCGAGGTCATTTTCGCGCGCGACCAGAGCTCCTTGGATGGTGGGATCTAGGGGAACAACTCGTACTACGTCAAAAAGGCAAAAAATCCAATCATAAAAATATTGAAGAACAACAAAAACATTTAGAAAAAAAACAGCTCACAAAAATAACGAAATTCATCAACAGCAGCTACCAGCGCGCCAGACTGTACACCTGCAAAATAACAAGTCAACAGATCAAAAACAAGAATAAGAAAAAAATGAACACCCAAATCCACCATACCTGCACCCAGAAGAACAGACGACGCCACCAGAAGCATGCCAAGAACCTGCAAAACCAACACAATAACCTGATGAAAACCCAGAAACTACCGTGCAATCAAAAGGAAAATGAACCAAGAACTGAACCCCAGGCTGCACCAAAAATCGGAAAAATCGTAACGCCACAACCAACACTGTGCCTCACAAACACACAAACCCACTGAACCCAACAAGCTAATCAAGAAGGGCAGTAAAATGAAAAGCAAACGAAAGAAACTGACTTAGCACCTGCATGTTGCTAACCCGTGGGCACCCAAAAGGAAAATCGGCAGCGCATAGCAGTAGAAAATCTAGCACTCATAGCCACCAGGAAGAAGGAGAAGAAGCGACGAAGGTCTCAACTAAAATTTCTACAGAGCCCAAACCCACACCATCGCCTACAGCCCAAAAGAAACCCAACAGAGACTATAAACATGCTGGACCAAGGAAACAGGTAGAGCAAAATAGGACCTCAGTATACATAGTGAACCCATGGTTCTAGCAAATGTGTCAAGAAAAAAAGAGTAACTAAGGCGCCTATATGTATTGTATGACCGGGAATGGCTCAGATGAATGCGACAAGAACCTATTGATGTTAGCAATGACATTTATAATAGAAAAAGCAGTAGACACCTCAATATACAGTACTAGAAAAGAAACTCAGCTCTGGATTAGCTACCATAGTAAGTACTCCCTCCATCCAGAAATAAGTGAATTGGGGTTGTCTAGATTCGTATGTACCTATACACTAAAATGTGTCTAGATACATACGAATCTAGACAACTCCAAGTAACTTATTTCTGGACAGAGGGAGTAGTAAAAAATATCAGTAGTACTCATACAAATAAGAAACAGTTGATATATTATTTATGAAAGACTGCCGAAGTTAATATTAGCTCCTAACCATTTTTTGCATTTTTTGCTTTTTGGTGATTATAATGGAAGGAATTCTGAAAATTGTATGTCAGTGTGTCAATTTATAAGATCTATTTGTATATGATATATAAGAGATGGAGTTAAACAGTAAAGATGGCATGCCATAATTCTTTTTAACTGACTCACTGTCCAAACCTATGTCAGATTTAAATTTGAGAATAAGGAACATTAGATGGTCGGATAGCATCCAATATATTTTTAATTTTTGGCAAGTTTAGGGGTATTGCTTCAAGTTTTATTACTATGTAAACTATGGAATAGAGGGAGAGGGAGCGATATCACCGGTGCGGGTTCCATGGGGAAAACATACAATGTTTGTCTGGACTAATGTCATAGAGAAGTAACGTAGCCTCTATAAATTTCTTTGTTGGACAACTGAATTACTTAATCAGCAAAAGGAAGGAAAGCATAAAATGTTTGTCTGAACTAATCACGCAGATAAATGAAACTATCCTTATAAGATTCTTGTTGGCCAATTGAATTTCCATATATTCTTCAAGTGTAAAACAGGAACTGATTATACATATTTTTCCAATGGGGGCAAACATGGTGATGTCTATTTGGTTCATATTCCAAAAATAAGTTTAGGTCGTTGGTACCAGGGATTGCGTACCTGTCACAGACTTCGTATCAATATAATGCTGGCTCAAGGTAATGAACCGAAGAATCAGTGAGTAGGCACATATAAGGGAGCAAGAGTAACAGAGAGGTTAACGCAGGTTAGGAGCAAGAATAACAGAGTTTTACCTGTGCACCGAGAGGTGAACATAGAAACTCAGGTGGGACGCCTCCCTCTCTGACAATAGCAGATCCTCCTAACTAGAGACGACCAAGAAATTAATACCTAGGAAGAACAAACCAGAGAAATAGGGAACAAGAGAATGTGTCGTGCCGAAAAAGATTGGCGAAAAGGCAGCCACAAACCCTACTAAAAAACGAGAAGATACCTGCAGTCGCCCCGCCATCTTTCTGGAGAAATGGTAGCTCCAAATCCTACCAGACAACGCGAGGTCCTTTTAGGGCTAACCAGAGCTCCTTGGATGGTGGGATCTACAGGACCAACTTGTACTACGTCAAAAACAGCAAAAAAAAATCAAATCATATAAAACTAGTATTGAAGAACAACCAAAACATAAAACAGCTCACCAAAAAAACAAAATTCAGCAACAGCAGCTACCAGCACCCACCAAACCGCACCTGCAAACTAAAAGAGGGAAACACAGGAAATCCCAGAAATATGTAGAAATGTAGTACCAGCTGTGCACAAATTAACTAAACTAGACTACACAAAACCCAACTATATATGCATAATCACAGAGAAGCTAAAAAGACCATGTCACAAAACTGCAAAAGGCATATATTGCATGCTCTCACCTGGAATGAGTTTCACTGAAGCGTTCATATCACAGATGAATTCTGCCATCATGAGATGCAAAAGCAATAAATGATGAATCCTAATTGGGCGCAACTGAATATTGCCAGACCTGCAAGCAGGACAACTTTTAATAGCAAAATTATTGGAAACCTGAAAGAAAGCCTCTAGAAACAATAAACATGAGTCGCCATGATCCTGAAACTAAACACACAGACAAGTGAAAAATTAAAGGTTGAACAAACAGAAATTTTGCAGAAGTGTGTATACTATCCAGTTTAAGGGATATTTTTTTATTTTTGGCAAGTTTAGGGGTTTTGGTTCGAGTTTTATTACTATGCATAAACTATGGAACAGAGGGAGAGGGAGCGATATCACCGGTGCGGGTTCCATGGGGACCCTCCGATTTGAAGTCCGTTGTTGATGCTTGGCGTGCAAACCCAATGCCAAACCATTTGGCGCTCAGTTCCTGCATAACTGTGTCCTTAACCTGGCAGAATTTCTCAGCCCAACCAGGTGGTTCGATGGCATCGACTCCTAACCCAGGGGCCCTGTCCTTGGACTGAAGGTCGACTGGATCTGCCCAGTCAGCCACATACGCTGAAACACGTCTTTTGAATTTAACCTTGAACTCCGTCCACGCTTGATACTTATAATGGTTAACACATGCCAGCTTGGTCCATGTAACATTGAAAGCAGACTTGAGGGTAAAATGATGAACTGAATTCTGTAGGGATTGTCCCACAGCGTCAAGACGAACGACAGATTTGTGGCGCTGCATATCCTTCAACCGACATGTGTACCCTTGGCAGACCCCCCCTTGTGGATGTGCTGTTTGGCCTGATGGGCCAAAATCATAGCAGGGGACATAGATTTGCCCAATCCAAGGATCAACAGAGAGAATTGCTTGAAGCATGGACTTTGACGGCTTCTCCAAACTTTTCCAGCGCGGCGAAAAGATGAACTCGTCGACATCAATAAAAGCCATCCATTGGCAGGATGTCTGATGCGCTGCGGCACAGTGGGACAGACCGGCTTCCTGAGTCTTGATCCAAGGCCACGCCACGGTGGAGACGTCTATTCCAGCAGACCTGAGCTGAGCTACCTGATCGGCCAAGTTATCCTCACTCCCATTGTCATACAAGAAAAACTGGTCTACGCCCAGCGCTGCATGGTACAGCACCCACTCCCGGACAAACTTGGAGATGTTACGGACCATCGTGCAGGCGCATAGCATGTTTCTTCTGGGTGTCACCAAAATGCCACTTTGTTGTGGGCGGTATGTCGCAAGGGAGGGGACGGGCTCCTCGCCGGTGATGGCGAGTGTGACTCGAAGCTCTGTGCTACCGGAACTCAAATGCATAGGTGGAGGGGAGCACCTGGCAACTTGCTGCGCTGATGCGATGGCGGGGAAGGAGGCCACCACGGCACCAGCACGGTCGCGGTACACGCACTGGAGATCAGCTTGATTGGCCACTTGGCGGCGGATGACTCCTTTGGCGAAGACAAGTACGTCTCCTCCGTGGAGGACAGCGGAATCAAACACTAGCCGGTCGCTCCAGTTGAGCAACACGCGAGCAGGGAAATCAGCAACCGGGACAGGAGCAGCAGCAGTAGCGGTCGAGGAAGGAAGCAACAGGGGCGCCTTGAGTGGTTGGATGGTGAGCGCTGGTTCAGGCATGAGGCAGAGGTAGGCGTGGCGTCCGGGCCCGGGGAGCCTCCCGAGAGCACGCGCAGGGGACGACGCCCCACCCCGGAAGGCGCACATCAGGTTGGCCGGGTCGGCAGCAGGCACATCGGACAGCACAAGGACCTCCGAGTCTGGTAGCAGGACAGCCTCCGGGTCGGCAGCAGGCACATCGAACAGCGCAAGGACCTCCGAGTCTGGGAGCGGGACAGCCTCCGCGTCGGCAGCAGGCGACAGCACGTGGACCTCCGAGTCTGGTAGCAGGACAGCCTCCGGGTCGGCAGCAGACTCATCGGACAGCACATGGACCTCCGAGTCTGGGAGCGGGACAGCCTCCGCGTCGTGCAGCGGCGGTGAGTGGCGGGCGCGACGGCGGATGGGCAGCAGGCGCCGCGGGAGGGCGAATTGGGTGTCGGCCTCCGAGCTCTCCGGCGGCGGCGGCAGGAGGTAGCTTGGCGGCGGGAGAAGCATCTCCTGCGGCACCGGCCAGCTGTGGGCGCCAAGGCTGAGGGGCAGGCCCCCCGAGAAGAGCGGGCCAGCGGAATAGCCAGCGCCGCCCCCCGAGAAGAGCGGGCCAGCGGAATAGCCAGCGCCGCCCCCCGAGAAGAGCGGGCTAGCGGAATAGCCAGCGCCGCCCAGCAGAAGAGCCACCCCGGCGGCCTTGATGATACGGCGGCCCAGGTTGTGGCGGCGGTGCTGCGGCATGGCGGGCGGAGATGCGAGACTCGAAAGATCTGGGATTTCTTCCGGGAGCGAGCGAGCGCGGGAATTTGGGCGGGAGGCGAGCGAGCGAGCGCGAGATTTCTTTGCGATCTAGCGAAAGCAGAGAGGAAGAGGAAGAAGGGTTCGGTCGTTCGGCTCGGAGCTGTATAGCCTATACGCGGCTGCGCGAGTTGGAGTCAGACTCGGTCGGACCAAGTCAGCTTGTTTCCCACGCAAGCTGGTTGGGACGCGGTCGAATCGATCGAATTGGGGTTCCCACACGGTCATGATCGATTTTTTTTTTCTTTTTCACGGGAAAGCCTCGACAGGCATAGAAGCTGCATTTAACGAATGCTACAGCTCCATGCCAACACGATATCTCAACCGGCGAACAACTCCATGCCAACACGAACTGCAAAGAAGACATTTTTTATTCAAATATACACATAGCGCCAAACTTTATATTATATAGACATACGAAATTGAAAATACATTGTGAAATTTAAACGAAAACACACAAAGTTTAATAAAATTGAACTACATTGATCTAGGTCCTAGGGTTTCCCTCGGCATCCGAGGGGAGGGAAGGCATGGTGAACGCCATGAACATGCATCGGCCGCCGCCGAGACCCTAGCCATACATTGCGATCCCATTAAAGTTAGAGCAGGATTGGAAACTAGAGACGGGGATGAAAGCTGCCGGCTTTAGTCACCACCACCGAGAGTGAGAGGAACCTCGACAAACATCGACATCACCACAGCCACCACCGTCTAGCCCGTTGCCGCAGGCACAACCGACACTGTCATGCAACCACCGCAGCAAGGCGCCGCCACACCACTGTAGCGATGGCCTCGAATCCACGAGCCCGCCTAGGCTCAGAAGTCCTGGGCCTAACCTAGATCTTAAGGCGCCTATGCAGGGGCACCATCATCAAAACGGAGCGAGCTCCGCCTCCTCCGTGGACAAGTAGAGTGGATCGTAGCAAGGTCGCGTCACCGCGCCGCCGTAGAGCCACGGGATCTCACTGTGGCCGCTCCGGTGGAATGCACGACCGTCGTCGCCATCCCCGCCCGGGCTTTGCCCGGCGGTAACCTACGACGGTGGCGAGGGAAGGGTGCCCGAAAACGCACTTATTTCTTCTACCTCAAAAAAGGGTTTTGCCACATTCGTTTTGTTACCCTTTAAAACAAATGTTCGTAAATATTCATAGAAGGCAGAATTTGGTTATAAGAACAACATTTTTCGTTCCACACAACGAATGTCATGAACTCTCTCATAGCATGCTTACAACACCCTCCTGCTCTTGCTAGGTTCCACTAAACCCACTCATCTCTGATCTGCGAGATTAGGCCATCCACGGGCCTTTGCCTGCTGACATTTCCAAACGTTCTTGCATTTCTAGAGCTGTAGCTTCAGCTATGTACAATATACAATAATAATTGGATGCTTGATATGCCACGAGATATGCAACCTGGGGAGTTGCTGGAGTGCATCAAGCTATGGCTGAAAATTCAGTGCATCAAGCTATGGCTGAAAATTCAGGAAGTGCAAAGGAACACACAGGAAGAGGATCAATTCACTTGGCCTTCATGTCAAAAAAAAATCACTTGGCCTTGGTCGGGCTCTGGCAAGTTCAGTCTATAAGCTTCTCTGTCAGGGCTCTATCAGGTTTGAGCCAGCACAACAGATCTGAAAGTGCCACACCCCCACCCCCCACCCCCCCTTAAATGTAAGATCTTCAGTTGGAAAATACAGAACCTAGAGTGCTAGACCTCTGATAGACGATTACGCCACGGCCTCCAAGACAACTCTCCGCACTGCTTTGTCTGTGCTCAAGAGGAAGATACTGCTGATCACTGTGGAAGCATCATAATGCATGGGTGTTCAACAACCGAAAACAACAACTAGCGGTGGAAACGGTGACGCAACAGGTTGTAGAAGAATTCAAACAAGGGGCTAGAGTAGGAGTTGGTGTTAACAACCATTTTAGGAGAGAGTAGGCTTTGCTGTTTGTGCGGAGTAGGTGTTCTCTCTGTCACAGCCGTTTATGATCTGTGGCATGATCTTGTAAACTTATAGTTCCGCGCCTTCTATAAAATTAAGGTACGTTTATGGTGTACTCTCGAAAAAAAAGTCTCCTGTTGCAAATTAACCCATTTGCTTTGCTCATATCGGGTTCAACTCTAAGAAATTCAATGGGGTGTTGATTCTGGCTTCTCGGTCTCCCATGGGTCTAACGTCCGCGTTCTAAGTAGTGATACCTCTTTCTCTACTAGCTAGGTTAGACATGTACTGAACAAGCACTCTGTTGTATGGTTTTTTATACTGGTTTTGTTTGACTAGACTAAGAAATTTTTATCTACTAGCTAGGCTAGTACCTCTTTATCTATTAGCTAGGCTGGAAATGTACTGAACAAGCACTCTCCGTTGCATGTTTCTTATACTGGTTTTGTATGATTAGACTAAGAAATTTTTATCACCAGTGCTGCAAGTAGTTATATCTCAAACTGAGAATAAATTGTGGTGCAATGGAATATGATTCTGCTCATTGACATTTTTTGGGTTCTTAAATCTGAAAAAAAGGTGGAAAAGGCATAATGCCTGCCGGCATAAGCAGTTAAGAGCAACCAAATCCTTTAGCAAGCACGATCATAAAGAAGCAGATACAATACCTTTTCGGCCGTGCCTACATGACTTGAAGTGCGAAAGCCGTATTTGGTTCAGAGCATTCCCTATCGGTGAGTTGATAGCATAAAACTACCACTTTACATGTCAATTTCCCCAAATGATACCAGGTGTTGTTTCAATCACCAAAAACTACCAGATCGAAACAAAGTTTTCGCAAAAAACACTAATTCACGTTTAATCATGAATTGAAACCGTTTATGACAGCAGGACCCACATGTAAGGAGAAAATTTACTTGGAGTGGTCCCACCTGTCAGCTCTATTAAAAAATAGTAAAAACATTAAAAAGGGGAAAAAATTGGACCCGTTGACCCATTGGTAGGGGGTTTGATTGTTACTCCCTGCTGCTGCTCGTACGCCGCTGGACAGGAGACCACGGCGTTCGCAATCGCGTTCCGACGGGAGAAGGACGCCGCCACCGTGTTGCGGGCCCTGAAGCAGAACCGGCGAACGCGGACACCACGTGGGGCGTTCCGACGGCGCGCTGCACGGGGCAGATTCTGCTGGTGGCGGACCTCGGCAGGAAGACAGTGTCCTCGGCTAGGCAGCCGTCGTCGAAGGCGACGCGGCAGACGTTGATGTACAGGGACCTAATGCCGGGCGTGACCTCGTCGCGGTGCGCGTCGAAGTACCCCGCGTCCTCGATAGGCTTAGCCAGGAGCGCGTTCGTGCAGGGCAGGAGCGAGCCGGGCCGGCGAGGCGCGCGAGGCAGGCGAGCGCCTCCTCGACGAAGCGGAGCACGACAGGGGTCGGCAGCGCGGAGACACGACAGACGAAGTCGTCATGCCCCACGGACTCGAACCAGAGCCAGAGCGCCAACACCCACCTCATGCTCTCGGCGTACTGCGCAGGTCCCGCACCAGACGGTGCAGGCACTCCAAGCTGGAGGAGTATGTGACGGTCAAGCACTGCTGGGAGCGCTCCGAGCTGCTCGCGTTATCCATCCGCCACCGCTACGCGCTCGCCGACGCGCACTGCGCATACGCCATCTCGCTCACCATGGTCGGCGACGCGCTGCACGACGCCATGTCACGGGAGCAGCTCGACGAGCTCACCCGCGGGCTGGAGGCGAAGGCGGCCGGGGGATAAGGACCGCGGCGGCAGCGGGGAGGCCCTGGCGGCGGAGCTGCGGCCGGAGGACGAAGGCGGGGCGCAGCCGCGCGGTTGCTGGCGAGCGGGGGTGAGGGCGGCCGGGGGAGAAGGACTGCGGCGGCGTGGAGGCGGTTGACGAGGGGATGCGCGGCGACGGCGCGCTGGTGTTCGGGAGGCAAGCGCAGGCGGAGGCGGACACGAGTGAGGAAGGGGCGACGGCGGTAGGGACTCCTGGGCGGCGGCGGGATCGCGTCACGACGGGGATGGGGGAGATGGGTCAACGGGTCCAATTTTATTCCTTTTCTTTTGATATTTTTTAATAGAGCTGACCGGTGGGGCCAGTCCAAGTCAGCAAATTTTCATCTTGTATATGGGTCCCGCTGTCAGAAACGGTGCCAATTCGCGTTTAATCATGAATTAGTGCTATTTGCGAAAATTTGGTTCCGATCTGGTAGTTTTTTGTGATTGAAACAACACCTGGTATTATTTAGGAAAATTGACATGTAAAGTGATAGTTTTATGCTATCAACTCCCTATCGGTAGATCGTGCAGTTACAAAGAAAGTGTAATGGAACTGCACGCACAATAAAATTCTTTTTAAGATAGAAAAGATAACAAATGAGAAGAATATGTAATAAATACATATAAGTAAGGTCCAAAGGGGGTTTACCCAGCTCACAAGAGTACGCAGGTTATTAGCATACAGTTTCTCGATGTCAGACATCAATCCGCACTAAGTAGTGTGGTAAAACAGAGAGAACTGAAGCCTGAAAATAACATTTGGAACAACAAACATGGTTTATTTTGAAAGAGCTCTAAGTTTAGTACTTCTATAATCTATGATGGAATTTCATTATTTTAGAACACGAGCAATTTAAAATGGTATAAATAAAAGCCAATATAATGCACCTGAATAGAATGATCATTGCAGGCCTTGTCAATTACCCTACCCCTTGCTAGAAAGCAAAGTGAAAATCGACCTTGTGCACGAGTGGAGCCAACTCCTGAACAAATCCGAAAATAGCAATTGGTTACTAAAAAAAGTCACACTTGCACAAAAAGACAGATAGTAATTTGAACTTTTCAAGTACATTAAAAAGGAGTGGGAACTGATGCTCCATTCAGATATGGTTCAGGGCTTTACTGTGAGTAGGCTATAAAGCAGTACATTACATAGCAAACAGGCTGCTACCTGACAATCTTGAGCAGTTAGCACAAATGTAGGGCCACAGTGACAACACGAGTTTGTTTTTTTCACACAATAAAGTAATGACGCATGTTTATGCACCAGACACAAGATACAGCGAGCTCTGAAAAAATAAGTAAATGGCCTCTCATTCTTTAAAAACTGTAGAGCAAAGCCTGTTGGGATATACTTTCTGGATATATCCACAGGACTCACTGACCAGGGTTCTCATCAACGGGTTAGAGCTTTACTTCACGGGCGGCCCAGTCAGAGAAAGAGGAGGAGCCAGTTCAAGGCTACGACAAGGCCCAGAAAAGTTACCGACTTAGGCCTGTAGTCTTACTTGTAGTCCAAGCTGTATCTAGTTACCGACTCTGTAACATAGCCGGATAGGTCTCTCCTGTAACCCTAGGCCCTGATGACTATATAAACCGGCCCTATGAGAGTCTTTAGGGCAATCAATCAATCATAACACCACAATCAACTCGCACATGCGAACGTCTCTTGTAATCCGCTGTAACATCCGGCTTACGCCGATATATTATTGGGTTGCTAGCAGGAGTAGGATCCGATCGCCGCAGTCAGATCTGAACTTGGGTAAACTTGTGCTCACCGTTCCTGAAACATCCGACGTCTCACACCCCATCCTTCCAACGCCACTAGGACCCCCTATGGCGTACTTGTCGATAATTCGACGACAGTTGGCGCCCACCGTGGGGTTGGTGACCTTTGGAGCATCGTTCCAGGCGGAATCTGCACGTGCAGGAATCGGCAAAACAATCGCCATGGATCGCGTGGTCTACGCCAGTGATGTCCCTCTCGTCCTTCTCGACGAGACCTGGATTCCGGCTTCGAAACCCGTGCCGACCTACATGATCATGTCCATCGGCGAGATCGATATCTATCTCGATTTCGCTGAACCCGTCCAACCCACCCTTGAGGTGATGACCATGGCGGAAGAAAAATCCAGATCTACTTTTTCCGCAAAGGCGGAAGAGTTCAAGATCCCGGAGAAAATCAAACCCACCCAGCCCACTCCTGTAGTGGAAGAAGAGGTGGACGAAAAAATCGGATCTAATCTCCCTGATGAGATCGGATACATGGATGAGGAATATATCCGCTACGGCTCTGTCATACCGGACGTCGTAGCAGAAAAACTACCCTTTAAGCACAAGATAAAGGAGATGATGAAACTCTCCTACATCGATTACGAAGCAATCACCGACATCACGGAGAACTTTGAGATGGAGGAGGCAGAAACCCAGTTGTGCCACTACTTCAAGAACATGAACAAGAAGAAGCATTGTTTCGTGTACCACATAAGCACTGGATCCGACTCTGTCGATGCTGGAGCTGGTAGCGATTCGGTCCTAGACCCAATCGAAGAAAACGTCGACTCACCTGGCTCCCCTCAGGAGTCAATCACGTCGCAGGAACTTCGAGACTTCGATAAAGAGATGGAGGAGTATGAACAAGAGCATGTCTCCAAGTAAACGCAAGGTGAGCCAGAAAATTCTCCTAGTCCATATGATAGCATGGATGAAAGCTACACCTCTCAGGATGATATGGATATCGGAGATTCCTCCGAGGTCCTCAAGCCAACCATGATGGAAAGTACTGATGGAAGTTTATCCCCCGGTACCGGACCAAAATCCGTCTTTACCACTGGTACGCACGTTAAGGCTACTGGGTGGTCAAAGAAGAAGAAGAACAAAAATCCGACACCGGTAGAGCCGGACGTCGAGGAAACCAACGAAGAAAAAGTTGATGAAGAGATCGAGATGGAGAATCAGGACGGAGATTCGATTAATACCACCCCGGTCGACCCTCTCGTGGATGGATACGTCGTCACCAAGGGTGCACGTGAAATTTACGGAGATGCTCTCACAATTCCAATCCCAACGGCTTCGGGTCTCACACCGGAGGCGCTGGAGAAAAGGGCTGAGGACCTGAAAAAGCACCGTCTGTTTCTACTCGAAGAGGCCGCGTGCATCGTCGAGATGAGGTAGCGGTTAACAGTGATCCTGCCAAATATCAGTCATATTTCAAGAGACATCCAAACGAGACAAGGGGAGGTCCGTTTCTTGCTAACAAGAACCCGGATATCCACAAAAATCTATTTGACAGAAAAGATGGAGAGAAGATCCGAGTCTACAGCACGCCGTTGGAAAACGCTGCTGCAGCTCAAGCCATCCTCGCCAACAATCCGTCTCCGCAGCAGGTCCAGCAGTGCATCGCGTTGCTGGACAAAGGATTAAAGCAGCAGAAAATGGCCACGTCATTTAGTGGCAAGCTGGCCTCAAAGTCCGAGTTTTGACACACTGGCGCTGACCAAAGCGCTGACGTAAGGCTTCGTAGGGATATGACTCAACGCTACCGTCCCCGTGGAGAAAAATAGAATTCAAGAACCGGCTCAAACGACCATTCTCTCCGGCCGGCACGTGAGTGGGCAAGAGTTATTCCGGCTGCGTCCGAAGACGCCATCAGGCGAAGGTTCCTCATCAGGACCATCATCGGCAAAACAACCGCTATAGAGAAGACCTGGAAACACACTGCCAGCGAGAGGAGCAAGATGAGCTAAGGATACCACCACCGAGTCGTCCGGCTGGCAACACCGGACGAAGAGATGATCCGGATCGTCTTGAATCAAGTAGGAACGGTGCCCAAATAAACAGGCATCGGAGTCAGCATAATGAGGCTCCACCGCCATCACCGTGTAACCCAGCCAGAAATAATCCACCAGGGCCACCATCGCCTCCTAGCAACGACCATGAAGGATCCAGGCGCAGCCATGGAAGCCACAGGGGCGGATACGGCAATGGTGAAAGGAGAAGCAAAAATCGCGCAGAAGCCGTGAGCCTCCTGTAGGGTTCGCAGCATAGAAAACAAAAATTTTCCTACGATGGGAACATCTATGTACCAAGATCTATCTACTAGATACAAGCAACGGGTGGATATACATCCATAGAATACATACCCTCGAAGACCGAATAGCGTTAACGAGGTTGTACTCGTGGATGATGTAGACGAACGCTTGCCGATCTCAAGATCGTGATGAAGTCCGTCTGGTCCAGCCGGTCCAGCACGATCAAGTCCAGCACCTCAGAGCAGTGGTGCATCCGTGATCGCACACACGTACGGGTACCCCGACAACCTCCGCGCCCTCGCTCCAGCGAAGCAGCGAAAGCAACAAATCCTTCCAGAAAAAGCCACCGGGAACATGTATCTCGCTGATCCGAGACCATGGGGAAATTCTAAAGGGGGGAGAGAGATCCTTCGCGAGGAGGTGTGCTTTGAGAGGAGGAGAGGGGGGCTTTTATAGGGGAGAGGGGGGCACCCAAGGGGCATGGCGCCCAGCCATGGGGCTGCCCCCACCTCTTCCACATTCATGTGGGTGGAGATCCCACTCAAAATGAAAAGCCTCCACTCCCATTAAAAAGCCTCCACTCAAAAATCCACTCACATGCATTAAATTTCCACCAAATTTAATGCAAGCTCTCATTTAAATAAAACTCTTTTATTTATTTATTCAGAATTTTGTTAATTACTTTAATTAACAAACATTCACATAAAACCCCTTGCTAGTATTCCATTTCACATGCAGAACCAGTTTCAGCAATTTCAACCGAAACAATTTCGGTGTCTAGTGAAATAAATTCCTGCGCTTTCCTTTTTCTTTCTCTAGCATATCATTTGCTCCGAATGGTGTCGGTATCCCTTAAGTGTGTCACCCTACAGTTCGCGAATAATGCGGACATGATCGAGACCCTTCTCCAATCAATGATCAGTAGCGGGACCTGGAGATCCATACTGACTCCGACACATTCAACGATGACTTCTGTGATCGTGTGAACCTTTTACGCTAGTATCTTAATCCCTTTGTTTCATGATATATTACATGTCCGAGATTCGATCATCGGTATCTCCATACCTAGTTTGATCTCGTTACCGACATGTACTCTTTTCTCGTTCCCGTGATATAACATTCTAGTGATCAAATCACTTGCTTGCAAGCTAACCAATGTGATATCACCGAGAGGGCCCAGAGTATATCTATCCGTCATCGGGATGAACAAATTCCACTCTTGATCCATGGGTCTCAACATAACACTTTAGTAGTTCTGAAGCCATCTTTATAATCACCCAGTTACGGTGTGATGTTTGATGTCATCGAGAAACTCTTCCGGTGTTAGTGATTGACATGATCTCATGGTCTAAGGATTAGGATCACTTCGTAAGTTGTTATAGCAATATAAACTCAATGACTTTGATCGTAATGCTATACTTCGGATGAATGTTCATCACATCATTACACTAATGTTGTGACCTCGTTATTAACAACATCCAATGTCTATGATCAGGAAACTTTGATCATCATGTTAATCAACGAGCTAGTTTATAAGAGAGGCATAACTAGGAACTTCCTTTTTGTTTATTAAACACAAATGTATTAACGTTTCCGTATTAATACAATTATAGCATGCAAAATAAACATTTATCATAAATAAGAAATACGATAATAACCACTTTATTATTGCCTCTCGGGCATATTTCCTTCAGTCTCCCACTTGCACTAGAGACAATAATCTAGTTTGAAAACCTTGCGTATTGAACACACATGGCTTTCTGGTGTTCCATATACGCAACTGCAAGTGGTTAACATAATCTACGAATCTGACACTTTCAGGTCCGTGTGTATTTGCATGTCTTTGCGTCTTCACGCATCACTCATTCTCCAATGAGATGGCATTGTATAAATTTGGTCTTTCGGTGAGACCTTTAGTTCCTTGGGGTTTAAAACACGTCGATACTATTGTCATACAATATATCTTTAGTTGCGAACCACACCTTAGTTTGATAACAAACTACTTGACACAAATTCCCTCCTTTGCTGCTACTATAGCAGTCATATACTTAGCCTTTTGTTGTAGTATTCGTCACAATGTCTTAACTTTGGAATACATCCAAATCCATCATGAAAACTCCTTTCCATTTCATTGTGCCACTCATAGTTTAAATTGAGATAAACTTAATTTGTATCTTGTGACAAAACTAGTATCAATGTAACGCTTTACAATGAACTATTTGTAATTGTTTGTCACCTCTACACAAATATATTCTTAGTTCTTCCAAAAGATCATAAGAATATCCTTACTATCGTACAATGCTCATTTTATGATTCATTCTGGTATATGCTCATAACACTTAGAGCATAGGACATATCTGGATGTGTACATATCATGGTATGATTGATCAAAACATTCTCGTGATTTCACTCATCAAATGTCGATACACTTGAATCTTGATTCAATTCCTTTCCATGCGACAAGAACCATTTCTAGTCGTTTCTATATTGAACTCCTTCAATATCTCATATATGTACGTTTGGCATAAACATATTAGCGTCACAGTCTATCCACTATAGACATTCATGCTAAATATTCGGGTTTTGCCTAAGTCTTTCATCAAAATGAAATTCTTAACCTTTGTAAATAAAAGATACATCATTTCTAATCAACAAGATATCATCCACATAATATATTAGAAATGTGTCTCAGCGCTCCCACTTAATTTCTTGCAAATGCAAGCATCTTCATCGTCTCCTGATGAAAAACTCCTTTTTCATCATGGTGAAGATACCAACTCCGTGATGCTTACTTCAACCATTGAAGTTTGCATGCCCTTCTTAGCATCCTTTGAATTAACAAAACCCTTTGGATCGTGTCATGTACACGTCCTAGGTAACCATTCTATTAGAAGAACTTTGTTTTGTTTATTCATCTACCATATACCAAATTATATGTAGTGGTTGCTACTTTAATCCGTCCAGACTAAATATCGCTATGAAAGATCAAATCTTGTCATAGTCAACTCCTTAAACATTGTCATAAAATACTTTACGACATGTCGACTATTTCATAGATGTGAAACATCCATGTCTGTTTCTTTATAGATCCAAATACGACCGATAGGTTTTTACACCTTTCCGGGGGGTCTTCCAAGTTCAAAACTTGATTTATCGTGTATGGACTTATCACGGATTTTATGGCTTCATGCCATTTGACGGAGTCAGGGCCCATCATCGCTTCTTTGTATGTATTCGGTTCATCATTGTCAAACAATAATGATTTACTCTCAAATCTTAGCATTTGATTGTTTAACCGACCTACTTGGTTCAATAGGAACTTAGATCTCCGTGACCACAACCTTTGAGGCACATAAGCTATGAGCATTATGGCAGCCTCTGGAACCATTTCCGGCGCTGCGCAACTCAGCACATTTAGCTAAGGTTCGTTAACCTTATCAAAGTTCTATTGTCCTCCCACTTAACTTTTGCAAAAAATTCCTTTTTCAAGAAACTTTATATTTCAAGGGACAAAACCTTTTTGTCCTTGGTGTTATGGAGGAATAACCAATTGTTATTCGAAATAACCTATAAAGACATGCTCATCTGACTTCGGTTGTAAACATCTTCCTTATGTTTAGCATACCAAAATTTAAGAAATGACAACTTGGGTTTTACCCCAAACCATAACTTCCATGGTGTCATTTTAACGGATCAAGATGGAGCTCTTTTCAGTGTAAAAGTGGTAGTCTCTAAAGCTTTAATCTTTTAAAACATAATGGCAGTTTTATAAATAACACCTTTGATCCAACCAGGTCAAACAAGGTTTCATTACAAATCTCAAACACTCCATATTCCTATGGTGTTTCGCGAGATGTAAATCTAGGTGTTTTGCTAAACTTGTAACTCAAATAAATCCCTTTTATGATAAAATCATAATTCATTTATTTTTCTTGTTACACTTGTAACTCAAATAAATCCCTTATGATAAAATCATAAACCATTTATTTTCTTGTTACGATGATTTTCCACTTCATCTTGAAAGTCTTTGAAACATTTTCAAATATTTCATACTTCATTCTCATTAAGTGAATATTCACTCAAATTTCCGGAGAAAGCATATGAAGTTGAAATCCATCGCTTACGACTATACATAATGGACTACATACATCGATATGTATAAATTCCAATATTTTAGTCGTTCGTTCTTTTTTGGCCTTTGAACGAAGTTTTAATTATCCCGAGGAAAGTATCACAAGCGTCATTTGATCAAATCAAAGACTCCAAAAATCCATGAATATGGAGATTCTTCATGTTTTCTTTCCAATATAATTTAAACAGCGATGTCACTTCATAAGTGATCTTTCAATCATTTGTCTTGCGACATTTTAACATTAGCTTTATGGATGTGATTTCTCCAACTAGATTTGTAAATCATCCATCTTATATGGAATACGGTAATTATTTGAACAACCTTTGTTCTCATAATACCTGATTTAAATAACAATTATTAAAACAAATCTTGAAGTCAAGCTTTGATGTCAACGAGAAATACAAACAACGGTTTGTTTGTTTTCGATGAACATCATCATATATTCTCTTGCTAGTTACTTAGGCCATTGTGGTTCATGAATTTCGTCGTTTCGTATGAAATTTCATACCAACCAATTCGGTATCCAATACCCAAGAACCACATTGTTTAACAAGCAAAGAATACAACCATAACATGTATATCATCCATATACCTAAATTGGATATTTCCAATCTTTTCTTTTCTGCCAAATATATTTTATAGATTCTCTTTCAGCATTTCCTTTTACTTTTTAAAAGAATTTATCAACATCAATAGTGGCGCCATATACATGACACATAGTCCAAAACGTGTATATTCAAATAATAATACCTTTGGACTTGCACTTTGAAGTAGATCACCATCATCAAATGATCGGTATTCTTTCAAAATCCATTCTTTAGTAATCTTTTTAGTGTAGTAAACACTTTACATACATCTTCTATTCATCCTTATCATGACGACTTTCATGATCAAGATAATGTAGCTTATAAAGACGAATCGTGAGTATAACGCTACTTTCCAAAACCCTTTTGGATGATTAGGATGTCTAGCATCTCCAACCTTCGTAAATTCTCATTCAATCTGAGATCATATATCATACTCTATCATATTGCAACCAAAACATTGTTTCAGATATCGTTATATCTGTCACACATGATGGATTCTGAAACAATTCTTTCAGCTCCTAGACAACCTTGATATTTAAAAACAATCAATAATCATGGAGGCAAACATGATACTTAAGATACTAACACTGGAATTGTTACTCTCGATTTAATACCAATTATTAAATTTCACGGAGTAAATAGAATTTTGCTGAAAGTTTGCAATAGGACTTTAAACTTTAGATTGACACTCAACACAATACGATACCAGTTCGTAAAGTATATATCCAGAATTCTATAGTTCTATTATCTCAATTACAACTATGCATAAGGTGGTGAACGAATGCCAATGACTACAACAAATTATGCAAATTCACTTTGATTTAATTTATGATAAATTGAGTTCTACTAATCCAAATTAGAAATGAACTCCCACTCAAAAACAACATCCTCATGTCTTTTTGGTGATTACATGAACCAAATCCACTACACCAAGTCCGATCATCACGTGAGTCGGTGTAGCTTCAAAGGCGAGCATCAAATGGGCATCATATCTACTATATGACTCATGCTTAACCTTTCGGTCCGTGTTCCGAGGCCATGTTTGTACATGCTAGGCTCGCCAAGTAAGAACCTTAGTATTCGCGTGTGTAACTGTCTTACACCCGAGATATGCTCGTGGATTCAAGTACACCCGATCATCACGTGATGCCTTGAAGCGATGAAACATTGTCGGTGCATACTTAAGGAAGAACACATTTTTATCTTGATATCTAAATGAGGGATCATCTTATTATGCTAATAAAATGCCAAACAAGCAATATAAGATGCTATCAAACATCACATGTTTATTAGTGGAATGATATGGTTCCCGCATATGATCTCTATCATGTGCACCGTGGTATGATCACTATCATACTTATATGTGTAAGTCCAAGGTCTATGGAGATTACACGTTATGTGTGTTGTAAGAGTATCATCTCATACTTCTACTTACAACATCACCATATCATAACACTAGCCCAGCAACAATCTTAACTAGACGCCTCTAATTTATCCATTGCAAATTTTACGTGGCTTAGGGCTTTCGAAGATAGAACCGTTCTTACCTACGAACATGAACCACAACGAGGATAACCAAATTGTTGACAACTCGTTGCAAATTAGATATTGACTATAGTAGGAGAGACAGACACCCGCTAGCCACTTATGCAAAACTAGTTGCATGTCAAGCGTGGAACAGGTCTCATGTGCGAGGACATGTAAAGTTTGTCCGGGCCGCTTCATCCCACTATGCCACCAATATCCAAAGTACAACTAAGAAGCAATAAAATGATCATCATCACCCACATACTCATATGTCTACTACCCGTGCAAAGCATCTACGCATAGATCCGGCTCTGATACCACTGTAGGGTTCGCAGCATAGAAAACAAAAATTTTCCTACGATGGGAACATCTATGTACCAAGATCTATCTACTAGATACAAGCAACGGGTGGATATACATCCATAGAATACATACCCTCGAAGACCAAATAGCGTTAACGAGGTTGTACTCGTGGATGATGTAGACGAACGTTTGTCGATCCCAAGATCGTGATGAAGTCCGTCTGGTCCAGCCGGTCCAGCACGATCAAGTCCAGCACCTCAAAGCAGTGGTGCATCCGTGATCGCACACACGTACGGGTACCCCGACAACCTCCGCGCCCTCGCTCCAGCGAAGCAGCGGAAGCAACAAATCCTTCCAGAAAAAGCCACCGGGAACATGTATCTCGCTGATCCGAGACCATGGGAAAATTCTAAAGGAGGGAGAGAGATCCTTCGCGAGGAGGTGTGCTTTGGGAGGAGGAGAGGGGGGCCTTTTATAGGGGAGAGGGGGGCACCCAAGGGGCATGGCGCCCATCCATGGGGCTGCCCCCACCTCTTCCACATTCATGTGGGTGGAGCTCCCACTCAAAATGAAAAGCCTCCACTCCCATTAAAAAGCCTCCACTCAAAAATCCACTCATATGCATTAAATTTCCACCAAATTTAATGCAAGCTCTCATTTAAATAAAACTCTTTTATTTATTTATTCAGAATTTTGTTAATTACTTTCATTAACAAACATTCACATAAAACCCCTTGCTAGTATTCCATTTCACATGCAGAACCAGTTTCAGCAATTTCAACCGAAACAATTTTGGTGTCTAGTGAAATAAATTCCTGCGCTTTCCTTTTTCTTTCTCTGACATATCATTTGCTCCGAATGGTGTCGGTATCCCTTAAGTGTGTAACCCTACGGTTCGCGAATAATGCGGACATGATCGAGACCCTTCTCCGATCAATAATCAGTAGCGGGACCTGGAGATCCATACTAACTCCCACACATTCAACGATGACTTCTGTGATCGTGTGAACCTTTTACGCTAGTATCTTAATCCCTTTGTTTCACGATATATTACATGTCCGAGATTCGATCATCGGTATCTCCATACCTAGTTTGATCTCGTTGCCGACATGTACTCTTTTCTCGTTCCCGTGATATAACATTTTAGTGATCAAATCACTTGCTTGCAAGCTAACCAATGTGATATCACCGAGAGGGACCAGAGTATATCTATCCGTCATCGGAATGAACAAATTCCACTCTTGATCCATGGGTCTCAACATAACACTTTAGTAGTTCTGAAGCCATCTTTATAATCACCCAGTTACGGTGTGACGTTTGATGTCATCGAGAAACTCTTCGGTGTTAGTGATTGACATGATCTCATGGTCTAAGGATTAGGATCACTTCGTAAGTTGTTATAGCAATATAAACTCAATGACTTTGATCGTAATGCTATACTTCGGATGAATGTTCATCACATCATTACACTATTGTTGTGACCTCGTTATTAACAACATCCAATGTCTATGATCAGGAAACTTTGATCATCATGTTAATCAACGAGCTAGTTTATAAGAGAGGCATAACTAGGAACTTCCTTTTTGTTTATTAAACACACATGTATTAACGTTTCCGTATTAATACAATTATAGCATGCAAAATAAACATTTATCGTAAATAAGGAATACGATAATAACCACTTTATTATTGCCTCTAGGGCATATTTCCTTCACCTCCAAGGCGCAGACCTCTCTCGCCAAACGACGCTCGCCCTCACATTGAATCAAACATAAAAGCGCGTCGGTATGAGGAAGAAAATGTGTATATGGGACCCAAATCCTTTGGACCACGCATACGTCAGACCAAATTTCTGGTTAACTTTGGTATTGCCAAACACATTCAGACCTACGACAACGCAACTCGGCCAGATACCCGGCTCCAGGATTTCTTCTAGGCCTGCTGCATCACCAAAGGAGGAAACAACCTAGTTGCAGTCCGATATCTCCCGCTCATGCTGACAAAGACGGCTCGATCATGGCTCAATGAACTGCCAGAGAATTAAATTCACAACTGGTATGATATGCAAAGTGCATTATTTTCAAACTTCAAGGGAACATACATGAGGCCCTGCATAATCAAAGACTTGCAGCGTTGCACACAAAGACCCGGAGAAACCTGCCGGGATTACCTCGGATGCTAGATTGACACGAATAACTCCTGTGAAGGAGTAAACTGCGATAGAAGCTTTTATTACAGGACTTCCAGTCGGACTTTCACGTCACAGACTGAAGCGTGACCACGTCACAGATTTGGGAGAAATGATAGAAACGGCAAGCAAATATGCTAATGCCGATGATGATTCAGAAGGGCTGCTAAATATTCTGGCCAATCCCAATGCGGCCAAACAGCCAAAACAAACTCAGAAGCGCAAGAACACCTCGGACAAAAAGCTGGCTCCGGACAACGCAGATGTTAACGCAATGTTCGGATCTGGAGGACGAGGAGGGCGCGGAGGCGGCCGGGGTAGAGGCCGTGGAACTTCCCGAATCCAGGGCAGAGGAGACAAGCAACCCGGAAGAACCTATACCTGTGCCGACATTGCCAACAATCCCTGTGTCCACCACTTGGATAGTAATGGAGGATCTACCCACACAAATGCCGAGTGTCGTTTCAATGACGATATCAAGAAAGACGAATCCGCTGGCTACAGAGCCAAGCGACAAAAAGGAAAGAAAATTCCGAGAAAGGAAAGGATCCCAAGGAAGGTTCCAACATGGAAGAAGCGGAAGCTGCTACAGAGCCCAAGTCGGATGGAAAGAAAACTTTTCCAACTAAGAAAGACGCATACGTCTGCTTCCTTGGATCCCAACCTGCTAAGGACAAGAAGGCGGTTCTTCGTGAGCTCAATGCCACAATTCCGGTTGTTCCGCAGTTTCTGGATTGGTCGGAGGTAACTATCACCTTTGATCATTCAGATCACCCGAGGAAAACACATCATCAAGAAAATTACTCGCTGGTCGTGAATCCTCTTATTGATGGCTATGAGTTCTCTAAAACACTCATGGACGGTGGAAGTAGCATTAATATCCTCTACATCGAGACGCTCCACCGCATGAAGCTACAGGAGAGCCAGTTGAGTTACAACAGTGTAATTTTCCATGGCATTATACCAGGGAGACAGGCGGATTCTTTGGGTGAGATCACTCTGGACGTGACATTCGGAACCCGAGACAATTATCAGACCGAGCCACTCTATTTTGAGGTGGTACCGTTCAAAAGTGCTTACCACGCCATCTTAGGATGTCCGGTTTACTGGGCGTTCATGGCTCGTCCCTGCTACATCTACAACATGATTAAACTTCTAGGTCCAAAGGGCGTAATCACTGTACGAGGAAATCCAAGGAAGGCGCGAGAGTGCGATGGAGGATCTGCTGCCTTCGCCGAAGCCATGCTGCACACCCAGGAGTACCAGGAGATCAAGAAGACCATCAATACGTCTGAGATGCCCGCTACGAAGAATGAGGTGCTGAAGCCAAGTTTGCAGTTCAAGGCGTCGGAAGAGACGAAGAAAACGTCGCTGAAGGAAGATGATCCCTCTAAGACGACAAACATAGGGGTAGGCCTAGGCGACGCATAGGAAAGCACGCTCGTCGAGTTCCTGAAAGCTAATAGTGATATCTTCGCATGTCAGCCTTCTGACATGACCAGTACCTAGGGAACTTGCCGAACACTCTCTTAATGTGTACCCTGACGCTAAACCCGTCAAACAGTCCTTACAACAGTTTGGTGATGAAAAGCGCAAAGCAATAGCCAAGGAATTATCCTAACTAGAATTAGCGGATTTTATAACAGAGGTCATCCATACAGATTGGGTGGCAAATCCTGTACTCGTCCCTAAAAAGGACACCATTGATTTAAGGATGTGTGTTGATTATACCTCTTTGAACAAGACATGCCCAAAAGATCAGTTTCCTTTGCCAAGAATCGATCAAGTTATCGACTCAACGGTAGGATCGAAACTACTCTAGTTTCTCGATGCATATTCCGGATATCACCAAATACCTTCTGCTACAAAACTATGCCTTTTGGCTTAAAGAACGCAGGAGCAATATATCAACGTACTATGAAACGTTGTCTCAATGACCAAATCGGACGCAACGTCCATGTATACATAGACGACATAGCAGTTATGTCCAAAAAGAAGGAAACTTTAATTTTCGACTTGGATGAAACATTTGCTAGTCTACGAAAATTCAATATGATGCTAAATCCTAAGAAGTGTTTCTTTGGAATTCCAGCCGGAAAATTGCTAGGTTTCATCGTCTCTGAGCGAGGCATAGAGGTGAACTGAGACAAAA